>CM057453.1:1035325000-1037825000 GCA_016271365.2 Neoceratodus forsteri
CTAACCCAATTGAGTCCTCAGAAACTCTGTTGTGCAGCCAGGTTTCCGTAATGATAATAATCCCAGGTTTACATTCCTCAACCCAGTCCCTGATAAAAACAAAATTCTTTGTCAGGTTTCTTGCATTAAAATGAACAATATTCAAACCTCCATAATTTGATGCATCCGTGTCGTAACCATTAATTAAAGGGGGACCAGGGTTAGTGTGTACATTACCACAGGTCTGTAGACAATAAATAAGGAACATTTTCAATATTCCTCTCATTTTAAACCTATAAATCCTATTTTGCATCTTTAAAACACTTCTTACCATATTAACTCTCTGGGGGATGCAAGAAACACTGGCCTTCTGACTACAAAAGCTTCAATAAAGCTATTATAACAATCATTAGGCAAAAGATTGGAAATTATATAAACATTTCCCTTATGGACTAAAGATTCTTGCATCCCTTCAGAGTAAAACAAACCTCCAAAACATGAAGGTTCCCTATATGTGTCATGTAAAATATACATATTAAGAACACCATAGCACAAAGCTAAAAACAAGATATTAAGAAGAGCCATTACGATGAAATAACTCAAGTAAATAGCATACTCAGTCACAGTGCAAAGCCCTTTCCACTGCTATCTGTGCTCCTACTGTACACTAGGAGCACAGAGTGGGAAGGGCATTGCAACTGGTCTGTGGTTCGGTTATTTTTATTTATTTTTATTTTTTTAGAACGGAGGGCAAAAGTATTTTTAAGGGAGTGCATTTTTTTTCCTTCGTACTGAATGCAAATTAGTGATATGGCATTTTACAGCAGTAGTTTTAAAGAAATCTACTGACTTTCTTGCATGTCAGTCTGACTAGTGTGGGGAAGACAACCTCTATTCATTGGCTGTAAACTCCAATTGTTACTCGATTAAGCGCAGAAAGCATGAGGAAGAGAAGATCACGGAGTGTGAAGAGAAGGTGATGGTGGTGTTGATCCAATCAAGCCAGCATTTGCTATTTCACCCCAGCTTCAACTACAAACAAATGGTAGGTTGATTGTCCTAATAAATGCAATACCTCATTGATGTGCCTAAAAAAAGCTATTATTTTTCCTAAAGGTTGTTGTGGAAGTCACAATTTGGGTTTATGTGGTGTCCTAGCATGTTTGTGTAATCTAAATGATGGCGAGCACTGACTATGGGGTGAACTCAATAACTTTCATTTTTATGCTGCTGCTCCATTACTTTATTTGACCTGGACTGTGACATTTGAAGTAAGATCTGAATGAAAGTCGGCTTGCTATAATGTTCATTTTGAAATTGCGAAGGGACGTGGGGGGGGGGTTAGGTTACTGGTCTCATCTTCACCTGTTCTCCAGCCCTAATCCTTGTCTCCTGTTCTGGTCAGCTTTAAAAAAAATGCAAATGGTGGATTTTATTTTGTTTTATTTTTAACCTTCACCGGCCTATGCTCAGTCATCTTGTGTAGGGGTCCATCGGGGCAGACTGGCCCGGGGTGCCTGAGTTGCTAATTGCACTCTGCCCTGTGCTGCAGACTCCGTGTGTCATTTTTTTGTTTGTTTTTTGTGCCTTCGAGTTCAGAGTTCATTGGCTTGCCATGAGTCATTTGTTTTTTTTTTGGTTTTTGATTGGGATGACGTCTGCCAGCGCTGTACAGGTTCACTTGTAACAGACAGGGAGCTCTCTTTAAGACTCCTTTCCTCTGCCTGCTCACTGCACTGCCTGTGAGTGTGTGATTAATATTGGCACCAAATGCAGTTTTCGGCAGAGCAGCATCAAGGAGAGCAGGAGTGGTGAGCAACTAGTAACTTTGTCGATCGTCGGCTCGTCACAGTCATGAGCAGTTTGGTTGGTCGGTGCAGTGATGCCCAAATGGGCAGCAGTGCAGCTGCAGCATGGAGCTGGTGTTCGCAGTCTGTGGACTTGACATGGGACATCATTTACTCTGATTCCTACCACACCCGCAGCAAGGCAGCAAATTGCCAAGTGGAGGAGACTGAGAAGAGGCTGGCGGCCATCTGAACGGCTCATTGGGTGATGCTGCAGCAGACTGCAGAGCACAGGAGAGATGACCCCCATGTAAGTATAATTACTGCAACTGGCACTGGTCATCTTTCATATTTTTATTTGGGAATGGGAATCGGGATATGTGATTAGGTCATATTTCTTGGCACTGGTCAGAGGAGCTCAGACGTGAGTGGGACCTCAGTACTGGCAGGGGATGTGGTACTCCATTCCATTTGATCCCTTCATGGATGAGTAGTGGATAATGTTAAATATTAACTGACTGAACTATACCCAGCCTACAAACATTTGTGAGCTCTTGACTGACATTCCACATCTGTATCAAGCTGATATGGCAAGCTAGTTGTTTTTAATCTGACTACTAAAAGCATGATCTGTCATGAATTTGCTGGTGACAAGATTTGCTTCAGCCCCCCAACCTACTCTGCAGCCACAATTGTGCCCTTGAAGTGTTTTTTTTTCCAATAAACAACAAACATGTAACAACCTTTTTCCCTAAAAGGTCATTGGACATTAACTAATGTGGCTGCAGAGAAAGGGGGAGCAGACAGTCATGAGACTGTCTATGCATGGCTGACACTCAGTACAGTGTTTAATTGAACAAGCATTTGTCAATGCCGAATGTTGCTTACTTCTATGTGCTGTTTAGGAATTTGGAAGTCATTGGAGTGCAAATATTGAAAATTCGCGAACTTACGAGCGTGCGTAGGAACTGCGAAATGCTACGTAATAAAATAATCATTTTAGGAATTTTTCACCAAATTTTCAACATAGCCATTTTAAGACCTCTGCTCATGAACAGTGTCACTGTGATTTTCTTAATGTGTCCCAGCTACATTGATTTCACACACCGACTGCGCCATTGTGCTTACATGTATGAAACACGTTTTCAGTGAGATGTGAAAATGACAGCCGTACTGCTCCGCAAGGAGGTGTGGTAAAATGGCAATGTTGAAAATCTAGAGTGAAAATATTAAAATTTTCGAACTTACGAGCGTGCGTAGGAACTGCGCAACGCACGCTCATAAAACAGTCATTTTTAGGAATTTTTCCACCAAATTTTCAAAATAGGCATTTTGAGAGCCCACCTTATGAACACTGGCAGTGTCGTTTTGTTAATCATTTCGGAAAGGTGATTTTGCACGGTGGCTGCGAAATCACCCTTCGGGCCCGAGAAACGCCATGACAGTGCAAGAATTCATGAGGAGGGGTCCCAAAAACCCCATGTTGAAAATTTGGTCAAAAATTCAAAAAAATGCCTGAGATATGCAATAAAGTTGAAAAAAACGTATCTATCCCATTATAAAGCTTACCGGCATTTCCTCAGTTCGCGGTCGGCTTTGAAGAGTGCAGGCGTGTTCCTGGTCCACGAAGATCATGCGCTGGACTCGGAGATAAGTATGGGGTGAGGGGGTGTGGGAGCGGGGTGCACCAGTGGGTGGGTGCAGGTTGTGGGGGGCAGGGGAGACTGCGTGGGACCGTTTTTTCTTTACAGGTTTTGTTTTTTTAAATAGCCGCGGGACATTTGCCACGCTGGGGTGGGCCCCAGCCGCAGCAGAAGGACGGCTGGGGCGTGGAGCTGACGGGATTGGGCACCCCGGCCGCCATGGTATCTGTTGCCATGCTGGGGTGGCCTCAGCGTGCACCCTGTACTGGGGAGACAGTGGAGCTGACGGGATTGGGCACCCCGTCGGTGACAGCATTGGGGGAGACAGTGGAGCCGCGGGGATTGGGCACCCCGTTGGCCGCCAGCACATGTTTTTGCCATGCTGGGGTGGGCTCCCAGCATGGCACCCTGGGTCTTTGGGGGGGCATGGGCCGGCGAAGTTGGGCACCCCGTCGGCCATACAGTGAGGAGGAAGGTGCATGCAGCACGCGTGTGTGCGGCGCGGGCGCACGCACGTGTGTGTGTGTGTGTGTGAGGGGGGAGAGCTCTGCTCACTCAAGCGGAGCTCTCCCTTTCAACTGTATGCCACTGCATTTTCAGCTTGTTGTAGACAGCTGCAGCAGTGATTGGGGAACTGGAGCCGCACCTGCAAACACACTGACTGCATTGGAAGACGGGCTGACACACCTCCGAAAACTCAGATGATGGCACTATGTTTCTTGCACATGCGTGCAAGCAACATAAAAATTGCTAGTTTGTGCCAGGAAAAGGGTTTTACATTGGACTCGGGAGACTATTTTTTCAGTGTACCTCTTCCAAACAGGAAAGCTGTGTCACGAGCACTGTCCTTCCGTATTGCAGATAAATGATCTTTTCCTATCTGTATGCATTTAAGAACTCTTCATCCCAGTCTGTGCCCAATGTAAAGTGGGACCTGGCCTTTTTTTCCCCCCATATACTGTATATACATATGTATGTGTGTATATATATATATATATATATATATAGCCTCACTGCCAGCTCCTGCTGCCATCCATTCAAGCATATAATGCAGTCGGGGGTAAAGGGGTTGTATTTTACTATTGGGTGATAGGAAACTACCTTACCTTCCGGGTCCAGTGGCTGATGTTCTGCTCATCCCTGTCTTAGAGGTCTGCATTGAATAGCCCTTCCCCCCAAGAGACTTATCAGGGAGAGAACAGCTAGGGGCTGGGTGATATCAGTCATAGCAGGATCTAGCTGGAGCATGGGAGGTCCTGTCTGAAGTATCAAAGTGTTATCTGCTTTAGAGACCATGAGACAGTGGGTCAGGATGAGTTGCACCCACCACCAGACAGGAATCAAAGGCTCAAAGTCCAATATAGAAACATAGAAACATAGAAGTTGACGGCAGATAAGGACCGTAAGGCCCATCCAGTCTGCCCATTTCTTTTTCTACCTTATAAATGTGCCATTGGCCTTTGCTCTGTCAGTGACCTATCTATTCATAGTCATTTGTATTGCTCCCTTATGTCTATCCCATGCCTGTTTGAAGCCCTGCACTGTATTCATAGCCACCACTTCTTGTGGTAAGCCATTCCATGCATCTACCATCCTTTCTGTGAAAAAGAATTTCCTCACATTCCCCTTAATTGGCCTCCCTCTAATCTCATGCTGTGTCCTCTTGTCCTGCTATTTTCTTATATTTAAACATGTTAGACTCTTTCACCTTGTTTATGCCCTTAAGGTGTTTGAATGCCTCGATCATATCACCTCTCTCCCTCCTTTGCTCAAGGGTATACATATTGAGCTCCGTTAATCTGTCCTCATATGTCTTCTGATGTAGTCCCTGCACCATTTTGGTTGCCCTTCTCTGGATTGCCTCAATTTGGTTAATGTCCTTGTGAAGGTGTGGCCTCCAATACTGCACGCAGTACTCCAGATGGGGCCTAACCAATGTCTTGTACAGAGGGATTATTACCTCCCTCTTACGACTTGTGATACCCCTGCTAATACACCCTAACACCCCCCTAGCCTTACCTACTGCTTTAGAGGTCTGCTTGGATGATTTTAGGTCATCAGTGATGATGATGCCCAAGTCTCTTTCTTCCTTTGTGACAGCTAACACCCCTCCCAGCCTATAAGTGGCTTCAGGGTTTCTCTTCCCTATGTGCATGATTTTGCACTTCTTTGCATTAAATCCCAGTTGCCACTCTTCTGACCATTCTGCTAGTTTATCAGATCTCTTCTCATTCTGCCCACCCCATCTGGATCATCTACCCTGTTGCAGATCTTGGTGTCATCTGCAAACAGACAAGCCTTACCCTCTAGTCCATCTGCAAGGTCACTAATGAAGATGTTGAATAGGACTGGCCCCAGGACTGATCCCTGAGTACCCACTTGTGACTTGCATCTCTTCTGACTGTATACCATTTACCACCACTCTCTGTTTTCTGCCAGTCAACCAGTTTGCCACCCAGTTGACCAACTTCTGACCCACCCAGCCTACCCAGCTTATTTATCAATCTTCTATGTGGAACAGTGTCAAAAGCTTTGCTGAAGTCAAGGTAGGCGACATCAACTGCTCCGCCTTGGTCCACCACTCTGGTTACCCAGTCAAAGAAATCTATGAGATTAGTTTGACAGGACCTTCCTTTGTAAACCCATGCTGTCTTGGATCCTGTGCCCCTATGGATTCCAGGTGTTGCACTATCCTTTCCTTAAGGAGTGCCTCCATAATCTTGCCCACTACTGAGGTAAGACTGACTGGTCTGTAGTTCCCGCCTCCTCCCTGCTACCACTCTTGTGGGCGGGATCACATAAACCCTTCTCCAGTCTTCTGGGACCTCTCCTGTGCTCAGAGACTCACTAAACAATTCTGCTAATGGCTCTGCTAGTTCCTCCTTTAGCTCCTTAAGTACCCTGGGATGTATGCCATCAGGTCCCATTGCCTTATCCACCCTGAGCTTAGCAAGCTCTTGTAGGACCCTTTATTTTGTGAAGGGAGTAGTGCTCACCTCTCTCCCCTGTGTCCATGATGCTGAGCTGTGGGCCCTGCCCTACCTTCTCTTCAGTAAATACTGAGCAAAGTATCTATTTAGGATAGATGCCTTTACAGGGTCCTCCTCTCACATGCTCCCTTTTCTCCATTAAGCTTAGCAATACCCCCTCTGGACTTTCTCCTTTCACTAATGTATCTATAGAAAGTCTTGTCACCTTCTTTTACTGTTTGTGCTAGTGTTTCCTCAGTTTGGGACTTTGCCTGCCTTACTGCCTTACCTGCTTCCCTTAGGGCAGTTTATATAGTTTATAAATGTATTAATTCAGTTTTTTTACTCAAGAAAAAAAGATGGCTTATCACATTTACCTTAAAAATAGCACTGTAGATTTGAAGAAGCTTAGGGGTAAGAGAATGAACAAAATCCATGGGCCAGGATATTCAAAAGGGTTGCGCATGGCGCAACAGTGTTGTGCCATGCGCAACCCACTGATGCGCCCCTGTACAATATTCAAAAGGGAAAAGTGCACGGCACAAATCCCAAAGTGCCGGAGCACATCAGTAATGTATGCAGGTACAGGCGGGGGGGCGTGTCCATGCATACTCTGCACAACCGATATTCAGCCTGGGATGTGCAGGCCATCATCATGCCCCTACCTGCGCCAGCACAAAGTTATGCCAAAAAAGGAACAACTGATGGCCACCCACGGGTGAGCTGCCGCGTGCGAGGCGCGCAACGGCAGCTTCCACCTGGGTAACCCTGGTCGGCTGCACTGGCAGTGCCCCCGTGCCCGATCGCGGGCATTTGTAAAAAATAGAAGCTATTCTGTCCTATATCCCTGGCAGTCCAGTGGACCGCTATCTGCCCGATCGCGGGCATTTGTAAAACGAGAAGAATATGTCCTATATCCCTGCCCGATCGCGAGCATGTGTAAAAAGAAAATAATTCCATTATCCCTGGTGGTCTAGTGGACCCTATCTGCCTGATCGCGGGCATGTGTAAAAAGAAAATAATTCCATTATCCCTGGTGGTCTAGTGGACCCTATCTGCCCGATCGCGGGCATTTGTAAAAACGAGATAAGTCCAATATCCCTGGTGGTCCAGTTGACTGCTGTTTGCCCGATCGCGGGCATCTGTAAAAAATCCAATATCCTGGTGGTCTGGTGGTACCCCCCACCCGCCCACTGAGCCTCTTGCTCCCCCCAGCGGCGGTGGCAGTACCCCACCGCCTGCTTCCCGCTGCTTCGCTGACTGACACCTCAGTAGGGCTGCCGCCCATTGGTTCTGGCGTGAGCCAATGGGCGTGCAGCTCTACCATCACTACACATTCCAGATATGTGAATGTCACATATCTGGAATGTCTGTTATTATAAACCATGCCCATTGGCTCACGTTGTGAACCAATGGGCGTGCAATACTGAGGTGTCCGGTCGGTGGCGGCTGGGCAGCTGGTGGTGGCTGACGAGAAGAGATGATGATGAAATCGATGAGCGGTGGGATACTGAACCACCAGTAATTTTTGCAGATGCCGTATCGGCAGGCAACACTGGACCGCCGAAGTTGTGGACTTCCTGCCGTTTCTAAATACCAGCGATCAGCTGTTAGGATCACTGAATCGCCAGGATGTGGAATTATTCTTTACACATGCCAGCGATGGCTGAATAGGGTCCACTAGACTCACCGGGATAATGAATATTCTTTTATACATGCCTGCGATCGAGGATAGCGGTCCACTGGACCACCAGGGATGTAGGACGTATTCTTCTCATTTTACAAATGCCCGCGATCAGGCAGACAGTGGTCCACTGGACCACCAGGGTTATAGGATGGAATAGCTTCTATTTTATTACAAATGCCTGTGATCGGGCATGGGGGGGCATCGTCCCCGATGGCTGCTGCCTGGCAGGGTGCCAGGTGCAAGTCATCGGGGATCGGCGCACCTGTATACAAATGGGGCAATAATGACATGCAAATGGCCCCATGTGCACCTTGCACACATTATGGCTCCATTTGCATGTCAACTTTTGAATATCGCGGTTGCTGTGCATGGCAAAATGGAACTTGCACTAGCGCATCCCCATGCTCCACTCTGGCCACTTGCACTGGCACAGTGCCACTGCACCATGCAGACTGGGGGTGGCCAGGGTGCAATATTCAATGCTGCTGAGCCATGGCACAGCTCCGTTGAATATCACCCAGTCCACACCCCTGTGCAGCCAAGTTGAGCTGCGCCCAAGCTTGCGCCACAGCCTGGCGCAGTTTGAATATCTGGGCCATGGTGCACAGCATAGTAGGTACCCAGAAAGTAGATCTGACAGGTATGCTAATATTCTTATTAATTATAACTGAATCTAACTTTTTTGGAAAAATGTTTTTGTTGCACTGCTGCTTTAATCACTGTATCTAAATGCTGCTGAAAGGTCAGCACACTGTCCAGGGTGAGCTAGATATTTAAAATTTGTGACTTGCTCAATAAACACCTTGTCAACAGTGGAAGAGAAGAGGTGATACTGCCCCTTTATAAGGCCTACATATGACCTGAATTTATCCTTGTCAACCTGATGCGGTTTTAAGAGTGTAATGAGTATAAACTTTTTCAGGGCACCAATGCAGGTTGTTTGGTAAGACTTAGGCTTTTCTGGAGTTAAGTGAGGTGCTGCGGAGGAAGTAGGGAGGGGCTGCATGGAATGGCACTATTGTGAGTCCTATCATGAGCTGAACCCTCAGTTCTTCACACTCATTGTTCTTGGTGTTCTGGTCCCCGAATCCCTGACCCCCGTGGCAGTTCTCCTCACTGCACTGCTTTGAATATGGGGTTCTGATGATGTAGCACATAGTGACTATGCACTGCGCTGACACAGCCCCAGACTGAAGATGGCCCACAGGTCTCAACAGGTGACAGTGGGACCTAAACAGGATAGCACCCCACAAGTTCTCCTGTGGGCCATATTCTTACCTAACATGCTAATGAGCCCATTAGGCATACAAGGCACTGTGGGCCATCTGAATGTGCATTATGGGCTAATGCATGCATGCAGTCCACCTGATCACCCATCCCATAGTTGTACATGGCAAAATGATTTGTATTCACTTACCTTAATAAATGACATTCAGTATGTAGGCGCACAGATTCAATAAGCAGGAGCACATATTTTGGGTCATGATTTTGCCAATGTGAGCTCCTAAATTTCAAAGGAGCACACCATGCCAAAACTTTAATGCCATCCCTGTGTACTGCTGGAAGCTGCTCTCTGAGAAGCCTTCCCTATATCACACTTATTATTCCTAGAGTTAAAACGTGCTTTGGTAGATCCTCGCTAAGTCATGCCCTTCCTGTCCTGTGGACAGGGATGTTCAAATCAAAATTTGTATTACTTGCCCAGCCATGACTGTAGCTGAATTTTCACTTGCCCCTCTCTTAATTACAATGAAATTAACTCTGTTTTTGTACTTGCCCTTCAATGAAATTTACTTGCCTAGGACAGGGGGCAATGGGATTTGCACACCCCTGCCTGTGGAATCACCTCCAAAACACCCTGAAGCTAGCCATCCCTATCAAATTGTCCACATTTAAAACTCTGTTTGCACGCTCCTTCAAGAAGACTTGTAATTGCTTCCCTTGACATCCTGTAGACCTGATATTATGTATCCTGACCACTCTTTACCCCTTGGCTGACCTACTTCTGCTTCCTTTCTCTGCACTTCATCTATACTTGCCATCTAACTCTTCACCTTCCAAGGGTCCTATTGTATATACTGTATATTGTGCATATTATGTACATACAGTAGTGTGCTGCATTACTTGATGAATCCTTGTTGCTTGTTATTGACTGCTAACTCATGTGTTGTGCTGTGCAAAGTTATGCATATTGGAGCCAAGAATCCCAGGACAGAGTACTACCTGGGTGGAGTCTGAGTATCTGCATCAGAGGAGGAGAAGGACCTGGTAGTGATGATCACTAGTGAACAGAAGCACTCCACACAGAACAAGAAAGCAACAGCAAAGGCAAACAAGATGCTGGGATGCATATCTAGGGGGATCAGTAGGAGAGAGGAGGTTATACTGCCTTTGTACAGGTCACTGGAAAGGCTACATCTAGAGTATGGAGTTCAGTACTGGTGTCCACACCTCAAGAAGACATTAACCTGCTGGAGAAGGTCCAGAGGAGGGGTATAAACATAATAGTAGGTCGGCAGAGTGAGGCATACGAGGAGAGGTTGAGGGCACTGAACATGTACTCCCTGGAAGACAGGAGAGAAGGGACATGATTGAGACATTAAAGTTCTTGAAAGGGATAAATAAGGTTGATAAGGAGATTCTTTTTAAGTTGAGTGGCAACCATAACACAAGGGGGCACAGTCTTAAGCTGGATGGTGTGAGGTTTAGGAGAGAGATCAGGAAACACTTCTTCACAGAGAGGGTGGTAGACACTTGGAATGCGCTGCTGGAAGAGATCATCTCATTGAAGACAGTGGTCAGCTTTAAGATGGGATGGGATAGGCATGGGGAAGGTAAGGATCATGGGAAGGGAGGATGGGAGGAGTGGGGAGAGAGGGCAGGGACAGTAGCTCAAGCTATGGACCCTGCAATACGAGCAGACTTGATAGACCAAATGGCCTTCTTCTGCTGACTTCTTCGTATGTTCGTATTATGCTCTGTAAATGCCTTACCATGCTTCGTATGCGGTGTTGAATCTGTATCCTCACATGAACTGTAACATGTCTAACTTGTACAATGTCGTTGTACGTACCTAAATCTATTATTCCTGTACTCTTCCGGGTCGTACCTGAAAATAGGCAATTGTCTTGTCTAGTGTACCTACCTGGTTAACAAAAGCTAAATAAATAAATAAATGTTTGCTGACTCCAATCTGTTCATTGTTGAATTATGTGTACCTTACCCATGTCCACCTTAAAAATTAGTTCTTCGCAACGGTGTTTCACCTGGTAAAATCAAGATTGATTGACTTATTGATTAGTTGTTCACTGGAACCCTGTAAAGGAAACAAAACACCCCACACATATGGACCATGTTACCTCTCAGTTCTTTACTCAAACACTATAAAAGGACACACTTTGCTTTTGTATATTTTTTTCCTTTTTCAGAAACATGTTTTTTTCTAGTTACTGAAGGGTCCATATATAAACAATATTGTCCCCATTTCAGTCTTCACACCCTACTGGGCTGCTGAAATTAGTTCCCAAATGAGAATGTCACTGGGTTTGTCATTTTTCTTGCATCTAGAGGTCAACTAGGTATAAACATATTTAAATCTAAGCTCTTCAAACCACGTGTCCCTCTGAAATATAGAAAAGAAAAAGTACATAACCAGTCCAGATGACTAGGACAGTTCCGTAAACTTCACCGGCCTTTTTCTTTTCTTCCTGGGGTCTACACAGCTGGTGCAGAGGAGCCAAAGGGTCTTCATCCCAGGAGGCTTGGTCATGTGAAGAATCTTCAAAAAGTCTTCCGAGCTCGGGATCCCCCTTTACTTGCACAGCTGGGGAGCAATGTAAACAATTAACTGGAGCAGCAACACGCTGAACTCTTTATTTTTTTATAGAGATTTTTATGGTATTTTCTGTAGGTTTTCTCCTGCTTGTCCATTGCCTGAGGCCCCTAGCAGACTGCCATTCGTGCGTGTGGAGGCACGCATGTATACCGGAAGCCAGCTCAACCCTATCCGCCCACCCATACTGCTGTCCCCCTCCTCACCTATGCTACCCCACCAGACCTCCACCTAGTGGCAGCGGAACTATGAGGGGGGCGACAATCCACCCCACCACCCTGGGAGAGGAGAGCAGTCTGCCGGCTTGCTCAATCTCACTGTCCCCCCATGCCAGCACCCCGATGACCTGAGGTCATTCCCGAGCCCAGGTCACTGGCATGGTGTGAGGTGAGGTGTCCAGTGCCTCAGCCCTCAATGCCACTGGGCTGGTGCTAAACTCTTTCTTAAAAAAACACTGAACACAGTGGCACCACCACCACTGGGCATTGGTTCTGGGGCACCAAGCTGAAGGATGCTTCTACTTGGCAGACCGATTTCCGGGATAAGCACTGAACTTGGCATATCTTGACCCTACTGGGCAGCTGGCATATCCCACATTTAGAAACAGTATTGGGGATCAGGTTTAGTGCATGGATTTCCCACACAATTCACGCCAGCCACCTTGTAGTAGGCTACATTACCTTTAGGGTACTGCACCTGAGCTTAATGCTTAAACAAAGTCAGTTCTTGGTATGGCCCACTAAGAATAGTATGGGCCACCAACTGGACTTTGTTTATGCTGCCTGTTCACTTTTATAGGTGATGACGTGCTTCTTCTAGAGTTTATTAAATAATGCCCAGTGAGCCCAGTGCTTTCGGTTATACTCAGTCAGGTCCCACATGTATTTGGTTAGATATGGGTACTCTAGCTCAGGATAATCCTTTTTAATAATCCTCATGATAATACTCTCCCCTTGACTCCATTCAAGGGTGGACCTTATTGCTGTCCAGGGAGCTTTCCCGGGGGGTAGCCACACCTTGGTTTGGTATACAAGCATAGACGGGGGTATCTTCGCCAACGTTTTCATTCCAGACTGACCCCTACCATGACGTCAAGAAGGTGGTCTGGGGAGGCGGAGCCAGCAGCCAAAGGGAACAGATGCCTCTGAGAGAGCTCCTCTACCTCAGTGACAAATCTGATCTAAAATATCTCTTAAAACTTACTAAACACCTTTCTAACCTGCTTCAGCTTGTGCAAATTTCCAAACGGTGCAGTTTGATATAAAATTAACTTATTCAGGGAATGATGAACCTGAAGAAAAAAGCCTCTCAAGGTAGTGGCGGTGCAAAATCACATAGACCTACTGATTAGACAGCAGCAGGGGCCTCTAGCCACGAGATGGGCATTGCCAAACCAACGAATGGGGGCACTCCTCCAAGCAATTCAGCTCCTAGATAAAAAAGATTGATATCTTAACAGATCGCTTGGCTATGATGGACACAAAAATAGTGAAGGCTTCAGCAACAGCTGATGGAGCTGCAGAAACAGCAAACAATACCACAACGGTCATTTCAGGAGTAATATCAGACAACAAACTTATGAAGCTCTGAATGGAACAACTTGAAAATGCAGTCCATTCTGTGAACCTCTGTATCTTGGGTGTCCCGGAACAACTGGAAGGACAAGTTCTGCTAGGATATGTGGAAATTCTCATCTCCAGATTACGGGACACTGAAATTGCTGGGGAGATTGTAAAACTGTATCGCATCACCCCAGATGCCGTCAGCTCTCCGAGGAATTGCCCCGTATTATCTTGGTGGTCACTGCTGGTCAACACATTTGGGAAAAAGTATTGGATGCAGATAAAAAGAAAAGTACTGGCCCTCTAACCTCAGGGGGAAAAGTGCATTGCTTTCCAGACCTGGCCTATTCTCGACAACGCAGCAAGGCATTTGATGCTGTACACACTGGACTTCGAGCACTGGCGGTCTCATATGCTCTACATGTCCCAGCCTGTCTCCGAATTCAGTATGCGGGCAAAACTTATCTATACACTGACCGTACTGAAGCAGGGAAACATTTGACTGTGATCCAAAAAGACTTTGCTCAGCAAGAACCGGGAAGAGAGTCTGATGAGGGGGACTGAAAATTTTTCTTGTGCTCTTTTTTTTTCTGTTCTGGACTAAATCCCAGTAAGCTGATCTCCACGTGACAGCCTTTCACTTGAAGCGTCATTGACATATGCCTACAGTAGTTTCGTTTTTGATGTACGAATGTTAATTGTACGTCCAGTTAGTGACTTGGGCTTGCCAAAGCTGATGTTAGGGGTTTGTTTATTTAGAGTGAAAGCACATTTAATAAGTTTAATGTCTAGATTGATCAGAGGAGGAGCGGGGGAAGGGACCTCTCGGAGGCACCTGCTGGCGTGTTGAGGGGGAAAATTTAAATACAGTTTTACATAGACAAAATGCTTCCTTAGGTGGTTTTATTAAGTGCTATGAAGCACATGGACCAATTTGGACTTACATATATGTATTATATGTTTATGTTCTTGTTGCAGTGGTTGTTTAAATACTTTATCTTGCTCTTGTCTTAAACAATGTTAACTTCAGCCCTCTGATGCTGTAAAAATGGGTGCTGAGTTTATTATCCTAGTTATTCTTTGTATGACCTCAAGCTTATTGTTCTCAAAACCAAGATATGACTTTCTTGTATGTCTGTACTATGAAAAGCAATAAACTTAAAGTTCAAAAAAAAAGTTGGTCCATACAGCATTCTCATATGCTGGGGAATAGTTTGCAATGGCCCAGCTGAGGCTCCTTGCCCAAAGGCACTGACTTCAGCTGATGGGGTTCCCGTAGCAGGCTCCACTTCACTGGGGTGCTTTAAAGGGCTTCTCTGACTTAAAAGAAAAATATTTTCAGCCTTTTCACCGAGTTCGATGCCAGTTTAGGCAGCTTTCTTTGTAGTCTGGGCCTGCGGGAGAGTACTTCCAGGGATTCTCATGCCAGTGGCTCCTGTACGGCTCAAGATCAATTGGGGCTTTCTAATTTGTCCTGTGTAGCTTGTCCTGGGCAGCTCTTCTTTTCCGGTGTCCCAGTCATCATCAGCCACTTCCTCTCACTCCTCTTCCACCACCATGCTATCATGGCCTACAGTGTCTCTGATTGATGATTGTATTTGTTTTTAACAGTTCTTGCATTACTGTTTGTATACTTTGTTTGTATCTTATCTGTATGGAATGCACCTTGGTATTCGAAAGGCACAATATAAATAAAGATTATTATTATTATTTTCTTCTGAGGAGGGGCATTTCTCAACCCCTCTCAAGATAGAAAGGGTCTTTGTTAGGAGTTCCCAGGCTTCGCTCATTGAATCCATGGATTCAGATCAGGTGGAGATCCCAGTGGCCACAGCTAGCCAGGAGGCCCTACGGAGGGCACATAACTGCCCCATCTTTACAAATGCTGCACATAGGAATAATCACAACATCCTCCCCCACATGGGAGCATTTAATGCATTGGAGTGGGCCACCCTCCTCTAATCTTTTGACCCTTTTCCTCTTGGTGAGTCAATCAAACACATCCAAGGGGATTTTAATCTCTGGGTTTCTTGGGCACTCTGCCATTCTGCCCCACTGAGCTTCTGTTCCCAGTCTACAAGAAAACAACAGAACACGTCTCAGTCATTTTTTTCTCCTTCACACTGTTCTCCCTTCTTTGCAGTCATTTCTCTATTCCCCCTTAGCTGCCAGACAACCTGCACTGCAGTACTTTCGATGCTCTTGAACATTTGCCTGTTTTATTTAAGTCCTGCTTATTTGCCTCGTTTCCTGCAAATTTTGTTTCATTCATCCAGCACTTCACACCCTATGAAGGTCTTTTAATCACGTCTGTTTATGTTTTTAGAGGTACTCACTGTGTGAAAATTAGTACAGTCTCACTGGGACTTCCTTTCATCCCTACTGGTTGTCAGCACACCACTACTGCTCCAAAAGGGGAGGACTTACACAAGTTAAATCATCAAACTCCACCAGGTTTTACTTTGCAAAGGGGGAAAGGGAAAAATAACAAAGTGAGTTTCTGCCATTCAGCTCTCTTCAACTGATTGCCACATCTTCTTGCTTCACACTGGCACTCTTCTGCACATTTCCAGACCTCGAGGCCCGAGCTACTCCCCCTTAGTGACACTCATTCAATCACTCAACGTCCATCATGTTCCTTACGAATATTAATGAGTCTGTCACATGTGAGCACATCGGATTATATTGTGACACATCATTCAATGTTCAAACATCCGGCTCGTGCTTCTAGCTCCCACTAATGTTCCAAACCATTAGTTTCTTCAGCACCATGATTGTCTCTCAAACGGTGCACTCAACCACATTTTTTAACTCTGACACTGCACCTGCCACCCTCCTGAATCCTGGGACCCCAGAAGATCCAGGACGAACCCCCAAAATATAAGGGTCCCCTCCCTGTGTTGTCTAGGGGTTTAAGGATGTTATGCTAACTAGGGAGGGATCTCACATTAAAGAAATACCATGTTCAACATACCTGACCTTCCGGGCAGTGGGTTTGACCTCTGGGTGTCCACTGGCACACTGCAGGGCTGGCTAACCTGTGGATTTAAAAGGGATTAAGCAACTTGGAAGCAAAACAGATTCAATGTCCAAATGGGGAGGACTATTTAAAACAACCAAAATCCTTTTTTTTCTTTCTATCAGGTAACAGCTTGTTAGCCATGGTGATGGTCCATACTCCTATTTGGGCTAGCCCAGGACCAAGGGAGTCAGTTTCACAGAAGTATTTAGGCATCTTACTTAAACAGCTACTTTCTTATGCATTTACATTCCTGCCTGAAGGGGTAGATAGGGCTCTGCTGCAGCCCGGATTTTCATCCAGGAAGCTACATTCACTTTACGGGGATGCCATTTTAAACTCTGCACACTCCATAGCAATTTATTTGGCCAAAGTATAGGCTACCATCCTCCAGGGTTCCAAAGTGCCACAGATCAGTGCCTCCCAATCTCCCTAAAGAACTGACCCCTGTGAGGAGAGAGTCCAAAGTCCATATCTGAGGGATGTCCCAAAATGGGCTCCAGTTTTGGGGCATGGAGGGCTGACATTCCCTGGAGGTCCAAGGTGCCACAGATGACCAGCCCACCCTCCATCAAAAAGTGACCCCAATGAGTAAAGGGTCCCAGGACATCCAAATAAACAGCAGGCAACTTCATAGGGACATATGATAGTCCAACTAGTCACTAGCCACCTGGCTAGTATCACAGTCTCTTAGCATGGCAGAAGTGTGGTGCCACTTGATCCTGTGAGGAATTTTCTCAAAGATCCACTCCATTTGATTACAGAGCACATCCTTCATTTCTCGTTAACATTTCTTCACTGCGATACCTATCACAGACTCAGTTCCCAAACTAGGCATGGCTTTGGTTCCCAAAATGACACGTCACACACATTCTTTCTCAAACAGTCCAAGTGACACCTTTCTGAGGCCATCATTCTTGCTGACAGGAATTTCCATCCTGTCAGATTACCATCTCAAATGAGGCTGGAGGCACAGCTTAGTGCCACTAGATTCACACTTAAATATCAACTCAGATCTTCCTCTTACTGACTGGCAGCCTTTCCACACAGAAAGGCCACTGAAAGTATTTGGAAACAGATTTCCTCCTTCAGGAGAGGGGCAGACCCATTTTACTGTTGTTCAATGGCTGCTGCCAATAATTAGTAATTTTCTCACAACACCAGACTCTAAAAAGAAGTTTCAGAACAGTGGGAGCTGGCACTGTGTGCCAGAAGCTAGTCTCCCACCAGTTGACTCAGAGCATTGTGTTAATGAAATAGTGCAGCAGAATAGGACTGTGCAAATACTGCCTATAAAAAGCAGTGCTTAACGTGGGGCAAACCCAAAGGTGGGAAGAAGCATAGCAGAACACCCTCACACCCAGCTGAAAATGGCTCACATTGTGTGCCTGTTGCAGCTGGTCATAAACATGAGGAGAGGGCCAGTGCTCCATCCTTGGCCCAGGCGTAGGCCCCAGCAGTGCTATGCTGCAAATACAGTACCATCCATGAGTCACATTCAAAAACCTTAGTGATGAATAAATTGTGGACTGGTGCAGGCTCAACAGGCCCATGATTGTGCAGTTGTAAGCTGCTGCATGAGCAGCTCCAGGCAGACACCCAGAGTAGCCATGCGATGTCCATAGGGCTGAAGGTGACAGCTGCACTGTGCTTCCTGGCCTCCAGAACCTTCCAGACACCAGCAAGGGACACCACCAGTATCTAGCAGTCTGCCACCTCACAACTGTTGGGCCACTTCCTAGATGGAAGTACTGTGGAACAAACTTGGCTGCACTCCGTGTCTGTGCTGCGGTTAAAATAACAGGACACAGAGACATATGGGACATATCACACCTCAGTTATCACTTGGATATAGTGAATTTTTAATTTTGTACAATTGGGTTAGTGTTTGTTTTGGCTAATGATCTGATATGGCTGTTTTAAGTGTGTCCCAGTTTTACTGCACTATTAAATTCATATTGTTCTTCTCTTGCACACTACTTTAAGCATATTATCTTGTTATAATTAATGGTCTCCATTTTCTCCCATTGTCAAAACCGTGTGTTAAATGCCGTAACACCTGAGTAGGTGTTACGGCATTCACGCGCTCCCTTTGAACAACAAAGCGCTCGAGACAACTAAGTAAACATAGCGCGACGTTCAAATTGTCCCTGTCACCTCAAGCGGCACTGACTGAAATACACACTTCTCGAGGGTTACCTCCATACCAAATAGCCTCCAGCAGTCTCACATTGCCTAGAAGTTAAAAAAAAAAAAAAAAAGTTAAGCCGATTCCAAACAGTGAACGAAACCGAAAGACAAAAGTTCATTGAAGAGTAGGAAAACCGCAACACAATTCAAAAAACAAAAAGCGACCTTAGACTTTTCAAATGGAGACTTTCAATTATATAAAATAAAATATGGGGAAAAGTGTGTCAAACTCGAATTTAACACACACCCTCGTTGTTGGATGGCATTCATAAACCCCGAGGGCTATGCCATCCAACAACTCGGGTGTGTGTTAAATTCTCGTAACACACTTCTCCCCATACTTTATCCTATATTTAATCTCATTATCTGCACTGTTTAGCACTTTAGTCTGTTCTGGTATTTGTACCATTAAATCTGTTTAAAATGACACTACTCACTGTGATCCCCTCCCCGTGAAGATGCAATATGTGCGAAACCAGTCATGATCTCTTACCCTCCACAGTTTTGGTATTTCAGTATGTCAGTCTTGTTTTGAATAAAATAAAATGGGTCTTGTTGTAGCAGTGACATCTGGTGCCCTGCTGGCCCATGCTGGGGAGTTCATTGTATTTGCCACCACACTAGCAGAGCATGCAGCAACCATGCAGCAGTTATACTGAGCTGTGCTTCTGCCATCTGTACTCGGTGCCATTGACTGCACACATGTTGCCATCTGGGCACCCACCAGTGCGGGATCCAAGACCTGTGTGACTAGGAAAGGATACCATTCCATCAACTGCCAGGTGGTATGTGATGCAACAGGGCATCATCATTGTCCTGGCAGGGTTCTCTGGCAGCACCCACAACATTTTCATCTGGCACAATTCCATCCTGTGCCAGAGGTTCAAAGGTGGGGACATCCCTAGAGGACTCGTCAGTGAGTATACCTCAAAGGCATCTCCCCCCCCATGCTGCCAATGAAGTCACTAACCCATGCCCTTTACCTACACAGGGAACAGTGTGTATTCCCTGCATCTCTGGCCCCTCACATCTGCCCCGTGACTTGCATCTGTTGCAGAGGACAGATACAGTGCGGTACACATTAGTACATGCAGCATCATCGACCATATCATTGGAATGCTTAAGATGCAGTTTAGGTGCCTTGAACATTCTGGTGGAACCCAACAATCCACCTCTTATCAGGTTTGTTTCATATTACTTGCCTGTTGCATACTACACAACAATGGCACTCAACCATGGGATATGCCTGCCAGCCCCAGAGGAACACCCTGCAGAGGATGCCAAGCCAGAAACCAGGGGATACAGGAGCAGCTCAACAGACATAACTCCAGGATGGGCAGGAGGTAATAGGAGTAGAGAGCCCACCTCATTGTAGACCTCTTTGGACCCAAAAGGTGAGAACAGACCATGCAGGAATCTGTAATGTTTTTTGAAAATGTATTCTGTAAATACTATACATAAAACAGAAATAGAAGGTGATACAGGTGGGGGGGTTATAAAAGGAGGATTAAAAGAAATAACATGCCATGCAGGCAAAGAAATCACATGCCAACTGGAGTGTGTGTGTGAAAATGGGAATAAAAAAAACTTGCCATCCAGGTGGGGGGAGGGATAAATTACATGCCAGGGAGTGGGGTTAAATGGAGTATGAAAGGAATAATGTGCCATCCAGGTTGGGTAACAGAAATAACATGTCATCCAGGCATGGAAGTGAAAAGAAATAACATGCCATTAAGGTGCAGGGGGGTTAAAGGGGGACAAATGGAAATAACATGCTATCCAAGTGGGAATGGAGAAACAACATGCCATTCAGGCAGGGGGTTTAAAGGGGAATGAAAGGAAACAACATGCCAGTTAGGTGGGGGGTTTAAAAGGGGGATTAAAAGAAATAACATTCCATCTAGGTGGGGGAGTTGAAAGAGTGAATGAAAGAAAATGAATCACCATCCCAGTAGGGGGTGGGGAGAACGGATATTTGAGGCTAGTCAGGCATGGGGTGGTGACACATTGGTAATGTGAGGGGGGTTAGGTGGCACATGTGGAATGGGGTGGCAGGGGCAGTAATCACCATAGGTGCATCCCCTACCACCGCAATGGGTAAGAACAGTATGGTGCACTGTACCTGGGGAGGAGGGGGCTTGCCATCCACAGAATGGGGGATGAGAGTGGTAATGGTGTTGACTGCCCAGAATCACAGCCTTACAGAGTACTTACCCCACTGAGGAGCAGTCAATGGCCAGGGATGCCTGGTGTACTTGGCATCCAGAGTGTGCTGGGGGTCCTGTTGCCAGCGCTGCTTGATGCTTGGTGTGCTGCTGCCTCCTCTGTGGTATGGCACTCCCCCCCTTCCCGCTGATGAGAGATGAGAAAAGAGCAATGTTGAATATTAATGTACATACTTATGTTCCAACCATGGCAGCATGGGTGCCCAGTGTACTGTATCTTGCAGACTTTGCCACCCAAGCTATGCAGTGTCCTTGCACCACCAGTGCTGTACCCACCACACCACCACCCTTACTGTTGATAACACAGGAGATAGGATACATGTGGCATGATAGGTGAGTACACAACAAACCGCCACACCAGTCAGACAAATAGATCACAGCAGTCAAACAAATGGATCATAATATGCAGGCTCCATCCAGTGTGCAACACATACAACAGTCAGGATCTGACCCGGTCTCTGGCACAACTACCATGTTGATAAGGCTGCCGACAGGGGACTTCAGTAGGGAAGGGAACCGGGTGACAGATGCATGCGAACATGTTAGGTAGATGTGATACTTTAGCTCAGTGTGTGTGTCTGTTAAATACCTGCATTGCCACAAATACTCTATTTCATTAGACAGATGATGGGAGGTGCAAGAAATTGTAGTGCACAAAAGGTGACCAAGAACTCAACAGAGCGGGTGTTGGCAATTTCAGGGCATCCTAGCATGCGGGGCAAACACTACGCACAGGTGCACCACTGTAGACAGGGCATGCAGCAGTGATGTCCCACGTGCGTGGTGCACAACAGCTCATACAGACTACATGCATATGATTATGGTAGGCTGTGTAGGCAGAACATAGTTCTGTGGGGTACCTCTGAGCGTGCACATTTCACTTATCCAGCCATGGTCCATGTCACCAGCCCCCCTCTGGCATGCAAAGCACAATACCACTGTTGCATGTGTAGTCTCAGGCTTAATGTAACGGATGTGACACAATCACTCACATAGCTGAGACGATCCAACCTGGCTCTCCTAGTCTCCTCCCAGTATGCCGATCACTTGCACTGTGTTGACTGTTGAAGCCATTAGTACTTCTACAGGGGCTACAGACACTTCAGCACTGGGCCACTGACTTGGGGCCTTCCAGCTGGCCTTCACCTGGGCCATCATGCCCTTGATGTGCCTTTTTCTGGTCCCCTGCCCTCCTCTTGACTTCATCCCTGGACCAGCCTGTGCCACCCACAGCACTGACAGCTTTTGTTATTGTGTCCCATGCTTGTTTTATTTCAGACTTAGTCCTTCTCCCTCTGTTGACCAGATATTCATGGTCCACATATGTTTGGGCCCTCTTTCCTTGCTCAGATTCTGTGACCGGCGCTGCCCTTCACACACCATGGCCATCCACAGAATGCATATACTTGTACTGTATACAGTATGCACACATTGACAATGCATTCTGTGGCTGGCCATGGTGGTGTGCAGCGGGCAGTGCTGGTCACAGTCTCAGAGCAGAGAACGAGGGGGAGTTGGGTGGTTGGGCAATGCCTGATGGGGTGGGGTGTCCATTAGATGGTTCCACCATGTCGTGTCGAAAAACAGTTTGCCAATGTCAGTTATGGCACTGGCAAAATGCCACCTGGCATTCCAGCCCCAGGCATTTTTCTCTCCTGGGAGGTACAGAGCCAAAGCGCCCTCCCAGGAAACAGTTGTTTTTTGATGGGGGCCTCACCCCCTCACCCCCATGAGGGGGCTCTGCCCCACACCCCTGGACTTTAAATAACTAACTCCGGGGGGGGCATGTGGGGCAAAAGGCAACTCTGAGAGTGGGTGACCAGAAATCATGGTCGCCCATCTCAGTGTTGGCAGTTGAGAGTCACTCTTATTGTGGCTACAAATTTATGTTGCCCTCCTAATGGGATACCCCACTAGATCACCAGGGATTATTTTCACAATGCAGTTTGGAGCGACCTGGGGGAAGGGTGCTATTGCACAGGGGCACTTTTGGCAACATACTCGGGGGAAGATCAGGGATCATGGGGGGGGGGTTGGTCCACCGCAACGAAGAATTATGTTCACATTGTGACTCAGAGGGGGACCGCTAGACTATTAAGAATGTTTGCTTACAGTATGGGCACCAGTTTAACATACATTTTATTTTGGCACATTACAGTGGAACCCCTCTGGGTGCCACATCACTGATTCCTGTGCCCATCTGTGCCCCACACACCCACTGCATCCTCACATGCTCCTATGCCCCAGGGCCCCTCCTGGCACTGTATTTCTTCATCCCCCCCACCATCCCAGCCCTTCTAGTGCTGCGCCAGGTGGCAGTGGGTTGGCTACACACCTGTGCCAAATCCCGCAGATGTGGCCAATTCTTTGGTGCATCTTGCAGTCAGCGACAAATCATGGAGTTTGGTGCAGGGACCCTGCAGATTACAAAATCTGGTGCAAGGACCCTGGCACAATTGGAGTTTGCTGCAACCCTTAGAGCGACACAAGTTGCGTTACTCTAAGATTTCTTTGAAAATCAGGCCCACACTGATGTCGAGGGTATGAGTATTCCATGGTACATGAGCATGGCCATGCATACATTCAGACACAACTGGGTTTTTGCAGGTCCACTCTCCTGCACTGGCTCTGTATGAGTGGGATCCCTGTACCTAGGGTGGGACCAACATCTGCAGGAACAATGGGGAGGGCCTCCAAGCAGCTCTGTATCTTACACCAGTATTGTGCTGCCTGCTGTACAGTGTGTAAGACATGCACCAGTGTACAGCACCACTGTACTCGCATATTACCCTGGCTGATGCACACAGTGCTACATAACCATGCTTTCTGTATTCAGATGTGCTGTGGTAACATGTGTATGCATAGGCCTGCTCCTGCAGCTGACCAGAGAGGCTAATGGGGGTCTGTTGTGCTGACATCTGTGTTGGCCTGTGATCTGGATGGCTGATGTGCTGGGTGCTACATCTGTGGGTGTATGGGTTTGGCTTCAAGCCCCTTGGGACATTACAGTTATTTATTTTATTTTATTTATTTATGACTTTGATAACCGGGTGAGTGCACTGATCCCAGGGACCGTTTTCAGGCACGACCCGGGCCATAACACATGGCGTAGGGTGACAGTGGAGTACAAGGTAACAGTAATACACATGAAACAGATTTGATACAAGCAACAATAGTAGACACAATATACATGTTTGATGCATAGGTCCATTTGAGAACAGTGAATACAAGGTTTCAATATCAGACATGAGAAGACTTGGTACAAACAAACAAATCATAGGCACAGTGTACAATGTGAGACTGCATCGTACAGTGAGCAAGTAATACACAGAATACTCAGTAAAAAATGTGTATACAATACGTACAGGCAAGGAAGTCAAATATTGCTGTGAAAAATGCAATATAACAGTTGTAGGCAAGAGAGTTGACTAATGTGGGTAGGTGGGTAACCCCTGGGTAGGGGAGTTGACTAGTGTGGGTTGGTGTGAGACCCCTGGGAGCATTGGCAGGATGAGTTTTCCAGGAACCAGACTTTAAGGAGGGACTTGAAACTGGAGTGTGTGTCAATGGAATGGAGTTCAGCTGGTAGTTTGTTCCACTGCAAGGGGGCAGCTGCAGACCAAGCTCTGCTACCCACGTTGGTGGATACCCTAGGAACAGCTAGAGGGGGAGTACCATTTGAGCGGAGGTTGCAGAGGAGTGTTCGGGTTTTCAGAAAGGCAGTTGGGGGGATTCTGGAGCCGTGCAGATGACATTGTCCACCATGCAGCAGAGGGCTAGGTCAAAGCGACCTTGCAGCGGTAGCCATCCAAGGGTATTATAGAGGGTACAGTGGTGGGTGGAGAACGGGGCCAATAAAGCAAAGCGGCAGGTACTGTTGTAGGCAGCGGAGAGTTTAGCCATAGCAGTAGCTGAGATCCTGGCATAAATAGGGGAGCAGTAGACAAGAATAGGGAGCAGATTGCCCTGGACAATGGCTAGTCTAGCTTCAGGGGTAAGGTATTGCCTGAATCTATAGGCGGCACCTAACCTTTGATGGAACCTTCTGACAAGGGAATTTGCATGCTCAGTGAAGTTGAGGGAAGGGTTGAGCAGTACTCCTATGTATTTGTAGGTGTTGACGTCCTCCAGGGCTGTACCATCTGGGGTGAGCATGCGTAAGGGGGCTTGGCTTTTAGTTTTGGCCAGGAAGGGCTTAGATCCAAACAGCATGAATTTAGTTTTTTTGACATTTACTAAGAGGAGGTTTTTTGAGAACCAGCTGTGTGCTGCAGCATAGTTGTGTGAGAGAACTGAGGAAATTGCGGCCATGGATTTGTCACTGTGGAAGAGAACAAGATCATCGGCATACAGGAGAGAGTTACAGTTGAGGCAGTCGAAGGGAAGTGCATTAACGAATAAGGAGAAAAGGAGGGGACCCAGTATTGAGCCTTGAGGGACCCCCACAGAGACAGGCAGGGTGGGGGAGCAGGTTTGACCAATGCACGTGATTTGTGAGCGATCAGTAAGGTAGCTAGTGAACCAGCTTGTGACTTTCTGAGAACAACCAAGGAGGCTAAGCTTGGAGGTAAGGAGAGCATGGTTAACCATGTCAAAAGCCTTTGAGAGGTCGATGAAGACAGCCCCGGTGGCTTTACCATTATCCATGTTAGAGAGGATGTGGTTGGTCAGTAGAGCGAGGGCAGTGGCGGTGGAATGATTCTTGTGAAAGCCATGCTGTTGGTTGCATAAGAGGGTGTATTTGCTTATGTACTCAGTGAGCTGATTATGGACTGCTCTCTTGAGTAGTTTACTGAGATAAGGGAGGATGGATATTGGATGGTAATTGTCAGAGGATTTGGGGTCACCAGATTTAAGAATGGTGATAACCTTAGCTATCTTCCATGGGTCAGGCATGGAGGAGGTGGAAAGGGCAAGGTTAAAGATGAAGGTGAGTGGCTTGGCAATCGCCGAAGAGGTCAGCTTAAGAAAGACTGGAGATAGGCCATCAGATCCCCAGGAGCCATGGCTAGGTAGATGTTTGAGTAGCTTCACTGTATCATGTATGGAGAGGGCTTTAAAATAGAATGGGGGTATTTGCAGGTGAGTGGCAGAGATGGAGGAGGGTGGCAGTGTGTCAGATATTAGGGCTGGGCTTTGAGGTTGGGCAGTTGGCAGCTTATTTAGGTACATGGATAAGCTGGTGAACTTACAGTTGAAGACACTGGCCACATCGTGAGGGTCGGTCAGCAGCCCATCCTGGGAGTTGAGATGTGGTGCAACGTAGTTGGAGTGGGGGTTTAGGTGGGAGCTTATTGAGTCCCAGAATTTTCTAGGGTCTCCAAGGTTGGCCTTTTGCAGATTGCGGAAGTGGGTCTGTTTCAAATATTTGGCCTGTTGTTTACACTTGTTCCTCATGTGCCTGTAAGCATCCCAGAGTGCAGGATAGGGGGTTGCTTTGAAAGTGGACCAGGCATGGTCTCTGGCCTTCATAAGGTTTAGGAAGTCTTTGGAGACCCAGCGCGAGCACCCGCCTCTGACCCGTCTGGTAGTGACAGGGAAAAAGCGGTCCTGAAGTGTTAGTAGAGTCTGGGTAAATGTGGAAACTGCCATGGCTACATTGGAAAGGGAAAAAAGCGTGGACCAGTCCAAGGACTGGGCCTCCTTGAGGAGATTTGTGGAGACTGGGCAGCTGAAATTTCTTAGAGATAGGTATTTGGGTGGTGGGGGTGCTTTAGTTTGGAAGACCAGAGGAGATAGGTCGGTGAATGATCACTTACAGAGTCAGCCATGGTGCCAGCATGTAATGCTCGGTCCTCCCTGTTTATGAGGATCCAGTCTAGTAGAGTCTGGGTGGCTGAGTGTGGATTAAGTCTGGTGGGAAGAGTGATCACCTGCACCAGGTTGTGCTGCTTTAACAGGGATACATAGTCATGCTGGTGGCAGCTCAGCCAGTTTAGATTAAAGTCGGTGAGAAGGATAGATTCCCTATGGGGAGTTAGAGAGCTCAGGCCTTGGAGGAGGCTGGTGAGTCCAATGGTTCCATTCGCGGGGAGGGTTGTAGCAGCAGCCAATGTAGAGTTTCTTGCAGGATCCCAGGGTAAATTCAGAGAGTAGCCATTCACTAGGTGAGGAAGGGTCGGAGTGTAGGACAATGCTAGCTGAGAGGGGTTCCCTTAGGAGCAGAGCCACACCGCCACCTTTTTTCCTGCCTGGCCTGTCGTGGTCTAGGTAAGAGTGGCCAGGTATTTTAAAGGTGTTTTCGGTGTGGTGTGGCTTTAGCCATGTTTAAGTGAGTCCTAGAATATGGGACTTGTGTGGCTCAATCCAAGCCTCAAGAGCAGTGAATTTAGATGGAAGGCTGCAGACATTGATATGTGCAATTTTAAGACCGGGGCATTTGTCCAGATGCTGGAGGTGGGGTGATATGGGAGTTTGTTAGGCCAGGGTTGCATTCAGTTTTCCCAGCAAGGGAGAGTAGTGATAGTAGGAGAATGTATGGGCAGGAGGGAATAGAAGGAGACCAGGAGAGGTTAACCAGGTAGTGGCCAAGGAGGCGGTGTTCTCCTTTAGTGAGTAGGATGAGAGAGATGTACCCCAGGGTGGACTTATCCCTAGTGGTGAGTGAAAAGGGTTGAGACAGGGGAGGGGGGGAGAATGAGAGGAAGGAGAAGCACTGTTGATCACAGGCCAGCACTGTCACACAGTAGTTGGTCAATACCAGCACAGTAGTTAGGGAGATGGTACATGATATAGGTAGTGCCAGCTTTATCTTTCTGAGGGAGAGTGGGGACAATGGAAAGCAGTAAGAGGGAATTTGGTTTGCCTTATGAAGGGGGAGAGGAGGGAGTGGTGAGGCAAGGAGCAGTTGCGAGATGTAGTTCTCTGGGGGGGCAGGAACACACTCTAGAAGGTGTTGGACTCTACATGGCCTATCTCACTCTGGCTTGGAGCTGCTGTTTCTTGTGCTACATTTTCAAATTACAAGAGGAAAACAGACTACTATGAGTCTTGAAAGAGGTGGCTGAAATGGCAAAAGCAAAAAAGAGTAGTACAGTATTCAGAAGGTGTAAGGAGATGCAGAGGGAGGAGGATAGAGAGGTGTCACAGGGGAAACAAAGAGAAACAGGGAACTCAGTAAGGAGCACAAAGGTGCAAACTGAACAGAGAATCACCCCAGGAGGTAACAAAAGGGGACAAGAAATATTTTAGGTATATAAGTGAAAAGAGGAAGACCAGGGGTGGGATTGTAAGGTTAAAAAGGGAAGGGGGAACTGTACAGAGGGGGGCCAGGAAAAGGCAGACATCCTGAACAGATATTTTTGTTCAGTGTTTACAGAGGAAGGAAAAGGGGAGGAGCCACAACAAAGTAACAGAAGCTTTGGAGGGAGGGAAGTGGACACTAGTTCTGGTTTGGAGGAGAGTCTTGAAGGGACTCATTAATCTGAAGGTGTACAAAGCCATGGGGCCAGATGGACCATATCCATGGGTATTGAGGGAGCTCACAGAAACACTAGCTGCACCTCTGGCAGTCCTGTTTACTAGCTCATTGGAAACAGGAGTGGTTCTGGAGGACTGGAGGAGGATAAATGTAGTCCCACTACACAAAAGTGGTAGCAGGAAGGAGGCTGGCAATTATAGGCCAGTCAGCTTGACAATGGTGGTGGGAAAATTAATAGAATCCTTGCTGAAAGAAAGAATTGTGGAATATCTTGAATCCAGTGGGTTACAAGACCTGAGGCAGCATGGTTTCACAGTGGGGATGTCATGTCAAATGAATCTGATAGATTTCTTTGACTAGGTGACAAAGGAGTTAGATCAGG
This sequence comes from Neoceratodus forsteri, assembly GCA_016271365.2. Taxonomy (NCBI): domain Eukaryota; kingdom Metazoa; phylum Chordata; order Ceratodontiformes; family Ceratodontidae; genus Neoceratodus; species Neoceratodus forsteri. Next base: position 1,035,353,696 of record CM057453.1, read on the forward strand.
GTGGAGTGGTGGACATGGCCAACTTAGATTTCAGTAAGGCTTTCGACACTGTTCCTCATAGAAGACTAGTAAGCAAGCTGGGTAGCTTAGGAGTGGGTCCAAAGGACAGTTAGCCTGTACACTAGAAGAATTTGAGAATAATGGCTGGTTAGAGAGTTGGGAAACTAAAGCAATGAAACAAAGGAACCCTAGGAGGCCCACTTTTTATGCTATTCCAAAAATTCACAAGGACCAGCTTGATCCCCCGGCGCCTGATAGTATCAGCAAATGATTCCCTTTTTGAACCAGTTTCACAATTTATCAATTTTTACTTACGGCCCCTTATAGAGACAACAGAGACTTTTGTACAGGATACAGTTGACATACTTAATAAATTAAAACAAATCTTAGAACAAGGGGTGATGCATGAAGAGTTTCTAGTTACAGTTGATGTAGATTTGTATACTTCAATTCCACATGAACAAGGGTTTTATGCTATGGACAAAATTCTTCATAAAAGAGTATTAAATGCTAGACCAAAGACAATAGTACTACAAGAATTAGCAGAAATAATATTGGCCAGCAAGTATTTTGAGTTTGCTGGTCAGTATTACTTCCAGAAATGAGGGATAGCAATGGCTGCAATGGGAAGCACTATGGCACCAGCATATGCCAATGCCTTCATGTATGATCTAGAAACACAACACATATTAAACATTGAAAAAAAAACATATTTCCAGCATGTGAGATCTTGGAACAGATACAGTATATGGATGATGTGTTCTTTATTTGGACAGGTACAAAAGAGGGACTAGATGCCTTCCTATTGTACATAAACAGCATCAATAAAAGTATCAGATTCATAATGAACAGTAGCTTAACAGATATTGCCTGTCTTGACTGGAGGATTATTAAGCAAGGAACATTACTTGTCATTGATTTATAAAAAAAAAAACTGACAGAAACACTGTTCTGCATGGACATAGCTTTCATGAACGTAAGCTAATAAACAGAATACCGTATTCACAGCTAGTTAGGGCTAAACGGAATTGTACAGCAGAACAGAATTTTGATAGGCAAAAAACAGCTATGCTAACCAGATTCAGAGAACGTGGCTATACAGCATGAGTTTTGAAACAAGCTGAGAATAGGATAAACCAGGTTAGAAGGGAAGATGTCATGAGACCGAAAGAAAACCCTACTAGGGAATGAAGATTAGTTTTCACAACTAAATATGATAAATTCACAGACATGTGAAAAATAACAATAAACACTGGCATCTTTTGACAATCAGTAATGACCAACCACAAAGTTTCTACAGAAAACCATTAGTAGCAGCTAAGAAGGTGGAAACCCTTAAGGACAAGCTAGTGAGATCACAATTTAAGCCCGAAGAGAATAAGGAAGCACAACTACTGCTAGGCCCTCTGAAACCAGGCATGGCTCCATGTGGACACTGTTCAGTGTCTGGGCATACCATGAAAAAAGGTGTGTTTAGACATCCGCATACAGGTCAAACATTTCCTACTAAGCAGAATATTAATTTTACTACGGAAGGAGTGATACATGTCATTCAGTGCCCCTGTGATAAATTATATGTAGGGCAGACAACAAGAGCTTTAAAAACAAGAATCCAAGAACATAAGTGTGACATAAGGAGAAACGATGAGACATCCCAAGTAGAGACGGACGAAGTGGCCTCAATTCGCTCCGAAGAGTGATTTGTGATGTAAAGGCAAATTCGCGGAGTGCTCCACAATGTGAAGCGGAGTACTTCACGTTATAATGGGTAGCACGAAGTCCATTGAAGACAATGACTGCACTACTCCACCTTCTCAAACCACTACTCCACCAAATTTTAAGGTGAAGTACATTGAATACAATGTCCTTTGCCTTGTTTTTAAGCTCCAAAGGTGAATTTTGCAGTGATTCATGGGATTTCAGGTCACGTGGGCTCTAGACTGTTCTGCACAGCCTCCACTCGGGGTAGTGTATGCAGGAAGCTGTAGGAGACAGTCTGCTCTGAGAGCTCTCTGTGATTCAAATTATCTAAAAGCTGTTAAAAAAGCCTTTTTGAGTAATTTTGTTTTGCTGAAACTTTAGTTCATCGATTGCAGAAAGCCCTCCTGTGCTCATATTATCGAGCGTTTATTGTTTGTGTGTGGATTTTGAATGTTAATGTACAACATTCAGTCTGTGTACTAAGAGACAGTGGAAGTGTGCTTTGGGGGAGGGGCGCTTCTGGTGTAGGTAGATTTAAGTTGGAGAAATAGGGAGTTCTTTGTTTTTTTGTTATTTTTTTTTGTATCACTGACTGTGTTAATGTACACTCAGTAATATTTTCAGTAATTGTTGACTTTTTTTGCTGATTGTGTGTGTTGTGGTCTGGACCTGGTACAGCACTGAGGTTGTTTAAAATACATTCTATATTACTGAAGTTTTAAATTTACTACGCATTACTTGTAGACAAATCATGTGTGTGTGTGAGTGTGTGTGCGGTGCGTGACATGACATCAAATAATACACCTTTTATTGTGCCACAGTGTAATTGCAGGTGCAGAAGTGTGAACCTGCTATCCACTGCAGCTGCGTGATTTTATACTGCCATTGTGGAATCTTTTCTTGCTTTTGCACTGCTGTAATCTGCAGTCAGTGCTCCCCCCCAGTGGCAAAAGGTATTCTTTTCCAGATTGGATTGTTTGTGACTTGAGAACGCCACTAGTTAGTTAAAGTGTTGTTGAACTTGTTGTGACTTTGCGTCTGTATCTGTTGTTGAAGTCACAGTTGTTTTTTTGGCTTTACATCCAGTGTCACCCCCTCAGCCCCCACCCACAGTGAACATTTCAAAATCTAAATTTGTTTAGAATATTCCTGTTGATACCCCCCAAAATGCCCACAAAGAGATGTGCAAGCAAAGCTGTTTCTCGGCATGGCACTGCTGCCAGTGGTAAGATTGTCAATGGGCATGGTAGTAGCATGCAGTTGCAGAAGTGCATTGCTGACGTGAGGAAAGGCATTTCTCCTTCAATGTTTTTTACAGTGCAATCAGTAGCTTCACTCATAGTTGGAGGAGATTATGTTGTCCCAGCTGGTGGTGTTAGTGTAGTTGCTGGTGGTGGTATGAGTATTGCTGCCTCAAGTTCCACTTCTGACCAGTTTACCATGTCCAAAAATATAGTGGAGTGTGAAGCAGTTGCAGTGAGTGACAGTGTAGATGATGTCATACTCCCCAGTAACATCCCAGTAACTGAACATGAGGATTCTGATCATCATGTCAACGATAACACACAAAGTGCCATTTCTTCCACCATGGTTCAGGTCATGCATTTGCCATGCAGTGATTCACAGTGTGGTAAAAAATGTTAGGGTGATGGTGGTGCTGATGATGATGATGTTGCTGTGGTTGCAACATGCAGTCCATATGCCAGCATCCAAGCAGAAGATGTGGATGATATTGATAAGTATGATGATGATGTCAGTGAACCCTGTTGGGAACTGGGGAAAAGAAACTCAAGGTGGCTGTGTCTGGGTCTGTTTGCGTTTCCTCCCTCCTGTGAAAAGTTGTGATTTATCAGTTTCAGTTGATGATGATGACCCAGTAATAATGATAGATAGTCATGGTGGTCAGTTGCAGTCCAAGTGTGTCCTGCCTGAAAAATCATGTAGCAGCCCCCTTCCCACTTCAGTGCTTAAAAAAACAGAGTCCAATAAGCAGCATCAGGGGACACATGTTAAAAGAGCATCACAATCCCTTGTTTGGGATTTTTTTGTGGAAGATGCAAAGATGAGTCAGTTACAAGCTGCCAGGTTTGCCAGGTGCGTGTGAGTCGAGCTCAAAAGGGGAGCCATCTGGGCACAGGGGGACAGCATTCACATCTTAAGAATAGGCACATGGCACTGTGAACCCAGCACAAGATGGCAGCTAATACCTGTACCATAGTGGGGTGTTCACCCTCGTCATCAACCATAATGATCATGTTATCCCCTTCCATGACTGTAGCATCAAGTAGAAAATTAAATGTGTGCAGTAGTGATGAAATAACAGCAGAGGATTACTATAGGCATGATGAGGTGGAACAGCAGAATGATTTTGAAGTCTTGTCCAGTGGTGGTGAGAGTAGCAGTTTTGATGGTGGTGGTGGACAATGCAATATGTCTAGTGCAAGTGGTACATCAACCCCTGTTGATAAATCTGGGAAAATAACTGCATTTCTGGGTTTGTCATCACCTGTGCAACCATCTTCATCACATGTCCATACTCCACAACCTGCAATTCGCAGAGCAGAACCATTTGTCATCACACCCCATGTAAAATGTTTAAGTCAGCCCATGTTACAGAGTGTTTTTGTGCTTAAGCTGTAGTACCCACCCAATCATACAGTGTCACGTGAACTTAATGCTACTATAACTGAAATGCTGGCAATTGATCTTTTGCCCTTCTCCTTTGTGGAGAATTCTGGGTTCCTGTGGTTTGCTGCACGTGCCTATCCAAAATGAAAAGTCCCATCCAGGACATACTTTTCGACCCATGCTGCCCCCGAGTTGTACCGTACTGTGTACGACTCAGTAAGACATGCCATTCAACATTCCTCCTCTCCATTCATCCATTTAAGTATGGATATGTGGACAAATGGTAAAACAGTGGGAAGTTCATATTTGTGTATAACTGCACACTGGGCGTAGATGCCAGGAGTTGTTTGTGCTGTTGGTAGTGTGAATAATCAGTGTAGTAAGGAGGAGTGTTGTAGTAGCAATCTTCCAGGAAATGGACAGCATGCAACAATTGCTATGCGCAATGTGACCTGTTCACACACTGTTGAAAACATGTTGGACATGGTACTGACCGAAACTGACAAGTGGCTGAACCCCCTGTCCCTAAGAAATGGGTTCATAGCAAGTGATGATGGGTCAAATGTGGTGAAATGCATCATGAATGGTGGCTTTTTGGGGGGTTCCATGCATGGCCCACTGTTTAAGTCTTGTGGTGCAAGAGTTTATGCAGCACCCTGATATAAAGGAAATGCTGACAGTTGCATGCCGTATCTGTTCTCACTTTTCACACTCTGCAAAGGCCCGTGACCAGCTTCGGTAGTAGCAGATCTGAAACAGCCATCCGCAGCATCACTTGAAGCTGGAAGTTGTCACCCAGTGGAACTCTACTTTATACATGGCAGAGAGGTTGTATGAATAGTACAAAGTCATCTCAGACTATCTTGTCATGCTCACTAGCCGTGACAGTTCCGGGGCCTCCATGTCTATGACGACTGAAGAGTGGCACCTAATGGACTCTGTAATAACAATCTTGAGGCCTTTTGAACATGCCACAAATGCAGTGAGTGGCGGGTCTGCCTCCATTAGCCAATCAATTCCACTGATGTGGGTACTGAGGCAGACATTGGTTAATGTACAGCAAAGTCTTGATGTTGCCGGAGACAGTGCTAGCAGTATGTTGCTGAAACACATGCTGATAGTATTCGACCAGAATCGTCACATCTTGATCATTCAGCGTAGTGACAACTTTGCAGTAGCAACAATGCTGGACCCCTGATACAAATGTGGAATTGTCTCAGTACTGGAGGGTGGACCTGAACAGGTAAAAACTGTCAGTGGGCAACTGGTGCACTTGGTTCATGGGGCACATAAGTCACGTGCCAAGGTTAGGAAACCTGAGCAGCATAATCAGGCTGAAGGTGAACCTGGAGGAGTAGTATGAAGCATATCCTGTATGGGGAAGGGGACTGCAGTTCCAGGTGGCCTGTCATCAAAAGTGGCTGGCGTTAACCCAATTTGGGAGGCTTTGTCCCAAGTGGGGATTTGTGACAATAATGACTCCGGAGAAATGGATGATGCATAAACCACTGGATTTACAGCAGCACAGCGAATGGTTGAGTCATATGTGTCTGAAAACAGGCACCTGTCAATCACTGATGATCCCCTTTTATACTGGAGTGGAAAGGTCAGTGAATGGCCAGAGCTGACCGCTGTGGTACTGAAGTGCCTGACATGTCCACCCTCCAGTGTGAGTGTTGAGAGGGTATTCAGCTCAGCAGGTACAATAGCTTGGGATTGTGTACAAACCTCTCCTGCAAATCTCAGTTTGCTGACATTCATAAAAATGAATGAGAGGCACATACCAGCTCAGACTGCAACCTCAGTATTCATACCCTGGCATACTCATGGTTTTGCTGATGTTGAAGAAAGGGACCATCCTGGTGGCAGTGACAGCATGAAGCAACCTATCACCGATGTAGATGATAGCACAATGGAGAAAGAATTTCCCCGTGGTCAGAATTCAGACATAGAAGACTGCGAGGGCAGCTTTCTTTCTGAGGATGATGATGAGATTAATGTTGGCAGGTTTTAACTTAAGTGGTTAAAAGGCTGTCTCATGTCTTGTATGATACATGTTTTCTTTTTCATAAAGTTAAATCACTGTCTCACTCATAGTGACTCAAATTCCATATGTCACGTCACATTTATAACACAGAGCACAGTATATCCTGGCCCCTGGACTACCACCACCATAAAACTGCTGTTTGCCACTGCCACCATAGGGAATGTGACCGTGTGTCCTCCCCGGACTACCACCACAAGACCGCTGTTCACCACTGCCACCATAGGGAATGTGACCGTGTGTCCCCCTGATGTACCTCCAACATAAAATCACTGTTCGCCACTGCCACCATAGGGAATGTGACTGTGTGTCCCCCTGAAGTACCACCACCATAAGACTTCTGTTCACCACTGCCACCATAGGGAATGTGACCATGTGTCCCCCTTGAGTACCACCACCATAAGACCGCTGTTTGCCACTGCCACCACTGGGAATGTGACCGTGTGTGCCCCCGGACTACCACCACCATAAGACCACTGTTCTCCACTGCCACCATAGAGAATATGATCATGTGTCCCCCTTGAGTACCACCACCATAAGACCGCTGTTTGCCACTGCCACCATAGGGAATGTGACCGTGTGTCTCCCCGGACTACCACCACCATAAGACTGCTGTTTGCCACTGCCACCATAAGGAATGTGACCATGTGTCCCCATGGAGTACTACCACCATAAAACTGCTGTTCGCCACTGCCATCACAGGGAATATGATCCTGTGTGTCCCTGGAGTACCACCACCATAAGACTGCTGTTCGCCACTGCCACCATAGGGAATGTGACCATGTGTGCCCCCGGACTACCACCACCATAAGACCACTGTTCGCCACTGCCACCACCAGCAGATGCAGGAAGATGTGAGAGGGAATGTCATCATGTGCCGCAGCTACGACCACCACCACCCACCACTGGTGCCATTGTGACAATGTTTTTCCATTAAGTTGACCATGCCGAGGCAGTGGGAGTGGAACAGGAGACCACATCCATCAGCCACAGGCACAAGGCTTCTTAGTATTAAAACTATAAAGTGAGTATGCGTACTAATGTTTTTCATGCTATTCAACTTCCTTTAGCTGTGTGTTTTGTTTTGTGTTGCTTTTCTGAGCTGCAATGGTCAAACACATACGGTCAACTTATTTATTTATTTATTTTTTTTACGGGTAAACAACAAACGATTCTCATTCACTGGAGGTCTGTATCAATGGTACAGAAGCAGTACTGTCTACAGTAACCTATGGGATATCCATTTCCAATCCATACTGGTAAGTATATAAATGTTATTTCATCTGTTCTTTTTTTTTTCATAAGAGTGCAACAAATCTGACTGATGATTCATAAACTAGGTGACATGTACATCACAGAAGATATTTCTGCAACGTATCATGCACTGTATTCCAAATTTGCAGCTGTACAGCCATGAGAGTGTTGAAAAAGTTGGACCCAGGTTGTGTTACTTGGCAAGATGTGGTTTTAAAATGTAACTTGAGTTGAGATGCAGGGACACTGACATAGTGTATTTGTTACATAGCCTGGTACTAAATTAAATTGAGATCTGATGATTGCAGTGGGACAGCTTGCTATCTGTGTTAATCCAGATACCTGTGGTGGAACAGCCACGGCTTAAACATAATGTCTTACTGCTGCAATCAAGTTGTAATAAGTCCATCATTTCTTTTTTTAGGAAGCTTCCAGGTGCTTTGTTGTGTCATAGTTGCCTTAGCCAAAGAACTTCTTCAACATCATCCCCCCATCAGGCTGGGGAAGACATGCAACAAGCAGAAGTCATTTCAATCGATGACCATGACCATCATTACTGGACTGGAGAAGGATGCAGATGAAATGTACTGCAGGATCCAAGGCAGCATGGTTTCACCAGGGGGAGGTCATGTCAGACCAACCTCATTGAATTTTTTGACTGGGTGACTAGGGACATGGATCAGGGGAGGGCAGTGGACATGGCCTATCTGGACTTCAGCAAGGCCTTTGACACAGTGCCACATAGAAGACTATTACACAAACTAGGGAATATGGGTGTGGGCAGGACAGTAGTGTGGTGGGTAGGTAACTGGCTGGGTGGCAGGACACAGAGGATGGTGGTAAATGGCTGTCACTCCACAGAGGAAGAGTGACCAGTCTTGGTACCACAGGGATCAGTGCTGGGACCGGTCCTATTCAACATCTTCATCAGTGACATTGCACAGGACCTAAAAGGCAGAATTTCACTGTTTGCTGATGACACAAAGCTCTGTAACAGAGTAGACACATCAGAGGGTGTAGGCAGAATGAGAAGGGACCTGCAGAAACTTGAAGAATGGTCAGGGGTTTGACAGTAGAAATTCAATGCAAAGAAGTGCAAGATAATGCATATGGGGCACAAAAACCTTGGCACAATATATCAGTTGAGGGGGGTGAGGATATAGCATGCACCAAGCAGGAAAGGGATCTTGGGGTTATCATCTCTGATGACCTCAAGTTAGGGAAACAGTGTGACAAGGCAGAAGGTAAAGCAAATAGGATGCTGGGATGCATAGGCAGGGGCATCACCAGCAGGAAAAGGGAGGTCATGATTCCACTATACAAGACACTAGTGAGGTCCCACCTGGAGTACAGTGTACAGTTCTGGAGACCTTACCTACATAAGGACACAGACAGAGTAGACAAGGTTCAGAGGAGAGCAACAAAGATGGTACATGGATTGCATCACAAGTCCTATGAGGACAGGTTGAAGGAATTGAATATGTACTCCCTGGAGGAGAGGAGGGGGAGAGAGAGGGGACATGATAGAGACATGCAAGTATCTTACAGGGCAGAACAGGGTGCAAGAATACACTATTTTTAAGCGAAAAAGATGTTCCAGGACTAGAGGGCATGGGATGAAGTTGGAGGGAGGACAATTCAGAGGAAATGTGAGGAAGAATTTATTCACAGAACGGGTGGTGGACAAGTGGAACACCCTGCCTGAGGAAGTGGTGGGGGCTGGAACAATCACAAGATTTAAGAATGCATGGGATAGACATAAAGGAATTCTGGAGGTCAGGGGTAAGGGGCAACAGAGTTCTAGGAAAACATAAACTGAAGTTACAAACTCAAATGGGCAGACTAGGTGGGCCGACACTGTCTATGTATCTATGTATCGATGTAAATCTGTGAGGAAGTCACCAAATAATAAACCATTAATTAGACCTACTTGCAAATATACTTCCCCCCCAAAAAAAAACACTTACCTTCATTGGCTTGAGAATATTCCATTTCCAATTTCAACGTCAACATTTCTCATCAAGCACTAGAATGTGCACACTAACAGTATGTGACCTGTGATGCAAAACAATACAATGAGTACTTGTATATATATGATTGTCAACCCCCCACCTAGAAAATATATATCAACTCACCAAGGCTACTATTAGTGTACACACAAAGGACACCCTTGCATCCAGTTGAGGTGATCACATCGCATTCACAGGAATTGCAGCACACTTTGGACCAGCAACAGTTCTCTCGCCGTCATCATTTCTGACGGAACACTGAATGGATTCATGCCATGTTATCCCTCCTTCACATGGTTTGACAAGACACTGTGCATCATGACATCATCATCATCACAGAGTATGTAAATTTTCTGGACACAAGACAGCTGCATTTTGGGGATGCAGGAACATTCTGGGGACTCTGTGTGACCACTGCACACATGAGTGATTACACAATAAATTCTGGGGTACTTTGCATGTGGTGTACTACTCTCATTTCACTTCATCAGCACTTGGCAATTTTCAGGACACAAGACAGTTGCATTTTGGGGATGCATAAAAATTCTGGGGACTCTGTGTGACCACTGCGTGCATGAGTGACTGCGCAATACATTCTGGGTGATTTTGCATGTGGTGTAATGCTCCCATTTCACTTCACCAGCACTTGGGAATTTTCTGGACACAAGACAGTTGCATGTTGGGGATGCAGAAAAAGTCTGGGGACTCTGCGTGACCACTGCACACGTGAGTGACTGTGCAATAAATTCTAGGGGACTTTGCATGTGGTGTAACACTCCCATTTCACTTTGTTAGCACTTGGGAATTTTCTGGACACATGACAGTTGCATTTTGGGGATACAGAAAAATTCTGGGGACTCTGTGGGACCACTGCATGCATGAAGGACTGTACAATACATTCTGGGGGACTTTGCATGTGGTGTAATGCTCCCATTTCACTTTGTCAGCATTTGGGAATTTTCTGGACACAAGACAGTTGCATTTTGTGTGTTATGATTGTGAGCACATAATGTCATACTTAAATTATAAATTAAAGCAGCAATGCAACAATGTGGTGAAAATGTTGACCTATACTTTTTTATGCTATTTGAGATTGCCAGCCACTAGTTACCTCCTGACTTGTATGTTACCCTTCTTTTCATATTTTGTGTCTGCTTTACTACTTTTTCTCATGTCTAAAAAAATAAAAGGAGCACACCTTTTAATATGGCTTTGACCAGGTTTTCATCACTATCTGCAGCTGTTTTTGAATAAATATTGTTCTGTGAGGTCATAAAATACAACCTGCTGCATAATTGTTAATTTTACAACAGAAACATAGAAACATAGAAGCTGACGGCAGATAAGGACTGCAAGGCCCATCCAGTCTGCCCATTTCCTTTTCTACCTTATAAATGTGCCATCGGCCTTTGCTCTGTCAGTGGCCTATCTATTCATACTCATTTGTATTGCTCCCTTATGCCTATTCCATGCCTGTTTGAAGCCCTGCACTGTATTCATAGCCACCACTTCTTGAGGTAGGCCATTCCATGCATCCACCACCCTTTCTGTGAAAAATAATTTCCTCACATTCCCCCTTAATCGGCCCCCTCTAATCTCATGCTGTGTCCTCTTGTCCTGCTATCTTTCTTATATTTAAACATGTTAGACTCTTTCACCTTGTTAATGCCCTTAAGGTGTTTGAATGCCTCAATCATATCACCTCTCTCCCTCCTTTGCTCAAGGGTATACATATTGAGCTCCGTTAATCTGTCCTCATATGTCTTCTGATGCAGTCCCTGCACCATTTTGGTTGCCCTTCTCTGGACTGCCTCAATTTGGTTAATGTCCTTGTGAAGGTGTGGCCTCCAATACTGCATGCAGTACTCCAGATGGGGCCTAACCAGTGTCTTGTAAAGAGGGATTATTACCTCCCACTTACTACTTGTGATACCCCTACTAATACACCCTAACATCCCCCTAGCCTTACCTACTGCTTTAGAGGTCTGCTTGGATGATTTCAGGTCATCAGTGATGATGATGCCCAAGTCTCTTTCTTCCTTTGTGACTGCTAGCAACTCCCCTCCCAGCCTATAGGTGGCTTCAGGGTTTCTCTTCCCTATGTGCATGATCTTGCACTTCTTTGCATTAAATCCCAGTTGCCACTCTTCTGACCATTTTGCTAGTTTATCCAGATCTCTTCTCATTCTGCCCACCCCACCTGGATCATCTACTCTGTTGCAGATCTTGGTGTCATCTGCAAACAGACAAGCCTTACCCTCTAGTCCACCTGCAAGGTCACTAATGAAGATGTTGAAGAGGACTGGACCCAGAACTGATCCCTGAGGTACCCACTTGTGACTTGCATCTCTTCTGACTGTATACCATTTACCACCACTCTCTGTTTTCTGCCTGTGCAGAAGTAATATATAAACAACTGATGAAGAAAAACAGCAGAAAATACTGATGAAGAAAAACAGCAGAAAATACTGATGAAGACCTGGTCTGCAATGTATTAAAAGGAGTGCTCCTTTTATTATTTCAGACATAAAAAAGTACTAAAGCAGACTCCAGTATTGGAAAGAATGGTATCATATAAGTCAGGAGGTAAGTAAAGTGGCAATGTAAAATAGCATAAAAAAGTACAAGTCGAAATTTTCACCAGATTGTTGCACTGCTGCTTTTATGTCTGTTTCAAAAAAGAAATATTTCTGGAGCCTCAGTAATGTTTACTTTGTGTTAGTACTCATGAAGTGTTTCACAAAAATCAGGACTGAGCAGTGCATATATGTTGTGCTAAACTTCATGTGTACCATCAGTGTTCTTTCCTGTGTGTGCAGACATTGTCCAGCTTCATGCAAACGCTATGGGGGCTCCATTATGTGTATGCACTTCAATATTTTTGTATTGAAGTGAATGGTGCATCGTCGTTGCACTTTTACACATAATGGAGCCCCCATAGTGTCCACCATACTTCCGGATTGCTGACTTTTCTTTATAAAATAAAGTATGTTGCAGTGTGGGAAAAATGCTGTAGCATACTTAAAAGGCTTAACCAGAGGGTAAGCCTTGCAGTGGATGGGACTTCCTGTTGCTGACTGCTTCCCTTTAAACTAATACTGTAGCCTTCCCTCTGTCTGTTATTAAACATAAACAAAAAGCAAACACTACAGCAGTAGGTGTGTGTGTGTGTGCTGAAAGAAAAGCTAATGGGGGATCCCCTGATGTTCCAGCAGCAGATGGAGCATCGACACAATCTGTAACTGGTGTCACTGTATCTGTTCCACCTGCTGTTAGACAGTACCCACCCTCTCGTTATTTTCTTCCACCGTTGCCCACAAAAGTGCTATGTCTGCCTGAGTGGCAGGCATTGTGAGGTCCACTGACGGGGGGGACCAGGTAGTGGTGGTGGTGGTGAGGGTGATGCTGATGGCAGTGGTGGGGGTGGTGGAGCAGCTCCTGCTGTGGCCATCCTACTGCAGTGATGCACAACAGCAGCACCCTCTGCCACTGCCACAGAGGGGCCAGCGGGTGGAGGCCTAGCCCATTCGGTGGCAGCATGCCACTCCACCTTGTGGTGGTTCAACATATGTGTGCGCTGGCCCCCAGTCCCCAGATGTGTCCCCTGGGGGCTGGGGCACATGTGCACACCACAAAGCAGACACTCCACAAGGCTGGGATCAGGTAAAGGAAAGGCAGATGCAGTGCTGGCAGCATGGTCAAGCACCTGGGGCTTCACCTGGTGCTGCTGGAGCTCCTGCAGCTGCTACTAGTGGTGCTGGTGGTGGCGGACTTGGTGGATATGGCGGTGGCACTGGTGGTGCTGCTGTTTCTGGAAGGGGGAGGCAGGACCAAAGAGTCTGGAGCAGTTCAATGCCACCCGACTATGACCCCCACATGTGCGCACTCCCCTCTGGCCATGGGCCACATACTGTCCCTGGTCATTCACACAAAAAAACACTCCTTCCCTCTCCGATATGATGAGCAACTTCACACACACTCACACAACACAGGCACACACACACACAAAACAAAACTTATAAAACAAATCGGTCACCGAAAAGAACTGACAAAACAGTACAAAAAACCCTAAGGAATTAGTGTTTAAAAAAGCTTTTGGGTTTTTGGAATTTGCTCAAGAAAGAAACTTGTTAACACAAACTCTCCTCTCCTACACAAAATGATTCCTCTCTCTATCTCTGCAAAGGAGAAAGTGAAAGTATCTGCTTGTATAACTCACTTACTTCCTGCCTGGCTAAAGCATGTGACTTACAGTAGTGTAAGCCATGTGATGTGTGTGGGGGCTGCCTATATTGTTGTCATTCCGCTTTACTTTGTGTTAAGGCAGAATAACAATATGAAGTCATAATAAAGTGAAGTGAGCACTTTCCAGTGGTCACTTCGAGTAGTGTTATGATAACGCGTTCACTTCGCAGGCGGAATTTAATTTTCCTGCATCTTCAATCCCAAGTTGCTATTCATTTTATGCAAGAACAACACACAGGAGCTTCCCTGAGGTTTTGGGGGCTACAGCAGGTACCCATACCAGCACGTAGAGGGGATTATCAAAAAACTATTGATAAAGCAGAAATGAGGTGGATTTTTTTACTCAGAACTAGGTCTAAATACAGACACAAACTGGAATGCATGTTGGTAGGATTCCAATAGGACAAACAAAGAAAGTTTCTAAAAATACCCCAGCCACATCAGATGTTGATAGGCAGGGAGTATTACAGTAGCAAACGATTTCTGAAATTATTCCAGGAAGTTCAAATATAAAAAAAATCTTTCATTGACCATTTTAGAATTTTTAATGGAATAAGATGGTTAATATTTGGATGATTGACTCCAGGTATTCACTCTCCTAACCAAAGGAGTTGAAATACATGAGAATATAGAAATCAGATTCTCTCCTGCCATTCTGGGGCACAATAGTAGGATCCACCTACTGTTCTAGCCCCCCCACCGCCCATAGTGAATTTTACACTGAAAATAAAAAATGCTGTATTTTTCACACATGTAGAACATCTATCATGTTTAAGCTGATAATATAATTGATAATGTCCCAATGGCCCCATTTGTGCATCTGATATATTTTAGCTGCAGAAATAAAACTTTGAAAGATCATCTATGTCCTACATAGCTATGTGCAGGCCTGGTCATGAAGGCTCTGCTGTGAAGCATGTTTTCATGCTTTTTTTACTGCACACAAACCTCCAAAATAACCAGGGCATGAGTCTCTTGATCAAAAATAATTTATTACTACATGAAAACAAGAAAACAAAGGCTACAGCCTGATACGTTTCGGATGTTCTGTCATCCTTTATCAAAGGCTAATTTCATTTACCACTATGTCCTTTAAATACCACTCTTAAGAAACGTTCTAATGATGTCATGATACATACTTTCATTTCATTGGTACACCTACTTAAAGACATAGCTACAACATACACTTTTTTTAAATCACAGATAAAAATTAATCTCAACAATGCTAAAAAATGTCTAATTTATATAGCAACAACGTCAAATATATTTAGAAAAACAGCTAACTACCTAGGCAGGAGAAAAAAATGAAACATATGGAGGGGGGTTAAATTACGTTAAAAACTAAAGAGGAAGGGGGAAGGGAGGAACAGCTAATATCAAACAAGTCTGCATTATGGTCTGTCTAAAAAGTATATATATTAATAACACTAAAAAATAGCACACTATGCACAAATTATATGAACTCTAATAAATACGTAATAGAAGTATCCAACCAATATTAGTAGCTACATATAACTATTTACGTCTTTTGTTCTTTATAAAGGGTTTAATTTCAAATCCAAAATGTAAACCCTGTTTTTTTTTTGTAGCATTTAAGTTAATAATCCAGAACACCTCTCTAGAAAGCAGTAGATCATTAAAACTCCCCCCTCTTGGTTTCTGACACACTTTGTCAATGCCCATGAATTTGAATGCGTGCATGTCTTTATTCCTGGAATTCATATGTGACACTGTAGCATAAGATGCATCCTTTTTTTTAATAGCTTTAGTATATTCTTTAACCCTAATCTTGAGATTTCTTACAGTTTTTCCTATGTAAAAGGCATTGCATTTACAAACTGCAAGGTAGATTATACCCATTAAGTTACAAGTAATTAATTGCCTAATATCAAAACTACATCCTGTGTTAGAATCCACAAACTGTTTCCCTTGTACAATGAGCGTACAACAATTAAAATTTCTGCAGGGAAAACAACCCCTTTTGTTTCTAGCATCTGTAACACTTTCAACTGCATTTTCCACAAAATGGCTATGACATAGTTTGTCACCTATTGCTGGTGCTTTTTCATATGCCTTACATGGTGGGACTTGAACCAGGTCTACAAGGCCAGGGTCACTTGTTAAAACATGTCAATGGGTCTTAATGATTCTTTCTACTTTATATGCATGAGCATAATATGGAAACACAAAATTAAATCTGTTTTTTGACTGACTGGTGCTTCTACGCCCCCATTTTCCAATAGCTCATCTCTATTAGAACATGCTGCCACCCTAAATCCTTCCTCTATATTCTTAGAGCTATACCTTTACTGTTCTAATCTATTACTCAATTCTTTTGCCCCTACTTCAAAACTCTGTTCATCTCCACAATTTCTTTTAATTTTTAAAAATTGCCCTTTAGGCAAATTTCTTGTAATATGTTTCGGGTGGCAACTCTCAGCCCTTAATAGGGTGTTCCCATCTGAAGGCTTCCTATAAATATCTGTCTTGATGTGGTTGCCCCTTGTCCTAAAAACCTTCAAACCTAGGAAACAAACCTGTTCTCTAGATGCACAGTACGTAAACTTTAAATTGTGATTAGTCCTTTCCAAATACTCTTTAAACAAGTCCAATTCACTACTGCTTCCTTCCCAAATAAAAAATAAATCATCTATATATATATATATATCTTCCATAAATTGATTAAAAAAAAAGGGTTCTGATCCTGGTTTAAAACATATTGATTCTCCCATACTCCCATGTATAAGTTTGCTTCTGATGGGGCACATGCTGCACCCATGGCTGTCCCTTTAACTTGTAAATATACCTCTTTGTTAAATAAAAAAGACATTATCTTTCAAAACCATGTCCAAAAGTTTTAATAAGAACTCATTGCTAGGTTTAACCTCTTCCTCCCTGATATTCAGAAACAATGCCCATGTATCTGGCGCACCCTCATGGGGGATATTAGAATATAATGATTCCACATCCATAGTAACCATGAAACTTTCTGACTTCAGTTCAACATTCTTTAAAATCCTTAGCATGAGATTGGTGTCCTGCACAAAGGAAGGCAAAGTATTTACAAATGGGCACATATGTGCATCCAAAAATTGAGAAAGACTTTTCATCAATGCACCAATGCCGCTATTTATCAGATGGCCTGGTGGGTTTTCTTTTTTTTTATTTAATAAACTTTATTCATAATTTTCATAGTACAGAATGAAATTCACAGAATAGTCTCAGTTACAAAGTCAAAGATTAGCATAGGTTTATGAGGCCATATTTTCAGATATTTCAAACATGTTTACAGTATATCAATTCCCTTACCCAATTATCTCCCATTAGTACCAAGTGTAGGGGTCCATTGTAAAAAGAACATTGACATTCGGGTAAATTATTGAATATTCTAAGACTACCATGCTACTTGTAAATCATCAAGAGTACTCCATTTATTCAGGTAAGACTGCAGTCTATCATTCATCATGGCTATATGTTTTTCTAACTGAAGAGCTAGTAATATTTCTCTGTGCCATTCTAGCACAGAAGGCAGGGAGTATTCTTTCCAGTGTCTCATGATTATTAGTCTAGACACAGCAGATATTAAGGCTGTGTAAGCTTTCCTCATCCTGATTGTCCCTGGAAGGAAATAATTAAGCAGGCAGGTTTAAGGCTAAAACAACGTTTCCAATCCCAGTAGGGTCTGATGAACTTTGTATGGTATATCAGAACATTTGAACCTTTGCACAAGTCCACAGCATTTGGTATAAATCCCCATATGCACCCATACACTGGTGACACTGCGGGGAAGGGAGTTTCTCAATCTTATGCTACCTTGCAGGGGTAACATATAGATTGTGCATAATATTGCATTGCACTAACTGAAGTCGATCTTGTTTAATGAACCTATACATGTTACTCCAGACTAGTTGCCAAGTATTGGTATCCTCTTTGAGGGATAATTTATGAACCCAGTAATAACAAATACCCTGGTGCAACTGAGGATCAAAGGATTGCAATTCTTGGTAAACTCTGGAGACTGAATGAGGTTGGGCAGCTATCTGTAAGAGGGATAATAATTCTATTTTAGGAGGAGCTAATCCAGACAGGTTTTGTATAAAGGTAGCCACTGCTTGTTTTATCTGCCAGTATTTAAAGGGGTTTCCAATTAGACAGTGGATTCTGTGTTGAAATTGAGAATAAGGAAATACTTTGCCATGAGGAGCTATATCCTCGAGTCGCATTCCCACTAGAGGAGCCCAGAATGTGGACGGGATGGGCCAATTTTATATTTGAAAGTGGGGGTTACCAAGTAGTGGTTGTTCCAAGGATTTATGCCAATCAAGATTCAGGGAGAACTGGATTTTGTGTAAAGCTTTTAGGGACCACCCCATTGAGTTTTTCCATAATTCTTTGGGGATAGACTTTGGAGAGGAGTAAATAAGAGCTGGAAGGGTGCAGGAAGCTTTGAGGGCCAAGGTCTTTCGATATCCAACCAAAGGGGGAAATATGACCCCAGTCCTCCTGAGTCCAGTGGTTGAACCCAGTGCACCAGTTTACTAATATGAATCGCCCCATAAGAAGGAGAATTGGAAGGAGAGGCCACCACATAGTTTTGGTGCTGTGAGTTTGGAATAGGCTCTTCTGAGTCCCTTCCCTCTTCAGATATATTGGTTTAGTAGCTTTTGAAGGTTAATAAATCAGGATTTAGGAAAGAATAAACATAGCATATTTAGGGGATAGAGAATCTGGGGTAGCACATTCATTTTAATAGTGCTGATCCTACCCTACAGAGAAATTGGTAATGCACTCCATCTTTCCACATCTGTTTTTATTGTGTTTAGTAGGTTAGAAAAGTTATCTATTATCATTGTAGAACTCTATCTAGTGACTTTAATACCCAGGTAAGTCAAGGACTTAGATTCCCAGGTTAGGCCATATTCCTCTATAGCCATTGGTAGTAGTCTCCCATTCAGAGAAAAAATGTTAGTTTTTGAAAGGTGAAGTTTATAATCGGAGACCTTTGAAAAATAATCTATTTCTTATAGTAAGACCTGTATACCAGCAGGGTCTTCTATGTGTAGTAATAGATCATCAGCATAAACTGATAGAAGATATTGTTGTTTCCCAACTGTAATTCCATGAAGGCTTTGGGAAGAAAATAATCTTCAAATCAGGGGTTCCCGGTAGAGATTAAATAGGAGGGGGCAGAGGGGACAGCCCTGTCTGGTGCCACGGTACAGAGGGAGTGATGTAGAAGGAGTACCATTGCACCAGACACGGGCTGTTGGGGAGATATATAATAACCCATTTTATGAACTCTTGTGGGAGGCCAAAGCGTGATAGGGTGGCAAAAAGAAAATCCCAAGAAACTCGGTTGAAAGCTTCCTCTGTATATAATGCGATGAGAGCAGCTGGGGCGTCTGAGTTCTTGGTTAAGGTTAAGAGATGTAATAATTGGCACATATGGTCACTAGAGGATTTACCAGACATAAAACCAACCTGTTCTTCACTAATGAGCTTACTCATCAGAGGTCCCAACCAGTTTGCTAGTACTTTGGTTAATATTTTTATGTCAGCGTTGAGTAGTGATATGGGACGGTACTTCTCTGCATATCAAGAGTCTCGACCTGGTTTGGGGATAAGGGTAATAAGTGCTTCTAGGAAGCTATGGTCAGAAAATCCATGTTCATACCATGAGTTGAAAACTGTTGTTAGGAAGGAAGAAAGTTCCAAGATATGAGTTTTATATAGATTAGTCGAGAGACCATCTGGCCCTGGATACTTATCTGAGGGGAATTGTGTAATTGCTTGTTTAACTTTCCATTCCTCAGTATGAGGTCCCAATAGGGAGGTTTCATTTGGAGGTAGGTCAAGGAGGTTAACCAAGTCTAAATATTTCCCAATATCTTCTTCCTTTGGAACTTCTCCTCTTGGAACCGTGTAGAGGGCCTGCAAGTATTGTCTGAATCCAGAGGCTATTTCCTGTGGGCCTGTGGTTATAGGGCCATTTCATGTTAGGCATAGGCCAGGTATGAACTGTGTAGTTTCTGCCTGCTTGATCCAGATGGCAAGCAATTTGCCTGCCCTTTCTCCAGATTCCAAGTATTTAAGTTCGGTTCTCTTAAGAGAAAGCTCAGTTTTTTGGGACATAAGGTCCGAGAATTGGGCATGTAACCTGTGCAGTTTAATCCAGTCAGTCTCTGATGAGTGTCAACTGATATCATGTTCAAGGGATTTAATAAAGTTGAGTGAGTCCTTGACTTGGGACTTACATTTTTTGGTTCTAGTGGATGCTAGGCGGATACATTCTCCTCTGAAGGCACATTTTAGGGCTGCCCATACCACATCAACTGTGGTAACTGATCCCAGATTAATCCCCAGAAAGTGGGAAACAAAGTCCTTGAGGTGATCCTGTGTACTGGGGATTTGGAGTAATTGATTATTTAAACACCAAAGGGAATCTCTCCTGATCCCTGGTCCTAGTAGATAAGAAAGGGAAACAGGAGAGTGATTGGATATAACTCGGGTGTGAATACATGCATCAAAAACTCCTGCTAGAATAAGGGAACTAACCAACAAGTAATCTATTCTTGAGCAGGTTTGATTGGGAGTAGAGAAAATTGTATACTGATGTATATCTGGATTTAGGACTCTCCATATGTCTACTAATCCTTCCCCATACATGAGATCCTTTAATGCTCTCTGTGCCTCAGTGTCTGACCTAACCAGCTGTAGTTGGGGTGTAATGTTCCAGTCCCCCCCCACCAGAAAAGTTGTTCTAGGTGGGTTAGTAACCACTAGACCTAAAAGGCATGTAAAGAATTGTGATAAATCCAAATATGGACTGTACATAGATCCAATCAATACCTGTTGGGAATCTAAGAGCCCCCTTAGTAATACATAATGCCCATTAGTGTCCAAGACCACTTGCTCTAGTTTAAAGGGTATAGTCTTACTAATTAGGATAGCAATTCCTCCCCAATTAGTGGATAATCCCGACCCAAACACTTGTCCAACCCAGCTTTTACACAATAATGGGGTGTCTTCCCTCTTAAGATGAGTCTCTTGCAGACACATAATTCCAGCTTTGAGATGTAGTAAGAGTTTTAAAATAACATGCATTTTACATCTATCACAAGCACCCTTGACTTTCCAACTAAAAATAGTAAGCATTGCAGACATTACTAGGTAATAGAGAACAATCTGATAATCAGAAAGTAATCAAGAATGCCAAAATACATGAGACTTTGACACTTGATAACCCCCCAAGTCCAAACATAAAGTGTAACAGTTCCCCCCACCCCAATCTTCCCCCCAAACCCCCACATTAACAGAACAGTGTGGTGATCTAGTGCCTTAATATCTACCCCCAAGTTCTTTAAACTGCACTGGCGTATTCATTCTGCTAGGTGATGTTATAGTGTAGCCCCACGGTAGCTCCCCTCCCTCCGCCCTGAACCTGCCACTCAATTATCAAGTGACATTAACTTGTATTTATAAGAAACCTAAAGAAATTGTATTCAGAACCAGAATATATAATCAGCCCTTTGCTGCATGCCTTGACTCTCAGTGGAGTTTTAAAACATTTACTTTGGCTTGTATCATCTGCTCATTAACAAGGATTGTGCACTTAGTTAAGCATTCTTACAAAACAAAGCCGGGCTCGGGATGCTAAGCAAAATATGCAATAAAAATAAGTCCTGTCAGTAGGAGAAGCGATTCTTCCTTGTTAAGTCAGAGGAGCAAAATGAAAGTAAAACATTCAACAGATTAACCAAATGTCACACATATCAAGGATAAAAGAAAACAGTTAATCGCTGTTCCTGGGGTAAGCAAGTGTTTTCCGGATGGAACAAGATTGCAACTGAAGCAACAGTTATACTTCTGCATCTCCCAGGCAGTTAGTGAGAGAAACAGATTTTAAATTAAGCTGCAGAGGTCCGACCAATTTGCATTCTTTCCCTAGGCATGGTGATCTTAGTCAGACTCAATGAAGTACATCCAGGTAATATGAGTAATCTGTAAATATAAAGCACTACGAATTATACCTGCAGATTGTTTAGATGAGCGCATTCTAAAAGATCTGGTAGCACTTTTTTGAGCTCGAGTAGACCTTGTTCTTGAGTTTCACAGGTTAGCCATTAGTCATTAATTTTCACTTGCAGAGTCACCGGATATTTTAGTCTAAACAGCTTACCAGCTGTGATCAACTTAGAGACCAATGGGTGTAATTCTTGTTGTTTCACTCGGATGGATTGCGACACGTCTTGTGTGATTCTGACTTTCTTACCTTTCCATTGTACCTCCTGCAGGGTCTTCACTTGAGCCAGGATATGTTGCTTATCTAAAAAGTTAAGCAGTTTAAAAATGAGAGGTCTGGGTGTTGAGCCGGGTGGTGGTGGTGGGCAAAGCGCCCAATGAGCTGTCTCTATTACATATGTAGTACCATTTGGGGAAGGACCTGCTTTCTTTTCACAAAATATTTGAATAAAATGTATTGGGGAGCTGCCTTCTTTTTCTGGAATCCCAATAATGAGCAAATAATTTCGTCAACTTCTCCCTTCCAGGTCCTCCAACCTCTTCTCATATTTTTTAAGTCTCCTGGTAGTAGTAGTTTGATCGAGCTCAGCCTTGTCACATTTTTTCTCAAGGGATACAATTCTAGCTTCAGAGTCCCTGACCCTCATAGTTAGAGAGTCTATTGAGGTTTTAATACCATACAATTCATCCGATATGTTAACTATCGAGTCCTGCATTGGTCTCATGATTTCTAGGAATCTCTCCTCTGTTAGTGCTATAGGCCCCATTGTAGATTTAGCAGCTTGTTGTTTAGGCTACTTGGAGGCCTTATCTTTCTGGGATGTTGGCGGAGGAGAATGCCTCTGTGGCCCTTTGCACATATAAACTACCATGTTTGGAGTCTGCAGACTCTGTGTGGTTATTAGATACAATTTTGGTAAGTTGTAGAAGGAATCTGGGTATAAATGAGATAGTTAGTAGTGGATTTTAGCAGGAGCAGAACGGAGCAACAGGAGTTTGTTGCTTCTCACTAGGTTGCCATCATGTGATCCTGGTGGGTTTTCTAATGATTTATGAATCTTTGGTATCAAATAGAAAGTAGCCTTAACCGGGTCCTCTGTAATCAGAAATTTCATGGTGTGTACATCGGTTTCTTTTTTCATTACCTCCTACTTAATAAACTCATCAATTGTTGTTTTTAAACTCAAAAGTAGGATCATAGCGCAGCTTAACATAAAAAATCTCATTACCCAGTTGTCTTTCTGCTTCCTTTAAATAGTCTACTTTATTTAGTACCATCACACAGCTACCTTTGTCTACTTTTTTAATTTCCAGATTGAGATTTTATTGCAGTGTCTTAATGGCCTGTCTCTCCACTGCTGTTACATTGCTAAACCAAGTGTTTGGAGGACTTTCAAATAAACTGTCCACATCCTTTTCCACAAGTTGCTTAAAAACTTTAATTGCTGCACTTGAAGGGGGATTAAAGGTAGATCTGGGAGCAAAGCGGGGCTGTGCACCAACCATGCCACCAGCTGCAGCTGCTTCTTGTGATGTTGCTGCAGCTTTGTTTCCAAAAAATTATTGTAGACTAAGGTTCCTAAACTCAATGTTTAAGTCTACCATTGTGTGGAATTTATTTGCTGGCGTAGTCGGGGCAAAGTTCAGTCCTTTACTTAGAACAGATATCTCAGCGTCCAAAAGTTCAAAGTTGATATGAATTTATCCTGTACCTGTACATGCTTGATTTCACTTTTGTTTACCATCGATCACCCCTTCAATTCTGCCATCTGTACATACATAGATACAGAGACAGTGTCGGCAGATAAGGGCCTATGGCCCACCTAGTCTGCCCATTTGAGCTTGTAAGTTCAGTTTGTTTTCCTAGAAGTCTATTTCCCCTTACCCCTGACCTCTAGAATTCCTTTATGTCTATCCCATGCATTCTTAAATCCCGTGATTGTTTCAGCCCCCACCACTTCCTCTGGCAGGGTGTTCCACTTGTCCACCACCCGTTCTGTGAAGAAATTCTTTCACATGTTTCCTCTGAATGTCCTCCTCCAACTTCATCCCATGCCCTCTAGTCCTGAAACATCTTTTTCGCTTAAAATAGTGTTTTCCTGCACCCTGTTCCTCCCTGTAAGATACTTGTATGTCTCTATCATATCCCTCTCTCCTCCTCTCCTCCAGGAGTACATGTTCAGTTCCTTCAATCTGTCTTCATAGGACTTGTGATGCAACCCATGCACCATCTTTGTTGCCCTCCTCTGAACCTTCTCTACCCTGTCTATGTCCTTACGTGGTATGGTCTCCAGAACTGTACACTGTACTCCAGGTGGGGCCTCACTAGTGTCTTGTATGGCGGAATTATGACCTCCCTTTTCCTGCTGGTGATGCCCCTGCCTTACATCCCAGCATCCTATTTGCTTTACCTGATGCCTTGTCACACTGTTTCCTACCTTGAGGTCATCAGAGATGACAACCCCAAGATCCCTTTCCTGCTTGGTGCATGCTATATCCTCACCCCTAACTGATATATTATTGCCAGGGTTTTGTGCCCCATATGCATTATCTTGCACTTCTTTGCATTGAATTTCAACTATCAAACCTTGACCATTCTTCAAGTTTCTGCAGGTCCCTTCTCATTCTGTCTACACCCTCTGGTGTGTCTACTCTGTTACAGAGCTTTGTGTCATCAGCAGACAGTGAAATTCTGCCTTCTATATCCTGTGCAATGTCACTGATGAAGATGTTGAATAGGACCGGTCCCAGCACTGATCCCTGTGGTACCCACTGGTCACTCTTCCCTCTGTGGAGTGACAGCCATTTACCACCACCCTCTGTGTCCTGCCACCCAGCCAGTTACTACCCACCACACTACTGTCCTGCCCACACCCATATTCCCCAGTTTGTGTAATAGTCTTCTATGTGGCACAGTGTCAAAGGCCTTGCTGAAGTCCAGATAGGCCATGTCCACTGCCTCCCTGATCCACCTCCCTAGTCACCCAGTCAAAAATTCAATGAGGTTGGTCTGACATGACCTCCCCTGGTGAAACCATGCTGCCTTGGGTCCTGTGGTCCATTGACAACCAGATGTTCCACCAATCTCTCCTTCAGTAGTGCTTCCATGATCTTTCCCACTACCGAGGTGGGGCTGACTGGTCTGTAGTTCCCTGCTTCCTCTTTGTTCCCACTTTTGTATAAGGGGACTACATCTGCTGTCCTCCAGTCTTTGGGTACCTCCCCTGTTTCCAGTGATTGGCTGAACAGGATAGCCAGAGTTCAGCCACCACCTCTCTTAGTTCTTTAAGGACCCTAGGGTGCACCCCATCTGGCCCCATTGCTTTATCAGCTCTTATTACTTCCAGTTCCTTCAGGACCCTTTCTGTGTAAAGGACTTGTGTCCATTTCTGCACCATTCTCACCCTTGTACTCCCTTCAGACCCATTACCCCCTCTTCCTTAGTAAAGACTGAGCAGAAATATCTGTTCAATATGTCAGCTTTACTGTTGTCATCCTCACGTCTCTCATCCTCCCCCTTCAGTCTCACTATCCTCCCTTTGTCCTTCTTTTTCACTTATGTACCTGTAAAGGTTTTGTCCCCTTTAACCACTGATTTTGCAATGTGTTCTTCTGTCTGAGCTTTGGCTTCCCTTACTGACTTCCCTGCCTCCCTTTGTTTCTCCTGGTACTTCTCCTATCCCCTTCTGCCTGTGTCTTTTGTATTGCCTGAATGCAATCTTTTGGCTTTCACTTTCTTTGCTACCTCTTTGGAAAACCATAATGGTCTCCTCTTTCTTTCCTCTTGCTAACCTGCTTAATGCATAATTCTGTTGTTCTTATAATCCCCATTTTAAATACTGCCCACTGTTCCTCAATCCCTGATTCCTGTCCCATTCCCTTAATGCCTCTTTCAAGCATCTCCTCATTTTCCCAAAGTCTGCCCCACTAAAATCCAGGATCGTGTTTTGTGTGGTTTGGTTCTGCTCTTTCTGTGATTTCAAACCCAATGACTGGTGGTCACTGTGACCCAGGTGCTCCCCACTGTTACCTCCATCACACTGCCCCTGTTTGTGAGCACAAGGTCCAGTATTGCCTTCTGCCGAGTTGGTTCCATGACCAGTTGCTTGAGGAAGGCACCCTGAAGGAGTCCAGGATAAATCTGCTCCTAGTTGATGCTGCTGCTGGGATGCTCCAGTTCACGTCTGGTATATTGAAGTCTCAACCAGTGCTACCTCACCCTTGTCTGCCATCCTTTGGATGGCTAGCATCAACTCCCTATCTGTTTCTTCCTCCTGGGCTGGTGGTCTATAGACCACACCTGTGCGGATGGCTGGCCCCATTTTCCTTTCCAGCTTAACCCACAGTATCTCTCCCCATTTTGTTCCTCCTGGATCTGTGTGGCCCTTATGTCATTTTCACATATAGTGCCACTCCTCCTCCCTTCCTACCTGCTCTGTCTCTTCTAGATATGTTGTAGCCAGGTGGCCATCTCCCAGTCATGGTTATCATTACACCAGGTTTCAGTGATGGCCACAATGTCCAGGTCTGACTGTACCATGACAGCCTCCAGATCTTCCATCTTGTTGCTAAGGCTCCTGGCATTTGCACACATGGCTTTCCATGATTTGACCTCCTAGACTGCTTCACTGTTCTACTCCAGCCCCTTCCTTGGTTGTCATTTATCCCTGGTTCTCCTTGCTGTCTGCCCTTCTGCTGAATTTTGCCCTTTCTGCTTATCCACCTTTTGGACACTAATCTCCATCTTTTGCACACTGCTTTGCAGAGATAGCCACTCCTCTGGTTCACTGGTTCCATTACTAGCTGTGGGGGTGAGCAAGTAGGTATCCTTGCTGGCCTGCCACCCCCTTTCTAGTTTAAATGCTTGTCAATGTAGAATTTAAACTTATCATTGAGTGCTTGATTCCCTCCAGGATGGATGCAGGCCATCAGGCTTGAACAAACCTCCATCCCTCCAGATGGGTCCCCAGTCACCAATGAATCCAAACCCTTCCTCACAGCACCAGTTCTTCAACCATGAGTTAAAGTTCCTGGTGCATGCACTCCTATGCTCTCCCTTGCCTCTCACAGGTAGTACTTCTGAGAAAGTGACAGAAGTAGCTACTTGCTTGAGACCCCTCCCCAGTTTCCTAAACTCTTCCTGAACTTCCTTTGGCTCCCCTGTAGTTGTTTTGTTGCCGGCCTCATCCACGCCCTCTTGTTCTTCTGTCCCGTCCTCGTCCTTTTGGTCTCTTTTTTTCCATTTCTCTTCCAGTTCTTTCCAACCTGGGGCTTCTCTGTAATTGGTACAGTGGAACTGCTTCCTGCCTGGCCTGCTGAAAATGGTTCTGGGCACCGTTTCCCTCAATGTCTGAGTCACTTGCACTACTAAAGTCAAATGAAATGTGTCTATTTCTATTTTTCAGGATTCCTTTCAGATTTCTTTTCCAATGGAACACTCATCCAAATTTGTAATCATTTTTGTCTCTAATAAATTTAGTCTATTTAACAGCTTTTAATTTGTTGTCCAGTTTGGTAATGGAATTTTTAAGTCTCTGATTAATTGTCTTGAAATCTGGATGTTGTTGAAATTTAAGCACTTCTCTTTCTTTGTTCTTAATTTCTTCTGTAATTGTTGCTTCATTTCCTTTGCTATATTTAATTATCAAGTATGTTAATTTAAAACTTGCTCCAACTAGGATATTCTCCCATGCTTTTAAAAAATCTTAATTTTCCTGGCTGCTGCTTGGATTTTTAACCAGTCTCAAGCCACAGGGTATGCTATAAACAGCCACATATGCCTCCATATTAACTGTGTTCCAATATGTTCTTCTCCACTGATGTGTAACTTTTTCTAAGTCTTTAAAAGCCATCAATAAAGATTGCTTGGCTGCAATTCTGTTCCCATTGTCAGTGTTTTCCATTAAAAATGGATTACTTCTCACCACAGTTTCTCAAAGATAATTCATGTAGTCCAAGAGCCCCTGGTTACTTTCATTTCGTTGAGTAAAAAATGAATTAGGAGTAGCTTCATGCAACCCGGTTAGGGATACTTTCTATTTGATACCAAAGATTCATAAATCATTAGAAAACCCACTGGGCCCTCTGATAATTAGTGGCATTGGTGCACTGAAGGAGAGTCTTTCTCAATTTTTGGATGCAGATATGCGGCCATTTGTAAATACTTTGCCTTCCTTTGTGCAGGACACCATTGACATGCTAAGGATTTTAAGGAATGCTGAATTTAAATCAGAAAGTTTCATGGTTACCATGGATGTGGAATCATTATATTCTAATATCCCCCGTGACGGGGCACTGGATTCATGGGCATTGTTTCTGAATACGAGGAAGAAAGAGGTTAAACCTAGCACTGAGTTCCTATTAAAACCTTTGGACATGGTTTTGAAAGATAATGTTTTTTTATTTAACAAAGAGGTATATTTACAAGTTAAAGGGACAGTCATGAGTGCAGCATGTACCCCATCAGAAGCTAACTTATACATGGGAGTATGGGAGAATCATTATGTTTTATGACCAGGATCAGAGCCCTTTAAAAAAAATCAATTTATGGAAGAGATATATAGATGAATTATTTTTTATTTGGGAAGGAAGCAGTAGTGAATTGGATTTGTTTAAAGAGTATTTGGAAAGGACTAATCAAAATTTAAAATGTGCATATTGTGCATCCAGAAAACAGGTTTGTTTCCTAGATTTGAAGTTTTTTAGGACAAGGGGCAACCACATCAAGACAGATATTTAGGAATCTATCAGCTGGGAACACTCTATTGAGGGCTGAGAGTTGCCACCCAAAACATATTACAAGAAATTTGCCTAAAGGGCAATTTTTAAAAATTAAAAGAAATTGTGGAGATGAACAGAGTTTTGAAGTAGGGACAAATGAACTGAGTAATAGGTTAGAACAGTAAAGGTATAGCTCTAAGAATATAGAGGAAGGATTTAGGGTGGCAGCAGGTTCTAATAGAGATGAGCTATTGGAAAATGGGCGCGTAGAAGCACCGGTCAGTCAAAAAACAGATTTAATTTTGTGTTGCCATATTATGCTTATGAATATAAAATAGAAAGAATCATTAAGACCCATTGACATTTTTTAACAAGTGACCCTGGGCTTGTAGACATGGTTCAAGTCCCACCACGTATGGCATATAAAAAAGCACCAACAATAGGTGACAAACTATGTCATAGCCAGTTTTTGGAAATGCAATTGAAAGTGTTACCAACACTAGAAACAAAAGTGTGGGTTGTTTTCCCTGCAGAAATTGTAATTGTTGTACACATATTGTACAAGGGAAACAATCTGTGGATCCTAACACAGGTTGTAGTTTTGATATTAGGCAATGAATTACTTGTGACTCAGAGGGTACAATCTACCTTGCAGTTTGTAAATGCAATGCCTTTTACATAGGAAAAACAGTAAGGAATCTTAAGATTAGGGTTAAAGAGTTAAAGGCCAAATCAAATTACTTTAAGTCTGCTTTCAACAATAACTTTGCTCACCCTACACAATTCTGAAAGTCAATAAAATCCCTTCTCACCCCCCCCGGCCCAACTCCCTACTCCCACTCTCAACATAGGTGGAAGCATCATCATGGATCTTAGCACGGTTGCCACTGAGTTTAACTCATATTTCACCACCACTACATCCTCTCTGTTCTCCTCTCATCCCCCACTCCCTCCCATTGTTCCCCCTGCAGTCGCCTCTCCGGCCTCTTTCTCGCTTCACCCAGTTACACCTGGTGAGGTACTAAAAATACTTCAGTCACTCAGTCCATCCAAAGGTAAATGCCTATCGGGCCTTGATTCCAAAATGCTCCTGCTTTCAGCACCTGCCATTGCCTACCCTCTAGCCACGCTCTATAACCTGTCTTTTAGACTCAGGTCCATCCCTACAGTATGGAAACAAGCCACAGTCATTCCACTAGCTAAAGGAGGTGACCTTTCCTCCCCATGCAACTACCACCACAAATCAATGCTCCCCATCCTAGCCAAAATTCAAGGAGCGCCTTGTACTGTCCCAGCTCTACCACTATCTAGATTCCATATCATTCTTCACCCCCTTCCAGGCTGGGTTTAGAAAGAATCACTCCACCACAACCTCTCTCCTTCATCTCACCAACACCATCCTTATGGGTATGGATAAAGGGGAAATAACTGCGGCTATCTTTATCGACCTGGCCAAGGCCTTCGACACGGTCTCACATGCCCTGTTACTGTCTAAACTTGCTCAAGCTGGGCTGACAGTGTCTGCCAACAACTGGTTCCATTTGTACCCGGCAGGTAGGTCCCAATCTGTCCGTATTGGCTTAGCTAGTTCCACCTCACTCCCAGTCACCAGTGGAGTCCCTCAAGGGTCTGTACTAGGCCCTCTGCTGTTCTCTATCTTTCTCAATGATCTGCCGGGTGCCTGCCCACATACTGCTATCCACATGTATGCAGACGACACAGTGCTTTTTCACAATGGCTCATCCCCCAATGCCATGGCAGCCTGTCTGCAGGAGGACTTCGACTCCATCCAACATTGATTCCTCTCAAATCAACTATTTTTAAACCCCCAAAAAACTGTCTCCCTCACCTTCAGCTCTCAGGCCAAACTATCCTGCCTTCCTGCCCCCCCATGTTCTACACTCTGGATAGCTCCCCCCGGAGGTCTGCACTTCCTACAGATATCTCGGTGTCTGGCTAGACCAGTACCTTGACTTCTCTGTGCATATTGATGCTTTATACAAGAAACTACATCCCATGCTGGGCGCTCTCTACCACAACAAAAGTTGCATCCCCCTACCAATGCAGCTAGCAATCGTCCAAAAGATGATCCTCCCGATTATGGACTACGGTGATGTAGTCTATCGTGCTGCCCCTCAAATGTCCCTGTCCAGGCTTGATCCCCTCTTCATTTCCTTCTGCCAGTTCTCTCTGGACCGCCCTCCTAGTACTCATCACTGTGACCTCTACCAGTCCTTGAACCTCCCCTCTCTCCACAATCAGAGATTGCTACACTGTGCCAGAACTACTGCCAAATTCTGGTCACAGTCACTCCCCTCCTACCTGTCATCCTTCCTAAATGCCCTTCCGCCACTGGCATACACTCTCAGGAACATTGATTCTCAGCTCCTTCACATCCCACACAGATCCACCCATTCTGACCAGGCTGCCTTCAGCTTCAGGTTGCCCAAATTATGGAACTCCCTGACAGCTGATATTAGACATGCCACAAGCACTCCACACCGGAATGCCCTTCTTAAGACTCATTTCTCTACCACCTGCTCCTGCATCCCACCCCATTGAATCCCTCACAACCTAAATGCCAGCAGAATACTACCAAAACTGGTTCTTCCAACTGTTGCCAACCACTGCTTACTATGTGCAGTTGGGCATTTCCATACTTCAGGGCATGCCACTCTCATCTGTTACCACCTGTATGATTACTTCTATTTGTACTTCTGATTTTGTCAGCTCTAAATTTCTACTGTATTGAACATGTATCAAATGCTGTACCCTGCCTATCTCAGTGCCCCCTGGGCCTATCATACCACCTATCTGTAAACCTGCTAATTATATATATGACTTATCTCCTCGATTGTATTGTACCACACATGTTTATGTATGTTTTCATCTTTATTATTGTACCCTAT
The DNA here is from genome assembly GCA_016271365.2 of Neoceratodus forsteri. Classification (NCBI taxonomy): domain Eukaryota; kingdom Metazoa; phylum Chordata; order Ceratodontiformes; family Ceratodontidae; genus Neoceratodus; species Neoceratodus forsteri. The sequence continues at coordinate 1,035,385,228 of CM057453.1, forward strand.
GTAACCCCCTTCCCCAGGGCGCATCTGGAATCGAGCGGTACACTGCTCAGTATGCCTTCCTCGTGAAACTCTTAAATACATAAATAAAAAAATAAAAGAACATACTAGAGCTACTGAAACAAAATCTGGTAAGATCCACCACGGCTGCATAATGAAGTTTAGAGAAGTTGTGTGTAATTGTTAATTAGGTATGGAGAAACAATGCAATGATTTGTAAGTAGTAAGATTTGTTTTAGTTTCTGTTCTAATGGAGGCATGCACATTATTAGGAAAAGATATGAAGGTGTACATTTTAATGGAAGGAATAGGAAGCTTACAAAAGAACCCCAGAGCAAATGCCACTGATATGTGTTATCCTGGATGATATTGGCTAGACAGACACAATTTTTAAAGAAAACGCAATTGCACACATCCCAATAATGCAAAGTATCAAGAGAAACATATGCAAATCCACATGATTGTACAGAAGGTGACAGTACATAAAAAACTAATGACGTAGGATTATGTACACGTTTTATTTATTTATTTTAAGAGAAACAGGGTTTTTGTCCATGAAGTGATGTAGGTTATATTTAAGCAATGTGTTGATGTCAGATGTAAAGATGGTGGACTGTCAGAGAAAATGTGATATTAACTTTCAGAGGGGGTCACTTTTGATAAGGGCAAGGTAGTTATGCTTGGGATAATGGGAATATTGGGAAAGTATGAGGTCTACGAAGAAGTGGAGTACAAATATGCACAGTTTCATAAGTATGTGCTCAGAGTGCAGGCAAATGTGATATGCAGGTTTGTTTTAGAAATAGTTCAAAGTTTTGAAACTACTAAAAAGACAAACTACACACCAGAACACAGTGGAACAATGATTAGATTTGTCTACAAGCTCTATCTTCTATGCACGTTCTGCATTCTGGGAAGATTGTCTGGGACAAGATGCAATAGAAAAAACCTGAATAACAGGTTCCAGGGAATATAAACCAACCAGGAATGTTAACATCCTGTTTCTAGTGTCCCTGATAAAATACACAAAAATACAGTTGAGATGTTTTTTAATGTCAGCTCTGATCAGAATAGCTTTTAAAATCACCATTTGTTTTCTTGTTCAATGTTTTCTAACACATACTTTTCAAACTTAAAAGAAAAAATACACTTTATCATCAAAGTCTGTGTTTACCAAAGTACTGTGCCCATAACTAAAATAATTTGAACCCCTCCCCTAAAAAATGTGCCTTGACATGAAACTGCATGTTTAATTGTAAAGACAATTAACAAATGGATTTTTAAATTTATTACTAACCCCAATGCTTCATGATTAAAATAATTTGAACCCCTCCCCCAAAAATGTGCCCTGACATGAAACTGCATGTTTAACTGTAAAGACTATTAAAAATGTATTTCTAAATGCATTACTAACACCAATACTTCATGATTAAAATAATTTGAACCTCCTCCCCCCAAAAATGTGCCCTGACATACTGCACTCTGGGAAGATTGCCAGGGACAAGATGCAATAAAAAAAAAACCTGAATAGCAGGTTCCATGGAGTATTACACTACCAGGAATGTTAACATCATGTTTCTAGTGTCCATGATAAAATAAAAAAATACAGCTGAGATTTGTTTTAATGTCAGCGCTGATCAGAATAGCTTTTAAAATCACCAATTGTTTTCTTGTTCAATGTTTTCTAATACATACTTCTCAAACTTAAAAGAAAAAACATACTTTATCATCAAAGTGTGTGTTTACCAAGTACTGTGCCCATGATTAAAATAATTTGAACCCCTCCCCCCAAAAATGTGCCCTGACATGAAACTGCATGTTTAACTGTAAAGACAATTACAAAATGTATTTCTAAATGCATTACTAACACCAATGCTTCATGATTAAAATAATTTGAACCTCCTCCCCCCAAAAATGTTCCCTGACAAACTGCACTCTGGGAAGATTGCCTGGGACAAGATGCAATAAAAAAAATGAATAGCAGGTTCCAGGGAGTATTAAACTACCATTAATGTTAACATCCTGTTTCTAGTGTCCCTGATAAAATGAAATAAATACAGTTGAGATTTTTTTTTAATGTCAGCTCTGATCAGAATAGCTTTTAAAATCACCAATTGTTTTCTTGTTCAATGTTTTCTAATATATACTTCTCAAACTTAAAAGAAAAAGCACACTTTATCATCAAAGCCTGTGTTTACCAAGTACTGTGCTGATGATTAAAATAATTTGAACCCCCCCCAAAAATGTGCCCTGACATGAAACTGCATGTTTAACTGTAAAGACAATTAAACAATGTATTTCTAAATGCATTACTAGCACCAATGCTTCATGATTAAAATAATTTGAACCCCTCCCACAAAAAATGTTCCCTGACAAACTGCACTCTGGGAAGATTGCCTGGGACAAGATGCAATAAAGAAAAACCTGAATTGCAGGTTCCAGGGAGTAAATGTTAACATCCTGTTTCTAGTGTCCTCGATAAAATAAAAAAATAAATCTGGGCTATTCAAAGGGGTTACCCCAGTGCAACAGAATTGCACCAGTGCAACCCTGCATTGTGCCCTGGCAGGATATTGAATAGGCTGCCTGGCGCAGCACAACTCCTGATGCGCCAGGGTACAATGTAATGGTATGCGGTGCAGATGCAGGGGGCATGCCCATGCATATGTGTCACATCCCGATATTCAACCCAGGATGTGCAGCGCATATGCTAGCACAACCCTGCATTGAGTCGCATAGGGGGCTCAAAGTTGAGCCCATGAATCTGTTGCACAACTCCCAGCCACCCACAGGTGGGCTGCTGTATTGCAAGGTGCAACACAGCAGCCACTAGCTGTGGGTGGCTAACCGCCCACCCAGAACACCATCCACAAGCACCCGCATCTCCCTGGTAGTCTAGTGGTACCCCCTCCCTCCTTCCCATTTCCCTGATAATTGTATGAATGTCATTCCCTGGTGGTCCAGTGGTACCCTCCCTCTCGATATCTTCCCTGGTTGTCTAGGGGGCCCCTCTCCCTCTCATTTCCCTGATCACAATAGAGCACTGTAACATGATTCCCTGGTGATCCAGTGGCACCCCAACCCCTCCTACCCACACAGGACTCATGCCCACCCCACTCCCCTGTCATCGGTGGGTGGCTGCAACCCATCCGCATACTGCCAGGCCGCCCGCTGAATGACAGGTACAGTATGGGCTGTAAGCCCATTGGTCCACAGTCTGGACAAATGGGCTTGCAGGGCATACTATACTGGACAGTTCCAAATATGTTTACATTTTTATGGTTATGAAAGCACTTCTACATTAAAATTTTGGCATTAATAACTTTGGACCTATTCAATGGATTTGCCTTACATTTGGTATGCATAGTGCAGCATGATAGTTCTCTTGATCTGCCAAATTTTGTTTCAATCAGACTTACGGTCTTTTCACACCAAAACACTGAAAAATGCAAAATTATCCAGTTTTGGGGACAGTTTGGAGGATATTGTCCATGGTGCTGCGCGGCCATCGTGTGGAGTGCCACTCTGCAAGATGGCTCATTTGAAAGAGCTTCAGTGGCTGAACATGCTGCTTTTCATTTGGTGAAACAGTATTAAGGCATTCAAACGTTATGCCACTTTTAAGTTCCCATTATGAGTCAGTGGAAAAATTTATATGGTTGTTTTGCAAACAAAGAATGGGGTTTGGGCCATCTCGACCCACCTAGTGATCAAAGAATTTTCAGCCTTGTGGTCAAAGAATCTTTGTCCCCAAGAATTCTTTGATCGTGAAGTCTGCCATCTTTTTTTTTTACTTTCCGATCGTAAAAAAACCAAATATCTCGGCTCAGAGGTCACTCCTGAAGTTAAACTTGGATGGGTTTTACTCAGGGGGCTCTGATCTATTGAACTATGCCTTTGGTTTGGTGCAAAAATGGTCTAAAAATAGAGTTCTAATGTTTTAAAATATTTGATCGCGGCTTGCTAACGATCTTTGATTGTGAGCATGCAAATTCTTTCATCGTGAGATTGTTTGATCACGATCTTGCATTGTGAGGTAAAAACACAATTTTCTCAGCTCAGGGGTGGCCTACAGACACAAATGAGGGTGGGTTTTGCTCAGGGGGCTTCATTCTATTGAGGCATGGCGCTGGTTTCATGTAACTCTGTGAAAAAATCACGTTTCACCCTTTGTTATTCTTTAATCATGAGCGTGCAATTTCTTTGATTGTGTGCCTGCAAATGCTTTGATCACGAGATTCTTTGATCACGATTGTGAATTGTGAGCGAGGGACAATATGGCAGAATTAAAAAATCTAATTTCTCAGCCCAGGGGTGCCCTAGGAAGACAAATGAGGGTGGGTTCTGCTCAGGGGCTTTGTTCTGTTGAACTATGGTGGTGGTTTACCGCATTTCTGTGAAATTTTAAATTTTTTTCCCACCAACTTCCACAGCTTCTTAGTTTTGTATTAGAAAAAGGGTCTGAGACATACTAAATTATGATTGGCCAGTGGCATTCCAACAGACCTACATTAATCTTTAATTAATATATTTGTACAGACTGACTACCAGAGCATTGATTTCTCAGTGACGTCCTACATTTTTAATTAATTCTATTTATAGAACTGAGAACTACCATGACAGTTACAGCTACATCTAGCAACCCCACCACAAAAAAATTAAAAGGGCCAACCAGTAAAACAAATCTAAAGAAAAACTGGAGTTTACATGTTGGAATGCAGGCTGCTTTATTGTAAATCCAGTAGAGTTGTGTCTTTTTGTTAACATGCTGACAGTCCCCCAACCCTGCTGCAGTGTCTTGTCTCTCTACATTTGCCAACAAGATCATCTCACAGATAAATTACATCAGTGGGGGGGGGGAGACTTTGCTGATGGCAGTTTTTGTGTTCCACAGCAGTCTGCAGCAATCTTTATTTTTATTTATTTAAAAAATTAAAATGCCATGTTACCGAAGGTTACTTTGGGAACTGGGAGCGCACCTCAGTCAGTAGCAGGCACATAGATGATTACTGGGATTCCAACACAATTGCTCTGATGTGCAGCCCTGAACACACAAATTAGGAACTTGGTGGCCAAAAGGGCATCCTGGGCATCGTGGTTTTAAAATCAGCTGCCATTCATCATCTAGATTTTGTGTTTGAAAATTATGAGCAGCACTGCTCACAGAGCATTGGCATGGCAACTATCAACACACGGGCAACATGTGGAGTTGGTGCTTCTGCTGCAAAGCCAGAGTTAATTTTAACACAATTTTGTATTTATTATAACATGTAAATCCCTGTTTATCTGAATGTCATGAGGGACATAAGAAACATTTGGATAAACTGGGTTTTGGTTCACTGAGGTTACTGTAGTTAATAATGTGCAGCACACAGAGAAAGACATTTAGTACCAGAGAAACTCAACAAGTGATTCTGTTGAAAAATGGGAAGCAATTGCAGAGTTTATGTTTAGGAAAACAATGAAACTGCTTCTGACTTAAAAGCCTACTGGCAGAAGCACTGAAGCCATGAAACTGACACGAACATTGAGACAACACTAGTAGTCAAGGATTCAACAATAGCTTACTGACAGTGTGGTTGAGTGATACAGGTGGGATGTTTCACTAACTAATGTTCAGGAAGGCCACTTCCTAGTGTTGGCTCAGTGCCTGTGTCAGTTTCATGGCTTCAGTGCTCCTTCCAGCCAACTTTTAAGTCAATAGGTTTGAGAATTGTTCAACAGCACATGGCTTGGCTTTTAAGTCAGAACTAGAAGCAGTGTCATTGTTTTCCTAAACATGAACTTCGTAGTTGCTTCCCATTTTTCAACAAAATCGCTTGCTCAACCCCACATCCAAAAAGCAACACATGTGGTTAGAGTAGGATAAGCGGCAACTGTAACTTCACTCACTATGTAGAAAACTGAAGTGAAAATGTTGCTCCCTTTAAAATTAGAAACTGTATATTTTTAATTTTTTCCATTGTGTGACAATGACTAATGTAGCTGAACTACAGGAGAAACTGGGGCAAGAGCGAGTGTGGTTGAATAATGCATGTTGAAGGTTTTTGTTAACTAATGTGTGGCTCTGAATCCTGCATGCTCCCTTTAAAGTGAGAAAATGTACTTTTTGTTTTTGCATTGTGTGACAATGATTAATGTAACTGAACTATAGGAGAGGAGAGGACAGACATTAATTTTAACTAATGTCCTTAAAGGCAGCTTCCTAGTTGCACAGCTTACAAGTCTGTCACTGGGATCTTGCTACAGCTGCCTTCATGAAAGGTCGACTGTCGCCAGCACTGAATCTTGCAAGCTGAAATGGCGATGACCTGATAATAACTACCAAAGTAGGTGAAAAAGGTACTCATAACAGCAACAAAACAATCACAATCAAACTGAGCTGAACTTGCTGATTCACATTAGCTCGTAAAGTACTCTGAGCAACTTCTGAAAAACAGTTAAGTGTCGGGGGACAAACCATGGTTCTGAAGTCCTAAAGGGCATTCTAAAGAGGGTGGATGGATTATTTTACTACGTCTTACTTTTTATTTAAATCAATAACAGATACCCTTGTAAAAAAATTTTTATTTTATAATAGCAATAAGGCACTCCCAAGGGTTATGTTAATGTTCAAGTTAATCACCCCCTGAGGCAATATGGCACACAGCTGCCCCTCATGCCACATTACACCCTCAGGGGGTGATTATCTAGAACATTAACTTAACCCCTGGTCTTATCTTATTGCTTAATTCTTTTTCAAAAAGTAAGGAAATTCTATGCAAAGAACTGCGTTAATGCATCATTTAGGGTTAAAGCACAAAAAGTCAGGAAATGAAAAATCTTTAGGGTTACCCCTCCTCCCAGACCCGCCAGTCATCCCATGATTGACAGATGACTGGGTGTGTCATTGGAGTTATGAGGCCTAAATGTCATGTCATTTGGCCAGCACATCAGGGAAATTTACCTACTCTCGGTCAGTGTGGGGGGAGGGCAGCCACGATGGAGGGTGGTGTGCCAGAGATTCATTCTGCCAGTGTACCTGTGGCTGAGCAGGTCTCTCTGCCCACTGGTCCAGCTCAGGAGACCAAGTCTGTGGAAGTGGTTATAATGGAAATCAATGCTGCGTTACAAATAGAAACGAATGACCAGAAGGAAAGAGTGGATGTTGCTCATGGTCTTTTTTCATCGGATGAAGTTTGGTTGGATGATTTACTACAGCAAAATAAGTTGCTGAGATTTGGTGCAAATATGAGTAACATTGTGGGAAATATAAATATAAATTATATGATTCCCACCTTGTCTCAGGAGAAAGTGTTAAAACCAAGTGAGCCACAAGAAGCAGCTACAGTGTTACATGAAGTTTTGGTGCAAAATAAGGCAGCAAAAGCTGAGATTCAGTGTTGATTACCTTAGGAGAGTGACGTAGGAACTCCACCTGCATGCCTACAGTCTGACTCATCCACTGCTACAAAGTGTTTGACAGAAGAATTGCGGCCTGTGATAGCAGCTACAACAACAGCTCCAAATTTGGAAGTGCTACAAAATGTGAGTGTAACACCTATTTCTGCCTGTAAATCCCCTTCTAAAGTAACTAATCCTCTTGGTTTAAGAAAAGGGAGAGAAAGTGACTTTGCAGCGACTTGTCAGTGTGGGAGCTCCCCGACAACGTTAGAGTGTTCTCTGTTTGCAGCGGGATGGATGTGGGGAGAGGCCGGTATCTGGGCCCCTGACTCTAACCACAGCCCAATTCCGGGATCGCCTCCCCCTCTTGCTGTTCCTAATTCTGAAGGGTTAGTTTTAACTACTGAAAATGAGTGACAGGAGAGTTGTTTGACTCAAGCAATGACAGTTGACTCTCCTGACTGTTCTATATGAGGAGTAGATTTCTCTGCCTCGGAATCTGATGGGAATACAAGGCATTTAACTAACTGGGGAGAAGCTGAGTGACCTGGGACATCAGTTAACTTTCAGGAATGCTCAAAATCAGCTTGGGAGTCTTTTAGGAAAAGAGATCCTTTCTCTGGCTCCTCTCCCCTCTGCAAAGATGTAATATTGGAATATCAGGGTGGACTAGAATTGGCTCCTGATAGACTTTATGTGGGGCATACTCTTTTGAAAGGGTCTTTGGGTTTTTTTCAACTGAAATTTATGCCCTGATTCATGTGTCAGGGTCAGTAATTTATGACATTAGCTTTACTTCTCCTCAACGTATTGATAGTTTTTGGTCTAAATATGATATATTAAAATATTCTGAATTATGGTTTCCTTTTAAGGCTATTCCTTTAACAAAACCTTCTATTAGACAGGTAACAGTGTTATTCCATAATGAATCTGTATCTTTACATGATGTTGTTTATTGCTTGGAGACGAAATGTAATATATTAGAAAGCCCTAAACCCATATTTGATGAGGAATGTATTTGGAATGGGGGTTGGACCTTGTGGGTTCATCTAAGAAATAATAGTTTAGGGCCTGTTCATCTTCCCAATAGCTTATTTTTTGGTAGTGAAAGGGAGCATTGCTTCTATCCGGGACAGCCTCGGGCCTGCTTTAAATGTGGGGCCTTTACTTACTTAAGCTCTGCCTGTGATAGGATAAAATGCAATCTTTGTTTGTCTTTTGGGCACCATAGTTCTGAGTGTACAGAAGAACTTCCGTGCAATCTATGTGAGAATACTGGGCATGCTTACAGAACTTGTCCCTGGACTACACACAATCGTAATGATCATGTAAACCAAGATCTCATGCTGCAGGATGCACAAGAAAAAGAAATGATAAAAAGAAAGCACTTTTCTGCTAGACCACCCGCAGAGCGTCCATTCACCCCCACCTCACTTCCTTTGGGAGAGTTAGGGGATCAGATTGATGCAGCTCCTGTACATTCTATAACCCCTGTTCAGACTGTGGTTGTTGATGTCCCTGGGGAAACTGCACTTCAAACCTTAGAGATAGAAATTGTAATTTGTGAAATGCCCCCTCCCAGAATGGTTAAAAGTGTAGCCAAGAAAATGAGCATAAAACAAACAAGGCCTAAATCAAAAGTTGCTAAAGCTTGTGCTCCATGGGACAAAGGGATTTTGCTAACAAATAAATTTAATGTTCTGGCTAAAAACATGGTTGATTCTGAACAAGGTGGGGATTCAGAGGCATCGTCCCTTGCTCCACATTCCTCTGAATCCGAGGGTGAATCATTAGATATCTTACCTGGGGAAGGAGGGAGAAGAATAAATGCTAGAGTCCCAATCATAAACTTGAAACTGGTTCCCTTTCTTTCCCCTCCCACCCCCCTCCCCAATCCCTTCTATCTTTTAATGAAAGGAAAACATACCCCCCTTGGAAAACTCCACCTCCCTCCCCTATCCCTCCCCGGCCTGCATCTCCTGAGTGGTGGTTCATTCATATCCCATTTCTTCTACATTCATTGCCTCGGCTTGTCTGAAGAGAATAAAGAGTTAATAGCGGGGCCCAGATTTTGTTAAACTTATCCACTCTATTCGACAGGCTATCTATCATTTTTTCCACACTAAGGTTGGCTAATAGTTCTTTCAGCCATTCAGCATATGATATGTCTTCGTTATCTTTCCAGTGCCTTAATACCAACTTCTTCACTGACATATATATTAATGCCATGTGATATTTGCGGGCTGTTATCGGGATACCCGCATAATCTCCTAAAGTATCCAGCCAATATTAATAGCTACAAATAACTATTTACATATTTTTTCTTTAAAAAGGGTTTAATTTCAAACTCAAAATTTGAACCCTATTTTTTTGTAGTATTTAAGTTAATAATCCAGAACACCTTTCAAGAAAGCAGTAGATCATTAAAATTCCCCCCTCTTGGTTTCTGATGCACTTTGTCAATACCCATGAATTTGAATGCATGCTCGTCTTTATTCCTGGAATTCATAATATATGCTGCTGTAGCATAAGATGCATACTTTTTAACGGGCTGCAGTCGGCGGAGCCGAAAGTATGTACCAATTTAATTTTGTACTATGTGATTATGATGTGTTATGTATTAAAATTCAATAAACTTTGAATATAAAAAAAAATATTGGCTGAATACTTCTACTGTGTATTTATTAGAGTTTATGGAATTTACACATCATGGCCCAGATATTCAAACTGCGCCAGTCTGAGACGGAAGCCCCTGCGCTGCTCAAAATAGTTGCGCAGGGATGTGGCCGGGGTGATATTCAAAGGAGTTGCACTGTTGAGCAACTCCTTTGAATATCACCCCGAAAGCCACAGCAGCGCGAGACATGCAGTGGAACTTGGCGTCATGTTGCCAGAGCTGAGCATTGAACTGTGGTGGCGCAAGTACCATTGGCGCCATGCTCAAATGTCCGATATTCAAAAGGTGACATGCAAATGGGGCCATAATTTATGCAAGGCGCAGGGGGGGCCATTTGCATCTATTTATGGCCCCATTTGCATGCCATTTGCATGTAGGTGCACCGATCTCCGAGGACTTGCTCCTGGCCACCCTGCCAGGCAGCAGCCGTCGAACCACGACACTAATGCAACCCGATCGCGGGCATCACAGTTTGACACCCCACACATCTCCAGCCCGATCGCGGGCAGAACCTGTATAGACCCCCAGTGCCCGATCGCGGGCAGAGATGTAACCCTCCCCAACCCGAATAACTCCCTGGTGGTCAGTGGACCGTAAAGCCCGATCGCGGAGCAGAATGTCCTGTTAAACTGCCCCACACATCTCCCTGGTGTCTAGTGTCCCCCCACCCACCCACAAGCCCACCACCCCCTCCCTCCCCGCAGCCTGCTGGCGACAGCATCCCACCGGCTTGCCGCCCGCGCCCTGCCGACTGACTGTCCGGTAGGGCTGCATGCCATAGGTGCAGAGCTACAGCCAATGGGCGTGCAGCCCATACCGTACATGACAGTCCAGATTTGTGAATGATCATTCACAAATCTGGCACCGACAGTCAGTCGGGCGGGCGGGGGCGGCAAGTGGGTGGGATCGCTCAGCCGGGCTGCGGGGGGAGCGGGGGAGGGGCTTCATGGGTGGGTGGGGGGACACTAGACACCAGGGAGATGTTTGGGGGTTGTGTTGTGACATTCTGCCCGGCGATCGGGCTTTACGGTCCACTGACCACCAGGAGTTATTCGGGTTGGGGGAGGTTACATTCTGCCGCGATCGGGCACTGGGGGTTCATACAGGTTCCTGCCCGCGATCGGGCTGTGGGAGATGTGGGGACATGTACGCGTTCTGCCCGCGATCGTTGTGGGAGATGTGGGGGGACATATCGTGTACGCCCGCGATCGGGCTGGTGGGGCACAGAGCGAGTTGGGCCAGCCAGTGGTGGCAGCTGCTGTGTTGCGCCTGCAATGCAGCAGCTCACCTGTGGGTGGCCCTCAACTTACGCTTTTTTTGCCTGCGCCAGTGGGCGCAGGTTGTTATGCTATGCACAACTCTGCGCAACCCGACTGAATATCGGGTTGCGAGGTTATGCATGGATCCTCCTCCTGTTGAGCATGCATTCATTTGCATTGCTCTTCATGCAACCTGTTGCCAGTGGCGTAACTGCCTCCTGCTGAATATCGTAGAATGGCGATATTTGGACTTAAGATGTTCCTGTTGCGCATGGCGCAACCCTTTTGAATATCTGGGCCACTGTGCTGTTTTTTTAGTGTTATTAATATATATATACTTTTTTAGACAGACCATGATGCAGATTTGTTTGACAGTAGCTGTTCCTCCCTTCCCCTTTCCCCTTTACTTTTTAACCTAATTTAACCCCGCCTCTCCATATGTTTAATTTTTTCTCCTGCCTAGTTAGTTAGCTGTTTTTCTAAATATATATGATGTTGCTGCTATATACATTAGACATTTTTTAGCATTGTTGAGATGAATTTTTATCTGTGAATTTTAAAAAAAATGTATGTTGTAGCTATGTCTTTAAGTAGGTGTACCAATGAAATGAAAGTATGTATCATGACGTCATTAGGACGTTTCTTAAGAGTGGTATTTAAAGGACACAGTGGTAAATGAAATTAGCCTTTGATAAAGGATGGCAGAACATCCGAAGCGTGTCAGGCTGTTGTCTTCATTTTCTTGTTTTCATGTAGTAATAAATTGCTTTTGATCTTCAAGAGACTGGTGCCCTGGTTATTTTGGAGGTTTGTGTGTGCTCTGCTTGTGAGTGGTAAAAATATTTTTTTTAGCAAAGTAGCACCACTTTCCTTGTACACACTCCGTTTGTGTTCAGTAAATTTTCATGCTTCATGGCAACCATACCGATGTCATCGACATTGGCATGTCACAGCTCTCCATCATGTGACCATAATGCGATCAAGCCTGAGAGGTTAATTGGGTACACCCTCCTTTACAGCCATCATGATTATGAACTCCACCAGCAAGCAGCATGAGCAGAGAAACAGGCAAAATGCCAGGTAAAACGGGTTCTTGTTTAACAAAAAAGGAATATCTAAATACTACGATTAATAAACTAGTGAATAGAAAGTCTTCAGAGTGCAATCAGGTTTTGAATAAGGGACTTTGAACTGTGTTTCAGATCAAATATGCAAACGGCAGCATGCAAATGGAAAAAGGGGAGCTTCAAGTCTGCACGTACTGGTGGAGCAAGGTGAATGTTTAAAACTAAAAAAGACAATATCTAAAAGGTATACTAAGCATGGTTTAGTTCTGCGTACACACAGGGAACTTGGGTAAATAGCATGATATATGAAACAGCACCATAATTATACAGATGTGTAAACAAAAGAACTATTTTTGGAAGAACTAAGGTGTAAATAACCCACAGTTAAAAATGAGGCAGCAAACCTGTAAGTGGCATTTGATTTTAGCATGCTATTTAAGGACAGAGATGGATAGACTAGATTACAGGATGTCAGTATAAGGGAAAGTTAATCATGGAGTTTATGAATATCATGTGAAAATACAGCAAAATAAGTATACATTATTAGATTTTGTAGATCAATATATGATCGATACTGCAAGTGATGAAATAAGAAATAACTGCACAAGAAAGCCTGCTTCTGGTAATGTTTCACAAAAAATTAAGCATTTATTTGAAGTGTACATGTGTAATTACAGAGTATAAAAATGAATTATTATTGTTCTATTACATAAAAGTCCTTTGAAAAAGCACTTTTTACATGCGAAACATCAGGGCAATGAAAATAAAAGATTATCACGCACATAACATTATAGTGGGTGAAGAAACCTTTTTTCCTCCTAACTACATAACTGTGGCCAAATGGAGTTCACTCCAAGGAAGGGAGAATGACCAGCAGGGCACCTCAAGGATCAGTGCTGTCACCAGTTCTCTTTAATGTCTTTATAAGTGACTTTGCAGAGGAGCTGGAAGGGGGAGGTCTGCCTCTTTGCGGATGACACCAACATTTGCAGTAGGATGGACACTCCAAGGAAGGGTGGAAAGTATGAGCAGTAACCTGAGAAAAATTAGAGGAGCTGTCAAGGGTATGGCAGCTGGGTTTCAATGCAAAAAAGTGCAAAATAATGCACTTAGGGCACAGAAACCCAGGGGCAGAGTACACAATGAGTGGAGTGGTATTGTCAACAATCAAGTAGGAAAGAGACCTGGGGAGTGATCATAATGGAGGACCAAAGGGTGGCAAGGCAGTTGGGAGAGCTAGTGAGATGCTGGGGTGCATAGGGAGAGTTATCACCAGCAGAAAGAGGGAGGTGGTGTCACCTCTGTATAGATCTCTGGTAAGACCCCACCTAGAGCACTGTGTGCAGTCCTGGAGACCACATCTCCAGAAGGACATAGACAGAGCAGAGGCTGTCCAGAGGAGGACTACTAAAATGGTGCAGGGTCTGCATCAAAAGCCTTATGAGCAAAGACTAAAGGATCTCAGTATGTACACCCTGAGAGAAAGGAGGGAGGGGGTATATGATAGAGACCTTTAAATGCCTCACAGGGGTAAATAAGGTGAAGGAGGGAAGTATTTTTCAGGAATAAAGGTGCTCAAGAATAAGGGGACATGCTATGAAGCTGGACGGGGTAGATTCAGGAGAGATGTTAGGCAGTACTTCTTCACAGTAAGAGTGGTGGATTCCTGGAACAATCTTCCAGTGGAGGTGGTGGGGACAAAGACAGTGGTGGGGTTCAAGAATGCATGTGGCAGGCACAAGGAAATCATACTTTAGTTATAGGTAGGGTTTTAGAAGAGGATGAGCAAAAGGCCGCAGTCCTGACTGACTACTTTTGCTCAGTATTTACTAAGGAGGACTGCAGGTCCATGCCAGAAAGTGGCATCAAAACAGCCACTAAGGGAGTTGCGGAAATGAGGCAGTCAATACTTACTAATGAGAGGGTCCTGGGCTGGCAGCCCTTACAGTAGATAAGGCTCTAGGATGCAGCCAAGTCACTTAGGGAAGTAGCAATAGAACTTATTGAACCACTGGCTGGACTGTTCAACAGCTCACTTAGGTCTGGAGAAGTTCCAAAGGACTGGAGAATGGCAGACATTGTATTGCTTCATAAGAGGGGGGATAGGGAGCAACCAGGGAACTGTAGGCCTGTCAGTCTGACTTCCATCGTGGGGAAACTGATGGAATCACTAATCAAGTAGGACCTCTTGGACTACTTAGAGAGTAACGGGCTCCAGGATAGTAAACAGAACACAGAAACACAGAAGGTGTTGGCTGAGAAGGGCATTATGACCCACCCTGTCTGCCCTGTTATCTCTTTTGTCCTACCGTGACACTATAGACCCTACTCTGCCTTCGCCCCCCCCCCGTTTTACTTCCAAGATCCTTCTATACCTATTCCATGCTTTCTTAAATCCTGTAACTGTTTCCAACCCTACCACCTCTGCTGGTAGACTGTACCACTTGTCTACCACAATTTCAGTAAAGAAGTGTTTCCTCACATTTCCTCTGAACCTCCCTCCTTCTAATTTTATAGTGTGACCCCTCGTCCTTGAACATCTTTTCTTTTGGAAAATTCCTCTTTCCTGAACCTTGTTTTTCCCAGTAAGGTATTTGTATGTTTCTATCATATCCCCCCTCCTTCTTCTATCCTCTAGGGTGTACATGTTTAATTCATGAAGCCTTTCTTCATAGGTCTTCTGATGTATTCCCTGTATCATTTTGGTTACCCTCCTCTGAATCGCCTCCACCCTGGTTATGTCCTTTTGAAGATAAGGCCTCCAGAACTGGACACAGTATTCTAGGTGAGGTCCCACCAGTGATCTGTACAGGGGTATTATTACCTTCCTCTTTCCACTGGTGATACCCCTGCCAATGCATTCTAACATCCGGCTAGCCTTCCCCACTGCCTTGTCACACTGTTTTGCAACCTTTAGTTCATCTGTAATTATCACTCCCCAGGTCCCTTTCCTGATTTGCGTCTATCAGTGCCTTCCCTCTCATTTTGTATGTTTCCTTTGGATTTTTGTGCCCTATATGCATTATTTTGCACTTTTTTGTGTCCACACCCAGTTGCCAATTTTGTGAATATTCTTCAAGTTTTTTCAGATCCCCCCTCATTATATCCACTCCCCCTGATGTGTCCATTCTGTTACAGAGCCTCGTGTCAACCACGAAGAGGCACACCTTTCCTTTCAGTCCTTTAATAATATCACTGATAAAGACATCGAAGAGGACTGGGCCCAATACTGATCCCTGTGACACCCCACTGGCCACCCTTCCCACTCTAGCTTGGGACCCAGTTATCACCACCCTCTGGGTCCTGGTGCTCAGCCAATTCTTTACCCATTTAACTACCTTGGTAGCCACCCTATGGCTCCTAAGTTTGCTTATCAACCTTTTGTGTGGAACTGTGTCAAAAGCTTTGCTGAAATCTAGGTAGGCCATGTCCACTGTCCCTCCCTGATCCAGTTCCTTGGTTACCTAGTTAAAAAACTTGATCAGGTTCTTGAAGTGGGTAGCCATCTGGGACCAAGCGACAACCAAACAGTGTGGTTCACAATAAACCTAACTGTAGAGTCAAGCCATGCAAAAGTGAAGGTACTGAACTTCAGTAGGATGATTTTGTCAAGATGGGAAAGTGCCTCAGAAAAGCACTAGCAAACAGGCAAGAAGGAAGGGTGGAGCAAGAATGGGGAAACATCAAAGCTGCCATCACAGAGGCAACAAGCCTTTGTGTGAAGCAAATAAATAAATCAAAATGAAAGAAAAAAACACTATGGTTCTCAAAAGAAGTGGTGGGGAAGGTAAGGAAAAAAAAGATAGCATTCAGGGAGTATAAGGAAACCTAGAAGGAGCAGGGCAGAGAACTGTACCAGTTAAAGCAGAAGGAAGCAGGGAAGGCAGTCAGAATAGCAAAGGCTCAAACTGAGGAAATGATAGCCAACTCGGTTAAGAAGGTGGATAAAACCTTTTATAGGTACATTAAGGAACAAAGAAAGATGAAGACAGGGATACTGAGGCTAAATAAAGAGGTAGGTGGTTGGGTAGAGAGCGACAGTGAAAAAGCAGGGATATTGAATGAATATTTCTGCTCAGTATTCACAATGGAAAAGCAGGGGGAGATACCTAAACCAGTCAATAGAAGCACTCTGGATGGGGTGATATTAGTCCTTTCACAGAAGAAAGAGTTCTGAAAGAACTCTTAAAACTGAAGGTGGATAAAGCAATGGGGCCTGATGGAATTCACCCCAGAATTCTAAAAGAACTAAGGGAAGAACTAGTAACACCACTGACTACCCTTTTTAATAAATCATGGGAGGATGGTGTGGTACCTGAGGACTGGAGAAGGGCAGATGTGATTCCCCTTCACAAAAGTGGCAGCAAGACGGAGGCAGGAAACTATAGACCTGTCACTTTGACCTGAGTGGTAGGAAAAATTATGGAATCACTTCTGAAGGAAAGAATTGTTGAGTACCTAGAGGCTAGTGGGGCACAGGACCCAAGGCAGCATGGATTCACAGCAGGAAGGTCATGTTAGACAAATCTAATTGATTTCTTCTACTGGGTGACCAGAGTAGTCCCACACAAAAGATTAATAAACAAATTAGCCAGCCTTGGAGTGGGTCCCAGGGTGGTAGCCTGGGTAAAAAAATGGCTGGACAACAGGACACAGTGGGTAGTAGTAAATGGAGTCCACAGTGAAGAATGGAGGGTTACTAGTGGGGTACTGCAGGGTTCAGTACTGGGGCCGGTCCTTTTTAATGTCTTTATACTGTAAGTGACATTGCAGAGGGACTGGAAGGGAAGTAAGTCTCCTTGCAGATGACACAAAGATCTGCAACAGGGTTGATACACAAGGTGGGGTGGAAAGGATGAGAAGGGACTTGGCAAGGTTGGAGGAATGATCAAATGTATGGCAGTTTAGATTCAACGCAAAGAAGTGCAAAGTAATGCACCTGGGAAACAAAAAACCCAGGGCAAGAGTACACAGTGGGGAGTGAGATACTGACAACAACAGAAATGGAAAGAGACCTGGGGGTAGTCATATCAGATTACCTAAAGGTGGGCCAGCAGTATGAAAAGGCAGTAAGGAGGGCTGGGGGATACTGGGATGCATAGGGAGAGGCATCACCAGTAGAAAACAGGAAGTTGTTGGCCCTCTGTGCAGACAGTTGGTAAGACCACATCTGGAGTATTATGTACAGTTCTGGAGACCCCATCTCTGCAAAGACATAGACAGGGTGGAGGCTGTCCAGAGGAGGGAAACCAAAATGGTGCATGGTCTGCACCAGAAGACATATGAAAAAAGACTAAAGAAGCTTAAGACATATAGCCTTGAAGAAAGGTGGGAGAGGGGGGACATGATAGAAACTTTCAAATATTTCAAGGGAATCAACAAAGTACAAGAGGGTAGTATCTTTCAGAAAAAGAGATGTGCAAGAACAAGGGGACACAATTTGAAGATAGAGGGGGGACAACTCAGAGGTAATGTGAGGAGGTATTTCTTCACAGAGAAGGTTATAGATGCATGGAACAGCTTTTCTGAGGAAGTCATAGAGTCAAAAACAATTGGGGAATTCAAGAATGCATGGAACAGACATAAGGCAATTCTAGTGGGGGTAGGAGGAGGTGGCCTGTTGGTTAACTAGGATCTGCAGCTTATCCGTTAGGTAGGGGAAATGGGCAGACTAGGTGGGTCAAACGGTCCTTATTTGCCGTCAAATTCTTTGTTTATGTTTCTATATTTAGGTTAGTCTGGCACAACCTCCCCCCTGTGAAGTCATGTTGGCTCAGATCCTGAAGCCCACTGGTGACAAGATATTTACTAATCCTCTCCCTCAATAGTGATTCCATTACCTTGCCCACCACTGAAGTCAAGTTGACAGGCCTTTAGTTTGCTGCCTTCTCTCTATTCCCACTCTTGTGTAGAGGGGCCACATCTGCCCTCCTCCAGTCCTCTGACACCTTCCCCATTTCAAATGACAGGTTGAACAGGGATGTCATGATTGCTGCCAGTTCCTCTCTGATTTCTCTCAGTATCCTGGGGTGCACCCCATCTGGCCCCATTGCCTTGTCCAGCTTTAGCATCATTAGTTCCCTGAGTACTCTTTCCACTGTAAAGGGACTTGTGTCCACCTTGCTGCCTCTAATGCCCCTGTCCTTTAACCTTGGCCTGTCCCCTACCCCCTCCTCTGTGAACACTGAACAGAAGTATCTGTTCAATATGTCTGTTTTTAGGTGGTCCTCCTATACACTACCCTCTCCTCGATCCTTCAGCCTTACTATCCCTCCCTTTGTCTTTCTCTTTTCACTTATGTACCAGAAAAATGTTTTATCCTCTCTTTTTGCTGATTTGGCAGTCTTTAATTCCGTTTGCGCCTTTGTGCTCCTAACTGCCTTTCCTGCCTCCCTTTGCTTCTCATGGTAAATTTCCCTGTCTCCCTCCATGTGCGTTACTTTGAATCTTTTAAATTACATTTTTTTTTTGCTTTTACTTTCTCTGCTGCCTCCCTAGAGAACCATAGCAGTCTCTTTTTCCTTTTGCACTTGTTAACCTGCCTGACACAGAGCTTTGTAGCCTTCTTGATGCCCTCCTTTATGTTTGCCCACTTCTCCTCTACCCCCCACCTCCCCATTGTCCCTAACCCTGACAGGTTGTCCCTCAGGCTTTCACTCATTTTATTGAAGCTGGCCCTTCTGAAGTCCAAGATCCTCATTCTTGTGTGATTCAATTCTGATCCAGTTTTTATATCAGATCACACTGAATGGTGATCACTGTTCCCCAGGTGATTCCCCGCTGTGACTTCTGTGACACAGTTTCGTGGTAGCAAGGTCTTGTTAGACTAACCTGATTTTTTTTCTTTGACTGGGTGACCAAGGAAGTAGACAAAGGCCACTCTGTGAATCAGTTGTACTTTGATTTCAGCAAGGCTTTTGATTTGGTACCGTACAAAAGGTTGCTCACAAAGATGAAAGACCTGGGTGCAGCTAAAACCGTAGTGAACCAGGTGGGTAGTTGGTTAGAAGGGAGGCATTAGAGGGTGGTACTCAACAGGGTTAAATTAGAGGAAAGGGAGGTTACAAGCAGAGTTCCACAGGGATCTGTCCTGGATTCGGTCCTCTTCAACATGTTCATTAGTGACACTGGTAAGGGAATCCAGAGCAAGCTGTGTCTCTTCACAGATGACACAAAACTATGTGGGAGGGTGGATAGTGATGAGGGAACAAGGGATATGCGGAGGGACCTACAAAAACTAGAGGGGTAGTCAAAGGTCTGACAATTAAAATGTAATGCCAAAAAGTGCAAGGTAATGCACCTAGGGAAAAGGAACCCAAGATGGAGTACTGGATGAGTGCAGTGGGACTTAGCACTACAGAAGAGGAACGCGATCTAGGAGTTATCATCAGTAACTCCCTTAAACAAGCCAGTGCAACAAGGCCTATAGCAAGGCTAACAGGATGCTGGGATGTATTGAGAGGGGTATTGATAGCAAAAGAAAAGTGATAATACTTCCCCTATACAGATCCCTGGTGAGGCCTCACCTGGAGTAAGGTGTCCACTGGAGCCCTCACCTCAGAAAGGACAGGGATAGGTTAGAAATAGTGCAGCGCAGAGTAACAAAAATTATTCAGAGCCAGCAGGGCAGATCCTATGAGGAATACCTAGAGGCACTAAATATGTACTCTCTGGAAACCAGAAGGGAAGGGGAGATACGATAGAGACCTTCAAGTTCCTTATAGGAATTAAGGTAAACTGTGGGGAATTATTTACCCTGAATACCAACTCAAGGTCATGTGGTCACAAGTGGAAATTAACAGGAGTGATATTCAGGAGGGACATGAGGAAGAATTACTTTACAGAAAGGGTGTGGAACCTTGGAACAGTCTGTCAGCCGAGGTGGTAGATGCAAACACAGGGGATTCAAGCAGTCATGGGATAGAATGAAGAGAATAGTGGTCACCTGGGGCAACAAGACCATGGAGGAGAATGGGGATAGGATGGGGAGGGTTAGTACCCTGGAGGAACAGTAGGTTTCAGGAACAGTTCCAGGGATTATTGGGAATATGAGTAGACTGGTTGGACCTCTGGTCTATTTCTGCCATCATGGTCTATATTTTTATGTTTAGAAAGGAAGGGGGGAGGGAGTGAGAAAGAGTGGTAGATCAAATACAATCTGCTGTAACAATGTAGGTAAGGGAAAAAGGGCAGACTGGGTGGGCCAAGCAGTCCGTATCATAGAAACAAAGAAACATAGAAGTTGACGGCACGGCAGATAAGGACTGCAAGGCCTATTCAGTCTGCCCATTTCTTTTTCTACCTTATAAATGTGCCATCGGCCTTTGCTCTGTCAGTGGCCTATCTATTCATACTCATCTGTATTGCTCCCTTATGCCTATCCCATGCCTGTTTGAAGCCCTGCACTGTATTCATAGCCACCACTTCCTGAGGTAGGCCGTTCCATGCATCCACCACCCTTTCTGTGAAAAAGAATTTCCTCACATTCTCCCTTAATCGGCCTCCCTCTAATCTCATGTTGTGTCCTCTTGTCCTGCTATTTTTCTTATATTTAAACATGTTAGATTCTTTCACCTTGTTAATGCCCTTAAGGTGTTTTGATGTCTCGATCATATCACCTCTCTCCCTCCTTTGCTCAAGGGTACACATCTTGAGCTCTGTTAATCTGTCCTCATATGTCTTCTGATGCAGTTCCTGCACCATTTTGGTTGCTCTTCTCTGGACTGCCTCAATTTGGTTAATGTCCTTGTGAAGGTGTGGCCTCCAGTACTGCACGCAGTTCTCCAGATGTGGCCTAACCAGTGTCTTGTAAAGAGGGATTATTACCTCCCTCTTATGACTTGTGATACCCCTACTAATACACCCTAACATCCCCCTAGCCTTATCTACTGCTTTAGAGGTCTGTTTGATGATTTCAGGTCATCAGTGATGATGATGCCCAAATCTCTTTCTTCCTTTGTGACTGCCAGCAACTCCCTCCCAGCCTATAGGTGACTTCAGGGTTTCTCTTCCCTATGTGCATGATCATGCACTTCTTTGCATTAAATCCCAGTTGCCACTCTTCTGACCATTTTGCTAGTTTATCCAGATCTCTTCTCATTCTGCCCACCCCATCTGGATCACCTACTCTGTTGCAGATCTTGGTATCATCTGCAAACTACTGTCAAAGTCTATTTTCAGATTTGGCATGCCTGCCAGTGTCCTGTGTCCTTTGCATGGCTTGGTCATGCTCTGTTGCAGCACAGAACACTCACTGTATGTGCAGTCCTCTGCTGTTCATGTCCACACTGCTGTCTCTGATATGTCACACACATTCCATTGTGGGTGTTTCATTCCCTCCAGCTATGTGTAGCATGGGGGCCCATGTGTCAGCCAGTATGCCACTCCCGTGTCCCTCATCCTGTATGCATATCTGGCCAAGTTCAGTGTATATTATCTATAGGTGCCTGGGTGCCGCAAGACAAGGGCAGGATGCCATACTTACCAAAGGAAGGGATGACCTCCTGAGACAGCAGGGCTGTCTCCTGCTTCAGTGGGTGGGTGAGCTGCTGCTGGCCACTGCAGAGGAGCTTCTGCAGCAGCAGCCACCACCGCCACCATCACATCCTACTGCCCCTTGAGTAGGCTTTGGACATTTCTTTTAAAGTGTTTTGATTTATAACAGGGAGGTGCCCTTTATTTTCTTTGTTTATTGTCTTTGTTTGAATGGGAGGGTGCCCTTATTTTTATTTATCATTGATGACTGTGTGGGGGGGTGGGTAGGTTTACTGTTCATGGGCAAGTGCCCATTTTCATTTGTTCATGCCCTCCCCCATACGGGTGGTTGCCTTTTTGTTTTGTTTCTCCCCCTTATATGAACAGTTGCCCTATTTGTTTTTGTTGTCGCCCCCCCTTTTATGAGTGTTGCCCTTTTTGTTTTTGTGGTTCCCCTTTTTACGGGTGTTTTTTTGTGCTGTTTCTTTCCTCTATTCCCTGGGCAACTGCCTTTTTTCCTTTGTTTATTTGCCTACCTCCCCCCTTGTTATTGATGCTGAGTATTTTTGTATGGGCTGCTACCCTTTTTGTTTTTGTCACCCCCCTTTTACAAGTGGTTGCTCTTGTTGTTTCTCACCTGCACCCCATGTATGGGTGCCCTTTTTCCTTTGTTTATCCATCCCCCTTCCCCCCTTGTTACTGTTGGTGGTGATGTTTTCCTTTTTTTGTATAGTCTGTTGCCATTTTTGCACAGTAAAGTTCAGTTTTGATACCTATGCTACTATGTTGTATGTCTTTCATTGGTGCCCTCCTCTCACTCCCACAACTACCTTCTGTTTTTAGCGCTATCCTGAGTGCTATATTCAGTGTTGCACACATGCATTGTGCTACACCAGTACAGTGCTTTTGTGCAGCGTGTAATCAGCCCTTTATTCAAAGGTAATGGTGCCAACGCAATTAATTTGAATATACCTCGGGTTGGGACTGGTGCAAGTGGTAGTGCAAGCACAGTGGAATTTCTGTACTAGTATAATTGTCTGAATAG
This sequence comes from Neoceratodus forsteri, assembly GCA_016271365.2. NCBI lineage: Eukaryota > Metazoa > Chordata > Ceratodontiformes > Ceratodontidae > Neoceratodus > Neoceratodus forsteri. The sequence goes on from CM057453.1 coordinate 1,035,408,130, forward strand.
TGGGCCCAGTTTAGCTTATATTTCCCTCTTTTTGTAATTGTCTCCCTTATTTGTGTATCACTAAGGACATTTGCATGAAAACAGGATCTCTGGCCTATTTGCTTGGTGTGCTTGTCTACTTCTGCAGTCACAATTCTGTGCATTTACCTTGTCTGTTGCTGTGGAATGTGAAGATAATTACAGTGTCATACAGGGCATTATACTGTCATGTGCAGACAAGAGTCAAAGCTAATAATGTCCAAGGGCCCCTTGTTTTTATGTTGCTTCCTTCAGTAATAAAAAAAATGGGACTGCAAAAGTGTAGTTCTGGTTGAATGGTACAAAGGGTAAATGCACAGAACCATAAAACAGTGAGTTACAGCTCTAGCCTCTCCCCCAGGCCACAGACAATATTGTCTAAGGAAATTGAGCAACACTAAACTTATACCCCAGCCAGGGGTGTGGATGGCTGAGGCACTCGGTGCCTTACCTTCTGTCACATGAGTGATCTGGGTTCTCGAATGGACCAAGGTTGCTTGAGGGGCTGGCAAGGGAAGGAGTTAACATCCATCAATGGATCTCCTCCTTCAAGGAGGGGGGGCAGTGTGTACTGCTGCTTGGCTGCCACTTAATGGAGGGTAGGTGGCACAGCAGCAACAACCAGAATTGAAAGTCAGAGGTGGGCGCTGAAAACATGTATCATCGTCATGGTCTGCTTGTGCACCATTGCATGTCGCGGGCCCTGACTCAAGGCAAGTGACAGGTGAAAAAAAAAACTATCTGCAGGATTATGCTGTGACCCTGAAGGCACCACACCACCACCATCCATGGCACCCATTCTCACAATGAGGTAAGAAGTAGATGGGGTAAGTCCTGGAGGTGGTGTCAAGGGTCTGGAGTTTGATAGTACAAGGGGGCTGATGGGGAAGGGCAGGAGAATAAACTCCATATGGAAAAAAAAAGGACCGCAAAAATATTTGAATGATAAGCTGAATTGTGTTTAACTCTCACATTTGTCAAAGTTATCCAACTGATATCATGGACTTTTTAAAGTGAACATAAGCAATATGCAATTTAAATCAACCATTGTTGGTGTTTTCCATTCATTATTGGCATGCTGTTAACATAACTGAAGTTATACATAGAATAATACATGGGGAGGTATGTATAATACTTGGAATAATGTATGGGTGGGTGTGTGTAACCAGAATTTTACACGCACCTGAGGTGTGGAATGCTACATATACAAGCATCCCACACCAAGGGTGTGTGTAAAATTCTGGTTCACACACATCCACCCACACATATATTATGTTATGGCCAGCATTTGTTTCTATATACATGTTTTCCAACATTTTTGTTCCATTTTCTGCCTTTGTGTTTTGTCTGTGAGGAAGTCCATTGAAACAGTTTGCAGTGGGTTGCTTAGCTCGCGTTAAGGTGAGTGCAAGCAAGATTGACAGGTGCCAATTACAACCTCCCGGTTATAATCAAAACTATCAACTGGGAGGTTGTAACTGGGAATAAAACTATTGTTATCTATATATAAAAAATGCTACCCATTAATTAAAATAATTTTATACATATACAGTTTTTTGAGATGTGGTGGAACTGAGTTCCAGTGGGTTACTGTCCAATTTACCTGCTGTACTAAGAGCTTTATTGACTTGTTTGGAATGACTATCCCTGTGTGTTCAGTGCTTGACACAGCCACTAGTGCTTTATTGACCTGTTACTACATTTCCCTGTGTTTTCATTACTTAACTCATCTTCATGTGGGGGCCATTTTCAGTCAAGTTCAGCAACAGATAGTTTGGACTTCATATGCAGCTATTGAAGGTAATGGATTAACGCAATGCACTGAGTACTAGTGTTTTACGAACCTGTTTGAAAATAAATTTCCCTGTGTTCAAAACTACTGTACTTGACACAGCCCTACCACTTGCACTTTACTGACCTGTTTGGAAATACATTTCCATGTTTTCAGTACTCAGTGCACCCACCACTGCTTTACTGACCTGTCTGGGAATACATTTCCCTGTGTTTTCATTACACAGACACACCCGCTAGTGCTTTACTGATCTGTTTGGGAATACATTTCCCTGTGTTTTCAGTACCCAACAGAACACACCCACTAGTGCTTTACTGACCTGTTTGTAATAAAGTTCCCTTTGTTTTCACTATTTAAAGGACAACGAATTCCCTTATTTTTACTTTAACTTATTCCAAAAATCAGCTTCATAGAGAGGTAAAGGAAAGCCTGCTGCTGTTTACACTGATACTAAAACTGCATTTATATAATAAACTACAGGGGGGACTGAGTGGACCGAGGACTGTGGAGCCCATAAGGCTGCAGGAACCCCATCCCCTTCACACAACAGAGTCTGCACAGTACAGGGTGGACCGAGTGGACCGTGGAGCCCATAAGGCTGCGGCAACCCCATCCCCTTCACACAACAGAAGCCTTCACACTACAGGGGGAACTGAGTGGACTGTGGAGCCCATAAGGCCATGGGAACCCCATCCCCTTCACTCGACAGAAGCCTGCGCACTACAGGAGGGACCGAGTGGCCACAGAGCTCATAAGGTAACAGCAGCCTCCCCCTCTACAGCTACTCTAGTGAGGGGTGTCAGACATTTAAAGTAGTTTTTGACCTCTGTCTTCCACTGATTGATTATGCAGCTGAAGTTCTCTGCTCTCACTCCCAGTGAATTTGCCAGTTTCCTGGAGGAACTTTAAGACTTTCAGACTATCTACTACCATGGATTTTCAGCTCCCTGCTGACTTTTTACCTGCTATTTCTGCTTGCTATGTGTACATTTGAACTAGGCTTGTTAACACTGTCTCAGGTGTGTTAGTGCTTCACAAATAGCGACTACTGCAGCTGAATCCCTTCTGACTCTGTCACTACTATTTACCCTCAAATTTAGCCTCTCAGGTTTATTGTATTGTACCAGAATTGGGCTTATTTGAAACTCCCTTCTTAGTGACTGTTACAGGGTATTTTGTGAGCTACTTTCAGGTGCCTAGCATAGTGCAGAGGGCTTAGTTTCTAGTGTGGGGTCAACACAGAGTCCTACCACATGGTTGTGGCATTCTGGTGTTCTCCTTCAAGGTTCCATGTTTCCTCTCAGCCATTGCTCCTTCTCCCAGCTCGTGCATACACACTGGGAAGCTGTACTCTGGACCCCCTTCCCGCTGTATACTAACTACTTCTTTTGTTTCTAGCTACTACATAGGCCACAGGAACCCCATCCCCTTCACACAACAGAAGCCTGCACACTACGGGGGGGTGGACTGAGTGGACTGTGGAGTCCATGAGATAACAGCAGCCTCCCCCTGCAGCTACTCTAGTGAGGGGTGTTAGCCCATTGACACTTTGCTTCAACTGTCCCGCCCACCTCAGCTGCCCCAGCCGCCCTCTCACCCAGGGGTGTCCCTTACTTTAAGGACCACCTCCTGTCATGTGACCCACCCCTGTTTTTTTTTAAGTGCCCATATCTCTCTTTGCAGGTTATTTAGAACCACCACTAGATAGTAGTACAGTGCCCTCCTCTAACCTCTCACTGAACTGCCTGCTGCCTCTCTTCCCTACCTTTTTGCTATACTACTACCCTATCTTGCCTGTGATCCTTGCACCCAGTGGCCACTAGAAGTCACTACTGTACCCTGTTCTTCACCCCCTCTTCACCCCTTTTTCTAGGATCTCTCTTCCCCTGCTCTCCTCTTTTCACTTGCCCAGTCTAAACCTCCCTTCTTGGGTATCAACCCTCATACCTTTAGCACTGCAGTCCATGACCCTACCACTGCGCCAACCAGTCTACCTATCAACTGGAAGTCTCTCCATTCTCCTTGTAGCTCCTCAGCCCCCCCATGCTTCCAGCCATGACTACCCCTATCCTCTCCCACTTCACAGCCTCCCTGGTCCTGCTCGCACTAATCCTCCTAATCCTATGTGCCCGCCCAGCCCCTACTGGTACCGCATCTTGGTTACTATCTCCCACCTCCACTCTTGAGCCTTTTTGTACTGCCACTGCACCCCCTACTGTTGTCACTTCCCCACCCTTACACGTCCCAGGTGCACCCCCTCCCATTGACTCCCTTTCCAGACTCTCCCTAGCCCCCCTTCTTGGCCATTCCCACTTTCCATTCCCTTCCCATCCCAGTCTCCCTCCCAGTGCAGATGTGCATGTATGACTCACCCCTCCCTCCATAGGCAAAATCTATCACTACTCTGAGTGATATCTCTTCTTCTCCTGTTGTTGGGTAATGTCCACCCTAATCCAGGACCCCCCACTCCTAGCCCCAACCACGCCCCACCAATAACCAGGCTGCACATTGCCTCCATGAACATCTGCAGTCTTCTAAGGAAGTTTTCTGACCTCCAAGGCTGGCTTGCCCAGCACCAACCAGATATCTTCACAATCGTTGAAACATGGCTCTCTATGTCCACCTCTGACTCCTTCCTTGCACTGCCAGGGTACACTCTCTTCAGGGAAGACAGAGTCAGGAAATGTGGTGGATGCACCATATACCTCCATGATTTTCTTCAAGGACATGCTCTTCCCCCCAACTGGAACACAGTGCACAAGCTCTCTCCCTCAAAATCACCCCGGCACCTCCAGAGCCCCTGTTATTATCACTGCCACCTATATTACTCTTCATGACCAGAATCTTGGTCTCCAATCGTTACTCTTGCACCTCTCCTAACTACCCTCCAAAGTCAAGTAAATTATGCTGGGTGATCTTAATATCAATTGGCTCTCCAGCTCCACCTCCCAGGCCAAAGATGCCATTGCTGCCCTCGACCTCACTCAATTGGTCACCCACCCCACCCAGACCAACCCAACTAATGGCTCCACCACCCTTTTTTGATATTGTCTTATCTAACAGACCCCACAAAATCGCTGGCACCACTGTGCTACCCAATGCCATGAGTCACTATTCCCCAATAATTTTCTCCTGGTCCTGCAAGATGCAGAAACTGATACCCAAATTTGTCCTCCAGTGACGCCTTAGACCCAGCAAGCTGGGACAGTTACAAGAACACCTTGCTCGCTGGGACTGGTCACCCATTAATCTAGCTCCTGACATTAACACTGCCTTCAGTTATTTTGTCCACTTTTTCAGTTTGACCTGTGACATCTTCACACTCCCCTCTCCAAACTATTGTCCAATTTCCTTGTTACCCCAGGTCTCAAAGATCTTTGAAAAATTGTCGCTGCCCAGATCTCTGGATACTTGGAAACTGAGGGTCTCTTAAATGGTATGCAGTCAGGGTTTAGGAAGACCTTCAGTACCATGACTGCTCTGGTCAAGGTTACTGGGGATCTACAGGCTGCTTTGGATGGGAGGACCCCAGTCAGAGCGATTTTTGTTGATTTATCAAAGGCTTTCAACTCATTGAACCATGGATCCTCCTATCTAGAGCAGCCTCCATGGGGTGTGGGACCTAGTCTGCAATGGCTGTATTCCTACTTGACAGAAAGAACTCAGTTGCTTACACTGGGTAATTGGACCTTGAGTAGTGTGGTTGTTGGATCGGGGGTTCCTCAGGGCTCAATTTTAGGTCCTATATTATTTAATATTTATGTAACTGGGTTACATTTTTCAGATTCATCTGTTTGTTATCATCTGTATGCTGACAATATGATTATTTACACATTGGACCATCTTGTAAAAGGAGTTCAAATAAAGCTGCAGAAAGCATTTGATGAACTGCACAATTTTTTGAGGGAGAGTGAATTGATTTTGAATTCTAAAAAAACACAGACAATTTTATTTTCGCATTCCACTTTAGTGCAGGAAAATTCAACCTTAAAAATTCATACCCTGGAAGGAACCCTGATCCTTCAAACCCAAACATATAAATATCTGGAAATGTGGCTTGACAAGTTTTTAAATTGGGCAGCTCACATAAACAGTGTGATAACTAGTTTAGGAAGAAAATTAGGTGCTTTGTATCGTGTTAGGTAGGCATTGTATGAGTACTGAAATTAGGGAGAAAGTTGTGCGCTCAATGGTTTTGCCCTTTCTACATTATGGGGATTTTATTTATGCCAGTGCTAAGAAAATTGATCTGGATAGAATTGATGTATGTTAAGGTAGACTAGCCAGATTTATTTTAGAAACTGATAGGTTTACTCATAAGTGTTTCCTATTCAACCGCCTTCATTGGATGAGACCATCTGAATACATGCAGAAACACCTGCTTGCTTTTATGTGTAGATATTGGATGGGAACTTTGCCCCCCTATATTAATGCAGAGATTTCACGAAAAACTAAATTATGTTTGTTGAGAGCTTCATACACCCTCGAGTTTATTGTGCCCTGATATCAGTTAGAGCTCGGCAGACATACTGTTTTTTATAGAGGCCCTATGGCCTGGAATAAGATACCACCTGATATTAAGTTTTGTAAGGGAAAACTATCCTGGCAGAATATTAGGGCATGGTTCAGACAGCAGGCTATTAAGGTTATTTTTTAATTTATTTTGTTATATGTTTGTCTTTTCACTGCAATAATGTATGTAATGTGAAATTGTATATATGTGTGTTTCTTGGTGTGGAACTTATATTTATTTTAAAATTGTTTGCATGGGACCTCATTGTAAATGAGCCTTGGCTCAATTGAGTATATCCTAGTTCATATGTCCATATGAATAACACTTTTTACTACTACTACTACTTATTATTACTACTACTACTAAACTCATTATTAAGGATCATGACACCCCCTGGGTCACCCAATCCATAATCAACCAAATGTGACACAAGGACAACCTCTGGCATAGAGCTATTAACTCTGGCAAGCCCATGGACAGGCAGGCCTATCATGCCGCAAGAAGCAAATGCACCTCAGCTACCTGCAAAGCCATAGCAACCCTTGCCTCCTCCTGTGGCTCAGCCCAAACATTCTGTGACAACTTAAAGGAACTCAATGGGAAACCCATATCCCTCCCCCCGTCCCAACTGAACATCAATAGCTCAATAACCACTGACCCACAGTGCATTACCAGCAACCTAGACTGTGCCTTTTTGGACCTCAGCATGGTACTTCCCCCTAATTTCTTTGACCCAGTCCCCACCCCCTCTCCCACACCTCCCTCCCCCTTTCTATTTCTATGCCCTCTCCCCACATGAAGCCAAGTCCTACCTCCTCAGAGCCCTAAATTGTACCAGTCACAGCAATGACTCACTGGACCTCAAGCTGCTTCACCTGGTCTTGGATGTAGTACTCTCTCCTCTTACAAACCTACTTAATCACTTCCTCTGCCTCAGCCAGTTACCTCATGCCTGGAAGACCACAGTTATTACCCCCATTCACAAAAGCAGTGACCGTACCTCCCCAGGAATTACAGGCCAATATCCATCCTTCTGCCCCCTCTAAGGCCTTAGAAAAGATCGTAGCTGATCAGCTCTCTGACTACCTCACCGCTCACAACCTCCTCTGCATGGAGCAGCATGGCTTCCACTAAGGATACAGCACCACCACTGCCCTCCTCGAATTCACCAACTACATACACTTTGCTCTCAACAAGGGGCACCTAGCTGGTGCAGTATTCATTGACCTGTCGAAAGCCTTCAATACTGTCAGCCATCCCCTCCTCCTATCCACCCTCTTGCAAATAGGCTTCTCACAGAACGCTCATGCCTGGTTTGCCAACAATCTCTCATCCCACTCCCATTGTGTTAAAATTAATAGTACTCTCTCTGGTAGCCAGCCACCAGGTCCACTCTGGTGTCCCACAGGACTCTATCCTGGGGCTGTTGCTTTTAGTCTTGGATTAAGCAAACAGATACTTTATTAGAAGCAGGGGGTCTCATTTAAGAAAAAAAAGAAGAAGAAAGTCACTGTGTGTTTCTCTGTTTGAGGAAGGGGGCTGTATCAACTTAATTTTCTGAGTCAGAAGCAGAGGGAAGAAGCCAATTGGGGCTGTGGCATAGGAGCTTAGGAGTACAAAAGCAGGTGTTTCCAATTACAACTTCTTGCTGTCAGTTTTTGGCAGAGGAGAATCTTGCTTTTAGAGCAAGTAGCAACAGACTAAAACTACAGCTTTCTTACTAATTGCCCTCCTTCCCACCCTCCACCCTCTCACCAGAAGCCAGTTCTACTGTCATAGCCACTGGCTTTGACTGACAACAGGAACTTCCTGTTTGGCAGTAGGAAGGGAAAGATCACTGAGACACATTAGTTTCATCAACCTTGAAGGAACCTAAAAATAGCTGTCCCCCCCCCGGCTGCTGGAGGTCTGAATCCAAGCAAGGAAGAAGGAGACTAATGAAGACTACAGGAAGTTCCAGTCCCAGAACAGGAAGGGCGAGAATTGTAAGGGCACATAGGCAGTAGGATAGTAGGTGTAAAAATACATAGAGGGAGGAGACAGTAAGCATACAAAGCAATAGGATAAGGGACACAAAATAAGTCAATATGGGAGTGGTGCAGTGCAATGGCTGTGGGGCAGCAGTGTTCTGGGAGACATTTTGGAGGCTGCGATGTTGCCCTATTTGCAGGCACCTCTCTGGTCTGAGGGAGGAGGTTGCCCGTCTCCAAGCTGACTTGGCTAGGATTCGTGAAACTTCTTTCCCCACCCAGGGACCACCAGGGCCACCACCACTACCTCAGAGGTTGCCAAGAAAGAGGAGCTGTTGGACCAAGGTGGGCTCAGCGAGGAAGAGAGTGGTGGAATAGAGGGGCATCCCTCCAGTTGTATCTCTCCACAATTCATATGCTGTTCTGGCAAAGAGTGATTCTTCTATGGAGGCACCTGTAGTGGAGACCAAGGAGGATGCTGTGAACCTCCACAAAGGAAATCCTCAGGAGGGTGGCATGAGACCCCACAGGGGAAGGAAACAACTTCTGGTGGGGGATTCAATCATTGGGGGGTAGAAGTGGGGAGGAAGGGGATAGGGAGATAAGGTGCCTGCCTGGCGCCATGGCTTGGAGGGACAGGAAGCGAATCCTCAGGATCATGGGAGCAGTTGCACGAGAGAGGGAGCTGGATGTCATTGTCCACCTAGGGTCAAATGATCTGGCTGAGAATGGGATCAGAGCAGTGCAAGAGGAGTTTGTAGAGTTGGGGAGGGACCTTAGACAAGTAGCATGTATGGTAACTTTCTCTGAGGTACTGCCTGTCTATGACAAGAATGATGGTAGAGTATTCCGCACCATGGGATTCAATGAATGGTAGAAAAATGGGTGCAGAGCTCAGGGTTTTGGCTTCATTGGGGATTGGGGAGCCACCTGAAGGGATGCAGGCCTATACTGGCGCGATGGTCTGCATCTGCCCGTGGGGGGAACCAGGATCTTCTGTGATAGGTTTAAATGCTTCATTAGCAAGCATTTAAACTAGCCAAGGGGGGAGGCGCTGAAAAGGAACAGGGAAATCCTAGCCTTCCCCCACAAAACACAGTAGTTAGAGAGGTAAACACCAAGGTAGAGAAGTCAATAGGGAGCAGGACAGGGGTAAATGTAGAAAAAGGCAGTAAGGAGAGGGATGGGGCTAAAAGGGTTAAGGACATCAAAAAATGGAGAGTGATGAGTACCAATGCCCGCAGTCTGTGTAACAAGCTCCCCAAACTAGTAGCCTTGATGGAAGAGGGATGCCTAAATATTGTGGCAGTCACTGAAATATGGTACACAGAGAACCATGACTGGGATGTCAGCATACCAGGATACACAATCTACAGGAGGGACAGTGTGGGTAAAAGAGGAGGAGGAGTAGCTCTCTATATAAGGGAAGGAATTAAAGCAACAGAACTAAAGAGTAAATAGGAAGTTGATGAGTCACTATGGGTCACCCTGGAGACAGGAAATGTAACCACAATCCACATGGAGGTTGTGTACAGACCCCCATCTCAGGGGGAGGAAACAGACAAGGAAATGTTAGAGGGCATCCTTAAAATGGCAGAAAAAGGGGAGATATTGTTGATGGCGGACCTGAATATGCCAGATGTTAACTGGAGTACCTTTGCTACAGGCACATCCAAGAGCAGGGTCATTCTTGATGCCCTACATGGGGCATGCCTCAGACAGCTAGTGTTGGAGCCCTCTCGGGAGGGGGCAATCTTAGAGATGGTACTCTCAAATGGGGATGGAGAAAGGATCTCAAATCTAGAAGTGGGTAGCCATCTAGGAACAAGCAACCACCAAACAGTGTGATTCACAATAAACACAGCCATAGAGCCAAGCCATACAAAAACAAGAGTATTGGACTTTAGGAGGGCTGACTTTGGGAAAATGAGAGCGTGCCTCTGAAAAGCACTAGCAAATGGGCAAGAAGAAGAGGTGGAGAAACAAAGGGAAATAATCAAAACAGCAATCACAGAGGCAGCAAGCCTTTGTGTGAAGCAAATCAACAAAACAAAATGAAGGAAAAAACTACTATGGTTCTCAAAAGAGGTGGAAGGGAAGGTTAAGGAGAAAAGGATAGCATTCAGGAAATATAAGGAAACACAGAAGGAGCAGGACAGAGAACTTTATCAGTTAACTCATTGGGTCCAGTAGACGCCATATGGTGTCGGAACCATCCATTACAGAACCTGACCCAAAATGGCCACCAGGACTCAATGAGTTAAAGCAGAAGAAGGCAGGGAAGGCAGTCAGAATAGCAAAGGCACAAACTGAGGAAAAAATAGTCAACTCTGTTAACAAGAGGTATAAAACCTTTTATAGGTACTTTAGGAAGCAAAGAAAGACCAATGGAGGGATACATAGACTTAATAAAGGGGAGGGAATGTGAGCAGAGGATGACGGTGAAAAAGCAGGGACACTGAATGAATATTTCCTCTCAGTATTCACAACAGAAGAGGAGGGGGAGATACCTAAACCAAACAAGAGAAACACTCTGAATAGGGGTGTCAATACCAGTCCACTCACAGAAGAAAGGGTTTTGAAAGAACTCTTGAAACCTGAGGGTGGATAAAGCAATGGATCCTGATGGGATTCACCCCAGAATTCTAAAAGAACTAAGGGTAGAACTAGTAACACCATTGATTACTCTCTTTAACAAATCATGGGAGGATGGTGTGGTACCTGAGGACTGGAGGAAGGCAGATGTGATTCCACTTCACAAAAGTGGGAGCAGGGCAGAGACAGAAAACTACAGACCCAGTTAGTTTGACCTCAGTGGTAGGTAAAATGATGGAATCACTTCTGAAGGAAAGAACTATTGAGTACCTAGAGGCCAGTGGGGCACAGGACCAAAGGCAGCATGGTTTCATTGCAGGAAGATCATGTCTGACAAACCTAATAGATTTCTTTGACTGGGTGACCAAAGTAGTAGACAGGGGAGGGGCTGTGGATATGGTCTACCTAGATGTTAGCAAGGCATTTCTCACACAGAAGATTAATATACAAGTTAGCTAGCCTTGGAGTGGGTCTCAAGGTAGTAGTCTGGATAAAAAACTGGCTGGACAACAGGATGCACAGGGTAATAGTAAATGGAGTCCACAGTGAAGAAAGGAGGGTAACTAGCGGGGGTACCGCAGGTTTCAGTACTGGGACCGGTTCTCTTTAATATCTTTATAAGTGACATTGGAGAGCACCTGGAAGGAAAAGTATGTCTCTTCACAGACGACACAAAGATCTACAACAGGGTTGATACACAAGGTTGGGTGAAAAGGATGAAAATGGACTTGGCAAGGTTGGAGGAATGGTCACATATATGGGAGCTCAGATTCAATTCAAAGAAGTGCAAGGTAATGCATCTGGGAAACAAAAACCCAGGGGAAGAGTACACAATGGGGGTGAGATAATAACAACAACCAAAATCGAAAAAGACCTAGGAGTAATTATATCAGATGACCTGAAAGTGGGCAAACAATGTGAGAAGGCAGTTAGGAGGGCTGGGGGGATACTGGGATGCATAGCGAGAGGCATCAACAGTAGAAAACAGGAAGTAGTTATCCCTCTGTACAGACAGTTGGTGAGACCCCATCTGGAGTACTGCGTGCAATTCTGGAGACCCCATCTCTGCAAAGACATAGAACGGAGGCTGTTTAGAGGAGGGCAACCAAAATGGTGCAGGGTCTGCACCTGAAGACATACGGAGAGAGACTAAAGCAGCTTAATATGTATACCCTTGAGGAAAGGAGGGACAGGGGAGACATGATAGAAATTTTCAAGTATCTTAAGGGAATTAACAGTACAAGAGGGTAGTATCTTTCAGAAAAAGAGATGTGCAAGAGCAAGGGGGCACAATTTGAAGACAGAGGGGGAATGGCTTAGAGGTAATGTTAGAAAGTATTTTTTTCACAGAGAGTGTTGTGGATGAATGGAACAGTCTTCCTGAAGAGGTTGTGGAGTCAGAAACAGAGGAAGAAGTCAAGAATGCATGGGGAAGACATAAGGCAATTCTAGTGGGGGGTAGGAAGATTTAAGCTGTTGATTAACTAGAATCTGTAGCTTATCCATCAGGTAGGGAAATGAGCAGACTAGGTGGGCCAAGCGATCCTTATCTGCCATGAAATTCTATGTTTCTATGTTTCTGTCTAAATGCTCTCCCTAACACCTGCTTGGAGAAAGTACTTCTTTATACTGATGTTGCGGTCCTGTTGTCTGCCCACTTGGACCCTAGACCCTACAAAATGCCTTCCAAAACTCATTTAGCCAACCCGAAAAATGATTTATTGAATGCAGGCTGGTACTGAACCTAAAAAAATGAAGATCATGTTCTTTTCACACAACCAAAGTAGACGCAAAGACTCCCCCTTTTGAGTCCTGTCCAATAAACTCCTTCCCCTCGAACAAGTAAACTCCTTCAAATACCTTGGCATAACCTTCGAAACTACTCTTTCCTTTCACAATCATATTCATACTCTCTGCTCTGCTGTCAAGTCATGAATTGGGCTGCTATATTGCCTCAGGGACTGTCTCCTCCCTGAAGTCCTGAGGCTGGCCATAACTTCCTCTGTCCTATCCCTCGTCGATCACGGCCTCCTGATCTACAAGGCTGTGGAGCAACACTGCCCTCAGGAAAATCAAATTGTCACTTAACAAGGCTTGCCGTCTGCTCTCAGGTACCCACAGACTTACCCACACCCGCATACTGTATTCCTTGGCAAACGTGCTCAACTTTGAAGAAAGGCTGCTCTACCAGTCCTGTCTCTTCACCAAGAAAATTGTAACAGGTTTAGACCCCCCTGGCCTGTCCACAATCATCCGCCCTTCAACCCTACTTTCTCCACCCGTAGTTCCTCCAAGTCCTCTCTCCATGTACCCAGATTCAGGACCTCCCTGGCTCAGAGATCCTTTCACTACAGAGCTCCAGCCTGGTTTAACTCCTTCCCTGCTGCAATCCCCTCCGAACAAAAGATTGGGCCTTTCAAGACATCTCTCCAACAACATCTCTTCACCTCCCGCTGCTGTAATTGCCCATAGCTGTGGCTCCCCTCCTCCTCCCCCCCCCTTTCTTTCTTCAGACTTTGCCTGCCAGTTTGGCAGCTTTCTCTCCCAGCTAGATACATGTCCTAACTAGGGCTTTCCCCCTACTATGTTCCACACCTTAGTTCTATTGTGTTATTGCTATGTTCTTCAAGTGCTGTTTATCTTTGAGAAAACTGTAATGATAACTTTAGCTAATACCTTATATAGGATTTTACTTCACTGCTATTTATCTTTGAGAAAACTGTAATTGTAACTTTAGCTAATACCTTGTATAGGCATTTTCTACACCTCAACTGTATCTTGATATATGTCTGTCTACACTGTCCTATGTACTCTGACGTGGAGCCTTTGTAAATGAGTCTCTGACTCAAAGGTTTGCAATTCTAATACCATAAATAAATAAATAAAACATAAAGCAGTTTCATAGCATTTAAAAAATGTAACAACATCCCACTCATTTCAAAACTCCCGCTCTGTCTGCTCTACAGAATGACTGGCAGATATGTGATGTAATGATGTTATAAGAGCGAGAGCTAGCCTGCAGTCTACACTGCTAACAGCCATGCACCATTTGTCATTTACATATTTTTGTGGTACATTCTTAACAAACATATCACAATCATGAGTTAACGTTTGTATTATTTTTACCAATACACAAGTTAAATTATGTTCTTTTTTGTGTATTTTTGTTTCTGGACCCCAATCTCTCATAGGGGTTCAGCTCCTGCTCCCACCACCTCCCCATGCCCAGGCTTACCCCCCTGTGTGGGGCCGTCAGGCAGGCACCCCCTTCCCAGGGTCCACGGTAGCTTGCCATGGCTTACCCTCCAGGGTGTGGCCATGGAAGTGGGGCCCCAATCGATGGACACAGTAGGCAGTGGAGGCAGTGGAGCAGAGCTTCACATTTCAGGGCCAGCATTTTGTATGCTGCATTGGGGCAGGGATAGGCAGTGACAACCACAGTCCGCTCCGCAGATATGACGCCAGCACTGCAGCTCCCCTGGCTTCGGCAAGGGGTCTGTAACATGCTGGACACACATCCCCCACACCCTGAGAAGGAGAGCAGTCCCTGGGATGCTCAATTCTTCTCCCCGAGCTGGCCCTCTGGTGTCCAGAGTCCGTTCCCAATCCCGGTTCATTGGCATCGCAGATGGATGCACTGCCTCTGCGCTGATTAGGGCAGTATGTTAAATTATGGTTTTGATAATTGCTTTTGTTATATATTTAATGCCAACAGCAAATGTCATTTCAATGGCTCTCTGAGCTGAACAGCAGTACAATAGTGCAGTGTAGTATGTTAACTGGTGGTCTAGTAACTGTGGCATTGCACCTTTATCCTGTAGAAATTGATATCCTCTTGTCGAGTAAGTCTTTCAGTCTCTCAGTTCCATATACATACAGTACAGTAGTTAAACAGGTAGTGTCACCGTGCCCTCAAGTCCCATCCAGTAACAACACAGAATATGCCCATTCCAGCTAAGATCCTGTGAGTGACCGTTATTAAAAATAACCCTCTGTCTCCTCTGTCTGTACCATGCACATACATGCTCCCTAGACCATAAATTCTGAGCTTCCTTCCTGACTGGCAGTGGTAAATGACATGTGACCGTGTCACATACCAGTGCTGGGGGTCTAGGAAGTGAACACTTTTGGTTACGCATGTATGCTTGCACATCGCACAAAATGAAGCGAGAGGGTTCTTTTTTAATAGCAGTTGCTCACAGACTCGTAGTTGGAACGTGTATTTTCTGTGTTGCTATTGGAATGGACTTGAGGTTAGGGTGGCAATTAAGTGGTTGGGCAGTTGAGAGGGGTGTTCAGCAGTATCTGTTGGGATAACTACCAGATTTATGTGGGACTGAGAGATTAAAAAACTTCTTAGAGATAGGATATAATTTTCTACAGAATAAAGGAGCAATGACCACCAGCTAACTTACTACACTGCACTGTTGTACTGCTGTTCAGCTCAGAGAGACACTGAAAGTACATTTACAGTTGGCATTAAATATGTAAACAAATGATCAAAACAACAACTTAACATGTGTATTGGTTATTCTATTCGATGGTGCTGGGGAAAGCAGACACGTAGAGCAGAGCTACATGCCGCTCACCGCTAACGTGATTCAGCAGGACTTTTTTTTTAAAAGAAAAATCCTTAGTAATGAATCAGAATGCAATAACTAGTTAAAATTTACTAGAAAGCAGACGGTGTTGGGTAGAAACACGTTATAAGTATCGCGTTACTGTAATTAGATTACATTCATTAGTAACTAGTTACAGATTACTTATACTAAAAGGTAGTTCTCCTGAGTTACTGATTACTTTTTTTGTATAAGTAATGCATTACTGTAACATGTTACTTCATGTTACTTTTCCTGTTTTTTTCCTCTGCCATTTCCCGTGCTCCAAGAGCATTAAAAAAGCTCAGAACTTTGAAAAAAAAAATTTCATCCTGACTTGACTTCTAGTACTTGCTGTCAGGCTGTCAGCAGTGTGTTGCTATGGGTGAAAGTGATTCTCAGCCACTGGTTTGCTGAACGTTGCTGTCTGTCTCTGTCTGTTGCCACTGTCTGATTGGATGAGGCAGGTGGAGCAAGTCAGACTTCACTGCAGACAGCACCTCATGAGCCCTATTGGTGCCATTCTCCATTTTGTGCGCAGAGGTCAGACCAAGGAGAGCAGAGCGCAACATCTGTGGGAGCATTGGTCTGGTGTCTAGGCTAGGCAGTGTGGGCACTAGCACCTTGGGGTGAAAAAAATTGAAAACAAAGAGGGCCGGGAGACTAGTTCTTGCAGTGAGAGACAGGCAGTCAGTCATTGCTCGCCAGTCAGGAACAGAGACAGAGGACACTGTGGTAGAGCAAGGACAGTCGGATGGACGGTGGTGGTGGAGTGTCAGTGTGTTAGGAGGAGGTGGAAGAGGACTGCCACTGCTGCCAGGACTTCACGCAGACAGGTGGGCGTGATGGGGAGTGAAGCAAGTATCCAGGATTCCTGGGATCGTAGAGTTGTTGCCTGGCTATTACCTAAGTAAGTGGGACTGAAGTGGGAGTGGGGGAGGCGAGCAACCTTGCTGGCTGAGTCTGTGTGGCCCATGGACTGTGGCTGGTGGGCGGAAACAGAAAACGCTGAAGTGCAATGCAGCAAAAGCAAAGAAAAGCCAACTAGGATAGGCCCACTAGGCCAACGCCAGGGTTCACGAATGAATGCATGCCTTTTCATGGGAAGGGAGAGGACCCAAGTTTGCCACTGCTACCAGAAGTCATCCAGAGGGAGTAAAGCAAGCTCTGGGCAGGCAGAGAGAGTTCACCAGCCATCCGTCATCCATCAGCAGTCTGCAGAGGAGGACGGAGGAATCACCAACTGACATGCATCGAGATCACACCAGTAGCAGCCTAGCAGGTATTTTAATTTATTTAATGCTTTGTACAACAACATCATCATCAGTATAATTTTTTGTAGTACAGCAGCAATGCCTTTGGTTTGGATTGGAGCACACGCAATAGTACTAGCAGACAGAGTAGAAAGTAGTCTCCGAGTCTGAAGATGTCCCTTTCCCTTACTTCTCCCCTACCAGGCTCCCACCTAGAAAAATTACTTAAATTGTATTTCTCCACCACAGAGAAACAACACTTAAATTTCACTGTTTCCAAGCTGCAGTCCCCAGGATGAGAATGCCCATTTATTTTTTGGGGATAAAATTGTGTTAAATTGAAGAGTTGCAGTGTAGTACCCTGTGTTCCCCTTGAATCAATCAGCAGACTTAGTACATCCCCATACTGTTCTTGTTTGCTATGAAAACAAAAATGCCCTGTGCTCTCTGAAATGTATAATTATGGGTGTCCAACACCAGTCAGTTCAGCACCAGTTTTAGTTCTTCCAGTTTAATTTTTGTATTCTGAATAACAGTAAGCAGTCAGCTCAGGACTCCACACTGGTTAGGGTAGTTTGAGGGGGCCTGCTATTCTCATCTTTTATTTATATAGTGCCTTTCAGTTTCCAAGGCACTGTACAATTTAAAACATTACAAATCGAGCAGTAAAATCAGATGTCAAACACAAATAAAACCAATAACAAATCATCAGTTACAAAACAATCAATTTTCAGAGAAGGCCATTTGCCATAGCTGGGTTTTTAAGCCCTGCTTAAATTCCTCCACAGAGGTGCACCCCCGTAACTGGTGAGGTAGAGAATTCCAAAGAGTGAGTGCAGCATAAGAAAAAGCCCTACATCCAGATGATTTAAGATTCACTCTTAGAATCTCCAGCAACCTCTCATCGGCCTAGTGGAGCAATTGGCCAGGGCAGTAAGGAACCAGAAGTTCTTTCAGATAGGCCTGATCGTGGAGGGCTTTAAAAGTCAATAAATTGACTTTAAAGGTGATCTGCCACTGTATAGGCAGCCAGTGCAGTTTGTGTAGCACCGGGGTGTTATGACAGGACCTACTGTAACCAGTCAAAACCCGGGCCACTGTGTTCTGCACTAGCTGCAGGCAGTGGATTTCAACCCCTGAAAGCCCAAAGTAAAGGGAGTTGCAGTAGTCCAAATGTGAGGACATGAAGGCGTGGACCAATGTTGGCAGGTCGTCAGACAGAACTAGGTGCCTAACTCTGGTGATATTCTTAAGATGGTAAAAGGAAGTCTTGACTACTGCTGACACTTGTGACTGCAGTGACAGCCTGTCATCCAAGACGACCACCAGGTTACGCACCCATTCAGAGGTCGGGAGAGAGACGCCGGCAAGGAAAATTCCTGAGGGCGTCCCAACAGACGACCCCTCTGTCTGGCGACCCGGGTCCACAACCAATACCTCTGTCTTTTCTGAGTTCAACTTCAGCCAGCTAGAGTTCATCCACTCCTGGATTTCTTTTAGACAGTTGTTAAACCCCGAGAGAGCTCCATCCTGGTCAGGTGCAAAAAACAGGTATAGCAGTGAAACCTCAGCCCATACCATCTTACAATGTCTCTGAGAGGCAGCATATATGCTGCGAATAACATGGGACACAGCACTGAACCCTGAGGCACCCCACACAACAAAGATGTTGGGCCCAAGGAAAAAACCCCGGACACAACTCTTTGTGATCTTCCAGTGAGGAAAGAGGTGAACCATTGGAGAACAGTTCCCGATATCCCATAAATGTGCCTCAGGTGTGCTATCAACACCATATGATCCACGGTGTCAAAAGCTGAAGAGAGATCGAGAAGAACCAAGATGGAACATTTCTTCTGATCTCTTGCCCTCAGAAGGTCATTGAGCACCTGAACCAGCGCTGTCTCAGTGCTATGTCTTTTACGAAAACCAGACTGGAGGGGTTCGTAGATGTCATGGATGGTTAAATGGTCCTTCAAATGGGCAGCCATATTATACCATCAGTTTCCCAGGCACTTTCTCTTTTGCTGTGCCCCTAACTCCATGGGGTGCCAGCATTTTGAGTTAAGGACCCTAATGTGAGCATGGGTTTTTCTTGATGCACAGCATCCCTCCCACCCTGCACTCTCACCTGTCTCCTTGAACAGTACTAAATTAACACAAAGAATCCTGTGTTTCTTGACTCCTTGAAGTTGAGAAGCACTCCTTCAACTCTCTTATCCCTGGCAAATCTCCATGCATCCAAATATCTTTAGTGCACACCATGTCCAGTGTCATCCCCCATCTTGGTGAGCACAGCCCCCCATTTATATCCCTCTTGGCCAGTCTTCTCAGTGTAACACCCGATCTGCAAACAGTATGATTATTTGTGCTGCTCATTCATTCACTGATTTGGCACCAACTGCCTCGCCTCATCCTGTGCTGGCCACCATGATGGGGTACGACTGGACATGTGTGCATTATAGGTATTTCGTATGCATGTAGGCTTGCAGGGATGGGGGGAGGGGTGCTGCTGACTGAACACCAGGCAGTCAAGACACACAGTATTCTTTGTGTTTATTTAGTACTGTCAAAGAGATGGGTCAGTGAGGGTGGAGGTGCCACAGGGTATGAAGAAACAGATTTTTTTTTGTAACTTGACAAGCCTAAGATGGCCTGTTGGACATGCAGCATTAGCAGGTTTACTCATCATGATACAGGTGATCTGGGTTTAAGAATGATCCCAGGTTGTCGGGGGCTGGTCAGTTGGGGGAGCATCATGTCAAAGGACGCCTAGGGCTCCTTCTGTGATGGAGAGTGCCACATCCCATGTGAGATGGAACTACTGCCAGTGCCACCTGTACACATAAGGCTGGCAGAGCACTCGGAAGTTGAGAAACAGGGAGGCAGGCATGCTGCACTCCATATCAGAAATTACTGAGTAGGACATAAACTGGGTGGAGGCAGTCTAGATGAGGGCAAGTAAAATGATGCAATATTTTGGGATATCAAAATGTACAATGTCAATGTGGAAGTTGATTTGGTTTTGTTTTACCTGTGTTACCTTTCCTTTCCAGTGCCTGTACAGTACTTTAATGCTTCTGAAGGTGAGTCAAGATGGTGGCCACGTTGGGCTAGCCACGTTATAGCAGTCATAGTTATGTTTTTATTCATTTTAATTTTAGTAGTAATATTAGTTTTGTTGTTTCTACGTTTTGGTTTATCGATTTATTAATTCTTTTCTTTTTCGGGGAAATACCTGGCAATAGTCATCGGTAGAGACAGCAACAGCGGGTGTTGCTGTTGTCTTCCTCCTTTGGACTGGAGGTTTTCCTTGGAGCAAGATTTGAGAACCTTGTTGGGAGTGCTTCAGTTAAAGTCTGGGAGGCTTTTACCAGGAGTTGATAGTCTGTGCACTGGGACTGTAGGCTGGTTATCGGCCTCACGCTGCCCTTGGGCTGTTTTTGGATCCTGTTGGAGTGTTGGAGTGTCTGGGAATGTGACCCAGAGTCAGATGTTGGGACCTTGAGGCTGGGTTTCTCTTTGGAGAGTTGGCAGCTTTCGGTTTTTGGGCTCGGTGAACTGTTGCATCTTTGGTGCCGTCCTTTGGAGGGAGTGAGCCTGCCTGGATTTCAATCTGAACACAGGGTGGTTTGCTGTGGTGTTTGGCTGGGGTGAACTGGGGGTGGTGCTGTCAGAGGATGGGCCCTGGTGTGCCTGTGGTTTCTGGGCTTGCGGTGGGCAGGCTGGAGAGCCTGCTCACATGGATTCCAGTTACCAGCTGAATTCCTCAGTGGCATCTTGGGGGACGACTGGGGGGAGATTCTCTCTACTAGGTGGAAGCGCTCATTTAAGGGTGTTTTGAGCCCATTAAATACTGGCCCGAACCCAAGGAGGTCTACTGGGCAGTTAGCCATGATGGATGATCAGGGCCGTGTTGTTGGAGGACAGACCCCAGTGTACCCATGGTTTTTGGGTTTTGCAGGGGGCAGGCTGGACAGCCTGCTAGCATAGATCCAGTTGCTGGCCGACCTCCTTAGTGACACCTCAGGGAATGACCTAGGGGAGAATCTCTTTATTTCTGGCTGGCCGATTGAGCTCCCTTTTAAATGGCTGGAATAAATCTGGAGGACTAGAAGATGACTCTTTAGCCGTAGTGAATTTCTGCTCTATTTTCATGGAATTAATGGAATAGCAAGAAACTCAGTCTTTATCCAATTACTTCCCAGGTCAGATTGTTTCATTTTCTTCCCTCTTATATATTAAGACCACATTATATGACTGTTTATTTTGCCTATGTGAGAGAAAGGATTTGGGACAGATTCCTTAGGGTGAGAGCCCTGAGGGTTTTTCATCATTCTGGTTTTCAGTGGAGCATAAGTAGGAAGAAACTGTGTCTGAACTGTCATTAATTTTCCTGAGAAGTTAAAATCTGCCCAGACTGCTTAAGACTTTTTCTGAGGAGTTTACCTGAAGAGAATTGGACAACTGTTTTGTTTTGGGGGGCTGCTGTTTTAAGATATTTAAATCAGCCTACGGTTTTGATAGTATTTAATTAAATTGGCTGATTAATAATTGTTTTTAAAAAATTTGGCAGCATGTGTTGGGACCGGACCTCTGTGGGTAGGTGCTATTCCCCCTCTAGGCTGAGGGACCTGCGCCCTTTCGATAGCCACCTGTTGCAACCTGAGGTATATAGGTGTTGTCGTGCCTTAGGGATTGCACGGAGGAGGTGGAGAGGAAGGGGGGTTCCTCGGCTGTGAGGGGGGAGCAGAGTGGGCAAATAAGGGTGGTGGGGTCAGGGAGATGCCCTGGGGTGAAATGGGCCCAGGATAGGGGAGTACGATGCCTGGTTCCCATACCCAAGGGCTCCACTGAGTGGGCAAGTGGCCCACTCCTCCAAAGCCTCTCATCCAACCCGGGTGGTGTTATGCAATGCCAGGTCTATAAAAAACAAGACAGCAATTATTGCTGATCTTGTTGAGTCATCTGACCTGACTTGCATTACTGAGTCCTGGCTGGATGAAAATGCTGGCCCCATATTGGAGTTGGCTGTTCCAGCCAGGTACTTGGTAATACATCGCCCGAGGTTGGATCGAAGGGTTGGGGGGGTTGCCATTTGTTCTAAATTGGAATTGTGCCTTGTGGAGGTTCCAGTGGTGTCCCCTAGATCCTTAGAGTGTGTCATAGGAGCAGGTGTGGGCAGCAGAATCTTACTCATCTACCATCCAGCTGGTGACGAGAAAGTCTTTCTGCAAGAAGTCGCAGACTTCATTGTCGACCTGGTGTTGGAGCCCTCCAGGTGGTTGGTCCTGGAGGGGACTTCAATGCCTTGGTTGACGATGAACTCTCGCATTTTGGTCAAGACTTCCTCCAATTTTGTTGGGCTTCACACAGGCTTTTATCGCTGCTATCCATATTCAGGGTCACTCTCTGGATCTGGTGTTCACCCTGGGGATGGAGATCACGGAACTGGTGGTGGAACCAGTTGGGTGGTCTGACTATCACTCCATAAGGTTCGATTTCATGGCCCCTCTTGTGAGACCTACCCCTTTGGTGATGATCCAGTATCGCCCTTTGAGGGGAGTTACCCCTGAGGGTCTGATGGCGGTGCTGGACCTATCGAGTTGGCCTATGGAGTGCATGGATCCAGATGCCTTAGTAGTGCACTATAATAATATGGTGCTGAAGGCACTGGATTCCATTGCGCCTGTCCGTGTTCGCCCCCTCTCCCTTCACCCTTGGTCCCCTTGGTTTGATGGGATATTGAGGGAGTTGAGGAGAGTGGGGCGAAGATTGGAAAGTTGTTGGTGGAAATCCAGCCTGGAAGGTGACAGATTTAGATTGATGGCTCATTATGTGGACTATCAATCAGAAATCTCCCATAAGTAGGCAGAGTTCCTGTCCAGGGAGATAGCTGCATCAAGAAATCAACCTGCTCAGCTTTTCCAGACCGTGGACAGACTGTGCACTCCAGTCTGTCTATGGGGTCGGAGAGCTTTTTCACAAATACAGTGTGACGTGTTTGCTCGGTTCTTTGATGATAAGGTGTCATCGATCAGGTCGGAGATCCACAGTACACGTTCAAATGAGTGTTGCAGCAATCGATGTGGGGTTACAGGCCCTCGGTCTACCTGGACAGATGTTGACCAGCCAGCGATCATGGATATCATGAAGATTGTAAAGGGCTTGCAACCGACTTGCTGTAGTTTGGATCCTGGTCCTATGCGCCTCCTTGTGGGGTGCATGGATGCGATTGGATCAGTCCTTGTGAAGATAGTCTGGGGTTCTTTGGACCAAGGGGTGTTTCTGGAGTCTTTAAAAGAGGCTGTCGTGACACCCCTTTTGAAGAAATCTTCCCTTGACCCTGACTGTCTCGCTAACTACAGACCAATCTCTAACCTGCCCTTTTTGGGCAAGGTTATTGAGAAAGTGGTCGTGCTGCAGCTCGATGACTTTCTTACCACCCATGAGGTCTATGATCCTCTCTAGTCTGACTTCAGGAGGAGGCATAGTACCAAGACGATGTTAGTCCGGGTACTTAATGATCTCCTAATAGCGAGAGATCGGAGGAGCCATTCAATCTTGATTCTCCTTGCTCTCTCTGAAGCATTCGACACCATGGACCATGGGATGTTGCTGGATTGCCTGTGGCTACTCTGCGGACTGTCAGGGACAGTCCTTAGATGGTTCCACTCTTTCCTCACAGGCAGAAGTCAGAGGGTAGTTTCAGGGATTTTTTCCTCTGCTCCCTTTGCTCTGTCCTGTGGGGTGCCACAAGGCTCTGTGCTTTCCCCATGTTGGTCAGGGTGTATATGCTGCCATTGGGAGACATTATAAGGCATTATGGGCTGAGTTTTCACTGCTATGCAGATGATACTCAGCTCTACATGTCCTTTGTACCCGAGCAGAATGACACTTTATCAGTCTTCAACAACTGCCTCGCTGAGATTCAGGATTGGATGAGTGCGAACTGGTTGGAGCTGAACCCTGATAAGACTGAGTTGTTGGTTGTGGACCTATGTCATCGTGTACAGAAGTTGACCCCTGGGTTTCCCTCTGGTCTTGTATTAGGGGGTAACCAGTTGAGACCTTCTGAACAGGTGTGAAATCTGAGCTTAATTTTTGACAACGAGCTGACGCTGAAGACACAGGTATCGGCAGTTGTCAAGTCTTCCTTTTACCATCTGAGGAATATCGCCTGGATAAAACACCTTGTTCCACACATTGACCTCCCTGTGTTGGTTCACGCTTTTGTTTCCTCGCGTCTTGATTACTGTAATGCTCTATATCTAGGGTTGCCGGGGGGTGGATCTCCATCGCCTGCAGCTGGTGCAGAATGCTGCAGCCAGGTTGTTGACTGGGCTACCAAGAACTTGTCATATCAGACCTGTGCTGCACGATCTGCACTGGCTGCCGGTGTGGTGGAGAATCACCTTCAAGGTCGTGTTGCTGACCTATAAGACCCTACACGGTCAGGGACCGGGCTACTTGCAAGATCTCCTTCGACCCTACCACTCTCTCTGCCTACTCCGTTCCACTGACAAGGGATTTCTAGAGATTCCCAGGGTTCGTCTTCGGCATCTGGGGCCAGGGCTTTTTCCTTTATGGCCCCAACCCTGTGGAATTCTCTACCTCGTCAGATTAGAGAGTGCCTGTCCATGGAATCATTTAAGACATCTTTGAAAAGTTATTTATTTGAATTAGCATTTGGTTAGGTCTATTGCTGCTTTTACTGTTTTTATGTTGTTATGTATTATGGTTTATGTTATCTTATGTATTTGTGCTTTGATATGTTGAAAAACACATTATAAATAAAATTTGATTTGATTTTGATTTCTTTGCTATTAATTCATTTTAGGTCAATTGGATTTTCACAATCAAGTTAGCAGGAGAAGACAGTAAAAATTATAGCGGCTCCAAGCTAGCATACATAAGGTAAGGAAGTCATAACTACTACAGATCTTGATACTTGAGTTGAAAGATCTGTACTCATGTGACTCTGTCTTATGTTACTTTAGGGATGCTTGTGCTTTGGATGCAACTTACTTAGAGATGGATGCATTAGCATCTGACCCAATTATTGGATTTAGGTTTTTCAGAGATGCAGTCCAGAAATTCTGAATCCATTCCTAAATGTTACAGTACTTGAGATACCTCTCAACTGCCATGCTATTATGTCATAATATTCTATTAAATGTGTCAGGTCAGTGTCAGGGACAGTCCCCTCCCTGTCTGAATACCTCTCCAGACTCACATTCTTTATGGAATGTAGAATCCCCAACCCTGGTGTGCAGTGGTTCCCACCCCACTGTATCCACACCAGTGCTATATACGTCCCCACATTGTCAAACACAGCAACTGGCACAACCTTCTTTCTACCTCCCTACAGCCAGCCACAGTCTGAGCTGTCAGCTGTGTGTATACAATCACTGAAAACAACTCACATTGTGGAATACTGTGTGCAGTGAACAAAGGTGGACAGCTCGTGTTTCCCTCTCTTGCAGGCTGCTACAGACAGTGGGGTGATTCATAGTACTAAGAGGTGTTAGGTGGTGGTGGCCATCGCCGTGGGCTGGGGCTGGGAGGGTAAGGACAAGGATCTAGTGGAAAACACAGTGAGCCAGCCTACATATGGAGGGGTATTCTATTCTGTGGAAGGGCTACTGGCTGCTAGGTAGAGAACTGAATTTATGATACATGGATGGGGTGCATGAGGCCAAGGTATAACTATTTAAGAAGTAATGAATGATGGGGATTACATTATGTTCCAGTTAATCAACCCCTGGTGGGTGTAACGTGGCATAAGGCACAACTGAGCATACCTTTCAACTGTCCCGATTTGCCCCGGGATGTCCCATATTTCAGCTGCATTTTCTGTTCTGTCCCGCCATCCTGGATTCGCTGCTCATCGCCCCGAAAATGCCGTCTCGTTTACCCCGACACACTGTAGCACCACGTGGTCCATCTGAATCCCCAATTGTGTTTGTGTTCCCTAATCTGAGCTACACACAGTGAGCATGGTGACATCACATGTGCTGATGTCAGCACCCAACTGAAGCAATCGCCAGCTGTATTTATGGGCCATTCCTAAAATTGGCACCTCCACCCACTAAGGAGTGCGGACCTGAAGTTTTGAGTCCCCCCTCAGCTCTGGAAGTCCTAGGTATAAGCATCCTCTCCGGTGATCTTGGGACTCATTCAGCCGAGGAGAGTTCCAGAACACCGGAGAGAAAATCTGAATTGAAGCCGCTGAACTGATTTGTTTGGATCGTCGGATGAGACAGCATGAGTGTGTGACTGCTACTACACACCAGTGCTGCTTCCCGTCTTGAATGAGATTGGCGATCGCTGCATTCTCCGATGCTCCGACCCTGCTGACTCTCTGAGCAGTGAGCTGAGCCCTTTTAAATAAAAGTAGCTGTAATTCCTATAAATTTATTTTTTAAGACCTTCGGTTTTTGGGCGGCAGATTTGAGAATCAGCCAGACAGTGAGCAGCCTGTCTGCAAGCCTGCCAGATGATTCGAACCCTGCACACTTTACAGCCTGAGCCAACAGAAGTGAAGTACACCAACGGGGGCTTGAGGTATGTTCAAATTACAGCAAATGGGGGACAGTGCAGAGAACAGTAAAGATGTTAGCAGGGAGATTAATACTGAATGTGTAAGAATGAGTGGTGCTTACCAAACAGAGGTACAGTCACTTTGGCTGCAGTGAAACATGAATAATGGAACCGATACATAATTTATGCGATATAATGGGTTGATCCGAAGTAGGGGCCCATGGCAACAGAAAGATTAAAATCCACCTCCTTATGGCCAAACAATTGTCCTATTGGAGGGGGGGCAGAAAGATGGTGCTCCTGCACTCCACGCTGCATGGTTTTTGTCACTCACTTGCCGAGTAGTCATTCACTGTCTGTGTGTTTCATGATCTCAAGATGGGGTCTGATTGATTTATAACATAAGGGTAGCCCTACCAGCAACAAAGTGTATATTATAACTATGTTTTTCTTATTCTTACATTATAATATACATAATACACTATGATTCTAAATTATAGGACTGAGTTTGCTGCCTTGCTGGTGTCAATAATGCATGTGTTGTCAATAATAATTGATGTAAGAATAAGAAACATAGTCTTATAATATACATTTTTAATGAAAAATTATAATCATTGTGTGAAACTCTTGGTCTTGACTGTACAGGAACACAAAAAAAGTAATGTTTCATCACCCAGAATTGTTTTAGCAGCACCCTCAATTTCCCCGCAAGTTCAGTCCTCTGACCTGTGTCCCAGATTTCATCAAGTGAAATCTGCTGCTGCTGGTCATGACTGCTGGCGAGCTGGGGGGGGTGTGACCTTTTAAACAACAGCTACGATCAATAAGATGTGTTGCTTTTTATAATGGTCTTTTCCCTTCATAAATAATTATGTGTTACTGCAGAAGATTTGAGAATTCAAAAAGTAGGGAGTTATACATTGTTCCCCACTTCTGCTCAGTATTTACTGAGGAAAAGGTAGGGCAGGGCCCACAGCTCAGCACCATGGACACGGGGGGGGGTACACTAGTCCCGACCTTCACAAAAGAAAGGGTCCTACAAGAACTCGATAAGCTCAGGGTGGACAAGACAATGAGACCTGATGGTATACATCCCAAGGTACTAAAGGAGCTAAAAGGTCAGAACTAGCAGAGCCATTAGCAGAATTGTTTATTGAGTCTCTGAGCACAGCAGAGGTCTGAGAAGACTGGAGAAGGGCTCATGTGCTCCCATGCAACAAGAGTGGTAGCAGATAGGAGGCAGGGAACTACAGACCAGTCAGTCTTACCTCAGTAGTGGGCAAGATTATGAAGACACCCCTAAAGGAAAGAAAAGTGCAATACCTGGTATCCATAGGAGCACAGGATCCAAGACAGCATAGGTTTACTACAGGAAGGTCCTGTCAAACTAATCTCATAGATTTCTTTGACTGGGTAACCTTACCTGACTCAAGTGGTGGACCAAGGGCAGCAGTTGATATTGCCTACCTTGACTTCAGCAAAGCTTTCGATACTGTTCCACATAGAAGATTGATTAATAAGCTGGGTAGGCTCGGGGTGTGTCAGAAGATGGTCAACTGGGTGGCAAACTGGTTGATGGGCAGAAAACAGACTGCCAGAGAAGTAATTGAGTAGACAAATGAATAAAACATAATTCCATGAAAACAATACCTTGATACAAGTATAATAAAGTTATTTTATATGCAACTATAATCCCTGATAAGCCTGGCACAGTATCTGTTATGTGGTTGCCATCCCATTTAAAACGCGCTGCAGATCACCAAGCTGCATAATGCAAGGTAGGTAGTTAATAATGTACAATTATAAGCCTCTCTATAGTAAACTGTGTGTGCATCACCATAACTGTGTGCAGTTGCATGCAGGTGATGACAGGTCTGCAAACTCTGCATCTATTTGTAAATAAATGGGGACAGGGCTTGTTGTAGTTACATACATAATTTTTTTTTCCTGACATGCTGTTTTATTCATTTGTGGCCATTCACTCACTTCTCCAGTTGCCTGTTTTTGCTGCCCATTATCATTGACCCCATATAAACATATCTAGCAGACTAATATATGGTGCCGGAGAAGTGAATGACCAAATGAATAAAACAGCATGCAAAACTAGGCTTCAGGCTGCTGAACAAGTAAGATGTGGACCTTACAGACTACAGTTTGGCTTCTAGTTCTTGGTGGCTAAATTGTCTGTTTCCTTTTCTGTATCTTTTAATATGTCTAATTCTTTAACCCTAACCATACTACTCTACAGGAGTCTGATTGGCAGGGTACTACATGGCTGGGGACAGGGAAATAAAAATAATTTAACATTAAAGCACTTAAGGGGTTGGTTCACCGAGCTGGTAGCTTATTCAGTTCTCCCACAGTCACCAACCCCCTCAAGCCCCAACCACTGCTTTAATGTTAGTAATATAATTTTATTTGATTACTTAGCAAGCCAGAAACTACCTGTGACAGCAATTGACCATGATGGATAGATGTTAATTGTTTTTTTGGGGGGTTATTAAAGCCAATAGTGTACTGTGCAAACCATTTTTATGTGTCGATTTGGCTAGCATATGTGGTGTTGGGTAGGTTGTGCCAGTGCTAGGATTCTGTGCCTTGATTAAGTAACATTTCCCTGAGTACATCAAAGCATTGAGTGCCTATTGTTTGGGTTCTACATATTATATGCCCACATAATACCTAACCCATCTGACTTGGCACTGTTATGCTGGCACTTGATTGTCACATTGGTTACAATAATCTTCCAGCTGCCCAAGGATATTTGTCTCTGGATCATTTATTGAATTATGTTGACTGGGTAGGTCCAGTGAGACTAGTGGTCCCTCTTTCAGGGATGACGAAGAGTTAATCAACATCCTACCCTCCACTAGAATTGCCTCATGTCTGTCCCATGCATTCTTGCATTCTTTCACTGTGTTTGACCCCACAACCTCCTCAGGAAGGCTGTTCCATGCATTTACCACCCTCTCTGTGATAAATATACAGTACTTCCTCACATCACCCTGAGCTGCCCCCATATCTACAAATTGTGCCACCTTGCTCTTGCACATATCTTTCTGAAAGAGGCTACACTCTTGGACTTGTTGACTCCCTCGAGGTACTTGAAAGTTTCAGGTTATTATAAACACTATAGTATATGCACTCCCTGTATAAAACTGGAAATACATTTTTTTTCCTTCATCACTGTGACTTTAAGATAAGTAATTCCAGACACTGAGGCTCAGGTGATCAAGTCTAGCCAAGATACATTAGCAGATGCTGATAATTTAACAGGCTTCAATTAACACTTCACATGATGGCAGTCAGGGTCAGTTGAACACTACTATTTTCACAAACTGTGCTGTAACTACCTGATAGCATTGTATCAGCAGTGATCAACTGGAAATACACCAATTTTGCGCGCCGCCAATTTTCACCATTCTCCTCAAAACTGACATGTTCCGCATTTTCGCAATTTTGAGTTTTCATATTGAACTATGTAAAAGTATTAACATTTTTAATAAAATACTCTCAAATATATTGACAATTCTGCATGCAGACTTGGATTGGGCCAAAACAATGCAGTGCAAGGTAGGGCAAGGGTTTTATGACACTGATTTCTTTGAATCCTTGTCTTGTTTGGTTTCAAAATCCACTGGCCAAGCAAGTACACTTAAACACTTAACATTTGTTCTGTGTTGAAGCAGTCTATCAGAAAACTCTTTGTTGTCACACAGACTGAAACAAAAGATGGGATAAAAGGTGCAAATGATCCCATTCACTTAAATGGGGTGCTAACTATGAAGCTGAAGCCTTTTTGTAAGTGGCAGGGCAAGTTTTTCCTTGTGAGCATACTTTCAGTCAGACTAGTTTTGATTCAAACAGCTGAGGATTTTTGCATGGCACTGCCAATTTTAAACTTGAATAAGCTAGTTGCTAACAGCGATCTCACTCTTAGCAACTGCCCCCTGGATGCTCACATGCACAGACTACAATAAAAACCTGACTGAAGTCTGTAAACAAGCTTATAAAACACAAAATGTATCTGAACGTTTATCTTTAACTAAACAAAACCATTGCAGCCAGAGTAAAACAAAAGCAAATTACAGGGTATCCTGACTACTGTATGATGCAGTAAAAGTATATTGGCATTTTTTTTACATTTTTCGGTAACCATGTATGGTCCACTAGGAACAAGTGCCTGTTTTCAGGTACAACCCAGGAGCCCTAAGAAGGTTAAGTGACTTGCTCAGAATCACATAGTGTGCAAGTGGAGGTTGTAGAATCAAACCCAGATCTGCTAGATGCTGTCTGCTCATTCACAGTTTGTTATGCTATCCTCTAGATTATACTGCCAGCCCCAATAGCCCCCAGATTTCATGTTTAATTATGTGATTTCAAAATAGTGTACAGTACCTACAGTACAAATTATGATCATTAAACACTTTAACATTTTATGAAAACTCAATTATTCACCACTCTATTTGCTTATTTTGCCTTATACCAAAGTGGGTGACTAGCTGGCAGAGCTTTTTAAACAGCTATTGATTAGACTGCATTATTCTCACAACCAAAAACAAAAAACATATTTCTTCTGATTTTATTTAATATTGATTTGCTGTGGCTCACTTTATAGAATCTATTTAACACTGTATGAAGCAAATGCGTTTAAATTTTGGAAGATAGGCAATGCTTACGATAGCTTATCAGTTTAGTATTCTTTTTAGGCTCATAAACTTTTCTTTATGTTTGAAACATATTCAGTTATCAGTGTATTCATTTAGCAATTTATATTGATTAATATATGCTGCAGAAAACATCAAAAAATTTCTTGTGAAGCACTCAGGGTCTGTAGTAGAATCCCCTCAATTTCCCGCAATTTTTGCAAAATGTTCCGCAATTTTGGGTAACCTTTTCCGCAATTTTCCAATGGCCCTGGTTATCAGGTAGTTACAGCACAGCTGGTGAAAATGACAGTGTCCAACTGACTCAGCAGCCTGCCATGTGATGTGCTAATTGCAGCCTACTACATCACTACATGGAATATTATCAAACCTGAACTGAATTCTAAGGCCTGGCTTGGAGCTTCACTTCATGCAGTGAGTTATTGTTTAGTATTCTATGGTGATTTTGAATGGGAAAAGAAATGAATACAAGCCATGCAAATTTTGTTGAAAACTGTTTTTATTTATACATGGATTTACAGATGTATTTTGTAAAACACACATGACACACACACACACACGCGTGCATACATTTTGAGATCTATCCAGTTTGTGGATACTGTCGTACCCTTCAGTCCGCCATCCTCGGGAAGCTGAGTGGATTGGACAGGTAACTAGCGTCCAACCTTCTGATGGCTCATACTGTATGTGATGACGTTATGTGATTCTGGAAAGAGTATCTAAGTGGTGAAGTACTCCTCCATCCTGGGACTCCTGACTTGAGTTGGATTGGACAAGTAAGGGTCAGTTTCTACTGCAAATGAGCTGAAATTTACTATATTAATGTTTCTGCCACCTTTATTAATTTTCTCTTCCATACATCTCATTTTATTCCACAGAGCAGGCAGAATCCAAGACTCACTGAAGATGGCAATGGCCCAGTCCCAGAACCAGGAGAAGACTGTAGCAGCACCAGCACCGATTCTTTTAGGCAAACGTCCAGCGGTGACTGAGAAGGGTAAGTTGACAGTTTTCTATGCTTAACCATATATTCCACCCCTGAACATTGCTATGGGTCCACAACCTGTGAAGAAAATGAAATGGTCAAAACCAAACACCCTGCCAGAGGAAGTGGTGGGGGCTGAAACAATCACGGGATTTAAGAATGCATGGGATAGACATAAAGGAATTCTGGAGGTCAGGGGTAAGGGGCAACAGACTTCTAGGAAAACATAAACTGAACTTACAAGCTCAAATGGGCAGACTGGGTGGGCCATAGGCCCTTATCTGCCAACACTGTCTATGTAACCTAGTAAGCGGTTTACATGATGTTGGCTAATTTCCTTTATATGTTGCTCACCCCTCATAGAAACATAGAAACATAGAATTTGACGGCAGATAAGGACCGCTTGGCCCACCTAGTCTGCCCATTTTCCTACCTAACAGATAAGCTGCAGATCCTAGTTAACCAACAGCTTACTTCCTCTTACCCACCCCTAGGACTGCCTTATGCCTGTCCCATGCATTCTTGAAGTCCCCCACTGTTCTTGACTCCACAACCTCCTCAGGGAGGCTGTTCCATGCATCCACAACCCTCTCTGTGAAAAAATACTTCCTCACATTACCCCTGAACCGTCCCCCCTCTATCTTCAAATTGCGCCCCCTTGTTCTTGCACATCTCTTTTTCTGGAAGATGCTACCCTCTTGGACTTTGTTAATTCCCTTGAGGTACTTGAAAGTTTCTATCATGTCCTCTCTCTCCCTTCTTTCCTTAAGAGTACCCTCCCTCAGGTACATGCTGTGCACTTAAGAAATGTACACCCGTCCTGCATTACAAAACTTGTAGAGTATACAGTGAGTGTTGTAAAATAAGATGGAATCCTACCAGAAAAAGTTTTGCCTTTTGCTTCAGCTGGTATGAGTCCTGATTTACTGAGCTGCAGTGACAGGCCAAGGGAGATGAAGTTAAACTTTGGGGGGGGTAGTCTGTGGAACAATTAGCATTCTAGAGTGTAACTAAGAATATGTCAAGTGTGTTTCTCTGTCTGAACACAAACTAAGCACTTTGTCTTTTTTTCCACAGATGGAACACCAGAGAAGAAAATAAGAATGGCATCCTTTCAAAGCAGCTGGAAAGTGTCCTTCGACTAGGTGATGGAGAGCAAGCATGGCCCAGGATTTGCCTTCTGCAAAGTCTGTGTTGCCAACCTTAGTGTTGGCCATGGAGGTCACAATGATCTACAAAGGCACATGGATTCAGAAAAGCACAAACAGAGTATCAAACATGCTGCAGGAAGAAAAGTCACTGAAATGTATGCCTCACAGCTAGGAAACACAATGGTTGTTGAGGCTGAAGTAGCCTTTGTTTCACTACTGCCTGAACACAACTTGCCATTCACTGCTGGGGATCATCTGCTGAAGTGTATAAAGAAATATTGCATTGATGCAGAGGTGGTAAAAAAGATGACCTGTGGGGCTACAAAGGCTGTCTGCATTGCCCGTGATGTTTTGGGGCCAAAATACCAAGAGGATGTGACAGGAATGTGTCATACTTTGCCATTCTGTTTATACCTAGATCAGGGCACTGATATGGGGCATGACAAACTACTCATTATTCTGATTGGTTTCTTTGACCAGAGCTTTGGCAGAAATATTGTGCGATTCTTGGATATGCCCCTTTGTGTAGCTGGAACTGGGCAAGCAATATTTGACTGTGTTCATGAAACACTGCAAAAGTTCAATATTCCTGAGAGCAATATGGTTGCATATTCATCTGACAATGCTGCTTCCATGATTGGCAAAAGAAATTCTGTTTTATCCCGCCTGAAAGAACTCAATCCCAATCTTATTCAATGAGCTGCTTATGCCATTTGGCAGATCTCTGCATGTAATCATGTGTAAAAGCAATGGCACTGCTCATTGAGGACTTAATATCAGACATTTACTGTCATTATTCCAGCAGTGCACTGCACCAGCAGAAGTTAAAGGAGTTTGCACTTTTTGTTGAAATAGAGCCATTGAAAAATCATAAAGCATGCACCAACTCAATGGCCGAGCCTGAGCAAGGTCATTAAAAGAATGTTGGACATGTGGCCTGCTCTGAAGTCTTATTTTATGACATTCGAACAGCGCACAGCTAAAGTTAAGCTCATTGCTGACAGACTGCAAAGTCATGAGGTGAAGCTGGGATTCCTTTTTTTACAGTAAGCAGTGGAACCTCTGCACACATTCAATGTACAAATGCAGAGCAAGGTCAGTCAGCTGATGAACCTGAACAACGACATCATGAAAACCATGCAGACCTATGCTAGCAGGTTATTGAAGCCACTTGCTGCCAGAGAATTTCTGCAGCCTGTATATTCCAGTAATTCTTTACTGGAAGATGAAGGAAATATACTGCCAGACACTGAAATCCCTGTGGGCCCAGATGCAGAAATCTATCTTGATAAAAATGCAGATGATCATTGGGACAACAGCAAAAAGAAATTTCATAAAAAAGTCAAAAGCTTTTTATGCAGCAGCGTTAGTTAAAATGAAGAAAAACTTCCCATCACATGACCCTCTGCTTAAGAATGTTGGCACTTTGTTAGATCCTGCATGCAAACTGCAGCTATCTTCCACAATTATAGCAGATATTGGTACCCGCCTGGGACTCTGCAACTGCAGGCAAGAACACAGCCAGCTCCTGGATGAATTTTCAGTATACCAGCTGACTGAATGGCAGCAGAATTCTAACAGCACAAGCAATACACTGCCCTCTTTCCTGAACTACTGGTTTACCATTCTTTCCAGCATTGACGTGCAAGACCTGCCAGCATTTCACAAACTAATGTTAACTGTTCTATGCATTCCACATTCAAACAGTGAACCAGAGCGAGCCTTCAGCATGGTACAGAAAGTAAAAACTGAGTTGAGGCAATCTATGAATGTAAAAACATTAAATGCACTTCTTGCTATAAAAATGAACGAAGAGAATGACTGTTTTGCTGTACAGTAGCCAAAAGAAGTAATTGAGGCAGCAAGAAAGGCCACAGCAGCATACAATAAAGAACATCCTGCAAAACAGGCAGCAGCAAGAGACTCTTAATGGCCATTGAAGTGGCACATAGACACTTGAGACTTGAGTATAACATTTGTGTGATGTGGTGCTTTTGGTGATGGTGTGCAGTCATTTTCTGTTAACACATTTCCATGTAATCATTTTTTAACTATTTATGAAACACTTTGAGAGCAATTGTGGTGGTAATGGTGACAGGGTGCAGTAATTTTCTGTTTGAACACATTTTGATGCAATAATGTCCGTAATGCACTTTAAATTTTACACTTTGGTTTTTCTTGGTTAATAAAATACCATCTTAAGTAATAAATATTGTTGTCACTGGTCTTTAATGTTCTATATAGTTAACAAAACATGTGCAGGCAAAGAAATAGAGAACAATACTTGCCAAATGCTTCATGTGAGGCGATTCTAAATAGCTGGTGACATGTGGAATGAAACCCACTTTGGGGTGCGACTATGCAAATTTTATGCTAATGAAGTGTCCCTGATTTTCGTTGGTTGTCCCTGATTTTCTGGGGCTCTGTCCCTGATTTGGTCATCTGGAGGTTGAGAGGTATGCAACTGAGTGTCATATTTCCCCCAGTTGGTGATTAACTTGAACAGTAATGTAAATACACCCCTCATTCATTATTGTTAATTTGGTTAAGATTACGAATTACTGTCATTTGCATAATATTTGTTATGTTGTTTGCTTTTTTGTGTATGAAATGGACATTAAATAGTCTCTGAACTGCATAAGATGTGGTTTGTTTGCTGTTCAGGTGGTGGTGAGGCAGGGCAGGGCTCAGAGTAGTCAGTGAAGCACTGTCTCAAATCAGACCACTGGATTTTTGGGCCATGACCATTACAATACATTTTTCCATTACAGGATTTGTTGGAACTTTAGCTCTTGTCATCTCAGCAGCCAAGCTGACTATGTGAAGGTGAACTGTGAACAACAGCAATCGCCAGGTGTCTGGGATAGGTCAGGAGCAGGGGAGCATGCTCATAGACTGAGGGGCAGTTCAGTGTCTGTTGGTGAAGTGGAGCGAGGTAAGTTTGTTACATTTTATTGTTGGGTAATATGTGACTCCTTTTGATGTCATCACCAGAGCAGCAGCAACAGAGCAGGACAGGATGGAGTGTTTAACCCCCTCCCTCACGTCAAGTGCCAATACACTTAGAAGTAGTAGAGCATATAACCTGTAAATGCCAGTGGAGGTGAGCATGTGCTGTTCTGGTGTGGTCTGACCATCCTTATTCTGTGATGTTTGCAGCTGAAGTTGCACCTTGCCCTGTGATGTGCTGCCCTGAGGCACATGTGATCAGATTAATCACACAGGGTAGGGTGGATATGATCACATTCATCACACATGATAGAGTGGCTATTACATCAAGGATTGATTGTCATATACATGGCCAAACAACCATGCTCATGGCCCCTCAATTCACGGGTTATCTGCTCCAATCACTTCTAAGTGTTTGCTGCTTGGTTCACCAGCGACGTGCAGCTAGGCAACACACTACACACCACTTCCATGTGCATTGTTGATGACTTATCATGCAAACACAAGTTAATGCTGCAGTGCAGTACTATTGGAATGCTAACTCATCAATACATGAAATGTTATTGTTTGTGAAATAATGAAAAGTCTGATACTGAGTACCTATACTGCATCATTGACTGTGATGTGTAACTTCACTGTTATTATTCAGACCACTGCACTGCACAGAAACTGTTGTGTGCAGTGGAATGCAGAATAATGACCATCATCACCCATCACAGACAGTGATGGAGTAATTACTCAGGAGTCAGGATCAGACTTTTAATTATGAAACAACAAAAAACAGCTCTCCACTAGCACATGGGGACCAGCACTGCAGCACCCACTTGTGTTTGCATGATGAGATATGCTCACCACTACTGACAAGCTCAACTAACCATACCTACAGTTCGACGTTGTGTAGTCTAAGTAGGTTACTTCTTGGAATTTTATTCGTTAATGTTCCTCTTGGTTATGATGTTCTTGTTGTGAGGGTTTGCATTTAATTCCTTTTATTATTGTTTAATGTTGATAGGAAATTATTAACTACATTTTGTTTTCCACTACCGCAGTTTGGAGTTAGTGCATGGCATGTTTTGAAATGCTGACATCAGACTCCCAATTCAACAAGAATCTTAATGTTCCCAGTGCCCATCTGCCCGTGGCGCTAACCTACCTCAAACTGTTTCAGATACCTTACCAATAGTATTACTTTTTCTTAACAGAAAACATGCACACTGCATTCTTATATCAGTCAGGCCCAATGTGTAAGATGATGTTTTTGGAGTCAGCTGCTGTGTGAGATTACAGACAGTAGAGTCATATTTAACATTTACTGCACTGTAGTTGCTGATTGAGATGTAGTAGTACTGTGCGCATGTACATGTTTGATGCACAGCACTGTTGCACTGCTGTGATTGATGTGTCTGAAAGTTTCAGGTCCGTGGGCACTGATCATGCTATCTTAATGCTCATCTTGACTGGTACTGCGATGTCCGCATTTACAATCAAAACATGCCATGCGTTGCACTTGCTGATTGCAGTCTGTGCAGATACTGCAATAAATACAAGCAAAAGCAACAGAGAAAATATTTACTGTATTCATTGATTGAAAAAAAAAGACAGACACAGGCTTTTTGGTATATTTTGGATTTATTTACTAGTAAAAAAATACATAATTTATAGTCATGACTCATGTGATGCGCACACGACTTAACACATGGTCACCAGTGTTCAGGCAATGCAACTTGTGCAAGACAGTACATTATCAATCATTCATCATATAGTGAGTAATTGTGAAAAAGGTATTCCTAGTATTTAATTTACAGAGGACCAAATAATTGATCTTTCACCACTGAAGTTAACTGCTTCAGAATACTGGTTCCAATCAACACTTAACGGAAAACAGATTAGCATCTCAAGGTAGTGTACCTACAAAAACTGTTTGCTATCAGCTTAGAAAGTTAAGAGAACTGAGGTACAATATCACAGTTATATCACAGTTCAGATAATAGAGAGGTATGGTCTGGATAAGTGGTGTCCAACTAATTAAGAGGGATTGCACTGTGCTGTAGTTAAAACAGATGTGGCAGTGTACTGTGCTGAGCGTACATACCATAGCTTTTCTTATTTGTTGTTTTATAAAGGTGCTTGAGAAACGGAACTAACTATCCGACTATCTATCATCATCATCACCATCCTCCAAATTTTCAGGCTTCAGCAAGACTAAGGCAGATATCAGAGACAGAGCCCAGAAGATAGACAGCACATTATTTTGCATCAGG
Organism: Neoceratodus forsteri; assembly: GCA_016271365.2. Taxonomy (NCBI): domain Eukaryota; kingdom Metazoa; phylum Chordata; order Ceratodontiformes; family Ceratodontidae; genus Neoceratodus; species Neoceratodus forsteri. The sequence goes on from CM057453.1 coordinate 1,035,446,422, forward strand.
CCAGGTGGTGCAGGCCAGTAAATAGCAAAAAGAGACAGTAATATTGACATTTTTACATTGTGAGACAATATTGTTCATACAGTATGAGCACATTAGTCTTGTAAGTTTTTGCAATCATTTAGAATTTCTCATATCAAGACCCTGATTGCTGTCCATGTCTACATTTTGGTAGTATTTGGTAGGGTCATTTGCTGTTTATTACATAACCAGAGCATGTGAAAGAAAAACAAGGGTTTGGCATTGCTCAGACAATAATTAGCAAGCCATATGCAGTACATAACGTATGGATTATCCATCTAGATGCACTGTTACAGTCTGAAGCACGTAAATTAGAGTATGTACAGTTATTGTTATATTACTGAATTTGACTCAGAACTGTAATCATAGTTGTAGGGAAACCATACTCTAATTACTGATTAGCCAGTGTCAGTGTGCAGTGTGCCTCTATCTATCTGTCAGTGTCCATGTCATCACAGTGACATCAGTATTCTTAGGTTTTCACGTTATGGCATGTGCCTTGGCTGTTAATTTGTCTGTTAACCAGAAAGAAACACAGCAAGACAATGAGGCTAATCAGGCTGAATGGCAAAATGCATCCTCCTCCTCTTCTTCATCCTCTTTTACGCCGCCACTGCCACATAGTGGCTCACAGTTATTGGATGTGTCTGTTTTTCAAAAGTGGTATTTGGGAAAGTTCTTTGAGGTAAAATCTGATAAGGGGGAAAAACATTTCTGTTCAGTATAAACTTTGTGTGTTGAAAGTGAAGCTGATGTCAGCTGCAAAAAATAGTACATCAGACTTAAAAAAACATATGGAATGCATCCATCTTTCATCTTTGGAAGAATTCAAAAAAGCTTGTGCCAGAAGGCAGCAGCAGTGGTCATACTGATCCAGACATGACCACCCTTGCTCACAAAAGGTCACGAGATGATCATGAAGAAAAGGTGGACAATGACTTTTCCAGCTGAAGCAGCAGTGGGACGTGTGTGTCATCTGAAGCTACTGTGAATAAAATTAAGAAATGTTTTCTACAACAACAATTATTTGAATCCACAAAGAGTTCCCTTGTCAGTCAAGTCTCGCATTGACAAACTTATTATTCAGTTTGTCTTAGAAGATCTATTGTCATTTAATGTTGTTGAACAGCCTTCATTTGTCAGATTAATCATGGGTCTGCAGCCAAATAAGAAAGTCATGACACGTAAAACACTGTCAGACAGAATAGAGAAACTGTATCAAAACATGAAATCAAACTTGATTTCTGAATTCAGCAATGCATCTCACATCTGTACTATGGCTGACATTTGGATGGCACATAGTAGGAGCTATCTAGGTGTCACTGCACATTGGCTAGATGTGAAAACATTGTGGAAAAAATTGGCAGCACTGGCATGCATAAAAATAAAAGGCAGACACACTTATGATGTTATTGGCTCAAACCTGGAGCAGATACACTTGAGATATTGCATTCAGAACAATGTTGTTAAAACTGTTATGGATAATGGATCAAACTTTGTTAAGGCTTTTCAGATGTTTGGCTCTGACAATATCACACCCACCGTTGGCACTGTCATGGTTCACAATGAGGAAAATGATGATGATGATGATGACCATCAGCAGCAGCAGCAGGCAGGGGGAAGCAGCAGTCATACTACTGAAGAAGACAATGACACAGAAGAAGATGTTGTAATCTATAGGCGTGCCTCCTACGGCTTAACGGTGGTCAAAATCCTTGCAATCATTCCATTCAGTGTTCTGGGGCTACATGGGCTAAAATAATTTAGAAGGCCATACAGAAGTAGGACTTGGGTCTAGTCTGGAAGTCGGTACCAATTTCCCAAAACAACAAATATAAGCTGTGCGCTGAGTTTATCCTGAGCAGAATAGGGTACCTGCAGCAAACCTTAGAGTCAAGTGACATCCAGTCCTGACCGGCCCAGGAGCCACACGGGCAGCCTCCACCTGCCAAGGAGCCACAACACACACACCACACACTTTGCCTGGTGGGGGGGAAGCTGTCCTCAGCAGTCTGGGTTTGAATCCCATGGCACCCACTTGCATACTGTGTGACCTGAGCAAGTCTCTTAACTTTCTTGTGCTCCTTTCCTGGTCAAACAATTCTCCCCCCTTCCCCTTCCTGGTGTTTGGAATACTGACATATAACACTCTGGTACTAGGAATTTTTACCAGTGCTTGTCTTATTATCATAACTGTACCTTAAGAGTGATTTTTCTATAATTACATTTTTTTTATCTGGCAGTTCTGTTGTAAGTGGTTTTTTTTCCCCAGCAAGAACTTGTACAAAAAAATAATCGATTGTTGCTATTCATATTTCATCCTGTTATGTGAAAGAAAGAAAAGACATTTCTCAGAATAAAATGTGGGATTTATGTTTTTCATAGGCATTTTATTCATTTTGTACCTTTTTCCCGTTCCCAACCCCTGCGTCCCTGGTGTGACGAATGTGTGTGGAGGCACTTACACATCCTTGCGGGATGCCCCAACCTACCAGTCGCTCCATTACCATCTGTGCCAGCTACTGGACCTTCATCTGGTGGTGGCGGGACTATGGATGAGCAACCCCCCCAGGAGAGGAGAGCCAATGCTCGAGCCTGCTCCCACACTCCTCAACCGTGCAGGCACCCCAGTGGGCCAAAGTCATTCTGAACCTGGGTCACCAGCGTAGCACAAGGTAAGGTGATATGCCTCAGCCCTCATTGCCACCGGGCCAGCTTAAAATACTCTGCTATGCTGTAAACTGACATCAAAATTCACAAGCCAAGCTTTTATCCTTAAAACCCCATCTCTCAGAAACTTGACATTTTCAATGAGATTCACCCAACCCACTGCTGCACACACAGATACACTTTCATTTCTGCTCCTATCCAACATCACATTGTTCCCCCAGCCACTAGTGCACACTGTCCATGCTGATCCTCACCCACCTGACTCACACCAAATCCTTTCTCTCACGCTGTCTGCCTGAGCTACGAAAACAAGCTGATTTCTGCAGCACTCCTGTGAGGTTGCAATTGGCAGCTCACGCAATGCACCACCTGTCAGCCGAGTGGTCCTCTGGTGCACTGAAACATAGAAACGTAGACTTTGATGGCAGATAAGGACTGCTTGGCCCACCCAGTCTGCTCATTTCCAAACCCATTTGATAAGCGATGCTATGACAGTTTAACTCTGCAGGCAGACAGAGACATCAATACCCAGTGCCTCCTACCAGGCAGGCTGGTACACATGGGGCTAGCAATCTCACCAGCTGGTCAGTTGTGGTGACCAGGGAACACCTGACCAGGCTGGGAGACAAACTGTCATCCATTTCATCTGGCATCTCCTTTTCTGAGATCCTGCCTGTCTGGGAGAGGGGGTGAAGGTCAGAGAAAGAGAGAGAGGGGAGCTAAACATGTGGCTCAACGGCCGGTGCCAAGAAAAAGGATACAAATTTGTAGGCAACTGGCAACAGTTTTGGGAGTGAAAGTTCTTTAAATTTGATAGACTGCATCTGACTAAGGAGGGAGTCAGTGCATTGGGGCAGAAGTTTGATGTCTTTGCAGAATATTTAAACTAGCAAATGGAGAGAGGGGTGCAGCACCTAATAAACGAATGGGAAGAGCACCCCTCCCTCCTCAGCTAGTGATCAAACAGGAGTTCAGCACATTTGTAGTTCATTTGCATGACCAGGTAAGGAAAAAGGTCTGGCTCCCCATACGACACATAGGGGAAAAACTGAACCTCGCCCCACACTAATGCACTGAAATCTGGCCAATGGAAAATCATGTACACAAATGCCCACAGTCTGGGAAACAAGATCCCAGACCTAGAGGCAACAATGACAGAGACTAAACTGGACATAGTAGCCATTAGCGAGACATGGTTCACCAGTAACCACACTTAGAAGACTTCATTACCCAGCTATGTACTGTTCAGAAGAGACCAATGTGCAAAAGGGGGGTGGGAGTGGCCCCTTATGTCAATGAAAATCTCAAAGCTGCAGAAATTCAGAATACACATAAGGAGCCAGAAGAACTGTGGGTCACCCTGGAAACAGGAAATGGGACAGCCATATGAACTGGGTTGTCTACAGGCCTCCAGACCAGGAGGAGGACATAGTAGTAAAAAGTAGCAGTAGTAAAAATATTTATTTTTATACAGGATTTACAAAACTTTAGGTCGAAAGACCTATTTTCAAAGTCGCCCTGTGTAAGTACATACAAGTTACAATTGAAAATATCAAAAACATAACAGTACATGCATAATACTTGAATCATATGTTAGTACACAAATAACATCTAATTTATATCATGCAGATCATGCAATACAAAATAAAATATTTCATTCTAGTTTTGTTACAAACTATAACTTCATACCCTTCCTGTTTAAAACATGGTTACATACAGACACAGTCAGTAAAAAAATACATCATTTAAACCTGTTTTAAATTGTATTAGTTTTGTTACATTTCTTAATATGGGGGGGGGGGGATTTCATTCCATATTTTCACCACCTGGGCCTGTAGTGCCATATTCCAATATTTTGTATTAATTTTTGGAAAAATATGGTCCCTGTGTTTCACATCCCTTAATTTATAGAACTGGCTCCTACCAGTAATATCCAAATCCATATTACCTTTTAGCATCCCATTTTTTATTTTATACATAAATATTAAATATTGTTTTTTAAACCGTACTGTTAAACTGTCCCAATTTAAGTCATTATACATGGTGCAATGATGGGTATTAAAGCTACAATTTAGGACAAATCTTGCCAATCGGTTGTATGATTGACTAGTTTATCTAAATGTTTTTGTCCCGCAAAATTATACATCATATTTCCATATTCAAGTACGGGCACTATCATCTGATTTGCAATCAATCTCGGAGTTTGTTGATTTAATATTCCTGATGACCTACGCAGTGCTCCTATTCTATTATTAACTTTCTTTGTTGTATTATTAATGTGAACTGAAAATGATAAAGTTTGATCAATCACAACACCTAAGTATTTATACTAATTTGTAACTAACAATTTTTTCCCATGCCTCATTATTATATCCCTGTCTCCTATTAGATTTTTAGTATCGTTGTTTCATTTTTAATTGAAGTACATAACCTGAGTTTTTTTATCACTTAGTACTAGTTCGGAACTGGAAAACCATTCCTGTAAAATATCAAAGTCCAATTGTCATTTTGCCATCATTTCACTAAGAGATTCAGCTGTTGCTAAAAGTACAGTATCATCAGCATACAGCCTAATGTATGTGTCATTAATTTTTGAAGGTAATTCGTTTATGTAAATCAAGAAAAGTAATGGCCCCAGGATTGATCCATGGGGCACACCTCTTGAAATGCTACCCACATCAGAGAACTGACCATCAATTACCACTTGCTGTTTCCTTTGACTCAGATAAGATCTGAACCATTGCAAGGACCTTGGGGCTATCCCGGTCCTCTCCATCCTCTCATACAGTAAATGGTGGCCAACCAAATCAAAGGCTTTGGACAGACCAATGAACACTGCAGCTGTGGACTCTCCCCATCCAGGGCTGCTGCCACTTTATCCACAAAATCCACGAGTGCAGTGCAGGTCGAATAGCCTGTCCTAAAACCATGTTGGTATTTTGTCAATTTAGAGCATTTTTCCAAATAGCTATACAATTGGCTGAACACCAATCGCTCCATTAGCTTAGAAAGGATGGAGAGGACAACGATCTGTCTATAGTTTGAGGGATCATTAGAATCACCTTCCTTTGAATATAGGGACAATTTTTGCCACCTTCCAACTAGAAGGGAAAACATTTTCTATCAGACTTTGGTTAAATAAGTCTGTCAATATTGGTGATAGGAGTTCTACTGTATCTTTAATGAATTTAGATTCTATATTATTCATACCATGTGATTTTTTAATGTTTAATTTTTTGGTCTCATCCCTAAGTTCTTTTGTTTTTATTTTCCTAAAATAGCCACATTACTGTTAGAAAATATACAAAACATGACAACTAAATGGGAGGTTCTGATAATGGGAGACTTCAATATGCCAGATACAGATTGGTCAATACTATCAGGAACATCTGCCAGAACTAGGCACATAGTGGATTCCCCTGCAGGGGAAGGGCCTCAAACAATTGGTACAACAACCCACAAGAGACAGGGCTATCCTGGATCTAATACTGACTAGCAGTGAAAGGATCACAGACCTCTAGGTAGAAGGTCACCTGAGGGCCAGTGACCATCACATGGTATGGTTCAGTTTGGCCACTAGAATTAATCATCCCTTTCCAATGCAAAAATATGGGACTGCGGAGGACCTGGTTTTGATAAGATGGCCAACAGAGTTAAGCTAGCCCTGGCAAGAAGAAATACAGCTGAGTGGGTACTGGCAATGTAGGCAAGTATTAAAGATGCAATACTTGAAGCAACATCCCATTGTGTTAGGGAGAAAAGCAAGAGCAAAAGAAGTAGGAAACCACTTTGGTTCTCAAAAACAGTAACAGAAAAGGTCAGAGCCAAAAGGTTGGCCTTCAGGAATTATAAGGGAATACAGTGGGGCGAAGATAGGGAGGCATACCAAACTTCCCTAAGGGAAGCACGGAAGGTGATAAGGCAGGCAAAGGCCCAAACTGAGGAAACACTAGCATGAAAAATAAAAGAAGGGGACAAGACATTCTATAGATACATTAGTGAAAGGAGAAAGTCCAGAGAGGGTATTGCTAAGATCAAAGGGGATAAGGGGGAGTGTATCCTAAATAGATACTTCTGCTCAGTATTTACTGTGTAGAAGGTAGGCAGGGCACACAGCTCAGCACCATGGGCACAGTGGGGAGGGAGGGAGGTGTGCACACATCCCTTCACAAAAGAAAGGGTCCTACAAGAGCTCGCTAAGCTCAGGGTGGACAAGGCAATGGGACCTGATGGCATATGTCCCAGGGTACTAAAGCAGCTAAGGGTGGAACTAGCAGAGCCATTAGCAGAACTGCTTAGTGAGTCTCTGAGCACAGGAGAGGTCCCAGAAGTTTGGAGAAGGGCTCATGTGATCCTGCTCCACAAGAGTGGCAGAAAGAAGGAGGCAGGAAATTACAGACCAGTCAGTCGTACCTCAGTAGTGGGCAAGATTATGGAGGCAATCCTTAAGGAAAGGATAGTGCAACACCTGGAATCCATAGGAACACAGGACCCAAGACAGCATGGGTTTACAACAGGAAGGTCCTGTCAAACTAATCTTATAGATTTCTTTGACTGGGTAACCAGAGTGGTGGACCAAGGGGGTGCAGTTGATGTCACCTGCTTGACTTCAGCAAAGCTTTTGATACTGTTCCACATGGAAGATTGATTAATAAGCTGGGTAGGTTCAGGGTATGTCAGACATTGGTCAACTGGGTGGCAAACTGGTTGGTGAGCAGAAAACAAAGAGTTGTGGTAAATGGTATACAGTCAGAAGAGATGCAAGTCACACGTGAGGTACCTCAGGGATCAGTCCTGGGGCCAGTCCTCTTCAATATCTTCATCAGTGACATTGCAGATAGACTGGAGGGTAAGGTTTGCCTGTTTGCAGATGACACCAAGATCTGCAACAGAATAAATGACCCCGATGGGGTGGGCAGAATGAGAAGAGATCTGGAAAAACTGGCAAAATGGTCTGAAGAGTGGCAACTGGGGTTTAACACAAAGAAGTGCAAGATCATGCACATAGGGAAGAGAAACCCTGAAGCTACCTATACTTCGGGAGGGGAGTTGCTGGCAATCACAAGGGAAGAAAGAGACTTGGGCATCATCATCACAGATGACCTGGAATCATCCAAGCAGACCACTAAAGCAGTAGATAAGGCTAGAGGTATGTTGCAGAGTATTACTAGGGGTATCACAAGTTGTAAGGTGGAGGTAACAATCCCTCTTTACAAGACACTGGTTAGGCCCTATCTGGAGTACTGCATGCAGTACTGGAGGCTGCACCTGCACAAGGACATTAACAAAATTGAGGCAGTCCAGGGAAGGTCAACCAAAATGGTGCAGGGACTGCATCAGAAAACATATGAGGTCAGATTACTGGAGCTCAATATGTATACCCTAGAGCAAAGGAGGGAGAGAGGTGATATGATTGAAACCTTCAAACATCTTAAGGGCATTAACAAGGTGAAAGAGTCTAATATGTTTCTATATAAGAAAAATATCAGGACAAGAGGGCACAGCATGAGATTAGAGGGAGGCCGATTAAGTGGTAATATGAGGAAGTTCTTTTTCACAGAAAGAGTGGTGGATGCATGGAATGGCCTACCTCAGGAAGTGGTGGATATGAATACAGTGCAGGGCTTCACACAGGCATGGGATAGGCATAAGGGAGCAATACAGATGAGTATGAATAAACAGGCCATTGACAGAGTAAAGGCCTGTGGCAGATTCATAAGGTAGAAAAAATGGGCAGACTTGATGGGCCTTGCAGTCCGTATCTGCCGTCGACTTCTATGTTTCTATGTAGGCTCTCCTCCACATCTGCCGCAACTCATAGCCAGAGCCTGATGCCCCCAAGAGCCACAGGTGACATAGAGTGACCTACCAGCTAAAGAGCTGCAAATGATTGCCAGAAGAGCCGTATGTGGCTTGTGAGCCACAGAGTGAGTATCACTGCCTTAGACACATTTCAGGAATCCTAGTAATGGAAGGTATGCAGCAGTTCTTTTATGGTGTGCATGGTATCTGCTGATTGCTTTACCTGCAGCTCTTTAGTATTAGAGGAACCCAAGTCAGGAAGAGAAAGTCATTAGCTGAGGGCTACGTGAGAGGCAGGAAGTGTGGATATCCTTTATCCAGTCTTCTCTGTAACTGAGGTTAAGGCACTGTAAATCCCTTTTTCTCCATATTGGTTCTGGCGTCATTGGCAGAGTGATAGGTGACAGTATGATCAGTGAAGAAAACTTTCAGTTTAGCAGGAAAAGGAGTGTTAAGCTTCAGAACCTCTTGTTTATGCAGTGTAAGCCAGGGTGTGTAGGCTAACCTTTTCTCCTGGACTGCTGACACATAATCTTGATCTAAGTACAGATGGTTATCTACTCACTTCACCACTTTTTGCCTCCAGGCTGTGGATAATGCTAGCTCCCCCTTTTTTTTTTTGCAGTCAGAAATGCATAATAATGGATGAGGGTCTCTGTCCTGGGGCCTTTTTCAGACCAAAGGCCTTGTGCACTCTCTCCAAATGCAGGTCAAGATGCTCTGGCAAAGAGGGGACTTCTTGCAGCACCGTTTCAATAAACTCTGTTATGTGACGACCCTTTTCCCCTTCAGGAAGGCCAAAGGTCCACATTTGTTTTTGTGGAGCGTTCCCTCCAGGTTATTACACATCTCTTACAGCTGAACTTGTCTGGTGAATATGCAAAAGCAAATCAAACAGTTCATCACTTCTTTCAATAACTGTAGTCAGAGCTGACTGTACATTCATTTGCTCTATCTGTAACTTATCTAAATTGGCCCTGAATTTGCCCATGGCATTCCTTGTCTCACTCCTAAAAGCTAAAAGTTCCTCAAGCAGTCATTTGTTTATGATTCAGGGGGTCAGATGGCTGGTGGCCTGTGCGGGAAGATGCCATGCTCGACATGGGGCAGGGCAACTGAGCTGGTTCTTCTCTCCTGATGGTGCACATGGCTCTGTGAGATTTGCTGCAGCTGCTTTTGCTATTGCTTCTTTTTTTTCTGCCACCCATTGTGATTACATAAACCACAGGTTGTAAATCCAAAATTCAGACCTAAATATGGTAAAATTGGAAGTTTTTTCAAACCCAGGGTGCAGAGCTCTGAGTTGAGCTTGCTATCAAACTGGTGACATCATCAGAAGCCTCAGTCAACCTGTTTTCTGTTTTTCTCTAATACTGACTTTATCAGTTTCATCTTCACCATCTTAAAAAGTGTAACTTTATTAAAATGAAACTTTTCAAGCTCTAGATCCCATTCCTCCTCCATGTTGTTATTGTAATGGTTATCCTTTTTATCTTCAAGAACAGCATTGATGTGTAGATGTGGAGGCTGTCGTGGTGGATTAGTTGGTGTACTACTCTTTGGAAAGTGGTCTTTTTCTTCTACTTGCACCAGTAGTTGTGACAGAGGGGAGGTGATAGTGGTGGGAGACTTCAATTTACCTGACGTAATTGAGGTACCCATACAGCATGTTCAACCAGGCGCAAGGACTTTCTGGAGGCTCTGTGTATATCAGGCCTGAAATAGCTTGCAAAGGACCCAACAAGGGGGGAAGGCTGTCCTTGACCTGTTACTAACAAATGGGGACAATATCACAGAGGCAGAGGTTGGGAGCTACCTGGGGTCCAGTGACCACTGTATGGTGTGGTTTCAAGTCAAGACAAAAACAGACACAAAGCACTCTAAAACTAAAGTCATGGACTTTAGATGAGCAGACTTAACAAAAATGAAGAAGGGTCTTAAACAGAGTCTGGCAAATATTACGCGTGGGATGGATGTTGAAGAGTACTGGGCACAGCTCAAAAGGGTTATACTACATACTGCAAACCAATGCATAAGAAAGGTGGGCAAAGCTAAAAAGAAAAAAAAAAAACAACACTCTGGTTTTCTAAAGATTTAGCCACTAAGGTCAGGGAGAAATGGTCTGCTTCCAGGAAATATGAACAAACTGGATCCAAAAAGGACAGAGATGAATACAAGGAAAAACAAAGGGAAGCAAACAAAGAAATCAGGACAGCAAAGGCAGCAACTGAGGGGAAGATAGCCAAAGAGGTCAAAAAGGGAGACACAACCTTCTAAAGAGATATCAGTGAGAAAAGAAATACATCAGGGGGTATTGTCAGACTCACAAAGGAAGATGGGGAGGACACTGAGAATGACAGGGACAAAGCGGAAATCCTCAACAGTTACTTCTGCTCTGTATTCACCAAGAAGGAGGAAGGGTGCAGACCCAGCATTGCAGGACACAACAAAGGAGGTGCTGATGCATACTCAGGTCCCTTTACAAAAGAAAGGGTCCTAAAGGAACTAGAGAAACTCAATACAAACAAGGCCATGGGACCGGATGAAATTCACCCTAGATTGCTAAGAGAACTAAGAGAGGAACTGGCAGCTCCCCTGGCAGACCTTTTCAACTTATCATTTGAACTGGGTGAGGTCCCACAAGATTGGAAGAAGGCCACAGTTATTCCTCTACACAAGAGTGGAATCAAGGAAAGTGCAAGCAACTACAGATCAGTAAGCCACACCACGGTTGTGGTCAAAATAATGGAAGCCCTTCTCAAGGAGAGGATCATATCCTTTCTAGAGGACATCAATAAATTAGACACAAAACAGCATGGTTTTACCAAGGGATGGTCATGCCAAACCAATCTAATTGACTTTTTTTACTGGATGACAAAAATAATAGACCAGGGAGGAGCAGTAGACATAATGCACCTGGATTTCAGAAATGCCTTTGACTCGATCCCACATAGAAGGCTACTCAACAAGCTGGACAGCGTGGGAGTAGGGCAGCAAGTGGTGAACTGGGTAAAGAGCTGGTTTACTGGCAGGACCCAGAGGGTACTAGTAAACAGCTCACTTTCAGAAGAAAGAAGAGTACTGTAGCTAGTGGAGTGCCACAGGGATCAGTGCTCGGTCCAATCCTATTCAATATTTTTATTAGTGACATATCTGAGGGACTAAAGGGAAAGGTGAGCTTATTCGCAGATGACACAAATATAAGCAATAGGGTAGACAGTCCAGGTGGGGTGGAAAAGATAATGGCTGACTGTAGGGCTCTGAAAAAATGGTCAAAAACATGGCAAATAAATTTTAATGCAAAAAAATGCATGGTCATGCACCTAGGAAGGGCTAACCCAGGAGAGGATTACTACCTAGGCGGAGAACAACTGGAATCCTCTAAACAAGAAAGAGAGCTGGGAATAATTATAACAGATGACCTAAAGATGTCCAAACAATGTGAGAAATCAGCCCTATGGGTAAGTGGTAAGTTGAGCTGCATAGGCAGGAGGATTATTAGCAGAAAAAGGGAGGTCATCCTGCACTCTATAGATCTCTGGTGAGGCCACACCAGGAGTACAGCTTACAGCTTTGGAGACAACACCTTAAAAAGGATATTAGACTGGAAACAGTGCAAAGGAGAGCTACAAAAATGATACATGGCCTACAGAAGAAAACTTATGAAGAGAGTCTGCATGACCTGAACATGTACTCTCTGGAGCAGGGGAGGAAGAGGGGCGACATGATCGAGACCTCAAGTTCCTAAAAGGAATAAACAAGGTGCAGATTCAAGGACCTGTTCCAAGTCAAAAATCACACAAGAACTAGGGGACAAAACATGAAGCTGGAGGGGGGCAAGTTCAGAAGTAATGCATGCAAGTTCTTCTTTACCAAGAGGGTGGAAGATGCATGGAACGGCCTTCCTCAGGTAGTGGTGGAGGAAAAAACAGTGGGAAGTTTCAAAAATGCTTGGGGTAGGAACAAAGGCACCATAACACTGATTAGCAGTTATGGGAAGGGGTAGGCTTATGGGCCGTCCCTTTCTATGTTTCTATGTAAGAAGATATGCCCAAGGATAGAGGGGCCTTCCCAGCCACAAAATGTACCCACTATACCTTATGTGAATACCTCACCGGTCTCGATGTACAATGACTGTATTTAAATTCTAGGACCTACTTGCGAATGAGCTTGCTCAGTGGAGTCTTTTTCCTGTTGAAATACATAAATTGAAAGAATTGAATTGAAAATGGCACCATTAAGTTTGTTAATTAAATTGGGATTCCTCATTTAACGTTGGAGTTTGTGTGGACTTCAATTATTTTTATTGGGACTGCTATACCTGCTAACATGAATTGCCTTGCAGCCCAGCACCAGTAGATGGCACCCCCTGTTGCTGACCCTCCTAACGACAGCCATCCCTGTAAGTTTAATTCTGTTGGTTTCTGCTGATGCGAGTGTCCTCTTCCCATGGAAAATTAATGCCTTATACCCCTAGATGCTGGGGAGGGGGATCACAATGTGGGGGCTCATCTGGGAAAGCATTTTGGGGATGCCTGGATATTTGTGGACCACCTGGCTGGGTACTGGGCAAAGTCTGGACATTGCAAACTGTTGTGCTGGCTTTTGGGACCGAATGAATATGAAACTATGGGGAATAATTTTGTGCCTTCTTGGAGTACAGTGGCACCAGTGGGTCTGGACCTGTTGCATTCCACAGGGACAGAACATGTGCAAGGTGTGCAAATGCTCTGTGGTACCTGGCCTGATTGGACTCAGAATTCTTTGGGAGTGGAGTGAGCCATTTTACCATGGTTGGACAGTGTGTAGAGAGGGACTTGCAGGCACAGTTTGAGAGTAAGCGACAGTACCAAGTAAGAGAGACTTTGTTTTGCTTTCCAAGATGGCTAAAGTGCCAGAAGCCTCTGATGTGACCATCCTTCTGCTATGCTGAGGTGGCTTTTGGGACACTGTTGAAAAGTCTAAGTGATCCAAATGTGTGCTGTGCCAGTTTGAAGGACCTGGAGTAGCTTTGCTGCCCCTTTGCACGGTGTTTCAGAGGAGGGCTCCTATGTATAAAGGGCCATGGTCTTTCTTTTGGCCCAGTTCATCAGTGACTTCAGCCAAGTTAGCCTTTGAGAACTGGGAGGAGATGGGCAGCTAGCTTGGAGTGCCTGCAGCAACAAAAGCCGATCAGCCTAGCCATCAGCCTGTTCATAGGTTAGGTGTTACAAGTCCAAGTAGCTGCACAAGCCATAAACAGACTTGCAACTAATTAGTGAACAAACTCCCATTTTTTTCAGCCATTTGCTGATCTAACAGTTGCTTAAGTATTTATATACTGCTAGCATTCACCACATCTGAGGGTAGTGAATTCCACATTTGCACCTCTTCTCGCTGAACCAATGCCCTGTTTTGATGGTTCTATATATTTCACCATGTAATTGGTAATGATGGACTCTGGTTGCCCTTTCCGGCATTACCTTTCCATTCAGATCAGCACATTCCCAGAGCATCTTGTTCTTGAAAGCATTATAGACATAACAGAGGTTACCTCTGATTCCCCGATATTTCATAGAATATAAACCCAGATCTTGTAATCTATTATGATATTCTTTATTTTTGACTATGCCTATTCTCTTTGTAATTCTCCTCTGAACTCTCTTCAAACTCCCAGCACTCAGAGGAACACTAAGGGGTGTGCCATACTCTAAGACAGGTCTGACAAGGTCTTTGTACAGGGGCACTAGGACCTTTTCACTTCTACTGTTTATCTTTCTCAAGATGTTGCCTATTATTTTGTTAGCCCGTTTAGCTACTTCTGCATCATGCCTGTCGAATGTTAATGTGTTTGATATTATCACACCAAGATCTTTTTCGTTTTCAGTGCTGTCTATGATTTTATTATTTATTAGGTATTGTGTTCTAGCGTTGTTATACCCGAAGTGCTTAACTTTGCACTTGGTTTCATTAAACTTAGTATATGAGACTTTGCCCAATTTTTCAAATTGCATAGCTGTTCCTGAAATGCTTTGATTGATGATGTATCATTTACAACTGCACCCACCTTGGTTTCATCTGCATATTTGCAGAGCCATGCCCCTTTTGACACCTGCAGGGTAAAGACAAGGATGTTAAACAAGACTGGCACCAATATTGATCCCTGAGGCATGCCACTAGGGACCATGCCCCAGTCTGACAGTCTTACGTGGACCCTCTGAACTCTTTTATGAAGCCAGGAGCCTATCCATGCTCTAAGGTAGCCATTAACCTTTAGATCCTGTAATGTTTCCAACAAGATGTTAAGGGATTCTGAATCAAAAGTCTTGGCATAGTCAAGGTAAAGCACATCCACTGGTAAGCCCTTATCAAATGCTTGGCTAACTGTTTAAAAAAAGTGGTGCAGGTTACTGGCACAAAGATCTGCCAACCTTGAAACCATGCTGTGATACATCTACCAACTGTAACTGCCTAGGATCTTCAGTCAAGAAATCCTTAACAAAGGCCTCCATAATTTTACCAATCACTGACGTGATACTAATAAGTCTATAGTTGTCGATTTGGGCTTTATCTCCTGCTTTATGAATTGGGGTTTTATGGGCCAGTCTCCAAACTTTCAGCACTTTACCCTCCCTTAATGACACATTAAATAGGATTTCTAAGGGTCCTGAAATTTTTTAGCTATATTGCTCAATAACATGGGGTGAAAACCATCAGGCCCTCCAGCTTTAAATTTATTTAGCTTCAAAAGCCTCTCTTTAATTTGGATAGCACTAATATCATAATGCCATCCTTGTCTATCACCCTTATCCACTCTTGACCCACTTGATGCCTCAGGGGCCTGGTATATGCTCAAAAAATACTGTAGTTGTTAAATGCTGTGGTCATTTCTTCCTCAGTCTTTAGTATTCTTCAGTATCCTATCACCACCCTTTAAATTTACAGTTTGATTGTTGGGCTTCCTCAGGCTGCCCACATAACTATAAAATTACTTATAGTTGTCCTTCTTACTGCCTGCCAATTCTAACTTGGCTGTTTGCCCTCAGGAACCCCCAGAGCCCCATGGAGTAGCACAGCTAAAACCAGCAGCTCTGCCTGAAGAGCTAGTATCTGTGGCCCAAGGAAGGGGATGAGGTCAGGGGGCCCAGATGAAGCTACTGGCCCTTTACATTATGAGTCAATGTACCTGACTCCCTGGAAGGACAGGCCCACTGTGGATACGAAGTGCCATCAAAGGATGGAAAGGTAGGAGGCAAAGAGGGATGGTAGCCTTGAAGTGAGAAAGTATTATGAGGGGGTGTGGTTACCAGATGTCCATCCCCTAAGATCTGCAATCCGCAGTCTGCCAGAGTGGAGCCAAGCTAAGAGAATCATCAAAAGAAAGATATGTCAAGACTACCCCCAGTTTGTGTACCCATATCTCCCTGAATGATTATGGGATATCATTGAGGAAAATCACAATGATTGGGTATTCTAGGGCACCCTGGACAAACAGTATAAGAAGTAGGGGTGTGCAAGCAATGAATATTAAATTCTGAATACCATGAATAATATGCTATTCGGTATTTGGAATCCAAATACTGAATAGCGGCACTATTCGGCTAGTATTCAGGTCAGCTTTCCCATGAGATTTTAAGATCTCACCGGACTTGTTGGCCAATCACTGAGCATTTGCCAAAGCCAGATCATGTGACTGCCACATTGCAGCAGAGAAAGACGTGGTGGAGAGAGCTCTGAGAGTGGGAGAGATTAAGCACTAGCAAATTATATTTACAGTACATCATAAAACCTTTGCTTTTTTGTTAATGTACTGTGTTTCTTAATGCCTCGTACTAGTGGGAGTTTTTTTCCAGAGAAATCATCTAATCTAGTGATTTATTTGCCAGGAGCTGTGCAAAGAGAAACTTGCAGTTTCACTACCTTGAATTCACAGGCTTCTGTGCTGTGCTCTGTGGAGGTGAAGGAGTGTACTGAGTTTCTTAGTGCTAGGCTGGTACTAGTGGGGATCTTTTTTTTCCCAGAGAAATCATTTGATCTAATGATATGTCAGGAGCTGCGCTGAGCCGGAGAGAGAGACTTCCAGTTTTACTACCTCAATTTCATCATCATCGTCATCATTTTTTATTTGTAAAAAGGCACCCTTCCAGAGCTTAGGGTGCCTGAACAATATCACATAATAAAACAATTTAACAACATTACAAAACAGACACAGCAGTACTATTTCAAGGCAGCAAATTACTCAAATACCATTTAAAGCTTGAAGAAAAAGATGTGTTTTCAGGTCAGCTTTAAACCTCTATGTGAAGGTGAAGGTGAAGAAGACAGTGTTACTGATTGAGATGTCGGTATGCCGGATGGGGGCAGAAGGAGCCGGCCTGCTGGTGCAGAGGCAGTGCATCCATCTTCAATGCCAATGATGCAGGTTCAGAAATGGAATCGGGATGTCGGATGGCAGGCTAGGGGGAGAAGGACTGAACATCCTAGGGACTGCTCTCCTTCTCTGGGGGAGGGGGTAGTGTATCCAGCATGTCATGGACCCCTGCCGGAGGCTGGGGAGATCCACTGAGCCGGTGCCATTACCTGTGGGGGGCAGGGTGGACATGGGTTGTCATTGCACATCCCTGCCCCAGGTACAGCTGCATACAAAATCCCAGCCCTGAGCATGAAGCCCCACTCCGCTGCTGCCCCTGCTGCTAACAGTGTCCGCTGAGTGGGGTCCCTCTCCCATGGCCCCACCCTGGGGGGTAACTCAGGGCACATCATCATGGACCTGGGGAGGGTTGCCATCTGGTGGACTTACTTGGGGTAAGCCTAGGCATGGGGGGGGGTGAGTGGGCAGGGGCTGAGCTCCATTTGTGGGAGTGGGGAGCCAGAAAGAAAAAGAGTGTTACTGAAACTATTTTATATCTATTAATTACAGTAGTTCTAACTTCTAGCTTGACTGCTGTACTTATTTAAAAAACAAACTGTCTCTAATTTAGTGGTGTAAATAATAAGTATTTGGAGTGGGGGGGGGGCTCAGGTTTCACAAAAGCCAGTAGCAGCCTGCAGTCTTGAAGGGCAGCCAACTGACTGCACTCCCACCGCCCACAGTATAGGGTCAGGTAGTGACGCCGTGCAGTTGCACTGCACAAACACCTTTACCTGCCTCGCGTGCAGCTTGCAACAATTTTTTTGTGCTAAAATAAATCAGTACTTCGATCTGTACATTTAAAAATAAAAAGTATTACAGTAGTTCTGCTGTTGAAATCTATCTTTAAAAATATTTGTGGTGTAATCTAAGGTTGGGCTCAGGTTTCTTTAAAGTCAATAGCAGCCTGCAGTCTCAGAGGGCAGTCAGCTGACAGTACTCCCACCGGCCACAGTTTAGGGCCAGGTAGTGATGCCATGCAGTTGCACCACATGCTCACCTTGGCCTGCTCTGTATGCTGCTTGCAAGCATTTTTTTGTGCTAAAACAAATCAGTACTTCTGTACATTTACAAAGTATTACAGTACTTGAGAGTGTTTAGAAATTGTTGGCATAGATGATGGCAGGTAGAGGTGGTAAAATACATACTTGGTCCAGCCCATGCAAATCTACACTAGAGGAACAAGTTGGTGATGGTGAACCTGAATGTGAGTGACGGTCAGGCCATATTTGACGCCCAAAATTATTCTTTACCCCTTCCAAGCCTATTTCTTTCAGCAACAGTAGTACTGTGGCTGGCACAGGAGAAAATGATACAAGAAGCACAAGCAGAAGGACACTGTTTTCGACTCCCACAACCACCAATGTGTCCCCATCTCTCACCAGTACCATCACATGTCACCCCCACTACCACTATCATAGAGACCCTGTCTTCCACAACAACTGGCAGCATGACTATTACAGCCTTGCAGTCACTAGTTCCTTACTGTCTGTTGTTGATTATGGTCTCATCGTCTACGGAGCAGCTAATGACAGTACCCTAAAAAGAATTCACACAGTCCTAAACAAAATATGCAGACTAGCTACCGGAGTGCCCAGACTGACTCATACTTGTGATCTGTACACCTAGTCAGACTGGTTAGACCTAAAAGGCTGTATTACCTACCAGCTCTCCCTATTCACAAAGAAAATCTGCTTAGAGCTAACCCCTCCTACCTTCCAAAATCTCCTCTATCTTATCTCTAACCCCCACTACACTAGAGGTATGACTAGTCAGGTCTTTCAAGACCCCCTTTGCCGTACCTCCTCAGTGCAATGCTTCTTTAGGTATAGGGCTCCCTGCTGGCTTAATGACCTCCCACCTCCTACATGTGACCTCACAAAGCTAGGACCTTTCAAGCTCAACCTCCATAATCACCTCTCTACCTCCAAAAGATGTTCCTGCACCCCTAATATGTTCACGCCCCCTCTTCGCACTTCCCTTATCATGCCTTCACCTACTCCCTTCTTCCTCCCTCCATTTTCCTCACCCTCTCCCTTTACCGATCCCCCTCCTCCCTGCGCACTTCCACCCCTCACCTGTTTTCCCCACTCCATTCGCCCCCCACTCCCTCTGGACAAACCCTCCCTGGCTGCTTGAAATCCTTCTGTTGCTCTGCACTTACCTCTAGCCCTCCCACCAAGGTATAGCACCTCATTTTTAGTTACCCATTTCTATGTGTAAATTACTGGCTATTGTGTTTGCTTTGTTATTTTTTTTTTTTCATTATTATCATTCTGATGTGGAACCTTTGTAAACGAACCACTGGTTCAAAGGCATTGTAATCTGTGATTTTAAATAAATAAAATAAATAAAACAGGCAGTCCTGCAACTGTGACTGTCACTCCAACCCCTACTGACACTATGAACCCTGTCACTACTGCCACTACTGTAACACTATCACCACAGTCGTACCTCAGGTAGTAGAAGTAGCAGTAAGTGGAAGGGTTCCCCTCCTCCAAAGAAAACCAAACAAGCAACACTGATGTTTCTTCAGCAGGCTCTGTCACAACCTGAAGGACAGCCGAGTGATGGCAGCATTGGCCTGGCACCATCAGGGCCAGTGGTCACAGAGCAAGAACATGAGGACAGGATAAGGCAGCCACATCTGTTGAAAAAAGAACTGGGGGATGTGGTGCTACCAGAATCACTGGTAACTGCAGTGTTAAGGGTGTTGTGTGGCTGCATTTCACTTTGTTAAAGGAGGACACAAGGATAGCAGCCTGTTCTTTTTGCAGCAGTATTATAAGCCAAGGGAAATCGTTCTCAACCTTAACCACAACATCATTACAGAACCACTTGAAGCTTAAGCACCTCCAACTTTATCAAAGCTCTTCTAGCTCTGGATCTGGGCCCTTGGTTTCACCAAGACCAAACCCTTCCCGCGGACGGGCATGTACTGTTGGCATAGGTGGTGGTACCGACAGATCTGATTTTGAGCAACCCAATGGTCATGGCACGCCTTCCCCCCTCACCAACACATGGTCCCTCTACTCTGGTCATTTCTGATTCCAGTGATACTACAAGGCAGAGATCGTCATCAGCACTTCACACACCATACGAACATACGAACATATGAATGTGCCAGCAGAAACAGACCATCCGGTCTATCTAAGTCTGCTCAAGAGTGCAGTCAACACCTCTAGTTTGCAGCTGCCTCACCCCCCCTTCCCTTTGTCATCCCATTGCCACCCCCACCTTCCCCAACCTCACTCTCCCCTGTTCCCTGTCCCATGCCCTTTTGAAGCTGTTCACAGATTTACATGATACTACCCATTCTGGTAGGGCATTCCATTTTGCTACCACCCTCTCTGTGAAATAGTTTCTCCTCATTTCCTTCCTAATTCTTCCCCCCTCTATTCTTAGCCCATGCCCCCTGGTGACCATCCCTCTCCTTAACTTAAAGACCCCATCTGCCCCATCCTTATAGATTCCCCTCAGATACGTGAATGTCTCTATCATGTCCCTCCTGTACCTTCTATCCTCCAGGGTGTATATATTCAGGTCTCCCAGCCTGCTGTCATAGTCTCTCCCCTCCATTCCACATATCATCTTTGTTGCCCTTCTCTGCACCCCCTCCAGTAGCCCGATATCACATTTTAGGTATGACCTCCAAAACTGCACATAGTATTCTAAGTGCGGCCTTACCATTGACCTGTAGAGGGGCAAGATCACCTCTTTTCACCTGGATGAAAACCCCCTCGCTATGCCCACCAGCATTTTGTTTGCTTTTGCAGCCGCTCTTCTGCACTGAGCAGTGTTGTTCATGGTACCAGTTATCATTACCCTTAGGTCCTTCTCCTCCTCCTCAGTGATCCCCAGCTTAACCCCCTCCTCACCAGCATTCTCTCCTTGGGTTCTTCACCCCAAAGTGCATAACCTTACACTTCTTTGCATCGAACCCCAGCTGCCACCTCTCTGACCTCTCTTTTTATGTCTTCCATTAAAGTAAATGCAGAGATTGTGGGGTTATGTACTCTATTGGACTGAACTGTGTACTGCAGTGCTCAAGGGGTTAAGGAATGTTAGTACTGTTTAACTATGATGCATGCATGATTAATGCAATTTGGATTGTTATGTGGGAAAAGTCAACTGTTGCATTGTAACTAATTTCTGTTTAAAATGTTTGGGCATACATGAGCAGTTGCAGCTTTTAGGTAGGTAGACAGTGCTTATCAGGACAGTTTTGGTATTAGTGAAACTCTAGGGCTGGGACGCTGCCTTTGGTTCTAGGCAAACCATCCAAAGCATTTCAGAAGGTGAGTCACCAGAATAATGGGTGGGGTTTGCCCTTGTTTAGGCCCCAAAAATTTTCCATGAGATGGGTGAATCCACTGTTTTGGCGATGTGTACCAGTGGTGCTGAGTTGTGGGCATGGGGAGGAAGTGCACATGCCTCTTTGTGGCCCAGTGGCAAGGTAGCTGGTAACTGCTCACCAAGGGCTGTGAGCATTTGGGGCAGAGTGTATGTACCTGTTGTGCACAATGTAAGTTCTTTGTTGGACCCACAATTAAATAGTTAACAGCTCTGCAGCACTGGTGGGAATTCTGTAGGTCAGAGGTTATCGCTGGTTCTCAAGGTTGTAAATTTGAATTTTTTAGCACACAAGGAAAGGGAGGCATGGGAGCGGCAAGAGTAAGCAGCTGGGAGACGTGTAGGGGGACAGAAAGGGAGAGCAGGGCCATCTGCCTGCTGTCAGGCAGCAATTATGTATTTGAAGCATCTGAAATCAGTCCAGCAGAGGACATGGTGGTAGCTGTTGTTTTGGTTAGTGGGATCCCCTTTCCATATAGCCACCTTGTGGGGTATAATGGTGAGCAGTCTGGATCTGATATGGGCCAAGATGGAACTAGTAGTGAAAGGAAGAGAGTATAGTAGAGAGAAGCTGAGCCAGATGGAGAGAGCAGAGAGAGCCTTCTCCCTGGGGCACTTATGCCAACCCGGTTGTGGCAGCTCTAGGAGCTTTAAGGCTATGTGAATTGCAATGTGCCCCAGTGTATCTGGGAGTCACTTTCAGGGTCTGAGAAGCTAGCCTGGCTGGGAGTCTCATGGAAGTCAGGGCTTGAAGCCAAGGCCAGAAATCCAGTATGCACACTTGGAGGGTTAGGTTGGTGGGGACATCTGCCCACGTGCCAAGGTGGAGTTGCTCACTACAACCAGCAAATTTAGAGATCCAGTGGTCATGAAGCAGAAGAAGTTTTGACCCATCTGTGGGAGAGAGAGAGAGAGAGAGTGAGAGATGGAGACCAAGTTTGGGAGACAGAATGTGAGGGAACGATATTGCCTGCTGCCATTTCGAGTGTCCTGTAACCCTGAAGTATTGCCGCCCAGTTAGTTAGGGTCCCTGTGGCCCAAAGAAGATGCGCCCATGGTTAGTGGGGCCTCCCCGGCCACAAAATGTATCCACTACACCTTATGTGAGGACCTCTCTGGCAGTGGTCCCAATGTACAGTGATTGTATTTAAATGGCACTACTAAGTTTGTTAATTAAATTGGGATCCCCTGTTTAATGTTGGAGTTTATGTGGACTTCAGTTATTTTTATTGCAACTGTTATGCCTGCTAACATGAACTGCCTTGCAGCCCAGCACCAGAAGATGGCACCATCTGCCGTGGACCCTCCTAATGCCAGCCATCCCGATAAGTTTAAATCTGTTGATTTCTGCTGTTGTGAATGCCCCCTTCCCATGGAAAGTTCCACCTCATACCCCTAGATGCCAGGGAGGGGGACTTACAACAATTTCCACAGCTACTGGTTGTGATGTCATCAACAGAACTGTGATGTCAGGTGTAGGCAAGCAGTCTGAACAGATAGGGCAGTGGTCCTGTTTACATTCAAATATTCTTAGTACTAGAGAAGTAAATGTGAGAATTACAGAAACAAAATATTAAATATAAGCTGAATTGTGTCTAAATCTAACATTATTTCAGAGTTGTAACAACGACATCAGGGTCTCTTTAAAAGATCAAAGCCCCTTCAGTTGATATGATGTATAGACAACCTTTATACTGGCTGATAACAGTGCTGGCAGGTTAAGTTTCGGAAGGAGGCTCTGTGGGTGCCACAATGGAGTGCAGTTACTTCTTGACTGAGCTGTACACTTTCACTTGGGCTTGCTTACTTCACAACTTCACCTGGGTCCTGCAACTTTGAGCTCACATTCCCCTAGATCTGGAAGCTACACTGTAGGCAGATAGTGTATGTCACAGGTGGGGGCAGTGCAGATGGTACAGTATAGGCACAGAATGTACTCTGCAGGTCAGGGTGTGTGAGTGGCTAGCATAGTGCAGGCAGGTATGTCAGTGGCGGGGGCCACTGGTCACTGACTCTAACTACAATTACATGCTGTACTATACTACAATGCATCAGACTGCATAGTTGTACAAACCAGTTGGCTGCAGGCAGCCCTTGTACTGGTCTGAGAGTATGTCTCTGACTGGTGGTGCTTTTTCAATTTCTGCCTTTGGATGCTCCTTCCCTGTTGTTGGAAATAACAGGTTGTCACGTCCAGCATGATCACTCCCTTCTGTTAGTGTGTGTGTGTGTGTGTGTGTGTGTGTGTGTGTGTGGGGGGGGGGGCACGGAACATATTAAGCAATTTATAGTTCAGTTTTGCCAAAACTGGTTTAGTGGTAATATAAAATTGAAGGAAACTGTCCATAATTTTAATGTTTTCTCAGACACTAAAGATAAGAACTGGCAATATCAATCTGCGACTACCAATAGGTATCTCTGTGTTTGAAAGAATATCATGATATATATATATATATATATATATATATATATATATATATAGCCAGCTGACAGCTGCACACTGCATAAGCAAACAAGAGATGAGTAATCTAGCAACGAACAGACAGAGAAGGCACCAATTCTGTACACTCCCAGCCAGCGAGCTGGTACTGCAGGAAGAACAATTATCTCCTGCACTATTTCTGGTGCTCAGACATTCATCACAAATGAGTAATCCTCCATTCATCCTATTGGTTGATGCACTATCATACATTTTTTGGACTACCAGAGGCCAAGCCCCCAGCCATGATAACATTACCCACAGTGCCCACCTATCAAGGCAGGCCTGTGCTCCAGGCAGACATTAGGGCTCATTCCACCAATGACATGTTAGTTTCCTAGGCACAGCACAGAGAGGAGGAACAGCAGTACAGGACATCTGTGCTTTGCTTACCTGGCCCCCTGTACATATTTTTTCTTGTAATGCTTTACAGGCTGGTCGTAGCTTCAGCAGGCAGAGCTACATTCGGGATGGCTAGGCTTCAGGCAGCTTCAAGTTTGGTGTAACATGCTTTTCATCTTCCCTCCCGAGCTCTCTTCCTGGTACTGCTACAAAAGTCCCACTTGTGAAGAATGTCTGAGCACCAGAAAGGTTGCTGATATAATCACCTATATCAGATGGGTAAATACCATTGCTGTATATGCAAATCTTCCTTCCCTTCCTGGTTCATGCTTATAGCCAGATGATGTTGACAATCACATGATACACTCTGGACCAGAGCTTTCTAAAAGTGGCAGGCCTGTAAGAGGAAAAATTATGCTTGAGAAACAGCAGCACTGCTAAAAATAAAACGATTCTTTCAGAAAAGATAATGAAAAATTGGTATTCGTAGTAAAACAATTTTAACAATGTCTGTGTTGGGAGGCTGAACTGCACACAAGGTAGTAGACTGGAACACTGATTCATTCTGCAACTAGTTTAGAATAGCTAAACTGGTTAAGCAGCATGATTTGTACTTAGTTTTGAGACCAGAACATAGAATGCAGTTTAGATCAGCTACATTTGCCAGAGTTTGATGGTAAGTAAGTGCTTGTGTGTATTTAATTGTTTCATAACCTTGTCTCATGAGTCTTGTGGGTGTAGCAGCTTTTATTGCATGTGAACGTATTTCTGTCTTTTTGACACCTTATTGCTTTCCATTCTCATTTTTATCATATCTAAGGCAGTCCATGTGAGGTCAGTAATGTTAATGTATTTTGTTAAAAGAGTGCACCGAGTGTAAACTCTACTTATGTTACTGTTACAGTCTGAGAAATGGCTTTCAGTACTTTGTTAATACTTTTGTATTGTTTGGTTTTTAGATAAGTATTCACATCTCACATTTAATTACAGTTTTGAAAGAAGTATAATGTAATTAATAAGCTATGACAGGAGGTGCACTACAGAATTCTAATACATATTCAAGGGGTGTAGTGATACATGAGGCTGAATGCCAAGTGTCCTTACCTCCCTGGGATGTGTAATGGATGTACCTGTGGTACTTTTTTTTTCTTTTTTAATTTTTTGTTAACAAGGCAAGCCCATTAGGTACAAGTGCCTGTTGTCAGGGGAGACTCGGAGCTTTGGGGTGGTTAAGTGACTTGTGCAAAGTCACATAGTATGAAAGTGGAGGATGTGATTCACCTTCACAAAAGTGGAAGCAGGGCAGAAGCAGGAAAGTACAAACCTGTTAGTTTAACCTCAGTGATAGGGAAAATGAAGGAATCACTTCTAAAGGAAAGAACTGTCAAGTACCTAGAGGCCAGGGGGGCACAGGACCCAAGGCAGCATGGATTCACAGTGGGAAGGTCATGCCAGACGAATCTAATAGATTTCTTTGACTGGGTGACCAAAGTGGTAGATCAGGGAGGGACTGTGGACATGGCCTACCTAGACTTTAGCAAGACATTTGATACAGTCCCACACAAAAGATTAATATACAAGTTAGCCAGCCTGGGAGTGGGTCCCAAGATGGTAGCCTGGGTAAAGAATTGGCTGGAGAAAAGGACACAGAGAGTAATAGTAAATGGAGTCCACTTTGAAGAAAGGGGGGTTACTAGTGGGGTACCGCAGGGTTCAGTATTAGGACTGGTCCTCTTCAATGTCTTTATAAGTGACATTGCAGAGGGACTAGAAGGAAAAGTATGTCTCTTTGCAGATGACACAAAGATCTGCCACAATGCTGATGCACATGGTGGGCTGGAAAGGATGAGAAGGGACTTGGCAAGGTTAGAGGAATGGTCACATGTATGGCAGCTTAGATTCAATGCTAAGAAGTGCAAGGTAATGCACCTGGGAAACAAAAACCCATGGAATGAGTACACAGTGGGGGGTGAGATACTAACAATAACAAAAATGGAAAGGGACCTGGGGGTAGTCATATCAGATGACTTAAAGGTGGGCAAGCAATGCGAGAGGGCAGTAAGGAGGGCTGGGGGGATACTGGGATGCATAGGGAGAGGCATCACCAGTAGAATACAGGAAGTTTTTATCCCTCTGTGTAGACAGCTGGTGAGACCCCATCTGGAGTACTGCATGCAGTTTTGGAGACCCAATCTCCGCAAGGACATAGACAGGATAGAAGCTGTCCAGAGGAGGGCAACTAAAATGGTGCAAGGTCTGCACCAGAAGACATATGAAGAGAGACTAAAGGAGCTTAATATGTATAGCCTCAAGGTAAGGAGGGAGAGGGGGCACATGATAGAAACTTTCAAGTACCTCAAGGGACTCAACAAAGTCCAAGAGGGTAACATCTTTCAAAAAAAGAGGTGTGCAAGAACAAGGGGGCACAATTTGAAGATAGAGGGGGTGGGCAGCTCAGAGGTAATGTAAGGAAGTATTTTTTCACAGAGAGGGTTGTGGATGCATGGAACAGCCTTCTGGAGGAGGTTGTGGAGTCAAAAACAATGGTTGAATTCAAGCAATCATGGGACAGTCATAAGGCTGTGGGGTAAGGGGTCATAAGTCACAAGTGGTGGGGGTAGAAAGAAGTAGGTGCTGGTTAACTAGGATCTGCAGCTTATCCATTAGGTAGGGAAATAGGCAGACTGGGTGGGCCAAGTGGTCTTTATGTGTTGTCAAATTCTATGTTTCTATGTTTCTATGTTGCAGGAATCAAACCCAGGTCAGCCGGATGTACCAAGCTCATTCACAGCACATTACTCTAACCAACTCTATGTATCCATTCTGTAAATTGTTGACGTTGTCATATTTGTTCCTGTACATTGGAAGACTTGGTGACTTTGTATGTATATTGACTTTGTACATTTTTACTAGTGTATTTGTTTCCACTGTATTTCCTGGTTTGTTCCTGTACCCCCCCCCCCCCAGTCACAACTGGAAATAAGCCCTTCCTTGGACCCTGTTTGCTTACCCTGGTAAAATATATTACAAATAAATGCACAACCCAGAGTGGTTTATAAAATAACTTTGTGTTTCTTCTAGTATTAAAAAATAAAATTACACATTGAACAATTTTTTATGGAAAATATGTTTTTGGAAGTTGTTGAAAATGTAAAAAAAGAAATTAGTAAACGGGAATAAGTAGTTTGAATTGCTGTCTTCGGTTAGTAGGTGGCCCTGTTGAATGGCGGCCTACTACTGCTTTACACTTTGTTTAAATCTTAACAGGTATTTACAAGGCAGAGTTTTTTCTATGACTTTGTGCCCAGTTGTGGTTGTGGTGAAGTTTACGTGACGCTGCTCATAAGCAATTACTGCTGCATGCTGTGAAGGATCTGACTTGCAAAGTTCTGTTAGTGTTGGATGCTGATGTTGCTGATTTGAAAAGTTTCACACAAGTGCAGCCTGCCCTAAGGAAGCAGTTGGCTCTCACCCTACTTCCATAGCTTGATGCAACATCTCCAATGTCTGTCTCAAGATGGGATTCCCCTTTACAAGCAGTAGTCCCATCTCTTAGCTTGGGCAGCACCTATAGCCCATTTACCAGGTTCCTCTCCATCTTCAGCGCAGCTGGCAGCATCTCTAGAGCAAAGGATTGTGATCACAGTCCAAACAGATGAGCACCCATCTTCAGTGGGATCCTCTAATCACCTCTAGGACACCAAAAACTTCACTTGAGAGGCAGCCCCTCAGGATACCCATACCCTCCTTGTGCTTCTTATACATTTCCCCCAGAATTAGTGGTGATACACACTAAATGACTCCAGACTTTAAAATCACTAGAGTGTCCGTGACTGTCTTGGTGCCCATCCCTGGAGCCTGCCAGGTGAGTGGTCAGTGATCTCTTTTTTTCCAATGCAGTGGATTAATAGACAGCTGCTACTGTGAGGTGCCCTTGCTTCCTCAGGCAACCTGGCAAGCATGCCCCGGAGGCACACCTTTACTCTCCTACCATGATGCAATCTTGGCACCAACTTCTCTGGCACACAACTGGCATTTTAAACCTCATCCACTGGTTGTCAGAGGCTTTACCAATCAGTAGGCTCCCTGGTCTATCATTCAAGTAAAAATGCCTCTCCCCCTGTTGGCAGGAAGGGTTGTTACAATGCCAAAGAATAAAAGCTGGCAGATTAAAGTGGGGCTGGCAGTATAGCCTAGAGGCTAGAGTAACTAGCTGTGATTGAGCATGGTACAGCCAGAATACCTGGGTTTGAATCCCACAGCATCCACTTGCATATTGTGTGAGTCCAAGCAAGTCAGTTAACCTTTCCAGTGCTCCTAACTCACCCCCTGACAACAGGTATGTATGCCTAGTGGGCCTTACCTGGTTATCAGAAGAAGAAAAAAAAAAATAAAACATCACAAAACTGTATTTATCACTGACAGTGTTCTGTTCTTATAACTTACTGCAGACAGAAACATTTTTCACATTGCAAACTACTGTTATAAAATGGTAAAAAAAAAATCTAAAAAATTAATTGGCTGAGATACATCACCTGAACACCCATACAAATTCTAGTGATGCAGTCAAGTGTGGGTGCACAGACTTTGCTGTTGCTTTTATTGTCTCAGTGATCTGTATGACACTGTAATAAACAAGATTTGCATGTGAGTGCACTGCATCCACTCTGTTTCTTGTCTGGATTGTGTGTGCCATGCTCATTCGATGGTTTATAAATTAATTCTAACAAGCTAGCTGGAAGGACTTGCCTCCCCAATATTCAACTCTATTACTCTATTACTTTGTGGCTCAAATTAACCAAATCCATGACCGGTTCCCCGAAGTAGACTCTTGTACTCAGACTATGGAGTGCTCCTCAATGCCCTTTAATAAAATAAATAGCATACTCATTGCTAGTTATAATAAAAAACACTTTCTCAAAACCTTTACAAGTACAGAAGCATCATGTGCTAAATGGGGTAAAAAAATCAACTTATTAAATGGCCATAGTTCCATGTTTTTCCCAGTAAAACTTCATTAAAATGTTCCTCCCTCTGTAACTAATCATGTATTTGACTTATAGCATAACAGCTAGAAGAGTGCTCCATTAATGGTGTAATGTGCTTCTTTGAACTAATACAAATGCTACATGAATGAATACTTTTGTAAATCAGGGGTATGGAGTTAAGTTTAAAAAAAGATTCTGTTGGTCTTTAGGGATAATAAGTCCCAGATATTTAATGTGGCTCACCTCCTAGTATCTGCCTTGTGGGGGACATGAGACAGGGTGCTGAGGTCCTAGTTTAATAGTTTCTGATTTTGAACAATTTGTTTTGTATCCAGAGGCTCTACAAAACTGTTCAGTAAGGGAGAATATCGTAATTAATGAATCACTGGGTTTTGCATAAAAAGAAGAATATACTGTATGCATATTTAATTTATATTCCCTATCAGCTATTTTAAAGCCAAGACTGTCCTTTTTTTTTTTTTTTACTTTATGTTTTTCCCCTCCTATCTCCTCTTGGTGCCCACTCCTTCTGTCAGCTCATTTCCACCCCCCCACCTTCTTGGGATCTGCCCCTAGAATGCCTCCTTCTCTTACCTCCTGCACAGTGGGGTCTGTCCCTTCTCGGTGGTCTTGGATGGAACTGAAGCGGCTTTCATCTAGGGCTGCCAAGAGGTGTTTTTACATTTTTCTCCCTTGTACTCCCTTACCCTCTGAGATGTCTGGTGCATGGGACATACGTCCCGAGGGGTGGCATGCTGACTCATGTCTTACCTCTAATGCGCCATCCAACATCTCCCCTCCCCGACTCCACGGAGTGGAGCCGCCTCCATCCCTTACTACTGTCAGTGCTTCCACTGGCTTGAAGGGATGCAGAACGCTAGCACATTCTTGGTCTCCCACTGCTGAGGGAGGAGAGCATACGCTGGGACACTCGATCCTCCCTCTCCCCTGCTGAGCCCCAGCCACCTAGGTCCATTCCCGGACCAGGTTGGCTGCAAGGCGTGTGAGTCAGTGCCTCAACCCTCAGTGCCACCGAAGCCAAGCCAAGACTATCCTAATGCTGTCTGACAGTTACTGTATACTCACTGGTTGAAATGTAAGGAGAAAATGGGGGATAGGAATTCCAGTCTTGTGTTTCGGCCCAGTAGGATCTTGGGAGATAAGCAGTCATTAGTAAAAATAGGTGCATATGGCTTTAGGTACAATAAGCTAGTCCAGTTTCTAAATCTGGGCCAAAACCAATAACTGAAAGTGCATTAAAGACATAGAGGTCAATTTTCAAAATATGGCACAGAGCTTGTGCCAAGCCCTGCATTACGACACTTAGGTTCTGGTAGAGCGCTGAACCCCTTTGCCGCAACTGTACCCAATTCTCGAATCTCGGGAGCAATTTGAACAGTTTTATGGCTGCTTGCAGCAAATATCTGGCACAAGCTCCACAAAAACAGCCCCCTGTGAATGCCAAAAGCTAGGCCAGAAAAGTTTGTCTAACTTACAGCACCTGGTGCACGGGTTGAAACTCTTAATCACTGTCCAGGTGACTGCCGCAAACCTTGTGTGCCATATCTTCAGCACGCCCTGTGCTTGTAGTAACTGGGGGTTTTAAAAGTGAAGCCCATAGTTCTATTAAATCTATTAGAATGCCACCTTGTGGGCCTGATACTGAAAGAAGTATTTGTGCTGCATTTGCTGTTGCGCTAGCACCTGACCTGGAGGCTGCTATATGGCACTATCTGACGGAATATTCAACCATGTTAGCACAGAACTAAGTGAAACTGCACTGTCCCAACACAAACCTGGGCTATATATCGACCACAGAAAATAGTGCTGCCTTAAATGGGATAATGTCAAGACCCATGTGGGCTATATTCAGCCACAACATGCAAATGAGCACATTGGGCATGCAAGGCACTAAGAGACAATTTGCATGCCCAGTATGGGCTCAACTACATGGGCACAGCAGCCCCTTAGTGCTAATCCCAAGAAAATGTCACTGGTGGTCTAGTGTGCCCCACCAATTGCCCGTTCTATGCATGTAAAGTTGTCCCTTGCATCCAGTGGTCCCTCTCACCCTCCCCCCCGATCACCTGATCCATGAATGGGAAGATGTCCTTGGTATCTTGCAGTACCCCTCGCCAACCCAATTTATGAATGGCAAGATGCCTATGGTGTCTAGCCGTATCCCCCACTCCCCTGAGCACCTGTTCTATGTATAGAAAGATGTCCAGTGGTTCCACCCCCCCATAGCTCATTGACAAAAGTAAAAGGAATCAGTGGTGATCCAGTGTCCCACCTCTCATCCTGCCTACTCCCACACTACCATCCTGCAACCCCTCCTTGCATGTGTGTTCATTGATCAGGGAAGCCTGATACAGCAACAATATAGCCCTCCATTCACTTCCTGAACTGTCTGCCATATAAGCTGTCAATGTTACTTGCTGTTACTTGTTTGATAATGTATGTGCCTTAAACATCAGAATGCTTGTTACTTATAGCAGCAGTTTGTTCTAATAAAAGTTGCATCTCCCTGTGCACTACTGTGATACAGTGATGCGTGACCTGTACTCCATCTTTTACAAAAATAATTAAATTTTGTTTTATTTAAATGGGTCTCCTGGAGCAAGAGATAATCAACATGTAGACTGTTCCTATAGTTTAATATCCTTGATATCTGTACCTTATTACAGTCCTCTAGGCCTTTCATAATCCAAGTGAGGGCTTTAAATAAAGCTTATTATTTGGTAACAGAGTATTCAGTAAAGTTTAAACATGCGTACTTGGTATTTGTAATCATAGATAGGTTTCTGCCCATACTTCAGAATTTTTTGTTCCTTATTTTTCCCCTCTTTTTCAACTCTCTACCTCATCCATCCCCTTGGTAGACACCCAGTATACCTATGCTTGTCCAGCTCCCACTACTTGACTCACTTCTCACCTGTATTCATCCCCCTCACCTGTTTTGTAGTATTAACAAAGACGCCCCTAGGTTGTACCTACCTACTACTCTAATGTGAACAAGGTGGTGCTCCCACTATGATTATTAGAACCAGAACCTTGTGAGAGAGATCCCTTGCTTAGTGGTCCTGATTCCTTTAGATTAGAAGGTGCTGTGGTAAAAAAAAGTGTGAGTTATAAAGCATGATTTATAAATAAAGCATGAATAACTTTAAAGTAATCGTGACCTGTCTATAGGGTGCTTAGCATATTTATTTTTATACTATTTTAAGATCATTAACGGCCGTACTGTATGTTAGTAGAAGTGTAAGTAGTAGAGTAAACTTTATGATGTGCTGGGGTTTATATCATCATGCAGTCCTTATACATTAATACAGTTTAAGCCCCATCTGCATTCTGTCTCTGCTCCCTCAGTATCATATTCCTTACTATTAACTGCATAAGCCATTTTGAAATGTTTATTGCTCTCAACATTTGTCCATTTGCATTGAATTTTAAAATATTATTTTCATTAAGTATACCTCCTACATATATATTCATTATAATATATAAAACATATGGGCCCAGATATTCAAAAGGGTTGCACATGGCACAACAGTGTTGCGCCATGTGCAACCCACTGATGCACCCCGGCACAATATTCAAAAGGGAAAAGTGTGCAGCACAAATCCCAATGTGCTGGAGTGCATCAGTAATGTATGCAGGCGCAGGAGGGGAGAAGTGCCCATGCATACCCTGCACAGCCCGATATTCAGCCCGGGATATGCAGAGCCATGCACGCGCAACCCCTACCTGCGCCAGCACAAAGTTGATCCAAAAAGAAAGGAACCAACTGATGACCACCCACAGGTGAGCTGCCGCATTGCAGGGTGCAACACGGCAGCTGCCACCTGTGGGTGGCCACCCTAGCTCTGGCTGCACCTGGTGGCACCCCCCCATGCCCGATCGCGGGCATTTGTAATAAAATAAAATAATTCCGTCCAATATCCCTGGTGGTCCAGTGGACCGCTGGCCACCTGATCGTGGGCATTTATCATAAAAAAAGCTGTCTAATATCCCTGGTGGTCCAGTGAACCACTATCTGCCCGATCGTGGGCATTAGTAATAAAAAATAGAAATATGTCCTATATCCCTGGTGGTCCAGTGGACCGCTATCTGTCTGATCGCGGGCATTAGTAATAAAAAAATAGAAATATGTCCTATATCCCTGGTGGTCTAAGGTACCCCCCTCCCCATCCACCCACTGAGCCCCACCGCCCCGCTCCCCCTCCCGTCAGCTAGTGGGTGGCTGCACCCCAACCGCCTGCCACCCCGTCACCCGCCGACTGACACCGTCGGTGGGGCTGTCGCCCATGGTTCTGGCGTGAGCCAATGGGCATGCAGTCCGTACATATACATTCCAGATATATGAATGAATCATTCACATATCTGGAATGTAGTATGGTATGGCTGCATGCCCATTGGCTCACGCCAGAACCAATGGCGACAGCCCTACAGACGGTGTCGTCAGCGGGCAGAGGGGTGACAGGCGGGGGGTGCTGCCGCCCACTGGCTGACTGGGGGAGCAGGACGCTAGCTCAGTGGGTGGTGGGGAGGGGGTACCCAGACCACCAGGGATATAGGACATATTTATTTTATCACAAACGCCCGCATCGGGCAGCTAGCAGTCCACTGGACCACCAGGGATATTGGCAGCTTTTTTTGTTACTAATGCCAGCGATTGGGCAGATAGCGGTCCACTGAACCACCAAGGATATTGGCTTATTTATTTTTATATACAAATGCCTGCGATCGGGCAGACAGCGGTCCACCAGGGATATTGGACTTATTCATATATTTATACAGATGCCCGCGATCGGGCAGATAGCAGTCCACTGGACCACCAGGGATGTTGGAATTATTTATTTATTTATACAGATGCCCGTGATCGGGCTGTGGAGCACATTGCCGGCTGCAGGGGGCGTCAGTTCCTGATGGCTGCTGCCTGGCAGGGCGCCAGGCGCAAGTCGTCGGAGATCGGTGCACCTGCATGCAAATGGGGCCATAATGACATGCAAATGGCACCATTTGCACCTTGCATACATTATGGCCCCATTTGCATGTCAAGTTTTGAATATCGCAGTTGCTTTGCATAGCGCAATGGCGCTTGCGCTAGTGCATCCCCATGCTCCACTCTGGCCACTTGCACTGGCACAGTGCCACTGCGCCATGCACACTGTGGGTAGTCAGGGTGCGATATTCAATGCTGCTGATCCATGACACAGCTCCGTTGAATATCGCCCAGTTCACACCCCTGCACAACCAAGCTGAGCTGCGCCTAAGCTTACGCCACAGCCTGGCGCAGTTTGAATATCTGGGCCATGGGGCCCCCGACTGAGGAGAGGTCTGCAAATTACCTGTAGCAGATGTAGGTTCTGTATGCATTAGAGCCCAGGGGAGTCTAAAGAGTTATTTTGTATATGTTTTAAGATACGAAAGTGGGGGTTTAAATTTGTATGCTTTTTTAAAGTCAGCATACAACCATGGGCCCTATAGGCTGTATGTGAAGTTTTCAAATTACACATGCTTTGCAGTAGTTTAAGTATGCTAAGAAGGCTTTAGAAGATTTCTTGTTCATAATGCTTTGGATTCCTATACTTTCGAACAGTACTGTAGCTGCTTCACTTATAGATGTATTGTCAGTGGGCAATCACACTAGTATGCAGGGGCATTATTCTTTGGGCAAAGTCATGTTGAAAAAAAAAACTATAACAAGCTAGTTCAGGCCTGTGTGGAGAACTAAAAGAAAATATGTAGTGATCAATGCATTTGATCCTAATGGATCATAAATTAAGCAAGCAATAACACATGACGAGGAGTGGGTTATGTCCTAATAAGAGCATGCCCAGGTGTGTTATGAGGCATGAGGCGCTTGTGCTGAATGCCTTATGCACCTGGATGTGCTCTTATCAGGACATAACCCACACCTCAGAGTGTGTTATTGCCTTTATAAAGTGTGCCTACCAACTAAGGAAAAAAAATGAATAAAAAAAATGGCAAACTATTTAAAAGTTTTAAGGTTTTAATATTGAAGTAGTAAAATAGTCCCTCCTATTTAGGCACTTTATGAACTGTGTGATGCCAGTGAATGGCTCTACTCTCCCACCACACATATAAACCAATACATATTGGTAGGGTTGTACTTCCTCCTCTCCATAGACTTTTAATCCCTCACCTGAAAGCCAAACAAGCCCACCCCATTTCACTTTTAAGGCTCTTAAGATACCTTGTCAGTTCAGCTCACTCCTCCCCCGAACCCTGTGGTCTACAGTGTTTAGTAATGTGGCAGCCTGCCTCCTGAAGAACCAGCAGAAGGAAAGGTTCTTAATATCTGCGTGATAAATGTTTGCAACCTTTACTTTCATTTGGGATTTCATTTTAAATTGATGCCTGGTTGACTCTGAGCGAGTGTGTCTCGTGGCTGCCACCATACAGAGTCATTTCTGGGTTTGCAGTTTTGAAACTGTTGCTGTTGTAGCAAAGGTATTGGTTCTTTTGTTCAGGGTTGAAGGACTGACAAAGGCAGGGGTGAACAGATAAAAGGGGCAGGGAGGGGGATCGAAGGAATGGAGTGGGGAAAAGAGCTGCACAAATGACAGTGTGTCGGGGAGCCGTGGAATGGGTCAGTGGCGCAGATGTTGTCCACCAGAGTACTGGTTAGTTTTGTTATTTTCTGAGTTTTTTTTTATTAGCAGAATGAACTGGATAGAAAATGGAGCAGTATACTTGGTTATGTGTGTGTGTGTGTGTGTGTGTGTATGTGTGCTGCAGGTTGGTGATGGCAAGCAAACTCTGGTTTTGAAACGGAGAGTTTGGTGGTTGGCACAGTGATACCTGTTGTTCTGCATCCTGACCGTCTTAAGAGGTGCTGGTTGGCACATTTTGTCCTGATAAGGGCATGGGTAGAGGTACCTCTCAGCCAATCAGAACACAGAAAACTCAATGCCCACTTTATATGTTATATTGCAGTTCTTCATCAAATGAAGCAGAGCACTGATATCCCTGTTTGTCCAGCACTAGCCAGTAATACAAATAATATGGTGGAATAAAGTTGTTCATTTTGCCTGTTGTTCTGCTGCAGTGGATATAATGTGCTATTTTTACAGTGGCTCATGTTATTTCCACTATAGCTTTGTCACAGTGGCAAGGCAGAACCCACGGTATAAATAGGATATTTCATATAGCATCCAAGAATAAGTTTTTTTTTTGTTAGTCTGTAATGTTGCCAGCAGTGCAGCCTAGCACTAATGGCTTCACTTTGGTTAACCATTCGTTGCTAGGCAGCATGGTTGCTAACATTACACATTGAATAGAAACCTTCTTCCTGCATGCCCTGTGGAATATCCCCTATATATACCACACAAGTGGTGAATAAATTGAGTAAATAAATCATGTTATTTTGGGATGAATATTACTTTTTACTTAGAACACAATTTATTTCACTTAGAACATGTTATTTCTACTTAGAATCCTAAATTGAACATAGAGAACAATGAGCCAGATGGAGAGTTTACAATGGAAAGAAATGCAATTTTAAGTAAAACATGGTAAAACACAAATCAAAGCACTATAATAGTGTGGTATCTATCAAACACATAATGTGTTGCAATGGAGTGACACATTTATTTTCACGAGTGGTAAGACCCATAACTCACCAGCGGTGAAGCAAATGCATTTATTCATTTACATTTATTTATATATTGTATGCCTTTTATTTATATGGGATGCAGGAAAGAGAACATAAAAAGAAAAATAACAAATGAGAAAAGCAGGCAGACAAAAAAAAAATACATTTTCAAATTAAAGGGGAACTGTTGACACAAAATCCCTGACACTCAAGTGTGGGGCTGATCCCAATGTGCATTTTGTGGGCAAAAATATTTTGGTGTACTTACTGTTTACTGTAGTATATTAGATTTCATCAGACTGATATTGCTTAGTTGAAGGCTGACATCTTCTTTTACTACCAATCCCAGAATCCCCTGCAACTGACATCAGAGCAATAGGCAACAGTGGTAGATAAAAATGCATGCAGTGCATGCTAGAGCTTTCATAATCTCTGATCAGATGTTTTCCAGGACTGCTTTTCTCCAGGGGACAAGTACAGTCCTCTGTGACTGTACATAGGCCATGGAGGACAATGGGAACAGCAAACAAATGATCAGATATTACAGTATATTAAACTCTAACATGCACTGCAGGCTATTGAATCTAATGACTTCTGATGACTATGTTTTGTACTTTAGTGAATATTGGGCCCCAGATGTTTAGTTGTAACAGTGGCCAGAGCAATAAACACCTTTTATTATTCTAGTTTATACTTTGTTTAAGTATATAGGGCAGGATTCATGAAGCATTTTGGGACTAAGCCCCACACTGCAACTCCAGTTGCAGACAAAAAGCTCCTCAGATGCAGAATCAGAATTCACTGTCCCCCACAGCTGTGGAGATGTTTTGCCAGGTCTCACCATGCGTAACAGTTTTCTACAGCTGTGAGAACTGCCATGGCAACACCACCCACAAGCTGCCATTATTCGTGGAGCTGGTCATAATCCAGCTCCACCTTTGTGAACATCCGCAGCAGTGGGAACACTGCAAATTCACAAGTAGCAACCCACTTGCGCTGGGCTCCACAATTCATGGCAGCTTGCAGCCTGTACTGCCAGGGATATCTCCACAGTTGACAAAAACTGTTATAGGCAGTGTGATCAGCCGTAACACTTGCTGAGGTTGTGAATGCGAATCTCTGCAGCTGCAGAAATTTCAGTCTGAAACTAGCGTTGCAGTGTGGGATTAGGTGCCAGAGAGTTTTGTGAATTCAGCCAAAAGTCTTTATTACATTCAATCCAGTTAAAGTTAATAATAATGGGCAGGATTCACAAACGGCTTAAAATTCCCACAGCTGTGTGAAAACTCCAGAGCAAGTGGATTGTCAACCAATCGGCATGTACTACATACTGTACAGTGCTCCTGTACAGTTCAGTCCATGGCTGACTGGTGCCTTGTGAGGTGGGCTTTACCAGTTACTGGCTCTTATCAGGTTGTGGGGGAGTGGGGTGATGGGTCACTGACTAATGGGGTGGGGAGCCACTAGACTACTGGGGAAAGGGGATTGTTAATTCTTTATTATGAGCATTGTGATCAGGCCTGGGGGGGGGGACACTAGACTACAAGGGAAAGGAGATTGTCATTTTGTTATTATGAGCACTGTGTTTGGAGCTGGGGAGAGGAGGCAGTACACTATGGAAAAGGGGATCTGTGATTTTTTTTTTTCAACAGTGATCAGGGCTGGGATGGGGGACACTACACTACACTACGGAAAAGGGGATCGGTGACTTAAAATGTGATCTGGGCTGGAAAGAGGGACTGTGTATCCAGTCCTTGACTATGTGTGGGGCACCAACCTACCCAACGCATAGTTAAAGTAGAGTTTCAAAAGCATAACTATGCACTGGTGCAGCTGGCCATTGTTATGCTTGGGGGGGGGTCAGTATTGTGATGTGCGGCATATGCATGGGGACCCCTCATTTACATAGGTGCATCTCAATATTGTGCTCAGTGGTGCAGTCGGGGGTTCATGGCGTATTGGTGGCCTTTGAATATGGCCATGCCCCGATGGCCCGTGCAAGTATGGAGATGTGCGGTGCATCCATGGATGTGCCGCACATCTCATCTGAATATGTGGGCTAGTTTAAGAGCAATCATACACAACAAGGCTATTTTAAATCTTGAGGGTTCCATGGTAATGAGACCTCTCAAGCTGTGCTCTTGAGGTCTCTCGTTACCACGAAAACCTCTTGGTTGAAAAATAGCCTTGTTGTGCATGACTGCTCATACGCTATCCTTCATATTTATTTTGTTGTAATGTTCTCAGATTTGTTTATAATTTTTAATTCCATCAGATATTGTATGACCCTTTACAAATCCTATCCAGTTGTACTATATTATACTGTATGTAGACCGCTGTTTTCGGTTCTGTTAACTATTAATTTTGCAATGATCTCACAACCTATGTTAAGGAGAGAAATTGATCCATAATTTTCCAATAGTTGGTTTTTTTTGTTTTGTTTATGAAGTAGTATGACTGTTGCTTTTAACATTTTAGTTGGTAAGCTTTTCTTTATTAGATAGTTCAAATACTAATTTCTGAAGCCATGGAATCAAAATATCAAAAAAAAAAAAGACATGAAACGTGGTTGTTAGGTCATCTATTCCTGGGGTTTTATCTTTAGAGAGAGAGATTATATATGGAACGTTTGATTTCAGCTACTTCAGATTGCTGCTGGTCTATTTCTACAGTTCTTTGGGGAAAGTGGTCTGTTTTATATAATTTATTATTTTATTTTTGATCACTGTTATATATGTTTTGATACATTGATTTGTAGTATATGAGAAAACAGGTATAGTATAGTAGCTATTTTTTTGTCTTCTAAGACTACTTTACCTTCATCATTAGTAATATTTATATTCATATTTCTTTCTCTGTTTTTTTTAACGTAGTTGCCAGGAGTCTACCTGACTTGTCCCTGCTTGTGTGGAAATTATTTTTCAGGGTCCTCATGTTTTTTTCAATTTGACCTCCTGCATTTGTATGGCTTTCTTCTGTAAGTTGTTTTAAATTGTGTTCTCCTTTTAATACTTTTATCCATTTCTTTTCAGTCCTTTTCTAATGAGTTAAAACACGTTCTGTTGGCACTTATATTTTATTTAATATGATATGATGTAAGCTTTTATGTTTGCTTTAAAGAGACAGTTCCTTCAACCTATTTTCTGAATAACTGTGCAGTTTGTAGGCGTGAACAATGATTGCCTCTCTTGCATCCCCCTAATTATATTCTAATTTAAATATAAATGAGGTTGCTTCTCTCTCTTCTGCCCTGGCATGAAAACCAGCTTGTCACTATTCCAAAGGTCATGACCCCACTCATGCAAGGCATCATGGGAGTTGATGTATACCTGCACAAACCAACAGAAGGTATTATACTCTCATTCAGTTCTGTTATGTCATGTGAAGTCCTTGTATTCTCTAAAAACAGTTTTTCTAACTCAGATACACTTTAAACTACTTAAAACAACAGGGTACTTACTGTGCCTTGAAAAGTTTCATGTACAGCATAAGACATGAACATAGGGACTGAAGAGGACAGCAACAGCATTGACTAATACAGTAAAACTACTGCAAGCTTTAGCACAAAACCATCATAAAATTCCAGGATGAATTACATGAGTTGGATCATGACCTTTACAATAGTGTCAGGCAGGTTTTCACATCAGACTTGAGTATAATAACTTGCATTTAAATAAAGTAAACAGAGACCTTCCTTTTAAACGTATCAAGGCATGTCAAGATCCTCCTTAGGCATAAAAAAACTCACATCAAGGAGTGCTCAGTTCCTATGAAAGCCTAGTATAACAGCCTATGGGCATAGCAAACACTGATCATTTACCTACTTTGACATTGTACAAGAGCATTTTTATTTAAGCATGCAAAGACCTGTCACTAACATTTTGAGTGCACCTTTTCTTTCTTATTTGCAGAGAGACTTTAGTTTAGTTTAGTCTAGTTTAGTTTATTGTTCTAGGAATTATTACCTTTGAGCCAATGGCTCTTTTACAAAGGTTCCACATCATCAATGTACAAACAAACGAGACATGTTACATAGAATGGTCAGCAAATTATAAAGGTTTCAATAAGCCAGTATAATATAGTACATCACAGGAAAAAAACTAAACATTGGAGGAATGGTCAAGGTGGGAAGGATAGGAGGAGATATGGGGAAGGGGAGCAGACTTAGAGTAGTTAGAGGTACTCAGATGCCTTTGTCAAGAAAGGAGCACAGGAGGAGGAGGAGGATGAAAAACAGTAAAAACAGCCATGAGGGAAGAATCATTAGTCAAGGCAGTCACAGGAGCTAGAGGCTGAGAGGTGAGAGTAAAGCATAGATTTGAAAGCTCCTAGTGACGTGGAGGATGTAATGAGCGAGCTCAGGGCATTGTACCAGCTGGGGGAACGATAGGCAAAAGATCTTTGGCCCTGTGTGGTCCGGCATCTGGGGACCTGGAGAGGCTGGTGCTCCGATCTTCTGGTGGGATGGATGCTGGTATTCGGGCAAAGTAGGTCTTGGATCCACAGTGGCGGAGTGCGGCCCAAGATGGATTTTTTTGCCATCAAGCATGTGAGGTACCTTATGCGATTTGAGAGTTGCAACCATCCTGTTTCAGTGTAGAGCTCACATGTAGGAGTACGTCTTTGTGCTCCAGTGAGCAGCCGACAGGTCTTGTTTAGGGTGGTTGTGATGCGCCTTAGTGAGATGGTAGTGGCAGAGCCATAGATAATTAAGCCATAGTCTATGATTGAGATGACAGAGCTTTGGATAGCAATCCTCAGCACAGCTTGGGTAAGGCATTGCTGGTTTTGGAACAGGATACCAATGCGCTGGTTCACCATTTTCACTGCGTTATCAATGTGGGTCGCAAAGGTAAGACCTTGATCAAAGGTGATTCCAAGGTATTTAAATGTTGACACTTATTCAAGGGTATTTCCTGGGTATGTTTTGATAGCGGAATTTGTCTTTTTCTGTTTTGTGGACTGGAGAAAAGCATGGATTTTGTTTTTTTTGTGATTTAGGACCAGCTTGTGATCTAGGAACCACTTTTCAACATTGGAGAAAGCAAGTTGCTGGCTCTGGAGTAAGGGTTTTGGGTCATTATGAGAGGAGAGAATAATGGCATTGTCAACATAAAGGATTAATTGTTCCAGGCAGGATTTGGGGAGAGAGTTTAGGAAAAGGCTGAAAAGGAGGGGGCCTAGGATTGACCCCTGTGGAACACCTGAGAGGACCGATTTTGAGTCTGAGAGAACTTTGGAGATTTTTACTGATTGAGAGCATTGGTCCAGATAACTTTTAACCCAGGCACCTGGACCTTTTGAGAGCCCAAGACTGTGTAGTTGTGTGATAAGTAAGCCATGGTGAACAGTATCAAACACCTTTGTTAG
The DNA here is from genome assembly GCA_016271365.2 of Neoceratodus forsteri. NCBI lineage: Eukaryota > Metazoa > Chordata > Ceratodontiformes > Ceratodontidae > Neoceratodus > Neoceratodus forsteri. The sequence continues at coordinate 1,035,488,454 of CM057453.1, forward strand.
GTCAATGAAAACAGCTCCGGTTTGATATCCTTTGTCCAAGGCAGTGTGAATTTCTCCTGAGAATTCCAGTAGGGTGGTCGACATACTGTGTCCTTTCCTAAATCCATGTTGCTGCAAGCAGAGTATGTTATACTTATGCAGGTAGTCTGGGAGTTGGTCAGCCACAATGCATTCGAGGGCCTTGGAGAGGGGTGGAAGTATAGATATAGGCCTATAGTTTCCTGGTAGGACTTGTCACCACTTTTGAACACTGGTGTGACTATAGCAGACTTCCATTTGCTGGGAAATTGACTGAGGCAGAGGGAGAGATTGAACATTTTGGTGAGTGAGTGCACCACCTCTTCCAGGGTAAGGGACAGAATTTTAAGATCAATAGTATCACTGCTTGCTCTGGATTTAGAGATAGCCTTTTTTATATATTTGTAGACTTCATGTGCCTTAACTATTTTGAAGTGAAAAAGTGGTTGGTCAGGTGAGGCAGTAGGAGATGTTGGTTTTGGTGAGTCCATGTCAGAGAAGAAGTCCGGCGGGAGGACCCCACTGAGGTCAGTGAAAGTTTTATTTAAGGCCTTTGCCATGACCATTGGGTCTAGGGTAGTGGTTCCATCGACAGTCATTATAGTGGGAGAGGATTTGGACTGCTTACTCGTGATATTTCTGATGTGGTCCCAGAGTGATCTCCCTTCACCCCAGGAGTTTGTGAGGGCATTTTTGAAATAGGAGCTCTTCATTAGTCGGATTTGTTTGGCACATTGGTTTCGTGCCTGTTTATACTTCTGGATATCTGTTAAGGAGCCTGTGGCTCTGGCTATGTCCCAGAGGTGGTCCAGAGCTTTGAGTTGGGCCAGTAGTTTGGCCGTGAGCCAGGGATTTGAGAGTGCTATGATTTTACGCTTTTTTACTGGTGCATAGGTGTCACAGGCAGTGTTGAAAGTTGTGATAAAATAATCTGGGGCTCCGTCAACATCTAGAGTATTGTATATTGGGGACCAGTCTTGCTGTAAAACACAGGTCTTGAGCTTAGTAAGGTTTCCATGGGGTAGCACTCTGCTTGAGATGGTTTTTGGAGGTGGTTTTTGGAACTTATTTGTCCAGGTACAGATCACAGGGGAGTGGTCACTGAGAGAGTCCGGGAGAACAACTGTGTTTTTTATGTGGGCTGGGTGGCTAGCAAGGATCCAGTCAATGAGAGTGCAAGTTCCAGTTTTGTAGTTTTTTCTAGTGGGGGAGCTCACCATCTGCGTTAGGTTAGCTGCTAGGATAGCATCCTTGAGGGACCCAACGTCTGATGCGAGCCAATTTATATTAAAGTCACCAAGGAGAAGGAGCTCGGTGTCAGGTGGTTGCAATCTTACAAATTCAAGAACAGTCTAGAGGCCGGACCCTGGATCTTTAGGAGGGATACAGACAGCGGCCACAGTAAGCACTTTATTTTGGGCAACAAGTAGTAGCTTGACAGGGAGAAATTGCACAGAGGAGTTAGTGGTGGAAATGCAGACAGGGTGGCTAGAGAAGCTGTCCTTAATGTAAATAGCACAATCCCCCCCCCCTTTTATTAGTCCTGTCCAGTCTGAAAATATTGTAGCCTTGTAGTGAGATGGCATGGTCCGGAGTGCTTGGTGTCAGCCAGGTTTCAACAATGGCTAGTATGTCGGGATTGTGTTGACTGGCAAAGACTTGAAGGAATGCCAGTTTTGGAAGGAGGCTACAGATATTTAAGGTGGCGATGGTGAGACCCCCCCCCTCTGTTTTTGCTAGATTTGTTACCCTGGTAGAAACATGGCCAGGGTTTGGATGGATACTTCCTGACATCAGAAAGAGGAGGAGCAGGAGTTTAAAGGACATCTGCCACAGCTCATAGTATAACATGCAACTCCTCTGTTTCTTGTTAGTTTGAGTACAGTGTAGTCGTTTAGGGTCCCAGCGTAGGGTAATGGCTAGGAGCAGGTGTCGATTTGTCAACTTTCCTGCGGCATGAGCTGTCATTTGCACCCAGTCCTTTGTAGGAGGGTGCCACAAGTGAGGGTAGGAAGGATTTTCCATGGTGCCAGGTTGCTGGTATCGAGCTTGAATGGTTAGTGTGAGAGGTAGAGGAGACTGCAAATGTTTACTGTAGCAAGGGTGAGTGTTCCTGAGTGACTCATGACAAGCTACTGTGGACCAGAAAACTGATTGTTACTGTAGATCAAAGACCCAGAAAGTGTTAAATTTCTGAAGGTGATGAACATTAGCCTAGGACATATGCAGGATATAAAAATCCTTTGTTAGAATCTTCCCTTTGTTCTCCAAAACAGTTGTGAATAGACCTCAGAGACAAGCACACGTACTTTAAGAAAGTCAAACGGAAATGTGGATTCAATGCAGCACTCCACAACCCAGAAACTTGTATAAAAGATTTACTGACCTCACTTTTGCTTTTTGATGTCTTCCAAAAAAGTTGATTTATGTTGAGAATGCCTATACCTGGTGGTGATGTTTTGTAGTTTCTTAGTCCAGGAAATGTTCGTAGATGTTATGTCCAAGAATGGTCCAGTTCCTCCAAGTAGAAACACATGAAAAACCACAAAAACTAAACTACTGACAGAGACAAACACAAACAGCCAGCTACTCTATGTCCCTCCCTCTTTAGACTTAATAGTGACGAAAGTGAGTACAATATAATTATTAATTGCCATATACAAATCTTGTTGTTTTAAGCCATGAAAAGGCACATATTCTACTAGTGGATCTGAGTTTTCAGTTAATACGGGTGTGGTAATGTATACAAAGACAGAAAGGATGTGCACTCAGTATCCTGATGGCACTATTTGGTGGTGTGGTTATAGAGAATAATGGATAGGTAAGTGTGTGTTATGGATTTTTTCCCCACACTCAAGGTGTGTGGTGACCCATAAACCTTGACAACGAAGCTCAAGAGGTTTATGTGGTCATCACACACCAAAGGTATGTGAAAAAAATCCATAACCCACACTCACGTATCCATTATTTTTTATAATTGCTGGTGCATGGACTAGCACTGTTTACCCCAAAGGGTGAGTGGCTTGGAGGGTCACTCCATGAAGTGTGACCGAGCGGTGTTCACTATGGTAAACAATAAGCCTCCAAATGTATTTAAACAGTAATGTCTACTGTTAAAAATGTGTCGGTTTTATTTTTTAAACTTACTTTTTCTTACTTTGGTCTCAAAGAAGCCACCAAGCATCGAGTGAGAATGAGTGACTCTGCGGCTTCAGAACACTCAATGCAAGGCATTAGGGAGCATTTCTATAGCAATGCTCGCTAACACTTGTGTCCAGTCTTCTGAAGCCACTGAGGCACTTGTTCTGCTCATGCTACGCTTGGTGGCTTCTTTTACACCAAAGTAAGAAAAAGGAAGTTTAAAAAATAAATCCAACATGGTTTTCACACTGTGCACTACTGTTTTTATACATTTTGTGGCTTAACATCCAGACAACCACTGTGAGTACCTGATTTCAGTGTCTTATGCTGGCACTGCTGCGTGGCAAGGTTCAGATGCACTGTTTCTTTGGGGAATGACATTCAACCAGATTTCAGGTTATTAAGAAGTATCATATCAACTGGATTTTGGATTATTATTGCCTTTGGAGCATAATAACCCAAAATCTGATTGATATGCAGTTTTAACAAAACAGTAATCCAGTTGATATTTATGGTCCTCAGTAATTACATTTGTATATTTATGGATCACTGTATTACTGGTGGTGAACATGCTGAAACACTTTAACTATAGATTCACCTGCCATCCTGAGAAAGGGTTATTAGGACTACCCAAAACATTGGTTGGTTTGGGTGACAATTCTTTGTCTGTATACCTAAATAAATACACTGTTTTAACAACAAAGTGAGTAGTCAATATTTCCTATGTCTATAGGCTGCTTTAAAAGCATCCCATAACTTAACCACATGGTGAGTATTCTCATAATTATAAGACCAGAATTTTTGAATAGTAGCTGTGAGGTTTTCTGTAAATTCTGAAATTCTGAATAAGGTATTGACACATTTCCATTGATTAGTTCCAGTTTTCTTTCTGTTTGGGATTACTGAGCATTTTACCATTGAGTGGTCTGATAAATTAATAGTAGTTGCAGTTACAGTATGTCTGTTATATTTTGGAAGATAATGGCTAGAATGGTAGGTATATTACCCAACATCTAGAAATTTGGATATCCATATTTTTATTAAATGTTGGTCTGTTAAAAAGTCTTTGAACAATTCTGCTGTTTTTCTGTCTTCTTGTGATGGTTTACTCTTTTTATTGAATATTGAGTTAGTACCTACATTGATGTCCCTTCCCCCAAAATTGTGCTACCTTCCCCTAATAAGACCAACAAAGCAATTTCTTCAAATAGAGGGGTTAGCGCATCATCAGTCCTGCTTACCCTTTCCCAGTTCCCCAGTTCTTAGGGATAATGCTTTCATTTTCTAATGTATATATGAAACAGCTGAGGTTAGTCCTACCAAAGTATTTTTAATATTACCAAACTGACGAATATCATGCTCATATGTTGCATATTAATCTTATGTTTTTTTAATCACATTTTTTATCAAACTCTTCTATTTTTCCCCCCCACAGCCATGTTAGAGGTTTCTGGTGATTCCAATGGTTCAGAGTTACATACATGTGTCTGTGGTATTGGTAAATGAATTGGGGGAAGAGGTATAAAGGTGGAAACAGAGGTGCAGTATCTGGTGTATCAGCCTGAGGAGTCTGAACCTACGTATCTAATTTGTTAAGCATTCATACCTCTCTCTTGGTTATCTTCTCATCCTGCAAAAATTCAGCAATATCTTTGGTTATACAGTACATACAGATTTTGGCATATTCTGTACTCTTTCAATCATAAGGGTTTCTCAAATTCTTAGCTTCACTTCCAAACACCACGTGCTTCTAAAAAAAGTTTAAATCCTGTGATGGAGAGCTGGAATGGCCTTCTTGAGGAGATTGTTTCATTAAAAAAGGTTGGCAGAATCAAGAGGGGTGGGGATAGAGTTAAAGGGAAAATAAAGGTCAAAATGGGGGGGTGGAAGGAGGAGTGTGGTTGGTCAGTGGGGCAGGGTTAGTAGCTGACACTGCAATATGAGCAAACAAGATAGGCCAAATGGCCCTATTCTGCTGAATTCATTGTATATATGTTTTGATCATCTCTGGGAACTCAACTCGCACCAGCCCATCTAAGAAGCCATCTTGAAGCTCCTCTCGGACAAGATTTCTTAAAGATCACAGCATATTTGTAGGGCTGGGATTACATGATTTCTTCTCAAGGGAACAAACAGCACAAATTCAGGGACCAGATTATGTCTATCCAATTTTATAATCTGCAATAGAGAGGAAAAAACCCAAACCAGTGGAAATTGTGTCAAATTGTTGCTAAATCCAAAACATAAGATTGTAAAATTAACAAAAAAAGGCTCTGAATCCATAAGTAACTAAATGAACTATCAATTACTGCATCTGTAGTTTGCATTTAGAAACACGCCTTGGCATACAGGCCCAGATATTCAAACTGCACCCAAAAAGTGTGCAATAGCAGGAGCAAGCGCAAGTCCATTGCGCCCATGTGCAAGAGGCATGCTATTCAAACAATGAGCCGGCCAAGTTGGGCCTACAGCTGACGACTGAATATCGTACCACCTGCGCCATAGCACAACTAGGGAGGGGAAGCTGAGCAGCTCTGATGAGCCATAGCGCAACAAGGGATGTTCAGCTGAGCAGTCCAGAGGCTCCATAGCACAACCAGGGATGCCCCCCAGTAGCAGTGCAGCAATGCAACTGCACAACCAGGGGAGGTAGGGGGCCACCACCCATGCCACAGATGGGCAGAGGAACACACAGCAGAACAGACATCATCCCCCCACACCCCATGCACTGCACAACTGGGGGAGGGCTGGAATAACCACTGGCCCATGGAGAAAAGCAACCAACCCACAGCCATGCCATGGTGCCCCATCACACCCCCTGGCAAGCTGTGACTGGCACACAAGGAGGGCTGACCACCCCATGCCACACCATCCCCCCAATGCAGAGCACACCCTGCACCGTGACCCCCAGACACCCTGCCCAGGAGCAGTGTCCACCACTGCAGGAAACCCCATGCATGCCGCCACCCCCCACTGTGTCAATGCAACCCTTTACAGCACACAACCATGCAAGGCAGCCCCACCACGAGCACCCATTGGCAGGTGGCAGCACACAGCGATGCAACAACGGCATACACAGTGCCACCATGCACAGCCCCCCCCGAGGTACAGCTGAGAGACCGATCATGCGTCGGCACATGAGGTACCCCACATGGGACAGGGCATGCCCCGGACACCATCACCAGTGGTACAGCACCCTGCACACTCTCCCAAGGACACACCCCAACCCAGCACTGGCCACAACAGCCAGCACAGATACCCACAGTGGTACGTACCACACCGGATGCCACACAGTGCATGGACAAACACCCACCCATACCCAAGGGTACAACAGCACAGGGACGCAGTAGCAGGGCAACCAAGCCCCCAGCATGGGCCCGTGGAAACCATGTACACACAGCCTGCAGTCCTCCATGGCACAGGAGTGGCAGCTACCCTGCGCAGGCACTGTGGACCTGTACACCACCATCACTTGCCCAGAGCACAAGTCACAGACAGTGGTGCACATCCCCTGCAACACACACAAGCCACAGCATGGAGGTGGGACAACAACTGCGGAGGCCACAGCGTCAACCGAGGCAGACATGCACCACACCAGTGACAGAAGGCAACCCAACATTGTGATGGGTACAGTGGCTGCCCTGCATGGACAGCCACCACTGACATGCCAGCAGACCGTGCAGGGTTACAGACATGCAAGGGTGTCAGCTGCACAGGCCATGGACGGGCTGACAGGGGTGCCATGGACACAGAGCATGCACCATGGACCACTGCACACAGTCATCCAGTGCACAGGGCACAACACACACACCACAGACACTGACTGATAGCTACCCCCACACCATAGTCACCTCCTCATGGACACACACATACCCATGACTGCACCACCCCTGACGCCGAGCACACCACTGCAGCTGAGCACCTATATCCTGCTGCAAATCAGAGACCACCACAGTATTCATATCAAAAGATCTGTATTCAAAAAACATATCAAAAGGAACTATTTACAATACTATGTACAAATGGGGGGGGAGGGCCACAAACAATGTGGGGGTGGGTAAGGGGCAGGGGTGATCAAATGGGACAGGAAAGGAGGGGTGTGAGGGTGGGTCCAGAGGGGTAGGGGAAATCAGGGGCATATATATGTTCACTGGGAGCCCCGCTCCCCGCTCCGGCTGCTCCACCTGCTGTGTCTCCGCTGAACACCCAGCTCCTCAAACCCCCGCAACATGTTCAATGATGCCCTCACCACTTGCAAGATCTCCTGCAGTGTGTCATGTATGGCCTGCAGCTGGCTGACACCTAGGACAAGGGAGCACAGTTAATAGGTGTGAATGCACAGCCCCATACAGCCCACCCACTGTGCATGGCATACGGCTGTGGGACATGCCTCTGTGATGGTATGTGACCACCCACAGTGATCACGTCCACAAGACCTGCCCACCCAGGTGCATACAGCCATGCAGACCGCTGCACACACCCACCGGCCAAGTCCTGCACAGCACCACCATGGCTGTTTAGTGACATGGCTATGTGGTGCGAAGGCAGTGGCACAGCCAGGTACCTGGTGCATGCATGGGCCACCATCAACGCATTCCCAGACATGCAGTGCCACTGGACAGTGCTGACTGTAACAAGTTGCGTGCATGGCAGTGGTGTCAATGGATGGTGGCCATGCCCTGCTGCCCACCCTGTTACACAGCATGCAATAGTAATCATGGAGGTATGGCACTCACCATCATCAGGTCGGTCCCTTGGGTGCTGTTGACCATCGCCCCTCCTAGCAGCCATGTCTTCCTGCTGGCACCGCATCTCCTGGGCTAGACGCCTCTCCTCCGGCCCTGTGGTGCAAACATGGAGAGAGGGACACCAGTACAATCCTGTAGCAAAGTCCCCCTGCTCCTATGTGTGTGCAATCCCACCCAGCCAGACCCACCCACCCCACACCCTGATAACACCACCACAGCCAGCACCAGACAGTCCCTCCCCCATGTCCTGGACACATACAACCATGTTACCTATATGGAAGATAAAGGTGTGTGGACATAACACCTACCTGGCCGTGGCACCGTGCCCCTCCTGGCATGTCCCCACAGGTGAGCAAGCAGGTCCGGTTCCCTCCTCCGCAGGTTGCCATACTTGTGGCAGCACTGCTTCACCATCCTCCCCCTTCCTGTGGCCTCTTCCAGGGCATTGGCCACCTCCTCTCACACCTGGCTCCTGGACCTGTCCAGGGGTGCCTCCCCAAACAGTGGGCCATAAAGTGGCTCTACAATGGCCACCAGGTTGGCCAGTTCAACTTGGGTCCACTGTGCAGCCCTCCTCCATGCCATTCCACTTGCTCAGTCGGCTCAAAATGGTGCTCTGCAGCATGGCTCTACCACGTGCAGATGCTGTGTGGTACAGCACTGCCATTCCCTATCGCACTGTCACAGAACAGCATGATAGTGGTGCACCCATGCCTGATGCATGGCGCCTAGGGGGCAAAGGTTGGGCACAGGGCCAAGGGTCTCTGGCGCATGGACAGGCACAGTGCCATTGGAACCCAATGCATGTAGCACAATTGGATGCCTGTGTGCTACCTCCAGTAGTGGCCTACCACGCTGTTGCCCCAGTGCGCCTATGATGGTCCAGTGCCACAGCACCATATAGGTGAACATGGCTGTAGCGTCACTGGCACAATGGTGACCGTGCCCTGCATTGCTTCCCGTGCACAGCACATCAGCAGCGGGCAGATGCCTCGTCAACAACCAGCATGCGCGGTAGGGAATATTATTACTGCATGTCTGGAACTGCACCCTTGGCTCAGCACATTCAACACAATTGGGCAAAGCACAACAGCGTGATATTCAGTCATCATATGCAAATCAGCTAATCAGCCATTCAATGGCACAGCACTGCAATTTTCATCCACTTAAAGTTGCGCCTTGCCTCATTTGCATGGGTTGCGCTATAAAAGTGTGACATTGGGCTGCACTGGCCATCGTCGGTTACTGCAGTCTATTGGTGAGTTGCATGCTGTTTGGAAGTGTGGACTGTGGATCTTGGGACATGCATGGGACTGCACAGTCACAAGTATCAACTTTCATTCTTACAGGCTAAATAATGACCGAGCAAGTTGTGGGAGAGGAGGAACACAGTGGTGGGAGGAGGAGGAGGCCTAATTTCACCAAGGCCGAGACCGATGCCCTGTTTGATGCCTACCTGGATCAGGAACTGCTTCTCAGCGGATGGCAGGGAACACCACAGGCCAGTGCTGCTGCATGGAAGGAGGTGGCATGTGCAGTGAACCTGCATGGCAGCCACCAGCGCTCCGTGCAGGAGTACAAGAAGAAGATGGGCACAGACAGGAGGAGGATAAAGGAGAAGGTGGCTGCCATCAGGGCAGCATGAGCTGCGACAGGTGGCGGACAGCCAGAGGTGGTACACCTGACCCCACAGGAGAAGAGGGTTGCTGGAAGCATGCAGCATAGTGCCATTGAAGGTGTTCCAGGTGGTGGCTTCCAGACGGGTGGTAGCCCGTCACTGCATGGTAGGACATGGTCTGTCTATGGGGGGGCAGGGTAGGTAACATGCAATAATGCAACTTTGTTTTCCCTTACAGATCCTGAGCATCTGCATGGTTCAGCGGTGGTGGGCCTGTCCACTGAGGACAGTCAGATGGAGATGGAGGAGGGCCCTTCCACCTCCACAGGTATACATGGCTCAGTGCGACAGTGGGCCCGCCTGGCTGTCCAGACTGATGTTGTTGGAACAGGTGCCGAGGAGGCCCTGCCCATGTCCCAACATGCCAGCATCCACGGATGCCAGCATGCTGTGACTCAGGCTGGTGCCGGGTCCATCACCAATGATGATGTCGCTAACGGCATGGGCAGTGACATGTGTGTGCCATGGGATGACCACACAGCAGGTAACAGCGCAGCCATGGCTGTGGGTGGTGCTGCCATGGAGGCCTGTGTGTCATCACAGTCCCAGCCTGTGCCTGTCACCACCAGTGGGGCAGCACTGGTGTGTGTACAGGACAGTGGTACTGTTGCAGCCACTGCAGTGGCACCAGTGAGCCCTGGTGAGTGGCAGCCAGAGGGGCAGCATCAGCAGTCATCCAATGGGCTTGGGGGTACAGGATCAAGGGGCGGCATCAGTGCACCACCTGTGGACATGCTCAGACCTGGTCCTGGTGTGCAGTGCCCACCCTCAAGGGGTGCTGGGTATCAGGGCTGTGCACACCCTGAGGGACAGGATGCCGAGGAGGCAGATGACCTCTTGGATGAGCACCCCGCCTACTGCAAGCATCAGTCCAGCAGCAGATGTGGCTTGCGACGTTGGTGGATGCACTGTGTACGGCTCCGGAGTGGGCAGAGGAGCGTCGCAGCAGGGACACCGCTCTGATCCTGGCAGGGATGGACCGGTTGCGGGAGGATGTGACCGCTGCCATTGACAGGCAGACACAGGCATTCACTGCTGTCATGGCCACAATGGGCACACAGTCATGTGCCCATGCATCGCAGACACCACGCAGTGCACTGTCCACCCCCCATTCCTGGCATCATGCGACACCCTCCTTGTCGACACCGGGTTCAGCTGTGGGTATCCCGAGCACACCTGGTGCAGGCATGTTTGGTGTGCTGCAGACCCCTGCACGAGCATGGTCACGTTCACGCAGTGGAACCCCTGGGGGACCATCGGTGCCACCCAATGAGGCCAGTGGTCAGCCTGTCAGTGCTGGCGGGTCTTGGTGGGGCTGCCCACACATCTGTGGTGGCCGGGGAACTGTGACACATGACTGACCTGTCTCCCAATGCAGCTACTATCTGGTGCTGCCCTGTGTGAAGTGTGTCTTTCAGCAGGCATTGCACGGGTGGGTACCCGGCCCTGCATGCAGACACACAGTCCGTCTGCACACCCTCCCGGCTGCCGTCTGCAGTTGTGTGTACATGATGATGCCTGCATTGCGCTGTACACCAATGTGCAATGGGTCTCAGCATCTGACACATGCACAAAGACAGGCAGTGGGCATGGTGGCTGTGGACATGTGTGTGGCTAGGGGTGGCGTTCTGGGTCAGTGTGCCTCCTACCCTTTGTGCATGGCTGGTGTGTTTTATGTGTGTGTGTGTGTCCATCCACGTGGCATGTTAGACCTCACCCATCCCTGGTTGTGTGTGTGGTTCCATGCCCGGCCACTTCCCTTGACGGAATGCACCCTGGTGTGTGTCCATGCGTGTTTGTGGGTTGTGCCTTAGCCACTGTTGGTTGCACATGGCCCCATGACTTAATTGGGTTCACTGAAGTGCTCCTCCATGATGGTGTCCCGGTGCAGCTGTGCCAGCCGGAGCAATCAGGGGTCCCATCGCCCAAGGGGGGCTGCCCATCACCGTTGTCACCGGTGTCCTCATCGTACCCATAGCTGTCCCCCTCTTTGACCTGTACGGCTATCCCACATTCATTGGCCATATTGTGCAGGATGCAACAGGCCAGGAATAGCCTGCAGGCCTTTGAGGGGCTGTACTGTATGGAACCGCTGGAGGTGTCCAGGCAATGGAAACGTGCCTTCAGCATCCCAAACACCCGCTCGATGACATTACGTGTGGTGGTGTGTGACTCATTGTAGCATTGATGTGATGGTGTCGTTGGCCACCGGTTGGGTGTGAGCAGCCAGGGACAGAGGCTGTATCCACTGTCACCTGTGTGTAGAGGGTGGAGGTTAGTTTGGTGATCAGCATTGCCCTGCCATGGGACATGTAGGCCACTACCCATGTCACCTCTGACCATGCCCCCCCAGGCCCTATGATTGTTCATGTAGTTTGCATACTCACCCACTAGGTGGCCAGTGGGGATATCCCCACTCTCGAATCTGTGGCACAGTGCTGACTTGTGCCAGATGAAGGCATCATGTACTCCCCCAGGGTGCGTGGCACAGACATTGATTATGCGCCCCCTGGAATCGTACACCACCTGGCAGTTGATGCTGGCATAGCCCTTGTGATTTATATATGCGGCCTCCTTGGGGCCAAGTGGTGTGCAGATGGCCACACGGGTGCAGTCTATTGCCCCTAGCATGCCAGGCATACGTGTTACCCTGTGGAACTCCTGTATGTTTACTGTGCGCTCCGCCGGTGTACTGGGGAAATGGATGTACTCCACAACATGTGGCAGCAGTGCGCTGAGGAATTGGGTGAGATGGCGTGACGTGGCCAACTGGGTTATGCCTGTGGTGTCTCCATTTGGTCTCTGGAAGGTATCCATGGTGAGCAAGCACATGAAAGCTGTCACTTTGGTCTCCACTGACAGGGCACGGCTCTGTTGTGTGGGTGCCTGCATCACATCACTGCACAGCTCACAGAGCCACCTCAGAATTGCCCGATTCAGGCGGTACCGGCCCACAATCTCGGTATCACTGTACAGCTCGAAGTTGGTGCAGGCTCGGTACTGCCTGTTGGGGCATACCGCTGACAGGCCCTTCCATGGCCATGCCCTCCCTTCTGCCCACCTTCTCACCCCCCTCATTATGGCCTCCATCTGGATGGTGGCACTGGCCATGTCCCTGGCTTGTGTTCACCCCCCTGGCAGCTGTTTCTGTATTCCCCCCACTGTCCTGGCTGCTACTTCCCCTGCACTGGGAACACCTGCCTGTGCCGGCCTCACTGCTGTGTGGTGTACTTCCCCCTTCTGCACTGTGGCTCCCCACACCTTCCCCTGTGCCTGTTGCTTCCAGGTGCCCTTTTCTGCCTGGCCTTGTGTGTCCCTGCTGCCCAGTATTTCCTGCTGTCTTTGGCTCTCATGTGGCTTCCCTGTAGCGTTCTTGCACCTCTCCCTTGCTCCCTTTTATTTTGGCTCATTTCCACTGTGGCGCAACTTCTGCTGGCTCCCTTATTGCACATGGTGCATGTTGTTGAATATCGCACTGCACCATTTATGCATGGTTCCTCCCACTTCAGTTGCGCATGCATTCATTATCATTGCGCTTGTGCTCAGCATGATTTGGGGGTGCAACTGCCTCCTGCTGAATATCACAGAATGGCACATTTTCAGATGTGCACAGGTGCAACCCTATTGCGCATGGCTCAACTCTTTTGAATATCTGGGCCACTGTGTCTATCCTGGTCACCAAATACACTGGGAAATGATATCACTGTATCATGTAATCTTACACATGTGTTCTTACTTGCATTAATTCATTTAAATAAATATGGCAGGCAAAAAAAAAATATTTAACAAGGCTCACCAGGAAAGACATACTGAGCTGATATCAACTTGCTTCCAGATGAATCCAGAGTATGAGGAAAATCATATTCAGCAAATATAATATATATCTATCTAGAATAGAATAGTAAAATTGTAAAAGCAAGTCAGAATAACATATGTACAAGTAACGAAGGAAACAGATTGCCAGGGCAAAACTAGTAGTGTGTGTATATGTGTGTGTGTGTGGGGGGGGAGTCAAGGATAGTTGTAGGAGAGAGAGAGAAAAAAGTCATGAAGGAAAAATTTTAAGGAGAAAACCCCAAGATGCAAAGCGAACTAAGAAGGGAAGGGAGGACCAAAGTTTCAGAAAGTGGTATGAGAAAGCAGATTGACCAGCAGTAGATTTTCTAGAAGGACTAGTGAGGGAATGGGAAGTATTATTGCACAGAGGATAGCAGGAAGCTGAGGGAGAGGTAAGAGGAAAGTAAGGTAGGAAGGAAGGGAACCAAATCAGAATTTAGATACAGTATAAAGGAGGCACTGTGAGACAGGCGCTTGGCATCAGGAGAGGGAAGTGAAAGATCAGTGTAGAGTAAGCAGTGGTGGGTACGTGGGGAACAATCTAAAGCAAAATGACAAAAAGAGTTTAAGAGGAGCTCCAGTCTGGCAAGGAAGGATTTGGGATGTACTGTCAAAGCTGCTGCTGTAGACAGCATGCCTGATGGCTTGGCAATGGCTGGGATGAAGCATATTTAGATCACTGAACAAAATATGTCCAAACCAAGCCTGTTGTGCTAATATTCTTCAACTGAAACTCTGGCTGGAAGCTGCAACACTGAACATAGGATTTGCAAGAAAGTGAGTTGTGTTCACAACAGAGGGAGGTGAACCTTACAATTGTCTTTGGTTTGTAGCAGATATTCTGCAGGTGGAGGCTACTTCTAACTGAAAGGTGAAATAAGGAACTTAGAATTATCAGGAAAAGACAGTCTTTCAAGCAACAGAGGGAGGTGGATCTAGCTTTATGTTTGTTACAATTCTTAAGATTTTCAGTGCAGGAAGAGTTTAAAGCACAGCTGACTTATTTTGGGGCTGACTGCTTTCAGAGCACAAACCACCAGGCTGTTTTGGGGCTGGAGAGGTTTACCTGTGTCTGACTTGGATGTCTGGATTTTTCTCTGTTTGATTAGCAGGGCATTTTCTCTGTCAAATTGTTGAGTAGGGCATCTTGCTGACAGGAAGGCACTCATCGCAGCGGTGGGTCAGAGCTCTTAGCTGATTGTTTTGTGAGGACACAGTTTAGATCCAACCCTTCCCACCCTCACCCCACCCACCCCTGGAAATAGTTCCTTTATACCTGGGGTTCTGATATCATTTCCTCAAGAGTGCAAGGTGCATATCACTGTCATATCCTCTCTAACACACTGCACTGACAATATAAGCATACACATGGTATAATATATATATTTCTATATAACAAACCAATCACACACACAAACACACACACACACAAAAAGTAGATAAACATGTGGGGAGTAGTGCAATGTAATGGAGTCTTCCGGGAGTTTTTCTGGAGGCTGAGATGCTGCCCTATTTGCAGAAAACTCTCTGCCCTGAGGGAGGAAGTTGCCTGTCTTCAGGCCACACTGGACAGTAGTAGGGGAACCTTCCCCCAGGCCACACTGGACAGTAGGGAGGGAACCTCCCCCATCCAGGGAGCACCAGAGCCACCAGAGGTTGCAAAGAAAGCACAGCAGTTGGACCACAGTGGGCTCAGGGAGGGTGAGGATGGTGGAACAGAGGCACACCCAGTCAGTTGTTCCACTCCACAATCCATACACCATTCTGGGGGAGCATAGCTCCCCTATGGATGCACCAGCAGAGGAGACTAAGGAGGCTGAGGACAACTGTCACAAGGGAGGCCCACAGGAAGGAGGCAGAGGACACCACAAGGAAAGGAAGCAGCTCCTGGTGGGGGACTCAATTATTAGGGGGATAGAACTGGGGGGAGCAGGGAAAACTGAAGTAAGGTGCCTGCCTGGTGCCATGGCTTGGAGGGACAGGAAGCGCATCCTCAGGATCACGAGAACAGCTGCATGGGAGTCTGAGCTGGATGTCATTGTCCACCTAGGGACAAATGACTTGGCTCAACATGAGATTAGAGCAGTGCAAAGGACTTTGTAGAATTGGGGAGAGGCCTAAGACAAGTAGCACACACAGTATCCTTCTCAGAGGTGCTGCCTGTCAATGGCATGAGTGAGGTGAGGGTACTTTGCACCATGCAGTTTAATGAATGGTTGAAAAAATGGTGTGGAGCACAGGGTTTGGCTTCATTGGGGACTGGGGTTCCACCTGGAGGACACCAGCCTATACTGGCAGGATGGTCTGCATCTGTCCAGGAAGGAACAAGTCTTTTGAGCAATCGGTTTAAATGCTTCATTGGCAAGCTTTAAACTAGTCAAGGGGAGGCACTGATAAGCACTAAGAAAATCCCAGCCTCTCCCTACAAAACAGGGTACTAAATGAGAAAAAGACCGAGGTGGAAAGGTCAGTGGGGGATGCTGCAACAGAAGGTAAAGCCATCAAAAAATGGATAGCAATGAGTACCAATGCCCGTAGTCTGAGTAACAAGCTTCCTGAATTAGTGGCCTTGATGGAGGAGGAACATCTGGATATCTTGGCAGTCACAGAAACATGGTACACACAAAACCATGACTGGGACATAAACATACCAGGATACACTATCTACAGGAGCGACAGGAAGGGTAAAAGAGGAGGAGGAGTAGCTATTTACATAAGGGAAGGAATTAAAGCTACACAACAAAAGGGTAAACAGGGAGGAGAAGAAGCACTGTGGGTAAATTTGGAGACTGGCAATGGCACCACAATCCGCACAGGGGTTATATACAGACCCCCTTCTCAGGGGGAGGAAATGGACAAGGAAATGATAGAAAGTATACTTAGAATGGCAGAAAAAGGGGAGATATTGCTGATGGGTGATCTAAATATGTCAGATGTTAACTGGAGTGCAGTTGCAGCAGCCACTTCGAAGAGTGAGGTTATTCTAGATGCCCTACAGGGGGCATGCCTTAGACAACTAGTATTGGAGTGCACTCGAGAGGGAGCAATCTTAGACCTGGTTCTCTCAAATGGAGTTGAAGAGAGGATCACAAATGTAGAAGTGGGTAGCCATCTGGGAACTAGCGACCATCGAACAGTATGGTTCACAATAAACACAGCAATAGAGTCAAGCCATACAAAGGCAAAAGTACTGGACTTTAGGAGGGCTGACTTTGCCAAAATGGCTGAGTGCCTAAGGAATGCACTAGCAAATGGGCAGGAAGGAGGGGTGGAAGAACAATGGAGAATAATAAAAACTGCCATCACAGAGGTAACAAGCCTTTGTGTGAAGCAAATAAACAAAACAAAACGATATAAGAAACCACTATGGTTCTCAAAGGAAGTGGCAGTGAAGGTTCAAGAGAAAAAGAAAGCATTCAGGAAGTACGAGGAATCACAGAAGGAGCAGGACAGAGAACTGTATCAGTTAAAGCAAAAGCAAGCTGGGAAGGCAGTCAGAACAGCAAAGGCCCAAACCGAGGAAAAGATAGCCAACTCAGTTAAGAAGGGGGATAAAACCTTTTATAGGTACATCAGGGAGCGAAGGAAGCCCAAGGGAGGGATAGTGAGGCTTAATAAAGGGAGGGAGGGTGGGCAGAGGGTGACTGTGAAAAGGCAGAGATACTAAACAAATATTTTTGCTTGGTATTTACAAAAGAAGAGGGGGGAGATACCTAAAACAAACAGTAGAAACACTCTGGATACAGAAGTTGATACCAGCCCATTTACAGAAGAAAGGGTTCTGAAAGAACTCTTAAAACTGAAGGTGGACAAAGCAATGGGACCTGATTGGATTCATCCTAGAATTCTAAAAGAACTAAGGGTAGAACTAGTGACACCACTGACTATACCCTCTTTAACAAATCATGGGAGGATGGGGTGGTACCCAAGGACTGGAGGAGGGCAGATGTGATTCCCCTTCACAAAAGTGGGAGCAAGGCAGAAGCAGGAAACTACAGACCTGTTAGTTTAACCTCAGTGGTAGGGAAAATGATGGAATCACTTCTGAAGGAAAGAATTGTCGAGTATCTAGAGGCCAGAGGGGCACAGGACCCAAGGCAGCATGGATTCACAGCGGGAAGGTCATGCCAGACAAATCTGATAGATTTCTTTGACTGGGTGACCAACGTAGTAGATCAGGGAGGGTCTGTGGACATGGCCTACCTAGACTTTAGCAAGGCATTTGACACAGTCCCACACAAAAAAATAATATACAAGTTAGCCAGATTGGGAGTGGGTCCCAAGATGACAGCCTGGGTAAAGAATTGGCTGGAGAACAGGACACAGTTAGTAATAGTAAATGGAGTCCACTCTGAAGAAAGGGGGGGTTACTAGTGGGGTACTGCAGGGTTCAGTATTAGGACCAGTCCTCTTCAATGTCTTTATACTGTAAGCGACATTGCAGAGGGACTGGAAGGAAAAGTATGTCTCTTTGCAGATGACACAAAGATCTGCAACAGAGTTGATGCACAAGGTGGGTTGGAAAGGATGAGAAGGGACTTGGCAAGGTTAGAGGAATGGTCAAATGTATGGCAGGTTAGATTCAATGCTAAGAAGTGCAAGGTAATGCACCTGGGAAACAAAAACCCAGGGGAAGAGTACTGTACACAATGGGGGGTGAGATACTAACAACAACAAAAATGGAAAGGGACCTGGGGGTAGTCATATCAGATGACCTAAAGGTGGGCAAGCAATGTGAGAGGGCAGCAAGGAGGGCTGGGGAGATACTGGGATGCATAGGGAGAGGCATCACCAGTAGAAAACAGGAAGTTATTATCCCTCTGTACAGACAGCTGGAGAGACCCCATCTGGAGTACTGCGTGCAGTTCTGGAGACCAAATCTCCGCAAAGACATAGACAGAATGGAAGCTGTCCAGAGGAGGCAACTAAAATGGTGCAGGGTCTGCCCTGGAAGACATATGAAGAGACTTAAGGAGCTTAATATGTATAGCCTCGAGGAAAGGAGGAGAGGGGACATGATAGAAACTTTCAAGTACCTCAAGGGAATCAACAAAGTCCAAGAGGGTAGCATATTTCAAAAAAGAGGTGTGCAAGAACAAGGGGCACAATTTGAAGATAGAGGGGGCAGCTCAGAGGTAATTTAAGGAAGTATTTTTTCACAGAGAGGGTTGTGGATGCGTGGAATAGCCTTCCGGAGGAGGTTGTGGAGTCAAAAACAGTGGTGGAATTCAAGCATGCATGGGACAGTCATAAGGCAATTCTAGGGGGTCGGGGTAGGAAGAAGTAGGCTGCTGGTTAACTAGGATCTGCAGCTTATCCATTAGGTAGGGAAATGGGCAGACTGGGTGGGCCAAGCAGTCCTTATCTGCCATCAAATTCTATGTTTCTATGTTGTGATAGTGCCAGTGTCACCCAAGGGTCCCTATTGTGGATGCTGGACTGACAGAATATATTTTGTGAGAGTAAAGTAGTGGGACAACATGCCATGAACAGAGCAGAATTTATTTGTACTGACATGCTACAGATAGTATTCCATAGTACAGAGCTCTGCATATATTAATTTATTTTAGCTGTTTCTGTGGCCTAAATTATAGGTGCTGCAGCAGCACATGACAACGAAGGAGGACAAGGCTGGTTTTTCACTTGTTGCCCAATGTATAATATATTCAGGGTTTTTGGGTCTGTTTCTCATAGAGACATAGAGGTTGTCAGCAGATAAGGACCACTTGGCTCACCTAGTCTGCCCAAAATACCCTTTCAATAGTGCCACCTGAGACCCTACTTGGACTCGGGCTTACACCCCCCCTCACTTCTAAGATTCCCTTGTGTCTATCCCATGCATTCTTAAATCCTGTGACTGTTCTAGCCCCCAACACTTCCTCTGGGAAGCTATTCCAAGCATCCGCCACCCTCTCCATGAAAAAGTACTTCCTCATGTTTCCCATGCGCTCCCCCCAGCTTCATATTGTGTCCCCTTGTCTATGAAAGTTTCAGTTTTATCAAATTCCTAAAAAAAAAACGCACATGCTTAACATTAGTTGCTGCTGTCTTAAGATACTCCAAAGCATAAAAGTCAGATTAATGTAGGTCTGGGGTTGACCGTGATCCTTTACTTGTACAAGTCATTGTGTAGGGTCAATATGGTAGCATCAGCAACAATGTCTGACTGGTTAAAAGCTACAGAAGCTTAATAATGTTTAATTGAAAATCTATAATGATTTCCTTCATCAGGCATTGAACATCCCAGTTGCTCAGTTAAAACATGCTGGTCTGTTTGGCCAGTTTTCAACTCCTTCTCAGCCTCCTTTCCTCAGGTAGAGTAGAAGTGAGTCTCCAAAACTGAAAGCGGTAGGGTAAATACCTTGCTTGGTTCCCTTTGCAGGGGGTTTGGGCTGTACTACCATCTCTGTACTGTACAACCATGCCAAAGCTGTCATTCCTTCCAGTGATATCATGTGTAGTTACATTTTTCACTTAAACAGTGATTGTTTTTGCATATTAGTTTGTGTGCACTGGCAACACTTTGGATTTCACCTTTAACACTGTTGGTAGTCAATATGCTTCTAGCATGTCTATGATTAGAAACACAGAAACATAGAAGTTGTAGGCAGATAGGGACCTTATGGTCCATCAAGTCTGCCTTTGTTTTTCTACCCCGCCCCCCACTTAGCTGCCTGCTTGAGTATACCACAATGCCTGGCCCTTATCCACTTGAATTCTCCCACTGTCTTTGTCACTACCACCCCCTCCGGCAAGCTATTCCACAGTTGAATGATGTACTCTGTGAAGAAGAATTTCCTCATACTGCTCCTGAACCTACCTCCCTTGAGGTGAAGGTCATGCCCACTTGTTCTGCTGTAGTCTTTTACCTGAAAGCGGTTCTGCACCTGCACCTTGTTGTTGCCCTTTTTTTTTATTAACACTTTTTACACTCCTTCGCAGATCTGACAGGGGCTATGACCCCTCCTCAGGAGGGATATGTCCTCTGGCCCGCTGCTTGCTCCGCTCCATCACCCCTATAGTTCCCCTGCATATTCCCCCCCCAACGGGCCGGGGTTGGGGCAAGGAGTGCTGGCATGCTCCCTTCCCCATAGCACAATTCCAGAATCATGGGTAGTCTTGCAGGAATGATTGGGCCCTCACAAGTCCTTTTGGGTCCTGGTTTTTCCTCTGTTTTTCCTCCCGCGCCCACACCCATGCAATGGGTGGGCAGGCTGTCTCCATCTTTGCCAAGACAACCAATCACCCTGGATGTGGGCCAACCCCTGTATGTGGCCATGCATTGGTGCCACCACCCAGCCACCGGGTCACTGCTGGGTGTCAGTCGACAGTGCGCAGTGCTAATACCCCCCTCCCCAAGGAAGGAAAGCAGTCCAAAGATGCTCAATCCTTCCACCCCCGGCCAACCCCCCAAGCAACCCAAGCTTGTTCCAGAATCTGGGTTGCTGGCATGGTGTGAGGTGTGGAATTCAGTGCCTCAACCCTCAGTGCCACCAGGATGGCTCCTTGTTGTTGCCTTTAAGGTATTTAAATGTCTCTGTCATGTCCCCGTGATTCCTGTGCTGCTCTAGGGAGTATAAGTTAAATTCACTGAGTCTGGTTTCGTACGGCTTCTGGTGCAAGCCCTGAACCATCTTTGCTGCTATTCTCTGCACTGTCTACAGCCTATCTGTGTCCCTCCTGACGTGTGGCCTTCAGAACTGCACGCAGTATTCCAGGTGAGGTCTTACCAAGGATCAATACAGTGGCATGATCACTTCATGCCTCCTGCTTGTGATGCCTCTTCTTATGTATCCTAGGATACCACTAACTTTTAGTGCTGCTTTCTTGCATTGTTTGCTGACCTTGAGGTCATCTGATATGATAACCCCCAGGTCTCACTCTAGTCTTGCATCCACCAGCTGCTCCCCTTCCATTGAATACAGTTTCCCTGGGTTATGTTTTCCCAGGTGCAAGATTTCACATTTTTTTGGCATTGAATTTCAATTGTTAGATCCTTGACAATTCCTCCAGATTTCCCAGATATGATTCCATGCTTTGTTGCCCCTCTGGTGTGTCAGCCCTGTTGCCAGTTTTGGTGTCACCAGCAAACAGGCACACCTTTCCCTTCAGTCCATCAGCAATGTCGCTAATAAATAAGTTGAAGCGGATCTGCCCCAGTACTGAGCCCTGAGGATCTGGATCTTCCTGTCATTTTGTAGTCTGATCCCATCACAAATAGGACAGTCTAAATTGGATGACAATGCCCAGCTTTTTGGCACCCCAGTGCCACACTGTGCCAACTGGATCTTCTCATTCCAGTGGTGTCTTTTGAGCCTCTCTGTGGTAGGCCTGTGTTAGCAGTCCATGCATAGGGAGTACTTTTCCTTTCTTTTGTGCCTCTCATTCCTTATACAGTCGAACCAGATACTCCAACATGTGAGCATTTATTCCAGTCAAAGCTGCCACATTGTCATACATTCCAGACTCCAGGCATACCAATTCCAAAGTTTCTACTGGCTCTCCAGTTCCATCCACCTTCATGAAAAGTGATCCATTCCTTTGCATATCTTAGGTAAGGGAAGGGCTTGTCACTTAGCTCCCACATGTTTAACCACCTCCTGGGATGTATTGCCTCATCAGAGGAATGCTGGTCATACAACATCTTAGAGATGAGTGTAATTTAGAAGACACTGTCCAGTAGGACTCAGGTCAGTGCTAACTTTATGGAAAAGGTTGCCTCAGTAGAGAGAGACCCATGAGCTTGGCTAGGGTAGCTGTCAAAACTGCTGTAGGTAGCATGCCTGATAACTTGGCAATAGCAGGGATGGAGCATCTGATGCATAGGTGGTCTAATGCGCTCTTTTAACGGGCCCTGCTTTTTCCCGGAACTTGTCATTCACCTTCCATAAATTCTCTGGCAACTGACACTCCCTCTGTACATGTTCATCTTCTTCACAATGGTACCAGAAGACCACTTTCTGCTGATCTCGGTTATGTGATATCACTCTCACAGGCATCTGGATCTTGCCTCCCTCCTTCAGGATTTTGTCATGGGTGATCTAGTCAGGGTCCCTCACCATAGCAGGTTCTGGTATAGTGTGCCTCTCCACATGTGATCTCACAGCCTGGAAGCTGCAGTTGTGCTGGAAGAATCCCATTGCAAGCTCTGACAAACTTCTCATCTGTGCTTGCTTGACTGTCCTGCTTACTTCATCCAAGGCTGCATTAATGGGCATCGAACTGTGAGCAACCTCCAATATTTCTTGAGAAGTCTCTCTTTTTTGCAATCTGATCTTCCTGTTTCTATACCCCTTAGACCAGTTTTCCATAGGTTGCAGTAAGTCTATACAATTTATCAAGCACAAGTTAAATTTGGTTGGAGTACATAGCTCCTTGCAGCACTTGTTCCACCTAGACATGGTTCATGTTGGCAGACAACAAGCCCCCTGCCTGGTTCACCCTCTGCACCACTTTCTTAATCCTCATCAGGAAGTCAGAAAGCCTCTCTACCTCTCTCTGCTCTGTTAGGATTAACAGAGTCATAATTCATACAGATTTCTCCACACTCCTAATATAACTTCTAATGTAAAATACAGTTTAGTGGGGTTATATCAGGCCTGGTAACCTACAAGCCCTGGATGGCAGCCAGTGTTGGTCCTCTGAGGCACTCACCTATCCAATATTTCTATTTCTACTTAGAACCTTTCAGATCCTGTACTTAGTGTGTTGCCTGTTCAATCCATGTGTCCAAGTTCTCCCTAAACCCGGGGTAGGCTTGATTTCTGAAAAAGTAGAGTTTCTTATACTCTTTGTACTGTCAAGGTGACATCTGTGCCTTCTCGATGAAGAGTCCCACTGTCTGCAGTAGCAACTCTTTGGATGTCATCAGGTTCCAGCTTGGTGCCATGACTACATGCAAGTCCTGCCCTGTCTTGTAGTTCAAACAAGGTTTAGATGCCTTACCTGTTAATCTCCTGGTATTTGTATCCAAAGTTTAAATACATTGCATGGTGCCTTCACCTAAAGGAAAGTTTTAAGTGGACCTAGTGTCATTATGGTACAACCGCCTGGGATGCAGTACCTCACCACCTCCCTACTCATGAACCAATATAGTGGAGTAAAAGTTCCTCAACGAGTATCCCCTTCACTCTAAAATGAATAACAATGGATAATGAATTCAAACAGAAAAACAACAGTTTTATTTAATGGTTGCTCTATAAATAGGAAAAAAGGTTAAAAGCAGGCGAGGTATACTGTGCACAGTCTGGCTGGTCTTCTGTGCCCTCTTAGGCCTAGTCTGATTTATCACAAAGCAGCTTTTCAAGTGCCCCACAAGGAGCAGCCAACATAATCATTCCCTTGGGCTGTTGTTAACTGCCTTTTCTACCATGACCCTTAAACTGTGTCTGCCCCTACACCATGCTTTCATAATACAATGTGCTATGTCAGCCCTCCTGTACTGGGGATACTGCCTTCTCCTCACTGGCACTAGTGTGTAAACCCTTGTAACTAACATGTTTCTCCCACTGCTTCACTGAATATCCAGGTGTGGTAATGTTATAGGCTTGATGATTGGCAGAGATGCACTTCAAAATTGAGGGCAATGCTTTTCAGTTAAACCCTGCTCAAATCCAAAAGCTTTCAAAACTCCATGGGGTATGATAAATCCTGGCTGGATGGCCAAGTCCAGTAAATGCTTTCCACCTCCTTCTCTGAGACCAGAAGATCTCCCTCAATGTACAGGGGTGATGGCACAGTTCTCACTGAGTCCCTCTCTGACTGGTTTCACTATCTTCTTCATCCGTTCACTCACTCCTATCTGTGGTGGTGTTCAGAGTTACAGGGCTTCAGCTGTCTCTCTGATGCTGCTCAGGAGCTGTCCTGGCTTCATCAGTCGGTCAGCGACCTCATTGTTTTGCAGTGCAGCTAGGAGCCTAGGGGTTATATGTCAAACACTCAACACCCAGGCATCCTGTCCCTAGTGTTTCGTGATAAGCAATGCCTGGCTGTAGCACTGGCTAGCAGACTCCAGATTTACTGCTGAACCCATATGTCAGCTTTGGCATAGACACAGCACAGTAGAGTCTCTCATTCAAGCTGCAGCTTTCATCCTTTTCTTTCATGCTGCTCTAGCATGTGATTACCTTATTTTTGTAGGAGAAATTCTGCTCCCACTTCTCATCTCTCTCAGGAAGAAATGTTGCCTGCTCTTTTAGCAGCTTCAGCAGCTTGCCTCCCACTGCAGTTAGACACAGACTGACTGGACTTAAGAACAGCTCTTTCTGTTCAGTCAAGGATCCTAGTTCATCTTTGGTCTATTGTCATGTCAATCTATGGCCAGAACCGAGGTCCATATCTCAGCAGTTCATTAGCCACAAAGTCATGCCAGGATTTCTGGAGTTCTTCTGTGTCCTAAGAGCTCCTTGCACTTCCTCTTTCAGGTTGTGTAGCCTGATTGGTGGAAGGTGTTAACCCTAACCCCTGTTACCATGGTAAGAGTGGTCAGGGTGTACAAAGGTGGCAGCACCCTGTGTGTGGTGGGGGCACAGTCTCCAATTGTTTATTTAAAAAAGGATTCCTTACCATAATCAATTATTTGTTGCCCCTGAAGTGATTGGGGCAGGTTGTGCTAGCAGTCTGGTCCAATTGGGTGGCTGATCATGGGATCTCTGATCCTCTTGCAATCATGATTTCTTATTTCATTGTCAGCAGCAGTTGATACTTTAGATGTGTGGTGATAACTGCATGTGTGCAGTTGCAGGAGGTGCCAAATGATCCTAGTTCCCTCTCCACTGCTAATCCTCATCAGCAGTCCATGGAAGCAGCTGCCATGGTGGGGCATGACTCAATGGGGCCAAACAGGTAAGCCCCTAGAAAGTGGAGGGAGGGATTACGCATATAAACTATTCAATCAGTGTTTGCCAGTTTGGGTCATTTAATAACATTTGGAAAAAACATCCTCTTCTTGCTGCATGGCCTTTCCTTCCATGCCCCTGCCGTATTTCTGATGGCATACAGTATGATCAGCAGACATCCATTTGCCAGAATGCCAGTGTACAGTGCAGTAAAATGCAACAGTGCTGAATGCACTGGAGAGAGCTCTTTTTTATTGCTTTGTGTACTTGTATGAAAACATGAGCCATGAAAACACTCAGTTTAGCGCTATCTATGCTAAATCAATCATGGTGTTTTTGCAGATCATTTGAATTTGGAGGTTAGTTGCTGTTTGTCTTTTTTGTCAGGGAATGGTGGAGTTGCATTATTTTTGATCTTTTCACATTATTCTTGACCTGTTCACATTCTATTGTAGAGCACAGTCCCATGTGACCAAGCTTTGACCAACGAGGAGGCCAAGTTGGTTAGATACCCTTGATCAAGCTATTTAATCTTTCAGGTCTAGCCCAGCCCAGCTGAGTAACAGGTGTAAGCACGGCAAGACAAATACAGGAAGAAAGAACAATGTGGTTAAAGTCTGAATAACAAGAATTAGAGATGCAGTGAAGTTATACTCCACCCGTGGATGCAGCGTGAAGTCACCAACTTCGCCACTTTACATGTTTTGCAATGTTTTTTAAGAACTTTGCCTAATTTCACACTTCTCCCATATGTGAAGTCCAAGCCTAAAGTACAAAGTTGCAAGACCACAAAATGCTCTGTAGATATCAAGTTACCAGCCAACACACCCAGGAGTTCAGAGATTAACACTGATGTTTGTATGTTATTGTGGTCTGATTCCACTACTTCTGCTTTAACAATGAACATGGGCTGCCTCAGCACCCTTAATAGTGGAATCCCCTGACTAATGCAGCTAGTGTCACTAATCACAGCCCATGTGGCATGATCAAATGGCTTTAGGATCACATTTAAGGACTACATAAGTTGCCAGTCATCGGTGAAATATAAGCCCCAGCACTGTCTCTGCACATATGCAGCATCATGTAGTCAGACAATGCAGATTGCTGCTCATACATACGTTCTAATATTGCTAGTGTTGAATTCAAATGAGTGACCACCTCTTGTTTCAGATGTAGCCGAGGCAGGCCATTCTGTATCTGTAGTGCCTGAAGCTGATCTCTTGCCTTGCCAGACCGTGCAAAATGGGCACATGTGCACCCATACACAGTCAACAAGCTATTCTGCTGTAAGTGTGCCAGGGACTCCTGCACAACCAGATTTAAGCAAAGGGCCATACATGGCACCCTTATATAGCCACCATCACTAACTGCTTTGAGCACATTTGCCCCATTGTCAGTGGCAAAGAACCCAGTGTTTAGACCAATTGGGTGCAGCCAATTATCCACCTCTTCTAAGATACTGGTCAGAATATTGGCCCCAGTACGGTTGTTCAGCACAATCTTCATCACAACTGTTGCATGCTCTCTGATTGCTCACTTTTGCTTGTGGCCACTTGCAATAATGCAGCAATCCTGATTAGGGTAGTTTTTGACAACGGGGTTCCTGACACCCTCCAGTTCAACCCAGTGTCCTGTTACACACTTGTACAGTATGAGCAGGCAGCTGTTGGCCCACTGCTCCACAGATCTGTGGTCAAATGCACATACTCACATGCACTGTGACGCAAGGCATGTTTGATAGTATTTATAAGCGAATCACTTATTTCGGAGATTGGCGGACATGAGAAATGGGTACGACTGGGATAGGTTTTAGCAATAAAACACTGGAAACCTTCATTTTGCGCAAAAGAAAATGGCAGCAGGTCAATAGCAATCATTTCAGCTGCTGCATCATTTAATTCTCCAGCAGGTATGTGATTTGGTGGGTATTTGGTGTTTCTGCTGAGCAAGCTCGTTAGGATCAGCTGTACCTTTTTACTCATGGGTGTGCTAGACTTTATGGGAACTGGAAGCACTCTGCTAGGAACAATGCTGGGGCTAGAGGTTACAGAGGTCATCAGGACTCTGTTTTTTTGGGGGCCTGCATTCTTTCCCAACACCGACTTCCCATAAAGCTGCTGCTGCCACTTTCACTGTGTTGACTGCGTGTCAGTGTCAGTGGTGTTTGATCAATAAGCTCCACAGCCTTGTCCTCCTCCTCCTTCTCCTTCTTCTTCTCCTCTCTACTGTGGACAAATGTGAAGGACTGTCTTATTGGGGGGGCCCCCTGTCTAACAGAACCAGCAGCAGATCTACCCGTAGCAGCATTTTTACAGTGTGCTGCCCACACTGAGCCATGTTTCCCTTTAAGATGGGTGTGCTGCCCCCCGCATTCCAATGTGACTGCCTTTTTTGCCTCTGCTGACCCTGGCCTGGCAAAGATGACATACTGCTATACTGATGTCTTTGGGATCAATAACATAAAAATTCCACATCAAGAAATTTGTAGGTCTTATCAATATGTATTCTGGAGATTGTTCTGATTGGGATGTTAATGGCTGGCTTCTGGATGGCACTGATATGGTGGTAAACTGGATGATGATGCCACAGTTGTCACATGGCTGCTGCGTGTGCTCCTGCAATCTTTGATAACTCTACTGCTAACACTGGCATAATACCAGGCTGTTGTTTACTACTTTTCTGTTTAACTCTACGTAGAAATATCCTTGCAGTTGGGTTATTTATCTCACTAATGTTCTCTGTATCTGTTTTCTTTCTTTTTTTAACCTAGGATTCCTCTGGCTGCTCTGCAGGGTCAGTGACACTGTCATCATCGCTGAAATGAACACTACCCACGACCCATGTCCCATTCCTCATCCTCTTTCTCTTTCTCCTCCTCCTCTTCCACTTTCTTATGCTTCTCATCTTTGGTTGCTTCTGTCATGCAACTCATTTCCTGACCTGACCCTCATCCTCCTTTTTCTTAACATCCAGCAGCTGACCACTTCTGTGGAGAATTCTGGTGTCTGTGGATTCCGTGGCTGAAGGGTTTCAGGGACATTTTGGGGAGAAATATTTAGATTTAACTGTTTACCTATGACACTTCCACACATGGCAACATCATCAGCACACCTCACCATCACCATCAAGAATGACTGCTGCTAAATTGCTAGCAGTGTACTGGACTGTCTTCTTACTACCAACAAAAGAGCTGCTACAGTTGCCTTCTTTGGACATGGGTGCTGCTACACCAGTGGCTCCTACCAGTGATGACCCACCAGTACTTCCCCCCAATCAAACTGCTGCACACATCCTCATGGACTGATGGGGCCACTATAGTATCAGTTACCACCCTTTCCTCCTCTGACACTCGATGACCAAAAAAAGTGTCCCAGGAACTGGTTGAGTATAATTGCTATTATTCGCCCCTACCTTCAGCCTCTTCCTTGCCCACCATCACAGGTTTTATGCTTATCATCAGCACCAACCCTGCTACACATTATTATTTTTTTTTTAAAGGTGTGAACCCAGTTCAGGAAAATCCGCCCGAATCAGCAGAAGTAATGGTAGTGAGTTGAACCACTTCTGAACAGTTTTTACTGTTCAGAATGGTTTGGATAGCTGCTAGTTTACCGCCTGATTCAGTTGGAGGCAGCAAAAGGAGTTGGAGGGTGGCTGGAGCAGGAATGACATCTAGCATGAGAGCTGTAGGAGGGACCAGACAGAGAGATTCTCTGTCATATTTTCTCATTGGACTGGGGCACATCCATCTATGTAAGGTGGCATCTGGTTGAGTTGTGCTAGGAGGAACCCACATGGTTACCTTACATGCTGGCTGTTTGCTACTGTAGTGTACTCAGTGCATTGCAGTCATTAGACAGAGAAGGAGCAGCTCTGCACTGCACTGTGTTCATTTTTCGTTTGTCTTGTCATCGTCAGCATTGCACGTACAGAATCAATACTACTTAAATTTGAGCCAAAGAATTGAGGATTATAAAAAATATATATATGAAGAGAGAAAATCTGTGAGGCAAAAATGGAGGTTGATGCGGAGAGGAGAGAAGCAAGTGAGCATTACTGACTGAGGCAGAAGGCAGGCAGTCTACAACTCTGCAGTGAATTCTTTTTCTGTCCCGCAAAAAGAGAAGAAAGCCAAAAAAAGTAAAAAAAAAAAAATGTGGTTGTGAAAAGAACATTTTTAAAGTAACTTAATTTTCTTTCTTTCTGTGAACCAACAGGTGGGGAAGTGGAGTAGAGGGGGAAGTGATAACTTATGAGTGGGCAGAGGCTAGTAGGTGCAGTACTAGCCTGCATTAGCCAGTCATCTGGATCAGCTGCAGGCTTCTTGAGACAGGGTTAGGCCAGTTGGTGAGGTGACCCCTGATTTTTTTTTTCCCTTTATAAGCCAGAGGCTGAGCAACAGTGTGAACCAGCCTAACAGAATAATATAGCAGACTTGTGTCTGAAATTCAATTAAAATCTGACAGCCACTAGTGCCACTTGCATACTTTCTGTGTGACCCGAAACAATTCAGTCAGCTCTCCTCCCTGTGCTCCATGGGGCACACCTACAAGCTTTGGATCAGTGGGCCCTCCATCATGTGGAAAATAAAACAATGAGTAAAAAATAATGCTTGCTTTGGCAAGACTGTGTCGTAGTGGATTAGGCCCAGTTTGTGACCCCTGAATCTTCAATTTGAACTCTAGCATTGTCTGTGGCTAGCACCAGCCCTTATAGCTCAGAGGTCCAGAGTGTGAACTGTAAATCAGAAAAATGTAGCGGGCCTGTGTTTGAAATACAGTTAAATCTGACAGCCACCAGTTCCACTTGCATACTGTTTGTATGACCCTGAACAAATCAGTCAGCTCTCCTCCCTGTGTTCCTGGGGCACACCTACTAGGTTAGGTTCAGTGGGCATTTTGTCATGTGGACTATAACAAAAAAAAAATTTAAATTAAACAGTCCTTGCTTTTGAAGGACTGTGTCATAGAGGGTTAGGCCAGGTTTGTGACCCCCGAATCTTCAATTGAAGAAAGCTTCTTTGGACCCCGACTGCCATGCAAACTACAGACCAATCTCTAACTTCCCCTTTTTGGGGAAGGTGATTGAGAAAGTAGTGGCTGTACAGCTGGAGAATCATTTGACCATCCACGACATCTATGAACCCCTCCAATCTGGTTTTTGAAAGAGGCATAGTGCTGAGACAGCACTGGTTTGGGTGCACAATGATCTATTGATGGCCAGAGATGGGAAAAACTGTTCCATCTTGGTTCTTCAAGATCTCTCTTCAGTGTTTGACACTGTGGACCATGGGGTCTTACTTGATCACCTGAGGTTCATCTGCGGACTGTCGGGTGCATTCCTCAAATGGTTTACATCTTCTCTCACTGGAAGAACTCAGAGAGTGGTGTCTGGAGTTTATTCTTCAGATCCAGTTTCTCTGTCATGCGGGATTCCTCAGGGTTAAATATTGTCCCCCATGTTGTTTGCAGTATATATGCTGCTCATCAGAGACATTGTAAGAAGGTATGTGCTGAGGTTTCATTGTTATGCCGAAGATACCCAGCTCTACCTTTCTTTTGCACCTGACCAGGATGGAGCTCTCTCAGTCTTTAACAACTGCCTCACAGAAATCCAGGACTGGATGGATTTGAACTGGTTGAAGTTGAACTCAGAAAAGACTGAGGTGCTGATTGTGGATCCGGTGCGCCAGATAGGGGGGTCAGGGGTTGGTTTATCCACTGGGCTTTTTCTCAGGGGTTTACCACTCTTGACCTCTGAACAGGTGTGAAACCTGGGGGTAATTTTTGATGAAGGGCTGACTCTGCATTCGCAGGTGTCAGCTGTCGTCAAATCCTCTTTTTACCATCTGAGGAATATCTCCAGGACTAAGCACCTTGTTCCATCTGGCGATCTTCCTACGCTGATCCACACTTTTGTGACCTTTCGCTTGGAATACTGCAACTCCTTTTACCTAGGGCTTCCTGGGGTGGAAATCTGCTGCTTACAGCTAGTGCAGAATACTGTGGCCCAGTTTCTGATGAGGACTTCCTGGTCCTGTCATATTTCACCGGTGCTGCGCGCACTACACTGGCTGCCAGTACAGTGGCAGATCACCTTTAAAGTCAGTTTACTGACTTTCAAAACCCTATATGGACTGGGCCTGGACTACCTGAATGAGCTCCTGGTTCCTTACCGCCCTGAGCGATTGCTCCGCTCAGCTGACGAAGGGTTGCTAGAGATTCCTAGGGTGTGTTTGAAATCTTCTGGGGCCTGTGCATTCATGCATGCGGCCCCAACTCTTTGGAATTCTTTACCCCATTGGTTACGGGACTGCTCGACCGTGGAAGGATTTAAGCAGGCTTAAAGACATACCTGTGGTACCAGGCATTTGGTGACTGATCTCTTTTTAACTGTTATTACCTGTTCTATTTTAATGTTTGGATTGTCTAACATGTTTTATATTTGTTAGGTGCCTTGGTGTTAGAAAGGCGCCATAAAAATGAAGAATATTATTATATTATTATTATTAATTTGAACTCTAGCATTCTCTATGGGTTAGCAGCAACCCTTATATTAGAGGTCAGAGCCTTATACCATTGTAACAGGGATGTTTTTATAGCGACGTTGTAACAGCGACACCAACCCAACACCTGCAGTGTCGAGCGGTTGTCGGAGCGATGACCATGTCATCAACTCCGGAGTTTGGCCACTCTCCCCGACATCCGCCCCCATCCGGGGTGTGTGTGGGGGGGATGAACACCAAACATGTGTTGGTGTGATCCCTGGTCGGGATCGGGTTCGGGACCTGGCGGTGCCAGGGATGTCGGCGATCATGTGTCACTGTGGAGGAGGTCGGCAATATTCTTGTAGCTGCGGCATGGTGGAACCAGTCAGAGCACCAGTGTGAACCAAAATAATATAGCAGACCAGTGTCTTTATTTAAATTCAGTTCAAATCTGACAGCCACCGCCACTTGCATATTGTCTTTATAACTGTGATCCTGAATGAGTCACTCAAGAGAGACTAGTGTAACCCCTAGATGGCGCTATCCCCGGGGCTACTACCCCTGCCTGATTTGCCACTAACAGGTTGAGGGGCCTGGATCCAATGGCGGGTGCCTCCACCCAGAGGTCAGGGTTTGCAATAGTTAAACTTACTTGGTCACAGCCCTCTGGGACACTGCAACCCCCCTTTCTTCCCACTAGTGGCCCACACAGTATATCAGAATTACCTTCACAGTATACACTTACCCCCAGAACTGGTTCAGGCACTGGGACCCCTGTAAAACAAGATACAGTGCAACAATCACAATACAATATTTTAACAGACAAATACCTCAGGCAGTATAACTTTGCTGAAACAAGCAGCTCTGATTTATTTAGGGGATATAACAGGGCGGAAATCAGGTTAATTAGCTTATCACTCTACTCATCTACTATGGCTCTGTGCACAGGCCTATCCCTATCAGTTACTGTCCCTGGGTACCCAAGCCCTAGTGGCTAGTCAAACCGTGGCAGCTGGTAGGGCCCCTTCACCAGAGAAAGGAAAATTAAACAGTCAGCAGTACAGTAATTCCATTTGGATTTAATGTAGCAATTCAACAGGGAGGCGACCCTGAATTAGTACTCACGACCTCCAAACAAGATAGGGTCCTTCAATGTCAGCAGGGCTACTCTTGAGCTCTAGAGACTCTCACACATTTATATGGTAAAAAAGCACTATACCAGGCAGGCTGCATCTGTATCGATCGCAATTACTGCACAATACCCGGGAGAACACACAGCAGATTCAGTTCCTGACAGACCGAGTGCAATTCCGCAATTCCTCCAGTCTTCTACAGGGTGAGCCTGGTTTCTACTCTTCAGAGATCCTTTGATTCTTTTCACAGGACGGATTCAGTCCTAACAAGCAGTTACACAAGCTGCAGACCGGAACTCTGGGCCTTACACACGTTTCCTGACCAAAACTGCACACTGAAAAAACACAGGGCTCCTTCCTTCTTCACTGCCAAAGCTCAACTGAAACTCCAACCGACAAAACCGGGCACTTCCTTTGAGTTCCTCCCAGTTCTTGACTGGATTGGCTGTCACTCACAATAGACTGCTGCTGTTGGTCAAAAAGGCACTGAAGTCTAAACTACATCTCCCAGAGTCACTGCCCATACAATCCTCTTGTGGCTGGCTCAGATTATGAGTCAAGTTCTGATTCGTCAAGGCACCATTTTAGAGCTAGCTTACCCACACTGATTGGTCCAGTTCAGCAGTTCAAAACCAGAATGGGGAACTAGGCAGACACTGTTCTGACTGCAAAAGAAAGCAGGTTAGACAAACTGTAATTTCATTATCACTCTAAATGGTTTCTGGCAAACAGTTACATCTTTCAGATAGGTTCCCTTTGCACTCCTAGTGACTGCAAAAATAGAGTGAATTGGCAGCAGTTCAAGTGGTACTCAATCAAAGAAACACACAGTCCCCCATACAAACTAATTATGTCTGCAAGCAGACAGCTCTTAAAGAGACAGTACCAGAGGTTCTAAAAACACTCACTGATAAATGGCTTAAACGCCAAACACCATTCAGGCTTGGAGCATTCAAGCAAGCTCCTGGAAGTCTTTTGGGAACCCCCATTTGCAGGGGGGTTACACCCTTCCTGGCCTGGGAAAGCTTGACGTCCGCGTCAAGCAAGTACCCCCGTAAGTTTTAACTGCAGCCATGCACATTTGCATTAGGCTCACACATGTAATCATCAGTCAATATATCATTTTACCAAGAACACATTTCTGAAACATTGCAGTACGTCACTCTTTACACAGTATTACATACACATTGTACCATAACTCAAGTTATTACCCTTGTACATGAAACCTGAAGAGGGGCCCTTCCTATCAGTTACCTTGGGGCTGGACGGGGCAAGGGCACCATACTTGAAAGGGCAACACAAGTAACTTGGAGTTAGCACTGATGCTCAGTTTGGGCAATGAGCTCGGGACACATACACTCCTTTATGGACAACATTGAGAGGCAAGTCCACAGGCCTCCCAAGTGAATCATAACTGAGGTGCACCACAGGCTTTACAGCTCGACCAGTCTTTCTAGGGGAACTGTTACAGTCTCTGCACGCTGAGCCTCATTTTCAGCATTGTCCTCACTTGTCAGGGAGTCTCCATGGGGGTAGAGAGGCTAGAACTTGGGGCATTTTCAGCTCCAGGAGTTACAGTTTCTGAGTCCACAACATTTGGCTTGCATGGAGAGCTTTCGGACACTGGCAGTGGACTGTCAGGGCACTCAAAATACTCTTCTTGTTCTGGTGTATCACCAGTCTGACCCAATCCATCATTTCCTCCCTGAAAGCTCAAACAGTTCAACCATGCACAATGATTCCATTTCATCTGATCTGATGCTTTGCACTTCACTTTCTGGAGCATTGGCTCCAGGGACGAAGCTGGGGCTTAGACAGTCCAGAAGGCCCAGCTTTGTCTCCAGTATTGACTAGGGATTGCCCAAAACAATTGACTCAGTTCGTAAGAAGGATAGTATTCAAAGTCACTCTCACTTTCTTCTGATATGGACTGACAGTCATGCTCAACTGGGACTTGTGGAGGGAACACTTTAACTTTGCTTCTGTGGTGCAGGCTTTCTTGATCTTTTCTTAGCAGCAGCTCTAGTCACTGGTCCAGAGGGGGCATCTTCTGGGGGCTCAGACTCAATCAAGATTTGTCCAATGGGCAGTAAATGATTTCTATGCATTGTTTTTACATCTTTTGAATTATTCTCAGGCCTTACTTTGTACACTGGCAGATCATCTAGTTTGCCCACTACAGTGTGAGGGAGATGTTGCCATGCAGTCCCAGATTTCTTAGCAATACCCGATCTCCCTCCTGGAGTTCCTGTGCTTTCACCTTTTTATCATACCTTTCTTTGTTGGCCAGATTTCTTTTGGCAGCCATGGTTTGAGCCAGTTGGTACGCATGAGTTAGCTGGGCCTTTAACTTTTGCACATACTGTAAATAGTTGTCAGCTTGAACCCCATCAGGAGAGACCCCAAAACACACATCTACGGTAGTCGAGCTTCTTCCAAACATCAGTGAGGGGAGAACCCAGTGGCATCACTTTTGGTGCAGTTATAAGCATGTACCAGGGTGCTAATTTGTTGGCTCCATCTAGGCTATCCTTTGGGTGCAGGGTGCCTAGCATATCTAGCAAAGTGCAGTTGAAACGTTCAGGCTGTGGGTCCCCTGGGGGTGGTAAGGAGTGGTTCTGGACTTCGCACTCCCCACAGAAAGCATCTCTTTGATCAGACGACTCTCAAAGTCTCTCCTTGATCAGAATGGATTCTTTGTGGAGCCCCATAGTGAACAAAAAGTTTTCTACAAGTACTTTGGCCACAGTGGATGCTTTCTGGTCTTTGGTGGGAAAGCTTGGGCATATCTCGTGAAATGGTCAGTGACCACCAGCACATTACTGATATTTCTTTGATCTGACTCCAAACTCAGAAAATCAATACAGACCAGCTCCATGGGTGCACTGGTGGTGATGTTAACAAGGGGCAGCCCTCTGAAGAAAGCTTTCCTCTGTAAGCAGCGACTACAAGTTTGAATGTTGCTCCACATCAGCCCCATCTTAGGCCAATAGAATCTGGATCTCACCAAGTCAAGTGTTCTGTCTATACCAAGGTGCCCCATGTGGTTGTGCAAGGACATCAGTACTGAGTCTCGAAAGGCAGTGGGCAGCACTAGTTGTTGTTTGTCTACTTGTCCCCTCTGTCTACTGTTTCTCTGTATAACAGTTTATTGATCAGTTTCAACTTAGGACCTTCTTTGTATAACAGTGCAGTTCTCAAATCAGTGGGCGTAATTTGGACACATCTTTTCCTGCATAGAGGCTTCTAAAGCTGCTTTGATCATGGGATCGCGGGATTGAGCCGCCGAATACTGTCATTGTCCAGCTGAGGCAGTGCACCAATGTCTATTGGAGAAAAGTGGCAATAAGCAGCAGGTATGCAATTCTCA
Source organism: Neoceratodus forsteri (assembly GCA_016271365.2). Classification (NCBI taxonomy): domain Eukaryota; kingdom Metazoa; phylum Chordata; order Ceratodontiformes; family Ceratodontidae; genus Neoceratodus; species Neoceratodus forsteri. Next base: position 1,035,524,703 of record CM057453.1, read on the forward strand.
GAGGGTCCCAAGCAATCCACCGTGCAGTTCACTCGTCCGTGGACATTGTTCCTCCTGTCAAACTTCCGGCAGAGTGCCCGAATGTCAGGTTCTGCCAATCAGACCCAATCATTCTGGGAAACAGGCCTCCGGAGAGAGCATCAGCATCTATGTGGTTCAGACCTGCGTATTCGAGAGCATAGTCATATGTAGATAATGCAGAAAGCCACCTATGGCCAGTGGCATCCAACTAGCTGAGGTCTGCACATAGGTCAAAGGATTATTGTCAGTTTTACTAGTATTTTAGCCCCATAAAGTACTCATGGAATTGGTCAACAATAGCCCACTTCAAAGCTAGGAACTCTAACTTATGTACAGGATAGTTCTTTTCGGATGGGGTCAGGCTTCTACTGGCAAAGGCCACTGGTCTCAGGCCATTCTCGTGCTCTTGGTACAACACAGCCCCCAACCCTTGCAAGCTAGCATCAGTGTGCAGGACGTAAGGTTTTCTTGGATCGGCATAGGCCAGCACTGGAGCATGGGTAAGTTGATATATGATCTCATGAAAAGCAGTCTCACAATCAGGAGTCCAGCGGGCCCCAAATACTTCACTCGGATGAAAATACACTCTTTCAGTCTTGAGGGACGCTGACTTTTGGTATTTTTTGTGGGTTGGGGGATACCCTTGAGTAAGGTTAAGTAAAGGGTGGATCACTCTTGAATAGTCCTTGATGAGCGCCGATAATAACCACAGAATCCAAGGAATCTTTGCAGTTCTTTTAGATTTTTGGGCTGTGGCCAGGTGTCAAGGCCTCAACTTTACTTAGAGTCGGTCTCTATTCCTCGGTGGATACTATGTGTCCCACATACTTTACTGATGTTTGAAAAATTGACACTTATCAATGGACAGTTTAAGGCCAAAGTCCTCCAGTCGGTCCAATACCTTAAATAATCTGCTCTCATGTTCCTCCAGTGAGCTGCCAAACACAATAACATCATCTAGGTATACCAGGCACTCTAGTAAGTTCATGTCCCCACTGCACGCTCCATCAATCGTTGAAAAGTGGCTGGGGCACCTGAAATCCTTGAGGCATCCTCATGAATTCATAGAAGCCAAGCGGACAGATAAGGCTGTCTTCTCCACGGTCCTCTGGGGCCAGCCGGGATCTGGTAGTACCCACTGCGGAGATCCAACACAGAGAACCACTTGCTCCCGTTTAGGCAGTCAAAGCATCCTGAATGCGGGCATTGTGTACTGATCAGGGATAGTCCGCGGTTTAAGGTGCGATAATCCACACATCCTTACTGTCCCATTCTTTTCCTCACTACCACAATGGGGAAGCATAAGGGCTTCTGGATTCTTGTATTACACCAGCTAACATCTCTTGCAGATGCCGTCTCCATCATCTATGTCAGCAGGTGCCAGGCGTCGAGACCTCTCACGAAATGGTCTTTCGTCATGCAGCGGATATTGTGCCAGCTCCTTGCACGCATCCTACGTCCCATTCCTTTAAAGAAAACACCTGGTCTCTCTGGGCAAGCTTCTCACTGATCCTCACTTTCCATTCAGCTGGCAATGGGAGTCGCGAAATCAAACAACTCAGGCATTACTCTGTCATTCTTCCTCGAACTCTTGCTGCTGGGTAGCACTGCAGTGTCTGCACAATGCACATTAGCCAGGATGCAACTCTATTTACTCGAATGTCTCTTTCAGACACATTATGAACTTGGACCATTACCCTTCTGGCATAAGCATGGGCTCTAGCGGGCAAAATACTAAGCTTGACCAGCAGTCCCTCTGGCAATTTTCCATCGCCTGGTGCATCCAACATTAATATTTTATTCTTAACATCCTTTCTGATCTGGACCTCTCCTGTAAGGTACACTGGGCATTTGGCACCAGGATCAGAGACTCAGGATCCTTCTTCCATACAATTCCGACCGGTTCCTCTGGTTCTATTTTTCAGCATCTCTCTGTGCCTCATAGGCCTTCTTAATTAAAGCTGGAACTCTTAAAGCTCTACTAGTTTTTGACCCTGTTTTCATAACACAACTGTGCCAGCCTTCCGAACATATGAGCATTTGTTCCAATCAACAAAGGGACACCATCATACAGTCCAGTGGGGGACACACTAAAGCTAGAGTCTCTACTTGTTCGGCCACTCCAGCCACGGAGGTGGGGAAAGACAGCCAAATTCGGATATACCGGAATAGGGGTAGGCCTTCTCACTTAACCCCCATACATGCAGTCCTTCTAATGGTTGTAAGTACGTCTGACAAATGCTTCTGATACCAATCCTGGAACATAATTGTCACTTGGGAGCCACTGTCTAATACAGCTCTTGTAGACACTCCATTCACCTTTACAGTGGTCTCCATGGAGGACCCACTATTCTGGACCAGTCTGGAGGCGATAGTGGGGGCCTGGGCAACTGACCTTTCCACAAAAGGCCGTGCGTTAGCATTTTGGTGCCCTCACTGGGATCATTTCGTGCACCTCTTAACCACTGATTTGTTCTCCGAAGCTCTCCTTGTAGCCTATATGCAACTTTGTCAGTGTCTTTTGGGGACCGGCATTCCCTTTTCATGTGCCCATCCTTCCCACAATTATAGCAAAACATACTTTCTGGAGTTTGAGCTGGCCGAGGCGCCACACTGGGAGCCAGGGCCGGGGTATTACTAACTGGAAACCTTGGTGCCATCTCTGTCTGTGGCGTGATAAGCATTTAGAGACATCTCGTCAGTTTCTCCACTTCCATGGTCAAGGAATCGAGTTCGGAGCTGTTATCAGCAGGAGATACATGGGTGGGTATCCCCACCCCCTTAGCAGATGCAGTCGGATATAGGTCGGGGCCCGTACTTGCAGGCGTGGCCTTCATAAAGGGACTGTTTTTGAATTCCTGGATCTCTCTCAACAGTTCGCCCCATTGTGGCATATCTTTTTCCTTATCATAGCACTCATTGACTGCCAACCTCTGCCCCTGAACTTCACTTGATGGGCCACCCTCAGTCACTCGGGTCATAGCCGCAGCTATTGGTGCAGGTCCCTCCCGAGGTCGCCTTTTCTCAACTCCTCGGATTTCTCTCATTAACTCATCATTAGGAGGGTGGGATTCCAGTCGATTTGCCAGGCGTAACTGAAGCAACAGCAGTTCTGAGAAGGGGGCAGACTTAAGGATCCTGTCCAGCCTGGTTTGGTCCAGTTCAATCGCTGGCAAACTACCCTTTCTGAGGCATTCTTGCAACAATTTTTCCAGCCGAGATACATACACAGACAACAACTCCCCTTGGTACTGTTGTGCATTTCTTACTCTCCACCATAGGTCCTCATCAGAATCTGGGCTCCCATACACATTCTCCAAGGCCTCAAGATAGGCCTGTGCAGTCGCTTCAGGGTTACTGGCCTGTTTAGCACGGATGGTAGCCAGGGCAGGACCTCGGAGGCTCTCACTAACCCTCTTTGCGCCTGCTTCGAGCATTGCCATTCTAGCACTTGGGGGCAACATAGTCTATCCAGGTTTCCCAGTCATCCTCCCCTTGGGGGGTGGGGAAGGTGCCAGAGAAGATCCTCAACCTTCGGTAAGAGTCGTGACTAATGGCAGGTGCAGAAATAGGAGTCTGCATTAGTTCAGTCACCATTACGGATACTGGAGCGGGAGAGGGTGTTGGGGGAGGAACACCCCCAGGTGGCAAGAATAGTTTCTTCAAGTTCTCCACAGTTTTCCCTTCTCCCAGCAACCATTTAGCAAATTTCTCCTCAAAAGTTTCAGATAGTGGTGAGGGCTCATTCCCCCCGGGGTCTTTACTGTCCTTAGTTATCACTCTCCAAGCAGTGAGGGCTCCCTCTGGGGTAATGGTCTGTGGCACTTTGGAGCTATCTATGGGATCCTTAAACTCTACTAGGGCCAGAAAAGTGTGGGTGAGCAGATTAGCATGCCGACCCACCACCACAGGGTTTTGTAAACCTTCCACCTTGGAAAGTACTCCCTGTACAGTGTCCGTATTGATACCCAGGGATGTCCAGTATAAGCATGGCATTTGGAGGTGATCTCCTCCCAGTACACCACTCCACCAGCCGGTGCACAGCCACTTCTGTTGGGGTACCATTTTTCTTAACAGTGGTTCGTAAATATGGCCACTAGAGGACACACAATCCCAGCGGTGAGCCTCCAAGATGTAACCCCTAGATGGCGCTATCCCAGGGGCTACTACCCCTGCCTGATTTGCCACTAACAGGTTGAGGGGCCTGGATCCAATGGCGGGTGCCTCCACCCAGAGGTCAGGGTTTGCAATAGTTAAACTTACTTGGTCACAGCCCTCTGGGACACTGCAACCCCCCTTTCTTCCCACTAGTGGCCCACACAGTATATCAGAATTACCTTCACAGTATACACTTACCCCCAGAACTGGTTCAGGCACTGGGACCCCCTGTAAAACAAGATACAGTGCAACAATCACAATACAATATTTTAACATAGACAAATACCTCAGGCAGTATAACTTTGCTGAAACAAGCAGCTCTGATTTATTTAGGGGATATAACAAGGACGGAAATCAGGTTAATTAGCTTATCACTCTACTCATCTACCTATGGCTCTGTGCACAGGTACCCTATCAGTTACTGTCCCTGGGTACCCAAGCCCTAGTGGCTAGTCCAAACCGTGGCAGCTGGTAGGGGCCCTTTCACACAGAGAAAAGGAAAATTAAACAGTCAGCAGTACAGTAATTCCATTTGGATTTAATGTAGCAATTCAACAGGAGCGACCTGAATTAGTACTCACGACCTCCAAACAAGATAGGGTCCTTCAATGTCAGCAGGGCTACTCTTGAGCTCTAAGAGACTCCTCACACATTTATATGGTAAAAAAGCACTATACCAGGCAGGCTGCATCTGTATCCGATTACAATTACTTCACAATACCGGAGAACACACAGCAGATTCAGTTCCTGACAGACTGAGTGCAATTCCGCAATTCCTCCAGTCTTCTACAGGGTGAGCCTGGTTTCTACTCTTCAGAGATCCTTTGATTCTTTTCACAGGATGGATTCAGTCCTAACAAGCAGTTACACAAGCTGCAGACCAGAACTCTGGGCCTTACACACGTTTCCTGACCAAAACTGCACACTGAAAAAACACAGGGCTCCTTCCTTCTTCACTGCAAAGCTCAACTGAAACTCCAACGACAAAACGGGCACTTCCTTTGAGTTCCTCCCAGTTCTTGACTGGATTGGCTGTCACTCACAATAGACTGCTGCTGTTGGTCCAAAAGGCACTGAAGTCTAAACTACATCTCCCAGAGTCACTGCCCATACAATCCTCTTGTGGCTGGCTCAGATTATGAGTCCAAGTTCTGATTCGTCCAAGGTACCATTTTAGAGCTAGCTTACCCACACTGATTGGTCCAGTTCAGCAGTTCAAAACCAGAATGGGGAACTAGGCAGACACTGTTCTGACTGCAAAAGAAAGCAGGTTAGACAAACTGTAATTTCATTATCACTCTAAATGGTTTCTGGCAAACAGTTACATCTTTCAGATAGGTTCCCTTTGCACTCCTAGTGACTGCAAAAATAGAGTGAATTGGCAGCAGTTCAAGTGGTACTCAATCAAAGAAACACACAGTCCCCCATACAAACTAATTATGTCTGCAAGCAGACAGCTCTTAAAGAGACAGTACCAGAGGTTCTAAAAACACTCACTGATAAATGGCTTAAACGCCAAACACCATTCAGGCTTGGAGCATTCAAGCAAGCTCCTGGAAGTCTTTTGGGAACCCCCATTTGCAGGGGGGTTACACTAGCATCATGAGTAGTCAAAACAATTGTAAAACAAAAGCCAGGGGCAAACAAGGAAGCAAACATAAAAGTTTATTCAGTACTCCAGAAAGGAGTGGCCCATTCTATTGAAGGGACTGAACAAAAATAATGCTTGCCAAGCTGTATGTGTGCACTGCAACACTTGGTGTTACTAGAGGGAAAACTAAAGTTCACCTTGGAACCACAACAATAATGTGACATCTTACGCAAATATACCTTATCATTATATATGGTGCAAACAAACAGTCAAACATTGATGCCTAGAAATGTACCAGGGCTCTCGGAGAACAGGAACATTCTGCTGAAACAGTATGAGACAGTAATCACCAGTCAAGATTCAACAGTCCACTTTTGCTTCGTGGTAATTCTATGATGTCATGTTTCACTGGGCAGGACATGTAGTACAACACCCCCAGCCAAATCTAACTTTTCACCTGATAAAAGGCAATTGATGTTAACAGAGCTTTTTTTGAAGGAAAGTCTAAATATTCAGGAAACCATCCAATAACAGTGACAATAAATCATAAAATAACAGAAAAGACTGTTCTTGATTTGCAGCTGTACTCTATTGTGGAAGATGTGGTTTCCAGAGACTTATGAAATACTTAGACTCACGATATTTAATGCCAAGTAGAAAACACTTTTAGCAACTGCTGTGCCCAGCATGTATACCAGTTTAGTACTTTAAGTAAGGCATACTGTTCAAAAGACATGTGGACTGGCACCCGAACCCATTACCTATCTTTCTCTTACTGCACACTGGGTCAGTTTTGCGGGTAACATATCATCCTCACACACCACTCTGCCTGCTAGCCCTACCACTTCAACCACTACTACTACCACTGTTATCTCTCACAGCTCCAAAAAAACACTCCTTTCAGAAAATGGCAGTTCTCCATGTATCTCAAGTTCAAGAGACACACACGTAGCACAGTACATTCAGCAAGAACTGGAAAGACTAGTTAGTGCTTGGGTCACCTCACAGGGTTTGACATTTTTTTTTGTTGTTGCTGACAATGGTTCAAAGATTGATGGCAACTATGTACATATACACTGTTTTGCACATTATCTTAACCTAATTATTCAAAGCTTCCTGGATTATGACTGGCAAGTATCAACCACTGTGGGAACATACGCAAAGTGTGTGGCCACATCAGCCATTCAGTAAAAGTCTGTGACGTCCTTGCTGATATTCAGAAGAACGAAGGTCTTCCTCACTACCATTGTGTTCAGTATGTACCAACAAGGTGGAATTCAACATACTTTATTACTGAATGCATCCATGAACAAAAAGTAGCTATTACTGAGCATATCACGTACAACGATATTGGGGAGGGCATTGTACTCCATTCTACTCAATGGTTTTTGCTGGAACAGTTGCGTCACATTCTGAAATCATCCATAAGTGCTACAAAAGAGGTCGGAGAAGAAAAGGCATCCCTTAGCCAAGTTATTCCACTCATTCTACTTTAAAAAAAAGGTTGGAGAAAATGAGGATCAACTTAGATATGAACCAATCTCTAGTCAATAACATGCTTACCAGACTTAGCAATGATGGAAAATTATCAGCCATGACGTGGAGCAAGGAGTGTATTTTAGCAACATCGCTAGATCCACTTTTGCAGAACAGACACCTTCCTGAAGTTGTTTCTGAGGATATGGAGGAGTTGAACTACAGATAACTTTTGATAGATGCAGTAGATGAGGTTTCATTTTCATTAGAAAGCAGTACTGGCACTCCAGCCTGCAAGACATTCTCACCCTAATTGGGTGCCTCTGGGGCCAGCAGCAGCTCCCCAGCCATCTCAGGATGTGGTGCCTCTCCAGCCACTGTCCCGACCAGCACTCCAGTCTGCAAGACATCCTCACCCAGAGCGGGCACTTCTGGGGCCAGAAGTGGCTACTCAGCCATCTCGGGATGTGGTGCCTCTCCAGCTGCCGTCCCCACCAGCACTCCAGCCCACAAGACATCCTCACCCAGAGTGGGCACTTCTGGGGCCAGATGCAGCTCCCTGGCTGTCTCAGGATGTGATGCCTCTCCAGCCACTGTCTCCATCAGCACTCCAGCCCGCAAGACATCCTTACCCTGCACGGGCACTTCTGGGGCCAGAAGCAACTCCACAGCCATCATGGGATGTGGCACCTCTCCAGCTGCTGTCCCACCAGCACTCCAGCCTGCAAGACCTCCTCTACCTGAGTGGGCACTTCTGGGGCCAGAAGTGGCTCCCCAGCCATCTTGGGATACAGTGCCTCTCCAGCAACTGTCCCCACTGGCACTCCAGCCCACAAGACAACTTCACCCTGAGTTAGTGCTACCGGGGCCAGAAGTGGCTCCCCAGCCATCTCGGGAAGTGGTGCCTCTCCAACTGCTGTCCCCACTGGCACTCCAGCCTGCAAGACATCCTCACCCTGAGCAGGCATTTCTGGGGCCAGAAGCAACTCCACAGCCATCTCGGGACATGGCACCTCTCCAGCTACCATCCCCACCAGCACTCCGGTCTGCAAGACATGCTATCCCTGAGTGGGTGCTTCTGGGGCCAGAAACGTCTCCCTGGCCATCTTGTGACACGACACCTCTCCAGCCACTGTCTCCACTGGCACTCCAGTCCGCAAGACATCCTTGCCCTGAGCAGGTGCTTCTGGGGTCAGAAGTGGCTCCCCAGCTATCTCGGGATGTGGCACCTCTCTGGCAGCCATCCCCACCGGCACTCCAGCCCACAAGACATCCTTGCCCAGAGCGGGCACTTCTTGGGCCAGAAGCGACTCCCCAGCCACATCAGGATGTGGTGCCTCACCAGCTGCCGTCCCCACCAGTACTCCAGCCTGCAAGACATCCTTGCCCTGAGTGGGCACTTCTAGGGCCAAAAGTGGCTCCCCAACCATCTTGGGATATGGTACCATTCCAGCTGCCATCCCCACTAGCACTCCAGTCAGCAAGACATCCTCACCCTGAGCGGGCACTTCTGGGGCCAGAAGCAGCTCCCTGGCCATCTCGGGACATGGCACCTCTCCAGCTGCTGTCCCCACCAGAACTCCAGCCTGCAAGACATCCTCTCCCTGAACGGGCACTTCTGGGGCCAGAAGCAGCTCCCAGAACATCTTGGGACATTGTGCCTCTCCAGCTGCATCCGCCACTGGCACTCCAGCCCACAAGGTAGGCTCCTCTCTGTGATTCAGCACCGGCCTGAGCCCCATTTTTGGCTTTTCCTCCCATTGACTTTGCGAGTGGACAAGGACCTTCTGATTGGTCCACTCACAAAACCCAGCCTTGCCATTGGTTAGCGCCTTAAACCTTGCAGAAACTGTACCTTGGTCTCTGGGTGGGTGCAGTCTTCAGCGGCTTTGGCAAATTCTCTACTCTGGGTATCGTTTACCCTTGTAATTTGTCCCACTCACCCTCCCCGGCCCTGACCTCTATTAAATCTGCCTAATCCCCTCCCTCAGCCCCTCTCCTATTCTTTTATTGGCCTGCTGTATCCCTCTGCTTCAGTAGCCTCTCACCATCTTGCTAATATCCTGCTGCTGTTGACAAGATCCTTCCAGCCAATGCCATAACCTTGCTGCAGGACTAAAGCCTGTCAATTATTTCTATGTGCTGTTATTAGGTGTACCTCTACCTTCCTTCTGCTGACTGTTTATTTCCCTTTTGCACCATTCTTGTTGGACCTTGCTCTCCTGACCATTTTCAAGATGGCCTATTCTTTTCTCTGCTTTCTCCCTTGCCATTAGGATACATCTATATTCCTAATTGGACTTCACTCCTTTTTATCTGATTCTGCTCTTCTGACAGGACTGCATATCATAACCAGAATTTAGGGAGGGTTCTTTTTTTGGCATGACTCTTAAAATGTCCCACATAGCTTCAGCCAATTTATACCAAGTAGGTATGCTTTTTTGCACCCTACTTCCATGCCTTGCTCCACTAACAGTAGGTACTCCGACAAGCACAGTGTTGCACACACCCTGCCCCGACAATTTCATGTCTGTTTCCTTACCTTTTCCTGATAACAACATCAATCACTTTGCTCTGTACAGCACCAGAACAATGGAGGCCCCACCGACCAAGTTATTCCCTCATGCCGTATTGTGCCAAATTACATTATCCCTGTAAAGGTGTTGTTATATGCATCACTGGGCCTTTTTGGGCAGTCTGCGCTCCAGTATCCATCTCATATTGGTATACACAAAATGGTGAAGGACCTGCCTCCTAAGGTTACTCCTAAATGCCATCAAAAAAATTCTTCTTTTGCTACTTATTTGTGCAGGCAACGCTGAATTAAATCCTGGCCCTACTCTACCCATCTCAACTCCATCAGATCTGGCAAATCTAAAGGGCATGGATTTGCTGACAAATTTCAAATGACAGACTAACTTGGGGGGGTAGTCATTTATATTGCTGACAAATTTCTGGCATCTCTAGTAGATTCCACTTCACTGCCCAATGAATTTGAAAGTGCTACCGTTAAAGTTCGACTCTCTCAGACTGCCTCTCTTCACATACTTGGATGCTACAGGCCTCCCTCTGCAGGGCATAAAATACTGAACTACCTGAGTGAGACCTTACCTACAGTGTCTTTGGAATTAATTATTATAGGCGAGCTCAACATGGAATAGTCATCAGCCACCTCTAAGCCTCTAAAGGAAGTTTGCAATATATTTGAGCTTATCCAGGTACGCACCCATCCCACTCTTAGAAACCCAGAAAGCAGCACACTGCTTAATCTTATCTTAGTGAATAGATCACACGTTATCTCTCACTCTGCCGCGCTTTTTAATGACCTTGGCGATTATTGTGCCATTGCCTGTGTGAGATCCGCCCCTAAAATAATATCTACTTCTAGGTATGTCTTCAAGAGGTGTCATCGGAAAATTGATCCTAACACCTATCTCACCGATTTTCAATTTGCAAACTGGCAAGATTTCTACCTGGCCAATACGGTAACCAAAGCTTTTGAGATTTTTCAAACCATAGTTCTTGACACCATAGACAGACATGCACCACTGATTAAAATACGCACCAAAAAAAGTTCTGTCCTTGGTTCACAGCTAGCCTTAAATCTGCACTGCTAAATAGGGATGTCTTATGGAAAAGGGCGAGAAAATCTAAACAGCAAGTGGACTGGGCAGCCTTTAGAGCTGCTAGAAACCAGTGCACTAAGCTAATTAGGACTGAGAAAGCTAATTACTTCCGTAATAAACTTGAATCCTCGTCCAACTGTGCAACTCATTTTTGGAAAATGCTTAAGGACCTAGAAGACTTCCACCGAGACAGCTCGCTTCCGCCAAAAATCACATCTGGTGGTATTTCCAGAATGGACAAAAATGAGATTCTTGAATTACTCAATAACCTTTTTGTGACGGCTCCTTAGGCATTTGACATGCTACCAGCAACCAAGCTTCATTCACAGCTGAGCAGCCAGGACCCTGCATGCCAAACTCGAACTGCCAATACTGATGTAGGAGCATTCTCCCTCACCCCAGTTACTTTGAAGCATGTGGAGGACCTATTACTGAGCCTAGACATTAGAAAGTCAGCTGGCGCAGACCTTATAGAACCATCTTACTTAAAACTGGGTTATTACATTTTGTCTCCCCATCACTCACTATTTAACATGTCCCTGACTCTAGGTGAACTCCCCCCAATCTGGAAAATAGTGCATGTCATTCTCCTGTTTAAATCCGGTGAACCCAGTGATTTAAATAACTATTGACCAACTTCCCTTTTGCCAGTCTTGTCCAAATGACTCGAAAAAGTTTTCAATGAGCAACTCAGGAGTCACCTTGAATCATTCAACCTGCTCAATCCAGTTCAGTCAGTCTTCAGGCCATGCCACAGCACTATATCTTATACTTGGTTCTTATACTTGGTTATAGAATGGAAGAAGGCTATTTAGCCCATATGTACCATTTCCCACATTAGTGGGTCCATTTAGAAGTAATTCCTATTAGCCACCTATCCACCTGACCTTTAAATACTGCTATAGAACTTGCATCAATAATATATCCAGGTGATTTATTCCACAGTCTTCCTGCTCTATTTATGAATAAAAAGTGCCTGCTGTTGTTTTTGGCTGTGTCTAACCTGACCTGTTCTTTATGTCCTCTCAGACCTATAGGTTTTTCCTGTAGCATGATCCCCATTTCAGTCCGTAGACCTCTATTGTTAATAATTTTATACATAGTCAGTAGATCTCTGGTTCTTCTTAACTGCAAGGTATATAAACCTGTTTTCTTCAGTCTGTCATTATAAGATTTATATCTCAATGAGCCTATTAATTTAATAAATCACCTCTGTACTTTCTCCACTCTATCAATCCCCCGTTTACCTGGGTTCCAAAGTTGTGACCCATAATCCATGTGTGGTCTTATGCATGTTTTATATAGTGGTAACATGCATCCTGGACTTTTGTTAATTAAAACTTCTTTTTATGTTCTTAATATTTTATTTATTTATCTATTATTTATTACATTTTGTTAACCGGGTAAGCCCTCTGTGCCCCGGAGGTCCCTTTTTCAGGGGCAACCCGGAGTTAATTACATAAGAAAAGCAGTGCAGGTACAGTCCGTGTGTACATAGTGGTTACATAGAACGGTGCAGGTGCATTCCAAGAATACATAGTGGTTACAACAGAGCAGTGCAGATACAATCAAAGTATACACAGCAGTACAATGTGTACAGAATATTTAGACAACATACAATGATCATTGGAGAAGGGGTAACTATTGACATGACAACAGTGGTAGCAGTTAGACCTGGGGTAGGCAGAACTATTGCATCTGTGCCCCGTTCAGTGTAGGATGACAGGAGAAAAGGTTACATTGGAAATGATGGGTTATCAAAAGCGAGAACGACTACTAACAGAAAATAGAACACAAGCTTGGGGTGGCAATTGGGTGCCAATTAGATTAGGCATTCCCTGGACATGCTACAGGGAGTGTGTTTAGGCTAATCTACTGGACAGGCACAGGAGCTAAGTTTCCGGTGGTGATCTTAAAGTAGTTCTTTTAATTACATTCTTCATATGGTCACAAAAATTTAGCTTATGGTCCACTAATACACCATAGTCCTTCTCAAGTACCCTTACTTTCAGCTTATCACCTTTTAACATATGTGATTGTTGCATGTTATATTTACCTAGGTGCTTTACTGTGCATTTATCGATACTGAATGTCATTTTATTTCTATGTGCCCACCCTTCTGTTCTTTCCAGATCTTTTATCATATCAGATCTAAGGTTTACATCGGCTACCGGTCCACCTAACCTAATGTCATCAGCAAACTTAATCACTTTATTCCTTATATCCAGATGTAGATCATGTATACACACAGAAAATTAAACTGGTCCTAACATGGAGCCTTGTGGTACCCAACTAGTTACAGCAATAGAATCTGAGTACCCCCCTACTACTCATACTTTTTGTGATCTATCCTGCAGCCAATTTTGAATCCATCTAACAATTCTACTGTCTATTCCAGTTTTACTCATTACTTTTTACTCATTTTTTTTCTATTAGACAGTTGTGTAGCACCTTGCCCCTTCCACCTATGCAACTAAACATTGTTCCCTTGGATCAACTCCCCATCTACAATACTGGGTGAGGCCCTGGAATTCATGGAGAAATTTTAGTACCTTGGATTTTGGATAGACCAAAAATTGTCCTTTATTGGCCACATTGATGAACTCACTAAAAAATTAAAACAGAGACTTGGACTCTTCTTTCGAATGAAAAATCTACTCATATCGGTGTGACACTTGGACAGCTGGTTCTGATCACTGTGTTATTTTTTGCAATATAAAAATGTGTCATGAGAGATGCTGAAACAGCATGTGAGATCACACAGACAGGTTTTAGATACAAGGTGTTTCCTGGAAGGCCAGAAGCTATTTATAGACTTTAGCTAAGTTAATTATAGCTGTAGTTGTTAAGAGGGAAAATCATAAACTTTTATAATGCTTAGAGGAAGAAGCGCAGGTTGTGACATTTTAGTGCGAAGTCATAAAAGATGATTTGATGTCCTGGGAAGGGTAAACTGATCATAAGATCAAAGACATGTCATTTGAAAAAAGAAAATGAGTTGTGCTAAAATTATAGAATTTTAATTTACCTTCTGGGAAAAAGACATCCTGTTTTTGTATAGATATTTTTTTTATATATTCTGACAGGGCAGAGCTAAGTGACCACATGCGAAGAGGTGGGCAAAGTCAGCTTTTAAACAATATTCTGTTTTCCTTCAGAGAACACACTCATATCTACACTCTGACAAGGGAACATCTTTGAACACTTTAAGCAGGTATTTAGAGAGAGGCAAATCTAAGTACTGTAGCAGGAATTGCACTGTTGAAACGTTCTTTTAAAAGATTGTATGGTTCTTGTGATATTGGTTCTGTATTTTATATTTTACATATTTTTCATCTATTTTAGTAAAACTCTATTTTTAGAGCCTACTTGGTCTGTCTTTGATTTCTTTCCTTTACAAGTGAAGTATATATGGTTAAAGCAAACACTGTACGTAAGCTTGAATGGTGATACCAAACTGGAAAAAGGTAAGCATTTTAATCTAAGGTCTTTTATTACAGTTTTTAAGGGTTCATTTCTGTACACCTGGTTAGGTGCCCTTAGGCAAAGATATCTGGCCCCCTGAAGACAGAATTATCTGAGTTTGTACATTGTGTATGCTAGCAAGAGTTTCACAGTTTGAATCCCTCCAAGACTTGAGACCAGAGGTTGATTTGAACCCACAAAACAGACAAGAGGGTACCCTGTTTCTGTTAAGTGTTCTCAAGACTGCGCTCAGAGGCTGGCACTTTGGGAATAGAGGGCCTGACCTGCTGAGTGGGTCTGTGACAATCAGAAGCAGAAATAAGGCTGGTTATGACCACATTCATGCCCCTTCTGGACTATGCTGATTTTCTATCTGGCCAAGGCCCCAAATTTTCCCTCTCTAATCTGGATACTCTCTATCATTGAGCCATTAGATTTATTATTGGCCTACCATACTTCACCCACCACTGCAAACTTTATGCTAAAATAGGGTGGAGCTCGCTCAGCATCAGACATCAAAAAAACACAGTGCTTTGGACCTACAGAGCCATCATCAACAAGCTCCCGCAATATATTGTGAGCTGCCTGCCCACCTGCAGTGCTGGAAATTATACATTGAGGAGCCTCTCTTACATACCATTCCAAATCCCCAAGGTGAGAACCAGGCATGGGAAATCAGCAATTAGTCAAGCTCTTCCGGTCATTTGGAACACCATACAGAAAATCTTACGGTTATCAATCCCAGTGAAACTGAGCTTCATTAAATCCCTGTACCAATGTTCATTCAAGGAAACTTGTAAGTGCATTTGCTGACTGCACTTAACGAGCAATCATCCTAAGACTCGGACAATGCTTCTTTTGCTGTGCTCTGTGCCTATTACTTGCACTTTTTTTCCTACCCCAAAATATACTTCCACCCCCCCAATTACCCCTCCCCCAAGTTTCTGGCTCCTTGCTCTCCCCTCTATCACTGGCTCCTTATGGTCTCCTTTTTGCTCCATCTTTCCTAGCAGCCATTGTGCATACTGTAGGTTTGTACTGATTCCTGTTGCTGTATCTTTTTTTGCATTAATTCTTGAATTTTCAGTTAGAATGTCCATGCATTGATTGTATTATGGTATGTTTTTCTTGTATTTACTTAGTCCTATATATATTTCATCCCTTGTATTCATATATGTAATTGTCCAGGCCCATCTTGTAAATGAGTTTTTCTCAGTCATGTTCCACCTGGTTAAATAGCGATTGATTGATTGACCGAAGTACTACAATGACACCACCTCAAATTCAAATGACTGTTCAGAAAAACAGTACAGAACCAGACAATGAGGAGGATGACATTTGGTGCCAGCTGCAGGACTTTGAAATTCCAAAAGGAGAAGATGCATGCTTGGTAGTAAGCATGGTAGATGCATATGTTTCTGAGCCCGTTAGTATTAAGAATGACCCTTTAGCCTACCGGCAATAGAAAAAAGTCATGCTGGCCAATGCTAGCTACCTGGCTTGTAAGTATATTAGATATCCACCTTCCAGTGCCCATTCTGAATGTTTATGTAGCTTTGCTGGGGATGCTGTAACTGATAAATGAACAAGATTAACACCAAAGGGAGCAAGGATCCTGTCTGAGACAGGATCCTCACTCCCTCAGATATGCCACACTACCCCTACTAACTATGCCTAAAATGCGCCTTGCCACTGCATGCAAGTCTTTCTCCTTTGCCGTGATTCCTGATTGGAACTCTCTCCCAACCCCCCATTCTATCCTGCTCCTCTCTCCCCACGTTCCAATCTACCTTACATGCCTCACTCTCTGGCTTTATGAACTGTTCCTGTAACACCTAATATCTCTTCTCCTACACCTGCCTACCTTTCATTTGGTTACTGCCTCAAGAGTGAGTTTGTCATGCATGTGTGCTATGACTACTAAATATAATTTGTGTATATGTTCATGCCAGCCTGTACTTTATATAAAATGTTTTTGTGTAATAATGCTTAACTCTCCTGCTAGCTTGCCTCAGCTCGCTGTTACTTTTACTCTGTACTATATTGCCTGACAGGTTTTGAGGCTGTTGTATATAATTGTCTCCTCATTTGATATTGTCTTACCTATGCTTTGTATCTTTTGTTGATGTATCTTGAACTGCATATTTTAACTGCAACCTTACTTCTATACCCTGTATAACTTATTTCTATTCTTACTGCCTTGTTTTCTACCTCTCCTGGGTCGTCCCTTAAAAAGGGACTACAATTGTCTCAGTGGACTTACCCAGTGACCAAAATTCAATAAATAAAATAAAGACAATGTAGAGAAACTAACATTCTTGAAGGTTAACTTGGCAAACTTTGGCTACATATGTGATACTAATCTTGAAGAAGATGACACTGACAGCAGTACCTGTGCTGCATCTGTGGATTAAGTGACAATAATATTAGCTTTTAATTTTCAGACTGGACTGGTTAAAACTAAAGATACGGAACATGCCTGCCTTTTCTTGCCAAATCATTGTCATTCTGGGGGTGGGTGGGAGATGCAGCCAGTACATGACAGTTGGTAGCAACTGTGGCAGATAAGTCCCTGTTCTCACACAGACATGTTCTCATTCTGAGGAGGTCATATAGCTAATTGCAATTTAACTGGACTGATTAAAAATGCTGCTAGCTCTGTTTTTTTCTCCCCTATAGTAGTAGCTGTAACAGTGGTGAACTGGTGACATTTGGACTGTCTGGTGTTCTTCTCTTAAATTGCTTTGCTTTGTGTTCCATACCGAGAGTCATTGCTTAACAAAAGTGGTGCCTGTGAGTAAGAAATAAACCAAGCTATACAAACAAGCACACTATCCCCTTCTACAAAAATCAGACTCAGGAGACTAGTTCAAAAAAATAGAGATCTGGGACTTGCCTGCCTTTGGACCAAACCATTGTCATCCTGGGGGTGAGTGGGAGGTGCAGCCAGTACATATTGTACTGGTAGCAACTGTGGCAGTCATGTCCCTGTTCTCACACAGTTGCTTTCTCATTCTAAGGAGATCGTTTAGCTAAATGCATCCTAACTGGATTGATAAATACTGCTAGCTCTGTTTTTCCCCCCTATTAGTGGTGGTAGTAGCAGTGGTGAAGTGATGTGGTGCTCTTCGCCCACACTGCTTCGTGTTGTGTTCCATATCGAGACCCGTTGCCAAATAAAAGTGGTGCCTGTGACTGAGAAATAAAACCAGCTATGCAAACAAACACACTGTCGCCTTCTACAAAAAAGTAAACTCAGGAGACTGGTAAAAAAAATTGAGATCTGGGAGTTGGCTGTCTTTGGACCAAATCATCGTTGTCCTGGGGGTGGGAGGTGCAGCCAGTACATTACATTGTACTGGTAGCAACTGGGGCAGAAAAGTCCCTGTTCTCACACAGTCACTTTCTCATTCTAAGGAGATCACTTGGCTAAATGTGACTTAAGTGGATTGATAAATGCTGTTTGCTCTTTTTTTCTTCTTCCTGACAGTAGTGATAGTAGCAGTGGTGATTTTTGAAGCGGTGACTTTCGGATTGCCTAGTGCTCTTCCTCTCACATTGCTTCATGTTACATTCCAAAATGAGAGCCATTGCTGGACAAAGTAATGCCTGTGACTGAGAAATAAAACTAGCTATGCAATCAAACATGCTATCCCCCTCTACAAAAATCAGACTCTGGAGACTGGTTACAAACTAAAGATCTGTGACTTGCTTGTCATCACAATCACTTTCTTATTATTTTGTAAGCAGTCGTTTTTGGTGAATGTGCCTTAACCATATTGATCTCACTGCTGGTACAGTAGTCCTGTTTTTCCCTTGAATGTAGTAGGCAGGGATAGTAGCAGTTGTGAAGTGGTAGCTGGCTGACTGGCTGTGTGACTGGTTGATACTGTTTCTGATTCTCCACTATGGTGGTATGTTCCTCCTTGTTCATAAATCTTAACTAAGAGACATTCATAGTGGTGCCTGTGGAGAAGCGGAAGTCACAACTGTTCATAATTATCATACACAGTATTACTTTCTTAAATGTCAGAAACAGAAGCATGGTCAGAGAGCATTCTGGGAGTTGCCTGACTTTTGACAAAATCACACAGACAGTACGTGGTGAGTGGCTGTCAGAGTTTAGTACGCAGACAAGGTCTGCTAAGCTAATTGCTATTATTCTGCTTCACACTGGTGCTGTAACTACTAAGCTATAAAAGCTAGTCAGTTATGGGACTTGCCTGCCTTTGGACAAAATCATCATCATCATTTTAGAGGTGTGTGCCAGTTGTGAGGTTCAGCGTGTACATATTACAGCACTGGCACTTCAAGTAGGTACAGTACATCCACAGTCCCATCATTCACTCCTTCTCATTGCATTTCACTAATCATGCTGTTTATTACCACTAAGCAATGGTTTAATTGCTTTTTTTCTGCTGATATGATGATAAAATGTTGTTTACATTTTTTTAACATACAGTTACAATAAACCATAAAGGTTCAAAAAGGTTCAGGTAACTATCCAAATATATATTTTTTGCTTATCAGAACATTTTAGAACCTCAGAACCTTTTGAGGTTCTCCTATCACTAATTATTTTTTATAATATACTTTTTTCTGCAAAGAAAATGAAATGTGGAAAAAAAGGGGAGCACACAGGACACAGCTAAATGAATACAACTGGACTAAATTATACAGCAGAACACTATAAAGAAATAAAGTTCTAGCACCCTTAGACTGATACAAACTGCAGCAAAAGGCAGCTTGCATCAAGGCCCGGTGCACCAGGGACCCTGTGCCTGATTCTACAACTGGCAGGGTCCCGATATCAAAGTCTCTAGGCTTGCAGCAACCCTGGCAATGTGCCACACAGATGGTGCATCGGGAGGGCTTGCCACAATCTATGGGGTGGCTGTGCACCAGTCCAGCACAGCCCTAGTGGCTAGCAGCCCCTCCACCACCCAGTGCTGATACACCCGTGTAAGAACATTTTAAACTTAATTGACCTTGGTGATCTAGTGGTCCTCCCCCCCGATATGCCTGTTTCAAAAATTGCTAATATTACATTACCCTGGTGGTCTACCGGTTCTTCCCCTCCCGATATGCTCATATCTGATATTGTTAATATTACTTTACCCTGGTGGTTTAGTGGCCTCCCCCCCATTATGCCCATTTCTGACATTGATAATATTACTTTACCCTGGTGGTCTAGAGGTTCCTCCCCCACCACCCTGGCAGGTAGTGTCCACCATCCCTCTCCCCCAACCCTAACCCTGAGCTGGTGACTTGCACAGCCCTCCTCACACAACCTCAACTGGACACTGACTGAACTGTTACTAAGCACATACTGTATAATACAATATGCGCTCAGTGACAGTTCAGTTGGTGGTAGGCTGAGATGGTATGAGGAGGACTGTGCCAGTCGCTGGCTTGGGGTTCAGGTTGTGGGGGAGTGGGGTGGTGGCCACTGCCTGCCAGGGTGGAGGGGGAACTGCTGGACCACCAGGGTATATGATAGCAACATTGTCCAACATGGGCATAGCGGCGCTGTGTGTGTTTGTGGGGGGGGCCGGCACATTGCCTCAAATTGTAATACTCCTCTAGAGGACATTGTTCTATGTACCCTTAGACTAGCCCTGGCTGGTCTAATGGCACTTAGAAATTTGCCCTTTTGGTGACTTTAGAGAATCCTACTTTAGTGGATGTGTTGGCTTGCGTCTGCCGTATGCCCCTTAGCACCATGCTGAAGCCCATTTTGTGGCACACAGGAAGCGCTATCACTGTTTGGTGCAGGCAGCCTGCAGTTGATGCAGACTGCCTTTGAGAATTGCTCCTGGCACATCTTTTGGTGTAAGGGGCACTTTGTGCCATTCTTTGTGGTGCAAGCCCCTTGCACCATGCTGGGAGCTTTGAGAATTGTGCCCCCTATCTTTTCTTATGAGCAGCAGTGACAAACTAAGCAACCACCCCTCCCCCACTGGCTGAAAGCACTTAGCACAGAAAGTACAGCAGCACACATACAGAGTGGAGTTACAGTGCCAAATATAACATTAAAAAAAGTCTCCAAAAACAACTTTTTAGGCCAAAAAACAATCTACAGATTCTACAGATGTTAGGCAACAAATCAATGTTCACTGATAATTTTTTTTTAATGCAGAAAAACACTGAGCTACAGACCTGAAAATAAGCTTTCTGTCTGGAGTGAATCTTTCCTCTAAGACACTCTAAGAAGGACTGTCATGAGGCAAGGAGTCACACGATATAAGAAGACTGCAATCTGAACTGTGACATTTGCTGCAATGTGATCCCCCGTGGAGTTCAGCATGGCAAAAGAAGTCTAGGGTGAGTGGGTTCCCTTCTGGGTTCAAAATATGATTTGGCATGGGGGCTGATGGGTGAAAGTCTTCAAAGTAGGAATAGATAAGCCAGCCACTCCAAATAAATTTCAAATCTAGTTCAAGTTTATTTCAATATTTCTGATAAACTTAAATCCCCAATACCTAATGTTTCACCTAGAGTTAGGCTTCTTCATGGGTGGGGATCTGTTGTTTGTATTAAAGTCAGTGTTCTTTTAAATTGTCTTTAAGTTATTGGCAGACGGAGATTTCTTGTTGTATGGCTTCATGTATTTTAACTAGTTTTGTTAGCGTTTATGACTTTACAGCCATCTTGTGTGCTTGAATAAACTGGTGCATCATACTGCACATTCCTCATTAGCATTTACTGTATTTTTCACAGTCTATAGTGTGTTTTCACAACTACCTCTCTGACTGCAGCCCCACCCCTGAAGAAGCCCAAATGTAGGTGAAACGTTGGGTATTGAGGCTCTAAATTTATCAGAAATATTGAAATGAACTTGAACTAGATTTGAAATTTGTTTGGAGTGGCTGGATTATATATTCCTACTTTGAGTTCAGCATGGCAACATCAACTTTATAACTTTGTGGAACTTGTACTGAGTCAGAAACTTTGCTGTGGATAACTTTGTGGGGTTATCTGCCCTCCGTGAATCACTCTGGGGTGTGAAGTTAGCCACCTTTGCATATCTCGTACAAGAATTTGATATGGAGTAAGCTATGATTTTAAAAATTAGACCGAGTGGTATTTCATAGTTTTTAAGAGCAGACATACAATGAATTGACTGATATTGTGATAATGAATGTGACTGTTTAATACCAGAGAGTGATGCTGGAAAATAATGATTTCATATGCATACTGCAGCATGCAGTCTGGCATCTGGACAAAAATGCTATTGCTGTTTGGTATACAAGTTCTCAGCTGATTCCTCTGAAATCTGTCAGCCTGTTTAACAAAATAAAAGTTTTACAGAATTACATCATAAGAGACAAAAGGTCACATTAACAGTGAGACTGTTGCTGGCAGCTTCTTGTACACTGTGGAATTCACTGCCGACTAGTGGGTTCAGAGCCCAACACAATAATTTTTTTCTAACTATCCCATCACCTGTTGGACTGATGGACACATGCCACTCATTCACTAAACCACAAAACGTGGACAAATGTATTGTTCAGTAGAGCATTATTACCACTCTATTTAATGTAGTCCACTGTTACAGCCAAAGACATGGTCAGATATTTTCTGAAATGTCTGTGATGTCTCCAGAGACATCCGTGCCTTCCTGCAGTTCCACAGTAGGGCCACCAGAGAGAGAGAGAGAGAGAGAGACTGTCTCTAGCAATATTGCAAAGAGAGACTGTCTTTATCAATCTGTGTGTCAGTTAGTGAAAAACTGATAAATCCTCCTCCTGGTAGGAAGATGGCGACCACGCTGGGTCTGCTGTCCGTGTAGTCATTTACTCTCTGTTTGCATGTGTTAAAAAAACATTATTTTTGCCAGAGTCAACTCTATTTTACGGATTATTTTAGTTTCTTCTTTTTTTTCCTTTTGTTTAGTTTTTAACACCTTGCATTTTTCGTGCTTTGACCCATGTGCTGGAATTCTGGAGCTCTCCGGTCTCCCCGTAAAATCGGGAGAGCTTAAAATTCCAAGAGTGTGAGCAGGCTGAAGGAGTGAACAACCTGAAACTGACCATATTGCACTGATTCTACAAGTTGACACATTACTGTGGCTATACAGATTGGTGAATCTCCATGGGAGTTGGGGTGGGGGGGGAGGAATCCAGAGTTCTGCGGTTTCCTTGGACTGTATTGGAGTTGGCTTACTGTAAACTGTTAGTTCTGTATCTGTGAGAGGGTTGTAGTGCGGCAGCTTAAGCCTTGACTGGACTGGACTTGGATCCATGAGTACAGCAATTTTGGTGCTGCAGTTTAACTTTCAATTTTCTTCATCTTGAGGGAGTTTTTGCCATACTGTTCGCTGGTGACTTGAAGGGTGAGGCATTTGGTTGCCTGCTGGGTGGCTACTGTTCCTTCCAGGCTTGGGCACGGGGCAGGAACTTCCACTGTTTGACTGCTGAGGATTCAATGGGGGAGATTGGTGTTGTCCTAAGCTGCCTGGAAGGTTTAGCCTGAAGGCTGAGGTACCGGGTAGCTGTGGCTTCTGGTCTCGGGCCGGAGGGGGGCAGTGGACCTCCTGGGTGGGCGGCTAGAGATTTCTGGGTCTTACTGAATGCATCTAAGCCTCAATGAGTTTCCCTCATTCATGGTTGGAGCTGCTTTGACTGTGGATTCTGGGTTTGGTTTCTGCCCAACAAGGAATTTGGTTTTATTGTATTTGCTGCCTTCCCTACCCCGCTCCCATTGTGGTATTGTTCTGCTATATGCCTATGTATCCCATTTTGTCCTATTTCTTCAAGTACAATAGTTTCTGGAGGGTGGGGAGAGCACCCTATTTTATGACTTTTTCAAATTTTTACTGTTGACTTCTTCCTTTTTATTGCGTGAGAGACAGGAACTGGAACTGAAGTCCTCTGCTTTACCCAGACTGGTGTGAGCGCTCCGGGCATTATTTGAATTACCTTTTTGTGGTTGCTCCTCCTGACCTTTGCCTACTCCATTTATCTCTGTAACCTCAGGACTGGTTCTGTTGGGTTTTTTTTTCTTTTCTATTTGGGGATTCTTTTTTATTATTTAGTATTGGGGTTTTCTTTTTGTATGGTGGTTTAGTGTTGGGTTTTCCAGCTAAATAGGATGTGCTGGCCCTTGGCTCTCCCAGTTAGGTGCTACTCTTCCTCTGAGCTCTGAGGTCTTTGGCCTTTTAACTGCCCCACACTTCCGGCTGTGGTTTATGGGTGGTGTAGGGCTCTTGGTATTATGAATAAAAAGAGAAGGAGAGTGGGGGGCTCCGAACCGTGGGGGAAGAGTGAGTGGGGGGCAAATTGAGGTTGCTAAGTCCAGGAGATGCCCTGGGATGAAATGTGTTCCAGATCATGGTCCATCTTATCTGGTTCCCATACTCAAGGGCTCCTGTATTTCAGAGCCAGTAGCCTGGACGGTTCTGGAACCTTGTCTGCCTCGAGTGGTGTTGTACAATGCCAGGTCTATAAAGAACAAGACAGCTATTATAGTTGACCTTGTTGGAACAGCTGACCTGGTATGCATCACCGAGACCTGGCTGGATGAAAATACCTGCCCAATTTTGGAGGCGGCTATTCCAGCTGGGTTCTCGGTGATACACTGCCAGAGACTGGACCGCAGGGGCGGGGATGTAGCTATCTGTTTTAGAACAGAATTGGGCCTTGCAGAGGATCCAGTTGAGGGTCCCAGATCATTTGAGTGTACTGTGGCTGCAGGTGTGGGATGCAGGCTCATTCTCATCTACCGTCCACCCGGGGGTGAGAGTATGTTCCTGCAGGATGTCACAGACTTCATCACCGACATGGTGTTGGAGTAGCCCGGGTTGATGGTACTGGGTGATCTCAATGCCTGGCTCAATGATGAACTCTCACAATTTGGCCAGGACTTCCTTCAGCTTATGAATATGCTGGGCTTCACATGGGTTGTTACCTCTGCAACCCATGTTTATGATCACTCTCTTGATCTGGTTTTCCTCCTGGGAATGGAAGCCATCAATCTGGAGGTGGAACCTTTTGTCTGTCTCTTATGATGTAATTCTGTAAAACTTTTATTTTGTTAAACAGGCTGACAGATTTCAGAGGAGTCAGCCGAGAACTTGTATACCAAACAGCAATAGCATTTTTGTCCAGATGCCAGACTGCATGCTGCAGTATGCATATGAAATCATTATTTTTCAGCATCACTCTCTGGTATTAAACAGTCACATTCATTATCACAATATCAGTCAATTCATTGTATGTCTGCTCTTAAAAACTATGAAATACCACTTGGTCTAGTTTTTAAAATCATAGCTTACTCCATATCAAATTCTTGTACAAGATGTGAAAAGGTGGCTAGCTTCACACCCCAGAGTGATTCACGGAGGACAGATAAAAAGACATAAGTAATTGTAACTGTAAGGTGTATTACTTGTTCTAGTACTTCTCCATCCTTGCTAGGGACTACACAGAGCTTTCTGGAACAAGTTTTCAAAAGTAATAGAAAGTAATAGAAAAAGTAACTTACCCAACACTGGGCACCATAGCATGCTAAGAGTAGGGGATACAGTTGCATAGCTCCTTAACAGTCTTGGCATACAAGGTCTTGAAGATGGTAAGACTAACGGGGATGCTCAGTTTCATTGTTTTCTGAAATTTATTCCGGAGTGAGGGCAACACAAAGCCTATGGCCGCTCTTCCGAAACGTGTGTTAGCCCTAGGCACTTTCAGTGAAATCAGAGAGTAACTTCTCAATGCATAGTTGCCTAGCAAGCTTAGAGGCAGGCAGTCAGAGATTTATTGGTGAAATTTGTTGGTAATAGCTCTGAAGTTCCAGAGAGCTGCATTTCTATTCCGTCTGTACTAAAGGGAGGTCCACCCCATAGCTGCATATAAGGAGCAGTGCTGAGTGGTGAGGGGTAGGCCAGTTATGAATCTCAAGGCTCTGTGATACAGGGTGTTCAGTTTAACAAGACAGGAGACAGTGCACTGACTATAAATGGGGGACCCATCAAGGATGGCCTATGAGGAGGACCCCTAAATCCCACCACATAGGTGTAAGTTACATAATTCCCCATAGACCTTCAGTTTTATGCTTTTCAGCACCAATACTGGCTCCCCATACTTATTCAGATCTATTTAGGGCATAGTGTCATTTCATGCAACTGTGTTAATGACTACTGGCAGCTCGTCCCCCCCCCCATCTGCTGGCTGCAAAGTACACAGCATAACAGTTGTTTCCCAGGGGGAGATGGAAGTAGCCTAACCATGGTGCACTCAAGACTCTTCTTTGTGAACACCTATCAGGGACCCCATGCACATGTGCAGTTTGGGGTGGTAGGCTTTGGGGATGCACAGAGGTTCCCCATATTGCCAATCCAGAAAGCTGCCATACATTAAAAATATAGAACAGCCCTGGCATCTGTAGCACCCCTGACCATGGGGTGTTCTAGAGCAAGTGATCAGAGGATCATGCCTAAACATAGTTTGCCCTAACGGAAACTTGATTCACTACCACTGACCTATCCGGGTGTCTCAGCTAGCTTGTTTTATTTTCTTATTTTCCTCCTGCCTCTGTAGTCTCATTGACTATGTTTCTATATCAAGCGAAGTTCCTCTTCCACTGGAGGAAATAATGGCAGCAAAGGTCTTTCCTCTGCTCCAGACCTAAAGGCTGTAATGTTCTCTTCTCTTCTCCCCTTCCCAACCTAGTAAAAGAGACATTTTTTTTCTCCTTCCCCCTCCACCAACCTCTTTCTCCTCCGGATGGAACAAATAAGTCAAAGATTTATTTTGTCTGCCTGCCCTGCACACACTGAGGCCAAGAAGATGTATTGTATTTCCTTATTTGTGATATCTGTGACTGGATTATTTGCCCCTCCCCCTTCTCCCCAGTAGTCTCCCTCTGTCTCTTTCTCCTCTGTATGGAACAAATAGAGTCAAATATTTATTGCCAGTCTGTCCAGCCTGTACATAGCCACACTAAGGCCAAGATTAACTTTTTTTGTGATTTCTGTGATTGTAATTCCTCTTTGACCTCCAGTAGTATCTGTCTCTTTCTCCTCTGGATGGTGCAAGTCAAAAATTTATTTTGCCAGCCTGCCCTGTACACACAGCCACACTGAGGCCAAGATGAATTTGTGATTTCTGTGATTGTAATTTCTATTTGGGCCCCAGTTGTCGCTCTCTCTGTCTCTTTCTCCTCTGGATGGAATAAATAAAGTCAAGGATTTATTTTGCTATCCAGCCCTGTACATGACAAGGCCAAGAAGATGTATTGTATTTATTTATTTGGGATTAGAAACTAGGCTTGAGAAATAAAGCATGCTGACTGACTGAAAGTCATGGTCAGGCATCCATTTATTTTTTAATAGTGCCCAGTAAAAAACAAGTGCAAATTTGGGGTGCCCCATTACTTCGGTTATTTTCTCATGAAAAAAGTTGCTTTTCTATGAATTTATAGCGCTGGTATACTGCGTGCTTAGTGCTACAACAACAACACAACTGGAGCCAACTTGGCAACATACTGTACACTGAAAAATGCTTTTCTACTCACTTTCCCAGTTTCATATTTCAGTCTCTTTTTATTTAAAAAAAAAAGCTTTAGCTGGCCTGGTAGCACCTAGAGCTAAGGTGCCAGATGCCTTACCTCACGCCACGCCGACGACCTGTGTTCGGGAATGAGCACAGACTGTCAGAGATCAGTGGGGGGTAGGGTGCAGAGCTGGATGGAGCCACTGGGAGGCAGCTCTCCTCTCCAGGGTGGGAAGGTGGTATTCCTTGGCTCTTGATTGCCCCATGGTGGAAGCCAGGGAGCAGCACAGGCCAGAGGGAGTGCCAGGCACTAGGCTGGTGGGTGGGCGGAAAGGGCCATCACTGGGGATGTAGTACACATGCACGTCTCCACGTGCATGCGTCTGTACTCCTGGGGCCCCCGGTAACTGGGGAGGATAATGAGAAATGGAGGAAAAATGGATCTGGCCACAGGATGATGTTTGACCCTCCGCAGGCTCTGCTCCTGGTCTGAGCATAATGTAAGCCCCAGTGATTTGGGGATGTCAGGGCTGGAGTGGCTGGTCAGGCTGAAGGAGGCAGCCAGAAGGAGATAAACAATGACATATAAAAAAAAAGCTTTAGTACTTCGGAACTCAATCCCTCACCTGTTCCTGTTTTATGTTAGCATCTGCTGCACTTTCTCTCTGCTCCATTCCATGACTGACTTCCAGACCTTCAAGAATTAGAAGATCACCAAGTTTAAAAGCAAGTAATTCTAGTACCCCTTCCACATAAAATGCAAAACCGGAACATTGGCCGCACCATGTACAGTATAAGTTGGAGGGGGTGAAGAGCCAAAGCACAGACTGGTGGTGACAGTGGCAAAAGTTAAACAGCCTACAGGTAGAGGAGCCTCTAGAGAGAAACCCAGTGTCCCTCTCCTGGGAGATGAGTCCCCCGCCTACTTGCAGCATGGGCATCACATTGCCAGTATGTTTGCTACTCCGGAGTTTTACCTGCAGAGACAAGCCGAGAACTAGTCATTTGGGAAATGTACTAACTAGAGTGATGCAGCCAAAGGACAAAATCTTCAGAACATAGGGATCTTGGTATTGCGGAGTAATTTGTGTTAGTACTGTTGTAATCTCTGCTCATCACCTCCCTTTATGCCCCCACCCTACTGCTGTAGTCTAGTGAACAGCCACAGAGCTGAGCATGATAATGGGGATCCAGTACAAAAGCTCAACAAACCACCTGTGCCTCCAGTTTTTTGGTTCACAGTGCACCATCCTTCCAGCCAGCTACAGAACTCTGTAGCACATTTTTCTGCTCACCATCCATGCTACATCTTTTGCCATTGTTGACAAGGTTGGGGGAGAGGGGATAAATAAAGCGAAATTAATGAAAAACAAGCTTGAGTGTGGAAACAAATGTACTGCATAATGGGGGGGGGTGGGTGGCTGGGGCTAAAACTGCATAAAACTAGAATTTTTTTAAACTACAGAGTCCCCAGTAGGACAAAACTTCACAGCTAAAAAAAAAAACACATCAATATAATGCAGGTGGAGGAACTACTGTATTTTATTATAAAACTTACATTAAATTAATTTATTTAAGAATTTTTTATTCAATTTTTTTTCTTACAGTGCCCATTTTCTCAGCACAATAATACCCTCTAGGGTAGGTGGTATTGGGAAATACTGGACCTTCCAGGAGTTATAAGGCCATCCATCTATGGTGTCGGGCCCCATTATGCCCCTGGGTGGTCCGCTATTTCCCAATACCACCCACCCTGTTGGGTATTATTGCTTACTTTCTGTAACTGTATAATTTGCCCTCCTCCCCAGTAGCCTGTCTCTGTCTCTTTCTCCTCTGGATAGAACAACTAATAAAGTCAAAGATTTATTGCCAGCCTGCCCTGCCTGTACACAGCCACACTGAGGCCAAGATGAACTTTATTTGTGATTTCTGTGACTGTAATTTCTCTTTGGGTCCCAGTAGTCTCTGTCTCTTTCTCCTCTGGATGGAGCGAGTCAAAGATTTATTTTGCCAGTCTGCCCTGTACACACAGCCACACAGAGGCTAAGATGAATTTGTGATTTCTGTGACTGCAATTTCTATTTGGCTCCCAGTAGTCTCTCTCTGTCACTTTCTCCTTTAGTATGGAGTGGTTGAGTTATGATGGAACAAAAAAATCAAAGTTTCCACAGTCAGGCCAAAATGATGATGTATTTTGTATTTTTCTTTTTTTTTTATTTCTTCGCCTTTAATCGGAACCCCCACACACTCTCTCTCTGTTCAGTTTCTCTCCTATCCCTCCCCAATGACTTTTTCTCTGCCCCCCCACCCCAGTATGTCTCTCTCTCTCTTTTTGTCCCTGGCTCTGTTTTTTTCTGCACTCCAGGAAAAGTTGTCATCAGCCACAGTCATCCACTCAACCAAAGTCAGTACCAGCACAAAAAAATCCTCCCCTCCGGCTACCAATACAGTTAGTAGCATGCCACTCAGACACACTCTCCGCTCCTTCTTCATCTGTGCCTGCTGCACCTCTGAGTCGCATTGTGCACTCACCACAGTTAAATACAGTGAGTGAGTGCATCACATGGCATTCCCCCATGCCACATCACGTGACTGTTGCCTGATTGGATGCAGCTGGCCACTTTTATGTGAAGCAAGCATGTGGGCAGAATCCCCATGGCAACAGTAAACACACTGGGGGAAACACATGCTCTGTGGCTTGCCATGGACCCGGAACTGGACTTCTGCAGTGAAGTCCATATTTACCCAGGTCCATTGTTACAGAGTTCAATCCGAGGTTTCGATTTTGGGTGGAACAGTCCACCCAGCCCTAGCAAAAAGGTAAAGGTTCTGAATTCATTACAATGTAGAAAGTTATCAAATACTATTGCTTCAGTCTGAAGACAGTGAAAATATAACAGTGACTAATTGTTGTTGTCAGCATTTGGAGTGCAGCAAAAACCTTTTTTATAGAGTTTTTGTGCTGGTGGCAGCAGCAGGATGTGCCAGTGGACTGGATAGGTAAGTGATAGATGGGAGTGTGGTGGTTGTTGAGAGGGGATAAGGGTGGGGCATGGGGGTCGAAGTTGTCCCTGGACCATTTTGTTTTCTTTTTACGTGCCGATAACGGGGTCAGCAATGGGGAGGTGACTGAGAGATGTGAGGACTAAATGCATAAGGTGGGACTGTTTATTTACAAATGTGGCACTGGTGGAAATGATCAGGATGTGAGCAGGGTAAACACAGAGGGTGGGACTGTTTTACAAACAGGGCACTGGGAGAACTGATTGGGAAGTAAGCTGGCTAAAAACAAAGGGTGGGACTGTGTATTTAAAAACAGAGCAGTTGGTGATGTGATTGGGAAGTAGTGATGCTAAATACAGAGGGGGATATTGTCTATTTACAAATGGGGCATTTGGGGAAGTGATCAGGAGGTGAGTGGGATAAATGCAGAGGGTGGGATTTTTTTTTATATAGACCAAGCACCAGGGAAGTAATTGGGTTGGGGGGAGGATGAGTGGCAAGCTGATTAAGATGCTGCTCATCTGGGCAGCATGCTGTAGATGAAAGCAAGCTGCTGCACTCTGATTGGTGCAGCTGCATCCTTTCAACTACACAAAGTTTCTACCCATCTGCCAGGTTGAACACCATTATGGTCGGTGTGATGCTGGTTGGGCTGACAGCCTGAGCTACATTGGATGCTGCACTGCCACACCTTTGTAGTTCCCACCCATGTGCACAATCAAACATAAAATGGGGGTAACTCCACAGCTATGTTCTACCCTTGGTATGGTGTATCTCTGAAAACCCCAGTACAGCAAACAGCCAGGACCAGACTGACATTGTTGCCCATCCAGGTTTCAGTAATACACAATAGTGACATCTGAAGGAATTTAATTTTTTATCCACGACTGGCAAAGCATTACAAAGTAATTCCTGAAATGGAAAAAACCGACTGCCTCACCCTGCAGTAACATCATGGGAAACACATTGCTCAGGGATCGGGCAAAGGTAAGAAGGCATTCTCCCTCCCTACCTCCCCTGGGCATGTGCCTCGTAGTCCTCCCACAGTTGTACACCACATTTCGTCTGTCTCCCCTCACAAGCCCTCATTCTCATGGTAAGATATTCCAAAAGCCCAACAGCATTGAATTACTGTCCTGTCCAACAGAGGAAGATTGTCCTTAAAAGGGCAAAGCCCTTTAGCTGATATGATGTAGAGACAACCATTTCTACTAACTGATACAGTGCTGGTAGGTAAATTGCAGGAGAAGGATGTCTGGATATCACAGGTGGTGCAGTGCAGATGGTGCAATACTAGCAAGACATGTACCCCGTGGGTGTGGTAGTGGAAAAAGGTAGCATGGTACAGCCATGTATGTCACTAGCAGAGGCCACTGGTTAGTGGCTGCAACTACAATTTCATATTGTTCTACAACACGTTAGACTGCACAGCTGTACAAGCCTGTCAGCTACAGACGACTCGTATTGGACTGAGAGTGTGCCTCTGACTGGCAGTGCTGTTTCAGTTTCTGCCTTTGGATCCTCTCTCCCTGTTGCTAGAAATAACAGGTGGTGATGTTCAGCAGTATCTTTCCCTTCTGCTGATGGGGAGGGGGCACTGAACACGCTTAGCAACGTACAGTTCAGATTTTCCTGAAACAAGTTTTCCGGGGATATAAATCTGTATGATATTATCTGACATTCGTCAGTGATAAGTGTTTTCTCAAACATTGCAAATAAAAACTGGCAACAGTGCTAGTATTATCTCCAACTCCGAAAGCAGTATGAATAAATCTCCTGATATATTGCATGTATGTCAACTGGCAGCTGCACTGCATAGACAAATAAGAGATAAATAACTAGCAAAGAACATATAGGGACAACACCAGTTCTGCCCACTCACAGCCAGTGACCTGGTGCTGTAGTAACAACTGTTAGAGGTACATCATTCTCTTCTACATGGTTCATGCACACAGCAGGTAAGAGTTAATAATTACATGATGAACTCCAGAGCTTTCCAAAGAGGCAGGCCTGTAAAAAGAACAGGTTCTTCTTTACAAACAGCAGTGCTGGTAAATGTAAAACACCATTCTTACACAACAAGGAAACACCAGTTGCTGTCAGTAGTAAAACAAGTTTAACGAGGTGTGTGCTTAGGGGGTTGGTGTACTTCTGTACACACAAGGAAGTATAGATTGGAACACTAAGACACTCTTAAACTGGGTTAGTTGGCTAAACTGGTTTAGGCAGTACAATGTAACTAGAGTTTTGTGACCACAACACAGAATATCATTTAGCTCAATTAAATGTATCTTTATTTTACAAATGAAGTTTATTTGTATTTGATCATTTCATAACCTTGTCTCAATAGCAGGGATGAAGATAGAATTTTGTTTCATGGGAGCAGCAGCTTTGTCAAGGGAATAGCACTTTCCCCACAAAACGTGAAATGTTCCAAGCTACTATTTGCTGACATAAAATGGTAGTAGGTGTTACTGAGTTACATAGCTGGATCCATTAATGCTTACTGTATGTTAACAGTGTTGGATCCAGAGAGGGGCTTGCCAGGTCTTGGCCCCATAGAGCTGAAGTAAGCCTCAGTAGCCATGCATCACTGCCATTATTTTATAGTTGGAAAGGGTCTCGGTAGAAGAATAGGATCCTCATGGGCCCCTATAGCTCCCAAAGCTCATAAATTATAATTCCTGCACTTATGCACCTTTCTTAATTATCCAGGTTACATTTTAGGTAAGAGTTTGCAGTTCACATTTATTTACATTTGTTTAAATATGTTGATAATGTAAGCAGTAAGCCATGGCAGAGTGTGCACTACAGGATATAAATGCATGCCCCAGAGTTGTAGTAAGGCATGAAGCTAAAGTCTGAAGGCTCAATTCATAATGTCCCCTTGAATGGCACAAGGGACTTGTGCCAAAAAGAATGGTGCAAGGTGCAACTTGCACCAAAAGATGCACCCCAAGCAATTCACAAATGCATCGGGCTTAGCGGTCCACTGGACCACCAGGGATCTGTTCTTGGGGAGGGGTGTTTCAACATTATGCAGCCACGATCGGGCTTAGCGGTCCACTGGACCACCAGGATATGTCCTTGGGGGGTTGGACTCTGTGCTGCCCACGATTGGGCTGGTGGGGGTTATTTAACCTTGCCCGCGCCGGCCAGTCGGGGAGGGGGATTTACGCTTGCCCGCGATCGGGCCAGTCGGGGTGGGGGAATTTACACTTTTGCCCGCGATCGGGCTGCAGAGGGCGTCGGTCCCCAATGGCTGCTGCCTGGCAGGGCGCCAGGCACAAGTCCTCCGGGATCGGTGCACCTGCATGCTAATGGCATGCAAATGGGGCCATAAATAGATGCAAATGGACCCCCCTGTGCCTTGCATGAATTATGGCCCATTTGCATGTCACCTTTTGAATACGGGAAATTTGAGCATGGCGCAATGGTACTTGTGCCACCGCAACTTGAATGCTCCACTCTGACCACTTGCGGTGGCACAAGTTCCACTGCGCCATACACAGCGGTTGTGGCTGGGGGGTGATATTCAAAGGAGTTGCTCAACAGCGCAACTCCTTTGACTATCGCCTCGGCCACACCCCTGCACAACTATTTTGTGCAGCGCAAGGGCTTGCGCCACAAAATAGCGCAGTTTGAATATCCAGCCCCCTATGTCTAATGGCTCTCATATGCTCTGCTACTCTCTGTTTGAGCTGTCTTTTTGTTTTCCCTATGAAGGTAGCCATATATATCACCCCACTAGTGTCACAGGTTATCATTTCTCTGATCAGATATTTCTTCTGATTTTTAGCATTTACACATGTGAATTCTTTACCTGTCAGTATGTCGGTACAAATACTGCATTTTCCGCATCTAAAACTACCTATACTTGGCTTAAGCCAAGTCTCTTTTGTTGGTAGTGTCTGTCTACTAATGTTGCTCTTAATGCAGAACTGCACTGAACCTTAAAGTAATTATCCTTTTTTGAGTACTGTTTAAAAGTATGCTGTGGTTCCTTCTGTACAGCACTTTTAGTAACATCACTCAGTGTTTCTGCTTTATAGTCTGGTGTTACTGTTAAGACTAGAAAAGGGACATGATATAAGCAGAGTAAAAGTGATGCTGGGAGTGTCAGTGGCCTGCTTGTGTGCATAGGGAGAAGTACGACTAGGAAAAGTCATCTACATCATATAGTTTTAAAAAGGTACCTCCGAACAGTAGATATATCATAAATGCCCAGCAGGATCACTAAAAGGCCAGTATAGTGGAAGCACTAACATCCTTTGAAAGAGTATTTTAAGAGCAGTTGCAGCTGGGAGAAATGATTTATAGGTACAATATGTTTCTCCTTTAAGTCCTGCAACCCTACATTTCCACAGCCACATGACTAAATTACTCTTGGCTCAAACCTCAGTGTGACAATAAAAGAAATTAATTGCATATTATATGTGCAGTAGGTGTTGATGTGTTCCTAATCGCCAATTTTTGTTGTCCTACCTGTAATCAGTTATCAGTTTCTTCCAGTGGGAGGTTCCGATTACTTCAGTTTGGCTGAGCACACTTATATGCAAAAACACTTGACAGTGCCATTCAAAGTATGGTTAGCCAGGTACAGTACTTTATCAGTGAGACTGAGCACAACTAATGGAGGCGGGAAGTGCTTGACTGCTTCATGATAGCATGCAGTTAAAACAGTGTAAGCATGGTAAATTTTTATTTGGATAGGCAGCAGGATTTAATAAAAAAATAAAACACAAATAAAAAGAAGGAAACAGCAAAATTCCCCTAGTTTTGCACTGTTAAGTTACACTGAATTTGCAGACTTTATATAAGGTGAAGTTTTGGTTAGACAGAGCTTGGTACACCAGAACCCCCTCCCCCCCCCACCACAGTTATAGTTACTCTGATCGTGACAGTAATCGGTATATTTCATATATGACACACTGGCAGCCTTACAGTAATCATGAGGACAATAATGTCACTGCTGTTCATTCACCACCACAGAAACTAAGCCACAGTAGCATTCATAGATTCATAGATTCATAGAAGTGTGACGGCAGAAAAGGACTGATAGGTCCACCCAGTCTGCCCATTTGTTCAGCTATCTGCTATGACATGCCCCCCACCCTTAACACTCCCCTGTGTCTGTCCCATGCCCTTTTGAATCCCTCCACTGTCTCCTCACCAACCAACACCCCTGGGAGCCTATTCCACTTATCTACTGCCCTCTCTATGAAATAGTATTTCCTAATGTTACCCCTTAACTGCCCCCCTCCACCTGCAGGCCATGTCCCCTTGTCCTCTGATTACCTTTCTGATGGAAGATACTTTCCAGTTGCACCTGGTTTATACCCTTAAGGTACATGAAGGTCTCAATCATGTCCCCTCCTCTGTTCCAGGGAGTACATGTTCAAATCTCTCAACCTTTCTTCGTAGGACAGGTGGCTGAGCCCCTTTACCATCTTTGTTGCCCTCCTCTGAACTTGCTCCAGCCTCCCCACATCCTTTTTGAGGTATGGCCTCCAGAACTGGACTCCATGTTCCAAATGTGGCCTAACCAGATGGATGTACAAGGGACTATGACCTCCCTGTTTCTACTGGTGATCCCCCTTCTGATGCATCCCAGCATTCCACTGCCGCTAG
This sequence comes from Neoceratodus forsteri, assembly GCA_016271365.2. NCBI lineage: Eukaryota > Metazoa > Chordata > Ceratodontiformes > Ceratodontidae > Neoceratodus > Neoceratodus forsteri. The sequence continues at coordinate 1,035,560,165 of CM057453.1, forward strand.
CCACTGCTCTTCTGCAGTGCCTTTCCACTTTTAGGTCCCCCAATATAGTCATGCCCAGGCCCTTTTCTTGTTCCTTTACCTCCCGATCTCTGCCCCCCATATAGTACCCTGCCCCCTGGTTCCTGTAACCAAGATGCATGATTTTACACTTTTTTGTGCTGTATGAAAGCTGCCACCTATTGAACAATGCCTCTAGCCTCCCCAGATCTCTCTATAATTTTTTTCTACTCCTTCCTGAGTGTCTACTCTATTGCATATCTTAATATCACCAGCAAACAGGCTCACACTACCTTCAAGGTCCTCCACAATATCCCCTACAAATACATTAAATAGTAGCGGCCCCAACACCGATCCCTGAGGGACCCCGCTTCTGACCATGTCCTCTTTCGATGCCACCCTATTTATTATGACCCTCTGCCTCCTGTCCCCTAACCAGCTTCCAACCAATTTAATCACCCTCTGCCCCAGCCCCAGGCATGACATTTTATCCAGCAGTCTCCTGTGAGGCACGGAGTCAAAAACATTTTTGAAATCCAGATAAGCAACATCTACTGCCCTCCTCTGATCCGGTTCCTTGGTGACCTCGTCAAAGAACTCTATAAAATTTGTTTGACAGGATCTGCCTCTTGTAAAACCATGTTGCCTTGGATTCATCAGGCCTCTTTCCTCCAGGTAGCTGGTGATCCTGCCCTTCATTAGTTTCTCCATGAGCTTGCCTACCATCGATGTCAAGCTCACAGGCCTGTAATTTCCCACCTCCTCCCTCCCTCCTTCCCCCTTATTCCATTTACTTATTTTTGTATTTGTATCCAATTAATAATATTTAATGTTTTGTTTCAATTAAAAGACTTCCATTAGTGCAGAAATTGGGCATTAACTCTACCAACACATGTCTAGCATACTACATAGAGATTAAGCAAGGTAAAACATGAACACAGACATTCATCTTGATTCTGTGTGAATATTGTACCACATAAGCCATTTCAGGTGAGACTTATCCAGTTTAATGACTGTTTTCTGGTGAAAAATCAATAAAAACTATTGACTGTAGTATCAAAAATACATTACACAGTATATGAGACTAGTAAAAAGAGCAAGGAAACGACCATTAAAATGAGTAAGTCTCAACAGAAATGGCTTACACTGCTGCTTGTGGTACAATATTGACTCAGAAACAAAATGAATGTCTGTATTTATGCATGACCTTGTTTAATCTCTTTGTAATATACTTGTCATGTAAACCATTGTTTTTATATGTTCTGCAGTGTTACAGGTGCACAGCCACAGTACCTAAACACTATTGCTTCAGCCTCTGATGGGAGGGTTATTACCTAAAAGAGACTGTGTCAACTGGACTGAATGTTTATTCGTTTATTCATACTATCTGTATTTTTGTTTGGAAATCAATGACACAGAAACAACTGCAGTACATTAACTATATTGCTTAAGTTATTTCCTTATAACCAGATTTTACTGGCAAATTCACTGCTATAAAATAACACTGCATAGTCCCGAGAGGCTGAAGCAACATTGTTCAGTACTGTACCTGTCCTTTAGTAAAAGTAAATACAATAAATCAAATAAGTGGTACTGTGACACTGTTTCTATCGCAATGAATTAAAAATTAAAAGATACCATTACATACAGTATGGGATACACTGGGGTCTTTTTTAGGAAGAAAGCAGCACATCCTGTACATTTTAAAAAAAGATAACTTGAAAATACGTGGAATATGTATTTTTGTTTGGAATTCAATGACACAGAAACAACTGCAGTACATTAACTGTATTGCTTAAGTTATTTCCTTATAACCAGATTTTACTGGCAAATTCACTGCTATAAAATAACACTGCATAGTCCCGAGAGGCTGAAGCAATATTGTTTGGTACTGTACCTTCCTTTAGTAAAAGTAAGTACAATAAATAAAATAAGTGGTACTGTGACACTGTTTCTATCACAATGAATTAAAAATAAGAAGATACCATTACACACAGTATGGGATGCACTGGGGTCTTTTTTAGGAAGAAAGCAGCACATCCTGTACATTTAAAAAAAATATAACTTGAAACTACTTGGAATATTTAATAATGTAATAATGTACAAGTTCTTGGAATGTTTGCTTTAAATGCTGTATCAGAAATATGACTGCACTCGCTGTATAACATGACTATAGAGCAAAGGCATCAGATTGGGGAGTAAGGGCATCTCATTTGCTGTACTGTACTGTACCTCTGTTAAAATGTTTAGGACTGGACATTAACATTTCTTTCTGCTTTACCTGCCATTTTAACACTGTGGAATACAATCAATTTTTTTTTACAACAATCAATCGAGGGCAAATATTATCCTCACTGTGGCCATACTGGCTTGCCCATCTCCGAATGTCCTCAATTACTCAGTCATCAAGAACTGAAGCATGCACCATAGTTTTTTAGAGAATAAAATAAGCTGCATCATTCATTTTAGTGCCTTGTATATAGCGTACAACATGTATTGCAATAATTAATTACCACCAAAACAGAAACAACACATAATAAATCCCTGAATTAAATATCATAGTTGCCTTTGTTTCAGACAGACTATGAGCTGAGGCAGTTCCTTCTTTTTCATTGCACATTTTTACATTTAACAATTAAGTTTAGTGACTAATTTATGATGTAGTGGACACTATAGAAAACCTGAATAAAAACTAATTAAAAAAAAACAACATAAAAGTTAACTTTCAGTTTGGACCCATTAACCTTTATCTGTTCAGGAAGATAGTCTATACAAATGGCATGAAACTATACTGGTGTCCTGGTTCCTTATCCTGGCTAATACCACCCTGATGAACACTGATGTCTTTAGCCTTGGGATGGAGAGTTTGGATGCCAAAAAGATAAAGTATGATTTATTAATAATTATACAATTGGGGCAATCAGTAGAGAATAAATACACTGCAGATAGCAAATAGTCTTCTGCTATATAATAATACTGTACATCTACGAATTTACAGGCTCTGTGGATAAATATAGAAATAGATGGAAAAGGGAAGAGTTGTAAGAGAGGGGTAACAAATTAAAGGGGACTGGTACCAGTTGTTCATGATTTTTAGTAATATGAACTGATGTGTATAGTACATAAGTATGCTTCTACTGTTTTTGTGTGTCTACTTTTCACTATTAAAGACATTTTAACAATTCTCCGTTTATCTGTGTGGGCTGGCTGTAACACAACATTCTGTAGTGCCTCAAGTCGTTAGCAAAGATGAACCCGCTTGTGAGACCAGTCTGCACACGATGCATAAACCAGGTAAACACGGAAGGGATTGAATACATACAGCAGGCTCTACTAACAGTTGTCCTTGAATCTAAAGTACTGCTACTGTGCATTTTTCATTCGTTGCACTGAATGGGGTCATCTGTTTCAAATTATTCTGGTAACCTTTTTTTATTATAATCTATAGTCTTTTCATTTCCTCTCGTTGTTGCTTGTAATTGAACAGACCCTCAAACATATCCACATATTTTGTCATCCACCATTGTCACTTTCCCTTCCCCTGATAGCATACACATTGAAAATAGTTAAACATAACAGTTTCTTTAGAGTAGTGTCCCATCCCTGACATCCATACCCCACCCAATATGAAGAAATAATTTTACATAGTGCAGTATCCTATCTAGTGCAGTGTCCCACCCTGGTACTGATTGTCAACCAGATCTTGAGGAAGGTTTTTTTTCAGGATTAATTTGCTACTTGTCACCCCCCAACCCCTCCCTTTCTCATCGACATACCCAGACAGTAAATGAAAAAAGTCCCTGGTAGTTTAGTGGCCCCAATCCCTGCCCCCTTCCCGACACATACACTTCTGCATTTTTTCTGTAAATCTGCCACTGGTTTCTACCTTGCCCTTCCTTTTTGTCACCATACCAAAACAGTAAGAAAAAGTCAACGGTAGTCTAGTGGCCACTCCAACAACCACTCAGCAAACTCCCACTGTCCCACACTACTGCCCAGAGTAACTCGTTCTTAGTTCATAGCTCAGTTTGGTGGGCAGCCTTGGATGTGAGAGGAGCACCGTGCTGCTTGCTGACTGGCAGTAGTGTGGTGGGAAGGGACCTGAGTGGGTGGTGGGGGGTCGGAGAGCTACTAGACTACCATGGACAATTTTTTTTGGTTGCGGCTCAATTAAGCACATTTCATTTCAATGCCTTCTGCATTTTCTTTTTTATTGGAGTTTCATGCATACAAGGTACATTTGAACAGCAAGAACACACAGTCACATCACTGGGCATTTAATGATGCATGTCCGCAGTATCAAAGCAATTTCATGACCCTTAAAATCCAAGTAAGAGTGGCAAGATCCATGGGACAGTCACTTTAAAGGGTACCACCCTGTCAGTTAAAGTCTGCTCGTGATTGGGCTGTTGCAGTTTTATAATGCACCATATGAAAGTTACATTCAATAGTGATCTGCTCCGATCATTCCCTGGCTTCCATTAAAAAAAATCTGTAATTCCATCAGGTAGAAAAGGCTTTTTTGCTGCTCTGATTAATTTGCTCATGCTGATAGTACATACATTAACAAGCATTCTCTGTATTAGGGTGCATGCCAATTTATTTTTTGGCTAATTGTTCTTCTGTGCTAAGTGCCTACATTTTGCTGTTGCAATAATCTGCATTCTTTTGTTGCATTATATTTTGAAAAAGCAAGCTGAGGCTTGGATGGGCAGGATAAAGAACTAGTAGTGCCAAGAATAAATGGCTGAAATCTCATTATTTTTTAACAGTACTTCATCAGTTGTTACTGTTCATTTATTTTCCCATTTACTCCTTAGAAGGTTTTCTACGGTGCTGTATTTAGCCGGCGCACAATCGTGTAGTGCTTAAATGATGGTGCTATATTATCCAGAGCTAAAGTAGGAAGCATGAAGTGCCAAAAGTAGATTTATACTTAAAATAAATAGACTTTTTAAAGATCTGGTTGGCAAGCGGGTAACTGGACGGGACACTACATTATGGCAAATTTATTTATTGGCAGAGTGTGATCTGGTGGGTGACCGGAGAACCGGGGGTGGTACACTGCACTATGGAAACAATTATTATTATCAGGTGGGTGATTTTATTTAGCAAGAAGCATTATCAAAATTGCAATAAAAATTGATACTAGCTCATTTAGCCCGTTAGCGGCTGCCAGTTGAATACACACTGCATAATTACCATTATTAATAGTTTAGACCAGGATATGAAGGATACAAGGACATTTATCATACCTCAGTTTTATTGCTGCAGCCTCCACTAGAAAACTTTATCATAGAAGCACATCCGACACCACTTATGATGCTGAAGGTTCAGCATTAAAACTACTCACTTGTGCATACTGGCCTGTAAGTTTTTGTACAGTGCATGAACTAAAATACTGCTGATGTTAGATTACAATGCACAGCAGTGTAGACTGGAAGCACTCTACCTTTCCCTCACACTCATATATTTGCCGCCAAAATAAAAATGACTCCATAGAATTACAATAAGAGACCTTATACATTATAAAATAAGAGAACTTATACATTTTTTTCATGTACTGTATGGTGCCATCTGCCAGTGTATGGGCTGAAACAAATCATGGGAGATAGCGACAATTGATTAAAGCGATAGTGAGTGATAGTGGCCCTCTGGTGGAAGAACATGGAAGCACATCTAGGTGCTGCAAAACAAGGAGTACAATACTGCAGTAAATACCAATGGAAACTGCTACCGCTTGCTGACCACTTCTGTAACACTTGGCAGGGAGGTGGTACCTCTCGGCAGGTGTCGGCACCAACAGGCAAAACCAGGTAATGGACAACTTATCTGCAGCAGGCACTGTAGTTAGGAGAGAGAGAGAGAGAGAGAGAGAGAGAGAGAGAGAGAGAGAGGAGAGAGAGAGAGAGAGAGAGAGAGAGAGAGCAATTGCTGCATTACAGCTCGACAAATAGTTGGAAACAAAATTTTTATCAACAGCTCATGACCACGGGCAATCAGGCATAACATCTTCACTGAGTATGAAAGACAATATCTGCTGATTACTTGTCCCATTTTCAATCAGTCAGTCTGCTGTCCTCATCAGGTTCGGGGGGGAATGAGGAGGTACTTCTTTACCAAAAGGGTGGTGACTATATGAAATGCGCTACCCATAGAGGTGGCATCATGTAAGACAGTGGGCAGTTTTAATAGGGGATGGGACAAAAGACAAAAAGGGCTACTAGCCCCCCTGTAGCCACCTGGCCTACTAAATAAATTACTGGCCACTCAACCACCGTTATGGACAAAGGATTTTTTAGCTAAGCTACCTTCCCCAAACCACACTCTCTTTACTCTGCTTTTACTCATCTTACATCTTTTTCTTTTTAACTAACCTGTTTCTTCTTCTATTTCTACAGGTCTGACAGGACATGGACTCCAACCCTATCAGAGAAGTATAATTTTATTTCTCTCGTGTCCTTTTTGCCCTAGTTCACCCTCCCTAAGAACTGTGGATCCTTTGTGACCCCCTAGGCTCTCCTTTTACAGGTGCAGTGGATGACATTTCCCCAGGACTACCTCGTGGCACTCTACACTCATGTATGTCCTTTTCTTTTACCTACATTTTGGTGGATTTACTGTAACGTGGTGGCCACACCTGTTAAAAATTTTTCCTTTGTAAAATGAACTGCTTTTTTAATTGGGACACCGGTCAGATGATGTTCCTTTTAAATAGTTAATATGTCTGTACTATTTAATTCTATGCCTCTTATGTGCTCCTTATCATCACCTCTTCCTCATGATGTGGTGGCAGTACCAATAGCAATACCAATACCAATGGTGAACTTTTGGCATTGACAAATGCTTGTCAGTATATATTTATTTAAGACAGACCAGATGAAATTTAATATGTCATTTGCAGTAGGGTCCTGATGTTACACAGTTTTATATTGAATTTACCCAGGCTATTAAAAGTGTGATGCAATATCTAATTTTTTAGAGTGGTCCTGCTATTAAAATGTATTTTTCTAGGACAGATAATCTTAGTTGCAACATCTCCTTTTCAGTTGGGTTCTGCTATAGGGTCCTGTTTTTACACAGTGTTGCAATATCTTTACCTAGCATAACCCAGCTGAGATGCGATGTCTACTTTTCGGTGAGGTCCTACTTTGATACATTTTGTACAGTATTTACCCAGGATAGCAAAGCTCAATTGCTATCTTGTTTTCAGAGGGATCCTGCTTTTCCCATTATTTACACTGTGTTTACCCAGGATAGCATAGCTGAAATGAAAAAAACTCATTTGCAGTGGGGTTCTGCTTTTACCCATTTTTATAATGTATTTACACTGAATGCTCTAGATGAAAGGCAACTTACATTTTCAGTGGGGTCCATCTTTTACAGTGTATTTTTTCCCAGGACAGAGCAGCATAGATGCAGAGTTCAGTGGGGGCTCTGCTCTACTGGGGTCCTACTTTTACACATTTTTACTATATGTTTACCCAGGACAGAGCAGACGAAATACACTATTTCGTATTCAGTGGTGCCCTGCTTTTACACATTTTTAGATTGTATTTGTCACTGGGGTCACCTCATGAAATGAAACACTATACAACCTGCTTGGGTGCTCATTTGGCAGTTATTTATTAAAACATCATCTCTTTACATTCCAAATTCTGATACAGTTCTTTATTTCATTGCACTTCCATTGACATTTATTTCAATGTACATATAATCGTAAATACATTCATATATATCCACGTTTCAACTTATGTTATTCTATCCCATTCCGTCTATGTAAACACAGTCCATCCCTTATCTTGTCTTTCCCAGGCTTGGATGTGTACCCAACACCCTTCTTCTGGCTGAAACCTAGTCCTTCCATCTTGTTGTCTTTCTAGCCTCAGATGTCTACTTAACACCCAGCTTCGGGCCTCTGGGATGACCACACCACAAGGCACCCAACACGGCTGGATGTAGATCCAGCCTGTGGCTTGTATTTTTACTACCCCTACCCCCGTGCCCCTACGTCCTCTCCCTGTGCTTCTCCCCCTCCCCCCACCTTCTTCCTCCTCCTTCCATTAACCCATCTCCCGCTCCTGTGATGGACAATGGACTCCCCCCAATTCCATTCCTTCTCCCATTCCTCCACTGACCCTTAGAGCTGCATGTTAAAGAAATCTGTCCCTACTTCAGATAAGTGCACCCCATCATGCCTAATGCACCCAGCACACTCATATAAAATATCCCTGTGCGACACATATTTCCTCCCCTGTCCCTGGCATATGCCCCACCATCCTTCTATTCAACTTTTCCCTGGCTTTCTCAATTGCCCTGATATCCTATGCCTGCCTCCATCTCTCCTTGCTATCATTTCTGACCACACAATCATTTCCTCAAGCCACCAGCCTCTAACCATCTTCATATCTTGACTGATCTCTTGAAGTAACTCTAGCCATGGCCATTCCCCCAAGTCATTGCCCCCCAAATGCAGCATTAACAAGTCTGACCTCGGTTATTTCAGTCTGAGTTCTTTCAAAAGCAGCAACAGCCATACCCATCTCATCCCCTGAATACCTTTTCAAAGCACTCTGGTTTCCTCTGCTGCCCTCCATAGCTGTCTCTGCCAGGCCTCATTTTGGCTCACTTTCTGCCCAATACACAAATGAATGCCCCACAATCCACACAATCCTTCTGCAAGCTGCATCTGAGGGGAAAAACAAACAACGTTATTCTTTCATTTTCCTAATATATTTTTTATAGCAGTCTGACATTCATCTGCCCACTTCTTTGATTTCTGCAACATACCCACCTTTAGTCGCCAGCTCCGAGGCTGTGCTGATCCAGAATGAATGCAACAAGAACCTTTGCACATCCTCTCCCAGATGCTCCATCACCTTTTTTAACACCACTGCCAACTGAAAGCTTGTGACTGAGGCCCCATCCCAGTGCACAAACAAGCTGCCCACCATTGCTGGTCTAACTGCTTTGTAGTCCTCCAATGCCCACACCACATACATGCCTCCTCCTTGTCCCCTCTTCGGGACCCCATTTTCATTGTGACCTGCTTGATCCATCTTGGACCTGTGCAACCATATCACTGTCTTATCCTCCTTCATTGTACCTCTCCCCAGTGCAGCTTTCCACCTCTGCCATTCTTATTTTTCGCTACCACCTCACTCGCCCTGAATGTGCCGCTGGACATAACTAAGAAAACTGCCAAGAAAAAAACAAGCCACATATCCCAAGTGACACATATAGTTTACTGTGCCTAATAGCTTTCCCAACAATTCACCTGCTAACGGCCTTCCGACATCCAGCTTCTTACCTTGTAACCTCTTCCAACCTTGTAATATCAGTCTCACCACCAGGGCTCTGTTAGGCTCCTCCCACCCTTGTAAGTTGCATACCAGACAGATTCCTACTAGGTGTATCCCCATGGTTGACTGTGCAATCCCTTCATCCCATTTCCTTACCTTGAACATCATCACCTGGCCCTCTGTTACAGGCCTATGCACCTCCACTCCCAAGTGCTGTCAAAACTCCTGGAATGCTTTCCATGCCCCTTTGTATGCCCTTAAGGTACTCATAGACTAAGAGTTTCTGAACAGCAGCTGGGCTCTTTCCTTCCAATCTCCCATAAATGGGATGGGACCAATGTTTTCCTGGCAGCCGCCTCTAGTATCAATGACCTGAACCTGTCCAACTGAAGATGGGAAAGGCTGTCAGCCACCTCATTTTTTAATCCCTCAATATGTCTCACTTTAAAAGACAAATTCAACCTCAAACCTTCTAGTACCAGTTGCCTGGCCACTCTTGTTATTGTCTCTGTGGACTCCTACTGCCTATTTAGCACTTCTACCACTGCTCAACTGTTGTACCGAAATACTATCTTCTGATCTCTCAACCATTCTCCCCACATGGTCACTGCCACCCAGATTGGGAAGATCTCAAAAAATGTGAAACCCCTCAGTAACCCACTCTTCTCCCATTCCTACTGCCGTCTGTCCGATATCAAGTCCCCTTTAAAATATTACCCCATCCCATGTGCCTCTTCTGCATCTGTGTATAGCTCAGAGTCTGTACTGAATAACAACTCTTCCTGCCAGAATGTGACTCCATTTTACTGTTGCAGAAATTGTTCCCAAACTTCCAGATCCTGCCGTACACCTTTCGAAATATCTACCCAATGATGTGGCATTCTCACCTTCCACATGGCCCTAGCTAGCCGATGGGTAAAAACCCTTCCTGGTGTAACTGCCCAGTATGCAAAATTTAGGTGCCCAAACAACTGTTGCACCACCAACAATGGGACTCTTCGCTTACCCTTCACTAGTGTGATCAGCTCCTTCAACTTTATCACTTAACTAGCTGGTATTCTGAATACTTGCTCCTCCAGATCCACCTTGATCCCCAGGAACCCCAGCTTGTGAGCTGGCCCCTCTGTCTTCCCCTCCGCTAAAGGCACCCCCAATGCATTATACATCTCCTGAAACTCCCACAGCATCTCTGCCACTCCCTCCTCACCTTGCCCTATCAACAGAAAATCATACTGATAATGCACCACTATCTTGTGCCCATATTTTTCCCCCAAAATCTACTGCAGCCAAGTGCTGAACGTCTTGAAGGTGACACATACTACTGAACACCCCAACAGCATCACCTTATCAAAGTAATACTTGTCCCAAATTGAAAACTCAGTAGGTCCCAATCTTCTGGCCATAACAGTAACAGCTGGAAAACGACTTCTATACCCTCCCTCTCCTGTACGCAACCCTGTGATGCCTCTTCTGTGTTATTAGCGCACTGGTATTCCCTCTTTCTCTTTAAATCATTGGTGCTCTATGCCTCAGCCCCACCCTCTGCCCCTTCTCTCACAACCTCTCCCCTGCCTTTTCCCTAGGCCCTTTCATGCTCTCACCTGCTTTACTTGCTGCCCTTTCACTCACCCCCACTTACCTAGTTCTTCCTTTTCCCTGCCTCCTCCCAGTTCTCAAAAATCATGTATTCTGCCCATTATCTATATCCCTTTCTCCTCCTCTTAGTTTCCCTCTTCCCTCTTCTCCATCCTCCTAGTGCCTGTTGCCCCCCTGCCTCAAACAGCTACCTACCCATGCACACATACCGTCACCTAGGTACCCTTCCACTGGATCTCTTTTTTTCCTGCCATGGGCCCTGCCTATCTCTAATATGTGGCCTCTTCTCTCCAGTGGCTGTTGGGTACTCCCCCTGTCCATTGCTACTGCCTGCACACTGTACCTTGTCTCCACCTTATAGCATGTTTTGGTGAACAACGCTGTTGCAGGGCACTTAAGAATAAGCACCTGACATGGGTATCTCTCACCTGTACTCTGAAGCTTATTCTTCTTCTCCTCCTACTATTGTCTGGCAACATACATCCAAATCCTGGCCCAGTCCATACTAAAGGAAAAATTCAGAACAAACACACAGGATCACTCTTAATCATCTCACTTAATATCTGCAGTCTCCTTCATAAAATTGATGACCTCCAGACTTTTGCCTACCAGCACTGTTTGGACATTCTTGCAGTTGTAGAAACCTGGCTCTCACCTTCAGTCCCTGACCATGCTATTAGCCTCCCTGGGTACAATGTTTATCAACTTGATAGAATGACAAAAAAGGTGGTGGCTGCACCCTGTACCGCAAAGACACTATCCTAGGTCATCACATTAACTATACCCCCAAAACCACCACAGCACAGATTCTTCCTATCAGGATCCTCCTTGGAGTGCAAAACAAAACGCCAAAAGTTGTCACAATTTACATTCCTCCAAAAGAGCAAGATAGTGGGCTCAACGCAGTTCTGGAATACACCAAATCACTCTCACCAGATGCTGAAACTATCCTACTCAGTGACTTTAATATTAACTGGCTGGCAGCTGAGGCTGGGGCTTATAGGGACTCCATAATGGTGGCAAAACTTACACAGATGATAAGCTCTCCAGCCAGAAAAAAATTATAAAACTGGTACCAGCACCCTTCTGGATTTGATCCTAACTAGCCACCCTGCCAGGATCACAAACGCCACTGTCCTCCCTGACTCACTAAGTGACCAGCACCCTGTTAGCTGCCTCTGGTCCAATAAATTCATCAAATCACCCCCCAAAACTATTATCAGCTGAGTTCTACCTAGAGGCCAGTTACCCTGTCTCAAATCTTTCCTTCTGCAGCAGGATTGGTCATCAATCTTCTCAGCAACCAATGTGAACACTGCTCTGGACCACTTCATCAGAATCTTTACTCAAGCCTGCAACAGATTTGCTCCCCTAAAGAAGCGAAAAGTAAAAGCACTCTGCAACCCCTGGCTCTCCAGAGACCTACTAAGGTGACTAAAAGCCTGGGACCACCTTTGGGAAATTGCCAGAAACTCTGGGAGACAAGCTGACATAGCTAACTATAAACGTGCAAGGAATGACTTCACCAAATCAATCAGGGAATCAAAATCCACCTACTTCAAAAATGCTGTCACAAACTCTTGGGGTAATGGAAGGGAATTCTGGAATAACATAAAGGAAGTCACCGGGAAGTAGTCCAAATCACCCCCCTCAGTGCTCTGCTTAAATGGTGTTACTACACTCAACCAGAACTCATTGCCGATACTTTCAATAATGCTTTCACGGACCTCAGTGCAGTACTCCCTCCTGATTTCTTCAAGGAGGATGACTCCCCTACCGGCACCCTCCCCCACAAAAACCCACCCTCCCTTCTACTTTAAAGTGGTAAAGTTGCATCAAGTTCGGAGCTATGTAACCAAAGCCATAAGAAACTCTACAGCCAGCACTGACTTCCTCAACCTCAAACTACTATCACTCAACCTAGAAGAAGTGCTACAGCCACTGACCAGTATCTTTAATCTCTCTCTTAACCTTAGCCAGTTCCTGGACATATGGAAGTCTGCCACTGTAACCCCCATACATAAAAGTGGTGACAAAACTGCACATGAGAATTTCCCTCCAATCTCCATCCTACCTCCCCTCTACAAGGCCTTGGAATGGATAGTGGCAGATCAGCTCACTGACTTCCTAGACAAGCACAGCACCATGTGCAAGCAACAGCATGGTTTTAGAAAAGGCCATACCCCCTCCACAGCTCTACTTGAATTCACAGGCAAAATCCATCACTCGCTAGATAATAGTCAGCTCACTGGAGCCACTTTCATTGACTTGACCAAAGCCTTTGACACCGTCAACCATCATCTTCTACTTGCCCAACTTTGGCTAGCAGGGCTCTCACCCAACTCTGTCAACTGGGTAAAAATCTATTTAAAGAACTGGTCCCAAAGAGTGAGAATTGCTGGCATGCTCTCAGAGCCAAGACCCGTCCGGTTTGGTGTCCCTCAGGGCTGTATCCTGGGCCCCCTCTTTTTCAGCGTTTTCTTGAACATGCTGCCAGACTCCTGCCCTGAAACGTTCTTACTCTACACAGATGATGCTGTCATCTTGGCCTCCCACCATGATCCAACTCATCTACAAGAAAAACTCCAGCGGGCTTTCTCAGCAGTCGAAAGCTGATTCTCTAACCATAAATTGATACTAAACCAGAAAAACAACAGTGACCATAATCTTCAGCAGCTCCCACAACAAAAACAGACAGCATCAACTCGCCATCAAACCAAGCAAGGACTCACCCTTGGACAAGTCTATACTTTTAAGTACCTTGGTCTCACCTTTGACTTGAATCTTACCTATGTTTCCCATATAAATAATGTTGCTAAAGTAGCAAACACCAGGCTGGGCCTTCTGTTCCGCCATAGAAAACACCTAACACCAGAAGCATTGTCTGTTGCCATACAGAGTTCTATTGTTAGCATTATTGACTACGGTCTCAGCATCTATGACTCTGCCACAGCCACCTCCCTCAAACGTGTTATCACCTCCCTCAATAAAGCCTGTCTTCTCATTACTGGATCCCACCGTCTCACCCATACCTGTGACCTCTACTGCCAAACTGGATAGCTGCAACTAAACAACCGAATAAAATACCAAACCTGCATCACAGCGAAGAAAATCATGCTGGGAAAGGCACCTCCAGGAGTCTGCACCCTCCTCAAGCCCAAAACCAACAACTGCAACACCAGGAGTTCAAAACCCCTAATCCTCCAAATCCCCCACTGCCGCACATCCCAAGGCCAAAGGTCATTTGCATATTGAGCTCCCAGTTGGATGAACAGTCTCACTAGTGACATCTTGACCACAACAATGCTTGGTGCTTTCAAAACCAAACCTCCGCCACTCCCTAATAGGCACCAACACCTGCGACTGCACCACCTAATTACGTTGCTCCCTACGTAATGTAGACTGCCCTTGCAGTCTGTTTTTTTTCCCCTTCTGTTTTCTCTCTGCAAGCACTTGTAACTCTTTCTGCCCTGCCATTGCTCTTTCCCCATGTTTGTCTTGACAAAGCCTCCAGCTGCTCTACCCAGGCCCACACTGCTCTCTTCCCTCTCCCACCCCAGCCCCCTTTTTCCCTCTCTTGCCTTCCCCTTCCTAGTATTTATTTTGTACTGCTGTTAAAAAAATGAGTATGTCAACTGTAATAACAGTATGATATCCCGTTCTTACGTAACCAATTTGAGTTCTTATTTAACCAATTTGATGTTAATTGTCTGTACTCACTGACGTGGAACTTTTGTAAAAGAGCCTAGGCTCAAAGGTATTTTGTAATCCTAGAATCAAAAATTAAAAAAACCAAAAATTTCCATCTTCACCAGCCATGCTCCTTCCACTGCCCGTATCATTTCTACCACCTGATCGAAAGTCGCATAGGACACCATCTTTGCTCATCTGCTATTGAATCATTGACTGATTCCCCTTCCAGGTATGACAAATGGTGAATCAACCAATATTCCCCCAGCTGCCTTTTGGGTATCAAACACAAAAGTGATGCCCTTAGCTCCAGGAAAGGAGGTGCCTCGAATGGGCCCTTGATCTTTCCTGCTGCTACATCATTTTCTAGGTTTCTCTTGACACCTCCTCATTACCTTTAACTGACCCCAAGCTACTTGCCTTCATAGCCCTCTTTCTCCCCTCATAGTGTAGGCTAAACCCTTCCATAAATTATTCCCTTAATACCCGCTGAGCCTTCTCATCTGTATAGCTTTCAATCCTGTCCATCAGTGCCTCTGTCCTATTGGCATTTTGGGCCATACAAAAACCCCACTTTCTCCCTGGTTTTCTCCCTTGAAGTTTATCAACCTCCTGCTCCTGAACCAGATGCCCCTCTCCCACTGAACCCCCTCTTCCTACCTCCTTGTCCCATCCCTCTCCCTCTCATCCCCCCAAAGGCAAGGATGTAGGCAGGCATACTCACCGTACACCTTTGTATACAGTTTTGTTTAGTGCCTGTCACAAACCATGTGCCTTTCTGTTAACATTTTAATTTTAATCTGTAGTATTTGGGTTAGTGTAGGCCACTCAGGAGTGTCTCTGTTTAAACTTCTGTTGTTTAGGAGACAGATGCATGTATGACCTCTTTAGAGATTAGAGGAATCATCTGACAACAATCTGAGTTGTTTGGAAGGGGGTACCATTTGGAGAGGACGTGTACATTTTTTTTAATGGGGAGGTGTAACTGTTGGAAATTGTGTGTACAAGGTCCCATGAAAGGGCTTCCCCCTCAGGCCTGATTCTCAAACCTGTTCTCCATGGCCCTGCACCAGGTTACCAGATGCTGCCTGGCATACTTGGAGCATATGTGCTTGAACGTAGTTTGTCCAATTGCAAATCACCTTATTATAACCTCAACAGGATTTTATTTGACTACCCATCCCCTCTTTTACTCCTTTGAAACCCCCCATATACCCCGTCATCATCCACAGCCATAAATCTGCATGTGTAATGTCCCACCAAACATCCCTGTGGGATACCATCCTCTGCCTGAACTTCTCATATTTCAGTCACCTGTAAACTCCTTTCATCTTTTATGCATCTCTTATAATCGCTGAATATGTCAGTAGAGGAATGGCCAGCTCAGGCTGCTTCTGAAGCATAATTGCACTGAAGTTCATGAAGCCTGCCACCCATGCACCTATGGCCTTTCCCTTATAACTTTTATCTTCAGTTGTCTTCCCCACTAAAGTTAATACCACTGCCATCTCTCACTTCTCCACTGTCTCCCTCTCTTCATATTTTTTTGCTGTCGCCTTGCCTACCAGTGCAAACATGTCCACATATTCTCTTTACCATATTTTTTCTTTTATTGATTGAGGCATGTGGTCCCCCAATGTCATCCCTGGGACCTCTCCCTCACTTCCCCTTTTACCCCTTCCCCCTGTCCTTGCTTTGTCCCCCTTTTCCTTTTAATTCTGCAGCACCTTCTCCATCTCTTCTAAACCCCCTTCTTCTATGATCCCTGCCAAATATTCTTTAGGCTCCCATCAACCATCAAGTCCACCAAGGTATCCTTACCCCAGGCTTCTTTGGTCAGTCAAACCCCTCCCTTGTTAGGCTGCTTTCCTCCTTTTTCTTTCTCCTCCTCCTCCCCATCTGGCACCTTCCTTTTCCCAGGCTTCATCCTGTCCTCCTTGTTCTTTGTCTTGTCCTCCGTCTTTCTTGCCTTGGCCAATAGGGATTGCACCTGACCCATTAACCCAGTTGCCTGCTCTGTCGGCTTCTCACTGCCAGCTCCTGCCTTGTTAACCTTTCTTCTGGGTGCCATTCCTACAGCAACAAACTCTAAAACAAAAACATACTGTAGTGTATGGTAGAACATTGTATTTGGTAGAAATCTGGCATTTACCAGCGTTATTGTACCATTGATGTGACGCCCAGCTGCTGTTATACCATTGATGTTACATCACATCAGTGGTACAAGAACTTGGAATGAGATCGGACAGCCACCCGCCACTGTCCTCGAATGTTTGAACTGTCGCACAGCAGTTTGAATAAGTGCAAGGAGTAGCAGTCAAAGAATAACCTTGAATGGCAGTACAATACTGAAAGCCCCCATCCCGTATCACTAGTGCAGAACCTTTATAGAAGAGCAAAACAATAAGCACACAATTAAAAAAACGGACTTGGACTTAAGGATGTTGAAATCTTACCTTGCTGAAAAGGATGAGATCTGCAGCATTTTTGATATACCATATAATGATCTGGACACCTTCATTGCAGACTTCCTCTATAAAATCAAAAGAAATGACAGCACTGAGTATGAGCCATCAACTCTAAGGGGTATGCTAGGTAGCATAGATCGCTACCTTCTTCAGATGAATTATGGCCATTTTATCTTTCATGGGAACAGTAAAGACTTCCCAGAAACACTGTCCACGCTCTCAGACAAATAAAAATATTTAAAAAAAATGGGCAAGGGCAGCAAGCCTAACAGGGAGAAGCTCTCTCTCCATCGGACATAGAAAAGCTGTACACGAGTGGAACCCTGGGTCTACATAGCTCTGTGGCACTTCTTAACATGCTATTTTTTAACAATGACCTCTATTATGCACTAAGAACAGCTGAACAGTATGCCCTTAGGCGAGGAGACCTATGCCTGCTTACTGATACAGATGGAAACCAGTTTATTGAATACACAGAGAGGCAGACAAAAACCAGAACAGGGGACAACCCCAGGGACATTAGGGCAGTTAAGTCCAGAATGTATGCAAACACAGAAACACCAGAAAGAGATTCTATAAAGGCATACACAGTGTACGCCTCTCAAAGACCCCAAAACATGCTGTCAGCCGAGTCGCCCTTCTACCTGGTGCCCAACTTATACTTCAAGCCAGGTGTCACCCTCTGGTTTAGGTAGATGACACTTGGTGAAAATAAAAATTTGCACAATGATGCAGGTCATAAAAAAGTCTGCTGGGCTACCTGCTGAAAAACACATCACAAACCACTTCACATGGACAACTGCCATCCAGAGACGTGTGGATGGTGCAGCCAACCCCCCACGGAGGTCCAGCAGGTTTCTGGTCATAAGAGCCTGCAATCAATAAATAACTATAGCTTCCTGTCAGAGGTCAAGCAGAAAAGAAACTATGCGATTCTCTGTGGCTGTACCCCAAGCGATGAACAGCAGCCTTCCACCTCAATGTCAAGTGCTGCAGTGTCAATTTTGCAAACAAGCCGCAGCGAGAAAAAGGTCAACAAGTTCCTGCTTTTCCCACTGTCAGGCATAACAAATTTCAACTTATTTGGGGACCACTGTGTTTTCCAGCAGGGCACCATGATGAAATTTCACAGTAACTTCGGGCCACAGAAGAAGAGAAGAGTAACTGTAATTTCTGACTCATCATCAGACCGTGATGCCCAAAATTGTGAGTTTTTTTCTTTTGCCCCCCATCCCATCTCAGTCACCCACCTTTCTAGCAAGAATAAAATAAATGTGTTCTGCTCCTTCTCTTCTGTTTATGCTTTCACAGGTTTGTCACTGCAGTCAGTGTTCAATGCTTCACTCTCACCACAGCACTTCCCACAGCTTACGGGATAATTGATTGGACAAAGGAATCACATGACATTTCAGTTTACGTTAGGTCTTAAACTTTGCTTGCATGTTCTGTTGGCACGTAGTATTTGCTGCTAGTCAATAGTTAATAGACCGTTGTTTCTTTTTGTACTGCCTATCTAACATAAACCGTTCATAATTTTAAATTACTTGTCTGTTTTGTTTCATCACCACCCCCATCAGCAAGGTAAGACAATTTGTAATTAGTTTTTTCTGATACCAGTGACCGAAACGTTGTAGAACAAAACAAAAGAAGTGTTCTGATGTTAATTTACTGGTGTCCATACACTATAAAAGACAGTGAATGGGCAACAGTGAACAACAACACTCTCTTCACTTCTCAAGGTCTCATGACACCCGTAATCCTCTCGATCTTCGCTCACGAGGTTTACATGGTTGTCATGACAACCTCTCAAAGTGAACAACCGTGTTGTTGTTCGCTGTTGCCCATCCACTATGTTAACTAACAAATCCCTTGGTGTTTGACCTGTCCCCTCACACCCCTTTGCATGTTATATATATTTGTTGTTGTTGGTTTTTGTTGGGGGGCTTCCCATGCTCCTCCCCTAAATCTAGCTTTTTGTGAAAAACAAAGAACCTGTGACTATGTTAAGCCAGATTTAGCTTTTGCCTGCTACATGGAATGACCTTGTACTTTGTGCCAAATAGTATGGCAAGGTCAAACATTTTTGTTCCTGTAATATGGGTTGCCTACCAGCATTTTTAAATCACCCCTGCCTTATCCAGTCTGTCCACTTCTAGGCCCCTTCACTCCTGTAGGCTTGTATCTGGGGCTCATGCACAGGTTTCCACAATGCTGCCCCATAAACATAAGAAAACTGTCCTTACTGATCGGCGATTCACTGCCCGACTTTCTTTATATCTTCCTTCTTCTGTGTTGCCCCTAAACCTTACCATTTAATTAAAACTCACCCTACCCAGTTTACCACCATGCATTACCCTTTTTTTTGTTTACTCCCCTTTCTATGAGCGCCCCCTTGTGGCCACCATCTTGTCCCCTCTCTCTTCACATTCCCAAAATTTCTGAATGGAAAAGCAAACCCAGGACACAAACATACCAGCTGTGCTGCTGCTCACTCTTCTTGCTCACATACAGTGGCTGCACTCCTCCCCAAGCTCACTTGCACCACACTTTCTCTCCTAAGTGCGTGTCTCACAACATGCACTACGCTGTCTCTAGGTTCAAAACTGGGAGCCACTCACAGCTTGAAACACATCTTTGTAAAGAAAAAATGAGCAAAACAAAACAAAAATCTCAGAATGTCTCTCTGCATATGTGTGTGCCATGTGGGTGAGGGCCTCTTCTATATTCTACCTACTGTAGCAACACAGCACTATTTCACAAGAGAGGAAGGAAATTGCTACATACATTTTTAAAAAAGACTGTTTAAAAAAAGTTTTAATAATGTGTTTTAAAACCTTTACTTACAACCATTTGTTTATTCATGATAATCCACTCCAGGATGTGGGGTGTGCTGGGATATACCCACTTCTGGTGTGGGTTTTGTCATTTGGCCTATGGGCCTCATGACATGCTTCACCAGATGTGGGTAAATCTCAACATAGTGCACACTCTGTCATGGATTATTGCTTAATTATACTGTATCATAAGTAACATAAGGCATAAGAGAGTACGTTTTGTACCAAACATAGTATGTTAAGGCCTCAAAATCATCACAAGGCATGTTTCCAAGTATAATGCCTGGAGTGCCTTATTCAACTTAAGTGCTGATTTTTACAGCTGCTGTGGGCATAGCCATTCAGACGTTTTGCTTTGAGAAAAGGACTCCCTGCATAAATTACCTTCCAAACAACATGACAGAGTTAAAAATAATGTCCTCCACTGAAGCCTCATTACTACACTGCTTGTGTGTGTATGGGAGCTTGAGAGCACAATTTTTCCTCTGGCTTAAGAAGTTAATTGAGCCCTCCCCAGTACTGCCTTTTTTTGCAAGTAGAAACCTCCTCCAACAATTGAGCCCTCCCTGGTACTGTCTTTTTTTTGCAAGTTGAAACCTCCTTCAAAGTGTTTTATGGGCCTTTTCTTTGTTTAAGTTTCAGTACTTAATATGCTGCCTTTTGCAAACTGAGAAACTCCTGCTTTGCTGGTATCCCCTCCCCCAATCATCCAGAGGTGTAAATTCCTTTTTTTCCCAACCATACTGGTTGAATTTACTTACTTGGTTCTCCCAGAATATGAAAGCCTCATGTTTTGAGTAGATGATTCCACCACCTCAGTTTCTCCTCTCCCTCACCACGCACCAACAAAAGTAGAAACTATATAGCATCTGGCAGCACTTACACAAATGGGAAGAATATGCCATTAACAAGCTGCTCTTTAAATATTTTAAAGTTCCAGTTAATATGATACTAGCTGGTTTTAACAATAAAACCTGAAGAAATCATGCAGGGTGCTCCTGGAGTCAATCACTTAATCACAAACAATCCTGAAGCCTGCTTAGCCATTGGATGACCATAGCTGCAAAATGATTACATTTGTCTACAAGCACTGTCTTCAATGCAAGACACAAGCAACTGAATCAAAAGTACATAATATGTTTATCAAAATGGGTGGGGGGGCAGGATTCTGGGCAAAGTGACACGGTTTGTATACAAATTGCATGCAGCAGTAACTGCTGCTAAAATAAACGGATGTGTGTTCTGCTATGCAATGGTGGGGGGTGGGGAGGAGCATTAATGGAACAATCACAGACTTATTACATAAATAGCTGCCTGTGCTCCATGATGTTTCCAAACTAGTTTATATAAACCATTCCAATGCTGCATATATTATTTTACTTAGGGGCTACTTGAACAAGCTATAAGGTACTGTTCCATTTCTGCTACTTAATAGTGGTGCAAACCTGAAAGGGACTAAGAGAGATAGCAAAATGAGTGCAGACAAAACTACTTTAAACAGTGACATGCTTAAGCACACACACACACACACACACACACACACACACACACACACACACACACACAAACACACACACACGCACACACACACACACACACACGATACCCTAAGCAGAACACAGCTGGGTAAGGTACTAATATTTAGGAAACTTATTACACTTACCCAAAGACTAGCAATGTGACTCCTGGCTACTGTGTTCTCTCTGCTGTGGCTGAGCTGTAATAAAGACCCTGTAACAAGACACTGGCCTCCTGCAGGGGCTATTAGACATCAGAGCAAAAGGCACTCTGGGAAGACTCTCTGGGACAAGAAGCTGTAAAATAAACCTGAATGGCAGCCACCAGGGGCCATAAAACAGGCAGGGAAAGTTAGAAAAAATTCCTCTCAGAGCCTGAACAGAGGGAAAAAAAACTGGGACAAAGTAATAACACAAAAAGGGTAATAATACATATATTTTCCTAATTTTAACATGCAGTTTTCCTTTAATAATCCACAACAAGGTGTGGGTTGGGCTGGGATTTAGCCACACCTGGCAAGTGGTCAACAATGCCAGGTGTGTGTAACTCCCAGGTCACTTATTTAACTAGTGTGCACACACCCCATTTTTTGTAACGCTCACCTAGCTAAATTGGTGCCCTTATAATGGCATACTATTTACCTTACTTTACTTAAAAGGTAGGTACCACCCTTGGCATTAGGATGTATACCTGGCTCATTTTCTAGAGGAATAGAGGGGTGGAAGTATAGAAACAAACACCTTTTGAACATAGGTGCAATATGTGAAAACTCAGCCACACACGGTTACCTGCAGCATGTCCACTCACTCAGTTAAAAATACTGGTGCCCTTTATGAACAAGGAAGCCCTGCCTGGCAAGCGCTTAGATGGTGTTCCTCCCACCCTTGGCCACAACCAACAGACTCTGCTATTCTTCAGGGTTACATGATTGAAACCTCCATTCACCACTGAAATGCTAGAGGTCCCATACGTTACTTGTCCAAACACTGGGTGACACAAAGAAAATAAACTGCACTCACTCAGGTCCACAGTTTAACTTTCTTCACTCACACTGGTGAGACGAGGGGCACTGACAGGTGCAATCCAGCCTTATCTATGGGCACATGCACTCCAGACTTTCCACTCCCCTAGGAACATTTGTGGAGCTCTAGTCTCCCTTTCAGTATACACAGAACTTGTTCCATCCCTGGGCATGGAACAACCAAAAAGAAACAGGAAAGGCAATCTTCTGGGTAGCCAGTCCACACAGTCTATTTCAGGTCCTATACCAAGGCAGCTGAAAAATCCTCAGAACATTCAGGGTATTGCCTCTTGAGTCCACAGAGAACATGCAGATCCTTCCACTTCACTGAGAGTAGAAATCAGGAGCACCTGCTGTAATATAGTCTCCACTACTTCAACTGGAAGCTGGAAATAACACACAACTAAGGTGAGAAATCCTGGGCCCTCTGTCAGAGCCCACTGGCAGTCATTCTGCCACTCTTACCTCCTCACTCAAGCTCTAACTCCTAACTGACTAGAATTCTAAGCTCCCCGGAGCAGCTATCCACACAGTGTGGCTTATGCTGCTGCGAGAGCTCTAAGATGACCTAATTATTCTCCCTCAGGCTAGCTGAGTAAACAATGATGTCATTATGTAAGGAGCTCTTAATGAGCTCCCTACTAGCTGCCTGCTACCTTCCTAGCAATAATACTGATAGGATTCTAGTAACCCCAGGGACTGGTTGGTTACACGTGCATACGTCCCAGTGCACTCCACACTGTGCAGTGGATTACTATGATTGTACAACTGGTAGGAAGTAAAGAATTAAAAAAAAAGTTAGAAACATAGAAACATAGACTTTGACGCAGATAAGGGCTGCTTGGCCCACCTAGTCTGCCCATTTTCCTACCTACAGGATAGGCCGCGGATCCTAGTTAACCAACAGCCTATTTCTTCCTACCCTCCCCACAAGAATTGCCTTATGTCTGTCCCATGCATTCTTGAATTCTCCCACAGTTTTAGACCCCACAACCTCCTCAGGAAGGCTGTTCCATGCATCCACTACCCTCTCTGTGAAAAAATACTTCCTCACATTGCCCAGAACGCCCTCCTCTATCTTTAAATTGTGTCCCCTTGTTCTTGCACATCTCTTTTTCTGAAAGATGCTACCCTCTTGGACTTTGTTGATTCCACTGAGGTACTTAAAAGTTTCTATCATGTCCCCCCTCTCCCTTCTTTCCTCAAGGGTATACATATTAAGCTCCTTTAGTCTCTCCTCGTATGGCTTCTCTTGCAGACCCTGCACCATTTTAGTTGCCCTCCTCTGGACTGCCTCTATCCTGTCTATGTCCTTGCGGAGATGGGGTCTCCAGAACTGGACGCAGTACTCCAGATATTGGGCTTAACTTTAGATGTCAGCTGTCCAGGCATATCCCTCTCTAAATCAGTCTTATCTTAAATCAAGGCAATAACAATTTCATAGAACCATGAGACTGAAACTGATTCTGCAATTGATAAAGCTGCACTGGTAGCATATAGCTAGCTAAACTCTGGCATCAATTTCTGTCTCAAGGTTTTGTGAATTGTCTTCTGCCTTTCTTTATTGCTTTGTTGCAGAGATGTCAAAATTGATATTACTGGACAGCTGACAGCTGGGTAGCCCTTCACACCTACTTAGAAAATACTTTATAAGACATTACCTCCCGATTTATAGGGTTGTTGTTCCTTTGGTTTCTTCCAAAAATGTTGCTCCTCATCTTAACAAATTTGAATTGACTAGACCAGAACCTTGATCTAATTTAAAGCAATTGTATGACACAGGTTTATTACTTAGACATCCTCAATGCAGCACTAAATATAGAGAATAATGGATGGGCAACTATGCACAACCAGTGTCTTTTGCCACAGAGGGGTTCTGATTCCCTCTGACCAGCAGAGCGAAGCTCAAGAGATCCATGGGAATCAGAACCCCAAGGTGACAGAACACATTGGTTATGCATACAGTTGCTCATCCTATATATTTTATAGTGTATAGTAGTATTATGTGAAATGTGTCTATTGTGTTTTTTTCTCTCTTTCATAATGAAGCTAACTTGTGAAGTCTCTAGAGGTTCCATCACCCTTTCTGTGAAGAAATACTTCCTTGTGGTACCCCTTAGTCTACCCCCTTCCAACCTCATGTCATGCCCCCTTGTTCCTGGACATGTCCTTTTCTGAAAGATGCTACCCTACAGCACCCTATTTATGCCTTTTAGATATTTGAAGGTTTCTATCATATCACCCCTGCCTCTTCTCTTCTCCAGGGTATATATTTTTATATTGAGGTCTCCCAGTTTCTCCTCATAAGACTTTTAGTGCAGGCCCTGCACCATCTTTGTTGCCCTTCTTTACTGCCTCCACTTTGTCTATATCCTTATGGAGATGTGGCCTCCAGAAGTGGACACCGTATTGCAAATGAGGCCTCACCAGTGATCTGCACAGTGGCATCACCACCTCCTTTCTTCTGCTGGTGATACCGCTCCCTGTGCACCCCGGCATCCCACTGGCTCTCCCCATAGCCTTGGTACATTGTTTACACCTTTAGGTCATCCAGTATGATTAGCCCCAAATCTCTTTCCTGTTTGGTGATCATCAATTCCCCCAAAATCCTCCACCTGGGTTCCTGCAACCCAAATGCATGATTTTGCACTTTTTTGCATTAAATCTCAGCTGCCACACTTTGGACCATTCCTCCAGTTTACCTAGGTCCCTCCTCATTTTTTCTACCCTTTCTGGAGTATCTACCCCGTTGCAAATCTTAGTGTCATTCACAAAGAGGCACACTTCCCCTCCAGCCCCTCTGCAATTTCACTTATGAAGACATTAAACAGGACTGGGCCCAGGACTGATCCCTGTGGCACCCTGCTGGTCACACTCTTTTCCTTACATGGAGCACCATTTACCATGACTCTCTAGCTTCTATAATTCAACCAGTTCCTAATCCAGTTTACTACCTTGTGACCCACTCTAAGGCTGCCCCAGCTTGTTTACAAGTCATATGTGGAATGGTATCGTAGGCCTTACTAAACGTAGTTCATGTTTATGTTTAAGCCCATGAAACACCCTTATCTAGTTAATGCATTTGCAGCTGCAGTGGCTGTGCCAGAACTTATTTTTATCTGCACTATCCTCACAGTTAAAAGCCTTTAGTAGCCACACTAGCACAGTTAGGGGAAGTTTCTCATTATCGAGGGTTCTGAACTTATTATTTTTAAAATAATAATTTTTGATGCTATTCACACTAACACAGATTATTTTTTGACTATACAAGGAGGTGTTAAAATTGTCCACTTTAATGCTAGAAGTATTACCTCTAAGTTACATGAAATAGTGGCCTGGGTTAATTACTATTGGTAAGCTAGCCTAGCAATGTCTGAAACATGGCTTGACCCTACAGTTTCTGACAATGAATTGGCCTTACCAGAATAGCAAGTTTACAGAAAGGACAGGGAGAAGGGCAAAGGGGGAAGGGTTATGTTTCATATCAAAGATTTATTGTCAGCAGTACCCCTTACTCACGCTGAGTTACGTCATCATTGCCTTGATCATTTAGGGCTAGAAGTCAGTTTGGAAACATTTTAAAAGTTATAGATTTATTGTATTTATGACCCTCCCAAAAAATAATAATCTTAGCTTTCAGGATTTTATTAAATTAGTGACCACCTATGGCAAAAGGAAATTACTGGTAGTAGATGATTTTAACTTGAACTGGGTGGGCAAAGACAGTTTTAAATATAAGACGGTGCTTCAAGTCAAATCAAATCAGTTTTATTTCTAAAAGGTGCCTTTCTAAAACCAAAGTGCCTGTCTAATAAAATACATAAAATAAAATAAGTTATTAAAAACAAACATATAATTTACGACAAAAACCAATATAGTAGCAGCGTAACAAAACATACCAGAGACATATCAAAAACAGCAGCATCAATCAACAAATGCCAAGCTGAAAAGATGAGTTTTTTAGGCGGTTTTAAAACTCTGGATGGTTAGGCAATTTCGTACCTGATGAGGTAGAGAATTCCGCAGGGACGGAGCAACAAAGTTAAATGCCTTTGCTCCCGATGTCTGCAAACGTACCCTGGGAATCTCTAGCAATCTCTCATCGGTGGATCGGAGAGGATGGGAGGGACAGTAGGGACAAAGAAGATCTTTCAGGTAGCCCAGTCCCTGGTCATGTAGGGCCTTATAGGTTAGCAAAGCAACCTTAAAGGTGATCTGCCAATGTATCGGCAGCCAGTGCAGAGCGCGAAGCACAGGCATTATGTGACTGGCTCTTGAAGTACCAGTCAACAGCCTCGCTGCCACGTTCTGCACTAGCTGCAAGCAGTGGATATCAACCCTCAGCAGCCCTAGGTAAAGGGCATTGCAGTAGTCAAGGTTGGAGGTAACGGAGGCGTGATCCAACATTTGCAGCAATTAATAACTAATCCCACTCACCTTAACTTGAAATCTAACAGACACACTTACTAGACTGGTTTTTAACCAACAGAAAGGAGCATATTGTTGCCAGTCGTCTAATACCAGATTCTATTGGCAACCACCATCCAACTGTTGGAATCTGGAAAGGAGAATGAATGCAAAAGCCATCCCCTAGATTTATTGAAATTAGGAATTACAACAAACTAGATGTTCCCAATTTTTTAAGTAGGTTATCTAGTGTAGATTGATCTTATCTGAAAGCTATTCCGGACATAAATTGCACATTGGACTACATCCTTAAAGTTTTCATAGAGATAGAAGATAAATATGTACTAATGATTAGAAAAGGAGTTGGTGGGAGAAACACCAGATGGCTAAACAAAAATATTTTTAAACTTATGAAAGATAGGGATTCTGCCTGGCTAAAATAAAAAAAAAGAAATTAATAAAGCCTTTGACCTAAACGATTACAGGAAAAAAAGGAACAGTTGTGAAAAGGAAATTAGAGCAGCCCAAATTAATTTCTTTAAGCAACAACAACTGGAACATTTTTCCAACTCAAAAAAATTCTGGGGTTCTATCAGATCCCTATTAACCCCATCTAATGATGCCAGCACCAGTATACTAAAAAATGGGGTTGTGCTGACTGACCCTATCTTAATTGCAGATGAATTTAACTCACAATTCACAAATCTGGACAAATTTCAGAAAGGGTAGCAGGGCCAGACCACTGCTAGTCAGTAATTAGGCTAAGTTTCCACTTAAAAATTGTTAAAAGTGCTGAAGTACTAAAACTGCTTAAAAAGTTAAAAATTTATAAGGCACCTGGCTGTGAAGAACTTCTGCCCAAACATTTGGTACTTGCATCATCCAATATTGCTTACTCTCTTAGCTTAATAGTCAACTTATCATTTCAGTCAGGACAAATACCCAGTCTGTGGAAAAAGTCTTATATAATACCCATTCACAAAATAGGATCTCAATCAGAATTCAGTAACTTTCAACCCCACCAATTTTTTCAGCACTTTCAAAAATACAGGAAAAAATAGTATATTCACAGTTAAACAGTGATATCAGGACCCATAACTTAATCTCCCATAACCAACATGGCTTTAGGGGGCGTTATAGCACATTGACTGCCTTGACTGGGTTCACGGACACTGTTCATAGGGCTACTGAACCTTGTAGCCTAACTGGGGCAGTGTTTGTAAACCTAACCAAGGTATTCAATTTAGTAGATCATACCATCTTATTGAAACATCGTGATTGCATGGGACTTGGAACCCATGCTATCATTTGGTTCAGGAATTACCTTGACAACAGGTTCCAGTGTGTTAAATTTAATGTTTTTTTTTCTACATTCTACAGGGTCCAGTGTGGAGTCCCTCAGTGCTCCATACTGGGCCCTTTATTTTTTACTCTCTTTATTGACCCTATCTCACAAGTACCACATAACTGTGACTTAATACTCTACACAGACAACGCAGCATTGTCTCATAGTACATCTGTTCTAGAAGTCAGTTCTACTCTAAATAGTGAGTTTAATGAAATTCAAGATTGTTTCGTCAGAACAATCTGGTTCTAAATAAAATAAAAACTAAAGCCATGTTGTTTGGATCTGATATTAAAATAAAAAAAATACTAAAGTGACTTTACAGTTTGTTCATGTGGGGGGGGGGGAGTCCAATTGAGACTGTAGATTCTTTTCAGTAGCTAGGTGTTATTTTAGACCCATCCTTGAAATTCAGTGTTCATATGGAAAAAGTGACTTCCAAGATTCATGCAAAGATAGGAATATTATACTGATAAATTTCTTAACAAAGGAAAAACGTCTTGCTATTGCTCAACAAAATCTCCTCCCAATATTGAACTATGCATCGTTGGTTATTGATATTGCTCCTGCTAGTACTGTATCTAGAAAAGAAACATTACTACAAAAAATAGAGAGGTTTTCACTCTTGGCTCCCCATCGCACATACCACTGCCAAATATTAAATCAACTCAATTGGTTTTCTGTACAGAATATATACAGGTTTACAATGTTCCGTCTTACATTTAAAATATACATACTGGCATTCCAGTCACTTTACAAAATTCACTTACCAAATATTCTTCCATTTACGAATCAGGATCATCTATAAAGCCTCAATTAGTCTTGCCCCTCATACAAACACAGGCAAGAGTACTTTTGCCTACAGTGCTACATCTGTCTGGAACACTTTACCTCTCAATGTTAAGCAATCTACATCTGTTAATACCTTCACTATGGCAGCTTTTAATCATTTTAAAAGTCTGAACAAATGTGTATCTAAATGAATGTATTGTATTACTGTTATTTTTGTATTTTTATATTGTTAAAATATGTATATTTGTATGTTGTACCTTTACTTGACTTCAGGTCGTACATGAAAATGAATGTAAATTCCAGAGTACTTAGCTGCAATTTCAAAATAAATGAAAAATGAATAAAAATAAAAGTATGAAAGAGGCTTTCACTATGAACTATTGCTGATGTTTTCCTATTAAATGTTCTTTTTTTAGATATGTGAGAGTTTTGCACAATGAGTTAATAATTCTGTAGACTGTCAATCTAACTACTAAATTGAATAATTCATACATAGAAGCAGCAGTATTTGTCAGTCCGCAAATTTTTTTTATATAATTTTTTTAGTAAAAATGTATTTCTGACATCCTTAGATTTATCATCAGTGTACTTTTAATTTTCTCAGATACTTTAAAGCATCTTTTATAGCAGTTTGTTTAATTAATAACTCACATCATTAAAGATGACCACCACTCACAGTTTTTACAAATCTCCTTTTCTGAGGTTACCTGTTGAATGTATATCCTAGACTCATACTGTGGATATATTAGGATATGCTATCACATTTTTTTTTAATTTTCTTATTTATTTTTATTTTTTTCATATCTAGCTTTTTGGCCTCTGACGTCCTCCTCTGCTTGCTTCAGGCTTTCTGTTGGTACCCCCAGTCCCAATCGCCACTCCCAAGTTTCTGATGGTAAACAGAACAGCATTGTATCAAGATATTTAATTTTTTTCATGGTGGACATGGCACTGGAGTTTAATACATTCATTCATGAAGGAAGGGAAACAGAAAGAAAAATGTGTATATGGATTTTTTCTTTCAGAAAATAATTGCTGGGAAAAAAAAAGCAACAACATGATGACAAACATAGGTGGCGGAACCTATGGGTGAGGGGTGGCAGTAACCCCCCCCATTTTTGCCCATAAGCATTTAAAGTGCCCCTTTAATGCATGCAAGGTCAGAAGGGAAGCAATCATGGTCTCTTTTGTAATCACTACAGCCCCCCCACTTTTCCCCATGTTCCAGCATCCATAGTGACTAACAAACACTGCTACTTTTAAAAGCACATTTGGTACTGTTTATCTGTGGCTGGTAAAGAAATGAATTAAGACAAGTATTATTTGTGTAATAACTAATTGGAATTAGAATTATGTCATAGCTGGAGTATCAGGTATGGGATTTATGGGGAAGTATTTTTTAGGGCTAGCCTGATAAATATGGTAGTGTGCTGGTAAGTAGTTTTTGAAGGAAGAAAGAAGGGAGGTTAGTAACACAAAATAATTGAGTTATAAATCTTGGTACCACACTGGGTTTTGATATGGGAATGAATTGATTTCATACTAAAACACCAGAATTCTGTGTCTCAGAGAGGATGGTGTACACTACGACAAGATCCAAATTCCATAAGAAAATGACACATCTGTAATCACTGAAATTATTGTCTTGGTCCCCCATATTAAAACAGTTAGCATGGCACTAACCAGGATAGCACTGCCCTAACTGAGAATAGTGCAGGACGACGGGAAGGGGTTATATTCAATGGTCCCTGGAGCATGGTGGTGATCTGGCAGCATGATCAGACTTTTTGTATGCACATAGATATAGAATTACTTGATTATAAATGGTTGTTACTGAATGTCATGATGCAGGCCTATAAGGCTACCTGAATATGAAGTTTTTCTTTAGTATATATATAGTAACAATCAATTCTCATAACAGCTTATGACTGATTGCAGTTGTCAACATAAGGATTTCATTATTAAAATGTTTTGTGTTTGATAAGTTCAGATTTGGAGTAGTTACAGGGGACTTTATGTTATTAATCTATCATTTCCTTTTGGAGAAGACAATCTCCTTCGTACTGTTAAGAGGATATTGTATCTATACAAAATAGATTTAAATGTATGGAGAATAGACTTTTTGTTGTTTAGAGTAACCTTTTATTATATTTATGTAATAAGACATGTGAATGTTTGTTTCTTTCATTGTATGGCATGTGGATACAGGATACAGGATACTATTGCAGTGTATTTATTCCTTTTGCTTCCAAAAATAACAAACCCATTGACAAAAAATGATCACTCAGAATGTACCATTGCACCCATGCAAATGATGGATTCTCCATGCTTAAAGGGTGCAGTGATAGATTCAACAGTTTTGGCAGCATGGAGTGGCCACTGTGGCAGCATTGTTTAATGCTGCTGAATCCTTACCTTTATCCCCATAAACAGTGGTGCCCACGGATCACCTGCTCTGTATGTATTCCTAATGCCCTGGTAGTCTAGTGGACCCCCATTCCTCCAATCACCCATCCAGGCTAATGTAAAAATACCCATGTAGACAAGTGGGGCTCCCACCCCCAAATGTGCAACTGACCCTCCTCCTAACCCACGCACACAGAACTCTCCTCTCACCTCAGTAACAAATGTCAAAATGTGGCATTTGAGATGGTGACTGGCACAGACCTCTGCTCACCACCTCAGCTAACCACCATCTGAATGGCAGAGAGGAATCATGTGCCTACTGTAGAAATAGCTGCAGATTTTACACTCACATAATGTCCTTTACATCACTGTAGGTTTATGTGGATAATTCAGAAATTCTTATTGCACTTCGGATGCTGACAAAATCAGCCATTGGAATCCCTCACCAACCCTGTAGCAGTCAGTCTCTTTGGTTAAAGCCTCAGGGAGTTGCAGCATGCTGGCAGGGTTGGGAAGTACATGCAGCAGTATGGAACTCTCTTGTTGCAGCAGCACACTGTCCCATGATTTACCTTGATAACACTGCAATTATACTGAATAAATGGGCTATTGGTTAATACTATTGTAACCACCATGTGGGGCAATTTTATAAGGCTCCACACAATTGGTACATAAGTAGTGAGCACACAGCTGCTTCCAGTTGAATTGGAAATCCTCTAATCACTGCCCTGACTGAACTGAAGCATGACTACACATGACAAGTCTGGGCACAGGATAACTTTTAACGACTGGAGCCTTGTAGATGAAGATATTTTGGGAATGACTATCTGTGGACTATAGCTTCAGCAGCCATTTTTGCAACCTCTGACCCCATTAACCTGACATAGGATCGGGGTGATTGCTCAATCAGGCCCTACAGCCTACAATTGTAGTCACAGAGGGCCCATGGACTAGAGAAGGACTTCATTAAAGCAGGCATAACTGAAGTCAGAAAGTTTCTGAATAATTGTTTTCAGGTAAAAGACCCTGAGCTTGGCTGGAAGGTGACTGACCACTCCAGGGACCAGCTTAGATATAGTTTTCCTCAGTGAACAGCAAGCACTGTTCCAGTACTTTTTCAATCTGTGTGTGACCTCTCGAGGAGATGGGATATAGAGCTAAAGTGTGAATAAGAAGACAGATCGCATACTGTATCTGCTGGAGGAAAGGAGAATTCGTGCACAGGACAAGTGGCGGTACAGTGGTGCTGGACAGCATGCAACATAAAATTGCAGCATACTGCAGTAGAGCTAAGCAAGGCAATTTCAATGGCAGTTAATATCTTTTAACATCTAGTGTCACAGGATACTGAATTACATTGTGTCTGACTCCACTGTAATCACATGATTCTACAGTGTGGAGGATAGATTTTACGTAGGAAGCCAGGGGAGAAGTTACCAAGGGTTATCAAGGGTGAGTTACCCTGTAGTCACTGCCAGTGCCTAGAGAGTAGAGAGACATTTGCTGCATCGCAAAGCAAATTTGCGATAGAGAGCAGCTCTGTGTCTGGGGAGATGCCCAATGGGCATCACTACCAGTACTGGCTGCAGTGCACATGGTGACTGGACGTCAGGACATGGTATGCTGGTCTCATATGGCCAGTCTTCACAAGCTGAAGCTGTATCTATAAGTTTAGCGGGACAAATCATCTGCTTGATGTGGGGAGGAGAAGAGGCATGATAGAGCATGCAAAGAGCTTTGTTTTACATCATCACAGAGGTCTGTATTGAGAGAAGAGTGAAGCCAAGACTTCCAAGGAGGGACCCACTGCTGCTGTGCCACTATGTCTTGAACTTGGGAGATCCCGTTAGGCTAGGGAACCATCCTGTCACTTTCCCACTGTGTACAGAGACTCGTGCTGTATTGCAACACAAACCTGCAACAGAAAGCAGTGCTATATCAGAGGAGCCACCCAGCCAGTGCCACTGGTGATACTGGTTGTCACAGCAGACACAGGGACTAGATACCAGGATCTGGTGTACTGGTCGTACATGGTCAGGTTTTACAGGCTGAAGCTGCACCTTTAAATTCAGAGCAAAAAATTATCTGCTTCATGCAGAGAGGAGAAGAGGTCTAAGAGAGCCTGCAGAGCCATTTCACACATCACCACAGAGGCTTGACTCAAGAGAGAGAGAGAAGCCAGGACTGACAAGAAGGCACCCACTGTCATTATGCCACTATGCCTTGTGCTCACAGGGAGATCCCATTGGACTGGGGAATCAGGAGTAATTAAGGGCCTTATCCATAATGAAGGTCCACCTGGTCAAGCTGCTGAGCACTTGAAAGTCTTGGTGGTTGTGTATTTTTGGCTGCTTTCACAATGTTTTCCATGTCATTAAGACACATCATTCAGCCAGAAATAAAAATAAGTTACTACCACTGAATAAATGGTCTCAGTGTTGTCCTTTGAAACACTGTGGAACCAAGAGGTGGAGTGCAGGTACATCTGGTCTATTTCTCTCTGCATCCATGCAGCACACCCATTTGATACATAAGTTTGTTTGGGATATCATTTAGAGGATTAGGCCCTCTGGCCTGGAATACAAACACCCAATTGGGTTTAAATGCTATGTTTTTTGCAGCTGAGTAAATGAGTTGTCTAAATCTTTAAATGCAGCACTGCAAGATCCCAAGTAATGACAGTCTATGGGCCTGCACCAGTTCCACTGCTGGATACCCAGTGACTGTTTTTTATTTAATTTATTTTATAATTTTTTGGATAGGAATGGCACACTGAGTCATTTAGTTTAAAATGTTTGGGCTCGGAAAGGCATACTGAGCTAAAACGTATTTTCAGTTGCATCCTGGGAGTATAGGGAAGTTAACTAACATGATCTGAATCACACAGTATGCAAGTGGAGGTTGTGGGAATCAAACTCAAGTCTGCATCTAGATTTTGCTGCCAGCCCATGGGAGCAGCCTACAAGAGGATTGCAAATATCTGGTACTAGAGTGGGTAGAGAGGCTGTTGCAGTATATTCAGGCACATGGGACTTGTGTGTGTATGTGGTGTGGGGTGGGCTACCTAAAATACAGCTAGTAATCTGCAGTACATTATTTCATATTACCCAGGCAACAGTAAACATCTTGTCAAGTGACAAGGTGGGCTATCTGTTCTTGAAGACATTATAGCTGGTGTGGCCCTGGGTTTCATACTAGGTCGCATACTCTTCTCGCTATTTATTAATGACCTCTCGGCTAACTGCGGTGGAGCCAAATTTCAGCTCTGTGCAGATGATGCTGTTTTGTACAGTAGCTCCTCATACCTAAATCAGATCAGCGTTGCCCTGGACAGGGACTTCAAACTCCTTGAACCTCACTGCTAAACAATAAGCTTGTCTTGAATGTTAACAAACAAAAAATTTAAAGCTCTATTGTATGTCCCCAGACACCTAGGTAATAATAGACAGGCACTGTCCAAGCTGTTCAACCTCTCTGATATTCATATTGAAGTGGTTAACTCGACAAAATATCCAGGGGTTCACCTGGACCAGGAACTAACCCTGAGATCTCATGTGACTGCTGTAACTAAAGCTATTCACCTAAAGGTGGGCCTTCTGTACAAGCTTAGTACCTACCTCTTCAAAGAGTCATGGTTAGACATTGCCACCAGCACTTTGCTGCTGGTGCTGACATATGGCACTCTCTTACTCCGTTTCCTGTGGGAAACAGAGGTGGTAAGCTGAAGGTTCTGTATAATGGAGCTGCACACTTTGCTGCTGGTGCTGACATATGGCACTCCCTTACTCCATTTCCTGTGGGAAACAGAGGTGGGTAAGCTGAAGGTTCTGTATGATGGAGCTGCACACTTTGCTGCTGGTGCTGACATATGGCACTCTCTTACTCCATTTCCTGTAGGAAACAGAGGTGGGTAAGCTGAAGGTTCTGTATGATGGAGCTGCACACTTTGCTGCTGGTGCTGATATATGGCACTCCCTTACTCCATTTCCTGTAGGAAACAGAGGTGGGTAAGCTGAAGGTGCTGTATGATGGAGCATCACACTTTGTAGCTGGTGCTGACATATGGCACTCTCTTACTCCATTTCCTGTGGGAAACAGAGGTGGGTAAGCTGAAGGTGCTGTATGATGGAGCTGCACACTTTGCAGCTGGTGCCCACCCTAGAGATCACCACTGTAGAGTTCTATCTGTCCTGAACTGGCCCTCCCTTAAGGTGAGACTAGCCTATCTGCTTCTCTAGCTCTCTTTCAAGCTCACTCAGCTCAACGATACCCCTCCTAGTCTAAAGGGTCTCCTCAATCTCAAATCCCAATAATGCCTCCTCCACTCCAAGAATGTTTCTATGCTTGCCGTTTCATGGGTCAGGACAGGCTCAGGTCTAGGACTGTTTGCTGTCTCAGCCCCATCCCTCTAGAACAGATTCCCACTAGAGGCTCCAAACTGTTCTTCCTTTGACTCATTTAAGCTAGCCCTAAAGGCCCACTTTTTACTGTTTACTCAGTATTTGTGCAGCCACATGACATGACCTCCTACCCTGTCCACTATGCTACCTATCATTGCCTTGGAACTCTTGGTCTGCACTTTACTCAAACATTCATGTTTATAATGCCTGTTAAGACTCTGTTATCTTATGACTTAGTCCACCTCTGTATATGCCATATCTCCAGGGCTTGGTGCCTCTTGGAAATTTGTTTGCGCCGTGTGCAATATTCGATGTTTTATCTCATGTTTTTGATTTTCATTTAGTATCAACTTCCTGTGTTGTTGTCTGATGCAGACTTCTGGTTGCCCTGAAAGGGCTTTTGTTTGTTTGTACCCCGTGTAATGTCTTTATTTTATTTATTTATTTATTTAACTGGGTGGGTACACTGGTCCCAGGGGCCATTTTCATGCCCGACCTGGGCCACAGAGATGGTACAATAAGAATATAGGAAGGCATAAAGAAATATAAAGCATAAAATTAAAGGAGGCATAGATACATCAGGTGACAAGTGATAGAATAAAACACACAAAGTGTATAAGGATTCAGTGGAATTAAATACCACAGTACAATAGAATGATATACAGCCACTAGGTAAAGGAGTCTGATAAGTGGGACTGAGACTGATTAGGCATCCAAGTGTGGGCACATGGTGGCAGGCAGTGTAATTACCCAAGGGAAGTGAGGGCAGTGAGAGGTGTGAGAATAATTATAGAGTGAAATTGCAGGTGCCACGGCAGTTAAGGTGTGCAGTTGCATATGGATGCTACCAGTAGGGCTGCTGGCAAGTTTGATTTGAAGGCTTGAGTGGAGTTTATTTTGAGGCTAGAAGTGGCCTGGGTAGAGCCTATATTGAGGGTAGAGGTGGCCTGGGTAGAACCTATGTTGAGGGTAGAGGTTGGGAGGCAATTCCAGAGCTTAGGAGCCGCGACACAAAAAGTTCTCTGGCACATACTAGTGTTTGAGCACAGGACACTAAGCAGTTGTTGAGATGAGGAACTTATCTCCCTTGCATACTGCTTGAAGCAGAGGAGTCTGCCTGGGGGGGAGGTGGAGCCTGATGCTAGGGTTTTATTGACTAGGGTCCCCATGTAGAGGTCTCACCGAGCCTGGGGTGAGAGCCAGCTGAAGGATGTGTATAGGGAGCAATGGTGGGTAGAAAGAGGGGTAGAGAGGATAAAATGACAAATGCAGTTGTATGCAGTATTTAGTCTGGTGAGTTCCTTAGCCGAGGTCTGGGAGATGACAGTAGAGCAGTACTCCAGGAGAGGGAGCATGGTACCTCGTCTGATCAAAAGTTGTGCCTTGGGCTAAGAAAGTGTTTCAGGTGGTAGCAAGCCCCTATCTGTTGGTGAACTCACTTTATTATAGTTCCTATATGTTCCCTGAATGTGAAGGAAGGGTCCAGTGTGACCCCCAAGATATTTGTAACTCATGTCTTGCTCCAGGTGCGTACTGTTGGGGCCATAATTGGGAGGGAGTTGACCAATGATGTGGGCATTTTGGAAAGCTTCTGTCTAGATCCAAAAATCATGGTTTTGATTGTCTTTGTGTTGACTAATAGTCTGTTGGCCAGGAACAAGTAGCGTGTGATTGTAAAATCTTGAGCAAGGAAGTGAGACAGTGAATGAAAATTGTGGTTGCTCCTGTACAGAATTAGACCATATGCATACATTATTTTACAACAACCAGAGTTAATACTGTATGTAGTAGGTTATTGACAAATAGGGAGTATAGGATAGGGCCCAGTAGGGATCCTTGTGGGACCCCACTGGTCACCACCAGGGGATTCAAGAGAGCTTCACTGATGCAGATTCTTTGTGACCTCTCTGAAAGGTAGTGGCAAAACCAGTTTGTAGACCCCTGAGAAAGGCAAAAGGAGTCAAGTTTCTGAATAACGGGGTAGTGGTCAATGAAATCAAAGGCTTTGGATAAGTTGATGAAGACAGTTCCAGTTAGCATACTTTCATCATTGGATCTGAATAAGTGGCAGTGAAGCAGGCTGTGGCTGTGGTTGTGCTGAATCCCTTCCTGAAACAGTGTTGGAGAGTGAAGAGTAGGTTATTGTTATCTATGTACAGTAGTACCCAAAGACATGGTCAGATATTTAGCAAAAAAGAGTTTCTCTCTGCTGCCCTATTGTGGAACTGCAGAAAGCAGGAGATTTCTATAGAAATATCACAGACATTTTAGGAAATATCTGACTATGTCTTTGGCTGAAACTGTAGTTAGACAATTGGTGGAAGACCATCTTCTCCAATATTTTGCTGAGATGTGACAGTATCTGATGGTTTATCACATGTTTCGTACTCTGTGTATCAACTTCCTGTATTATTGTATGTTGCAATTTTCCTCAATGTAATTAACTCTGAGTAGCCACTGAAAAAGGGATGTCTAGTCTCATTGGGCTTACCTGATTAACAAATTCAGATAACTAAATAAATATATTAGTTGGTTCTGCCTCGCAGGGTATTGGAAGTACAGTCAGAGTGATATACTGCAATATTATTTGACTGCACCTATAATGGCAGCTGAAGACCAGCAATTACTAAATCACTATATAGTACTGCAACCTCTTTGCTCAATGTTTTCTTCACAAGAACCTGATCCTACTATTATTATAAAGCCCTCAATATTTCTTTTATTTACTGTCTGTGAAAATATTAGTAAATGTAATAATTGCCTTTGAGGGAAAGAGTTGTTGAATAGTGCGGTTCCACGAGTGGGGTTGATTCTGTGGGGAGGCGGGAAGGTATTGCATCCCAAGGGGGTTGAAAGATACTTACACCAGGCCCTCTTAAATTTTCCCTGGGTGGGGGCACTGTGCAATTCATAAAATATTGGATATAAACTCCCAATCAAGAGTTTAACAATCCAGGCCCCTTAACCTTGTTTTAGCCCACAAGGCAGAAGTGCT
This sequence comes from Neoceratodus forsteri, assembly GCA_016271365.2. Lineage (NCBI taxonomy): Eukaryota > Metazoa > Chordata > Ceratodontiformes > Ceratodontidae > Neoceratodus > Neoceratodus forsteri. The sequence goes on from CM057453.1 coordinate 1,035,598,936, forward strand.
GTAATAACCGTTAGCAACCAAGACAACCTGGTTACAAACATGAATTGCATGCATGTTTCAAACTTGAGCATACCCAATACTGAGGATCATGGGAAACATAGTTCAGCAGTCACACAGTAGCACCAACAGTGCTATGAAGAAGCATGCTATAAATAAGCAATGTTTGCATTTGGCTGTAATTCCTTCTTCAGGCAAGTAGGCAGTGGTTACACTTGAAATGTTTAGGTGGTAGAACTCACATCTATATTTCTCAGTGGGAGAACTGTTATTTCTAGGTGATGGAACTTCCATATGTTATTCTACAGAGAAAAGTGATAGGGGTACAGGACCTCTCATACAATTTTGTAAGGGGTGGTGGAACCGAGTTCTTGTGGGTTCCTGTCCAATTTAACCTCTGCAAGTAGGCACTTAAGAAGTTTATCCTCCAGCCTGTCATGTACCATGATGATATATGTATCTGGAAGTTAATCATCTTAACTTGGCAGTTAAATAATCAGAAAAAAATATCAGTTGGGTGCCAAGAAAATTGTTCCTGTGTATCATCATGCATCATCATAAACATTAGTATTTGCTTTTAGTTTCATTTGTACCTTGCACACAAACATAATTACGTAATTGTAAAATATCCAAAGATTATCCTCACCTCTATCCTTCCCCTGTGAATATGCCTCTCTTCTTTTCCCTTCCTTCCCTTCCTATATTAGAAGGCCATTCATACACTCCCTCGCTTGATCCTGCCCTCCTCCCCATCCCCATTCCATGAGTATTGACAAAGACAGCTAGTGTACTAACCCACCTAGGTGAAGGATGTCAGGAGTGGCCATGCAGGTCAACATACAAACATTTAAGAGAAAAAGAGTTGTAGAAAAGCTTTCTGTGTGAAGTAAACTGTATAAAGTGGCTACCAGAAAGAGAACAGAAAAATGGAAAAACTCTCATCATGCATCTTAACTTAGTACACGCATTACTTGTAACATATAATATCCCTATATGTGCCAAAGTGAAAAGTTCTTCCATTTTTTCAAATAAAGTGACTTGAAACAAGTGCTACATACAAGCCAGCTTACACTACATTACACCCTCCAACTTTCCAATAAAAGCAATAACATCCTTCAACCCTATTCATTTTTAACCGGGTCAACCATTTCAAAATACAAGTTAAATCATCCAGCAATAGTGGCTTAGTTTTGCCGCAGTCCCTGCATCTCCAGTTCACCCTCCAGTTCTGCAGGTACAGACTTCCCTGAGGCTTGCCCCACTCTCTCCCCGGTGTTACCTCCAGCTACTGATTGGATGGTGCTAGTAATCTGGGCTCCCAATTGGCTCCCTACTTCTTTCCACTGTCTGAACTTTGCTGTATGCCTCCTAGCCAGAGTTTTAATTGGTGGATGCACATTTTTCAAATCATGACAGCTTTCGCCTCTCTGCCTATGTCTATTGAGTGTACTTTACTGGAACTGTGTGTAGTTTTTTTTCCTCATCACTTTTCCATTTGCAAGTTATAAATCTCTACCACTTGAGGGCACTGTTCCTAAGCCAGCACGTCTCAAAGGGCAAGAATCTTCTCTATCTTTCTGTCACATCACCTGATTTTAAACTAGATTCTACTTACTGTTTCTACTCCACCTTTTCTAGACCTGTCACTTAAATTGGAATGACTGAATTACCTTTCCCTGACCACTCCAAGTCATCTGGAAAAAATATATATATTATAGTGTCATGGTAGTGCCAATATAGTTAGGGTTGAGTACCCTATTTAAGGTTAAATCTGAAAATTTGCACCTTAATAACTTTGTCACTGTATGATGGAGTTGCCTGAAATTTGGAATGCACAGTCTGGTACCATAGTTGCTTGGATCTGTCAAGTTTTGATATGGTCAGATGTACGGTTACAGAGCTACAGAGTGTCATAAAACACATAAATTACAGGGTTTTGTACATTTCTCTGCTCGTGCCTACAGCCCACATGGTTTACATGATTGGTCTGAAATCCTAAGGGAACATGCAGCCAGGGTCCCTGATGTGCCTTTCAAACATTTTGTGAAAAAATATTAAACTGTTCAAAAGTTATTCAAAAAACAATGAATCCCATTATAGTCTATTGGAAAAGTTAAACTATGCGAAAGTGTCACAAATGCATTTTTTACTGTTGCAAATGACCCTTTTACTTTTATGATTCAGCCATTTTTTTTCAGTTGGTGGTCAGAAAAATACTTGTCATTTAAATGTGGGACTATCTAGGGACACAATTCTTGTTGTGTTCACCTAGTCGAGCCCTGAGAATGCTAGCCATGTCTTTTTTGGGGGTAAAAGACCCCAGAAATATGTTTTTTAAATTTTTATAAAAAATTGTGTCACAAAGTACTTTTGCAAATGCAACACTTTTGTAATTTTTTTTTTGGCGAAAGTGTCATGATTTGCAGGAAAGAAAGCCAACATCACACTGATGTGCCTTTTGGTGGTTTGGTGCCAAAATATAACAGGGATGCAAAGTTATGGCACTCCGGAGTTGACAGTTTTTCCCATAGGATAACAATATGGCATCCGCCATGCCTTTTGGGTCCCATATCTCGAAAACAATTAGAGATATAGACTTTTTATTGCAAAAAGTCTTAGTCCCCCACTGGGGTGGCTAAGCTCAAAACTAGCCTATAAAGTCATAAATAATATGGGGTTTTTAATTTTTGTCTACGTCATACGGTTCCTGAGATATAAGCAATTTAGTATTCCAAGTGCCCATTTTCCTGTCTGAGGGCCACTATTTTGTCCACATTCTTTGTATTCACTGTGCTTCTGAATGCACCTTTTTGGGACACAAAGCATGTGCGTTTGTGTTACTGTTACCGTTAGCATTTGCGTTTACATTTCCGCTTGCATTTCCATTACCGTTTGTGTTAGCATTTCCGTTTGCATCACCGTGTGCGTTACCATTTGTGTTTGTGTTTGTGCTTTTGTTACCGTTTGCATTACTGTTAATTTTTGCATCACCATTGGAGTTACCATTACCATTTGCGTTACTGTTTGCATTTCTGTTACCGTTTTTGTTAGTGTTTCTTTTTGTTTCACCGTATGCATTACCGTTTGCATTTGCACTTGCATTTGTGTTTTTGTTTTCGTTACTGTTTCCTTTTGTGTCACCGTTGGCATTACTGTTACCATTTGCATTTCTGTTTGCATTACTGTTATGTTTGTGTTTTTGTAACCATTTGCATTTCCGTTACTGTTAGCATTTGCGTTTTTTTATCATATTTTTAATTTTGAATTTTTCATACTTATGTGCACTTAATTACAGGAAAGAAAAAAGAAAGAGAATATCCATGCATGTAAAAAACAACATTTTGCTTTTAGATTCCTATATATATTCCAACATAAAGATACAACTAGTCCAAAACAAAAGAGGAGGGAGGAAAAAGGAAAACTTATGACATTACATATGATACATTATGATTATGATATAGCAGTTGAAAATATATATATATATTATATCCCTTATAGAAAAATGTCCATAATGTAGACGTCCCACAACTAAACTCCCCAAAACTTTCATCATTAAATACATCAGGCTAACAAAGAGATCAAGAGAGACAGTAAACACAAACTAATTTTGAAAGTCGATTTTATCCAAATTGTCCAAGATATCTTGATCCAATGATATGGGGGATTCCACCATCTCTTGAGCAGAGTAATGTGAGTGCAAGAAGGCCACAAGCTGATCAACTTCGTAAAAGATGTATGATTTCCCATCCTTCTCAATTTTAACTTTTGCCGGCGGCAACAAAGAAAACTGAGCCCCCATTTCCAAAATTTACTGTCTATAAACCAAAACTTTCCTTTGTCATTGTTGTGTTGAATAACATAAATCTGGGTAAATGTAGTACTTGCAGTCATTGGGCCCAATTCTAGAAGAGTTATGCCTGGCGTAACAGCACTTGCACCAAGTAGAATGGAGCAAGTAGCAACTTAAGCCAGCAGCTGTGACATGCTTGATTCTACAATGTGGCCTGGGACATGTCGCAGGCCACTTGAGCGTCAGAGCAGTTACGTCACCAGTTGCACCATAAACCACCTGCAACATGGCACTAGGGGGTTTATGGCAGTAGTTGTGCCCTATTCCAGAAGGGCAGCAACAAAGTCCCCAATGTCGATATTCTACAAGAACCCCTGGAGGAGAACCGGCAACGTAAATTATGCCAGCATTTAGCTGGTGCAACTGTACATAAGTCTTCCGAGGGTTCTGGTTACCCACTGCACCCACTCCAGGATGACCCCCATGCTCAGAACATGCCCATTAGTGCCCCCTAGGGCAGCCCACAAACCCTCAGCCCCCAATCCTCCACAGCAGAAGTGCCCAGCTGGGCATCTCACACCCCCAGCCCCCAGAACCCCCAAACCCTCAATGCCCTGCAGTGCAGCCCACACACATCATACCCTCGACCCCACAATGCTAGCACCCCGCAGGGCAGCTGTGTCCCCCACCAGCCAGTCCCTGACCCAAAGTAAATGCTACAAATGGTAAATAATAAAATAACTCTGAGATACCTGGTAGTCTAGTGGCCCCCCACCCCACCCAGCAGTGCCAGTCCACCCACATCCCCTCACCCATCCCCAGCCGGCGACCGGCACTGCCCACCTCTCACCTTCATGGCCGGCCACCGACTGAGCACTGCACGAGCACTTACTGTACAGATGCACACAGAAATGAATGAGTATACTTTTAAACTTGATCATTTTGCATTTAATATACTTATTCATATATCTAAGCAATGATGTTAATATAAAGATGTATAATTCCTTAAGTTCTGAGAAACATCTGTGTAAATAAACTCCCAGCACTCAGCAAAGTGAAAGATGTTACCCAATATCTGGGGAATGAAAATACATTAAAATTAAATAAAAATAGTATATCTGAGAGACTGTGTGTCTCCTTATAAATTAAATAGTGAATTAGGTACTACTTAAGTGGGACATCTTAAAACATATAGAAATAAGTACAAAATGTTGGGTTATGAATTAAAATGAGTGACAATTATAATAGAAACGAGTGAAAATGGCATATTGGACACTGGAAGTAAACAAATATGATAAATCAAGTAAAATAGGAATTTAGTAATGTTTAACACGTTAATAAAACAGTGAAAGTATATTTATTTTAGGTTTAATAAAAACTTTTTTCGTTTTTCTTCTAGCTTTTCTCCCCTATATAAATTTAAAAATAAAAACTAGAAAATGCTGTGAAGATGAATAGTAGATGTACACATGATACAAAGTGATGAAATAAAAAATGATTTTTAAGTAGAACTTTAAAAGAAGCAATAATTAATATTATGTACATTTTGTTTATCATTTTTCAAATGATAGTATAAGAATTATATAATTTAAAGGGAAATAACAAATATTATGGCCCCAAAAGGTAGTGTTAAAAAGTTAGAAAAATAGTTTTGTATGAAATTTGGTGGTTCTCATAATAGGAGAAGTTGAGTTAATTTGCATATTTACATATATGTTTATTTACACAGATGTTTCTCAAAACTTAAGGAATTATATATCTTTATATTAACATCATTGCTTAGCTATATGAATAAGTATATTACATGCAAAATGATAAAGTTTAAAAGTGTACAGTTTAACTAGTTATTTGAAATATAATTATATATATGTTATCATTTTTTACAGTTCCCCTGAAGAAGCCTAATTATCTAGGAGAAACGTTGGGACTATTTACCTAAAATAAATTATTTATTTGAAAAACAAAAGTGGTGTACTAGCCTTTCTTGCTAATGAGCATGCCAACATTGTTTGTATTTGTAATGTACCAAAAATCAGCAAGCTCCACCTAAGACACATCAACTTAAGTAATATTCAAAGAAGGCAATTTCCCTGGACACCTCCTTTTTTTGTTAATAGATTTCTGACCAAAACTTGTTATTCATACTACATGTGTGTCTCAATGTGACCATGCCCATCATGATTTGAGCAGGGCCAAATTGGATGGTGCATGTTACTGAAAGGGTCCCATGCTGTCATTTTTTGTGTACCTATGGTCACATTATATAACACATCATTTTATACATGCTTTCTTCTATCTTGGTAACTCATCATATTATCCCAGCATAACCAAACAATGCATTTCATAGGAATTTTGTGTAGAGTACTATTGTTCTGCCATGTGATCCTGTGAAGATATACACAATGCTGTGTACACCCATGTCTGCTCAAATAATACAGTTGGTGGCCCATGACAATGGATGTGTCTTGCAATATATTTAGACAGTTATATGTTATTTCTCTCACCTGCTGCTGGTTGTCTGTGATTGGTTGTGTTGCCTTGGTCATCTCCCCTACTTGCATGTGCATGGGTGTGTGTGTGTGTGTGGTGCTGGTGGGGTGGGGAATTCGGACTTAGGGTTTTCAACCCTAACACCGAATTTCCTCACTTTTGTCGCTATGGAACAACCCTAACTGATGCATTAAACTGAGGTTTTTTTTGCCATGAATTTCCTGTCTTTTTGAGAAAGCATAATCTTATTCTACATTATATATGTTGGTGACAGCATGCCTCCCTTTTTGCACCACACTCTGACCAAGATATAGATAGCTTTATCAGAATATTAACTTGTCTTATGCTATTCATGTGGCAATAGTTCATGTGTTACACATTTCACATGAAAATGAAGTCATACATAATTGGAATAGGAGAGTAATATGTGCGCCACATGGACCAATAGTACATGTACCCTGCTAAGTAGAAAATATTCACAGATGAATCTTTTGCACTTTCTTTGTATGCAGTACTATAGCAAGACCAGTATACATATCAGTACTGTAACTTAATATGTAATAAAAAAACACAACACAGGTAGATAAGGCTTAAAAAAAAGATTTATTGCCCAATTAATACTTGATTAAAAAGGCCAAATTACAAGTCCAATTGGTGCACAAAATCAGTGTCACAAAACAATGTAAAAAAAAGTATAACATCAAAGTTTAAAATACATGTAAAACAGTATGACAGGTACTTGATGAGGAAGTTGTGACAGTACCACTGAACACAGGAACACAGCTGCCACAATAGTCTCTGTACACTGCTTATCATGCATCAAACAGTGATGATGTTATTGTCATTGTGTGACTGATAGTGTGAATGTTCCTGGGGTGGGCGAAAAACAAGATGCCAACTGTTTAAATAATAGCAGCAGAAACACATTTTGGTGTCTAAAAAAAGAAACATCTTTAAACTATTTACAAAAAATAATTTACAAATACTTTTTGAAAAATAATCCAAAACCTTTTCAGGGCCAGGATGGTGTTGATGTTAGGATAATTAGAATGGGTATTGATTGTTTTGTTTATCCATTAGTCCATATCTTTAACTTTTCCTTATAGCATAATGTTTTTCTGAGTAGCTGGAAACGAGCAGTTATAAAACCCATCCTAAAGAATGGAAATCCTTCTTTAGTTACTAATTATCAGCCTATTTCCCTTTCATCGCCTATTTCAAAAATTCTGGAAAGGGTTGTTAGGGACCAAACCTTGGATTTTCTTGGGAGGCATTCTTTGTTATCAGAGAACCAACATGGCTTTAAGACAGGATATAACACTGAAACAGCCTTGGTGGGGTTCACGGGCAGTGTCCATGGAGCACTTGATAGTGGACTTTCATGTGCAGCACTGTTCGTGGACCTCACCAAGGCTTTTGATTTGGTTGAATTTGATCTTCTTCCCGGCGTGCTTCAAGGTCTTCATTTTTCTGATGAAGTAAATATGTGGTATCAAAACTTTTTGGCTGAAAGATCATTTAGGACTATTATTGGTTCATTTTTATCCCATTCTCTTCCCTTAGTTTGTGGTGTGCCCCAGGGTTCAATTCTGGGACCACTTATTTTTTCCTTATTTATGAATTCTGTATCTGATATATGTACAAAAACTAAAATGATTCTTTACGCAGATGACACTTTTCTTTTTTGCTCAGATCCCAGACCCAATGTCGCCCTTTCCTATCTTCAAACTGATTTTAATTTCCTGCAGGATTGGTTATTCTTAAGTCACCTGGTTTTGATTTCCCAGAAAACCAAAGTAATGGTGTTTTCTAAGAAGAAAAATGTACTAATTGATTTGCTTCCAATTTCTGATAGGACAGGAAACATAATTGAAAATGTATCTGTTTTTAAACACTTAGGTATTACGTTGGACACACATTTTTCTTTTGAACCTCACATTCAGAATCTTAGGAAAATCCTTCATCAGAGGTTGGGTATGCTTTATCGAGTTAAATCTTTTTTGACTTTGGAATCCAGAAAGCTCTTAGTTCATAGCATTCTGCTCGCCATACTCGATTATGGCATACTGATTTATACATCCTCATGTACTAATGTTTTAAGTCCTCTTAAAGTAATTTACCATTCAGCTCTGAGGTTTTGACTAAATTTACTCTTTCGAACCCATTGTTCTGATCTGTACAGTCATCTTCCTTATCTTTTGAAAATTGAGTACTTTATAAGATGGGCATTTTCTTATTTAAAGTTAAATGTAATTTTTTTCCTTATTCTATTTCTTTAATGTTTCCTAGATTAGTTAATGCGTTGTTTACTAGATCCCAGCACAATTATAAATTTAAAATACCATTTTTTAAGACTACTTTTGGGCAAAGATCCTTATTATTTAGAACACCTCGTTTTTTTTAATAGAATTCCATTAGAAATTGTTCAGAATAGTTCTTTTCAGGTTCACATGAAATCTTCAGAAGTTGTTAATAATAACTCCTGTCAGGGTATTAAGACACAGTTAAAACAGTGGCTATCTTTGGAAGCATGACGTATTTTTATGTATTGTATTTTATTGATTGAATGTTTTGTTTGTATTATGTTTGTTTGCTAATTTTTTGTGTGTTTTTTTGTTTTAAACTTGTCTCCAATGAAAACGGGCAGTTTGCTCATTTGGATTTACAAGTATAAAAAATTAAAATGAAATGAAATGAAAATGAAAATATTAAATTGTTGTATATGTATGTGTATATAAACATACAATATATATATATATATATATATATATACACACACATACATATACATGTAAAGACATATAGGTCTATGGGTGCATTTGGAAAATTCCCTCCCAACCCCTCAGTAGAGGCAATTGAGAAATATTATCAGGAACATAAAAACAGTTGTTATCAGTGAAAGTGATTTACAAAAGTGCACAATTGTATACATACATTTCATTAACTTCTTACACAAACCCAAATTAAATGGCATATGGTAACAGGTACTATATACATCAGCAAAAATCATCAAAGCTATAATCAACATTCATAGTGGATTAATGAAGTATCTACATCACTAAAGACTTTTACTTAATAATAAGTAATGGTTGCACACAATGCTATGAATATTACATAAATAATCTGTTTTTCAGAAAATGTCACCTCTTGGTAATAAACAAATATGTACCAGAACACTCTATTTTACTGTTAATGATACTTATGTGAAATTACTACAAACTAGAAAACCTCTACTAAATATATATGTTTTTATTAATAAATATATTAGGAATATGTTTAAATACTTGTGAATAAAATAGTGTAAAACAGCAAAATATTTAACATTGTTTAATACATTCAGTTAAATAGCAATTAATACAACTGCTTAAAAGCTTACAGTACTGACTTTAATCAAATAATGTATTAATAATCATATATACATATGTACATATGTACAACACAGATGTAAGAAAAGAAAACAGACATAGTACTACGCTGTTGCAGTACAATATGGATGTATTAAGTCAAGACGCAAAGAGACAAAAAAACCACAAGTTACACCTGGTGATAATCAACATGTCACAGAGTGATGTCTATTTCAGATTATGGTACTCTTAAGTAGAGAACAGCAGATCATGTAAAAAAAAACAGTGTTCAATTGTGCTAACACAGAAATGGCACGATCAAAAGCAGGATATCTTTTACTCATAAAAGATCCAAATAATATCATGATGCAGATAAGTCTTTAAAAAGACACGTGATACACATTTTTTTTCATGCACATGGACAATTATTGTGCCTTAGTAGAGGCGCACAGTTGGCAAATGTGCCAAGTAGTACTTGTTATGGCTGCATACGACATACTCAGAAGAAAAGACAATGACAGAAGAGGATGACCAGATAGGCATATCTTTTGCCATTTCAAAGTCTTTCTTAGACATCTAAATGTAGTTCCTCTAGTGACTGTGAAGACAGTTGGTGTCGATTGAAGACCACTGCAACTATTTTCACTGTGTCACTGAGCAATGCAACAATCTTATAAGTCAGATTGAGTAAAACATACTGTATGCATCTAAACCATGTGATGTGTTAACAGTGTAATCTTGAATGCAGATTTGCATAAAAAACAATAATGTTTATCTAGCAGAACTCACTCTGTAACAAAATGGACAGCAAGTCATGTCACATGTTGTGTGACTATTCTTCTGATGCATGAAGATTGTAGTAGTTCTTCAGTATCAGCACATATGCATTTTTTAAGTGTCGTGGTAGCCTCTGTTTAAAAGTGCCCATAGTGGTAGATCACAGCCTGAGTGTCAAACACTGCTTGGTTAAATACAATTCTACCAGCTGTGAAATCTGTGATAGGTGTGTCAACTCTGAGCCCGTTAGAGTCAAATCTATGCTATACAAGCATAAGATATTGAGATGAAGTCCTGAGTCATATGGACTGAGTACATGTACCTTCACACCTTACACATAAGTGACCACTTTCTACACTGGTAAACAGCTGCTGGAACTTGACAGTTTGAGACTGAGGCACAAACATAGAAATCCAAAGCATCTCCTCAGTGGTTTCTCACTCTGAATGACCACATGACAGACATACATATTTGGTAACTTATGAGACAGTGAAGTACTGTTGCATTGGAATCCCCCCTTCATCCAAATTGTTTATGATGGCCATCATAAACTCAGTGGCATCCTGCTGCATGTTAGCAGCAAATGTACTGCACCCATTATATCTACCTAAGACCTACCATAGAGGTGTCAGTGACTGTACATTGTTTGACTGTTCAGAAGTCATGTTGACAACTTCCTTCAATGGCTTTGATAAGGGAGTGTCTTGTCAAGCTGATATTGCCTGCACAAAGTGTGGCATGTGGAGAAAAGCTTGCATAGCTGAATTAGCATAGCAGTTTACTTTAGTACTGTTATCAAACACTGGGACAACAGCCATACCAAGTGTCTTCTGAGCAATAGGTGGTTCTGCATCTGTATTTGAGATTGTGTCCTTATTACTGTGCACAGTTGATTCAATGGCGGCAGTTCATTTTCACTTGTTGCCAGCTGAAGCTGTGACTGTGGGATGTGAGATAACCACATATGTAGGTACTGGAATGAGAGACATCTTTGACTGATACAGAGCATGTACTCTGTTGTACTCCACAATACATCATTTGTCAGCACGTATCTTCTGTGGTGCAAGTGTAATGATGTGCAACCCAGAAAGACTGCGGACACTTGAAAGTGCGACATAGCTCATCCCATCTTTGAAAATGTCTGTGCCTATGTCAACCATTGCTGAATCTGAACTCAAACCCTGTGACTTGTGAATGGAAAAAGCATATGCAACACATATTGGGAACTGTTTCCTGTTGACATAGATATCCTTAAATACTTGGAACTTAACACAGGTACAATCAATTTGCACAGAATTTTCCATGTTGTCAAACTGGACAAGTGTCTCAATAAATGTCTTCTGAACATTGCATACGAAGTCGGTGATGTGACCCATGGCACCATTTACCATGCCACACTCAACATCAAGATTACGCCGTAGCATGACACGTGCATTCTTACAAACTGTAAGAACAGCTTCCAGGCCAGCTGTGCATGAAACATCCGACTTCAGTTCAGAGAGTCGTTTGGTCATCTTTGCTACCAGCTTCTGACTTAGAATGACACCATCAACTGTATCAATAGCATGCAGTGTGAGAATTTCTTGATTCTCTCTCTGCAACATTACACTGTTGAACTCAGAACATTTCTTAAGTCGTGGCATAAGACACACAATCTGTGTGCCCTTGGAGTACATATCACTGAAAACATTGCATGCTGCATGTATGGATGTAGTATCCGTTGAGATTCTTCGACCATCTAACATTGAAAAATGTTCTGGTGACAAAGAACCTGTACGAGCTTGATTCAACAGTGTCTTGAAAGCCAGATCACCACTCTGCCGCATGTTTTCAAACAACTCGAGATAGGTAAATAACTCCCACAGGTTAAAACCTCCAATGCAGCCTAGTGTATTCTTAGCCTGCTTGACAGTCAGAGCTGCAAAGACATGTTCCACATTAACTGGTGCAAGTTGTAAAAGGTCTCCAAATACAACAATGCTTTTACCACCAAATGCATCTCCTTAGTCAGTGCCCAAAATTTTCTGTAGATGTAGATGTACACAGGCAAGCATCAAATTAGAGACCATGCTAATCTCATCAATGATTAGTAACTTCATCTTAGTAAACACAGAATGAAGCTGAGATGCAACCTCAAATGACAGCTTATGATACTCTCCTGCTTTGCTGTGCTCCACTGGCAACATGAAGAGACGGTGTAATGTAACTCCACCAATGTTGCATGCTGCCAGTCCAGTGGGAGCACTAGCAGCAACAGACATTGATCAGCCTGTGATATGTATATATGTATATATTGTATTGATTATTGTTATCCCATTTTGTATAGTATAGTAATCAAAGAATATAATGTAACTTGTTTTTGTATACAATAATCAAAGGTTGGATGTTAATCAAAGGAATGTGTAGGATTGTGTTTGCTAGGATTGCAATCTTCTGGGCGCTCGGCCAAGTGTCTGGGATGTTGCCTCTTAGCAAATATGTGAGAAATATCTAGATAGCAGATGTTTGTACTGGGGTTGCACGATTCTGGGCGCCTGGCCAGTGTGCAGACGTGACAATCTAAGTACTTGCAGATGTTTCTGGATGTTTCTAGAAGGATAATAAAAGATATAAATACTGGGAAAATCCTGTCGCCAGGTTAGAAGCCTCGCCTGCAGAGTGGACGCATTGCTGCAGGAGCTGTTCCCAATTCCTGAGACTCCTAGCCAGGCTGAAGGGGGCTTCCCAGCCATTGGAACAGGCTTGGATGCAGCTTTTGGAATCGGTGATGTATTAAGTTTTGTGGTTGGAAGCCTCACCTGCAAGATGGACGCATCGCTGTGGGACCAGTTCCTGGTTCATGAGACTCCTAGCCAGGCTGACAAGGGGGCTTCCCAGCCATTGGAAGAGGGCTTGGATGATGCTTTGTTGAATCGGTGATGTATAATCTTTTGTATTATATTTTGTTATAATAAAGCTTTGGCTTGCTGTACTTATTGTGCTGTTATTGTGTGCATGTGAGTGTAAATGGTAAATAGCTGCCTGGTTTGAGTTGGCAGAACAGCCTGTCAGTTTTAGTATTTCAGCCATAATGGCCTCTATAAGGAAACTCTTTCCTGTACCTGCTGAGCCACTAACAAACATCAGTAGTGGCTTGTGGTCAAGACAGTCACATTTCTTCTGTTCATGTAGTATACCATTCCAGACAGCATCAGTGACTGCAGAGTGCACCACACATTGTTACTGATTGAGTCTCTCTCTCAATTCTGCCTGATCAACCCTGCAGTGTGTGCCATGTTCCACAGCACTCTCCACTTCTGACATGAGTACTTCTGGGGCATTCAGATGCAGAGGTACTCCAAGTATACCTTCTCCTTCCAGATCAAGGTTGTCCTGTGAACTAACAGGAGTGTCCTCTTCAAGTTGTTTCTGTGCCTTTTCAAGCTGCTCCTTCTCAGCATTTAGTCTCTGTATATATGTGTCTAAGTATTCAGTTTTGAATGCCTCATAACTGTGATTGAATTCTACTTCGAATGTATCACAGTCACCTTTTAATTCAGACTCATTCCTCCAGGATTTAAATAATAATAGCAGGGCAAAGTAGTAATGCTCTCTGCTCTCAGATGTGCCTAGATGTAATTTGCAGTGGTCAATGAGCCAAGGCTTATGTCTCTTTATGAGACAGCCATCCACTCCTTTGACCTTGTAAATGTCATGTGTGCAATCAGGTGAGACATCTTTCTTGTAGTCATACCATTTAGCCACCCCAAATAGACACATTTGATCCATGTCTTCATGTCTATGGGGGTAGTATGTGTCAATGAGGTTATTCTTCAAAATATGTTTTGAAGAGGTTCTCTTGAGAGCCAGTTCCTCAATCTCAGTGTGAGGAATAAGTACACATTTGCAGTTCTCTTTGTAGTTTACACTGAGAAATCGCACAGCATCAGATTTGCCATACAAATGTGTACCAATCAAGCAATCGCCAGCCTCATAAGCACCACATTCTCAGTGTGATAGGGTCTTCAGTCCCAGTGACCACAACTGAGATGTTAGTGACTTACTTGAACTGGCAATATCTTCCCAAAGATCTTGCAAGCTAGTCTGTTCATCTTTGGTGATGTACAAAGTCATGTACTGAACCAGAGCCAATGAGTTGTCAGCCACAAACTGAACATCTATGTTTGCTTCCCACATTAGAAGAAGAGTGGGGTTGTAGTTGTTGATGTGCACCTCATTCTTTTCCCTGGGTAACTCATATACCCTCTTGGTTGATTTTGCCTTCAAGTGGTGTTGCATAGCGGAAAACAGTTCATTCATGCAACCATCCTGACAGACACATTTAGGAAATCCGAAGCAATATCTTGTGTACCAATTGGATTTGTTCTTCACTACCCGGTGGCAGTACTTCACACAAATATGGCATTGGAACCTCTGCACCAACTTCCACAATGTAGGACTATCATACTTGTCCAGTATGCGGCAAGTGATGTATCGCTTAATGAACGCAAGCACTTCTGCTGCTTCATGTTCACCTATGCATGGGGTGTCCTTGATCCACAGTAACATATGAATATGAGGAGCACCTCATACCTGATATTCCATCCTCCAAAAGTAATGCTCTACAATACCAAGAGGCGGATTGCCCTTTGACAAAATGAAAGTCAGAATATCATGGAATCGCTTGTGAAAATGTCTAGTCAAAGACACTGGGTCAAGTGCACACATTTCTCCAAGGGTCATTGATTAAATGCCCTCTAAATCACAATTTGATCACTTTAAGAGTTCAGTGAGCTCCTCCCAGGTATACTCAGCACAGTTGAGTGTGACGAACTGTGAGGCTGTACCATACTCTCACAGCATAGACATCACCTCAGAGTGTCTGCGATACCTGTATTCTTTGGTGTCACGTACACTTGACAGTATGGAAGACAAACTGACTTGCACATTTTCATACTTTTGCCTTAATTTCTGCAAGAACTCTATGGCAGTGATTCCATCAACTGGAGTTGTGAGCTGTATAGTATGTGCATTAGATGCAGACAGCATGCTAAGCTCACTGTCCCAGAGGAGATGGAACAGGTAGTGTATGTTGCGTCTGAATTTGCCATCCTTACTGAGCACACAACTGGAATGGTATTCAGCACCTTGAATACACACTTCTCTATCATCTAGACATCCACCTGACCCTTTGGGGAATAAATCTGGAAAGCAACATGCTTCCAATGTTGCCTCCCAAATGCTGACAGGTTCACCTTCCACCTGTTTCATTTGGCACAGATCAATGTTGTCCCCTACTGTATCTCTGCCATGCAGTGGATGTATTGTGTACTGTTCATACACATTATCATTTGTCTCTGCATTGACCTTCTCAATCATTGGTTTTGTGGTATCCAACACATCATGTTCAACAGACATGCTAGTCATGCGACCAATGTCGAGGTCTGCATAAAAGGGATTGTTGCTCTTCAAGTAAGTAACAGCAAGCTTCACTTTCTCTACATTGACAACATCCTGCCAGATGACCTTTGACTTTGTTGGAACACCATTGACAAGAATCACCAAACTATTCTCAGCAGAGATACCCTCCACATTTTCCTGCAGAGGAAGTGGGAGATACATAATGGAACCCTTAAGAGACCTAATGAGTTCTTTTTGTGGAATGTTCCATGTTTTTGTATTGAGACGTAGAATAGTTTGAAATGGTTTCATAGAACAAGAATCCATTCAAACATATTCAATGTGGCAATCTCAGCAGGTGTAACATGTGCCTCCATATTGTTCAACAATGACTTTGGTGGCATAGTGTTAGCCTTCACCTTGGAGAAACAGTGTTTGCACATCACAATGATTGGGTCTAACTGGAAGTCACACTTTAACAGCAGAAATGCTGACAGTTGAAACCACATGTCATTTTACAGTGACAAGGTTTCTAGATTAACTGTGACTGTTTCTGGTAATAGAGCCGATCACATGACACACATACAGAGTCAAATTTCTCTGTCTTTGCCAACTCAAATTTGGCAATGGATTTCCCAAACTACTTGAGAATATCTGTTTCTAAGATAGAGACACAATTTCTATCAGAAATTGATGACTGATCAATCACAGTATCTGTGACACTGCTGACAGTTGCAGCTGTTTCAGAAATGGCATGGCACCATGCATGTCACCAGACTGCAGTAACTCATTAAGACGAGTGTACTGCACAACAACTCATTGCACCTCATAGACCCTATACACAAAGTTCTGCATCCCTGATTGATGCACTCCCAGCATCCGCATGTGGTGAAAAACACTGTCACAAACACCACTATCTAGGCATGCAAGTGAATGACCCATAAGTCCAGTATGTGTATTGATCTCACAAAGGTCTATAGTCTCAAACAGTTTATGTCTGGCTTTATAATCAGTAACAACAAACAGGTTGATAAAGTGCTCAACTTTGTCAAATGATGATTGCCTCCGGTTGCAAGTTGCATCACATGTCCATGACAGACAGTGATGCTTATGAGGCTAAACAGTTGCCTCAGATTCATCATCTGACTGCATTGTAATGTCATCACATACATTCAGCACATTACACAGTTTACCAGACTCATCAATGCAGAACTCACTGTCCTTTTTCTGTGAGTAATATGACTCCTCCCAGAAATATGCCTCTGAATGTTGTGTGTGTAGCCAGGTAGCAGTGAATACGTCACAGACGTTGTGTTGGTTCAAGACAGGATAGCGTTGTAACCTCATCTTAATGCTGTATACAACTTTTCTGAACTGCTCAAGTACGTATGCCATTTTACGGCACAAGCGTTGAAGAACAAATACTGCTCTGTTGACAAATGTATGGACTTAGAGACGCAATTTCATCAAAGACAGATGACTCTTTAGTTTTTTGCACTCGCGTCTCATCACAGCAGCAATAAGTGTATCAATCTTAGCTTTTGAGGCTAGTGATCGGAAATACTTTTGTTTCCTCAGATGAGCATCAGCAGCCATTCCTTTACACTGTTGCTTAGTATGTTTCTTAATGCTTGCCTTTGCAACATTAGTCTTCTGTGTGAAAGATTTCTGCAACTGTTGCTGAGCTGTGCATTTTTGCCTTGCAGTTGAGCAAGTACACACTGTTTCTGTGGAGTGCGAAACCTGTGAAGTCAATCCTTGAGTGGAATGCTGAGTTAGTTTATGTCATGATGTACCATTTGTGGTTTTTGGACCACTCTTAAGCAACAGTGTACTACTATGATACCTGTTTTGTCTCTGCATAGAACTGTGACTCTACTTAGAAGACATCTTTGTTCTCTAGAAATTCACAGTAGTGTGGGACAATGTTGCATAAGTATCAGACACCTGTATAAGAAATAGAGAAAAACAAATACAGTATTTAGTGGTGAGCAAACATTTTTTTAATAACATTACATAGTCACACACACTGTTCATGTGTCATTTTATGTGAATAGATAGCATTGCTAACAAAACGTTGCACAGACAATGCTTCTCACAGCGGAACACTACTGAAGGCAAGATAAAATGCTTTTAGATGTTGCAGAACAAAAGCTGACTTACAACACAATATCTCTCAAAAATTGCAGAAATTAAATTATTGTAAAAATTGTAACTATCCACAGTATTTTCCTCAAAAAAACTATTTTTTGCAACATTTTCACAAAGTAGTGTTGAATGTACAACAGTGTCACAAATATTGGTGTCATCAGCATGACAGTGTCACAAATTTTGATGTCGTAAGCACGACACTGTCGAATAGTAGTGTCGCAAAGTAGTGTCACAAGTATGACAGTGTCGAATAATAGTGTCAAATATACATGATAGTGTCACAAAATGATGTCGTCAGCATGAAAGTGTTGAATAATAGTGTTGTGAGCATGAAAGTGTTGAATAATTACATTAAAAAAACACCATCTTTAAGGCTAAGCCAATCAGACACTGCTTTGTATTTGAGTGATGGACGCTCACACCAATGGAACATAACATTGATCAGGCCATGTCAGGCAACCAATCACAAGTGCTGAAGACTGGAGAAGAAGAACATAGCAGTCATCTTAGGAAAAAACAAGAGACCCTGCTTTACACTGTGAAAGTACATCACATTTTCTATACAATTTTTCCAGCATTATGAAAACAGATACCACCACAAAAATATCATTAAACAAAATGTTTTTTACTCCTTTATTTGACTATGGCAATATAAATAACCTGTTATGCTGTGAAAAGAAGTTATTACTGTTTAATGTCAGAGAGTCAATTAATACTTACTAGCACAGATAGAGCTGCAAATGGAGGCAGAAAGCAGGCAGCATGTATATCATAATACAAAAGGCAACCAATAATAGCTATCTGTTTACTTGTGATTGTTTGAACTAGCCTATGAAAATGTTCCATTTTCCCACCTAGAAACCTTGCAACATTTGTGGTTGACAGGAGCTGCACCCATTCAGTGTAGTTGTAGTGCATGCAACCACTGCATTGGTTAACCATGAGACAGCATTAACCAATTAGATTGTTTATCCCTGTGTTTTGGGACAGCCCACCAAAGCAATGTTGAGGCAGAGAGGGAAATTTCAGTTTCATATTCAGTAGTGACTAGACACTGTAGGACAAACACTGATTTTTTTGTTAGCTCTCTGTTCACTTCTCAGTTTAAAACCTCAGAATGGCAGAAAACAGCAAATGGACTGTGTGGGTAGTTGGCAGCAGCATAGTACGATGAGCTACAGAGTATGCTCAGAGGAGTGATTTTGTCAAAGACTTGCAGCTTCCAGATTGCTCTTTTAAATGGTTTGGCAGGGGAGGCATGAGGTGGAAGCATCTCATGCCAACAATGCACAGACTACTGAGCACTCAAGCTTGTCCGGACATACTGCTGATTCATCTCAGAGGCAATGATTTAGGCACCAAATGATGGGTAGATTTAGTGACAGAAGCAAAATTGGGCTTTGCTTCTATTATGGGTATGTTACCTGCATGTAAGATAATTATTTCAGATATTACAGAGTGTAGGGTCTGGCAAGCAGAACAGCACATGTACAGCTTGACAGGGCATAAAGAAAGGTAAACATACAAATATCTGGATATCTGCACATGTCTGGGATGCACACCGTACGTCACCTTGAAATTAGGTATTGTAATGATTGTCTATACCTACCAGACGGTGTGCACTTCTCTCATGCTGACAATTTCCTTTTCCTGGGAGACCTTCAAGATGGAATCCTCACAGTCCTCTAAAAATATCAGACTGTTTAAATGTGCACCTTTACAAAAACAGTTATTTTAAGAGCCACAAAACCTTGGTCAAAAAATAGACAAGCTGCATACATAACTTACATAACACACACACATGCACTCTGCTATATTGCGATTGAGCTGGGTCAAAAGGGTGGTGGGTGGGTGGTAAAAAATAATTGTCTATGTGATTTACTCTAGGCATAAGAGATGTAACATGTACAAAATTAATATCAGAAAGTTAAATCATTCTGATTATCTCTGTCCACACTAACTGTGGAAAAAATTTTAAAAGTAAATCCACCTAGCCTGACAAAAACACATATACACATATATACTAATTAACTATTATCTAGCTTCTATTTATTTCAGCAATAAAACCACTCTAAAATCAACCATCATGAGAATCTGGAGCATGAGGGAGGTGTGCTGTCTGGTGGAGGTGGCACAGACAAAAGGGAACAGCAAGAGCTGATGTGCAGTACCAGCAGGAAACTGGATCACATGTGGCGGTGCATCAATGCACATCTGAGTTATAGGTTTAGGATTAAGAACAAAACCTCCGAGAAGTGCAAAAGGAAGTGAAAACTGCTGCGTCAGTGTTTCTACATCTTGAAACAGTGTGAGGAGATACTGGAGAATGATGTGGGCTGGTACTACCTTGCCCATGAGATGTGGGAGTCCGCCGGAAAGCCTGCATCTGGGGAGTGCCTACAGCGTTGTAAGTATAGAGCAAACGTAATACTATACACAAAATGTTAAACAGTAAAAACAATGCTGCACAGTCACATTTGGTAGCAATGTCAATGATTCAACAGTTGTAGTTGAGCTACAGCATTGCAGTCATTACCCAGCACCTTTTGTGGGGTGGGGCAGGGGGGCATTGCTTGGCTCAGGCCATGCAACTCCTCACTGTCCTAACTACTCTACAGCTGCTGTCACAGATGTATCCCAATGAAGTCCATTGCCTTAGTTTTGCTGTGCCTGTCCACTCAGGATGCAGTTCCTGGCCTGGGGGGCATTGTCTGGCTGATGCCGTGCAACTCCTAACTGTGCTAACTTGTGTGCACCTGCAATCAGAGAGGTGTACCATTGATGTCCATGGCTGTAGTTTTGCTGTGGCTCTCCACTCAGGATGCAGTAGCTGGTCTGGGGGGGCATTGCCTGGCTGATGCCGTGCAACTCCTAACTATGCTAACTTGTGTGCACCTGCAATCAGGGAGGTGTACCATTGATGTCCATGGCTTTAGTTTTGTTGTTGCTCTCTACTCAGGATGCAGTACCTGCTCTGGTGGGGGCATTGCCTGACTGACACTGTACAACTCCTAACTGTGCTAAGTTGTGTGCAGCTGCAATCATGTAGGTATACCATTGATGTCCATGGCTTTAGTTCTGGTGTGACTCAGCACTGAGGGTCTAGTTCCTAGTCTGGAGTGTGGGGGAGAGGGGCATTGCATGGCTGAGTCCTTGTACTGGATTGTGTTTAATTAAATTGGAGTGAAGAAACCTAAGAATAGTCTAGAGTAGTAAACAAAGACTAGTACACAGGTTTCGATAAAGTAACAGAAGATGAAAAAATAAAAATTAGTAATTAATAGAGAATATTAGCAACAATTAAATCAGTTTAATGCTGAACTGCACGGTGATATATACAGTAGTGTAAATATGTATTCTTATTCGTTGACAGAACATCATAGGGGTTCCCCACCTCATGGCAAGGTAGTGCCAGCTGCGACGGAAGCTGTGGAGCGCCATGACTCAAATGAGAGTCTCATCCTCGTTGAGTCAGAAGGTAAGAGAAATCCATTACCACTACACTAATGACAGATAACCAGATGGCTGTAACAGGGGGAATATTTACTTTATGAGTCAATACAACTCGGCAATACCTCTGCACAATAGCTTCTGCATGACTGCTATCGGTGGAATATAATATAAAAAGGTACATGTCTTAAATTGAACTGTGTCATCACTTAGTTTACAATGCCTAGTCATGGGTGGCAAGGGGTGCTATTGCCAAACTCTTCTTGTGTAAGTCCTCACTCTAACAACCTGTGCATGAGTACTCTCAATTAGATCCATCATTACTATCTATGACTTAAGTAGATGTGTTGCTAACCACTGTGGATCCAATAGATGTGCTTCACGTGGGAAAGGGGGGATCTCTTGGTGGGGAGACCACTGGTTTACTAACAACATAGAACATGATATTGCAGCAAATCATGTGCAGCTGGCATCAGGCACCTATATAATTGACTTTGTATGTTTACTTCAGCAGTGTGTTAGCACTCACCATCCTATACCTTTTGCTTTCAACGGAGGGAGAGAGCATTATTCACCTGCGGCTCAGCACCTGAGATCAAATACCTAATGTGTTCACAGTGTGTGCATCAGTGGAGTGGGAACGGCATTGGTTTGCTAAGGGATAATATTGTACAGTACCCAAACTCCTGTGCAGACAGTATCACGTATTCATGTAAATGTAATTAACTTATTCACTTCGGACTCAGGTCACAATATCTGTGCAATTTTTTGGGGAGGGGGGAAACAGCTGCATTTCCTTCTTGAACGCATCAAACTAATAACTGTTGTAACTTGTGTTCATCTGCTATCACAAAACAGTGATGTTAATGTCCAGTAGTTTATCTGACGTATGTTTCACAACTCAGCATGTAGCACATAGTCAGGGAAGAGAGCATGAAAAACAAGACCACTCTTAATTAACATACAGATAGCAATAAGATCTGTTATCAAAAATGTTTTTTTTTTATCTGCCAGGGAGACTGGATTGAACCAGCTGCTGCATGCGGTGAAGAAAGAGCCAGCTGGTGGTGCTGAGTGTAGGTACTGCAATATAGTACATGCATTTGCGATATACAGGAGAAATAACACTTCTACATCTCACTCCCAGTAAACTTGTGCAGCTGCATCAGAAGTATATACCAGTCATGTCCATGGCTTTAGTTGGGCTAACATGTGTCCACCTGTAATTAAGGAGGTGTATCGATGTCAATGGCTTTAGTTTTGCTGTGGCTTTCCATGCAGGATGCAGTACCTGCTCGGGGGGGGAGAATTGCCTGACTGACACCGTGCAACTCCTAATTGGGATAAGCTGTGTGCACCTGCAATCAGAGAGGTGTGCTGTTGATGTTCAGGGCCTTAGTTTTGCTGTGGCTCTTCACTCAGGATGCAGTACCTAGTCTGGGGGGGGCTTTGCCTGGCTGACACCATGAAACTCCTAACTGTGCTAACTTGTGTGCACCTGGAATCAGGGATGTGTACCTTTGATGTCCAGGGCCTTAGTTTTGCAGTGACTCTCCACGCAGGATGCAGTACCTGGTCTGGGGTTGCATTGCCTGGCTGACACCATGCAACTCCTAACTGCGCTAACTTGTGTGCACCTGCAATCAGAGAGGTGTACCATTGATGTCCATGGCTTTAGTTTTGCTGTGGCTCCCTACTCCGGATGCAGTACCTGGTAAGGGGAGCATTGCCTGGCTGAAGCCATGCTACTCTTAGCTGTGCTAAGATGTGCGCACCTGCAATCAGGGATGTGTACCATTGATATCCATGACCTTAGTTTTGCTGTGGCTCTCCACTCAGGATGCAGTACCTCATTTGGGGAGATTGCCTGGCTGATGCTGTGCAACTCCTAACTGTGGTAACTTGTGTGCAGCTGCAATCAGTAATGTGTACCATTGATCTCCATGATTTTAGTCTTGCTGTGGCTCTCCACTCAGGATGTAGTACTTGGTCTGGGGGGTGCATTGCCTTGCTTACGCTGTGCAACTCCTAACTGTGCTAACTTGTGTGCACCTGGATTCATGGTTGTGTACCGTTGATGTCCAGGGCCTTAGTTTTGCTGTGGCTCTGCACTCAGGATGCAGTACCTGGTCTGTGGGGCCATTGCCTGGCTGACACCATGAAACTCCTAACTGCGCTGACTTGTGTGTACCTGCAATCAGGAAGATGTACCATTGATGTCCATGGCTTTAGTTTTGCTGTGGCTCCCAACTCAGGATGCAGTACCTGGTTGGGGGGGGGACACTGCCTGGCTGATGCTATACAACTCTTAATTATGCTATCTTCTATGCACCTGCAATCAAGGAGGTATACTGTTGCTGTCCATGACTTTAGTTTAGCTGTAGTTCTCCACTCAGGATGCAGTTCCTGGTTGTGGGGCATTGCCTGGCTGACTCCGTGCAACTCCTAGCTGTACTAACTTGTGTGCACCTGCAATCATGGATGTGTACTGTTGATGTCCATGACCTTAGTTTTGCTGTGGCTCTTCACTCAGGATGCAGTACCTGGTCGGGGGGCATTGCCTTGCTGATGCCATGCAACTCCTGACTGTGCTAAC
This sequence comes from Neoceratodus forsteri, assembly GCA_016271365.2. Lineage (NCBI taxonomy): Eukaryota > Metazoa > Chordata > Ceratodontiformes > Ceratodontidae > Neoceratodus > Neoceratodus forsteri. The sequence continues at coordinate 1,035,622,910 of CM057453.1, forward strand.
TTGTGTGCACCTGCTATCAGGGATGTGCACTGTTGATGTCCATGGCTTTAGTTTAGCTGTGGCTCTCCACACAGGATGCAGTACCTGGTTGGGGGCATTTCCTGGCTGACACCGTGCAACTCCTAACTGTGCTAACTTGTGTGCACCTGATCAGGGATGTGTACTGTTGATGTCCATGGCTTTAGTTTAGCTGTGGCTCTCCACTCAGGATGCAGTACCTGGTTTGGGGGCATTTCCTCGCTGACACTGTGCAACTCCTAACAGTGCTAACTTGTGTGCACCTGCAATCAGGGATGTGTACCATTGATGTCCATGACCTTAGTTTTGCTGTGGCTCTCCACTCAGGATGCAGTAGCTGTTTGAGGCGGCATTGCCTGACTGACGCCATGCAACTCCTAACTGTGCTAAATTGTGTGCATCTGCAATCAGAGAGGTGTACTGTTGATGTCCATGGCTTTAGTTTTGATGTGGCTGCACACTCAGGATGCAGTACCTGGTTGGGGAGGACATTGCCTGGCTGACACCGTGCAACTTCTAACTATGCTAACTTCTGTGCACCTGCAATGAAGCAGGTGGACTGTTGCTGTCTATGGCTTTAGTTTAGCTGTGACTCTACTCTCAGGATGCAGTACCTGGTCTGTGGGGGCATTGCTTTGCTGACGCTGTGCAATTCCTAACTGTGCTAACTTGTGTGCACCTGCAATCAGAGAGCTGTACCATTGATGTCCATAGCTTTAGTTTCGCTGTGGCCCTCCACTCAGCATGCAGTACCTAGTTGGGGGGGCATTGCCTGGCTGACGCTGTGCAACTCCTAACTGTGGTAACTTGTGTGCAACTACAATCAGGTAGGTGCACTGCTGATGTTAATAGCTTTAGTTTTGCTGTGGCTCTCCAGTCAGGATGCAGTATCTGCTCTGGGGGAGGCATTGCCTGGTTGAGTCCTTGCAACTTCTCAGTATCCTAACTTGTGTGCAGCTGCAGTCAGGGAGGTGTACCATTGATGTCAATGGCTTTACTTTTGCTGTGGCTCTGCACTCGGGGTCTAATACCAAGTGTGTGGGAGTGGGGGGGTTATTCCATGGCTGAGTCCGTGCAACTCCTCAGTGTCGTAACATGTGTGCACCTGGTATCAGACAGTCATAATGATGATGTGCATGGCTTTATTTTGGCTGTGGCATGAGCAGTGCTATGCATGGTGACAATATTCAAGTACTAACAGTGATCTATTAACCATACAAGATGTCAACATTAATGTATTTTGTAATAACATGTACAACAAAGCTGCACTTATCAATGTACCATACTGATTTGTCTATTTTCTGTTCACAGGTCATATCAGAAGGCTGTCACTTTGTGTGCTCTTTGGCCGTGTTGACAGACTGTGGCAGTAGGTTGACTGTCTGTAGATGAAATCCTGTCCCTGTTGCGTGCTCAACAGGGGATGGTCAACCTCCTGCTCGAGCCTGTCAACACAGCCACAGATGCCACGGGGCAGGCCAGCACTGCCCCACTACATGCAGCAGAATCCACTCTCCCTGGGAAAAGCTGAAGGCCCTCCACAGGACCGGTATCTCCTCATGGCACAGCAGTTTCCATTTCCGATGCGCCTCCACATGTATCCAGTTTCCTGGTCTGTGCCGCCTCGACCAGAGACCACATCCCCCATCTCCCAATGTTTTAAATATAAAGTCTTTTTTCTAGAAATAAATATTATTTTCTTAAGAGTTTATTTTTATATATCTTTATAAAAAAATAATTATGTCTATTTTAAAATATTGTCATACATTGAAACATTTATATAGGAAAAATGTCTACTAAGTAAAAGCTCATAGTGTGTTTATTTTCAGTAGTAAATGTTTATGATTATTTGTATACTGTTCTAATTTGTCTCCAGCTGTTAGCAGACAGCTTGTGCTCTGGCTCTCTACTCAGGATGCAGTACGTGGTCTGAGAGGGTGGAGGGGAGGCATTGCCTAGCTGAGCCCGTGCAACTCTTAACTGTGCTAACTTGTGTGCACCTGCAATCAGGGGGTGTAGTGTTGATGTCCATGGCTTGAGTTTTGCTATAGCTGTCCACTCAGGATGCAGTACCTGGTCTGGGGGTGAACTGCCTGGCTGAGTCTGTGCAACTCCTCAGTGTGCCAACTTATGTGCAGCTGCAATCAGAGAGCTATACCACTGATCTTCCATGGTTTTAGTTTTACTGTCAATCTCCACTCAGGATGCAGTACCTGGTCAGGGGGAGCATTGCCTGGCTGACACCATGCAACTCCCCAGTGTCCTAACCTGTGTGCAGCTGCAATCAGAGAGGTGTACCATTGATCTCCATGGCTTTACTCTCGCTGTTCCTCTCCACTCAGTATGCAGTGCCTGGTCTGTGTGGGGTATTGCCTGGCTAAAACCGTGCAACTGTTAACTGTGGTAACTTGTATGCACCTGCAATCAGGGAGGTGTACCATTGATGCCCATAGCTTTAGATTTGATGTTGCTCTTCACTCAAGATGCAATACCTGGTCTGGGGAGGTGGGGCCATTGCCTGGCTGACACCGTGCAACTCCAAACTGTCTAACTTGAGTGCACCTGCAATCAGGGAGCTGTACCGTTGATGTCCATGGCTTTAGTTTTGCTGTGGCTCTCCACTCAGGATGCAGAACCTGGTCTGGGGGGGCATTGCCTGGCTTACGTCATGCAACTCCTAACTGTGCTAACTTGTGTGCACCTGGAATCAGGGATGTGTACCTTTGATGTCCAGGGTCTTAGTTTTGCTGTGGCTCTCCACGCAGGATGCAGTACCTGGTCTGGGGTTGCATTGCCAGGCTGACACCATGCAACTCCTAACCGCGCTAACTTGTGTGCACCTGCAATCAGGGAGGTGTACCTTTGATGTCCATGGCTTTAGTTTTGCTGTGGCTCCCCACTCAGGATGCAGTACCTGGTGTGATGGGCATTGCCTGGCTGAAGCCATGCAACTCTCAGCTGTGCTAACTTGATCGCACCTGCAATCAGGGATGTGTACCATTGATATCCATGTCCTTAGTTTTGCTGTGGCTCTCCACTCAGGATGCAGTACTTCATCTGGGGGGATTGACTGTCTGATGCTGTGCAACTCCTAACTGTGGTAACTTGTGTGCATCTACAATCAGGGAGCTGTGCCGTTGATGTCCATAGCTTTAGTTTTGATGTTGCTCTCCACTCAAGATGCAGTACCTGGTCTGGGGTGGTGGGGCCATTGCCTGGCTGATGCCGTGCAACTCCTAACTGTAGTAACTTGTGTGCAGCTGCAATCAGGAATGTGTACCGTTGATGTCCATGGTTTTAGTCTTGCTGTGGCTCTCCACTCAGGATGCAGTACTTGGTCTGGGGGGTGCATTGCCTGGCTTATGTCATGCAACTCCTAACTGTGCTAACTTGTGTGCACCTGGAATCAGGGATGTGTACCGTTGATGTCCAGGGCCTTAGTTTTGCTGTGGCTCTGCACTCAGGATGCAGTACCTGGTCTGTGGGGCCATTGCCTGGCTGACACCATGAAACTCCTAACTGCACTGACTTGAGTGCACCTGCAATCCGGGAGGTGTACCGTTGATGTCCATGGCTTTAGTTTTGCTGTGGCTCCCCACTCCGGATGCAGTACCTGGTTGGGGGGGGCACTGCCTGGCTGATGCCATACAACTCTTAATTATGCTATCTTCTATGCACCTGCAATCAAGGAGGTATACTGTTGCTGTCCATGACTTTAGTTTATCTGTGGCTCTCCACTCAGGATGCAGTTCCTGGTTGGGGGGGCATTGCCTGGCTGACTCCGTGCAACTCCTAGCTGTACTAACTTGTGTGCACCTGCAATCATGGATGTGTACTGTTGATGTCCATGACCTTAGTTTTGCTGTGGCTCTTCACTCAGGACACAGTACCTGGTCTGGGGGGGCATTGCTTGGCTGATGCTGTACAACTCCTAACTGTGGTAACTTGTGTGCACCTGCAATCAGGGAGGTGTACTGTAGATGTCCATGGCTTTAATTTTGCTGTGGGTCTCCACTCAGGATACAGTACTTGGTCTAGGTGGGGAATTGCCTGGCTGAGTCCGTGCAACTCCTCAGTGTCCTAACTTGCGTGCACCTGCAATCAGGGAGAAGTGCCATTGATCTCCATGGCTTTACTTTTGCTGCTGCTCTACACTCAGGATGCAGTACCTGGTCAGGGGGGGCATTGCCTGGCTGACACCGGGAAACTCCTAACTGAGCTAACTTGATGCACCTACAATCAGTGATGTGTACCATTCATGTCCATAGGTTTTGTTTTGCTGTGGCTTTTCACTCAGGATGCAGTGCCTGGTCTGGGGGGGCATTGCCTGGCTGACTCTGTGCAGCTCCTAACTGTGCTAACTTGTGTGCACCTGCAATCAGGGAGGTGTATCATTGATGTCCGTGGCTTTAGTTTTGCTGTGGCTCTCCACTCAGGATGCAGTACCTGATTGGGGGGGATTGCCTGGTTGACGACGTGCAACTATTAACTGTGGTAACCTGTGTGCACCTCCAGTTATGGACATGTACCATTGATGTCCATGGCTTTAGTTTTGCTGTTGATTTCCACTCAGGTTGCAGTACCTGGTCTGGGGTGAGGGGGGCATTGCCTGGCTGAATTCATGCATCTCCTCAGTGTCGTAACATGTCTGCAGCTGGAACCATGGAGGTGTACCGTTGAGGTCCATGGCCTTGTTTTTGGTATGGCTCTCCATTGAGGATACAGTACCTGATCTGGTGGGGGGAGATTGCCTGGCTGAGTCCGTGCAACTCCTCTGTTTCCTAGCTTGTGTGCAGCTGCATTCAAGGAGGTGTACCTTTGATCTCCATGGCTTTAGTTTTGCTGTGGATCTCCACTCAGGATGCAGTACATGGTCTGGGGGGGTATTGTTTGGCTGATGCTGTGAAATTTCTAACTGTGCTAACTTGTGTGCACCTGCAATCAGAGAGGTGTTCCATTGATGTCCATGGCTTTAGTTTTTCTGTGGTCCTCCACTCAGCATGCAGTACCTGGTTGGGGGGGCATTGCCTAGCAGACGCTGTGGAACTCCTAACTGTGGTAACTTGTGTGCAATTGCAAACAGGGAGTTGCACTGTTGATGTCAATGGCTTTAGTTTTGCTGTGGCTCTCCACTCAGGATGCATTATCTTCTCTGGGGGGGGCATTGCCTGGCTGTGTCCGTGCATCTTCTAAGTGTCCTAACTTGTGTGCAGCTGCAGTCAGGGAGGTGTACCATTGATGTCCATGGCTTTACTTTTGCTGTGGCTCTGCATTCGGAGTCTAGTACTTATTGTGTGGGGGCAGGGGGGTTATTCCATGGCTGAGCCCGTGCAGTGCTATGCATGGTGACAATATTCTAGTAGTAACAGTGAACTATTAACCATACAAAGATGTCGTCATTAATGTATTTTGTGATAACAATTATGACAAAGCTACACTTATCAATGTACGATACTGATTTGTCTATTTTCTGTTCACAGGTCCTATCAGAAAATGATCGATTTGTGTGCTCTTTGGCTGTGTTGACAGACCGGAGCAGAAGGCTGACTGTCTGTTACAGGGACAGGATTTCATCCTGTCCCTGTTGCGTGCTCAATAGGGGACGGTCAACCTCCTGCTCAAGCCTGTCAACATGGCCACAGAAGTCACGGGCAGGCCAGCACTGCCCCACTGGATGCAGCGGAATCCACTCTCCCTGGGAAAAGCTGAAGGCCCTCCACAGGACCGGTATCTCCTCATGGCGCAGCAGTTTCCACTTTCGGTGCATCTCCACATGGCTCCAGTTGCCTGGTCTGTGCCGCCTCGACCAGAGACCACACCTTCCCATCTCCCAATGTTTTAAATATAAAGACTTTTTTCTGGAAATAAATATTATTTTCTGAAAAGTTTATTTTTATATATCTTTATAAAAAAAATAATTATGTCTGTTTTAAAATATTGTCATACTTTGAAACATTTATATAGGAAAAATGTCTACTATGTAAAAGCTCATAGTGTGTTTATTTTCAGTAGTAAATGTTTATGATTATTTGTATACTGTCCTAATTTGTCTCCAGCTGTTAGCAGACAGCTTGTGCTCTGGCTCTCTACTCAGGATGCAGTACCTGGTCTGAGGGGGAGAAGGGGAGGCATTGTCTGGCTGAGCCCGTGCAACTCTTAACTGTGCTCACTTGTGTGCACCTGCAATCAGGGAGGTGTAGTGTTGATGTCCATGGCTTGAGTTTTGCTAAGGCTGTCCAGTCAGGATGCAGTACCTGGTCTGGTGATGAACTGCTTGGCTGAGCCTGTGCAACTCCTCAGTGTGCCAACTTATGTGCAGCTGCAATCAGAGAGCTATACCATTGATCTTCCATGGTTTTAGTTTTACTGTCAATCTCCACTCAGGATGTAGAACCTGGTCGGGGGGGCATTGTCTGGGTGACGCCACGCAACTCCTCAGTGTCCTAACCTGTGTGCAGCTGCAATCAGAGAGGTGTACCATTGATCTCCATGGCTTTACTCTCGCTGTTCCTCTCCACTCAGTATGCAGTACCTGGTCTGTGGGGGGCATTGCCTGGCTAAAACCGTGCAACTCTTAACTGTGGTAACTTGTGTGCACCTGCAATCAGGGAGGTGTACCATTGATGTCCATAGCTTTAGATTTGATGTTGCTCTTCACTCAAGATGCAGTACCTGGTCTGGGGAGGGGCCATTGCTGGCTGACACCGTGCAACTCCAAACTGTCTAACTTGTGTGTACCTGCAATCAGGAGCTGTTCCGTTGATGTCCATGGCTTTAGTTTTGCTGTGGCTCTCCACTCAGGATGCAGAACCTGGTCTGGGGGGGCATTGCCTGGCTTACGTCATGCAACTCCTAACTGTGCTAACTTGTGTGCACCTGGAATCAGGGATGTGTACCTTTGATGTCCAGGGCCTTAGTTTTGCTGTGGCTCTCCACGCAGGATGCAGTACCTGGTCTGGGGTTGCATTGCCCGGCTGACACCATGCAACTCCTAACTGCGCTAACTTGTGTGCACCTGCAATCAGGGAGGTGTACCGTTGATGTCCATGGCTTTAGTTTTGCTGTGGCTCCCCACTCAGGATGCAGTACCTGGTCAGGGGGGGCATTGCCTGGCTGAAGCCATGCAACTCTTAACTGTGCTAAGTTGTGCGCACCTGTAATCAGGGATGTGTACCATTGATATCCATGACCTTAGTTTTGCTGTGGCTCTCCACTCAGGATGCAGTACCTCATCTGGGCAGATTGCCTGGCTGATGCTGTGCAACTCCTAACTGTGGTAACTTGTGTGCATCTACAATCAGGGAGCTGTGCTGTTGATGTCCATAGCTTTAGTTTTGATGTGGCTCTCCACTCAAGATACAGTACCTGGTCTGGGAGGTGGGGCCATTGCTTGGCTGATGCCGTGCAACTCCTAACTGTCTAACTTGTGTGCTGCAATCAGGAATGTGTACCGTTGATGTCCATGGTTTTAGTCTAGCTGTGGCTCTCCACTCAGGATGCAGTACTTGGTCTGGGGGGTGCATTGCCTGGCATAGGTTGTGCAACTCCTAACTGTGCTAGCTTGTGTGCACCTGGAATCAGGGATGTGTACTGTTGATGTCCAGGGCTTTAGTTTTGCTGTGGCTCTCCACTCAGGATGCAGTACCTGGTCTGTGGGTCCATTGCCTGGCTGACACCATGAAACTCCTAACTGCGCTGACTTGTGTGCACCTGCAATCAGGGAGGTGTACCATTGATGTCCATGGCTTTAGTTTAGCTGTGGCTCTCCACTCAGGATGCAGTACCTGATTGGGGGGGATTGCCTGTCTGACTCCGTGCAACTCCTAGCTGTACTAACTTGTGTGCACCTGCAATCATGGATGTGTACCGTTGATGTCCATGACCTTAGTTTTGCTGTGGCTCTCCACTCCAGATGCAGTACCTGGTTTGGGGGCAGGCATTGCTTCGCTGATTCTGTGCAACTCCTAACTGTGCTAACTTCTGTGCACCTGCAATCAAGGATGTGTACCGTTGATGTCCCTGACCTTAGTTTTGCTGTGGCTCTCCACTCAGGATGCAGTACCTGGTCTGGGGGGGGCATTGCTTGGCTGATGCTGTGCAACTCCTAACTGTGGTGACTTGTGTGCACCAGCAATCAGGGAGGTGTACTGTAGATGTCCATGGCTTTAATTTTGCTGTGGGTCTCCACTCAGGATACAGTACCTTGTCTAAATGGGGCATTACCTGGCTGAGTCCGTGCAGCTCCTCAGTGTCTTAACTTGCGTGCACTTGCAATGAGGGAGGAGTTCCATTGATCTCCATGGCTTTACTTTTGCTGCTGCTCTACACTCAGGATGCAGTACCTGGTCAGGGGGGGCATTGCCTGGCTGACACCGGGAAACTCCTAACTGAGCTAACTTGTGTGCACCTACAATCAGTGAGGTGTACCATTCATGTCCATAGGTTTTGTTTTGCTGTGGCTTTGCACTCAGGATGCAGTGCCTGGTCTGGGGGGGGGCATTGCCTGGCTGACTCTGTGCAACTCCTAACTGTGCTAACTTGTGTGCACCTGCAATCAGGGAGGTGTACCATTGATGTCCATGGCTTTAGTTTTGCTGTGGCTCTCCACTCAGGATGCAGTACCTGATTGGGGGGGATTGCCTGGCTGACGCCGTGCAGCTATTAACTGTGGTAACTTGTGTGCACCTCCAGTTATGGACGTGTACCGTTGATGTCCATGGCATTAGTTTTGCTGTTGATCTCCACTCAGGATGCAGTACTTGGTCTGGGGTGAGGGGGGCCATTGCCTGGCTGAGTTCACACATCTCCTCGGTGTCCTAACATGTCTGCAGCTGGAATCATGGAGGTGTACCGTTGAGGTCCATGGCCTTGTTTTTGGTGGGCTCTCCATTGAGGATACAGTACCTGATCTGGGGTAGGGGGAGATTGCCTGGCTGAGTCCGTGCAACTCCTCTGTTTCCTAGCTTGTGTGCAGCTGCATTCAAGGAGGTGTACCTTTGATCTCCATGGCTTTAGTTTTGCTTTGGATCTCCACTCAGGATGCAGTACATGGTCTGGGGGGCATTGTTGGGCTGATGCTGTGCAATTTCTAACTGTGCTAACTTGTGTGCACCTGCAATCAGAGAGGTGTTCCATTGATGTCCATGGCTTTAGTTTCACTGTGGTCCTCCACTCAGCATGCAGTACCTGGTTGGGGGGGCATTGCCTAGCAGACGCCGTGGAACTCCTAACTGTGGTAACTTGTGTGCAATTGCAATCAGGGAGTTGCACTGTTGATGTCAATGGCTTTAGTTTTGCTGTGGCTCTCCACTCAGGATGCAGTATCTACTCTGGGAGGGGGGGCATTGCCTGGCTGAGTCCGTGCAACTTATCAGTGTCCTAACTTGTGTGCTGCTGCAGTCAGGGAGGTGTATCATTGATGTCCATGGCTTTAGTTTTGCTGTGGCTCTGTACTCGGGGTCTAGTACTTAGTGTGTGGGGGCAGGGGCGTTATTTCATGGCTGAGCCCGTGCAACTCCTCAGTGTCGTAACATGTGTGGTCCTGGTATCAGACAGTCATAATGATGATGTGCCTGGCTTTATTTCAGCTGTGGCATTAGCAGTGCTATGCATGGTGACAATATTCTAGCAGTAACAGTGAACTATTAACCATACAAAGATGTCGTCATTAATGTATTTTGTGATAACAATTATAACAAAGCTACACTTATCAATGTACAACACTGATTTGTCTATTTTCTGTTCACAGGTCCTATCAGAAAATGATCGATTTGTGTGCTCTTTGGCTGTGTTGACAGACTGGAGCAGAAGGTTGACTGTCTGTTACAGGGACAGGATGAAATCCTGTCCCTGTTGCATGCTCAATAGGGGAAGGTCAACCTCCTGCTCAAGCCTGTCAACATGGCCACAGATGCCACGGGCAGGCCAGCACCACCCCACTGGATGCAGCAGAATCCAGACTCCCTGGGCAAAGCTGAAGGCCCTCCACAGGACTGGTATCTCCTCATGGCGCAGCAGCTTCCACTTGCGGTGCATCTCCACATGGCTAGAGTTGCCTGGTCTGTGCCGCCTCGACCAGAGACCACACCTCCCCCTCTCCCAATGTTTTAAATATAAAACTAGAAATAAATATTATTTTCTTAAAAGTTTATTTTTATGTATCTTTATAAAAAAATAATGACGTCTATTTTAATATATTTTCATGTATTGAAACATTTATAAAGAAAAAATTTCTATTCACTAAAAGCGCATAGTGTGTTTATTTTCAGTATGTTTTGCTGTGGCTCTCCACTCAGGATGCAGTACCTGGTCTGGGGGTGAATTGCCTGGCTTAGTCCGTGCAACTCCTCAGTGTGCTTACATGCAGCTGCACTCAGAGAGCTATGCCATTGATCTTCCATGGTTTTAGTTTTACTGTCGATCTCCACTCAGGATGCAGTACCTGGTTTGGGGGGCATTGCCTGGCTGGTGCCGCGCAAATCCCCAGTGTCCTAACCTGTGTGCAGCTGCAATCAGAGAGGTGTACCATTGATCTCCATGGCTTTACTCTAGCTGTTCCTCTCCACTCAGTATGCAGTACCTGGTCTGTGGTGGGCATTGCCTGGCTAAAACCGTGCAACTCTTAACTGTGGTAACTTGTATGCACCTGCAATCAGGGAGGTGTACCGTTGATGTCCATAGCTTTAGTTTTGATTTTGCTATCCACTCAAGATGCAGTACCTGATCTGGGGAGGTGGGGCCATTGCCTGGCTGATGCTGTGCAACTCCAAACTGTCTAATTTGTGTGCACCTGCAATCAGGGAGCTGTACCGTTGATGTCTATGGCTTTAGTTTTGCTGTTGCTCTCCACTCAGGATAATGAACCTGGTCTGGGGGGGCATTACCTGTCTGACGCCGTGCAACTCCTCAGTGTGCCAACTTATGTGCAGCTGCAATCAGAGTCCTATACCATTGATCTTCCATGGTTTTAGTTTTACTGTCGATCTCCACTCAGGATGCAGTACCTGGTTGGGGGGGCATTGCCTGGCTGATGCCGCGCAACTCCCCAGTGTCCTAACCTGTGTGCAGCTGCAATCAGAGAGGTGTACCATTGATCTCCATGGCTTTACTCTCGCTGTTCCTCTCCACTCAGTATGCAGTACCTGGTCTGTGGGGGGCATTGCCTGGCTAAAACCGTGCAACTCTTAACTGTGGTAACTTGTGTACACCTGGAATCAGGGGTGTGTACCTTTGATGTCCAGGGCCTTAGTTTTGCTGTGGCTCTCCACTCAGGATGCAGTACCTGGTCTGGGGTTGCATTGCCTGGTTGAGCCCGTGCAACTCCTAACTGTGCTAACTTGTGTGCACCTGGAATTAGGGAAGTGTACCGTTTATGTCCATGGCTTGTGTTTTGCTATGGCTCTCCACTCAGGATGAAGTACCTGGTCTGGGGGGTGAATAGCCTGGCTGAGTCTGTGCAACTCCTCAGTGTGCTTACGTGCAGCTGCACTCAGAGAGCTATGCCATTGATCTTCCGTGGTTTTAGTTTTACTGTCAATCTCCACTAAGGATGCATTACCTGGTGGGGGGGGCATTGCCTGGCTGATGCCGCACAACTCCCCAGTGTCCTAACCTGTGTGCAGCTGCAATCAGAGAGGTGTACCATTGATCTCCATGGCTTTACTCTCGCTGTTCCTCTCCACTCAGTATGCAGTGCCTGGTCTGTGTGGGGTATTGCCTGGCTAAAACCGTGCAACTCTTAACTGTGGTAACTTGTATGCACCTGCAATCAGGGAGGTGTACCGTTGATGTGCGTAGCTTTAGTTTGATGTTGCTGTCCACTCAAGATCAAGTACCTGATCTGGGGAGGAGGGGCCATCGCCTGGCTGATGCTGTGCAACTCCAAACTGTCTAACTTGTGCGCACCTGCAATCAGGGGGCTGTACTGTTGATGTCTATGGCTTTAGTATTGCTGTTGCTCTCCACTCATTATGATTAACCTGGTCTGGATGGGGACATTGCCTGGCTGATGCCGTGCAACTCCTAACTATGCTAACTTCTGTGCACCTGCAATCAAGGAGGTGTACTGTTGCTGTCCATGGCTTTAGTTTTGCTGTGGCTCTCCACTCAAAATGCAGTACCTGTTCTGGGGGTCATTGCCTGGCTGACACAGTACAACTCTTAACTGTGCTAGCTTGTGTGCACCTGCAATCAGGGATGTGTACTGTTAATGTCTATGGCTTTAGTTTAGCTGTGGCTCTCCACTCTGGATGCAGTACCTGGTTGGGGGAGGCATTGCCTGGTTGACACCGTGCAACTCCTAACTGTGATAACTTGCGTGCACCTGCAGTCATGGATATGTACCATTGATGTCTATGACCTTTGTTTTGCTGTGGCTCTCCACTCAGGATGCAGTACCTGGTCTGGGGGGGCATTGCCTGGCTGATGCTGTACAGCTCCTAACTGTGGTAACTGGTGTGTACCTCACAATCAGGGAGGTGTACCACCGATGCCCAGGACTTTAGTTTTACTGTGGCTTTCCACTCAGGATGCAGTTGCTGGTTGGGGGGCATTGCCTAGCTAATGCGTGCAACTTCAAACTGTGCTAACTTGTGTGCACCTGCAATCAGGGAGGTGCACCATTGATATCCATGGCTTCAGTTTTGCTGTGTCTCTCCACTCAGGATGCAGTACCTGGTCTGGGGGGGGCATTACCTGGCTTATGCCATGCAACTCCTAACTATGCTAATTTCTGTGCACCTGCAATCAATGATGTGTGCTGTTGCTGTCCATGGCTTTAGTTTTGCAGTGGCTCTCCACTCAGGATGTAGTACCTGGTCTGGAGGGGCAGCATTGCCTGGCTGATGTCGTGCTACTCCTAACTGTGATAACTTGCGTGCACCTGCAGTCATGGATATGTACCGTTGATGTCCATGACCTTTGTTTTGCTGTGGCTCTCCACTGAGGATGCAGTACCTGGTCTGGGGGGGCATTGCCTGGCTGATGCTGTGCAGCTCCTAACTGTGGTAACTTGTCTGTACCTGACAATCAGGGAGGTGTACCACTGATGCCCAGGACTTTAGTTTTACTGTGGCTCTCCACTCAGGATGCAGTTGCTGGTTGGGGGGCATTGCCTAGCTAATGCTTGCAACTCCTAACTGTGGTAACTTGTGTGCACCTGCAATCAGGGAGGTGCACCGTTGATATCCATGGCTTCAGTTTTGCTGTGTTTCTCCACTCAGGATGCAGTACCTGGTCTGGGGGGGCATTACCTGGCTGATGCCATGCAACTCCTAACTATGCTAATTTATGTACACCTGCAATCAATGATGTGTGCTGTTGCTGTCCATGGCTTTAGTTTTGCAGCGGCTCTCCACTCAGGATGCAGTAGCTGGTCTGGAGGGGCAGCATTGCCTGGCTGATGCTGTGCTACTCCTAACTGTGGTACCTTGTGTGCACCTGCAATCAGGGAGGTGTACCGTTGATGTCTATGGCTTTAGTTTTGCTGTGGCTCTCCACTGAGGATGCAGTATCTGGTCTTTGGAGGCATTGCCTCTCTGACACTGTGCAACTCCTCAGTGTCCTAACTTGTGTGCAGCTGCAATCAGAGAGGTGTACCATTGATCTGCATGGCTTTAGTTTTGCTATTGCTCTACACTCACGATGCAGTACCTGGTCTAGGGGAGGTAGGGGCATTGCCTGGCTGACGCCATGCAACTCCTAACTGTGCTAACTTGTGTGCACCTGCAATCAGGAAGGTGTACCATTGATATCCATGGTTTTAGTTTTGCTGTGGCTCTCCACTCAGGATGCAGTAATTGCTCTGGATGGGGATTGCCTAGCTGGCGCTGTGCAACTCTTAACTGTGCAAACTTGTGTGCACCTGCAATCAGAGAGGTGTACTGTAGATGTCAATGGCTTTAATTTTGCTGTGGGTCTTCACTCAGGATGCAGTACCTGGTCTGGGGGGGGGCATTGCCTGGTGAGTCTGTGCAACTCCTCAGTGTCCTAACTTGTATGCATCTGCAATCATGGAGGTGTACCATTGATCTTCATGGCTTTACCTTTGCTGTTGCTCTCCACTCAGGATTCAGTACCTTTTCTGGTTGGGGCATTGCCTGGCTCACACTGTGCAACTCCTAGCTGTGCTAATGTGTGTGCATCTGCAATCAGGGAGGTGTACCTTTCATGTCCAGAGGCTTAGTTTTGCTGTGGCTTTGCACTCAAGATGCAGTGCCTAGTCTGGGGTGCATTGCCTGGCTGACACCATGCAGCTCCTAACTGTGCTAACTTGTGCACAGCTGCAATCAGGGAGGTGTACCATTGATGTCCATGGCTTCAGTTTTGCTGTGGCTCTCCACTCAGGATGCAGTACCTGGTCTGGGGAGGGGGGCCATTGCCTGACCATGGGCATGCAACTCCTAACTGTGTTAACTTGTGTACAGCTGTAATCAGGGAGGTGTACCATTGATGTCCATGTCTTTAATTTTGCTGTCCTCTCTACTCAGGATGCAGTACCTGCTAACGGTAACACCAGTAATGATGCCAAAGTAAAGATTAACGCAAGCACAGACACAAACACAAACAGAACCACGTAAGCAAACACAAATGGTAATGCACACTGTGATGCAAAATGAAATGCAAACAGAAACAGTAGTAGAAACTCAAATGGTAACAGTAATGCAAATGCAAGTGCACATGAAAATGCAAAGGGTAACGCACACAGTGGTGTAGATGGGAACGCTAATGCAAACGGGTATGGAAACGCAAGTGTAAACGCTAACTGTAACAGTAACAGAAGTGCAGAGCCTTTTTTTCCACAACAGTTGCATAGAGAAACACAGTGAATACAAAGAGTGTATGCATGGTAATGGGCCTTGGAGCAGAAAATGAGCACTTGGAATACTAAATTGCTTATGTCTAAGTAGCTATATGAAGTAGAAAAAAATGTAAACTTCATATTATTCATGACTTTCCTGGCTAGTTTTGTGCTTAGCCCCTTAGTGGGAGGCTAAACATTTTTGTGATGAAAAGTCTGCAGCTCAGCACAGCGGACGCCACACTGTTAGTCTATGGGAAGAAGCGTCAACTTTGGAGCACTGTAACTTTGCATCCATGCAATATTTTGTCACCAAACCACCAAAAGGCATATCTGTGCGATTTTGGATTTCATCCGTCCAGATTTCAGCCCAAAGGACTAAACCAGTGTTTTGCAGCAGGGTGGCAAGGAATTCCTGTTATTTTGGATATAGTGTCACAAAGTAGTGTCGAAAAACACAACACTTTTGCAAAAAAAATCATGAAAGTGTCTCAGGTTCGACACTACTTTGCAACACAACTTTCCCCAAAATTTTAAAAACATATTTCAGGGGTGTTAACCCCCCCCAAAAAAGACATGCCTAGCATCCTCAGGGCTCGACTAGGAAAACACAAAAAGAATTGTGTCCCTAGAGGGTCCCAACTTTAAATGCCAAGCATTTCTGTGATCAGTAACTGAAAACAAAATGGCAGATTTGCGACAGCACAGGGGTCATTTGAGACACTAAAAATGGCATTTGCAACACTTGAACTTTTTGTTAAATTTTCCTTTTGACTATAATGGGAACCTTGTTTTTTGAATAACTTTTGCACCGTTCAATATTTTTTCATTAGATCTTCAAAGGACACATCAGGGACCCTGGCTGCATGTTGTCTGAAGTTTGTGGACCAGTCGCACAAATCGTGCGACCTGTAGGCGCAAGCAAAGAATGCGCAAAAAAGTGTACATACACTACAGAATGTCGCTTCATAACTCTGCAACCGTATAGCTGACTGTTATGAAACTTGGCAGGCCCCATATTCTATGATAGTGCTCTGTGCCTGCAAAATTTCAGGCAAATCTGTCTTATGGTGGCAAAGTTATTAAGGTTCAAAATTTCACACTTTAACCTTAAATGGGGTACTCAACCCTAACTATGTTGGTACTACCATGCCACCATTATATATACATATATGTATGGCAAAAAACTCAGTTTAATGCATCAGTTAGGGTTGTTCCACAGCAACAAAAGCTAGGAAATTCAATGTTAGGGTTCCCACCCCTTGCACCCCACACCCACCCTGCCCCCAACAACAGGCATCGGGGTGTGAGTTGGGGTCATCAGTCCTAACTCTCACCCCATCCCATGTATAAACAAGCTGAGGTGGTGCAGTATTGTAGAATGGGGTGAGAGTTAGGACCGACGACCCCAACACACACCCCGATATCTGTTGGTGAGTACAGGGTGGGCATGGGGTGCAAGGGGTTGGAACCCTAACATCAAATTTCCTTGCTTTTGTGCTGTGGAACAACCCTAACTGATGCATTAAATGGATTTTTTGCCATGAATTTCTCTTGGTTTTGAGAATGTGCAGTATAAATAGTGAATGGAATGTGGTGGTGCGAGCGCGGGGCCCTTCAGTAACGGTAACGCATTTGGACATTCAAATGGTTACGATAACAGCAAGAAGGACACCAAAGAGAACAGTAACAGAAACAGAAGTGGAAATGCAAGCGTGTAAGCAAACACAAATCGTTATGCGCACTGTCACAGTAACGCAATTGGAAACGCAAACGCTTTCGGTAACAGCAACGATGACGCCTAAGGAAACAGAAATGCAAACATGTATGCAAACAGCAATGTACATGGTGATGCAAAAGGAAACACAAATGCAAACAAAACCAGTAATGGAAATGCAAATAGTAGCAGTAACGCAAACGCAAAGGGTAACGCACACGGCGACGTAAATGGAAACACTAATGCAAACGGTCACGGAAGTGCAAGCAGAAACACTAACTGCAACAGTAACACAAACAGGCCCACTTTTTTCCCCAAAAGTGCATTCAGAAGCACGGTAAATACAAAGAATGTAGGCATAAAAATAGTCCTCGGAGCAGAAAATGAACACTTGGAATACTAAATTTCTTATATCTCAGGAACTGTACAACGTAGAAAAAACATTAAAATGTCGTATGATTTATGACTTTCCTGGCTAGTTTTGCACTTGGTCCCTTAGTGGGGTGCTAAGCATTTTTCTGATAAAAAGTCTGTATCTCGAAGCATTTTCGAGATACGGGCCTGAAAGGTGCAGTGGACGCTGTAATGTTAGTCTATGGGAAAAATAGTCAACTTTGGAGTGCCATAACTTTGCAGCCCTGTAATGTTTTGTCACCAAACCACCAAAAGCACACCTGTGGGATGTTGGCTGTGTTCCGTCCAAATTTCAGCCAAAAAGACCACACTGTTCTTTTGCAGCAGGGTGGTAAAGATTCCCTACTATTTGGGGCATACTGTCACAAAGTAGTGTCACAAATCACGACACTTTCGCAACAAAAATCACGAAAGTGTCGCAAGTGTGACACTACCATTTTCAAAAATTTGAAAAACATATTTCTGGGGTGTTTAACCCCCCAAAAAGACATGGCTAGCATCCTCAGGGCTCGACTAGGTGATCACAAAAAGAATTGTGTCCCTGGAGGGTCCCAAATTTAAATGCCATGCATTTCTGTGACCAGTAACTGAAAAAAAATGGCTGACTCGCATCACTACAGGGGTGATTTGCGACTCTAAAAACTGCATTTGTGACACTGCCGAATAGTTTGTTAAATTTTCCCATTGACTATAATGGGAAACTTGTGTTTTGGATAACTTTTTAACTGTTTAATATTTTTTCATGAAATCTTCGAAAAGCACACTGGGAACCCTGGCTGCATATTCCCTGAAGGTTTCAGACCAGTCGCGCAAACCGTGTGACCTCTAGTCATGAGCAAGTAATGCAAAAAAGCATTAATATGACTTTCTATTGTACTTTATAGCTCCACAACTGTATATATCCGACCATTATAAAACTTGGCAGATCCAGAGATCTATGGTACTGCTCCATGCCTGCCAAATTTCAAGCAAATCTGTCATATGGTGGCAAAGTTATTAAGCTGCTAAATTTCACACTTTAACCTTAAATGGGGTACTCAACCCTAACTATAGTGGCACTATCATGCCACTATAATATTAATATGTATATACATATATATATATACTGTATATATATATATATATATATATCTATATATTCATGCCAAAAATCCATTTAATGCATCAGTTAGGGTTGTTCCACTGTAATAAAAGTGAGGAAATTTGGTGTTAGAGTTACCACCCTTGCACCCCACGCCCACCCCACCCCCACCAACAGGCATCAGGTGTGCATTGGGATCTTTGGCCCTAACTTCTCACCCCATTCCATGTAAATAAGCTAAGGGGTGCAGTATAGGAGAATGGGATGAGAGTTGGGCGGTATTGCGCACACCCTGATGTTATGATGTGGGCGGGGTGAGCGTAAGTGCAAGGGGTGACAACCCTAACACCAAATTTCTCCCTTTTATTGCTGCGAACAACCCTAACTGATGCATTAAACTGATTTTTTTGCCATGAATTTCCCTTCTTTTTGAGAATGTACACTACAAATAGTGAATGGTATATGGTGGTGGGGCCCTGCGCTCCCACAATGCTTCCCATTTATAATGAAGTTTTTGCAAAGAATATATATTATAGTGGCACGGTAGTCCCACTATAGTTAGGGTTGAGTACCCCATTTAAGGTTAAATCTCAAATTTTGCACCTTAATAACTTTGCAACCGTACAACGGATTTGCCTGAAATTTAGAATGCGCAGTCTGGTGCCATCAGTCTCTGGATCTGGCAAGTTGTGTTACGGTCAAATGTATGGTTGCGGAGCTACAGCACACCAAAAAACACATAAATTACAGATTTTTGTGCGTTTCTTTGATCTCACCTACAGCCCACACGATTTGCACGATCAGTCCAAAAACTTCAGAGAACATGCAGCCAGGCTCCCCCATGTGCCTTTCAAAGATTTCATGAAAAAATATTAAATGGTTTGAAAGTTATTCAAAACAGACTGAATCCCATTATAGTCTATGGGAAAAGTTAACAACAATTGTGACAGTGTCGCAAATGCCGTATTTAGTGTCTCAAATGAGCCTTTTACTTTCATGAGTCAGCCTTTTTTTTCAGTTACCGCTCAGAAAAATGGTTGGATTTAAATCTGGGACCCTCTAGGGCCACAATTCTTATTGTATTCGCCTAGCCACCCATTTCTGTTACTACTTGCACTACACTTTAAAAAAAAAGAAAGGACATTTTTTGCAAAAACTTCATTAATGCATCAGTTAGGGTTGTTTCCACACCAACAAAGTGTGGAAATTCAACGTTAGGGTTACCACCCCTACCACCCCACCCCCACCAACAGGCATTGGGGTGTGTGTTGGGGTCATCGTGCCTAACTCTCACCCAATTCTCCTATACTGTACCACCTCTTCTTCTTTACACATGGAATGGGGTGAGAGTAAGGCCAACAACCTCAACGCACATGGCAGATAACTCCATTCTTGCATAGTTAGGGTTGTTCCACAGTGACAAAGGCAGGGAAATTTGGTGTTAGGGTTCAAAACCCTAACTGCACATCCCAACCCACCTCCACCACCACACACACACACACACACACACACACATATACATGCAAGTAGGGGAAGAACCAAGGCAACACGACCAATCACACACAACTAGCAGCAGGTAACAGAAATAACGTACAGCTATCTAAACCACAAAAGCACACACCTGTGCTCCCATCTTCCACACACCAACAGATGTCAGGCTGTGGCATGGTGTCATCACTGCTAACTCTGATCCCAGATGTTCCACGTTCCACCAAAAACATATCACTATGGACAACTGGGCATCTTGAACCCCACACTGCCACCAACACATAACACAGACTACACATATGTTATTTTGGGGTTTACCAGCCCCAAAACAGGATTTTGAACTTTCCCTGAAAATACTTTTGCAAATCACTTTCACAAACACGACATCGTCATGCTATGCATTGGTGACACTGTCATGTTTGCAAAAGTATTTTGTGAAAGTATTTTACATGCTTTCACAAATGCAAAAGTGTCATGTCTTCTGTTTGCGAAACTTTTATGTTTGCAAAAGTATTTTGTGAAAGTATGCTCCTGATAACTGCACATTGTTGCCATCCTCCTGCAAGCAAATGGTTGGGTCCTTTGGACTGAGATTTGCAGGGTAGCAAGCCCTGGTCCCACAGATGTGCCTTTTGCTGCTTTGGTGCTAAAATAGTTAAGAATCACAAAGTTACAGTGTTCCAAAACTGACCAATGTCCCATAGGCTAACACTGCAATGCCCATGATGCCTTTTGACACCCATTTGTTGAAAAAAAAAGCAAGGTACATAGTTTTCACTACCTGCAACTTGGTACACCTTTAGGTTTGGAAATACTGTATTATACCTGAAGTTGTATTTTTCCTTGCTTGCTAGAGTAACACAGGTATACACCTCCTGCTGGTTGTGTGTGATTGGCTGTGTTGCCTTGGTCCTTTCCCTATTTGCATGCATGTATGTGTGGTGTTGGGGGTTGGAAGAATACACAGTTAGGGTTTTGAACCCTAACACCAAATTTCCCTGCTTTTGTCACTGTGGAACAGCCCTAACTGATGCATTAATGGAGTTTTTTTGCCATGAATATATACAGTATTATATAGTTAGGGCTGAGTACCCCATTTAAGGTTAAATCTCAAATATTGCACCTTAATAACTTTGCCATGGTACGACAGATTTGCCTGAAGGTTTGCATGCGTGATCTGTTTCCATCGATCTCTACATCTGCCAAGTTGCATTATGGTTGGATGTATGGTTGTGGAGCTACAGTGCACAAAAAAAACACATAAATTACACATTTTTGTGCATTTCTTTGCTCGCATCTACAGCCTGCATGGTTTGCACGATCAGTCCGAAAACTTCAGGGAACATGCAGCCAGGGTCCCCAATGTGCCTTACCATTAGCGTTTGCATATATGTTACCGTTACCATTTGCATTTGCGCTTGCGTTTGCATTGTCATTTGTGTTTGTGTTACCGTACCCATTAGCGTTACCGTTACCTTTTGTGTTTGCACTTACATTTGTAGTACAGTTTGCATTTGTGTTTATAGTTGCATCAACATTAATGTTACTGTTAGTGTTTGCGTTTACATTACTGTTACCATTACTGTTTGAGTTTGCGTTACTGTTTCATTACGGTTTGTGTTTGCGCTTGTGTTTCTGTTACTGTTTGCATTTTCATTTATGTTTGCATCATCGTTACCATTACCATTAGCGTTTGCATTTGCACTTGTGTTTGCTTTACTATTTGCATTTACCTTCACGTAACACTTAACGTTACTGTTTGCATTTATGTTTGCGTTACCATTTGCATTTGTGTTATCGTAACTGCTATTGTTTGCGTTCATGTTTCCACTGTCATTACCATTAACATTACCGTATGCATCACCATTAGCATTACCCTTTGCATTTCTGCTACCATTACTATTAGCGTTTCTGTTTCTGTTTGTGTCACCGTTACCGTTAGCATTACCATTAGCGCTTGTGTTTGCGTTTCCACTTCTGTCACTGTTACCATTACTGTTATCATTACCATTTGCGTTTCTGTTACTGTTTGCATTACCGTTACCATTAGAATTACTGTATGCATTTGCACTTACATTACTGATACTCTTAACGTTACTGTTAACGTTACTGTTAGCGTTACCATTTGCATTACTGTTACCATTAGCGTTATCCTTACTGTTACCATTAGCATTGCTGTTGGGGCTATTATGCGGAATTGGCAGCATGGTTTGGGCCACACGCTCCCACCACCACATACCTTTCCCTATTTATAGTGCACATTCTCAAAAAGAAGGTAAATTAATGGCAAAAAACTCTGTCAATGCATCAGTTAGGGTTGTTTCACAGTGACATAAGCAAGGAAATTCGATGTTAGGGTTATCACCTCTACAACCCTACCCCCACCAACAGGCATCAGGGGTGCATTGGAATCATCATGCCTAACTCTCACCCCATTCTCCTATACTGCACCACCTCAGCTTCTTTACACATGGAATGGGGTGAGAGTTAGGCTAATTACACCAACGCACACCACAATGCCTGTTGGTGGGTGGGTAGTAGTGATACAGTGAAACAACCTAACTGATGCATTAAGGAGTTTCTTTGACATGAATATATATATATATATATATATATATATATATATATATATATATATATATATATATATATATATTATGGGGTGAGGTTGCCCTATATTTAGGATTGTGAAGCCACTTCTATGTTAAACTCAAACTTTTGTGTGTTAATAACTTTGGACCTGTTTAATGGATTTGCATGAAATTTGGTATGCACGGTGATGCATGGTAGATCTCTTGATCTGCTAAATTTAATTTCAGTTGGACTTACAGTCTTTGAGCATGAAAATGCAGAAAAATGCAAAATGATCCCATTCAGGAGGCAGGTTTTGTGATTTTGTTTGTGGTACTGCATGGCCCTTGTGTGGCATGCTGCTCTGCAACATGAATTGTTTGGAATAGCTGCACTGGCTGAACATGCCACTTTTCATTTGGTGAAGAAATAGTGAAGCATTCAAAAGTTATAGCACTTTTAAGTTCCCATTAGAAGTCAATGAGAAAATTTATATGGTTATTTTGCGAACAAAGAATGGGGTTTTGGCCAACTGGTCCCTCCTCATGATCAAAGAATTTGCAGGCTCACAATTAAAGAATTTTTGATCCTGAGGGAGAGACTAGATGGCCAGATTTGGAGGGACCAGATAGCCCAATTTTAACAACTTTTAAAATTAAATATCTCGGAAACGGTTTAGTCTTTTAACTTGAAATTTGGAGGGTGTTGACAAAATGTCCTGTAGATATGAATTATGGTACTTAGGTGTCAGAAAATACATTTGTTGTGGAGATATTGTGTGGTGCAACTTATGTTTTGCGGACAGCATTTTGCATTGTGGTAGTGTCTTGAAATTTATAGGGTAGCTAGCCTTACTGCCATGCACGTACTTTTCAGTCATTAGGGGTGTAAAATGTAAACAGGTGCAGAATTCTGCCACTCTGACCAATGAAAATCTCAAATTTTTAAATGTTATATCTCGGACACGGTTTGGTCTTTTAAATTGAAATTTGCAGGGTGTTGAGGGGATGTCCTGTACATGTGAATTATTGTATTTAGGTGTTGGAAAATTAAGTTGCTGCAGAGATATTGCGTGACACACTTTACATTTTGCGTATAGCGTTTTGCATTGTGGTAAGCACTTTTAATGTTAAACCTCACATTTTGCACGATAATAACTTTGCAACCATTCAAGGGATTTGCAAAAAATTTGGAATGCACACTCTGGTGTGGCAGATCTCTTGATTTAGTAAATTGCATTCCAGTCGGACATACAGTACATCTTTTGTGCAGTGACATGCCAAACAATGCACTTTTTCACCACTTTTGTGCATTCTTTGTCTGTGGCACTGCACAGACAGCATGTGGGCTATTGGTCCGAAATGTGGGATGTAAAAAGAGCTTGGGCCAAAGAACATACCACTTTTTGTTTGGTGAAAAAATATTAATCTGTTCAAAAGTTATTAAAATTTGAAATTCCCATTATATCCTATGGGAAAATGTATATGTATTTTTGGAATGTTAATGAGAAAGACCAGATGGCCCTAGGAAAGACCAGATTGCCCAAATTGGGATGATCATATCTCTCTCAGTAACAGTTTGATCTTTTTACTTGAAATTTGCAGGGTGTTGAGGGGATGTCATAGAGATGTGAACTATGCTGTTTAGGTGTTGGAGAAATAAGTTTTTGCAGAGATATTCAATGACGTAATGAACATTTTTCCCATAGGATTACATTGCAGTTTATGTCATGACTTTTAGTGCTGTTATCTTGGAAACAAAGCAAGATACAGACTTTTCACTACAGGTGGCTTAGATCACCTTTAGGTGATCTAGCCTTAGGAAAAAGATTTGACATGGTAGAGTAAGAATTTTGTTTGTACATTGCATGGTTCATGAGAGATTGTGAAAGTATTGTCACAAGGGTTGAAAGAATATCTGTCCAGTGCTTTTTGGTGCCCATAGCGTGGAAATGATGTGAGATATGGGTACGGGTACAGTCTTTCTGATGTTGCATGAAGTACTCACTGTCACGATTACAATGATGCTAGAATTTTTTTTCTAGCTCTTACAGTTCCCAAGATATGCGTAAATTACTGTTGCAAGGCTTTGGTGCCCTATAGTGCTGCTACATGGCTCTGTAGCTTTGCATAAGTGGGAGTGTGGGCCCAGATGTCGTATTATTGTGATAAAATCATAACTGAGGGAGCTGGGCCTGTGACTCCCACCAATACGTGTTTTTTACTACTTATATTACATTTTTTCAAAAAGTAAGGAAATTCCATGCAAAGAACTGTGTTAATGCTTCATTTAAGGTTATAGCAAAAAAAGACAGGAAATGAGAAATTGGGGTTGAACCCCTAACCCTCCCACACACACCACCCCAATCCTCCACAATCTGACAGATGCCTTGGTGTGTCATTGGGGTCATGAGGCTTAAATCTCCACCCATTCTCCTTTGCTGTAGCATGTCAGCATGCTCGGTCATGGAGTATATTATAGGGGCACGGTCACGCTTCTATATTTACAGTTGTGAAGCCTCTTCTGTGTTAAACTCAAAATTTTGTGCGTTAATAACTTTGGACCCTTTCAACAAATTTGCATGAAATTTGGTATGCATGGTGGGGCATGGTACTTCTCTTGATCTACCAAATTTCCTTTTGGTTGGACTTACAGTTTTTGCAAACCAAAATGCTGAAAATGCACTTTTTGCCAGTTATGTGGGCAGCTTTTTTGATTTTGTCCATGGCGCTGCGCAGCCATTGTGTGGTGTGCTGTTCTGCCACTTTACTCAGCTGAAAGAGCTTGGGTCAAGGAACATGCCACATCTTGTTTGGTAAAAAAATATTAATCCATTAAAAAGTTATTAATGTTTTAATTTCCAATTATAAATCAATGGGGAAATTTATACGGTTATTTTGCGAAAGAAGAGTGGGGTTTTGGCCATCTAGTCCCGCCTCATGATCAAAGAATTTGAGGAATTCTTTAATTGTGATGGCCACCATCTTGTTTTTAGTTTGCGGTCAGAAAAATTCAAATATCTCTGCCGGGGGACTTCTGAGGTGAAACTATGGTGGGTTTTGCCTAGGGATCTTGCCTCTATCGAGCCATGCCTGTGGTTTCTTTCAAAATGGTAAAAAAATTGAGTTTTTAACTTTTTTATTCTTTGATCATGGCATGCTAATGTTCTTTAATTGCGAGCCTGCAAATTATTTGATCATGAGACTCTTTGACCATGATCTTTGATCTATATATATATTTGATATATATATATATATATATATATATATATATATATATATATATATATACATATATAAAAATATATATATATAAAGACAAAGAACCTCTGTGCGCAACACTGAGGCAAGGGTTACCCTAAACGGCATTTGGCTGGGAAGCCAAGTTTCAAGAAAATACAAATCACACATGCCCCTACAATGCAAAGCATCATGGTTACTATATGCAAATCACCACAGAATGTTATGCTGGTCCAACTTTAAGCAGAATTTCACAGTGCCGAAAGGCCTCTCACATAGCTCTGCAAAGGGTGCTAAAAGAAGACATAGACACGTGTTTCGGCCCTACAGTGTGCTGCCTTGATATATTGTGGTGAACCCATTAAAATAAAAAACTATTTAAAGACAAAGAACCTCTGTGCACAAACACTGAGGCAAGGGTTAATGGTTCACCACAATATATCCAAGGCACACTGCCTTAAGGGTAGCTGGTCCATTCCACTGGGGTGTCAAACAGATGAGGCATACTGATGAGTCCTTGTAGGATGAAACACGTGTCTATGTCTTCTGTTAGCACCCTTTGCAAACTGTGTGAGAGGCCTTTCGGCACCATGCAATTCTGCTTAAAGTTGGACCGGCATAACATTCTGTGGTGATTTGCATATGTAACCCATGATGCTTTGCATTGTGGGGAATGAGTGATTTTGTATTTTATATATATATATATCTATATATATAGTATATATATTAGAGGCAAAAAAATCCATTTAATGCATTAGTTAGGTTGTTCCACACTGACAAAAGCGAGGAAATTTGGTGTTAGGGTTGAAACCCCCCCTTGGCCCCCCTGCCCACCCAGCAAAAATGGTAATGGTAACAGTAATGTAAGTGCACAGCTGGTTTTCCCCAAAAGCTGCATAAAGAAAGACAGTGAGTACAAAGAATGTATGCATAATAATGGTTCTTGGAGCAGAAAATGAGGACTTGGAATACTAAATTGCTTATACCTCAGGAACCATACGACGTAGAAAAATGTTTTTAAAGTCATATTATTTATGACTTTCCTGGCTAGTTTTGCGCTTAGCCTCTAAAGCATTTTTCTGACAAAAAGTCAGTATCTTGCACCATTTCTGAGATACGGGCCCTGAAAGGCATGACGATTGCCGTAATGTTATCCTATCTGAAAAAAAGAGAAGTTCAGAGTGCCATAACTTTGGCTCCCTGTAATATTTTTTCACCAAACCACAAAAATGTACAAGTGTGGGATGCTGGCTGTGTTTCCTCCAAATTACAGCCCAAAAGACCAAACCATTATTTTGCAGCAGGGCGCCAAAGGATTCCTGTAATTCGTCGGACACCATAATGTTTTCCTATGGGAAAAAGTGTCAACTTTGGAGTGCCATAACTTTGCCATCATGTAATATTTTTTTCAAAAAAACACTGAGAGATGTCAGCTGCGTTCCCTCCAAATTTCAGGCCAAAACACCAAACCGTTCTTTTGCAGCAGGGTGCCAAAGAATTGCTGTCATTTTCCCACAGCCTAGAAAAGTGCTGTTGAAGATTGTGAAAGCTTTCACAAATTCATTCGACAGTGTCGCAAGTGCAACAGTACTTTGCGAAAGTACTTTTTCCAGAAATTTGAAAAACATATTTCTGGGGTGTTTTACCCCAAAATAAAGACATGGCTAGCATCCTCGGGGTCCGACTAGGTGAATACAAAATTAATTAGGTTGCTAGAGGGTCCCAATTTTAAAAGCCAAGCATTTTTCTGATCGCTAACTGAAAACAAAATGGCGGATTTGCGACAGTAAAAGGGCCATTTGCGAAAGTAAAAACTGCATTTGTGACACTGTCAAACTTTTTAACAACTTTTTCCATTGACTTATAATGGGAACTTGTTTTTTGAATAACTTTTGAACCATTTAATATTTTTTCACGTAATCTTCAAAAGGCACATCGGGGACCCTGGCCACATGTTCTCTGAAGATTTCGGACCAGTTGTGCAAACTGTGTGACCTGTATGTGCGACAGTAAAATTCCAGAAAAGCGTAAATGCGCGCTCAGATCATGCTTCACAACTGCGCAGCTGTATTTGCAACTGGTACAAAACTTGACAGATCCCAAGGCATATGGGTCTTGATCATGTATTCCAAATTTCGAGCAACTTCGTCAAACGGTTGTAAAGTTATTAAGGTGCAAAATTTTGGGTTTAACATGTAAATGGCTCCTCAACCCTAACTATAGTGGCACTACCGTGCCGCTATTATATATATATATAAAAATAAAAATTAAACCTTCTTGCCTAGCTGTCACATACCACAGAATGCTGACTTAACAAATAAGCTGCCTACTTCTCCTTACTCTCCTTACTCTCTTTACTGTCTCACTTTTCATGCCACTTACCCATGTGAACCTCCTAAATAAACCCTCAGTAACCCCTCCTGCTTATTGTCTTCCTCTAATCTTAGCCCCTTTGGTCCCGATTTTGGGATTCCCCACTCCATTCCTCCAACTTTGGGCTCATCGTACTTTTCTAACCTGTGCCTCCCTCTCTTCTGTCCCTAACTCCCATGCACTCCTGTGCTCCCTATCTATCCAGTTCACTTCATCTTACTATCCGCCTACCTCCTATAGCCTGGTCACATCAAAGTCAAGACACAAAAGTTCAAAGCTCCACTTTTAATCATCTCCCTTCTCCTAGTATCCACTGGGAATATAAACCCTAAATCTGTCCCCCATCTATCAAACATGCAGGCGGCTCCTCTCCCACACACACACCCTCTCCTGCCTCCAACATACCAACCCTTCCTCATGGTCTTAAAATCCTTCACCTTAACATAAGAAGTCTACTACCTAAATTGGTCCTGCTTCAACCCCTAGCACTATCGCTGGCCCCTGACCTCCTCAGTTATAACTGAAACCTGGTTAAATAATAAGACATATGATCCCAGTATATACATTCCTGGCTACAATATCACACAGCAAGACCGTGCAGGTATGGGTGGTGGCATAGCTATTTACACCTCATTCTCCATTCATACTACCCTGGTCCTATCTGTAACGGTTCCCACAGCTTACGAAGCCCTTGTCCTCAGGCTCTACATGCCTTACTCCATGCCAATCTACATTGCAGGAATTTACTGCTGCCCAGGCATCTCCCCTACTATTGCCTCTAATCTTCTCTTTCAAATTTCTACTGTCATATCAAATAGTGAACTCTATATACACTAGGCAACTTTAACCAAAACTGGTCTTACACCACCCTAGCCAAGCTGTATAACAACATTGCAGCCCTTAACTTAACGCAATTGATCCACGAGCCAACCCGACTAAATAATAAATTAGGCAACCACTCAGTCATCACTTGGGGCCTAACCTCACATGTCCACAGGGTAATCGAATCAGGCCTCCTCATGGATGCACTCAGCGACCATCATATGATCTACTTGGTCCGCAAAATCCACCACCCAAAACCCCACATAAAACATTGCTTGTCCGCTCATATGAATCCCTAGACCTTACCCACCTTCTATATGACCTAGCCCACACTGACTGATCTCCTGTTTCCTCTGCTACCACAGTTAATGAAGCCCTGGACTATTTTCAAGGCCACTTTCTTGACATCTGGAACAAGCATGCACCCTTTAAGCACACTTGAGTACACAGAAACCACCTCCCATGTATCACACCAGAACTGGTGGTACATATGACAGTTCAAGACCGGGCTTGGAAGGCTCACAAAGTCTCTAAATCAAGTGTTGACCATGACAGATATCGAGTTCTCAGAATGCCTGCTCCAAGGCCACAGTGCCTGCTACAGACAAGTCATCCATTACCGAATGTGGCCATTTGGTGCTGACACCTGCCGAGAGGTACCACCTCCCTGCATTGCGTTACAGATGTGGTTGGCAATTGGTAGAATTTTTCATTGGTATTTAATTTATAAATTCTACTCATTGTTTTGCAGCACCTAGATGTGCTTCCTCATTCTTCTACCAGGTGGCTGCCATGACCCACTATTGCTGTATTGAATGATCACTGTTTCCCATCTTTTGTTCCATCCCACATACCTGCAGATGGTGCCCTACATTAAAATGCACTGAGAAACACAGAATGAAATACTATACCTGTATGATTTACTACTTTATTTTGCAGGTATCTTAATATTACTGCATCAGCAGCATTGCTTTTGAAAATATGCATAAATACTCTCATCAACATCTTAAACATCAGTTCGACTGAAAATCTGTAAATGTGTCTTAATGGCGCCCTGCAGTAAAATGAACTGATAAACACTGGATGAAATATGAGTTACTACTGTATCTTTCATGTGTCTTATTATTACCACATCAGCAACAGAGAATCTGGTTCAGCAATCTGAGTGTACTAAATGTGTTAAAAATGTATTATGTGGAATTAAAATAACAATAATATTCACCTGACCTAAATTTATATTAATTAACTTGCCAGCCAGCAACCGCTATTGCAGAATGTGAGTGAAAGTGTCAGTAGTGAGAATTCTTTACAATCTCTCTGGAACTCCTCAGTGGCATATAGTAACCTCACCATAGGCCCCTATTAACCCCCCCAAAAATGATTACAAAACAAATAGGGACCTTGGAGATGCCAGTTTGAATATGTACCTTGGTATGCTTTGTTTCATTGCTGACACTGCCCCATACTGAACTGAACCTTTGCAGAAGATGTCAGGACTGACTCCTGGTGCTTACTGTAAAATCAAAATCTTCAGGCAGTTTGTTATGCTCTGACCTAAAGCCAAGCCAAGAGAATATGTAATTGTATTCCAGAATATTGGGGCTGAAAGGGCTTCTGGCAAATGTACTGTATGCTGTTTGAAGGTTTTGGGAAAAAAAAATATAATCACACTAGCATATTCACAAAGAAACTACAGGTTTGCACAAACTCAATACAAACAAGTTTTTGATATGCAAAATGATAAATCAGAACATTGTGGGATGACCTGAAACAAAGCATCATCAAGTGTGTTTATTTAAGGACTGTAAGACATGCTTTTAAGACTTTGGGGGAAGGGGAGCAGGGCAAAATGTGTACAAAGCTTTTTTTTATCCCTCAATCTTTTTTTTAATCAATCTGTGCGAAAGAGGCACAGAGCTGCGCACCATATCAGATCAACAGTATGATGTCAAGATGGCAAAGCCCTGCTAGGAAAATAAATACAGCAACACTGACAAGCCAGGTTCAGGAACTAACCCAGAACATCAAAGAGTGGTGGTGGTGGGGGTGGGGGTGGGTCAGCACTAAAAAACAGCTACTGTTGTCAGCCCTGTTTTGGACTCCAAGCACTGGAAAACCAGTTGAGGGACTGGGTTTTATATATATATTCTGTCATCACAATGAAGATATTTTATTGGACTCTTTTTAATAGCAGTCAACATTAACAGCAAATAAAAATGGAAAACATGCATGCACACTATTACTATAACTATTATTGTGATAATGTCCACTGTTTCCAGAGCGTGGGTCACTTTGAAAATGAATGAGAGTTGCCTTTCCTAACAACAACAACATGTAAAATATAATATGCATCATATTTCACACTGTACAAATAGCACAACTGATGAAAAGAATACTGCAGTTGTCCCTCCTTGGTAATATCATTTTTATTAGCTGTGCTATTTGTACTGCACAGTGTGAAGTATAATGTGAAGTATGATGCATATTGTGTTTCATAGATTTTTTGTTTAGGATGGGAGCTCTCATTTCTATTCAAAGTGACCCATAATCTTGAAACAGTGGACATTGTATTGTATCTGAAAATCACAAAGGACCTACAGTAAATTTTCTGCCTTGATAATCATGATGTCATTTATAAATTGATGCCTCCCAAATTGCAGATTTCACAATTACATGTACTCCCCAGTGCAGATTACCAATATAGCAAAATGTCACTGTGAAGTACAAGATGCCTACAGTCACAACATTCTGTTTACTCTCATGCCACTGAGTGACACCTGGTTGGTGCAGTTTACACTTGCAAGAGCCATGCAGCCACATGCCCATTCACTGCACCCTATGGCAATTTTAAAATGCTGTTTGCATTGTCTGGAGATGAAAACCAGTTTTGTGACATTTTCTACTGATCGCCTCAGACTATACTGTACTGTAGGTTGTTGTGTTACTGGGAAGCTAAACTGCAGACATACTGTAAATGAATGGTAGGCTTCAGGTTTTCTTAACCTGAATGTAAATGTGACCTTTTTTTTTTGCTTCTTAAAGGAACCTGCAGTACAGTGGTAACACCTCCCTCGGGTAATCCTGACATCTGAAATAACTGCATATTTGATCTTTTGCAGTCATGTCATTGTCAAAATTACCTGATAAAAAAAGTAAAATCAATCTTTATTGTACTCCCCCCCAACCCTGACAATTTTAGATTTGAATTTTTGTCTCCCTCCCCTGACTCATCACCTTACCTCTCCACAGTAACATGGATTAGATTAGATTGTAAAAGGCAAATAGACCCTCTTCCACCCACTCATCTCTTATAAATCTGATAACTATGGTACATGGATGTACAGCCCATATGTCTTTAAATCCAATCTGTTCCCACTCGCTGATCTCCATATTGCAGTATCCCGCCCCTTTTAAATTATTATTTGTTTTCTTCCTCAGTACAGGCTCACACACCAGATCACCCACCCCTAAATTTAAAAAGTATTTTCTACAGTGCAGGGTCCCACCTGGGTTCTGATCACCAGAGTGTGATATCCCAACCCCACAAATTAGAAATAAAAACATTTCCACAGTGCAGAGTCCCCAGTTTCTTGTCACCAGATCACCTACCCCTTTAAAAAACAAACATTTTCCATAGTGTAGTGTCCACCTTGATTGCTCAACCACACATAAATTAAAAGATACACTTTTCCATAGCATAAGGTTCCACCAAGGTCCCCGATCCTACAAGCTACAGTATACTGCCAGCCATTTGAAGTTCTGATTTTGATCACCGCTTTGTTTATTTTGTGGCAGCAGCATGTGTTGATTCTTATATTTTAAATTCTACGTGTCTGTCTAATTTAACCTGGAGTTTAATAAGTCTTAACTCAGACTACCACTGCATATTTACCCATGTTACTGTACTTCTTTTAGTCTGTTGCAGCTGATCTGCCTCTGCAGTACTTATTCGGATTGCATGATGAATGAAATAGCCCTTGAATACTGTAGCCCCTCTGGTACCTATAGGCTTACATTTTGTTGTGCCATTAAAACTCTTCCAATATCACAACTCTATTCCAAAGTAGTTTTGTGTTGGATTTTGCTTTTTATAGAATTTTTATATTCTGCTACTGTCATCTTCCTTGTGTAGTGTTGGAATAGCAGTCACCAAATAAATGAAGCAGATATAGATACGCACTGCAAGATGGGAGTGTTCTCCTTTTACACATTTTAACTTATTTTTTTTGGTGCTAGAGGAGAATACTCTGGAGGATGTAAATTACACATACATATTGTAAATAAACCACACATACATTATGTATGTATGTATGTACAGTATGTATTTATTTCAAACGTTTCACCAGGAAAGTCATATTAAGTTGGTAACAGCTTGTTACCAGATGTGTCCTCATACAAGTATTATTGATATACTATTCCTTATTTGGCCATAAAAATCATCCACATGTCATTTCTTTTCTCCTTTAATCTCCATCTCTAAATCTGTTTTTTTACTGATGCCCTTCAATTTATAAAATAAAAGATCTAAAAAATAAAATAAACCTTTCACTACAACCCCCCATGCCCATACCAGGTTAAACAGTTTATAGTGCTATGGCTTGTTCTTTGCAGGAGAGCAAAACCCTCAAACATCTATACCCTGTAGGAACTCTTTCCTCACCAGCCAATAAAATGGCACAACATTTCATTATTCAAAGATTTATAGATTTTTTTAAATAAAAGTATTTTCCATAGTGTAGTGCCCCATCCCAGTCCTCAATCGCTGATCACCCACCCCTAAATAATAATAAAATAAATCTGTTCCATAGTGCAGGGTCCCACTCCAGTCCCTGATCACCCACCCATAAATTAACAGAGGCAGAGTGTGCTCATGATAAATGTTCTAACCCAGCTTGGTTTTAAACTGTAGACAGAGCTGTATCCGAAGTAGAGTGCTGATTATTGGATACATCCTGCAAAACTTTGTTAGGAGAGTCACTCATCAAATAACAGAAGGAAAGAGAAAATAAAGAATCTATCCAGGAATAGCTTATGGCTTTACAACATGTCTATCTAGCACAGTCTGCTAGGCTTTTTCCTATAAGCCA
Organism: Neoceratodus forsteri; assembly: GCA_016271365.2. Classification (NCBI taxonomy): domain Eukaryota; kingdom Metazoa; phylum Chordata; order Ceratodontiformes; family Ceratodontidae; genus Neoceratodus; species Neoceratodus forsteri. Next base: position 1,035,656,517 of record CM057453.1, read on the forward strand.
GTAACACTTGTACCAAAAACACAGAAATAAACTTTGCCACTGCAAAATTCATTGTTTTCCACCTGTTCAAAATATGTTGCACAAAAATAAACACCTAATTTTAGATCCCCCCACCCAAAGAGTAGAGACTGAAATAGACAATAAGTAAAAACATTGTTGAAGTGGTCTCAGCAGGGGTCTGAGCCATAACACTAAAGTGAGCACTTTTATCTTATGCAGCATCACCTTTCACCTTTTACTGCACATCTACAGTGCAGAAATAATGGTAGTCAGGCAAACAGTGTGCTGAATCTATGGCAGATTCCCAACACAGAAAAAAAGTATCAGTTCTGATCCACAGCGGCAAAAGGAATAGTGAGAAATGTATATTAACAACTGCAGAACAATTTGGTGTCCAGTCTGCGATTCTCTTTGGGAGAGAGCAGAAAAGGAAGGATGGTGGATTTATAAGATTTTTATTAATAATCTGTGGTCAATTTCCATTTCTCAGTTAGAGTTGGTTGACTTTTAAAAATATATATCTTCCTGCCCCAGCCCTTACCGCACAGCTCTGACTATTTATTTATTTATTTGGATTTTGGTAACTGGGTAAGCCCACTGAGACCAGAGATCCCTTTTTCAGGGGCGACCCGGAATTAGTTACAGAAACAGACATTTAGAAGCATTATTTACAGTAGTTACATTAGTTATACAAATATACATTAGCAACAGTATACAGGGGTAGAAATCAGGTTCACATTCAGACTCAAGCATTATTTACAGTAGTTACATTAGTTACACAGATATACATTAGCAACAGTATACAGGGGTAGAAATCAGGTTCACATTCAGACTCAAGCATTATTTATAGTAGTTACATTAGTTACACAGATATACATTAGCAACATTATACAGGGATAGAAATCAGGTTCACATTCAGGCTCTTATTAGAATTGCATGACATCAAGTTACCCACCAATTAGTAGGGAATTTAGACAACAACAGAAAATTTACATCGTACATTTGGAGATACATCCAGGATGAAGGGAGGTTCAAGGCAGTGTGGTGGAAATGAGACCTGGACTAGGTTCAAGCAAACTAGCACCATGCCCCAGATCTCACTTTGACCCTTACAATGAAATGAGACAGTGGAACAGTTCTGTTGTTTGCAGAGAGCCACTTGTTGCCAAATGAATACCTTGCAATTATAACCAGTTTCAGTTGCCATCAATGGTAGCTGTACAGTGGTGTGAAGAAGTGGAGGAGGGATTTGCTGATTTGCTTTCAGCATGATGTCTGTCTAGCTGATGCCCATCCCCATTCAAACAGAGCTTGTACTTGGGTGCTCGCATAGTCTTAAAACTGATCAAATCATTCACTGTTTTTGCTGCATCGCTTGTCCATGTTACAAAGTTCTGATGTCATTCAGACCTGCCTTTGTTTGTGAAACCAGTCTGTCTGGGAGGTGTAAAGTATGGCCATTAAGACCATTAGCAGTAAATTAACCTAATCTTTTCCACTCTGTATTTTAAGTATGGTCTTTTATTGCTATGACAGAAAATAGCTTTTACACCTTTAAATGCCCTTGTGTGTTTCTTTTTGTTTGTCCTATATTCTGGTATGTTTTAGATGCATTGTTGTTAAATTAATAATCACATTTTTATTGCCATTATTACTACATTGATTACTTCTCTCCTAAGTCCTCAACAGCTACTGCTCTCATTTTTTGTATTACCCAAATATTCCATGATATTAGCTACACTTTTACAGGTCATTTATATAAACAGCATAGAATGGTGTGTCTGAAATTGTGGAATGTCTTAGAAATATGAAAAGCAACAGCTTTAGCTGCTGAGGTAAAGGGAAAACAATGCAGTATTGAGGGTACCACAAGCATCAATAATTAAGTTATCAAAACTTGGTCAAAGCATATCAGAATACATGACTGACAGAAAGGAAAATGTGAGAGTGTTTAACTTAGGTTTGAGCAATAAGCTGTAAATGAGCTTGGCACATCCAGCAGACCTGGGTTTGCCTCCCACAGCCTCCACTTGCATATTGTGTGACCCTGAGCAAGTCACTAAACCTTCCTGCACTGCTGGGTCACTTCTGTAAAATGGGCTATGTGGCCTATGGGAGTTAACCTGGCTGGCAAAGAAAATAAATAAATAAAATAACAGTATACAAATGATTTCCTATCTCTACTAATGTCTATTTTAATATTACAAGTGGCTCCAGTGGAGAAGCGATATACTCATCAATCATTAAAAAGGGGGTGAAGCCAGAGACAGAATTTGGGGTGTGGTTTAACATCCAGTTTTTACTTTATCCAAAGGTGGTGACTCTAGCAGGTGTGTGTGAGCTAAAAAAAATGAGCATTCTATGAACTTGACTTAAAAAAAGAAGTGTTTTCACCATAGTTAGTTCTAACAAATCAGATCTGTATTTTTATAGCTCCTGTGCAGATAGTGCTGGTGAGGGTCTTGAACTGGGTGACAATTTATTCAGAAACCTCAACTTTTAGAAAAACCCAACTGAAGACATCGAAGGGTCATTCCTTATATAGTTTTGAGCGAATACAAAGTCTCTTACATAGAAACATAGACTTTGACGGCAGATAAGGACCGCTTGGCCCATCTAGTCTGCCCATTTCCCTACCTACAGTATAGGCCACAGATCCTAGTTAACCAACAGCCTATTTCTTCCCACCCCCCACAAGAATTGCCTTATGTCTGTCACATGCATTCTTGAATTCTCCCACAGTTTTAGACCCCACAACCTCCTCAGGAAGGCTGTTCCATGCATCCACTACCCTCTCTGTGAAATAATACTTCCTCACATTGCCCCTGAACTGCCCTCCTTCTATCTTTAAATTGTGTCCCCTTGTTCTTGCACGTCTCTTTTTCTGAAAGATGCTACCCTCTTGGACTTTGTTGATTCCACTGAGGTACTTAAAAGTTTCTATCATGTCCCCCTCCCTTCTTTCCTCAAGGGTATACATATTAAGCTCCTTTAGTCTCTCCTCATAGGCTTCTCTTGCAGACCCTGCACCATTTTAGTTGCCCTCCTCTGGACTACCTCTATCCTGTCTATGTCCTTGCGGAGATGGGGTCTCCAGAACTGGACACAGTACTCCAGATGGGGTCTCACCAACTGTCTGTACAGAGGATAACAACTTCCCATTTTCTGCTGCTGATGCCTCTCCCTATACATCCCAGTATACCCCAGCCCTCCCTACTGCCTTCTCACATTGCTTGCTAACCTTAAGGTCATCTGATATGATTACCCCCAGGTCCCTTTCCATTTTTGTTGTTGTTACTACCTCCTCACCCATTGTGTATTCTTCCCCAGGGTTCTTGTTTCCCAGGTGCATTATTTTGCACTTCTTTGCATTGAATCCTAGCTGCCATACTTCTGACCATTCCTCCAACCTTTCCAAGTCCCTTTTCATCCTTTCCATGCCTCCTTGTGTATCAACCCTGTTGCAGATCTTTGTGTCATCTGCAAAAAGGCATACTTTTCCTTCCAGTCCCTCTGCAATGTCACTGATGAAGACATTAAAAAGGACTAGACCCAATACTGAACCCTGTGGTACCCCACTAGTAACCACCTCTTTCTTCAGAGTGGACTCCATTTACAATTACCTTCTGTGTCCTGTTGTGCAGCCAATGTTTTACCCAGGCTAACACCCTGGGACCCACTCCCAGGCTGGTTAATTTGACTATTAATCTTTTGTGTGGGACTGTGTCAAATGCCTTGCTAAAGTCTAGGTAGGCCATGTCCACAGCCCCTCCCTGGTCTACTACTTTGGTCACCCAGTCAAAGAAATCTATTAGATTCATCTGACATGACCTTCCTGCTGTGAATCCATGCTGCCTTGGGCCCTGTGCTCCACTGGCCTCTAGGTACTCAACTATTCTTTCCTTCAGAAGTGACTCCATCACTTTCCCTACCACAGAGGTCAGACTGACAGGTCTGTAGTTTCCTGCCTCTGTCTTGGTCCCACTTTTGTGAAGGGGAATCACATCCACCTTCCTCCAGTCCTCAGGTACCACACCATCCTCCCATGATTTATTAAAAAGAGTTGCCAGTGGTTTCACTAGTTCCTACCTTAATTCTTTTAGAATTCTGGGGTGAATTCCATTAGGACCCATTGCTTTGTCCACCTTCAGTTTTAGGAGTTCTTGCAGAATTCTTTCTTCTGTGAAAGGACTGGGATCAGCCCCCCTATCAAGAGTGCTTCTGTTAATTGGATTAGGCACTTCCCCCTCCTCTTTTGTGAATACTGAGCAGAAATATTCGCTCATTATCCCTGCTTTTCCACTGTCCCCCTCTTATGATTTTTTTCTACAGTTGTAATTTCTGAATTAATTTTTGTTATTTACAGAATGTGCATACTGTGCTTCTCCTTGCCTGGCATTTGGCAGGTGAATCCATTGTTCTGGTCTCTGGTACCAGTGGGGCTCATTCCTGGAGCCCTGGAAGGATGGAAGACATTGCGACTGTTAGAATCCAGGCTCACAGCTCACAGTGGGGCTCTGCTTGACTGAGGGTCCCAGTGGGGGGGAAGGGATCAGTTTACTGTGGCTGCGTGCAAGCCAGAACATGGGCACAAGCAATCTTCACACTGTCTCTATATGTAAAATTTCTTAGAGGGACATTTTTAAAAAGATTAGGAAGACATATAAATGTTTCAGGGCTGCAGAGATAACAGTGGATTTTCCTGCCAGATGCCAGGCAAGGAGAAGTACAGCATGCACATTCTCTAAAAAACAACAATTTATTCAGCAACTCCAACTTTTCGAAAACCCCCAACTGAAGTTATATTAGTTGAAAACTATATGAGGACAAGGAAGGGGTTCTTTCCTCATACAGTTTTGAGCTAATATAGCCTGTTAACAAAAAAGGACTGTATCTTACAATGAAAGCTCCCCACAAAGCACTCCTTAGAGCAAGCCATGGAAGATTTTATTAGGATCACAGCTTAAATATAACTTTTGCATCCTACCCAAAATGTAAAGCTGTAGCTTTCAGATTATACAAAGTTTATGTAAGCCTGTATTAAAATAAAACATTTTTAGCAGACCCAACTGATACAACTAAGGATGTTGTAATGTCTTATTAAATGCATTTACAATCGAATCATGTGTCATTTGCTCATTTTGATTTGCATGCTTGTCTAATCTTGTAGGTGAGTACTGTTACAAGAATTAACCTTGCGAGTCTGCATGAGGGAGATGGAATGGATGTAGTAAGACATGATTACATCTCATTTGTACATTCCATGCAATTGCAGGCTGAAGCTGAACCACAGTCAAATGGAAACTGAGACATACAAACATAGTTAATATGTTTGGGGTTGAGGGGAGGAGTATGACAGTGCCTGCATTGTACCTACTGTAGCTGTAGATTAGGTTTGAAAATGGGAAAAAAGAAGTGCAATCAAAAATAACATTTTACTTCTTTGTAACATTGTTTTCTTTAGAAAAAGATACAAAATAACTTGCAGAACTTTGATACACTGCTACATTGTTCCCCAAAAAGTTTCACACTGCTGCTTTTTCAGCATTGATTTGGAATTGTACAGGTTTCATTAAAATGCAGTGAATGAGGGGGGAAGTAAAAACAGCATTTAGGAATTCAGTAAACCATTTTTGACAATTTTTAACTGGACATAAACAGCAGAGCTGCCTGCAGTAACCATTTTTAGTAATTTGTTCTGTTTAAACAAATAAAAGTTGTAAGAATAACATTTATAATTGTAAGGAACTAGAAATTAGAAGTAGGAAATAAAAAAAGTGCCTTGGTGTGTGCTAGTGTGCCTCTTTTCAATGTATAGTTCACCAGACACAGTCATAGTACTAGTCTCAGTGTGATTACCATAGGTCACAGAGTATTGACCCCACATTCATTGCATGATTTTAGATTGATAACATACTATCCTTGGCAATAAGTGGCATAGTAATTGTAGAACTATGGGGCAGTGGTGATTTCGGTCACTGGCTCATTTGCACAGGATACCTCTAGTTCAGATTTTTTTGTTTTGTCTTTTGCCGTCCATTCACATTATATTATTACAGTTTTACTTTTGGTAAGGAAAATAATTATCTAGGAGAATGGTCAAATAGCAGGGCTTAAAGAAGTGAAGAACCCTCAATACGATGCCATGCAGCACAGGCAGGTGATCATCTAATTCACTGACTCTATTATAATATTTAAGAAGTATGCTGAATTATTTAATCTCTCAAAATAATGGGCCATATTTTTTCAATTTATTTGTATGTGCAAAATAGTGCAAAATATGAGCTGGAATAAAGGGCAAAAAGTATCAAAGAACTAAAGTAAGAATGCTGTATTGTTACCCAGTTACTATTTTAGTGTCAGCAAGAGCACAGAATAAAGGGACACCAGTGTCCCTATTGTACATTGTCATTGTAGCTGCACCCCCATCCCCAGTAGCAGCAAATATTTATTTATTTATTTATTTGCTTTTGTTAACCGGGTAAGCACACTAGACAGCCAAGTGCCTATTTTCAGGTGCGACCCGGGAGAGTTACAGGTAAAACTTCATACATGAACAATTGAGGAAGCATAAGGAATACATAGGAAGGTAGTTACAGGTAAAAAACTTCATACATAAACAACTGAGGGAGCATAAGGAATACATAGAAAAATAACAGGCAATTCAGTGCTGGCTCTAGAGCAAGGTAGGCATACATTGAGCAGTTGAGGAACAGAGAAGAGTATATTAGAAATACACAGGCAGTTACAAGGCTAGCTCTAGGGCAAAGTTGGCACAAAATTCATACATGTACGATTGAGGAGACAAGAAACAAAACTAAAATAACAGGCAGTTCAAGGCTGACTCTAGGACAAGGTTGGCATGGTGCATTAGAAAAGGATGGGACAGACGGGATATAATTCAGTGGTGAACAGCGGGAACAAAGATAAAGGTAAGCGCCTGCAGAAGGGGGGAAGGGGAGTGCCCTAGGCAGGTGGTAAGTCCAGGATTCATGGCCAGTTCCAGAAGGAGAAGTGCAAGTAGTGCTGAGGCCCCCATCATCCAGTCAGGTTGGAGGGTGGGGAGGGGCAGGGGAGTAGGACTACGATGAGCAGGAGCAGGGGGAGGAAGGTTTCAGGAAGTTCCAAAGGGAGGCTTTAAAGCTTGGTGGGAGGAGGAGGACCGAGTGAGCTCAGGTAGTGAGTTCCAGAGTTTGGGGGCGTAAGTGTGGAAGGCTCGGTCCCCCGCAAGGGTGCATGTTCTAGGAACCAGGCATTCCTGAGTTGCCCCAGATCGTAGGTGGTAGGATGGGGCGCCAGGTTTAAGGGGAAGGGCTAGAGCTGGAGGGGTGCTAGAGCAGATGATATTGTCAATGAAATTACCTATAACGAAGGAGCGATGCTTCTCAGGGGGAAGCCACTCCAGGCGGCTGTATAGATCACAACGATGGGTGAGGGGAGGGGCGGAAAGAGCAAAGTGGCAAACATGGTTGTAGGCCGTGTCCCATTTTGAGAGGCTGGATTTGGGAACTGGTGCAAATGTTACAAGTCCATAACAGAGTGATGGGAGGAGGACCCCCCTAGCTAGGGCCAAGTGGGCGGCAGGGGTGAGGCAGTTATTAGCGCGGTAGGCTAAACCAAGCCTACAATTAGTAGCCTTGCAAACGTTGAGAATGTGAGAGGTGAGGTCCAACTGTGGATCTAAGGTGATGCCCAGGTACTTGGCGGAGGTTACCATCTCAAGGGGTGAGAAGTCAACTCCATGGATCAGCAGGGGGCAGGGCAGGATTTTATTTTGTTTAAGGACCCGAACAGCATGGATTGGGTTTTGTTGAGATTGAGGGTGAGCCTGTGGTCTCCCAACCAAGTCTGAATGTGTTCGAAGTCGAAGTTCAGGTGTGAGTTTATTGTGGAGATGTCCTGGGAGCTGGCCAGGAGGATGAGGTCATCAGCATGCAAGGGGGTGTGACCATGGGCAGTGACGGATGGAAGGTCATTGATAAATAGTGAGAATAGGGTTGGACCAAGGACGGATCCTTGAGGGACCCCGCAGTGGATGGGTGATAGGTTGGAGGATGTCAGATTGAAGTAGGTGAATTGCTGATGGTTGGAGAGGTAGTTTAGGAACCAGGCGTGGGCGGAGGGGGAGAATCCGAGGGATAGGAGTTTGGAGCTGAGGAGGGTGTGATCAACCCTGTCAAATGCTTTTGAGAGGTCCACATAAATGGCTCCAGTGAGGTTGCCTTGGTCAGCACTTGTCCTGATCAGTGAAGTGACTACAGCAAGGGCGGTGGACATGCTATGCCCTTTCCTGAAGCCATGCTGGGCAGGTGAGAGGATATTGTAGTCCTGGATATATTGGGAGAGCTGGGAGGCAATGGCTTTCTCGAAGAGTTTACTTGTGGCGGACAGAATGGCAATGGGACGGTAGTTGCCGGGATCTTTGGGATTCCCTTGTTTGAAGACAGGAACAACCTTGGCCACTTTCCACAGGTCAGGAATGATCCCAGTGTTAATGGAGGTGTTGAATAAGTGCAAAGGCTGGGCTAGCGAGGAGGTGGGCCCCCAGTCTGAGCAGTTTCGGTTTGAGGCGGTCGTGCCCTGCGCCTGTGTGAGGGGAGAGGCCTAAGAGAGGCATCTGGGTCTCCTTAAGAGAAACATGTCTCAGTTGGAAGAGGGGCCGAGGGTGGAGACCGGGAGGGGGGGCACCAAAGGGTAGACGGGAGGGGGCTGGGGAGGGGGGCAGTTCGGAAAACAAGGAGTTGAAGGTGTTTGCAATGGTGTGCGGGTTATTGCAGCTGACTCCACCAATGAGTAGGTCAGAGACCTGTGCCTTAGCTGACCCCCAATAGTGTTTTTAATGTTTTGCCAGAAACTCCTCGGATTGCTGCTGGAGGAGAGTAAGGCGGCTTTACAGAACTCGCTTTTTGCTGTGTGGATGGCTCTTTTGCAGGAGTTTCTGAGGTGCCTGTATGTCATCAGATCATGGTTATTTTGGGAGGCCTTATAGGTCGCCCAACACTTGTCCCTGGCCTTCAAGAGGGAGAATAGGCCCCCATTTAGCCATTTGGTGACGGTGCCCCGAACCCTTCTCCTAGTGAGGGGGCATATTTGTTCTGAAGGGGGATAAGCTTGGTGAGGAATAGATCCAAGGCCCATGAGGGGTCATTGGCAGTAGTGACCCCTGTCCAGTAAATAGTGAGGAGGTCAGACAGGAAGTCGTGGGTATTAAATTTGGAGTAGTCCCTCAGTTCAATCATTTTGCTAGGGACTTTTGGCTGAGAGATGCCCCAGACACAGTAGATAGGGGAGTGGTCAGAGATGGCATCCGGAAGGATTCCAGAGGACATGATATTGGCAGGCCTGTTGGACAGAATCCAGTCAATAAGGGATCCTGAGTTCCTCAAGGCGAAGCCTGGTTGGTTTAGTTATAACTCTGCAAGTGCAAGCCCCGAGAGCAGAGGCTCGACAAGTTGCGGATGGTGCCCAACCAGTTCAGATTGAAGTCACCTATTAGTAGGGTTTTGTTGGGACCCACTTTAGTGCCGATGCAGTCAAGCAGGGAGGAGAGACCAGTCAGACCATCCTTGGGGGGATGTAGGTGCACACTAGGTGAATTTTCTTTGTGTGGCCCAGCAGGAGGACAGCATGCAAAAACTCGCATGCAGGAGGGTTGGAAGATGAGTGGTCAATGGGGGACAAGTTTAGGTGCATCTTATAATAGAGAATCACCGTTTCAGCATCAGTGAATCAGCATCTTATAATAGAGAATATGCAGTTGTTTAATTGTAAACTCAAATTGTCTATTTTTTGCCAAGTTATGTCTCCAACCATTGTGCTTCTAGCACAAATTACTGTCTAGCCAAAGACAGATCTTACTCGTCTGTAAGAAGCAGCCTGCACATATTGTCAGATGCTGAGAGAAGTTGCACTATACAGTACACTGTACAACTAATTTACTTATTTTTTAAACCGATTCAGAATTGCAGAATAAGTAATGTGTCCCTTCTAAAACTGACTGCCAAATAATAGGCAGAAATATACATAATAATATACATAATAATAATATACATAATAATATACATAATAATATACATAAGGCAGACAGTCATCCAAAATGAGATAGTGATAAAAACTAATCAGTGCTCTATTGCATATACCACAGTACACTCCCACCCTACTTCATATGCAACAGTAGGATCAGCATGCTGTATGCTAGCATGCCTGAAAGTGTACACTGCAAACAGCAGCCTAGCAGTACTCCCATGATGATGGATACTGGTAATAGACATACTGTACGCTGTCAATGGGAGACTCGATCACCATCAGTTTTACACAGCCAACCACTGATAATGCCACGTATCACAGCTGGTAACCAATAATTGTAAATATGCAATCTGATGAGATCAACAAGTCAGTATGTAACTTCATATAGAGCAGCATATAATTCAGTGCTTCACATCAAGATCATTATTCACAAATTGCTCATTTCATTTTAATAGCCCTCTAATTTGTTAATAGTCCATCTTTTATTAAGTCAATGGAAACAATCCATTCTGTCTAACTGCAGCCGATACGCTGTACAGTATTGTCTGACTTCAATGGCTACCGCTAGCATAGCAAGGGTTGTGTTTGACCATGTGTTTTGGGGGTGGGGGTGGGGGGTAAAAAAAACACTCTAACAGAGCTGAAAAAAAAAAAAGCCACCTGTCACAGTATGTTTAGATGTGATCTTTCATAATTAAACACCTATCCAACCACCAGCAATTGCATCTCAATGCAGAGATTACATTCCATTTTGTCTCCGCCAATACAAATTGTGCTGTCTTTACTACTTGGAGTGATTATTTCCAGCTGATCGTCCCTCTAAATTCCTAGTAAGATCAAATCTGTGCCTTAAAGCCTGTTAAATGTTACAGATTCATGCATTCCATTACATCACTCAGACTCATGCATTGTGTGACATGCTCTCCTGAGGCTATCAGAAACTGACAGCAACCAGGTAGTAAGGTAATCAGTTGTTACGGGGAGTGTAATTTGTTTAATTATTTTACTTACAAAAGGCAGATGATCTCTTGTTACAATGCTGACAACCAGTACTGTCAGTATATGGCATTTATGTGCTCATCTGTGAAACAAGTAAAGCTTCCCCACCCCACCCTCCCCATATGCTGTGTTTGCCTGGTGGTGAATGCTCAGCAGGATCTAAGGCAAATCTTCAGAGGAAATGACAGACATGTATGGAGTGAAAGTCATCAAGTCTGACTCTGTAGATCAGAAGTCCATATGGGAGTGTTCAAATTACTTCATGGAAATTATTTAATATAAAAAATCATGCTCTGTCTGCACGAGTGTCAGTGAGGGAGAGGGCCGTCATTTACTGATGTTTTTAAATGTGCACATTTTGTGCCTTGTGATGGTATAACTTCATTTTGTACGTCTCTCATTTGAAATTTCATTTTCTGTGTATTTACGAATGTATATAAAATAAAAAAGATCATACAAAATAATGAAAATTGTTGGTCCCTTGGATTTGACTGAAATGAGTGTTTACACTGGATGTTTATATCAGTCTTCACTACTGAGCACGTTTCTTCACAACACAGCCTTCTACTGCTGTCCCATTGGTGGCATTGACGCATTACCCTCTCAGCTGGCATGATTTTTCTGAAGCACTACTGTATGTATATGACATTCATAGAGTATACTTAGGCTGCATTGTGGTCTGTTACAACTTCTTATTGTAATGTATTTATTTTAATCCTCTTGATTTCATTCTATTTATATTCCCTCCTAAACCCAACAGCTGTCACTTATTTCCACTCCATTCCACCAATAGCAGGATTGCATTTGACTGCATTGCTATTTTGTAATACTGTTAACAAATATAAATTAACTTTTTTGCACTACCACCCACACCAGTACCTCAGCCATGTCCCAATCCACTTTAAAACACACCAAACTATGTATGCAGTAGACTTGTCCAATTTCAATATACCCTTTTTGATCTTTTTTATTTTAAATATTTATTTTTGTTGATATGTTTGCGTATATGTACATACCTATTCATTATGTTATTTGTTTAAAATCACCTGTTTCTCTCTTGTCTACCCTTTCATCTAAACTCAACAGCAGTATCCCTGTCCTGATGTGAATCTTCAATACCAAGAATGCAGTCTTAAATGAGGTGTCTGTTTAAAAAGTTCCTATAAAGAACAACTTAGCACTATTTAACCCCCCAAACTCCCCCTTCCCTACCTTCTGTCCCATTCTACTAGTTGTGCATGAGTGGTGATCAGTTGGTACTGTAATTTTGTTTAACATATATTTATTATAATCCACAAACCTCTATCATAACATATCTCTCCCACAAACCCAGAATCCTTGACACTTTTACATTGCACTCTGCTAGTAGCAGGATGACGATAGAATACAGATTGTTTTTTGCTGTTTATTGTTACCTTTTTATTTAGTTATTTATCCCATTTATCTCCTGTTTTCTCCTTCACCTAAACCCAGTAGCTGTGTCAATGCCCCCACTTGCACTACCAGTATCAGGAATGCAGACATATATAAATTGCCATGTTTTTAGATATTTAAATAAAGAATTAATGACACTGTCTAATCCACCCCAAGCACTTTGCATTTGCTATCCCCCCAAGTCCTTTCTACTACTTGTGCAGGTTCATGATCAGATGCAACTTTAACTTTGTTTTCAGTGCAGTTATCATCAACCACAATTTTTCATCTTTTTACTCTCTCACAAATCCAACATCACTCTCCCTATCCACATAACCAGTAGCAGGACTGTGATCATATGATCATACAAATTTGCCAGCAGAAATAGGCCACCTGGTCTAACAGGTCTGCTTCAGTCTGCAGTTAGTGATAGTAAACAATGCTTTCTTTTCTGTTGTTTATCTAAATCCCCTGTCTCTAGATTCCAGATCATACCACTAGTGAAGTGTGTTGAAAAATCATCCAGGATGCTTGATTTGGGAGGGAGTATCTAGATCAAACACAATTTAGATTTTTATTCTGCAGTTCATAGCTGTAAATAAACACAGTTGCACTACCACCCACATAAATGCCTCAGCTGGTCGCACCATTCCCCTTCTGTCCCTCTTCACTATTTATGCTGGATCGTGGTTTGATTACAAGATATCCTTTTTTCTTTATTAATATTTTTCGTATTTATCTACCATTTGTTTGTTTATTTATTTATTTACTTATTTATTTATTTTACCTGTACTTGTGTTCTCGAGCTATCATGCCCACCTTATTCCTCCCCCGGACTCATCTGGAAACAAGTTCCCAGCTCAGTATGCATCTTCTGGTGAAACCATTAAATAAATAAAACAGACATGTAAATTTCTTTGTTTCTATACTGTTTTCCCCTTCACTCAGACCCAGCAGTTATGTGTCCCAAAAGTAGAAAGAGACCAGACAGTGACAAGCAATCTCCACTTGTGGAGGACTGTGGTCAAACAGGGATGTATCCTTTACTGAACTATATTTATTAATTATCCCCTTGTTCTTTCCTAATGTCCCTCCTTGCTAGTATTGCTGGAAAGCATTTTATCTACACCTTCTGCATTAATACAATGTCAGCTAATATTATGTCATGAATCACATGGTTAAAACTGATGAATAATGAAGTTAGGGACAACAGTCAGCTGAATATCATCACCTGCAGGCACCTATTATTGGTGGTGAGAATGGAACCTCGCAGATTGCATGCACAGTACAATTTAAATTATGATCTCAGAAAAAGCTGTTAAAGATTGCTTTGTTGGGCTCCCCACTCCAAACCGCGAACACCATAAATTGCAGATTAACAGCAAGATACATATCATTTGCATCAACATGAAGTCACCAACAGCAATCATCCAGTTCAGCTAAATGACACTCATACTGATCGCATTTCCTAACTATCCCACCAACACCACAAAGTTATCACCTTTTACATTGTTACTCCACATTGTTATCTGCCTTGGTAGCGTGTGTGTGTGTGTGTGTGTGTGTGTGTGTGTGAATGTGTGAGTGATTGGGAGTAAGCAGTCAGTAATCAACAACACAAACAGGATGCACTTTTTTAATTCTTTTTTCAAATCCTCACATAAATGTAGTAAGTAACAAGCATTTGTCAATGCCGAATGTTGCTTGCTTCTATGTGCTGCTTAGGTATTTGGAAGTCATTGGAGTGCAAATATTGAAAATTTGCTAACTTACTTAAAGTATGTGAGGAATCATAATGCACGCCAGAAACAGTCATTTTAGGAATTTTTTCACCAAATTTTCAACATAGCCATTTTAAGACCTCTGCTCACGAACAGTGTCACTGTGATTTTGTTAATGTGTTCCATACATTGAGTTTGCATACCGACTGCGCCATTTTGCGCTACATGGGCGGAAACACATTTTGGGCAGGATGTGAAAAATGACAGCTGTACTGCTCATAAGGAGGTGTGGTAAAATGGCAATGTTGAAAATCTGGAGTGAAAATATTGAAAATTTGCGAACTTACGAGCCTGTGTAGGAACTGCGCAACGCACGCTCGTAAAACAGTCATTTTTAAGAATTTTTTCACCAAATTTTCAACATAGCCATTTTAAGACCTCTGCTCATGAATGGTGTCACTGTGATTTTCTTAATTTGTCCCATACATTGATTTCGCACACCGACTGCGCCATTCTACGCTACATGGGTGGAAACACATTTTGGGTGAGATGTGAAAAATGACAGCTGTACTACTCATAAGAAGGTGTGGCAAAATGGCAATGTTGAAAATCTGGAGTGAAAATATTGAAATTTCGTGAACTTACAAGCCTGCGTAGGAACTGCGCAACGCACGCTCGTAAAACAGTTATTTTTTGGAATTTTTACACCAAATTTTTAACATGGGGTTTTTGGGACCCCTTCTCATGACTGATGTCACTATCATGGTGGTATTCAGGCCCGAAGGGTGATTTTTCAGTCACTGCACAGTCACTGCGCGAAATCACCCTTCGGGCCTGAATAACGCCATGACAGTGACATCATTCATGAGAAGGGGTCCCAAAAACCCCATGTTGAAAATTTGGTGCAAAAATTCCCAAAAATGCCTGAGATATGCAACAAAGTTGAAACCACCCTATCTAGGCCATTATACAGCTTACCGGCATTTCCTCAGTTCGCGGTCGGCTTTGAAGAGTGCAGACGTGTTCCAGTCCACGAATCGTCGCGCTGAGTCGGGTAAGTATGGGGTGAGGCGTGGGGAGGCTGGGTGCGCGAGTGGGTGGGTGCGGGTTGTGGGAGGGGTCGGGAGGCGCTCCAGCGGGACATTTTCGTTTTAGGTTCAAAATAAAAAAAAACGTCGTGGGACCATTTGCCATGCTGGGATGGGCTCCCAGCATGGCACAAGGACTGATGAGGCGTTCAGCCAACGGGGATTGGGCACCCCCGTCGGCCTATGGACTGATTGCCACGCTGGGGTGGGCTCCCAGCGTGGCACCTACAACTGGAGGGGGGGGAGACGCAGCTCAGCCGACGGGGATTGGGCACCCCGTCGGCTACACAGTACATGCGGGGGTGCGCATGCCTACGTGTCGGGGGGGAGCTACGCTTCTTATCTCTGCTCACTGAAGCGTAGCTCCCCCTTTCAACTGTATGCCACTGCATTTTGGAGCGTGTCATAGACAGCTCCAAAATGCATTGGCTTACAGAGGCCGTGCATGCCAGCTCGCAAACTGAATTGGAGGAGGAGGTGACACACCTCCGAAATCTCCGATGATGGCACTATGTTTCTTGCACATGCATGCAAGCAACATAAAAACTGTGGGAAAATATGAAAAGGTTTCACTTTTTTTAAACAAATGGCAAAAAATAAATAAATAAAATGCTTATCGAATTCCCAGACCTAATAAATGAAGTGATGCCTCAGTATCACTCAGCTTGATGGTGCTTGCGTTATTTGACCCATCCAAAAATAATTAAAAAAAGGTTTTAGAAGCATACAGTAGGTAATGCTTCTCATAACATCTATTGAAAGCCATGTTTTAAGAACACAGCCAATTCCTTTTCTAGTTATGAGAGCTGTTCCACAGTGGAGAATGTGGACTGTGGGGACATCTGCAGGAAAACTTATGCAGTCAATATAAATTAAAATACAAACAGCGCCATCTGGTGCATTTAAGTGGCAGCTGATGGGGGAATTAAACTAACTGAATGAATTAAGCAGTGGGCTAACACTTACCGCATACAGAGCGGTAACCAGGTATTTCTCAGTGCCGGTCACACACTGAGTGGCATGTCACTTCCACTGACGTATTACTCGGCCCTGAACAACTTTTCAGTAGCAACCACTGTACAAGGCTTGCTAAGTCCGAATACTTTAGATCCACCTTTGATGCTAATATACATACCCCATCAAAATTTTGGAAAGTTATTAACTCCCTCTTCTCTCCCACCGCTCTAAATCCCAAACTCCACTCATCTATGTCAATAATGCCCTTACATTTGCCCACCTGTCAGTTGCCACTGAATTCAACTCTTACTTTACCTCTTGTGCTGCTGCTTTACTAGCTTCTCATCCTCCTACCCAACCAGTTGCATCTGTCCGCAATAACTCACACCCAAGCACCCTCTCTAGCAACCTCTTCTCCTTCTCTCCAGTCTCACCTCATTATACTCTAAATGCTCTCCTCACTCTCAACCCATCTAAGGGTTCCTCACCTGATGGCCTTGACCCCAAACTTCTCTTCCTCTCTGCTCATGCAATTTGTTCACCACTTTCTGCCTTACTAAACCTTTCCTTCTTGCTGGCCTCCATCCCTGACCTATGGAAGCATGCTGTGGTTCTCCCACTACTCAAGGGAGGCGTGGGAACTATTGGCCAATCTCTTTCTCTCTTACCTATTCTCACTAAGCTTCAGAAGCACCTGGTCCTCTCCCAACTCTCCTTTTACCTCTCTGACTTGGCCTTTTTCACTCTCTACCAATCTGGTTTTAGGAATGATCACTCCACTACCACTTCCTTACTTAGGCTCACTGATTCCATACTCTCAGGTAGGGACAGTGGTCTAAACACATCTGCAATCTTTGTCAACTTTGCAAAGGCTTTTGACACTGTTTCCCACCCCCTCCTCCTAGATAATCTGTGATCTGCTGGTCTGTCTGATTCAGCCACACACTGGTTTAGCTTCTACCAACAGGCTGGGCAGAGTCAGTCAAAATTGCTTATCCCCCAACTCCAGACTAATGCTGGTGTACCCCAAGGCTCTGTCCTTGGCCCCCTACTATTCTCCATATTTCTTAATGACCTCCCATCAGTGTGCACCTCCTCCTCCATCCATATGTATGATGAGGATACTGTCCTTTTCTACTCTCAGTCATCAACTGATGTGGCTTCCAAACTTCAGCATGACTTTGAGAAATTTCAGCAATGGCTAAGCTCCCATCAGCTTTTCCTTAATGCCAAGAAAGCAGTCTTCATGACCTTTGGCACTAGGCATGCCAGGGCTCTGAGTCCAAATACCAAAAGCCGGGGGTCTGGGGCCGCCAGGCTATCACTATCCATTTTTTAGATGGTCTGTGGTGAGTTTTGGGGTTATATTGCAGAAAACACATTTCTGTGTCTGGTTCCCTACCCTTGAATCCAGGGGAAGAATTTTTTTTTGGGGGGGAGGAGTCAGGGTATTGGAGAACCTGGCTAACTGCCAGTAAATGATTGCGGGCTTGTATAAAGGGGAAGATGCTGTGACTTGACCCAAAGGCCAGGGGTCTGGGGGCCAGTAGACCCCCAGAAGCTCTTTGGTTTTAGATGCTCTGTGATGGGTTTTGGCCAGGGTTATATTGCAGATAAAACACATTTCTATTCTGTGTCAGGTTCTCTACCCCTGAATCCAGGAGAATAATTTTTTTGGGGGAGTTACCCAGAGTCTTCAATACCATAATTGGAGTCATGGTATTGGGGACTCTGGCTGACCTTACTAAGCAACAAAATGTACCACATAGCATCTAGCACGGTACAAGCAGTAGAAGAACCAATTAAAACTGTAACATGAAAAGGTTTTTATAGGTAAAGGATCATGGGCATGTAGAAGTAATGGCATAGTGCTGCGATGATCCAAAGGCCAGGGGAGTGGGGGCAGCCAGGCAGGTAATCCCCCAGAAGCTCTTGGGTTTTAGATGCTCTGTGGTGAGTTTTGGGGCTTTTTATGTTCTCTTATTGAAGATAAAGCACACTTCTGTGAGAACCTGTAACAGAAGTGTGCTTTATCTTCAATAAAGACTCCAAAACTCACCGCAGTCCACAGAACATCCAAAACCCACGAGCTTCTGGCCTACCTATAACATCATAACTATGCTCCTGCAATTAATTTGTTACAATGGGAGGTTAGCTTTTCAAGTTAGATAATAAAAAGACAATACTGGATATAATAAAGCCCACTCTCCCTTGTAATCACAATAACCAAGTTAGAACAACATTTCATCATATGACAGGGTTTAAGCCTTATTGAACCCTAGGCCATTGTGCACCATACAATACCAGGCAAAGCTGGACCTTACTAGATGCTATGTGGTACATGTTGTTGCTTAATAAGGTGAGTGAGAGTCTCCAATATCCTGACTCCATCCAGGTGAAAAAAAAAATTCCCAAGGAGTCAGGGAGGGAGTTATTTTTACTTCTACTTGTGGAGAACTAGGAAAACCTTTAAGTAAAATAAATAGTCAAACCCAGACAGACTGCTGACTGAATTTGCCAAGTTCAAACACACAACTGAGCTGATTAGCTCTCAGCTTGTCTTGAGTCAGCTCATGTTCCAAAACCTTCAGCCTCAATGCAGTCTGTCTGCTTCTTCACTTCACTGTTTTTTTTTTTGAAGAAAATAAAAAGAGCCAGCCAAGGGGTTTTAATACTTTTTTTCTTGTGGTTTACTACTTATTTCTGTTTATTAGGTAGTAAGTCTCAAGTCCTTTGCCTGAAGCAGAAGCTGCTTCTTCTGTTCTGCCCTGCACTGTGCTCTTCTCCTTGAATCCCTTAAGTTGCCTTAATGCTGCCTGCCCTTCTGATTGTTCTTCCTAAATTGCTTCAGCTTGCTAAGCTGCCTTCTTCACCACTCCATTAGCACCCCTGTATCAAATTTTGCTGCCTCAGCCTGGCTTCCATTCCAAGCTCCTTGAACCTCCTCTCCTCCCTCAGGTGCCAGCCAGAAGCCCAGCTACTTTCCCACCACTGCAGCTGCAGTTTCCCGAACCCTCAGTTGGCCCACTCATTCCCTGCCTTGCCCACCTGTGATGCCCGACTTTCTTTTCCTTTGTAGCAGCAACCCCGACTACTCCTCAATCTTACAAGTAACTTCAGTTCCCCAAGAATGTTTTCTTGTGCAGAGATGTGACTCTGACAGAGCCTATAACTGTAAAACGTAGCCAGTAGCCACAGCTTGGTCCTGCTGAAACACTCAACTAATGACTCGGCAACTGTACTAGTCACTCCTCCCACTACATTAAGTTATGCTGTACTCAAGAGACATACACCACCTGATCACAGAACAGTTGATCAGGTGATGCGTGTCTGAACGAAGCATGCACGTGCAGTCCATCACATGCAGATGGAAGACAGTCGCATGTGCTGCCGCCTGCAACCTGAACTCAGCCCCCCCAAGCAAGTAGCGAGGATGAACATAAGGAGGTATAGCCAGCTGTGAGTGTGATCTGCACTGCGCCGGCACCGTAGTAGCAAAATACAGTGAGTGAACAAATATTTAAAGGGCAGTGTGAGTCAGGGAGAACTTACAAGAGGTGCCGGGGCTCAGCCCCGGAATGAAAAGTGGTGCCGGGGCTGGACCCCAGCTAGCACCAGCACAAATTAAGCACTGCCAGTACCTAAACTTCACTGGACACATAGACTCCATACTAAAAAGCTGCACCCCAAATTAAGTGCCCTTACAGGAGCCGAAGCTGCCTACCTCTACAGGCCAGGTGGGAGATTGTCCAGAAAATGTTACTACCCATCTTTGACTACTGTGACGTAGTCTACAGTGCCACACTAAAGTCATCCTTAACCAGATTGGACACCCTTTTCAATGCTTTCTGTCGCTTTGCTCTGGATGTCCCTTCCTTAACCCACCACTGTGATTTACATCGCTCTCTAGCTTTTCCTTCCCTGGAAAACCGCCATCTTGCCCACTGCATAGAATTTGCCTCTAAGTTCTGGTTTGATATGCTTCCCCCTTACCTTGCCTCCTCACTGTCCTCCTGCCCCATTGCCCCTCACTGCCTCAGATTCAGTGACTCCCGCACCCTAGCTATACCATGGTGCACCACCTTTGTAGGCCAATCGTCATTCTCCTATAGGTTTCCTAAGCTCTGGAACTCAATGCCTCATCAAATCAGGCACTCCTCCTCCCCATGGTCCATTTCAACCTCCCTCCTCAACTGCCTCTCTCCATCCTGCAGCTGTTCTTAATTTCCTATCTGGCTCCTCACACCTCCTAATTTCCTCTCTGGCTTTCCCATCCCCTTTCATAGCCTAGCACTTAATGTGAGGTGAAACCAATGTACTTTATTGCACTTCCTTGTCTGCATTGTACATAGTAAGTCTGCAGTGCTGTTGATTTGCACCTCTCACATCAAGTCCCAGGGTATATCTAATTCTACTAACTGATGTATTATTTATTTATTTTTTACTCTGTTGCTTCTCTGTTTTATATTACTTTTGGAAATGTGTTGTTGATTATTGTATATATATGTTTCTGTAATATTGCTTGGAAATGTGGTTTTGATTACTGTACTCCCATGTTCCCCTTCCCCCAGGATGCTCCATGAGATGAGCAATTTTATATTGTTCAATGTGCCTTTCCTGGTGAAATGTTTCAATAAATAAATAAATAAATAAATAAATAAATAAAATAGTTATGTTTTCTGTTGAGCCTTAGGTAGATGAGGGCACACAGAGTTTATTTCCCAGAGTGTTAGCAGCCACTTGAAGAGGAAGGTCTGGAGCCTGAAGATCTGGAATGGCTGCTTCTTGGTCAGGGTTCTTTTTTGTACTTAAGGGCTAAAACTGATTTGATAGTTCCAGCTGGCGTTGATTCAGGGTGTGTAGTTATGCTTCCACTCATGCCTAGGATGGAAAAATATCCGCAGTTGCTAAGGCATAAGAGACATCAGAAGGACTTGTAAAGTACCTGATCTGACCATTTGAGTAAAACTTATGTTTGGCAGGTGGAAGCAATGAGCTTTTGATTCCTTTAGCTCTTAAAGTAGCTTTAACCTGATCAAAGGATTTCCTTTGTTGTTGGGCGATTTGACTGAAATCCAGATAAGTCTGTTTCAAATCCAAGCATGACATTAGCACCAACAGTGCAACTATGAAGAAGCATGCTATAAAGCAATGTTTGCATTTGGCTGTGATTCCTTTCCCAGGCAAGTAGGCAGTAATTGCACTGGAAATGTTTAGGTGGCAGAACTCTCACATCTATATTTCTCAGTGGGAGAACTGTTATTTTAGGTGGTGGAACTCTCCTATGGTATTCAACAGAGAAAGGTAACAGGAGTGCAGGAGCTCTCACACAATTTTGTAAGAGGTGGTGGGACTGAATTTCTGTGGGTTCCTGCCCAATTTAACTCCTGCAGTTAGGCACTTAAGAAGTTTGGTCCCTACCAAAATGTCTGGGAGGGCAGTTGCCCAGTGAACAAGAGCCAATCCTGGGTCACCACCTTCCCAGGTCTGAGGAGCGGGAAGGAGGTGACCAATGGACTTTGGCCCAAGGCTAGAAGGGATAGGAGTAGCCTGGAGCAGGGAAGGGCAAAGACCAGGCTATTTAGGGTCTCAGCACTAGAGGATCTTCCTCTTTTGTGTCTAGACAATGGAAGAAACACTAAGAAGGGTTTCCCTACACATTCAGGTAAGGCTAAATTGGGTCTTGGGCCAAAGTTAGGCTCTGAGCCTATGGGCTTGGGTGGGATTGCCGGGAGCGGACAATGGGGTGGAAGTAAATCAGGCTAGAGGCCAAAAACCTGCTAATCATTCAAGAAATATATATATATATATTATAATAAAAGACACGCTTTGTGAGTAGATATATGTGGTTTGTTTTTATAAATAATTACAGTGGCAATATTCTTTACAGCTACGGCTTCTCTATTTGCTCAGTGGGGTGACCTGTTCATTGTTGGCAGGCTCTGCCTGCAGCCGGGGTGGAGCCTTGGCCTTGTGCCAGGCACTGGGGAGGAAGAAAGGGCCTTTTATTGCTGGGGCCTGGATTTTTGTCCTAATCAGAATGCAGGTGGGGGGGAGAGCCTTCTCTTGGTGGGATGGGCAAAGCAATAGAGCCACCCATGCCATACCCATAAAATAAGAGGCTAGAAGGGGAGTAGCACTTCCTGTGGTCACCCATGCCTACCAAAAAAAAAAGAAGAAAAAAATATATATAAAGAAAAAGGAGAAACTCTAGTGTTTAAAAGTACCTCACCTGCAAATAACTCCCAGACTCTGGGCTAGCCAGCTGCTGAGTCTTACATGGCCTGGCTCCTCTGCTTTCCTAGTTGATAGTGGGGGTTGACCAGATTGAGGTCCCCAGGACATCTCCTCAGCAAGTGGGTTTTTGAGGAGTCAGTAGGGCTGCATGGGCCACCAGGTTTAGCTTTTGCCCCAGTTCCACTTGCTGCAGGGTGGGGGCCAGGCTGCGGGTGGGAGCATCTGTTTCTGGCAGCTCTCCTTCTCCAGTTTGGTGGTCGGTTCAGCCATGGGGGGTGTGGGTTGGCCCAGGCAGTAGCTCCAGTGGGGCTGACATCCTCTCTTAGACATGGCAATTTTCTCTGGGGGCGGGAGGATTAGGTTGCATCCACAACAGAATGGTAGAGTGTAATCATGTGCCGTGCATGTGCAGTAGGCTCAGTCTCTGCCCTCTATGGTGACCATATTAAGGATGGCTGCTGCACAGGCTGTGGCAGCCAGTGCAGTTTTTTGGTTTCAGGGGGAAGGAAATGGGGAATCAGCTCCATGTGGGTGGTGCAGGCTATGGGGGTCTACAAGGCTTCAGTTGTTATTCTACATAGTTTCACATAGGAGCAAAGGTTCATACTCCGCTTGGGAGTTTAAAAAATAAATGAAACAAATAACTGATTATGTAAAAAAAAGGGATGGGAAGGGGGGCCTTTTAGATGACTCAGTCTAACAGCAGCAGATGCTTTGGGGCGTGGTTTTGGGGGTTGCCAGGAGGACATCAGGGGTAGGGGTACATAACCAGCATGATGTAGGGAATATGCCAAAAAAAAAGTAAAGGGGCAATATGGAGGCCTCAAGGGACAGTGGGCTTTTGTGCTCCCCTGGAAGGTGTTTGCTGTAGGTCACACAGGGAGAGTTTTGCTCACACTAATGTTGCAGTTTTTTCTGTTTTCAACAAGTGGGCAAGATTCTGTTTCTGGGGCAGGATTGAACATGAGTGGCAAGGGTGAGGCAACACGGCAAGGGAGCACTGAGGCGCAGGCCTCTATGAACCCGGGTCAGCTAGACTCAACCACTCAGGGGTTCAGAGACACCCTGCAGCGACTGATGGAATTGGGCAGCCCCAACTGGCTCCAGGTAGCCATGCAGGAAGTGCCAGCCCAGCAAAGGGGGATGCCTAATGCCACATGAGCTTCCAAAAGGACAAGGAAACCCTTGAAGAAGATGCAAGAAGCACTTGCAGCTAGAGAAGACCAGAAGATGGTGGCTGTGGAAGAATGTCCAGCGGGGCTGCTGGAGGCAATGGTTGAAGACCAGGAAGTCACGATTGTTAAAATGGTAGACAGAGTTGTGCACACGGAGGACAGTGCAGGCGAGGGAACCAGCGCAGTACCTTTGATGGCATTGCCAGATGGTGAGTTGGGTGAAGGGCAAGTTCTGGCTAATGTGCAAGGGGACAAGTGGAGATTGGGGTGGGCCAGGAAAATAAAGGACCCATTCTGCCCCAGACACACTCAGGTGAGGAATAAGGATGGGGGGGAGGTGACATCAGTGGTGGGCAGATGCTTGTTGGAAAAGGCCTTATGCTGGGTGCGTGAGGAGGCAAGGAGTTTAGCACATGGGGGAGTCCTGGGAAGAGCATCTGCCAGGCCAGGACACCCCTGCAGTGGCTCTAGGACCAAAGGCCACTGGGCAACAGGGTTGGTGGCCCTTGCCAATCCCGTGGTTCCCTCCATTTTTCCCAGACACGCTTCCCAAGGTGGCTGGGCAGGCTACACCAGGTAAGGGGGGATTGGGGCCCTCCCCTCCCACAGCAGCATTCCAGATGTGGCCATGGGGCCCCTGGGGTATATAACAATTTTTTTTTGGGTGGCAATGTGGGAAACAATGTGGCAGTGTCCCAAGCACCCACCTCGGCTACTGTCCAGGTGACGGCCCAAGGGTTGACTGGAGGGAGCATCGTAGCAAAAGCTAATGAGCTGTCACAGGCCAGAGGGTCAATGGTGCAGGCTGGTGTAGACAATACTGTCAGGTAGGTGTGGGGTCTGGGGGCTGCAGTGGCTGAGCCAATGGCTGGGGCACAGCAGGCAGGGGGGACCATACCAACCACCTCGGCCATGACACAAGTGCCCACAGAGGCCACATCCTCAACGTCAGAGCAGGACCATTGGGCCTACCTCATGGTGGATGACCCAATGGACACCCACCTGACCCCTGCTATCCCAGAAAAGATTTGGAATGGGGAGTATACAGAGATATTTGAATTATTACACAGGGAATTGCTGGACAGTGGAGACAAAGATAGACTGAAGCAGGAGGAGCTGCAACAGCCTAAGGTGCTGCACACATTCGAACATTGGTCACCAGCCTTCAATATCTTTGTCTCCATCTACTGCATCAAGTTCCCACAAAAGATACGGCAACTGCTCAAGTATAGGGACACCATCAATTCTGCTCACCTAGCATTTGAGAGTAATGCGTGGTTGAGGTATGATGAGCTTTTCCACATAAGAATACCACGATCTCCAGAGATGCAATGGGATGAAATCAACCACGATTTGTGGTGTAGGCGCATGACTCGGGCTAAGCTCACAAAACGTTGCCTACACAGCTAGTGAGCACATAGTGGCTAAGGCCACCTGGCTGGGGCAAAAATGGGTTGGCATCTGTAGAAAGAACAACACGGGAAGTGTTTTCGAGACTACTGCAAATTCCGGCATGAGTGCAGCAGCTGTGGTGGTAAGCACAAAGCTAGCACCTGCCAAGGGGGAAGGGGGCTACAAGAAAGGTAAAGGCCAGCTGGCCAAAGGTAAGCAAGGAGACAAGTATGCCAAGTGGCCTGGCAGGGTTGCCAATAAGAATTGACTGCATGGCGGGTTGATTTGACCACTACCCTTGCAGAAAAGACACAGAGTACTTGTTTGAGGATTTCTCTTCTGGTTTCCGCATTCCCTACCAGGGCTCCCGGGTATGTACCACAGCATGCAATCTGAAATCGGCAAGGTCGCTCAGTCATATGGTGGCAGAGAAGGTATGAAAAGAGGTGGCCACTGGGAGGGTAGCGGGACCGTTTGAAAATCCTTCACTGAGCCCCTTATGGATCTCCCCATTGGGGGTATTTCCTAAGAAGACACGAGGTGAATTCCGGCTAATCCACCACCTATCATATCTGAAGGGGCTTCAGTGAATGATTTCATTAGTGCGGAGGACAGTGCAATGAGCTGTGTGTCTTCTGATACAGCAGTCAAGCTCATACAAAAAGCTAGCAGGGGGGCTCATCTGGCTAAGAGCAACACACAGGATTATGACCTGCTGGGATTTATATTTGAAGGACAGTTTTACTATGACATGTCAATGCCAAAGGGGTGCTCATTTTCCTGTGCAGCCTTTGAGGCTTTCAGTCATTTTATTGGAATGGGTCACCAGGCAACACAATGGGAATAGTCTTATCACACATAAGTTAGATAATTTCTTGTTCATTGGGGCCCTGAATATGGAGGCATGCGTTGCCATGCTAGCCTCCTTTTCCCAGCTCATGGATTGGTTTGGCATGCTGCTGGCACACGACAAAACAACAGGTCCAGTCAACAGGTTCACTTACCTTGGTGTGGAGCTGGACACAGTCCACATAGTGTCTCGATTGCCACTAGAGAAGGTTTCTCATCTGGGACAGTTGGTGGCAGAGGTCCAGGGCACCAAAAAAGTCACATTAAAGATGCTGCAGTCACTGATTGGGCATCTGAATTTTGCATGTAAAGCAGTTTTGCCTGGGAGGCCTTTCCTGAAACAGTTGTCATGGGCTACAAGGGGAGCTTTACAATGCACCACCACATCAGGGCATTGGCTGACATAAAAGCAGAACTAGCAGTGTGGGACACCTTCCTTCAGCACTTCAATGGGGTCTCGATATGGCAGGCAGGCTCAGAGTTCAACCACGATTGCCATATGGCTGCAGACGCAGCCAGGGGCATTGGCTTTGGGACATACTTCCAAGGCTCCTGGTTTGCAGGCACCTGGGATGACAGCTGGACGGAAGTGGGTCTCATGAAAAATGTGACTCTGTTACTGTTTTTTTCCCATTTTGGCCACAGTTTTTGTTTGGGGCGATTAAGTTATTTTCCAGTCCGACAGTATGGGGGTGGTAGCCTTATTGAACACTCAATCATCCAACTTTAGTGAGGTGATTAGGCTACTGAGAATCTTCATCCTGAGGTGCCTGCAACTTAGTGTCCTTTAGGGCAATTCAGGTTCCAGGGGTTTTGAATGTAATCACGGATGCACTGTCTCGATTGCAGTTTGACCACTTCCAGCAAATGGCACTGGCAATAGAAAAACACCCTGTCCAAGTGCCGGCTTTTCTGTGGCAAGCAGCGATCCAAGAATGGCCAACCTGGTATGACACGCTCTGGCGTAAGCATGGAGCACACACAAAGTCCTTTTGGGAATTCTGTGGGGAGAGATACCCAAACTACGAGTTATTGCAATTGCCTCAGTTGTTGCAATAGTTTGTGCACCACATGACTGAGGAAGAAAGGGCCTCATCTTACATCCGCAGCCATTTGTCGGGCATCGCATTCATGGCTAAGATGCATGGTTTCCGGGACATAGCAGGATCTTTCACTATATGGAAGATGATAGAAGGGTAGCATAGAATTAGGGGGACCAAGAAGGACAGGAGGTATCCAGTGGACAGTCAGATGTTGCTTGAGATATTGGGCAAGCTGTGAGGGATCTGCTCGTCTGAGGATGAAGTAAGACTCTTTAAAGGGTTGTTTGCCTATGCCTTTTTTGGCACTTTCAGGGTTTCAGAATTAGTGGAGGATCCCATCATGCAGACCAGACACAACTTGCAATGGGGGGATGTCACATTACTGGAGGATGCGGTACAGTTATCGCTGAGCCAGTCAAAGACAGTGCAGTTTGACCCCTTAAAAATTATAATTTTCCATCTTACACAAGGATACATCTTTTACCCATGGGCCTTCATCAAAGACTACATGGAGCACAGAAGGGTTGGGAGTGGCACCTTTTTCACCCATGCAGATGGAAAACCAGTGACCAGATACCAGTTCAGGGTGGTCTTTAGGAAAGGGGTTAGGGTGGCAGGCTGAGACCCTAGGTATTTCAATGCACACTTATTCTGGATTGGGGCCGTTACTGAGGCGGCTAGGCTGGGCTGCCAGGAGGCTGAGATTAAAATGATTGGACGCTGGCAGTCAAAGGCCTACAAAATGTACATAAGGCCTAGACCAGGGGAGTTGGAAAAGGGCATGCCACATTAAATGTTTTTCATTAGTAACTGCTTTGGTTTATCTTACAGGTGCACCTCCCGGAATCAAAAAACTTTTATGTGGTTGGCCACTCCTTTATTAGGAGAGTGTGCACTTGGGCATCACATCAGGGACAAGGAGATCAACTGGGCATCCTGGCAGAAAAAGCAAAGGTGCACTGTTGTGGAGTACCATGTATGAAGTGGGGGAACTTCATTCCAGCCTTAAAAAAGCTGGGGTTAATTAGGGTGCCACCACAGGGTTTGATACTTCACTAATAGGGTAACGATCTAGGGAGTCTGTCATCTATAGATGTGATGTGGGGGATCATGGTAGGCCTAGGTTGGTTGAAGAGGAACATGCCTGTCACAAGGTTAGCCTGGTTGAGGATCATACCGCAGCGAACATGGAGAAAGGGTCAAGCAAGTAGGCCACTTTGGAGGGTCCACAGGGAGGTAAATAGGGCGGTGACGTGTTTCTGCCTTCCTAGGAGATACAGGTCATCTGCCACCGGGATCTAGCAATAGGAATGGAGAGTTATTTTGATTCAGATGGGGTGCACCTGTCAGACATAAGGCAGACAATTTTCAACCTGAGTATACAGGGGGGTGTGGCTAGCCGGCAAGCATGGAGGATGCTTGCTAACTCAGCTCCCTGGGGTGGTGGCACTTAAACATTATTTCATGCTGCAAAACTGACTTTGGGCTACCTCTCTGGTGATATTATATCTCCCTGAACTGATGGCTTCCAGTAAATTGAAAAACCACCAAGCAATCTGCAGTTTGGATCCAGGATACTGACCAACAGAATTGAGAGCAATCCATGCATTTCAAGGCCTTCCTCACTGAGTGCTAGTGCAGACGGGATGCTGCCTGAGTCTAACATGATGGAACTCACTAAATCACTAGCGGAGGTTCCTGACACCTTGGCGCAAATACAGAGTAACATGAAGGCAGGATTTCATAATTTAAATACACAGTTCACGTACCTTCAGTTGGTTACCAGGCTGACAGAGACCACATCCACGCATACTTCACAAATCTGCGAGCTGGAGCAGAGAGTAAGTGACATAGAGGACTCCTACGCGGGCATCACGGCTGAAATAAACAGCCTACTGTGTACCATGGCAGACCTCCTAGAGTGCTTAGATGACCAGGAGAACCGCTCTCGAAGATCGATTATTCGGATCATTGGGCTGCCCGAGGGGCTAGAGAGGTGGAACCAAAATGCAGAAATCCACCGATGGCTTATTAAGCAATTAGGCCTCCTGGAGAAGGCCATGGGATTTTAAATCGAACAAGCACATCGTATGGACCTACCTCCTAATCCAGGGGATCACCCCTGACATTGCTTAATTAAATATTTGTGATTCAGGGACAAAGAGACAGTGTTACAGAAGGCCAGAGAAGTTGGCCCCTTAAAGGCTGAGAATTCCACACTATATGTCTATCAGGATTATAGTCAGGATCTCCAGATGAAGTGGCAAAAGTTCAACCTGGTGAAAAACAAGCTCTATAGACTGGGATGGAAATTCTCCATAGCATACCCAGCCCATTTGCAGGTGGTCAGCCTGGACAGAGCCCTCGGTTCTTCACTTGCCACAAACTGGCGGAGAAATGGCTCGAGGAAGAGGAGACCAGGAGAGGTCGAGCGAGGCCGAATGCTGAGTGAGCTGTGTACAAACTATTATAATTTTAGCATTTGTTATTTGTTTAGGAATGTTTGTGTGTTTATCTGAGTAGTTGGCCTCTCTGTTTAAGTACTCCTGGGGATCTTATTTCTTCCTCGAGTGTTAAACATTATTCTTGACTGTGCTAGGTGGCTATGATTATTAGGGTTTGTAAATGGGCCAGCAGCATTCTTAATGCCCCTGACCAGGTCTGGGGCTCAGGTGCCAGCAGGGAGTATCTCATTTCTCTGGAGCACACTCAAACTAGGTGCACTGCGTGGGTGTCACTGCCTCAGGGCTGTCTGTGTGGCTAGACCTCAAGCAGAGGAGAGCTGTTTGCAACAGTTATGTGGGGATGAAGAGCCATCTGAGAACTAAGGGTACTGTTTAGTGCGCATACTAAAGGCTGGTTTCCACAGAATGTACAGTTTGGATTTATTAGAGCTGTTATCTGAGAATCCTGGTGCATACTGGTGCTCTTCTCATAAATGAAGTATCATGCCCAACCGTGCCTGGGGTTATGAGTTCCAGTGGGTTGGCGCCTTGCTCTTCCCAGTGCTCCTTGCCATCAGCCATCTTTGGTGCCAGGGAACAATATCTATCTGCTACACTGTGATCACTGACGAGACTCTGGGTTGTATTTATACTTATTTCAGGCTAACTACACCTGTTCAGTTTGTAGCCAATATATTTAATATCAAGGTTAAGTGGAGGTCTAGACTCCTTTGTTGCCTGACCGAAGGTTTTCTACCATTCTGAATACTCTGTTCTGCAGCTGATTTGGAATTTTTCTTGTGCCTTTGGGCTAACACCCCCCTTCCAACTTAGGCCCTGTCTACACTACACCGCTCAGGTCCGGTAATGGATGCAAACCATTACGGCCCGGGAGCGGTGCAGTGTGTCCACACTGCAGCGGTGTCCATTATGGGACTGGTACTGCTGGTCCACACTGCGAGAGTCGGGTGACCATTATGGCAGCACCCAATCCCACAATGCAGCTTGATCTGTGCTAGGGGACTGGTACCACGCGTCCACACTACAGCCGGTAACATTACTGAGGAGTAACTGGTTTCATAACCGTTGTTGAAACCACCTCATATGTGGTTTCAACAACGGCTATGAAAATGCCTTCTGTAATGTTACAGGTGTAAATGCAAACTGTTGTGATAATGGTTTGGGCCCTCTGTAACATTACAGAGGCATAGTGTGGACAGGGCCTTAGTGGCTAGCAACGTGGGCAGAAGTTGCTGGGGCTGCCTAATGTTTGAAATGGGAATGCTGGTGGATTTTTACTCGCAGGGGGGCTTTCAGTTCTGCTTGAACTGAAGCAGGGATGTGCTATTAGTGTATTGGGGGGAGGGTTTGGGGAGAATTACTCATATGGGGGGAAGGTGACTGGGCTACAGAGGTCCAGAGCATACAGCTCTTTACATTTGTGAGAGAAGGGGAGGCGTCCACTCAGAGGCATCATATCTTGCTGTTCTTGGTGTATGCTGAGTTGGAACCTCTTTTAAAGGCACTATCACTGGCCCAAATACTCTGGTTACATTGTTGGGGGCTGGCAGTATAGCCTAGAGGTTAGAGTAATGAGCTGTGAATGAGCTTGGTACATCCAGCAAACCAGACCTTGGTTTGATTCTTACAACCTCCACTTGTATTCTGTGTGACTCTGAGCAAGTCACCTAACTGCCCAGTGCTCCCAGGTCACCCCTGAAAACAGGCAGTTGTGCCTAGTGGGCCTTACCTGGTTACCAAAGACTAAAATAAAATAAAAATAAAATACATTTTGGGGTTTTCTGGTTCTGTTGTTGGGGGGGAGGGGGCTGGGTTATATGGAAAAAGAGTGTGGACACTTATATGTTGCATACCAGAAAAGAATACAGTTGTAGAATGCTGTTTAACAATGGGGGATGACATTAATTGTATATCCTGGAATAGCAATGGCCTTTAATCTATTATAAAATGTTAGAGGGCAATGGCAGAAGTTCGTAGGTGTAAGGGGTCACTGGTCTTATTGCACAAAACCCACTTTTCTAATCCTGAGTTGCAGAAAACAGCTGACTTTATAGGCGGAAGTTGGGTATCTTCAACTTTTTCCTCTAAGGCTCGGGGTGCCTCCATTTGGATTCCCAGGGGTTCCACATTACAAATTCTGGATGAATTGGTGGATCCATTTGGTCGCTATGCCCTGACACAGATTGAGGTCCCGGGTAAGGGAATTATTCTAGTAGGCTCCATATATGCTCCAAACATGGAGAATCCTGGCTTTTTTCAGAAACTAGACATGTCCAGCTGGGAGGGTCCCTTGTACTAGGGGGTGATTATAACTGCATCATTGACACAATTCTAGATCATTCTAACATAACCCCAGTGCACAAGTCCCACAATGCAAAAGCTCTAGAGGTCTTACAAGGTGATTTTGATCTGGTTGACGCCTGGTGACACCTACACCCCATGGGATGGGAATATAGCTTTTATTCTCATGCCCACAACTCTTACCCCTGCTTAAACAGGTTGTTGCTTTCGACTGCCTTATTAACTCATGTAGGGGATGCAGGGTATCTGCCAATTTTAATATTGGATCATGCCCTACACTTTATCAGTATCCATGGCTCTGGACCTCCTGCAGGTGTTAAAGCCTGGAAACTGGACCCGCTCCTTTTGCTGAACCAGGAATACCTCTCATACATGGGGGCAATCCTACAAGAATTTTTAAAATTCAACCGCTGGGGAGAGACCTCCCACTGTGCATGGTGGGAAGACTTGAAGGAATATGTCAGAGCTCAGACTATCTCCTTTGCGGTGCAAGCAAAGTGAACCACCACTAGAGATCTAGAATTTCTCAGGAGGAAAATTGTGGCCTGTGAAAGAGCACATAAGTTAAACCCCACAGCAGCCCTATATAATGTTGTCCAAAATTTAAAATGGAAGTTTAATACCCTTTCCAGAGCACAACTGGAGAGAGCCATCCTTTTATCTAATGCAGGGCAGTATTTTGATGGGGATAGGGCTGAGAAATACCTGGCCTGGCAGCTAAAGAGAAGGAAATCTGCTAAATCCATAAGCCAAATTCAAGATGCCCAGTGGACTATAGTAAGAGGCATCAGGGATATAGCCTACTACAAATCACTTTACTCCTCCAAATGCAGCCCCATGCAGTTGGACTATGATCGTTTTTTTGCTGTGACCCCCCCTTAATTGGATTAGTGAAGAGGAAGCTATGACCCTGGACTCCCCCTTAAACAAACAAGAAATGAAGCTGGCTCTGAAGTCCCTATAAAGTGGAAAAGCTCCGGGACCTGATGGCCTCCCAATAGACTTTTATAAAGTTTTTGAGAGCTACATCTTGGAACCCTTGTTTGATGCCCTTGAGGAGGGTTTGTGGAAGGGAGAGCTGCCCCCCTCCAAATGGTCCGCGGCCATTACTGTATTGCCCAAACTGGGTAAAGATCTTGCTTTATGCCCCTTGTATAGGCCAATTTTGGTGCTCACTGCAGATTATAAAATCTTGACTAAAGCTCTTGCATCCAGATTGGAGGTGGTACTGTCATCTGTCATGCACCTGGATCAGTCTGGTTTTGTTAAAGATCGTATGGGCAAACACAACATCCGATGAACCCTTAATTTTATATTCTGGTGGGCATGAGTTAAGAGTTCTCATGGAGCAGTGGTAGTGGCACTTGTCACTGAGAAGGCCTTTGTCCATGTGGAGTGGGGGGTTTCTGTTTAATACCCTGGATTGACTGGGAGTGGGCCTTACTTTCTCCTTATCGGTGCGAGCGCTGTATCAAGTCCCTTCAGCTCAGGTCATGGTCGGGGGTGTATTGTCGAGCCCCTTCCAGCTGGGCAGATGAACAAGACAGGGATGTCCATTACCTCCCCTACTCTACATATTGTCATTGGAGCCCTTGGGAACAGCACTAAGGGCACATGCAGGGATTAGGGGGTTCTGGAGTTGGGTAGGGAACATAAAATTGACATGTGCGCTGATGATCAGCTGTTGTACTTGCAGAACCCTGCTGAGGACTTGCCAGGTGTTCACACATTAATGCCCACTTTTGGTGCTATATTGGGACACAAGGTCAATTGGTCCAAGAGTGAGCTGTTGCCGGTGGGAACCTTGGAACGTGCACAGTTGATAGTTCAATTGGGGGGGCTCCAGATGGTTTAGAAACTATGATATCTAGGGGTACAAATCTTGGCATCAACAGGGGACCTGTACAAATTAAACCTGAAGCCACTCTTGTCTGAAATAGCTGAGGACTGTGGAAGATGGATGGCCTTGCCTATATCACTGCTGGGTAGAGCTGGGGTTATTAAAATGTCAGTACTACCCAGGCTGTTATACAAAACCCTCCCCATTAGATTGCCACAACTTTATTTCAAACAATTGGATGCTATAGTGCACACATTTTTATGGCAATTGGGGCATGCTAAAATTCCACGGGCCTCATTACAAAAAAAGCCTGGAGAGGGAGGGGTGGGGCTCCCACATTTTAAATTCTACTACTGGGCTGCTCAACTATTTATTTATTTGGCTTTTATATCAACTGGGAAACCCAGCCCTATCTGCCCTTGGCTAAGCCTAGAGGAAGATATGCTAGTGGGTAATTTTCAAAATTACTGTATATATTGGTTGGGAACCTGTGAGAACTAGAGCCAGTGCGACTGTGCAATCCCTTTACTGCCACTACTTTGTCAATTTGGACCTATGCACATAAATCGGGTTCGCAGGGGGTAATTCCCCTAACCTCAGTATACTTTGTTTTATATGGTCTGGGGGAGGGTGTATTGCCAGGATGCTGCAGAGACTGTGGGCATGGAGGAAGAGAGGGCTGGTCATAATTAATCAGCTATATGAAGGTGGGTTGATGAAGAGCTTCACTCAGCTACATGACCAGTGGAGCATACCAGTAGGGGATTTCTTTCTCTACCTGTTAGTCAGAAACCGGTGTAGTGACAACCTCACCGCTGCCAACAAGTGGATGGACTCCTGTCTGTTAGAGGAGGAAGTATTCCACCCCAGCCAGCTAGTAAACCATTGGCTACTTATTACCAAGCCCTTATCGGCTCTCTTCCCCATATGTGCACCTCCAGTTTGGACAAATGTAGTGCTGACCTATGTCTGTTATTAAACCAAAAAACATGGGATCTGGTTTGCACTCATTATCTTCAGTGCTTCCACAGTAATAAACTACAGCACATTCAGCTTTAGTTTATGCATAGGGCATATGTAACCCCTAAATAGCTAAACAGGGTTGCATTACCTTTACCATTACCATCACTATCTGTGTTTACATTTGCGCTTGCGCTAGTGTTTCCATTTGTGTCACCTCTATCGTTACCATTATCTTTTGCATTTGAGTTACCATTTGCGTTACCATTTGCATTCCCATTTGCATTTGCATTCCCGTTACTGTCACCATTATCCTTTGCATTTCCGCTTGTGTTTTTGTTACCATTTGCATTACTGTTTCTTTTGCGTCACCGTTGATGTTACTGTTACCGTTTGCATTTGCGCTTCCATTTGCGTTACCATTACCGTTTGCATTTTCATTATCAATTGCGTTACCATTTGTGTTTGCGTTTATGTTTGTGCTTGCTTTTCCATTATCATTTGCATTACCATTTCCTTTTGCGTCACTGTTGGCGTTACCATTGCTGTTTGCATTTGTGCTTCTGTTTGCGTTACCATTACCATTTGCATTTTTGGTACCGTTTCTGTTACTATTTGCATTTTCATTACTGTAACTGTTAGTGTCTGCATTTGTGTCCATGTTTCTGTTGGCGTTACTATTACTGTGTGCATTACTGTTACCATTTGCGTTTGCGTTACCATTTGCATTACCATTTGCGTTTATGTTACCATAACTGTTACTGTTTGTGTTTCCATTCACATTTGCGTTGCCATTCCTGTTACCAATAGCATTTGCGTTTGTGTCACCATGACCATTACCATTACTGTTTGTGTCTCTCCTACCATTACCATTAGTGTTTGCATTTCTCTTTGTATTTCCATCACGGGTACCGTTACCATTACCATTAGCGTTACCATTTGCATTTGAGTTTGCATTAGTGTAACCATTTGCATTTCTGTTACCATTTGCATTTCCATTTGTGTTTGCATTACCGTAACCGTTTGCGTTTCTGTTACTGATTGTGTTAGTGTTTCCTTTTGCGTCACTGTTAGCGTTACTGTTTGAATTTGCACTTGCGTTTGCATTACCATTTGCATTTGTGTTACCGTTTGAGTTACCATTTGCATTTGTGTTTCCATTTGTGGTACCGTAACTGTTACTGTTTGTTTGCCTTTCTGTTCACGTTTGCATTGTCATTACTGTTTGCATTACCATTACCGTTATCATTACTGTTTGCATTTACATTTGTGCTTGTATTTCCATTACTGTTTGTGTTAGCGTTTCTGTTTGCATCACCTTTACTGTTATTTGCATTTGCATTACCATAACCATTAGCATCTGTGTTTGTGTCCATGTTTCCATTGGCATTACCATTACCATTTGCGTTTGCATCACCATTACTATTAGCGTTTGCATCACCATTACTATTAGCATTTGCATTTGTGTTACCATAACCATTTGTGTTTCCTTTCATGTTTGCATCACCGTGATTGTTACTGTTACCGTTTGCATCTCTCCTACCATTACCGTTAGCTTTTGCATTTCTCTTTGCATTTCCTTCACGATTACCATTACTGTTAGTGTTACCATTTGTGTTTGCCTGTGCTCTTGCATCACTGTTACCATTAGCGTTAGAGTTTGTGTTGTGGTTTGCGTTACCATTACCATTAACGTAAGTGTATGTGTTTCCACTTGCGTTACTGTTACCGTTGCTGTTAGCGGTACCATTAGCATTACTATTATCATTGGCATCAACATTACTATTACCATTAGTGATTGCTTTACCATTACCATTAGCATCACTGTTACAGTTAGCGTTACTGTTATGGTTATTATGCAGACATGGGCAGCATGGTGGGAGTGTGGGGCCCAGAGGGCCTTGCGCACCCACCACCACAAACCATTCACTATTTATAGTGCACATTCTCAAAAAGAAGGGGAAATTCATGGCAAAAAACTCTGTTAATGCATCAGTTCGGTTTGTTCCACAGTGGCAAAAAGCAGGGAAATTCAGTGTTAGGGTTCAAAACCCTAACTTCGCATTACCCCCACCCCACCACCACCACACACACACATACATGCAAGTAGGAGAAGGACCAAGGCAACACAACCAATCACACACAACCAGCAGGAGGTCTATGCCTCTGTTAGCATAGCAACCATGGAAAAAACTGAAGTTCGGGTATCATACAGTATTTCCAAACTTGTTTCAGCAGGTTACTTCACCTAAAGGTGAACCAAGCTGCCAGTAGTGAAAACTGTGTACCTCGTCTCGTTTTCAACATATGGGTGACGAAAGGCGTAATGGGTGTTGCAATGTTAGCCTATGAGAAATTGTTCAGTTTTGGAACCATGTAACTTTGTCGTCCTGAACTATTTTTGCAGCAAAGCAGCAAAAGGCACATCTGTGGGACAATGGTATGCCACCCTGCAAATCTCAGTCCAAAGGACCCAACCGTTTGCTTGCAGGAGGATGGAAAAGATGTGCAGTTATCAGGAGCATAATTTCACAAAATACTTTTGCAAACATGAAAGTTTCACAAACAGAATACACGCCACTGTCGCATTTGTGAAAACGTGTAAAATGTTTTCGCAAAATACTTTCGCAAACACAAAAGTGTCGCAAATGTATAGCACAACACTTTCGCATTTGCGAAAGTATTTTGTGTCACTATTTTCAGGAAATGTCCAAAATCCTGTTTTGGGGCTTGTAAATCCCCAAAAAGCATACGTATAGTTTGTGTTGTGTGTTGCTGGGAGCGTGAGGCCAAGATGCCCAGTTCTCCATACTGATATGTGTTTGGTGGAGCGTGGAACTTCTGGGATCACAGTTAGCAGTGACGACCCTATGCCACACTCCATCATCTGTTGGTGTGTGGAGGATGGGAGCATGGGGGTGTGGTTTTGTGGTTTAGATAGCTGTATGTTATTTCTGTTACCTGCTGCTGGCTGTATGTGATTGGTTGTGTTGCCTTGGTCCTTCCCCTATTTGCATGTATGTGTGTGTGATGATGGTGGTGGGGTGGGGGGGATGTGGAGTTAGGGTTTTGAACCCTAACACCAAATTTCCCTGCTTTTGATGCTGTGGAACAACCCTTACTGATGCATTAATGGAGTTTTTTGCCATGAATGGAAATATAAATCAGTTCTGAATAAATTATACTGCAGACCAACCCTCTTATTGTACCATATGAGTATGTTAGCATACTGTTAAAATATGGTTTCCATCCTACACTGCAGGCCTACAATAATAATCAACTTGTGCAAAGTTTATTAGGTGTATTGTAGTTGATAGTGGTTCCAACATACACATAATACTTTTGCTCCTCCCCATAAAAGAGTCATACACTAGGCTAAAGTTACTTCACTGTACTGCTTGTAAGCAAAAATTTGCATTTTGAGCAGCATTGGAAATATTGTAGAGGAACCCACCCCCTGTGATTTAGGATTGCACAAAATGCACAGTGCAGTGCAATACAGTACAGTACCAGACGGGGGTGTATGGGATGTTTCCTTTTTTTATATTCATGATATTATACAGTATGTGACATTTCCACACTAATATACAGCATATTTGGTGTTGTTCCCCCATTCTGCTCCCAGAACTGAGTCTGACTTTTAATTGACCTACTGGAACTGAGTTATCTACGGGTTCCACTATTTACATTGTATGGCTAGGGGCTTGGAGAACTACTGCTGTGTGGCAGCACTTCTAACCTGGGAAGAGCAGCATCCAGGTTCCACTGCTATAACAACCCCTGGGGTGGGCTGAGGGAGCAGTCTCCCTCACAGGGTGTTGCTATGTGAATGCGAGGGCTCATGCGTTGGGATGCAAGGACTGCACCAGAATGCCAGGGAGGGGGAAGAAAACACAGAAAAGCCATGTCTTGTTGCTGCTGAATCACGACTGTGCCCAGCACTCTCTGACCCTGCACCATGCAGATCCCCACTGGCTAGACATGGGGGAGCATCAGTTGGGGTTGGAGTGGCTGGGCAAGTCCTATGGGCCCAATGTTGATGCACAAGGTGGCAGCAGGTGACTAAAAAGCTACAGTATATGAAAACAAACTG
This sequence comes from Neoceratodus forsteri, assembly GCA_016271365.2. Taxonomy (NCBI): domain Eukaryota; kingdom Metazoa; phylum Chordata; order Ceratodontiformes; family Ceratodontidae; genus Neoceratodus; species Neoceratodus forsteri. The sequence goes on from CM057453.1 coordinate 1,035,695,076, forward strand.
CAAAAACACATGACCAACAGGGAAAGGAAGTGAACTGCCAACCCCCTTCCCCCACAAAAACCTGAGATTAGAATATTTAAAACAAAACCTGTCATGGTGGCAGCAAGCATGGTCAAAACATGCATGAATCTAGCTGTCTGCCATTTATGATTATGATAGAATCTAACAAGCTGTGGGTCTTGACTGTACCTATGAAAACACTTCTCATTGTGAGAATTCTGGATGCTTTGGAAGTGAAGTGTAGAAAATGCTGGAAGGTTTGATACCTTTTATTGGACCAACAAGTGTCTTTTACAAAAATGGAATTCTACACAAGCTTTCAGGGCCTCAAAGGTCCATTCTTCAGGTGATTAACAAAACTGAGCAACATAAGCAGTATTTATATATTCCGTGAAGAAATGTATAAAAATAATTGAAGAGAAGTACAGGATGGGTAGAGTGGTAGGCAGTGTGAAGCTCAGAAGTAAGGAAAGGAACACAGAACAGTAAAGCCCTGAAATAAGAGTCTGTGTAAGCTGCAAAATAATAAAAATATGATGTGCGAGAAGAAGTAAGGGGGAGTGGCAATTGATAGGAAAAGGATACGTGAAGATGAAGGATTGCTAGGAAGTGGTAATAAGGTGACCAGACAAGAACACAGAAAAGAAAGACTTGATACAAGGAGTTTAAAGTTGGCAGGAAGGGTAGATTCCTCATTCTCCCCCCCTTCTCTTCCAGATCCCAGCCCGAGCAAGCTCACCGGCAGTAGAAGTGGCCCTGGACCACTGACCAGCTGGCCACAACCACTCCCAAGACCCGCCAGTCCTCTGCTCAAAGACTCTGATAGCAGCCCTGCCCTGAGCACAGCACCACCAACTCTTGTTGTGCTCTGCCTTGGAAGCCGCCCGCCCTCCCCAAACAAGGAAATAGACCAGCTCCCAGCCTGAGAGGACTCACTGGCAGTAGGAGCAGCCCTGGACCACTGACCAGTTGGCCGCAACCACTCCCAAGATCCACCAGCCCTCCACTTGAAGACTCTGCTTCAGCCCTGCCCTGAGTGCAGCTCCACCAGCTCTTGCTGTACTCTGCCTCTGAAGTTGATTGCCCTCCCCAAATGAGGAAATAGATGAGGTACACTTCCCAGCTACAGAGGGGATTACATAGCTTGAAAGCCAAGATTTTCATTGGACGCTTAGCATTGCAGCAGGCCACCTATTGGCTGCTGCAGCGCTTTTAATTTTCATTCGAACTTGGCGCCCGCTTGCTGTGGCGTCCCCCTCTGACTGACTCTCTCACCTTATAACTTGGTGGTTAAATGCTGGATTTTCTACTGTATTTACTGGGAGTTACTGAGGTTTCAAAATAGGCCTACTGTTAACTTATTTAAACTACTGTGCCATTCTGTGTGGGAATATCACTGTTTGCATACCATTTTTTACAGCCTGTCTCTAGTGTCTAATTTTACAGTGTTTTACTATAACTGTTTGCCTGCATATTGTTCTGGTACCAACTGCTCAGCCTAAATAATTTGTTCTTGCTCTATTTCTTAACCCCTAACTCTCACTCACTTCTCCTGTTCAGCCTGCTCAATTTTCTACTCTTTAGTCAGATCTAACTTTAACTCTGCCTCACTCCTATTCCAACCTGTTTAATTTTCACGTCTGCCTTATGCTCCTGTTTCTCCCCGCCCCCAGGTTTTTCCTGCCCTCTGTCCCATTTCTTCCTCTACTGCCTTGGCTACCTGGCCCTTTGTCCTGCTAATCTTGCAACTGGCACCAGGAGTTTAACCACCCCCACCCCTCTCTCTCTCTCTCTCTCTCTCTGCATATTCCTTCCTGCCCATTTAGTATCACTTCTAAGAAGCTACTATCTTCTCCCTTGCCACTCTTGTCTGCCCACCCTGTTTTTTTTCAACCCATTGTTCCCCCTGCCTACTTAATCTCTCTTTCTCCCCCTTCCCTTCCAGCTCCCAGCCTGAGCAGGCTCACTGGCAGTAGAAGTGGCCCAGGACCACTGACTGGCTGGGCGCAACCACTCCCAAGACCCGACGGTCTTCCGCTCGAAGACTCCACTTGCAGCCCTGCCATGAGCGCAGCTTCACTGGCTCTTGCTGCACTCCACCTCAGAAGCCGCCTGCCCTCCCCAAATGAGGAAATAGATCAGGTACTCTCCCTGGCTACAGAGAGGATTGCATAGCTTGAAAGCTGAGATTTTCATTGAATGCTTGGTGTTGCAGCAGGCTGCCCATTCGCTGTTGCAGCACTTTCAATTTTCATTTGAACTTGGTGCCTGCTTACTGTGGCGTACCCCTCTAATGGATTCTCTCACCTTATAATTTGGCCCACCCACCCTCCTCCCTCTGACTGACTCTCTTACCTTATAATTTGGCCCACACACCCTCCCCAGCCCTGACCTCTATTAAATGCTCAAAGTATTTCCTTCTCCAGCCTGCTATTGGTCGGTCCTCTTAGGCTCGCCTTACACACTCTATCCCATTAAAGGGCTACTCTGCCTTGGCTTTTTACTGCCTAGCATATCCACAATGTCTCCACCTTGTGCACTGCTCATGAGGAGTGTTTTTATTCTTTCCCACCTGTGCCTGCATAACCACTTGCGCATCATTCCACTACATGGCTCTGCTCCATCCCTCCTAGGGACATCTCTTAATGTGCACTACCCACTCCTTTTAGGGAGCTGGTATCAGCTAGTACACTGTATTATCTCACACATTATCCAAGGTGTCTGCACCCAATGGCCCTCTATTTTAGGATTATTAACATCAAGGAAGGATACTCGTACTACCATAGTCAGTGCAGACAGTGTAAACTTAGCTCCAAACTACTGAAGAAATATCTCTGCCACATAGTCCTTCTGCTCTTGCTACTCTCTGAGAATATTCACCCCAACTCTGGACCTCAAACACCGCCAGTGGGGGCACAAGGCAATGCTTGTCAACTTATAATTGGCTCACCTAATATATGTAGTCTCCTTCTGAAAATGGACAATTTGTATGCTTGGAGACAACAATATAACCTGGACATCCTGTCAGTGGTAGAGACCTGGCTCTCCCCCAGTATTGTGAATGCCTCAATCTCGATCCCAGGATACACCATGTTCAGGGCTGATTACCTTACCAAAAGAGGAGGAGGTTGCATAATCTACCTCAGGGATTACCTTCAGGCTCATATCCTACCTTTATCTGACCTAGGAACCAGCGTGCACATCCTAGCAGTAAAAATATTCCTAGGGAATCACAACAGAACCCTTACCGTCCTTTCTGTGTATCCCACCTGGCCAGAACACCCCTGGGCTTGACTCTTTACTGAAGTGTCTCAACACCCTTAACCTTAATGCTGAAATTCTTCTGCTGGGTGACTTCAATGCTAATTGGCTCTACCCAGCGGCATCTCCATATAGGGATGCAGTGACTGCAGTGCACCTCTCCCAACTAGTCACTTCACCCACCAGGGTAAACTACAAGACTGGCACATCAACATTACTAGACTGGGTTCTATCAAATCAACCAGAACATATCTTGGAGACCACTGTCCTCCCAGATGCCTATAGTGATCACTTGCCTGTTCTGTGTCACTGGTTCTGTACCTACTTCAAACCCCCTGCTAGAACTATTACAAATAGTGTCCTTAAACAAGGTCACCCAAACCAACTCAGAGCAGACCTGCATCAACAGGACTAGTCCCAAGTCTACTCTTCTAATACTGTTGATGCAGCTATACAGCATTTATCTGGTTATTCAATGTGGTCTGTGATAAACATGTCCCAGTGAAAAAGCACAGAATGAAAGGCCATAGCAACCCTTGGTTCTCACCTGTGTTTCTTGAGAACTTGAAAGTTAGAGATCACCTATGGTATAGAACCTGTGAGACAGGCAAACAGGCCAATATCCAAATCTACAAAAAGGCTCACAATGACTGCACTAGGGCAATAAGTGCAGCAATAAAACAGTACTACCAGGAAGCGCTCACCTGGTCTTGGAGTGACAGTGGAAAATTCTGGGCTAACCTCAAGGCAGTCACAGGGAAAGATGGTAAGTCAGCCCCTATGATGCTCAACATTGAAGGCCTACCTACAACTAACCCAGTAACAATTGCAAATGCATTCAACAAAGCGTTCACAGTTCTTACAGGAGTGCTACCCCTGGACTTCTTCTACCCTACTAATTCCACTGTCAATGCGTGAACCAAGGACCAGTCACCTTCTAACCCTCCATTTTGCTTCAGGGCCATCTCTTTAAATGAAGCCAGGAAATACCTTCTAAAGGTCTTGGGAAAATTCCAATACAGCAGCGACTCCCATGACCTTAAATTTATAGCTCTTTCCTTGGAATACATTCTGGAGCCTCTTACTTACATTACCAGTGCCTCACTAAGATTCTCACAGTTCCCTCAGCTATGGAAAGTGGTATTAGTGACTCCAGTCTTCATGAGTGGTGATCGATCCTTGCTTGAAAACTATAGACCCATTTCAATTCTCCCAACCCTATCAAAGGCTCTTGAGAGGATTGTTGTGGATTAATTAGTTGAATATCTGGAAAAATATAACATACAGTGTACTAAACAACATGGCTTCCACAAAGGTCATAACACCACTACTGCTCTGCTCGAGTTTACAGCCTATATTCTCAACTCCCTTGAGCAGGGAGATCTGGTTGGTGCAACATTCATCTGCCTGTTGAAAGCATTCAACGTGGTTAGTCATGACCTCCTTACTGAGCAACTAGTTGTTACTAGACTTTCTGATGACACTGTCAGATGGTTCAAGTCCTACCTCTCAAACTGGTCCCAGCAAGTTAGGATTGACAATGTCTTATCTGACAGCAGACCAGTTTGCTCTGGTGTTCCCCAGGGCTCAATACTGGGTAACCTAATGTTTAGCATATTCCTAAATCAGTTTCCATGTGCCTGTCACTGCAAAATTTTGCTCTATGCAGATGATGCAGTTCTATTTTCTAATGACACTGACCCTATTACCCTGAAGCACATATTACAGGATAGCTTCACTGCAGTTGAAAGATGGTTCATGGATCATAAGCTAGTCATGAATTATAAACAAACGAAGGCTATGATGTATTCCAGTCTGCAGAACAGGCACCGAATGCACCCTCTCACCATTATGAATGTCAACGGTACATCTCTGGGACAGGTACAGCAAATTAAATACCTGAGGGTTACAAATGACAGCGCCATGTCTTTTGTCAACCACATTGATAATGTTGTGGCCATCAACATACGTATCAGCCTTCTTTATAGGCATAAGCACAGTCTTACCCCCCAAAGCTCTCAACCTGGCCATCCACAGCTCTGTAGTCTCCCTTGTTGAGTATGGAATTCTAATCTATGGGGCTGCAATGGACCCAGTCCTCCATGGCATAAAAGTTGCTTTAAAGAAGGCATTCCACCTCTCCACTGGTTCTGAATAGTACACTCACACTTGTGACCTATATGCCCGTGCCATTTGGCTTCAGTTTGAGGGCAGGCTTAAGTTCCAGACTTGCTTACTGGCCAAAAAAACAAGTTTAGGTGTGTTACCTGCTGGTGTCCAGAAGCTCCTCACCCCCTACAAAAGTACCCACCCCACAAGAAGCTTCAGGAGTACGGTCTTCAAGGTCCCCAGATGTTGCACCTCTCTAGGACAAAGAGCTTTTACCCACTGGGTGCCCAAATGGATTAGCAACCTGCCTCCAAGCATCACTACTAAATTAATGTTAGGCCCTTTTAAATGTGAGCTAAGAACTTACCTGGTTGCTAATGCTTGTTGCAGCTGTTTCCAATAGGGCCTCCCAGCCTACCTGGCTGCAGTCTAACCACATCACTGCCCAGCCACCTTCCTTACCTCTCTACTTCTTCCCATCCCTTCCTGAACCATCCAGTGTTCCTCCCCCTCTTACTTCCTTCCCCCCCTTCCTCTTGCTCCTCTCACCACAACACACTGTCAGCTCTAATCTCATTACCCCTTGAACTCATACTTGCTACCTAATACTCTTCTTGCCCCACCCCAATGCCTGGCACCTCTGGGTAATCCTGACATTTCTTTTGATGAGGCCCACACCTGAGCTGATTCATGCAGTATTCCCTCCTTGTAGTTTGTCCTCTCTCTACTGCCTCTCTGTCTGTGATAACCTCTGCCTTTGTCACACTCCCCATCTCCCCTTTTTTCTTTGAGCTTTGTCCATTCTTAGTATATATTGTGTTATTTATGTTAGTGTTATTGCCCTGTAAGTATTTTTGCTTAAATGCCTATCCATTTTTGTCTTCCTTTATCTCATAGTTTAACCTTAATTTGTTAAGTCTCTTGCTGTTTGACCTTGATGTGGAATCTATATAATGAGCCTGTTCTCAAAGGTTTAATCCAAGATCTTAATAAATAAATACGAAAATAGGTAAGCACTGTTAAGAAATGAATGGAAGCTAAGAAGAAATGGTATGCCATTTCGCAGTGACAACTTTACAGCAATCTCGTCGATACTGACAAGATCGACAGACTGCTGTAAAGTCTGCTTGGGACCCTGGCACTGCTTTCTCCAGTCTTGCTCCTCCTCCCTGTATCAGCTCTGACTAGGAGTTGATTATAATTAATTATTGGGGCGTAGAGGGCACAGCATCTGATGTCTAATGGCACAATGCCAACCCCAATTGCAGTCGACTTAGTGCCATCACTGTAATGTCAGGTTCACATATTTGTGTTGAACCAACACTGTAGATCATGAAGAACTGAAGGAACACAAAATAACAAAGATCTAGATAAAGAGAGTGCAAGGTTTGTATACACAGTGATGCATGAGAATAACTAATCAAAGGGTGGAGAGGGGGATGGGCAGGACTGAAGCTGAAAATATATTTGTAAGAGAGGCACGAAGGATGGTAGGAACAGGAAATTTGAAACAGAGCAGGCAGGAACACAGAAACAAAGAACTTTGATACCAAGTAACAAAAGAATTACAGTTTCATAAATCCAATGCCCCAGTTCAGTTCACAAATATTAGATTTTTAATTGTTTGGTATATTTCAGTTCCCATGTCCTTCTGTCCTGTGTGCTTTTGGAGTTGCTTCTTAGTATCAGGACAGATAAGTCAGAGAGAGAGAATGAACTGTTTGTGAAAATTGGTGTCCTACTGGTATGCTGCTAATCTGGTTTGCTATTGTGTGTTGATGGTGGTTCATCCTGGTTTACAGTGGTTGCCTAGTTTCCCCAATTCCCACATCCATTTCTGCACTTCTTGCACTGAATTAGGTAAACCACATAGCTGGAGGGACATGTGTAGGATCCATTGATTATTATTGTGCTGTTTTGGCTTGCCTTGATGGTGGTCTGTGTGCATATGTGAGTGCAGGTCCTACATCTTGCCATCTTGCCATGTTGCATGGTGTTGTCCCTCTTGTTTCTCAGTTATTTTGATCTGTTGGGAGTTTGTTATGAATTATTATGTTCAAGAAGTTGGGAGGGGTGCTTATAGGCAAAGAGAAATGTACTAAGATAATGGGAGGCTCTGTGATCACAAGCCTAATTGTACATATGATTGAACATTTGTTTTGGAGAAGTGAAAACATGTGGTGAGGAGCCTTCATCAAGGGCACCAAGGAGCTTTCCTATGTCAGCAAAAACAGGACAGAAACAACAACAACAAAAAAAAGAATATTTTTGTTGGGTTAAAATAATACCTGTATTATGCTAATGAAAAGTTAAAAATACAATTTGCATCTTGAACTTCTCATTAGCCTAGTAAAGGTATCATGTTTGACAAGCAAAAATATTCTCTTTTTGTTTCTCTCCTGCTTTTGTGTGGGCTAACATGGCACAACCCTACCTTTATCAACAAAGAACAGGATCTTTCAGGTTGAACAACTGTGCTTTTTCATTCTCAGCAGTTGTTTACCCAGCAGTCATTAAACCTTTCCCCCAACTACTGCAAAATGCATGTGTCTTTAAAGAATCAGTCAGCGCTCAGGCATTCTGGAACTAAAGATTAGCTTTTTGCAGTGCTGAGTTCACTACTTTGACATGCAAAAAAGAAAGAAAGAATGTTCAGTATGTGCAACATGGAAAATGTATTGAACTTGGCTAACTGACTAACAAATCCAGCTGGTCCTCCACCAGCCTCAGGTCTATCAGTCTTGGACAATTCATGGAGGAAAAACAGCAATTTAGAAGTAGTTGTGCAGAACAGGATTAAGTGATGTTACTTGTAGTGTTATCATGTGGGACGAAAAGGGCAAAGATAAGTGTTGTCTTCTGGACCAGGAACATTTTCAAACCATACCAGTCAGTGCGGTATGCTGCTACAGAAGGTAAAGCCATCATAAAATGGAGAGCAATGAGTACCAATGCCCGTAGTCTGGGTAACAATCTTTCTGAATTAGTGGCCTTGATGGAGGAGAAGGAACATCTGAATATTGTGGCAGTCACAGAAACATGGTACACACAAAACCATGACTGGGATGTAAACATACCAGGATACACTATCTACAGGAGGGACAGGGAGGGTAAAAGAGGAGGAGGAGTAGCTCTCTACATAAGGGAAGGAATCAAAGCAACAGAACAAAAGGGTAGACAGGGAGGAAAAGAAGCACTGTGGGTCAATTTGGAGACAGGCAATGTCACCACAATCTGCACAGGGGTTGTATACAGACCCCCCTCTCAGGGGGAGGAAATGGACAAGGAAATGATAGAAAGTATACTTAGAATGGCAGAAAAAGGGAAGAAATTGCTGATGGGTGATCTGAATATGCCAGATGTTAACTGGAGTGCAGTTGCAGCAGCCACTTCTAAGAGTGGGGTTATTCTAGATGCCCTACAGGGGGCTTGCCTTAGACAACTAGTATTGGAACCCACTCAAGAGGGAGCAATCTTAGACCTGGTTCTCTCAAATGGAGATGGAGAGAGGATCACAGATGTAGAAGTGGGTAGCCATCTGGGAACTAGTGACTATCGAACAGTATGGTTCACAATAAACACAGTAATAGAGTCAAGCCATACAAAGGCAAAAGTACTGGACTTCAGGAGGGCTGACTTTGCCAAAATGGGTGAGTGCCTAAGGAATGCACTAGCAAATGGGCAGGAAGGAGGGGTGGAAGAACAATGGGAATAATAAAACTGCCATCACAGAGGTAACAAGCCTTTGTGTGAAGCAAATAAACAAAACAAAATGATGTAAGAAACCACTATGGTTCTCAAAGAAGGTGGCAGTGAAGGTTCAAGAGAAAAAGAAAGCATTCAGAAAGTACAAGGAATCACAGAAGAAGCAGGACAGAGAATTGTATCAGGTAAAGCAAAAGGAAGCTGGGAAGGCAGTCAGAACAGCAAAGGCCCGAACTGAGGAAAAGGTAGCCAACTCAGTTAAGAAGGGGGATAAAACCTTTTTTAGGTACATCAGGGAGTGAAGGAAGACCAAGGGAGGGATAGTGAGGCTTAATAAAGGAGAGGGGTGGGCAGAGGGTGACGGTGAAAAGGCAGAGATACTAAACAAATATTTTTGCTCAGTATTTACAAATGAAGAGGGGGAGGTACCTAAAACAAACAATAGAAACACTCTGGATACAGAAGTTGATACCAGCCCATTTACAGAAGAAAGGGTTGTGAAAGAACTCTTAAAATTGAAGGTCGACAAAGCAATGGGGCCTGATGGGATTCATCCCAGAATTCTAAAAGAACTAAGGGTAGAACTAGTGACACCACTGACTACCCTCTTTAACAAATTATGGGAGAATGGGGTGGTACCTGAGGACTGGAGGAGGGCAGATGTGATTCCCCTTCACAAAAGTTGGAGCAGGTCAGAAGCAGGAAACTACAGACCTTTTTGTTTAACCTCAGTGATAGGGAAAATGATGGAATCACTTCTGAAGGAAAGAATTGTTGAGTACCTAGAGGCCAGAGGGGCACAGGACCCAAGGCAGCATGGATTCACAGCGGAAGGTCATGCCAGATGAATCTAATAGATTTCTTTTGACTGGGTGACCAAAGTAGTAGATCAGGAGGCTGTGGACATGGCCTACCTAGACTTTAGCAAGGCATTTGACACAGTCCACACAAAGATTAATATACAAGTTAGCCAGCCTGGGAGTGGGTCCCAAGATGATAGCCTGGGTAAAGAATTGGCTGGAGAATAGGACACAGAGGGTAATAGTAAATGGAGTCCACTCTGAAGAAAGGGGTTACTAGTGGGGTACCATGAAGTTCAGTATTAGGACCGGTCCTCTTCAATGTCTTTATAAGCAACATTGCAGAGGACTGGAAGGAAAAAGTATGTCTCTCTTTGCAGATGACACAAAGATCTGCAACAAAGTTGATGCACAAGGTGGGGTGGAAAGGATGAGAAGGACTTGGCAAGGTTAGAGGAATGGTCAAATGTATGGCAGCTTAGATTCAATGCTAAGAAGTGCAAGGCAATGCACCTGGGAAACAAAACCAGGGAAGAGTACACAATGGGGGTGAGATGCTAACAACAACAAAAATGGAAAGGGACCTGGGGGTAGTCATATCAGGTGACTTAAAGGTGGGCAAGCAATGTGAGAGGGCAGTAAGGAGGGCTGGGGGGATACTGGGCTGCATAGGGAGAGGCATCACCAGTAGAAAACAGGAAGTTGTTATCCCTCTGTACAGACAGCTGGTGACACCCCATCTGGAGTACTGCGTGCAGTTCTGGAGACCCAGTGTCTGCAAGGACATAGATAGGATGGATGCTGTCCAGAGGAGGGCAACTAAAATGGTGCAGGGTCTGCACCAGAAGACATATGAAGAGAGACTAAAGGAGCTTAATATGTATAGCCTCGAGGAAAGGAGGGGGGGGGGACATGATAGAAACTTTCAAGTACCACAAGAGAATCAACAAAGTCCAAGAGGGTAGCATCTTTCAAAAAAAGAGGTGTGCAAGAACAAGGGGGCACAATTTGAAGATGCGGGCGGCTCAGAAGTAATGTAAGGAAGTATTTTTTCACAGAGAGGGTTGTGGTTGCATGGAACAGCCTTCCAGAAGAGGTTGTGGAGTCGAAAACAGTGGTTGAATTCAGTGGCGTCACCACGCTGATTTGGGGGAAGCTACAGCCCCCCAATCAAAGTTAAAGCCCCCCCAATGCCCAATCATTACCATTTCAGATTTCAGTAAAAAAAACAAAACAAAGAAAACAACAGAGTCCTCTCCTCCGATTTTACCTCAGTCTGAACTGCATGCAGATCGCCGATCTGATTCTGCAGCATGCAGTTCAGACTGAGATAGAAAAAACACTGATAAATGTGTACAAAGTTGAGTCACTGTACGGGACCACGAAAAGTGGAAAACACAACCAGTTTCCCTGTTCTGTAAATCACAAAATGTAATCGGTGGCTGCAAGCAGCATTAGTAATGGCGCTCGACCAAAGGCGAATCAAATATAGCAAAGTAATATTATTGGCGACCGCAAAATATCAGCGCCGACTCACCGAGACACAGCAGCGAATACTGCTGCATACTTCTTAGTTCTTTACTAAAACAACAATTGTTTAAATTGTATCTTTCGCTACTGTGCCTGCCTGTGCACACTACCATACACATTGCTTCTCAGTGAGTTCTCACCCCTTGCTCAGCACAGCTCCCGGTAGGTGTGTGGTTGATCGCGACGATGCTGAAAGTAAACTGGAAGGTATAAAGCGACGTTACCAGGTAACTAAAAATGCAAATATATGAAGCAGACAATTATCTGTCAAAAGCCAAGTATTTACATTCATACCAGTGGTGTTATGAATGTAAATACTTGGCTTGACAGATAATTGTACCAGTAATTTTAAAAGAGGCTAACAAAGTGGGATCTAAGCAAAGAGCATATTATAAGCACTGCCATGAAAGATGGTCATGGTCGGGGAGAGGGGGGGATAAATATTTACTCTTATTAGTTCCAATAAACCGTGAGTCAATTGCCAAACTCTGCTTTCGCACTCTGATACATAAATACTGGCTGCATTTAAACATCAAATTAATTCAATATTGCACATGCAGACATGCTGCGTGATGTCCCGAAAGGAAGAGGTGCTCTCTTTGGGCAAAAGGAATCTGCTGTTGGGAAGTGCCGCTCCAGTGAATGAGTGGCTTGAGTGTTGCTGTAAACTGCAGCCTTTCAGAGTTTCAGACTATACGGAACTGTCACACAAGAGCTGCAGTCATCTATTTGGGACTCCTCCCAAATAGATGACTGCAGCCCTTGTATGACGGTTCTGTATAATTGGGACTTGCAGCAGAATGACTGATCTGGATTAAAAAAAAAAGCTGCTCCTGCGTACATATATTGTGTGTGTGTGTGTGTGTGTGTGTGTAATATAGTAACTCGTTGTACAATATTTCATGGACCATCACGGAGGCGGATGCCTGCACTGTCTGTGATGAGTACCATTTTAAAAAGGCATGAAGTGGGGGTGGGGGGTGGAGTTAGAGCAAGGACTGGAGTCTGGACGGAGGGAGGCGGGTTCTATATGTGACTGGCACCAACCTCAAGTCTTCCTACCAAACAGCACAGCAGCTGCTTGCACAGTGACCCAATCAGTACACAAACACGTGGTGTGTTTTTCCAACACACACGTGGTACAGTTAGTAGTCCCACTGTGTTGTGTAGAAAATTAGTGACGCAGTTGTTGTTGGCATTGGTAGAATGAGCACTGCAGCAGAGCAGATTCAGAATTTATATTTTTCCTGGCCTGAAAGAAAGTTGAAGTTCATAAATTGAATACCTACATGCACAGTTCATTAACTGATTGAAAAATCAAAGCTCTCACAGTTGAGCTGAGAGTTAAATAATAGTGCAGTAAAGTTGTAGTGTTAAGTTATTTTTTTTACTTTCTTTTTTCTGTCTGGGTGAAATGGGGGGTGGGGGATGTGTTTGCTTTACTGTTTTTGTCTTTTTTGGTTAAATTGAGTCACAGACAAAACTGTGAGCCCTGCGTTAGGCTCCGCTCCGTCTATTGTATTAAATAGCAGTTTTCCAGTAGGTTACTCATTACTTTGCATACTGTGAGCCCCTGCGTGTTAGGCTCCGTCTATTGTATTAAATAGCAGTTTTCCAGTCGGTTACTCACTACTTTGCATACTGTGAGCCCTGCGTGTAAGGCTCCGTCTATTGTATTAAATAGCAGTTTTCCAGTCGGTTACTCACTACTTTGCATACTGTGAGCCCTGCGTGTTAGGCTCCGTCTATTGTATTAAATAGCAGTTTTCCAGTCGGTTACTCACTACTTTGCATACTGTGAGCCCTGCGTGTTAGGCTCCGTCTATTGTATTACATAGCAGTTTTCCAGTTGGTTAATCACTACTTTGCATACTGTGAGCTCCTGCGTGTTAGGCTCCGTCTATTGGTTACTCACTACTTTGCATACTGTGAGCTCTGCGTGTTAGGCTCCGTCTATTGGTTACTCACTACTTTGCATACTGTGAGCTCTGCGTGTTAGGCTCCGTCTATTGGTTACTCACTACTTTGCATACTGTGAGCCCTACGTGTTAGGCTCTGTCTATTGTATTAAATAGCAGTTTTCCAGTCTGTTACTTGTTACTTTGCATACTGTGAGCCCTGTGTGTTAGACTAAGTCTGTCACATATACATTTCATCCCTGTGTGCCAGAACCAATAAAAGGGCATTTTTCTTATAATTTACTTTTTAGTTAGTTCTTGTCACACACTCATCAGCCTTGTTAAAAATGAGTATCCGTGACTTCTTCCATCCAAAATCAAAAAATCAGAATAAAGAAAGTAACTTCCTGGACCCCAGTGATGCTCAACAGCTGCAACCAGAGCAGCCATTAAGAAATTAAGTGGAAGTTCCAGTACCAGAAGATGTAGCAAACACATCTTCATCTCCTGGAACATCTCATGATGCACTTGAATCAATAGCAAGATTTACATCTGCTGCTACTGTTGTACCCAGTGATCTGGGAACCAAAGAAGCTGGTCCTATGCAGCCAAAGCTGTCTAGTTTTCCACAAAGGGATTTTGGAAAGCAGAAGCGTTCATTTTCAAGCAGCTGGTATGCATCATTTAAATGGCTTGAATATAGTGCAAGCAATGATGTCATATTTTGCTTTGCCTGCAGAATGTTTTCAAGTTGCACTGGTGGAGCGGACACTGCTTTCACGTCCAGAGGGTTTAACAACTGGAAGAAAGCAATAGAGAAGATGAGAGAACACCAACAAACAACAACACATACAGGAGCAATGGAGGCCTGGTCTACTTATGTTAAATCTAAAGAATGAGGCAACATTATACAGCTAATGGATTCAGCAATGATTGCAGATATTAAAAAGCGCAGGGAGTACCTGAGAAGAATAGTTGAGATTGTTTTGTTGTTTGGCAGACAGGGAACTGCCTTTCGAGGCCATAGGAAGTGTGAAGGTAGCTCAAACAGGGTAACTTTTAGAGACTTTGATCTTCTAAAAGTTTGATCCTGAATTGCAAAATTTGAGATTCACATGCCAGGAAATGCCACCTACTCTCACCTCTCAGTCAAAATCAGATGATAGAATGTTGTGCAAAATTAATAAGAGAGAAATTTTAAATGAGGTAAAAGAAGCAAAGTATTTTGCAATACTTGCTAATGAATCTAGAGATATTGCTTGCAGAGAACAAATGAGTATTTGCCTTCGATTATGTTCACCATGGTTCCCCTGTAGAAATTCTTGTGCTTCCATCAAGTAACAGCATTAGATGCACAGAGTCTGACAAATGAACTGTGTTCAAAGCTGACTAACTGGGACCTCCATGAGAATTCTGTGACTTGCGTAGCTCAAACTTATGACGGTGCATCTGTTATGAGCGGCCACTTAAATGGAGTCCAGGAACTATTTCGTCATAAGCATCTATATGCTAGATATGTTCATTGCTATACGCATATTCTGAATTTGGTCCTTGTAGATGCCTGTTCATCACTTCTTCCTGTACGGAAATTCTTTTACATGCTTCAAGAGACACACACGTTCTTTTCCAAATCTGTCCTGACTCACCAGGGGTTTTTAAATGTTCAAAAGGAGCTTGGGTTGACTAGAATTCTTGAGATACCAGAGTTAAGTTCTACCAGGTGGGCTTGTCAAAAGCAAGCAACAAAGGCAGTAATAGAAACTTATCCAGCTCTTCTAAAATATCTTTCAGAATGTGAAGAAGGAGAAACTGCAAAGGCCAGAGGACTCCACAGCAAGCTTCTAGAATTCAACAATATCTTTCTCCTTAAAATGCTTGACAAACTACTGTCAGTGGCTGATGGAACAAATAACTTACTTCAGACTCAGGCTTTGGACTTCGGACGTGCAGTGACTGCTGTATCTGTGCTAAGAGACACAATTGCACAATTTCGTACTGAAGAGAGATTTCTAGTTCTGTACAGGGAAGCTGAAAATATGGCAGAAAAATATGGGACACAGACACCCGAAAACACTCCGAGTCCACAGTGGCAAAGGAAGCTACCTCGTACTTGGGAGCACTTTGTTCCAACTTCACGAACTGGAACTGAACAAAGTGCATCAGCATCACATGAAACAAGAACTGCTGTGCATTTGAGAATCATTGTTTTTTACCCTGTGATTGTCAAAATGATTGTAGAGATTGACAGAAGGTTTTCCAAGCATAACCAAACACTGATGGTTGCTATAAATGCTCTCAGACCACGGTCTAGCACATTCTTGGACCAGGACAAACTGAGGCCACTTGGAGAGATGTGTAACTGTCCAGTTCTGGAAGAGGAACTAGTAGTAGCAAGAAACTTCATTTGTCGGCTGCCAGAAAATGAACGTCCACACGATATGACTGATCTTTATAATGTACTTCCAGAAATCATGTATCCGACGCTGCATAAATCACTGCAGATTGCTTTAACAATCCCAGTTACCACATTGTGTGAGCGCTTCTTTAGTTCCATGAGTCGCATTAAGACATATCTGAGAAACAAGATGGAAAATGACAGATTGAGTTCACTTGAAATTCTCAACATTCAGACCGAAGAAAGCAGAGAACTTGACACTGATGATGTGATTGATGAATTTGCATCCATGACAAACAGAAAGGTTGAGCTACTTCTCCCAAAATCAGCACAATAATAAAATAGTAAAACCTGTATGACACTGATATCCATCAGATCTGCTGGGATAATGGTGTGTCTGGCTGTTCTGGTCTCTCATTTGCTCTGGGGTCCTCCTGCAACCTTCCCAGCAGACCTGCTGGGATAATGGTGTGTCTGGCTGTTCTGGTCTCTCATTTGCTCTGGGGTCCTCCTGCAACCTTCCCAGCAGACCTGCTGGGATAATGGTGTGTCTGGCTGTTCTGGTCTCTCATTCGCTCTGGGGTCCTCCTGCAACCTTCCCAGCAGGTCTGCTGGGATAATGGTGTGTCTGGCTGTTCTGATCTCTCATTGGCTCTGGGGTCCTCCTGCAACCTTCTCAGCAGATCTGCTGAGATAATGGTGTGACTGGCTGTTCTGGTCTCTCATTTGCTCTGGGGTCCTCCTGCAACCTGTCCTCGGTGGACCAGTAACCACATTTTTCCACATGTACCATATTAAATATATGGCTGATAACTAGGCTTCTCAAACATATTTTTCACCACTAAAATGCAGGAAAAGCCACCATTTGAAGGTAAAATTTCAAAATTTTCCAGGGGCACGTGCCCCCAGACCCCCCTAGCTTTCTTAGGATTTTGACTAAGGGGCATTAGCCCCCCCAAATTTGTACCCCTGGTGACGCCCCAGTTGAATTCAAGCATGCATGGGACAGTCATAAGGCAATTCTAGGGGGTTGGGGTAGAAAGAAATAGGCTGCTGGTTAATTAGGATCTGCAGCTTATCCATTGGATAGGGAAATGGGCAGACTGGGTGGGCCAAGCGGTCCTTATCTGCCATCAAATTCTATGTTTCTACGTATACCACTCTCACATTGGAGAATTCCAACCAAAACAACACTTAAACCATGTAATTTGTGTACTAAAGGAAAGGCTGTTGCTTACATAAATGTCCAAACTGCATTTATTTAATTATTACTATAAATGCAGTTTTGTGACATTTGAGGAAAGTAAACACATCCCTCCTGGTTTAAAAATACCAGCTTAGCTTGCCCTGGAAATGGATGTGAATGTGCAGCATGATGATTTCATTGAACCGAGAGCTTTAGCTGCTCGACAGTGCACATGGGACCAGCTGTTGTTTGCTGAATGTAAAACAGAGCATCACATGCGAAACAGTGCATGACTTTCAGGGCACCACATTCACACACGCAACGCCCCCTCTCCAGCATGTGCTTCCTGAATTAATATCAGGCTGGGGTGATGACATGACAAGTCTAGATGCATGGCACTACCACAGCTCCCTGCTGGCAAAAGAAACCCAGAAGCAAAGGGGGACAGTGCATCCAAAACCCAATACACCTTTACTCCTGGGTGTCATATTCAGGAACTGGCATGCTAATGACTCCATATGGCATGAAAGGTGTTAAGGGGCAACAATTATGTGATCATTACTAGCTCTATGCCATGCCTCCATGCACAAAAGTGTGGAGGCATTGAATAAAGCCATGGCTTATTTCCTGCACCCTCATCCGATCCCAGCAAACTAACCCATGATCCCTGGCAGTTTAGTGGTACCTTCCTATTGCCAGATACCCCCAAAAATATAAATATGCCCTTGATATACTATGATGGCACACTTTTGTGACATGTATACTATGATGTTTTCCCTTCCCTGGCCTTCCCTCTCAGTACCTCCTCCCTACCCATATGGCGCAGACTCACCCTACTAAAGTCTATTCTGGCAGACCTGTAGACAGCAACTGGCACCTACATTCCTCTCACCATCTTGGCCAGCTGCCATCTGAATGTTAGGAAGTGAAGGCACATGTACTGCAGAATCAGCTTTTTCTACAGCATGCACATGCTCAGTCCCTGTCATTCAGATGGTGGCCAGCCGATGAAGTGAGAAAAGGGCCCATGCCTGCCATTGTCTACAAATCTGACAAGGCTTCTGAATGAATTTTAGTAAGGTGAGTCAGTGCAGGATCGGTGGTAGGGACCTATGGGTGTAGAGATTGTGTGTGCTGGGAAGAGGGGGACATTGCAGTAAACCAGGGATTGGGGCAAGAAGGGACTGCTAAGGAATATTTGTATTTTATCGAGGATCAGGCAAGAGGGGTACCAGTGAACTACCAGATAATATTCATATATAAACATAGAATTTGATGGCAGATAAGGACCGCTTGGCCCACTTAGTTTGTCCATTTCCCTAAATAATGGATAAGCTGTAGATCCTAGTTAACCAACAGCTTACTTCCTTCTACCCACCACTAGAATTACCTTATGTCTGTCCCATGCATTCTTGAATTCCCCCACTGTTTTTGACTCCACTACCTCCAGAAGCACATAGGGAGAGCAACCCCCAACCCGCACCGACCCTACTACAGCAACACACACATCCCAACAGCAGCAGTAGTGACATACAGTTGACAGTGACACACACCCCACAGCACACAGTGCCCAAAGCCTGTCCACATACAGGCTCCAACGCATGACACCTGATGTCTTCCCCATGCATTGTATGGAACAGAGGGGCATAGGCACAGGGCAGACGATGGAGATGGTGGTGATAAGGGGATGTGGACTGGGGAAAGGTAAGCAACCAGGGGTGGGAAGGGGATGTGGCATGGGAATAGGAGAGATCTGCCATGCATCCCATATGGAGCCCTATATGCTCTGTAACAGTGCCATTGAACAGCAGACTCCCTACCATGCCTGTAGATGCAACGTTGTGACCGGTACCTTGCAACATAGCCCAATAGCTGCACTGCACTGTCAGGGGGTGCAATCTTGGTAGTTCGCTCCTGGGGGTGCCTGCTGTGTGGTGCATTGCTACGTGGCTGGTCCTGGCAGTGGCCATCGGTGTCCATGGGGCTGTGCATTGCCGTGCAATGCTGCCCTGTTCATTGAGCCAGTGCGCGTCGGGGTACTCTGTATCAGGACCGCAGTGTCGCTGTGTGGGGTGTCGGCACTGTTCCTGACACTCCTCTGTGGTGCTTCCCTACCTCCTCAGGAAGGCCATTCCATGTATCCACAACCCTCTCCATGAAAAAATACTTCCTCACATGACCTCTGAGCTGTCCGCCCTCTATCTTCAAATTGTGCCCCCTTGTTCTTGTACATCTCTTTTTCTGAAAGATGCTACCCTCTTGGACTTTGTTGATTCCCTTGAGATACTTGAAAGTTACTTTCACGTCCCCCCTCTCCTTCCTCTCCTTGAGGGTATACATATTAAGCTCCTTTAATTTCTCTTCATATGTTTTCTGGTGCAGACCCTGCACCATTTAAGTTGCCCTCCCCTGGACAGCTTCCATCCTGTCTATGTCCTTGTGGAGATGGGGTCTCCAGAACTGTATGCAGTACTCCATATGGGGTCTCACCAACTGTCAGTACAGAGGGATAACAACTTCCTGTTTTCTACTGGTGATGTCTCTCCCTATGCATCCCAGTATCTCACCAGCCCTCCTTATTGCCTTCTCACATTGCTTGCCCACCTTAAAGTCATCTGATATGAATAACCCCAGGTTCCTTTCCATTTTTGTTCTTAGTATCTCACCCCCATTGTGCACTCTTCCCCTGGGTTTTTGTTTCCCAGGTGCATTACTTTGCACATCTTTACATTGAATCTAAGCTGCCATACATTTGACCATTTCTCCAACCTTGCCAAGTCCCTTTGCATCCTTTCCATCCCACCTTCTGTATCGACCCTGTTGCATATCTTTGTGTCGTCTGCAAAGAGATATAGAGATATTTTATTAGGGACTAGGAGTAAAGGATACCACTGAGCTACCAGGGAATGTTCATATTTCATTGGGATCAGGAGCAAGGGGATACTACTGGACTAGTAGTGAATATTCGTATCTTATCTGGGATTGGGGTGGGAGGGGGAGGGCTTTACTGGTACCAGTGCATGTTGTTAGGAGTGGAGTTTCAGAAGTGGTAAATAACGCTGCTTCAGTAGTCTTTCACTGTTTCCAAAATCCTCTAACAATATCACTGCACCCTGTATGCATGAGGGTACACTCATCTGCATGTACACAGTGGCATGTTAAGCACAATTGGGCTATCCATGGAGCACATGAAGTGGGGCCCTTTGAATATAGCCCCTGCCCTCTTTGGACATGCTATGTTCTGTTAGAGAGGTGCTATTCATGTTAGCATTGTGCTAACCTTTGGCATATCAGGGCCCGCAACTTTATCATGGCAACATACAATAGGTTTTGTAAGATATTGTCAAAATTACTGTAATCCTTTACTTTATGATGCCATCTGAAATCTGTTTATACTCAATTAATTGTAGCCAGGAATGCAATTCTGGCATATCTCCTGCCCTCAGTTTTCATAACTGAACAGCATTGGAATGCATTTTGAACTCTTACATCAAACCTTGGCATATGAGTAGCAGAATATATCGGAGTAAGTTTAAGCAGTGATGTTCTGTCATTTGGCAGAGTAAGTGCTGAACTAATATTGTTACTTCTACAAAGTATGAATAGATAGGCCATTGACAGAGTAAAGGCCTATGGCACATTCATAAGGTAGGAAAAACAGGCAGAGTGGCTGGGCCTTGCTGTCCTTATCTGCCGTCAACTTCTCTGTTTCTCTGTTTCTATGTAAACCAAAGTTATACTGTAGATTTTGCAGCTGCATGATGTAATGAAGATTTTTCATTATTTTTAAATCTTTCAGTTGCTTTTCTCCAGTTCTAAAAGCCTGCACTCACAAAAGCTTAAAAAGAATCTTCATCTCTAGATGTAGAAGTGAGATGAAATTTTATTTCTCTAACTTTCCTCATATCAGACTAAAGACTTTTTCATCATCAGATTCAATAATCCACTTAAAGTCCTCATTCTAACTTTCTTGGACTTTATGTTAGGATTGATGTAAATCTGATTCTCTGAATCAGATATACTCAGATGCAGTTTTTTTTCTTCAGATTTCAGATTTTTGGAGTTTCAGATTTTGAGGCTAAAAATCCAAATCATGAAAAAAGTCAGACTGCATACCCCCCATCCAGTATTACAATACATTTCATCATATGCTAGACTGTAAGCCCTCTCCCCTTCTCCCACCCTTGCTTTTCCCATTATTTCCTTACACTATGTTGCTGCTGTGCTGCTGGGGTGAATCATCACTCTGCTGCCGCTGCTGCTGCTGCTGCTGCGGGGATCCTCATCCATTCTGTTCTCCATTCCATTCTCCAGAGTCCATTCTTTCCGAGACCCATAGACACATAGAATTTTTCAACAGGAAGGACAACTTGGCCCACCCAGTCTGCCCAGATGTTCCCTGTCTAATCTGTCTCTGTAGATCCTAACTGGTCTGTGGAGACCCTCCCTTTTCCATGCCTATTTACTAATATACCCATATGTCTATCCCGCGCATGCTTGAAGCCCCCCACTGTTTTAGCCTCCACCACTTCCACTGGCACTCTGTTCCAGTTGTCTACTATTTCAGTAAACTGGCATTTCCTCTTTTTGAAACTCCCCCCAGCTTCATTGTATGCCTCCTGGTCCTTCTGTTCTATCTCATTTGAAAGAGACTCCTCTGCTGTACCTTGTTTGCCCCCTTGAGGTAACTGTAGGCCTCTATCATGCCCCCTCTCACTCTCCTCTCTTCCAGGGTGTATATGCTGAGATCCCTTAGTCTTTCTTAGTAGGGCTTCTTGTGCAATTCCGGCACCATTTTCGTCACCCTTCTCTGGACTTTACCCACCCTTTCTCTGTTCTTTCTGAGGTGTGTTCTCCAAAACATGACACAGTACTCCAGGTGGGGCTCAGCAGCGAGTGATACAGTAGCAACATCACCTCCCTTCTCCTGATGGAGATGCCCCTCCCTATGCTTCCCAGCATCCCACTTGTCTTACCCATTGCTTTGTCATACTGCCCTGCCACTTTGAGGTCATCAATTACATTTACCACAAGGTACCTTTCCTGCTTTATCACTCTTAGACCCCAACCCAATCATAGCTCCACTAACCACTCAATACCCACCCACCTAGGGTACATGCCAGGTGCCACTAGCTAGCTATCAGACAATGGCTCTCAGCCCATTCCTCCCTGACTATCCCTAAGTGACCAGGGTAAAGGCTAGCACACATGGACAACACCTCAGGTTTTTCACACCCAGTATGCCAGACACTTGCTAGTATGGCATCTGATGGCAACCCAGGGTGTTGTCTAAGTTGGGCCACATTTACCCAGGTCACTCTGCTGCTATGCTGACCTCAAGCAGTGGATGGCTGGTGCTGGCTGAACTACTCAGGGAGCATTGAGAAAGCATGCAGGTCAGCAGGATGAGTCAGCCAGCACTTAACAGCTCAGTTGGGGGTCAGGGACAAGTCAGAAGTGGGTCTGACTCCTCCAGGGCCTTGTTGGGGGGGGGTTGGTGGCAGCGTGCTTTGGTGGTGGTGGATTTTTTGGGTGTGAGACTTGGGCTGCATTTGGCTGGCCATGGTGTGTGCCATGTGATACTGCAATGGGGGACATCATATGATAGGTAGGTAAGGTAGGTAACATTTTATTTATATGGCACCCAATCCTGGAGGCTCTGGGTGCCTTACCTAAAAATAGGCAGGGTAATGCAAATAAAATAAACTAGAAAAATAAATACATTATACATCATGTACATATAATACAGATTTAAAATCAATAAATACAATCTGAGGGGCATAAAACAACTCTGGTCAGTCCGAGTAAGGCAACTTAAAAAGATAATAATAATATAATAATAATAATAATAATAAATAATAATAATACATTTTGTTTCTCACAAGTGCCTTTCAACCATCAAGGTGCTTTACAAAAGATAAAAGATCATGATAAAACTATGAACAGACAGTAAAATAATCAGAGGATCTAAAATTTAGTCAGTGCCACGAAGCATGGCACCATAAATAGGTTTAAGTAGCCTGTTCCAAACCCCCCACAGTCCCATGCACTCCGAAGCTGACCCAGGTGAAAATTCAGAGGTCAGGGCTGCGTGCATAAATGCACAGGCCCCTGAAGATTTCAAAGACACCCTTGGAATCTCTAGCAACCCCTCGTCAGCCGAATGCAACTGTCGCACCGGGCGGTAAGGCACAAGGAGCTCTTTCAGGTAGTCAGGGCCCGGTCCATGTAGGGCTTTATAAGTCAGTAAACTGACTTTAAAGGTCTTTAGACCACCTTTTAAAAGCCTCCACCATTGGGGCCTCCCCAATAAAGATGAGAAGTAGGTTCCAAAGGGCTGGTGTGGTGACCTCAAAAACACGATTGCCAGATGTTTTTTAACCCGGCCCTTGAAACAGCAAGGAGGCCCCTGGTGAAGGAGCAGAGGAAATTGACTGAGGTGGCAGGTGTCAGGAGATAAGTCAGGTGGTCAGGGTCCAGTCCGTATTGGGCCTTATAGGTTAGCAAGCCCACCTCGAAGATGATCCTCCACCTGACAGGCAGCTAGTGCAGAGCTAGCAGGACCAGGGTCACATGACATGACCTAGACAGGCTCGTTAGGAACCTGGCCACTGCGTTCTGCACCAGCTGCAGCTGGTGGAGGGTCCCTCTACTGACCCTAAAGTACAGAGTATTACAGTAATCAAGCCTGTATGTGACAAAGGTGTGTATCAGTGATGGCAGGTCTTCGGGCTTAACTAGGGGTTTAATCCTGGCAACATTCCTTAAGTGGTAGAAACTACTTTGGACTACAGATGACACCTGAGCGTCAAGTGTCAATCTGTCATCCAGGAAGATGCCAAGACTTCTCACCCTAGGGGAAGCCATCAATGGAGTGGATCCCAGGACCAATCCTGTCAGTACTCCAGAGGCACTCCCATCATGCCCATGACCTGGCTCAATCACTAGAACCTCTGTCTTTTTGGGATTCAGTCACAATCAGTTGGAGGACATCTAGTCATTGATCTCAGCCAGGCAGTTTAGCACTTTCATGGCATCCTATGTTTCAGGGGCAAAGGTCATACATAGTTGGGTATCATCTGCATAGCAGTGAAAACCCAAACTGTAATGCCTAATGAACTCAACCAGGGGAAGCATGTACAGTACACCATGAGTAACCTTGGTGACAAGATTGAGCCTTGAGGAACTCCACACGGCAGGAGCTTCAGGAAGGAGGAGAAATTCCCTATCACCACCCATTGCTTCCTGCCCAAGAGCTAGGACTCAAACCAGTTGATAACAGTACCAGTGAGTCCACAATATTCTCTAAGGCAATCTAGAAGCACAAAGTGATTCATGGTGTCAAATGCTGAAGAGAGATCTAGGAGAAGAAGAATTGACTTGTCTCCCTTATCTCTTGCCCTGAAGAGATCATTTTGCACCCTAACCAACAGTGTTTCAGTGCTATGCCTATCCCTGAAACCACACTGGAATGGCTTATAGATGTCAAAGGCCGTGAGGTGTGCCTCGAGCTGTTGCGCTATTTTCCCAACAACCTTTCCTAAAAATGGAAGGTTGGAAATCAGTCGATAATTTTCCAGGAAATCAGGGTCAAGCGATGGCCTCTTCAAGAGAGGCCTCACAAGTGCCTTCTTCAAGGCATCAGAAAAGACTCCCTCTCACAATGAACATAGAATAATCGTGGTGAACACCAGACCAACGGTCTCAACACATCCCAGGAAGAAATGCGGTTGGGCCAGGTCCAATTCACAAGAAGTATGCCTCAGCTTTGAGATAACCTCAATGACCTCAGCCTCCTCCACTGGTCTAAACTCCTCCCAAACAATGGGAGTGCCTTAGCGCCTAACTGGCTGATCACTGTAAGGCAAAATTTGCCTCACTGATGAGATCCCTGACCGAATAGAGGATGCCCTGTCAGAGAAGAACTGAACAAACGCATCGCACAATGCAGCTGAAAAAGCTTTTTTCAGCTGTAGACAGACTAGGTGAAGTAGTCTGTCAACAGTCTGAAAAAGCTGAGATGGTCTGTTCCTCCCTGCAGCAATCTCCCTGGCAGAAACTCTGCCTTCTTATGGTTGATTGCCCCTTAGTACTCATGATAGTGAGCACGCAAGGCCAGTTTGTCCTCCTCAGAATGGCTCTTCCACCAGCAAGGCTTCAACTTCCGACCCTTGATGGCAGCAGCTACAAGAAAATAGCATAGCAGAATGGAAGTGGCAGCAGACAGATGTGAGACACCACCATACCCACCTGCAGCAGCAGCAAGTCCAGTAATATCAGGTAAGGTATGGGACGAGGAGCTGGGGGAAGCAAGGGTGACAGAAGGGTGAGGTCTGGGGTCCTCATATAATCTTTTTTCTGGAGGGGGAGGATAGTTTATAGTCTTATACTGTCAAAAATTCTAATTCTGGCTCCGATTCTGATACCTAAATCAGAATTAAAACTGAATCAGAATCAGAACTGGAATTCTAGATAATCTGACTGATGCAGGCAGATCAGATTTTAAAGAATACAATCACTTCTAATTTATGTCCACCTTTAACAATACCGCTAGCACTAGAAATGCTGTGATATGACTGGGGCAACTCATTATGGTTCTCAGTGTCATTACTGAAGCAGTGTGTTGGCACAGGTATTGTTTCTGTAAGAGGTTGTGAAATGCCATCTTGTGAACTTGACTTACAACTGTTTCTGGTTCTTTTTTGTGTCAACCAACCTGTCCATACTGTATATTTCAGAAACTGAAAATGTTTTGTGAGTTTTTCTAGGATGTTTTATTCCTGAAAGTTTTATTTTCCTTTTAATTAGAGGTTTTACACAGACCTAAAGAACAGTAAGTAACACACACACACACACACACGCACGCACGCACGTACGCACGCACGCATGCACTCACGCATGCACACATACAGCCATACACACATCAGTATCATGGGTAGAGGTGCAGCAGTGCATCTCATAG
This sequence comes from Neoceratodus forsteri, assembly GCA_016271365.2. Taxonomy (NCBI): domain Eukaryota; kingdom Metazoa; phylum Chordata; order Ceratodontiformes; family Ceratodontidae; genus Neoceratodus; species Neoceratodus forsteri. The sequence continues at coordinate 1,035,720,922 of CM057453.1, forward strand.
GTTTGCTAATAATCTGGTAGGTTGGCTAATAAATGTCCTGCCGTCTGCTTGCACTTATCCCTGTATCCAGCATCACATGATACTCCTTTCACAGTCCACATGTGTAATGCCCCAAAGTAGGTGTCCAGCCTGGCCAGCTCAGGCCAGCAAAGAAAAAAATGGAACACCCAGTTTGGGAGTGTTCTCTCCCTCAGCATTGTGCAGTGTCTCAATGGGAGAGTTCTGAATGGAACTGACAGCCTGTTGTTTTGTTTTTCTTAAAAAAAAGAAACAGTTGGAGTTGAGCTCAGGACAGCCAAGAGAGAAGAGGTTGTCCTGTGTGTGAGGCGACTGGCCGAGATGCTCAGAAAGGACTCGTCTGCTGCCTATAGGTCCCTTGCTGTATCCTGGCCGGTATGGAAAAGCAAAATGAAAGGAAGAGTTCATGGGCCATAGCATTTATTTATTTATTTTTCTAAAAAGAGAAGTTTCGTGGCATGAAAGGGAGAAAGAGGACACAGGGAGGTAACAGTTAAATGGTATTGGTACCTGCAGTCCTCCTCTCATCCCTGTGGTGTTGTGGCTGTTCCCTCTGTAGTGGTGTTGGCAGGCCTTCTGAAGCAGCACTCATCCGATCATGGTGTGGACTCTGTACAGCCCTGCTTTTTTTATATTTTATTTAAAATTAAAAGTTGAAGTTTGGTCTCTCGTTGGAGGTGCCCACAAGTGGGGCCACCGCATCTTCAAACAGCCAGCTTCAGGGCAGAGAATCAGCAGAGCACTGGGAGTAGTAAGGTCCCCAGAGTCAGCTCCACAAGCGCCAGCCTGCTAGCATCCAAAACCCTGCCTCTTCTTCCCAACCTCTTCCCGGGCCGGGGTGGTGAGTAGGCGGCTGAATCATGGGGCAGGTGCTGACGACCAGAACCATTTAAAATGCATGAAAGGTGGCATAAAGAATGAATAAAAAGGAATTGTCTGGACAGGAGGGTGCATTTAACGATGGCCACTGCTGTGGTTGGGGTCTGGCAAGGCTCCAGGGACAAAGGACAACCTGAGGGTGGGTTTGATTTAAATTTATTCAAATAGTGCCCCAGCTTGGAGCATTAACAGATGTGGACCAAGTGACTTAAGTCCCACCCATAGGTGGGAGCATGCTAATTTATGTGAATAGCTACAGTCTGGCTACCAGATTTAAAGGGACAGCACAGAGTTAAAGCATAACTTCAACTGTCCATGGGACTTTTAGGATTTATAACTTACTGAGCTGCATATTTATGACTGCCTATAGAATTAAAAGCAACATTTCAGTGAATTGCCTGCTGTGAGCTTTTGAACACTTTCAAGAGCAAGGAACCAAGTTAATCTGATAAATGTTTTTTCCAGTGCAAGTGCTTAACTGACTTTGGAATGTTTACAGCCTGCTTAGTGAACTGCATTTAAACTGACTGTGGACTCTTAAGATGTTGCATGTGTTCAGCCTTACAATGAACTGACTTCAAGTGACAAACTAGCTAGAATGACCCAGAGGTTCCGATCCAGTGTGTTTGTCAGTCCAGTGTGTCTTCTGTCCAGAGGGAGTGCTTTCCTGGAGTTCCAGAGTGATCCAGAGGTCTCGATCCAGTGTGTTCATCAGTCCAGAGGGAGTGCTTTCCTAGAGTTCCAGAGTGACCTGGAGGTCCCGACCCAGTGTGTTTGTCAGTTGAGTGTGTCTTCAGTCCAGAGACAGTGCTTTCCTGGAGTTCCAGAGTGACCTGGAGGTCCCAAGTTCCTTGTACTTCTGATTTGTGAATTTGATGTACGTCTGCTGTTTCGTCTTGTGGATCCTGACACCTGTCACTGTTTATCATTTGCAGTGACCAACTACCCACTGACAGACTTTAAATGTGACCTATGCAATTGACTCAGGTTCTGACACTGATAGATATTTTGCACTAACTCCAACTAACAAAAGCTAAAGTCACTAAAGTCATTTAAGTAGAAAAGTACAAGTTAAGTCAGTTGTTTAAAGGGGAACTGTCATCAACAGAGTTTCATGTCTGAAAGACCATAAAAAGCTATTTTGAGTGAGCCACTGTGTCTATCTGTGAGCCTTTGCAGTCCAGAGTTATTTCTATGTAAATCAGTATGTAATTAAGGGCTGGGAGCAGCTATATGTTTTAGACTCCTGACAGAAAATGATGTAACCGAGGATCTTGGCCCTCCATTGACTGTAGGTTAAATAGGAAATCATCTGGTTTATTAAGGGTGTTTTAATGTGTTATTACAACACTTTCTACACTTATAATAATTGTTTTGCATTTGCATTGAAACTAGTGAGTTATCACCCTTACATTTCAAAAATAATCCATCTTTAGGATTGCTTTAACCTCTAGGTTATACTGCCAGCTGATCATTAAAAACTATACATCTCAAGGCTGGCTCTGTGGTGACAGCAGGTATTGGGGTCCCAAACTGTATCAGGATTTCTAAACCCTGGCTGTGTTCATGTCATGCAGATTTCTGGGGCTGCCACAGCACCAACTTCTGTCTTATTCCTTTCCCTCTCTTACAACCTTTTCTCTTACAATTTTGGGTGTGAACTCAGGTTTACAAGATGCAAATGTGACTACGTACCTACTGGCTTGGCATCATGGGGCCAGTCTTGAAATGTATAATGTTTGATTAACAGCTGGCAGTACAACCTAGAGGTTAAATCAAAGAGCTGTGAACAAGCTTCATTCATCCAGCAGAATGAGGTTTGATTCCAACATGCTCTACTTGTATATTGTGTGACCAGAGTAAGTCTCTTAACCTCCCTGTGCTCCCAAAACACACCCAGAAACAAGCTGTAGCTGTGTGCCTTTCCTTGATAAAGACAGTAAAAACAATCTGAGCATGTGTTATGATTCTGAAAATATTATGCTTTTTCTATCCAGATTTGACTTGAAAAGAAAAAAAATAGGACACCATTAATTGTTTATTAATTGCAAAAACACATCGATGAACAACAATGTTTAAAAAAAAGCATAATCTGAACTGCATTATTAAAATATAGAATAATATATGGGCATATGTGTGTAACCAATATTTTACACACACCCGAGGTGTGGGATGCTATATTAACCCTGCTGGCAAAGTCCGAGTGATTTATAAAAGCTTAGAAAATGTTTTTTTTTATTTCCTGGCATCTGATTGGCTGGTACCCTTGCCTAGGGGGTACATTAACTTTCAATAGATGCCCAGGAAATAAAAAGCACCAGCCCCAGTGCCTACTCACCCACTCATGCACCCCTGTGCCCATCCTGCTTCCTGACTGGCTGAAAACAAACAATTTAATTTAAAATCACGGCAATTTTTTTCTCTCACTTAGCGAGAGATACTGGCCCCCAATGCCATGCAGTTCATATGCCAGCTGCCTCACAATTCTCTAATGCAACCTCAGCTGGGTTCCTTTGTATTTACATTTTTTATGTAATTACTGTGACATCTTGAGCAATTCTCCATGACTGTCAATACCCGAGGTCTCCTTCCAGCATATCATTTTCTCACTCCTGAAAACCATTTATACCAGATGCCGAGTAAGGCAGTCCCACCCCCATGAGAGATGCAGTCTCAGTCTCCGTTACTTTTTCATGACATTAGCCACACATGCAAAAAAGAAAACAGTAAAAGCAAAGCTTTCAGACCGATGAGCTTCACCGAAACGCCTGCCATTCGTGCGGTTTTGAAATGTGCAGCACATGCCTTTCCAAAGGAAAAAAAAATATCCTTTCCTACTATGTCTACTCACTGCTACTGTTTGCCCTCCTCTCCACAGCAGAGACATAGCCAGCCCCCTGTACTCTACATAAAAGTGCCACAATCTGTAACACTCTGAGATTGGCTCTCCTCCTTCCCCCTACAGACAAAAATTAAAAATGTTTTCAGGCGTACTTTAGTTGATGCTATCTCATTTGATCTGTAGCTGGGTCCCACTCACTCTTGTATATCTAATGACCGTAACGTCATCTCCGCACCATCAAGCTAAACAAAAAATCAAACAAAAATAATGCTGCCAAACAAGGGGGGGGGGGAACAACAGATTATTACTATGTAAGCATGCAGGCCCTCTGCCATAATACTTCTTGATTAGCTGTCCCCTGGCAACTGTATTAAATTGTTTGTACACACCTATTACTGGTGCAACTTTGAAGCTGCAGTAAAACAAGTTTCTGGCTGTCTTGCTTCGACAGTTAAAAAAAAACTTGATGTCTTGTTTTGGATGGTGGGGGGTTAGGAGAACAGAATGGCTCTATCACTTAAGTAGGGGGGCAGTGGATGGAACAGCACAGAAAATCAAGGACTACTTTGTCAAAAAAAGCTTATTTTCTGATATTTTTGTTCATGTTCAAAGTCATTTCATTTTTCATTTTGTAACATAACTAAGATTTACACATATGCCCATTTTCTAAGCATAATAATACCCTCCAGGGTGGGCGGTATGGGCAATACTGGACGTTCCAAGGGCTATAAGGCCCTCCGCCTGTGGCATTGGGCCTCATTACCTCCCTGGGTGGTCCAGTATTGCCCAATACCACCCACCCTGTTGGGTATTATTGCTTGCATCCCACACTGAGGGCATGTGCAGAATTCTGGTTTTTACACCCAGCCACCCATATACTATTTTATTTAATTAATGGTGATAATTATTTTCCCTTTCAGCACAGTTCAGTTAGTGCAGCACCTCTGTCAGAGATACACACACACACACACACACACACACACACACACATATGCTTCACACATACACACACACACACACACACACACTTCACCTGCACACTCACTTCACACACACTCACTTCGCACACACACACACACACACTTCACACACACTCACTTCACACACACACACTTCACACACACACTACACGCACACACCTCACACACACACACACCACACACACACACACATCACATCACACACACACACACACACAGTCGCTCCCTTTTTTTTTCTTTTTTTACATTACAGTGGGAATGGCATTCTGGAAAGTTGCAGTCCATTGGAACTCTCGAAGGGTATGGGTGGCAGGATCAACCAGATTGATTTTTTTTCCTTTATGGTAGAAAATCCCATGCCATCCAAAGTATTTCAGGAAGAAACTGTTATACTTTTAACTTCATCAAAAGAAGTAAAATACTCTTTTAATAATGCATTTCAGGTTATGCATGTTTTAACTGTGTTTTAAATGCCTTTCGACACCATGCATTTCTACTTAAAGTTGAACCAGCATAGTATTCTGTAGTGATTTGCATATGCAGCCCATGATGCTTTGCATTGTGGGGGCATGTGTGATATTGTATTTCTTTGAAACTTGGCTTCCCAGCCAAATGCCCTTTGGGGTAACCATTGCCTCAGTGCTTGCACACAGAGGTTCTTTGTCTTTTAAATAGTTTTTTGTTTTAATTGCGTTCACCACAATATAACCCAGATAGACCATCTTAGGGTAGCTGGTTCATTACACTGAGGTGTCAAACAGATGAGGCATACAGATGAGTCCTGGTAGGACGAAACATGTGTCTATGTCCTCTGTTGGCACCCTTTGCAAACTGTGTGAGGGGCCTTTCAGCACCATGCATTTCTGCTTAAAATTGAACCAGCATTGAATTCTGTAGTGATTTGCATATGCAGCCCATGATGTTTTGCATTGTGGGGGCATGTGTGATTTTGTATTTCTTTGAAACTTGGCTTCCCAGCCAAAAGCCCTTTGGGGTAACCATTGCCTCAGTGCTTGCACACAGAGGTACTTTGTCTTTTAACTGTGTTGTCCATCTATGTGTTTTTGCAATTAATAAACAAGTAACAGTGTCCTATTTTTTCTTTTCAAGTCAAATCTGGATAGAAAGAGCATAATATTTTCAGAATCATAACACATGCTCAGATTGATTTTAGTGTCTTTGTCCAGGAAAGGCACACAGCTACAGCTTGTTCCTGGGTGTGTTTTGGGAGCACAGGGAGGTTAAGTGACTTGCTCTGGTCACACAATATACAAGTAGAGCATGATGGAATCAAAATCCATTATGCTGGATGAACAAAGCTCATTCACAGCTCTTTGCTTTAACCTCCAGACTGTACTGCCAGCTGATAATCAAAAACTACACATTTCATGGTTGGCCCCCTGATGCCAGGTCAGTAGGTACATAGCCACATTTGCATCTTGTAACCTGAGTTCACACCCAAAATTGTGAGAAAGAATGCTATAAGAGAGGGAATGGAACAAGACAGAAGTTGGTGCTGTGGCAGCCCCAGAAATCTGTACTGACATGAACATAGCCAGGGTTTAGAAATCCTGATATGAGGCCCCAGTACCTGTTGGCACCACAGAGCCAGCCTTGAGATGTGTAGTTTTTGATGATCATCTGGCAGTATAGCCTAGTGGTTAAAGCAAACCTAAAGATGGATTATTTTTACCAACAGTTTGAAATATAAGGGTGATAACTCACTAGTTTCAATGCACATACAAAAAAAGTATTATAAACGTAGAAAGTGTTGTAATAACATCTTAAAACACACTTAATAAAACAGACAATTTCCTATTTAACCTACAGTCAATGGAGGACCATTTCCTGTCAGGAGCCTAAAACATATGGCTGCCCCCAGCCCTTAATTACAGGCTGATTTACATATGAACAATTCTGGACTGCAAAGACTCACAGATAGACACAATGGCTCACTCAAATTATCTGTTTATGGTCTTTCAGACATTAAGAAACCTTGTTGATGACAGTTCCCCTTTAAGCAATAGAGTCATAGTCATAGTATAATTATAGAGTATAGGATTATAGAGCGATAGTATTACTGAATTCTAGAAGTATAGAGAATAGAGTTGTAGAGTATAAGGCCACGGAACCAGTAACTAGTTGGGAGTGCGGCGGCAGTGGTGAATTGAAGCCCCCGGGGAGGCTTCACCTAGATGGAGGACCTCCCCCTCCTTCTTTTTTCCTCCTTAATTTTTCTCCTCCGGAGGCGGACGTGCAATGACGCCAGCAAGGCCCGCCCCCGCCTCCTCCCGATGTAAGCGCTGCAGTGTGAGTGCCCCTCAGCCTCCGCCAGGGGTCCCTAATGCTCGGATGCCCTCGATTTCCTCCCCTGGAGAAGGAGAGCAGTCCAGGATGCTCGATCCTCTCCCCTAGCCAGCTCCTCCGACAACTTGGGTCCGCTCTCAACCCGGTCACAAGGCCGCAAGCGGAATCCCACCGCTGCGCCGACGGGCTGGCTTAGATGTGCAAATTCATCATCATAGTAGTACCATACTGCCCTACCTGCCTAAGGGTCCAAATATTATAAACTACCCTAACTTTACTACTAGAGTATTAGATACCTCTGTGCCATAAATAATGGTTTATACTGTATACCTTTTTCAATTTGATATATACTTGTTTGTACCATTTTCCCCATCTTTATCCCTTAATAAATAATTTTATTCCATTCTTAATTGCATCTTGGGATGGTAACCATAGTTTTGCATATGTATCTTTTTATTATGATCTGATATAATGTCTTTTTTCTAACTGCATTATATCAATCATAAAACTAACCCAGGTATCAAATACTTGGGGGCCGGTGTCTTTCCACTTTATAAGGATATATTTATGAGCTATATTCAATGCAATTGTATACAATATTTGAATATGTTTTTCTGATTTACCAGTATAATGTAAATGTTGATAATAAAGTGGAGATTGGGGTGCATTGTAATTTCTAGTTTGTAATTGTGTTAAAAAAATTAAATATCTTAGGCCAGAAATTAGACAGATTTGGACAAGAGTGTATTACATGAATTAATGTGCCAGAGGTATTCCCACACCTTGGACATTTAGGGCCTGATTCTAGAAGAGTTACACCTGGCATAACAGCACTTGCGCCAAGTAGAATGGTGCAAGTAGCAACTTATGCCAGCAGTTGCGACATGCACAATTCTACAATGTCGCAGGCCACTTGCGCCGAAGAGCTGTTATGCCAGCAGTTGTACCATAAACCCCTTGTAACATGGTGCTAGAGGGTTTATGGCAGCAGTTGCACCCTATTCCAGTAGGGCAGCAACAAAGTACCCAATGTCAGGACTCTACAAGAACACCCAGAGGAGAACTGGCAACGTAAGTTACACCAGCATTTAGCTGGTGTAACTGTACATACGTCCTCCGAGGGTCCTGTAGAACCACCAGCAGCCCAGCACCCAGTCCGTGTACCCTCCCCCCAAGCCCAGAACACCTCTGTTGTTGCCCCAATGGGCATCTCACACCCTCTCCCCATCCTCCGTACTGTATATGCCCTCGTACCCCCAAACAGTAAAAGCACCACAGGGTTGCCCACACACCCCATGCCCCCGAACCCCCCACCACTAAAGGACCCACAGGGCAGTGCTGTCAACCCCCCATGCCCAGACCCCAAGACAGTGTCACACAGTATGTTGCAACTGTGCAACAGCCCTGGTAGTCTAGTAGCCCCACCCAGTGGTGCCTCTCCACCCAGCACCCCACCCATACCCAGTCGATGACTGGCATAGCCCTCCTCTCCTACCATGGCCAGCTACGACTGAGCTCCTTCTGAGTGCTTAGTGTAGAGATGCACTCAGAAATGAATGAACTCATTTATTTCTGAGCGCATCTGTACAGTAAGGGCTCAGATGGAGCTCAGTTGGTGGCTGGCCATGGTGGTGAGAGGGGAGGTTGTGCCAGTTGCTGGCTGGGGATGGGTGGAGGGTGCTAGGTGGAGTGGCACTGCTGGGTGGGGTGCCACTAGACTACTAGGTATATGACATGGAAGGGACATCGGATGCATGCATGTACTGTATGTACTGTACAGTACACAGTCATCATGGTGCTCTGGATAGGGGTTGGGGGAACCATGGTGGCACTACAGTGGGTAGGGTGCCTCTAGCCCTGTGGGGCTCCACCTGTGAATGGGCATGGGGGACACTTTCAATGTGTGGAGTACTGGTTGTGGCTTGCGACATCCTCGTCAGGTATACCCTCTGTTCGGCATACCTGGCTGTATGTCGCAGGTTGCAGGACTTAGGCGCGAGGACCCTGCCCCTTCTAGAACAGGGCACAGGGTCAATGTCGCAGCTGGACTTGGCGCAAGTCGTGTTTGGTGGCAACTTGTGCCACGCTTCTAGACTCGGGCCCTTAGAATCTATTGTAGAGTTAATCTCATGTAATTTAGAAGGCATATAATATGTCCTATATATTGTGTTGTATTGAATTTGTTGAATTTTACTAGATCTAATACATGTAAATGGTGTTTTAAGAATATCTTCCCATAATTTCTCTCATATATTTATCCCTTAGTCTTGCTGCCATTTTTTTTAATTTTGACAAATCATAATCTTTTTCTTCATTAATAATTCCATATAATAATGAGATTAATTTTGAATCATTTTGTTTTTTAATAAATAACTTGAAAGTTGATGAGCTATCTTATAGTTGTATGGTTCCATTAATTTTTTTATAAATGTTTTTAATGGCAGATATTGCAATGTGTTATTATTAGATCAATTATATTTATTTTTTAGATGCATAAAAGTTTTTTAACTATTATCTTGAAACAATTTACCAAAATGAGTTATCTCTTTCTGTCCCAGATCTTATATGCTTTATCTACTTTGGAGATAAAGGCAGGATTATCGTATATTGGTGTATCCAGTGAAATTTTTATTTTATGATTTATTATTTTATGCACCATATACTGAGCTTTAAGAGCTGTTGCTGTAGCTATATTACTTATATAATTTGTGATTATTGTATCATATTTTTTATTGAAAGGTATGAATCATAAATTCACTAATGGGATCCTTTGAATATCCTGTTCCATTTTAAGTGATGGCACAGTTTTTCTTTTTTGTTTATCCATTGCCATACAGTACAGCACTGAGCAGATAAAATAATATTTATAAAAGTCAAGAAGTGCCAATCCACCTTTCTCCTTAGGCCTTATTAAAGTATTGTAAGCAATTCTAGAAATTTAGTTTTTCCATATAAATGCTGTTATAATGCTTTTTATCTTCTTGAAATATGCTTCTGAGATATCTACTGGGATGGTTTGAAATAGATATAATAAATTTTGGCAAGACATTCATTTTTATTTTGCTTATGCAGCCAATAATCGTTAACGGTAATGTCTGCCATCTTAATAAATCATGTTCTGTTTTAACCAGTATATTATCATAATTTGCCTGAATTATATTCTGAATTTGAGAAGGAATTTCAATCCCTAAGTAATAAATTTGATCGCCTTTTCTACATTTACATATGACAGGTACCTTTAGTAAAGTTGGGATTTGCAGGGGCATTCCAAAAGATTTTAGCCATTTTATAGTATATCCTGAGGCTTTACCAAAATAGTTTGTTAGATTAAATAGTTATGTTATTGAGTTATCTGAATCAGATAAATAGAATAATGTGTAATCTGCATATGTACTTATTTTTTGTGTATTATCTTGAATATGAATTCCCTGAATGTTATTGTTTTTGTTGCTTCTCACCATGGATGTTAGGGGTTCCATAATTAAAGCAAATATAAGGGGAGATAAAGGGCATCCTTGTATTTTCACTCTCGATAAATTAAAATATGAAGAAATTGCTGTACTTGTTTTAACCCTTGCTACTGGTCTGTTATAGATTAACTTAATCCATTTTAAATATTGATTTCCAATTTCCATTTTATGTAATGTATGAAAAATGAATTGCCATTCTATCTTATCAAATGCTTTTTCAGCATCAATTGATAGCAAAATTGCATTTTTATTTGTATTATGTTAATGGTCCATCTAATATTGGTCATGGTGTACCAATATTGGAAGAACTTTTTCCAAGCTGAGTGCTAGTATTTTAGAAAAGATTTTATAGTCTACATTTAATAAAGAAATCGGTCTATGTGACTTGCATTTTTGTGGATCCTTGCCTTATTTATGGAATAAGTAAATTGTGGCTTCACAAAAGGAATCTGGTATATCTTGAGATGTATCAAATGAGTTAAATAATTTTAACAGTGATGGCATAATGATATTTGTAATTTTTTAATTAAAATTCCACAGGTATCCCATCAGGGCCTAGTGCTTTTCTGTTAGGGAGTCATGAGATGGCCTCTTCTATTTCTGCAATAGTTATTTCAGTGTTCAGAGTTGCTTTTATTTGTGCTGGAACTGTATTGAATTCTGTGGATATATTATAATTTGGTTGATGCTGAGTTTAATATAATTCTTGATAATATTGTGCAAAGAAATTATTAATTTCAAATGGATCCATGGTAATAGTACCATCAAATTTGCTCAACTGATTAATAGCATTTTGCTCTTTATCTTTATTTAATTGCCATGAGAGTAGTTTCAATGGCTTATCAGAGAATTCATAGTAATTTGCGCATGTCTGTAAAATTATTTTTTCAGCTTTTTCTGCCATTAAATTGTCATATGTTGCTTTTTACAGCAATGCATTGTGTGTTGCTGTACTCAAAGTTATATTATGTAGTGTTTGTAAATTCCTGATTTGCTGTTCAATTTGAGCTTGTTGTTTTTCCCATTTGTTCCTGTAGTTTTCTGCTTTTCTAAAATAACCTCATATCCAAACCTTACATGCTTCCCAAATATTTACCAAATTTGCATCATTATTCTGATTAAACTGAAAGAATTCTTGTAATGCAACATTAAAAGAGTCTGCTATATCTGTTTTAAATAAAAATGATTTATACAACAGGGGTCAGGACAAAAACTGTAGAATAAAACCATTTGTCTTCGCTACTATGGTAATAAATTTATTTATCCACATAGTAACTACATCATCACCCATTTATTCACACAGTAACTACATCAGTAGCTCATTTATCTACACAGTTCTCTTCAGAATTCATTTAGAATGTTCGGCCTCAGAAGCAGTACTAACCATATTTAAATGTCAATAACTTAAAAATGAAAAAAGATAACATGGTACTGTGAGCATGAAAATTGTTCAGCACAAAATTATCTACAAAATGAATACTGTTTCATTTATATAAACCCTGTATATTGTGTATGATTAGCAAGAAAACAGAAGAAAATGTAATTTTTTGTTCACTTTTTTGACAAACAAATATAAATAAGTTTAAAACAAAAAATGATAGCATGGTACTGTGAGCACGAAAATGTTCAGCTAAAAATATCTACAAAATGAGTGGTGTTTCATTTATAGATACCATTTTTTATAATTAGCAAAACAGCATAAAATTCAATTTTCTTTTCCTTTTGACAAATTATTTAACCTACCAAAATCAAAATGTTCACACAACATCTAAACCTGTTGCATAAATGGAATATGTGGCAGTTCAGTGTGTGATAATGCATTTATTTTGTACAGTTCCAGTGACCTCTCAGAATCTCTCACTCGTGCCTTTGGCACTCGTGAGGTTACTTGAGGTCACTGGAAACTGTACATGATAAATGCATTATCACACACTGAACCGCTGCATATCCCTTATATATCTAAATGCCATGAATAGTTTTGCATTACTTTATTATGTAATAGCTGTATTATACATGGAGAATGATATGAAATTAAGATACCTTGATAGGCTACCATTTTTTACTAAATATAGCAATGTCTCTAAGCAGAGATAAAAATATATACAAGAGTACAAGTTATGTATATTTGAGTAAAATGAACATGTGTTTTTATTATTACCAAAATTAAGCCAAGTATTTATTAATTTTAGATATTTTTGGAAATTTTAATAATATTTATTGAAGATGTATGTGTATGGATATGCCTAATAATGTATCACTTTTATTCAATGTTAATTTAAAATCTTCAGAGATTGTATGGGGTGGGGGAGGGATACATTGTCAATTGTAAAAAAGAAACCTGTAAAGAAATCTGGGTTATTTTCATTTGGGGGCGTACAAGTCGGCCATTGTTATTTTCTGATTTAATATCTGTATCTCTGCTATTGCATATCTACCTTGGTTATCCGAAATAGATTTAATTATATTTGGTTTTAATGTTGATTTTTTAAAACAGTATTGCTACCCCTCTTGAATTATTGGAGAAATGAGAATAGACACCTGACCCCCACTGCTTTGATATCCACTCATAATCAGCTTGATTAAAATGTGTCTTCTGTAAACATAAATGATTTATTTTATGAAAATCAGTGTATTTTGTTACTTTATGAATTTTTTGTCTCTTTATCAGACCTTTTACATTCCAAGATGCACATTTTATTATACCATTTATATTGATTAGAACATAAATAGTCAATACTTTGCATCACTATTTTACAGAGAGTGACAGAAAGTTTTTTTTATCCATCACTTGCTTATTTGGACTCTTTTTATTAAATAATAAATAGTGCAAATTACAATTTTGAGAATGTTGAACATACCTTTTGGTGCATAGAACAATACATTTACATAACCCACTGCTTTGTTGCCCACCCACCACCCTTATTGGAAGAATGAAAAATCACCCCACCCCAATTTTACATTATACATGACTAAATGTGTCATCTATTGCTTTTTTGCACAATGGTCAGGCATCTTAAAAAAAGAGAAAAAAAAAAACATAAACAAAAAAAGCCTATGCTGCAGTGCATGTGAAGCTTTGATTTTGGATTGCTTATCTTAGAGCTACTGGATACACTTTTTCTGTTAAATTTTTGACATCACCCTCCCCTCCCCTCAGTTCCCCCCATGCTCCCTCTTCCCCTTCACTTAACATAGCGATATATATATATATATATATATATATATATTCTTTCCTCAAGTCAAGAATGAAAATGCAAAGAAAGAAGACAGAGAGAGAGAGAGAGAGAGAGAGAGAAGGGGAAAGATAAGAAAAAAAAACAGTGCTATTAAAACTTTATTTGTGTCTTTGCACTGTCCTTGTACTTTTTTTAAATATTACATCTTCACTTCTTAAGCCTTTATCTTTGTCCATTTTATTACTGCCTTTTCTCATTTCCTTCTTTTCCCCCTCTGCTCTTTTCATCACTACTTATTAGCAGTCATTTTAAATATAGGTCGGAGTAGATGGGGAGCTTTATTCCAGCTTAAAATAGTGCAACGTTTTTACATGTATAAATTTAAGTTATTGAGACTGCACTTTCCTTAATTTGCCTTCTTTTATGCATATTTACCCATTCTCAGCACTGCCTTCTTCCACTGGATTTACATATTCTTTTGGTGCCTGCAGGGGATATGGAACACTCATAAATTTATGTGAAGATGAGCTCATTGAAGCTGCTTCAGCATATTCCTTTTTGAAGGCCTCCCATGCTTCCCAGGGGTCTTCGAAGGTTTGCAGTTTATTGTTAACCACAAAGCAGATTTTAGCTGGATAAAGCATCGAGAAACGTATCCCCTTTGCATAAAGTTTTGCCTTTAGGGGGTTAAACTGTTTCCTTTTTAATGTGGTTTCTAATGACATGTCTGGATATACATTGAAGTGGATATTATCTACTTTGAACCCACATTCCAATCTTGCCTTTCAAATGATTTCTTCCTTATGCTGGCAACTATGGGGTTTTATAAATACTGTGCATGGCAAACTTGAACCAGTAACAATAAAAAAGATCCTGCTTCTGTGGACCCTATCTAGACTGATTTTTTAGCAGGATATTGTTTCCCAGGTGCCAGAGTAATACATTTTTCTACAAATTTTATAGGGTCTGTTGACCCCTCAGTCCCCTCTAGGATTTTACATAACCTGAGATTGCCCCATCTTGACTGATCTTCTGGCTCAGCAATTTTCTGTATGAGAAGTTGTAACTGCTTTTCATGTAACAGATGCATTTTGCCTATAGGTGTTACCTCATCTTCAAGTCTTGAAATTCTGTTTTGCATGTCTTCTGTTTTTAGAGACATGTTATCCATTCTGGTGGTTAATTCAGATACTGAATTTGTAATGCCTTGTATAGATTGCCTCATTTCCCCAGAGCTTCAAGCATTTCTTTCTTAATTTCTTGTATAGCATTTAAAATGTTCTCATTATTATCAGCTGCCTACATCCCATCTTTATCTTTTAGAACACTGCCTGATGGCTCTGCAGTTTTTTGATTTAATATTTCTTCTGTTGCATTTGCCCCTGTTGTAAATTCTAACTCTACTTGTGTTTTTTTTAAATGGTATATTTTGCTCCTGATTTTGCTCTCTATTTGGTTCTGTAACTTTGAATATTTCTGAATTTTTAGTTAAATGTTTTTCATTGTCATTTGACCAGCATCTGCCTGATCAGTACTCTTATTCCCAACTTTTTTAGGTGGTACAGTTACATTTAGAGCTGGTCGCTCTCTTCTTCAAACATTTTACTACCTTTGAGATGCTAAAAGGTTTCATAAGCAGGTAGTGACATTGCTCTTTTGCTGAGTAAGCTTCCTGGTGTTGATATTTTAGCTTTTAACCTGGGTTGTTGCTTGCATCTTGCCTCACAGGAATCTAATCAACAGGTAAGCAATGGAACTGTAGAGTGCATGAGTTGGCATACCTGGCTTTTGCATGTGCGTTTGTCAATAAAATGTTCCATAGACCACTCCTTAATGAAGCTAAGATTTTTTAACATACCTCATTGTAGCTCAGGCTTGTACTGTGATTTGTTTTACCTCTCACTGTTGTTGTGTAATCACACTGCAGCTTCAGCTTTTGGAATTTCCATTACTGCTGGATGCTGACCTGTGCAAGCTTCATGTTCACCTGGCCATCTTGGTTTCACTGTGTGATGTCACACAGGTCCTCCTCACAGGTGCCTCAAAACCAGCTAGATGCTTCATAACCTCCTGCCCTTCCCCCATTAACAGTGAAACACATTTTAAATTATCAAGGTGGCAATGTGACTGAGTTGGCAAGTGTATATTAAGCATTTTAATTCAGTCAGGACAAAGAATGTAACAGCATTCATTAATTAAATGATTTGACTGAGCTAAGATTTTGATCTGCCACTCCATGACACATAACACTGATCCAGGAGGACAGTAATTGCTTCTTCACTTTCAAAGGTGGAGCATGGAGGGATTGAGATGGGATTTGATTAATGTTGTGGTTGTAGTATCCTGCTAGTGCTAAGTGCCAGTCAGAATACTAGGAGTATATGAGGAAGGACTGCTGTGCTATAACCATCTGGTTAGAGGAGTCTGATCACCCTTTGTCCCCAGCCTTAGCTTGGTCAGACACACCTACATGATGTGCAATTGATTAGATTTGTGATCCACAGTATGGATAGGATTTGGAGAGAGCAATAGCATGTGTGTATTCAGTGCATCAGTCTGGTGGGGCCACAGGAGCCATAGTCACTTTGTCTGAGAGGAAGGGCAGAAGGGACACCCACAGGGCAATGCCTACATCCACAACCACACCCCTTATGAACACCTGAAGCAAGAATTCTAACTTTCATTTTTCTAAAAAGGAAGTCATGGGTCAGAAAGGGCTCACTATAACAAAAAAAAGAAAAGGAGTGGGCTGGACTCAAATTAGGCACCTACATGTATGACTAGAAGTCAGAAGTATTTAATATCTGATGTGAGGAATACTTCATTGTTGTGTGGTTGGTGAGAAACCAGGTGGAACCTACATCTGGTGCCTGCCCCACAGTTCAAGGCCATATACTTAAAGGACTTTATTCATAACACAGATATCAGTATGTAGTACAACTCAGATCTGAAACACAAGGCTACTCCTTTGGTCCTACCTTCTGATCATGGACAGTGCACCACAGAGAATTCTAGGGAGACAGGATTGTCAGTATAGCATCAGCAGACACTTCTAGCCAGGTCTCTTTGATATGTACTAATTTCCTTCTTGAATCATTAGTAAATTCTGGTGGACTGTATCAATTCCTTTGAGGCATCAATGTCTGGCATCAGAGAAAATAACACTAAGCACAGATATTGCAAGTTCAAACAACAATGTATTTGTTTTCTTCTAATAAATACTTTGATCACAGTATTTTCTTTATTTCTTTCTCTGTTCTTGGGACTTTCATTATGCTCCTAACTCAGCTTTTACTGAGTTGGCTTTTCCTCAGTCAGTCCTCTGGACAAAACTACAGTTTTATCCTGTTAGTTGACATTTAGCTTGGTCCCTCCTGGACAGAACTACACTTTAAAGGAATTAGTGAGGGACAAGTCACAAAGTCTGAAATTAATTACAAAATGTCCCTTTCATAAAGAGGAACTCCTTATCACAACACATCAGAATTTCATATAAGACAGTTGATTTAAAATTTCACACTTTTTTATATAGTACATTTTATTTGTGTACTTATCAACTGGCTTATATGAAATTCTGATGTATTGTACTAAGGGGTCATCCTTTATGAAAGAGGCATTTTGTAATCGATTTCAGACTCTGTGACTATGTGTTTTTTGTGCACTTCATGTATTTGTGTAGCATTACTACAAATGTTTAAAATACATTATGCTATGAAATATTATTTAAGTGTGATTATTCTCTTGTGAGTTCACCCCCTGATGAAGAGGGATTGTATCCTTGAAGCACTGGGGAATGTTCTGTGGATGCTTAGCACTTTACAATAAATTTACTATTACTGAGCCTTTTTTGTGTAGCACTGTACTTTTTCTGTTTGTGCTTCATGTTTGCCATTTTGTACAGCTGCTCCATAGTTTTGCAGGTAGCACACAGAGTTTTGCTTGTTTTGCTATGGTTTGAGTCTACTCTGATTCATCAAAGTGTCTTGTGTGGTAAGCTGTTCTACTTTACTAAAGAAATATAGAGATAGGGATAGGTTTTTCTGTGTGTAACCTACTGTTCAAAACATTTTTTATTTCTGTAGAATTACTGTTCCATATAGTCTTTCTGTAGTATCCTGTAACATATGTGCAAATACCTTGAAGTATTATAACACTATTTCTTATATGCTTCTTGTTTCTGTGACTAAATCCTTTGAGGTACAGCTAACTGATTTATAAATGACAAAAACTGTGTTTCTGCTTTTGAAGAGGGACTACTGTTGCCATATTCTATTTCTGATTTAAGGAGCTCACAACTGTGACAGAGAGGGATGGGTCAGTTGCTCTTGAGTAATGAGAGCTGTACTGTGTGAGCAGTGACTCTGGAGGGATTCAGACCTAAAACTACCTCAAGAGAATGTCTATGCTGAATAGTGGCAACTACTGAGTACCCTTGCAGGTGTCAGAAGGGTTCAAAAAAGCTGGTAACACTGCCAGATTGAGTCTGGGAGAGACCATTTTGCCTCAAACTGGAGGCAGCGAGTGAGATCTGAAACAGTTTTGTCAGTATAAAGGTTATCTGTCCAGTCACAGAACAGGACACACAAGAGGAGACTATATATCATAGCAGTTTTGTTTTGTTAAGCAAGAATAGATAGATGGAAGACATTATGTTGGGGCCATATGAGAGGTGCACACTGCTAAACCTGCAGTAGCTGTGCTGAAGGAAAAACACTGGGCCATCAGGAAGGCCAAACACGGGTGCAACTGATAGACATCCTCAAAAAACATGAGCAGGAATGTCCCATAAAAGTGGACACTGCTAGCTAAAGTTGTGAGGCTGAGACCATGGAGAATGCAGATGAGCCAGAGCTTTTGATTAGAGCAGCTGTGCAAGCAGACCTGGTACAAATGTTGGAGCTGGAGCTTGCCATGGTTAAGGCAAAATCAGAAATTAAGATCCAGAAGATGAAGCTGGAAGCAGAGGAACAAGAGGAGAAGAAGTGAAAGACTGAGGAGCAAGAAAAGCAGAACCAGCATGAGAACCAGATGGACAAACCTGAGCATGAGAGTCAGACGGAGATTCTGCACCAGAGGACATCACCACAAACTATGAATAATTGCATGAGGGGTTCGACCCAGCAAGCCAAAATTAATTCTTAAATGTTTCCCAGATATCAAGAGGGGAATAATTTTGATTTGTTTTTAAAGATCTTTTGAGAGAATCTGTGGGCAATTAGAATTGGGTAGAGTTTCTTGGGCAACTCACGTATTGTCACTGCTTACAGGCAAGGCATTAGAAGCTTTTGTCAGGGACACTAAGGACTGTATGGATTATGATGAAGTGAAAAATGCCTTGCTGGGGCCAGCCTGCTGGTGCAGTGGTAGGGCTTCTGCCTGCGATGCTGACATCCTGAGTTCAGGAACAGACTTGGGAGCTGGAGGGCTGGCCGGGGAGGAGGATGGAGCATCCCAGGGATGGCTCTCCTTCTCCATGGGGAGGTTGGGTCAAGTGTCTGGTGCATGACAGACCCCTAGCAGAGGCTGGGGGATCAATAGTGACAGACACCTGAATCTGTGGGAGGTGGGATGGATGTCAGGTTTTTCATATTGATGTCACCACTTGTTCTGCCTTCCAGGGAGCAAAGTAGCAAAAAATGGATTCAGCCCCCACAGAATGATGCCGCATGCTGGACTCCACACTGCTGACCAGGCTCCCTCTACTGAGCCACCTACTCAAGCCCACCAGGAAGGCCTGCCCCTTGGAGGTAAGCCGGGGAGTGTTCGGAGAGTTGGCAGTCATGGGGCAAGTGTAGGGGCAAAGCAGGTTGTGGCTGATGGGGGTGGCAGTTGGGCTGCAAAACAAAAAAAAGAAGAAAACTGCCTTGCTAAAACATTTTAAGTTAACCCCTGAAGCCATTAGATAAAAATTTAGAAGGTTAAGAAAGGCACTGGAGGAGAGCTGTACTGAAATGGGTGTGCAGCTAAGTAACTTGTTACAGTGCTTGGTAGAGGGTGCCAAAGTTGACTCTATATAGGAAATAAAAGATTTATCTCTTCTGGAACAATGTCTAAAAACTGTACCTGAGGATCTGAGAATATGGTTGTTGGATAGAACTCTGAGCTCTACAAAGGAGGAAGCTGAGAGGGCTGATCAGTTCATATCCAGCCAACCATCCTCTCATCACAAAGGTACTGGGGAAGGACATCAAGTGATTTGGGGGGATCCCTGGGTGCAACTTAAAGAAAGTCAGCTTGTGCCTGAACAAAAGGAGGTGCTGTCTGGACTCAAAAGCATGGAGATGGGTGAACACAGACACTATATCTTCCAAAGCTGGGGCACTTGTCTTATGATTATCCAAAAAATGTGAAAAAAGGGTTAGTGCGGCAGGAAGAGGCAGCTCAAGGAGCTCACAGCAGATTGTGGCCTGTGCACTGAGTGCAGTTCCCTCTAACTCCACTGCACACATGCATCCAGTGATGGTGAATGGATTGATAATCCAGGAATTGTGGGACACTGGGGCCTTCATTTCTATTGTGAAGCAAGATTTGATTTGGGATGAACAGATTCTGGCTGGGCAGTTTTCTAGGATTAGAGGAGTGACAGATCCTGTGGTTTCAGTGCCAATGGCTCAGATCTTTCTATGCTGGAAAGGTGGCCAGGGTGCATAGGAGGTGAGTGTTGTACCAGACTTGCCCGTGTATGTAATCATGGGTAATGACTTCGATAGTCGGGCCAATATTGTGTGTGTCACCAACTGTAGCAAGGCTAGAGAACCAGCTCCTGGGGACATAGAGGGGCAGTGCACAAGGAAGCAACCCCTACCTCAATAGCAGGAAAAGTTGTAGGTGAATAATGAGCTGGGAGCAGCAGTTCTGAGCCACAGCTACACACTGAAGAGAGCCCAGCCATGGGTGACTCTCCCTCAGCAGAATGTGTTTTGGAAAAGGTCAGGCATTCAGAGCTAGGGAGAGCTCAGCAAGCTGACCCATCTCTGTAAGAATTAAGCGAATTAGCCACCAGTGTGAAAGTTTACTCTTTGTGTTCTGGGAAAAGGCACATGTGCTTGGTAGAATAAGCTCATGTAATGTGAGTGAGTTCCTAATAGAGGACTGCAGGAAGGGGTACTACAGGAGATAGTGGGTTTTAAGGAGTATAGGAAGCAGCTTCTGGCCATAGGACATGACATGCCCTGTATGTGACACTTAGGGGTCAGAAGTACAAAAAGATGGTTGACTAACAATTTTTACTGGCCTCAGTAAAGATGTGGCAAACTGCTGCCAAACTTGTTCACAGTGCCAGTAGGTGGGAAAGGTTGGGGAGAAGGCTAAGGTGGCTTTGATTCCCCTACCTGTTATTAAAGAGCCATTTTGGTGAGTTGTCATGGACATTGTGGGACCACTTAGCACCCCAAGTCACACTGGTAAGTGATACATTCGGGTGGTCATAGGCTATGCCACCAAGTACCCACAGGCAGTGCTCTTGTTCTTCACTGAGGCTGAGAGGTGGCTGACAAACTGATGGGGATATTTAGATGGGTAAGTTTCCACCAGGAGATTCTGTCAGACCAGGGCACCAACTTCATGTTTGATCTGAAGGTTAGTCTTTGGAAGAAGTGTAGAGTAAGGCAGCTCAGGGCATTGCTATACCACCCACAGATTTATGTTCTGGTCAAGCAATTCAATGGGTCTTGTAAGGTCATGTTAAGGGCATTTGCTGATCAGCATGTGAGAGAGTGGAACAAGTATCTACCCCATCTCTTATTTGCATATAGGGAAGTCCCCCAAGAGTCCACAGGGTTCTTCTCTTCTAGCTCCTGTTTGGTCATAGGGTAAGGGTCCCTCTTGATTTGGTAAGGGAGGAAAGGTAGGATGAGATTGCTCCCCAAGGGAATCTTTTGTGGAGTATGTCTTGAATTACAGATAACAGCTCAAGGAGCTCATGGGGTTTGCCAAGGGCCACATAACCACTACACAACAGAAGCAGGAGACATGGTATGACCATGGGGCCAGAGCCCAGGAATATGAAATTGGTCAGTGAGTGATGGCTTTCATCCCCATCTGGCAGAAAAATTTACAGATAGCTTCGTAGGACCCTTACTCAGTAGTCAGGAGGGTGAATTGTGTTAATTATGAGGTGGATCTACCAGACAAGAGGTGCAAACATCAAGTTTACCATGTCAACATAATGACACCCTATCATGACATAGATGAGATGGTCCTGGCTATGTGCAGCCATCCAGAACAGGGGGCAGAGCAGACCTGCTGATGGATCTCCTGGGAGAGGTTAAGGGAGAATTCTCAGTGGATGCTGTCACCCTCTTAGAGCAGCTGACACCAGCCCAAGCTGCTGAAATGTGTGGGGTGCTGCCTACATTTGGTGAAATGTTCATGGGGAAACCAGGATATACCACACACACTGGCAGAGCACCATGTGGATACAGGGTCCCAAACCCCACTGAAACAGTCACCCTAGTGAGTCTCAGAAGGTGCAAGATATGCCATAGAGGGAGAGATCAAGGAGATGCTAGCTGTCTGGGTGATCCAGGAGTCCAGTAGTCCCTGGATTGTCCCAGTGGTACTGATACCTAAAAAGGATGGGACCATGAGGTACTGCATTGACTACTGCAAGCTCAACTGCTGCACAGTCAGATGCATACCCCATGCCCAGGATGGATGAGGTCCTAGAACTGACAAAGGGCTATTAGCAGAAACTCCTGAGCCCTGAAGCCAGAGAAATGTTATCTTTTGTCACCCCATTTAGATTATTCAAGTTCAGGGTAATGACATTTGGGATGAAGAATGTGCCAGCCACCTTTCAATGGCTCATAGATCACATTCTAAATGGGTTAGGAGACTTTACTCTGGCATATGTGGATGACATCGCTGTCTATATCAGACTTCAGGCATGTGATCAAAGTGTTCCACTGACTGTGGGCTGCTAGGCTGACAGTCAAGGCAGAGAAGTTCTAGATAAGAATGGCAGAAGTGTTATACCTTGGGCACAGGGTGGGGAGTGGGTGCATCCAGCTTGACCCAGTGAAAATTGAGGCCATCCAAGGATAGGCCATGCTTATGACCAAGAGGAAAGTATGGGCTTTCCTAGGGATGGCAGAGTACTACTATAAGTTGGTGCTGAATTTCAGCAGTGTGACCAAACCCCTGTCCAAGCTCACCAGGAAGCAATTGCTGGAGAAAGGTTCAGTGGACTGTATCCTACGATACCACATTCCACCAGATGAGAGAGGTATTATGAGGCCTACACCACAATAGAGTAGGAGGACAGGATTTTCAAAGTGTGGTGCAGGGCCTGCATGCAGTCATACAACCAACACTTAGCTTCTGATGGTGCTCCAAGCCCTTTGCCACAACTGCACCTCATTTTTACAATCTTGGGTGCAGTTGAGACAGTTTCCATGATTTACAGCAGCTTGCACCACATATCTAGCACATGTGCCACAAAAATGGCCACCAGATTTGCCGCAGGTTAGACCAGAAAAAAGTTGGTCTAATTTATGGCAGTTACCATATGGGATAGAAAACCCTCTTAGATTGCCGCAAGCCCCATGCACTGTATCCTCAGTGCACTGGGGCATACAGCAATCTAGGGCTTTTGAAAATCCTGCCCAGAGTGTCTAGGGATCATCTAGGCTTTGCAGAAGCTGCAACTTTATTTATATGGGAGAAAATTCCCTGTGGTTAACTAATCACAGCCTTGTTGCATGATTACATAGGACCAGAGGACAGAACTCAAAATTACTAAGGTGGAGACTGGTGCTGCAGTCCTATAATATGGACATTAGGTGCCACAGCAGGTTGCAGCATGGCAACATACATGGGCTGTCCAGACAATAGTTAGCGCCTTCATTTTTTTTTAAATAGAGGGGAATCTAGGAGAAGCTAATGTGGGTCTCACCTGGAGAAAGAAATGAAGGTATAGCAGTGGGAGCCAGCTGGCTCACATTAAAAAACAAATCATTTAGAGCTGCTAAAAGATTCATTTTTTCTTTCTCAGGTGGTGTGTGTGTATGTGTGTGTGTGTGTGTAACAATTTGCTATGTATACCAGTTACTTTTTTTATTTAATTCTTTCTGCATGTGTATCACTTAGAATTTAGCAGCTGTAGGAACACAGTGATATTTCTGAGAAAAAGTCAAGATTCTCATCAGAGTCACACCAACTAGTGCTGAGGGCAATTTACTATTGCTGCTGTTCTGAATCATTAAGAAGAAAAAGGTTCTGGCACATGCTAACATATAAGAAGGATGCAGAAAAATGATAGTAAATCAATTTTTATTACACCACAACACAACATCCAGCCTGACATGTTTTGGACTGTCTGCAATCCTTCTTCTGAATCATTTTAGAACCCCTGGACAGATAATGGGAGGCAAAAGGGAAAAATGTCATAGGAGTTGTGCTGAGGGTGGGGGAGACTGGTTTATGGAAAACCTTATTAACTTGAGTTTGGGGAAAGCAAGGCAATCAGGTTTGGAACTACAAACAGCTACCACCTAAGGTTTGAGTCAGCCCTGATTCACCAAAGTGTCGTGTGTGGTAAGCTGTTCTACCTTGCTAAAGAGAGAGAGAGAGAGAGAGAGATTAGTTTTCTGTGTGTAACATACTGCTGAAAACAATTTTCTTTTTATTTCTGTAGAATTAATGTTCCTCATAGTCTTTCTGTAGTACCCTGTATCAAATGTGTAAAGCCTTGAAGTATTAAAACATTCATGTTTCTGTAACTGAGTCCTTTGAGGTACAGCTAACTGATTTATGCAATAGGTGTGGACAAAATATCCATTACATTTAAATCCTGATATTTGAGCTACTGTGTATGTCAGTTTCATTTACATCCATAGTAGCTACATCATCAGGATTTAAGTACACAGCTGCTATGTCATCAGTCAATTTATCCACACAGAGGATAATGGATAGGCAACAGTGAACAACAACACTGTTGTTCACTTCGAGAGATTGTCTTGACAACCATGTAAACCTCGAGAGTGAAGCTTGAGAGGTTTTCGGTTGTCATACAACCTCAAGAAGTGGACAGCAGTGTTGTTGTTTACTGTTGCCCATCTATTATCTTGTACAGTGTATGGGCAAAAGTAAAAAAAAAAAAAAAAA
Organism: Neoceratodus forsteri; assembly: GCA_016271365.2. Taxonomy (NCBI): domain Eukaryota; kingdom Metazoa; phylum Chordata; order Ceratodontiformes; family Ceratodontidae; genus Neoceratodus; species Neoceratodus forsteri. The sequence continues at coordinate 1,035,745,700 of CM057453.1, forward strand.
CAGCTTGTAACTTCTTCGACAGTCATGCCATGATGTCAGAGACCCGCTCCCCCGCTCATGTCCCTGAAAAACTCCACTACTTTCAGGTCCACAAAGATACTGTTTATTTTTACATTTAAAAAGAAATACTGGTGTCCTGCTGTGTGCCAGCTAAGATTTAAAAAATTGGCACTTACTGATAGATTAGAACTTCCTCCTGTGCCTTCGCTGAACTGCTGTGGCCATTTTATGAATGCCTAAGAACTGCAACTTGTGCATGCGCAAATGCAATCAGAGCTGTTGTACCATCGTTGTGATGTACTCACGATGGTATAACAACAGTGTGACTTCACATCGATGGTACAAGACTAGTAAATGATAGATTTTTAGGGAATACAACGTTCTACCATACATATAAGGTTGTAATCTGCTTGATTTCAGTGGGTAATAAGGGCTACCCATACATTATACAGTTGTTATGTCACTCGGAACTAAGTTAGAATATTCAGCCTCAGTTGCAGTACTAACCATATTCAAATGCGAATAACTTAAAATGAAAAAAGATAGCATGGTACTGTGAGCATGAAAGTTGTTCAGCACAAAAATATCTACAAAAGGAGTGGTGTTTCATGTATAGATACCTTATAGTTTTTTCTATAATTAGCAAAAACATCTGAAAATTAATTGTTTTTGCACTTTTTCAACAAACAAATGCAAATAACTTTAAAATGAAAAATGATAGCATGGTACTTTGAGCATAAAAGTTGTTCAGGACAAAAATATCTACAAAATTAGAGGTGTTTCATTTATAGATACCTTTTTTTATAATCAGCAAAAAAGGCAGAAAATTCAATTTTTATTCACTTTTTTGATTAACAAATGCTCCCCCAAGAAAAGTAAAAAAAACTAAAGAATTATGCATCAGACTATCTTTTTATGTACTGGCCATAATTTAAAGTTGCAGCATCCATACCAACCGTTTAGCAACTACTATGCTAAGTGGAGCTACACTAGGAAAACCACAAAAAGACCATGTAAGTTTACATTAAAAATTAAATAATTTAAAACAAAACTCCCTGCACTATCCTGAAGGATCCCTATTGCATAAAAGGAATATGTAACAGGGACCTTGTGAAATACTTGATTTGTTTTCACTTGAACTGTTTGACCTTGGGCACATCACTTATAACTTACACCACTTGTGAGGTTACCCAATGGCAAACAGCTCTTGTGAAAATAAATGATGTATTCCACAGGTACCTGTTACTTATTCCTTAATTATAACTGACAAAAAAATGTGTTACTGCCTCTGAAATAAAGGCTACTGTTACCACATTCTCTTTCAAAAGTAAGGAGTTCTTAACTGTGACAGAGAGGGGGTCTATTGCCCTTGAGCATGGAGTACTGTATGTACTGTGTGAGCAGTGGGTCTGGAGGAAATCAGAGCTAGAGATACCCTGTGAGAGTGTCTATACTGAGTGGTGGCAGCTACTGAGCACCCTTGCCGGCATCTGAAGGGTTTGCAAAAGCTGGTAACACTGGCAATCTGAGTTTGGGAGAGACCTGTTTGTCACACCCCTGGAGAGAGAGAGAGAACCCTATCAGCCCCCTTTCCTAAAGAGAGAGACCCGCTTTATAGTGTCTTTTGATTTACTCAGCTACCATCTCTATAGATTTACTGAGGAAGGCTGCCATAGACTATCATCTTCACAATCCAAAAGTTTAACTCAAACAGATGTAAACAAGGCAAAATGAACTCAACAGTTTTGTACAGTACTTATGCTGGAGGTGTGCCTATTACTCCTAATAAATGCACATTGTATTGTGTGTTATTACCCAGATATCTCTTGAGCAGATGAAAGAGGTCCTATGCATAGCAAAAGCATATTTCACTCCCTCAGAAAGGGTTTACATTTAAGAAAGGGTCATATTCTAGTTGTCCCAAGTTTCAACTATAAGGTGGGAGCTAGGAGCTGTGATAAGATAAAGGAGTTCTGGAAGAAATGAGACAATTTTTAATAACAATTATGCATAGACAGGTTATATTGAACCCGTAATGCTATTAACTATCACATCAAGGAATAATAAATGTGGCTGAACAAAGCAAGGCAGTGGTATTGCATTGTACTTAGTACTGTGCTACTAAAACCATTTTGAAAATAATCACACACAGTTCTCCTACATTCCAGTTATGGTCTGAGCTATCTTACAGAAAATGAGAGTTGATCTTTTCTGAGCTAAATGCCATAAGAAATCTGATGAGATAGAACATTTGGGGACATAGCTGGAATTCTTGAAACTTTCAAGACCAGTTAAGTAATGAATTTAACATTTCCGGGTGTGGGATTACACAACATATTGCCACGTACTTCCAGTAAATTTGTACTTTGTACCTTGTATCATGCTGTTGATATCTGTTTATACTTTGCACCTTTGTGATTTTGATTGTCCTTTCACTGAACTGTAATAATCTGCATGACTGTAATCTCTTGGATTGTGCTTGAAAATAAACACCATGCGGTGCAATGACAAGCATAACCCTCCCTCTGGAATGCCTTATTTCACTTGTAAGATGTTAAATAATGTTTAGTTGTTTATTACTTTAGTAGTGTTGTAATTCAGTGGTGAATCAATAAATGCCCAGTTTTAAAGCATTAGCATGCAATGCACTGGATTTGCAGCAGGAGATAAGTTGTGGTTATGGCATCAGACTACCGGTAGTTGTGTGCAGTTGTACTGCATCAAGTTGGTTATGGTTGTATGGTTATAGATGGTCTCGTTTTCTTTAAATGGCTAGTAATGTGTTTGCTTATGTCTGGCTGTCTGGGGTTATTAGAAAGGTACTTGTTAAATCAGACAATTATGGTATTTCCTGGTCAATAAAACTGAATCAATCAATCACTCAATCACTCAATCAATCAATCAATCAATATGGCCATAACTAGTTTATTTGGACTTGGAGCAACACCTCATAATTTTGAAGTCTTTATATTTTTGTTCTATTTTCTTCATTTTTCTACTGTTCCAATGAGATAATACTTGACCCTTCTGATATATAATATATATATATATATGGCAAAAAGCTCCATTTAATGCATCAGTTAGGGTTGTTCCATAGCTACAAAAGTGAGGAAATTCAGTGTTGGGGTTGGCCCCTTGCACATCCCAGCCCACCCCCAATCGGCATTGGGGTGTGCATGGGGTCATCGGCCATAACTCTCACCCCATCACATGTGTAAATAAGCTGAGGTATAGGAAAATGGGGTGACAGTAAGGACCAACAACCCAACGCACACCCCAATGCCAGTTAGGGGTGGGCTGGGAGTGCAAGGGGGGCTTTCAACCCTAACACCGAATTTCCTCACTTTTGTTGCTGTGGAACAACCCTAACTGATGCATTAAACAGAGTGTTTTGCCATTAATTTCCCTTCTTTTTGAGAAGGACTATAAATAGTGAATAGAATGTGGTGGTGGGAGCGTGGGCCCTTCAGGCCCCGTGCTCCCACCACGTGATGTCTTGTGACATAGTAATGGTAACTGCAATGCAAATGCAAGTGCTAACAGTTACGCACATTGTGACACAAACGTAAATGGTAACGCAAACGTTAATAGAAACGTAAGCGCAAAGTGACGTCAAAGCAAACAATGAAGTAAATGGAGACATGAGCACGTACGGAAACGCAACTGGTAACATTCACGGTCATGGTACAGCTATTGTAAATGCAAATGTTAACTGTTACAGCAACAATAACGCCAAAGGAACAGAAACGGAAAGGCAAATGCATGCACCTACGGAAAAGCAAAGCGTAACGCGCACGGTGATGGTACCGTAAATGCAAATGCAAATAGTGACAGTAACAGCAAAAATAACGCCAAAGGAAACAGAAATGCTAATGCAAATGCAAGCGCGTATGGAAATGCAAACCGTTACGTGCACGGGCACGGGAACGCAATTGGAAACCCAAATGGTAACAGTAATGACAACGATGATGCAAAATGAAAGACAAATGCAAACGAAAGGGTGGCTGCAAACGCAAATAGTAATGCGCTTGGTGATGCAATGTGAACGACAAACAGAAACAGTACTGTAGACACAGATGGTAAGAGTTACGCAAATGCAAGCACAAACAGAAATGCAAAGGATAACGCACACGGTGGCGTACACGGGAATGGTAATGCATATGGGTACGGAAATGCAAATGGAAACAGTAACTGTAACAGTAATGGAAGCACACACCCTGTTTTTGCCCAACAGAGCATGGAGAAACACAGTGTGTACAAAGAATGTATGCATAATGATGGGCCTCGGAGCAGAAAATGAGCTGTTGGAATACTAAATTGCTTATATCTCAGAAACCGTGAGACATAGAAAAAAATGTTTAATTTCACATGATTCATGAGCTTCCTGGCTAGGTTTTCATTAGGGCTACGCATTGTCATGACGAAAATTCCGTATCTCGCACTGTTTCCGAGATACGAGCCTCAAAATGCGTGGCGAACGCCACCATGTTAGTCTATGGGAAAAAAAGTCAACTTCGGAGTGCTGTAACTTGGCAGATGTGCAATATTTTGTCACCAAATTACAAAAAGGCACATCTGAGAGATGTTGGCTGCCTTCCCTCCAAATTTCAACTCAAAAGACCAAACCGTTCTTTTGCAGCAGGGTGGCAAAGAACTCCTGTCATTTTGGCCATAGTCTGGAAAAGTATTGTAGCAATTTGCAAAAGCTTTCGCAAAATTTTGTGAAAGTGTTGCAGTTGCGACACTACTTTGTGACACTACTTTTTCCAGAAATTTGAAAAACATATTTCTGGGGTGTTTAACCCCAAAATAAAGACATGGCTATCATACTGAGGGTCCGACTAGGTGAACACAAAAAGAATTGTGTTCCTAGGGGATCCCAATTTTAAATGGCAAGCATTTTTCTGATCAGTAACTGAAAAGAAAAATGGGGGATTTGTGACACTACTAGGGCCATTTGCAAGACTAAAAAGTGCATTTGCGAAAGTGTTGAACTTTTTGTTAACTTTTCCCATTGACTTATAATGGGAACTTGTTTTTTGAATAACGTTTGAACCATTCAATATTTTTTCACAAAATCTTCAAAAGGCACATCAGGGACCCCAGCCACATGTTTTGTGAAGTTTTTGGATCGGTCATGCAAACTGTGCGACCTGTAGGTGTGAGCAAAGAAAATGTAAAAAAGTGTAATTGTGCACACGGATGTCGCTTAATACCTCCACAGCCATATATCCGACCGGTATGAAAGTTGGCAAATCCCAGGATCTACCATGCCCAACCATGTATACCAAATTTCAGGCAAATCCATATAATAGTGGCAAAGTTATTAAGGTGCAAAGTTTCACCCTTTAACCTTAAAAGTGCTACTCAACCCTAACTATGGTAGCACTACAGTGCTACCATAATATATATATATATATATATATATATATATGTATATACGTATCCATTTAATGCATTAGTTAGGGTTGTTCCAGCAACAAAAGTGAGGAAATTCGGTGTTAGGGTTGAAAACTCCTTGGACCCCAGCCACCCCCAACCGGCATTGGGTGCGTGTGGGTCTCAGCCCTAACTCTCACCCCATCACATGTGTAAAGCAGCAGAAGTATAGGAGAATGGGGTAAGAGTTGGGACCAATGACCCCAATGCGCCGCCCCAATGCCAGTTGGGGTGGGCTGGGGTCTCAAGGGTTTTCAACCCTAACACCAATTTCCTCACTTTATCACTGTGGAACAACTCTAACTAATGCATTAAATGGATTTTTTGCCTCTAATTTCCCTTCTTTTGAGAATGATAATGAGAAATAGTGAATGTAATGCAGTGGTGGGAGCGTGGGGCACTCTGGGCCCCGCGCTCGGGCCCCGCACTCCCGCTAAGTGATGTCTTGTGGCATAGTAACAGGAACAGCAATGAAAACAGAAGCGCTAACAGTGGTGCACATGGTAATGCAAGCGCGAATGAGAACAGAAAGGGTAACGCACACGGTGGCGTAGACGGGAATGGTCTGCCACGTGATGTGTTGTCACATAGTAACATGGTGCCTGCAAATGGAAATGTCAATGGGCATGATGACGCAAAGTGAAACAGAAAGAGAAACAGTACTGTAGACACAAATGGCAAAAATAACAGAAACACAAGCGCAAAAGGAAAACGCAGCGATAACGCACATGGTGGCGCTGATCACAACTTTGGTGAACGGTACGGAACCGCAAGCCGGAAAGGGCAACGGTAACAGTAATGTAAGTGCACAGGCTGGTTTTCCCCAAAGCTGCATTAGAGAAAGACAGTGAGTACAAAGAATGTATGCATAATAATGGGTATCGGAGCAGAAAATGAGGACTTGGAATACTAAATAGGTTATATCTCAGGAACCGTGATGACGTAGAAAAATTTAAAATCATATGATTTACTACTGTCCTGGCTAGTTTTTACTTAAGTATTTTTCCCACGAAAAGTCCATATCTTGCACCGCTTCCGTAGATATGGGCCCTGAGTACGGCGTAATCAGAATGTTATCCTATGGGAAAAGAGAAGTCTAGAGGAGCACATAACTTTGCCTCCCTGTAATATTTTTTCACCAAACCACTGAAAGGCACATCTGTGGGATGTTGGCTGTGTTCCCTCCAAATTTCAGGAAAAAAGACCAAACCGTTACTTTGCAGCATGGTGCCAAAGGATTCCTGTAATGCGTCGGGCTCTGTAATGTTATCCTATGGGAAAAAGCATCAAATTTGGAGTACTGTAACATTACCGCCATGCAATATTTTTTTCAACAAAACACTGAAAGCCACATCTGTGAGATGTCGGCTACGTTCCCTCCAAATTTCAGTCCAACACTCCAAACTGTTCTTTTGCAGCGGAGTGCCAAAGAATTGCTGTCATTTTCCCACAGACTAGAAAAGTACTGTCACAATTTGCGAAAGCTTTCGCAAAAATTTGCGACACTTTCGTGAGCACGAAAGTACTTTGTGAAAGTACTTTTTCCAGAAATTTGAAAAAACATATTTCTGGGGTGTTTTATCCCAAAATAAAGACATGGCTAGTATCCTCAGGGTCCGACTAGGTGAATACAAAAATAATTAGGTTGCTAGAGAGTCCCAAATTTAAATGGCAAGCATTTTTCTGATCACTGACTGAAAACAAGATGGTGGATTTGCGAAAGTAACAGGGCCATTTGCGAAAGTAAAAATGCATTTGCGACACTATCGAACTTTTTGTTAACTTTTCCCATTGACTTATAATGGGAAATTGTTTTTTGAATAACTTTTGAACCGTTTAATATTCTTTCATGAAATCTTCAAAAGACACATCAGGAACCCCGGTCACACGTTCCCTGAAGATTTAGGGCCGGTTGCGCAAACCGTGCGACCTGTAGGTGCGACCGTAGAATTCCAGAAAAGCGTAAATGCACGTGCAGATCATGCTTAATTACTCCACAGCTGTGTATCCGACCAGTACAAAACTTAGCAGATCCCAAGGCATATTGGTCTTGATCGTCTATTCCAAATTTCAGGCAAATCTGTCTAACGGTTGCAAAGTTATTAAGGTGCAAAATTTGGGGTTTAACATAGAAATGGCTCCTCAACCCTAACTATGGTAGCCCTACCGTGCTACATATATATATATATATATATATATATATATATATATATATATAATGTGTTGTGTCTGGTGTTTTTGTTTTGGTTCATTTTAATCTAAGTCAAAAAAGGGGAGGGAGAACTATTTCTTGCTTGAAGTGAAAATGAGAATTGTGGCTGACAAGTACAGAAGTTTCTTGTGTGGTTGAATGATAATACATGTAGTCTACAGTCTTCATTTAAGTTATCAGAACAAATGAGAGAATTTCTGGATTTGAAAGTTACCATTAATGATAAACAGGAAATTCAATTTGATGTTTTTAGAAATCTGACTGTGGGAAATATGCTACTATTGTACAGTCTAATAGTGCACACCTACCTATACTGATGAACAGCATATACCTGGGGCAATTTATCCATTTAAAATGAGAATTCTCACAAGACTAAGGGCCCCATATTCAGAACTGGCCTGCTACGCATGCACACAGTGCGCCATGTGAAAAAATAGGGCCACTGGCTCTGGTGCAATATTCAAACTGATAGCACAATCTGACCTGACCATGCTATCTGTCTGAATATTGGGCCATGGTAGTGTAGTACATAGCAAGTAGTCACTATGCTGTGTGCTGTTCTACCAGAGTGCTGGGCTGAAGTCCACCCATAGGGGTTTAGCATGAAACACACTGGTTAGCACTGCAGCCCCTATGGCCGATATTCAGCCCAAATATGCAGATGAGCCCATTGGGCATGCACAGTGCTAACTGGCCATTTGCATGCTCATTATGAGCTCCTCTGCATGCCACACATTGGACAAGTGCACCGGGCCAGGTCCCCCTCCAAACCCCTATCCCTTTTTGTGTTATAGGAAAGTACTCCCTGGTGGTCCCATGGTCCCTTCCTAGCCCTGATCCCCTCCCACAACATATGAAAGGTGACCCTGGTGGTCTAGTGGTCCCTTACTAGCCCCAACATCCTTTCACAATTTATGACAGTACTCCCTGGTGGTCTAGCAGTCCTTCCCTAGCCCCAATCCCCCTTCATAATTTATGAAAGTACTCCCTGGTGGTCTAGCAGTCCCACCCTAGCCCTAATCCCTCCTCAATATATAAGGTGACCGGATGGTCTAGCAATCCTTCTAATCCTGATCACTCACACTATATGACAATACTCCTGATAGTATAGTGGTCCCCTCCTAATCACAACTGCCCATAGCATACAATATGTCCCTGGTATCTAGCAGACCCCTCACTTGCAGGTACTGTCCTCACTCAGCCTCTTATCTGTTCTTGAGAGCCAGTGACCGGCACAGTCCTCTGTCACTAAAATGGCTGAACACAGACTGAGCTCTCAAGGAGTGCATACTGTAATTTTATAATACATGCTCCTTGAGAGATATCAGACTATGGCTGGCCTTGGTGGTGAGTGGAGGGCTGTGTTGGTCACTGGCTCTCAGGTTTGGGATGAGGGAGTGAGGTGGTGGGACAGTACCTGCTTGGGTGGAGGATGGGAGTCTACTTGACTACCAGGGACATATATATGTATGCTACTGGCAAGTTGGGATTAAGGAGGGGGGACTGTTATACCACTGGGGAGTACTGCCATAAATTGTGAAAAGGGATCAGGGCTAGGGATGAACTGATATACCACTAGAGTCACCTTTCATATATTGTGGGAAGGGATTGGGGCTATGTAGGGAGCACCAGACCACCAGGGACCCCAGCCCTTGCTGGTGGGTGGATAAGGTGCCAGGCACCCACCCCCTCTGTGCACCAATATTGGCTGGGTTTCAGAAACATTAGACTGCACTGTGCAAGTGACTGTTCAGTGCTTCTGAAAACTGTCGATATTGTGCTGTGCTGCATATGCATGAGGGATCCCTCATTTGCATAGGCACAGTGCAATATTGTGTGCAACAGCGCTATCAGTGGTGCACCATGCATAGGTGGCCTTTGCATATGGCCATGCCCCTGACAGCCAGCGCTATTCCTGTTTAGCACAGTGCAAACCCAGTTTTTACCACACTAACCTTTTAAATATGGGCCCCTAAAGGCTTAAAATAGCAATGCATTGAAAAATGTTTTTTCCAAAAAGAGCTAGTCTCAGGTAATACAGTTATAAATATATTAGCATACCTGTCAAATTTACTTTTCTGGGCACCTCCTCTGCAGTGCACCATACTTTTTTATATATATATTTTCCCGATCCTAACCCTTACCACACTTATAGTGGTATTTCTAAGCATAATGTGGTGGCCATCTTTTTTTTTTGAGAAAAAAAATAACTTAAAACATTTGTGAAATACTCAAACTTTGGTGGAACTAGAAACTTTTACCACTAAATAAAACTGGAAGATACCTGGAATCTTTTATAGTGAAAAAAGAAAGGCAGGATCAAATTTTGTGCCCAAATTCATTGCACTACTACTTTAAGCAACAAATGAAAGACATGAGTTTCAGGTTAAAAATTGAAGGTATTCAAAGAGGGTTATTAAATGAGCAATAAATCAGATGAATAGAATAACCTTGGGATACCATCTAAAGCCAAGAGAGAGCTGTGCTGGAAGGAAAAATGTATACTATTTAGCATACTATTTGGACTATGGAGACACAATATAATGGAAAGGCAACACAGATAAAAAGAACAATTCAGAAAAAGTGATGTATTCAAGCAAGTTACCCCAGCATTTCTTCTCTATTTTCCCAAAAATCATGTACAACATTTTGGTTCCATGTAATAATGGCGATTGTGGAAGAGCGGTTGCCATTTGGACGAGTGTACATTGCTGAAAATAAATTTTCGAGAGGGTGCCTGAGATATAGGTTTTGTTCTTTTATGTGGGGGTGCCCTGTGGCTTTCCCCTGCACCCCCCATTAAAGGATTCTCAACTCCAGGGGGGTGCATGTCGGGGGGAAAAAGTAAAAAAAAAAAAACAACCTGGTGCAAAAACATGAGCACTCCCAGAACCAAACCCAGCACCCTCCCAACCCCAGCCTGCCACCAACCCACCAGCCACTCAGCCAGCTCAGCAGCCCAGTGCCGCACAACACCCCACAAACCCTCCCTTCCCTTCTGCCCGTCACATGGTGTGGTCCCTCCCCACCTCCCCTGCATGCGTGTATACATAACGACATCCCATCGCGATATTTGCCAAACCCCCTTGTGGTCACCCACCTGCCAGGTAGCCCTGTGCACAGGCACCATGATTGAGTTGCCCTTTTTGAAAGTGCTCAGTCGCAGTTGCCTTGTACACGGGATACCAACTTTTTCAAGGGGCTCAACGTAGGGGATATGGCAATGTAAAGGCACTTCCCCAGAGAAAGCAACAACACTGTTTCAGCAATAAACCAAATGTTTTTTATACATTCTTTTTTTTTTATAAATGTCAACATTGCAATATTTGCAGGTATGCAGTGTGGGAGGAAGAGAGTGGCACATGAAGTCGACAACTCTAAAATGACAAGTCCAAAAGTTGGCGATGGAGTTTCGGCAGCAAACTGGCAACAACTGTTTTACCCACTCCTTGAGGTGCTACAACCTTGGAGCTGGTCATTCAAGTAAGGGGAGTGTGGTGGGCTAAGCCCCCTGAAAAAAAAAGTCATTATTTCTGTCCTCACCAAAATTCCTTCACGATTCCAGACTTGCCATTTCAGAGTTGCTGCTATCACATAAAACTGAGGAGGAAGAGTCACAAGTAATACCCAGTACTAAGAAACAAGTGGAAATTACACAATTTATTGGGTGTACCACAGATCACATGGTTTATGCTGCCTGATGTTCCAGCCCAAAAAAAACACTGTACAGTGGCAGAAGCACAGGGCAGCTTGGTTTCAAGATCTGGGAACAAGCAAGAGTCATAAAGAATGGGCTTACCACCAATGCATTTGGAGCACATTTCCATGAAAAACATCAGAACAACCCCTCACATTTCTTTTTATAGGAATTAAACATACCTTAAAGAGAAATTCTAAGATTTAGGTAATGGCTTTTCAAATATATTAGCTCATTACATCATGATGGCAATAGTCATTGGAGCCTACAAAGGATTTTTATTTTTCATTACGCCCACTACTGGAGGGAAGGGATCAAAAATTGTGCCAAACAGATGGCCAGTCAATCCCTTCCACTTCCTGGTCTGCCAGCCCTGCCCCTAGTCTCAGACATTTTGTGATGGCTATCCAGGGAGAGCAAAGGGGCACATCACATACAAGTCATTGGAGGACAATTTTTGAACTGTTTTATATTTATTAAAGCAACATTTGATATAAATGAAAGCCATCGCTCAACTGATAGGGTTCCTATTAGCTGAACAATGGCTTTCATTTATATCAAATGTAGATTTAATAAATATAAAACAGTTAAAAAAACCTCCATTGACCTGTACGTGGCATGCCCCCGTGCTGTCCCTGGTTAGAGGTCACGAAATGTCTGAGTGCAGGGGGTGGGGCAGGCCAATTGGGGAGTGGAAGTGACTGGTTGACCATCTGTTCGGCACAATTTTTGATCCCTTCCCTCCAATAGTGGACTAAATGAAAATATCCTTTGTGGGATCCAAAGATTATCACAAGCATAATGTAATGAGCTGATGTATTTAGGAAGCCATCACCTAAATCTTAAAAATTATATTTAACTAAGGAAAGGGAGGTCCTAGACTATCTCTCTCCTACTGCAAAGAGAATATTATCCTAGACTACCCCTCTACTGCAAAGGGAACATTGGCAGATCCAAAACTTGAAAACTTTGGCTCCAAGTGGATTAAATGAAATGTTAGATTTGAGATGTTTCTTATTGTAATACTGGTAAGAAATTTAGGTCTAATCTGGCTAACATTTAAGGAAAGAAATGTTATACATTCCTCTACTAGAAAACAACAGCTTTGTGTCAAGTGGAGCTGCTGCTGAATAGGGTGTACAGATTTGCATTTAATTTGTCTGGGGTCCACTATACCTGCATGCTCTAGTCAATAGTAAATCTACTTAATCTGACTCAGAGAATAGAGATTAATTTGCACTGCTGGGCATGTAAAATGTATTATGGGAAGGTTCCACATCATTTGAGCTTATTAGTTTAAATGACATTATTTAGATTCCACTCTTACTAGATCATCTTTGAGATATGCCCTGAAGCAAACCTGGTGCAGAAGTAAATTTGACCAAGGTTCCTTTTATTATATGGTGATATTTCTTGAATTCATTGCCTCAAGAAATGAATGGTGTTAAGTTCTATACACAATTAGCACAATCATTCAGACTGCACTTAAGCAATTTGTCTTCTTGCACTTATTTTCTATAAGATGTATATTTATCCTGTCTATGTCCTGATGTCTGTGTCTATGTCTATGTCTTACTATGTCCTTTATTTTTTTATGGTCACCAATGAAAATGGGCAAGTTTGTGCATGGGCCTTTTTTTAAATGAATGAATGGATGGATGAATGAATGAAACATGTGAAAGCTAAGTAAAGGTAAACTGAAAGCTGTACAGTGTATTTTGGTGTTCAAAAGGTTTTCCAGAAATATTTTGCACATTTGTGGAAGTTATTAATGCACAGTGGCTTTAATGCTCTATATACTGTACATTCATTGGTCATCCTAAAATTATCTCGTATACGCTATGTGTGATACTGTTTTATTTTCCTATTTTTATATACATTTTTTAAACACACTTCCTTTCTCACTCAACCTTATTTATCCACCCCTCCAACATTTCTTATTTCCCTTATTTTTTTGCCACTCCCCGTACTCTTTATTTTAGTCATCCTTAGTCATTATGCAGCTTTTTCATTTTGCCTCAACCATTGTTTCATTTTATCTTTTCATCTCTTTTCCCCATTTCTCTATCATACTTATACTGTCTGAAATAATTTAATATGATTACTTATACTATTTTAAATCTAGTTTCCTAATTGTGGCACACCAATGATATGTTAGCCATTTGTTACACGTGTGGAATTTGAAATAATGCTTTGCAGAGGAACAATGAGAATTCATTCTGATATTAAGAAATGTGAAGCTTCATCTTAGACATTTTTGTAATTATAGAGTATAGCAATTGCCTGACTTGTAGATGTGGATTTAAGCATTAGATTTAAATATGCATAATGGTTTTGCAATTGATAAGTCATATCTGGTGTGGGGCAGATGTAAAATATGTGTTTTTATGATGATACACTTAGAGCACTTTATAATGACACTTTAAGGAGCCTCCAGAACAATAAAGTCAGCATGTGTAAATGTTGAATAAAATGTAAGATATTGAAGTTAAATGAAAACTCCTAGCCCCTGGCCTCACCCCTGATGAAGAGGTAGATCACCTTGATACATAGGAGAGCCAGAGGTATGGAAAAATGCTTGGTCAGTGCGTCAGTTTGTCTGTAATGTTTTACATATGTTTGCACTCATATGCCCTTTTGTGGAAATAATTGCTGAGTGTAAATAGATGTTAACACTCTAATGAGACACTGAGTATACTATCCACCTTTTCCTTATTTATGTTCAGTGTGCCAAGGGCACATATATAATAGCTGCACCTAAGACTTTGAGTTACCTGCCTCTTGTTTGGAAATCATAACAGACAAAATGGCCTAACTGCTATTTACAGTATCCCACCATAAAATAAAACTCTTTTATGATGTAGTGAGTTCTGATATTAATTTTATGCTCAAATAATTAATTTCCTTGTGTAAATCTTATTGTTTCTTTAAATTGCAATAAGAAATAAATAAAAAACAATTACATGATTATTAGCCGAGTATCAAATTCTGCACTCTGCTATACAAATAAATTATGCACATTTATTTGCTTTCCCAGGCTATTATGACCATGGTCAAACTGTTGTTGAACATGGGTGAACTATGGTTGACCATTGTTGACCATGATGTGTCCACAATGTTCAGAAAACATGTTGGGAAAGGCCATAATTAATGGTGGTCATGCTTGAAGATGTTTATAGCAGCTTTGACCAAGAACAGTAGTCAAATAGAATGAAAACAGTTTATTATTTAACATGGTCTATTTAATAACTATAGATTTTAGGGATATGGCTACAACTTATATATATTTTCAGAAGCTGTTTCTTACTCTGAAAAACAGAAACAGATACACTACTGTATGCAGCTAACATTTACAGCTGCAATAAGAGATGGCATAATTTAGTTTGAGAATTGCACCAATACTGCAAAGGCTTTGGATTGATTATGATTAGTGGGACAAAGATAGAATACACTGAAATAAAACAACTCAAGACAGTTACAGTATACATTTTAATCTAATCTGGACATAGAGTTAATACTGTTAACGTCAGTTGAAATCATCTAGACCCCTATAACTGGTTTAAATGGACCCATCTCAAAATTAGGCTAAATTGACAACCAGGGGTATTCTGTACAGTTTTACTGTAGAATCTACACCATAAGTAGTTTATATGATGACACTACTAATGTGGTAACACAATGTTTACATTTTAACCAGGATACTATCCATGATATAATCTTAAACAGAACATAGAGAATAAACTTGAATAATATATTAATTAAAAAAAATGAAAACCATGGTACTGTATGGCAGAATGCTGTTGTGCTTGGAAATCCATGCCTATAATAGGCTAGTTGTGCAGCTGTTGTGTTGTCTAAATGTTATGCTGTAGTATGGACATCACTACTGCAGCAAAACAACTTAGAATGCCACTGTGCTGCTACCATACTCATGCTCTGATCACTGTTGCTGACACAGACAAAAACAGTGTCACTAAATATGGTGACAGCTGAATTTGTTTTAGTAGTGAAGTCTGATGGAAATGCAGCTCTGTTGCAGTTCATCAGAGATGGTTTTGTTTGAAACATGGACAGGTAAAAACAAAGGACATCTATGGAACTGGGAAATATGTGAAAGAGCAACAGAAAGGTGAGAGGCCAAAGGGCAAAAAGGTGAGAGAGTGACCTGCAAGATTTCTGTCACCCTGCTGCACCACCTGGTCCCACACAGAAGAATGTTGTATGGTGCTTATACATTATAAAAGATACTGTATGGGCATCCATACACAAGCAAACCTGTGTCTGCGTCTTCATTTTCCATGACAACCAACAGCTCAAGCTTTGCTCTCGGGATTCCTGGTTGCCATGGGAACCTCTCATTACAGACACAGGTTTATTGTGTATCAGTGCCCATATATTACTCTATATATAATTATTGGTTAGGTTATTTTATAACTGAGTTGGCAGCACTTTCAAAGGCCATTATAATCAGCTTTTGCCATAATAACTGATCAGTTATTATGGCATAGCTGTCAATCAAACTCATTCAAATGGAGAGGTATGGCCAGAAGTCAAGTTATGAACAACTATTTTGCACAGCTCTGCAGACAGAAGTAGTTTTTTTTTCATATAGAAATACTTCTTTAGAGCTAAATTCCATATCTAAATTGCAACAATTGACAGAGCAGCTCTTTAGCTGTCGGATGATCTGAACATTTTTAAAGTTGTGAGCCTCTGACTGACACTGTGGTGTGGGAAAATAGAGTGGCAGCCAGCATGGAGGGAGATTATTTGAAAGAGCTGAAGGCAGGCAGCAGCAAAGACCAGCAGCTTGGAGCTGAGGAGCAAGATATGGCCTAGCCATCCAGCACCTCTTTGTTTTGGGCAATTCAGGAACTTGACCACAAAATGAAAGACTTTAACTCTGAATTGAAGCAGCTCAACACAAAGGCGGGCACTCTAGCAGAGGACATGAAAGGAGCAACTAAAACTGCTGATAAAGTTCTAGCAGTTGCATTGGGGCTAATTAAAAGGAATACCTTGTTATGATGATGACTGGAAAACTTGGAAAACACAGTTTGAGTTAGTCATAACAGAATTCTCAGCCTGCCAGAGGTGATGGAGGGAGAGATTCCAAAAATGTTCCTGAAAGACTGGCTCTGACAATTACTTAATATAGAGGATGATTCTGACATCTTGAAAGTTTACCACAATTTAACATGTGGTGGTCAGCTTCAGGCAGCTACCGGTGATCCCACTCCCTGTACCATCTTGTTGAAGCTTTGTACATCTATGGAGAGAGACTTAACCCGCCAGAATGCCAAAAATCTTACCCTATGCCTCTGGCAAGAGATCAGGGTGCACTTGTTCCAGGGTTTAAACTAAAGCACCCGATGTGGCAGAAGAGCTTTGATGGAATCCAGGCTTGCCTCTTCACACTTGGGGTTCACTATGTTCTCTTCATGCCTGTCAGTTTACAGACTTTATAAGGTATTTCAATTTTCAGATGCGACTGAGGCTTCCAAACTCCTTGCAAAAACAGAGAGACAATTTTCCTGTCAGGGTGATAACTGATTCAGAGGAAGAAGAAAAAGCTTAAAAGCGAATAAAGGGACTAAAGGCACTGTAAATGGGAAGGGGCTGAAAGGTATGTTCGCGGGATATTTCTTCAGTTGAAGTGTTTTTTTCTGCAACCTACCACCATGAACTTTTCAAATGTTGTGTCTTAAAAGTCTTTATCATTTGGGACTGCCATCAAGTTTGTCGTAAATTTCAAGATGGCACAAAAAGTTGTGAATGGTTTAACTCTCAAGAATTCCCGGTGACACAGAGATAATGTTAGAAAAGTGGATGAGTGTCACCACACATAACCAAAACATACACAGGAGGACAATGAACTGTTCAAAGAGTGTATTCATGATGAGTTACGGGAGGATGGGTGTCGCTAGTAGAGATGCAGCAAATTTAAATTCCCCCGGCGAAGTGAACGCGAAGTGGGCTCTTTGCATTGCCACTCCACTACGCAGAGTGGGCAGTGCAAAGTGTTCACTCCACCTTGTCATTACCACTTTGCGTTAAGGTGGAAAGGCAATGCGAAGTAAGGCGAAGTCATTGTTTTTATTGGAATTCACGTTCCTCACTATGATTCTAAGTGATCCACTTGGTGTTTCAAATTTGGCAGCCCACCCACACATCACATGGCTTACAGTACTGTAAGTCACGTACTCTTTAGCTAGGCAGGAAGAAAGTGAGTCATACAAGCAGACATTTTTACTTTCTTCTGTGCAGATGGAGAGAGAGAGTAGTGTGTTTTGTGACTGCTGATACTTTGAGATCAGAGCGAGGAGGAGATTTAAACTTTGACTTAGACTCAACAGCTTTTTTAAAAGCTACTTTTTTTGTCTTTTCTGTACTCTTTTTTACTTAATTTGTTCTTTCTGTAAATTTTATTTTTCTTACCTTTATAAGTAGCCGTTTGTCTGTGTCTGTGTGACTGTGTGTGTGTGTGTGTGTTGTGTGACAGTGTGAGTAGTGATTGCTCAGACTGAGGGAGTTCAGTAGGAGAGATGGACCAGGGTGAGGGAATGTCCGGGGTGGGGGCAGCTCTGTGAGAGCGTAGTAGTGGTAAGAGTCGTACCATGTGCATGTGTGCAGGGCATGGGCACCCATTCCTGTTGGACCGCTCAAAATATGTGACTGCCCCCCCCGGAGCAGGACCAGCACCGCCTCCTGTCCTGACTCTGAGGCAGTTGAACCACCACCACCACCACCAAGTCCAGCACCAGGTCCTCTGGAACAGGATGTGCCTGTTCCCCCGGGTCCAGGTGTGGATCCCATCGCTGTTCAGCACTGTGACCAGCCAGCTGCCAGATAATCTGGCCATCCCCTGCCTGTGCCTGGTTCTCCCCGCACCCCCATTGTTTGGAAGTTTTTTGACTGTGTTTGGGGGGGACAGCAGTGTGGTCAAGTGCCACCTATGTGAGGTGGAGGTGCACTGTGGCCCCTGGGAGACTCACCTGGTGACTGGGGGCCAGCACATCCATATATTCAATCACCAGCAGTTGGAGTGGCATGCTGCCATAGAACGGTCCATACCTGCATCTGCTGGCCATTCTGTGGCAGAGGATGCAGCTGTGCATTGTGGCATCACTAAGAAGAGGAGGGCCACAGCAGCACCTGCTGCTCCACCAGCAATCCCACCCCTACCACCGCCACCAGTAGGTCAGCCTGTAGAACGTGTGGACCCCAGAGAAATACGTGTAACACAGGATGACTTGGCAGTTCTCTGGAGTCCTGTTGAGGAGAATAATGAGAGGGTGAGTGCTGTGGAGCAGCAGCTGGATCACATAGAGGGACATCAGTTGCAAATTATGTCCATGCTGGAACTGCTGTTGGATCACCATGGGATCCCACATTAGTTTTTTTTCCTCACACCATGTGCCCTCCCACACCTTCCTTGCTGTGTTATAAAATGTATTCCTCCACCATCCCCGACCCTTATATGTAATTATGCCCTTTTTTGTTGTCTTCTGTATGTGTGAGACACTTTGTATTCTGAGCAGTGCAAGTATACTGTGCTAAACTGCATGTGTGCAGTCAGTCTTCTTTCCAGTCTGTGTATGTACTGCAGATGCTGTCCAACCCCTGACTTAAAAACAAACATTAATGATTACAATGGTGGGGTGGTGAAGCATGGAGAGATACTACAAAACAGGCTTACAATACATCCAAGTAACTATTAAAAAAATTAATGTTGTGATTTGTGACGTGATCATAAACCGTGATTTGTGACTGCATTTGTGACCGTGATGATGAAGAAATGTGAATGCCTACGGCAGTACTTCCCCGGGCCCCAGTGAAGTGTGGCACAAAACTTCCCAACTTAAAAACAAACATTAATGAGTACAATGGTGGGGTGTTGAAGCATGGAGATATACTACAAAACAGGCTTACAATACATCCAAGTAACTAGAAAAAAATTAATGTTGTGATTCGTACTGTGAATGATCGTGAATCGTGATTTGTGACTGCATTTGTGACCGTGATGATGAAGAACGTGATTTTTATCATGAGTGACTCATGATGAAGATCCTGACTTAAAAATGCATATTAATGAGTACAATGTTCATGCAGAATTAAGCACCACACCTGTCCAGTGTTCTGAAGGGAAGCCAAAGAAACAACTGTGGCTTAAGTTACAGATGGAGATCGGGCCCTAAAGAGATGCAAATGCACAGACAGATTAAGATTGCACTGTGCACTGAAGAGATGCAGACACAAATACACAATATCTAACCAGTGCTTACCATCAGAAATTCAAATCTGGAAAAGAATACCTTTGCTGGTTGGGGCGGGCCACGGGGAGGGGAGGTACTGCACTGCTGCAGTAACAGTCACTAGTACTAGTACCAGTAAAGATACCACAAAGAAGTACAAAAATCACACAGCTGCAGTGGATAGCAGCTTCACATTGCTGAAATTATTATGTGGCATAATAAAACGTGTCTGATTTGATGACATGTGTCACATACATACACACACACTAAGTAATGCATAGCAAATTGAAAACTTTAGTAAGATAACCATATATTTTAAACAAACTAAAATTATGCACTGCTGCACCACAACAATCAGCTAAAAAATGGCAAGAAATATTGAAAATATCACTCTGTGTACATTAACACAGTTAAACAAGAAAAATATCACCAAACAGAAAGCACTGTCTTTTTCTCCAAGTTAATCTACCTACACCACAGATACACCCCTCCCAAAAGCACACTTCCACTGTCTCTCAGTACACAGACTGAATGTTGCACATTAACATTCAAAATTCATACACAAACAATAAACGCTCAATGATATGAGCACAGGAGGGTTTCCTATAATCGATGAACTAAAGTTTCAGCAAAAATGACTCAAAAGGCTTTTTAACAGCTTTTTGAAGGTTTGAATCGCAGAGAGCTCTCAGAGCAGATTGTCTCCTACAGCTTCCTACACACACTACCCCAAACTGAGGCAGTGCAGAACAATATAGAGCCCATGTGACCTGAAATCCCATGAATCACTGCAAAATTCACCTTTGGAGCTTAAAAACAAGGTGCAGTGAGGCGAAGTAGAAGGCGAAGTAACGCAAAGTCATTGTTTTCAATGGACATCGCGTTACCCATTATAATGCGAAGTACTCCATTTCATGTTGCGGAGCACTCTGCAAATTCGCCTTCACTCCGTGAATCACTTTGCAGAGCTAATTGGGGCAACTTCATCCATCACTAGTCCCATGCAATGGCTCACACCATGTTAGTGTACTAAGCTTTTTTTCAAATGAAGATAACACAATGGGAGCAAACAGTGGCAAGAGAAGTAATAATAATACCCATTATTAATGTTTTCTTTTAGCTTCTAACATGACAGTCCTTGCTGAATGCATCTTAACTCACACAAAGGCTTAACAAGCATTTGTCAATGCTGAATGTTTGCTTGCATGCTTTTGTACTGGCTCCTGCTTTTACACATTTTTGTTGTATATTTGTCCAAGATTGACCAGATGAGATGCAATATGTCATTTACAATGGAGACCTGATTTCACACATTTTTATACTACATTTACCCAGGATAGTAGATTTCAGATTTGATATCTCATTTTTAATGGGGGTCCTGCTTTTATAATATATTTTGCCAGGACAGATAATCATAGACGTAACATCTCCTTTTCAGTGGGGTTCAGCTGGATGGTTCTATTTTTACACAGTTTTGCAATATATTTACCCAGGATAACCCAGCTCAGATATAATATCTCATTTTCAATGGGTTCTTGCTTTGACACATTTTTGCACTGTATTTACCAAATATATCACAGACACCCCTAACAGCACATATATAAGCTCTGTGGGGATTGAGTTTTATGCAGTAGCAGATCTAGTCTGCATCAATGTAATTTTTTTCAATTAATTTTCTCAGTTTTTGAGAAAGTGAAGTGGTAACTTGCTTTACACAGGACCAATGAGCCCCTGCGCTAAGCAGCAGGTGACTCCTAACTTACATTGCATAGAGACTCTTGGGCCACTCACCACCTCAGCCAGCTGTCATCTGACTGACATGGATTGAATGCACATGTACGGTAGAAACAGCTGTTTCTACAGTATGCATAAGTTCACTCCCTGTCAGTCGGGGCGGGGGTACTAGCCACCAAGGATGCTACATGAGGTATAGCATGGACAATTGGAGGGTGGGGATACACTAGACTGCCAGGGAGCTTTCCAAAGACCACCAACTGGGTGTTCAGGGGGTCTACTATACACCTTGGATTATGTAGTATTCACAGCATGGACACTCTGGGGCTGCAGAAACATACTAGGAAGCCTATAATGAGCATGCAGAATGCCCTGTAGTGCTTTATATGCACAGTGGGCTCATCAGCATGCTGCAGCTGAGCATGGCCCACAGGAGCCCTGGTGCTATCCCATTTGGTTACCATTATCTCTGGTGGGCTCACCTGTGAGCCATATTCAGCCATGGGCTGTATCAGCACAGATCATAGCCACTATGCATTGGCTGGCCCAATGTTTAGACAGCATGGTCCAGTTGTAGCGTGGTAACTGTCTGAATTTTGCACAGGGTCAGCCATGCTTTATCTTCCATACAGTGCACCTGGCTATTTAACACACATGGTGGGCTCTGAATATGAGAGTCACTGTCTTTTTAACTCTTTGTAGTATTTTTCTTTGTTAATTGCCCAGAAATTGGCAAACAATACATACCTTCAACACCCTATAACTCAAAAATGGACAGATTTCTATAAAAATTACAAAATTTGTAGACCCTAGGAGTAAGACGATAATGCCAGATTACACAGTCCTACGTTTAAGATGGCTGAGTTATAAGAGTCATGAAAAGTTACTGTACACTACAGTTTAAATGCCAGCTAGAACCAAGAAGATACTGAGGAATGCTCGGACAAAACAGCCCCTCCATACCAACCCACCCCTACAAGGTATTCAGTGATATGGGCTAGTTAAATTGAGCAACTCAGTTTGTTCGAATGGAAAAGGTTAGCAAGGCATGGTATGAGCTACAGTGAGAGATACAGAACAGCGAGTGATGAAGAAAGTGAATGGTAGAGGGAGCACTGGGCAACTACCATATGATACATAATTGGGACAAGCACCTCCCAACTGGCTGCTTGGTGCTGTGGATTGCGTGACAGCCTGCAGTGCAGGAGATTCCAGGTTTGGACCGCAATAGGTGCACGTACTTATCTTGCAAAGTGTGTTTTTATGCACTTAATAATTTTTGGTGTTCTGTTCTGTACCTAAAATGTTCTGTCCCCTGTTCCCCGACCATCCAGAACTGTGCTCCATTGTCCCCCCCATGCCCACCTCCCCAAAATAGCCTTCTCCCAAGTTGCCTCCTTACCCCATTGTCAGGCTCTTCCCTTGGAGTTGATTATAATAAGTAAGGGGAGCATGGGGGGCACAGCTCCACCATAGGAAGCGCTAATAAAATTGCTTACAGCGTGAGCTGTGCAGATAACATTTGTTGTGGTTACTATAGTGCACAGTTGCCATTTCTGTTTTTGGCATTGTGCTCTCGCTAATATGTAGGGCTTTATTATTTTTTTACCCTTATGACATGGAACCCCCCCTACAACCCCGCAGTACCTGTGATCACTTCTGTGGGTGATATTCAGCTGTGTTTGGAGGACAGAGATTGCGAAACCATACAAAGTACAGTTGGGAGAACAGAAATAAGATTTAGCAAAAAGCAGCTAATAGTTTCAAATCAGGTTATAGTGTATAGTGGGCCCTTGTTCAGCATGGATTTCCATCCTTGCTGAAACGCTGTTGTACCACAGTTCAAAGGTCATAGAATGCAGCTGTACCTTTCTGTGGTACAACAACATATCAGCTGATCAGAAATCTGTGGCAACTTGTGCTCAGAACCACTGTTTTTTTTTCCTTTTTTTTTTTTTTTTACATAAAACTGCCGAGGTGCTGGGTGTGAGTGAACAAGAAAGTGAAAGCAAATCCATCCCAAGACTCACACCTTGTAGCTCAGCAGTTTTGCTTTTAAAAAGAAAAGACAGAACATGCACAAAAAACTATACATTATCAAAAATACTGGTTGGGCAGCTACATTCCCAACTAGCCTGTGCTGCCACCTTGGACTTCTGATTACTTTGGACCTCTCAAGCTTTGTTCTGGCAGTCTGATGTAATCAGAACCCCTCTGTGGCAGCACAAGCTGGTTGTGCATGTTTGGCTAACCAGTGTTCTCTGTATTCTGCTGCCATACATGTTAGCCATGGAGTTTCATGAAACCATATCTTCACAATAGGATGCTTAATAATTTTCCATAGTTACCTGCTGTGCCTTTAATTTACATGAATGCATTACCTTTAAATTCAGGTGAGATTTAGCTAATAAGAATTTACAGAAGCGTTCACCTAAAAGACTTGGGTTAAAAAATATTCATTCCCATAGAGATGAGACTCGATCATGTTTTACATAACCTAAACAGATCAAAGTTTACATCATAATCCTGAAGAACGTTGAGTTCTTAACCTGTCTTGATAATCAACTGCATTCAGTAACATGACTACATTATTAATTCTTATTTCAAAGAAGAAACACTTAGTAATTTACAGTTTTGCTTTACACTGGTATAATTAAACCATATTTTTCTGATTAGGTCCACACTTCTTCAGATTAAGAATATGCTTTGTTATACTCATAAAGTTCTGCAAGTGATTTTTCTCAGCTAATCCTTATTAAAATTCCCATCAATTCGGTAGCTTACTGTTTAGTAGAAGCAAATAGCAAGCATGTTCTTACTTTTGTATGACATTATTTTCTCACACATAGAGTGTTGTAAACTTAATTTAACCTAGGAGATAACAAACCTGAAAGCAAATTGTGCTCTAAATTACTTGGCGGAGTACTGGTGCCTGTCTGGTTGTGACTATGTCACTCATAGGTTGGAACCAATGAATGTTCTTTGTACATGGACTGTTCTCTACCAGCTTGTAGCATGTTCCTTAGCCAGTGCGTATGTGTGAAAAATCCCTGCGCTGTCAGCCTGTCCGCCCTTCAGCATACACTGGACTTAAATTACCTGATCTCTGCAGACATAAAGCTAACTAGAAAAACCCTGAGGAGGCTGAAAATAGTCCTGCAAAATGTACGGTATGAACTCCATTTGCTTCTTCATCCTGACTGGGATGGCTGCACTGCCCTCCTTTCAGAGTATTGTACTGTGTTCTCCTACTACATAGACTGCAGAAGATCATGAAATTTCATTTCCAGTCATTGAATCACTTTGAATAAAATCCAGTTGCATCAAATCTAGCACTAACAATGCCATACTTAATTGATTTAGAACTGCTATGGTATACTCACCAGGTACATTTGGGAGACTTTCAGATGTGTCACATGGTTTGAGATCCAAAATAAGAAGACCTTCAAAACTGATTTGGATAACCAGTGCAATGGTGGGTAAGTCTTGCAGACAAATTAAACTCGATGGCATTTGTAACCCTATAATGCAGCTATCAATTAGCCAAAAGTACACATTTAGCACTCCGCCAATAACATCCATTTAGCACTCTGTTGGCTTGTGGCAGATTAAAGGGGCAGTACAAGATCAGGACAGATCATGGCCAAGAGAGGATTAAAAGTGTAATTCCCACTCACTGTTTTTGAAAGTATTACTAGTCACAGACATATAAAAATGAAATGTGTGAAAATGACAAAGCTTGATATATACTGACTTGATAATTACATGGAAATCAAGATTAGCATGCATGTTGTACCAGTGAAATATGTTACCTGCTTGTAAACTTTTCCTGAGTGTGAGGATGTGTAAATACATCATGGAAATACTCCATATGGTCTTCTATCTCCCTCCTGTATAAAAAATCATGTTAGCTGCCACTAAAGGATGTATGTTGCACTTTTCAAATGCATATAGTGAAGTCCAGTGTGGGGCTGCATATCTACATAAGGTAGGTATGTATAAGAAAATGAGCAGATGCTTTTACTGAGTAAAACATGGAAAACTACAGATTGTTACAGTAGTTATTGGCTTTTTATTCAATTACTAAGTTCAGATGGAGAAGGATTTGGGATGTGGACGTAGACCAAATACTAATCTTGCTATTAATTAATGTGTGATCATGTTTATGATGATAACTTCTTACAGATTCTAGACTGTCACTGAAACTTGAAAAAGAGATGGTTTTGAGCAGAAATGCCCCTGCAATTAGGTGGGCCTGGCTTGGATCTCACCTCTACAGGCATGCACTCTGCTCTGTTTTAACACTTTCTGTCCTACTAGAGGACATGCCTGGTACTAGCTGACTCCCCCCTTATAGCCATCCCCCCCGAGTTGACTATTTTCAGTCCCCATCCTTGTTACCAGGACAAAGCCTGTACTATGGGCTGCTGAGGCCCTTGTCTCTGTGTTCACCCATAAGCTTATAGTCATACTCTGTTTAAGGTTTTTGGCAGTCACTTCAGTAGCTGGTTACTTGTTATTCTGTACTTTTATTCCACATTTTGTCTCTCTGTTTGGATTACCATTGCACTGCTTGTTTAAATGTTCCCTGAGTTGTTCTTAGTGTGTACACTCCTTCCTATGAAGAGTAAACCACAGAGGGGTCAGTTCCCCTTCTGTTGTATTGTATATGCCATGCACTTGACATGGAATCTTTGCAAAAGAGCTTTCACTCAAAGTTTTTTTCTGAACAATGAAATTAATAAAAATAAATAAAATCATGCAGTCTGACCTTGATGATGTTGGCGCAGCATCACTCTTTGGTTTCATGCACTGATTTTGTTATTTACTATCAGAGATCTTTTCCAATTTGCCATCTAGGAGCTCCTGTGATTTTGATCTGTGGATTATTTAATAAAGATATATGATTAATGTTGTAATATAGACATAAGAACTAACACAAATTAAGCACCTTCATCTCATACTTCCATGTCTTGCACTATAGGATTTATATTTCATGGTGTGATGGGTTTATATGAATGTTAAGAGCCTTTATCATCCAAAGCAACATTTCTGTCATAACGTGGAGGATGACAAGCAATTGTTTCATAATGAAGATGAGGATGACAGTTGTTTATTTATTTATTTTATTTATTTATTAAAGAGTTTTACCAGGAAGTTGTTGGTGGGTAACAGTCCCCAGGACTACTGTGATTAAATATGTAAATGCAACGGCCATATTGTGGTTGGCAACAAGGGACCCACTGAGCATCGGAAAACAATGGGGCTTGGATGCCAGACATAGCACTGTGAAGTGATTCTATTTTGGTTTTATGCTCCCCTTTACCCGAGCAGTGGTATGGGGGAGCTGAGGGCTGGATGTACTTTGGTGTAAGAGAGGTTTTATAATGGTTGACAGATCTGAGCAGAGAATTCAGGGGTGTGGTGTAATGTGATATGGTTGGAGTTTTTGATTTTGGTATTTAGTTTTTGGAGTTTTCAATTTCAATATGTAGTTTGGAGCTTTGATAATGAGTTCAAAAAGGTATTGTACAGCTGGGGTGGGGTTGATACTTGGTGCACAATGGATAACAAGGTGTGGTAAACAGTGTGCACTGACACACTAACACCCCAGGATGGCAGTTTCCATCGGGTGAGCGTACTACTGTATAACTGGCAGGGAAGAGAAAGCCAGAGGGAGCACTTTGTGAGGTAAGCAAGACAGGTGGGTGACGCATCTCATAAACTAATTTCAGCAGCCTGACTGTATGGCAAGAGTAAGATGCATTCTCAGCTTGTGACACTGTGTTGGGAGTCCCAGGGGCCAAGAACAAAGATGCTACTTGGGAGCAGGTTGAATATGACACTGCTCAGGTGTCATGTAGATCAAACGAGGTATCCACTTAATCATATGAGCCAAAACAAAAGACAGATTGCACTCTGTAGCTGAAAATAGTATAAATGCACCAAAAATTCAAAATGCCTCCTGGTGAAGCACCATGTTTAGATGTGAAGCACCAAGGGTTAGTATCACCTGGGCTCAAATAAATCTTTTTGCACTGGTGTTTTAGCTTTTTATTACATTTATATTATTTTCAGCTACAGAGTGCAGTCTGTCTTTTGGTTTGGATCGTACTGGTTTTCGACGTGCACCCTCCCATTTACTTGCATTGTGGTTTTTGCACAGTATGATTATCATACAAGTGGATGGCACCTTTGAACTACACAAAATGTCTGCCACACAACTAGACAACAGTGTCATGATCAGCCTTTTATTTTATTTATTAATTTATTGAGATCTTGGATAACACCTGTGAGTGGATGCTCTTTAATAGGTCCCACGTCTGTTACATAAAACAGCAAGGTACAAGACTGGGGACAATATACATAGGAGGTACAAAACTTCAAACATAAAGCACAGGGTAAGGTATGCTGAGGCATTGTATAATGTATGCCTGCATTAAGATGAAAAACAGACAGAATAAAGAGTGGTGACATAGGGAAAGAGAGGGCTACAGGAGCAATGCATACAGTCAGACTTGGTTACTTCTGTTTGAGGCTGAGAAAGACTTGCTATACTGCAGAGAACAAACTATAACTCATTTTAGGAAGTGGGAACCTGGAAAGACATAATATTGTTTGGGACTTGGTAGGAAGGTGAGCTACACTTTTGACTGAAAGTTTTATTTTTGCTTATTGGCATTAAGTAGAGAATTGCAGAATTCATTAAAGTGTATTAATTTTATAACCAGAGGGAGTGAAATACAACTGAATTTGCTTGATTCCTGTGGTTTGAAACCTAGGATTTGGAAGGATATTTTTGCAACATTTTAGAAGTGTCCTGCTGGCTGAGTGTGTTTTTATCCCCGGTTTCAGGGAAGAGTTTTGTGTATTAGAATCAGACATAGCAGAGTGTCTACAAAGAATGGCCTGCTTACATCACAGGTGCCACTAATCAATCAATTGGTTCTGGGTGGAGTTTTCATCACTGAGCTGTCTTAGGCAACCTACACAGTGAGAAGCCAGTCAGTCAGACTTGGCTACTTCTGTTTGAGGCTGAGAAAGACTTGCTATACTGCAGAGAACAAACTATAACTCATTTTAGGAAGTGGGATCCTGGTAAGACATAATATTGTTTGGGATTTGGTAGGAAGGTGAACTACATTTTTGACTGAAAGTTTTATTATTGCTTATTGGCATTAAGTAGAGAATTGCAGAATTCATTAAGTGTAGTAATTTTATAACCAGAGGGAGTGAAATACAACTGAATTTGCTTGCTTTTGCTTATTGGCATTAAGAAGAGAATTGCAGAATTCCATTAAAGTGTAGTAATTTTATAACTAGAGGGAGTGAAATACAACTGAATTTACTTGATTTTTGCTTATTTGCATTAAGAAAAGAATTGCAGAATTCCATTAAAGTGTAGTACTTTTATAACCAGAGGGAGCGAAATACAACTGAATTTGCTTGATTCCTGTGGTTTGAGATCTAGGATTTGGAAGGATATTTTTGCAACATTTTAGAAGTGTCCTGCTGGTTGAGGACCAAGTTCATTTTTATCCCTGGACTCAGTAGAGTGGTTTTGGTAGGAGCAGTGGTCTAGTAAATTGTGGTGTTGGTTGAATTACTGTAAAGAAGGGCAGTACATACCAGGGTGGTGGAGCAGTGGTGTGGTTGATTGTTTCTAACAGTCACTGGTGGTTGTGGACTACCCACCCACCCTTCGCCTCATCCCACCCACCTCATGCATTGCATTTCCTTTATAGCCAAAGTTCTTATATCACTTCCTCAACAACTCTTGGGACAGAACTGTCATATTCTTGAGATAACCCAGCAAGTGTATAAAGGGTAAGTACACACACACACACACACAAAAAAAATTATATATTACATATTGTAAGGGAGAGAGACATGTATAGAGTGGTGCAATGCACTGGCTGTGGGGCAGCAGTTTTCCAGGAGACATTCTGGAAACTGTGTTGCTGCCCTATTTGCAGGCAACTATCAGCTCTGAGGAAGGAGGCTGCTCATCTCCAGGCTCAACTGGCAAGGACTATGGAGGCCTCCCCCACCCAAAGAGCACCAGTGCCACAACCACTGCCTCAGAGGTTGCCAAGTATGAGGAGCAGTGGGACCACAGTGGGTTTTGGGAGGGTGAGGGTAGTGGAACAAAGGTGAATCCCTCTAGATGTACCTCTACACAAATCATATTCCAGTCTGGCAGAGCAAGGTTTCTCTATGATGACACCCTCAGCGGAGACCAAGAAGAATGCTGGGGACATTCATAAGGGAGAACCACAAAATGATGGCAGGGGACACCACAGGGGAAGGAAACAGCTTCTGGTAGGGGACTTGGTTGTTAGGGGGGTAGAACTGGGAAAGGGAGGTGAGAGGGCAAGTAAGGTGCCTGCCTGGTTTTATGGCTTGGAAGGACAGGAAGTGAATCCTCAGGATTGCAGAAGCAGCATCACAAGAAAGGGAACTAGATATCATTGTCCACCTTGGGACAAATGACCTAACTAGGCAAGAGATCAGTGCAGTGCAGAATGAGTTTGTGGAGTGGGAGAGGGGCCTCAGACAAGTAGCAAGCATGGTAACCTTCTCAGAGGTGCTGCCAGTCTATGGCAGGGGTGAGGCTAGGGTACTGCACACCATGCAGTTTAATAAATGGTTGCAAAATTGGTGCACAGCACAGGGCTTTGGCTTCATTGGGGACTGGGGGTCCACCTGGAGAGATGAAGGTCTATACTGGCATGATGGTCTGCATCTGTCCAGGAAGGGAACCAAGCTCCTAGGTGATAGGTTTAAATGCTTCCTTGGCAAGTTTTTAAACTAGCCAAAGGGGGAGGTGCTGATAGGAAGCAGGACATTTCAAGCCTCACCCCACAAAACATGACAGGTAGTAAGGTAAACACTGAGGTAAAGAGGTTGACAGAGGGCTTGACAGGGGTAAATGGAGAATTAGACAAAGGCAATAAGAGCAGGGATGGTGGAAAAAAGGATAAAGCCAACATTAAATGGAGGGCAATGAGTACCAATGCCTGTAGTCTAGGAAACAAGCTTCCTAAGCTAGTAGCCCTGATGGAAGAGGAATACTTGGATATTGTGGCAGTCACAGAAACATGGTACATGGAGAACCATGGCTGGGATGTCAACATACTGGGGTACACAATCTACAGAAGGGACAGGGAGGGTAAAAGAGGAGGTGGAGCAGCTCTCTACATAAGGGAAGGGATAAAAGCTACAGAACTAAAAAACAAAGGGGGAGGACAAGAGGCACTGTGGGTCACCTTGGAGGCAGGGAATGGCATCACAATCCACACAGGGGTTGTATACAGACCCCTGTCTCAAGGGGAGGAAATGGACAAGAAAATGATAGAGGACATTCTCAAAAGGGCTGAAAAAGGGGAGATACTGTTGATGGGGGACCTGAATATGCCAGATGTTAACTGAATGACATGTACTGCAGCCACATCCAAGAGCAGGGTCATTCTCGATGCCCTACGGGGGTATGCATTAGACAGCTAGTATTGGAACCCACTCACGAGGGAGCAATATTAGACCTGGTACTCTCAAATGGAGAGAGGATTACAGATTTAGAAGTCAGTAGACATCTGGGAACAAGTGACCTCTGCACAGTGTGCTTTACAATAAGCACAACCATGGAGACAAGACATACAAAAACAAGGATATTGGACTTTAGAAGGGCTGACTTTGGCAAACTGGGTGAATACCTGAGGAATGCACTAGCAAATGGCCAGAAAGGAGGGGTGGAAGAACAATGGAGAAAAATCAAAACTGCCATCATTGAGGCAACAAGCCTATGTGTGAAACAAATAAAGAAAGAAAAGCTGAGTAAAATACCACTATGGTTCTCAAAAGATGTGGCAAGAAAGGTTAAGGAGAAAAATGCAGCATTCAAAAAGTATAAGGAATCACAGAAGGAGCGCGACAGGGACCTGTATCAATTAAAGCAGAAAGAAGTGGGAAAGGCAGTCAGAATAGCAAAGGCCCAAACTGAGGAAAAGATAGTCAACTCAGTTAAGAAGGGGGATAAAACTTTCTTTTTTTTCTATTTTCTATTTCTGCTACTGTTGCCTCCATCAGCCATCTGCTCCGGTCACGGACCCCTGGTGCCCCCACCTCCCGATATGTAGCTGAATCCCCCGATCATCCCTGGCTTACCCCCCAGAGAGCGGGGCCACGACTCTGACCCCTGAAATCGGGCCGTGGAACTGTGACTGGTGGGGGGATCAGCTTCCGGAGGCTTATCAGGGCTCCCAGGGGCGGAGCGCCATTGAAATGGCAGGCACAGGATTTTTATCCCCCTGTCTCTTTAAGCAGGATGGGGATGTGCAATGACGACCTGTGTCCACCCCATCCTGACTTCCTGTTATGCGCCGACGTGGTGCAGCCACCCAGCCTCCGTTAGGTGCCGCTACCACGCCGAGTGCCACCCTGCCCGCCCCCCAAGGAAGGAGAGCTGTCCAAGGGATGCTCAATCCTTCCCTCCCCGGCCGGTCCTCCGATGACCCGGGTCCATTTCTGAACCCAGTTCGCCGGCGTCGCAAGCGGAAATCCAACCGCTGCACCGACGGACCGGCCCTGGGGATAAAACTTTTTATAGGTACATTAGGGAGCATAGAAAGGTTAAGGGAGGGATAGTGAAGATTAATAAAGGAGAGGGGAGGTGGGCAGAGGGAGACAGTGAAAAGGCAAATATACTGAATTAATACTTTTGCTCAGTATTCACAAAAGAAGAAGAGGAGGAGTTACCTAAACCAAACAATAGAAGCACTCTGGGTAGGGGGGTTGACACCAGTCCATTTACAGAAGAAAGAGTCCTGAAAGAACTCCTAAAACTCAAGGTGGACAAAGCAATGGGGCCTGATGAGATTTACCCCAGAATCCAAAAGAACTAAGGGGAGACCTAGTGACACCACTGACCACACTTTTTAACAAATCATGGCAGGATGGGGTGGTACCTGAGGACTGGAGGAGGGCAGATGTGGTTTCCCTTCACAAAAGTGGGAGCAAGGCAGAAGCAGGAAACTACAGTCCTGTTAGTTTGACCTCAGTGGTAGGGAAAATGATAGAATCACTTCTGAAAGAAAGAATGTTGAATACCTAGAGGCCAGTGGGGCACAGGACGCAAAGCAGCATGGATTCACAGCAGGAAGGTCAGATGAATCTAATTGATTTTTTTGATTGGGTGACCAAAGTAATGGACCAGGGAGGGGCTGTGGATATGGCCTACCTAGACTTTAGCAAGGCATTTGACACAGTCCCAAACAAAATATTAATAATCAAGTTAGCCAGCCTTGGAGTGGGTCCCAGGGTGGTAGCCTGGGTAGCAAATTGGCTGCACAACAGGTCACAGAAGGTAATAGTGAATGGAACTCATTCCGAAGAAAGGGGGTTACTAGTGGAGTACCTCAGGGCTCAGTACTGGGTCCAGTCCTCTTTAACGTCTTTATAGGTGACATTGCAGAGGGTCTGGAAGGAAAGGTATGCCTCTTTGCAGATGACACAAAGATCTGTAACAGAGTTGATATACAAAGGGGGGTAGAAAGGATGAGAAAGGACTTGGCAAAGTTGGAGGAATGGTCAGACGTATGGCAACTTAGATTCAATGCAAAGAAGCGTAAAGTAATGCACCTGGGAAACAAAAACCCAGAAGAAGAGTACACAATGGCAGGGGAGGTACTAATAACAACAATAATGGAAAGGGACCTGTGGATAGTCATATCAGATGACCTAAAGGTGGGTAAGCAATGTGAAAAGTCAGTAAGGGGAGCCGTGGGGATACTTGGATGCATAGGGAGGGGCATCACAAGAAGAAAAAGGGAAGTGGTTATCCTTCTGTACAGACAGTTGGTGAGACCCCATCTGGAGTACTGCGTGCAGTTTTGGAGACCCCATCTACACAAGGACATGGACAGGATGGAAGCAGTCCAGAGGAGAGCAACTAAAATGTTGCAGGGTCTGCATCAGAAACCATATGAAGAGAGGCTGAGACAGCTTAATATGTATACCCTTGATGAGAGGAGGGACAGAGGGGACATAATAGAAAGTTTCAAGTACCTCAAGGGAATCAACAAAGTCCAGGAGGGTAGCATCTTTCAGAAAAAGAGATGTGCAAGAACAAGGGGGCACAATTTAAAGATAGAGGGGGGACGACTCAGGGGTAATGTGAGGAAATTATTTTTCACGGAGAGGGTGGTGGATGCATGGAACCGCCTTCCGGGGGAGGTTGTGTGGTCTAACACAGTGGGAGAATTCAAACATGCATGGGACAGACATAAGGCAATTATAGTGGGGGGTTGCAGGAAGTAGGCTGTTGGTTAACTAGAATCTGAAGCTTATCCAATAGGTAGGGAAATGGGCAGACTGGGTGGGCCAAGTGGTCCTTATCTGCCGTCAAAGTCTATGTTTCTATGTTTCTATGTGAGAAAGAGGGAAGGAAAGGGCACGAGGGCAAGAGGGCAGTGCTCAGAAGGAGGTAGGGTGGTGGTAGAAGTGCTGTGGTTGGGCAACCCAGAATGGACAATATTGGGGTTAAAGTGCTGGTGGTGGTTTACCTTGCTGATCATTGGGCTGTCACCGTCCAGCCCACTGTAGGCTGAGTTGCACTGGACCTGAAGTGACTCACCTCTGAAATGCCGTTCATTGTAACAAAATGTTTCTTGCACAGGTGCAAGCAAACATAAAAAGGATGTTCTCAGACTGTCAGGCCATTACTAAATCTTAGAATTGGAGGCATTCCACAGTTTGCTAAATCAGTTTGTCCCTAAATTAATTGTGTTTTCCAACAATGGGATGAAGTGCAGGTATTTTTTGCATTCGTTGTTGTGCTACATTAAACATACTGCTTTGGATGTGTAATATTAATACACTGAAGAAGTACTATCGTTTAACATTTAATGACCTCAGCTAATCAGCTGTGCACCTGACAGGTTGTTAAACTGCAGTCTTGAATACTTTAATAGTTTCCAGTAAATGAAAATGAAACTTGATGAATGGAAGCTGAGCAGTGATGCCACGTTTCATTCAGCGCATGTTGCAGTTCTGAATGATCAAGTACTGCATTTACTGACATACTGACTTTCAGGTGATGATGTACAACATCCTCAAAGCCAAGTTACAAGCCCACAGTACAGTGCTGTCAAACAATACCTGTTTACATAAACTGTGTCAGTGAGAGAAGGTCTTGTCCTTAGGCTTTTTAGCAGATGCATGTTACACATTGCCCCGCCACCTTGTTGTGACACTGGCTGATACTGGAGCATGCACAGCACATGGTGCACACTACATAGAGAATACTGGATGGGTAACGATGCACAACCAGTGTGTTCTCTGCCACAGAGGGGTTTTGATTCCCTCTGACCTCAAGACCAAAACTCAAGAGGTAAGTGGGAATCAGAACCCCGAGGTGGCAGAACACACTGGTTGTACATAAAGTTACACATCATATATTTTTTAAAGTGTGTAGTATTAT
Source organism: Neoceratodus forsteri (assembly GCA_016271365.2). Taxonomy (NCBI): domain Eukaryota; kingdom Metazoa; phylum Chordata; order Ceratodontiformes; family Ceratodontidae; genus Neoceratodus; species Neoceratodus forsteri. The sequence continues at coordinate 1,035,780,514 of CM057453.1, forward strand.
GTGAAATGAGCACACAGCGATTCTTTCATTTACATAACTGACTTGCGCAGTCTCTAGAGGTTTCAGAATGCTGTTGTACCACAGAAAAGTACAGCCACATTCCATGAACTCTGAAACGTGGTACAACACTATTTTGAAAGGGATGGAATTCTATACAGGTCAATGCTCTACTGTACACAACAAATACATGTATAGTGCCATGTTGTGATCATTTCTTTACATACTTTATGGATTGCACTTCAGCAACTATGCAAGCAATAATACCCGACAGGGTGGGTGGTATTGGGCCATACCGACCACCCAGGGCATAATGAGGCCCGACGCCGCAGGCGGAGGGTTTTAGAGCCCTGGGCGGTCCGGTATTGCCCATACCGCCCACCCTGTCGGGTATTATTGCACTTAGAAAATGGGCTAACTGATAATTTTTTTTTAATATTCAACCATTTAATTATTTTTAAAAGAAAATAGAAATTTATAGTTGTTTACTTGACAAAATAGTCCCTCTACTGGTATTCTTGACAATCCTTACCAGTAGTTGGGTAGCACAGCATTTCACTGTTTTGTTATTGATGACAGTACCTCCAAGCCTTGGCACTTGAACCCCCCCCCCGCTCATTTGTGTTCTGTTTTTTTTTTATTTGTTACTGAAGACCACAGTTAAAAGTTTATTTCTTCAACCTACAACAGTAGCATGGCACTTGATCAGGAAGAGGAAAAAAGTGTAGGAGAGGTACAGTACCTTGATCTGGAAGAGCAATGGAGAGGCAGTAAAAAAAAACGAACCGTGAAGCTGCTTTGCGGAGTACAGGAGAGGTACATTTGATCTGGAAGAGCAATGGAGAGGTAGTAAAAAAAAATGAGCCGTGAAGCTGCTTTGCAGAGAACAGGAGAGGTACACTTTATTTCTTCAGTGGGGAGCCTACTTTGGTTTTTCCCTCCTATCTTTCATTCTGTTGGTGATGAACAGCGATGATATGGCAGGCACAGGCTATCGAGAATATGCGCGTGTATGCTGTGGGATCAGCACTGAAATGAGCTGTTGCGTGTAGTCTGGCTTGGCGGTTCTGTTAAAAAGGAAAAAAAAATCTGAGTTTTGCTTTTGTTTGGTTCTGAATAATAAGGGCTGTTTATGGCGTGACTCGTGAGGGTTGTGAGTTCGTGCCTACCTGTGGTGAGTCAGCAGTGACAACAGGGATTTTACGATAAGAAAACAAAACAAACGAAAGGGAAACATGTACATAGATTTGTTTTTGCCACTTACTGAGTTATGTCTGATGTAAGAATGAGTGTGTCTGGGGTGGGAGAAATCACTCGCTCTCTCGCTAAGCAGTTAAAAAAATGGCGGCAGTTTCAAATTTTGTGCCCAGTGCTTCAGCCAATTAGGAAGTAGGCTGGCACAAGGATATGTGACTGGGCATGAGGTCGACTTGGGCTGGCACTTTTTATTTGGTGGGCATCTATTGAAAGTTAATGTACCCCTGTGGAATGGGTATCAACCAATCAGATGCCTCCAAATAAAAAGCCAATTTTCTAACAATCATCAATGGCCTTGTTAATGTTGTGCTGTTATCTGTGTGTCTGCATGTTATGTAGAAAGCATGGAAAGAAGTATTGGACAAGAAGGAACTATTCCTGCCTATGCAGCATGCACCTCTGATCTCCATGTGTTATATAGTATGTTACATCACATCACAGATACTCTTGAACTACATGCTTCATTTGAAGGGATTTGCATTCGTCATACAGGAAAATAAAGTATGAGACCTGGATCCTGATGTTCACAACTGTGCATGCTCATCAACACATATTTGCATACGCAAACAGGGCTTGACGTGAATTACGCATAATTAAAAAGCCCTGTTAATGTGTGCAAACAGGGTTTTCACCCCTGCAGTACTGAGGGATGCACAGTGCAAACAAAGGGGCTGATACTGGAATATTCTGATACTACAATATTGATAGTGTGTGTGCATGCCATGAAAGGCAATTTTGCACTGTCCTGTGGCATGTCGTACATACCACTGATCAAAATCTTAACTTAGTCATGTGCGACCATGGTGGTTGATGGCAGAAGTGTGGCAGTACCCCCACATCTCCAACTCAGTGGTCCATTGCATATAGTTGTTCCCCCACCAGTATGGATTGCTAACCCGTCGTGAAATTTTGAGCTTCACAGGTGTCCACTGCTCCCCACCATACAATCAACCTCCCATCACACAGACACCCTTTCCCTGCTGTCCATTGTATCCTTGCCCCATTCCCAATCATTTGCATATGAGAAAAAAAAATACACCTGTTGTGTAGCGGACACCCCTCCTCATCCCAGATCCCCTGTAGTATTATGTAACACTGTTCCCTGTTGTGTAGCAGACCCCTCCAACATCCCACCACGTCAGTAATTATCCACCCACCACTGATAAATGGCTTAGCACTGGTACAACGTGGCCCAATATTCAGTTGAATAGCGCCAGAGTGATAAAAAACTGAATAGTGTCATTATTCTCCTGGGAAAGCAAAAAGTGCAGCAAATATTGATGAACTGCACATTGTGCAACTTAAAATATCGGGACTCTTTACTGTCATATAGCAATCACAACAGAAATTATCTTGGTCACGTGTTGGAGTTTTGGAGTGGGAAATATTTCTTCTCTCTTGACTGCTGATTTTGACTTATCAGTGATGTAAAAGTAAGCAACCTCTTTGTGTCATGTTGTTTACTGTGCAGATCTCTGCTAGCAGCACTGCACTATACAAACATATGAACATACAAAATGGCAGCAGAAGCAGGCCTCATGGTCTATCGAGTCTGCTCGATTGTGGTTAGCCCCTCAACTTGTGGCTGACTATAACAAGAACTCCAGAAAGACCCATGTAACAACAAGGGATGGTGAGTTGTGTTGTAGCATCCACTACCCTAAATTCAAAAAGGGTGGATACATAGTTCAGAAAATACCAGTACAAGCAACACATGGTGAGTTTACTTTGACACACAGTAGATAAACGTGTCATTCATTTGCTGAAACAAAGTTACCTTCCATTGTCAAAACTGATGATGTGTGAAAGCCATAAAGGGAAACATCAATGTAGTTGTGACATAAACAGATGTGTGTGACACCCACCCCACATTAATTTTTGTGCATTGTATGGAGTAGATCAGTTCTGTGCTGCTGTGATGTCCTGGTTTCATGCGACTGATCCTTGAATCACTTCTGCTGTCATGTGAAGTAATACACCTCTTGCTGTGTAATGTGCAATTTCCAAGCACTGATGTGAAGCAGGGTGGTACCTGCGTGACGTTCTATACTGGTAGGGCCGTGGACACAGTCATCAGTTGGTCCACTGTGTGTGATACAGGTGTCAGTATGCTACAACAAAACCAAGTAGACATTAGCAGTGGCATGCAAGGTCATACTTGTTATCAGCCTATTATTTAACCCTTACACTGCCAAGGTTTTTCTGTAAATTACATATCCCTGCTGCCAGAGGTTTTTTCACTAGGTTTGTACACTTATTGGTTATGACGTTATTACATAATTTTTCTTAATTCCCTGGTAAACTTTTTTTGTCAGGGCAGTAAGAACCTAACACAACTATAATTCAAAGTGAAAATATAACTTTTCCGACTAAGACAGTTGGAGATATATATGTTTATTTACTGAAATTTCAATTGTTTTTGCGAATTTGTATATGCAAAAAATATTGAAGTTTGTAAAAACATTAAAATCGGTTGCATCACTGATAAAAATTGTTGTCTAAAATGTAACTGATTTTCACTTTCAGGTTACAAATTCTTTATATAAACACAAATTTCACATTGGTTTCTCACCTACAGATTATGAGAGTGACCAGAACGGATCATCTACAGTAGGGCCATGCTGACCTATGGGGGGTACCCATTGGATTATGAGGTACACGTCACTAAATCCATTAAGAAAAAGTAAGAAGTAGCCTGTTTCAGATGAAAGGGAAGTGAATGAGTAAATCAAGGTCCAGATTTCACCTATAGCTACATCCACAGGGTCACATGACCAAAAACAATATGGCTGACACCATTCAATCATTTTCTGTGTCAAACTGCTTGTGACTCATTTATTGAAATCACTAGATTATAAAAATGGTAAATGTCAATGGATTACACCCTTTCTTATGGCTGCAGTGGCTTGGATGAAATTTCTGATCCCTAATTTCACATTACAGACCCACCTGCAGATAGCTGGGGTGCCATACCCAACCACCCATGGTATACCCATGCTGGGCAAAGGGGTGACCACTTATTGCATTATGGGATGCATGCCAATAAATTAAAAAAGGAAAAGTAAGAAGTAGCCCGTTTTACATGGCAGAGAAGTGAATGAGTAAATCAAGGCCCAGATTGTACCCATAGCTACATCCCCTGGGTCACATGACCAAAAACAAGATGGCTGACACTGTTCAGTCATTTCCTGTGTCAAACTGCTTCTCTTACACATTTATTGGGATTAATAGATTATACAAGTGGAAAATGTCAATAGATTACACCTTTTCTTACATCTGCAAAGGCTTGGATGAAATATATGATCCCTAATTTCACATTACAGACCCACTTGCAGATAGCCGGGGTGCCATCCCCAACCACCCCTGGTATGCCCATGCTGGCCAATGGGTTGACCACCTATTGCATTATGGGATGCAAGCCAATAAATTCAAAAAGGAAAAGTAAAAAGTAGCCTGTTTTACATGACAGGGAAGAGAATGAGTAAATCAAGGACCAGACTGTACCCATATCTACATCCCCTGGGTTACATGGCCAAAAACAAGATGGTGGCTACTGTTCAATCATTCCCTGTGTCAAACTGCTTCTCTTACACATTTATTGGGATTAATAGATTATACAAGTGGAAATTGTCAATGGATTACACCTTTTCTTACATCTACAGTGGCTTGGATGAAATTTCTGATCCCTAATTTCACACTACAGACCCACTTGCAGATAGCCGGGGTGCCATACCCAACCACCCATGGTTTGCCCATGCTGGCCAATGGGTTGACCACCTATTGCATTATGGGATGCAAGCCAATAAATTTAAAAAATAAAAGTAAAAAGTAGCCTGTTTTACATGACAGGGAAGTGAATGAGTAAATCAAGGCCCAGATTGTACCCATAGCTACATCCCCTGGGTCACATGACCAAAATTAAGATGGTTGACACCATTCAGTCATTCTCTGTGTCAAACTAAGTCTCTTACACATTTATTGTGATTACTAGATTATACAAGAGGTAAATGTCAATGGATTACAACTTTTCTTATATCTGCAGGGGCTTGGATGAAATTTCTGATCCCTAATTTCACATTACAGGCCTACTTGCAGATAACCGGGGTGCCATACCCAACCACCCCTGGAATGCCCATACTGGCCAATGAGGTGACCACCTATTGCATTATGGGGTGCATGCCAAAAAATTCAAAAAGTAAAAGTAAAAAGTAACCTGTTTTACATGACAGGGAAGAGAATAAGTAAAGAAAGGCCCAGACTGTACCCATATCTACATTCCCTTGGTCACATGACCAAAAACAAGATGGTGGCTATGTTTCAATCATTTTCTGTATCAAACTGCTTCTGTTACACATTTATTGCAATAACTACATTATAAAAATGAAAAATGTCAATGGATTACACCTTTTCTTACATCTGTAGGGGCGTGGATGAAATTTCTGTTCCCTAATTTCACATTACAGACCCACTTGCAGATAGCCGGGGTGCCATACCCAACCACCCATGGTGTGCCCATGCTGGCCAATAGGGTGTCCAGCTATTGCATTATGGGGTGCCAGCCAATAAATTCAAAAAAGGAAAAGTAAAAAGTAGCCTGTTTTATATGACAATGAAGTGAATGAGTAAATCAAGGCCCAGACTGTACCCATATCTACATCCCCTGGGTCACATGACCAAAAATAAGATGGCAGCTACTGTTCAATCATTTCTGCATCAAACTGCTTATGTTGCATGTTTGTAGGGATAAGTACATTATAAAAGTAGTACATGTTAATGGATTACACCTTTTCTTACATGTGCAGGGGCTTGGATGAAATTTATGATCACTAATTTCACATTATAGTCCCACCAGCATACAGCGGGGGTGCCATAACCAACCACCCAATGTAAGGCCATGCTGGCACATGAGGGGCCCACCTATTGCATTATGGGTTACATCCCAATAAATTGAAAAAGGAAAAGTGAGATGTAGCCTGTTTTACATGACAGGGAAGTAAATGAGTAAATCAAGGCCCAGACTGTACCCATATCTCCATCCCCTGGGACACATGACCAAAAATAAGATGGCAGCTACCATTTGATCATTTTCTGTATCAAACTGCTTCTGTTACATGCCTGTAGGGATAAATACATTATAAAAGTGGTAAATCCCAATGGATTACACCTTTTCTTACATCTGGAGGGGCTTGGATAAAATTTCTGATCCCTAATATCACATGACAGACCCACTTGCAGATAGCTGGGGTGCCATACCCAACCACCCAATGTAAGGCCATGCTGGCACATGAGGGGCCCACCTATTGCATTATGGGTTACATACCTATAAATTGAGAAAGGAAAAGTAAGATGTAGCCTGTTTTGTATGATGGAGAAGTGAATGAGTAAATCAAAGCCCAGACTGTACCCATATCTCCATCCCCTGGGACACATGACCAAAAATAAGATGGCGGCAACTGTTCAATCATTTTCGGTATCAAACCGCTTCTGTTACACGTTTGTAGGGATAACTACATTATACAAGTGGTAAATGTCAATGGATTACACCTTTTCTTACATCTGCAGGGGCTTGGACGAAATTACTGATCACTAATTTCACATTATAGGCCCACCAGCATATAGCTGTGGTGCCATACCCAACCACCCAAGGTAGGGCCATGCTGGGCCATAAGGGGGCCCTCCCATTACATTATGGGATACATCCCTATAAACCGAGAAAGGAAAAGTAAGATGTAGCCTGTTTTACATGACAGGGAAGAGAATGAGTACATCAAGGCCCAGACTGTACCCATATCTACATCCGCTGGGTCACATGACCAAAAATAAGTTGGCAGCTACCATTTGATCATTTTCAGTATCAAACTGCTTCTGTTACATGTTTGTAGGGATAACTACATTATAAAAGTTGTAAATCTCAATGGATTACACCTTTTCTTACATCTGCAGGGGCTTGGATGAAATTTCTGATACTTAATTTTTCATTAGAGACCCCACCTGCTGACAGCCAGGATGTCATACCCAACCACCCATGGTATGTCCATGCTGGCCAATGCGGTGTCCACCTATTGCATTATGGGGTGCATGCCAATAAATTCAAAAAGGAAAAGTAAAAAGTAGGCTGTTTTATATGATAGGGAAATGAATGAGTAAATGAAGGCCCAGACTGTACCCATATCTACATGTCCTGGGTCACATGACCAAAAATAAGATGACGGCTACCGTTCAAACATTTTCTGTATCAAACTGCTGCTGTTACACATTTATTGTGCCAACTACATTATAAAAGTGGTAAATGTGAATGGATTGCACCTTTTCTTACATCTGCAGGGGCTTGGATGAAATTTCTGATCCCTAATTTCACATTACAGACCCACTTGCAGATAGCCGGGGTGCCATACCCAAACATCACTGGTATGCCCATGCTGGCCAATGGGGTGTCCCCCTATTGCATTATGGGGTGAATGCCAATAATTTCAAAAAGCAAAAGTAAAAAGTAGCCTGTTTTACATGACAGGTAAGTGAATGAGTAAATCAAGGCCAAGACTGTATCCATAGCTACATCCCCTGGGTCACATGACCAAAAACAAGATGGTGGGTACCGTTCAATCATTTTCTGTATCAAACTGCTTATGTTACACATGTATTGTGATAACTACATTATAAAATAGGTAAATCTCAATGCATTATAACTTTTCTTACATCTGCAGGGGCTTGGATGAAATTTATGATCACTAATTTCACATTACAGACCCACCAGCATATAGCTGGGGTGCCATACCCAACCACCCAAGATAGGGCCATGAGAGGCCCACCTATTGCATTATGGGTTACATACCAATAAATGGAGAAAGGAAAAGTAAGATGTAGCCTGTTTTACATGACAGGGAAGTGACTGAGTAAATCAAGGCCCAGACTGTACCCATATCTACATTCCCTGGGTCACATGACCAAAAACAAGGTGGCGGCTACCGTTCCATCATTTTCTATATCAAACTGCTTCTGTTACACATTTGTAGGGATAACTACCTTATAAAAGAGGTAAATGTCAATGGATTACACATTTTCTTACATCTGCTGGGCTTGGATGAAATTTCTGATCCCTAATTTCTCATTACAGACCCACTTTCATATAGCCCTGGTGCCATACCCAGCCACCCATGGTATGCCAATGCTGGCCAATGGGGTGACAACTTATTGCATTATGGGGTGCAAGGCAATAAATTCAAAACATAAAAGTAAAAAAATAGTCTGTTTTACATGATAGGGAGGTGAATGAGTAAATCAAGGTCCAGACTGTACCCATATCTACACTCCCCTGGGTCACATGACCAAAAATAAGATGCGGCTACCGTTCAATCATTTTCTGCATCAAACTGCTTCTGTTACACGTTTGTAGGGATAACTACATTACAAAAGTGGTACATGTCAATGGATTGCACCATTTCTTACATCTGCAGGGGCTTGGATGAAATTTATAATCACTAATTTCACATTACAGACCCACCAGCATATAGCTGGGGTTCCATACCCAACCACCCATGGTAGGGCCATGCTGGTCAAAGGGGTGTCCTCCTATTGCATTATGGGGTACATCCCAATAAATTGAGAAATGAAAAGTAATATGTAGCCTGTTTTATATGACAGGGAAGTGAATGAGTAAATCAAGACCCAGATTGTACCCATAGCTACATCCCCTGGATTACATGACCAAAAACAAGATGGCGGCTACCATTTAATCATTTCTGTATCAAACTGCATCTGTTACGTGTCTATATGGATAACTACATTATAAAAGTAGTAAATGTCAAAGGATTACACATTTTCTTACATGTGCAGGGGCTTGGATGAAATTTCTGATCCTTAATTTTTCATTACAGACCCACCTGCAAATAGAAGGGGTGCCATACCCAACCACCCATGGTATGCCCATGCTGGTCAAAGGGATGTCAAAGGGATGTCCACCTATTGCATTATTGGTTACATCCCAATTAATTGAGAAAGGAAAAGTAAGATGTAGCCTGTTTTACATGACGGGGAAGTGAATGAGTAAATAAAGGCCCAGACTGTACCCATATCTACATCCCCTGGGTCAAATGACCAAAATTAAGATGGCGGCTACCGTTCTTTCATTTTCTGTATCAAACTGCTTCTGTTACACGTTTGTAGGGATAACTACATTATAAAAGTGGTAAATATCAATGGATTACACCTTTTTGTACGTCTGCAGGTGCTTGGATGAAATTTATGATCCCTAATTTCACATAACAGACCCACTTGCAGATAGCCGGGGTGCCATACCCAGCCACCAATGGTATGCCCAAGTTGGCCAATGAGGTGACAACCTACTGCATTATGGGGTGCATGGTAATAAATTCAAAAAGGAAAAATAAGAAGTAGCCTGTTTTCCATGACAGGAAAGAGAATGAGTAAATCAAGGCCCAGACTGTTCCCATATATACATCCTCTGGTTCACATGACCAGAAATAAGATGGCGGCTACCGATCAATCATTTTCTGTATCAAACTGCTTCTGCTACATGTTTGTAGGGATAACTACATTATAAAAGTGGTACATTTCAATGGATTACACCTTTTCTTACATGTGCAGGGGCTTGGATGAAATTTATGATCACTATTTTCACATTATTGACCCACCAGCATATAGCTGGGGTGCCATACCCAATCACCCAAGGTAGGGCCATGCTGGCCTATGAGGGGCCAACCTATTGCATTATGGGGTATATCCCAATAAATTGAGAAAGGAATAGTAAGATGTAGCCTGTTTTACATGACAGGGAAGCGAATGAGTAAATCAAGGCCCAGATCGTACCCATAGCTACATACCCTGGATTACATGACCAAAAACAAGATGGCGGCTACCATTTAATCATTTTCAGTATCAAACTGCATCTGTTACATGTCTGTAGGGATAACTACATTATAAAAGTAGTAAATGTCAAAGGATTACACCTTTTCTTACCTGTACAGGGGCTTGGATGAAATTTCTGATCCTTAATTATTCATTACAGACCCACCTGTAAATAGAAGGGGTGCCATACCCAACCACCACTGGTATGCCCATGCTGGTCAATGGGGTGTCCATCTATTGCATTATGGATTACATCCCAATAAATTGAGAAAGGAAAAGTAAGATGTAGCCTGTTTTACATGACAGTGAAGTGAATGAGTAAATCAAGGCACAGACTGTACCCATATCTACATCCCCTGGGTCACATGACTAAAATTAAGATGTCGGAAACAGTCCTATCATTTGTGTATCAAACTGCTTCTGTTACATGTTTGTAGGGATAACTACATTATAAAAGTGGTAAATGTCAATGGATTACACCTTTTCTTACATTTGCAAAGGCTTGGATGAAATTTCTGATCCCTAATTTCACATTACAGACCCATTTGCAGATAGTCGGGGTGCCGTCCCCAGCCACCAATGGTGTGCCCATGTTGGCCAATGGGGTGACAACCTATTGCATTATGGGGTGCATGGTAATAAATTCAAAAAGGAAAAATAAGAAGTAGCCTGTTTTGCATTACAGGAAAAAGAATGAGTAAATCAAGGCCCAGACTGTTCCCATATCTACATCCTCTGGGTCACATGACCAAAAATAAAATGGCGGCTACCTTTCAATCATTTTCTGTATCAAACTGCTTCTGTCACATGTTTGTAGGGATAACTACATTATAAAAGTGGTAAATCCCAGTGGAATACACCTTTTCTTACATCTGCAGGGGTATGGAAGAAATTTCACATTATTGACCCACCAGCATATAGCTGAGGTGTCATACCCAACCACCCAAGGTAGGGCCATGCTGGCACATGAGGGGCCAACCTATTGCATTATGGGGTATGTCCCAATAAATTGAGAAAGGAAAAGTAAGATATAGCCTGTTTTATATGACAGGGAAGGGAATGAGTATATCAAGGCCCAGACTGTACCCATATCTACATCCCATGGGTCACATGACCAAAAATAAGATGGCGGCTACCATTTGATCATTTTCTGTATCAAACTGCTTCTGTCACATGTTTGTAGGGATAACTACATTATAAAAGTGGTAAATCCCAGTGGAATACACCTTTTCTTACATCTGCAGGGGCATGGAAGAAATTTCTGATCCTTAATTTTTCATTACAGACCCACCTGCAGATAGCTGGGCTGCCATACCCAACCAGCCATGGTATATCCATGCAGGCCAATGAGGTGTCCACCTATTGCATTAAGGGGTGCATGCAAATAAATTCAAAACAGAAAAGTAAAAAGTAACCTGTTTTATATGATAGGGTAAAAAATGAGTAGATCAAGGCCCAGCCTGTACCCATATCTACATCCCCTGGTTCACATGACCAAAAATAAGATGGTGGCTACCATTCAATCATTTTCTGTATCAAACTGCTTCTGTTACACATTTATTGTGGTAACTACATTATAAAAATGGTAAATGACAATGGATCACACCTTTTCTTACATCTGCCGGGGCTTGGATAAAATTTCTGATCCCTAATATCACATGACAGACCCACTTGCAGATAGCTGGGGTGCCATACCCAACCACCCCTGGTATGCCCATGCTGGCCAATGGGGTGTCCACCAATTGCATTATGCAGTGCACGTCAATAATTTCAAAAAGTAAAAGTAAAAAGTAGTCCGTTTTACATGAGAAGGAAGTAAATGAGTAAATCAAGGCCCAGAATGTACCTGTAGCTACATCCCCTTGGTCACATTAACAAAAACAAAATGGTGGCTACCGTTCAATCATTTTCTGTCTCAAACTGCTTCTGTTACACATGTATTGGGATAACTACATTATAAAAGGTGTAAATGTCAATGGATTGCACCTTTTCTTACATCTGCAGGGGCTTGGATGAAATTTATGATCACTAATTTCACATGACAGACCCACCAGCATACAGCGGGGGTGCCATACCCAATCATCTAAGGCAGAGCCATGCTGGCACATGAGGGGCACACCTTTTGCATTGTGGGTTACATACCAATAAATTGAGAAAGGAAAAGTAACATGTAGCCTGTTTTACATGACGGGGAAGTGAATGAGTAAATCAAAGCCCAGACTGTACCCATATCTACATCTCCTGGGTCACATGACCAAAAATAAGATGGCAGCTACTGTTCAATCGTTTTCTGTATCAAACTGCTTCTGTTACACGTTTGTAGGGATAACTACATTATAAAAGTGGTACATGTCAATGGATTACACCTTTTCTTACATGTGCAGGGGCTTGGTTGAAATTTATGATCACTAATTTCACATTATAGACCCACCAGCATATAGCTGGGGTGCCATACCCAACCACCCATGGTATGTCCATGCTGGCCAATGAAGTGTCCACCAATTGCATTATGGGGTGCATGCCAATAAATTCAAAAAGCAAAAGTAAAAAGTAGCCCATTTTACAAGAGAGGGAAGTGAATGAGTAAATCAAGGCCCAGACTGTACCCATAGCTACATCCCCTGGGTCACATGATGAAAAACAAGATGGTGGGTACCGTTCAATCATTTTCTGTATCAAACTGCTTCTGTTACACATTTGTAGGGATAACTACATTATAAAAGTGGTAAATGTCGAAGGATTACACATTTTCTTACATCTGCAGGGGCTTGGATGAAATTTATGATCACTAATTTCACATTATAGACCCACCATCATATAGCTGGGGTACCATACCCAACCACCCCTGGTATACCCATGCAGACCAATGGGGTGTCCACCTATTGCATTATGGGTTACATACCAATAAATTGAGAAAGGAAAAGTAAGATGTAGCCTGTTTTACATGACAGGGAAGTGACTGAGTAAATCAAGGCCCAGACTGTACCCATATCTACATCCCCTGGGTCACATGACCAAAAACAAGATGGCGGCTACTGTTCAATCATTTTCTATATCAAACTGCTTCTGTTACACATTTATTGTGATAACAACATTATAAAAGTGGTAAATGTCAATGGATTTCACCTTTTCTTACATCTGCAGGGGCTTGGAGATAATTTCTGATCCCTAATTTCACATTACAGACCCACTTACAGATAGCCGGGGTGCTATACCCAACCATCCCTGGTATGCCCATGCTGGCCAATGGGGTGTCCACCTATTCATTATGGGGTGCATGCCAATAATTTCCAAAATTAAAAGTAAAAAGTAGCACATTTTACAAGAGAGAAAAATGAATGAGTAAATCAAGGCCCAGACTGTACCCATAGCTACATCCCCTGGGTCACATGACCTAAAACAAGATGGTGAGTACTGTTCAATCATTTTCTGTATCAAACTGCTTCTGTTACACATTTATTGTGATAACTACATTATGAAAGTGGTAAATGTCAATGGATTACACCTTTTCTTACATCTGCAGGGGCTTGGATGAAATTTCTGAACACTAATTTCACATGACAGACCACCAGCATATAGCTGGGGTGCCATACCTCAACCACCCAAGGTAGGGCCATGCTGTGCCATGTGGGCCCCACCTATTGCATTATGGGTTACATCCCAATAAACTGAGAAAGGAAAAGTAAGATGTAGCCTGTTTTGCATGATGGGGGAAGTGAATGAGTAAATCAAGGCCCAGACTGTACCCATATCTACATCCCCTGGGTCACATAACCAAAAATAAGATGGCGGCTACCGTTCAATCATTTTCTGTATCAAACTGCTTCTGTTACACATTTGTATGGATGACTACATTATAAAAGTGGTAAATGTCAACGGATTACACCTTTTCTTATATCTGCAGGGCTTGGATGAAATTTCTGACCCCTAATCACATTACAGACCCACTTGCAGATAGCCGGGGTGCCATACCTATCCACCCATGGTATGCCCATGCTGGCCAATGGGGTGAGAACCCATTGCATTATGGGGTGCCAGCCAATGAATTCAAAAAGGAAAGGTAAAAAGTAGCCTGTTTTACATGATGGGGAAGTGAATGAGTAAATCAAGGCCCAGATTGTACCCATATCTACATCTCCTGGGTCACATGACCAAAAATAAGATGGCGGCTACCATTCAATCATTTTCTGTATCAAACTGCTTCTGTTACACGTTTTTAGGGATAATTACATTATAAAAGTGGTAAATCTAAATGGATTACACCTTTTCTTACATTTGCTAGGGCTTGGATGAAATTTCTGATCCTTAATTTTTCATTACACACCAACCAGCAGATAGCTGGGGTACCATACCCAACCTCCCAAGGAAGAGCCGTGCTGTCCCATGTGAGGCTCACCTATTGCATTATGGTTTACATCCCAATAAATTGAGAAAGGAAAAGTGAGATATAGCCTGTTTTACATGTCGGTGAAGTGAATGAGTAAATCAAGGCCCAGGCTGCACCCATATCTACATCCCCTGGGTCACATGACCAAAATTAAAATGGTGGCTACCGTTCCATCATTTTCTATATCAAACTGCTTCTGTTACACATTTGTAGGGATAACTACATTATAAAAGTGATAAATGTCAATGGATTACAACTTTTCCTACATCTGCAGGGCTTAGATGAAATTTCTGATCCCTAATCACATTACATACCCACTTGCAGATAGCCGAGGTGCCATACCCATCCACCCATGATATGCCCATGCTGGCCAATGGGGTGAGAACCTATTGCATTATGGGGTGCAAGGCAATAAATTCAAAAAGCAAAAGTAAAAAGTAGCCTGTTTTACATGATAGGGAGGTGAATGAGTAAATCATCTCCCAGATTGTACCCATATCTTCACCCCCCTTGGTCACATGACCAAAAATGAGATGGCGGCTACCGTTCAATCATTTTCTGCATCAAACTGCTTCTGTTACATGTTTGTATGGATAACTACATTATAAAAGTTGTAAATGTCAATGGATTACACCTTTTCTTACATGTGCAGGGGCTTGGATGAAATTTATGATCACTAATTTCACATCATAGATCCACCAGCATATAGCTGGGGTGCCATACCCAACCACCCCTGGTATACCCATGCTGACCAATGGGGTGTCCACCTATTCCATTATGGGATACATACCAATAAATTGAGAAAGGAAAAGTAAGAAGTAACCTGTTTTACATGATGGGGAAGGGAATGAGTAAATCAAGGCCCAGACTGTACCCATAGCTACATCCCCTGGATCACATGATCAAAAACAAGATGGCGGCTACCATTTGATCATTTTCTGTATCAAACTGCATCTGTTACATGTCTCTAGGGATAACTACATTATAAAAGTGGTAAATGTCAATGGATTACACCTTTTCTTACATCTGCAGGGGCTTGGATGAAATTTCTGGTCCTCAATTTTTCATTACAGACCCACCTACAAATAGAAGGGGTGCCATACCCAACCACACATAGTATGCCCATGCTGGTCAATGGAGTGTCCACCTATTGCATTATGGGGTGCCAGCCAATAAATTCAAAAAGGAAAAGTAAAACGTAGCCTGTTTTACATGACGGGGAAGTGAATGAGTAAATCAAGGCCCAGACTGTACCATATCTACATCTCCTGGGTCACATGACCAAAAATAAGATGGCGGCTACCATTCAATCATTTTCTGTATCATACTGCTTCTGTTACACGTTTGTAGGGATAATTACATTATAAAAGTGGTAAATCTCAATGGATTACACCTTTTCTTACATTTGCTGGGGCTTGGATGAAATTTCTGATCCTTAATTTTTCATTACACACCCACCTGCAGATAGCTGGTGTGCCATACCCAACCACCTAAGGCAGAGCCATGCTGGCACATGAGGGGCACACCTATTGCATTATGGGGTATATCCCGATTAATTGAGAAAGGAAAAATAAGATGAAGCCTGTTTTACATGACAGGGAACTGAATGAGTAAATCAAGCCCCAGACTGTACCCATATCTACATCCCCTGGATCACATGACCAAAATTAAAATGGCGGCTACCGTTCCATCATTTTCTGTATCAGACTGCTTCTGCTACATGTTTGTAGGGATAACTACATTATCAAAGTGGTAAATGTTAATGGATTACACCTTTTCTTACATCTGCAGGGGCTTGGATGAAATTTCTGATCCCTAATTTCCCATTACAGGCCCACTTGCAGATAGCCAGTGTGCCATACCCTGCCACCCATGGTATGGCCATGCTGGCCAATGGGGTGACAGCCTATTGCATTATGGGGTGCATGCTAATAAATTCAGAAAGAAAAAGTAAGAAGTAGCCTGTTTTACATGACAGGAAAGTGAATGAGTAAATCAAGGCCCAAACCTTTCCCATATCTACATCCTCTGGGTCACATGACCAAAAATTAGATGTCTGCTACCATTCAATCATTTTCTGTATCAAACTGCTTCTGTTACACGTTTGTAGGGATAACTGCATTATAAAAGTGGTAAATGTGAATGGATTACACCTTTTCTTACATCTGCAGGGGCTTGGATGAAATTTATGATCCCTAATTTCACATTACAGACCCATTTGCAGATAGCCGGGGTGCCATGCCCAACCACCCATGGTATGGCCTTGCTGGCCAATGGGTTGACCACCTATTGCATTATGGGATGCAAACCAATAAATTCAAAAAGGAAAAGTAAAAAGTAGCCCGTTTTACATGATAGGTAAGTGAATGAGTAAATCAAGGCCCAGACTGTACCCATGTCTACATCCCCTGGGTCACATGACCAAAAATAAGATGGTTGACACTATTCAGTCATTCTCTGTGTCAAACTGTTTCTCTTACACATTTATTGTGATTACTAGATTATACAAGAGGTAAATGTCAATGGATGACTCCTTTTCTTATATCTGCAGGGGCTTGGATGAGATTTCTGAGCCCTAATTTCACATTACAGACCGACCTGCAAATAACTGGGCTACCATTCCCAACCACCCACAGTATGCCCATGCTGGCCAATGGGGTGCTCCTGGACTCAGAACACATTTTTCTTAATTTGCCCTATCCTAGTATGTTATTATGCTGATGCTTTATCTCCCCATACATTATACAGAATAGTTGGAGGTCATCAAGATGTAAGCAATAAGACATGATGGGGTGTGCATTAGACAGATCTAATGTATGGCTAGGGGGATGTAGTGAGGCACGAGACCACAGGCCAAGTGCATCCAGTCCCCAAACCATAAAATTAGAACTGTCTAATGCACATCCCCGGAGTGGCTTATTGCACTTATAAAATGGACCTGTTTATTCTAAATTGGGTTTCTTGTTTTAGCTCTGCATTAGACACTTCTGATGCATGGCTAACAACCAATGAGATTGCTTGAAATGTTTTGTCCTTTTTATAAACTAAAACAAAATGGGAAGTCATTCTGTTTTACTATTAAAGTCACTGTTGCTGCAGAATGACTTTTTCAAGTGTATGGGTCATCATATACAAAGAGTGTTCCATCAGACAAAATAATACCAGAAACCTGTGGGAAAAAAAAACTATTGTTTCCCTATTCTAAAACATGTGGGTAAAAACCCTATCATTTCCCTATTCTAAAGCCTGTGAAGAGAAAGCCTACCCTTTCCCTATTCAAAAAGCCTGTGGAGAAAAGCTCTTTCCTTTCCCTATTCTAAAACCTGTGGAGAAAAATTCTATCCTTTCCCTATTCAAAAACCTGTGTAGAAAACCCCTATCCTTTCCCTGTACTAAAACCCATTGAGAAAAACCGTATCCTTTCCCTATTCTAAAACCTGTGGAGAAAACCCCTATCCTTTCCCTATTCTAAAACCTGTGGAGAAAAATCCTATCATTTCCCTTTTCTAAAACCTGTGGAGAAAAACCCTATCCTTTCCCTAGTCTAAAACCTGTGGAGCAAAACCATATTGTTTCCCTATTGTAAAACCTGTGGAGAAAACCCCTACCCTTTTCCTATTCAAAAAATCTGTGGAGCAAAACCATATCCTTTCCCTATTCAAAAACCTGTGGAGAAAACCTCTACCCTTTCCCTATTCAAAAAAATCTGTGGAGAAAAGCCCTATCCTTTCCCTATTCTAAAACCTGTGGAGAAAAACCCTACCCTTTCTCTATTCTAAAACCTGTGGAGAAAAACCCTATCCTTTCCCTATTCTAAAACCTGTGGAGAAAAAGCCAATCCTTTCCATATTCTATAACACATCATGAAGTCCACTCTCCTTGACTGGATGGTGTCTAAAGTCTGGTAGGGAAACACCCTGCCGAGTCTTCCCCGAGACATGGACAGTTGCAAGACAGCTGCTCGGGGAAGGAGACCTAGAAAGCTGCGGTTTCAAGAGCCTAGTTTCCAGATCTGAAATCAGTTCTGACGTGGCCCTGCCACCAAGACTGAATCAGGTCTTGAAATCTGAAGTAGCCAGGGAGGGGAGGTGGATCCGTTGAGAGTGGGCGGAGGAGGGGGGCGCATCAGTGGAGGATAATACCCTTGAAACCCCATGTAGTGGAAGTAAGGGTGAAATTGAGGGTAGAACTGCCCCAAATGACTCTAATCTGGAGTGGAACCCCCCAGGTAGGGATCCCTTGGATACCCAAAAGGGTAATGCAGGACAGTTCAGGGTCAATTATAAGCCCCCCAATGTCAGACCTGGTGTCAGAGGATTCCATGTCGGACCCACCATAGTGTAGATAGGGGGAGGATCCAGTGTTGAGACAGTCATCAGGGTCACCGACGTCGGCACCAGTGCAACCCGATCTGGCACTGGAAGGGGATCTGTTGGTTACGTGACGTTGGGTGGGTGGTCCCCCGTCAGGTATTGCTAGAAAAGTCTGCTGTGCGGCCTGATGCCAGGTGGCGCAAGTCCTATATGTGATGTGCTACTGATTGAACCCTCTCAAAGTTAGATCGGTCCTTTCCTATATCTATCTCCCACCTTTATGCATGTGAACAGTGGAAATACCTGTCTACTATGACCCTATACTATTATGTTTTAGATCACTGTGTTGCCCCTGGAAAAGAAACATATTTTTCTTATGTTCCCCTATCCTACTATGCCTTAGTCCCATGTTTTTTGATGTTTTTTCCTCATACATTATATAAAATAGTTGGTGGTTGTCAATACACAGCAACGATACACCTTCACCCTAAGGTTCACAGATGAAATACAAGATATACGTCACCCATGAGTCTTATATAATCAATAGAAAATAGACCTAGTTTCTTCAGTCTCTCATGGTTACAGTGAGGACAGCAAATTAAGGAAGGTTTTAACAAAAGCGTTGTGTATATAGGCCACCATACAGTATCTTATATAGTGTACTACACAGTAGGAAAGAAACCAAAATAGTTTGCTATTTTTAATTACCATTAGCATTTACCATCAGTGGTCTACATTTCACCTTTGGTATTTTGCTGATGCAACACTTTTTCAAGTGTATGGATCATCATACACAAAGAGCATTCCATCAGACATGGTAATGCCAGAAATATGTGGAGAAAAACCATATCCTTTCCCTATTCTAAAACCTGTGGAGAAAATCCCTATCCTTTCCCTATTCTAAAACCTGTGGAGAAAAACCCTCCCTTTCCCTATTCTAAAACCTGTGGAGAAAAAAAAACACCCTTTCCCTATTCTAAAACCTGTGGAGAAAAACCCTGTCCTTTCCCTATTCTAAAACCTGTGGAGAAAAACCCTCCCCTTTCCCTATTCTAAAACCTGTGCAGAAAAAGCCTATCCTTTCCCTACTGTATAACATGTCATGTAGTCTACTCTTTGTTTTCTTTTCACTCCTAACACAGCATTTTCGATCCCGTATGTACAGTCTGTAATATTTAATTTAACCAAAGTAATGTAGCTCACCCTCACATGAAGTCATCACTTGGAGTGTTCAAAACTAGTCTAAGCATTATAACTCATTCCAACTGATGAGACGGTGAAGGTGAAGTTTGTTGTGGTGCAATGTGTACTAGTAGGCCTACAAGGCTGATTTATATTAACACCACAAGGTTTCCACAGCCTGTTAGACAAACTCGTTTGTCTCTTACCTTAATCCCAGAAAGTATCAGTTGAGTAGTATTATATGAAGTCAAGATGTAAAATGTTGTAATGTAGCATCATTGCAGTGTCTTGATCTTCAGTGTTGTTCAAAAAGGGTAATTTTGTGACTTCTGTAGACTTGTTGAACACACGTTGTCTGAGAAATAAGAGATATGCAATCAATCAATGAGATGACTTCTGGACACACAATACTGCACCACTTTTACCACATCCAGGCACCAAGTGTTAATTACTCGTGAGCACCTCACAATGGCTGCCTTTCCTAAAATGCTTCAAAATGTCTGCATTTGCTAAAATACTTAAAAACAGCCAACTTTTTTTTTAAAAAAAGCTCTCTGAATGTGTCTGGGCTGATGCGGTATGGTGGTAATCACCAATGTGACCACTTAACGGACACACTACTGCAAAACTTTTGCCATATCCATACACCAAGTGTGAATCTGTGGTGAGTGCCTCAAGATGGCTGCCTTTGCTGAAATGCCTTTTCTAAAGTGCCTCAAAATGGCCACCTTTGCTAAAAAGTTCTTTGAATGGGGCTGTGTTGATGAGGCATGGTAGTAATCAGTTATGTATCCACTACCGGACACAAAGTCAATTAACTTCCTTGTGCTTCCAAGTTGTACCTGTTAACAAGCTTTCAGCAAAGTGTTTCTCACCTGGTATAACAAAGGTTAAAATAAAGA
This sequence comes from Neoceratodus forsteri, assembly GCA_016271365.2. Classification (NCBI taxonomy): domain Eukaryota; kingdom Metazoa; phylum Chordata; order Ceratodontiformes; family Ceratodontidae; genus Neoceratodus; species Neoceratodus forsteri. The sequence goes on from CM057453.1 coordinate 1,035,801,417, forward strand.
AAAAAAAATAAAGGTAAAAAAACAAAGTACACCACCACTTTTGCTAGATATGGGTACCAAGTGTGAATCACTGGTGAGGTTCCCAATGGACTAACACTGTTAGCAGTTTCATGAGGTCAAACCCTGAATTAATTTTGAAACATGAACACATACTGTACATCAATACACAAATATCAAAAGCCAAGCTGAACTGTAACTTACTGTTAGTGACATCACGTAGTTACCTACCTTATGCACTTATTATTCCCAGTTTATTTCCCATTCTGACTGTTGCATGAGTATTTCTGAAGCCAGGGGACATCTTTCATACAATGCACTGTGTATATAGATTACAGTGATTGTCATATGGAACACCACCCCAACGACTGTCGATAGGGCATTTGGAACATATATCCTTATGCACTGTTCATTTTTAAAGACTATTGGCCTATATACTCCAATCTGAAAAATAAAATTTAAAGACATTATACCAATGACAGTCTGAAAGTTATAGTCAATTGGATTACATACTGTACATTCCATTCCACTGTATTAAATGGTCATTCATCACATCATGTATCCTAAGCATAGCTTAATATACCAGAACATTAAAGTCATGACATAACAAACATCCATGATTGCCATCACAGCCAATGGTACCATAGATATGGCCTCAGCCACGTGCCTTAGTAGCCATAGGAATGTTCTTGCTGTGATGTGGTGAGATGCTGATACAGTACCAGCTGGTCATCACTTGCAATTGGTCTGCCATGTCTGGTGACAAGTAGGCTTTGTCTTGAGCTCAGTCATCCACTATCAAACAAGCACTCATACGTCCTCTTTCCCACCCAAGGCCTGCTGAACCAGGACTCAGGTCGCTAACGTCAGGAGTAGAAACGGAGGCTTCACTGCTAGCATATATACCTCTTTACTCCCTATACAGACATAACTGAGCAATCAGGATCTCTCTCCCTCCTCTGTCCCACTAAAGCACTGTTGCACCAGAAAACAAGTTGCTGAGTGCAGGAGCAGAAACCTTCTGGCTTTTCTCCCCCTTGACCCCCTGGACAAACATCACCTAGCAAACAACCTCACACCCCTACTCCATCCCTCTTAAGTGCTGCTGTATTAGAAAACAGGTTGCTATGGACAGGGGCAGAAACAGAGACCTCCCTGCTGGCATATCTCCCCCTTGACTACCTGGACAAATATCACCTGTCAAATAAGCTCACCCTCCTCCTCCATACCACTTAACCATTGCTGCATCAGAAAATGAATTGCTGAGTGTAGGAGCAGAAACAGAGAACTCCCTGATGGCGTCTTTACCCATTGACAACTTGGACAGACATCACACAGCAAACAAGATCTCAACCCTCATCTGTCCCTCTTAATTGCTGCTGCATCAGAAAATGAATTGCTGAGGTCAGGAGCAGGAACAGAGGCATCCCTGCTGGTGTCTCTTCCCCTTGACTACCCAGACAGACATCACCTATCAAAAAAGCACACGCTCATCCTCTCTCCCTCTTAAGCACTGCTTCACTAGAAAAATGGGTCACTGTAGACAGGAGCAGAAACTAAGAACTCCCTGCTGGCATCACTCCCCCTAGACTACCTGGACAAACATCACCTATTAAAGAAGCTCAAACTCCTCCTCTGTTCTTCTTAAGCTTTGCTGCACCAGAAAATCAGTTGCTAAGTATAGGAACAGAAATGGAAAACTCCCTGCTGGTGTTCCTACTCACTAACCACCAGGATGGACAGACATCACCTAGAAAACAAGCTCTCACCCTTCATCCATCCCTCTTAAGCACTGCTGCACTAGAAAATGGGTTGCTGAGTACAGGAGCAGAAACAGAGACCTCCCTGTTGGCATTTCTCCCCCTCAAGTACCTGGACAGACATCACCTAGCAAGCAAGCTCACACCCTTCCTCTGTCCCTCTTAACTCATTCAGGCCTAGCTACGTCTGTAGGCGGTGTCTGAAATCATAGCCACTCAGGACAATAACGCCTGTAGATGTACTCAGCTGACTTTCACTCAGGCCTGGAAACATCTGGGGAAGTCAGCAGTTTTTACCTAAATAGTAAACAAACCTAATTGGTTAGAATTGATTGTATAGCACCGTTAGAAAGGTAATTTTGTGCAGAAAAATGTTGCTGCTGATACTTTCTGTCTATCATGTCTACTTTAGGAGTTATTGACATTTGTTTAAGGTATGGTGTGCATGGCTGACATTTGTCTCTCAGCCTCACCTAAACATCTTGACTAAGTCTGAAAAAAAAACACAGCTGTTTGGAATTTCAGCTGGTATAAAATAAAAACTAAATGGATTACAATTGATTGCATAGCACTGTTAATAAGGTAATTTTGTGCTGAACAATTTTGCTGTTGACACTTTGTGTCTGCCGTGTATACTTTAGGAGTTATTCACATTTGTTTAAGGTATGGTGTGCATGGCTGACATTCATCTCTCAAGCCACACCTAAGTACCTTGAAAAAAATCTGAAAAAAAACAGTTGCTTGGTATTTCAGCTAGTATAAAATAAAAAACAAATTGATTACAACTGATTGCATAGCACTATTGGAAAGGTAATGTGATGAACAACTTTGCCACTCATACTTTGTGTGTAGCACTTATGGTTCAACAGGTATTCACATTTGTTTGTGGCATGCTGATTATGGCTTGATTTTGTTAGAAAGGCCCATAATGTGGTGCTAAGAGTATACAGGGCACAAGTGGAAGAAGTCTCAAAGAGCTCTTGTGGTGTGAATGAATTAAGCATTGCTGCACATGCAAATAGGTTGCTGAGAGCCGGATCAGAAATGGTGACCTCCCTGCAGGTGTCACTACCCCTTGAATACCTGGACAGACATCATCTAGCAAACAAACACTCATCCCTCCTTTATCCCACTTAATCACTGCTGCACCAGAGGGTTGCGCTGGGGAGGAGCTGAAATGGAGACCTCCCTGCTGGAATCTCTCTCCCTTGATTCAAAGGATGGACATCACTTAGCAAACAAGCTCACACCCCTCCTCCGTCCCTCTTAAACACCATTCCTCTTTTACAGAGTGGTTTAGAGAGATATTGTTTGCTCTTCAAGCAGAGAACACTATTGCCCATATGGCTAAAAGACCAGGCCACTACCAAAAGATATGGGCAACCTTGTACACACTGCTAACCAGCAAATAAATGGAAATAAGAAATAGCATATTTCAAAAGGAAAAAGTCAAAAATTGTATTATTGAAATTGTAACTCAACAATTACAGCGGATATCTAACTGTCTACAGACTAAAGACCTTGCATATGAGAAGGGAGGGGAGGGGAGGGGAAGAAAAGAAGGAAGGGTAGAATGAGGGGTGGGAAGGAGGGAATATAAGAATAAGTAGGATTATTAGCTTTACTGCATATATTCCTAAGTTGCAGTTGTATGTGTGATTAAAGGATACCTAAACAACATTTTGGCAACAAACTATTCAAAAATCTGACTCCGTAGGTGACTAAAGGAAAGGCTGCTGTATTCATTAATACTAAAACTACATTTACATAATTTACCTAAATGTGGTTCCAGAGCATTTGAAAATTGTAAAATCAGCCTTCCAATTTCAAAAAAACTGACTTACCTGCTTCCTAAAATGGCCGCCAAATCTGTTATGTGATGACATCATTGGAGCCAAAGTCAGAGAGATATATGGCTCTCTATAGTGCTAACTAGTTCTTATTTCTCTTTGTATAGAATTGTTCCACCCAAATGGTCAAAACCATGTGCATTATTTTATGTAATACACATGTTAGGCAATGGTTCTGTTCATTTTGTTCACTTTCACATGCTGAAAATGTGTTTTAATCCAACCGACTTTCTCTGTGGCAAACCACAGTGCAGTACAAATTTTGAATAACCTGGTGGTCTAGTGGTTATGGTGGATTGGATGTTACAGTGGGGGTGCTGGGGTGGTGTGCATGCTTAATATGCACTTTTTAACATTTTTATTAAACCTTTATATTTTCTGCTATTATTCTTTTCTAATACGTTTTTGACAGAACCTACAAATGTAATCCATAGTTTGAATGTAAACATTTGTACAATCAGTAAATCAGACTTCTTCAACAAAGTGAAATGCAGCAGCAGCAAGCAAGTACATTACTATTGGGGGGGGGTTGCAGCCACACCCTTCACCACCCCCTAGAGCCACCACATTTTTGTAGCAAAGTTCTTGTGCAGTCCAATGTTAGAGTTCATGCTTTCTTGAAACTCAAATATATGCTTGTCTGGTCTTCTTTTTCCATGGGAAATAATAATAATAAGAAGAATCAGCATTTATATAGTGGTTTTCATACACATTGCATCCCAAAGTGCTTTACAAGCAATACTAGACTGGTAGTGAAGTGACTGAACGAGTAGTGGCAGCCATTTCATACATAAATATCCACACACAGCCTTGGACAATTGCATGAACTGGTTTTATAGGAAGGGGAATGTTATCCAGAACAATGGGGTCAGGTAGTGATCAAAGTGCTGGCAGCCCTACATCTCATTTCTCACAGTAATCTGCTCATATTTCTCTCCTTCTACCTTCCCTGAATATAGCAGTGCCTTGCAAGAGTGGCCTTCTCAGTCCTCCTCTGGTTTTCATTCTTCACTATTACTTCTCACACTAAAAACTGGTGAGCACATCACCCTTCTGCATCATGAATGCAAGTAGTACAGTCCCCGTTTTATTCTGACATATCAAATATAAATATATCTTTCCAGTCTGTCAGGCTCATAGCAGCAGGGAACAAGGGGAATGACTGGCTTTCCTATCCTTAAAAGATCTAGGCTACCTTTGATTAGGCACTATTAAATGATGGGTGCACACATCATTATGCACGTCATTTAATAGTGCCTAATCATAGGTGGCTTAGATCTTATATGAGTAGGAAAGCCTATTTTTCCACTTGTGCCATGCTGCTATCAGCCTGGCTTACCAGAAGATCATGTTTATTATTAATATGTTAGTATAACATGGGAGACTATACTAAACACATTCATGATGTGGAAGGGTAGTGAACTCACCAGTTTGTGGTGTGGGGAGCAGGTGAGAAGAATGAATGCTGGAGAGGGACTGAAGAGGCCATTCCACAGGGTACAGCTATATTCAGGTTAGTTGAAGACGTGAAAGAGGACGCTGAGCAGATCACTGTGAGATCTGAAATGTGGGGCTGTCAGCATCATGACCACTTCCTGACTGTGGATGAGAATAGCCTGCCATGACAAATACTCAGAGTGGCAGGGCTGCACCTAAACTGTTACTTGAATTCAGTGTAGGGAGATTGCCCTTGGGTGGGGGATGTTGATGTTTGTTAGGACAGTATTTAGGGAGCTGTGTATAGCTCATTCAAGATTTGGAAGGGTGGTAGCCAGCCAACTCGCATTGTGGAGTAGAGCACAGAAAAGTGCTGGAGAAGAATTGCTGGGAACTGTCTTGCAGAGTTCTGCAGATCACAGGTAAAGGAGTAGACTGACACTGGAAGTCAGGTGGATTCACTCAAGGTATTAGTACTCCTCTTCTGCTAATAATATTGTTATCCATTGTAAGTGCAGCCCTTATGAGGGCATGAGCAGCAGTTTTTCTGGTGGGTCATGATGCTTATTGCTTGCCCCTCCAGGAGACCTAGTTGTTGGTTAAAGAGGTGGGAAAAAAACACAACATGAAACTGTACATACTACCTTCACTGTGCAGAAGGGTGGTGATCCACCCTGTTTACTGTGAGAGCAGAAGTCAAACATTGAGAATGTGGACCGGAGAGTGATTTGAGAGGCATTTTTAACAGTGCCAGCTAATGATGTGTATCAGTATAGGTGTGCAAAACTCTCTGAGGTACAAGATTACAATCTGAGGTATGATAATTCTCTTCATGCGACCGCAAGCTCATATGCGGCCCCAGGCAGTACTAAGGACAGGGTATGGATGGTGGGGTGTTCAACAGAAGGCAGGCTAGATGCAGGGGGTTCACATGGAAAAAGAAAGCCTTATTTGTGGATTAATAAGAGAGCATGAGCTTTGGAACTGAACAAGACAGGTATTTTGTTGTGTAACCCTAAGCAAGTCACTAAACTTCCTTGTGCTCCCAGGCCACACCTGTAAACAAGCTTTCAGCTTAGTGCATCTCTCCTGGTTAACAAAAAACAAAATTCAGTGCATCATATAACTACTAGATCATCAGGTAATTGAAATGTTGTACTGTAATGCAGTTTGCCAAAGAAAAAGTCAGCTGGATTGCAAAACATTTTCCGCAAGTTAAAGTAAGCAGAATGAACAAAATCATAGCCTAACATGTGTACTGATCAAAATAATCCACAAGTTAATATATGGTGTTGATCATTGTGGTACAACAATTCAAAATAAAGAGGGAAAGAAGAACTAGTTAGCATTATATATATATATGTGGATCTCTGTCTCTGGCTCCTATGATGTCATCATGACTCATCACTTAACACACTTGGCAGACATCTTAGGGAGAAACCAATGCTGTTTTTTGAAAGTGAATAGCTGATGTTTACATTTTTCAGAAGCTATAAAACTGCATTTATGTTATTTACATAAATGCAGTTTTAGAATGAATGTGAACAGCAGTTTTTACTTTACCTCGATATAAAGCCAGATTTTGAAATTTGCAGTTTTAAAAAACTGCTTGTTTAGGTACCCTTTAAGTATGTTGACAACCACAAATGTAAGATGACATGTTATTACCTTACTTTGATACTGTATAGTACTTTGTTGCATAGTACTCAAAGACCTTTTTGGTATGTTTGGAAAGAAAAATCAACCTTCCTTCTAATAAAGTTTATTAATTTTTTGGGAAAAAAAACAAACACCACTGCATCAGTTAATGGGTTGCTGAGTGCAGGAGCAGAAATGGAGACTTCCCTACTGGCATCTCTCACCCTTGACTACCTGGTCAGACATCACCTAGCAAATATGCTTGCACCCTTCCTCCACCGATCTTAAGCGCTGCTTCATATAAAAACAAGTTGCTGAGGGCAGAAGCAGAAACAAAGCTCTTCATGCTGACATCTCTACCCCTTGACTTCCTGCACAGACATCCTCTAGTAAATAAGCTCTCACCCCTCCTCCATCCCACTGAAACAAAGCTGCATCAGAAAAAGGGTTGCTGAGGGAAGGAGCAGAAACAGAGATCTCCCTGCTGTTTTCTTTCCCCCTTGACTCTGTGGTCAGACATCATCAATTAAACAAGTTCTCACCCCTCCTCCATTCCACTGAAGTGTAGCTTAACCAGGACACAGGCTGCAGAGGGCAGGAGCAGAAATGGAGTTCTCCCTACTGGTGTATCATTCCCCAGACTACCTGTACAGTCATCCCCTTGCAAATAAGTTCACTCCCCTCCTCCATCCCACTCAAACACTGCTGCACCAGAAAATTTTATTCATGATTTCTGTTACTGTAAATGGTATTTTTGTTCACCAGTAGTCTATCTTTCTCTGTTTGTCTGTCTGTCTGTCTGTCTCTCTCTCTGCCCCATCTGGATGGCATTGTCAAAGATTTATTTTATCACCTGCCCAGTGCTGCTGAGGTTGAGTTGCTGGACGCCACACCTCACGCTGTGCCAATGACCCGAGTTCGGGAACAAGCTCGGGAGTCAGGGGTCGGCAGGAGAGGGAGACAGATTGAGCACCCTCTGGGCAGCTCTCCTCTCTGGGTGGGAGGTTAGGGATGACCAGTGCTCTAGTGGCCCCAGTGAGACTGGGGCACCATCAAGGCACTGGACTGCACGTAAGAGCAGTCCAGTGGCTTGATGGTGGACTGCATGTAAGAGCATGGCTGACGTAGGCATGGTTGCCATGCACCGGCATCAGATGTGCCCATGCAGGAGGATCTTGGGTTCACTACAAGAAACACCCCTCCAGCCCTGGATAGGCGAAGGCCCTGCAAGTGCCACTGCCACATGCCCAACCTTGTTTCCCTGCCACTGCCTCTATAAATTGCATACCTCTATAGGATTGGAGCTACAGCCCTCTTGATGTCACTGCAGAACATATCGCTTCCCTGATCTGTTAAGTGGACACCATCCTGCCGATACAGTTCTGGGAAGACAGACATGATGCCATCATGCTTGACCACACCAGCTGACAATCCTCTCATGAACACCCCCATCTCTGTGTTGATCTTTCTCCTTGTTCTGTCCATTGCCTTCATATCAGAAACATTCCTCCACTGCTGACGCTGGATGATGTGGGACCAAAGGATCATGGTCCTTGGCATTCGGTGCTTGATCAAGGAGATGTCCTCCTTCATCTTCCGTAGCAGCATCACTGATGTCTTCAATCCTAAATCATTGCCTCCCAGGTGGATGACGATTACATCTGGTTCAGATCTCCTCAGGCACTCTCGTCGCAACATTGGCACCAGCTGATCCCAACGAATACCCCTCTCACCTAACCAATGCACATTTACTGGAGTATCAAAGGTCAGAACTGGTCCCCTGGTTCGAGACTGCTCCTGAATCCCTGCCCAATGAACGAAGGAGTGTCTGCAGATCCATTCTGTCTTCTCTGGACACTGCATATCTGAATTAAGAAAACATACATATTATAGCATCGGACTGTATCCAATCTATGACAGATAGTAGTACTCAATTCCTGACATTTGCTGGCAAAAGACAACGTGTCTGGTATCTTCCAGGAAATAAAAAAACATTTAAGAGTGATTACTAGTAGTAGCATTCAGAGCAAAATTATGCATTTGCGGCACAAGATCTCATGAAAACATTACATGATTGGGATTTGAGAAACTGATGGTCACCAAATGGGAAAGGGGTTTTGGAGTAGTCATATCTGATGACCTAGCATGAATAAAGCATTACATGTTGTTCAGCGTTCCCATGTCATCCCACACTTGTGTATCCCCTAGGTGTCGCTATCCCAAAGGCTACTATCCCTGCCTGCATGGCTAGTTGCAGGTTAAGGGGCCTGTGTATTGACACAGGTGCCTCCATCTGGAGGACAGGGCTGTTAGTAACAAGGCTAACCTGGGTACAACTCTCTGGGACATTGTAATCCCCTTTTCCCTTCTAGTGGCCCCGACAACTCCAAATCATAGGTTCCATGCAGAGAACTGTAGTAGAATGATGCCCATAAAATTAAAACAATGCAAAATACAGTTTTTTGTATCAGTTTTTATTCAGGTACAGTTATATATGAATAATTTAGGGGAATGCATATCATTTCTGAGAATAAAAACTTTATAAACAGCTGCCAGTTAGCACAAATTTCCTGTCCCCTTTAAATGCAAAAAGAGTTGGATCCAATTTATTCAGTGGAATTGAACAAGGGAGGGGTGTAATCAGGTTGAGTGATTCTAAAACTGATCTTGTCAGACAATATTGCATGTACTTTTAGTCCCTGCACAGTCACACCCTGGGTCCCCAGTTGAAAGTAAGGTGGGATAGCGTGGAACATTGCCGGGGGTAGGCCGGTGTCGCAGCTGGTTGGGGTCCTGCAATGAAAAGAAAAGGCATGCACAACCACACCCAATTTTCAATCCAGAGCCCAAGGGTTCAGTTTGTGAAAGGAAAAACAACAATGCAATCAGATGGCAACATGTGAGATTTAGCTCTTGTTGCAGGGAGCTACCTTGATTGTTACTCATGCTACCCAATATGAGACACAGACTAGATGAAATGGAGACTGCAGACTGATGACTGGTTTGCCAGGAGAAGCAGGGCCTACATGAATCACCGAGGTGTCGTTCATGTTCGAGATGGTTGAGCAGGGGGCTGATCCCTGGGTGAGTCTCTCATCGATGATGGTTTCTGTGCTGGAAGTAGCTGGCTGGGCCAGGTGGCAAGGCTCAGACTGGGTGGAACAGTTCGGATTTTGAGTCCGGTAGTGCTGGATGCAGCTTCCAGCAAGCGTGGCACATTTACACAGTGGGGAACCAAACTGCTACCCACTAACAGCACACAGCACATTTATAGTAAAGCAATCACCATACCACAATGCGGAAGGCAGTCCGGCCACAATATTAGTGTCTCTAAGCAAAACCAGGAATTCTGTGGTAAATGGATGTCCTGACAGACCAATTGCATATAGCAAATCATCGTTCTTCTTCAGGTTCAAATTTGGTCACTTTTCAGTGGCTTTGTCACACTCCAATTCTGATACAGTCCGATTGCTAAGCCTTTCAATGGATTCCCTCTCGAGGAACTGTAGGCAGACAAGACAAACTCAGCCTTTCCACCAATCTCCTGTGCGAACTACGCAGTGGCTGCTGCTCAAATCACTCAAGCTGTTTACTCTTCAAACTCTAATTCCAGACTGACTCACTGCAGTAGGCGCTCAAGAATTTCCATTCAGTCAAAAAGGTTCTGATTGGCAGATCCATCTGTTTGTCAAAGCAAGAGCAGGTTAGAAAAAGTACTGTACAAAAGCATTACTATTCTAATAGATAATCAGCAAATAATTATAGCTTCTAACAGAGCTCACATACCAGGAAACAGCAACAATAAATCATGAAATGGTGTTCAGTGGACACCCTATCCTGACTATGATAGAGTGAAGCCTTATGCTGTCCATTCCAGGATGCAGCACTCAGCATTTCCCACCTATCTTGCATCTTGATCACTCCACCATCTCGGTCTCTATACAGGGAATCTACATCAATTAACCATTCCATGGTGTCCAATGGACACACCATGTCATCCCATACTGGGAAACAGCAACTATAATACATGCCATGGTGTCCAATGGACACCCTATGGTTTCAATCATAGAGGGAAGTCTTCCATTGTCCGTTACAGGATGCAGCACTCAGTATTTCCCACCTATCTTGCATCTCGATCACTCAGCCACCTTGGTCTCTTTATAGGGAATTTACACCAATTAACCATTACATGGTGTCCAGTGGACAGCCCATGTCATCCCATAATGGGAAACGGCAACAATAAAACATGCCAAGGTGTCCAATGGACACCCTATACTGACCATGATAGAGGGAAGTCTTGTGCTGTCCAATCTGGGATGCAGCACTTAGCATTTCCCACCTATCTTGCATCTCGATCACTCCACCACATCAGTCTCTATACAGGGAATCTACAACAATTAACCATTCTATGGCATCCAGTGGACACCCCATGTCATCCCATTCCAGGAAACAGCACACAATAAAACATGCCATGGTGTCCAATGGACACCATATGGTTTGAATGATAGAGGGAAATCTTCTGCTGGCTGTTCCGGGATGCAGCACTCAGCATTTCCCACCTATCTTGCATCTCGATCACTCCACCATCTTTGTCTCTATACAGGGAATCTACACCAATTAACCATTCCATGGTGTCCAATGGACACCCCATGTTGTCCCATACTGGGAAACAGGAAACTATAAAACATACCATGATGTCTAATGAACACCCTATGCTGACTATGATAGAGGGAAGTCTTCTACTATCTGTTCCAGGATGCAGAACTCAGCATTTCCCACCTATCTTACATAGAAACATAGAATTTGATGGCAGATAAGGACTGCATGGCCCACCCAGTCTGCCCATTTCCCTACCTAATGGATAAGCTGCAGATCCTAGTTAACCAGCAGCCTACTTCTTTCTACCCCCACCCTCTAGAATTGCCTTATGGCTGTCCCATGCATGCTTGAATTTAACCACTGTTTTTGACTCCACTACCTCCTCCAGAAGGCTGTTCCATGCATCCACAACCTTCTGTGTGAAAAAATACTTCCTTACATTACTTCTGAGCCGCCCCCCTCTACCTTCAAATTGTGCCCCCTTGTTCTTGCACACATCTTTTTTAGAAAGATGCTACCCTCTTGGACTTTGTTGACTCCCTTGAGGTACTTGAACATTTCTATCATGTCCCCCTTCTCCCTCCTTTCCTCGAGGCTATACATATTAAGCTCCTTTAAGCTCTCTCTTCATATGTCTTCCAGTGCAGACCCTGCACCATTTTAGTTGCCATCCTCTGGACAGCTTCCATCTTGTCTATGTCCTTGCAGAGACTGGGTCTCCAGAACTGCACTCAGTACTCCAGATGGGGTCTCACCAGCTGTCTGTACAGAGGGATAACAACTTCCTGTTTTCTACCAGTGATGCCTCTCCCTATGCATCCCAATATCCCCCAGCCCTTCTTACTCCCTTCTCACATTGCTTGCCCACTTTTAAGTCATCTGATATATCTTGCATCTCAATCACTCTATCTTGGTCTCTATACAGGGAATCTACACCAATTAACCATTCCATGGTGTCCAGTGGATAGCCCATGTCATCCCATACCAGAAAACAGCACACAATAAAACATATCATGGTGTCCAATGGACACCACATGGTTTCAATGATAGAGGGAAGTCTTCTGCTGTCCTTTCCGGTATGCAGCACTCAGCATTACCCACCTATATTGCATCTCGATCATTCCACCATCTCGGTCTCTATAGAGGGAATCTGTGCCAATTAACCATTCTGTGGTGTCCAATGGACACCCTATGGTTTCAATGACAGAGGGAAGCCTTGTGCTGTCCATTCCAGGATACAGCACTCAGCATTTCCCACCTATCTTGCATCTTGATCACTCCGCCATCTCGGTCTCTATACAGGTAATCTATGCCAATTAACCATTCCATGGTGTCCAATGGATGGCCCATGTTGTCCCATAATGGGAAAGGGCAACAATAAAACATGCCAAGATGTCCAATGTACACCCTATGCTGACTATGATAGAGGGAAGTCTTGTGCTGTCCATTCTGGGATGCAGCACTCAGCATTTGCCACCTATCTTGCATCTCGATCACTCCACCATATCAGTCTCTATACAGAGAATCTACAATAATTAACTACTCCATGGTGTCCAGTGGACAGCCCATGTAATCCCATACCAGAAAACAGCACACAATAAAACATGCCATGGTGTCCAATGGACACCCTATGGTTTAAATGACAGAGGGAAGCCTTGTGCTGTCCGTTCCAGGATGCAGCACTCAGTATTTCCCACCTATCTTGCATCTCAATCACTCCACCATCTTGGTCTTTATACAGGGAATCTACACCAATTAACCATTCCATGGTGTCCAATGGAAAGCCCATGTCATCCCATACCAAGAAATAGCACACAATAAAACATGCCATGGTGTCCAATGGACACCCTATGGTTTCAATGACAGAGGGAAGCCTTGTGCTGTCCATTCTGGGATGCAGCACTCAGTATTTCCCACCTATCTTGCATCTCAATCACTTTGCCATCTTGGTCTCTATACAGGGAATCTACACCAAATAACAATTCCATGGTGTCCAATGGACACCCCATGTCATCCCATACCAGGAATCAGCAACAATAATACATGCCAAGGGCTGTCAACCTGTAGGGCTGGTTGACTTGAGGGCCATTTACATTTAGGGCTTGTTGCCTTAAGGGTCATCTTCCTTGAGGGCTGTTTGCATTGAGTGCAGTTAGCTTTGATGTCTGATTGCCTCGAGGGCCATCTGCCTTGAGGGATTAATTCCTTGAGGGTTTGTTGCCTTGAGGGCATGCTACATTGAAGGTTGCCTACATTGAGACTGGCTGTCTTGAGGTCATGTTTTCTTGAGACTGACATGTTTGTCATTTTGGTGTAAACCAGCTGCCCAGTTGTGGCTGGCTTCCTTCAGGGTCTTCAGCCTTGAGGGCTTTTTGCAGAAGAGGGCATGTTTACCGAGAAGCCACTTACATCTCATTGTGCTTATATCAAGTGATTTACTATTCTGTGTCACTATTGCTTGTATTTGGTGATCCAGACACCCCGTAGTTCATCTTTGAATGGTATTCAGAGAAGCATTTATCTACACACAGGCCCTTTCCACACTGTGCACACCAGTAGGTAGATTCCTTATGCTTCCCTTTCTTTGTGCACACCACACATCTTTGGGTAGGGTACAGATTCTTTGGTGTTCTTTGAACTTTTGATGGAAAGTGCTTTCCTTGCAGTCATTGGCATGGATCCAATTTTGTTGATTGCCGTTTTTGGCTATGCTGTGGAAGACCATCAATTTTTTTGCTTGTCGTTACAAGTTCTTTAATCACAGTTCGTTGGAATTCCAGGTGCGTCATCTTCTTTCTTTCTGGTGAAAATTTTTTGTACATTATGTACCCATAAAGTAACATGGCATTCAGTAGATAAAAGAACTCCTTCTGCCATACCTTTTTGCATCGCTGGTTAAAATTGTAATACCCTGCCAGCTGGTCATTTTTGTCGACTCCACCCATGTAGCTGTTGTAGTCCAGTATACATTTGGGATTTCTTTCTTCCTGTATTGACAAATTTAGTACTTGATGTTGTTGACAACATGTATATGTCCCTCTTGTCTCTCCACTTTATACAGAGCATTGGTGTCTTCCTGAATGTAACCTTTTCTTTCACCTTCAGCTTTATGTCTTTCATTTTGGGAGGCATTCCCCTGTGGTTGGGCATCACAGTTCCAGTTGCACAAACTCCAGATAAAAATAGATCTGTGTAGAGTTGAGGTCCTGTGTAGTATCTGTCTGTGTAAATCCTGTAGCCTTTCCCTCACAGTTCTTCTCCAACAAGATCAAAACAAACTCTCGATGTATGTCCTTTGCTCTGTTCCTCATCAACTTTGCCTGTATAGAATTGCCAGTTGCATATGTATCCCGAGTTCGATTCACATAAGGTGTACACCTTGATTCCGTGCTTCACTGTTTTTTCTGGATTACATGTTCTGTAACTCAGATTTCCCTTCCACAGACATATACCTTCATCCAGGGAGAGGGCCCGGTCGGGAAGATAGGTTTCTCATGATCTCTTCAGGAATCGCTCATGTATCTCCCTAATGTGAAAAAGTTGATCAAATCTCTCCATCCCTCTAGGGTTCCACTTTGAGTTGTCAGCTATGTGGAGAAAATAAAAAATCAGGTTGAATCAGTTCCTTGCCATCACAGTGTCCCAGAATGGTGTGTAGGTGACTTCATACAATCCCCAGTATTCATCTTTACTGCTCTTCACTACCACTCCCAGAGCGATGTATAATGCAAAAAACCTCTTCAGTTCTTTGTCAATCCACTTCCAAGCCCTGGCCCTTGAATGTGGTGGCAACTCATCAATTGGATGTGCCAGAAAGAAATCATCAGTGTATTCACAGTATTTGTTTCCCTCGCAATAAGCTCCAAATCTTCATCCATCATGCAAAACAGTTGTACAAATCCAAGTGGACTTTCCAGGACTGGAACTTGTAGACCTGAAGTTGCAGTGAATAGGTGTCCATTATCACTTGTTGTCGCCACCTCTTTCCATTCGTCTTCTATTGTAATGCTTTGTTCTGCTGATGGCCGAGCCCTCTTGCCACGAGTCTTCTTGGGCATTGCACCTACCGATGTTGTGGGATTCTTTTCCTGATCTTCCAGCTCCACATCTGGCATGTAATCTTGATCAGTAACTTCTTCATCTTCAAAAGACTCATTCTGAACTTTCACCATATCCAGATTGTACAACCTTTCTTCAACATCCTCTTCACTATCTGATTTGGAGAAATCGGACTCGCTACACATCTGGATCTTGGCCAAAACATCCAATGCTGTCATTCTGCTTGACAGTCCAGATTTGTGAATGAATTTACATTCACAAATCTGGACTGTCATGTACGGTATGGGCTGCACGCCCATTGGCTCTGCCTGCACCAATGGCGGCAGCTACCGGCAGTCAGTCGGTGGGTGGCGGGCGGCAGGCAGGATGCTGCCACCCGCTGCTGCCGGGTGGGAGCAGGGTGGTGGGGCTTCGTGGGTAGGTGGGGTGGGGGACACTAGCCACCAGGGATATGTTCGGGAGGGTGGGTTTATTAAACTTACTGCCCGCGATCGGGCATTTTGGTCTCGGGAGGAGGGGGTGATTTAGCTTACTGCCCTCGATCGGGCCAGTGGGTGGTGGTGGTGGGGATTTACAGTCGCTGCCCATGATCGGGCTGCAGGGGGCACAGGGACTGGGTTGGGGGCCAGCTACAGGTGGCAGCTGCTGTGTTGCACCCTGCAATACAGCAGCTCACCTGTGGGTGGCCCTCGACTTAAGCCTTTTTTTTTTTGGCTCAGAGTCGTGCAGGCACAGGTTGGGGGTTGCGCCTGCACAACTCTGCACAGCCTGGCTGAATATCGGGCTGTGCAGTTTATGCATGGTTCCTCCCCCTCCAGTTGAGCATGCATTCATTTGCATTGCGCTGTTGCTCAGCCTGTTTTCAGTGGCGCAACTGCCTCCTGCTGAATATCGCAGAATGGCGTAATTTTGGACTTGCGCATGTGCAACCCTATTGCGCATGGCGCAACCCTTTTGAATATCCCACCCTCTATGTTCTGTAGAATTATGTCAAATGTACTGCAAGGAATCAATTAACCTGAAAGACAAAACAATAAAAAGTTATATTCAAAGTGTTAACATGTAATATCTTTAACGGAATACTCAAACTCATTTTCACACATACGGGAATACACAGTGATATGATAATAGAAACATCCCATCTCGTATCAGGTGATACATCAAGTTAAGCATTCACTGGTGTACAATGTCAACCCCCACTAAATCACTATAGGTTAATGACTGGATAACATCAGTCTGCATTTTCACCACTCTTTTATGGGTGTTAATGCATCTTGATGTTACTCAGTTGTAAACCAATAGTGTTTAACCATACTATAATGACCAGAGACTTGCACTGACCTCAGGAACACTTGACTACTCCATATCTGTATACAGTTCTTGGCATCAGCTGACATGAACAGCCAAGTGGAATAACAGAATAGCAAGGTAAATGACTGAGGTTATCACCAGATAACATCAGTCTGCATTTTCACCACCCTCCAGTGTGTGGTAATGCCTCCTGATGTTACCTGATAATAAACAAATAGGGTTTCACCATACTAAAATAACCAGAGACTTGTACTGACCTCAGGAACACTTGACTACTGCATATATGTATGCTGTTCTTGGCATTGGCTGACATGAAAAGCCAAGTGCAATATCAGATTAGCAAGGTTAATGACTATGGGGTTATGACTGGATAACATCAGTCAGCATTTTCACCACTCTTTAGTGTGTGTTAATGCCTCCTGATGTTACCCCGCCATAACCAAATAGTGTTTTATCTTACTTTAGAAAATGGGCTGGAGAAATCCTGGAGTCTGATTGGCTCTGGTCACCAAACGGCCGGTCTGGTATCAGGCAATAGAGACTAGGAAGTAATGAGTTGTAGTCTCTGGCCACCTGATTACCTTTGACTACCACTGCACTTATAGAATGTTAAGTTTCAATTAGCAGCCATTTGTTTTCTCTCGGTTAGTGAGAAATAGACCCTGCCATACTGAGGCTTAACAGATAAATGAGTGGCTGGAGGGCTTACATTAAAAAAGTTAAAAATTGAAGTTTCTCACTGAGAAAAATAAAATTGATGCTAAAGAACCGCAAGCGATATAGCTAGTCCTGTTCCAGTGACACAGTCTGTACCAATAAATTCAAATGCCTGTCATCAACCCAAGTTATTAAAATGAGAGGCTTTTCTTTGTGTGAAGCTACAAGTTAATCGACAGCTTGGGCATTAAATCCCGTAGCCAAAAAGCAATGTAAAATGCTGAGATATATGGTGATTGTATTGCAGCCAAAGTAACAACACACAGTACTCTCCTATGGGAAATTATCTACCATGCAGCTGACACACTTGCTGTAGCAAGCCATCATGAGCTGACAGCTGGTGTTAAAATTGTTGTCTGTGCTACTGAACCCATACCAAAAGCAAAAAAAGTTTCTGTAACTTACTGTCCCACCAGTTTAGTTTATTTCTCATGCATAGCGTTGTATTCCTTTGATCAAAGCAACTGGCTGGTGAAATCAATTGACTGAGCTCCACCGCTCATATGTCCTCTCCTACCCAGCTCCCTTTCACCATACAGTGCCACAAAAAAGCAAAGTTTGAGCCAGTTAAAATGAAAAAAAAACTGCTGTTGCCTACACACAGTGGAACCTGGCTGCACACATTGTCTGTATGCTCCCCTAATTCAATAAAAAGGCAATCAGCATGAAAATCACTCATAACTGACACACAATGTAATTTAGAAGCAGACAGTATCTCAGTGTAACAAAAATAAACATGTCCAGGTAGTTAAATGTAGTCAAGGACACCCAGCGATGATAAGGTTACCCAAATATGTGTAGGACTATAGTAGTGAGAACGCTACCCCTAGTTCATGCGAGCACTAGTATTTTCTTAGATTGCCATACCACAGATGAGTGTCCATCTGTGGTAGGAAACATGAAGAAAATACCAGCAGTCTCATACACAGTAGCGATCCCCAAGACAGCATTCTCTGCTGTCAGACATTAACAGTGCAAATTTCAAACTAAAACTGTCAAGGGCACCAAAAGGCATAAAAAAGGTAGAAAAATAAAACAAAAAGATGTCAGATTATTTGCCAGTCCAGTTTGTTCTCTGATTTATCCCAGAAAGGGACTATTTTTTCTCTTGTTGTTATTTTTTTCCTAAATAAATAAAATTTGTTTCAAAGTTTTAATTAAACAAATGTTTCAGTGCATTTATTTAGAAAGGTAGTCCATTTTCTAAGTGCAATAATTCCCTCCAGGGTGGGCATTATGGGCAATACCGGACCTTCCAGGGGCTATAAGGCCCTCCGCCTGCTGCGTCGGGCCTCATTACGCCCCTGAACGGTCTGGTATTGCCCAATACCACCCACCCTGTCTGGTATTATTGTTTGCACAATGACCAGAGACTTGTACTGAACTCAGTAACGCTTACCTACTGCATATGTGTATGCGGTTATTGGCATCGGCTGACATGAACAGCCAAGTGGAATAACAGAATAGCAAGGTAAATGACTATGGGGTTATCACCGGCTAACATCAGTCTGCATTTTCACCACCCTCCAGTGTGTGTTAATGCCTCCTGATGTTACCTGGTCATTACCAAATAGAGGTTAACCTTATTATGATGATCAGAAGACTTGTAATGACCTGAGGAACACTTGCATACTGCATATATGTATGCGGTTCTTGGCATTGGCTGACATGAAAAGCCAAGTGCAATATCAGATTAGCAAGGTAAATGACTATGGGGTTATGACCGGATAACATCAGTCGGCATTTTCCCCACACTGTAGTGTGAGTTACTACCTCCTGATGTTACCCGGTTATAAACAAATAGTGTTTTACCTTACTACTCAAGAAAATCACCAAATTGAAACCTTTCTTGTTTTGGAACTTGCAACTTTTATTAACCATACAATATGCAATATCACAACATAGGAAGAACTTCGCATATATCAGGTTAGGAACAAAAATTCAAAGTACAACTGATATCCATCAAAAGTCAAGTTTAAAGTTTCAAAAGTGTCTATGTGTCAGTGAACCGATAAATGTAAAAATTAACCATTGTTCTCTTCTGATTTTTGGGTGCTGTCCCAATGAAGATGATGCATGAAAAACTCTAAGAGATCAAGTCAGGAGAAATGTTATTAAATTGACCTTAGACATTTGCAAGAACACATCATACATGTTAATTCAGTGATAAAATCAACCAATTTTATGTCTTATTAATAAAGCATATACATCCAAAATCTTGTGTATAGTTTGTGAATTCAATTGTCATTTCTTCTGATTACATTTGTTTTATATCGTGTCATATTACTAACAGTATATTACATGAACAAATAACTGCTGTACAAGTAGAAGTGAGAGTGAACATATGTATTATTATATATTATCTTTTTAAATGCTGAAATGATTTTATCATCAGCATCCATTGAAGCACCAGATGTTGCAACCTATGTGGCGACAAACACTTTCATGTATTACTTTGTCTCCATCCCCCACTCTGAGACCCAGCAACATCACACAAAACCCATCTTCTGATGTCCAGGGCCCACCACCACGTTCAAACACCCAGAACCATCACACATAATGCTTTCCCTGTTGTCCGTCGGTCTCCCAAATCCCTCCCATACCAGGCACCACAAAATGTAAAGCATGTAACTGACCTTGACTAGTAATCAAATGAAGTTTGAAATTCTTCAAAAACTGGTGACAAATGGCCACCACCACAAATGCATTCAATGTGGTTTAATGGACCCCCGATTCTCTCCCAAATCAGATGCCACAACAATTTAAGCATTCCCTGGTGTTAAATTGCCCCCCCCACAAGTCATCCCATATCAGGCCCCACCACCACAAATGCATTCACTGTTGTCCAGTAGTCATCCAATACCCTCCCATATCAGGCATCATCACAATTTAAGCATTCTATGGTGTCCAGTGGACCAACACAAGCCCTCCCATATCAGGCCCCACCACCAAAAATGCATTTTCTGTTGTCTAGTGGTCCTTCAATATCATACCATATCAGGTGTTACCACAAGTTAAGCATTCTACAGTGTCCAATGGACACACCCAAGCCCTCCCATATCATGCCTCACCATCACAAACACATTCAGGGAATGCATTTCTGGTGGTGTGCCATTCAACACTGTTAAAAAGACCCCCAAGTCCCTCCAATATAAGGCGACAAAACAGATTAAAGTGATTTTCCAACTTAGATGAGGACAGCTACCACTCACATACTGTGGTAGCTACCATCAACGTTAGTCATTCTAGTCAGGATTGAAGTTAAACTAGCCAACCATACCTTAGTTGTATCCTTCGTAACTTTTACTTATGGATGGACTGCCAGATCATTTCAGAGTCTCCCCAGTCTTGTTGACACCCCCCCCAAGCATGTAATGCGTGTGACCATGGAGAGTGCCCCATTGAAATGAATGGGGCTTGATTTGCCTTCTGTTTTTCTGCTAATGAATGGCTTTTTAATGATTAATGAAGGGCACCGCTCAACTAACAAGGCCCTTGTCAGTCTAAGGGTGTCCTTCATTAATCATTAAAAAGCCATTCATTAGCAAAAAAACAGAAGGCAAATCAAGCCCCATTCATTTCAATGCACCCCTGTGATCTCCCTGGTCACACATCATTACGTGCTTGAGTGCGGGGGGGGTGTCAGCAGGACTGGGAGACCGATAGGATCGGGCAGTCCATCCCTAAATAAGTTATTAAGGATATAACTAAGGTATGGGCGGCTAGTTTTACTTCAATCCTGACTAGAATAACTAACATTGAGGGTAGCTATCACAGTATGTGAGTAGCTACCTTACATTAGAAATTTACTTTAAGCATTCCCAGTACGCTAATGGCTCCCCACCAACCATTCTATATCAGATGCCACCAACAAAAGCACATTCCCTATTGTCCAGTCATTCCCTAACTCCATCCCATGTCAGACGTCACCACAAGGGAATACTTAACCTGATGTGGCCTCTGAAATGGTAGGGAATTTGTAGGCCACTGAACAAAGTGGAATGCATTTTTGGTGGTGGTGGCCGATATGTGAGGGATTGCAGGTGGGCCATTTTACAAAACTGGATGGACAGGGGTGTTTGTTTTTTATCAAGGGATAGCCCAAAAATTGCTGTGGTTTGCTTGCACATTTTAGAAATGCCTGCAAACGACACTGTGGCCTGTGTTTGGCATTTGGAAATACTAACTGCTCATGCCTAAAATCACTCATGTAATGTACTTGAGGATCATGGGCATTTTCTGTATACATTGCCTTGGGTCTGTCAGAACAGAGATATTGGCTATGATCAGGCCCCATCCAAAAAAGGGATTCCCTATTCTCCAGTGATCCCACATTTAACTTGCATACCAGGCACCATCACAAGTAGTTCACTTCCCTGGTGTCCAAATAGCCCACCAATGCCCTCATATACCAGGCCCCACCCCTCAAAAATAATTACCAGTTGGTCAATCATCACCCAGTTACATTCACAACCAGGCACAGCATGAACCAGGATTAGAGGCACCTGTCCCACCCAAGCCCTCCTGTACCTGACACAACGATGCATGTGGCCCAGCAGCTGAAGAAAATGTCTTGCTGGTCAAGACACCAGAAGGCAGAAAGAAGAAGCCAGTTCTGTAAGGGTCTTTATCCTTCCCAGAGGAAGAAAAGCTTTTGCTTGGACAGTGTCCAACTCTATCCCTGTGAAGGTCAGGAGTTGCACTGGTTCGAGAACTGAGTTTGGAAGACTGAGGAGGAATCCTGAAGAAGTGAGCAATTGTGTCACTTGCAGGTTTGACTTGACTTGGTCTGGAGACTGCCCCACAATGAGCCAGTCATCCAGGTATGGAAAAATGGAAATATTTTGTCTCCTTAGGAAGGCCACTACTACTGCTAGGCATTTTGTGAACACTCTTGGTGCTGATGTTAGTCTGAAGGGCATTGCTCTGAACCGATAACGGCCTGAAAGCAGTTTGAACCTGAGGTACTTTCTGTGGGAGCACCTGATGGGAATGTGAAAGTAGGCATCTTTGAGGTCCAGGGAGGATAACCAATCCTCTTGCCTCAGAAAGGGAAGAATTACTCCCAGAGTCACCATTCTGAATTTTGGCTTGACTATGTGATTGTTTAAGTATCTTAGGTCTAGGATGGGCTGCCACTCCAGTCTTTTTTGGGGTAAGGAAGTATCTGGAACACAGACCCTTGCCCCTGTGTGGAGTAGGAACTCTCTCTAAGGCTCTGAGAGCCAGCAGAGAGGAAACCTCTGCCTCTAGAGCAATGGTTTCAGAGAGATTTGCAGGTGGAAAAGACCTGACCCACAGCTTTGGAAATTTTTTGAAGCTGAGATCAAGTCCCTGGCTTACTACCTCCAAGACCCACTTGTCTGAGGTAACAGACTTCCAGGCCTGGAACTAGTAAGCCAGCCTGCCTACTACTGGAAAAGGAGAGTTGACCCGGGCCGACACATCACTCTGTTCTCAGTCTCAGCTGAGACTGAGGGATGACATCACCATAGAACTCTCGCAGCTGCATGGGCCACACTGGAGTGCTGCAGTTGGAAGTTAAGATAGAAAGTTGGGGATTTTTGAACAGAGTCTGTGTGCAGTCTAGAAGAGAGGATCAGCACTGCAGTCTGAGTGCAGGCTCTCAGAGCCTTACGCTCTGTTTTTGAGCTACTGTAAGGGAGATATGTGTTTCCATCAAAAGAGGAACACAGCAAGCTGTTTGTGAAGTGGTGGAGACCGCTGTTACTGGTCCATGTGTCCCATCCCTGAGGGGATGGAGTAGAAAGGTTTGCCTGTCTTCCAGAGGCAACCCTACTGGTTCCGGCTAAGGAAGAAGCTGCCTTATTTCAAGTTGTGCTGCAGCACCAGAAGCTGTGGGAGATAAATTCCTGTGAGAAATCACCTGTGGGGCACCTGCAACCAAAGGGTGAGTTCACTCTGACAGAGGGCCTATGTTTTCACCTGAACTGTTGGAATGTGGGGATTGGACTACTTAATTTGTATGAGGTCTAGTGTAATAGATGTTGCTGGATAATTCAAGTAGGTTCAAGTCCAGCACAAAGAGTAAAGAAAAGTGGGGATTGGACTGCTTAATCAGTGGGAGGCCTAGAGCAATGGGCTAAGCCAAGCAAAAGTATGTTCAAGTCCAGCACAATGGGAAAGCAAGACAAATAGAGGAAATGTGACATACATTTAGCCTTAATCTACATTGCCAAGCTTTACAGAATTAGATGTTTAATGTCCAGAGAAAAGGCCAGGTATGAATTGTGGAAGTGAGAGGTGGGAGACCCCCCGCCATCAGTAGTAACCAAATTCACCTCTATGGATTTGCTCTGTGGCACCTTTACTTTCTCTCAGGTACTTGGCCAGTGCCTGACAAAAGTACCCAGATGTGAGATTAAAAGGAGAATTCCCTGATAGAGCTGAGGTGCTCTTAGGTGGTTTAGGGAGCCACCAGAAAAGGTTTCCATGACATATGGAAGGTATCTGAGTGGCCGGCAAGGGAGCCGAGCCTGGGAATCCCAGATAGTGTACAAGTTCGGGCTGTGTACACAAAGCAGTGTGCAAGTCCGGGCTGTGTGCTCGGTGGGTTCAGAGCCAGAGGGTTGGAGTGTTGAAGAAGTGTTCCTGATTCTTTTTAATCTGCATTACCAGAAGTGTAGCCCCATGGAGGGGGGGCATCTATGCTGTGTTTGCTCTGCTTGGATATGAATAAAAGCCACACTTTAGAATCCCATTTGTGGTACTGGACATTACAGTTATTGCTTCCTGTATTTGGAGTTACTTGGGTGCCTCTGTGCAGAGTAGCCAAACTTAGACTTTGTGCTGAGTGACCTATTCCTTCCCTAACCCAGTCCCCACCTGGTACTGCTATCAGATTTAAAGAACATACCACCTGTCATTTGCAAAAAGGCAGGGGTGGGAGGCTTACGCAGGAACAAGCTTTGACATGGAATCCTTTCATTGTCACCAATGAGTTCTTAGGTGAAACTGGATGCCCCTCATCTGAAACCTAGATCCCAGCACTGTACCTGTTGCAGCAGCCATGTGGCCCAGGAGGGTAGACCCGGGGGAGGTAGAGACTGTGATTCAGGAGGTTGCTGGAGAGAGTTCGGGGGTGAGTGGTGCATAAATAGAATTTGGAAAAAAAAGGAAAACACAGAGTGTCTGCTTTGGGAAAGACTTCACCACACACAGTTCCAACATTACCAACCCATCATAAAGGATACCCAGTTTGCCAATTGCCACACAAATCCCTTCAAAACCAGGCACTGCATGACCTGGGATTATAAGGCACATATCCCACACAAGTCCTCCCATACCAGACAGAACAAAGTAATATGTGGAGAGCATCTTACCAGAATACTGTGGAGTCAGAAGCAAGAAACTTGAAGGGACAATGTCAGTCAGTACTGAAAAATAAAATACAGGAATGGAGTCACAAAGGATCTGTAGTTCTTAATAAATTATTAATATATGACATGTTCACAATAGAGCAATACTTATCTGATGGTGAATGAGTCCTCATTCATTCAGGCATGCAAAAGAGAAACAATAGGTTAATATGAAAAAGATACAGTAATGAGATAAGAAACCATTAGCGGATAAATACTGCTGGTGCATCAGACTGCATTCAAGTGTAATGGTGCATAAGATAAAAAATTGCTGCTAAAACAGAGTTTTATAATAATAATAATAACAATAATAATAATAATAGTGATAGAGGAATAAAATTAGTTAACAGATAGAAGAAAATGTGTTGTTAGTAAAGATGATTAGAAAGACCAGTGCTCTCTGCCTAGATGGTCAGTTTTCAAGTGACTGTGGTATCCCGGTTGGGATAGGTGATATTCCTTTTTGGTTCACTGGCCCGTTGTTGTCTGGGCAATCAGTTAAGTTCATTCACTGGCCCTTTTAATAGCATTCCTTCTTTGCACCTCGTCTGTAAATGAAGCACCTACTGTAGTTCACTTCGACCGTCAAATTGGCACAACATGCACCTTGGTAACATGTGTTATCACAAATTTTCACTTAGACCATCAAATTGGCACATGCACCTTGATAACATGCGCTATCACAAATGTTCCATGCGACTGTCAAATTGCCACAACATGCACCTTGATAATTTGTGCCATCACTAATTCACACTTCGACCGTCAAATTGTCCAAACATGCACTTTGATAACATGTGCTATCATTAATTTAGCACCCTAATATAGTATGGTTGAGGATCGATTTCTTCAGCAGAGATCAAAATGTTGAGAAAAAACACAGCAGCATTTAATAAACATGTCTGTCGATGGTGTGTTTAGCATCATCCTACCTGTTATTATAGGTTGCATGCAAAGTAGCCCAATAGCTTTGTCCACCCTCCAACACCCTGAATCCAAGAAAACGTGATTTTTTATTTATGCGACCATAAAATATCTTAGTCCACGGTGGTAAATCTCCCTCTCTCAAAACTCCCCCAAACTGGGATCCAACAATCACAACATTGTGTAGTTTAACATAGGGATAGATACTAACTCAAGTCATACTATGACAAAGGTTTTGGATTTCAAAAATACTGACTTTGCAGAAATGGGGAGAGGTATCAAAAGAGCCATGGAGAGAACGGGGGCAGGAGGGGGAGTGAAAGAACAGTGTAAGCATCTAAAGGAAGCCTTAATGGAAGTAACAAACCAATGCATCAGATTGGTATCCAAAGGCATGAGAATAAGAAAGTTACTTTGGTTCTCAAGATAGGTGGTGGTAAAGGTCCAGACAAAAAAGGAAATTGTTCAGGAATTGTAAGGAGACCAGGGAGGAGCACCTAGAGTGTCTAAGGGAAGTGGGAAAGGCAGTAAGGAGAGCAAAGGCACAGACTGAGGAAGGTTTAGCACAGTAAGTTAAGTAAGGGAACAAGATTCCTCAGCTCCCAGGGTGGGGGGGGTGACCAAACAAGCAGACACGAAAGATCGTTAGGCCTATTCTGCTGGCATTTTTGTATGTGCATCAGTGAAAGCAGAAACAGGGAGGGGATTGCAAGGCTCAAGGGAGAGGTAGGGGAATGCAAGGAGGGAGACATGGAAAAGGATGAAATACTGAATGAATATTTCTATTCAGTATATGCAGAAGAGGGGGAGGTTACAGGGACAACAGCAGTTTCCAATGGGGTGAAGAGGTAGACAATATTCAATTTACATGTGAAAGCATAGTGGGGCATTTAGAAGCCATTAGAGCCCAGGATCATAGGCAACATTGTCTCAGTGTGGAGGTTATTTCAGACAAAGCTGACCAATTTCGACTTGGTGTCAAAGGAAGTAAATTAGGGTGGCGCAGTGGGCATCACTTGCCTGGATTGCAGCAAAGCCTTTGACACTGTCTCACATAGGAGGCTGACAGACAAGCTGGGTAATCTGGGCATGGGGAGGGGAAGAGACAGCACAAGTAGGAGATCCCTCTCAGCCATTGAGACTTGTAGCATCCCCCTCCAGGGTATAGACTTGGTCCCGGTTTGACGCCCAAAGTGCAGTACCCTGCATTGAACCCCAGTCCCTACTTCCGTGACCACCTCTCCAGAGCATCTAGGTCCTCCTGTAGGGTCACCCTCCACCCCATCCACCACCTCTCCCAACTTTGAGTCATCCACAAAGAGACTCATTTCACTCTTGATACCCTTCCTTATGTTAGAGACACAGGCATTGAACAGGAGGGACCAAGGGACCGATCCCTGAGGGACAACACTAATGACCCTCCTTAGAGATGAGACAATCTCTGGATGACATGTCAAATATGTGTTTCTCCAGTGATTTGTGTGACTATAAAAAATGACTCTTTGATCCCCTGAAGACATTGCTATGTCCTTAGGAGCCAGGAATGCAGGCACAATGACCCGAGTGTGTGTGTGTGTGTCTGTCTCTCTCTCTCTCTCCTGTGTATCTCTCTCTCCTCCTCTATCTCTATCCCCCTTGCCCTGCCAGTACACAGTCTTACCCTGTACTGTTGCACCCCAATTCGCTCCCATATCAGGTGCAAAAACATGTAATGCATAGAACTAACCTTGGCAAGTGAATAAACTGATGTTCGGAAATCTCTGAAAAGCTCGGACGAGGACTCTGAGACAGATGTTCTTGTCAATCTGTAAGATGTCCAATCAGGAGCTTTCCTGTGGGAAGACACAGTGTGATAGTAAACACATCCCATCACATCTCAGGTGCAACCACAAGTTAAGCATTCACTGATGTACAATGTCAGCTTGCACAAACCCTCCCAAACCAGGCCCCACCGCAAAACAAAGAAAAACCTTTTTTTCTTGTTGTCAAGTGGTCTGCCAATTCAGTCCCATACCAGGTGACACAACAGGTTAAGCATCACCTGATGACCAATTGCCCTCATAAAAGCCCTCCCATATCAGCCACCACCAAACAAATGCATTCCACATTGCTCATTGGTCACCTAACTCCGTCCCATGTCAGGTACCACAAGTTAAGCATTCATGGGTGTCCAATATCCCCCCCACAACCACCTTCTAAAACCAAGCCCCTTCCCCCCTGTATGGTGAAAGGATTATTTTGCCAATCTGCTCACACACGGCAACAATGAGGCCATGAATACACGTTATTTGTAATTTCTGTTACTGTGTATGCGGTTCTGGGCATCGGCTAACATGACCAGCCAAGTGGAATAACAGAATATCAGGCAAATGCCTATGGGGTTATGACAGGATAACATCAGTTGGCATTTTTACCACCCTGTAGTGTGTGTTAATGCCTCCTGATGTTACCCGGTCATAACCAAATAGTGCTTCACCGTATTGTAACGACACACAACTTTCAATGACCTCATGAACAACTGAGTACCACATATGTATATGCAGTTCTGGGCATCAACTGACATGAACAGCTAAGTGGAATAACAGAATAGCAGGTAAATGACTTCAGTACTGCATACATAAACACAGAGACAGTGAGAGCTCACTCAGGAAGAGACAGACATTACTGCAGAAATAATTTTTATTTGTTGTAACACAATTCATTGTTCCTTTAGATTCCTCTCATAATGTTGGTGGGTGCAGTCTATGTAATTCCCGAGCACCCTATGAAGAACATCAATAGTATGCAACAGAGTCTCCTCCCATTCGAATTCTTGGGGTAATAGACAGGAAGGTTGATCACCAAAACCTCAGCTACTTTCAGAGATCCCAAAGCGGGAGACTATGAATTCTGCAAGAGACATGCATGAAGATGTAGACATCTGAGGTCTGGGTCACATGAGTGACTGTACTTGCAGTAGTGTGGGCAGGTGTCCACATTGTGGGTAGGTCCCAGACAGAAAAGGTATGCAGAATGACCATCCTTGATGGGGATTAGTTTACTGCAGCTGCACTTAGACTTCTGCCACTCTGCAGTGGACAAAGGCAAAAGCCTAAACTGGCTAGGTGCAATTGTCTCGGAGGTGTGCCTTTAAGAGAGATTTAATGAGTGTATGGCAAAGCCAATCAAAAGACGGGGGGGGGTGTGAACTGAGTGAGAGCTGTTGACTGCTTCAGAATTTTCTAAAGGAAAACTAAGGGCAAATGCACTGAAAAAGAATTAACTGGATTAAAAAAATGCAAATGTCCAAAACTGGAACTAGAAACAACAGCAACAAGAGATAAAACAGCAAGTAAAGCCAGTCGCCCAGATAGGGGTAGAGAGTGACATCCAGTCTCCTGAGATGTGCTGCTACCACTGCAAGACACTTGTTAAAGACTCTTGGGGCCGAGGACAGACTGAAGGGCATTGCGGTGAACTGATAGTGACCCGAAGAAAGTTTGAACCTGAGAAACTTCCTGTGAGATCTCCTTATGGGTATGTGGAAGTAGGCGTCCTTTAAGTCGAGGGAGGCTAGCTAGTCACCCTGCTGTAAGGACTGTATAACCAGTTGTCTTTTGTGTCACTCCCCAGTTTTCTTTTGTGTCAGAAAATACCTGGAGTAGAGGCCCTTGCCCTTCTTGTGGGTGGGTACCCTCTCCACTGCTCGTACAGCCAGAAGGTTTTGTACCTCCATTTCCAACAGCAGTATCTGTGATGGTGACAGAGATCTTGACACCTCGGTATGCTTGAGGTCATGCAGCTGCTTGAACTGTAATGACAGACCCTTCACCACTATCTCCAGCACCCACTTGTCCGATGTGAAGAGGGACCAGTGCTGAAGAGAGAGAGTCTGCCTCCAACCGGAAATGGGGAGGTGACCTAGACACTCACATCAGGACTTATACTGAGAGGCCAATGGCTGGGTAGAGGTGGCTCTTCTTTCTGTGGTGGTGAGAGGCTAGATTGAGTAGCCTTGCCCTCCCATACCAGACTCCAAAGAAAAACAAAAACAACCTTTTGCCTGTTCTCCAATGGTCCCCCTCAATTCCCTCCCATACCTAGCACCTCCAAAAGAAAAGCTCTTCCTGGTGTCCAATGACTCACCCAAGCCCACATATACCAGCCCACAGAAGAATTAAAGAGTTTACTGATTTCCAGTGGTCACACACTTTAATTCCATACCAAGTGCCACCACAAGTAAAGGACTTTCATAAATCCAGTAGCTGTCTCATGTCCTTCCATACAAGGCCACAACACAAAAAAAATAATTCCCTGTTGGCAAGTAGGTCCCCAATTCCCTCCAATACCAGGCTCCTCCACAAGTAAACAATGGCCCCACCAATGCCCCCCAAAAGTAGGGTCAAACACCAGAAATGTAAAAACTAAATGTAGGCATGCCACCAAATGGCTTCAAACAGAATTGAATCACACCTTTACCTGTTTGCAGACAAAAATGAGGCATGCCAGAATCCATATTCTAACAAAATGGCTGCATGTCACCACTCACATGCAAACAAAATGGAAGCATGACACAACCAGCATTTCCTGGTGTCCAATGGCCATGCATAAGCCCTCCCATACCAACAAATATGCATTCCCCATTGTGCAATGGTCCCCCAATTCACTCCAACATCAGGCGCTACCTAAAATAAAGCACTTACTGTTGTCCAATGGCTTCCCCATTGGATTTGTTTTCATGTGATGGTGCCATGTATCTGATGGTGGGGTGGAACCTGCAGACACCATAGAATGCAAGTTGCGTAATAGAGTTTAAATGGGTTTACAAAAGGAAGGTTCTGTCAAACTAGTCTCATAGATTTCTTTGACTGAGTAACCAGAGTGGTGGACTAAGGGGGAGCAGTTGATGTTGCCTACCTTGACTTCGGCAAAGCTTTCGATACTGTTCCACATAGAAGATCAATTAATAAGCTGGGTAGGCTCAAGGTGGGTCAGAAGTTGATCAACTGGGTGGCAAACTGGTTGACAGGCAGAAAACAGAGCATGGTAGTAAATAGTATACAGTCAGAAGAGATGCAAGTCACAAGTGGGGTACCTCAGGGATCAGTCCTGGGGCCAGTCCTCTTCAATATCTTCATCAATGACATTGCAAATGAACCGGAGGGTAAGATTTGTCTGTTTGCAGATGACACCAAGATCTGCAACAGAGTAGATGATCCAGATGGGGTAGGCGGACTGAGAAGAGATCTGGATAAACTAGCAAAATGGTCGAAAGAGTGGCAACTGGAGTTTAACGCAAAGAAGTGCAAGATCATTCACATAGGGAAGAGAAACCCTGAAGCCACCTATAGGCTGGGAGGAGAGTTGCTGGCTGTCACAAGAGAAGAAAGAGGCTTGGGCATCATCATCATCGATGACGTGAAATCATCCAAGTAGACCACTAAAGCAGTAGCTAAGGCTAGAGGGATGTTGGGGTGTATTAGTAGGGGTATCACAAGTCGGAAGAGGGAGGTAATAATCCCTCTTTACAAGACACTGGTTAGGCCCCATCTGGAGTACTGTGTGCAGTACTGGAGGCCACACCTTCACAAGGACATTAACCAAATTGAGGAAGTCCAGAGAAGGACAACCAAAATGGTGCAGAGAGTGCCTCAGAAAACATATGAGGACAGATTAACGGAGCTCAATTATGTATACCCTAGAGCAAAGGAGGGAGAGAGGTGATACGATCAAAATATTCAAACACCTTAAGGGCATTACCAAGGTGAAAGAGTCTAACATGTTTCAATATAAGAAAAATAGCAGGACAAGAGGACACAGCATGAGATTAGAGGGAAGTCGATTAAGGGGTAATGTAAGGAAGTTCTTTTTCACAGAAAAGGTGGTGGATGCATGGAATGGCCTATCTCAGGAAGTGGTGAATATGAATATAGTGCAGGGCTTCAAACAGGCATGGGATAGGCATAAGGGAGCAATTCAGATGAGTATGAATAGATAGTCCTTTGACAGAGCAAAGGCCAATGGCACATTCATAAGGCAGAAAATGCAACGGGCAGACTGGATGGGCCTTGCGGTCCTTATCTGCTGTCAACTTCTATGTTTCTATATTTTAAAATCTAAATGGGATGAACATCACTGTACCCTACAGCATCAATTAAATTGGCTGTCCCCTTCCTCCAGATGCACTTGCTATTGGTTATCCCTTATTTACAGGGCTCCCACCGGACCGCGTTTGAGTAGGTGGCTAGAGGGCCTGCAGTCTCCGCTGGTCCCCTTTGGGCTGTGCTGTGCAATGCCAGGTCAATAAAGAACAAGACCACAATTATGGTGTACTTAATTTCTTTGGTTGACCTGGCCTACATTACGGAGACCTGGCTGGAGGACAATGTAAGTCCAGTTTTGGGGATGTCGGCCCCCCCGTCAGATAATCAATGGAGGACTGACTGGCCTTGAGAAATCATTATAATGATTATCAAGGGGTAATCAACCATAAGGAGGCCGAGTTCCTGTCCAGGGAGATTGATGCAGGGAGGAACAGAACAGCTCAGCTTTTTTAGACTGTAGACAGACTGCTGCTTCCAGTCTGTCTACAGCTGAGAAAGGCATTCTCAATTGCATTGTGGGAAGTTTGCTCTGTTCTTCTTGAACAGGGTGTCCTTTATCCAGGCTGGGATCACCCCAGCGGGGCAAGACCAGCCCCGCAGTGGTTGGCTTGGATGGAGCAGGGGCACTCTTATTGTCTGGAAGAGATTTGGCTAGTGGAGGTGGCTCAGGTCATTGAGGTGATTTCAAAGCTGTTGCCCACCTTTTGTGAACTGACCATTGGTCCAGTGTTCACTCTCAGAGGGGCCTTTTCTCAACGCCTTGAAGGAGGCATTGGTGAGGCCTCTTCTGAAGAAACCATTGCTTGACCCTGATGTCTCAGTGAATTATAGCCCTATCTTCAGCCTCCTATTTTTAGGGAAAGTTGTTGAGAAAGTTATGGCTGTGCAGCTCAAGGCACACCTCGCGGCCTTTGACATCTATAAGCCATTCCAGTCCAGTTTTAGAGCTAGGCATAGCATGGAAATGGCACTGGTTTGTATGTAAAATGACCTCCTTAGGGTGAGGGATGGAGGGGGAAGGTCAATTCTCATCCTCCTTGATCTCTCATCATCATTTGAAACCATGGATCACATTGTGCTTTTGGATCATTCTAGAGTGTATAGTGGACTCATTGGAACTGTCATCCAATAGCTTGAGTCCTATCTCTCTGACAGGATGCCACGAGTGATGATGGAGAATTTTTCCTCCTCCTCGAAAACCCTGTCATGTGGAGTTCGTCAAGGTTTTATCCTTTCAGCGATGCTGTTTGCAATGTACATGCTGCCCCTGGGTGAGCTTATTAGATGGTATAGTCTGGGTTTCCACTGTTATGCAGACCATACCCAGCTGTATATGTCATTTGCCCCTGGAACGAATGGTGCCATTGAAGTGCTGAACAAGTGCATGACCAAAATTCAGGATTGGATGTCCTCTAACTGGCTGAGGCTGAACCCCAACAAGACGGAGGTACTGGTAATTAAGCCTGGTTGCTGGCATGATAGGAATGCCTCTGGGGCAGTGACAGGTTTGGTCCTGGGATCTACTCTGTTGATGGCATCCCTC
The DNA here is from genome assembly GCA_016271365.2 of Neoceratodus forsteri. Taxonomy (NCBI): domain Eukaryota; kingdom Metazoa; phylum Chordata; order Ceratodontiformes; family Ceratodontidae; genus Neoceratodus; species Neoceratodus forsteri. The sequence continues at coordinate 1,035,834,711 of CM057453.1, forward strand.
AAGGTGAAAAAGCTGGGTGTCCTCCTGGATGACAGACTGACACTTGCTGCCCAGGTGTCTGTGGTCCAAAGTGTCTTTTACCACTTAAGGAACATCACCCAGATTAAACCCTTGATTCCACCAGAAGACCTGCCCTCACTGGTGAATGCCTTTCTGACATGCAGACTGGACAACCGTAATACTCTATACTTCCGGGTTGGTGGGAGGGAACCTCTGCCGACTACAGCTGGTGCAGAACGTGGTGGTCAAATTGCTGACAGGCCTATACCCAGGTCCTGTCATGTAACCTTGGTACAGCAAGATCTGCACTGGCTGCCTGTCAGGAGGAGGACTGTTTTCAAGGTGGGATTGCCCACCTACAAGGCACTATATAGCTCGGGCCCTGGCTACCCATCTGACCTCCTTACACCTGCCATGCCGGTACATTCCCTCCACTCCTCCACCAGGGGGCCTCCTAGCAGTTCCAAGGGCTGGGCTAAAATCCTCAGGAGACCACTCCTTTGTGGTAGCCAGCCTCGCCCTTTGGAACTCGCTTCCAAAATCTTTGAGGGAGGCCCCACTGTGGGAATGGCAAGAAAGTCACAGGGAAGCCAGTATACCTGTGTGGAGTCAGAGTATCTGCATCACAGGAGGAGAAGGACCTGGGAGTGATGATCACTAGTGACCTGAAGCACTCCATGCAATGAAAGAAAGCTGCAGCAAAGGCAGACAAGATGCTGGGATGCATAGCTAGGGGGATTAGTAGTAGGAGAGAGGAGGCTGTACTGCCCTTGTGCAGGCCACTGGTAAGGCCATATCTAGACTATGGAGTACAGTACAGGTGCTCACACCACAAAAAGGACATTAACCTGCTGGAGAAGGTCCAGAGGAAGGCAACAAAGATGAAAGCCAGTAGGCGAGGCATACGAGGAGACATTGAGGGCAATGAACATGTGCTCCCTGGAAGACAGGAGAGAGAGAAGGGACATGATTGGGACCTTCAAGTACTTAAAAGGGATAAATAAGGTGATGGCGGGAAAGAACTGGAGGATGGGTGCGGGGATGCCCCTTTATAGTCACACTGAATTCACATCACCTTATGATGGGGCGCAGCCCCCGCTGATGATTGCTATCTATAAGTTTGCAATGCGGTCCTGACGCCAGGGGGTGCAGACCTATAAGTGAAGACCTACTGCAGGAAACCTCTCGAAGTAAGATCAGCCATTTTATGTCCTGCCTATGGTCCTTAGTGGTTGTCATGTAGTAGCTGAGAGATCTCTTGACATCCAGTCTCTCTCCCTTCCCCTCTCTCCCTCTCCCTCCCTCTCTGTATTTCACAAGTCAAATATTTTTTTTCGATCAGCCTGCCATTGCCTGGCCTGTACACAAAACCCCACATTTAGTGCTAGAATACACTATTTGTGATTTATGTGACAGTAAAATATCTATGTACCTTATTCTTATGCTACATATGTGCCTGAACCTAATGTATGTTAACCCTGTGTATGCCTGATGTTCATTTTTTTGTACTATTGTAACAATCCTGTGTCGCACTTGAAAATAGGCACTTGGTTGTCTAGTGTGCTCACCCAGTAAACAAAAGTAAATAAATAAGTTAAGCATTCCCCGTGTACAATGTCAATACACACACGCTCCTATACCAGGCCCTACCACTAATTTTTGTAACTGTAAAAATGTCTCTTTGGTTCCCAATAGTTTCTCCACCCCCCCCCTCTGCTCAAGTCAAAGATTTTACCAGTCCACCATTGCCCGGCCTATACACAAAACCCCACATTTTGTCCAATAATACACTTTATTTATGATTCATGTGACTGAAAGATATCTTTTGTGCCCCTTAGTCTCTCCCCCCATATGGTACAAGTTAAAAGATTATGTTGCCAGTTTGCTTTCCCCCAGTCTGTACACACACAGCAACACTGAGGCCAGGAATACACTTTATTAGTGACTTTTGTGACTGCATAAATGTATCTTTGGTCCCCAGTTGTCTCTGTCTCTATATCTACCTCTCTCTCTCTCTGTCTCCTCCTACCTCTATATCTATCCCCCCTTACCCTGCCTGTACACAGTGTAACATAACAACCTCACTTTGCCCCATCAAACCAAAAGCATATCCTGGTGTCCAATGGCCTCCCAATACCCTCATAAACCAAGCATTGCCACAACGGCATCATACCCTGTTGTTCTGTTGTACTCCAATTCCCTCCCATATCAGGTGCAACAACATGTAATGCATAGAACTAACCTTGCCAAGTAAATATACTTATGTTTGACAATCTCTGAAAGCTCAGACCAGGACTCTCTACGAGACAGATGTTTGTGTCGATCAGTAAGATGTCCAAAAAGGAGCTTTCCTGCAGGAAGACACAGTGTGATAGTACAAAACATCCCATCACATATCAGGTCAACTCTCACAAACTCTCCCAAACCAGTTCCCACCACAAAAAAAAAAAATAAAAAACACAATCCCTGTTGTCAAGTGGTCCGCCAAGTCACTCCCACACCAGGCGACACAACAGGTTAAGCATCACCTGGTGACCAATGGCAATGTTTAGAAAAGGGCACTTTATTTACAAAAGCCCTAATTGGGGGGTAAAGCTTGAGGGGGTAGGGAATGAGGGCTAAGGACTGGTTTCCCTTAAAACAAATCATCTCTTCTTCTGAATCATAGAGTATGTGTGTGTGTGTGTGTGTGTGTGTGTGTGTGTGTGTGTGTGTGTGTGTGTGTGTGGAAGGGGGTATGCAAAAAAAATGGCCCTCTGTGGGGTGGGGACGTCAGACTATGCATTACGTGTGTGATGGTGCACCGCCAAACACACAGCATTACCATGTGTCCAGGGGCTCCACCCCACCATACAAGACCCAGCACCATCACACATAATGTACTCACTGATGTCAGGGAGATAATCCCACCATCTAAGCCCTGGTGTCTTCTCCATCCTAAGAGACCCAAAGGCTTCCCTCACTTTCTCTCTACCATGTCCCCATCCTCTCTTTCCCTCCCCAAGCACCCCTGTCATGGCTGCATCACCCCCCAAGCACTGCCCTCCTCTTCTGTCAGGATCCCCATGTGACCCCAAGTGCACTCATGCACTCTTTTCCTGTGCCCCTGTCTCTAGTGCTTGTGCAGCACCTGTAGGTGATCCCCTGCCCTCCCCATACTGCCCCCCTCGGTCCGCTAGCTGCATCCTAATCCTCAACCTACTCCCTGAACTGTGCCAGCTCATAGCACACTGGGCAACCACTGAAATTCCATTACCAGTCCAGTATCATGGCCGCTCAACACCCTGTGCACCCAACCACCCTCCCAAAGTTGCCCGCTCTCACAATGTGTCATCCCATCCCCCTCAGAGTAGGTTTTCCTGGGTGAATCACCAGAATCCTCAGTGATTGGCAGCTTTTAAAGAGAGAGAGAACACAGAGGCATTAAGGCACTCTATCACAAACACTTTTAAAGCACTAAGACACAGGATACCAGCCTGGCAGTTGGCATTCAGGCACACCCAAGGAAGACTTCCAGGAATCCCCATTTATCAGGGGGGGTTACAAGTAAGATCAGGCTTTTAGTCTACGACACCAAGATCTGTGCAGCGGTTGATGGAGGGGAAAGTCAGTACAGTACTCCATGAAGAAAGTAGGGACGGGGAAAGTAGGAGATTCGATGGGCCAAGAGGGGCCTTTTCTGACATCACATTTTTATGATTATATGAAGCACACCGCTGCCCCCCCATTCACTTCATCAACAAATCAAAGAAATGAATTAAGAAACATAGAACATTGTTGGCAGATAAGGACTGCCAGGCCCATCCAGACTGACCATAATCCCTATGCAAGTTTGCAGCCTCTGACCCTACCTTGCCATTAGCTTCTCACCCCTCCTTCCCACCTCCAAGGTTCCCTTATACCTGTCCCAGGCATGTTTACATCCTCCCACTGTGCTAGATCCCACCGCCTCATGTGACAGATTATTCCATCTGTCCACAACCCTCAGGGTGTCATATGCAGCAAAAAAAAAAAAAATTCCTCATGTTGCCCCGAGCCTCCCCATCTTCAAGTTGTTCCCCCTTGTTATAGTCCAAGATGAGAGCATCTTTCAGTTCTTGGGTCAGAAAAAAAAATAAAAATTATGGCAAGGAGTAAATAACATGGAGTCAGCCTAGTGGCGCTGAGGGCTGAGGCGCTAGTCGTCACACCTCGCTCCATGCCAGTGACCGGTGTTTGGGGACAAGCACCGGTCACCTGGGGGGCAGGTCTGGCATCAGGGGGGTGCAAGGGATGCCACTGCACCAAGACCCAGAGCTCGGTGGGGCCCAGAGACTTCTATGGCCCATCTATCAAAAATTGTCATTTTTAAATGCCAATCTGTGCTGCTGCACTGTGTTCATTGGTTGGCCGTCACTCCTCGTTATTTGTCACTGACTTAGGCTTAGCTCCGGAATCCAGTCTCCACCCTGCCTGCACCCCTCCCATGCCTGCCATGATCTTAGCCCCAGTCCCTTCCATGATTTAAATTAAGATATCAAGTGGCGCAGGAATGCACCATCACGCATGTTCGCAAAGCATACCCGCTGGCACTGGATGGACTACCTGGCTTCTCTTCCTGGAGTACTGATGGCCCAACTGCTCTCACACTGGTTCTCCTCCTTGAGATACTCCCACTGTGATCACTCCGTCAGTTTGCTCCCACCCCTCAGCCCAATGAGCCCATCAAGCCTTTCTGGATGCCTGGCTGCTGACGTGGCATGGAGCCATGGAGGATTTCTGGCTTGCTCGCTGCTGTCAGGTCAGTCATGTTCATTTGGGGGTACTGATACTGATGGCAAGCTTAATGAACAGTGTTCCTGATACTGACCTGCTCTCTGCCTCCTGTGTGCTTGCGGCCTTGTGCGCTCTTGAATATGTACTTTGTCCAATCTCATCTTGCTCTGACTGCTGCCAATAATTGTTTTACAACCAAGTTCACACTGTTGGAAAAACATTAATAACTCTGACAGTAGTAGTAGTACTGAGCGGAGTGTGCTCAGCCGGGTTGGCGGGAACTGACAAGTTGGAACCTGGAGAAGGCGTGGGGTCAGGTCCAGAGACGGGGGGGGGGGCCCACCCGCAGGACTAAGGAGAAGGAGAGATCAATTAATTTATTTATTCACTGGGATGGTGGAGACATTGGCAGATCAGCCTTGGCTCATTGTGTGTAGGGGGGGGTCGGGGAGGTCCTGGAAAAGAGAAGAGAAGGAAGGAAAAAAAAATGGGCCTGAGACTTGGCTGCCAGTGGTCACTTGTCTTAGCTGAGATCACTCAGAGCAGCGAGAAGTGAGTTCTGTTGCTAAACTTCGTGTTAACTGAAATTTTTTTTTCGTTCTTATTGAGAGTTATGGGGGAAGCCAGGGGGGCCCACTTCACAGTCTTGCACCAGGGCCCAGTAAATCCTTGAGCCAGCCCTGACCGGGGGAGCTGGGGAGGAGGAGGATTGAGTGCCCAAAGGACTTCTCTCCATCTCTGGGGAGGGGGGGTCCACAGCAGTCGGTGCGTTGTTACCTCCTGACAGAGGCAGGGAGACTATGCGCTCCGTTGCACAGGGGTGGAGCTGAGGGCAGACGTCTGCATGGAATGCATACAGACATGTGTGCATCCCCCTCTGGTGACATCATTGCATGCCCTTGGCTCCAAGGGGTGAAAATGGGCACCCAGTTGTGTGGCTTGATGGCTGTCCGAGAGCTTCGCCTGGTGGCTGGGCAACCAAGCTGGATTCATGTTCTGAAGGAGTCTGGGAGGCTCCCTGCAGCCCTGCTGTGGAAGGTACAACTGCAAGGGCATATGGGTGTCTGAGACTGATCGGGTAGAGGTGAATAGTGGCAGGAATCCCTGTTCCAGATGCGGGGACAAGAGGGGAGCAGACTGAGGTGACCAGAAAAAAAAGGAAAAACACACAAATAACATGGTGGTGGAGTCTACCTCTAACCCTAAGGAAAAAAAACACATTCAACCTATTATCTGCCCCAGGAACTGCAGTATTCAACCAACCTTACATCCACCATCTGAATTTGTTTAAAAATGTTCCCCTTTTTTCCTACCTTAGTATTGGCCAGCAGTCTGTCAGTCACCTTGTAGCACCTCAGAGTCCAATCTGGTGTCTTTTCCAACAAATATGGCCTGTTGTGAGAAAACAGTTCAACTACCAACTCTCTTCTGTCCCCAGTAGTCAGTCAGTCTCCCTCTCCCTCCTCTGGATTGCACAAATCAAATATTTATTTTACCAGCCTGCCATTGCCCAGCATGTACACAAAAAAGATTTAGTTCAAGAATGAACTACTTATTTATGTGGCTGTAAGATCTCTCATTGGTGCCCCTTAGGATCTCATTCAATCCCACCCCCATCTCTTTTTGGTCCCCAGTACTCTCTCCCCGACAGCAAACGTCAAAGATTTATTTTACCAGTCTGCCCCTACACGGAATATGCACATACATCCAAATTGGGAACATTATTTCTGATTTCCATGGACTCTCCCTCTCTCTCTCTTTCTCTCTCTCCTGTGAATGGCACTCAACCCCTGCCCAGCCTATACACAAACAGCCATACTGAGGATAGGAATATACTTTATGAATTCTGTGACAGCAGCAGCAAAACTAGTTCATTCCAGAATATAGATACATAGAAATGTGACAGCAGAAAAGGACTGCCAGACCCCTCTAGTCTGCCCACTTGCCTTTTGCTCGGACATGGACCCCCCCCACAACTACAATCCCTTGGGTCTGTCCCATGCTCTTTTGAAGCCTTCCACGGTTATCTATCCAATCAACTCCACAGGGAGCCTATTACATTTATCCATCACCCTCTCAAGTGTCTGGCAGTATAATCTAGAGATTAGAGTAACAAGCTGTGAATGAGCTTGGTACATCCAGCATACCTGGGTTCGATTTCCACAACCTCCACTTATATATTGTGTGACATAATCACCCAGTGCACACAGATCACCCCTGAAAAAACAGGCACTTGTGCCCAATGGCCCTTACCCAGTTACCAAAACTAAATACATAAAATACTGTGCCAAATTCTCACAATACTGTGCACTCAGCAGGGACTCTTACTGATTTGCAACCACCTCCTCCCCCCCAGTATATTTTCCAGCACTATCGTTCCACCACTCCACACCAAAGAACCACAGACAAATAAACACGATGAGCTCCCCACCACCCAAAACGAACTGGACATGGACTTTCTGTATCGACGCAGTTTTTCTCCCTCAAATTGAGCTGTGTGGATGGCAAGACACAGGGGTTCAATCAAGCACTGCATTACTGTACTTACCCTCCCTTACCAGTACCTCCTCACAGCAGGGGACGGGAAGGTTGCTGCTATGTCCACAGTGTCTATTGAATGAGTTGCAAACAGAACCAATGCAAATCTTTTACTTGGGATGTGCTGTCTGGCTCCGTCCCTTACCGAGTCACACTGAATAAGAATCAAGATTGATAGGGGATGAAAACACACAAAAATGTATATATATAAAAAAAGGGAGAGAGCACCATATGTAAGACAAGCCCATTATTTCCAACAAATGGCCCCTCCCCCCGATTGCTATACACGAGATTCAGAATGTTGGTCCGTCATTACGAACGTTCGGTGTAGTCAGTTCCAATCGTGCGCCAAAAAAAGGAACTACACATAAATAAAATTTGCTTGATATAGCGACCATAATAAATAAAATTTAGAAACACAGGTAGAAAGTGCAACCAGTAGGGATTTATGAAAGCTTCTGTAAGCAATTCACTAACTTTTTTTAGCGTTTGTCCCACGAGCACAATGGGGGGGCAGCTGGGTGGGGGGCCAAGTAGCAAGTCAAAAAAACACAAAAGACAAATACATTTCGGGGCAAAACAGGTGCTGTATTTTTGGTGGGGCTGGGCATAGTTTGCAGAAAGGGTACCACAAGCCCACATAACAGAACTGCAAGTGCTGCAAAACTCCCGCCCCTCCGAATGTTGGTTTGTGAACTGTTCAAATCACGTCCCAAATTGGAACTTCTGTACAAAATAAAATCTTAGGTATGAACCAACTCAAATAAAAAATATAAAAATAAGATAAAAAAACAAACCAAAATTTAGCAACATGAAATACCAACTGCAAAAGGGATGTTTATTTTTTCTTATACTGTGAAGTACAGCAATATCATCGAAGATAAAAAAGAAATTCAGTATTTAGAAAAAGAAACAAACATCACTAGTGAGGGCACTGGCTTTCTCACAATAGTACTGCCTAAACAAAACTACCTCAAATCTGCCTATTCAAATCATGAGTGCATTGGTAAGAAGCCCTAAGACAATTTGCGGTTGCATTATGGGACCGACCGATGAAAAACTGTTTTCTTACGGGTTTCTTTTCAACAAATTGTAAATACTTCCAAGTATATTTTCACATCCCTACATCACACCCTTACTGTTTCTGCCAGTTGGAGTCCCCATACTATTCCCCATTCTTCACTCAAAACAAAACATACCTCACAAAAAGCCTTGCTTCCAAGTTCCCCTCTGACAAAACAAAGCAGTGGATTTCTGGCAAGTGTTCTTTGAGTGCCTCGCAGATTCTGGTGAATCATAGACAGTGTGCTAGGTTCTAGCAGAACTTCAGTGCAGAAGTAGAAAATGCAAGTGAAAGGACGCTCAGCAACAGGCGTTCAAGGAAAATGCTACTGACATCTGGTGAGCTGTAATTGCATCCTTAATCAACCAATAACAGTTAGCCACAGGTCCCTGCGTTGCCAAACACTAGGCAGATTTCTAAAAGGGGCAGCTTTGTTAATGCACTGCAGCTCAGAAAAAAAAGTGTTATTGAGGATGAGTTATCTCGTCGGTGGCAGTAGAGACTGCAGTTAATTAGGACGAGTTATCTCGTCAGCAGCAGGATGGGGGTTAAACCTGTACCTCACAAACTGGGGATCCACAGAGCATCACCATACAAAGTCCAGCGGCTACTCCCCTGGCACGACATCAGCAGCATTACTTTTTGCACTACAGGCACAGTAGTAAAACTAACTGCGTCGTGGACTGCATGTCAAAAAGATAAATTGGGCATATAGCAGCAGCAGAGTAAGTAAACATAACAGACGCTATGCAAAGCTGCTACTGGTGATGGCCACAAGAAGGAAGCTATAACCCACTCCAGGGTATGGGGTTGTAGGGATTTCATCCATGGGCTAGGTTCACTGTGAGGCACGAGGCTGCAGGAGTGGGTTATTGCACTTAAAACATGGGTTATGATTAAAAACAAAACAAAATATGGAAAATGTCACTTATCCTATCGACTTGAAAAGTAGTCCCCACACTTCATGCATATGTTATTTTTTATGAACATACTAATGCCAGTGCTGAAATGATTTCCAACATAAAATGAACAACATACGCATTAGTTAGTTTGATGTTTCTAGCCTCTGTTTGCAAGACTGAACAGGCAGGGAAACCCAGTGTAAGCTCTCTGATCAGTTTTTCAGTACCTTGCTTTCTGTCATTCTCTCTCTCTCTCTCTGTCTGGTACTACTGTTTTGCAAACCCAGTTTTAATTCAGCTATCAAGCCAAGTTTTAATGAAGCTTTCACTGAGGTACAGTCGGGTGAATGGATGGGAGGGGAACACACAGACTCACTCTGTCACTCTGTCACACATGTATGCAAGTATGTTGTGCACATACAACATTGAGTGACTTCAGTATTGAATATATGGAAATGTATAGGTTACTTAGTACTTCTGCTTTATTTCAGAGTATGCCTATGACCTAATGACAAAAGTAATGAGTCTATGCCAGTGTTCCAGTAACAGTAATACATCAAACTTCACACTAAACACAACACCAGAACCACTCTATTCTTTGTTGCTGCACCCTGAGAAGAAGGAAGCGGTTGAAAGACATGTGTCCAGATTCAGATAATGCTCATCATCCTGTTTGCATTACCCACTTCAATAGACTGTACATTAAGCACATGGTTATAATTGGCAGTCATGGAAGAATGCAGGAATACATTTAACTGTCATTGCATAGGAATACAGTATTTGCGTCCCAATATGCTTTCAACATTGTTACATTGTAGAGCCTTTTTTAACAGCACATTTACGGTTATGGTTGGTGGTGACTTGTTCTCTCAATAGTATGTCACATCACTTACTTTTCTGTGACAATACATTGCTGTTCCTGTTATGTAATTTCTCTTGTTCATAGAAGTGTTGCAGTTTAGCGATATTTCATTGAACTCCATTTATCGCCAACTTCTGTTGCTTATGCCTCAACCAATTCTGGGCAGACTAGATGGGTCAAGCGGTCCTTATCTGCTGTCAAAGCCTATGTTTCTATGTTTACCTCTTTTGTAGATGGTACCATGGTGCCCAGCCTGTTTACAGGTCTCCTATGTATAACGGTGTCTAAGGTCTTACTAAGATATAGGTAGCCTGCATCCAACGCTCTACCCTGATCTACTTCCCTGGTCAAACATTCAAATTAATATTTCATAGTTTTTGATCATGACACCTCTCCCCCACTACATCCTTGCTGAATTTTATCTGGTAAGACACTGGTTACAAGTTATTTCACTGGCCTTTCCTTCAGCTGTCATTGCATTATTTTCCCAAACACTGAAGTCAGGCTGACTAACCTTTAATTGCCATCCTCTATTCTGTATGTATGTCAAGGGTGCAGTTTGTCATTGATGTGACAACCATTGGCATTGTATGTGCGCACCTAACTGTTTAAGACATATCAGTTTTTTATCAAAATGCATTGGTCTATTAGTCACCCTTGTAAATAAAGCCTTACACAGCACATATATAAAGAAATATTGAGTGATGCATACATTTACAATGTACTTGTCGTAATAGGATTAATTTGCTACTTACCTTGAACAACTCACTCGCCAGGCTGTGGTCTGCCTGCCTTCTGCCAGAGATGGTCCACAATCTTGAACCAGGCCTTGTCTTTGGTAGGGACAGTCTCTTTTTTTTGAGCTGGTAAAACCACTGTCATACCAGCTTCCACTTCCTCATGCACATGCAAGTCTTGTTGTCTAGCTTCTTTTTCTCCCTCAGAAACTTCGCTATCTCCTTCCATGTTTCCTTCAAGTTGTGATTTGTGACCTCATCATGACTTTCGGACCTCTGAATTTTTCAGTTGTCTCCAGTAACAGAGGCACCTCCTTATCGGTCCACAGTTTGGGAATTTTCTATGAGAAGGGAAAGTAAACCCCCCAAAATGAGTTAGTATAACAATATGGCAGGAGGTTATTTCAGATTATTCCCAACATTGTATTTAACTTGCAGTAGTATCTCTTTACATGCCTTATGTGTAATTAGTGTCTGTGTCATGTTACTGAGTTTGTTACACAATGTTGTCCTCCCTTCCCTTTGGTGTGTTGCCTTGGAATTATACTATATCATCCAGTGGAAGTACAGATGTATAACTGAGAAAAACATTTCATTCACTCCCTTTCTCTACCCTCTCAAGCACCCCCCCTTCGCATACCTATTGCAGCCTAAGCCCAGTCCCTGCTCTGCCTAATTATTGAAACACACAGATTCATCGAGGGAATCTGCTTTTACAGCCTGTTCTCTGCAATTGCTTGCTGCCTTTGAATATTTTTGTTAGCAATACATGCACCATTGTTGGCCAATTGTTCTATACATGTTCAATTGTTGGTTCTTTTTCTACTGTACAAGTGAGATTTTGTTTTGATCTACTCGGTATGAAATATTTATTGCACTGTTCGCTATGGTCATGATGCACTAATGTAAATATGCTGTATATATTTGTCACACCTACCTTTGTACTATAATGTTTATATGTGGTATGTATATATTTCTTCTCACTTACTTTGCATAGATTTTGGCACACGTTCTTACGCTTGTACCCTAGACCCGGGTCGCCCCTGAAAAAGGGACTGCAATATCTCAGTGGGCTTACTCAGTTACCAAAATTAAAAAAAAACCAAAAAAACCTGAAATAAATAATTTAGTTATAAATAATCATGAATACTTACTAATACTGTGACAGTCAGAGTATACACACATTAGTTTATCTTCCCCCCTCCTCCTCCATCTGCTGAATTGTTAAAACAAACTGAAGAGCTGGTTGTGTGCTGAAAATGTTTTGCTGTGTGCTGTGCACTGTATAAATAAAAATATCGAGGGCGTGGTCACAGCCAATTGGAGTGCTGCTTCACCCTATGTGTGAGGTAGCATTATTCTGTGGAGAGACTCTCATTCATGTCTAAGCAGCTGCTACATCTAAGAATATGTTTTTTTTTACAAAAATTATAGGATTGACCACTCTCAATCAATAATATATTGATATGTCCCCTGGTGTCACTCATTCCTGTATTTGAGTGGTTTCACATGCCTTCAGCTTGACACAGAACAGCTCAGGATTACTTCACTGTTCTTGCTGTACCTGCAAGTGCATGAAATCACTCTTATACAGCAATGAGTGGCTCTTGTGGACATATTAACAGGTGAAAACAATTGTTTCTGTGGTGTGTGTGTGTGTATGTGTGAGTGTTTGTGTGTGTGAGTGTGTGTGTGTGTGTGTGAGTGTGTGAGAGTGTGTGTGTGAGAGTTTGTGTGTTTGTGAGTGTGAGTCTATGGGAGTGTGTGTGTGTGTGTGTGTGTGCCATTGTGTTTTGTGGGCTTCCACTGATTCAGTGACATGCTACACATCAGAGCACTGATTGCATGCCATGTTGGAGGTCCCACAGGAAGAGGCAATTGCCAGCGTCTGTGAAGTGAACACCATCTTCTAGATAGAATCAGTCTTTGAAATACTTAATTTTGGGTGGTAAATGGTGTGCATTCCCAAATTGTGTAGAAAGCTAGATATGTGAATGTTTACCTTTCTACAGGATCTGTCAAGCAGATACATATGTTTATCTGCCCTCCAGATCATACGCTCTGTAATATCTAAAAACAGAGGCTTTGTTCACACTACAGCACGATAATTTAAAACGTCTTTTAATACGGATTAATTACTGTGCTGTAGCATCCATGTTGTTGTGTTTGCACTGGCAGTAGCGTGTTGTAAACCATTATTAAAAATGGTTTACAGCATCCGCACTACTGCCTCAGGACTATATTAACCATCAACCGGTTCCCAATCGGGTACATTCAACTCATGAAAGGGAACCATGCCAGAACATTCGCACTGCAGGTTAGTCCGATTTAACTCCCAAAATGTTTTTAAAACCGTGTTTAAGCCTTGGTCTCATCAGGGTTTAAACATGGTTTGAAAAAACAGATTAGCAAGCATGTGTAGTGTGAATGCAAACCATGCTAGGGCTCTTTAAAATGGTATAAGCACGTTAAACTGTTTTAAATACCCTAGTGTGAACAAGGCCAGAATCTTACAGGCAGGTAACATTCTGACTAGTGTCTAATCTGATTTAGCTTCACTGAACAAATCAACCCATCTTTTCTCAGCTAAATCATTACCTCTGAGATGGATGAGCAGTCACTGGAGTCTTGGCGAATCTTTGGTGGGGTATTCCTTGGGTGTTGTCAGCTGTAATGCCCACCCCATTCCATGAGCAAACAACATCACATATGATCTTATTTTTTCATTCAGGGCCCACAGGGGGAGGCGGGAGCATTAGGGTTGACAACCCCCAAGGAAGACCCCACTACTGATTCTCCAAGACTCCGGAGACCCAAAATTCTTTTGCTTTTCCTTTTGCTGCTTGGGGGGATGAAGGGGGCATTAGGGTTGGAAACCCTAAAGCCACATTTCCCCACTTTTGTGGCATTGAGTTGCCCTAACTGGTGCATTAACACATTTTTTTACAAAGAATTTCCTTAGTTTTTGACATATTAAAATAGTATTCTCATTTCCCTGTCGGTGCCCTGCATTCCCATCCCTCCATAGATGTGCATATGTATGTTGCCATGGAAGTGCATTCCCCTACACTTCAACAGCGACATTCATGCAAGCTTCTATTTAATTTACTTATTTATTAGCATATGTTTACTGGGTAAATACACTGAGCCTATGGCCCTTTTTCAGGAATGATCTGGGGCCATTATTACAAGCAGCCATAAGGTGTTAGTTATGCTACACTTAAAATAATTCATGCAATATGTAGGATTAGCTCAGACACAGACACAGGGAATCTGGCCCAGTAGTGCAGAGGGTTGAGGTGCTGGACGCCTTACCTCATTCTATGCCGGTGACCTGGATTCGGGAACAACCTTGGGTCACCGGGGTGCCAGCATGGGGGAGGGAAGAGGGTGGGAGCAGGATGGAGCATTGGCTCGTCTCTCCTGGGAAAGGGATGGGGTTGCCCAGCCATAGTCCCACCATCACTGAATGGAGGTTCTATGCTGGTACAGGTGATTAACGGTGCAACTGGAAGGGAGGGGCATCCCATATGGCATGAGTGCACATGCCCCTACATGTGCGTGCATGCTATGTTGGGGATGCATGGGTGTAGGGGCCAGGAGAAAACTAGTAAAAAAAAAAACAGAACCTGTAAATAGAGAAAAAAAAAGATACAAGTGCAGAGACCACAGGGAAATGAGGATACAATTATATAAATAGCAGAAATAGGCCTCACAGTCTATTGAGTCTGCTCGACTGTGCAGCTAGCCCCTCAATTCACAGCTGGCCCACACTCCCCAGCCCTGTTCATCATTACCCCCCTCACTCTGTCCCATCCACTCTTAAAACCACCCACCATTCTACAGGATACCACCTCCTTGGGTAGAGCATTCCATTTAACTACCACCTGTTCCATGAAGAAGTGTCTCTTGATTTACTAGGCTAGATAGGACATAAGGGGACTATTAGCCCATCAAGAATGTCCTCCCATATTTATGGGTAATTATACCAATCAGTGTTTAGAGTAAAACAGCCTATCTAATGTATTTTTAAAGGAGTTGAAACACTCAATGTCTACCACCTGTTGTGGAAGTCTGTTCCATGCTTGAGTTGTTCTAACAATATAAAAAGTGTCCCTCTTGGCTGTAATAGTTCTAGGTACCTGTAATTTTTTATTGTGAGATCTTAAGTTGCCTCTACTGGTACTATATTTTAATTCACATTCTATCATTAGGGTTTCAGACTGTAGAAATTTGAATAGTAATAAAAGGTCACCCGTTTGTCTTCTTGCTTACAAAGAGTGGAGACCAGTTTGTAGTAATCTGTCATGGTAGTTTTTATTACATAATCTGGGTATGATTTTTGTAGCTGACCTTTGTACAATCTCAACAATTTTGTTTTTGCAGTATTTATTTGTACCTCCTCTGACGTGCTCACAGTCGTCCTTTCCTTCGGTTGGCAAATAGTAGGTACAGTAGTATGTTCAGTGACTGTGTTGAGGTCCATATTGTCATTTTGATCACTCATATTTGCAGCACCATCATGAATTGGTCTAGTTTCCCTAGAATTTAGATTTGAATGATCATCTGGGGCATTATTTTGACCATTGGACAGACTTCTGTTCGATTGCTTTATATCCATATCGTTATTCGTTCCTTTTAATTTCCCCTGGTTATTAGCTTCATTACTATCTTGTTGTAACTGAATAATTTCAGGTTGATTATTAGTTTCTTCAGATGGAAGGTCAATTTCATTATTGAGGCTAGGGCATAAGGAGGAAAAACAATTCATAAGTGGTTAATTAAATACCACAGCCCTTCTACCTTTCTTTGTGGTGTTACCGATAACTAAAGTCCAATGTCAATGTTACATGACTCGATCTCCCACTCCTTCTTATGAGCACCTTTACTGGCTGCAGATTGGAGCACATTCTGTGCAGCTTGGGAATCCAACCCAAAGGAATGGCAGTCAAATGAGGTAGAGGGGGGTTGCAACATCACCTAATTCGGATAAGGGAGCATACTCTATAACTTTACCTCTAGCTCCATTCTGCTGGAGAGTAATATGGGTCATGGGAGTGTCAGAGGAAGATGAGGACACAGGGTCATGTATATTCTTAATTAGCTTTTGGATCTCACTTTGATTAGCCATTATTGCCTCGAATTTTATCCTGAAATTCCTCGCTTCCTGTTTCAACAAATCAGTGTGTAGACACTTGTTACATTTGGCCTCCATTTCAACCAGTTCCCCTTCCAAAAGCAGAAACATCCTATATGAAGTACATTGGTGAGCTTAATCTCCAGTTAACATTCTGGACAAAGCATACATAATTGGTCCTAAGAGATAAAAGGTTATGGTGTACTATTGAGACAGGCAATAAAGAGAAGAACAACTGGGGTTTCTGCCAGCACTACTACAGAATAATCAACCTAGAGAGACTTATAGTGGGATAATTACTGCCCAGTGAAGAATATAAGAGAGACTCTACTTGCATACCTGTAGTTTTGTGTCCAGAATTCCATGTCCCCTGTGTCCTTGCGGACACTGCAGACACATGCAGACATGCTGCGCATGTCTTAGCACGTGTCTTTGCGTGTTGAATGTTTGCATGCCCGTTCGCCCTTGCAGTTGGACCCAGAAGTTGAGCAGATCACATGCTCCTCCCACTCATTCACAAAGCACCTAAAACATTAACTAGAGCCCAAGTTTAAAATGTAGAGACACTATTTGTCTTCATGCTGCTACACAGCTAAACAGTATTGATGATACTCAACTGTTTGAGCAGTCCAGGATGTGGAGTCAGGAAGCCCTGTAGTTCTTAGGCTACAGTCAAGAACTACAAATCCCAGGTACCTTCCTGTCTCCTGCAATAGCTCTGCCGCTCGCTAAAAAAATAATTTGCACATTAAAATGACGCTTCACAGATCATCCAGGCTGCCTCTGTCTGTACTGTCACACCCAACAGGGTCACACAGCATAGGCACAGAGCTCAATGAATCTTCCCCCCTCCAGTCTCAGCCACTGCCCTCTCATATCCCTCCCTCTTCTAATCTGGAACATCCCTTCTGTATTAGTCTTATTTATCCCCTTAAAGTATTTAAAGATTTCAATCATATCTCTCCTATCCCTACTCTCCTCTCCTCCAAAGAGTACATGTTCAGCTTGCCCAGCCTATCCTCGTAGGACATTCCCTCCAATCTCTGGATCATCTTTGTCATCTTGTTGGCTTTTGCAGCTGCCTACCTGCACTGAGCTGAGTTGTTCATCCTCACCATTATAAGCACCCCTAGATCTTTTCCTCCTTGGTGCTTTCCAACTGTATCTCCACCTGCTGATAGCTCCACCTCTGCTTCCTAGCCCCAAAGTGTAGTACCTTGCATTTATTGGAACTGAACCCCAATTGCCATGTTTCTGACCACTCCTATAGTTTGGTCAGGCCCACCTACAGTCCCTTCCACCCTTCAATGTCATCTACCACAGACCCCATCTTCGTATCATCTGCAAACAGACTGATCCTACTCTGGATCCTGAGTGATATATCAGCTGTGAATATCCCAAACAGCACTGGTCATAGCACCAATCCCTGTGGCACCCCGCTCGTCAGCATCCTCGGGAATGAGAGTCCCCCAACTACCACCCTTTGTTGCCTTTAATTCTGCCTGTTTCTGACCCATTTGACCATCTTTGTTCCCACCCCATATACTTCAGCTCCCATGTGGCACAAAATCAAAGGCTTTGCTGAAGTCTAAATACAGGTCATTCACTGCGTGGCCCTTGTCCAGTTCCCTGGTCACCCAACTGCAGTACTGTTAGGTTTGTCTGGCAGGATTTGCCTGAGACAAACCCGTGTTGCTGATCATCCTGGAGTCCATTGTCCTCCAGAAAGGTCACCAGCCTTTCTTTTAGGATCATCTCCATGAGCTTACCCACGATTGATGTGAGGCTCACTGGTCTATAGTTGCCTGGTTCATCCTAAGGGCCACTTTTGTGAATGGGCACCACATGGGCCATCCTCCAGTCCTGTGGTATGTATTCTGTGTCCAGGGAGGTATTGAACAGGTCAGCCAGCAGTCCGGCCAGGATCTCCACTAGTTCCTTAAGCACCCTAGGGTGAATGCTGTTGGTTCCTGGTGCCCTGTCCACCCTTATCACCCTTAACCCTTCCAGAACCCTGTCCTCTGTAATCCCTGTATTCATTACCCCCTCCCCCTCCCACAGCCCACTCCACCCTTCCCTTGTGGTATCTGCCCTCCTTTTCCCTCTGTGAATACAGAGCAGAAGTATCCATTTAATACCTCTGCCTGACCCCCGCCCCTTCTCCACCCACCCTTCGTCCTTCCTAGTCCTCATAATTTGGTCTTTGTTTTTCCTCCTCTCTCTTATGTACCTGAAGAAGTCCTTTTGTCCATTCCTAATACCCTGTGCCAGTCTCAGCTCTCTAGAAGCCTTGTCTGCTCTGACAAGCCTGGTAACCTCCCTGGACTTCTTCATATACTCATCCTTGTTGACTCCCCCTCTGGATTTCTTGAACCAATGAAATGCTTTTCTCTTGGCCCTCATCCTATCCATGACCTCCTGAGTCAACCAACTGGGCTTCTTTGCCCTTCCCTTCTTACTTCTTGTCCTTGTGCATGTCCCAGTAGCCTCCTCCAGCCCTTTTTTAATAATGTCCCATTTTTGACTAGCATCCATGCTTGGTTGAATTCCCACCAGATGCCTGCCCAATATTTCCCCCATCCTTTCAAAGTCCACCCCTTTGAATTCAGTCACCCTGGTTCCTTGCCCATATTGAACATAAACCACATCGGGTGGTGGTCACTCCCAGTCAGTGGGTCCTCTACCCCCGGATCCCTCACAGCCTCCTCATTTGATAGTACCAGGTCCAGAGTGTTTCCCAATCTAGTTGGTTCATGGACCAACTGCACCAGGAAGCTGTCCTGAAATGCTTTTAATATGGCCTGTTCCTTTGCACTCATGGTGGATGGGGTGCTCCACTCTGCCCCAGGTAGGTTGAAGTCCCCCCACCAACACTGTATTCCCCTTCCCACAGACCCTTCTAATTTGCTCAGCTAGCTCTTTATCCAGGTCATCCTATTGAGCTGGTGGTCTGTGTACTACACCATCCTCAGTGTCGTACCTTTCAAGTCATGAAACTGCAACTAGAGGGCCTCTGTCCTGCCTTCCTCCCCCTCCTCCCTTATACACCTTATCCACTCACACACATAGATTGCTATCCCCCCTTTCCCCTTATCCCTATCCTTATTGAATATCCTGTACCCTGGGATCATCATGTCCAAGTCCTGGTACCAGTCCTGGTACTGGGTGGCCCACGTTTCTGTTATGGCCGCAATGTCAACCCTCTCCACTGCCAAGAGAGCCTACAGCTCAGCTGACACTGGTTGTTACCACTGCTACCCATAAGAAAGGACATTCATTGGACTTGGCATTTCACTTGGAGATGGAGACCTCTGATGTGGAGGTGAAGCCCATCAGTTGGTCTGACCATCACCTCCTGAGATTCAGTTTTGCAGCCCCCTGAAATAGGTCCACCCCAAGGGAGGTGGTACAGTTCCACCCTTTAAGAGGAGTTACCTCAGAAGGCCTAATGGTGGTGCTGGACCTCTCGGGATTTCCAGGGGATAGCACTGACCTGGGGCCTCTTGTGTCAGCTTATAATAAGGCTGTTCCTGGGGCACTGGATATCATTGCTCCTTCTCGTGTTCGCCCTCTTACCTCTCATCTGGGTGCCTCATGGTTTAATGGGGAAATCCGTGAATTAAAGAGGCAGGGGTGAAAGTTGGAAAGACACTGGTGGAAAACTCACCTGGAGGTGGACAGACTTAGATTGATGGACCATTACAAGGTCTATCAATCAGCTATTTCCCATAAGAAGGCAGAGTTCCTGTCCAGGGAAATTGCTACAGCAAAGAACAGACCAGCCCAGCTCTTCCAGACTGTAGACAGACTGTGCAATCCAGCCTGTCTTCACTCTGTTCGAGCATTGTCACAAAAACAGTGTGAGGAGTTTATGCAGTTCTTTTCTGATAAGGTGTCCACCATCAGGAATGAGATCTGCCAGTGCCTTCCCATTGGTCCTTGCATTAGTCAACTGGGTGGTACTAGTGCCCAGCCGATTTGGTCCACCTTTAGTCAACCAGTAGTGATGGATATAGTGAGGATCATCCAGATTCTGCAGCCAACCTACTGAAGTTTGGACCCGGACCCTACACGCCTACTAGTGAGGTGTGTAGAGGTCATATGCCTGGTCCTTGCTGGGATAGTGGAAGTTTCATTGGAGAGAGGGATCTTTCCAGATCCCTTAAAGGAGGCAGTAGTTCGTCCCCTGTTAAAAAACCCTCCCCTGATCCCGACTGCCCAACTAACTACAGACCAATCTTGAACCTACCCTTTGTTGGGAAGGTTATTGAGAAGGTAGTCGCACTGCAGCTGGAGGACTATTTGACCAACCACAATATATCCACGACCCTCTCCAGTCTGGCTTCAGAAAAAGGCACAGCACTGAAATGGCCCTGGTGAGTGTACTTAATGATCTTCTGATGGTGAGAGATTGGAGAACCCATTCTGTCTTGGTTCTCCTTGATCTCTCAGCAGCATTTGACACTGTGGACCATGGTGTACTGCTCGAGCACCTGTGGTTTTTCTGTGGACTGAGTGGGGCGGTCTAAAGTCCTTCCTCAAGGGTAGGTCTCAGACAGTGGTGTCTGGAATTTATTCCTCGGCCCCTCATGGACTATCCTGTGGGGTTCCACAATGCTCAGTGCAGTCCCCCTTGTTATTCACAGTGCATTTGCTTCCATTAGGGGACATTATAAGGTGGTACAGTTTGAGCTTTCATTGCTATGCTGATGATTCTCAACTGTACATGTCCTTTGTACCTGACCAGGAATTAGATTCCATTACAGTGTTTAATAACTGCCTACTGGAGATTCAGAACTGGATGAGTGCCAGTTGACTTCGGCTGAACTCAGAAAAAACTGAGGTATTGGTAGTGGACCCTGGTCATAGGATGATAAGGGCATGGGCTGGAAAACCATCAGGATAAAATCTTGGTGGGATCCCGCTTATTCCCTCTAGCCAGGTGCGAAACCTGGGCGTTGTTTTTGATGAAGGCCTGACCCTGATGGCGCAGGTTTCGGCTGTAGTCAAATCTTCCTACTACCATCTTAGGAACATAGCCTGGGAGAAACATCTGGTCTCGCACGAAGATCTTCCGACCTTGGTTCATGCCTTTGTCACCAGTCGCCTTGACTGTTGCAACGTCCTCTACCAATGGCTACCGGTGGTAGATATCCACCACTTGCAACAAGTGCAGAATGCGATGGCCAGGTTGCTGACTGGAGCTTCTAGATTCAGTCATATTACACCTGTGCTGTGTGATATGCACTGGTTGCCAGTACAGTGGTGGATTACCTTCAAGGTCACATTGCTGACCTTTAAGGCTGTACACAAGCAGGGTCCTCACTACCTCAAAGAGTTCCTGTATCCTTATTGTCCCTCCAGCTCACTCCGATCTTCTGGCGAGGGATTGCTAGAGATTCCCAGGGTATCCCTTAAAACATTGGGAGGAAGATCTTTTGCCTTTATGGCTCCTACCCTGTGGAATTCTCTACCTCACCAGATAAGAGAAAGCCAGACCATAGAAGGTTTTAAAAATCTTCTAAAGACATATTTATTTAACCAGGCCTTCTCAGAATGTATTGAATTTTGAACTTATAGGGATGCTTTTTAATATGTTTTTATATGTGTTTCATGACATGTGGTGAGTTTTTAATGTTATGATGTAAAGGCACCCTTCTCCCCTACCAGGTCATTTGTACCCATGTGCACCATGATATTTGGTTTCTTCCTAACCCTCTTTACTCACTTTAAGAAGTAACTGCCCTGCCCACCATTAACCCAGGTATGGACTCCACCCATATGAGACTATGCCTTTTCCTCCTACTGCCCTACCTGATCCCTTTTAGTATGGAATCCCCCAGCACCAGTACCCCCTCCTCCTTCCACATCTCAGCCCCCACCCTGTTACCTACGTACCTATCCCTTGAGTCTGCCCCCTGTGTAGCTCCACCCTTCCCCCTGTGGCTCCCACCTTCTTCCCACCTAACCTGTCCCCCTCCCCCCGCATTTTAAAAAGCACAACTTGTTCAGTTTACAGCAATTTACATGTATTTTAAATAGCACAAGTAACATCATTTCTATAATAGTCACCTAGTACTTTTTACCTTTATCAAAAACAACTAGTGGCATGGTATTTTCAACATTTACAGGTTTCATAAACATAAGGTATATACATCAAGGTATTTTATGACATAGTGCTATTACATACTAAATCCAACAATGATAAACACAACCTGTTTTACATACATTTGGAGGTCACCACAATAACCTCCCTGTATGAGGGCCTGAGAGGGAAAAGGAAAATTAAAGAGGACACTATAGCAACGTCAAGAAAGGGGAGGAGGTGCCCATAGGTGGCCAACCTTATGGACTAGAAATTGTAAAGGATATATTAGGCTAAGAAATAGAACTGTTGCAATAGATTTAAGAAAAGATCGGTCCTCAAGAGTGGCAGGAGCTCCCTGTCACACTGCCTTGCCCTGGAGATCCTTCCCCCCTCCTCCTCCAATGTCACCAGCACTGCAAACCTATTACCTGCCCCCTCTGCTATGCTGTACATTGTCTCCTTCCTCCTGACTTGAGCCTTCCCTTCAGTGCTAAGCCTCCTATTCATTTTGCCCCCACACCTCCTTCCCATCCCCTCCCTTGATCCAATGTTCCTCCCCTGCAGTGTCCTCATGTTACTTCACAACGGAGGCCCTCCATCCCCAGCTACCCTCCTATCCAATAGATACACAGATACATAGACACTATCAGCAGATAAGGGCCTATGGCCCACTCAGTCTGCCCATTTGAGCTTGTAAGTTCACTTTATGTTTTCTTAGAAGTCTGTCGCCCCTTACCCCAACCTTCAGAATTCCCTTATGTCTATACCATGCATTCTTAAATCCTGTGATTGTTTCAGCCCCCACCACTTTCTCTGGCAAGATGTTCTACTTGTCCACCACCCATTCTGTGAAGAAACTCTTCCTCATGTTTCCTCTGAATCACCCTCCCTCCAACTTCATCCCATGCCCTCTAGTCCTGGAACATCTTTTTACCTGAAAAATAGTGTGTTCCTGCACCATGTTCCTCCCTGTAAGGTACTTGTATGTCTCTATCATATCCCCTTTCTCTCTTTTCTCCTCCAGGGAGTTCAAATTCAAGTCCTTCAACCTGTTCTCATAGGACTTGTGATGCAATCCCTGTACCATCTTTGTTGCCCTCCTCTGAACCTTCTCTACCCTGTCTATGTCCTTATGTAGGTAAGGTCTCCAGAACTGCACACTGTATTCCAGGTGGGGCCTCACTAGTGTGTTGTATAGTGGAATTATGACCTCCCTTTTCCTGCTGGTGATCCCCTGCCTATGCATCCCAGCATCCTATTTGCTTTACCTGCTGCCTTGCCACACTGTTTCCCTACCTTGAGGTCATCAGAGATGATAACCCCAAGGTCCCTTTCCTGCTTGGTGCATGCTATATCCTCACCCCCCAACTGATATGTTTTTCCAGGGTTTTTGTGCCCCATATGCATTATCTTGCGCTTCTTTGCATTGAATTTCAACTGCCAAACCCTTGACCATTCTTCAGGCTTCTGCAGGTCCCTCTTCATTCTGTCTACATCCTCTGGTGTGTCCACTCTGTTACAGAGTTTCGTGTCATCATTGAACAGGGACATTCTACCTTCTAGGTCCTGTGCAATGTCACTGATGAAGACCTTGAATAGGACCAGTCCCAGCACTGATCCCTGTGGTACCCCACTTTCCACTCTTTCTTCTGTGGAGTGACAGCCATTTACCACCACTGTCTGTGTCCTGCTGCCCAGCCAATTACCTACCCACCGCACTACTGTCCTGCCCACTCCCATATTCCCCAGTTTGTTTAATAGCCTTCTATGTGGCACAGTGTCAAAGGCCTTGCTGAAATCCAGATAGGCCACATCCACTACCCTCCCCTGATCCACCTCCCTTGTCAGCAGTCAAAAAATTCAATGAGGTTGGTCTGATATGACCTCCCCCGGTGAAACCATGCTGCCTTGGGTCCTGTAGTCCTTTGGCAACCAGTTGTTCAATCAATCTCTCTTTCAGTAGTGCTTCTATGATTTTCCCCACTACTGAGGCCAGGCTGACTGGTCTGTAGTTCCCCACTTCCTCTTTGTTCCCGCTTTTGTATAAGGGGACTACATCTGCTGTCCTCCAGTCTTTGGGTACCTCCCCTGTTTCCTGTGATTGGCTAAACAGGATTGCCAGAGGTTCATCCACCACCTCTCTTAGTTCCTTTAGGACCCTGAGGTGCACCCCATCAGGCCCTATTGCTTTGTCAACTCTTATTCCTTCCAGTTCCTTCAAGACCCTTTCCCATGTAAAGGGACTTGTGTCCATTTCTGTGCCATTCCCACCCCTGTACTCCCTTCAGACTCATTACCCACCTCTTCCTCAGTAAATACTGAGCAGAAATACCTGTTCAGTATGTCAGCTTTACTGTTGTTATCCTCCATGCAGCCCCCATCCTCCTCCTTCAGTCTCACTATCCCTCCCTTTGCCGTTTTTTCACTTATGTACCTGTAAAAGGTTCTGTCCCCTCTACCCATGGATTTTGCAATGCACTCTTCTGTCTGAGCTTTGGCTTCCCTTACTGACCTCCCTGCCTCCCATTGCTTCTCCTGGTACTTTTCCCTATCACCTTCTGTCTGTGTCTTTTTGTACTGCCTGAATGCAATCTTTTTGGCTTTCACTTTCTCCACTACCTCCTTGGAACACCATAATGGTCCTCTGTTCCTTTTCCCCTTGCTAACCTGCTTAATGCATAATTCTGTTGCTCTTGTAATCCTCATTTTAAATATTGCCCACTGTTCCTCAACCTCTCATTCCCACCCCATTCCCATTAATGCCTCTTTCAAGCATCTCCCCATTTTCCCAAAGTCTGCCCCCTAAAATCCAACACACTATGAAGCCACAGTACTGTACCTCCTCCTTGAGTCTTCTCAGCTTGTGACAGATCTCTCCCCCCAGTCTCTACAATATGTTCATCCAGACTGCCACCCCACATCCATTACACCCCACTATCCTACCCATGATACCAGTACTAAATACAAGTACTGTCTATAAAGTTTTTAACCAGGGCACTACACCCAACTATAAAACAAACAATACTGTCTGTAAGTTTTTTTAACCAGACCTCATCCCTCCTATAACCAATAAATCAAAACACAGTACTATCTATACGTTAATAACCAGTCCACTGCACCCAACTACAAAACAAACAGTACTGTCTGCAAGTTTTTTAATCAGACCACATTCCCTCTATAACCAATAAATCAAAACAGACTCACCATCTGCATTCAGCCAGAGTAATCCATGAAGTGACATGCTCCTTCCTGATCCTCTCTTGTGTGGTGTTTCTCTCCCTTGAGGGCAATGCCTTCTTCTGCTCACTGGCCCCCTGCTCTGCTTTTTCCCCCTGGGGCTGACTCCTCCTCCTCCGATGGCCATTTAATAGAGGTCGGGCTGGGGTGGTGGGTGAGACAACCACATCCCCTCTTCAGCTCCTTCTCAGCAGCCTTACCTCCCCTTCTCAAGAAGGCATCTGCCGCTTCTTGATACCATGGATGTAGCTCTCCCTAGGTGGCTCCTGCCACTCCTCAGTTCCTTCTCCACTCCCACCACCAGTAAGAACATTCTTTGCAAAATAACTGTGTTAATGCACCAGTTAGGCCTATGTATGCTTTGCATTCTACAACCCTAATGTCTGCATTAATGTAGTTTTTTGGTCTCCAGAGTTTTGGCAAATCAGTGGAGAGGTCTTCCTTGGGGGCTATCAACCCCTAATGCTCCTCCCTCCCCTCTGTGGGACCTGTGTGAAGAAAGGAGATCATGTGTGACATTGTTTGCTCTCAGAATGGGGTGAGCATTAGGGTTGACAACTCCCAAAGAAGACCCCACCACTGATTCACCAAGACTCTGAAGACTGAAAACCCTAATGTTTTTTCCTTTTACTGCTAAGGGGGTTGGGGGACATTAGGGTTTGAAACCCTAATGCCACATTTCCCTACTTTTGTGGTATTAAGTTACTATTATTGATGCATTAATGCAGTTTTTTGCAAAGAATTCCCTTGCTTTTTGAGATATTACAATTGTATCCTCATTTTCCTGTGCTCCTATTTCTCCAAAGATGCAGACATGTATGTTGCCATGGAAGAACATGGTCCTTCAGGCCCTACACTTGTATTTCAGGCAAAACAGCAACTAAATTGTCACCATTGCCTTGTTATTACCCCACCTCATGAATGCAGTGCTGAGAATTTTCTTTTTTTAAGGGGGCACAGTGTCCCTAAACACTGCCCATACCTTTCCGGAATCTGCACCCCCACTGCAACCACCATGGCTGCCCACTGCCCTGGCTTACCTCCACAAGGCAGGGCCACTGAGATGACCCACACCCATGGAAAATCATCCAGATTACCAGTGGCATTACCACTGCTGGCAGGACTCCCTGGGCTTTGCCCCATGAGTGGGGCTGCAGAAGTGAGACGACTGGTGGAACACTATCTTGGTAGACACCAGGAGGCATGGTGGGTTAGGCAGGACCAGGGCAGGCATCATATTTGCAATTGTTGGCCATTTTATTTTTTATACTGGCCCCCCTGGGCAAGGCATGCAATGATCTACAGGGGCTGAAGTCCTATGTCTGCCCCACGCCCTCTTAACTGAATGTTCCAGCAGTGTCAAACCCTCCAGCCTCTGCCAGGGGTCAGTAAAGTTCCAGGCAATCTACCCATCCCCCGGAGAAGGAGAGCCATCACTAAGATGCTCAATCCTTCTCCCCCACTAGCTGGCTCCGACTCCTGAGTCCATAGAAACATAGACTTTGATGGCAGATAAGGACTGCGTGGCCCACCTAGTCTGCCCATTTCCCTACCTACAGGATAGGCTGCAGATCCTAGTTAACCAACAGCCTATTTCTTCCTACCCCCCACAAGAATTGCCTTATGTCTGTCCCATGCATTCTTGAATTCTCCCACAGTTTTAGACCCCACAACCTCCTCAAGAAGGTTGTTCCATGCACCCACTACCCTCTCTGTGAAAAAATACTTCCTCACATTGTCCCTGAACCGCCCCCTCTATCTTTAAATTGTGTCCCCTTTTCCTTGCATGTCTCTTTTTCTGAAAGATGCTACTCTCTTGGACTTTGTTGATTCCACTGAGGTACTTAAAAGTTTCTATCATGTCCCCCTTCTCCCTTCTTTCCTGAAGGGTATACATATTAAGCTCCTTTAGTCTCTCCTCATACAGCTTCTCTTGCAGACCCTGCATCATTTTAGTTGCCCTCCTCTGGACTGCCTCTATCCTGTCTATGTCCTTGCAGAGATGGGGTCTCCAGAACTGGATGCAGTACTCCAGATGGAGTCTCACCAACTGTCTGTACAGAGGGATAACAACTTCCTGTTTTCTGCTGGTGATGCCACTCCCTATGCATCCCAGTATACCCCCAGCCCTCCCTACTGCCTTCTCACATTGTTTGCTAAATTTAAGGTCATATGATATGATTACCCCAGGTTCCTTTCTTTTTTTGTTGTTGTTACTACCTCAGCCCCAATTGTGTAATCTTTTCCTGGGTTCTTGTCTCCCAGGTGCATTATTTTGCACTTCTTTGTATTGAATCCTAGCTGCCATACTTCTGACCATTCCTCCAACCTTGCCAAGTCCCTCCTCATCCTTTCTACACTTCCTTGTGTATCAATCCTGTTGCAGATCTTTGTGTCATCTGCAAAGAGGCATACTTTTCCTTTCAGTCCCACTGCAATGTCACTTATAAAGACATTAAAAAAGACTGGACCCAGTACTGAACCCTGCAGTACCCCATTAGTAACCCCTCTTTCTTCAGAGTGGACTTCATTTAAAATTACCTTCTGTGTCCTGTTGTCCAGCCAATGTTTTACCCAGGATACCACCCTGGAACCCACTCCCAGGCTGGTTAATTTGACTATTAATCTTTTGTGTGGGACTGTGTCAAATGTCGTGCTAAAGTCTAGGTAGGCCATGTCCACAGCCCCTCCCTGGTCTACTACTTTGGTCACCCAGTCAAAGAAATCTATTAGATTCGTCTGACATGACCTTCCCACTGTGAAGCCATGCTGCCTTGGGTCCTGTGCCCCACTGGCCTCTAGGTACTCAACAGTTCTTTCCTTCAGAAGTGACTCCATCACTTTCCCTACCACAGAGGTCAAACTGACAGATCTGTAGTTTCCTGCCTCTGTCTTGGTCCCACTTTTGTGAAGGGGAATCATATCCACCTTCCTCCAGTCCTCAGGTACCACACCATCCTCCCATGATTTGTTAAAAACAGTAGTCAGTGGTTTCACTAGTTCTCCTCTTAATTCTTTTTAGAATTATGGTGAATTCCATCAGGCCCCATTGCTTTGTCCACCTTCAGTTTTAGGAGTTCTTACAGAACCCT
Source organism: Neoceratodus forsteri (assembly GCA_016271365.2). Lineage (NCBI taxonomy): Eukaryota > Metazoa > Chordata > Ceratodontiformes > Ceratodontidae > Neoceratodus > Neoceratodus forsteri. The sequence goes on from CM057453.1 coordinate 1,035,863,122, forward strand.
TTCTTCTGTGAAAGGACTGAGATCGATCCCTATCAAGAGTACTTCTGTTAATTGATTAGGCACTTCTCCTCTCTTTTGTGAATACTGAGTTCGTTCAGTATCCCTGCTTTTCACTGTCCCCTCTGCCCACCCCGTTCATTCTATTCGGTCTCACTATCCTCCTTTGTCTTTCTACGCCTCTGATGTACCTGTAAAGGTTTATCCCTTCTTAACAGAGTTGGCTATCTTTTCCTCAGTTTGGGCCTTTGCTATTCTGACTTCCTCCCTGCTTCCTTCTGCCTTAACTGGTACAGCTCTCTGTCCTGCTCCTTCTGTGTTTCCTTATACTTCCTGAATGCTATCTTTTTCTCCCTGACTTTCCCAGCCACCTCTTTTGAGAACCATAGTGGTTTTTTCTTTCTTTTTGATTTGTTTATTTGCTTCACACAAAGGCTTGTTGCCTCAGTGATGGCAGTTTGATGATTCCCCATTGTTGCTCCACTCCTCCTTCTAACCTGCTAGTGCTTTTCTGGGCACTCTCCCATCTTGCCAAAGTCAGCCCTCCCAAAGTCAGTACCCTCACTTTTGTATGGCTTGACTCTGTAGCTGAGTTTAGTGTGAACCACACTGTTTGATGGTCACTTGTTCCCAGATGGCAACCCACTTCTGGTCTGAGATCCTCTCACTGCCCCCAGTTGAGTACGAGGTCTAAGATTGCTCCCTCATGAGTGGATTCTGAAACTAGCTGTCTGAGGCCTGCCACCGGTAGGGCATCGAGAATGGTCCTGCTCTTGGATGTGGCTGCAGCAAATGTGCTCCAGTTAACATCTGGCATATTCAGGTCTCCCATCAATATTATCTCCCCTTTCTCTGCCGTCCTTAGAATGCCTTCTATCATATCCTTGTCCATTCCCTCCCCCTGACATGGGGGTCTTTACACAACCCCTGTGCGGATTGTGGTGCCCTTTCCAGTCTCCAAGGTGACCTCCTCTCCTCCCTGTTTACTCTTTTGTTCAGTTGCTTTTATCCCTTCCTTTACACAGAGAGCTACTCCTCCCCCTCTTCTCCCCTGCCTGTCTCTCCTGTAGGTTATGTACCCTGGTATGTTAACATCCCAGTCATGGTTCTCTGTGTACCATGTTTCTGTGACTGCTACGATATCCAGGCATCCCTCTTCCATCAAGGCCACCAGTTCAGGGAACTTATTGCCCAGACTATGGGCATTGGTACTCATTACCCTCCATTTCCTGATGGCCTTACTCCTTTTTGCCCCATCCCTGTCCTTCTTGCCTTTGTCACTGTCCCCATTTACCCCTGCCCTTCTCCCTATTGACACCTCTATGTTGGTGTTTACCGCACTTACTACTGTGATTTTTTTGGGGGGGCTAGGATTTCCCTGCTCCTTTCCAGTGCCTCCCCCTTGGCTAGTTTAAATGCTTGCCAATGAAGCATTTAAACCTATCACCTAGGATCCTGGTTCCCCTCCTGGACAGATGCAGCCCATCATGCCAGTATAGGCTTGAATCACTCCAGGTGGACCCCCAATCCCCAATGAATTCAAATACCTGAGCTCTGCACCAGTTTTTCAACCACTGATTGAATCCCATGGTGCAGAACACCCTAGCCTCTCTTACGCCATAGATGGGCAGCACCTCCGAGAAGGTTACCGTGCGTGCTACTTGTCTAAGGCCCCTCCCCAATTCCATAAACTCTTTCTGCACTGCTCTAATCCCTTTCTTAGCAAGATCATTTGTCCCTAGGTGGACAATGACACCCTGCTCCCTCCCCTGTGCAGCTGCTCCGGTAATCCTAGGGATTTGCTTCCTCTCCCTCTCCCTCCAAGCCATGGCACCAGGCAGGCACATTACCTCCCTCTCCCCTTCCTCCCCCAGTTCTACCTTCCTAACAATGGAGTCCCCCATCAGGCATTGTTTCCTTCCAATGTGGGGTCCCATGCCACCCTCCTGTGGGTCTCCTTTGTGGAGGTTCCCAGCATCCTCCTTGATCTCCACTGCGGGTGCCTCCATAGAGCAACCACACTTTGCCAGAATGGCATAGGAATTGTGGAGAGGCACAACTGGAGGGATGTGCCTCTGTTCCACCAAGTTCACCCTCCCTGAGCCCACTGTGGTCCAACCACTCCTCTTTCTTGGCAACCTCTGAGGCAATGGCAGTGGCACTGGTGGTCCCTGGATGGAAGAGGAGGTCCCACAAATCCTGGCCAACTCAGCCTGGAGATGAACAACCTCCTCCCTCAGCCCAGAGAGGTGCCTGCAGATGGGACAACTCCGCATTCTCCAGAACGTCTCCCGGATGACTGCTGCTCCACAGCCACTGCACTGCACCATTCCCATCATGTCTTATTTCTGGCCCCTTAATGGTTGTTTGGAATCCTTACTCTTTCCTCTGTTTTTATTTCCTTCTCTCTCTACTTACTTTCTGCCTCTGTGCCCTTTAAGCTCCTGATTGTCCTGTTCTAAGACAAGAAGATCCTATATTTCTCAGTAGACCCCTTACTTGCTCAGAGGCAGACCTCCAGCTGCTAGAGGGGGGTCAGAGAACTACTCTTGCCCTTTTAGGATGGTAGGTCTTTGGTGGCTCTGTGATCACTCACTTCCTGCTCACAGACAGGAAGTTCCTGTTGTCAGTCAAATCTTGTGCCTATAAAAGTAGAACTAGCTTTGGGTGGGAGGGAAGGAGGACAATATAGTCCCAGTAAAGAAGTCCAGTCACACAGCACTCCTTCCTCCTGGTGTCTTCTGCCAAGCTTCTAGCAGAATCTTTCTAAGGCAGTCTTTAAATTTAGCTTTCTTCTAGCTAAGCCACTCTCCCTACTTACTAGATCTTTCTACAATTAATTTAAACTGCACATCCCCAAACCTGGGATGTCAGCACTGCAAGTGGAAGCCTTGCTGTTGTGCTGGTGGGCAGATAATGCTGAGAATTTTCAAATCCCTGCTGAAATGTCATTCCGTGCCACAGCAATGTCATTCTGCACCACAGGTGAGAAAACACATTTTGGCCAGGATTTGAAAAATGACAGATGTCACATTCATGAGGTGATGTAAAAAAATGGCTATGTTGAAAATTTGGGGTGAAAATATTTAAAACTATCAAAGTTATGACAGACCGTAGTAAAATTTCAAGGCAGGCACATAACTTTGCAATTTTTACATATTTTGACTAACAATTTTCAACATAGTTTTCTTATGTCTTATTTCTTACCCTTAAGGAAAGGAGGGATGGGGGATACATGATAGAAACTTTCAAGTACGTCAATGGACTCAACAAAATCCAAGAGGGTAGCGTCTTTCAGAAAAAGAGATTTGCAAGAACAATGAGACACAATTTAAAGACAGAGGGGGGATGGGTCAGTGGCAATGTGAGAAAGTATTTTTTCACAGAGAGGGTGGTGGACACATGGAACAGCCTTTCTGAGGAGGTTGTGGGGTCAAAAACAGTGGGAGAATTCAAGAATGCATGGGACAGACATAAGGCAATTCTGATGGTTGGTAGGAAGAAGTAGGCTGTTGGTTAACTAGGATCTGCAGCTTATCCAATGGGTAGGGAAATGGGCAGACTAGGTGGGCCTCATCTGCTGTCAAAGTCTATGTTTCTTATGATCCCACCTCATGAACAAGGGTGGTGAAAATTTTCATAATCTGCCAAAAAGGTGATTTCACCAAGCAACCACAAAAATCACCTTTCGGCCAGATTTGAGGAATTCCACCACCATTGTGTAACCCTCTTGTTCCCCGGGGTTACTAGAATCCCAATTAGAATCAGTAGCAGGCAGGGAAGACAGCTTGTGAAATGCCAGATAAATGGGTTTCACACTATCACACTCTGTTTTCAGTCTCAGCTGAGCTGGCGTGATGATGTAATTATGGAACTCTCACAGCAGCATAAGCCACATTGTTCAGCTGGCTTTAGAGTGAATTGGAATGTTGAGTTAGTTCTGCAGGAATTTGAGTAGAAGGAGGCTGCAGCTGTTGTGCAGTTCCTCAGTTTTAGCTCTGACAAAGAGCTACCCCTTTTTACGTTCACTTGCGCGCAAGGAACGTTTTGGGACAGTAGCACACTTGGAGGTGTGCCTCTCCCACCCAATGCACTGCTCCCTTGAGCAGGCATGGCAGTCCTGCACCCACTGGTGCAGGAGCTCGATATGACAGCGGTGTTCCTCTGCTTCAAAGGCACGCTGCCATACCAGCGCGCCGCCCCCGCGTCCGCGTGCTGCCTCCCCCCGGCGCATCATGCCACCCCAAAGCTTTGGTGCCATGCTGGGAGCCCACCCCAGCATGGCAAATGTTGCTGATGAGGGTGCCCAATCCCGTCGGCTCCCTCGCCCCTGTGCAGTTTGCCGCCGGGGTTCTAATCCCATCGGCTCCTAGGCCCCAGCCATCTTCTGCCATGCTGGAAGCCCCCCAGTGTGGCAAATGTCCCACGTTGTCTTTTTTATTTTTTACCTGTAAACAAAAACGGTCCTCGCGCGTCTCCCAGCCCCCGCCCACAACCCGCACCCACCCACTGCGCACCCAGCCTTCCCACCCCTCACCCCATACTTACCTCCGGACTCGCGCGACGATCTTCGTGGACTGGAACACGCCTGCACTCTTCAAAGGCGACTGCGAACTGAGGAAATGCCGTAAGCTGTATAATGGGCAACATAGGGGTTTCAACTTTAGTGCATATCTCAGTCATTTTTTGGAATTTTTGCACCAAATTTTCAAAATGGGGTTTTCGGGACCCCTTCTCATGAATGATGTCACTTTCATGGCGTTATTTGGCCTGAAAGGTGATTTCACAGGCACTGCACAGTCACTGCGCAAAATCCTTTCGGCCTTGAATAATGCCATGACAGTGACATCATTCATGAGAAGGGGTCCCAAAAACCCCATGTTGAAAATTTGGTGCAAAAATTCCAAAAATGACTGTTTTATTTAGCGCAGTGCTACGCAGTTCCTACGCAGGCTCGTAAGTTCGGAATTTTCAATATTTTCACTCCAGATTTTCAACATTGCCATTTTATCACATCTTCTTATGAGTTGTACAGCTGTCATTTTTCACATCTTGCCCAAAATGTGTTTAGCCCATGTAACGCACAATGGTGACAGTCGGTGTGCGAAATCAATGTATGGAACACATTAAGAAAATCACAGTGACACTGTTCATGAGCAGAGGTCTTAAAATGGCTATGTTGAAAATTTAGTGAAATATTCCTAAAAATGACTGTTTTACGAGCGTGCGTTGCGCAGTTCCTACGCACGTTCGTACGTTTGCAAATTTTCAATATTTGCACTCCAGATTTTCAACATTGCCATTTTACCACACCTCCTCATGAGCAGTACAACTGTCATTTTTCACATCCTGCCCAAAATGTGTTTTTGCCCATGTAGTGCACAGTGACGCAGTCGGTGTGCGAACTCAATGTATGGGACACATTAAGAAAATCACAGTGACACTGATCATGAGCAGAGGTCTTAAAATGGATGTGCTGAAAATTTGGTGAAAAAATTCCTAAAAATTACTGTTTTATGACTCTGCGTTGAGCAGTTCCTACACATGTTCGTAAGTTTGCAAATTTTCAATATTTTCACTCCAGATTTTCAACATTGCCATTTTACCACATCTCCTTATGAGCACTGCAGCTGTCATTTTTCACATCTTGCCCAAAATGTGTTTCCGCCCATGTAGCGCACAATGGCACAGTCAGTGTGCGAACTCAGTGTATGGGACACATTAAGAAAATCACAGTGTCACTGTTCATGAGCAGAGATCTTAAAATGGCTATGTTGAACATTTGGCGAAAAAATTCCTACAAATAACTGTTTTACAAGCATGCGTTGTGCAGTTCCTACGCACGCTCATAAGTTTGCCAATTTCCAATATTTTCACTCCAGATTTTCAACATTGCCATTTTACCACACCTCCTTATGAGCAGTACAGCTGTCATTTTTCATATCCTGCCCAAAACGTCTTTCCGCCCATGTAGTGCACAATGGCGCAGTCGGTGTGCGAAATCAATGTATGGGACACAGTAAGAAAATCACAGTGACACTGTTCATTAGCAGAGGTTTTAAAATGGCAATGTTGAAAATTTGGTGAAAAAAATCCTACAAATGACTTTGTTTCTGATGACCGTTGCACAGTTCCCACGCACGCATTCGTGAGGTTAACGATTTTCAATATTTCCACTCCAGATTTTCAACTTTGCCATTTTACCACACTTCCTTATGAGCAGTACAGCTGTCATTTTACATCCTGCCCAAAACGTGTTTCCGCCTATGTAGCACACAATGGGGGTAATAACAAGGTCATGCTGACAATTTATTGTGCAAATACCAGCAATCGCACAGGGCATTAGGGTAAAGCACCATACATGCCAAACACCACTGCAAATACCTGCAAGCGAACGTTTGGCATTGACAAATGCTTGTTGTTTTTGTGGTAGTTTGTTCTCACCCTAGAAGAAGAACAAAGAAGACATTTTTTGAAGTGGTGGAGACCTGTGCCAGCAAGGTTTCTTTGCCCCATCCCAGGAGGGATGGGGGCGAACTCCAGGATTCAGGAGCAATCCCCTTGATCCACTTGTTGCTGAAGCTGACTTGTACATCTTCATTTGTTGTGAGTACAATTTCTCTGTGTAAGCTCAGGTACATCTGCAATACCTAGGGGTGAATTTCTCTGACAAAGGGACTCTGTCACCTAGACTATCTGTTTTAAAAGAGTCTGCCTATGTTGGAGTCCGGTATGTGACCGTTCAAGTACATAATTTTTAACTTCTGACACCTCAGAGGTGTGTGTGTAGTATGTTAAGTGTGAAATACATTTCAAGACAGCATCTAGATTTCTACAGTTGTGTGGTGTTATTAACCAGATGAATGTCCGAGTATAAGCTTGGAAGCAAATGATGGGAGACCCCCCCACTTGGAGTATAATGGGTTCTGAAGGGCACGTATTACTTTTTCTTCAGTGCAACTGGCCAATGCCTGAGAAAAGTGTTCACCCCTGGATGTGGGTTGTTTTCTCTCAGTTTACCCCATTATAGTGGGTTCTGGAAGTTCTGAGCCTGTATGTGCTCCTTTGTGGTCATGTGTACCACCTTCATTTCCTCATGAAATATGGGAAAGTGTCCTAGTACTGGCCGTGTGTGCCTAGTCGATGGGAAATGTACCAGTACCTGACCATGTGTGCCAATCTCCATTTCAGAACCAGAGTGTTCACTGTTTTGTGTTTCTTCTTCCTATGTTAAATGGGAATTCAGGAATTTCTGTACCCTGGAGAATCTGCAATACCAGTATGTGTAGCCCCGTGGGGGTCCATCCTCGCTTTGTGATTATTCCTACTTTGTTACATGAATAAAAGCCACACTCTAGAATCCCAACCTGGTTTGGACAGTATTGTTATTGCTTCCCCTGTGTCTGGATTTACTTGGGTGCTCCTGTCCAGCAGTGCAAACCTAGCATAACTGTGAGCAAATGTTTTCTCTCAGGGACCTGGGTTGCTGGCCATGGCAAATGGTTCCACCAGGTGTGTGCCAGGTAGTTACCACACTTGGTTGACTGTTTTTGTATAACAGTCTGGGCCACTGAGTCTAATGGTGGCCATCCTTCTCTCCTTTTATGTTTTGTATTAGTTATGTAACCCCCCACCCCTCTCTGTTGCCCCTAGATGTTTGTGGTGAGAGGAGAAGCCCTGCTAGTTAGACAAGGGGGGCCGGTGGGGGGGGGTTACAATTGTTCATGAGGTGGGGTCTCCAAAATGCCATGTAGAATATTAGGTGTCACAATATGCAAAAAATGGCTAAGTTATGTATCAACATTGAGAACCCCTATTGAAATACATTGAACTACACTTATCTAGTTTCCTGTTCCTGTTCGGAGAGTGGGTCTTTGCCCTGTGACCTGTTCAACTGAGTGATGGTGTAGGAGAGTACTGGGGTGTGTATGGTGGTGGGTGCTGAGTGGGAGGTAGGGGGTCAGATCAGTGAGGGACCTTTTATAATCAGGTCAAAAAATAAAACAAAACAAAACAAAAGAAAAACATCGAGGGATGGTTTTCTGTATTTCAGACCAGGACGGCAATAGGAGGGTGAGGGGGTGCCACTAGGTACCAGAGAAAAAAAAAAACAATGATGGAAAAGGCAATTGTAGGGTGGGGGTGCCACTAGACACCAGGGAAAGATAAAAAATGATGGGACAGCAATTGAAGGGTGGGGGGTACCACTAGGCACCAGAGAAAGATAAATTATGGGGACAGTGATCAGAGGGTGGTGGGTGCTGCTAGACACCAGGGAAAGATAAAACTATTACAGGGACAATGATAGGAGGGTGGGGGAGTGCTATTAGTCAATGGGGCAACATTACTTACAGAAAGGGACAGGAAAGGGGACACCCCTAGACACCAGGGAAACAGCGGATCACTGCTGTCACTGCAGCCCGCAGTATGAGTTCCAGCTGTGGCTGCAGAAGTCAAGAAAGTCCCGCTATTGTCATACAGAAAACATGGGTAATAACCTCCTCTTGCTAAGTTAGCCACCCTAGTTTTTGGGTGCCCTGAAAAGGTATTTATGACAATTCTAAACACAAACAAACTCCAGAATCTAACTAAACAGGTCCAGTTTAGCTAGGTTCAGGTGTTTATTTAAAAAAGAATACATAATTTGATTGTACTTTTACTGTATATAAGTTTAAAACAGTAAAAAGAAAATGGCGGCCATCTCAAGTGGGTTTTCCCCTAAGGCAAGTGAATCATGCATACGACCACCCACTTTATTTTTTTGTACCTTTTGAGATCAATATTTCTCTGCACACAATCAGTAAATCACCACCTTTTAACTCTTGCATTTTTTATCGATTGAACAGTTTTTTAATCAGTCGAAATTGAATGTTATCCCAAAAATTGTTATAATTCAAAAACTATATAATATTTTTTTCACCAAACCATCCAAAGGCACACCCTTGGCACAGGCCCCATCATCCCATAACATTTCATGAAGAAATTCCATGTCATCTAGGCTGTAGGTGAGAGCAAAAATACCCAATGTTAAGTAAAGGGAACAAAATGTAGATTTTTTTTACTTTTTTGATGCTCCGTGTCTTGAAAACCATACAAGATGCTGTCACGAAACTTTTCACATCTTTGGACTAGGACAGCCTGACCATGCATACCAAATTTTGTGCTTGCATCGATAGACATAGTATTCATTGCCCACTGTTAACTGCACACAGTGTGACGCACCCCTAGATCTGATTACAAGGCTGGTTAAAAGGGGATGTCTGGTAGCTTGGTCAATCTGATTTGTACAAAGATCTGCATATCCATGATGCCTTCCGCTGGGAATGAGCTGAAGCACTACAGTATGTGAGTGCGAGACATACACAAAAAGTAATCAGTTTGAGTCTCAGGGTGAGAGATCGAACCGCAAACATACTGTAGAACAGGTAATTGTCACCTAAGCTTTACTTCATGGGACCAGCTCTTTTAAACATAATGCACAAAGCAGAATTCATGCTCTGAGACCTAGTACTTGAATTAAACTCAGGATTGGGGTACTGTGAGCTCTGATGGTGTACACTGTACTGCAGCCACTAACTCTATTAATGACCTAGTCAGCACTGTTCACATCTTTCATTTATGATGACAATTAATTAAACGCATTACTCTATTTGTATCTTACTAGAGACTGCAGATCCTATCTACTAGAAACTTGGATTGAGAAGCTGTTATAGCAACCCATCCACCTGCCTTCCTGTCTGCCCACCAGACACTGAGCTCAAAAAGTGTCTCCTTAAATAACAACTTTTTATTTAAATAAAATAAACTCTTAGTTCCTGTTTCTTAGTGGATGTGCAGATAGCTCGAGAGAGATCATGATAGCCTACCCGCTTGCTAGAGAATAAGCAGCTATTATTTTTTTTTTTTTATTTGCCCTTTTTCCTGGCAGGACCACCGGCTACATCCTCAGCCCTGGTCATGGCCCCCGGAGACCTCTACCACCGCCTATAGCTGCAGAGGACCCTCGGTCACCCCCGGCTTGCCCCCGGAGGGTGGGGCCGCGAGCCACCTTCGTGACCCTGGAACTGTGACTGGTTGGGGTCCCACAGCAGTGGTGGCAATACGAGGCTCTCCAGGAGGGCTTCATCCATCAGTGGTCCTGCCCGCCATCTTTTCCTCCTTGTTTCTCCCCATAGGAGGCGGGGCCGTGCAATGGCGAGCGTCTGCCCGCCTCCTCCTCCCCGTCAGCGTCGGCTACGTGAGGACTCCCGGCCTCCTTGGAAGTCCCAGTGCTCAGCGCTACCCACCCTCCCCTGGAGAAGGAGGCTGTCCAGCGGGCGCTTCGATCCTACTCCCCGGCCGGCCTCAATGGCCGGGTCCGTTCCCGAACCGGGTCGCCCGGCGTGTAGCGAAATCCCACCGCTGCGCCAGCAGGCCAACAATAAGCAGCTATTATGCTAACACACCGACCCACACACAGAGAAGAACTTTCTCTAACCTGAATGGAGATGGAATGCAGGAGGAAAGTTGAAGCAGTTAGGAAGGGAAGTTTGTCCAAACTATGGGGCTATTAGGGAGTGCGGTTAGGAAATAAAGTTGGTTCAGTGTTTGGGGTGGATGTCTTTGGTGGGAGTGGGCAGATGCCTCTGGCAAGTGAAGGCAGCACAGGCTAGTGAATGACTGCAAGTGAGTTGCAAATGAGATCTACATTTAAACACTGCACTTTTCAGTCAAATCTGGTTCTGCTGCCACTAGCATTGACCAAGCAGCCCCCCGACTGCCTAATAATGCTGAATGCTGTTTTTTTATTTGCTTTCACTAAAGATATACTAGTGCATTATACTTAAAGAGCCACTGATGCCTCAAGAAGAACTTTGCAAAACATATTTGGACACAAAGCAGCTTTACATTTCTCATTCACTTTGTATTTCTTATCCCCATTATTTATTAATGAGGTAATATGCATGAAAACAGGATTGCTGTTCCCTTGCGGGTTCATCAGCTTCGATTGCTTCTTCTCAAACTGATGTCATAATACTATGCTTGTGACATCACATTTGTTTCCATGGCAACAGACTGTGATGTCACAACACAGCATTAGGATTTCAAGTAGGGAATAAGCTATAGAGGCAGATGAACTCTAAGGGACACAGATCTTCTTTTTGTGGGAATGTCTTTACTAATAACATTTCTGTAGAAATATATAGAAAATTTATAAAAGAACAGCTGAACTGTGTCTGAACATTATGTTTGTTTAAGTTTTCCTAAAGGCGCCAGCTACTCTTTAATGGTTGCATTATTTCTGTGCATGTTACTTACCCGTGAACATACAGTAGCAACATTAAGTTGACAATAACCATTATCTGTTCCACAGCATTTGGCATTCACACCCAGCTCCACTGACCCAGAGGTAAGATTGCAAAAGTGGACAACAGTGGCTGAAGATGCCCACCACTGCCTACTTAGCCAGTGGAGTCAATGTCCCAGAGCAGGAAGAGCTCTAAACTCTGCACGTGGCCCTCCACCTCAGCTGGCAGAAGCACCACCACCACTGAAACCCCCATCGCTCAATGAACTGTGAGAGACACTGAGCCAGCAGCCATTGTAAAATCCCAACTCTGGTAGCCAAAGGCCTGTCCCAGCTCAGAAGACCCTTAAATGGTTCCCGCTCCAGCATTGTAATGCCAAGTCTCGGTGAAGTCTGTAACCATGCCACCCTAACCCTGTATGTAGGCCAGGGCTTGCTGCATTGGCAAGCACTATTGGCCATTGCTTACTGCAATTTCCTGCTACTACTGCAAGAGGCACTCTGAGTCCAGAAAGTGCCAGGCAGTCTTGGTCCTGAATACTTATCTGAATTCAGTAAGTACTGGTGCCCACACCTCAGAAAGGACATTAACCTGCTGGAGAAGGTCCAGAGGAGGGCTACAAAGATGATAGCTGGTCAGCAGGGTAAGGCGTATGAGAAGAGGTTGAGAGCACTGAACATGTACTCCCTGGAAGACAGGAAAGAGAAAGGGGACATGATTGGGACCTTCAAGTATTTGAAATGGATAAATAAGGTTGATAAGGAGAGTCACTTTAAGCTGAGTGGCAACCATAACGTGAGGAGGTACAGTCTTAAGCTGGAGGGTGGGAGGTTTAGGAGGGCCGTCAGGAAGCACTTCTTCACAGAGAGAGTGGTGAACACTTGGAATGCACTGACAGAAGAGGTCATCTCGTTGAAGACAGTGGGCCACTTTAAGTGAGGCTAGGCTAGGAATGGGGGGAAGTAAGGATCATGGGTAGGAAGAACGGAAGTATTGGGGCAGGAAGGCAGGGACAGTAGCTCAAGCTGTGGACCTTGCAACATGAGCAGACTTCATAGACCAAATGGCCTTCTTCTGCTGGCTTCTTCATATGTTCATATGTAAGTCCAGGGTCAGGCTGGGTAACCTGGAAATGGCGTCACGGATGCCTTGGTAATGACAGCAGTGTGACAGGGAGCTCCCCTGTCTGATAATTAAAGGACCAGTACTGAATCTTTTTTCCCCTCTTTCCCCTCCCTTTCTGTCTTGTGTTTGTTGCAACAGCATCCCTAATTTCTATCTAGTTTCTATTTTTCACTACAAGTTGGCCACCTGTAGAATATTTTATGCTATGCTTTCTACTTTTATTCTTTTTTTCCTGAAACTGATCACAAAAGGCTGCAAAGAATTGCAGCAAATAGACAGACTTGCCTGGCTGGACCCATTTGTTATGTTTGCTTGCATGCATGTGCAAGAAACATAGTGCCACCATATGAGTTTTCATAGGTGTGGCACCCCAGCTTCCAATGCCCTGAGCGTTTTTGCATTGTGTGGCCACACCACACCAATGAACAAGCTGTCTATGATAGCAGTTTAGATGCAGTGGAGTACAGTTGAAAGAGAATAACCGCTACACTCAGCCGTGGTAATGTGTAAACAATTTGCATTTTGCTGTGCCGTCAGCAGTATGCAAATTGCCTACATATCACCACCTTAGCAGTCACTGTCTTTCAACTGTATGCCACTGCACCTCCCATCAGCATGATGCGCCCCCCCAATTTTTTGTGTGCTGAGGGGGTGCCCAATCCCCCTCGACACATGCACACTCCCACCGCAAGCACACTGTATGTCCAACAGGGTGCCCAATCCCCGTTGGCTCCAGTGCCCCCTCAAAAAACAAACTTCAAGGTGCCATGCTGGCAGCCTACCTCAGCATGGCAAAAGTCCTGCATCATCATGTGCTCCCCCTGCACCGCAGTATGGCCAATGTGGGGTGCCCAATCCCCGTGGCTCCACACCTTTAAACAAACTTCCTGGTGCGATGCTGGGAGCCCACCCCAGCATGGCAAAAGTCCTGTATCGTCTTTTCAAAAAAAAAAACAACAACCTGTAACAAAAGAAAAAGGTCCATCATTGACTGTCTTGCCCCTCTCCCCAACCTGCACCCACCCTCTGCGCATCCAGCCACACCCCCTCTCACACCATACTTACCTCCGGAGGCTGGCGCAATGATCTTCGGTGGACCGGGAACATGTCTGCACTCTTCAAAGCTAACTGCGAACTGAAGAAATGCCGATAAGCTGTATGATGGCATAAATAGGGTTTTTTTCAAGTTTGTTTCATATCTTGGTCATTTTTTTGAATTTTTGCACCAAATTTTCAACATGGGGTTCTAAGGACCCCATCTCATGAATTCAGTCATTGTCATCTGGTTATTCCATCCTGAAAGGTGATTTCGTGGTCACTGCACGGAATCACCTTTCTGGACTGATTAACAAAACTACAGTGTCACTGTTCATGAGATGGACTCTCAAAAAGCCCATGTTGTAAATTTGGTGGAAAAGATTCCCCAAAATGGCTGTTTTAAGAGTGTGCATTACGCAGTTTCCACGCTCACTCACAAGTTTGCAAATTTGTAATATTTTCACTCCAGATTTTCAACATTGGCATTTTTTACACCTCCTTATGAACAGTACAGCTGTCATTTTTCACATCCTGGTTGAAATGCTTTTTTGCACTTCCATTGCAGAATAACACGGTTGCTGTGGAAATCAGTGTTCAGGACAGATTAAAAAAATCACAGTGGCACTGTTCATGAGGAGAGGTCCTAAAATGCCTATGTTGAAAATTTGGTGACAAAAAGTCCATAAAATGACTGTATTACAAGTGTGCATTGTGCAGTTTCTACGCACCCTCATAACTTCATGAATTTGTAATATTTTCACTCCAGATTTTCAACATTGGCATTTTTCCCCACATCCTTATGAACAGTACAGCTGCCATTTTTCACATCCTAGCAGAAATATATTTTCACACTTCTGGTGCAGAATAGTGCAGTCTCTGTGGGAAATCAGTGTTTGGATCAGATTAAGAAAGTTACAGTTACACTGTTCATGAGCAGAGGTCCCAAAATACCTATATTGAAAATCTGGTGCAAAAAATCCCACAATAATTGCGTTACGGGTGTGCATTGCGCAGTTTCTATGCACGTTCATGATTCACCAGTTTTTTATATTTTCACTCCAGATTTTCAACATTACCATTTTTTTACACCTCCTCATGAAAAGTGCAGCTGTCATTTTTCACATTGTGTTCAAAATGTGTTTTCGCACCTGTGGCGCAAATGGTGCAATCACTGTGCAAAATCACCTTTCGGCTAACAAACTGATAGTATCACTGTTCATGTAGTGGGATCAAAAAAAGCCCATGTTGAAAACCTGAAGTAAAAATACCAAGAAATGCCCAGGGCATTAGGGTTTCCCACCATAATGCCCTACCCTGTAGGGACTGACGGGCATCAGGGGGTGTGACTTGGGATTGTCGACAGTAATGCTCACGCCATTCCACCCCCAACCCCACCCTGCAGCCAGTGACAGGCATTGAAGTGTGCCTTGGACTCTTTGGCCCCAGAGTTCACACCATTCTCCCATACTGCACTCATTTCAGCATATTTCCTTATGGAATGAGGTGAGTGTAAAGCCCGAACACTCCAAGGCACACCTCAACAATTGTCAGTGACTGCAGGGTAGGGTGAGGTGAAATGTCATGACTGTTATGGGTGACAACCCAAATGCACACCCCAATGCCTGTCCATCTCTGCATGGTGGGGGTGGAGTTGGCATCAGTTCAATATATCACTGCCATTTCTACAGTGTACTGCATCTGTTTAACTCCTGCACTTCCACTGTTAATGCCAGCAAGCAAACATTTGGCATTGACAAATGCTTGTTATATGTGAGCTGATGCTGGAAATGGCAAGGAAGCTGTTTGTTATGAAGAATTAGTGAGGTTTCCCTGAGCTAATGGGGACTGAAATAAATGGGGTAGTTATCTGCTCACAATGACGTGTAACCCAAAGATAAAGAGCCGCTCTGTTTACACAAAACTTTTGTCCAGTTACGAAATGAAAATAAAAAGGAGTCCAATATGTTGGAGTTCCTCTTTGATAATATACAACAAGAAATAAAGGGAATAATATATTTTCTTTATGCAAACTTCCCTTCTAAGTAATTATGTGACCATGCTGAGTGGCTGCCTTAGAAATAAACATATTCTTGCACCCCCTGCAGCCACTCACATTAACAAGAACAACTAAGAAGAAAAAAATATTGCATGAAATGTTTAGCAGCAGTAAAAGTATTGTTAAATGTTTGTTAATGTTGAGAGGGTGGAAAGGGAGTGATCACATCCTTTAACACCCTGTGCAACATTTGTTCAGGTTATGCAGCATAAGTTCTGTTGAGGTTCCTTACAAGCTAAAGTTGGTAGTCTGGTGGCTAAGGAAAAGCAGGCCCAAAATCCAACTGTTATTTCTGTAAGGGTCCTTCTTAGGGGCAGGCAGCCCAGATAGACAGCCTGTTTATACTAGGGACAGAAATGTGATGCCATGAAAGAAGGCAGGGCTTATTTATTTATTTCAAAAGTTTCACCAGGAGAGACATACTGAGCCATAAACAACTAATTTCCAGAAGCGCCTTGGGGGAGAAGGGAGAGGGAGAAATACATATCCATACAGCGTAAAAATATTTACAGAGAATGTACATTCATATTAAGTCACACTTTTATACAATATATCATAAATTAACCTCAAGTAATATGCACTGAATGTACAAAAGCATATACATAGGAATTATTTTACAGAAAATGCAGCAACAGCAGTAAATAACATTTGCCTACAAGAATAGGGGATGAACCAGGTTAGTGAAAGTGGCTAAAGGGAGTCTAGCAATGGGCGAAGAGTAGAGAGGGGGAGAAAAGGTAAGGTAGATCATAGGAAGGAGACAAGGGAGATCCAGAATTAGGGTGGGTAGGTAGAGGAGGTAAAGGAATGGGGGAGGAGGGAGGAGGTGGAGGGAGATATGTAGTATAAAAGTCCGAGGGGTGGGGAGAGAAAGGGGGTGGAGAGCCAAGAAGAGGAATGTATAGGGGTAATAACGGGGGGGTTGAGTCAGGGACAGTTACTGGAGAGGGTGGAGTAGTTGCGTATAAGACTGGAGAAGAAGCGGATGGAGGTAGCAGAACGAATAGGGTCAGGGAGGGAGTTCCAGAGTTTGGGAAGGTGGAAAGAGAAAGCAGCTTGCCCAGCCAAGGTCTGCCTGGACAGGAGAGTTAGAGAGCAGAGGTTAGAGATGTGGAGAGAGTAGGAGAGGTTTGAAGGGGAGGGGAGAAGAGAAGAGACACAAGGTAGGATGGGAGGGAACCCAGTCAGTACTTAGCAATAAGGAAGGAGCAATGAACAAGCTGTCTGGCTTCAGGGGAAGGAAAGGAGAGAGAGGTGTAGAGGTGGCAGTGTTGGGTCGGGGGGGGCAATCCAGGGTAAACCTACAGAAGGAGTGGAAGAGTGGATCCAGTCTGGCCAAGGTGGACTTGGGAGCACTAGCATAGATAGTGTCACCTTAGTCAAAGAGGGGAAGAATCATTCTCTGCACAATGGCTCTGTGGGCCGGCAGAGAAATGCACCCTCGGTTCCTATACAGTGCACCAAGTTTAGGGTGAAGCTTTTTGTGTAAGTAGCCCACAAGAGCAGAGAAGTCTAGGTGACTGTTGAGCCAGACTCCTAGGTACTTGAAAGCTGTGACGTTTTCAAGGCTAGTCCCATCCAGAGCATGGAAGGAGGGCAGGACTGGCAGTTTAGAGAGTTTTTGTCTAGTACCAAAAGTCAGAGAGACAGTTCTGGATATTGGTGAAAGACAGCTGCAGTCTGCTTGTCAGGTCTGGTACGGAGGAGCCTGAGGCAAATCTAACATTGTCATCAGCATACATGTTTATGGATGCAGATATACATGTACATGCAGAGGAGAGGGAATTTAGAAAGATGGAGAAGAGGATGGGTCTGAGTGCTGAGCCTTGGGGGACACCAGTGTGGATGGGGGGAGGGTGACAGGGACTTGCCAATTTAGGCAGCTTGAGTTCTGCTCATGCGGTAGGAATTGAACCAATCTGTGGCTTGAGTAGAGAACCCAGCAACAGAGAGCTGGGTTAGGAGGAGGGTGTGGGCTACAGTGTTGAAGACTTTGACCAGATCAACAAAAGATAGCAGAGGAAACCAGGCCCTGGTCCATACCTGTCAGGATGGCATCAGTGAGCCTGAGGATGGAGGTAGATGTGGAGTGAGATCTATGGAAACCAGACTGGAAAGGGGTGAGGAAGGAAGAGGAGTCAAGAAATGTGGAGAGTTGAGAGAGTACCACGTGCTCTTAAAGTTTGGCAAGGGTAGGGAGAAGAGAAATAGGGCAATAGTTGTGCAGAACTAAGGGGTCACCACCCTTAGGGAGGGGAAAGACAGTGGCTGGTTTCCAGGAAGAGGGAACTGAAGCCAGAGAGAAAGAGAGGTTGAGAAGTAGAGCAATAAAATGGTAAATAGCAGCGGCAGAGAGGTGTAAGAGCTTTGGATCTAGACCATCTGGACTAGTACCCTTTGTAGGGTTAGAGCAAGTAGGGCTTTAAGAGCTTCAGCAGGTGTAACAGTGGAGAAAGAGAAGGAGGAAGGCAGAGGGTGATGACGCGGGGGAGGAGAGAGAGAGATGAGGGGGAGGGGGAAGGAAAGGGAGGAGGGTGGAGGCACAGGTGGTAAAAAGTTGTTAAATACAGCAGCAACAACAGAGGGTTCAGAGATGGTGGCCCCACTCACCTTAAGGGAAGGGGGACAGACTGGGTGGGAGGGGAGAAAAGGGAGTGAATGACCGTCCAAAATTTGGATGGGTGGTTAATTTTGTTTTGGAAGGTGGAAGTAAAATAATCAGCGTTGGTGAATTTAGTTGCCCTGATGCAGGCATTATGTAAAGTTTAATATCTGTGGTAATCAACAGGGGACCCAGAAGATTTGTGAATTTTCCAGGCCTGATCATTTGCCTGCAAGCAGGCTAGTAGCTCAGCACAGATCCAGGGGAGGTGACAGCCTCAAACCTTGGTTTTCTTAAGTGGAGGGTGATGATCCCAAATGGACATGAAGCATGTTGAAAAGAAGTTTAATGTGGAGTCCTTGGAGCTGGCAGTGTATATAGGTGACCAGTCTGTAGCTGCTAGAGTCTCATGAAGTGAGGAGATGTCCAAGGACCGGAAAGAGCGAATCTGGATGAATATGGGTGGGGCTTTGGGGCGGTGAACCTTGTGAATGCAGTACATCATATGGTAGTCAGAGAGGGCACCTTGGAGTGTGCCCAATGCAGTAATTTTATGGGTGTGTGAGGTGAAGGCCCAGTCCAGAACAGTGTGGTTTAATGTTTAGGGTTCAAGTGAGTAGGATCAGAGATTAGTTGGA
Organism: Neoceratodus forsteri; assembly: GCA_016271365.2. Taxonomy (NCBI): domain Eukaryota; kingdom Metazoa; phylum Chordata; order Ceratodontiformes; family Ceratodontidae; genus Neoceratodus; species Neoceratodus forsteri. The sequence continues at coordinate 1,035,881,866 of CM057453.1, forward strand.
AGAGGTTATGGGATTTGATGTTATCGCAGTGTTTGGTATTAGAAGGGGATAGTCAATTTTTATTAGTCCCCAAAAATGAGGAATTCCCTGGTGGAGGCATGAGAAGAGACAGTGGAGAGAAGTTCAGTAATAGTGGAAGGAGTTATACCAGGGCAGCAATATACACCAGCAACAATGATGTGGAGGGAGAAGGGAGGGAGATTTTGATGAGGAGAAGTTCATAGGCGGAAGGGGAAAAATAGAGATAATAGGAACATACTGTAAGGCAGAGAAAAGATACATGGCCACTCCACAACCCCTGGTAGCAAGGTCTTGATGAGTTAGGGAATAGCCAGGGATGACCACTGCTGAGTCAGAAATCTTGTGGGAGAGCCAGGATTCAGAAAGTAGTATGTCAGAATTGAGGTTGACCATGAGAGGTTGCAATAAGTCAACTTTAGGAAGAAGACTATGGATGTTAAGATGAGCAAGACTTAGTCCCTTACAGAAATTTGAGAAAGGGGGGGGGCTGCTGGGCAGGGATTGGTCTCAACATCACCAGCAAACAGTAGCAGGATGAAAATAAGAAGGTTAGTTGGAGTGGAGGGGCGTTTGCATAGTAGGTGAGATAGGGTGTGATGTCTAGGAAGAGAGCAGGGGGGAGAGGTGAGAAGGAGTCATAGGGTAGTCAGATGAAGGTTAGAAGAGGGGAGCAGAGAACAATGAGGAGGCCAGGGCGAGTGGGAGGGAATATGACAGCTTGAGTTTGGGAGGGTGGGGGAAATTATGGGGGGGAAGGGTAAGAGAATATAGGGAGAGGAGGGGGTGAGAGGGCGGTAGTGAGGTAAGGGTGAATAGGAGTGGGAGTAGGAAAAGAGTGAGGTTTAGCATAATCAAGCAGAAGAGAGGCAGGAGAAGGAAGAAAGTGTAGCTACTTTAGTTATAAAATGGAATTAGCCTGCAAAATAAGATACAGGCCCAGTTTCTAGCCCAGGTTTAATAACTGGGAAAAACAAGAAGTGACAGATTGGAGCACTCCCTAAATAGCAGCGCAATGGGTAGGCACAGAGAAGAATAACAATTCAGGCTGAGGTAAGATAATAGTTTAGGAGCCTCATGATAGTGTGTCAGCACAGAGGTTGTTTGACACAGGGCCAGTTGGAGGTGGTGGTGGTGGGGGTGTAATTAGTGTATAGAAGCAGATGGGGGATCAGGGAATTAGTGGTTCTAAACATTACTAAAAAGTGTAGATTAGGTTAAAGTTGGTAGTAATGAAAGAGGGATGAGGGCAGATGTGAATGTGGGGGGGGGAGTAACAGATGTTGTTTAGAGGGGCTAAACCAGTTATGAGGATAAAACTGTTTATTATGCTTATGGAAGAAAATTATGTTATAACTGTTATTCCTATCAATAAAGCAATATGTTAATTTGTGTTTAGCATGGGTGTTAGTAATAAAATGCCCTCCTGGATGCCTTTACATGTAAAAATATGACAATGGATGGGTCATATGGTCATGATGTCACTGGGTGACAGGTATAAAAGTCTGCCTCCTGACAGACTTGTGAGATAGATTGGTCAGTGGAGAGCTGACTGTTGGAGGAAGCATCGAGGTGTGCGTGCAAGTTTTCATACACTAGGAATTCTGTTGGCTGAAGCTAAGCCTAATAATAGTACACTGAAGGAAAAGTGTACTGTTCTTGGAACTGAGAGACTAACCACTGATTTTTTTCTGTATATATATTTTTTATTTGTATTTATGTTTTTGTTTTGGTAACATAAATATTGCAAAGTGCATTTTACAGTAAATTACTGTGTCTGTGCATCTGTCTAACCCACACCCCATCACACTGAAGTCAGAAGTGTGATACTGGTGCGTTTAGCCTGGGAGAAAGACACTACCAGGGATACCACCCTGATATCCAGGCATATGCTACAGGAGGAAACATAGCAGCCAGACAAACATGTGGTGTACCAATCATCTGTACTGATCAGAGCAATGGTGGACAAGATGGGAGAGAAACCATTGCCAGGACTGGACCTAGGAGCCAAATGCAAAACCAAGCTGGTGCACGAGGAGGAACTACAGTGTGATCGAGGCAGACCGGAGGTGTGAGATGACACCCAGGAGATGGAGAGCCTAATGGGAGTGATCCAATGGTTAAGTGGTCGGAGGCTAGAGGCAGAATGACTCCATCGAAAGGCAAAACACTGGTGCCAGGTGTTGAGTGAGAGGCCCCAGCCGGAATGTTTAGATACAAAAGCAGAGGAGAACAGCTCTTGGGCTCACCTGGAGGAGGACTCCATGTCTGATCAGGACATTCTCTTGCTGCCCGAATTCCCAGGATGCTATCTACTGGAGGCTGGAGATGTCGACGTGGAACCTATGTGTGAGGCCCCAGGTAAGACTGGGATTGGTAATAATGTACTGGAGTTGAAGACTTTAATCAAGTCAGAAGAATCCTGTGTAGCCGCTGAAGAGACTTTTTCATGTACTGTACAATCTGTATCATTGACAGTGAGCAAGACAGTATTGATTGGGGTAGACTGCAAGCTGATGTGCTGCGGTGGTCAAACTATTTCAATATGTAAAGGTGCAAGAAAGTATCCAGGTTAATGGTGGAATAGGGATAAAGCCATTTTCAAGGTATGACATAAAAAAGGGTATTCTGTAGCCCACGAGACCCAGTCCCTGTACCAAAAGAATGGATGCCCAGGTAGTGGTGCCTGAGGCCTATCACCAGCAGGTGATGGAGGCTGCACACTCCAGTTCTTATGGGCAATTGAGTCATGGCAGTGTGTTAGCTCAGCTTACACCTTCGAACTACTGGCCTGGTATGTACAGACAGGTTGTGACCTATGTTAGAATCTGTCCACTGTGCAATGTAGTGGAGGTTCCTGCTGGGTGCAGAAGAAATCTGTTCAGTACGGGGTACTGGTTTATGAGGAGTGGAAAGAGAGAGTCCTAAAGGGAAGGGGTCATTATTGAAAGAACTGGCGCCCTCGGAATAAGGGAAAACTCCTGTCTAGATTACAGGGTACCAAATGGTAACCATCTTTGGTACTGTCTATTCTCAGATTGCTGAGGGGATCTCTATATTTCAAAATAATGTTTAAAAGGACAGTAAGACACTCAAGAGGAAATTAGGAATGTGGTGTTCTATGATAGGTGGAATATAGCATGTGAGGTTCCTTGGTTTCTTGTCTGTTTTGAAGAAACCCACATGGGGATGAATGAGCAATGGTTTGGGGGTCATGAGTCAGGAAAGGACAAAATGGGGGAGTAGAAGCTTCTATTGCTCCTTCACACATTCCTGCAGACACTTTTTGGTAGAAGGAATGCAATGGTCCTTTCTTGAAAAGACAAAGTGTAGTATGTTAGGTCAGGGGAGCAGACCTGATGTTTAAGATGAAGCTATCTTAGGAAATAACAAAGGTCCAAATAATACATACTGTATTTTGAATGATTAGAAAATATAGAGAAAAATAAGGCATAAGATAATGGTGATTGGACCCTGCATTGGGGTAACCCCCGGGAGTGTTTTACCCTCAGGTGTCTGAAGCTGGTCACAAGAAAATGTAACAAGACATAGAGGGTTCAGGTATGCGGTTGAACCTAAGAAAAAGTCCCCTGCTTATACCGACATGTCTGGTGGGGTAAATGTTGTTTTTTTTTGTTCCCTTCAACCATGGTGCTGATGTACTGCAATGAAATAACAAGCAGTATATATGCGTAATATGGTGATTAGTACTGCTTAAGCCCCAGAGTAATTGATTATTAATAAGTGCGTTCTGTCCTATACTTCATTGTATAAGGGTCCCTAGGATGGAGTTTCTGTAGCGGCAGGTGGAAACAGCAACCATTCCAGGGTGTTAGGAAGATAAAAAACATTGTGTCGCTTGTTTTTTTCTTAAGAGGGGGGGATGTGTGATAGGGAACTCCTCCCCTGTCTGATAAATAAAGGACCACTACTGAATCTTTTTTTCTCCTCCCCTTCCTCTTCTTTCTTATGTCTGTTGCAACAGTATTTCTAATTTCTATCTCATTTCTATTTTTCACTACAGGTTGTCCACCTGTAGTATATCTTATGCTATGCTTTCTACCTTTATTCTTTTTTTCCCTGAAACTGGTCCTCAAAAAGGCTGTAGGGAACAGCAACAAATAGAAAACCTTGCCCGGCTGAAGCTGTTTGTTATATTTGAGCTGATGCTGGAAATGGCAAGGAAGCTGTTTGTTATGAATAATTAGTAAGGTTACCCTCCACCAGGGTACAAGGCCTGGCAGAATGCAGTTCTACCACATATCTCCCTTTTAAAGAAAAAAACAGTAATCAACAACATGCTGTTTTTAAGTAACAAACCCCCAGAATGGTAAGCATGCATTCTGTATTGATTGGGGTTTGGGTTGGAGCTTCTACCCACCCACGCTATAGAAGCTCCACCCCAGGGTCCCTTTAAATAATCAATGAAGTATAATACAGTACAGGATTAACTATACAAACAGTACAGACTTCAATACCCAGGGGCTCAAAAGACTGTACTATTAATCATTATAGTACATTACAAATTATTTCATACATTTCACACAGGTGTTTTCAGTTTATTTTTCATTATATCTGCTCCATGTCGGGATAAGAAATCTGCATTTTTATGCTCTGTACTTGGTAGGGACTACCACTTGTTTTATGGGTTCACCTGTTTGGGCATAGGTACATAACCTATACAAAATTTTATTTTCACATTTGTACTGGGGTGGGGGCTTTAGATTTTATGTGTCCTACTTGTGAAAAAAACTAGCAATGCACACATCATTATTTTGTTCTGCAGCAATATCATATTCCTCAAAAACATTGTCAATTACAATTGCTGGAAGCTGACTCTTTTTCTATTCTTGCTGCAACTTTTTCTTGGCCCCTTACATTTTGGTAACCTTCCCTGGGGTCTCAAATACTTTCTTCTCAGAGGGAAAAGTATCCCCCAGTCTTTGGGCCCTGGTCTGAGACCTGGTTGTTACCGCCATCAATTGTTCTTTAGCTGGGGCAATTAGTTCTTCAAAACAAGGAAATCCTGTCCAATCACAGGTAATTTTGGCACAATCCCCACAATCATTATGCTTATCTTCCCTTCTATGTCCAAAGTTAGTTTGGTGATGGGGTAATGATGGACATCCCCATGGACACAAAGTACACCAGTGAATGTTTCTGCTATAGGGTTTTTCTCCAGGACATCTGAATGAACTAGGGACTGTCGACTTCCGGTATCAATTAACCCCATCATTACTTTATCATGAATTGTTATTTGGTTCGCAAAGTTGCCCCAGTTCAGGAAGGCCATATTGGTAGCCTTATTTTTCTTTTTGTAGCAGTATCTTTCTATGTGCCCTTTCCCAAAACAGTATCTACATACTATATTGGGGTTATGAGGTGTACCCCCTCTCCCTTCAGGCCTACTCACATTCCTGCCTGATGGATGTGATGAAATAAATGTAGATGTCCTTACCAGTTGCTGGGTCAGGGTGATGGTGGGGTCAGTGGTTTTATACCCCTTTCTTGCTGGTTGCCTGGCCACCAGGAAATCCTTCGACAAGATGATGGCAACTTCCACAGATTCTGGGTGATGTTCCCTGACCCAGATCTGGACATCTGCTGGTAAAATCTGGAAAAACAGTTCCATAACAACTGCCTCAATGATGTCCAATAAGGTTTTCCCTTTTGGCTGCAACCAATTATTACATAACTGATTTAGTCGGGTGAAGGCTCTCTTGGGGTGTCGTTCCCTTGATGTTTTAGGGAATGGAAGTGCTGTCTATATGTTTCAGTATTGATATCAAAATGTTTCAATATTTCTTTTTTAACTAAGTCATATTTTTCAGTGCTCCTGTTGTCCATATGACTATAAGCCAATTGGCTCGACCTGTGATGTAGGGAGCCAGTCTTACCACCCACTGGTCTGGAGGCCATGCACATGCCTTGGCCACTCATTTAAAAGTGGTAAGGTAGGCCTCAGTGTCATCAGTGGGGGACCTTTTTGTAAATGTAATATCTTTTGGGATGGTATGCATGCCATCTGTGACTTTAGATGTCCCAATAATCTGGAGGGCCCTCATGGTGTCCGCCCATCAGTTTTCCTGCCAAAGTTGTTCCTTCTCTCACTCCTGAATATCTTGCAGTCATAGTCGTTCCATCTCCAGTTGTTTTCTGGCCAGCCACTTCAGGAGTTTTCTCATATCCTCTCATGGTTCCTCGACAAGGACCTCTGCCTGCTCCTTTTCTCTGCCGTCTTCTTCATAGCTGTCAATTGACTGTCGTTTGGGTTTTGCCCAGGGCTTCCACTTTAAATCCAGCCTGGGTAACAATTGCTTTCCTGTGTGCTCAGCCATTGCTCTGGTCAGAGTGAGCCTCATAGGTGTTGCCATCTATTCAGTACCACAGTGCCACTGGTTACCCTGTGGTATCAGGTCTGATACCAACTGGAATCCCCCTCTTTGCTTAGGACTTCCAATATATCCCACGTCTAACACCAAATGTAATAGCTTTGTGGGAAAGGATAACTCTGTACACAGTAATTCGGTACAACACACTGCAGTGTGGTTTTATTTTTATACAAAAATCAGCATAAAAAGCAAATAAATAGAAATAAAAATGTTCAGAAAAGAAATGATAAATAGCCCAGTGCTATGATCTAACAAAGTCAACTTACTTCAGGTTTTAAACAGCAGTTCAATACTTCTGTTTGTCCTACTGTGAAATTGACAACAGCTGTTCAGTTATAGATGTTTCCTCTTACCTTCACTCCAAGCAAGTGAGACTAGCTGCTGAGTTAATCTGCCTATGCATGGGTTTGGAAGGTTTATATAGCCCTCACACTTAATTTTAGGCCCATCCACAAAAGGCAATTAAGCAGTTTGTTTCTCTAGAGAGGCTCACAACTAGCCTATACAAAAAGAAGTAGTTGTTTCTGAGCCTGGATTATAGAGAGCTTTCCAGCAATATAAACTAATACAAATAACCATTTCTCTGGCCATTGTTATTACCATTTTAAACATATGGGTCCATTATGTAAGTAAACTCCTCCCACTGGCCAGCATGGTTATGCAACAATTCATTATAGATATAGTCCACTAGGGGCCGCTATCATCCTATCTACATGTCTGGACATGCTGTTTCATGTCTGAACATGTTGTTTCAGGGGACTTCTTGGTTCAGTAATTATTTTATTAGTTTTAGCCTTTTTATTTTATACTGGGGGCTAACCCAAGAACATTTTTTTTTTAACTTTAGTCTTTGGTAACCAGGTAAGGCCCACTAGGCACAAATGCCTGTTTTCAGGGGTGAACTGGGAGCACTGGGAAGTTAAGTGACTTGCTTAGAGTCACACAGTATGGAAGTGGAGGCTGTGAGAATCAAACCTAGGTTTGGTCTGCTGAATGGACCAAGCTCATTCACAGCTCATTACTCTAACCTCTTGGCTATACTGCCAGCCCATGCACATATGCACTTCATATTGTTCCAAATGCACTTTAAACAGTTCTAAATGAACTTTTATTCATTCATAGGCATTTTATGCCCTACAAGCACCTTAATAATTGTGTTGCCAGTTGGCATGCTGGACTTGGACCTGGTGCTACATGGGAATGGTAGTGAGGGACAGATAAATTGAATAGGAAAAATAAGGTAATAGGAAAAAGATATAGAGAGAGAAAGAAAAAGACTGACGTAGATGGCCGACCTACATCAGGGCTAGAAAAAGGCAAAGGATAGGGTAAAGAAGTACTGCTGTACAACAGATATACAGTAGGAAGAAAAAGATGATAGGATAGATATCTCTCCACCGGGGTACAAGGCCCGGCAGAATGCAGTTCTGCCACAATTGCTTCATCAACTGGTACGTGTTTGTACCGTACACTTCTACCAAGTATTGGCATACAAAATATGCAAACTACGTATGAAGGGGAAAACAAAAAAATAACACAGTACTAGCCAATGAGGTGTGACAATAAATAATTTATTTAGTTGAAGTCACAGGGGAATTTGCACCTGCATCCAGCACTTTGTGGCTTCACCTGAATAAAGTATTTATTGCGATGCTCCACTGGTGAGCACTATTCTATTTTTGCTTTTATCATTCTGGGCACCCTACAGTAAGGAGGACAATTACATTGCTGCCTTTCTGTGGGGGGCTTTGCCCACCGCACCACCCTTACTATTATAACTAATTCCGATGTCATAGCACCTCAGGGAGGGGGAAAACAATTGTTGCCTGTACTGTAGTGTGCCCCAATGTAGCATCACCGTTTTAACATTCGCCCAGTGCCCGTTGCTGAAATTACCATAGCTGAAATCCCCAAGTTACATTGATATGATACTGTACTGCTTTGGTTCAGTACAAACAGTGCAAGCACCTTTACAGGTGGGAATGATCTGAGTTCTTTTTGTAAAACTTATGAAGAGGGACATGATGGAAATATGGTCCCTTCCAAACTTAAAATTATTGAGGTACAGTGTGCCCTATCAGTTGACCTTTCATTCCTAGCCTGCTGTAGGTCATACAATGTTTAACTGTGTTAACAATAAGCAACAAGACATGCATTATGGAGTGCAACCAGTAAAGCAGCCAAAACAGGAATGTTATGTCCTTGCCACTTGAATGCAGCAGTGGTCAGTGTGACACAGCCCAATAAACTGGGACTCTGCCTTTGTCACAATTAAGTGGAGCAAAACTAATTTAAACCAAGTGTTGCATTTGTGTTTGCCTTTTACTGAACACTCTGTACCAAAAACCATACACACGCACACACACATATACACCCCTACTTCAGATGCAGTCTATGACCACTTGATTCCTGTCCCAGCTACTCCCAAATCCCATCCCTGCTACTGTCATCAGTTGATCCTCAGGTCAGCAATGAAGGTGGCCTAGATCTAATAAATAGGTACTGAACCTGTCCTGCAGCTCCACTCCAGCAGTAGCAGAATGTTACGGTCTCAAAATGCCTGTTTTATACTACTACAGCCTGCAACTGAGGAGGGCAGCTTTTGTTTATAACTGTTCTATTTAGTACCCCAACTACTAGACCTCCCCCCAGACACACACACACACGTGCCTACAGACAGGATGAGGTGGGCAGGTATGAAAGAGTGGAAGCATGTTGCCTGAAAGTGTCAGTGTCACATTTCAGTTCAAATCCTGGCTATGTTTTAGCACTGCTGCAATGGGTATTGAGCTGTCTGGCTGCTAGTGTACTCAAAAAGATAGAGGGCCCCCCCACTGTCTCTGACAAAATGCCACCCCCAACGTGTCTAATTTCTGCGGCACTGCCCTGGCTCAAACAGTCTGGTGGTGGCATACACAAAGGCAGAGGGTCCCACACTGTCTTTTAATTGAATTGCTTATTTTTTTACATTCTAGCCCTCTAGAACTGATGTTTGACTCTGAGATCACTGCCTAATTTGATCTAATATCACTGTAGAAGGAAACGCTCCAAGCATGGCATGGAGTTTTCCCATTTGCAGTGATATTTAATCAAAGCAGGCAGCAGGGTTGGGAGCAAAAAACTAGTGCAGGGGGAGGGGGAGGGGGAGGGAGGAAGCAACCACACTGAACTATGGACACAAAAATATGTGATTCAAGTCCACTTCATGGACAGAGGCAGGCTGCATTGTGTTCACAAACATTCCACACACATTCCAGAGCCCCATCTCTCTACTGACACAATCTCAATATATCAGCATAGCTCTGCTATGCAGTCATAAAAATGAGATACATATCTAATTTCTGACAAACACAAACAAGCATACAGTACTTCAAAAATGTAATTTGGGATGCTTTTAAGGCAGTTGTTAGGGGGTCAGCATCGCTAACTCTTTTTTTTAAAGAAAAAATATAAATAAGACAAAGCTAATTTGGAAAACTAATTTTTAAATCTTGAATGGATATGTCTGTCCACTTTGGCCAAAACAGTATTTAATAGCATTACACAGGTAAAGGAGCCATGTAGCACACTTAGCACTGAAGAAGCATGAATAATAAGTCTCCTTTTTAGATTATTTGTTTTAGTTATTTATTGAGTTTTAGTTGACTAGGAAAGGAGGGCTAGGCAATTCTGTCAAGTTTCAGCCTTGTCCAGGGGGAAGGGAGAGATACAGATGGAAACTGACACATTGAATCAGGTTAAGTTGTTGGTGGTATTTTTCGCGACTAGGAGAAATTTGGCCAAGACAGGAGTGAAATTCCCTTCCTGTTTTTGAGAAATGCCATGGGATGTTTAACATTTAACTGAACAAGCATTTGTCAGTGCCGAATGTTTGCTTGCTGGCACTGGCATTGGTAGTGTAGAAGTTACAGAGCAGCATAATAGGAATGGCAGCGAAGAATTGAACTGAAGCCAACCCCACCACCACCCTGCAGAGAGTGGCAGGCATTGGGGTGTGCCTTTGGGTCATCAGGCATAAAGACCACGCCATTTCACCACACCCCACCCTGCAGACACTGACAAGCATCACGGTGTGCCTTGGGGTCTTTGGCCCTTATGCGCACCCCATTCCATCAGGAAATACGGTGAGATGGGTGCGGTATAGGAGAATGGGGTGAAGTTTGGGCCGCGAAGAGTCTGAGGCACACCTTGATGCCTCTCACTGGCTGCAGGGTGTGGGTGGGGGTGGAATGGTATGAGCATGGCAGGCAAGAATCCCAAGTCACATCCCTGATGCCTGTCATTCTCTACAGAGTGGGGCGTTATGGTCGGAAACCCTAACACCTCAGGCATTCGTTGGTATTTTCACTCCAAATTTTCAACATGTTTTTTTTGTGACCGCCCCACATCATAAACAGTGGCAATATCAGTTTGTTAGCCGAAAACTGCTTTTGCACAGCGACTATGGCATTTGGCACCGCAGGTGCAAAAACACATTCTGAACAGGATGTGAAAAATGACAGTAGTACTGTTCATGGGGAGGTGTAAAAATGGCAATGTTGAAAATCTGCTGAGAAAATCTTAAAAAAACTGGTGAAGTCACGAGAGTGCGTAGAAACTGTGCAACGTATACCCGTAATGTAACTAGTTTGGGGATATTTTTACGGCAGATTGTTAACACAGGCATTTTGGGACCTCCGATCATGAACAGTGTCAGTGTGATTTTCTTTATCTGTCCCGAACAATGATTTCCCACAGTAAACACGCATCTCTGCACTGAAAGTGTGAAAACACATTTCGGCCATGTTGTGGAAAATGACAGCTGTACTGTTCATAAGGAGGCGTGGAAGAAAGCCACTGGTGAAAATCTGGACTGAAAATATTACAAATTCATGAACCTACGAGGGTGCGTGAAAACTGCGCAATGCTCACTAGTAACACAGTCATTTTATGGAGTTTTGTCACCAAATTTTCAACATAGCCATTTTAAGACCTCTGCTCATGACCAGTGTCATTGTGATTTTCTTAATCTGTTCCAAACATTGTTTTCACACACCGACTGTACCATTGTGTGCTACATGTGTGGAAACACATTTTGGGCAAGATGTGAAAAATGGTAGCTGCACTGCTCTTAAGGAAGTGCGGTAAAATGGCACTGTTGAAAATCTGGTGTGCAAATATTACAAATTCGCAAACTTGCCAGCGTGCGTAGGAAATGCGCAATGTGCGCTCCTAAAACAGTCATTTTTGGGAATTTTTTCACCAAATTTTCAACATAGCCATTTTAACACCTCTGCTCATGACCAGTGTCACTGTGATTTTCTTAATGTGTCCCATACATTGATTTCACACACTGACTGTGCCATTGTGCACTACATGGGTGGAAACACATTTTGGGTGAGATGTGAAAAATGACAGCTGTACTGCTCATAAGTAGGTGTGGTAAAATGGCAATGTTGAAAATCTGGAGTGAAAATATTGAAAATTTGTGAACTTACGAGCGTGCGTAGGAACTGCGCAATGCATGCTCGTAAAACAGTCATTTTTAGGAATTTTTTCACCAAATTTTCAACATAGCCATTTTAAGACCTCTGCTCATGAACAGTGTCACTGTGATTTTCTTAATGTGTCCCATACATTGATTTCACACACCGACTGCGCCATTGTGTCTACATGGGTGGAAACACATTTTGGGTGAGATGTGAAAAATGACAGCTGTACTGCTCATAAGGAGGTGTGGTAAAATGGCAATGTTGAAAATCTGGAGTGAAAATATTGAAAATTCGTGAACTTATGGCGTCGTAGGAACTGCACAATAAGTATCAAATAAAACAGTCATTTTAAGAATTTTCACAAATTTTCAAAATAGGCTTTTGAGAGCCCACCTTATGAACACTGGCAGTGTTATTTCATTAATCATTCTGGAAAGGTGATTTCGCGCAGTGGCAGCGAAATCACCCTTCAGGCCCGAGTAATGCCATGACAGTGCAAGAATTCATGAGAAGGGGTCCCAAAAACCCCATGTTGAAAATTTGGTGCAAAAATTCCAAAAAATGTCTGAGATATGCAACAAAGTTGAAAAACCCTATCTATCCCATTATACAGCTTACCGACATTTCCTCAGTTCGCGGTCAGCTTTGAAGAGTCAGGCGTGTTCCCGTCCACGAAGATCGTCGTGCTGGGCTCGGTAAGTATGGGGGTGAGGGGGTGTGTGGAGCAGGGTGTGCAGTGGGTGGGTGTGGGTTGTGGGGGCAGGGAGACTGTGTGGGACCATTTTTTCTTTACAGGTTTTTTAAATGGCGATGCGGGATGTTTGCCACACTGGGGTGGGCTCCCAGCATGGCAGAAGGATGGCTGAGGGGGGCGTGGAGCTGATGGGAGATTGGGCACCCCCGTCAGCCATGGCATCTGTTGCCACGCTGGGGTGGGCTCCCAGCATAGCACCCTGTACTCAGGGGGAAGAGAGAGACAGTGGAGCTGATGGGGGATTGGGCACCCCCGTCAGTGACAGCATGGGGGGGAGAGACAGTGGAGCCGATGGAGGATTGGGCACCCCTGTCAGCCATAACATGATTTTGCCACTGGCACCTGGATGCTTTGGGAGGGCGTGGAGCCGACGGGGGATTGGTCACCCCCATCGGCCATACAGTGTGGGGGAGGGGGAAGGCGCATGAGCATGCAGTGTGCATGCGTGCATGTGTGTGTGTGTGGGGGTGGAGAGCTCTGCTCACTCACGCGGAGCTCTCCCTTTCAACTGTATGCCACTGCATTTTCAGCTGTCATAGACAGCTGGAGCAGTGATGGGTGCTCTGTGACCACACCTGCAAACACACTGACTGAAATGGAAGAGGCTGACACACCTCTGGAAAACTCGTATGATGGCACTATGTTTCTTGCACATGCATGCAAGCAAACATAAAAACCACCAGAACAGGCAGACAGGATCTCGCTTCAACATCTCATCTGAAAAATGGCACCTTGGGAGTGCAGAACTCCCCTCATGCTGTGCTGCAGTATCCATACTGAGATTTACCCCAAGTTCCCAGTATGGAGCTAGAGCCCACAACCATCAAATCTTCCTGTCTCAGTGGACAGTATGCAGCCTGCTTAGCCACTGATGCTGCTGATTGAAATACAATGCTCAGGTGGCAAACCAGATAAAAGTTTAGGCTAACAACTGAAACATGAGCAAGAAGAGAAACTTATTGCAAGTACATAGAATGAACAGGACATTCTGAATGTTAATCCTGACAAAATTAATCACATATGTAAGCAACAAGACCTGACTGGGTGTGCATAGTACTGAGATACCCGCACACCTAGTGGTGTAGTGAGGCACAAGGCTGCAGGTTAAATGCCTTCAGCCTGTAGATGTGCTGGTATCTCATTACTGCCAACACCTTGCCATGTCTTATTTCTCTTATAAAATGAGTTTTAAGTTTTTAAAATTTGTGCTTTAATTTAAAAAAAATATTATTTTAAAATGTATATGGATATGTTGTTTTTAGCTAAAGTAGTTCCTCCACCTACCGGGACTAAACTTATGCACTTAAACAGGGCCACTGTCAGCTCTTTTTAAAACGTCCACGAGCATTTGTTTTCAGTTAGCCTCTTTACATTATTATGACCTCAGAAATGCATAATATACAGAAATACCTCAGGATTTACTGATATTTATTCCTTTTTCTTTAGATGAAAGTGCCTTGTAAATTACCTACTTAGAAAGGTCACCAGCCGATGCTCCTACATGTCCGTGGTGTTGAGTCATGGGTAAACTCATTCTTGTGTGAGTTTATTGTTTGCAGAATATGAAATAAATATACCATCTGTTAAATTTATCTTGCAGATTTTGGCAGTGTAATTCTTTTTCTAAAATGAGGACTACAATACTCCTCTTCCTTAAGAAAGACAAAAATCCATCCAAATAAGACTAGTATATACCCATATCACTTCTCAACTCAGATGCCAAGATTTTCACAAAAATGCTTGCCACTGGGTTAGAGAAACTTCTGTCTCTATTAATGCATTCAGATCAGAAAGAATTGATACAACTGGACTATGATGAGCTCTGTAAGGGAAGGGATGGTGGGTCAAAGGCACAGTCCATAACCAGTACCACTATAAAATTCCTACACTGCTCTAGTGAGGTAGGACTGCCAGTAGGATACACCCATGGTAGTGGCTGGGGAGAATGTGGGGGTTCTCTGGAGTGGAGACCCCAAGAGGAAAGAAAAGAACTCCTGAGGAGGAGGAGGAGGAGGAGGAGGAGGAGGAGGTGACAATGGCCGGTAGGGGACTCAGTTGTGAGGTGGATAGATTTTGGAATAAGATAGGGTGGAGAAGGAGGATAAGTGCCTATGCAGTGCCATTGGTAAGGATGGGAAACAGATCCAGAGGATTGCTAGGGCAGCATGATACAAGGCAGAGCTGGATGTCATTGTCCACTGGGGACTAATATCCTGGCCAAGAATGGGGCTGGGATAGTACTGGGGGAGTTTAAGGAGCTTGGGAGGGTGGTCTTAGACAGGTAGCATGCTCAGTGGCATTTGCTGATGTGCTGCCTGTCTAGGATGGGGGGAGGAGAAGGATATCTGCACCAAGACCTTCAACTCATAGTTGAAGAAATGATGCAGAGAGGAGGGGTTCAGTTACATTGAGTACCGGGGACCCACCTTGAGAGATAAGGGCCTTTACAGGGTTGATGGTCTGCATCTGTCTGGGAGGGGAACCACAATCCTCAGTGGACAGTTTAGACAGTACACTGATGAACATTAAAACTAGCTGAGGGGGGTGGCAGAAGAAATCAGAGAGCCAGCAATTTCCTCTCCCCACAGTCTGAATTAGAAAGCAGGGAGAACTCAAGGGGAATGGATTCTGCCAGGGTGAAAATTAATAAAGGAAGCAGGTCAGTAGAAATGAAGGGTGATGAGAATGGAAGCATTAAAAAGAAAAGGGGAAGGAGAGGGGGCCAAAGGAAAGAAAGGGGGTAACAAGCAGAGTAATAACAAAATCTGGAGGGCCAAGTGTGTGGATGCTAGATGTCTAGGAAATATGATTCTGAACCTAGAGGCCATAATGGCAGAGGCTGACCTGGATGTTGTGGCCATTACTGAGTCATGGTGCATTGAAAACCATGACTAGGACATGCCCATATCAGGCTATAATCTGTTCAGGAGGGATAGGGCTGGAAGGAAGGAGTGGGTGTGGTGCTTTCATGACTGAAGGCATAAAAGCAATGGAGTTAGAGGAAATATGGGGGAGAAGTGGGTACTGTGGGTTACCCTTGAGATGGGAATGGAACTTCTATTCACACTGGTGTGATCTAAAGACCTCCTGCACAGGGCAAGGAGCTAGATAACACACTGGTGGAAGCTACTGGCAATATGGCAGAAATGGGGGGGTGCTGCTGCTGGGGGACTTCTGTCTGCTCTATGTAGATTGAACCTCCCAGCTGTGGCTTTAACTAGAATCTGGGTAATCTTGGGCCTCGTGCAGGGGACATTCAATAGGCAACTAGTCAATGAATTCACTTGTGATGGGGCAATACTGGACCTGACACTCACTAACAAAGACAGTGTTGCAGATGCCAAAGTAGGAGGCCACTTGGGGGACAGTGGTCACTTTACAGAGTGGTTCAATAGAAGGATGGAAATAGAATTGAGCCACACAAGGGTGAGGACATACCGGGTCATAATGTCGTATGCTTAATAGCGTATGGAATTATGACGAAACCCAGACCTGTGCGCTCTCCAAATTGGCCCCCCTGGAGTTAGAATCCTAAGTGGGGGGGTTTGGGGGTACAGCGGAGACCCCCACAGAAAGAAAAATAAACCTCAATTGTGCAACACGATTGTGCCACACGGCATTCTTCCATGCGGCATTATGACCCTGTGCCAGGTGAGAACCCTGGACTTCAGGAGGCAGATTTAAAAAAATGGGTGAATGTCTCAGGGATGATCTGGCAAGGGGGAATGACCTGGGTGGGGTGGAGGAACAGTGGGCAAAGATGAAAAGGGCTATAGAGAGGGCAATAAACCTATGCATCAAGCAAATGAGCAAAAGCAAGAGAAAAAAAGACTGCTATGGTTTTCAAAAGACATGGTAATAAAGGTAAAGGCTAAAAGGGTAGCATTCAGAAGTTATAAAAAGATACAAATGGAGGAGGATAGGAAGTTGTATCAGAGGAAGCAGAAGGAAGCAGGGAGAACTGTAAGGAATGCAAAGGTGCTAACAAATGAAAGAATAGCCTAGGCATTGAGGAAGGGGGACAAAACAGTTTTTAGGTATGTCAGCGAAAGGAGGAAGATCAGGGTTTGGACTGTAATATTAAAAAAGGGAAGGGGGGACTGTGCAGAGGGGGACCAGGAAAAGGCAGATATCCTGAAGAAATACTTTTGCTCATTTTTCAGAGGAAGGATAAGGGGAAGGTGCCACAAAAAGTAATAGGTGCATTGGAGGGAGGGAAGTGGACACTAGTCCATTTTCACAGGAGAGTGTCCTGAAGGGTCTCACTAATCTGAAAGCGGGCAATGCAATAGGGCCAGATAGAGTGCTTCCAGGAGTATTTAGGGAGCTCAGGGTGGTACTGGCTATAGCTCAGATAGTCCTATCTAACAGATCATTGGAAACATGAGTAGTTCCTGAGGACTGGAGGAGGATAGATGCAGTCCCACTTCACAAAAGTGGTAGTAGGGAAGAGGGTGACAATTATAGGCCAGTCAGCCTGACTTTGGCAGTGAAAAGTTAATGGAGTCACTGCTGAAGGAAAGGATTGTGGAATATTTTGAATCTAATGGGTTATATGACCCCAAGCAGCATGGACTCATGGTGGTGGGGAGGTCATGTCAAATGAATTTATTGGATTTCTTTGACTGGGTGAGCAAGGCATTAAATTAGGGTGGAGCAGTGGATGTAGCCTGCTAGATTTCAGTAAGGCCTTTAATGCTGTTGTACATCGGAAGCTAGTAAGCAAGCTGGGTAGCTTAGGAGTGGATCCAAAGGTGGTAAACTGGGTGAGAAATGGGTTAGGGGTTAGGTGTCAGAGGGTGGTGGTAAATGGAGTTCTCTCAGAGGAAGGGAGGGTGACCAGAGGAGTGTCTCAGGGATCAGTGCTGGGATTGGTCCACTTTAATGTCTTTACAAGTGAAACTGCAGAGGATCTGGAAGTGAAGATCTGCCTCTTTGTGGATGATTCCAGACTCTGCAATAGGGTTGACACTCTGGGGCTGAAAATGATGATCAGAGACCTAAGAAAACTTGAGAAATGGTTAAGAGTATAGTTGCTGGGTTTCAACTTGAAAAACTGTGAAGTAATGCACTTGGAGCACAGAACCCAGTGGAGGTGATGGGGCGAAAACAGTGGTGAGGTTCATGAATGCATGGGATAGGCATAAGGGAATCTTAGGGAAAGAGAATGGAGGTGGATGAATGGGCAAGAAAGCAAGTGGGATCCATGGTGATGCTATAGACAGTGAAAAATGGTCAGACTAGGTGGGCCAAGTGATCCACATCTGCTGGCAAAGTCTATGTTTCCATAAAGGAATAGAAACGAAATTCTAATATCAGATGCGCTATCAACGTTAGTGACTATACAAAGCTTACAGAAGCCCTTCTCATATCGTGTAAGGCTTAAGCAGCACTCAGCCAGGTTAACTGGAGTTAAAAGCCTGGAACTGATTAGATTAGGTCCAAAATAGATTAACAGGACTCAACTAATATATACCTGTCCAACCACTAAGATTAAAACAAAAATATCTCAGATCCTATCTACCTGCAAAAAGGCCCCCCAAAAGGTTGCCCACAGTTCCCGCTGATCTTTGCATTGGTCATAATGCCACTGGCTATTGCTGTATATGGTGATAACTCCATCAAGGCCATACAAATACATGGTGCAGAACATAAAATCTCTTTATATGCTGACAATGCTCTAATTTATTTAACCAACCCATTAAGATCAATTTCCCCACTTTTACAGCTGCTGAATAAATTTTAATATATCTCTGGGTATTATGTCAATTGGAGTAAAACTGAAATACTTAAACTCAATGAGTGTGATATTTCTAGCATGTTTCCAACAGATGTGGGGTGGTATTTTTAAAAGTGCTCAGAAAGGACAGTTACATCAAAACACATTAGTTTGCATCACCCAGATGTGACATACCATTATGCCATATGTTCACAGCATCATCAAAACTGACACAATTGCATTAAAACTGTGGCGTATTTGTTAGCTGCAGCATAATTGCATCTCTTTTGCAGCAGTTTTGTGCCACAAATCAGGATTCAAGCCTGGGTGAACCAGATTGTGGTGCAAACATCCACTGCAGATCACGTATCTGGATTACATTTGGGGTGGGGGAGCTTACACTAAGGGTGGCTAGCTGTGCTAAAAACACAATCCACAACAGGTCATGGAGCTCACTGACATGGTGGCATTAACAGAGAGTCACTATGAGTACATGTTTAGGGTCAAAATGCTGGATATTGGTCTATTCTAGTCACTATGCATTAGTGACAGGCCTGGCATCGAGTTAGCTGCTTGTCTTGTTGTAATACTGCACTGAGCACTTTTTGAATTACACAGCTACTGCACTGCACTTTAAAAATGGGTCAGTGTAAGAGGTAAAAAAATTACAATTTTGTAAATTATCTATGACTGATACTTAGAAAGGAGACGAACGGAGATGATGCTGATGGCGGAAGAATTTAATGATTATAACAATAATCACAGCAAGAGATTACAAGTGGTACATCCTTCATTCTTCATTCTTCAAACTAACAGTGTATAGTGGCTTGCTTATATAGTGGAAGATAGTACTATGGTTGTCTATGATTGGTCCAAGACAAATATAAACATCATCAAAAAAGGCAATTCTCTTTTTAGTTCTTGCATGAGCTAATCCTTACTTAGCACAAATGTATTGATAGTGTAAATTATACTACTGCATAAGGATAGTAATAATGGTCATTACCAGTTATCAAGGTTTAGAAGGAAGAAATAGGTTTGCACTTAGGAATGTGCACACAGGCACTCTAGCCCGTCCTAATAATAAACACTAAAAATAGTCTGAAGGGATAATTTGAACTCTCTCCCTGTATTTCTGTTTGTGCAGACACTTAAGACACCTGTTTTCTATTACTCACATGGTCAGTACAGATATCAAAAGACACTTGAATATTACAAATTGTGGCTCAGTTAATTAAACTTGTAACTTCACAAGTTTTGATATGATCTAGCTTCATAGATCAATATTAGTTACACAAACACCTTATGTTTTAGACCAAAATGAAGTTTGCACGCAATATTGGGACACATTTCTTTATTCCTTATTACAAGCCCCCCTTTGGACCAATATTGCCTAATTATTATTTATGCAACAATGCAACTCCTCGGAGCATGTGCATCTCACTATGTACTTTACATTATTCACAATCATTTGATTAATAAGTGTTGATTAAATCCACTCTCTGGCCCTTTTGTCACATTTAGACATTCAGTTGGTGTTACAGTTAAGTATATGACATTTGAGACTACAAAACGTAATGAGTTGCTTAAACTATCATAGTTACAAACACTATTATTACCCCAAAACAGTAGAACAGAGTTAACATATAAACATAATTGTCCTTTGGTGTGACTCTGTCTATGACAAGAGACACATTTTTTTGTATTCTTAGTCCATGTAGCTTTGCGATGATCCAGTCTTGAGCTTTGAGGCACAGCTGCTAGACCAGCTGTTAAGTATGTCCTCATACCAATTTAGAAAAGTCAGTGTTCATATTGCTGGCTGGCTGATTAGCAGACACACTGCACTGGTCAGGGGTGCATTAGATTGTGCATTGAGTAAAAACACAGTCCATAAACAGTCCATAGTAAAGCAATAGGTTTGCATAAAGTATCAGCCATGTTTGGAATAAACAACAGTGAAGAAAATGGATGTCTTGCTTGAAGGTCAATTGAAGAAGAATCTTCTTGCTGAAGTTAGGGGATTGCCCCTACCCCAGACTTTACTTCATAGTAAGTAGAAACAATAAGCTTGATTGTAGAGTTTAAACTAACTAGACCTTTTTAGTTGATTTAAAGTTGTACAAATAGATGTAATTTTGCTAAAACATTACACTTGCAGAGGTAATAATGACTTGATTTATGCAATAGAACTTATGTGGAACCACTTAGGACAATTTTAGTATTGAGCATAATGTATAAAATACATTTTAAGCATGAAACAAATATAGCTTGTAAATGGGCTATGAAAGCTGAAAAGACAATCAAAAGAATGAATGTGTGGAAGTACATATACAACTCCCACTCCAGCTTAACTAATTCTTGAAGCATATGTTTTTGAAGAAGAATCAAATACACATTTTTTGGTATTTACCCCTATGGGGAGATAGCAATGTACCTTGCAACCTTTGTGGACATTACACTGGAAGGAAGGAAGGGTAGCTTACCCCCTCCCCCCGAGCTTCTAAGAGACAGCTCAACTACTGTAATACAAGATTATTTCCATAGGATAAAAGAAGCCAAGCGTCCCTGGGTTTTCTTATCCTAAGCATGACAAAATGTCAGCTGAGTTTAAACTAAGAAGTTTTGCTCACAATTAAATGTTGATTGACTATGTTTGCTGCAACACAAGAAGGTCAAAAGGTCACATAGTGAGCATGCAAGGGTCGCTCATACCCAGTTATTTTTGTAGGATCCTTGAACTCTACTGATATTAAAAATATCTTAATGTTACAAACAACTTTTAAACATTTTTTATCCAAGGACACTTGAATACCACATTTAAAAATATGCCAACATCATTTTAATGAGAATCTTTTGTCCTTTAGAAACTCTAGTGTTACTGATAACATTATTAATCATGCCAAACTGTGGTTTGTTTGGTTATGGTAGCAATCACAGAAGAACAAGTGGCTAGCTTTTGCTCTAGTCCACCCCACAGCATACTAAGAGTATCTAGAATTAAACTCTTTAACATTAGAAGAGGCAAGGTCTTTGGGCATTAAGTTAATATGACTTGCCAATACCTGACTTTTTACTCCTACATTTTAACTGCTCCTATACAGGAGTTAGCACACTGTAAAGTGCCTGTTTTTAGATTTCAAGACATTTACATCTTACAAACATGCTACAGAAGCTGTGTTATAGTTTATATTGCAATTAATAAAAGAGAATTATCCCTATCTAAAAAACAAAGGTCTCCCTGTACCTTTACAAACTAACTTTAGTTATGTCTCTTTCTCTTGCAGGAATTTTGGCTCTTGACTTATTTGCATTTCTAAACTATTTATTTTTTGACTGAAGCTGGATTATTACATCTTACTGCTCATGCAGCTTTCCTTTTTTAAAAAGTCTCATGTGTTAACGAATTGCCACCTGGCTATATTATCACAGACTTTGTACAGTATTTGCTAGTTACTCTTTTTTATTTTTAATCAAAATACTGCTGTGCTTGTTAATCATGGTTTGTATGCTCCCCCCTTTAGGTGTTTCCCACAGAAACAACCTATCAATGTTTCCATACTCATAAAATACAATTGTACCAGTTGATCATCAGGCATTGGTTTGTATGCTTCCCCCTTTAGGTGTTTTCCTAGAAAACGACCTATTAGTGTTTCCATACACATTTTTCTTATCTTTTTCTTGCCTGCCTAGCTTTTACAGCCGGGTGCACCCGTGCACTGGTGCCCTGGTCTGTCTAGCTATGTCTTACAGCTCCCCTGTGAGGTCCGGCTTGCAAGTCCCAGCACCTTCACTTACCTACTCTGCCCCATGAGTTCCTACAGAGTTAAGCATTACTTTTATTTAAACAAATTGGAAAGCATACCTCACCTGATCAGCAAGTGGCTAAACCTGTCTGTGTGCACCTTTTTCTCTCGCTTTAAGCCATTAGCACCACATCTCTGAGCATCATCACCTTCTTATTAAGGCTTGCAAACTAACCAGTAGTTAGGCAGCCTCCTCAGCATGCAGCACCAATGATCCGAGTCATGGCACCAAATGTAAGAGGTAAAAAAATTACAATTTTGTAAATTATCTATGACTGATACTTAGAAAGGAGACGAACGGAGATGATGCTGATGGTGGAAGAATGTAATGATTATAACAATAATCACAGCAAGAGATTACAAGTGGTACATGCTTCATTCTTCATTCTTCAAACTAACAGTGTATAGTGGCTTGCTTATATAGTGGAAGATAGTACTATGGTTGTCTATGATTGGTCCAAGACAAATATAAACATCATCAAAAAAGGCAACTCTCTTTTTAGTTCTTGCATGAGCTAATCCTTACTTAGCACAAATGTATTGATAGTGTAAATTATACTACTATATAAGGATAGTAATAATGGTCATTACCAGTTATCAAGGTTTAGAAGGAAGAAATAGGTTTGCACTTACGAATGTGCACACAGGCACTCTGGCCCATCCTAATAATAAACACTAAAAATAGTCTGAAGGGATAATTTGAACTCTCTCCCTGTATTTCTGTTTGTGCAGACACTTAAGACACCTGTTTTCTATTACTCACATGGTCAGTACAGATATCAAAAGACACTTGAATATTACAAATTGTGGCTCAGTTAATTAAACTTGTAACTTCACAAGTTTTGATATGATCTAGCTTCATAGATCAATATTAGTTACACAAACACCTTATGTTTTAGACCAAAATGAAGTTTGCCTGCAATATTGGGACACATTTCTTTATCCCTTATTACAGTCAGATATTGCTTGTAATTCAATTCTGAATGACTGACATGAAATGATTAAATCAATATCCAGCATTTTGCCTCTAAACCTGGACTTGCAGAAACTCTTTGTTAATACTACTGTGTTAGTGAGCTACTGTACACAACCAGTTGTGGAGGTCATAATGCAACCATCTTCTGATGGTAGCACACCTTCTGATGTAGATGCAGCTGCGATTTGCAATGCAAAGGTTTTGCAACTTGCTGTTGTGTCCATTACAACTCTTTGAAAATATAGCCTGAATCTCTTATCGTCAAATCCATAATATACCTGTTGTAAAATTAGTAAGAATCAGGATGATCTAATGAATCAGTCTTCTTCCTGTGCTCTCAAAAACTAAATCAGATCTTATTAAATGGGAAACATTACCCAACACACTCCTGAGACATAACAGTGTCATCAAAATTTATATCATTCCTAAATTATTATTTTTTATTACAGGTTCTCCAAATCATTATTAATATCGCTTTTCACCTGAATAGATACAGTACTAAGAAAATTCTTGAGGAAAGAAAAAATACTAAAACTTGATACACTGTACTTAGCCAGATTAAATAGTAGATTACTTGTAGCTATACTCTATTTTAAAGTTTATTATGATAATGCTAAAATTACTCAAATCCACTCTTTCTTCCATGATACATATCTTGCAGATGCCATTTTTGCAACAAAGGACCAGACTATGCCATATAAATATATTAAACATAACCTATATGCTGGAATAAACAAAATAATAAAAAACAAATTTCTTTGCAGTACAAAACCCATATGTGATATACAGTATGATATAAAGTGCATAACATTCAGTCATGGAGAATTAAGCTCTCACCTTATTTACCATTCCACCACAACTCTTTTTTTGCAGCCATCCATGATGGACTAGGCTTTCAAACAATGGAGTGATGTGAGCTTGAATAAACTTCAACAACTAAATGATCAAGACAATGGGCCCAGTTTTCAAAAGACTTGCAAATGATGCAAGTCTGTGGTGCATCAAACATACAGTGTAGGGGGCTTGTGGCATTCCATTGTCACCGATTACGATTCTGTTGGGTACATCATGCCACAAGTTAGACCAGTTCTCCCCTGGCCTTACTTGCACCATTTGGAGGACCATTTTTATGGGGCTTGCGCCTAATATTTGGGGCAAGCTGCAATAAATTGAGAAAACTGCTGCAACTGCACCCAATGTACTAAAATTGGGCACAGTTGTATCAAAGAAGTTTGTTACAGTTGCACCAAACATTGGGGTTAATGTAAGGTTTGACAAAAGTCATGTGTTAGTCTTTGAAAATTGGGTCCAATGTCTTTTTCTAGGTAAATATCAAGTACTCCCTGTCCAGTAATGTATTCTATAGACATCTACAAATTAGAAACTGCATCTCAAGTCTCTATCCTTCTTCACTACAGGAAATTCTAATCTCTAGTGGAAGTCAGAAAAATTAACATTAGAAATCTATAATTTGAAATTATATAGCACTATTTCAAAATTGGACTATTTAAAAACAAAATGGTAACAAAGCAATGGAGCAGAACTTACAGATGATGAATGGCTCTCTGTTATGGTATCACTTCACCAACGAACTCTTGTCAGAGCCAATAAGGCTGCAAAACAATGGTATTGATGCAGCCTTAAAAGTGAAAGGCTGCTCCAGACCCAAGGAAAGTTGATGATTTTATTGATGCACAAACAGAAGCAGATGGGCAGAACCATTTGCTCTATGGGGAGACTCCATTTGCCTACTGAAGTGTAGGACCTGGTACATTGACTCTTCACACATTCACACATTCAGTACACATTGACTCTCTCTTCACACATTCAGTCTTCATACATTCACTCTTTACACATTCACTCCTTTTTTTTATCTTAACCTCTAATTTTCAAGATAGTCCTTTTCTGGCTGCTCTTATAAACATGACATGTAGCATTTATAGTACATTGGACAAAATGTCATTTTACACCACAAGTGTGAAAATACATCTCATCCAGGATTCAAATACTGAATACCTGTCATGTTTATGTGGCGGTATGGAAAAATGGGTATGTTGAAAGTTTGGAGTGAAAATATAGAAAATTAACAAAGTTATGCATCAGTGTTGAAATGCTGCAACATTCACTCATGACCTGGGCATTTTACTGTATTTGTACACAAAATTTTCAGCATAGCCTTCTTACTACCCCACCTCATGAACCCCATAGGTGGACATTTTCTAATCCCCACCTAAATGTGATTCCATCCTACTGAATCGTCATTCCATGCCACAGGTGTGAAACAGATTTTGGACAGAGTTTGAAAAATCACAGCTGTCACATTTGTGAGGTGTTGTGAAAAAAAAAAGGCTGTGTTGAAAATCTGGGTAAAATATTTTAAATTAACAATGCTATCAGCGAACATAGAATAATTTCAATGTACACTTGTAACTTCATCATTTTTACATATATTGACCCCACATTTTCAACATAGCCTTCTTGCGACCCCACCTAATGAACAATCATGGTGAAAATTGTCATATCCCACCTGAAAGGTGATTTCACCAAGTGACCATGAAATTGCCTTTTAGGCCTGATTTGCATAGTTCCACTGACACTGGTCACAAGGTGGAGCCTCAAAAATGCCATGTTGAACATTTGGGGTGCAAATATTCAAAAGGGGGAGCAGAGCTGCTGAATCCAAGATGGCGAGTTGAGAGCACAGGCAGGATGCCAACTCGGAGCCACTCTTCTGATGCACTGCAAACTTTGACTTAAATCCATCTCTGCAGCTAATTCTCTTAATCTACATGTTAAATGATCGATGAAAGTGCTGCTTTTTCCATTTAAAACTTCATAATCAACTGGTGGTTTAAGAGTATATTTAAAAATACATTAAAATCCAAAGAGCTTCAAGGGTGAATTCAAGACCCAAAGTGATTCTAGAAAGCAGCTGCTCATTCCAATGTAGCAGAGATAAATTGCTTCCCCAAGGACTCCCCTGGCAATTTCAAGTGAGGAACCCATCTACAGCACCAGAAAATTAACTTTTTTTCAGCTCTCTTTAACTTCAATAATCAAACCTCTATCCCCCTTACCTGCAACACCAGTGGCAACTAATGAGCAACATGATTCAATCTGGATATTGAGCCACAAGGGCGAACAGGAGGATCCAACTTATTTGACAGTGGATGAGGAGGATGAAGAGGAACATTTGGAGCAGGACCCTGGCTCATCTCAGCCTGACCATCTGCAGTCAGCATCACCGGGGCATCAGGTAGAAATATCTTTCATTACTAAACCTAATGCTAACACTGTTAATACTGACTGTGCTGTTAAGCTTTATGAGCCACCTGCATTAAAACTAAATGAAATATGGGAAATCTCAGTCCAGGAAGGGGAGACACAGATAGGGGAGACTAGTATGGCTAAAATTACAGGCCTGGCATCTATGAGGGAAGAAAATTAAACTAAGCAATGGGGCCAGATGGGGTGCACCCCAGGGTCCTTAAAGAACTAAGAGAGGTGGTGGCTGAACCTCTGGCTATCCTGTTCAGCCAATCACTGGAAACAGGGGAGGTATCCAAAGACTGGAGGACAGCAGATGTAGTCCCCTTATACAAAAGTGGGAACAAAGAGGAAGCAGGGAACTACAGACCAGTCAGCCTCACCTCGGTAGTGGGAAAGATCATGGAAGCACTACTGAAGGAGAGATTGGTGGAACATCTGGTTGTCAATGGACTACAGGACCCAAGGCAGCATGGTTTCACCAGGGGGAGGTCATGTCAGACCAACCTCATTGAATTTTTTGACTGGGTGACTAGGGAGGTGGATCAGGGAGGGCAGTGGACATGGCCTATCTGGACTTCAGCAAGGGCCTTTGACACTGTGCCACATAGAAGACTATTACACAAACTGGGGAATATGGGTGTGGGCAGGACAGTAGTGTGGTGGGTAGGTAACTGGCTGGGTGGCAGGACACAGAGGGTGGTGGTAAATGGCTGTCACTCCACAGAGGGAAGAGTGACCAGTGGGGTACCACAGGGATCAGTGCTGGGACCGGTCCTATTCAACATCTTCATCAGTGACATTGCACAGGATCTAGAAGGCAGAATTTCACTGTTCGCTGATGACACAAAGCTCTGTAACAGAGTAGACACACCAGAGGGTGTAGACAGAATGAGAGGGACCTGCAGAAACTTGAAGAATGGTCAAGGGTTTGGCAGTTGAAATTCAATGCAAAAGTGCAAGATAATGCATATGGGGCACAAAAACCCTGGCACAATATATCAGTTGGGGGTGAGGATATAGCATGACCAAGCAGGAAAGGGATCTTGGGGTTGTCATCTCTGATGACCTCAAGGTAGGAAACAGTGTGACAAGGCATCAGGTAAAGCAAATAGGATGCTGGGATGTATAGGCAGGGCATCACCAGCAGGAAAAGGGAGGTCATAATTCCGCTATACAAGACACTAGTGAGGCCCCACCTGGAGTACAGTGTACAGTTCTGGAGACCATACCTACGTAGGGACATAGACAGGGTAGAGAAGGTTCAGAGGAGGCAACAAAGATTGTGCATGGGTTGCATCACAAGTCCTATGAAGACAGATTGAAGGAACTGAACATGTACTCCCTGGAGGAGAGGAGGGAGAGGGGATATGATAGAGACATACAAGTATCTTACAGGGAGAACAGGTGCAGGAGAAACACTATTTTAAGCGAAAAGATGTTTCAGGACTAGAGGGCATGGGATGAATGGGGGAGGACGATTCAGAGGAAACATGAGAAAGAATTTCTTCACAGAACAGGTGGTGGACAAGTGGAACACCCTGCCGGAGGAAGTGGTGGGAGCTGAAACAATCACGGGATTTAAGAATGCATGGGATAGACATAAAGGAATTCTAGAGGTCAGGGGTAAGGGGAAATAGACTTCTAGGAAAACAAACTGAACTTACAAGCTCAAATGGGCAGACTAGGTGGGCCATAGGCCCTTATCTGCCGACACTGTCTATGTATCTATGTATCTATGTAAGAATAGGGTCAAAAGGAGGAAACTCAACCTACCATTTCAAATACAGTCCCAGAGAAATTGGCTTATTAATGACATGCTTACCCTAAAGGAAGAAATCAGACAAGAGATAAGAACCTTCCATCTCTTCTGCAGTAGCCAATATTAATAAACTGATCAACGAACTTGCAGCTAAATTTGAAAATCTTTCAGTAAGAACAAATGAATTAGAACACAGAGGCTCAGATATTCAAAGTTTTGCATGGCTCGCAAACCGTTTGCATGGGATTAGTGTGGATTAGCGTGGGTCTGCCATATTTAAAAGGCCAACTAGCATGCAAACAGCATTAGCACCAGGCAAACCATAATTATATGCAAAGGGCAAAGTGAACATGAATACGGGTGCTATGAGTTATTCAGCGACTAGTGCCGTGCTAAGGTGTTTAGCATGGCTTAGCGCGACCCTTAGCATGGTACAAATTACTGCCCAGAAAAGCTGGTCTTAACCCTGGGCAAACAGCTTTGCACGTCATTGGTGCATTGCGTGGTGTTTGTGTGGGTTTTGAGTGGCTTGCGTGACCCTAACATATGATTATGATACTTAGAAAATGCCAGACATGGAGGACACATGCTGCTCACTGATGGCACCACCATGATGCCAACAGCTGCCACCAGTTCCAGCCAAGCACAGACAGTAAGGGGGTGATCTGACTAACAGGGGACAGCATGGTAGTGTGGCTATACAGCACACAGCTGCAGACCATAGATCTGTGGTGACCAAGAGATGCCAGCACACACATGCAGCACTGTGGGCATGGTAGCCATTGAGGGGAGGGTGTATGGGTGTCCAGACTTCACCACAGCCCAGGTATGGCCACAAGGCTGGGACACATCACCCAGTGCACATGGGCCAGTAGTGGGAATACCCCACCACCTGTGTGCCTGCCAGAACTTACATGCCCCCCCAGCCACATACCACACAACTGTACAGATGCCACAGCACACACAGCTGGTCATGTATATGTCACTGTGAGCATCCCATGCCACAGGTGCAGCATCTGTGGAGCACACAACATGGAAACAGTACTGTGCACTGTCAGTAATCACCTGCAAGCTGGGCCTGTCACTGTGTACAGTGTACTGGTCATCACTGCCCTACATACAATAGGCATTGCTGTGTCCCTCACATTACAGGCCCCCTTGCTACTGTAGTGTCTGCTGTGCACTGTAGCATGGCCTACAGTGTGACGGTAGCAAGCAGCATCACCACCACCACCTGTGCTTATGCTGTGTTCTCCCTTGGGGCACACAATGCTATGCTGTACTGCAGAAACTGTCATGCACCATCAGAATGACCTACAGGTGGAGCTGCAGCTAGACCTGGCCAGTCCCTGTACTTCCAGACTGACCTACAGGTGCAGCTGTGGGACCTGCAGTAACGCTGGGCAAACTGCATGCAAATCAGGACATAATGAGATGCTAATCTGGCTGTTTGCCCAGAGACTACTTAAGTAGGCTCATTTGCATGTCACTTTTGAATATGGCAAATCTTAGCACCAGGCAAACTTGTTTGCACCTGGCAAACAGCTTAGCTTCATGCTAGTGCGCGCTAACAGTTCGGGGACTATTATACAGTTTTGATCACTGTTCTTTCACATCTGCTGCTGCCTGCAGCTGTACTGGGTCCACACAATTACTGGCACATACATTGGCCACATAGTTCCTCTCTACCTACCCGCACGTTTCTGTGCACTGCGTTGTTGTTATGATTTGCACTTCCTGGTTGCTATATTCAGTGCTGTCTTATTCCAGGGCTATTGTTGCCTTGCACTCCCAGCCCAGTTTGCATGGCCTCATTCCCATGCTATATTCAGAAGCTGTTTGCCCCATGCTATTCCTTTTGAATACAGCTTGCTTTGTGCTCCGTCTACGTTTGCCCACCGGGCAGTGCTAACTTAGCCTAGGGGCAAAGTCTTGAATATATGGCCCATAATCTATGAAATTAATATAATGGGGAACAAATACACATTAATGAATATATACGGTCCAAATCAAAATGATCCACTGTGTTTTAATGATGTTTTTCTGGAAATGAGTAAATTCCCATCTTCTTATGAATAGCTGGTGACTTTTATTTAGTATTCGACCCTTATTGGGATAAAACTACATGCAGATCTGATAAACAGTCATCTGCTTCAATTAATTTACAAAAATGTATGTCAGATCTAGACTTAAAAGAGACATGGTGAATCTGACACCCAGATACTTTACAGTTTTCCTTTTTCCCCTGTGGTTCATCAAAATTATTCAAGGCTGGACTCTTTCCTGATATCTGCCTCAATTATGTATCAAATACAGGATATTAAATATAAAAACACAATTAGTTCAGATCATGCTCCAGTAATAATGGATTTAATTAAAGTGAACCTTTCATCAGATGTAACATTCAAATTTGATCCTATATTACTAAAAAATTGGTTTGGACAGGCCTATATAAGAGAGGTGGTAACAACTTTTGCTATTAAACAGAAAAAAAACCCTAAAAGATAAAAAAATGACAGATATTGAAAGTCAGATTAAGGTCAAGACAACCCTACATGTACATACAGGAGATCCCTAAATTTTACAAGAATTGCTTCAACTTAAAAATGATTATAACAATTTAGTAACAGAACAAGCAGAACATCAGATATTGTACACAAGAAGTAATTATTATACAGTAGGAGAGAAACAGGATAAATTGCTAGCATGACAACTAAGATCTTGATAAGAACAATCTAACATAACCACCATCTACAGTTCAGAGGATAAGATCACAGAAGATCTAAATGTATACATCTGAAAAATATGAAAACAGCCCCGGCAATACAAACTTCCTGTCAACAGTCTCATTTCCCAAATTAACACAAGAACTGATGCAGATAGGTGATGATCCTATACTAATAAAAAAATTAAAAAGGCCATTACCAATCTTGCCCAAGATAAATCCCCTACCCAACGGGTTACTAAGAGATTTTTATAAAAATAACATACAGGAGATTTCTAAACATCTAAAAGTAGTCTTTGACCATATATTGCAAAGTCATAAGCTACACAATTCCTTTAAATAAGCCAAAAACCTTCTGTTTAAAAAAAAGATAAGGACCCCATATAGCCGGATTCTTATAGGCTCATTTCATTAATTAACACTGATGCCAAGATTATGGTTAAAATTCTGGCCACCAGGTTGGAGAGTGTATGACCCCATATTATTCATTGTGATCAAAATGGGTTTATCAAGGGATGTACATTAAAGAACAATATTCGCAGAACTCTGAATACAACAGGTAAAATAAAAAAAACAGGACCTTTTAATTTTGTTGCTAGATGCCAAAAAGGTCTTCAATAGAATAGAATGGCAATATATTAAATTACTCATTCAAAAATTCAGTTTTGGCAACAATTTTCAAAAATGGGTGGATATACTCTACGCCAACCTGGTGACCAGAATAAAAACTAAC
Source organism: Neoceratodus forsteri (assembly GCA_016271365.2). NCBI lineage: Eukaryota > Metazoa > Chordata > Ceratodontiformes > Ceratodontidae > Neoceratodus > Neoceratodus forsteri. The sequence continues at coordinate 1,035,913,489 of CM057453.1, forward strand.
CATAATATCTCACCCTGTATTCACCTTCAGAGTGACACAAGATGGGGCTGTCCTCTATCCCCTCTTACATTTGTGTTGGCAATTGAGCCATTGGCCATAGCTATCTGTAATAGTGCAACATTTCAGGGCATAAAAATCGACAAAGTTGAACATCAGGTACATTTGTATGCAGATGATGCCCTAATCTATATGACAAATTTAAACACAAACTACCTTATCTTATGTGATATAATCCATCAATTTGACTATATATCTGTGTATAAAGTTAACTGGGCTAAATCAGAGCTTTTAGAAATCAATAAACACGCCGATAAATTTTGGCCCCTGGAGCGATGCCCCATAAATAAGTAACATCTTTGAATTATTCGGGAATTAATAATGACAATGAACTAACAGAATTGTATAAAATAAATTATGAAATGTTATTAAATAAAAGGAGATCTGAACCAGTGGCAGACACTTCCCTTCACTCTAACTGGCAGAGTATAATGAATGTTCTTCCAGAATTCTTATTTCTGTTTCAGAATCTGCCAATAGAATTGAAGGAAGGCTTCTTTAATGAGTTTGATATTTCACTGAAGAGATTTCTGTGGAAGGGGAAGAAACCCCATCTAAAACTAACAAAATGATATACCCCATTGTATCAAGGAGGTCTAGCCCTCCTTAACTTAAGATTATATTAATACACAGTGAATCTGGTAGGAACTCATGAATGGTTCAAAGCAGAAGGACAAAGCCCACTGGCTACGATGGAAGTATCTGGAATATCTTATCAGAAGCTACAACAGCTAATGTATATGGGAAATTATTATAGACAAATTAAGACACTAATTATATGCGCTTAACTATTTATTCATGGCAGAAACTACGTAATTGGGTTAAAAATCTCAACAAAATGTGCATTTCATTCACCTATATATTTTAATTCATACTTTCTACCATCAGTCATGGACACTACATTCAAAATACAGTACAATAAAGGTCTCAGTGAGATTGCAAAATTTATTGATAAAGATCAAATAAAAGTATTCGCTACTCTAAAAATCAATTCAGTTTAAGGTAAAGCAAGGCATGGCAATTTTATTTATAGGGTGCTCAGTCCCTGAGACTCAGGGTGCCTAACAAACATAAAAACATCTTAGGGGAGGATCTTCAGTTAAAAAATAAATGGGAAAAGAAAATTAAACAACATATAAATGCATCCCAATGGTCTAAAATACTTAATATTAAAAAAGTAGGACTAAAATAGGTAAGGATGCAACAGATTCATTTTCACATTATACACAGGGTTTACTACACTCCCCATCATCTTAACCTAATGAATTCTGAGGTCTTGGCCTTCTGCCCAAGATGCCACAATCATAGAGGAACATTAGAATATACACACTGGTAATTTGTTCAAGTTTAGACTGTTGGTGGAGTAAAATCTTGGATTGTTTATCAAAAGCAGTTAATAGACAACCACCCAAAAATCTAAGTTTGATGCTATTAGGATAACACAACACTATTACAGGATTAAAACCTGGTCTCCAGAAATTAATCCACATCGGTATGATAATGGCATATAAGTGTATCCTGTAAAAATGGAAATATAGTAATCCACCTAAATTCATTCAGTGGCTTAACCAAAAAATTGCAGTACATAAAATTAAAAAGATTTATTATTCACCTCTAAAGCTATACAAGCTTATGATAAAATGTGGACCCCTTTTACTAAAACCTTAAAATCACCAGAGTTTTTGCTCCATGTCTAATTGAATACTAAGCTTAAGCATAGGAGTTAAATACAAGGGCAGCCCTAGTTCCAGGGAAAAATGATAGAACAAAACGTAGAAGAATACTCTAGCAATGTAACAGTTGAACAAATGTCTAACTAATTGCTTCCTTGTAAATGCATACTGGATAACTGCTGTATTTAATTTATCCATGCATGATGTACTAATATGTATAAAGCCATTCAATATTTTCAATAAAAAAAAATATGCAAAAATTACAAAGTTCTGCCTCAAAGTTGAAAACCTGTAAGAGCAGTAAAAATGAGTCTCAGGGTTTCACTAACCCATCAAATGACATGTAGCTCACAAAAACAGAGCCTAAGTTCAAGCACAAAATTGAGGAAACCCCAAACAAGAGATACTGCAGCACTTCCTGTATGCTAAAGTCAGAACCTCATAAAATAACTGGTGGCCTGCAGAGGAAGGTGACTTTGCCAAAACGTCAGAGCTTTTCGATGCTAGTTCGACGTTCGACAGCTAAGTTGTTGACTGCCATCACAGCGATGGATTTATGTCAACTGCAACTTGCGGTCAACATAAGTCTGATCTGAGACCCTGGATGTTTTTTCATCGGGGGCTTCACCCCCAAACCCCCCATGCAGGGGGGCTCTGCCACCCGCACCCCCCCAATCTCTAGGATTTAAACTCCAAGTTGGAGTTGGATTGGGGAGGGGTGCAGGACCAGGTGAGAGAGAGTGCTGGGGTCTTGGGTGGTCTATTACAGTGAAAACATTGATGTTGTTGGCATCGATATTTTTCACTGTAATAGTGTCGCCGTCATGGGCTACTACCAAATGTCAGCATGTTGTGCATCATCTTACTGTGAGTACATGCTTTTTGTAGACCACCAGCTGCTTTGTCGGTCAACCAGAATGGTGTTGGTGGATTATTTGTTTTATTATTGCAGCATAATGTTTTCACTGCCAAGTAGCACCGAAAACATTATGCGGCCATAATAAAACAACTTTAGCTGTGTTGTTTCATTTTGTTCCACACATTTGTTGCACTAATAAATGAAGAATGCATGATTAAGGTAAGCCTCCTTGACTTTTTGCAAATATTGTTTTGTGTGGTTCTGACTTTAGTGCATGGTGAGTGCCACAGTATCTTTTGTTGGGTGTTTCCTCAACTTTGTGCTTGGTCAAAGTTGAAAACCCCACTGAAATATATTGAACTGCACTTACCTTAGTTCTCATATTGCAGTTGCTGGTTACAGCAGCAAGATGTGTCTTTGATCAGAGAGTGTATCTTCACTCTGTGACCTGTTCAGGTGAGTGAGGGTGTGTGGGGATATACTAGGGGTATGGGCTGGTGAGTGCTGAGTGGGAGGTCGGTGTGGTGGGGGTCAGATTGCAAGGGACTGTTTTTTTTTTACAGGTTTAAAGCCAAAAAAGACATTGAGGAATGTTTTTCCTTATTACAGATCTCAGGACAGCAATCGGAGGTTGGGGGTGCTACTTGACACCAGAGAAACATATAGGGGGACAGGGATCAGAGGGCAAGGAGTGCAACTAGACACCAGGGAAACATATAGGGGGATATAGGGCAGGGGGTGCCACTAGAAACCAGGGAAAATTACATAAAGACAGGGGTGGGGATTGGGGTGCTACTAGACACCAGGGAAACATTATACAAATACAGGGATGGTAGTCAGAGGGTGGGGGGGGTCCACTAGACACCAGAAAAACATTATACAAATATGAGGATGGCAATCAGAGGGTGGGGGTGCCACTAGACATGAGGGAAACATCATATTAATATGGGGACAGCAATTGGAGGGTGGGGGGCACTACACACCAGAGAAGCATTACATATATAATGGGAACAGGGACTAGAGGGTGAGAGATTGAGATGGGAGGGGCCAGATCAGCAAGGGCCCATTTTCTTTTTCACTGGTTTAAAGAAGACATGAAAACAGAGGTACAGTTTCTTTATTACAGCTCACGTTTCTAAAATTAATATGGGGATAGTGATCAGAAGGTGGGGGGTACCACTAGACACCCGGGAAACATATAGAAATATGGGGATGCTGATCGGAGGGTGGAGGGTGCCACTAGATATCAGGGAAACATTACTCATATAATAGAGAGGGGCATTGGAGTGTGGGGGTGGCACCTAGCTCCAAACCCAGAAACAAACAGGAACTGAGTGTGGGACAGAAAAACTGTGCACTCGGTGGGGGGGGAGAGTCAGCACTGTGGTTAATGAAGAGGACCGCATGTGCTTCAGCTTCACTCTGGAAGGACACACTCTAGGTAGCTGGTCACATACTCCCACAGTCTCCTCTGTCTACTATGTAATAGCAATACATTAGCATAACGTTGCTATGCAGCTTTAAAAAGGGGGTACATCTCATATTAATTTTATCAGAAACAGTATGTTTGTGTGTGTGTGTGTGTGTGTGTGTGTATATATATATTTTCTATGCAAAAAACTTCGTTAATGCATCAGCTAGGGTTCTTCAACAGTGAAAAAAGCGAGGAAATTCGGGGTTAGGGTTGAAAGCCCCCCTTGGACCCCCCCAGCCCTCCCCAACGGCATCGAAGTGCGTGTTAGTGTCATCAGCCCTAACTCTCACCCCATCACATGTGTAAAGAAGCAGAGGTATAGGAGAATGGGGTGAGAGTTAGGACTGACATTCAACGTGCACCCCGATGCCGGTTGGGGGGTGGACTGGGGGAGTCCAAGGGGGGCTTTCAACCCTAACCCTGAATTTCCTTGCTTTTTTCACTGTAGAAGAACTCTAACTGATGCATTAACAAAGTTTTTTGCATAGAATTTCCTTACTTTTTAAGAAAGAATAGAAAAGTAGAAAGTTGTGCAAGCTGGTAAGGGCCCTGCGCTCCCAACAACTTGTAAGTGTCAGGCCTCATTACACGCCCAATGACTAAAAAGTACATTCACAACAGCAAGGCCAGCCACCAAACAAATGTTAATCTAGTAGAACAATAGAAAACACTGTCCAAAAAATTTAAACTGAACCACACAATATGTCCATAAAAATATATTGTCTGACATGCAAACACCTCTATTAACATCTACAGGACATGCCATCAACACCCTCCAAATTTTAAGTAAAACCACCAAACCGTGTCCAAGATGTGACATATCAAAATGTGAAATTTTCATTCATCAAACTGGCACAGTTCTGCACCTGTTGACATTTTACACACACAACAACTGAAAACTACACCCATGACACTAAGGCTAGGTACCCTATCAATTTCAAGCCACCACAACAAGCAAAACACTTGCCGCAACACATAAAGTGCGTCACACAATATCTCCGCAAAAAAAAGTTTTTCCAACACATAAACACCATAATTTACATCTACAGGACATGCCATAAACACCCTCCAAATTTCAAGTAAAAAGGCCAAACTGTTCCCGAGATATTCAATATGAAAGATTATTAAAATTCCCCTATCTATTCCATTATAAAAAATCTGGCCATCTTGTCCCTCCCTCATGATCAAAGATGGCAATCAAAGAATCTCACTATCAAAGAACTTGCAGGCTCATGATCAAAGAATTTGCAGGTTCACAAACAAAGAATTAAAAATATTATAAATCAAAAAATTAAAGAAATTACGGTATACCACCATCATGGTTCAACAGAACGAAGCCCCCTGAGTAAAACCCACCCTCATTTGACTTCCTAGGACACCCCATGGCTGAGAAAATTTATTTTTAAATTGAGCCATCTCATTCCTCGCTCACGATGCATGATCGCGATCAAAGAATCTCACGATCAAAGAATTTGCAGGTTCACGATCAAAGAATTTGCAGGCTCACAAACAAAGAATTAAATATGGGGAAACATGAATTATTGACCAATTTGAACTGAACCGAACTTGATAGAATGGACCCTCCTGAACAAAACCCACCCTCATGTGTGTCCGTAGCCCACCACTGAGCCGAGATATTAGTGTTTTTAGGTCGCGATGCAAGATCGCGATCAAAGAATCTCACGATCAAAGAATTTGCAGGCTCGTGATGAAAGATCGTTAGCGAGCCGCAAATTAAGATTTTAAAAGCTTATAACTCTATTTGTTGACTGATTTGGATGAAACCAAAGGCATGGCTCCATAGAGCAGAGCCCCCTGAATAAAACCCATCAAAGTTTTACTTCAGAAGTGACCCCTGAGCTGAGATATTTGTGTTTTTCCAATCGGAAAATATAAAACAAAATGGCGGACCTCGTAATCAAAGAATTTTTAAAATCCTCAGGGACAAAGATTCTTGAACCGTGAGGCTGCAAATTCTTTGATCGCCAGGTGGGACGAGATGGCCAGAACCTCCATTCTTTGATCGCAAGATATACATATAAATTTTCCCATTGACTTATAATGGGAACTTAAAAGTGCCATAACTTTTGAATGCCTAAATATTTTTTCACCAAACAAAAAGCGGCATGTTCAGCCACCAAAGCTCATTCAAATGAGCCATCCTGCAGAGTGGCATGCTGCACAATGGCCATGCACGACCACATTAAGAATGTCAAAAGGTGCCTCCAAAAATGGATAATTTTGCATTGTTCAGCGCTTTTGTACACGAAGACCAGCACTCCGACAGAAATGCAATTTGGTAAATCAAGAGATCTAGTGCACCCCAACGCCTGTACCAAATTTCAGGTAAATCCATTGAATGGGTCCAAAGTAATTAACATCCACATTTTTGACTTTAGTATGTAACTGTTCGCTCAACCCTAACTATAGTGGCATGACCGCGCCACTATAATATCTATATCTATATCTATATATATATATATATATATATATATATAGAGCACGTTGCACCTATATTTATGGTTGAATATTCACTTTAATGTTAAACCTCATATTTTGCATGTTAATAGCTTTGCAAGCGTTCACCGGATTTGCATGAAATTTGGTATGCACAGTCTGGCATAGTAGATCTCTTGATTTAGCATGTTGTGTTTTGGTCAGGTATACGGTTTTTGCACAGTGAAGTGCCAAAAAATTAACTTTTTACCAGTTTATTGCATTTTTTTGTCCATGGCACTGTGCAGCCACCTGTGGTCTGCCAGTTCAAAACTTGGGATTTAGAAAGCGCTTGGGTCAAGGAACATGCCCCCTAGTTTTGGTGAAAAAATATTAATCCATTCAAAAGTTATTAAAGTTTGACGGTCCCATTATAACCCTATGTGAAAATTTATAGGTATGATTTGCGAAAGAAGAATTGGTTTTGGGGCCTCAGGGTCAAAGAATTTGCTAGTCTGCCAATGATAAATCTTCCACCGCCAGAAATGTATCAGCTGCATTGTCTGCCATTTTGTTTTCAGTTTGCGGTGGGGAAAAAAGTAAATATTTCACCCACGGGTGACTTGTGAAATAATTGAGGCATGGGTTTAGATCAGGGAGCTTCCCTCTATCAACCCATGCCTCTGGTTTATTTTAGTTTTGTCAAAAAATAGAATTTTGCACTTTTGCAGTCTTCGGCTGCGGCTCACTAAGGATCTTTGGCCGCGAGCCTGCAAAATCTTCATCCGCAGCCGTGGCCGGTTATTTTGCAGCCTAGTGGTCAAAGAATTAAATAACTAAAGAGAGTGGCACGGTATTCTCTGCACTATAGTACCGGATTAAAAGTGGGACTTTTTAATATTTATGTTAGGGTTTTTGCCAGCTAGCATGGTGGCAGCTTAATTAGTGAGGGAGAACAGCCGTGGGAGAATTTTCATCCATTTGACCAGAATTGCAGGTCTTTTCATTTTCAAACATGATTCAGTGTAAAGAGACATTGTGGAGCTGCAGTTTTATACCTTTCATGTTGGACTTACTGCCAAATCTGTGAATGAACTAACTAATTTTGGGCACAACGCAGGGCTAAGGGAACCACAGAGGCTACAGGTCGACCGCCTGGCATCAGCTCATGCTTGCACCTACAAACTCAGGAAAATCAAGCTGTCTACAGAACTTTCATGATGGACCTAAATAATATCAATCCTGACATGGCACATATCACCCAGTTGTTATGGAGGATCTTGCTGGACATGTGAGAACTAAAATCCTTTGCTGCCCAAACAAGTAAAGATTTAATGGTGCTCACCATGATGGTGACAACCATGGAACAGAGAGTGCAAGCCCAGCAAGACATCCCAGACTACCATGAGGGCACAATCCATGACCACCAGCAAATCCAGTACCTTTTAGACAAAGTTGATAAGCTGGAAAATCGTGTCAGGTGAAAAAATATCAGGACAACTGGTGTTCCAGATGGGACAAAAGATAGACAGGGTCACATTTCTGAGGACAATACTGCCAGGCATTCTACATGCTAACAACTGCTCCCCCCACCAGACTTAGAGAGGTCTCACCAGACCATGGCCCCCCAATCTAACACTGGAGACAAACCAAGACCGATTGTGTGCAAATTATTGAGGTAGCTCTTGAAGGAAGCTATACTGAGGCTGGCCCAGGAACATGGCCCGCTACAGTGGGAAGGGCACAGACTGCAGATATTTTGAGATTTCACACCAGATTTGTCAAGGAGAAGGAGAGCATACACTGGCATCAGACAACAATATTATCAAAGAAACATTCCATGTCATTAAGGTATCTTGCCGTGCTGAGAATGCAGTGCTATGGGGCTTTTATAATATTTAATTCACCAGCAGAAGCCGAATGCTACCTACAAGAGCTGGAATATGAAAATGCTGCCAGTGTTCAGGTTCCATTGAAACCACTTTGCCCAGAGGCCCTGCAACTGAAGTAACTGCACTCCCAGAAAACTCAGCTACTAGCAATAATGAACCCTGGCAACAGGTCAAGAGGGACCAACCGAAGAAGCGGGCAAACACAATAACAATGCACTAGTACCCCCGCAGCGTGCCAGATCTTAGAGCCATCAAAGAACTAATGCTGCATTGGAGCTAAGCAGTGGATCTACCTATAATATTCTAATCAAGACGGCAAACAGATTCAACACCCTCAGAGAAATAGCACCTGTAGTTCTCCTGCTTCCATCAGTGGACTACCAACAACAACTCTCCGAAGGCCAAATGACACAGATGCCACTCGAATGGGTACTTATTTGTTCAGAGTGGGGGTACCGGGTTATTTAACGATGCAGAAGCCATGGCTGCTTTTTTAGAGGGACTGCAAGCCTGAACCTCTGCTGGAGAATAAGCCATCATGCAGACAGGAGAAGGACAGTAACTAAGCAGAGAGGTTGGTAATTTTAGGAGGGGACAACCCTGGTATTAAAATTAAGCTGAGATCTTATGCCTGATAAATGCTGTACTTTTAAGAGGGAGTTCCCTGGTGGTACCTTTGTGTTTCCTGCCACCCCTTCCACCCCCTCCTGTAAACAGTCTGGAGGTTCCCATACCTATCAGTGGTCCTAACAGAGCAGGGTAATACGCCCTGAGTTTAAGAATGAATACTATTGTACCTGGTTAAAAATGGCTCACACTGAATGCTGTTGTTTCACTTTACAGAGCTTAATGTTAGTTCTGATCAGGTTGATTCCTCTGAAATAGTTCACTGCACATAAGTGGCTCGATTGCTAGATGATCAGCCCTTGTATAGCTAGGACGGGATACACATGATTGCTCGACACTCACAATCCCAACAGCTGAATGCCCGACTCTGATTGCCCGACAGTACCATATTATCGCTGCATGTATTCCTGACAATTAACATCCCGTCTAACAAAATACTAACTGCAATCGCAAGTGAATTTAATCTCCTCTGCTATACATGCAGTCTGGAATTATACAGCGTGGAAGTTCTACGGCACACAGTAACAGGGAATGTGAATGCCCAACAGTCTGGTCGATTGCAACCCACCGCCTCCCCGCCTCAAACCAGGTCACACCGTCTTACTTACTAACATACTAAAATGCCAGCAGAATAGGCCTAACGGTCTTTCGTGTCTGCTCATTTGGTCAGCCCCTACCCTGGGAGCTGACCGTGCTGCCCCCCTCGCCTTCTCTGGCTTCTCCCTTCCCAGTTCCGGATATTCTCGTTGCACTGGATTTTGCTTCCAGATCCCTTCCCCTGTACCTGTCCCACCCCACCTTGAACCCCTCCACCATCTCTGCCTCCACCAGCCCCCTAAGCAGTGCATTCCATGGCTCCACCACCCTCTCAGTGAAGTAGCACCTCCTCTTTTCTCCCCTGAATCTTCCATCCTCCAGCTTCCACCCATGCCCTCTAGTTGCCCCCTCCTCCTTCCTTCGAAGCACCCTGACTGCTCCTCCCCTATTTACCCCCTTCATGTACCTGAAGACCTCTATCATGTCCCACAGGTCCCTTCTCTCTTCCAATGTGTACATATTTAACTCTTCGAGCCTCTCCTCATAGGTCCTGTCCCCCAAGCCCCAAATAATTTTAGTTGCCCTCCTCTGGACCCTCTTCAGGAGTTTAATGTCCCTCTTTAAGTGTGGCCTCCAAAACTGCACACAGTACTTGAGGTGTGGCCTCACCAAGCAGTTATACAGAGGGAGTACCACTTCCCTCCTTCTGGAGGTGATCCCCCTAGCGATGTATCCCAGCATCCTGTTGGCCTTGGCTGCTGCCCTCCTACAAGTCTCTGAGTTGTTCATCTTGACATCCACCACCACCCCCAGGTCCCTCTCAGCCATTGAGACTTGTAGCATTCCCCGGGTGTACACTTGGCCCGGGTTTCTGGCCCCTAGGTGCAGTACCTTGCATTTCCCTGCATTGAACCTCAGCTTCCACTTTCTAGACCATCTTTCCAGAGCCTCCAGGTCCCCCTGTAGGGCCACCCTCCCCTCCTCCCCATCAACCACCACCCCCAGTTTTGAGTAATCCGCAAAGAGACTCATCTCACTCCTGATACCTGTCCTTATGTCAGAGAAGTAGGTGTTGAACAGGAGGGGCCCAAGGACTGATCCCTGTGGAACCCCACTAATGACCAACCTTGGGGATGAGACTATCCCACCAACTACGACCCTCTGGGTCCAGTCCTGGAGCCAATTGTCTATCCGTCTGATCATCTGGTTCCCCACACCCATTTCTCCCAGCTTATCCAACAGGCCCTTGTTAGGAAAGAGCCAAATGCCTTGCTGAAGTCTAGAAAAAGGACTTGCACATTTACCTCACCACATCAAGCAAAAGTTGGTTATGCTTTTGCGGCATTTGTTTAACCCAGCACATCACTGCTCAGTCCTGCTGATACATTTGTGCTAGGTTGTCCCAAATGCTAATATAACAGGACAGTAGTAGGGTTCCTTTTCACCAGAGTGGCAGTGATCTCATAATAATGCCAGCAAGCAGTAGGTTTAAAAAGAGATCAGTGTCTTCTCATAATAAACTGCAAGCCACAGCAGCGCTAGGTCTCTGGTGAGAACACATGAGAGCAGAGGGTTTGAGAGAGAAGCCGCTTTCTTGACCATGGTGCGATACTGGAGCAGTGGCAATCTGCTTTGAAAATATAATACATCTAAGAACACACAGAGTATGAGTGGGGTATGTAAATGTTAAAAAAAAAAATCAGTTTATTCTGTGTCTGGGCTCAAGGAAAAAATGGACCATGCAAAGTACCTCGTTTCAAATAAACTCGAACAGCATTACATCTTTAAGTCTTTTTATTTTCTTTAAAAAAAAAATTGCAGCTGTATCAGTAAAGCATCGGTAAATTCAGACTTTCTGTAAATTCGTACTGTAGTACTAGACCATGCTGTTACGGTTGGTATTTTGAGCAACGGGATATCAATGGTCAGGAATATATGCGTCAGTATTATGGTACTGTCGGGAAGTCAGAGTCGGGCTAACATCAGTCGGGATTTTGAGAGCTGGGATTAGGTACCATGCCTGCTAAGACAAGATTTAAATGTCTCTGTTGTTCTTTCTTTTTTGTTCTCACTCAAATCAATTTTCAGAAAGGGCTTTAGCAATTTACAACTCTCCCACATAAGAGCCCGGTTAATTTACCAATGAAGAATGGCACTTTGGAGTGCACTATTGTGAGAGACAGTACTGCTTTACAGCCTGGATACTGTAAGTGGCAGGAGAGTCATGGCAAAGTCTGATGCGGCTGTGCCTGCTAAACCCCAGCAACCCCCTCCATTACTAGCTGCACTGCTCTCATCTATGGGGCACAAAGGGTACAATTGTTGCATCCTATATGGATACCCTGATCCTCTCAATCAAAATAAGTAGCACAGATGAGCCACAGCTAAATTCTGATGGTGGTCCCTGGGTATGAAAGCAGCTCAGTCATTACCTTTTCCCAACCAATGTCTCCCCACTATCAGTAACTAACCTTTGTCTCAAGGCTGACCCAGTCCAGTTAAAACAGATGGACAGTTTTTGCCTTGGCATTGTTCGGTATGGGCATTATCTCTGGAGTCACATACGGAAACATGAGCCTGTTACTCCTGGTAATGGTGCAAAGTAACATACAAAATAGAAGCCAATGAGAGGGCAGCCCCTCTTTTACTTGTTAACAACCCACCACGAGACAGATGCCCCATGAGCACCGACTTGCTGTGGAAGGTCTAAGGTCATCACTAATACAGATTTCCTGGCTTGTGTATAGAAACATAGACTTTGACGGTAGATTAGGACCACTTGGCCCACTCAGTCTGCCCATTTTCCTACCTACTGGATAAGCTGCAGATTCTAGTTAACCAACAGCCTACGTCCTGCAACCCCCCACTATAATTGCCTTATGTCTGTCCCATGCATGTTTGAATTCCCCCACTGTTTTAGACCCAACGACCTTCCCAGGAAGGCAGTTCCATGTATCCACCACTCTCTCCGTGAAAAAAAATGTCCTCACATTACCCCTGAGCCGTCCCCCCTCTATCTTTAAATTGTGCCCCCTTGTTCTTACACATCTCTTTTTCTGAAAGATGCTACCCTCCTGGACTTTGTTGATTCCCTTGAGGTAGTTAAATGTTTCTATCATGTCCCCGTCCCTTCTTTCATCAAGGGTATACATATTAAGCTCTCTCAGTCTCTCTTCATATGGTTTCTGATGCAGACCCTGCACCATTTTAGTTGCCCTCCTCTGGACTGCTTTCATCCTGTCTATGTCCTTGAGTAGATGAGGTCTCCAAAACTGCACACAGTACTCCAGATAGGGTCTCACCAACTGTCTGTATAGAGGGATAACCACTTCCCTTTTTCTACTTGTGATGCCCCATCCTATGCATCCCAGTATTAACCTTGCTCTCCTTACCGACTTCTTGCAATGCTTACCCACCGTTAGGTCATCTGATATGACTACCTCTAGGTCCCTTTCCATTTTTGTTGTTGTTAGTACCTCCCCTGCTATTGTGTACTCTTCTCCTGGGTTTTTGTTTCCCAGGAGCATTACTTTGCACTTCTTTGCATTGAATCTAAGTTGCCATATGTCTGACCATTCCTCCAACCTTGCCAAGTCCCTTCTCATCTTTTCTACCCCCTCTTGTGTATCAACTCTATTACAGATCTTTGTGTCATCTGCAAAGAGGCATACCTTTTCCTCCAGACCCTCTGCAATGTCACCTATAAAGATATGTTTTTATTAGCATGAGCTCCCCCTCACACTAAAATACTAGACTGTGAGTTATCACTTGTTGAGCTATACACTCTGTATGATGAAAATAAGCCTCATGAAAGAGTTGGCACCTGCAAGTATTGTTACAAATTTTTCCCAGACTGACAATACAATCCCACAGAGCAAACAGTACCAAACCCCTAAAGTTCTAAGGCTATATAAGAATCCAATGACATAGCACTGCACTTCACCATGACTTGGGGATGCTAGGATGTTTGGAGGGCTCTATAGAGTCCATCCCAGACCCAAGGGTACCCCCTGTTCCAGAGAAATTTAGTCCTTAGGAGGAACAGCACTTATCTAGTGACCATTCTTATTTTCACTTATTTTGTTAGGTTTAGATTGTTATGTTCATAAATTGTACAGCTGGTTATTGTATGATGATGTTTGAAATGTTTGTTAACTTTGAAAAGGTTAAATTTAGGTTGCAGGGGAAAAACACCCCCAGTAGAGGTCATTCTCTAGCATGGTACCAGACTATACCAATATTACAGAAAAGAGTGCAGGTCAAGAGAATCTTCTGGACAACAGGTGAAGCAGTGTGTTCCTTACTTTTTTTACTCCTTTTTTTTATACCAGCTCCTTTTTCCCCCTGGCATTGGAGGTTCCAGTCTCTCTGCACTGCTCGCAAGCCCCATCTTCCCCAGGCTTAACCCCATGGGCAGGGCCACTGGGTGGGTGGTGGGTGCCCCTCCCAAGGAACTTGGTCTCTTAGCCCTGGATATCCCCAGGGTGGGGTCTCGGGTGTGGCCCCCCCAGGTGGATCTCAGTCTGCAGCAGGAGCGGCGGCGGAGATGGGGGCTGTTATTTCTTTGCAAGAGTTTTTCCTGGAGGCAGAGATGTGCAATGACTCCAGTGCCCAGTAAAGAAATGATGTGACGAACAATCTAAATCACTCAGCACAGAGTGGTTAGTGAAAACGGTATGATAATAATTATTCTCAGTATTGGCTGGCCAAACAGCAGCTCTATTTGCAGTGGTTTGAATACAGAATTGGCAAGGCAGCTATAAATCAATTGATAGTAGGGTCCAGATATTAGGGAATTTGGCCTAACTGGAGAATTCAAGCCATTTTAAAGGTGATGAGAAATAGCTTCCTAGTATGTGAACCTGATAAATAAAATCAATAATCCCAAACAATAGCTGCTGTGTGTCTTTTTTATGGTTTATATGTTCAAAACAGTTTCTGCATGCTACATTCATTTTTTAACTGCCTGCCACCTTCCTACCATCTGTTTTCTGTATTGATAGTCAGTGCGTGCCTAACCTGAAAAGCTCATGTCACAAACTCCCGATACAGCATGACTCAGATTTTAGACCATTGAAACCTATATGCAGGAATAGGGAGCCATTTAATCAGCAGCATCACAAAAGGCTGAAGCTGCACTCCTCCAGGACAGTGCAAAATAATGGCAAGGCTCAAACAATTATAATCTATATGCTGACCACCCATTCACTCTCGACTGCCCCCTCCCCACACACACTGTTGCCCAGTCACCTTTCTAATATCAGAAAAATGAGAACATTTCAGCTGACAGGCTCAAAGCAATAATTATTTTTCGGCAACCATGAACAGTTCACTCAGTCCACACCCTCCCACTACTGACACGCACATTCTTTCCTGGTAACTCAAAAATTAAAGACCTTTCCAAATATTAGTAAAATCTATCTCTGGTCTCCACTCTCCTCTTTGTCCATGCCCCTACCATCTTGCTGTATATAGTGGTAACCCTATTCAAACTGGGAGCTTAGCCTGCCTTCATCCATTTATTTAATGTGTCCCAGAAGCCTGTCATTCTCATCTGCTGAAATAACTTCTGTAGCAGCTGGCAACCACCTGTGTCTTTGCTCTCCTGGCTCTCTCTTGAACGGTATCATGGCCATGGAACACACTCACTCGGGCACTTATTTTATCTGCTGTGAGAGAGCACCTCAGGGAGATGGCTCTCAGTTCTGTAGGTCATACCCACCCCACTGCTGCAAAGTGTTGACAGGAAAGCACTGAGGATCAGTGTTGGGGGGCAGGGGAGATGCATCATTCATTAATGGGTGTGTGCAAAATTGTTTGAGGGGAGGTGGCATAGGTATCGATACCAATGGTTCCAAACATGAAAGCACAAGCCCATTCGGAAATGATCTCTGAACTTAGGACCTGTCTGATCTGTGCATCTTGAGCAAATGGTCACTGGAGTCAGTGTGGGATCATCGCTGTCGAGCTGACTCCAAAAAAAGACACCTTTACTAGAGTAACTGTAATCTGTCACTTTTTAGAGGGGACTGTCCTATGGTTTTAATCGATATCACTGCCTCCACTGACCTCGCACAGAGCTTAGCGACATCAGTGCACACTAAAACTCCTCTAACAATACCTATCCTGCCGCCCCTCAAGTTGCCAGCCGCTACAGTAGTTATTTCAGCAGATGAGAATGACAGGCTTCTGGGACAAATTAAATAAAAGGTGAAGGTAGGCTAAGCTCCTGATGTGAAGACGGTTACCACCATATACAGCAAGATGGTAGGGCAACATTGTGTGTGCATGTGGGGGGGCAGTCCAGAGTGAACTGGTGATCACCATAGATTACAGTGGAATTGAGCCTTACCATTATTTTGCACTGTCCTGGAGGAGTGTAGCTTCAGCTTTTTGTGAAGCTGCTGATTAAACGTCTCCCTATTCCTGCATGCAGGTTTCAAGTATCTAAAATTGGAGTCAGTGATGAGAGCCATTCTCAGCTTGGCATGCGCTAACTCCAATTTGAAGAAAAAAGGCTGGCAATCCAAATGGAGTTTCAGCATTACAGAGCAGCATTATAAATATGCAGTTTAAACATGTACAGTACTGACAAAGACACAGGGAAGTCATTGCTTGTTGTTTATAATGTATCTAACATTTACAAGCCACAGTAAATAATTTCCTATCTCCTTTAAACAGTTTGGTCTTTTTACTTGCAATTTTCAGGGTTTTGAGGAGATATCCTAGAGATGTGAATTAGCTTGTTGTGGTGTTGGAAAATTAATTGGTTGCGGAGATATGCCATATTGACATGTTCCCCATAGGATTATATTGCATTGCTTTGGTCTTTTTACATGAAATTTTCAGAGTTTTTAAGGGACGCCCTACTGATGTCAATTATGTTGTTTAGCTGTTGGGGAATTAATTAGTTGCAGAGATATTCCATAACAAATTTGTCGTTTTCCACATAGGATTACAATGTGGCCTCTGTAATACATTGTGGTGCCATTATGTCAGGAACAAAGTGGGATACACACTTTTCACTGCTGGCAGCTTACGTCACTTTTTGGTGATGTATGCTGCTGCAAGACTATTGTACACTGGACAGTACCTGTGCAGTGGAATTTTTCCTGTAGGTTGAACGGTTCATGATATATATATTTTCTATGCAAAAAACTTTGTTAATGCATCATTTAGGGTTAAAACACAAAAAGTAAGGAAATTGAACTTTTATAGTTGACTCCTTCCCCCCTTGAACTTGTCCATCATCCTGAGATTGACAGCTGATGGGGTGTGCCCTTGGGGTTTTGAGATCTAAATCTCACCCCATTCCATTTGTAATTATATTCACAAGCTACAGAAAAGAAGAATGGGGTGAGATTTAGGCCTCACAACCCCAAGGACACACCCCGTCAGCTGTCAATCTCGGAATGATGGGCAGGTCCGGGGGGGAGGGGCCAACCCTAAAAGTTTCATTTCCTTACTTTTTGTGATTTAACCCTAAATGATGCATTAACAAAGTTTTTTGCATAGAATTCCTTACTTTTTGAGAAAGAATATAAAAGTAAAAAGTCACGGAAGTTGGTGGGAGGGAGCGCAGGCCCTTTGGGCCCTGCACTCCCACCAACTTATGTATTTCTGAGTAAGATAAGACTACAAGTACTGAATATCAGATGTATTGCTGGGAGCACATATGGATGGGAGCATGGGGCCCAAAAGCTCCCACCACATTGAAAGAAAGCAAAGTGTCAGTCATCACAGTGGCATAATTCAACACCTGTTTACATGTAAGACACAAAGTCACTGAAAATTACCTCCATGGCAGTAACGCTAGGCACTCTATAAATGTGAACCTAGTACAGCAATGCAAAACATACAGTGTGTCACACAATATGTCCACAGCAAATTAATTTTCCAACACCTAAACACCATAATTCACATGAACTGGACATCTCCTGAAGACCCTCCAAATTTCAATATAAAAGACAAAACCGTTTCCGAGATACAACATGAGAAAGTTTGAGATTTTCATTCATTGGAGTGGCAGAGTTCTGCACCTGTTAAGATTTTAGACACCTAATGACTGAAAAGTAGATCCACGGCAGTAAGGCTAGGCACTGTATAAATTTCAAGCCAGTACGAGAATGGAAAATGCTGTCCTCCAAATCGTAAACTGCACCATGCAATATGTCCACAGAAAATGTGTTGTCTGACACGTAAACACTGTAATTCACATCTACAGGACATGCCATCAACACCCTCCAAATTTCAAGTAAAAAGACCAAACTGTTTCTGAGATATTTAAAGTTAAAGATTGTTAAAATTGGCCTATCTGTTGCATTAAAATCTGGCCATCTAGTCCCTCCCTCGCAATCAAAGATCATGATCAAAGAATTTTGTGATCAAAGAATTTGCAGGCTCGTGATCAAAGAATTTGCAGGCTCATGATCAAAGAATAAAAAATGCTGAAATTCAAATTTTAGACATAAATGCATGAAACCACCGGCATGGTTCGATAAAACAAAGCCCCCTGAGCAAAACTCACCCTCATTTGTGTTCATAACCCACCCCTGAGCTGAGAAATGTGCTTTTTTTCAACCGGCCATCTTGTTCTTCCCTCATGATCAAAGATCGCGTTCAAAGAATCTCGTGATCAAAGAATTTGCAGGCTCACAATCAAAGAATAAAAAATGCTGAAATTCAAATTTTAGACATAAATACAGGAAACCACCAGCATGGTTCAATAAAACAAACCCCCTGAGCAAAACCCATCCAAGTTTTACTTCAGGAGTCACTCCTGAGCCAAGATATTTCAGTTTTTCTGACCGTAACCTTAAAACAAGATGGTGGCCATCACGATCAAAGAATTCTCGGGGTCAAAGATTCTTTGACCGCGAGCCTGTAAATTCTTTGATCGTGAGGAGGGACCTGATGTCCAAACCCCCAATTCTTTGTTTGCAAAACAACCATATACATTTTCCCATTGACTTATAATGGGAACTTAAAACTGCAATAACTTTTGAATGGATTAATATTTTTTCACAAAATGAAAAGTGGCATGTTCGTTGACTAAAGCTCTTTCAGATGAGCCCACTTGCAGAGTGGTACGCCACATGACAGCCATGCAGCACCACAGACAAAATCCCCAAAACTGCCCACATAACTGGTGAAAAGTGCATTTTCCAGCATTTTAGTGTGCAAAGACCGTAAGTCTGACTGAAATGAAATTTGGCAGATCAAGAGATCTACCATGAGATCTACCATGCCCCACCGCACATACCAAATTTCATGCAAATCTGTTGAACGAGTCCAATGTTATTAATGTGCAACATTTTGAGTTTATCATAGAAGTGGCTTCATAACCCTAAATATAGGGGCATGACTGTGCCCCTCTAACATATACTGTATATATATTTTTATTTTCATATTTATTCTATTTTTTTCCAGTGCACTGCCATCAACACCCATTCCAGTCACCTTACCTCATTTACCTGTGGCTGCCATGTGCTGTCTACCAATACTCACTGGCTCCTCCACCCGCAGTGGGACCACAACACCATGGCCTGCCAGTCAATGACAGAAGAAAGTGTCAGCATCACTGACATTGCAACCGTGGAGTACCCCCCCAGGGTAGGGTTCGGGTCTGTGGTGGACTGTAATTCAATTAGTGGAGCAGAACAGTGGCAGAGAGTCATAGAGGCAGGCACCGTGATGGCATCATTCTGAACTTCTGGTGCTTTTCTCCCTTTGAGAGGGTGGGGACATGCATCCTCCCTTCCCCCAGAATGACTGGATAACCTGGTTACTGCACTACTCCTGGGAGTCTGCCAGGGGTCAATCAAGCACCAGCCATGCTCCCAACCCTACCACCCAGAGCAGGAGAGCAGTTCACATGATGCTCCATCCTTTACCCCCCCCTTGCCTGACCTCCAGCAACCCAGCTATGCATATGGGTGACTTGGTTCAGGCCCCATGCTCCCACCAATATATGCTGTATAGCTATGCATATGGGAACTTGGTGGGAGCGTGGGGCCGGACCCCACCCCACCAATGTGTTTTGTTGATAATTATGATACGCTTTCTCAAAAAGTAAGGAAATTCTTTGCAAAAAACTATGTTTAATGCATCATTTAGGGTTAAAGCAGAAAAAGTCAGGAAATGAGAACATTAGGGTTGCCCCCATCCCCCAACTGCCATTCTCCACAGACTGACAGATGATGGGGTGTGTCATTGGGGTCATGACACCTAAATCTCACCCCATTCTCATTTACTGTAGTACGTCCAGCTGCTTACACATGGAATGAGGTGAGATTTAGGCCTCACAACCCCAATGACACACCTCATTGTCTGTCAGTCTGTGAAGGATAGTGGGTTGGGGGGATTGGGGGTAACCCTAATTTTCTCATTTCCTGACTTTTTCTGCTTTAACCCTAAATGATGCATTAAACATAGTTTTTGCAAAAAAATATATATATATATATATATTCACATATATATGTGCATGTATATATTATAGGGGTGCGGTCGCGCTATTATAGTTAGGATTATGAAGGCTCTTTAATGTTAAACTTGAAATTGTGCATGTTAATAACTTTGGACCTGTTCAACAGATTTCCATGAAATTTGATTTGCGTGGTGGGGCATGGTAGATCTCTTGATTTGCCAAATTGCGTTTTGGTTGGATCTACAGTTTTTGCGCAGTGAATTGCTGAAATGCACTTTTCGCCAGTTTTGTGGGCAGTTTTTCAGATTTTGTCTGTGGTGCTGTGTGGCTGCTGTGTGGCGTGCTGGTCTGAAACCTGGCACGGTGAAAGGGTGTGGGTCAAGAAACATGCCACTTTTTGTTTGGTGAAAAAATATGAATCCTTTCAAATGTTATTAAACTTTTTAGCTCCCATTATAAGTCTATGGAAACATTTATATGGTTATTTTGCAAAAGAAGAAAGGGGTTTTGGCCATCTCCTCACGATCAAAGATTTTGCAGGCTCATGATCAAAGAATCTTTGATCATAAGAAATTTATCGATTGTGACGGCTGCCATCCTGTTTTCAGTTTGGGGTTGGAAAAAAACAAATATCTCAGCCCTTGGTGACTTCTGAAGTAAAACTTGGATGGGTTTTGCTCTGGGGGCTTCCCTCTATCGAGCTATGCCTGTGGTTTAATGTATTTGCATCAAAAATAGAGTTTTAAACTTTTAAGATCTTTGATCACGAGCCTGCAAATTCTTTGATTGCGAGCTTTGTTCACGAGGGCAGGATGAGATGGCCAGATTATTGCTGGACCAGATATCTCTGGGAGGGACCAGATAGCCCAAATTTCACAACCAGATGTCCCCTGATGATCAAAGATGATCTTTAATCGTGAGGTTGTGGCCAATTCTCATGATTAAAGAATGTTTAAAGGTGCTAAACCTTTAAAATTAAATATCTCGGAAATGGTTTGGTCTTTTAACTTGAAATTTGGAGGATGTTGAGGGGATGTCCTGTAGATGTGAATCAGTGTGTTTAGGTGTCAGAAAATAAATTTGTTGTGGAGATATTGTGTGATGCAGTTTATGTTTTATTGATAGCGTTCTGCATTGTACTAGTGGCTTGAAATTAATAGGGTAGCTAGCCGTACTGCCATGGACGTTCTTTTCAGTGGTTAGGTGTGTGAAATGTAAGCAGGTGTGGAATTATTCCACTCCGATGAATGAAAATTTGGTTTGTTTCACTTCAGTAACTTTTGAACCGTGTGCATGATTTGCGTGAAATTTGGTATGTAGAAAGAGTCATCATAGATCTTGGATTGTGTCAATTTTTGTGTCAGTGCCAGTTACAGTTACTGAATTTTGGTGCATGTTCATTATAGTTACTGGGAAAACATTTATGTGCATTGTAAAAGGCATTGTGAGCATATATTTGGGTGTGTAGGAAGATTTCATGATAAGGTATAGGAGAGCTAAAAATGTATGGCCGATGTAAGTGGTTATGGAGTGCTGGGCAATGTGGGAGGGAGTGCAGGGCCCTTGATATTTAGTACTTGTACTGTGATGGTAGGCAGAAATGGACAAGTTGGTCAGAGTGTGGGGCCTGAAAGACCCTGTGCTCCCTCCAATATGTGCTCCTACCAATACGAATGATTTTCAGTAGTTGCAGTGTGATGTTAGGCAGAAGTGGACAAGTTGGTGGGAGCATGGGGCCCAAAGGGACCCGTGCTCCCAGCAATATGCGCTTCCACCAATACATATGGTATTCAGTACTTGTACTGTGATGTCAGGGAGAAATAGAGGGCCCCACGCTCCTAGCAGCTTTAGAAGAATGCAACTGAGCGACTTCAGATTGGGTTGCATGCATGGGTGCTGGGCTTTGGTGGTGTCCTTTGAAGATTTCATTAAAAAATATTGCTCCGTTCTAAAGTAATGCTGTTTTTTGGGGTCTGTCACTATAGGTAATAATGGGAAAATATATCAGTGTGTATTGTGAAAACAGTGATTTTGTCATCTTTTGGTGTGCAGCAAGGATGTATTTGACTGACTTCAGATTATTTTGTATACATGGGTGCTGGGCTGTGGTGCTGTTGTTTGAAGATTTCACGAGAAAATGTTGCTCTGTTGACAGGTAATTTTTCTCCACTTGTGTGCACTTTTCCACTTGTGCCGCTCTGGAACTGTTGAAAATATTGTGATAATATTTGGCATACATGCACTGGCATGGTACATCTCTTTATTTACCAATTTCTATTTCACTAGTGTATACGGTTTTTGTGCACAGAAGTGCCAAAAATGCAGTTAATGCTATTTTTGCACACTGTCATCCGTGACACATAGCACAGCCACTGCGTGGTTGATTTGTCTGAAACTTGGCAAGTAAAAAGCCCTTTATTTATGGAACATGCCAGTTTTTGTTTGGTGAAAAAATGTTGTTCCTTTCCAGAGTTATAAGGGTTTGAAGTCCCCCCCCCGTGATCAAAGATTTTTCGTTCGTGAGGTCCGCCATTTTGTGGGTTGTGACTGATTCTCACGATCAAAGAAATCTTAAAGGTGCACAAACTTTGAAATTGAATATCTCTGAAATGGTTTGGTGTTTTAACTTGACATTTGGAGGGTGTTGAGAGGATGTCCAGTAGATATGAATTGTGGTGTGTAGGTGTCAGAAAATGAATTTGTTGTTGAGGTATTGCGTGGCACAGTTTACATTTTGTGGATAGCGTTCTGCAGTGTGCTAGTGGCTTGAAATTTATAGGGTAGCTAGCCTTACTGTCATGGACAGACTTTTCAGTGGTTAGCTGTGTGAAATGTAAACAGGTGTAGTGCCCCAGAGTTGGGGGCACCACATAAAAATAAAGAATAAAAAAGTACCAGTTTATAGGTGCTTCAGTACAGTAAATAGGTGCCCAAGAAATGCCTAGGTACCCAGTTTAAAATGCCAACACAAATCCCTATTACAAAGCCTGTTGAAAATATTGTAAATAGCTTAGAAATAATGCACAAAAAAAGCCTTTCTGCCATGCTGCAGCTAATGGAATGCTGAGCTGAGCTAATGGAATGCTCACTGTGGGCACCTGCTATGCCTTCCAGAACCAGAATACAGAGTGCTGCAGTTTGAAAAACAAGTTACTGTTCAGTCTGTGGTGCCGGTTTGAGCCACTGGTGAAGTCCAAAAACGTCCCGTTGTGTCCCCGGGAAGGTTTGGTGCCCATTTTGTTTTTTTATTTTAAAAGTTAATGTTTCAGTCCCACTGAGGTGGCAATTGCACAGCCGCATTGTTCATGCTGCCCCAGGACCTTTCATGAGGTCCCCAGTCATCCTGCACCTTCCTGAAAACTCCTTCCCTCTTGAAACAGCACCTCCCGCCTAAATCTTCTACCTCCTGCTGGTGTGGTGAGTTGGCAACAGCACATTGCTATGTGCTGTTCACCCTGGAACTGTACAAAGAGTGTATTTAATAACTTTAAACAGTTTGCGCTAGGCACAAGAGAAAACAGCCAAGCACTGTGAAGGGGTGGGCCAGAGGCCCTTAATTTTAATAATTACAGCCTTTGGGGTGTAGCGACGCCCACAGGGGAGGGAGCAGCCACAGAAAGACCTCTGATGGTCCATAAATATTCAGCAGCAAGGAGTGGCTCTAGTGAGAGACTGACACCTAGACCTGTTCAGGCCCAGAATTTAAAAAAAGAAAGCCAGCCCAGCAGTAAAAGGACCTGTGTGTGTATGTTTAGAGGGGCTGAAACAAGCAGTCCCAGCGTTTTAAAGGGGACAAGTGTGTTGAAAAGGGCCCAGAGTGTTTAAAGGGGCCAAGGCTATAGGGAAGCCCAGTGCTTTTAAAGGGGCTTAGTTCAGGAAAGCCCACATGTATATTTAAAGGGGCAAGGGTAGTTTATGGCCCACAGGGCGAGTCAGGCCCACCAGTTCTTAAAGGAGCAAGTTAGGCCCATCTTACTTAAAGAAGGCAAACCAGGCTCACCAGTTCTTAAAGGGGCAAGTTACGCCCACAGCTGTGTAAAGGGGCAAGTCAGGCCCACCAGTTCTTAAAGGGGCAAGTTAGGCCCACGTTAGTTAAAGAGGGCAAGTCAGGCCCACCAGTTCTTAAAGGGACAAGTTAGGCCCACGCCAGTTAAAGAGGGCAAGTCAGGCCAACCAGCTCTTAAAAGGGGCAAGTTAGGCCCACCGCCACATTGCTCTGCCATTTTAAGGGGCAAGATAGACCCAGTGCTAGTCATTTAGATTCCCCAGGTGTTATAGGGGCCCAGCAACATTAATGACCCTGGATGTTTAAGGAGTCTAGCTAGGCATACAGAGTCGTAGTAACAGGAAGAACCTAATTTAGTCAGAGGGACCCCTGTTAGTTAGGTCCACCAGTGCTAGGGTTCTATCAGATAAATGAATTTCCTGTATATTTACTGTGATTTGAACATTAAGACTGAATAAGAGACCACTGCAACAAGAACTGAGACTTTATTTTGCATGCAACTATTGCTACAAGCAGTGAATGTGCCAAAAAGTATTGCTTTGTTGCCAGCCTTCAAGTTGCAAGGTGTTTGAGTCAGTCTTCCAGAGCTTTCTAGAATCTGTTCACCACTGGTATCCAGATCAATCTTCTTCAAAGTACTCCAGAAGTTGTCTACAGTGCATCCTCGAAGCAGCCAGCAGCAGATCTTCAAGGAACTGTGCCGCAGTCGTTTGCAACGTCCTGTTTATTGTTTTCCGCTCTTCAAAGTTTCCCCAAAGTATGGCCTAGCCTGGTACAAAGGTATCATCCATTTTCTTGTTTTGTCATCCGTATCGAAGTGCTATCCAGATATTCTGCCGCAGTGTTTTGCATCATCGTCCTGTTTCTTATTTTACATAGTCCTTGGCTTGTCCGGCCTTGGTGCCCAGAACCCTGTTGGTGCTTCTGATTTACAGACTTCCTTTCTTTCAGAATCTTCATTGTGTCCCTGCAGTCCAGAAGAGGATTTTGGGCTGGTTGGTCAGCACTTTCTTCTTATTCATCATGTCTTAGCAAGTCCAGAAGAGGACTTTGGACCAGTTGGTTAACATCTTCTTCTTTGTCTCACCCCAGCAGTCCAGAAGAGGGCTGTGGCAGGGTTTGGTGTGTCTCAATTTCGACAGCCCTCAGTGGGTTCTGAGCTGAGAGAATTGTTGCTTTGTTCTTAACAAGTCTGGCAACCCTAGAGAGGTGGGGTGTCACTGAGAGACTCATGGCCTGTACAAAATCCTCTCTGCAGTCCCTTAGTTGTTATCCCAGTCAGCCAAGTGTTCCCCTTGTGTTTTATCCAGCAACCCAATTTATTCCTGATAACAGAGAAAGCTTATCTGTGCACAAACTGCCTCTCAAGACTGAAGTAGAGTTTTACAGTATTATGCTATAGAGTTCCTTAAAGTGGAGTACTCCAGGTAATTGGCCTTAGGTAGAGGTGCACCTCAGGATAGTATTGAAAGTATTATATAGTGATTTGCTGATTATAGAGTGTAGACCACTCATAAAGTGGAACTGTTACAGCCATTTATTTAGAGTCCTCCTCTTATAGGAGGGTGAAAATAAGTGTAAGTGTCTCCCCTTGGCTGTGTTTCCCATTGGTTTAGAATAAATAAAACCTTGTGAAGTATTTGGAATCTATTTTTGGACTCTCGCCTGTCTTTGTCTGGTGCCAACATCCACCCCTTTTTGGACCTGTATTTGTAATTTGTGTGCAAGTTACTGGTGTCGTTGACACAGTTGCTTTATTATCCCCTTTTTACTGATGTGAAAACCTAGCACATGTTACCATCCTTCTTACCACCTTTGGGGCACCACACAGGTGCAGAATTATTCCACTCTGATGAATGATAACTTTTGAACCGTGTGCTTGTTGTGTGTGAAATTTGGTATGTAGAAAGAGTCATCATAGATCTTGGGTTGTGTCAATTTTTGTGTCAGTGCCAGTTACAGTTGCTGAGTTGTGGTGCATGTTCCTTATAGTTACTGGGAAAACATTTCTGTACTTTGTGAAAGGCACGGTTAGCATATATTTGGTTGTGTTGGAAGATTTCATGATAAGATATAGGAGAGCTAAAATGGATGGCAGATGTATGTGGTTATGGAGTGCTGGGCAATGTGGGATGGAGTACGGGGCCCTTCGAGCCCCGTGTACCCAGTAATATGCACTCCCACCAATATATATGATATTTAGCACTTGCACTGTGATGTTAGTCAGAAATGGACAAGTTGGTGGGCCCCGAGCTCCCAGCAATATGTGCTCCCACCAATTAATAGGATATTCAGTACTTGTACTGTGATGTTAAGGAGAAATGGATGACTTGGAGGGAGAGTGGGGCCTGAAGGACTGTTGAAGAATGCATTTGAGTGACTTCAGATTGGGTTGTATGCATGGTGTGCTGGGCTTTGGTGGTGTCCTTTGAAGATTTCATTACAAAATATTGCTCCGTTCTAAAGTAATGCTATTTTTGGGGTCTGTCACTATAGTTAATAATCGGAAAATATATATGTGTGTATTGTGAAAACACGTGATTATGTCATCTTTTGGTGTGCAGCAAAGATGTACTTGACTGACTTCAAATTATTTTGTAATCATGGGTGCTGGGCTGTGGTGCTGTTGTTTGAAGATTTCGTGAGAAAATGTTGCTCGGTTGACAAGTAATTTTGCGCCACTTGTGTGCACTTTTCCACTTGTGCCACTCTGGAACTGTTGAAGATATTTGGATAATATTTGGTATACATGCACTGGCATGGTACATCTCTTTATTTACTAATTTCTATTTCACTAGTGTATACGATTTTTGTGTACAGAAGTGCCAAAAATGCAGTTGCTGCTATTTTTGTACACTGTCTTCCACAACACATATCACAGCCACTGCGTGGTAGATTTGTCTGAAACTTACCAAGTATAAAGCCCTTTATTTAAGGAATATGCCACATTTCGTTTGGTGCAGAAATTTTGTTCTGTTCCAGAGTCATAAGGGTTTGAAGTTGCCCTTCCTCATGATCAAAGATTTTTTAGTTACAAGGTCTGCCATTTTAGCGCATTTTCTGCTGTGAGGTCTGCCATTTTGTGGGTCATGGCTGATTCTCATGATCAAAGAATTCTTAAAGGTGCACAAACTTTGAAACTGAATATCTCTGAAACAGTTTGGTGTTTTAACTTGACATTTGGAGGGTGCTGAGGGGATGTCCTGTAGCTGTGAATTATGGTGTTTAGGTGTTGGAAAATAAATTTGTTGCAGAGCTATTGCATGGCACAGTTTACATTTTGCGGAGAGCATTCTGCATTGTGGTAGTGGCTTGACATTTACAGGTTAGCTAACCTTACTGCCATGGATGTACTTTTCAGTGGTTAGGTGTGTAAAATGTAAACAGGTGCAGAATTATGCCACTCCAATTAATGAAAATCTAAAACTTTAAAATTATATATCCCAGAAATGGTTTGGTCTTTTAACTTGAAATTTGGATGGTGTTGATGGGATGTCCTGTAGATGTGAATTATGGTGTTTAGGTGCCACAGAGGTAATTTTCCATGGTTAGGTGTGTAAAATGTAAACAGGTGTGGAATTATGCCCCCCCGACGAATGAAAATGTGGTTTGTTTCAAGTCGGTGGGAGCGTGAGGCCCGAAGGGCCCCATGTTCCCATCAGTACATATGATATTTAGTACTTATACTGTTATGTATATGTTATTCTCCTATACTGCATCACCTCAGCTTATTTACATATGGAATGGGGTGAGAGTTAGGGCTGATGACCCCAACTCACACCCTGATGCCTGTTGGTGGGGGTGGGTTGGTCATGGGTGCAAGGGGTGGTAACTCTAACAGTGAATTTCCTCACTTTTGTCACTGTAAAAAAACCCTAACTGTTGCATTAACACAGTTTTTTTTGCAAAGAATATATGTGTGTGTGTGTATATATATATATATATATATATATATATTGCATACAAAAAAAAACATAAATGCAAAAGTTAGGGTTTCTATTACAGTGAAAAAAGTCTGGAAATTTGGTGTTAGGGTTACCAGTCCTACCACCCCTTCCCACTCCCCACCCTACACATTGGCCACAGGTGCGAAAACACATTTCGGGCAGGATGTTAAAAATGGCACTTATAGTATACTGTTTATGAAGTGGTGTGAAAAAAATGGCAATGTTGAAAATTTGGAGTGAAAATAATAACAATTGACGAAGTTACGATCATGCATAGAAACATTTCAATGACCGTGCATAACTCAGGCAGTTTTTGGAATTTTTACACTAGATTTTCAACATGGCCTTTTTGGGAAACACTGGCACTGTCATTTTGTTACTCGGTCCCGAAAAGTGATTTCACCACAGCAGCCACAAAGTCACCTAATGGGTCCAATTAATGAGACGACAGTGACAGTGTTCATGAGTAGAGATGTTATGAAATTTTATTTCAGCAGCAAAATTGCAGTGAAATCAGCAATTTCACAGGGCAAATTATTTCATGAATTTACTCTGAAATTGTACAAGCATGCACTCATTCATTGAAACACTCAGTCAGGCTGCTGGCCATGGAGGTGAGTATAGGGCTGTGCCAGTGGCCCAAATGGGGTACTGGGGAGGTGTGGAGTGCTATCTGATTGAAGACAGGTTGGGGGTAGGGAGTCCACTAGACACCAGGGACTGGGAAGGGGGTTGTTGTTGTTTTTTTGTTAAAGATTGGGGGCCGGGGTCATGGGTGACTTGGGAGAGTAAGGGTTCTTCAGTTTGGTCAGTAATCTGCTGGGGGGGCACTAGACACCAGGGACAGGGAGGGATTTTTTTAAAGATTGGGGCCTGGGGTCATGAGTGACTCAGGGGAGGGTTCTTCAATTCAGCTGGTGATTGGTCTGGGGGGAACACTAGACACCAGGGACATAGGAGGGAATTGTTTTTTGTTTAAAGATTGGGGGCCAGGGTCATGGGTGACTCAGGGGGAGGGTTCTTCACTTTGGCCAGTGATCAGCTGGGGGGGGGACCACTAGACACCAGGGAGTCTTAATTAGTGGTGAAATTGGGACATTTTGCCAGAGAGTGGTGAACTTTTGTCCACATGCAGCGAATTTTGCTGGTTTTAGGGTGAAATTTCACCCGCTCTATGGGCAAAATTTTGCATTTTGCACCACAAAATATTTTGTGAAATGTGCAAATTCTGTGAAATATTTAGCCGGGTGAAATTTTTCAGTTTCACACACTACTCACGAGGAGGGGTCCCAAAAAGTCCATGTTAAAAATTCAGGGTTAAAATTCTGAAAAAATGGCTGAGATATCAACATAAGGTCAAAACATCATAGACAGCCATTACACGGCACTTACTTTGATTCTTCGGTTCGCAGTTCAGCTTTGAAGAATGCAGATGTGTTGCGGCCCACAGAAGATTGCAGCCAACAGTCTTTGGTGGTAAGTATAGGGCAGGGGGTGTGTGGGGTCTTGGGTTGCTCAATGGGAGGGTCTATATAGCAGTTCATTGACCCCAAAGCTGGCAATTGGTGATAAGTGCATCAAGCAAAAGGCAAAATGCTGAGGTCATGGTTGGGCATAGTAAACATTAGCGTGACAAGACATAGGTGGGGGTGAATGCAGGATCAGGGAGAAAATGGACTGGGACAGGGAGAATGCTCTACATGCCAGAACCTTAATAAACACAGTGTTTTGTATAATGTAGTGGGGAATATAGTTATGTTTTTTTTTCTCATATGGACAGCAATCAGCAGGTGAGAGGTGCCACTAGACACCAGAGAAAAGGGTGTTCCTCAGCTAACACTGCAGCTGGCAGCACTACTTCAGTTGCAGCTACAGAAGTCAAGAAATCCCTGCTGTTCTCATACAGATAACACAGGAAAGTGCTCCTTTCGCTAAACTGGGCACTCGAAATTTTGGTTGCCCAGAAAAGGTATTTTTTGGGCAGCGTTTTTCAAACAAACATCAGAATCTAGCTAAACAGGTCCTGTTTAGCCAGGTTCTGATGTTTGTTTATTAAAATTTCAACATTTTTGTGTAGTTTCCATATTTGTTGGATCATGGAAAAAATCAACAAGACGGTGGTTGGCACAGCACTAAAAAATGTGTGCTGCTGTGTCAGTTCAGTGGTGTGAAAGCAAAAAACACCATTCACCAGAGAATGTTATCTGAAAAAAATGTACTGCGCATGCCCAGGTTAGAAAAAACTAAATTTTAAAGCCTTATAACTTGGGAACCTTAAATATTTTTTTCACCAGATCTGTCAAAGGCACTACCTTTGGACATGACATATAACCCCTACAAGTTTGGCGCAACAGTTCCTTTCCATGTCGGCTGTAGGTGAGAGTAAAAAAAAAACATGTTAAGTATAGGAAAAAATTAGACATTTACAAAAAATGACACATCTAGGTATCAGAAACTGCACAAGCTGCCATCACAAAAATTTCCACATATCAAGACACTGCCTCCTAGACAACACATACACACTTTCAGTTCATTTTGTTAAAGGGAGTCAACGATATTAATGTGCAAAATTAGGGGTTTAACATTGAACACCCTACTCAACCCTCACAATAGGGGCACTACTGTGCCCCTATATTATATGTATATTATAGTGGTGGGATAGTGCCACTATAGTTAGGATTGAGTTGGGTGTTCAATGTTAAACCCCTAACTTTGCACCTTAACAGCTTTGGCACCATTTGACACATTTAGCTGAATTCTTGCATGTGTTGCCTCAGAAGCAAGATGTAAATATGAGGAAGGTTTTGTGGTGGCAGCTTGTGTGGTTTCTGAGAGCTGCAGATGTCATTTTTCTGTAGATGTCTAATTTTTTTTCTATACTTAACATGGGAATTTTTTTTTTTCACTCACCTACAGCTTACATGGAATGGACTTTTTTCCCAAAACTTTCAGGGCACAGGTTTTATGTCCTAAGGCAGGGCCTTTGAAAGGTTTGGTGAAAAAATAATAAATGGTTCCAGAGCTATAAGGCCTTAAAGTTTTGTGCTTTTCTGTTCCGAACATGCTCAGTAGGATTTTTGGGATAATGTTCTGATACGACACCAAGAACTTTATGTCGCAGGACCCTTTTTTGGTTTCTCACCACTTGCTTCTCACAGAATGAAGCATTTTTTTGTGCCATGAGACCATCTTGTGATTTTACACCTCCAACTAAAAAACAAGGGAAATACATAAAAATGCTGTAATTAAAGAAACAAACACCAGAACCTAGCTAAACAGGACCGGTTTAGCTAGATTCTGATGTTTGTTTTTTAGAATAATGGCCAGAAATACCTTTTCTGGGCACCCCAAAATCCAAGGTGCCCAGCTTAGGGAGAAATGCTGTTCACCCATGTTCTCTGTATAAGAACAGAAGAACTTTCCTGACATCTGCAGCCACAGCTGGAATATGTGCTCTGGGCTGCAGTGAGAGCAGTGAGGGAAGTGGGTGGAGGGTAGTCTCCCTGAATGCTAGGAGCCTGGGTAGTAAAACAGCTGAGTTACAGGCTCTCTGGCTTTCTTGGTAGACAGGATGGTGGACATTGCAGCCATCATGGAGACCTGGGCCACTCAGCATCAGGACTGGGAGCTGGAAATCCCATGGTACAGAATATATAGGAAGGACGAGGGGAAGGGAGAAGGGGAGAAGGGGAGGAGTGGCGATTTATGTAAGGGATGGCATTAGATGTACAATGGAGGATACAGAGGAGGGTAGTACAGAGGCACTGTGGATGCAGTTGCTGGACTTGAAAAGTAGGACTCTGAGGTTGGAGGTGGTGTACAGTCCACCTGCGCAGACTGAAGAACTGGACAGTGAATTAGCAGAGCAGATTTGGTGGGTAAGCAGGGCAGGAAATGTGGTGATTGTGGGGGACTTCAATCTACCAGGGGTGGATTGGGGAACCCCAGTTACCACGAGTGCCAGGGAACAACTGCTACTGGATGCAATCCAGACTGGGCTCCTGGTGCAAATGGTCACAGAGCCAACCCAGCTGGGGAACACTCTGGACTTTATACTTACTAATGGGGAGGGTGTGAGGGAAATAGGGGTGGAGGTACTAGTAGCTGTGAGTGACCACCAATCTGTGTGGTTCACACTCAGCTTGAGCATGGAGGCTGTAAGTACAGGGATGATGGTGGTTGACTTTGGGCAAGCTGACTTTGGGAAGATGGGGTAAATTCTAAAAAGGCACCTGGGGAAGATTAGACCAGAAATGGATGCACAACAAAAATGGGATAGCATCAAGCTTCGGCTGATGGAAGCTACTGAATCATGCACCAGTACTCAGTGCAAAAAGAGACGGGCTAGGAGGTCATACTGGCTGAACAGGGAGGTGTTGAAGGGGGTAAGGGCAAAGAAGGCCGCTTTTAGAAGATTCAAGAAGTCTGGTAGGGAGGAAGATAGAGAGCTATATTCGAGGAAGTCCAAGGAGATAAGCAGGCTTGTCAGGGTGGCCAAGGCCTCTGGGGAACTGAGGCTGGCTCAAGGCATCAGGGAAGGGGAGAAGGACTTCTACAGATATACAAGGAAGAAAAGGAACTGTAGAGATCAGATAGTGAGGATTAAAAAGGACAGGAGGTGGATGGAAAAGAGGACAGAACAGGCAGAAGCTCTAAATGAGTACTTCTGTTCTGTGTTCACAAAAGAGAAGGATGGACCCCTACCTACGTGGATGGGGAAGGTGGGCAAGGGGGAGGAGTAACTGATGGGACGATTATAGTGAGTAGGGTACTGGAGGGGCTGAAGGCACTGAAGTTTGATAAGGCACCAGGTACAGATGGTATTTACCCCAGGGTGTTGAGGGAGATGCCAGATATATGGGCTGGGCCGCTGACTGACCTGTTCAATACCTCCCTGGATACAAGATGCATCCCACAAAATTGGAGGGAGGCTCATGCGGTGCCCATCCACAAGAGTGGCCCAAAGGACAAACCCAGCAACTACAGACCTGCAAGCCTCACTTCTAGTGTTGGTAAACTTATGGAAACGATCCTGAAGGAGCAACTGGTGACCTTTCTGGAGAAAAATGGACTCCAGGAAATCAATAGCATGGGTTCATCTTGGGAAGATCATGCTAGACCAACTTAACAGAGTACTATGACTGGGTAACGAGGAAGCTGGATCAGGGCCATGCAGTGGATGTTCTGTATTTGGACTTCAACAAGGCCTTTGATTCCGTGCCTCAGAGGAGGCTGAGAGGAACATTGGAATATGTGGGGGTATGGCCAAAGATGGTAAAATGGGTCAGGAACTGGCTGAAGGAGAGGCAGCAGTGGGTAGTAGTGTGGGGAGGGTATCTCTTCCCCTAGGAAAGTGTCAAGCGAGGTGCTGCAGGGCTCTGTGCTGGGCCTGGTGTTGTTCGGGATGTTCATATCTGATATCTCACACGGAGTTAAGAGCAGGGTCAGTCTGTTCATGGATGATATTAAGATGGGAGCAATGGTGGATGACAGAGAAGGATGGCAGGAGCTACAGGAATAATGACCAAACTGGAGGAGTGGTCAGCGAAGCGGCAGTTGGGATTCAATGTAAAGGCACTGAAAGCAGTGTCAGTGGCTTAGCAGGTAGCACACTTGCCTCTGAGGCTGGGAGATCAGAGGGCTGTCAGAGGGCTGTGGGTTCAATTCCCACACCTGGCTGGCACTTGGGTTAATAGCCCAATACTGACACTGTAGTGCAGCATGGGGGGGGGGTGCTACACTTCTGAGATGCAGTCTTTCGGATGAGACATTAAACTGAGGCCCCATCTGCCTGTTCTGATGGTAGTTCAGGTGGATGTTAAAGATCCCATGGCACTTATCAAAAAGAGTAGGGAAATTTTATTAGGCAAAAAGACAATACAAACTCATATAAGTAACAGACAGTGTAAAGCAATTATACAATCAAAGGCAGATATGTACATAGATATAAACAGAAATCAGAAAAAAAATAACCGTTCATGCACAGCCCAATAATCAGAAATAAAAATAAAAAGAAAAACAATGATAAGTACCAAACAAATGAAAACAAGATCATACAGAACATATCCTGAGCAAAGACTCTCTAAATATGCAGCAACATAGTAAATGCAACATTAGAAAGTAAAATAATTCATTCAGCCTGAAATAGCTAAAGAAACATTTGTATCTGAGAAGCTCAAGCAAAGTTAATTCAACCATGCAGTTCTTCTCCAGAGAACACCAGCCCTACTCTTTGATAATCTTCGGTAATCAGATGATTTAACTTGCATAACAGCCTTCTCAACAAAAACTATAAAAGAGATTGGAGACAAATTTAGTTGTTGGGATAAATATTGACACTGTGCCTTCCATAAATAGAATTTAAGACATGCAAAAATCTCAGTCAAAGTACTAGGATGAAATAATTTTAAATATCCAGAATAATCACCCAAAATAAAACTCTCATATGTCAGCGAATTAAGATAAGACCACAGCCATCTAGTGGCCAAATATGAAATCAACAGTTTAGTGGATGGACAGCTCAAAAAGAAATGAGATTAAGTTTCTTCAATTTGGAAACAATCTGCCCTTGGACAAAATCTCTCTCTAAAGCGTTATGCTTCAAATTACCTCTAACCCCTAACCTCCCGTGACAACTAAGCCACAGAACATCCCAAGTTTTGATTGGAACCCTCTTATCATTAAGCAAGGTCAAAACCATAGACTATCTAGATGGAAAACATTGTGGAGAAACAGCCTGGCCTACAAACTGTGAAGACATAATCTGCCAATAGAATGACTTCTTTGTGGAGGTCAATAGTGCTGATTTACTAAGCTTACATTGTTTAACCTTCCGAAAGGAAGACTCAGCATATTCCAGAGCAGAATACTGTTGTAGTATCTTGGGGGGAAAGAAGTCCCATTTCTCATAGAATTTGTTTAAGAGCAACCAAGTCCAATGCTGCCAAGGAGCCACATTCCATCCCCACCCAAGCTTCAGAGTAGAGGCAAAAAGAAAGTATGAAAAAAAAACAAACACTGTGTTTATCATACCCAAGCCCCCAAGTTTAACAGAGAGATAGGAATATTCCTGTTTGCCTGGGTTCAGCCTACTACCCCATAACATCTGGAAGAAGCAGCTTAACAAACATGTCTTAAAACAAATGGGAGGGGGATATATAAAACTTTAAGTACATACAGTATGGGTAACAAAACCTTTTTGTTGGTCAATACTCTCTTTTTTTAAAATTACCATGCTTTCCAAATTTGAAGCTTATGTTCACAGACCTTTATTTTGGATTCACAATTCTTAAGTTGAAGATTCCCATCTCCACACTGAATACCTAGAATGGAAATTGATGAGGAGGTTAGTGGAATACCTGCAGTACTGACAACAGTCTGTTCCTCAGAGGGTCCAATCCTAACTGCCTGGCATTTATCCATATTAATGACAGCCCCAGAAATACAGGACAACTGAATTAACTCCTTCAAGACCTATTGACCTGCCATTACAGAAGGGACAATGAAACACAGATCATCTGCATATGCTGCCACCTTCTGTCCTTCCAGGTCAACATGTGGAGATAACCCCATAATCCTCTAATTATTAATAACATGTCTACTAAAGGGGTCCATGGCATAGGTATAAAGCAGTTGACTCACCGGACAACCTTGTCTGATCCCGATATGCATATCCACAGGGTCACCTAATAGTCCATTGACATACGGTAAAATTGTGGCTTCTGAGTAAAGGTCTTTTAGCCATGATAACATATTATGTGGGGTCCCATAAGAAGTGAGTACTTGAAATAAATACCTTGTCGAAGGCTTTCACCTGATCAGTAGCCAAAATTAACCCCCTTAATTTATGCTGCCTACCATATTCAAAAATATCCTGTATTGGCCAGCCCGGTGGCACTGGGAGCTGAGGAGCTGGCATCTAACCTCATGCTACGTCAGTGACCCGTGTTCGGGAATGAGCATGGGCTGTTGGGGGTCAGCAGGGGAGGAAAAGGATTGAGCATCTGATAGACTGTTGTCCTTCTCCGGGGAGGGGGGGTTCCTGATGGTTGGCTCTTGCTCACCCCCCGGCGGAGGCTGGATGACAGGGCGCCATACCACAAGCTGGGAGGAGTCGGGCCAGATGCCTGGAGAAAGCACGTGTGGAAGCGTGCACACCCCCCTCCGCTGGTGACATTGCACGGTCCTGACTCCTAGGGTGAAAAACTGGAGGAAATAGACTGCCATGCAGGATGGTGGAGGGCGCCTCACAGGCTCCACCCTTGGCTAGCAACGTGGCTGGCCAACTATATCTGGACTTCGGTG
The DNA here is from genome assembly GCA_016271365.2 of Neoceratodus forsteri. NCBI lineage: Eukaryota > Metazoa > Chordata > Ceratodontiformes > Ceratodontidae > Neoceratodus > Neoceratodus forsteri. Next base: position 1,035,949,727 of record CM057453.1, read on the forward strand.
GGAGAGTTGGGGACCCCCGCTGACCCCGCGGAGGGGAAAGCCCTGGGGTCAGGTCAGCGTCAGCTGGTAGACACCGGGGGACGGGGCTGGGGACACCATCCTGAGATAGCCGGCAGTAGGGAGAGAAAACTCATAACTAAAAAAAAAAAAAATATATCTTGTATCAAGGCCAAATTAGCTGATATATTCCTCTCTGGAATAGCACATATCTGGGCAAAGTATATAAGATGGACGCTAGCTTTCTAAAGACGAAAACACAAGACTTTCAACAGAATCTTATAGTCAGAATTTAGCAGACTAATAGGTCTCCAGTTGCTTAACAGTTTCCTCAGACCTTTCTTGTACAAAAACACCGTAATAGTTTTACCAAAACTGGAAGAAGACCAGGAATGTTGTAGAATATCATTAAAAAGTTCTGGTAGTATACCGGCTAAAATGTCTATAAATGTCTTATAAAAAGCACTGGGCAACCCATTAGGTCAAGGAGAGGTCCTATCCTTCAGTGCCTGAATGGCCCTGTCCACCTTCCCTACTTGGATAGGGGTATTGAGTTCTGCAATCTGAGTCACCATCAACAGAGGGTGCAGATGGTAGACATAATCCAGAGATGATGTATCCGGAATAAAAGCAGACCCAAAAGTGACCTGCAAGTGCCTATGTATAATCTGCAAAATATCCATGTCAAGTGTTTTGAACTTGCCATCCATATCCTGCAGCTCCGTCATAAGAGTAGCATCCAATTGTTGTTTACAGGCAGCAAAGGGGTCAACCAATGGTTGAGATTCAGTGCCATATCACAGCTCAGCCTCAAGGGACACAGCTCTATTACATTGAACTTGAAATATCCGACTCTTAAGTTGAGCATGTGAGACACGCACTGGGTTCTCTGCTCATGTGCAAGAGTCAGATACCTATAAAATTTGTTTCTATGTTCCAGATACTGTAAATATTCCCGATTAGATCTCCAATGACTGAGATAAGTGAGCAAAGCTTTAATATCAGATTTTGTATCAGACCACCAGCCCCACTTATCAACACATAGACATTTAACTGAATCACGTTCTGAAACAGTCTCTAGCTCCTGAATAAAATTCTACTGAGTTAAAACAGAAACATTCATCCTCCACCTCTTTGTACTAGACAAGAATCGTGGAAGAATCCTACCTAAATAAAGGTGACAGGTGAATAGGAGATGGTCCGAGAACTCACAAGGTAGTAACACAAAAGACTGGGGCACCAATACTCTGGAACAAAAAATAAAATCTATCCTAGTGGCATATCTATTCCTTAAAGTAGGTAAACCCAGGGTCAGTCGACACATGTCTGTAGGCATCAGTGAGATTGGCTTGATGCACAATGTTGTACAAAGCATGGGAATCACAATAAACCTTTTTTTGTAAGGCATCTCTAGATTTAAAGTGCATGCCACAGTTCATGTCCCCAGCTCAAATAATGTATTGAGTTGTAAATAGGTACGGTCTAATGGATTCAAATAATTCAACCCTTTTGGCCTTAGTTTGTGGTGCATAGGTATTTATAAGTCAGAGAGAAAAGTGTCTAAAAGAGCAGTCCAAAAGAAAGGCCCTCTCAGAGATTGTGTCCACCAGTCTACAGTATGTAGGGTAAAATTGGAACCCCGAACCAGGATCCCTAGCCCATCTACTGTATTAGTGCCAAATGACCAAAAAGAAGGGCCCCACGTCCACCCTCTTCTGGCTTGGTCAGTAAAAAAGAATGATTTAAGCCTGATCTCTTCTAAAAAGATAATCTCATGTGTAGAATGTTGGAAAAGGACAAAGCAGTCAACCTCTTCCTACAACTGAGCAAACTACAGGCATTTAGGGATGCTATAAGCAAAGTGGACACAAAAAGAAGAGTAGTGGGACTAAATCACCCTGGGTCTCCATTTTTCACAATGGATTTCTGTTTTTTTCCTTTCCTTTCTTTTTTCCAGGCTCTGGAGGAGCCAAAAGACATTCATGCTCCATATCTGATACCATCCCTGACCTTGAGGAAACATCAGATTCCAAATCAGATTCCCACTTGGGTTGCAAAACCTGAAGGGGATTTACTGTAGGAACAGGAGGGGTTTGAGACATAGCCCTCAGTGAAGACCTAGTAACCCATCAAGTTTTAGGCAGTTGAAAGTTGGGGGGAGCATCACAGGGGGTTCAGAAAGTATGGGGGGTAAGCTGTGTAGGTCCCAAAGCATCCTGTGCTGTATCAAGAACCAAATTCTGTGCCTCCTGCAAAACTTCAGCATGTGACTCCGCAGCTGGAGGATCTGTGGGGGGGGGGGGACCCTGCTGAGCCTCAGAAAGTGCAGCAGTGTGATGCTCCAAAGTTGAACCCTGGGCCGTATGAACCAAATATTCCTGATCCCACCCATCAGGCCTGTTCTGTCCAGCCCATGGGCACTGGCGATTAGCATGCCTCACCTTTTCTCACAGATTACACTTGAAAACATTAATGCAGGCCATGCTAACATGGCAAAATCCCCACACAAGGCACATCTTATTTTGTCACAAGAACTGATGAGGTGAGTCGGTGACCCACACTTATAGCAGACCCTCGGTTGGCCTACATAAAAACAGACCTCTCTATCCCTCCCTAAGAAAAAACTATTAGGGATATGATGAATAACGGAATTAGTCTGAAACAACTTTATTCGGAAATGCCACTGCCCAGTCCAAATACCAATGGAATCCAGAACAGGATCGGGACACCCCAGCACCGTACATCTTTTCTGTAACCAGAAAAGGATGTCATTGACACTCACTCCCTCATTGTGAAACATCACAGACAGTAATAGTTTTCAGGAGGGATTTAGTCAAAGGGATAGCCAAAAAGTTCACCCACAAAGCAGTAGACTTCAGCATATTAAACTTAGTCCAGAATCTATCCAATCCGGAATGCTGGCGAAAGCTAATGTCGTAAGTGTCTTCCCCCAAGACATGGGTCAATGCATAAATCTCAGAGGGATGAAATAACATTGAATCCAGCAGCAGTTTTTGGGCAATAAACAGCTGGTCTGAATAGTTCTGCAAGCCCCCTCCCCATAACACAAGTGGGGGCCTGCATCAGTTTATTCCAAAATAACTCAGAAAAGGTGGGTCTAGGTTGAGAATATGACCTGAACTTCTCCTCCCCATGGGAGGTGGAGGCAGTCCCCATCCGATGTTTCCTGTAAAACAGTAGCATTTGAAGGAACCCCAGGTGTAGAAGGGGCAGCTTCTGGAATTTCATTGGGAACATGTTGCCTAGGAGAGGCTGCAGACCCAACAGGGATAGCTGGTGAAAAAGAAAACTGTATATGAGAAGGAGAGTCAATAACATGAAGAGGCTGTCCTACTTGGACTGGCTCCTCAGACCTCAAGAGAAAAGCTGCCTGGGAAGACTGCACCAAAGATCTGCTCAGTCTGAAAGAATCAGCCGCACCCGCGGCATGAACGGTTCTGAACGCGGAGGCCCCCTTCCACTCAGGCCCACTACCATCCATAGGCTGCTCCACATCCTCCTGGTTGTCAAAGTTAATCCACTGCAAAACAAGCAGCCATAGACCATCTGGCTCCTGTTTCCAACCTGCATTACCCAAAGCTTTTTCCGGGGACCAGTTAACAAAATAACTTGTGGTTACATTTTCTTTACTCCCATTTGATGTATATCTGTCCGTATATTTTACTATAGAATCCCCCAGCACACATACTGTTCTTTGTATGTTATTAGTGCTGAGGTGAGTGGGTTGATCATCCATCGGAACAGTTGTGGTATCCATGTTAATTTCCCCAGCGTTATTAATCAAGAGTTCCTTGCTTCTAATTCCTTTTGAGGGTATTGCTTCCTTATTGTTTGTAGCTCCTCCTACTTCATCGGTATGTGAGGTAGATACACAACTTACACTAGGACCTTCATTCTCCTGTACACCATTTTCCTGTGTGTCAACATTACATGCTGCTCCCACTATCTCAGTCTGTTGATCATGGGATAATGTGAGATTTATTTCTCCAGATCCCTCATTCACCCTGTCCTTACTGTTGCCTTCATAGTCTGCATCTAGCATTATTAGTGGTTCAAAGCTGTTGTATGTTCCTAAACTAAACCCCATAGCTCTCCTTCTCCCCATTTTTGTACTTTCTCTGCTCTATAATCCATGATTCATCATTGGTCCACTCTCTGGATCGCGTTTTGTTTTCCCCACCTGCATTTTCTGTCTGATTTATCTCTTTCTGGCTTCCTATTTCACATTCTTGTAACAGTAATTTCTGCTATACAGAAATAAGCTGCATTTCTAACTCCATAATTCTATTTTTTAAGTCCTTAATCAGTTTACATTCCTCACAGGTGTATATAAGTACTTCATTAGCTATATCAGTGCTGAATTTCCTATGATGAATGCATTTTAATCCAAGCAAACCCCTTTCCAGCTTCACTGTGTTGGTGTCCATCCTGGTACCTATCCATGCCTGAATAGGCCAAAGATTTATCTAGGAAAAACACCCAACTGTTCCCTTTGTTCTTGGATGGTTAATGTTACCTACCTCCTTTCTCTTTTCCTCTGCTGACTGCGGACAAATGCCAACATGCTACGTGTTCCTTGGCATACATCTTTACACATGTGCTCCTCCCGTGCTCGCCCTGCTCACTTGGGACTCCCTTTGTATCCCCCTGATACCTGGAAGTCAAGTGACCACTCACACAGCATGTGCACCAGGTGGGTCTAAAATTACCCTTAAAAACAATAAAAAATGCTCTGATAGCACTTTGTGGTAAGATAATTACTATAGGCTACTGTACCAGTTATGCCTCTATAGAGAGATTTTCAAGCTCCCTGATGCATCTTCCTAGACCAGGAAGTGCTGCAGTTCTAGTGTAGTTCTCAAAATGAACCACAATCCCCAGCAGTCTCTGCAGCCTAACCCCACAAATATATGTGCCCAAGCAGCACACCTTTGTGTAATTGCACAAGCAGGAGAAGAGCTATGCATCAGACAGCTCTGCCTCACCACCAAGAGCAGTCTTGCAGCATGTGGACTGACATTGTCCCAAGCATTTTTAAAGCCAACCACATTTTTGCTTGATATCACCCCTTCTGGTAGTGTGTTCCACCTCACAACCACTCTCTCTCTGTGAAGTAATGCCTCATCTCCCTCCTGAATCTCCCTCTCTCTATCCTTAGCGCTTGCTCCCTAGTTTCCCCTCCCACTCCTTAGTTTGAACACCCCCTCTGTCCCCCCCTTTGTTGATACCCTTCAGGTACTTGAAGGTCTTGATCATGTCCCCCTATCCTGCCTCTCTTCAGTGCATACATATTTAGTTCTTTTAGCTACATCTCATAGCCCATTCCCTCCATCCTCTGAATCATTCTCATTGCCCTCCACTGCACTCCCTCCAGCAGACTGACATCCCACCTCAGGTACAGCCTCCAGAACTGCCCACAATACTCCAAGTTCGGCCTGACCAGAGACCTGTAGAGGGACAAGATCACCTCCCTGCACCTGGATGTGAATCCCCATGCTATGCACTCCAGCATCTTATTTGTCTTCCCCGCCATTCTCCTGCATTAGGCAGCATTGTTCATGCTCGCCATTATCAATACCACCAGGTCCTTTTCTTCCTCGGTGATCCCCAGCTTGGTACTCCCTAGCCAGAACTCTCTCCTTGGGTTCCTAGCCCCAAAATGCAACACCCTGCATTTTTTGGCACTGAACCCCAGCTTCCACTTCCCTGACCATACCTACAGCTTGGTCAAGTCCCTCTGTAGTTGCATCCATCCCACTTTCCTTGTCACCACTGCACCCATTTTGGTGCCGTCATCAAACAGGCTAATCCTGCTCACAACCCCCTGTGCAATGTCTGAGATGAAAGGCCCAAACAGCGCCGGACCCAGCACCAAGCCCCATGGCATCCCACTCATCACAGATCTAAGCACCAAGAGTTCTCCCCCCCACTCTTTGTAGCCTATCCCGTAGCAAGTTTGAGATCCAACATGCCATCTTTGTCCCCACTCCCACCCAGGACAACTTCACCCCTAGTTTCCCATGGGGTCCTGAATCAAAGGCCTTGCTGAAATACAAGTAGAGCACTTCCACAGCATGGCCCCCATGCAGTTCCCTTGCCACCCAGTCATAGTACTGCATAAGACTGGTTTGGCAGGATCTCACTGAAATGAACCCATGCTGCCTCCCATCCTGCAGGTCATTGCCCTCCAGAAATGCTACCAGTCTTTCTTTTAATATCATCTCCATGAGCTTTCCCACTATGGATGTCAGACTGGCTGGCCTATAGTTCCCTGGCTCATCCTTTTGACCACTTTTATGTAATGGTACCACATGGGCCATCCTCCAGTCCTGAGGCACCTCCCCCCCTTCCAGGGAGGTGCTGAACAGGTCCACCACTGGTTCTGCTAGAACCTCTGCCATCTCCCGCAGCACCTTGGGGTGGATACCGTCCAGCTCCCGTGCTTTATTCACCTTTAGCACCCTCAGCACCTCCAAAACTCTGCTACCCTCTGTTCTGCCATCCATTACTTCACACCCCTCCTTCCCAGACCAGGTGGTAATGGACCCTCCTCCTCCCTTGTGAACACTGAGCAGAAGTACTCGTTCAGTGCCTCTGCTTGTTCATTCCCCTTTTTCACCCAGTCCTCCCCCTTTTTTTATCCTCACTATACTGTCCCTGCACTTCCTTTACACCCTGACATATCAAAAAACGTCTTTCTCCCTCCTTTTATTCCCTGTACAAACCCGAGTCCCCTTGTGCTTTCACACCCCTTACCCTCTTGGTCACCTCTTTAGACCATTTGGTGTACTCCTCCCTGTCTTCCTCTTTCCCCATCCTTCTGAACTTCAGGTACACCGCTGTTTTTATCCTCGCCCCCTCTATCACCTCCCTGTTCAGCCAGCATGGTCTCTTTACCCTACTTTTCTTACTCTGTAGCCTGGTGCATGTTTCCGTCACTTCTATGATTCCTTGCTTTATTATGCCTCATTTCTGCGCTGTCCCCATCTCCTGCTTTGTGCTCTCAAGTCTCCCCTTCAGCAATTCCCTCATTATCCCGATGTCCACCTTCCTGAAATCCACCACCTTTGTTGCCGATCTCTCTGGCTCCCTGCTCATTGTGATGTTAAACCCCCTGCCTGATGATCGATGTCAGCTAATGGATCCTCCACCCTTATGTCCCTAACTGTCTCACTGTTAGATAGTACCAGGTTCAGTGTGTTTCTAGTCTAGTGGGTTCAGCAACCACCTGTGTCAGGAACCCCCCTGGAATGCATCCAGAAGGACCCTCTCCCTAGTGGTGGAGGTGACTGGCAAAGGTCCATTCCACCCCGGCAGGTTGAAATCCCCCTCTATGACCACCTTCCCCTCTTACATGCCCTACTGATTTGGTCCACCAGTTTCCTGTCCCTTTCCACTGTCAGGGATGGCGACCTATACACCACCCGAAACCTCAACTTCCTTCCTGTGGAGTCCAGGAGCTGTAACCACATTGCCTCCTTTCTCCTCTCTTCCCCTTTGTCGCTTGTACATTTGATCCCCTCCCTCACATAGACAGCCACCCCCTCCACTCCCCACTGTCTTTTCTGTGCAGTCTGAATATTGGGATTGTCAGATCCCATTCCTGGTGCTCTGTGGCTCATGTTTCTGTGATAGCCACGATGTCCACTCTCCCTACAGCCAAGAGTGCCTATAGCTCTACTGCCTTGTTGTCTAGGCTTCTTGCATTCACAGAGACCACCCTCCACCTTACCACCCTACCCTCCTTTTCCAATTCCCCTTTCCAACCTTGCCCCTCCTGTACTAAATCCCCTAATTCCTTCCCACTAGCTTGGGGGGTAGGTTCACATGGTCCCTGGGTACCCTGCCTACCGTTTGACCCCCCCCGCCACCCCTCTAGCTAGTTTAAATCCACCTTTGTTGCTATATACCTCTGCAGCTTCAGCTTTAATACTCCCTTTCCCTCCGTACTTAGGTGAAACCTATCCTGTGCATATAGTTCATTATTGTCCCAGATCTGTTCCAATCTCCCCACGCACCCATACCCTTTTGATCTACACCACTCCTCCAGCCAAACATTGAATTCCCTAATCCTCTCCTTCCTCATTGTGTTCAAATGGGGTACCAGGAGCACCTCTGAGAAGACAGCTGTCTCCTCTACCTCTTCGCACAGCCTTCCCAATCATGAAAACCTTTCCTTCACCACTTCCATATTACAAGTATGAAATATCCGTGAAGCAGTGTTGCATTAGTTCCCCTCCTCTCTTGCTACCCTGTAAATGCCTGCTGCTCGCTCAGTTAAAAACTTGAATACAAAATGCCAAACTATACATTCATCAAAAAATAGTTTAACAATAGGATTAGTGCATTCCACAGCTGTATTACCTTTGTTAATCTGCCGCTAGGGGCATACTGTATATCCCCAATCTACTAATTGTCATAATACAAAAGGGTTATTCTTTGTGCAGTAAAAGTTTCATTCTACATGACTCTTCCTGTACTGTGTACAGCATTATTCAGTTGGCAAAAAGTCCAGCTAGAGGTTCATATCCTAGGAGGCTCCCACTCTAGTGTCTTAATTCAATTTTAATATGTTTGGAGAACCATGCAATAGCTTTCACATTAACAGTTGACACTTATGATCTATAAAGTGGAAGCAATACCAATCAGTGTCATCTCAAATAGGATGAATTATTGAAGGGGAAGTATCATCACTGGCTTTTGACTGACAGCTCAACTTTTTAAAATAAGGATGTTATCTTGTATAGTTTGTATAGTACTATAGGTCACATCCTGGCTTATTGTACAGTATACTGTATGTGCTCCTTAGTGATTAAAAATAATTGCATTCTGTGCAGCTCGTTTTTATCTTAATCCAATTAAAGTGGTTGTACAGTAACTAATAAAGGGAAACCTTTTAAAATGTAATCATTATACACAATTCAGCTTATTCTTAATTGTTTTCTATATTAACCTCCCCTCATTCTTTGCTACTGGGGACATTTGCATTGAAAATATGATCACAAACCTCCAGAATTGATCTGTTCCATATGCTTTCACCTCTGTTGATGCCACAGTTCTCTGGTTCTGACTTCACAATGTGTTACTGTGAAAATCATTATGACGCTACAAAAAGAGTACTGTGACTTCATTGGAGATCAGAGAAAGAGGACAAGGGGACAAAGCTCCTACTTTCATACAAATATCCTCGGTAATAAAGACAAGGAGATATAAATACCAAGCTAATAATTAAATATGAGACAAATTGTTCTTGGATACTGAAAAATCACTTTAAAGGTGGATGCATACATTTTTACAGCTGTAGCAAACCTTGACATCACTTATTTTAACACTGTAACTAAACACTTCAGTCCCCGGAAAAATGGATATCATGCTGTGAGAGTTAATTGGACTGGAGAGCAGTCCTCAGACTTCACTTTTTAAATGAGGTTTCAGAAGAAATAACATTTAAATGATGCACATAATATGGAAGGTTTTGCATGCAAAAGAAACTTTAGATCTGTAGCGAGCAGAGGCAATACAGTGTCTTATATTAGTGTTATAAGAATTCACAATAGACAGGCAGACAGGCAGGAAGGTAGACAGACAGACAGAGAACAATGATTATTCATGATTTCGATTATTCATGATACAATTAATCTAAATCAGTTCTTCTGATTGGCACTTGTGTGCAAGAAGAGATTCCAGTATGGATGACCAAGAACTAGGATCATTTATTGACTCTGGCCCCATTTTACAAACCATCCCACCCATACTCAATAGGACTGTGTGTGGTGGTGGTGGTAGCGTGTGTGTGTGTGTGTGTGGGGGGCAGTAGCTGCAAATATCGGAGCAGGCCCAAGTACTGGATAAGGTCTGTGTGAAATAATTCTGCAAACTGGCTTCACCCATTGAAATAAGAAAGTATATTAATGATTGCTTTAGTTTCTGAAATGTAACATTGTGGAAGAGTTTTTTCAAGGTATTAGTCATAATAAGGTATTTTTCTGGCCTAATGAAAAAATAAAATGCAGTTAAAAGAAGCCCCTATTGATATCTTTGCCTTCACAGTAGTTACTAGTAAAGCAATGAAACTAGAGTGCATCGGGCAAAAGAACATTTTGTATCTTCAAGTCAAGTCACAAAAAGGTGAACTGGTAGGAAAATTACTTTTGGTATATTTTCAAAGATATCCAACTTGGTTCCGCTCAGCTTAGTGTCTCCTATTCATAAAATTGCACCTTTTGATGGAGCAACAGGGTTGATTCAGTGATTATTATTATTATTAGTTAAATATCCAATTAACAGCTGAGGCATGGGAAAAGGTGTTTTTTACTGGATGTCACACAACCTTGTCCTGCCACTACCTTTTGGAAACTATGTAGCAACTGAGATTTAATGTAAAGAAGTGCAAAATAATGCACCTGGGTAGAGGGAACCCTGGGGAGAGCTACAGGTTGAGAGGAGAGGAGATTACTGTCACCAAGGAGGAAAGGGACCTAGGGGTTATCATCTCTGATGACCTTAGGGTATCAAAGCAGTGTACAAAGGCAGCAGGTAGGACAGGTGGTATGCTGGGGTGCATAGGCAGAGGTATCACTAGTAGGAGGCGGGAGGTGGTGATGCCATTGTATAAAACATTGGTAAGGCCTCACCTGGAATACTGTATGCAGTTCTGGAGACCACACCTGCCCAAGGACATAGATAAGGTGGAGACTATCCAGAGAAGGGCAACAAAGATGGTGCAGGGCTTGCACCACAAAACATATGAGGAGAGACTAAGGGACCTCAATATGCACTCACTGCAGGAGAGGAGACAGCGAGGGGACATGATTGACACTTTCAAGTACCTTAAGGGCATAAATAAGGTGCAGGCAGGGGAGCTTTTCCAGTGTAGAAAAAGTACTAGAACAAGGGGGCACAATATGAAATTGGAGGGGGTAGATTAAGTGGTAATGTGAGGAAGATTGTTCTACACAGAAAGGGTCGTCAACACATGGAATAGTCTGCCACAGGAGGTAGTGGGGGCGAGCACAGTGGAGGGGTTTAAGCATGCTTGGGACAGGCACAAGGGAAGCCTGAGAGGGGAAGGAGTGATGACAAGCTATTGATCACATAGGATCAGTGGCGACATACAATGCATAGGGCCTACGGGGAGTCTGAATGGGCCTAGCAGTCCTTATCTGCTGACAGTTTCTGTTTCTATGTTTCTATGAAACAAGGAAAATTCAGACTTCTTACCTCCAAAGCAAAATCACCTTGTTTTCTTCTTCAGTTTCATACACTGTGATGCACTGGCTAGTTTGACATTCCTGTTTCTCACCAAATCAGAGCATCTTTGCTTGTCTCAGCTGATATTTCATCACTGGATTATGAATAAAAAAAGTGTACAGTCAGCCAGTGTTGCTCCTTTACATGTTGTTATATTTGTGGCTATAAATATCAGAGCTGAGTGGCATCTGTTAGGTTATTAAAATTATATTTAAATAAACTGTACATTACATTCTTCTGTAAGTTGCTAGGCATTTACCAGTGTGTTTCAGCACTTGGAATGTTTCTAGTTAGTTTTCCATTTTTTTTTTCTGATTGCCAGTCATTTTAGCACCCCCCTCCCACAACACACACCACTGGCCATTGTATCTTCTGGGAGCTTGGTTTATTATAGTTGTACATTTCTTTCTCCTAGCCATCCATCAGCACTTAAGGGGTTTGCAAAGAGCCACAAGGGAGGCCCTTGTAATTACAGTTACTTGGTCAATACTTGGCAGCCCTTGGCTTGAAATTCTCTGGTAGTACACTGCAGATGCAGCACACTTTCTGCAGGAGGAAGCAGAGCACTCTTTCTCTCTCTCTGTGTCCAAGATACTAAAATTCAGCCGGACAAGGTTATGTTATGTTCATCTGGTTCTACCTGATTCTGTGTAATGCCTAACTTGTATCATGTTGGTCTTCTGTATGTACTTGTATTTCATTGTACTCTCCCGGGTTGTACCTGAAAATAGGCAAATGTCTTGTCTAGTGTACTTACCTGGTCAACAAAGCTAAATAAATAAATAAGGGAGATCATCTCTTTAAAGAAACAGCAGAGGTGGTACCCTGATCACATAGTCTTATCTGGGCTAATTAAAAAAAATCGCTCTGGTTGAAACTGACGCTGCCTTAGTGCAAGCTGATCAAGGAATGGATCCCTATGTGCCCTATTCAAAAATGCCCTATGTGATAGTACTTCAAAGCTAAAGGGAAGTAATCCGTCCTGAGTTCATGTAAAAGTACAAGAGGCAGTGCGTAAAATCCAAGAATGCAGCCCCTCAAAAAACATTGGGGGTTGGGTGGTGTTGCAAGCACTGCAAGGATAACTAATTTTTCTGTTTTAGATGTGTGGTATAAAAGCCCAAGTACAGTGACTCAGTTGTAGAATAAAGAGAGTGGGGAAGCACACCTGACTCCCAAAGTTGCTGCTGTCAGTATGTTGGTCCCCTGAGGAAGCCTCTGGGTACTGACTGTAGCATGCATGCAAATGTGTATGGGGACATATAGATATGATTGCACACCTATGCACATACACATGTAAAAATGATGGCACTCAGGGCAGCATGAAAGGACACCGGCACAGCATATCACCTAGATTGCGCATGTGCACAATGCAAAAGATCATTGATTGAGATCTAAATATACAGCCACCCAAATGTGTTATATAAAACAAACTACATTCTTCTGTATATTGCTATGCATTTACCAGTGTGTCTCAGCACATGGAGTGTTTCTAGTTAGCTTTCCATCATTTTCCTGATTGACTCTTGTTTCTGCCCCCCCAACACACACCACTGCAGATTTCTTTCTCCTAGCTGTCTATCAGCGCTTAAGGGGTTTGCGAAGAGCCACAAGGGAGGCCCTTGTAATTAAAGCTGCTTGGTCAATTCTCTGGTTATAATAATAAACTTTATTTTTAAAGTGCCTTTCCAAAACCAAGGCACTGTACAAAAAGATAGCATATAGAATCCAATAAAACACAGAAATCCATACAAACTGAATAACCAATTACATAAATATCTAAAATATACACTGCAGATGCAGCACACTTTCTGCAAGAGGAAGCAGAGCTCTCTCTGTCCAAGATGCTGAAATTCAGCCTGGCAAGGGAGAGCACACGTTTAAAGAAACAGTAGGGGTGGTAACCTAATCACATAGGCACTGGCACCTTCTTACCTGGGATAATTAAAAAAAATCACACTGGCTTAAACTGACACAGCCATAGTGCAGGCTGACAAAGGAACTGTGTAATTGCCCTATTCCCTATATGTGATAGCGTTTCAAAACTAAAGGGAAGTAATCAAGAGTACGGGTGTGGCATTCTACGTGAACATGATTTTTTTAAAAGTGTATTACTTGTTTTACTATGCAAAAATGCAAATGTGGTCAGATTGAAATATACAGAGCTTGGCTGATGGGGTTTTGAAAATGGAATACAAGTAATGTACAGTAAAATGTGAGTCAGTCAGTCAGTCAGTCAATTGGTCAATGTAGGACCTAAAGCCAACGGGTTCTAGTTGATACTGTATATTGTTCCTTTAATTTACTAACCTATTGAAAGAGTAGACAATTAGTTTTGTTTATCTTCAACAACTTATGAAAGCCTGCTGTTTCTTGGACTGAGCTGTGTGACTGATCACACCCGATTGGCTGATGATGGGCTTATGTCAGACGCACACACCCTTAGTCTGTGTAACAAAGAAAGTGCCTCAGGAGTCTGCTTGGCTGGTGTGGAAATCCAAAAAGATGCCCACTTTGGGACTTTCTGGTGAAAAGTCGGGACAGGACTACAACATCAGCTGACATTCAAGAAGTCCAGGCTGCATCGGGACAGTTGAAAGGTATGATGCAATGTAGTGTGGCCATTCTGAGAAATGTGGGGGGGGGGGGCAGAAACCAAGAAAGCATACTGATTCATGCAGTACTACATGTGATTCAACTCCACTGGCTGAAAATGTGGAGCAAAAGAATGCTGCATGTTCAGTATCTGGTCAAAGTCACACCCCCAGATGATAAGAGAGCTGATCGAGCCTTACTGCCTGCAATTTGAGTACACAGTAGGCACTATTACATTGACTTGTGCTGTAAATTTCTTTTACATAATTTTATTTCACAGTGTAGTTCTGCTCTGAACAACACGAGGGGAATGGGGGTAGATAGAAAGCCACACCCCAGATCCCTTTTAAGCAATACTCAGCAATATGTCTGCATGGCTATGCTCATGCAGCAGTAAAACGTTTGGGTCAAAATATCTAAAAATTGCAAAGTTATGCACATACATTGAAATGTTACTACACTCGCTCATAATTTTGGTAATTTAAAATATTTTGACCCCAAATTTTCATCATAGACATTTTTTTACGCCACCTCATGATTGTAACAGCCGTAATTTTTCAAATGCTGGCCAAAATGTGTTTTTGCACCTGTGGCATGGAATGACATTTCAATGCCATTGAATGATGTTTCAGCAGGGATTTGAAAATTTTCTCTACCAGGGTTCATGAGGTGGGGTAATTAGAAGGCTTGAGGACAATTTGGTGTACAAATATGATAAAATGCCCAGGTTATGAGTGAACATTAAAGTACTTCAAGCTTCACTCGTAACTTTACTAATTTTCACTATTTTGAGTCCAAACTTTCAACATAGCCATCTTTCCACATCACCTTATAAACATGAGATGTGCCATTTTTAAAATCCTGGATGAGATGTGTTTTCACACTTCTGGTGCAAAATTAAATTTCAGCCAGTATACTGTAAATGATACATGTCATGCTTATAAGGCAAATCATAAAAACATGCATCTTGAAAATTTGGGGTGACAATTGAAAAAAAATGTATACAATTGTTAACAGTTTTGTGTAGTGCCACTCTTGACCCCAACAGGTATGCTTTGTGATCTCATACTGGTGAGCTGAGTTCAGGGGTGAGCTTAGTGACCCAGCTGGATAGGGTGAGGGTTGGGGGATGGTGCTGTTGTGCAACACCCCCAGACAGGAAATGAAAGGTGCAGGTTTGTCTGCTTGGGTCTGGGTACAATACAGTGAAGGCAACTGTCCTCTTGGCATAGGGCCCTGCACCTGTCCCCTGTTGTGTGGCAGAGGGCCTTGTGCATTGGCTGACAGATGTACTCTTTGCCCTGTGCATCTGTAACTGTGGCCCCATAGATGTACAGGGTCCACAGGGTCCTGCACTTCTACAGTCCTCCAGACAGCCCCATAAATTCTTCACATCTGTTCTTGCACCAAACTGTGGGGCCCACAATTTGTGGGCACTGCACTTCTGCAGGTGTGCATAGTCTTCTTTTCATGCAGGGCATCTGCATCAGTTCATATAGATCCTCAAAAGGACCTGCGTGAATGAGGATACAATTTCACTATCACAAAAAGAAAGTAAATTCTTTGCAAAAAACATTGTTTATGTACCAGTTAGGATAACTTTATGCCACAAAAGTAGAGAAATCTAGCATTACGGTATCCAACCCTATTGCTCCACCCCCCCACCCCATAAGCACCAAAAAGAAAAAAAAAATAGGGTTTGGAGTCTCCAGAGTCTTGACGAATCAGTGGTGAGGTCTTCCTTGGGGGTTGTCAACCCTAATGCTCACCCCTTCAACCCAGCCCCTAGCCTCTAATCTGAAGCACAAGATACAGTTCCAAGCCACTGCCTCATAATGATACAATCTTCAAAGGTAGAGAAGTATGTCTCGGTACAGGTTGCCAACACAATTCTGTGTACTTTTCTTCATGCAAGGAATAAAGGAATAAAGAGAACTATCCCTCAATGTTTTTTTTTTTACACTTGTAAAAAAGAAAATGGTCCCATACCAATCTGACCCCCCCAACTCGACCTCCCACTGAGCACCCACCAACCCACACCACCCATACCCCCCACACACCCTCACTCACCTGAACAGGTCTCAAGGTGAAGATCCACTTGCTGATTGAAGACACGTCTTGCTGCTGGAACCACTGACTGCAACATGAAAAACTAAGATAAGTGTGGTTCAATGTATTTCAAAGGGGGTTTTAACTTTGATGCATAACTTTTTCAATTTTGCATAATTTGACCTCAGATTTTCAACATAGCTTTTTTTGGAACACCACATTATGACCAGTGGTGGTGGTGGAATTATGCAAATCAAGCCTGAAAGCTAATTTTGCAGTTGCTTGGTGAAAGCACTTTTTGGCTTAGATTTGAACATTTTCATGACGCTTGTTCATGAGAAGGGCTAGTTTGAAAATTTTGACTAAAAAGTGTAAAAATGCAAAGTTATGTGCATACATTGAGATTTTACTACATTCACTTACAACTTTGGTAATTTTAAATATTTTTACCCCAAATTCTCAACATAGTCATTTTTTTTACACTATCTAATGAACATGACACCTGTCATTTTTTAAATCCTGGCCAAGATGTGTTTTCACAGCTGTGGTGTGAAATGACATTTTTGATGTCATGGAATGATGTTTCAGCAAAGATTAGATAATTCTCAGTACTGGGCTCATCAGATGGGTAATAAGAAGGCTATGCTGATAATTTGGTTGCTGTTTTGTCAGGAATGCAAGTGCAGGACACAGAGGACCCTATGCTTCCACAGCAACATACATATACAGTACACATGTATGGAGGGATGGGAGTGCAGGTCCTGCAGGGCTCCTGCACTGCTATAGGCAAATGAGGATATGATAATGGTATCTCAAAAAGTAAGGAAATTCCTTGCAAAACCTGTCTTAATGCAGCAGTTAGGGTTAAGATTAAACCAACAAAAGTAGGGAAATGTGATGTTAGGGTTTCAAACCCTAAGACCCCTGCCCCACCCATGAAGTGAATGAGAGGTGGAGTCTTCCTTGAGGTTGTCAACCCTAACGCTCACCTCATTCTATATACTCATGAAACATACTCACCTGTCTCCATCCCTTCTCACCTTTTTAGTGCTGCAGTGGGCATAACCCTGCAGACCTATTGCATTGAAAAAGCACTATGTCATTCTTGTGAACGCACAACATGATAATGTGACAAAAAAGTCACCTCTGCCTGGGAGCATTATGTGTTCATGCTCGCACTATTTGATTTCTTTTTCTGCAGACACACAGTGTCACAGTCTTTTGCTATCAGACAATCAGGACTCGCCCTTACCCCCACATTTTGGATCTAGAGAAACAGGAAAGTGCTGTGATTTTCTTCTTATGCTGTCTCAGTCATACAGCCATTTTTGCCAATGTTTGTCTCAAACCTACCCCCACAGCTTGGATCCACAGAAACAGGAAAGTACTGTCGTTTTCTTCTAATGCTTTCTCAGTCACACATCCGTTTTTGCTAATGTTTGTCTCAAACCTGTAGCAAAATCCAGTGTTAGTTTGTGAAACAGTAGCTGGAGGAGGAAGGATGGCAGCAGCCTGCTCAACAATTAGCTGAACGGAGCAATCAGCAGGCATATCCTGTAAGCTTTTGTGACAAAACATGAGGTACTAGTATTCTCAGAATGAACAAGCACTTTGGGAAATCAGTAATCCATAAAGACATGACTTCCTTGCTTTGTTCTGGAAGGTGGATTGGTGCATATAAGGTGAAAAAAATGAACATTAAATCAAAACCTATTTTCCATATTTTACACCTTGCTTGGCAAATTTTTAACATATGTTGCTGTTGTGATGATTGAAAGGGTCATCTGAATGTATGATATATAAATACAGTTAAATGATCTTGCTCAGTCTGCAGTTCCATCCGCAATGACTTCCCTGGCCACCTTGCTAACTTCAGTCTCTTATTATTTTTGCTATCAGAGAGGTCTGAGTAATGCTACATTTATTCTCTGATCTGTTACGTCTGTTCATCTGCACATTCTAGCAATTGCAGACTGAGCAAAGTCACAGCTATAAGGAGAGAACCAATTATGAAAAAGTTATGTAATGCAAAAGGTTCTGATGCCCTGTTAACTTGAAATTATATAGGAAGTAATATTCAGTCAGGTTCTCCGTGATGGCAAAAGTGATGATTAGCAGCAACTCACACTCCTATTGTCCCCCCTCTAACTATATTTTCCTACTGTACTACGATATAACCCACATCTCTCCTTTACTGTTCATTCCCCCATCTCCTTCTCATTTTCATCACTTTTGCCATCATGGGGAACCTAATTGAATGTTACTTCCTGTATAATTTCAAATTAATAGGGCATCAGAAACTTTTGTACTACATAGATTCAGGGTAATTTTATCCAGTCCATAGTGCCCCTTATAAATAAATATGAATATCTATGTGAAGTTCAATATTCAATGTTACAATTTTAATGTTGTATTATGTTCCTTGATTTATTGTCTATCGTCAGTCTCTGCATCTGATTTTACAGTGATGTGTACATGTTTATTGTATATTTGTACTATTACAATTTGATATGTTAAACACATGGGATGGAGCTTTGATTGATAATTTTCATGACCTGAGGTGAGACAACAGTCGTGCCAAAGGGATCTGCACATTACCATAAAATTGGATGTAGAAGAGCACACAGCTAATATACGTCGTACATGTAGTTCTAAAACATAATGTCAGCAGTTTCCATTATCGACTAAACAGTAGTTTGTGCATTACAGAGTATGCCTCGGTATGTATTATCATAAGAATCAAATGCATACATGAAATAAAAAAATCAAGAGGGAATAGCACAGAGTGCAATTGCTAAGTCAATGTTTAGTTACAATAGATTGGAACAAATGGAGATTCCATATCAATTTTGGTAGATGCTAAGATGGGCTTGCCCACAACAAAATAAATAATGTGCAGTGGCTCCGGAATAGTTCCAATATAAATTTAACTTGTTAGATGAGTCAAAAACAGGGACATTTTAAAATCAAACAGAGGGGCACTGTTTGCAATGTGTATTACTGTCAAAATGAAGTGGAACAAATGGGACTGCATATCCACATTGGTGACTCGAGCCACTACTGTGGGCTTACACACACATAACTAAGTAAATGACCTGCAGTGACTCAATGGTAGTTCCATTATAAATTTAACATGAAAAAAATAGCCAAGAATAGGGAAAATACTGTATATGATGACAAAATGTGCGAACTCCTACTTTGCACCCATGATGGGCTGGCAGTATGGCCTAGAGGTTAGAGTAATGAGCTGTGAATGAGCTTGGTCTAGCAGACAGACCTGGATTTGATTCCCACAACCTCCACTTGTATACTGTGTGACTCTGAAAAAGTCTCTTAACCTCTCCAGTGCTCCTGAGTCGCCCCTGAAAACAAACACCTCTGCCTAGTGGGCCTTACCTAGATAAAACAGAATAAAAGAGAAAGGGAAAGAGGGGCATTACTAGTGGAGATACTGTGTATGGCATGGCATGGTAGGGGGAAGGATAATACTTGGAGAGGTGAGGAGGGAGCGGAAGGTTGGCAGTCAAACAGGAGGAGGGGGAGGAGTCTCAATTGAGAAGGGCAGGGGGAAGACACTGGGATACACTGTAAAAGCACCGTGTTGAGTGGCCCGATAAATGAGAACCTGGGTGGGGGGGATGGCGATGGACACAAGGAAAGAGGAGGGAGGTGTACTAGTGTTGGAGGACTCCATGCTCAAGGTGATCAGATGGGGCAGCAAGGGGGAGAGGCGCAGTCAGATATGGGTGGAGTCCATACCAGGATTAAAGGCAGACAAGGCAGGACAGGCAATCCTAAGGTGCATAAGGAGGGGTAGTAGGAAACCACACATTGTGGTACATGTGGGGACAAATGACATAGCAGGGGAAATGGTGGAGGTAACAAAGGAGAGGATTGAGAAAGTGGGAAGGCTGTGCGAGGAGACTGGGGAGTCTATGGCATTCTCCAAAGTGCTCCCAGTACCCTGCGCAAGCACAGTGAGAAAGGAGAGGATTAGGGAGTTGAACACATGGTTGGTAGAATGGTGTCAAACTAAGGGATATGGGGTTGTGGGTGGTGGAGCAGTACCTGGGATAATAACAATCTGTTTGCAAGGGATAGGCTGCACCTGAGTGCGGAGGGGAAGGAGGTATTAAAGCAAAGACTGGGGAGGTGTATTGCGACAAAGGTGGATTTAAACTAAAATAGATGGGGGCTGGCAAGTGGATAGCAGGTAGGCAGGGATCTGATAGAGTGGAGTCACAGCCTACTCCCCAGGCTAATAGGCAAGGACTCTGGGTGGCTGAAAAAGGAGGGAGTAGAAGGAAGGAAATGGAGGCCAATGAAGGGAAGGGGGCAGGATGGAGGTTGGTCTCACTGAATGCAAGAAGCTTAGGCAACAAATCTGCTGAGCTACAGGCACTCTTAGCAGTGTAGAGGGTGGATATTGCAGCTGTCACAGAAACATGGGCAACTGAGCACCGGGACTGTGATCTGGCAATCCCAGGATACAAAGTATACAGGAAGAACCTAAGGAAGGGAGAGGTGGTGGGGTGGCAGTCTATGTGAGGGACAGGATCAAATGCACAAGGGACGAGGGGGAAGAAAGGAGAACAGAGGCAATCTGGCTGCAGCTTCTAGACTCAAGGAGTAGGAAACTGAGGTTTGGGGGTGGTATACAGGCCACCGTCCCAGTCTGAGGAGCTTGACAAGGAATTAGCAGGACAAATCAGAAAGGTATGTAGAAAAGAGAAGGTGGTCATCATGGGGGATTTCAACTTGCCGGGGGTTGACTGGAGTATTACAGTCACTTCCAGTGCTAGGGAGCAAGTGCTCCTGGAAGCAATCCAGGAGGGTCTTCTGACACAGTTGGTTAGTGTACCTACTATGCTAAAGAACACTTTAGATATGGTGTTGTTGAATGGGGAGGCAGTAAGGGAAATAAAGGTGGGGGACCCACTAGCCAACAGCGATCACCAAATGGTGTGGTTTAATATCACGATGTGCGGCGAGCCAGAGAAATGAGTGACTCATGTAGTAAACTTCAGGGGGGCAGACTTTGGGAGGATGCAGGAAGTACTGAAAGGGAAACTAGAGGGCATAAGGCAGGAGATGGATGCAGAGCAGAAATGGGATATTATTAAAAGGGGGATTACAGAGGCAACAGAAGCCTGCACCAAGACACAGAGTAAGAGGAGCAGAGCAAGAAAACCATGCTGGTTGAACAGCGAGATAGTGGAGGTGGTGAGAGCAAAACAAGAGGCGCACCAGAGGTATAGAAGGACAGGTAAGGAAGTGGACAGGGAGAAGTATGTAAGACAGTCCATGGAGGTGACCAGAAAAGTGAGAGAAGCCAAGGCCCAGAGGGAGCTGAGATTAGCGCAGGGAATTAATGGGGGGAGACTTTTACAGATACATCAGGGAGAAAGAAAGTTCAAGAAGACAACAGTGAGGATAAAAGGGTGGGAGTGGACAGAAAAGGATGAGGAGCAGGCAGAGCGCTGAATGAATACTTTGCTCAGTGTTCTAAGAAGAAGTGGGTACCCTACCACCATGGGCTGGGTGGTGGGAACAGGGGAGAGGAGGCAACAGATGGAAGAATTGAGGCAAGTAGAGTCCTAGAGGGACTGAGGGCACTGAAGGTAGACAAGGCACCTGGGCCAGATGGTATCCACCCCAGGGTGCTGAAGGAGATGGCAGAGGTGTTGGTAGAGCCACTGGTGGATCTGTTCAGCACCTCACTGGAGTCAGGATGTGTGCCACTGGACTGGAGAATGGCACATCTAGTACCATTACACAAAAGCGGACCAAGGGATGAACCGGGTAATTATCGCCTGGTAAGTCTCACCTCCATAGAGTGCAAACTCATGGAGACAATAGTAAAGGAAAGACTGGTGTTGTACTTGCAGGACAATGGCCTCCAGGATGTGAGGCAGCATGGGTTTGTTTCAGGGAAGTCTTGTCAAACCAACCTGATACAATATTATGACTGGGTGAGAGGTGAACTGGATAAGGGTCATGCGGTGTATGTTCTTTACTTGGACTTCAGCAAGGCCTTCAATTCTGTGCCTCATGGGTGGCTTGGGGGGGAAGCTAACTGGTGTAGGGGTAGGGGCAAAAATGATGAACTGGATTACAAGCTGGCTGAGTGGGAGGCTGCAATGGGTGGTGGTGAGAGGGGAGCTCTCAGCTTCAAGGCCAGTGATGAGTGGGGTGCCACAGGGCTCTGTGTTGGGGCCAGTATTATTTGGGCTCTTCATATCAGACATTGCACATGGGGTGGTGAGCAAGATAAGTCTGTTCGCTGATGACACCAAAATCAGAGCAGTGGTGAACGGAGAGGAGGGATGAAAGCAGCTGCAGGGGGACCTAAGCAAGCTAGAGGAGTGGTCAGAGAGGTGGTAACTTGGGTTCAATGCAAAGAAGTGTAAGATTATGCACTTTGGGGTGAAGAAGCCAAGGAGAGAATACTGGCTGGGAGGGGTTAAGCTGGGGATCACTGAGGAGGAGAAGGACCTAGGGGTAATGATAACAGGTACCATGGACAACACTGCCCAGTGCAGGAGAGTGGCTGCAAAAGCAAACAAAATGCTGGGGTGCATAGCGAGGGGGTTTTCGTCCAGGTGAAGAGAGGTGATCTTGCTCCTCTACAGGTCACTGGTAAGGCTGCACTTAGAGTACTGTGTGCAGTTTTGGAGGCCATACCTAAAGCATGATATCAGGATACTGAAGGGGGTGCAGAGGAGGGCAACAAAGATGATATGTGGAATGGAAGGGACAGACTATGATAGCAGGCTGAGAGAACTGAATATGTACACCCTGGAGGATAGAAGGGACAGGGGGGACATGATAGAGACATTCAAATATCTGAGGGGAATCAATAAGGATAGGGCAGATGGGGTCTTTCAGTTAAGGAGGGGGAGGGTCACCAGGAGGCATGCACTAAGAATAGAGGGTGGAATATTTAGGAAGGAAATTAGGAGACACTATTTCACAGAGAGGGTGGTAGCAAAATGGAACGCCCTACCAGAATGGGTGGTATCATGTAAATCTGTGAACAGTTTCAAAAGGGCATGGCACAGGGAACAGGGGAGAGTGAGGATGGGGGGTGGCAGAGGGATGATGAATGGGAGGGGGGATGGGGCAGCTGTAAACTAGTGGTGCTAGCTGCACACTCGACCAGACTTAGATAGACCAGGTGGTCTGTTTCTGCTGGCACATTCGCATGTTCATATGTAAAATAAAAAAAATAAAATGCAGGGGCATTGCTTATCTGGGAGAATGTCCCACTTAAAAAACAGCTGATCCATGAATATTCATTTATACATCTCAAAGCCTCTTTCATATGTTAACAAAATAATGCACATTCAAAGTACAAAATGGCAATGAATAACACAAATTCTTATTATATGCATAAGATTTGGTAAACAGCACATTGTCAATATACTTCCTACATGTAGTTCAGAAACATACTGTCAACAGTTTTCTTTATCAACTGAACAGAACTTTGTGTGTTACAGAGTGTGCCTCTGTATATGATATGTAAGAATAAAACATAAACGAAATGAAAATCAAAAAGGAAAATCACAGACTTCAATTGCTAAGTCCATCTTTCATTAAAAACAGATTGAAACAAATAGGGACTCCATATCAGTTGAGGTGGCACCAGCTGCTACCATGGGCCGGCACATAAAGTAAATAATGTACGGTGGCTCAGTAATAGTTCCAATATAATTTTTTCCCTATACTTAGCTGTTTTTTTCATGTTAAATTTATAACGGAACTACAGCAGAGCTACCACACGTCGTTTACTTAGTTATGTATGTGACAGCCCACATTAGTGTCTCGAGTCATCTCAGTTGGTGTGCAGTCCATGTTTGTTTCATTTCATTTTGAACTTAATATTCATTACAAATGCTGCACCTCTAATGCATTATAAATCTTCCCTATTTTTGGCTCCTTTGAAAAGTTAAATTTATATTGGAACTATTACTGAGCCACCACAGAGGTTTAGGGCTCTAAGCTGAAAACCTGGAAACCTGGGTTTGAATCCCACAGCCCCCACTTTCATGCTGTGTGACCCTGAGCAAGTCACTTAACTTACTTGCGCTCCCAGGTCACACCTGGAAACAAGCTTCACCATAGTGTGCCTTTCCTGGTTAAATAAGTTTCCCTTTCCTTTCCTATTACTTTATGTGTCAACCTATGTTAGCAGCTGGCGTCATCTCAAGTGACATGGAGTTCCCATTTGTTTCAATCCATTTTTAATGAACTATGGACTTACAAATTGAACTCTGTGATTTTCCCTTTTGATTTTTTTTTTGTTTATGTGTTTGATTCCTATATAATATATTCGAAGACACACTGTGTAATGCACAAAGTACAGTTTAATTGATAATGAAAACTGCTGACAATAAGTTTTTTGAACTACATGTAGGAAGTATATTGTGCTCTGTACCAAACCTTTTCCATATAATAAGATAGAGGATAATGTATGGTCCTCTATTGGTAACTGGTCTGTTAACTGTCGAGAGGTTGCCAGGGCAACCGTGTAAACCTCGAGAGCGAAGCTCGAGAGGTTTACGTCGCCATGGCAACCTCCAGACGGTTAACAGTGACCGGTTGCCGATAGAGGGACCATACATTATTTTTTATAGTGTATGATCCCACGTAAAAAGTAAAACAGCTGTTTAGTTTTTGACAAATAGTCACCGCCGCAGCCATGCAGTCCTTCCCTAACCACTGCATTCATCCATCGGTTCGCCGTTTAAAAAAAAAAGGCACGCATATGCGCAGACCGATCACTGTTGTTAACCTATTGATGTGACGTAGCATCGATAGGTTAACAACATTGCTACATCACATCGATAGGTTAACAACCTTAGGAAATTATGATTTCCTAAGGTTAGCAGCGTTCTACCATACATTATAATGTGTGTTATTCATCGATATTTTTGTACTTTGAACATGTATTATTTTGTTTTGTTGTAATTAACAACATATGAAAGAGGCTTTGAGATGTACAAATAAATATTCATGAGTCAGATGTGTTTAAGTGTAATGTTCTCCAGGTTAAGTCACTCCCCTGCTCAGTAAGGGGTGCAAAGTAGGAGTGTGTTGAATAATCAATTGGTTTTGACTGTTATTGTACCCTGGATATTAGATCAAGATGACAGATAGAAGGCTTTTTTATTGACTAGCCATGTGTAGTCATTTTTAATGATTCAAACCTTTGTATTAATACAATTAATTGCAACATTCAAACTCCTCTTACCCAGATCTGTATGTTTTAAATGGTAGACAACTTTGGAGTATTCGGAGAAGGGTGAAGCGTTTAAGTGACTTTCTGAGTGGCATTATACACTTTCCCTTCTGCACTGCACAAAAGAACTGTGAGGCCTGCTTTAAATAGGATCTCCTCCGCTGTTGTAATCTATCCAGGGAAATGTACAGTATCAGTAAACACTAATGGTGCAATGTGTGTGTGTAAGGGATAAACGCCTTCCAGTTCTCCTTTATAGAGCATACTGCTAATATACATTGTATACGTTTAGGAATAGTAATGCAATGTAAACAGCTACCACTCTCCCCAAACACACACACACACACACACACACACACACACATGCACACACGATAGCTTTGGAGTATTTAGAAAAGGCAGACACATTTTTTTGACTTTCTGAGTTGCATTATACACGTTCTCTTCTGCCCTGTACAAAGAGCTGTGAGGCTTGATTTTTACTGGACCTCCTTTGCTGTCATAATCTATCGAGGGAAAAGTATTAGTAGACATTGATAGTGCAGAAAGTGTGTGTGTTGGGGGGGGGGGGACTTCCGTTCTCCATTGCAGCAGAAAAAAAGATTTGGTACAGAGTACACTGCTAAAATACTTTGTTCATATATTTCAAAAACATAATGTTAACAGTTTCCATTATCCATTATCCGTTAAAGAGTAGTTTGTGCATTACAGAGTGTGCCTCCATATATATTATTATGCTAAGAATCAAATGCATAAATGAAATGAAAATCAGAAGGGAATGGCATAGACTGCAATTGTGAAGTCCATCTTTCATTAAAAATAGATTGAAACATATGTGGATTCCATGTCAGTTAAGATGATGCCAGTTGCTAACATAGGTTGACACAAAAAATAAATATTGTGTGGTGGCTCAGTTATAGTTCCAATATAAATGTAACTTGTTTTTATCACTGATACTATTGCCATCCATCATTATAACCCTATTTCTCATATGCTATACATAGCTTTAAGGGAAAAGGAGCGGGAACTCCTGTTTTCTTTTTTTTTTTTTTTACACTTTACTATGAGGAACTTATACAGATATTCCAAACAGCCCCAGGTAGACAATCACAGAGACCTACTGAATGTGTAAAAATGATGTCTGATTGCACTTCCAACCTTCTCAAGCAGCTGGCACCCTTCAGAATAATTTTACCCCAGAGTATGTAGAACTTTTCTACAGAGCTTGAGTGCTGTCAGATGCCAGGTAGGCAGTTAAAAATCACAGAATTTTACCAGATACAGTAATTCATTGGAGAAATATGAAGAACTGAAAATAATACTAACAATTATGATACTAAGGAACACCTCTGTAATCTTAAGCTTGGTCAACCAAACTCATCTCACTTAAAATTGTCAAAACAAAATCTTTAAGTGACTCCTCTACCAGTCCAGTAAAAGACTGTGGAATTAATGTTCATTGGATGAAGGACAGCAATATTGCACCCCCTCCCTAAAGCTACAGTAAACCCCTTGTCATGGGACTGCTCCCTTCACACACCTCTATTTCTTTCTTTTACCCTCCCCCCCAAGAAAATAGTTTCTGCCTATGTACCCTACCCCTTCCCCAATCTGTCCCGCTGCTCTAACTCTCTTACCCGGACAGCACTCTGTGGCCATGCAGCTGCCAGTCTCCATCTTCCAGTACCATGCAGCAGCAGCAGCAGCTCTGGCCAGGGAACTTCTTTCACAATGCCAGCTTAATGACCTGCTTTCTTCTGGGGCCCAGGAGCAGATGGAGGAGGTAGAAGAAAAGCCAAATCTTCAGCAGCAGTCACAGCTGTGCTGAGAGGCACCATGATCACGTTTTTGAAAAACAGACAAAATAGCTGCTTAGACACAACTAACCATAACATTAATTGTTTATTATTTAAGTGTACAAAAATGCATAATTGTGCATCAATTAGTGAAATTTTATGTTTAGTAAGTGTTGTTTTTTCCCTGTGAAAGAAGTCTATTCTGTCTTGCACTCCATTCTGGCTGAGGGGAAATTTTACAGTTCTTCCGTGCTCTCTCTGGACATTGTCGAAGTCCTTTAAACAATTAACCACGATCCGCCTCTCCTTGTGTTTTTATCCATTCTTGCTACCTGTCTGTGTATCTCAACTTGATCAGTGTTTGTTTTACTTATCAATGTCTTCTACACTAACAGTTTGCACTAAGATGGGAAAACCAGCTTGGACCTTTCCATGGGAAGCTAGGGAACAGAAGAGACATGGATGGAAGGCAATAAAATAAATCCTATCCATGCAACATCCATTAAGATGACATTAGTGGCTGGATTTGGCAGATGTTATATGGATAAAGTGCAGGACTTAGAATTTTAGACCACCCCAGCTTCGATAGGAGTATGCGATATTTGCATTTCTCTGGCTTCCATTTCAGTGCTGCTGCATAGCTAAATGGGACCTGGAAGAAGCAATCTGTGTCACCATACTCATAGGGAAGTATATCAGACAGACGAACCACTAATGAATACAATAATAAACAGTCTGCAATAAAAATATTAATAAACTACTTTCAAATACACAACACATAGTAAAGAGAAGATACTCATGAGTTTTATCTTTTGCACTTGTTAAATTGGTTTACCCTGCAGGACCAGAATGGATCACAGAACATGTCAGCAGAAAGTGCCCGGTACTACAGTATCTCTAATAATGTATTTCAGCATGCTGACAACCTAGTTTATATACATCATGTCAAAAGGTTCAAAAATAGGCAAAGCAGTCTGGTGCTATACTGTGTCAGTCATTCGCAAATCTTGACTAAGCCAGAATCACTCCATATGCAACATCTTTCTACACATGTGCAAAAATAAATAGATTAATGTGTGTTTGAGGAATGATTGTGTATTTTCAGCTCATATGTTTTAATGACTTTGACCCAGTGCAGCGCAAGGAGGCTTTGCCTAATTTCGAACCTGCTGACATGATGCACATAAATTAAGTTGTCAGCATACTTAAACACATTAGTACTAACACTGTTAACACATAAAAACCAGACATTAAATAAATGAGAGTGTAAAAGCTGATTTTGAAGTGACGGGAAACAAAAATAATTATGATTTATATAGTCTCAGTCACAGTTGAGACAGTTTAATATGCTGGGTCACGGTTAAAATAGCAAGTCCCACATCTTGACAGTACAGATCATAAAACAAATTAGGAAGGAGTTTCATTTAAAAGAATGGTAGATTATTTGTATTATTATTAGTATTATTTTCTTTCTTATTTTTATAGTGAGGTTTCAGACTTTGGGAAATTATTTTTCTGTGTGCATAGAGAGCTCTGACCTCCGCATAATTGCTGTATTACAGTTGTAATGCAGTGTGAGTGGCATATATGATTGCTGAATGCCTGACATACTGAATAACACTAACTAGACTTCATGCCGAACACAGGCCATATCAAGTTTGAACAAGGCTAACTAACACTGTTTCACTGATGCACTGGTGGGACTTGAGCAGTGAATGAATAGTATTACAAATAGTGATGTGCCAGTAACACACAAAGCATGGTGTGAGCCCTCCTGTAATGTGTAATCTGTTGTAGTTCTCCATAGAAAAATGCATGTTTGTGGCATTTCACATTGTTTTAGACATCAGAAACAACTGCTGCGTCATCATCTGGGGAAAAAAACACACTGGCCCATATATTCAAACTGCGCCCAAAAAGTGCACAACAGCAGGAACAAGAGCAGGTCCATTGAGCCCATGCGCAAGAGGCACGATATTCAAAAACTGAGCTGGCCAAGATGCACCTACAGCCGACGACTGAATATCGCATGACCTGTGCCATAGCGCAACTAGGGAGGGGAAGCTGAACATATCTGATGCGCCATAGCGCAACAAGAGATGTTCAGCTGAGCAGTCCAGATGCGCCATAGCACAACCAGGGATGCCCCCAGCAGCAGGGCAGCAAATGCAACAGCACAACCAGGGATGCAGGGACCCACCACCCATGCCACAGATGGGCAGAAGAACACACAGCAGAACAGACATTGTCCTCCCACACCCCCATGCACTGCACAACTGGGGGAGGGCTGGAATAACCACTGGCCCATGGAGACAAGCAACCAACCCACAGCTGGACCATGGTGCCCCATCACACCCCCTGGCAAGCTGTGACCGGCACACAGGAGGCCAACCACCCGTGCACACCATCCTCCCAATGCAGAGCACACCCTGCACCATGACCCCAGACACCCTGCCCAGAGCAGCGTCCACCAGTGCAGGATACCCCATGCATGCCACCACCCCCACTGTGACAATGCAACCCTGTCACCACAGAACCATGCAAGGCAGCCCCACCATGAGCACCCATCAGCAGGTGGCAGCACACAGTGATGCAACAACAGCATACACAGTGCCAGCACACACAGCCGCCCCGAGGTGCAGCTGAGAGACTGACCATGCGTCAGCATACGAGGTACCCCACATGTGACAGGGCATGCCCCAGACCCCACCACCAGTGGTACAGCACCCTGCACACACTCCCGAGGACACACCCCAACCCAGCACTGGCCACAACAGCCAGCGCAGACACCTACAGTGGTGCATGGAAGCATGCACCACACCGGATCCCAACACAGTGCATGGACAAACACCCGGCCATACCCAAGGGCACACCAACACGGGGACGCAGTAGCGGGGCAACCAAGCCACCAGTGTGGGGCCATGGAAACCATGTACACACAGCCAGCAGTCCTCCATGGCACAGGAGTGCCACCCTGCGCAGGCACTGTGGACCTGTACACCACCATCATTTGCCTGGAGCACAAGTCACAGACAGTGGTGCACATCCCCTGCAACACACACAAGCCACAGCATGGAGGTGGGACAACAACAGCGGAGGCCACAGTGTCACCCGAGGCAGACATGCACCACACCAGTGACAGGAGGCAACCCAGCATTGTGACGGGTACAGTGGTTGCCCTGCATGGACAGCCACCACTGACATGCCAGCAGATCATGCAGGTCACAGACATGCAAGGGTGTCAGCTGCACAGGCCATGGACGGCTTGACAGGTGCGCCATGGACACAGAGCATGCACCATGGACCACTGCACACAGTCATCCAGTGCACAGGGAACAACACACACACCACAGACTGTGACTGATAGCTACTTCCACACCATAGTCACTTCCCCATGGACACACACACATACCCATGACTGCACCACCCCTGACGCCATGCACACCACTGCAGCTGAGTACCTAATAGCCTGCTGCAAATCAGAGACCACTACAGTAGTCATATCAAAAGAATTGTATTCATAAAACATCCAACAAAACTATATACAATTATTTACAAATGGTTGGGGAGGGCCACAAACAAGGTGGGGTGGGTAAGGGCGAGGAGTGAACAAATGGTACAGGAAAGGAGGGGTGTGAGGTGGGTCCAGGGGTAGGGGAAAATCAGGGCAGTTCGATGATCAGTGGGAGCCCTGCTCCCTTGTCCAGTTGCTCTTCCTTCCATGCCTCCGCATGACCCCCAGCCACTCAATCCTCTGCAGGATGTCCAGTGACGCCCTGGCCATGGTGAGAATTTCCTGCAGCGTCTCCCTGATCATGCGCAGCTGCCAGACACCTAGGACAAGGGAGCAGAGTCAATAGGTGTGAATGCACTGCCCCATACAGCCCACCCACTGTGCATGGCATACGGCTGTGGGACATGCCTCTGTGATGGTGTGTGACCACCCACAATGATCATGTCCACAAGACCTGCCCACCCAGGTGCACACAGCCATGCGGACCACTGCACACACCCACCGGCCAAGTCCTGCACAGCACCGCCATGGCTGTTTAGTGACATGGTTATGTGGTGCGAAGGCAGTGGCACAGCCATGTACCCGGTGCACGCATGGACCACCATTGACGCACTCCCAGACATGCAGTGCCACTGGACAGTGCTGACTGTAACAAGTTGTGTGCATGGCAGTGGTGTCAATGGATGGTGGCCATGCCCCGCTGCCCACCCTGTTACACAGCATGCAATAGTAATCATGGAGGTAAGGCACTTACCATCATCAGGCTGGTCCCTCTGCTGCTGTGGCCCTTCTCCCCTCCTATTGTTCCTGTCCTCCAGCTGGCACCTCCGCTCCCTCACCAGCCGTCTTTCTTCTGGCCCTAAGGTGCAAACATGAAAAGAGGAACATCAGTACAATCCTCTAGCAAAGTCCCCTGTCCATGTGTGTGCAATCCCACAGCCAGACCCACCACCCACACCCTGATAACACCACCACAGCCAACACTGGACGGTCCCCCCCATGTTCCAGACACATGCAACCCTGATGCCCATATGGAAGATAAAAGTGTATGGACATTACACCTACCTGGTCGTGGCACCGTGCCCCTCCTGGCATGTGCCAGCAGGAGGGCAAGCAGGTCCGGGTCCCTCCGCCTCAGGTCCCCATACCTGTGGCAGCACTGCTCTGCTGTCCGCCCCATTCCTGTGGCCTCCTCCAGGGCATTGGCCACCTCCTGCCACACCTGGCTCCTGGACCTGTCCCAGGGGTGCCTCCCCAAACAGTGGGCCAAAAAGTGGCTCAACAATGGCAACCAGGTTTGCCATTTCAATCTGGCTCCACTGGGCAGCTCTCCTCCGCACCATCTCTCTTGCTCAGTAGGTTCAAAATGGCACTCTGCAGCACGGTTCCACCACGTGCAGATGCTGCGCGATACAGCGCTTGCCATTCCCTATTGCGCTGTCACCGAACAGTGCGATAGTGGTGCACCGATGCCTGATGCATGGTGCCTAGGGGGCAACGGTCGGGCACAGGGTCAAGGGTCTCTGTTGCATGGACAGGCACAGCACAATTGGAACCCAATGCGTGTAGCGCGATTGGGTGCCTGTGTGCTACCTCCAGTAGTGGCCTACCGCGCTGTTGCCCCACTGCACCTATGATGCCCCAGTGCCACAGCACCATATAGGTGAACATCGCTGTAGCGCCACTGGCACAATGGTGGTCATGCCCTGCATTGCCTCCCCACGCACGGCACATCAGCAGCACGGCAGGCACCTGTGTCATCAACCCGGGCATGCACAGTTAGGTGTTTCCTGCGCATGTCACAGAACTGCGCCCTTGGCTCAGCACGTTCAACACAATTGCGCAAACGCAAAAGTGCGATATTCAGCAGTCATATGCAAAGTAGCTAATCAGCCATTCAATGGCGCAGCACTGCAATTTGCATCCACTTAAAGTTGCGCCTCACCTCATTTGCATGGGTTGCACTATAAAAAGTGCGACATTGGGCTGCACTGGCCATAGTCGGTTACTGCAGTCTATTGGTGAGTTGCATGCTGTTTGGGAGTGTGGACTGTGGATTTTGGGACAGTCACAGGTAACAACTTTCATTCTCACAGGCTGAATCATGACCGAGTGAGTCGTGGAAGAGGAGGAACAGAGTTGTGGGAGGAGGAGGAGGAGGCCTAATTTCACCAAGGCCGAGACGGATGCCCTGTTTGAGGCATACCTGGACCAGGAGCCGCTTCTCAGCGGATGGCAGAGAACACCACAGGTCCGTGCTGCTGCATGGGAGGAAGTGGCATGTGCTGTTAACCTGCATGGCAGCCACCAGCACTCCATGCAGGAGTGCAAGAAGAAGATGGGCACAGACAGGAGGAGGATAAAGGAGAAGGTGGCTGCCATCAGGGCAGCATGCTCTGTGACCGGTGGGGGACAGCCGGAGGTGCTACGCCTGACCCCACAGGAGGAGAGGGTTGCTGGCAGCATGCAGCGTTGTGCCATTGAGGGTGTTCCAGGTGGTGGCTTCCAGATGGGTGGTAGCACGTCACTGCATGGTAGGTCATGGTCTGTCTACTGGGACATGGTCTGTCTATTGGGAGGGGGCCCGGTAGGTCATGTGCAGTAACGTGACTTTGTTTTCCCTTACAGATCCTCAGCATCTGCATGGGTCAGTGGTGGTGGGCCTCTCCACTGAGGCCAGTCAGATGGAGATGGAGGAGGTCCCATCCACCTCCACAGGTATACGTGGCTCAGTGCGACAGTGGGCCCGCCTGGCTGTCCGGACTGATGTTGTTGGAACAGGTGTGAAGGAGGCCCTGCCCATGTCCCAGCGTGCCAGCGTCCACGGATGCCAGCATGCTGTGACTCGGGCTGGTGCCGGGTCCATCACTGATGATGATGTCGTTAACGTCATGGACAGTGACACGTTTGTGCCACAGGATGGCCACACAGCAGGTAACATTGTGGCCATAACTGTGGATGGTGCTGTCGTGGAGGTCTGCATGTCATCACAGTCCCAGCCTGTGCCTGTCAGCACTAGTGGGGCAGCACTGGTGTGTGTACTGGACAGTGGGACTGTTGCGGCTACTGCGGCAGCACCAGTGAGCCCTGGGGAGCAGCAGCCAGAGGGGCAGCATCAGCAGTCGGCCAATGGGCTTGGGGGTACAGTGTCAGGGGATGATGTCAGTGCACTGCCTGTGGACATGCCCAGACCTGGTTCTGGTGTGCAGCGCCCACCCTCAAGGGGTGCTGAGTATCAGGGCCACGCACACCCTGAGGGACAGGATGCTGAGCATGCAGGTGACCTCTTGGATTAGCACACCTGCATACTGCAAGCATCAGTCAACCAGCAGATGTGGCTTGCGATGTCGGTGGATGCACTGCGTGTGGCTCTGGAGCAGGCAGAGGAGTGTCACAGCAGAGACACCGCTCTGATCCTGGCAGGGATGGACCGGTTGCGGGAGGATGTAACCGCTGCCATTGACAGGCAGACACAGACATTCACTGCTGTCATGGCCACAATGGGCACACAGTTATTTGCCCATGCGTCGCAGACACCATGCAGTGCACTGTCCACCCCCCATTCCCAGCGTGGTGTGACACCATCCTTGTCAACACCGGGTTCAGCTGTGGGCATCCCGAGCACACCTGGCGCAGGCATGTTTGGTGTGCTGCAGACCCCTGTGCGAGCACAGTTGTGTTCATGCAGTAGAACCCCTTGGGGACCATCAGTGCCACCCCATGAGGCCAGTGGTCAATCTGTCAGTGCTGGCTGGTCTCGGCAGGGCTGCCCACGCATCCGTGATGGCCGGGGCACTGTGGCGCATGACTGACCTGTCTCTTAGCGTGGCTACTGTCTGATGCTGCCTGGTGTGCATTGTGTCATTCAGCGGGCAATGCATGGGTGGGTACCCAGCCCTGCACGCGGACACACATTCCATCAGCACACCATCCCGGCTGCTGTCTGCAGTTGCGTGCGCATGATGATGCCTGCATTGTGCTGTACACCAATGTGCAATGGTGCTTAGCATCTGACACACGCACAATGACAGGCAGTGCGCGTGGTGGTCTGTGGACATGTGTGTGGCTAGGGGTGGCATTCTGGGTTGGTGTGCCTCCTACCCTTTGTGCATGTCTGGTGCGGTGTGTGTGTGTGTGTGTGTGTGTGTGTGTGTGTCCACGTGCCATGTTAGACCTCACCCATCCCTGGTGGTGTGTGTGGTTCCATGCCCAGACACTTCTCTTGATGGCATGCACCCCTGGTGTGTGTCCATGCGTGTTTGTGGGTTGTGCCTTAGCCACTGGTGGTTGCATATGGCCCCATGACTTACCTGAGTTGGCTGAAGTGCTCCTCCGTGATGGTGTCCCGGTGCAGCTGTGCCAGCCGGAGCAGTCGGGGGTCCCATCATCCAAGAGGGGGCTGCCCATCACCATTGTCACCGGTGTCCCCATCGCCCCCATCACTGTTCCCCTCTTTGACCTGTATGGCTATCCCACATTCGTTGGCCGTGTTGTGCAGGATGCAACAGACCAGGAATAGCCCACAGGCCTTTGAGGGGCTGTACTGTAGGGCACTGCCGGAGGTGTCCAGACAACAGAAACGTGCCTTCAGCATACCGAACACCCGTTTGATGACATTACGTGTGGTGGCATGTGCCTCATTGTAGCATTGCTGCGATGGGGTCGCAGGCCACCTGTAGGGTGTGAGCTGCCAGGGACGGAGTGGGTATCCACTGTCACCTGTGTGTAGAGGGTGGAGGTTAGTTTGGTGATCAGCATCACCCTGCCCTGGGCCATGTAGGCCATTACCCATGTCACCTCTGACCATGCCTCCCCAGGCCCTATGATTGTCTATGTGGTTTGCATACTCACCCACTAGGTGGCCAGTGGGGATATCCCCACTCTCAAATCTGTGGCACAGTGCCGACTGGTGCCAGATGAAGGCATCTTGTGCTCCCCCAGGGTGCGTGGCACAGACATTGATTATACACCCCCTGGCATCACACACCACCTGGCAGGTGATGCTAGCATAGCCCTTGTGATTTATATATGTGGCTCCCTCAGGGCCAGGTGGTGTGTGGATGGCCATATTGGTGCAGTCTATTGCCCCTAGCATGCCAGGCATATGTGCTACCCTGTGGAACTCCTGTATGTTTGCTGTGCACTCTGCCGCTGTGCTGGGGAAATGGATGTACTCTGCAGCATGTGGCAGCCGTGCACTGAGGAATTGGGTGAGGTGGCGTGACAAGGCCAACTGGGTTATGCCTGTGGTGTCCATGCAAGCTGTCACTTTCGTCTCCACTGACACAGCATGGCTCCGTCGTGTGGGTGCCTGCATCACATCATTGCACAGCTCACAGAGCTGCCTCAGAATTGCCCGATTCAAGCGGTACCGGCCCACGATCTCCGTATCACTATACAGCTCAAAGCTGGTGCGGGCTTGGTACTGCCTGTTGAGGCAGCATACCACCCATGGGCCCTTCCATGGCGTGCCCCCTGCTGCCTGCCTCCTCACCCCCATTACTGCCTCCATCTGGATGGTGGCACCAGCCATGTCCCTGGCTTGTGTTACCCCCGGCAGCTGTTTCTGTGTTCCCCCCACTGTCCTGGCTGCTACTTCCCCTGCACCGGGAACACCTGACTGTGCTGGCCTCACTGCTGTGTGGCAAGTACTTCCCCCTTCTGCACTGTGGCTCCCCACACCTTCTCCTGAGCCTGTGGGTTCCAGGTGCCCTTTCCCTGGCCTGCCCTGTGTGTCCCTCCTGCCCAGTTTATCTGGCTAGAGTTCAGCCTCATGTGCCTTCCCTGTAGCATTCTTGCGCCTCTCTCTTGCTCCTTTTTATTTTGGCTCATTTCCGCTATGGCGCAACTTCCGCTTGCTCCCCTATTGCGCATGGTGCATGTTGTTGAATATCGCACTGTGCCATTTATGCATGGTTCCTCCCCCTTCAATTGTGCATACATTCATTATCATTGCGCTGTTGCTCAGCATGATTTGTGGGGTGCAACTACCTCCTGCTGAATATCGCAGAATGGCGCATTTTCGGACTTGCGCTGGCGCAACCCTATTGCGCATGGCACAACTCTTTTGAATATCTGGGCCACTATTGCTATGGACTGCTAGGTTCTGGTTAATCACATGCTCCTGTTTAGTGGATCATCCTAAGAGGGTGCAGTGAAGTGAGGGACTTGCAGATTTTATCTGACAAGGAGCTGGCTCCAATTTCATGCATGGGCTATTTACAAGCTTCCTCTTGTTGTAGCTATCTTCAAGGTTTGCAGGGACTCACATTAGATGTGTCTACATTAAATCCCATGTTGCAATAACTAAAAATAATAAGGTTCCTGTCTACCGGACTTGTTAAATCCCTTTAAAATGATTGCACGATAATGAAGGTAATGAGTTGCTACACACCAGTGCAGCCTTTCTCTCTGTACTCAGATAAAACTTCAGTTTACTAAATTTTACCAAAATAATACCTTGTGTAATAAACATGAATAAAATTCCATTCACCTTCATTTTACAATTGATTTCAAACTCAGTGACATCTTCTTTCTCTTTTAGACCACTACCCACTGTATCTCAGTATGCTAAATTTTAAATAAATAAAGCAAGTCAAAATTAGATTAGATTGCATGCAATAGCACCTATGGTCCAAAATGCATTTTCTCCCCAGCCAGGGTTATGAAACTAAAAGAAAAGGACTTTTGCATTTAGCAAGATGCATAGAGAAAGGACAGCTCAACATAACTGCTGTATTAGGCAACTGAACCAAGAAGAAACCACAGCCAGTAAAGCAGTAAACTGCTCATATCCTAATGCAGCAAAAATAACAAGCATTTGTCAATGCAGAACGTTCGCTTGCAGGTATTTGCAGTAGTGTTTGGTATTTATACAAACCCCCCCTTAGTTGTATCCATATCCCTTCAGCACCCATATCCCAACAGAGTACCTCTCTGCAACCCCTCTTGCATCTGATTTACATTTCAGCCTCATAATTCTTAACCGTCTGTCTTAGGAACCCTAACATCCCTGTCATTCTCAATGTTACGAGCCTATGTGGAAACTGTACAATGCACGCTTGTAACACACTCATTTTGTGAAATTTTCTCCCCAAAGTTTCAACATAGGCATTTTGGGACCTCCACTCATGAACAGTGTCACTGTGATTTTCTTAATCTGTCCTGGACATTGATTTCCCCACAGTGACTGTGCCATTGTGCACCGGATGTGTAAAAACACATTTTGGCCAGTGTGTGAAAAATGACAGCTGTACTGTTCATATGGAAGTGTGACAAAATACCAATGTTGAAAATCTGGAGTGAAAATATTACGAAGTCTCATAGTTATGAGTGTGCGTGGAAACTACTCAACACGCGCTTGTAACACTGTCATGTTTTGGAATTTTCTCACCAAATTTTCAACATAGGCATTTTGTGACCTGTGCTCATGAATAGTGTCACTGTGGTTTTCATAATCTGTCCTGCACATTGATTCACCACATCAACCATGCCACTGTGCACTGGATGTGCGAAGACACATTTTGGCCAGGATGCGGAAAGTGACAGCTGCACTGTTCATAAGGAGGTGTGGAAAAATGCCAATTCTGAAAATCTGGAGTGAAAACATTGCAAATTTGAGAAGTTACGAATGTGCATGGAAACTACAACGCATGCTCATAACACAGCAATGTTTTGGA
Organism: Neoceratodus forsteri; assembly: GCA_016271365.2. NCBI lineage: Eukaryota > Metazoa > Chordata > Ceratodontiformes > Ceratodontidae > Neoceratodus > Neoceratodus forsteri. The sequence goes on from CM057453.1 coordinate 1,035,987,869, forward strand.
TTTTTTTCACCAAATTTGCAAAATAGACATTTTGGGACGACACCTTATGAACAGTGACACTGTCATTTCAGTAATCAGTCCCAAAAGGTGATTCTGTGCAGTGACTGGGAAATCACCTTTTGGGACCAACTAGATGCATGACAGTGACTGAATTCATGAGGTGGGGTCCCAAGAACCCCATGTTGAAAATTTGGTGTCAAAATTCACAAAAATGGCCAAGATATGCACCAAAAATGAAAAAAAAATTCAAACATTTATGCCATTATACAGCTTACTGGCATTTCTTCAGTTCGCAGTCAGCTTTGAAGAGTGCAGACATGTTCCTGGGCCACCGACGATCATTGCACCAAGCGCCAGATGTAAGTATGGGGTGAGGGGGTGTGGGGAGGTGGGATGCTCAGACGGTGGGTGCAGGTTGGGAGAGGGGGCACAAGAGACCAAAAGGGACCATTTTCTGTTTTCACAGGTTAAAAAAAGAAGAAAAAAGCAACGTGGGATGCTTTGGACATGTTGGGGTAGACTCCCAATGTGCTGGCACACCTGGGTGTTTCTTTGGGAGGACTGGAGCAGACGAGGATTAGGCACCCCCATTGGCCAGACAGTCTGCTTGGGAGGGTCACATGAACTGAGGGGGATTGGGAGCAGCCCTCAGCACACAACTTGGGGGAGGGCAGTAATGAGGGAGTTGGGAGAACAGCAGCAGAAGGAGGAAGCGGGAGGGATTTCGAGCCGAGGGAAAGGCTGATGTAAATATGCTAAATACATACATGTTACCATCACTTATTGCAGAAGATGTTTTCTTAGAACTGAAGACCAGGGCAGCCCAACTGCTGCTATAGACAGCTCATGCACCCATTGGTGTGGTATGATTGTGCCTGATACATGGAGCACTGGATTGCACAGGAGGGTTACACACCTCCAAAAAGTCATATTGTTATAAAATGTTCCTTCCGAATGCACACAAGTGAACATAAAAACTGTTTAACAAAGTATGTGCAATGACAGAAACAGCATTTTGTGTACATTTACTTGTCTTGCAAGAGGAAATGCAATCTACAGCTTAGACAGAATGGACTTTTTGTATACATTTTTCAAGGGTGATGGGGTCTATGCCAATGGTATGCCTTTGGATGGTTTGATTAAAAAATATTGGACAGGATTTAAAATGTAACTTTGTGATAATGGTAAAGTTCGACCAAAAACAAAAAGCAGATCGACTGAAAAATTACTGATTGAATGACAAAAAAGCACATCGAACTATAAAAGAAAAGGTTTGAAGTAAAAGTCAATAAAAAAAAGCAAGAATAAGCCTGGTAGATTAAAACACTGGCATTTTGAGAAACAAACATAACCTAGCTAAATGGTCTGTGTTTGGCAAGATCCTGCTGTTTGTTTTTGAAAATAGGAGCCCAAAATACCTTTTGTGGGCACCCAACATCCGGTGTGCCCTGCTTAGCGAGAGCTTGTTCTGCTATCTCCACAAGTAACAGTGCCATTTCTGTAAGCAGAAAGGTGCCATTCAGAAAGTCAATAAAGTGATGAATTCTGAAGAGCCGGACATAGGTACAGTATGCCTCTTCCAGGTATCTGTTTGCCCTTGCTGTGCCTGGCAGCTGTTTGATTGCAGCAGGGATGACTGCAACAGGGGCTGTTTTGTAAAGGAGTTGAACTTGCAACAATCAGAAATGATCTGCAGCAGTATACCTCCTGCCCTGGACCCATCTGCCATCTGTGACTAAGTCAGCATAATCCAAATCAAATTGTCAGTCTGACTTAGTCCCTGGGTGGATGAGTTTGTGGATGGATGTAGGGACTTCATTTTCATTTAATTTAGGGTATTTCATTTCTGGGTAAGTTCGATGGTGACCTAAAAGATCTATCTTCATGAATGACCCAGACCACCAAGCAGTAGCACATAAAGGCCCAGATATTCAAACTGCGCCAGTCTGAGGCACAAGCCACTGCGCCGCTCAAAATAGTTGCGCAGGGGTGTGGCAGAGTGATATTCAAAGGAGTTGCCGCTGTTGAGCAACCCTTGAATATCACCCCAACCCACAGCACCTATGCGATGGCGCAGTGGAACTTGCGCTACCGAAGTTGCCAGAGTTGAGCATTAAACTTGCGGTGGCGCCAAGTACCATTGCGCCATGCGCAAATTTCCGATATTCAAAGGTGACATGCAAATGGGGCCATAATTTATGCAAGGCGCGGGGGGCCATTTGCATCTATTTAGCCCCATTGCGCTGATATGCATGTAAGTGCGCCCGATCCCGAGGACTTGCTCCTGGCCACCCTGCCAGGCAGCAGCCATGAGGACCGGCCGCTAATGCAATAACTCCGATGCGGGCATCACAGTTACATGACACCCCACACACATCTCCACAGCCCGGTCGCGGGCAGAACACGTACATGTTGCCCCCACATCATCTCCACAGCCCGATCGCGGGCAGAACACGACATGTCGCCCCCACATCTCCACAGCCCGATCGCGGGCAGAACACGTCATATGCCCCCACACACACATCTCCCACAGCCCGATCGTGGGCAGAACCTGTATGACCCCCCAGTGCCCGATCGCGGGAAGGACTATGACCCCAGTGCCCGGTCCCGGGCAGAGGTAACCTCCCCAACCGAATAACTCCCTGGTGGTCCAGTGGACCATAAAGCCCGATCGCGGGCAGAATGTGCACAACAACCCCAAACATCTCCCTGGTGTCTAGTGTCCCCCACCCACAAGCCCCTCCACTCCCGTCTGCAGGCTGCATTGGTGCAGAGCCTGGCACTGGGCGGCAGCCCCACCGACAGTCAGCTGGCGGCAGGCGGCAGGCGGTGGATGCTGTCGCCCGCTGCCATGGGGGGGAGTGTGTGGAGGGGCTTCGTGGTGGGTGGGGGGACACCAGACACCAGGGAGATGTTTGGGGGTTGTGCAGTGACATTCTGCCCACGATCGGGCTTTACGGTCCACTGGACCAACAGGGAGTTATTCGGAGTTGGGGAGCCATCTGCCCGCGATCGGGCACTGGGGGTTCATATAGGTTCTGCCTCCGCGATCGGGCTGTGGGAGATGTGTGTGTGGGGGGATTCATGTATTTGTACTGCCCGCGATCGGGCTGTGGGAGATGTGTGTGGGGGGTTCATGTGACGTACCGCCCGCGATCGGGCTGTGGGAGATGTGTGGGGCTCTGCTGAACTGTGATGCCCGGGCGATCGGGCTGGTGGGGGCACAGGGACCGAGTTGGGGGCCAGCCAGGGGTGGCAGCTGCTGTGTTGCGCCCTGCAATACAGCAGCTCACCTGTGGGTGACCCTCAACTTGATCCTTTTTTTTTTGGCTCAAGGTTGTGCAGGCGCAGGTTGGGGGTTGCGCATGCACAACTCTGCACAACCCGACTGAATATCAGGTTGCGCAGGTTATGTATGGTTCCTCCCCCTCCTGTTGAGCATGCATTCATTTGCATTGCTCTTTTGCGCAACCTGTTGCCAGTGGAGCAACTGCCTCCTGCTGAATATCGCAGAATGGCGCAATGTAGGACTTGCGCATGCGCAACCCTGTTGCGCATGGAGCAACCCTTTTGAATATCTGGGCCAAAGGGTACAAGTCTGAACAGCTTTGAGGCAGTTGTCATCATTACAATTAGAATTTATCTTTAACAATGTTTTATTTGAATAATATGCCCAGCTGGTAGCTACTCTGAATAAAATGAAGCCATGAACAGTATTTTAACAAACACACTATAGGCACTGGCAAGTACATCTCACTTTATACTGTCAGAGTCCCTGATCTAGCCTGGGGTGGAGGTGCCACCACATCCCCCATTCAAAAGATTGAAACTCAGCATCTTTGAAGTTTTTGATGGCCATTCATTTGTAACTTCTCACATCTTTCTTTGAATAATAAAAATGCAAAGTCAGTGCTTTGCTATGAATAGAGACCACTTCCCCAGTCCTAGACCTTAGCAACAGGCCAAAACATTTGTTAAAATTCACAACAAGGTGCTATTTTATAGACCAAGAGAAGGGAGCTAAGTCTGATTGCATTTAAAGCAGCTGTGATCTCCCTTTCTTTATGCTGGCAAGTGAAAATAAAAATTTGAGAAGAGCAGTGCCATAGATTGCAATAAAACAGCTCCAACAAACAGCCCACATCACATCTTGTGCTTGGCAAGCAGAAGGGTACATTTAGGAGTCCAACATACTGTAGTAACAGCATAAAAAAAATATGCAAATTTAGTAAAGTCCGGGTTTCAGCAAGCATTCAATCATTTGGTCCATTTTTAGGCTATTTGTATTTGTAGTTTAATTCTTGTAATGTTTTTATCTATTTTTTAACCATTTCTAAATATTCGTTTTCTGTAGTTTAGCTTTCATGTTCTGTGCATCAGAGATTAATGTTCCGTTAGTAATTTATTTTATTTTCATAACATTGTGCTTTCTGTAATTATACAAGACATTTGCTTTGGCTGTACCAGCTGATACCTCTCCCTGGGGATCATACTTGGAAAGCAGCCTTGGCTCGGTATTCCTTCTCAAGTTATTAATTTTAAAATAAATACATACATACATACATACATAAATAAATAAATTAACAAACAAACAAACAAACAAACAAATAAATAAATAAATAGATAAACTATACACCGTGCAGCCAAGATTTTGCAGTCCTGGATGACGTTCTTGCATGACACAGTAAAGAGGCTATTTTGATCTCTCCAGATATAGTTGTGCATGGGCTGTATAAAGGCACAGGCTGCATCTTAATGGATATTAGCAGTAAGTGCCACTACTCTGCTATGCTCTGCCATGAATAAATCCTTTTGTAACATGGGGAAGAGAAAGGGTTACATTGCATTTGTCAGTATGCATCAGGTGAACATGCCCTTGAGACTATCTCTCTTAATGTTTTAGTGCTTTCCAAGTAGTGCAGAATCTTTGAAGTCACTAGTTTAAATCCCAGCACCACTGTTTAGGTATGTATCTAAACATACAGGTGTGATTCTCTGAATTTACAGAGCTCCAGCATGCTAGGCATGGCATTTGCAACAATGAGTTGAGTGACCCCCCAAAAAAATAAAAGGGTAGGGTACATCTAGTGTTTTGCTACTTGACGACTCAATGTGATCAATATCAAACATTGTAACCAGCTCATTATACCACCACCACCACGATATGACTACCAGAAGTCATACTGTAGTTTGCTACTCGCTGACATAGGGCAGTAGCACAACATACATCATATGGATTACTTGCCCAGTATTTTATTGAGGGCTTACTGTTTCTGGAATTTATCACATAAGCCCTGAGATAGGCTTCATAAAAAAAATTATCAAATATATAATGGGGTTTAAAAACATGGCCTTTTATGCAGGTAAGCCCAACTTGCAAGGGAACGATTAACATGGCTATCTTGCCTATCCACTTTAACAATCATCCTGGAAACGTAGACAAAGTGGTGATGGAGTCTCTCATCCAATGTGCTTTCTTTCAAATGAGAAATCATTTTGTGCTCATTCAGAATAGAAGATTTTGCATGAGGATAGCCTCTTCATTAAAACAAACAAACAACAAAATAAATAAATAAAAGTGTCCCAGTTTAATTTTGTCCCAATATATTCAGTACATGCATAAATGTGCTTAGCACATATAGTAGACAGATCTTTCCTGGGAGAAACATGTTTGCAGTTCAAACAATTTTTACATTGGTGACAGCTCCTATTTATATTTTCTAGCCAGGTAGTATTCCTCCTATCTATTAAATGGCTATGGACTAACATTTTCTAAAATTAGGAGCCCTCTATAAAACAATCTGGGTGCATCTGACTCCTGAATCTGCTCATGCCAATGTTTTCAACTACCTGTTCCAGCATATATGCATTTAATAGTTTGTGAAAATCTTGAACTGGGCCACTGTAGTTTTTATTCTAATATTATTAGTAAGGAAACTGGATTGATCCTGCTGTCTGGCAAAATCTAAAGCTCCCATGATACTTTGCCTTTTGTATCCCCTGCTTGAAATCACTTGCATAAATCATTAGCCCGTCTCTCAAAATTGCTGTCTGTACTACAGTTATGTTGCATGTTTTATTGTAAGGAGCTGACCAATAGAGATGTTCTTGATGATGTCCTTTGAAACAAAGCAAATGATTTCTGTGACTGATTTGAAGACAGGGCTACAATAAGGAAACTATCATGGAAGCTTTAGATTTTGCCAGGAATCAGCATCGCTTCCATTCACATAATAATAGAATTGGTATGTGCTTCAGTTTAATTTTGCAACAACCTATTCAGCTCGTGCAAATATGCTGGAACAGATAATTAAAAAAAAATCATTGACCAGCTTCAAAAAAATCATAGTTTACATGGCTAATGTTTCTAGATTGATTGGGTCTGTTTCTAAAAAAATGTACTTTGTAAATTCTGTAGTTGAAACATGCTGTATTATCCCTGATTATAATTTTAGACTCAACAAGGGGGCAGAATAAACTGACATCAATCTCCACACTGTACATTATCATTGAAATGGCCCCTGCCCCTTCATGCAGCATCATGCACATATGCAATTGTCTAATTCTTAACCGAAAATGTCTAATTGTCTTTTCTAGTCACCTGTTCCCAACCACATACCAACTTTCCGGTCTCTGAACTCATAAACTAATTTTGCAGCAGAGGACACATCAAGATACACAGTGCTTGATGATTGCCAAGAAGAAAACAGAATGTTATTTGGACATGACATGAGCAAGTAGAAGATGCATAACAGAGGGAAGCCAGACAGCTGCAACCCTCCATCTTTGTTCTTTAGAAAAGCAGAAAAAACTGCAATTACATTTTATGAACATGTTTAACAATTGTCTTTCACAGTAAATGAGCCTAGACAGACAGTATAATAACAGATTACAAAGGGCGACAATGTGTCTCATAACCAGTTATACACAACAGTACATCATTGCAAAACAGCAAAATAAGGCACCACCTTAAAAGTTACTTTCAGAAGGTTGGACTATGTCCAAGTGGTCCTGGCTGGATTCTAACTTCTTATCCCCTTTCCCAGTTCAGAACATTAAAAATAGTCATCAGAGCATAACAAAGCCCATTGAAATGCTACACTGTTGACAGATGAAGAATCTGATCTGATGGAGAAGATGGAACTTTTGAGGTAAATTGCAAGATTTCCAACACTAGAATTTGAAATACGTTTTAATGCCGCTGTGTATATAACAGTAGCAAATGTAGTTTCTATGTTCACCGATTTTGTTACCTTTTTGCACGACTAGCTCAATTGGTTAACACAATAAGAAAATAATAAATTTGAATTGTGCTGCTTACCATTTCACAGCTGGATATCTATAAATATGCAAGCTGTCCACAGTTCTGGTAGAGAAGCAATGCCTGAGTGAGTTACTGTGTCAGATAACCTAATATGAATCTATCTCCCAGAACAGGAAGGGTGAGAGTTGTAAGGAGAGGATGGAGTAAGCATACAGAGAAACAGGAGAGGGGACACAAAATAAGACATGATAGGAGTGGTGCAGTGCAATGGCTGTGGGGTGGCAGTGTTCCGGAAGACATTCTGGAGGCTGTGATGCTGCCCTTTTTGCAGGCATCTCTCTGGTCTGAGGGAGGAGGTTGCCCATCTCCAGGCTGACCTGACTAGGATTCGTGAAACCTCCTCCCCCACCCAGGGACCACCAGGGCCAATGCCACTACCTCAGAGGTTGCCAAGAAGGAGCAGAGGCTGGGCCAGGGTGGGCTCAGGGAGAGGGAGGGTGGTGGAACAGAGTTGCATCCCTCCAGCTGTACCTCTCCACAATTCATACACTTGTCTGGTGGATAGTGGTTCCTCTATGGAGGCACCTGCAGTGGAGACCAAGGAGGATGCTGGGAACCTTCACAAAGGAGACCCATAGGAGGGTGGCATGGGACCCCACAGGGGAAGGAAACAACTCCTGGTGGGGGACTCAATCATTAGGGGGGTATAAGTGTGGGAGGAAGGGAGAGGAGGTAAGGTGCCTGCCTGGTGCCATGGCTTGCAGAGACAGGAAGCGAATCCTCAGGATCGTGGGAGTAGCTGCATGAGGGAGGGAGCTGGATGTCATTGTCCATCTAGGGACAAATTACCTGGCTAGGAATGGGATCAGATCAGTGCAAAAGGAGTTTGTGGAGTTGGGGAAGGGCCTTAGCCAAGTAGTGTATATGGTAACCTTCTCGGAGGTGCTGCCTGTCTATGGCAAGGGTGATGCTAGGGTACTACTCACCAGGGAATTCAATGAATGTTGAAAAACTGGTGTGGAGTTCAGGGTTTTGGCTTTATTGGGGACTGGGGAGCCACCTGGAGGGATTTAGACCTATACTGGTGCGATTGTCTGCATCTGTCCGGGGATCCCGGATCCTAGGTGAGAGGTTTAAATGCTTCATTGGCAAGCATTTAAACTAGCCAAGGGGGGAGGCACTGAAAAGGAGCAGAGAAATTCCAGCCTCCCCCCAAAAACATGGTAACTAGTGAGATAAATACCAAGGTAGAGAAGTCATTAGGGAGCAGGACAGAGGTGAATGTAAAAAAAGGCAAAGGCAGTAAGGACAAGGATGGGACTAAAAGGGGTAAGACCATCAAAAAGTGGGGGGTGATGAGTACCAATGCTCGTTGTCTGTGTAACAAGCTCCTTGAACTAGTGGCCTTGATGGAAGAGGGTTGCCTGGATATTGCGGCAGTCACAAAAAACATGGTACACAGAGAACCATGACTGAGATGTCAACATACCAGGATACCCAATCTACAGTAGGGACAGGGGGGATAAAAGAGGTGGAGGAGTAGCTCTCTATGTAAAGGAAGGGATCAAAGCAACAGAACTAAAGAGTAAACAGGAATCAGATGAGGCACTGTGAGTCACCCTGGAGACAGGAAATGGCACCACAATCCGCATGGGGTTGTATACAGACCCCCATCTCAGGGGGAAGGAATGGACAAGAAAATGATAGAAGTCATCCTTAGAATGGCAGAAAAAGGGGAGATATTATTGATGGGGGACCTGAATATGCCAGATGTTAACTGGAGAACCTTTGCTGCAGGCACATTCAAGAGCTGGGTCATTCTTGATGCCCTACAAGGGGCATGCCTCAGACAGCTAGTATTGGAACCCACTCAGGAGGGAGCAATCTTAGACCTGCTACTCTCAAATAGGGATGGAGAAAGAATCTCAGATTTAGAAGTGGGTAGCCATCTGGGAACAAGTGACCACCAAACAGTGTGGTTCACGATAAACACAGTCATACAATCAAGCCATACAAAAGCAAGAGTACTGGACTTTAGGAGGGGTGACTATGGGAAAATGAGAGAGTGCCTCAGAAAAGCACTAGCAAACAGGCAAGAAGAAGGGTGGAGGAACAATGGGGAGTAATCAAAACAGCCATCCCAGTGGCAACAAGCCTTTGTGTGAAGCAAATCAACAAAACACAACAAAGGAACAAAATGCTATGGTTCTCAAAAGAGGTGGCAGGGAAGGTTATGAAGAAAAGGATAGCATTCAGGAAATATAAGGAAACTCAGAAGGAGCAGGACAGAGAACTTTATCAGTTAAAGCAGAAAGAGGCAGGGAAAGCAATCAGAATAGCAAAGGCCCAACCGGAGGAAAGAATAGCCGACTCTGTTAAGAAGGGGGATAAGACCTTTTATAGGTACATTAGAGAGTGAAGAAAGACTAAAGGAGGGATACTGAGGCTTAATAAAGGGGAGGGAATGTGGGCAGAGGGTGACAGTGAAAAGCAGGGATACTGAACGAATATTTCTGCTCAGTATTCAGAAAGGAAGAGGAGGGAGGTATAAACCAAACAAGAGAACACTTTGAAGAGGGGGTCAATACCAGTCTATTTACAGAAGAAAGGGTTCTGAAAGAACTAATAAAATTGAAGGTGGACAAAGCAATGGGACCTGATGGGATTCACCAAGAATTCAAAAAGAACTAAGGGTAGAACTAGTGACACCACTAACTACTCTCTTTAACAAATCATGGGAGGATGGGGTGGTATCTGAGGACTGGAGGAGGGCAGATGTGATTCCTTTTCACAAAAGTGGGAGCAGGACAGAGGCAGGAAACTACAGAACAGTTAGTTTGACCTCAGTGGTAGGGAAAATGATGGAATCACTTCTGAAGGAAAGAATTGTTGAGTACCTAGAGGCCAGTGGAGCACAGGACCCAAGGCAGCATGAATTCATGATGGGAAGGTCATGTCAGATGAATCTAATAGATTTCTTTGACTGGGTGACCAAAGTAGCAGACCAGAGAGGGGCTGTGGACATGGCCTTCCTAGATTTTAGCAAGGCATTTGATACAGTCCAACACAAAAGATTAATACACAAGTTCACCAGCCTTGGAGTGGGTCCCAAGGTGGTAGCCTGGATAAAAAATTGGCTAGACAACAGGATGCAAAGGGTAGTAGTAAACTGAGTCCACAGTGAAGAAAGGAGGGTTACTAGTGGGGTACCGCAGGGTTCAGTACTGGGACCGGTCCTTTTTAATGTCTTTATAAGTGACATTGCAGAGGAACTGGAAGGAAAAGTATGTCTGTTTGCAGACAACACAGAGATCTGCAACAGGTTTGATACACAAGATGGAGTGGAAAGGATGAGAAGGGACTGGGCAAGGTTGGAGGAATGGTCAAATGTATGGCAGCTCAGATTCATTGCAAAGAAGTGCAAGATAATGCACCTGGGAAACAAAAACCAAGGGGAAGAGTACACAGTGGGGGGTGAGATACTGACAACAGTAAAAATGGAAAGGGACCTGGGGGTAATTATATCAGATGACCTAAAAGTGGGCAAGGAATGTGAGAAGGCAGTAAGGAAGGCTGGGGGGATCCTGGGATGCATAGGGAGAGGCATCAACAGTAGAAAACAGGAAGTTGTTATCCCTCTGTACAGACAGTTGGTGAGACCCCATCTGGAGTACTGTGTGCAGTTCTGGAGACCCCATCTCCATAAGACATAGACAAAGTGGAGCTGTCCAGAGGAGGGCAACAAAATGGTGCAGGGTCTACACCAGAAGACATACTAAGAAAGACTAAAGGAGCTTAATATGTATACCCTTGAGGAAAGAAGGAGAGAGGGACATGATAGAAACTTTCAAGTACCTCAAGGAATCAACAAAGTCCAAGAGGGTAGCATCTTTCAGAAAAGAGATGGGCAAGAACAAGGGGCACAATTTGAAGATGGGGATGGCTCAGAGGTAATGTGAGTATTTTTCACAGATAGGGGTTGTGGATACATGGAACAGCCTCCCTGAGAAGGTCGTGGAGTCAAGATCAGTGGGAATTCAAGAATGCATGGGACAGACATAAGGCAGTCCTAGTGGGGGGGTAGGAGAAAGTAAGCTGTTGGTTAACTAGGATCAGCAGCTTATCTATTAGGTAGAAAAATGGTCAGACTGTGGGGGGCAAGCGGTCCTTATCTGCTGTCAAATTCTATGTTTCTATGTTTCTATGTTTATGTCCATCTCTCATGGTGTAGTCCCTACAGCACCTTGCAGAATTCATCAACAGTGTGTCATTAATTACTGTTTACAAAGCATTCCATGTCAAAGCAAAAAAGTAAATCACACCTGCCAACATCACAAAATTGCAGTCAGAAAATGTGTCACGCTGAATACATGGGAGTGAGAGAGAGAGAGAGAATGATCTGTATCAAGTTATGTGAGACAATAACTCACACAGGCATCTCTTCTCTAAGAGAACGTTTGATAGCATGCATAGTTAGGGTTTTCTGACTGTGACATGGCAAACTGCAAAGTTCACTTTTACCTCCACGTATCAAAAATAAACATATTCTTTAATGCCACTGCATCTGTAACAGTTTCACTACCCATAATTTTTTTTTAACTTCTTGCAAGACATGTGCAATTCAGATTGATCACTTGGTTATAAAAACAATAAGAAAACTGGAAATCTGAACTTTGCAGCTTTCTATGTCACAATAATCTATAAGTATGCAAGCTGTCAAAAGTTCTTCCAGACAAGTGATGTCTGACTAAGTTACTGCATCACACAACACATGTATCCCTCTCTCTTCCCCTCTCTTAATGTGTTCCTGGTTAACACATATTTTTTCTTTTTTTTTATTTGGCAAAATGTTATATAAATATTATTTAAACTTTTAGATACAAAGAGGGATGGAAAATAACAAATGTGGAAATTACTTGCCGAAGGCTGGGCTGTGAGAAAGCGGTCCTGATGGGATTCTAACCTGTTATCCACTTTCATAGTTCAGAGAGTTAAAAATAGTCAACAGGGCATAAACAATGCCACTTGAAATGCTGCAGTGTTGACAGATAAATAATCTGATCTGATGCAGAACATTGAATTTGTGAAGTAAATTGCAACATTTCCAGCATTAGAATCTGAAATATATTTTAATGCTACTGTGTATATAACAGTAACAAATGTAGTTTCTCTGTTCCCAGATTTTTTCCTTTTTGCAAGCTTATCTCAATTGATGAACACAATAATAAGAACATTGTAAATTTGAATTGTTCAGGCATTATGGTGCAGTGATTTAGGGCTCTGACCTGCAAACCTGGAGACCTGGGTTTGAATCCCACAGCTCCTACGTACATACTGTGTGATCCTGAGCAAGTCATTTAACATCCTTGAGCTCTCAGGTCACACCTGTAAACAAGCTTCAGCTGCTTAGTTGATCTCTCCTGGTTAAAAAAAAGCTTGCCATTTCACAGCTGCATGTCTATAACTATGCAAGCTGTCCAACCAAACTTTTTCCTAGCTTCTAGAGTTTAAATCCAAAAACTCTATTGTTATCCTACTTTGCTTTCCCAATCACCACCTGTTTGCTCTTGTGCCACTTTTTTCTATGCCTACAAATTTAATTTAGTGGGGGTCTGAGGTTTACATTATAATCTAATCAAACTGGTTTCTGAACTACACCACTGACTATGACAATAAAAGCTATCACTCACCTAATGGAGGCATACCTGTAAATGAAATGTGATTTGTTTGTGTGTGTGGGGTGGGGTGGGGTGGGATAGGGCAACTGTCCAATAAATACAAAAATAAAAAGTAAGTGAATAAATAAATAAAAGTAAATAAATGATGTGTTCATATATTTTGAAATGTTAGAATTAAGCTAAGGTACTTTCACATAGAATTGGCCATGATCCAGCATAAAAAGTAATGCTGTTCACTCACAGTTTTTATTTTTGAAGGCACAATGCCAAGATAATACCAGTTCCTTTTAACACTTGCAAATTATCTTGCTTACAGCGCTCGCAGGAGCCAAATGCCAGTAGTCAGGGGAGCACCAAAGCTGCAAAATCTTGTAGGCTCATAAAGTTGCTAATTTTCAATATTTTTACCCCAAGTTCCACATCTGCAGCCCTATGCACTCTGGCCAGACTTGTTTGTTACTGCAGTGGGGTGAGTGTTTAGGTTGATATCCCCAAGGAAGACTTCACCCCTCATTTACTTCAGGGTGGGGCAAAGGTATTAGGGTTTGCTACCTTTTTATTACTATATATATAAATATTCATGGCAAAAAAAAAAACATTTAATGCATCAGTTAGGGTTGTTCCACAGTGACAAAAGCAAGGAAATTTGGTGTTAGGTTTGCCACCCCTTGCTCCCCATGCCCACTTCGCCCCCACCAACAGGCATCGGGGTGTGCATTGGGTTCATCGGCCCTAACTCTCACCCCATAGCATGTGTAAATAAGCTGAGGTGGTGCAGTATAGGAGAATGGGGTGAGAGTTAGGACCGATGACCCCAATGCACACCCCGATGCCTGTTGTTGGGGGCAGGGTGGGTGTGCAGTGCAAGGGGTGGCAACCCAAACACCAAATTTCCTCACTTTTATCACTGTGGAACAACCATAACAGATGCATTAAATTGAGTTTTTTTGCCATGAATTTTGAGAATGTGCACTATAAATAGTGAATGTTATGTGGTGGTGGGAGTGCGGGGCCCTTCAGGCCCCGCACTTTCACCATGCTGCTCATGTCTGCATAATAACCATAACAGTAATGCTAACAGTAATGGTAATGGTGAGTGAAATGCAAACGCTAATGGTAAATGTAACTGCAATAGAAACATGAATGCAAATGCAAGCTCTAGGTGTTATGGTAATGCAAATGGAAATGCAAACGCAAGTGGTAAGGCAAATGGTATTGCAAACTCAAACAGTAATGGTAACGGTGAAGTAAATGCAAATGCGAAAGGCAACGTTAATGGTGATGGTAAATGTAACCGAAAACGCTAACAATCATAGTAAAAGTGATGGAAATGTAAATAGAAACAGAAATGTTAATAGAAATGGAAGCACAAATGCTAATGATAATGCAAACAGTGAGGGAACACAAAAATAAATGCAACTGGTAACGCACACAGAAAATGTAACAGTAAGCTGATATAAGGCAACAGTAGTCAAAAGTCTGTATCTGGCTTTGTTTCCGAGATAACGGCACAAAGGCGATGTGAGATGACAGTAGTGAAAAAGTCTGTATCTCGTTTCATTTCCGAGATAACAGCACAAAGGCAATGTGATCCAACCATAGCAAAAAGTCTGTATCTCGCTTCGGTCGGGAGATAACGGCACACAGGTGAAGTGAGGCAACAGTAGTGAAAAGTCTGTATCTTGCTACATTTCTGAGATGATGGCACAACGGCAATGTGAGCCAACAGTAGTGAAAAGTCTGTATCTCACTTCATTTCCAAGATGGCACAAAGGCTAATGTGAACCAAACCACTGAAAGGCACCTCCATATCACAAGAACTACCTATTCTATAAATTTCAAGTCACTAGCGCCATGCATAACGCTATGTACTAATGATACGTTCGTCATGCAGTATCGACACAGCAACTTATTTTCCCAACATGTAAACATCATAATTCACATCTCCATGACATCCACTCAACACCCTCCAAATTTAATGTGAAAAGATCAAGCCGTTCCAGAGATATTCCATTTTTAAGTTTCTGCAACTTTAAGAAGTCTTCCACCACAAAATGGTGGAAATCGCAGGCGAAAATGCAGTAAAATGGCAGAACTCAGAACTGAAAAATCTCTGACTGCGAAGGGGGGCAACTCTAAACACTTATAACTCTGGAACTGGAACAACATTTTTTCACCACACAAAAACTGGCATGGGCCTTGAAGAAATGGTTTTCTGCCTGCCAAGTGTCAGACCAATCAACCACACAGTGGTTGCACTATGCATTGTGCAAGACAGTGCAGAAAAATAGCAAAAACTGAATGTTTTGCAGTGCAATATGCAAAAATCGTATGCACCAGTGAAATACAAATTGGTAAATAAATAGATGGACCATTCCTCTCCATGTATACCAAATGTTATCCAAATCTCTTCAACAGTTGCAGAGCAGCACGAGTCTAGAACTTTACACGAGTAGCAAAAAAATTAATTTTTGGGTGCTTCATTCTGCAAAAAACATATGCAGATGTCAAATGAAAATTGGTAAATGCACAGAAGTAACATAGTAGACCAATTGTTACAAATGTCACAGAAATGCATGGAAACACAAGTGTTAATGCAAACAAAAATGGTCATGCAACCGATAATGTAAACACAAGCGAAACATTAACGCAAACATAAATGGTGATGCAAACAGTAACAAAACTACAAAAACACAAATGGTAATGGCAACAGTGAGGTAAAAGAAAATAGTAACGCTAACGCAAATGCAAGCGCAAACAGTAACGCAGACGGTGATGCAAATGGAAACGATAACACAAATGGAAAGACAAATGCAAATGCAAACGTAAATGCAAACGCAAATGGTAACGCAAATGGTAATGGCAATGGAAACGCAATTGGCAATGAAAACGGTAAAGAAAATGCAAATGGTAACACAAATACAAACAGAAATTCAAACGGTAACAGCAACGGTGACGTAGAAGGAAACAGTAATGCAACTGACAATGGAAATGCAACTGGAAATGCAAATGCTAACGCCAATGGAAACGCAAACACGAAATGTAACTAAAATGCAAACAGTAACGATAATGCAATTGGACACACAAACGGTAATGGTAACACCAATGATGACACCAAAGGAAACAGTAACGTAAACGAAAATGAAAATGCACGCGTAAACGCAAATGGTAACGCACAAGGTGACACAAAAGGAAACGCTAACGAAAATGGTAACAGAAATGCAATGGTAACTAATACAAATGCAAGAACAAACGCAAATGCAAAGGGTAATGCACACGGTGACGTAAATGGAAATGCAAATGGTAATGGAAATGTAAGGCGAAATGCTAACGGTAACAGTAACGCAAATGCACACACTTATTTTCCCAAAAAGGTGCATTCAGAAGCACAGTGAATACAAAGAATGTGTGCATAATAATGGCCCTTGTAGCAGAAAATGAGCACTTGTAATACCAAATTGCTTAAATCTCAGGAACCGAAAGACGTAGACAAAAAATTTAAATCTTGTATTATTTATGACTTTCCAGGCTAGTTTTGATCTTAGCCCCCTAGTGGATGACTAAACTTTTTTCCGACGAAAAGCCCATATCTTGAACCGTTTTCA
Organism: Neoceratodus forsteri; assembly: GCA_016271365.2. Taxonomy (NCBI): domain Eukaryota; kingdom Metazoa; phylum Chordata; order Ceratodontiformes; family Ceratodontidae; genus Neoceratodus; species Neoceratodus forsteri. The sequence continues at coordinate 1,036,004,416 of CM057453.1, forward strand.
AGATATGGGCCCTGAAAGGCGTGGCGGATGCCATAATGCTATCCTATTTGGAAAAATTGTCAACTTCGGAGTGCTGTAACTTTGCAGCCCTCTAATATTTTGTCACCAAACCACCAAAATGCACATCTGTGGGATCTTGGCTTTCTTTCCTGCAAATCTCAGCACAAAAGAAAAAAATCCTTTTTTGTAGCAAGGTGGCAAAGATTCCCTATTGTTTTGAGCATAGTGTTGCAAAATACTTTCACAAATCACAACACTTTTGCAAATAAAAGCAAGAAAGTATTGCATATTCAAAAGTGCTTTGTGACACTACCATTTACAAAAATGTAAAAAACATATTTCTGGGTGTTTTACCCCTCAAAAAAGACATGGCTAGCATCCTCAGGGCTCGACTAGGTGAATACAACAAGAACTGTGTCCCTAGAGGATCCCAAATTTAAATGTCAAACATTTCTCTGACCACCAACTGAAAACAAGATGGCCAATTTGCGAAAGTAAAAGGGTAATTTGCGACAGTAAAATCAGCATTTACGACGCTTTCGAATATTTTGTTAACTTTTCCCAAACACTATAAAGTGGAACAGTTTTTCTGAACAACTTTTGAACCATTTAATATTTTTTCCTGAAATCTTTGAAAGACACATCAGGGACCCTGGCTGCATGTTCCCTGAAGGTTTCGGACTGATTGCACAAACTGTGCGACCTGTAGGCGCGAGCAAAGAAACGTGCAAAACCCCATAATTTATGCATTTTTGTGGTGCTCTGTAGTTCCGCAACCGTACATCTCACCATAAAAAACTTGGCAGGTCCAGAGATCTATGGTACCAGACAACGCATTCCAAATGGCAGGAAAATTTGTTATATGGTCGCAAAGTTATTAAGCTGCCTAATTTCAAGTTTAACCTTAAATGGGGTACTCAACCCTAACTATAGTAGCACTACTGTGCCTCTATAATATATATCCATATATATATATATATAGAGAGAGAGAGATGTGTGTGGATATATATAATTTTTAGAATTCATTATGCACTTTCAAAATTACATAAAATGGACAATAGCATCAAAGGTATTTGCCCAAGATGCTCCACAGACAGAGACAATATCACACACATATTGGTACTGTAACGTGCAACAAATTAAACTCTTTTAGGAGTTCATATAAGATATCTTGGGCAGGATTCATGAAGTGAAATGGGACTAAGTCCCACTCCGCAACCCCAGTTGCATGCCGAAATTGGCGCAGCTGCGGAGTGGCTGATTCTCAGCCACAGCAGTTGTGAAGGGTGCTACAGCATTTCCCGCTGCCCGTAGCAGCCTCCCGCAGATGCAGTGCTATCCCTGGCAACAGCACCCACAAGCTGCCGTATTCCGTGGAGCCGGTCATACTCTGGCTCCACCTTTGTGAACCCACTCCCTCCCCCCCCGTGTCACACCTGGAAACGAGCCCTGTCTCAGTGTGCTTTTCCTAGTAACAAAATGATTAAATAAAATAAAATTAAATAGTGGTCCCCCTGCTCTCTTATCATTGATCCCGGTACTAGTTTACCAGTCTCTGGTGTCTAGTAGTCTCACCCCACCCTCCAATTGCTGGCCCTGATACTAGTTTATCAATCCCTGGTGTCTAGTGGTCCCCCCACCCTCTGCTCACTGGACCTGAATTATATCAAATATTCCCTGGTGCGTAATGGCACCCCCACCCACCAATCCACAAGGCACCAACAAAACTGGTAAGGGGGGGTAGCAGAGTAGGTTGCCTGATGTCAGTGGTGTGTAAGGGGCTGCTAGACATCAGGAGCAGCTTATGCTGGTACAGAGATGGGGATCAGTGGGTGGGGGAGTACAATTAGACACCAGGGAATATTTGATATAATACTAGTCCGGCAATTGGAGGGCGGGGGGGACCACTAGATACTAGGAACTGGTAAACTAGTACCAGGGCCAGTAGTCAGGGTGGGCCACTAGACACCAGGTACTGGTAAACTAGTATTGGGGCCAGTGATTAGATGCTGAGGAGACCAATGGACACCAAAGAATTATAAACTATTACTGGGTCTCGGGATTGGAAGATGGGGGGAACCACTGGATGCCAGAGAGGTATTACTATTGATGGTGATGGGGATAGGGGTAGGTGGGTGGAGCTGGCCAAAGGAGGGGCGCAAACCTGCCACTGTTTTGCATACAGATGAGCCCATAATGGGCATGCATATGACCTCTTAGTACCTTGCATGACCGATGGGATCATTTGCATGGTGCCAGCTGAATAATTGCACCAGGATCTCCCGGCACTATCGGGTTTGGGGGCACTGTTCCCTACACCTCCAGGATCCATGTCAGGGCAGCATTACTTGACTTAGCACTGTGCCAACCTGCCCTATACTCAGTTGGATAGTGCTGGAGGCATCTATGACTGGTGCGTTTGACAACAAGTTTGTCAAATGAGTGGACAGCAAAACTGTCATGTCGACCTCATTTTGCAAGTTGGAAAATTGTTTTCTCAGCCCCCGAACCCCCCAAATGGGGGGCTGTGCCCATGCACTCCCCACACTTTATATAATCAACTCCGAGTCGGAGCTGATTTGGGGAGGGGGTGCAAATCCCCCTAATACAGAGCCTGGGTCTAGCAACTATCTGTGCCGTGACCTGGTGCTGTAGTCGCTGTACTGATGGTTGCTGTAAATGTGTCACTGTCAGTGGTGCATGCCGTGATGGAGCACTCTCTGACTGACTACAGTATCCTCAGGGTCATGGGGAATGGGCAAGCATAGCACACACCTTTACACTCTGCTTTGCACCTTTCTGAATATCTAGCCCCAAGGCTCTAAATCTTCCAGCACGTTCGAAACTTCTTGATCTCGATAAAAATACAGCAGTGCTGAGTTGCAAATATCTATTTGCTCTGCTGTGTTGCTCAGTCCCTGCTCTATTTCTGCATTCTTTTCCTGCAGTTGCTGGATATCTTTTTTCAAATGGGTGATGGTTTCTTCTGGTTTAAACAGTTTGGCACTGATGTTCCACAATTCTGTGATTAGGGTTCGAGAAGTGATGGTAAAAATTCTTCCTCGTGCTCGACATCTGTAGATCGTTCTGGAGAGCTGCCGGTCACCAACACAACCATGCTTTTGGTGCAGGAATGCCAACTTTTTTTTTACAGCTCCTCCAGAATTCCCATTACACCTCTATTATATCCTGTCGTATTAGTATGTCAAGGGAGATCATTCTTTTCTGCTGAGTTATAGCAGATTAAAGAGGATTTTAATGGATTGTGCAGTACAGGTTTGCATCACTCAGCTAACCCGCTACTGCCATCTTATTGACGTCACTGAAAGTCCCTCCATCCTAGATTTTAATCCTGAAGATACTAAAATGTAAGGTTCCCCCATTTTGATTCAGTGGTCTCTTGCTCATTAGCCTCTCCATCTCAGGGTACAATACCATGCGTGCCTGCTGGCAAAAAAAAAAAATAAGTGCTGGCGCTCATGTAAGAGTCTACCTCCACCCTCTTTGAAACTGCTCAACCCACTAGCAGCACTAGAAGTGCAAATAAGGGAGGGCTTCTAGTACCCTTTAAGTGAACTACTCTTGCCCAGAGATCCCTTTCTTACCATGGACCCAAGTGGTTCAATGACCTACCTCCCGTCCTAGTCGAATGTAACAAACTGTCAGTTCCAATAATGGCTATGTACACACCTAGCCAACAAAAATGCTTGCCATTGCTCTATCTAACTGATGATGTCCCTCTGTTTCTGGTCCTGCCCCTATCTAACCACCTCCATCTTCTCTCTCCACCACCTCCACAATCTCCTCCTCCTCCCCCTCCCTTCCCCCCATTTCCCCTACCCTTCACATCCCCATCTCTCTCCCTCTCTCCCTCTCCCCCACTCTCTCACTACTGCTCAAAGGTACCCTTCCCACTCTACCCCCACTCCACTCCTAACACCCTCTACCTCCACCTACCCCCCACCTCTTGATGGACAATACCATGCCTGGCTGCTTCTATCATTCTACTCCTCAGAAGCCTGGGACCCTCGTGTCCTTGGCTGCTCTCTACACCCTTCAAAGTATTGTACTACACTCATGTAGTGTTGTTGATGGTATTTCCACAAGTATAACTATGTATTATTACTTGCTAATCTTGTGCTACTGTATTCACTGTAATTGCACTCGAAACCTTGATGTTAATTTGTGTTCACCTGTATGTACTGTTTCTGTCTTGTCATGTCATGTATTTTGCTGATTGGAGCTTTTGTAAATGAGCCCTCAGCTCAAAGGTACTAATCTTAAACTGCAATAAATAAATACCCATTGGGCTATGCGTATTAGAGCCTGTGGTGTAGAAATTAAGACTATGCAGTTAGAATCATTTGGCACACAGAACAGAGGCAAGCACGGTAAACGCTCAGTGGTGCCAGGATGAGTGCAGCTATGGGCAAACCAGTTCCTGGCTAACAGCATTGGTCCATATGATGAGGGTCAGTTATTTAAGCAGAATGATTTGCCTAGGAGCCTGCCCCCGGAAAAAAGCTCCATTTGAACAAAATGCCAGAGCACCTACACATGGTGGAAATGTAATGCAGAATCTATAGCCCTTCTTACAATATGGCTACCTCTTAGATGTGAATCACCTATCCTCCTTAGCTAGCAAGGCAAATCTATCCCAGCTCATACATGAACCCACAAGGGTCTCACGTGAGGGCAACTGTGCCACCCTCCTTGACTGGATACTTACTAACAGGACGGAATATGTTGCCTCAGCCGGTGTGCTACCTGACACAATTAGTCACCACTATCTCATCTACTGTGTCTGGAACACTGTCATTCCTCCCCTTCCTGCTAAAACTGTAACCTTTCCTAATCTCTCCCGCCTAAGTCATGAGGACTTCTTAACTGACCTTAACCAGGTTGACTGGTCCCCTCTCTACCAAGCAGAGGACATTAACATAGCCACAGAATATTTCAACTCCATCCTCCTCTCTCTTCAAACCTTCACATCCCGGTCACCACACATTAGGATGGCAGAAAGTAACCAAGTGGCTAACACGCCCTGCTTCAACTTCTCAAATCTAAGGACAAACTTTGGTCCAGGTGGAAGATCTCCACCTCCGTGCAGACTTTGAAGACTATCAGTACTACGTAACAACTGCAAAAGACAAATTCGTGATTGCCAAAGCACCTACTATAGGAACCTACTAATAACATCCTCTATAAATCTTGCGAGGTACTGGTCCAAAATTATGGATTCTCGGCAAACGACAAGCAACAGAATCCAGCTGACATGAACATTCAAGGTGTTCACTGCACCAACCATGACACCATTGCCAATGCCTTCAATGCCCTTTTTCTTCTCCACCAGTCGCTACTCTAACTAGCCCACAACCTGACTGTCCTCTCTCCTCCCTCACCCTCCCACCCTCCCTTTCGTTCTGGCTCCAACCACATACCTTGAAGTTCGCAAGCTACTTATCCCCTTCCGCACGCTGGGGTCAAGGCCTGAGGGCATCCATCCTGCATACTTAAGCAGTATGCACCTTGGCTGACCAGACCTACCACCTGGCTTTTTAACCCCATCTGTGACGCTCATCGTCCCATCCACCTGGAAAACTGCCAGAACCATCCCTATACACAAAAAGGGCGATGTCAAACTCATGTCCAACTACCGCCTCTATATCTCTTCTGCCCACCTCAGTAGCTGCTTGAAAAATAGTCCACTGCCAGCTTGCTGCCCACCTTCATGTTTAATCTTCAACCCCTGCTAACATGGTTTCCGCCCGGTCACAGTACCACCTCCTGCACTTACACAACTTACAAATGACATCAGAAATAATATGGACCGTGGCCTACTCACTGGGGCCGTCTTTATCGACCTGTCTAAAGCCTTCGACATGGTACACCATCCTCTCATGCTAAAGAAACTCCAATCCATTGGAGCATCTGACCAAGCCCTCTCCTGGTTCCATAGCTATCTTGACAATCGGACTCAGGCAGTAACATTTCACAAGGCCCTTTCTTCCCCCTAAACATCTCTTGTGGAGTTCCCCAGGGATCCACTCTTGGACCTCTACTCTTCTCCCTCTTCCTAAATGATATTCCCACCATGTCCCGGCATAGCTGCACTCTTATGTACGCAGATGACCTTGTTCTGTACTCTGGGTCAAAATCGGTTGCTGCCATCAACTCCACTCACTAATGACTTCCATTCCTGCAGACCTGGCTCTCTAGTAATCACCAAGTCCTGAACCTAGAAAAACCTGTGCTATGCTATTCGGATCCTCTAAGAAACTGTCTGCCCTCGTGAACAGGCTCCGGGTTCAATGCCTTGATGGCTCACTCATCTTAAACACTGAGTCCTTCAAGTACCTTGGGGTCACTTTGGATCCCACACTTGACCTGTCTCAACATGTCAATATGGTGTGCCGTGCGTCAATGCTAAAATTGGCAGAGCTTATCTCAGCGTCGCCACTCCCTCACTCCTTCCGCTAGACTTTCTGTTGCAAGAGGTATTCTCTTACCCCAGCTCCAATATGCTCTGCCCCTCCTCTTTGCTGCAAACTCTGCTACAATCCACAAATGGGACACTGTCTACAACAACATCTGTAGATTTGCCTTAACTGCTCCATGTCTTACCCATCATTGTCTCCTTTACGGTGGCTTAAATTGGCTGTCACCTAAGGATATGCGAGCCTACTCCCTGGGCTGCTTTATCGACTCCCTGTCTAGACCTCCCTGCCCTGTCTATCTTGCCAACCTCCTGACTCCTGCCTCACACACCTTCGTACCCTCAGGTCTTCCTCTGTCCCCATGCTCTCCACTAGACCTTGCATGACAAAATGTGGGTGAACAGGCATTTGCCCATTTTGCTCCCAAATTCTGGAACTCACTCCCCTTATGGTGAAAAACTTCAGCCTCCCATCGAGAATTCAAAACTCGCTGTTCACCCACCTTCAGCCTCTGGCCAATGCAAATGCTCTAATTTGCTTTGTCCCACTGCAGGGTGTCGGGTCTGACCCTGAGTACTACACTAATGTTCTCCCATGCAATATGTTTGTCTAGGTGGCTATGAACCTTGATGTCTTTACTGTCCTCAGCTGTCTTATGGTTACCCTAATTGCTTTATTTTACATCCTTATTATGATCTATGCCTAAAATGTACCCTTATGTAACTATTACTGTGCTACCCAATGTATATCTTGTTTTGCTCCTGTACACCTATATTATGTCTGTGCATTTCTGCATATTGTAACCAATGTCCTGTGCTCTTCTGGGTCGTGCCTGAAAATAGGAAGGTCTGTTGCCTAGCGCACTTACCCGGTTACCAAAAGCTAATAAATAAATAAATAAATATCACCGTGCTGTGCCAGCTGTTGGTTGCTTCTATTTTCTGAACTGAGTACTGGATCTGGAGTACTTTCACTTCCTTGTTTGCAGCATAGAGAACAGAAATCCCTTCAGGCTTTCTCTAATACACTCATGAGAGTAATGATGATTTTCGGTAAATGTTTCAAATGACAGGAGTTAAATTATTTTCATGTGAAAAATTCCTTGGATACCTTTCTTAAGTCTTGCCCTCTTTGGTCCAGTTACATTTGGTAAATCAAGCAGTGTTAGCATGCAGATACTGTAGGACAGTTTTGTAGTTTTCGAACAGTAGATAATGTAATGTACTGTATACAGTGGAGATGTGCAGGCAGTGTGAAGACTCTTCCACTTTTTCTGTACTGCTTGTTTTGATAGAGTACAAGTACATTGAGAGCTAGAGATAAGGTTATGCCAGTCTGCACAAGAGGCATGTACCCAGCCCATACAGCTCTGCACCCATGGACAGGTGTGGGGGCTTGGCATGCACAAATGCTGACCACTGCAGGGTGCCTGTCTGTAGTCCTGCCCCTCAGGGGTAGCTCAGCAGACATAGGTGGGCATCTAGTTGGATGCATGGGGCTGGGGATTGTGGGATGGTGTGGGACCTGAAACTTAAAAAGTGTTGGGTGAGTGCCGAATGGCTACCCCAGCTTCTCCTTCCTGACTAGAGGGCTGGGGCAACATGGTGAAGGAGTTAGATCCCATCACAGCCAGTAGGTGTACTATCTGGGGGGAGCACAATGGATATAGCAGGGTGCCTGCAGCCATATTCTTGCCCCCCCAATCCAACACTCTGCACCTTTGTGAATGGCACAGAGGACAGGCATGATTCTAAGTCTCTCCTCTTTATGAGGGAATGACTGCTGGATGGGTGGCTGACCTAAACTGAGCAGAGCAGAGTAGAGCAATAGAGTGTTTCAGTTAATCTGTTATTCATTATTTGTTAAAAATCAGCCTCAGGTTTCACACCTGTTCAGAGGTAGGGAGTGGAAGGCCCCAAGGCCCCAAGGAAAAGTCCTGAGGGTGAACCCACCCCCAATCCCCCTATGCAGTGCCCCTGGTCCATAACCAATACCTCTGTCTTTTCTGAGTTCAAACTCAACCAACTCAAATTCATCCAATCTTGGATTTCAACGAGGCAGTTGTTAAATACTGAGAGAGCTCTATCCTGGTCAGGTGCAAAAGAAAGGTAGAGCTGGGCATCATCAGCATAGCAGTGAAACCTCAGCCCATACCCTCTTACAATGTCTCTGAAGGGTAGCATGTACACAGCGAACAACATGGGGGACAAAACACCAACCCCTGAGGAACCCCACAAAAGAGATGAACTGGGTCAGAGGAATGAACCCTCAACACCACCCTCTGAGATCTTCCGGTGAAGAAAGATGTAAACCACCTGAGGACTGTACCTGACAGGCCACAGATGAACCTCCAATGGTTGAGAAGGACTCCATGGTCCACAGCATCAAATGCTGATGAAAGATGGAGAAGAACCAAGATGGAACATTTTTTACGATCCCTTGCCATCAGCAGACCATTGAGCACCTGAACCAGTGCCGTCTGCGTACTATGCCTCTTATGAAAATCAGATTGGAGAGGTTCTTAGATGTCGTGGATGTATATGCTGCCCCTTGGTGAGATCATTTGACAATACAGTATGGAGTTTCACTGCTATGCGGATGATACCCAACTGTATTTGTCATTTGCTCCTGGAACATCAGGAGCCATGGATGTGCTTAACATCTATCTAGCTAAAATCAATGACTGGATGGCCTCCAGCTGGCTTAGACTCAACCAGGCTAAGACAGAGGTACTGGTGATTGAGCCAGGTCACTGGCATGAGGGATTGCTGTCTGGGGCAGCTTCTGGCCTTGTGCTGGGATCTGCTCTGTTGACAGTTTCCACGAGGGTGCATAATCTGGGCATGATCCTTGGCAGCAGGCTGACTTTTGAAGATCAGGTGTCGTCTGTTGTCAGTAGTGGCTTTTACCACTTATGGAACATTGCCTGGATTAAGCTTTTCATTCCACCTGAGGACCTGCCAATGCTGGTACATGCCTTTGTCTCCTCCAGACTCAACTACTGCAACGCACTTTTCTTTGGAGTCATGGGAGGGACTCCTCGCAGGCTGCAGCTAGTGCAGAATGCGGCGGCTCACTTACTGACTGGCCTTTCTAGGCTTAGTCATGTGACCCCTGTCCTGCGTACTCCTCACTTGCTGCCAGTCATGTGGAGGGTCCTTTTCAAGGTGGGTCTTCTCTCCTATAAGGCCCTAAATGAACTGGACCCGGGTTATCTGTCTGAGCTCCTTACACCGGTGGCTTCTGTCTGCTCCCTCCATTCCACCTCGAGGGGCTCCCTGGCTGTTACCAAGGTATGGCTCAAGACTTCTGGGGATCATGCCTTCTGTATCTCCAGGCCATCCCTGTGGAACTCTTTACCATCTGCATTCCAGAAGGCCCCCTCGGGGGAGGTTTTTAAGCACATCTCTTCGGCCTGGCATTTAACGAGTTATGACATTTATTATGACGCCTGTTCCCAATACATTTGTTTTTATTTTGTTTTAAGTGTTAACTGTATTTATACTATTTTATTTGTATGTTTTAATGCTTATTTTATTGTACTGTGAGGTGCCCCAAGCCTTCGGGATTTGGCGCCATACAAGTAAATTTGCCTTGCCTTGCCTTGTCCTGGCACGCAAACGGACCATCCATGCACATAGCATCACAAATGACTGGAGGTTCAAGTGCGGAAAGGATGCATGTCCCTTCCCTGAATGTGCTGGGGATCCTCAGGACCCCTGATGCACTGCTTTTTAATGTACAGTTGCCTACGTGCCATGGATCTGCATAGCATAGGCAATGTGTTATTTGTTTTTGCATGGTCCCTATTGTTTGTAGATTGATCACACAGTTTTTTTATAGAGTGTAATCACATGATAAAAAGATTACATGCTGGGCTAGTAACAGTGTTAATATATATTTCTAGGCTGAGGTGATTACTTCTGCTAAAATGCAACTGAAGAGTGCATACTGAGTGTTCGTAGTAGTGTGCAGGGCTGTGTAAGATTCTCTCAGCAGTTTGAAGGGACCTACATTTGTTGTTTTAAAATCAGTTTTATTAGTTTTTTTTGCTCCATATAGTAGTTGGATCTCAAATTTACAGTAGCTGTTTTATTATGTTTCCTTGCATGTGCGCAAGAAACATCTTGTGGTAGAATGACATTTGAGAGGTGTGTCAAGGATGAGTCCAATGCAGAGCACTGAACAGTGGGCTTGTCCCTCACAGACCAGTGAGAATGCAACCAGACTGTGACACTAGTCTGCGTCTCACAGCTGGAAACCATTCTCTTGTTGAAAGAAATGAAACATTCCAATGAGAGTTCTTCATTTCTTTCATTTGCATAGTGCTGTCGGCCCAACCCTCTGTTCCCCATCTTGGCAGCACAATAACCCCTCCCACTCCCTCTGTCTGTGTGCAGTCTGCCTGTCTCCCTCTGTTCCCATCCTGGCAGCACAATAACTTCTCCAGCTCCCTCTCTCTCTGTGCAATCTGCCTCACTCCCTCTATTCTTGTCCCAGCAGCACAATAACCTCTGCTGCTCCTTCCTGCTGTGTGCAGTCTGCCCGACTGCCTCTGTTCCCATCCCAGCAGCAAAATAACCCTTCCCGCTCTCTCCCTTTGCATGCAGTCTGCCCTGCTCCCTCTGTTCCCCATCCCATGCTGACATCGGGGTGCCCAGTCCCTGTGTCAGCATTATCTACACCCCTGGACAGTGGGGCGCCCAGTCCAAGTGTTCTGAAATAAATATGTTTTATTCCCTTTAAAAAAAAAAAGAGAAAACTGTACCCGATGTCTTTTTTTTAAGCTTGCAAAAAAGAAAATGGTCCTCGTTGTTGTCCCCATCCCTGTCCCCTTCCCCATCCCAACCTCCCTCTGCGAACCACCTCCTCGCACCCTGCCTTACTCCATACCTACCTCTGGATATCAGTGGCTGCGATCTGCTCTGGACCGTGACATGTCTGCACTCTTCAAAATCGAACTGCAACCTGAGGAATCAAGGTAAACCTGTAGAATGGCTGTCAATGGGGTTTTCAACTTATGTTGATATCTCAGCCATTTTTAGGAATTCTGACCCCACATTTTCAACATGGGGTTCTTGGGACCCCACCTCATGAACACTGGCACAGTCATTTCATTACTCAGTCCTGAAAGGTGATTTCACGGTCACTGTGCAGAATCACCTTTCAGGACCAATTACAGAAATGACAGCGTCAATGTTCATGAGAAGAGGTCCCGAAAAGCCCAAGTTGAAAGCTTGGTGCAAAAATCCCCAAAATGACTGTGTTATGAGCGTGTGTTGAGCAGTTTCTATGCACACTCGTAACTTTTCCAATTTTTTATATTTTCATTCCAGATTTTCAACATTGAGATTTTTTTCATACCTCCTCCTCGTGAACAGAACAGCTGTCATTTTTCACATCCTGCCTGAAATGTGTTTTCACACCTGTAGTGCAGAATGACACAGTCGCTATGCAAAATCACCTTTCTGGATCAATTAATGAAATGACAGTAGCACTCTTCATGATGTGGGGTTCCCAAAAGGCAGTGTTGAAAATTTGGTGAAAAAAAATCCAACAAAATAACTGAGTTATAAGCGGTCATTCAAAATTCTCTATGCACGCATGTACTGTAGCTTTGGTCATTTTCAATATTTTCACTCCAAATTTTCAGTATAGCCATTTTATCTCACCACCTCATGAACACTACAGCTGTCATTTTTCACATCATGCCCAAAGCGTGTTTTCACACCTGTGGTGCAGACTGCCATTTTCCAACAGATTTGAAAATTTTCTCCTATGGGGTTCATGAGGTGGGGTGATAAGAAGACTATGTTTAAGATCTGGGGTCAAAATAAGAAAAAATGACAAAGTTATGCCCATTCATTGCAGTTTCGGTATGCATGCTCACAACTGCGGAAATGTTAAATATTTGCACCCCACATTTTCAATACAGACTTCTTTTTACCAGAGCTTCTGTATTCAGATGATATTCAAAATATGACAGCTTGCCAAAACGTAGTTAAGGCAGGCTTTTCCTCCCAACAGAAGTTCAACTAACAGAATACACCCTTGCCACATAAACCATGCTAGGAAACATTTGGCATTAACAAATGCTTGTTGTTGACATTATTTTGGTTCAGCACCAGTTAAAGAGTTGTGCCTGCTTACAAGCTCAATTTTGTTTGTCAGTTTATTTTAGAAACACTTTTTGCAGGCTCTGGTACCTCAAAAGAGTTAATCCATTCAAGTGACAGACTATCAAACATTGCAGAACTGCCTTCAAGATTGATTCTTAAGTACCGTAGGGACTCCCACCATTGTAACATTTATCTTAGGTCAGGCTGGATTTCCCTGCATAATAGAAGGAATCTGTAGAAGTTCTTGATAGCATACTGGAGTGTAATAGGCCAAGTGCCATAATACATGAGATGCAGACTATCTCCTAGAAAAATCAGTTACTTTCTCAGGAATGCAGATTTGTGGGAAATGGTGGTTCTAAGAACAAAGACCCAAAGGTCTACATACTTTTTTAGTCATGTACACATCTTGTGGAATCAACTCCCAGTTATGTTTAGACCACTGGACTGAAAACCTCCTTCAATTATAATTTTAAAACACTGGTTTTTGAATTCCATTGTGGCACAGGGAGGATGTTGTTGCAGTGCACTTCTGGGCCCAGATATTCAAAAGGGTTGAGCATGGCGCAACAGTGTTGTGCCATGCGTAACCCACTGATGTACCCCAGTGAGATATTCAAACGGGAATTGTGCCTGGCACAAATCCCGATGCACCGGAGCGCATCAGTAATGTATGCAGACGCGAGGGGGGCATGCCCATGCATACTCTGCACATCCAGATATTCAGCCCGGGATGTGCTGAGCCATGCATCTGCAACCCCTACTTGTGCCGCACAAAGTTGATCCCCAAAAAAAAGGAGCAATGGCCGACCACCCACAGGTGAGCTGCCATATTGCAGGGCACAACACGGCAGCTGCCACCTGTGGGTGGCCACCCGAGCTCCGGTTGCACCTCCATGGTGGCACCCCCACCATGCCCGATCGTGAGCATTAGTATGTAAAAATAGAATCCTATATCCCAGGTGGTCCAGTGATCGCGGGCTTAAGTAATATAGTCAGAGTCTATTACCCCAGGACCAGTGATCGCTGTCAGCTCGATCGCTGGCTTGCGGTTGAAGATTCTCTATATTCGGTGGTCCAGCGTCTGACTTCACCTGCACCACGATCCACCGCCCGCCTCGGGTCAGTGAGCGGTGGCATTGCCTGCGCTAGCCACTCCCACAGCTCAAGTCGACTGACACCATTGGTAGGACTGTGCACCCATTGGTCCACAGCGCGAGCCAATGGGCATAGAAGCCCATAAGATACTATCACATTCCAGATATGTGAATGGATCCATTTACATATCTGGAATGTGTAGTATGGATTTGGGCTGCACACCTATTGGCTCACGCTCTGGACCAATGGGTGCACAGTCCTGCCAATGGTGTCAGTCGGCAGGCAACGGGGTGGCAGGCGGGTGGGGTGCTGCCACCCGCCACTGACTGGGGGAGAGCGGGGTGGTGGGGAACAGTGGGCGGGTGGGGAGAAGTGTTCACTGGACCACCAGGGATATAGGAATCTTTATTATTTTACTTAAGCCCACGAGCGGGCTGACAGCGGTCCACTGGACCACCAGGGATATTGGATACTTTATTATTTTTCAAATGCCCGTGATCGGGCTGTGGGGCACATTGTCACGCTGCAGGGGGCATTGGTCCCCGACAGCTGCTGCCTGGCAGGGCGCCAGGTGCAAGTCACCGGGGATTGGTGCACCTGCATGCAAATGGGGCTATAATGACACACAAATGGCCCCATTTGCACCTTGCATACATTATGGCCCCATTTGCATGTGCACTTTTGAATATCGCGGTTGTTGCGCTTAGCGCAATGGAACTTGAAATAGCACATCCCCCTGCTCCACTCTGGCCACTTGCGCTGGCACAGTGCCACTGAGCTATGTGCACTGCAGGTGGCCAGGGTGCAATATTCAATGATGCTGAGCCATGGCCAATCAGTGACATTGCAGAGGGACTGGAAGGAAAAGTATGCCTTTTTGCAGATGACACAAAGATCTGCAACAGGGTTGATACACAAGGAGGCATGGAAAGGATGAAAAGGGACTTGGCGATGTTGCAGGAATGGTCAGAAGTATGGCAGCTAGGATTCAATGCAAAGAAGTGCAAAATAATGCACCTGGGAAACAAGAATCCAGGGGAAGAATACACAATGGATGGGGAGGCAGTAACAACACAAAAAAGGAACGGGACCTGGGGGTAATCATATCAGATGACCTTAAGGTTAGCAAGCAATGAGGAAGGCAGTAGAGAGGGCTGGGGTATACTGGGATGTATAGGGAGAGGCATCACCAGCAGAAAACAGGAAGTTGTTATCCCTCTGTACAGACAGTTGGTGAGACCCCATCTGGAGTACTGTGTCCAGTTCTGGAGACCCCATCTCCGCAAGGACATAGACAGGATAGAGGCAGTCCAGAGGAGGGCAACTAAAATGGTGCAGGGTCTGCAAGTGAAGCCATATGAGGAGAGACTAAAGGAGCTTAATATGTATACCCTTGAGGAAAGAAGGGAGAGGGGGGACATGATAGAAACTTTTAAGTACCTCAGTGGAATCAACAAAGTCCAAGAGGGTAGCATCTTTCAAAAAGAGACGTGCAAGAACAAGGGGACACAATTTAAAGATAGAAGGAGGGAGTTCAGGGGCAATGTGAGGAAGTATTATTTCACAGAGAGGTAGTGGATGCATGAAACAGCCTTCCTGAGGAGGTTGTGGGGTCTAAAACTATGGGAGAATTCAAGAATGCATGGGACAGACATAAGGCAATTCTTGTGGGGGGTAGGAAGAAATAGGCTGTTGGTTAACTAGGATCTGCGGCCTATCCTGTAGGTAGGGAAATGGGCAGACTAGATGGGCCTAGCTGTCCTTATCTGCCGTCAAAGTCTATGTTTCTATGTTTCTATGGCGCAGCTCCGTTGACTATTGCCCAGCCAACGCCCCTGTTCAGTCAAGTTGCGCTGCGCCCAGGCTTGTGCCACAGCCTGGAGCAGTTTGAATATCTGAGCCCTGGTGTTCACATAATTGTTTAATGATGTATTTTATACTCTTGTAATTATTTATGGATATTATTGTAACTGTGTGTTTGTTATATGCTTTATACGGGTTACCACTGTAAATGAGCTATGCTCAAAGAACATAACTCTAAATAAATGAAATTAAATGAAATGTGTATATGTAGTATGTGTCTCCTACTGTACAAGAAGGGTCTCTTTCGCTGATTGGGTGAGAGGACTGCAAAGTGAAGGTGAGCTTTCTGCTCACCCAGCCAGCATGGCAGATCCTTCTTATACAGTAGGAGACATACATTACTATAACCTTATAAAATGGCAAGAACAAATCTCAAGTACTTCCCTGACTGAGAGACGTCACCTGACTGTGCATTAAATTCCTCACACTGCATGGTCGGGTACCAGATTATCATAGTCAAACACCAAATCATCTGGCAGCAGAAAATAACATATTAATACACTACAACCAAAACTGTAAAGTGTATACTGACACCATATTTAAAATCTTAAACTTTGCTACCCCATATTTAGTAAAAGTCTATTTTCTTTCTCATGCATCCTTCTTTAAAAAATCACCTTGTTCCCAGTCTCCCACCACTTTTCTCGGTATCTCTAAACCACATTTACACTAGATTATCACCCAAGTCTTTATTTTACAATATGTGGCCTAGCCTCCTCCCCAACCATTCAGGGCATAATACAGTAGGACCAAAGCAGAAAAAATGTTTTATGGCTGTGACTCCAAGAAAAACTCAACACAAATAGAGCCACCACAGACTTGTTACACGTTATCCCCATAATTTTTCCCTGCCAACAGCTTCACTGATAACACCTGTCATTTCCAAGCTGTGTGGCAACAACTCCTGCTCTGCATGACCACACAGCTGCACCCCGTCACAGCAAGCATTGTAACGCTAACACTCCAACTGTGCTGACACTTCAATCCCTGCCTGGCATAAATGGGGGTATCACAGGTTTGTCACTCATCTCTGATCATTGTGTTGATAAATGTATGTTATCACACCAAGTCTTGACTCTAAGTCTTCTAGCTTGTTTGAAATTTCTTGGTCTCAACAATACACCACTAGAGGTAGTTCAATCCTTCTCTAGTTTTACTCTCCCTCTCTACTGTCCTACTATAACATTTGCTATGAGATTGTCCCCAAAATGCTTACCATACTGTGCCTTTTGACTCTATACTTCCTCTCCTCATCATATGCCCTAATGCTACACCCCAAGCCTTTCACCTCTCCCCACCCATTTTCACTATATCTCTACAGTACTCAACCCTCAGTTTCCACTAGTCATGATTCCTTCATCCTTCCTTGAAAGACAATAGGTCAGAGCTCCTTTCCGTACAGAGCTCCGCTCTGGCTAAATCAAATCCCTGTGCATATATTCCACAATTACTCCCTACCATCCTTCAAGGCTGAGCTGAAGATACAGCTCTCTAAGGCAGCTGCCTGTAATTGCAGGTAGTTTGGGTGCTATCGGTTTGCTGAGTAGAAATTTCGATCCTCCTCCCCCCACCCCAACTCATTTAATTGGCCTTACATTGTTGTTCCTGTTGACTAGTGCCTCCAATACTGTACTTGCATCTCCCCTTCGCCTTTCCACTCCCCTTATCTTGTGGTGCCACTCATATCAAGCATTCATCCCCCCTGGCACCAGCTCCCTTGACCCTTCCCCTTCTCTCCACTAGCATGGTCATGACCTCATTCCCCCTTCTAGGACCTTTGACTAAGCCTGACCTCCAGGCTGCTACCCCTTTTTCTGCACTGTGCTCCCTTAACGCTCATCTCCTGATGGATGTCAGTAACTGGTTGTTTTTTGGTTTTTCTTCTACTCACAGAATGTATTTTCACCTTTACTTAATCTGATATTGTAATCACCAGGCATTGTTGAAATATTTATAGGAGTCATGCAATTTGTCTTTGTACTAATTGTATAGCATTTGTTGTATTGTATTGTAACTTGATTGTATGCTGTTTTACAGACGTGGAACCTTTGTAAAAGAACATTTCCTCAAACATGTTTTCCAAACAATTGAAATAAATAAAAACAAATAAAAATATGGGATCACTGTCCTTACAGGCCACTTTTCACTTCTAATTATGCCCAAATCATACTGTATTTCCTCTTACTGCAACTTATTGCATAGCCACCATCCTCATCTTGCCCCCTCTGTCTCCTCACAGGCTGTGGGCCCTCGCTCCTGGTACAAAAATTCCAAACTCCATTTTATCATTATTGCACTACTCCTTCTCTCTGCTGAGGATATCAATCCCAACCTGGGCCCTACCCATACTACCACCCATTGCACAACACCCCACACCCTAATGCATCCTCACCAGACACTTTTCTCTCCCGAGGCCCCCTCTACACCTGAATTAAATAGAACTCAATGCAAAATGATCCACAAAAGTGGAGCATAGGTGTGATCATTCATCATAATATAAGCAGCCTCCTTCCTAAGCGAGATTTGCTCCAATCTCTAATTATCTCACTAAGACTAGACATTCTCATGCTATCTGAGACTTGGTTAAATAGCAACATTCCTCATTCTGCCATCTCTATGCCTGGCTATTCTCTTTCCAGTCAAGACCGGGCCTGCTGAAGTGGTGGAATGGCTATATACACCTCCTCAGCACTTCAGGTCACTACCATTGTATCCTCATTTGTTCCCTCTGCTGATGAAGCACTAGTTATGAGACTGGCCCTACCTTTTTCCATCCCAATCTTCATAGCCGGCCCCCAGGCCTCAACTCGTCAGTTGCTGCCGACCTTGTTACCTCCATTATGTCCCACACAATCCAAAAGTGAACTATACATGATGGGTGATTTCAATCTCAACTGATTGACGTTGGCCACAAGCAAAATAAGAAATGAGATAACTGCCCTAAACCTCACGCAGTTAATTCATGAACCTACATGGCTAAACCATTAAAATCTAAACCATTCCCCGATCGACTGGGCCCTCACCTCTCACCCCCACTGTGTGATCCAGGCTGGCCTCCTCCCCGATCCTATAAACAACCATCATATGATCATCCTAGTCCACAAGATTGACAAGTCTAAAATCCCTCACAAAATACTGTTATCCCATTCTTACAAATCACTTATCTTCACCCCCTTCACCATGATTCTAACACAAACAGACTGGTCTCCAATTGTTGCGACCAAGTCTGTTGACCTTTGCCTTAACTCTTTTAAAGATATCTTCCTCAATATCTGGAACAAGCATGGCCCTACTAAAACACTCCAGGGTCCATGGAAAGCATCTGCTATGGGTTACCCCTGAATTGCTGGCCTGCCTGCAAGCCCGGGATCGGGCCTGGAAAAAGCACAAACTTTCCAAATTACCCAGTGACTGAGAAAATATAAATCCTCTGTAATTCATGCTCCAGAGCCATCAGGCTTGCAAAAGCTGAATACTTCTGCTCCTCATTCCAATCCAATACAGCCAACCTTCCAAGTTTTGGAGGTCATACAGTCCCTCTTCTCCCTTCTAAGCTGCCCACACCTGTTCTAATGGTAAATAACCCCTTTGTTTCCATCCATGCCTCTGTTGCAGAAGAATTCAACACCTGCTTTACTACTTGCACTTCATTCCTCCTATCTTCCTTCCCTACCACCCCTCTGAGCTTTGTAACTGCTCCACCCTCTCATGCCTCTCACCCCCAACCAGCCATTTCTCCTTCTCCCCTGTCTCACAAAACGAAGTCCTTGATGCACTAATTGCACTCAACCCTACTAAAGGCAGGTCCCTGGATAGACTTGAACCTAAATTGCTCTATCTCTCAGCTTTAGTCATCTACTCCCCCTATCTGATTTTTCAACCTCTCCTTCTATCATGCACCTCTTCCTAGTACCTGGAAACATGCAACTGTGCTCCCACTACCAAAGGGTGGAGACTTCTCCTCTCCCAGCAAATACTGCCCAATTTCTTTCCTTCCTGTAATGGCCAATCTTCAACATCTGGTCATCTCCCAGCTTTCCTACTATCTATCCAACTTCTTCTTCTTCACTCCTTACCAAGCTGGCTTTAGGAAAAATCACTCCACCGCAACTTCCCTCCTTAGACTCACTGATTCTATTCTTACAGGGCTGGACAGTGGTCAAATCACTTCTGCCATTTTTGTTGACCTTGCTAAGGCTTTTGACAGTCTCCCACTCCCTCCTCCTCAGTATCCTTACCTTGGCTGGCCTGTCTGACTCTACCACTAGCTGGTTCAGAGCCTACCTGGTAGGTAGGACACAATCAGTTAGGATAGCAGATACAGTCCCCCCCAAATACACACTAGCCATGGGGCTCAGTGCTTGGCCCAATATTATTCTCTATTTTCCTAAATGATCTCCCAACAGTCTGCTTATCTTCCTCCATCCATATGTATGCTGATGACACTGTCTTGTTCTCCTCCAGCCACTCCTCCTCCAATGTAGCAACCAGACTACAACTTGACTTTAACAAAGTTCAACACTGGCCTCACTGTCATCAATTTTTATTTTTTTATTTAAAATTTGGTGATCGGGAAAGGCACACTGAGCCAATGCTCATTTCCAGGTGCGATCCAGGTACAAAGGTGTACACTGAAATTATGTGGAGGAAAGTACAACAAAATCATTTTTACAGACAGTAAATACAACACTTCTTGATTATAGACAGTTGGTACACATCTAGAGCTTTCAATACAACTATTATCTTGTGGAATGGAATAATCAAGCACTGGAATTGTACAGTAGAGATGCAGGAGTTTGTTTTAGTTAGAGATTAGCTTATACTAATATTGATCAACGGAGGCCTCCTAGACTGGGATTTGTCCCTTGGCTGGGTGCGTCCCATGGCGCATCTTGGGCAAGGAGGGGATGGGAGGAACTTGAGGAGTTGTTTAGCTGCTGGGAGGGAGGAGGCCTGGTGGAGGATGGGTGGGAGGTTGTTCCATAGGTGGGGAAGATGGTATGAAAAGGCGGCTTGACCGGATGCAGTGTAGGTGTGAGGGAGGTTGAAGATGCGGTCATCCCTGTGGTGGAGGGAGTAGCCTAGGGAGTTGGCTAGTACGAGACAGGAGGTGAGGTGGGGGGCAGAGAGCCCAACCAGTATTTAGCCATAAGAGAGGCACTATGGATGGTTCTCCTATGGGAGAGCGGGGCCAGGGAGAGAGTAGTGTAGAGGGTGCAGTGATGAGTAAGTAGGGGGGAAGCAGTGGAAAAACAACAGAACAAGTTGAGTGGATGTCAAGTTTGGAGAGGATGAGGTAGGGGCTGTACTGTATATGATATCTGCATAGTCTAGAACAGGTAAGATTGTTTTACATACTAGTTCACCATGGGTGGGAAGGGGAAGACAGGCTTTGTGGTGATAGAGGATAGCAAGTTTGGTCCGGAGTTTGGTGCAGACTGCCTCTATGTGGGTGGAGAAACTGAGATGGCTGCCTAGCCAGACTCCGAGGTATTTGAAAGTATGGACCAGCTCAAGGGGAGAGCCATTCAGGGTGGAGATTACGGGGGGGGCAGGTAGGGAGGCAAGCTTTTGTCTAGATCTGAAGACCATGGTAACAGTTTTTTTGTCATTTAGTGTGAGCTGTTTTTTAGGAACCAGGATTGGATTCTATTGAAGTCATTTTGAAGATCTGGGAGGACACTGTCATGGGAGAGGCCTGAGGCAAATATGATTGCATCATCAGCATATAGGTGCACTTTAGACAGAGGGGAGGTGTTTATGAATAAGGAGAAGAGGATGGGGCTGAGGACAGAGCCTTGCGGAACACCTGAGAGGATGGGAAGAGGGGAGGAGGGAGTGTCACCTATTTGTACTGATTGCTGTCTATTCTGGAGGTAAGAATGGAACCAATTTATTGCAGGTTGGACGAGGCCAAAGGAGCTGGGTTTATGGAGTAGCAGAGGGTGGGAGACAGAGTCAAAAGCTTTTGCCAGGTCAATAAATATGGTGATTGTGGTCTGGCTGCAGTCCATGGCCGAGAGGATAGAGTCTGTTATGTGTAACAAGGTGGTGATGGTGGAATGGTGTTTCTAAATCCTGACTGGAAGGAGAGAGGAGCTATTTGAGGAGAGAAAACTGGATAATTTGGACAATTTGAGGGACTCTGGGATTTTAACAAGGGAAGGGAGGAGCGAGATGGGCCTATAGTTTCCTGGCAGAGAAGGGTCACCTCATTTGTGCAGGGGAAGGATTTTGGCCAATTTCCAGGCAGATGGACCAGTGGTGGTGGCAAGGGAGAGGTTGAGTATATACATCAAGGGTGCTGCTATAGCCGAGGCCAAGATGTGGAGTAGTCTAGGGTGCAAGCCATCTGGGCTGGTTTAGGCCAGGTTAGAGATGTAACTCTCCCAATGCTAAGAAGACAGTCTCATGACCTTTGGCACTAGGCAAAGACTCTCCAGGCTAAACCCACTTCCTTCCTTCCACAGTCGAGATGGGACTATCATCAAGGACACATCCTCATTTAGGTACCTTGGGGTTTGATTCGACCAACACCTCAATTTTTCTGGACATGTTGATGCCATCCTGTAAAAACTGTGCCCTGAACTCAGCGCCCTATACAGAAAGCGTGGCAGTTTGCCTCTTGCGGCTTGGCGCAAACTTGTCCAGAAAATGATTCTACCTATTTTTGACTACTGTGATGTGGCCTACAGTGCCACTCTCAAGTCCTCCTTAGCCAAATTGGATATCCTTTTCAACTCTTTTTGTCACTTCACTCTAGACTCACCCCTCTCTCCCAGCACTTTGGGCTCTACCTTTCCCTGGCTTTCCAATCATTGGACAACAGACGTTTCTCCCACTGCCCCAAGTTTATCTCCAAATTCTGGTTTGGCACACTGCCCTCTTATTTCTCTTCTGCCCTTCCTCACCCCCCACCCTCCCGTCACTGCCTCAAGTCAATCGACACTTGCACCATGGCTGCCCCTCACCGATCCACCACCATCGGTCAATCTGCATTCTCCTGTCACCTCCCCAAGCTCTGGAAATCCTTACCTCCTCAGACTGGACACTCATCATCACCCTCATCCTTTTCTTTGGCCCTACTCAGTGTCTATTCCCTTAACTGCAACTGCTCCTAATCTAGTCCCTATCAGTCTTGAAATCCTCTATTGACCACTCTGCCTCACCGTGACCTATCGCCCAACCTTAGCACTTATCTACACTTAGCCCTATGCCCTGTTCATGTAAATAGTCCTACACTTAATCAATAGTTCACCACCCTATTGTATATAACTGTATTGTATCTTGTTGTCTGGCCAGCATTGGCTAATGTACATGCAGTATTTATTATAATGTGCCCACTATCTGTGCATTACCTACTCTGCATACAAATGTATTTTATTGTGTATATTAATGTACTGTATTGATTTTTTGACTGTGTGGCCAGTTTTCTGGCAAATGTGCATTCATTTCCTTCTGTAACCCCCTCCGCAGGACATATCAGGAACAAGCAATTTCAATTGTTCAGTGTGCCTTCCTGGTAAAACATTTCAATAAATAAATAAATAAAAAAATACAGCAGTGCCGAGTTATACATATCCACCTGACCTACCATGGTACTGAGGCCCTGTTCTATTTCTACATTCTTTTCTTGCAGCTGCTGTACATCTTTTTGTGAGTGGATGATGGTTTCTTCTAGTTTAGCCAGCTTGGCACTGATGTTCTATAATTTTGTGATCAGGGTTCAAGAAGAGATGGTAAATGATTCTTCCTCCTGCTTGATGTCTGTAGGTCATTCTAGGGAGCCAATAGTCACCAATGAGGCCATGCTGCTAGTGCGGTTCATAAAGTTCATTTTGCTGCAGCTCTCTAGAAAATCTGTTATTTTGCAATTATGTCCTTCCATGTCAGTATGCCAGAGAAGATTGTTCTTTTCTACTGAGTTTTATCAGATTAAAAGAATTTTAATGGATTGTGCAAGTTGTGTTCATGGATCTCAGCTAACCCACTGTTGCCACCTTGATGATGTCACTGGAAGTCTCTCCATCCTAGATTTTAACCCTGAAGATACTAAACTATAACATTACCCCTGTCTTGATTTAGTGGCTCTTGCTCATTAGTCTGCTAGCATATTCATTGGGCTACTAAACTATACTGAAGTTAATGATATATTAGTGCCTGTGATGTGGAAGATTGTGCAGTTGGAATCATTTATCATAGAAAATAGAGGCAAGGAAGGTAAACACTCAATGGTGCCAGGCTAAGTGCAGCTATGGGCAAACCAGTCCCAGGTTATCAGCATTGGTCCATATGATGAGGGTTGGTTATTTAAGGAAAATGTTTTCCCAAGGCGCCTGTCCCCAGACAAAGCTCCATTTGAACAAAACACTGGAGGACCTACACATGGTAGAAATGTAATGCAAAATGTATAGCCTGTCTTACAATATAGCTACCTCTCAGGTGTGAATCAATATTATCTAGTGTGCCAGCAGTTGGTTGCTTTTATTTTCTGAGTTGAATGATTTATGGATCTGGAGTACTTCTACTTCCTTGTTTGCAGTATAGAGAACAGAAATCCCCTCAGGCTTCCTTTAAAAAACTCTTGAGGGTAATGATGCTTTCTGGTAAATGTTTTAAATGTTAGGATTCTCATTTTTTATATGAAAAATTCTTTGGATAGCTTTCTTAAGTCTTGCCATCTTTGAGTTAGTTACATTTAGTAAATCAAGTAGTGTTTGCACACAGATACTACAAGAGAGTTTTGAGCTTTTGGACAGTAGTTGATGTAATGTACAGTACAAAGGGGAGATGTGTAGACAGTGTGAAGATGCTTCCATCTTTTTCTGTACTACGTTCTTAATAGGGTATAAGCACATTGGGGTTATGCACTTTTATGCACGGTCCCCACACTCTGATTGGCTAACCTATTGTGCACCTTAGACTATATATATGTATACATATCTATTTTGCTATACTAGATGTTATACTAATACATAGGGTGTTGGCACCTACCATATAAGGGTAAGGAGCCAGGAATTTTTTGTAATCCATTATATTGCTTTCTTTATGCTAAGTAACATGCTACAAGAATGGAGCCAATACACTTGTGTCTTCGTGTATCTTCTGATGTATTATTGTATGGCTTATACTGCCACTCTGCATATTTCTGTATTACTGCATTACATCCTGTATTTTGTCTACAGCTGTATGCATCCTTTGTTATACATTTTTAGCTGACCTAACAAAAATTGTATAATAATAGATAACACTATGGAGCCAACTATCTTTTGCCCAATAAGGCTTACTTTATGTTTCTAGTCTTTTGGTAACTATGACAATAATCAGAACTATATAACCTACTGTTCTATACAGCTCCATAAGACCTTCTTCCCTCCTGGGGTTTTGGGAAACTTTCAGCTCCCAGTGTCTATGGTAAGACACCTGATTAGGGCAAACTGATTATCTTCTGTGTAATAAACATGTTTTATTACCAGATACCCTTTCTCTGTGTCTCTTTTGCTAGTCCAGCACTGCCAAGAATCTGACCAGGGCTTGGAGACCCTAACCAATTGACAACCATGTGCAGGCAGTGTGGATTAGTGAAGTTTCATGAATTGTTGGCTTCCCCTTTCCTTGTGGGTAGTTCGCAGGTATACACACTCATAACACCTTGCCCGTATATACGTTACTCCGTAGCATCTTGCAAAGTCTGGCTGCTCACTGGGTATGGTTGATGCCATCTCACTGTGCTCCATGACAGTTTTGAATTACAGGACTGTGTGAGTTCAGGAGCCTGACCATTGTTGGTCTGTCTGCTGTGGATCGATACACAGTACGGTACCCACTTACAGACTGATTTGTGTTTCCCAACAACCTTTTCAGGTACCATTATGTCTATTCTTTGTGCTGACTTAAGAATCGATGTCTATAACTTCCTTACCCACCCATGGAGATTGGTCCAATTTCACACAGGATATGAGTCAATTAGATAATCCCATGCTGGGGATCTCAACCCAGTACTCAGAGGTGAGACAAACCGCCAAAAGGTGCAAAGCTAAAGGGCTGTTGGTCATGGCTCTTTTTGCTGCTTTAGAAGCTTCTTAATTGAGGCTTCTTTCCCTTGAACTACAACTCTCTACTCTTACAAAAGAGATGGGATTGCAGACACAAGAAAGTTTGAAAATGGAGCAGTGGCTCGAAGCAGAACTTCAGTCGTTGTGTAGCAGGAATGACACTCTTTTGCACTGTTCTGTACAAGGAAGTGATTGAGGGTTATGTATGTTGAGAGATGAATGTGAAATGTTGAAACAGGATGAGAGGCAGGTGTTGCAGATGAATGATTTGTTGAGTGATACAAATGACAGTTTGTGAGAGGAGAAGGATGAGTTGAGGAATGACTTGGAGCTAACCCCTAATCATCAGTGGTTTAGCGTGCATGACATCTCCCAATGGATTCTGGTCACTGCCCTTAGCTCAGTATACATTTGCCTTTACCTTTGAGGGTCAGCTGTACACATGGACCTGCTTGCCACAGAGTTTTCACAACATCCCCTCTCTTTTCCATCTGCAAATGATGGACACCCTGAAGGGTTTCTCCACCCCACAATACCTTCTATAGTATGTGGATGACCTATTGTTGGCTACAACCACCAAGGAGCAATATTTTATTCTCCTTGATGAATTATTGACTCTCTTACAGAGAGCAGGCCTCAAGTGCCACCCACCTAAAGCACAACTATTCCAGAAAGAAGTTGTCTTTCTTGGCCTATGAATAACTGAGGAAGGAAGAAGCTTGGCCTGGAAAAAAGATCCAGGGCCTACAAGATTTGTCATTACCCACCAGTGTGACAACACTCAGAGGCTTTCTGGGAATGGTCAACTATTTCAGGGATTTTATTTGTGACTTTGCACAGAAGGCCACCCCTCTGTATGAACTCCTGAAAAAGGATGTTCCTGGACTTGGGGTCCCATTCATACTCAGGCTGTCACACTTCTGAAGCAGGCCTCAGCCTCTGCTCCAGCTTTGGTCAACACCAATCCAGCTCTACTATTCCATCTGGAAACAGTTACTTCAGACATTGCTATGCCTGTGGTTCTTGCTCAGAAAGTAAATGGTACCTTAAGATCCATTGCCTATGCATCTCAACTGCTGTCCCCGGTGGAACAAAAGTACAGTTTTTGTGAGAGGAATCTTCTGTCCACCTACTGGGCAGTAAAACATTTTCTGTACATCATTTGGTACTCATCCATCACTTTGAACATGAATCACCCCCCCACACTACTTTCTTTCTATCTGATAGAGAGAAGGATGGAGCAGTCTCCAATACCAGACTGGCTCATTGGTCTCTTCTTCTCCAGGATCGTGATATACAGGTCCAGCCTACCAAAATGCCCTCAGTTCTAGCCCATGGTCTTTGGTATCAGGATACGCCACATGATTGTATGCCCCAACCACATGATTGGCCTGAATCAGGCCCCTTTCCTTCTGCTACACCAAAACTCTTTGTTGACACCTCTTTGTGTCATGTTTATTCTGATGGCTCTGCCTCATACTACCAAGGAGAACAAGTTGCTGGTTTTTGAGTGTTCATCATGTACCCTAATGGTAACACTGTTCATGTAGCCAAACACTGCAGTACTGCATTGGCAGCTGTGGCCTGTGCCCTCAAACTCATATAACATGGTGTCAAGGATACTATCAGTTTTACAGATTCTAATTGGGTCTGTTACTCCCTGATGGAATTCTTACCTTTTTGGAGAAAGAGTTCCTTTGCCTCTTCTGATGACACCCCCTTAAAATACAAAGCACTCTTTGTATATGTTGATGCGCTTGCTCAACATTTTCAGCACAAACTTTATGTTCATTAGGTGACAGCCCACTCCAAATCTGATTCATTTAGCCACTTTAATGATTGAGCTGACACTCCTGCCAAAGAGGGTGCTCGAGGGAAGGCACATGGGAATTGATTCCCCCAATGCTCTAGCAGATGTACATTTAGCTGCTATAAAGAAGAAACCTGAACTCTTTGTGTCACTGGATTTATCCACAGCACAAAAATCTGATCCTCAGTTGAGAGAAGTGTTCATATTCCTTGACAAAGAGACTGAACAAGAGTTACCTACTCATAGTCCATACAAAATACATGCAAATCAACTGCATTTGTCCCAGGATAATAAACTGATCTGGTACCAACCAGATGATTCCACCTGCAAGCTGTTGGTATTCCCAGAATCTTTGAGATCTGAGTTCATTTACCAGGTCCATGATACCCCAACTGGTGGTCACCAGGTATTGGAAAATACACTCCAGAGACTAAAAACTGTTGGCTGGTATCTTGGCATTTCAAATGATGTCAGACATCATATAGACAATTGTCTAATCTGTGCCCAAAACAATCCAGCTCCAGCCAGTGAAATGCCAAATTACAGTGGCGATTGTACAAAGTTGATCAGTTCTGAGTTATATCTCAAGGTACCTCGAGGTACCACTGAGGCACTGAAGTTCAATTTGCATTGACTGTAATGTGATCCTACCTCAGTACCACTGAGGTATACCTTGGTATACCTCAGTACTGATAAACATTTGTATGATCACCACTGCACTCCTAGAGACATTTTGGACTTTGGCATGCAATTCAAATTGATTGCATTGGTCCTCTAACCAACACCAGTAGAAAAACCAAGTATGCAGTTGTGGTCACGGCTTATTTTCTAAGTGGGTTGAGGCTTTCTCCACTAAGAAATGCAAGCAAAAAGCAACTGCAAAAATCCTGTGAACAATTGTTCTCCAGGTGGAGCCTACATCTTAAGGTTGACTCTGACAAAGGAACCAGTTTTACAGGTGAGTTGATGCAAGAAACACTTGAACTTCTTGGGGTGTACCAGATGTTTCACATACCCTACCATCCACAATCATCATGTCAGGTAGAAAGAGACAACAGCAAATGCTTTCAAATTCATCAAGGATAATCCCAGGACTGGGATTCCTTTTGCTATTAGCTCCTTATGGCAATTAGGGGTACTTCTTCAGTCACTACCCAGTTAACACCCTTTGAGCTGATGACTGGTAGAACTATGAGATTACCTGAACACTTGTTATTTGACCTAATCATACCCACTGCTGACCAAGTATCTGTGTAGACAATATGTTACCAAACTCAGAGATGACATTGTCAAAACTCACTTGTATACTTTCATCATATAGACAAGGCCCAGCAACAGTCCAAATCCAATTTGACAAACACGCACAAGAAGTGGACTGGCAAGTCAAAATCTGGTAATGGATCTCAGATTTGCATTCCTACACATTCCTTCTCTAATAAATTGGAAGGACCCTACCCCATTGTCAACAAGCTCAGTCCTGCAGTCTATCAAGTTAGACTCCTGCAACAAAATAAATTTACTGAGAAATGGTTGCATGCTAACCAGTTGAAGTTATACAAAGGAGTAGAATTACCTTTCCTAACCCCACTGGGCAGAATCAGATCTATTAACCTTTCCTTTTTCCTTACAGGTAATTCTGTAAGATGGCTATCTTGCACCTGGCCCTCCTGTTAGTAGCTTTCCTCAATATCCATGACATGGATATGAAAACTATATCTGACAACAACCAACATTTAAGGCAACTCCTTCCACTACTTGGTCATCCCCAAGGGAAATGCAAGCTTCCAGCTGACAAACCTACCACCATCCCTGAAGGAGTTAGCATCAATGTCCCCAATCGACTAATCACTGTAAAGGAAGGCAAGGATGCCTACCTCATCACTTCAGTTATATCCCTTGGTAAGTCTTCCCTGCAAATTGAAAGACAGACTAACAACAATGGACACACACTCCCCATTTCCCACCTTGCTAAAGGCACTTTTCAGAATTGGCCTAATACCAACATTGACCCTTCTGGTACTCTGTCCATTTGGCAGCTAATTACAAACATTCTGGTTAATATAACCTTGCTGCTGAAACTGACCCTACCTTTTGTGAGAGGTTCCCAGACAACTCTGCAAAGGATTTTGTAGCCATCATTACAAAGCCACAGCAGCCATGGTTTTAATGTTATTCCCCCATTGAAGCTGAACTAACTGATTGTCCCCAGGAACCTGGCCCAGTTAATGGTCTCACAGCCACCTCACTTCCAGGTACCTTAATTAACAACATACAATACTTGCATGTTCCAGTTATTTTTTAATCTTACTTATTGGAATATGGCAGAATTTGGCATGTGTCATAATACCAATACTTCAAAAATGTTAAGTACCATGTTATTAGATAGTCTTGCTGCTTACCAGACATGCACACAAGAGCCTGTCACTAGTGTACATACTATCAAATGCCTAGGCTTCTTTAGACCTAAGCCAAAGTCAGCTGATGAGAAACAATCTAAACCTTCCTCCCCACGTAGGTGGCATGACACTGCTGACATCTGTGGTACCACTGGCACCATCTCCGGTCTCTTCAGAACCAGTAAGTCCATCTGGAATACAGCTGATATTGCTTCCATCACCAGTCAAATGTCAAAATTCCAGGATGGCATGAAAAACAATGTAATACCTCCTTTATTGCATGATGTAGATGAACTTTGTCAGGAAGAGCATTTTACCATATATATCACATGCATGATATTGCTCAAAGTTTTGCAGATGCAAACAGAAAATTAATAAATTAGTTGCACAAAACCATAAGGAGGCAGACAAGCAATATATTGCCAGGGAATGTGTCTGCTCTGCTTATGGCTCCTATGTCATTACCACTGTCAAAATCTCTTTCACAATTTGGAATCTGGACGCATTCCTGATATTCATGATAGACATATTGCTAAATGGTATTGCCCACATTGCAAATCAACCTCTTGCACTGCTGTGTACACTGCTAGATCATTATCTATTCCTATGTCTACTGCACATAATCTAGGTTATGTCACTTGTTATCCTAATACAGGACC
Source organism: Neoceratodus forsteri (assembly GCA_016271365.2). Classification (NCBI taxonomy): domain Eukaryota; kingdom Metazoa; phylum Chordata; order Ceratodontiformes; family Ceratodontidae; genus Neoceratodus; species Neoceratodus forsteri. Next base: position 1,036,034,853 of record CM057453.1, read on the forward strand.
TTGCTATAGTACTAAACAAAGTACCATCAGAGAGACTATGTATGCGACTTTCACTGTGTCTTTACCACATTTTGATCCTACAACAGCAACTTTTGATCAGTTAGCCTCCATTCACTCTATTGGGCATCTTGATGAGGTCATCTACAGAGAACATCTTGATCTTCCACCTCTTCTGGTTTACCATCCACCCTTGAAGAATGGGTGGCACCTCATACAGACTGTTGTGCAAAGAAGGGATTTCATTCGTTGTGTCGTTGTGACGTTTTTGGTGTCATCAAACCAGTATGTGGATATTCATCTGACAGCATTGATTGGTATTTTACCATGTACATGAACATTTCTAATGACATGAATACTTCCACAGCATGATCAACAGCTGCTTCTCCAAAAGAATCTACTGGACGCCTTTACCAGAATTATGCAGAAGAGGTTCATCACCTGACTACAAGACTCACGAATCAATCTATCACCTGCCCAATACAACTGCAAAAATGGAGAGTGCCTACTGTCAAAATGTATTATAGTTCTGATGGTCAGTACTGCATTGTTACTAACTATAAATCTTTCAGCTATGGTTTAAAAATGTATCCCATGCAGTACCATAATTTTTGTTTCATTCCACATCAAACCACAGTCCTTGGTCATACCGTTATTACTCCTGTTCCCATCGTGGAACCAGACATTATTGTCAGTGACCTTGAATATATGCTTGCACTCTCTCAGTATTTACCTGTATTCCTTTTTTTTTATTTTATATTTATACTTCCTCCCCATGCCTCTTACACGCCACATCATTGGAAGACACTAGACCTCTGTCCCATGCTCCTTCCTGCCTGGAGCCCCTGTAAACCCCATGTAGCTTGGTTTCCCCAGGTAGGGATGAGGCTGTAGCACTTCCACTGTGCTGATGGGGCAGCTATTTACCTATATTCAATGTTCACACTAACAATTTGATATTAACTTTGAAATCTCTTTGGATAGGAAAGGTACCCATCTCATCTACATCATCAACAACATCTCCAAAGCTGGAGATGATTTCAATATTCTAATCCATGATGGTGATTTAAGTGCAGCCCTTTCAAATACTTGGCTAGAATTGATTTTTAAAGGTTTTGTTATTATTCAAGCATTTTTGATTCTCTTTTAATGCTAACCTTTTGCTGTTTACAGCGCACACTCAGACAACATAACAAGCAACTCCAGTTCTTTTACAAGGCTCGTGTCGGGTCTGTAAACAATGGAGATTGCTCCTACTTCTTTCCCATTACTGTTGTTCCCTTTTCGGATTGGCAACAAGGGGAGAATGTTATGCGAGGTCCCCACACTCTGATTGGCTAACCTATTGTGCACCTTAGACTATACATATGTATACATATCTATTTTGCTATACTAGATGTTATACTAATACACAGGGCATTGGCACTTATCATATAAGGGTAAGTAGCCAGGGATATTGTACTCCATTATATTGCTTTCTTTATGCTAAGTAACATGCTACAAGCATGGAGCTAAGACACTTGTGTCTTCATGTATCTTCTGATGTATTATTGTATGGCTTATATGGCCAGTCTGCATATTTTTGTGTTACTGTACTGCATTACATACTGTATTTAGTCTACAGCTGTATGCATCCTTTGTTATTCATTTTTAGCTGACCTAACAAAAATTGTATGATAATCGATAACACTGTGGAGCCACCTATCTTTTGGCCAATAAGGCTCACTTTATGTATCTAGCCTTCTAGTAACTATGACAATAGTCAGAACTATATAACCTGTTGATTTATGTAGCCCCTGAGACCTTCTTCACTCTAGGATTTTGTGAAATGTTCTGCTCCAGTGTCTATGATAAGACAACTGATTAGAGCAAACTGATTATTTTTATGTAATAAACACATTTTATTACCAGATGCCATTTGTCTGTGTCCTTTGCTAGTCCAGCATGGCCAAGAACCTGATCAGGGCTCGAGACGCTAATAGCACCATGCTGGGTTCATGCAGCTCCACACTCATGGACAGGTGTGGGGCTAGCATGCATGAATGCCACCAACTGAGGGTGCTAGTCAGTGACTCTGCCCCCAGTGCACTGGTGCACAGGGTACAGTGGGCATCCAGTTGGATGCCTGTCCTAATCACAGAATGGATCCCATGCCCTGTGCAGCACAGGGATTGTGGGCTGACACAGGCTCTGAATTTAAAAGTTTCAGTTGAGTACTGAAATGACTCTCAGCCTCCCTCCTAACCAGAGGGCTGGGCAGCAGGACAGAAGGGTTCAGACTCACTGCAGGTGGTGGGTATACTGTGTAAGGAGGCACAACAAATACAGCAGGGTGCCTGCTGCCACATTTGCATCCTCCCTATCAGGCACTCTGTCTTGTGTATGTAAACCCCTGGCACTCCCTGACCATCCTCTGCTCACAGCAGCAGAAATGGCTAGGGGATCAAGACAACAAAGGGCATGTCCTCTGTGAATGCTGCAAGGGTCCTCAAGACCCTGATGTGCCACTTCCTAACGTATAACTGCATCTGCACTTCTAGATTCATGGCTTAGGAAATGTTATGTATTTGTTCATGGTCCCTATTATTTGCAGATTGACCACACTGGTTTTTGATAGAGCATAACCACATGATCAGAAGATTTACACTCTGGGTTAGTAACAGTGTTAATACTTTGTCTATTTCTAGGCTGAGCTGATCACTTCTATTAATATGCAGCTGGAGAGTGCATACTGAGTGTTTGAGCAGTGTGCATGACTGTGTAAGATTCTTTCAGCAGTCTGAAAGGGTCTGCATTTGTTGCTTTAAAATCAGTTTTAAAGGAGAACTATGGGCACAAATAATGTAGCGATTGCTGTATAGTGGGGCTCCAGGACTCTGATCTTCATGTAATCAGCAACACATTAGCATGTTTAAATACCTTTTAACTCATAAACCCGATAATCCTCCTGTTTTAGCTGGCATTTTCTAAGCAGAGATACTCACCGCTGGAGATCACGCTTCAAACATTGTGATATAACAAGTGTCTTGGCTCCTTCATATTGTGCATTCAACACAGAGAAAAGCGACCCACTACTTGGTTGTGCCTGCTCAAAAAACAGTCCAGAGTTCCAGAAAAGAGTGGCACCAACACTCTTGTAATGACAAAAGTAATTAATTTCATACTTGCTCAGAGTTCAAATCCAACACTTCAAACATCAGACAAGAGAGTTGATATGCCACCAAACATCCCCAACTGGTTTTGCATTAAGCTTCCTCCCAAAGCAAAACCAGCTAGGGTTTTTTGTTGGGGCACTACGATGCCAGTTTGACAACTTCATTGTCAACTGATGTTACAGCAATGGCTCTATGTTGACCGCAATTGTTTACTTTAGTCTTAGCTTTCTTAAAGGGCTTTGTCTGAACCCCACATACAGGGGGCTCTGCAACCCACCCCCCATATTTAAACTAATCAACTCTGACTCAGAGTTGATTCAAGGAGGAGGTGCAAGACCCACAGTAAGCAGTACTGGGTCCTGCGGTGGCAGTTCTGGGTCCTGTGCTGACAGTACAGTGACCTGTCAATGTTGTCACTGTACTGTCATTCATGGTGCAGGTATTGCTGAGCAATCGGTATATAGTTTGGGGGCATATCAAATCTCCTATGTGAAGTTTGTAGTGATGGACTATAACTCTGAGCAAGCATGAAATAAATTACTTTTGTCATTACAACATTGTTGGTGCGCTTCCTTCCTGTATTATGCCCATATGTATGGAGATTTAATAATCTTTGTATCTCCCATGCCCAGCACTCTTTTACAGAATTTGCCTAAATGCCATGTATGTGCCAGGCATATCTTACAATACCAACGTGACTGCCAAAAAGTTTTATTCTGAATCCTGGTTGGCTGTAAAAGTAAGATGTGCAGACTATGCACTAATAAAGACATGGCCAAAAGTACCCATGGTCTGGTTGGAAGCCACATTCTTTATTGTGATATGTAGATTTAGGCTCTGCTTGTACCAGTCTATCTTTTAAATTGTCACCCCACTGAAAGTAACCCTTGTTTTCATACCATGGCTGTACTTACTTCAGTGTCCGCTAATAGAATGGGTTAATTTGTGTGTAAAACATTATCTACTGTATTTGCCCTGCAACATGTTTAAATTCAGTAATAAATGTACATGGTAACACATAAGTAGTTTCCTGTTATTTATTGCTATTTAGCAGTGACCCCTATTAATGTTCTTCACTTTTTGTCTGATTTTCAGTAAAAGGTCCCTCTTGTAACCCATTTTCAAATCTAGCCATGAGTTTGTCCATCTATTTGAATAAGTTTCATCAGTACTATAATTGTGTCTAAGTCTCAGTAATTGACCATATGGTATGGAGTCTTTAAGACTAGGGGTGTGAGCACTTGATGCTAAAAATAAAAATAATTAGTCGCTGTAGGCTTTCTATAACAAAATGTCGACTTTACCTGATGTAAGATCTACATTTAATGTTAAATCAAGGAAACTTAGTGTGAGTACTTAATCTCCATCTGTCTGTGCATCTGCATCTATTTAGGGCCCAATCTCCACCTGTAAAATGGAACCGCAGCTTGATTATGTGGCACGGCATTCTGCCGTGAGACATTATGACCCCATGCCAAGTTCAGAAATCTAAATTTGTTGTTAATTTTCTGTGTAATCCAAACAAATGCCCACAAAGAGATGTGCATGCAAAGATGTTTCTGGCCATGGCACTGCTGCCAGTGGCAAGAGTGGCCGTGGGCATGGACATGGTAGTACGCAGCATAAGGGCATAGTTGATGGCAGTAAAGGGATTTCTCTGACTGTGTTTTCACAGTGCAATCAGTTGCTTAATTGATGGTTGGAGATGCTATTGTCCCCCACTGGTGGGGGTAATGAAGATGGCGATGGCAGTATTGCCTGAAGTTTAACCCTTGACAAGTTAGCAGGTTGCCAGAATATTGCAGAGTCCAAAGAAGTGAATCAGAGTGTAGTTCATGTCGCACTCCCCATCCCCACAGTAGTTGAACATTATTCTTATCCTGACAATGACTCACAATCACAATCTCATGTTTCCAGTGCTGTTGAGGTTATGCCTAGGCCATCCAATGATTCAAATGTTGAAGGAAAAATAGTGGATGATTACACTGAGGCTGTGGCTGGTACATGTTCTCCACAGGACAGCATCCAAGCTGAATTTGTGGATGCAGATGATGATTATGATGATGATTTCAGTGACCCTCAGTTGGGAACCTGAGAAAAGAAAGTAAAGGTGGCTGTGTTAAACAGTCCATTATTAAATCCCCTCCTCAAAGCTGTGATGTAGCTGTGTGTGTTGATGATGATGTCCAGTAATAGTTATAGACTGTGATAGTCAGGTATAGTCCAAGTGTGCCCAACAACAGAAATCATGCAGAACACCCCCCATTTCAGTGTCTTAAAAAACTGAGTCCAATATGCAGCATCAGGGACGTGTGAAAAGTATGGCATCAAAATCCCTAGTCTGGGATTTTTTCATACAAGATGCAAGTGATGAAACAGTGGCAATCTGCCAGCTTTGCCAAGTGTGTGTGAGGCATGGTTAAAAAGGGTAGCCATCTAGGCACCGGGGGCCAGCATACACATCTGAAGAGCAGGCACATGGCACTGTGGACTCAGCACCAAAGGGGAGCTAATGGCATAATGTGGCGATCACCCTCATCCACCTTATTGAACATGGTATCCCTTTCTGACTGTGAAGTAGCCCAAGAAATTTGCTATTTGTAGTGGTGAACTACCAAGGATTACTACAGGCATGACGAGGAGAGAGGATTTTGATTTGTCAAGTAGTGGTCAGAGTAGCAGCAGTGGTGGTCTATGCAGTATTTCTAGTACATCAACCCTGTGCTTAAAATGAGGTACAATAATATTATTTGTTGACTTGCCACCTGTGCCCTCTCATAACACAGCAAAGCACCCCATCCATGACAGTTCACAGAGTAGAGCCATTTGGCATGCCATGTACAAAACGGGTAACAATGCAGCCCACGTTGCACAGTCTTTTTGCCTGGTACATGAAATACCCACTAAATCATGTGGTGTCATGTGAACTGAATGCTGCTGTTGGGGAAATGCTGGCAATTTAGGTTTTGCCCTTCTCCTTTGTGCAGAATTCCTGATTCCAGTGTTTTGTGGCACGCGCCTGTCCTAAATGGAAAGTCCCATCCAGGACCTACTTTTCCACCTATAGTCCCAGAGTTATATTGAATGTGACAGAGTCGTAAGACATGCCCTTCAACATTCCTCATCACCAAACATTCACTTAAGTATGGATATGTGGATAAGTGGCAAATGGTGGGGTAGTTCCATCTGTATTACTGCACATTGACACAGGTACAGAGGGTTGTCTGTGCTGTTGGAATTGGAATCAATGTAATAAGTCAGACTGTCATAGCAACTCTTCAGGGAATTAGACAGCATGTGACGCTTGCAATGTAGTAAAAACGTTATTTTTATACAGGATAAAACATGTCATTTTGGTTAAAAACCCAGTCTGCAAGACAGTCCAGTTTATCACTATGTTTCCTAAGATATACAGTATACACATTAATTATTTAGTTTGAGGACACAACATGTCTCCAAGTTACACTGTTTTCTCAAACATACCTAAAACATGTACACCTAAATTAGCTAAAATTATGAACACAAGGCTTTGTAAATCCAGAAATATTAGGTACATATAAATTATAACTTAGATCAACAAACAATGTAAATTACAGCACTCACCGATATTAGAAGTACTACAGTTCAGCTACAGGCATCTAAATCGACATGTTGTTTATCTCCTGAACAAACAAATCAAGTGACGGTGAAGTGTGAGCTGAATAGGGCAAAATGTTCCAATGCTGAGCTGCTCTGATAGCATATTGTTCATTCCCCATGTCTGTTCTGGATTATTGAACATACATTTTTTTCCACATGACCTGTTCCTTTTTTAGTTTTTGTTCATCAATTTTATTGATATAGTGTATTATTTATATAATGGTTTGAATGTAAAATGTGATATCTGTATACTATTTTTGCCACGATCTGGTACAGATAATGTCCAAGGACTGATCTTTTCAATTGAGATAATGATACACAATGATGACACTGACACGCTGAAACATTGCGATATGCTAACAAGTCTTTGCCTTCATATGTGTGCATTCAACACAGAAAAGCGACTCCACTTGGTTGTGCCTGCTCAAAAAAACAGTCCAGAGTCCAGAAAGAATGGCACCAGCACCGCTGTAATGAAGTAACTAATTCCATACTTACCAGGTTCAAATCCAACACTGAAACATCAGACAAGAGAGTTGATATGCCACAAACATCCCAACTGGTTTTGCATTAAGCTTCCCCAAAGCAAACCAGCTAGGTTTTGTTGGGCATCACGACAGTTTGACAACTTCATTATCACTGATGTTACAACAATAGCCTATATTGACGCAATTGTTTACTTAGACTTAGCTTTAAGGGGCTTTGCCTGAACTCACACAACGGGGCTCTACACCACCCCCATACTTAAACCAATCAACTCTGACTCAGAGTTATTCAAGGAGGAGTGCAGACCCACAGTAAGCAGTACGGTCTCATGGCAATATGGTCTAACGCTGACAGTACAGTGACCTGTCAATGTTGTCACTGTACTGTCAGTCTAGAAGCGGGTATTGCTGAGCAATCGGCATACAGTTTGGGGCATATCAACCCCTATGTGAAGTTTGTGATGGACTAACCTGAGCAAGCATGAAATAATTACTTTTGTCATTAAACATTATTGGTGCCGCTCCTTCCTGTATTATGCCCATATATGGAATTTAATAATCTTTGTATCTCCATGCCCAGTCTTTTTACAGAATTTGCCTAAATGCATGTATAAAGCATATCTACAATACCAAAGTGACTGCCAAAAGTTTTATTCTGAATCCTGGTTGGCTGTAAAAGTAAGATGTGCAGACTATGCACTCATAAAGACATGAAAAGTACCCACATGGTCTGGTTGGAAGCCATTCTTTATTGTGATATGGTAGATTTAGGGCTCTGTACCAGTCTATCTTTCAATTGTCACCCTACTAAGTAACCCTTGGTTTCATACCTATGGCTGTTTACCTAGTGTCGCTAACAGAATGGGTCAATTTGTGTAAAACATTCTATTTGCCCTGCAACGTTTAAATTCAGTAATAAATGTACATGTAACACATAAGTAGTTTCCTATTTATTGCTATTGCAGTGACCCCATTAATGTTCTTCACTTTTTGTCTGATTTTCAGTAAAGGTCCTCTTATAACCCATTTTCAAATCTAGCAGGTTTGTCATCTATTTGAATAAGTTTCATCAGTACAATAATTGTGTCTAAGTTCTGTATTCATATGGTATAGGTCTTAAGACTGATGGGAGCCTTGATGCTAAAAAAAAATAATTGAGTAGCTGTAGGCTTATAACAAAATCGTCAACTTTACCTGATGCAAGATTCACATTTAATGTTAAATCAAGTAAACTTAGTGTAGTACTTAATCTCCATCATCTGTGCATCTGCATCTATTTAGACCCAATCTCCACCTGTAAATGGAACAGCAACAGTTATATGGACGCATCGCCGATCATTATACACCATACAAGTTCAGAAATCTAAATTATTGTAATTTTATGTATCCAAACAATACCCACAAAGAGATATGCATGCAAAGATGCTTCTGGCCATAGCACTGCTGCCAATGGAAGAGGCCGTGAGCATGGACATGAAAATACAGCATAAGGGCAGTTGACAGTAAGTTTCTCTGACTGTGTTTCACAGTGCAATCAGTTGCAATTGATGGACAGGTCTATCCCCCCACTGGTGGTAATGAAGATAGCGAAGGCAGTATTGCCCGAAGTTTAACCCCTGACAAGTTAGCTGAGGCTGCCAGAATATTGCAGAGTCCAAAGAAGTGAATCAGAGTGTAGTTCTATGCCCACTCCCCATCCCCACAGTAGTTGAACATTATTCTTATCCTGACAATGACTCACAATCACAATCTCATGTTTCAGTGCTGTTGAGGTTATGCCTAGGCTCAATCCAACGATTCAAATATTGGAAGGAAAAATAGTGGATGATTACACTGAGGCTGTGGCTGGTACATGTTCTCCACAGGACAAGCATCCAAGCTGAATTTATGGATGCATGATTATGATGATGATTCCAAAGACCCCAGTTGGGAACCTGAGAAAGAAAGAAAGGTGGCTGTGTTTAAACAGTCCATTATTAAATACCCCCTCCTCAAAGCTGTGATGTAGCTGTGTGTGTTGATGATGATGTCCCAGTAATAGTTATAGACTGTGATAGTCAGGTATAGTCCAAGTGTGCCCAATAACAGAAATCATGCAGAACACCCCCCATTTCAGGGTCTTAAAAAACTGACTCCAATATGCAGCATCAGGGACATGTGAAAAGTAGGGCATCAAAATCCCTCGTCTGGGATTTTTTCATACAAGATGCAAATGATGAAACAGTGGCAATCTGCCAGCTTTGCCAAGTGCGTGTGAGGCATGGTTAAAAAGGGTAGCCATCTAGGCACCAGGGGCCAGCATACACATCTGAAGAGCAGGCACATGGCACTGTGGACTCAACACCAAAGGGGAGCTAATGGCATAATGGGGCACTCACCCTCATCCACCTTATTGAGCATGGTATCCCCTTCCTTGACTGTAAGTAGCCCAAGTAGCCATATTTGTAGTAGTGGTGAAATAACACCATAGGATTACTACAGGCATGACGAGGAGGAGGATTTTGATTTGTCAAGTAGTGGTCAGAGTAGCAGCAGTGGTGGTCTATGCAGTATTTCTAGTACATCAACCCTGTGCTTAAAATGAGGAAAATAATATTATTTGTTGACTTGCCACCCAGTACCTCCTCTCATATCACAGCAAATGCACCCTATCCATGACAGTTCACAGAGTAGAGCCATTTGGCATGCCATGTACAAAACGGGTAACAATGCAGCCCATTGCTAACAGTTCGCCTGGTACATGAAATACCCACTAAATCATGTGGTGTCAGTGAACTGAATGCTGTATTGGGAAAATGCTGGCAATTTAGGTTTTGCCCTTTTTCCCTTGTGCAGAATTCCTGATTCCAGTGTTTTGTGTAACAGCGCCTGTCCTAAATGGAAAGTCCCCATCCAGGACCTACTTTTCCACCTGTGTTGTCCAAGAGTTATATTGAATGTGACAGAGTCTGTAAACATGCCCGCTCAACATTCCTCATCACCAAACATTCACTTAAGTATGGATATGTGGATAAGTGGCAAATGGTGGGATAGTTCCCATCTGTGTATTACTGCAACATTGGACACAGGCACAGAGGTTGTCTGTGCTTGTTGGAATTGAAATCAATGTAATAAGTCAGACTGTCATGGTAGCAACCCGGGAATTAGACAGCATGTGACGCTTGCAATGTAGTAAACGTTATTTTTATACAGGATAAACATGTCATTTGGTTAAAACCCAGTCTGCAAGACAGTCCAGTTTATCACTATGTTTCCTAAGATATACAGTATACACATTAATTATTTAGTTTGAGGACACAACATGTCTCCAAGTTACACTGTTTTCTCAAACATACCTAAAACATGTACACCTAAATTAGCTAAAATTATGAACACAAGGCTTTGTAAATCCAGAAATATTAGGTACAATACATAAAATTATAACTTAGATCAACAAACAATGTAAATTACAGCAATCACCGATATTAAAGTACTACAGTTCAGCTACACAGGCATCTAAACTGACATGCTGTTTATCTCGAACAAACAAAACAAGTGACGGTGAAGTGTGAGCTGAATAGGGCAAAATGTTCCAATGCTGAGCTGCCCTGATAGCATATTGTCATTCCCATGTCTGTTCTGATTATTGGAACATATTTTTCCACATGACCTGTTCTTTTAGTTTTGTCCATCAATTTTTGTTTACTGAATAGTGTATTAATATATAATGGTTTGAATGTAAAATGATATCTGTATACTATTTTTTGCCACGATCTGGTACAGATAATGTCCAAGGACTGACTTTTCAATTGAGATAATGATACACAATGATGAGTTCTAAAATACCCTTGTAGTACATATCTTGCCAACTTACAATGCACCCTATCTAATTTTGTCAGTAACTGTCTATTTGCAGTTCGATGTGTAAGTTCTCTGTATGTCAACACAGGCATAATTAATTGTTCTACCATTTTTTTCTGAGCATTCTTTCCCAATCATTTTGTTGTTCTGCATAAAGCACCTATTCTCCTATTTGCCCTGTCTATTAGTATATTCACGTGTTCTTTAAAGGACATATGGGTATCAAAAAGTACTGATGTACCTGCTCCAAAATTTCTTTATCTATTTTTACCTGAACAATTTCTTTTTTTTTTATATGTAAAATGTAATAGCTTGGTCTTCTTTGTGTTCATGATAAGGCCCGACGTGGTGAACCACCACCTCATATTATGGAAATCAGTCTGCAGTTTTGTTGGTAATTATTGGATACTTGAACCAGTTATAACAAGGACAGTATTGTCCACATACAGTATTACCTATGAGTTATGCACTACTTGGGGCAAACTATTATTAAATAACAGGAAGAACAAAGGTCCAAAATGAGCCTCTGGGCTATGCCACTATTAACTGCTCTACTGGTTGACATACCTCTTGAAACCAAAACTCTTTGAGTGCACCCTTCCAGGTAAGACTGCAGCCAAGACCAAGGCCCATCTGTTATACCCATTTGCTCTATTGTCTGTAAAAGGAGGGGGTGGTTCACCATGTCAAAGGCCTTAGATAAGTCAACAAAGTTTATCATTGTCTCCTGACCAGAGTGTAGTGATGTATTAATCAAATGATTAAATTCCATGAGTGCCATAGTAGTTGAGTGGGCTTTTCAAAACCCTGACTGGTGTGGTGTAATTAAATTATATTTGTCCAGATACTCCATAATTTGGGTGTGAACATGACATTCCTTTAAAAATAGGAATCAGTTTACTTTCTTTCCATACCTGTGGAAAATAACCTTCCAGTAAGCTACAATTGAAAATCTGAGTTACAACTGGAGCTGCACAGTGTAGCAGGGTCCCACACAGGTGAAAACATGCTAGACTTGCTACTGACAGAAACTGAAGAGTGACTGAACTCCCTGTCCCTAAAAAGCTGGCTTTATAGCTAGTGACAATGGATCAAATGTCATTAAATGTATCAGCAATGGTGGCTTTGTGAGGGTTTCCTGCATGGTCCACTGTTTAAAATCTTGTGGGCACAGGAGTTTCTGCCTTTAAAAGACATCAAGCAAATGCTGACAGTTCATGCTGCATCTGTACACATTTTGCATGCTCTGGGAAGGCCGTGACCAACTTAAGGCAGCTGCAGATTCAAAATAGCCTTCCTCAGCACCACCTCAGCTTGATGTTTGTCATGCACTGAGAACTCTACACTTTACATGGCAGCTGTTGTATGAACACAAAAGCCATATCCAAATACCTAGTAATGCACACTAGCTGTGATAGTTCAGGGGCCTCAGTGTCTATGACAATTGAACAGTAGCGCCTCATAGACTCAGTGATATTAATTTTGAGGCCATTTGAACATGCCACACAGGCAATGAGTAGTGCCACTGCATCCATTAGTCAAGCCATTCCACTACTACAGTGCTGAAACAGACTTTGTGGAATCTGCAGCCTAACCTTGATGTGTCCTGAAATAGGTCAAGCACTGCATACTAAACACATGCTGACAATATTCAACCACAATTGTCACATTGCCACTATTCAGCAAAGTGCAGAATTTGAATAGCAACATATTATTGAACTCATGAATACATGTGGCATTGCATGCTTACTGGAGGGAGGGCCTGATCAGGTTCCAAAATCTGACTGGACAGCTAGTCCAGTTGGTTCATAGAGCACAGAAGTCACATGCAAAGTTCTACAAACCAGCACAACAAGGCTGAAGGTTATGTGGAGTAAAAACATTCAGTAAGGTGGCTGCGGGGCAAGGGGGGTATCAGCAAACCAGGTTGCTATTAACCCACTTTGGGATACCTTGTCTCAAGTAGGAATCTGTGACCTCGATGAATCATGTGAACAGGTGGATGACTCATCATCAGGACTGTGTGCAGCACAGAGAATGGTTGACGCCCATTTGGCAGAAAACATGCATCTGTCAGTACTTGACAATCCTCTGCTGTACTGGAGTGGTAAGGTGAATGAATGGCCAGAGCTGACTTCAGTAGCACTGAAGTACCTGACCAGCCCACCCTCCAGTGTAAGTGTGGAGAGGGTATTCAGTTCTGCGGAAGCAATAGTGCATGATCATCATACTGACCTCTCACCTACAAATGTCAGCATGCTGATATTTATAAAAGTGAATGGTCACATATCAAGTCTAACAACCACATCTGAGTTTGTACCCCATCACAGTGATGGTAGTGCTGATGATTGGGTGAAGCAGACAATCATGGTGGCAGCATCAAATGTGTACCATTGAGGTTGGTGATGCACTCATGGAAAATAATTCCCTAGGGGCACAACTCCAACCCTGACAACTGTGAAGCGAGCTTCCTGTTTGATCAGTGATGAGGAGGATGTTGGTGGTAGTGTGTAATGGGCTTAAAGGCTGTCGCATTTCTGTAATGGTAACATTTTTGGTCTTCCATAAAAAAAAACAGTGACCTTGGCTCTCATTCTATATGACGAGTTTATTTATTCATTTATTGAATTTTGTTGACCTGTAAGCTCCACTGGGCCTAGAAGTCCCTTTTTCAGGAGGCAACCTGAGGAGGGGATACAGATGGTAAGCATCTGAAATCAAACCAGATTAAGCTGTTGGTGGTATTTTTAGTTAATGGGAGAAATTTGGCCAGGACACCAGGGAAATTCCGTACATCTTTTTCGATAAGTGCCATGGGATCTTTGGCATACACCTGAACTACCACCAATCCAGGCAGATGGGACCTCAGTTGCATCTCATCTGAAAAGATGGCTTTTACAAATAATAACCATCATTCTACTTTACCTTCCCTTTGTAGATTTTGTGAACACACTTAACAGAATGTGTGCTGTCATTAGCAAATGTGGTCAGCCTAATAAACACAAATGTCAACTTGTTGTTGCCACTTAAATCCTGCTATTAAATGATGGATATCCTGTCAGCTCTGACACTGAAAGACTGTAACACCATATCCAGCTACCCGTCTTCCTGAGAGTGACAGACAGAGAATGTGTACCTGTGCCCACCCATTCCCAATGTATGAACCTGCAGCCAGCCACAGCCACTTGTCTTCATGAGGAGAAGACAGAAAATGTACCTGCACCATGCCCAATGTAGGAACCCACAGCCAGCCATAGCCATCCCATCTTCATAAGAGTGAGAGTGAGAGACAGAAAATGTGTACCTGTGCCCATGCACGATGTATGAACCTGCAGCCAGCCGCAGCCACCCTTATTCATGACAGGGAGAGACATAAAATGTGTACCTGCACCCATGCCCAATGTAGGAACCCACAGCCAGCCATAGCCATCCCGTCTTCATAAGAGTGAGAGTGAGAGACAGAAAATGTATACCTGTGCCCATGCCCAAAGTATGAACCTGCAGACAGTCACAACAACCCATCCTCATGACAGTGAGAGACCAAAAATGTGTATCTGTGCCCATGCTCAATGTATGAACCTGCAGCCAGCCACCACTATTCATCTTCATGAGACTGAAGAAACAAAAAATTTGTACCTGTGCCCATGCAAAATGTATGAACCTGCAGAAAGGCAAGGCCAATCATCTTCATGAGAGTGAGAGACAGAAAATGTGTACCTGTGCCCATGCACAATGTATGAACCTGCAGTCAGCCCCAGTCACCCGTCTTCATGAAAGGGAGAGAGAGACAGAAAATGTGTACCTGTGCCGATGCTCAATGTAGGAACCCACTGCCAGCCATAGCCACCCATCTTCATGAGAGTGAAAGAGAATATGGCACCTGTGCCCATGCACAATGTATGAACCTGCAACCAGCCACAGCTACCCATCCTCATGCGAATAAGAGACAGAAAATGTGTACCTGAATGCTCATGCCCAGTACAGGAAAACACAGCCAGCCACAGCCACCCTTATTCATGAGAGGGAGAGACAGAAACTGTGCACCTGCACCCATGCCCAATGTATGAACACACAGCCAGCCACAGTCACCCTTATTCATGAGAGGAGAGACAGAAAGAAATGTACACCTGCCCATGCCCAATGTATGACCCACAGCCAACAGCCACCATGTTTCTTATTATCAGTAGTTTACAGTGAGTATGTACTAATTAATCATACTATGGTTTTTCCTGCAATTGTAGTGTGAATGCTTCCTTAATTCTTTGATAGATGCCTTTGTCACCAAATACCAGCAACTGATTTTCATTTTGTTTTAACGGTTTCCCAGTTACAGTGTAACAGGACAGGACACTGTAGTACTACGACTACCCAAAGGCTATCACTTTCAGGTAAGTATCAATCTTATTTCATCTGTTCTATTTAGTCTTTTATTTTTCAAGCTGGTGTACAGTATGCAATGGAGGAATACATGGCCAGATAATATATTTTTCAGTGCACATCTGTCAGTCACTAGTGTACTTCAGCACACCATGGTCTCTCTAAGGTTTTATCCTGGTCACACGATAACTGCGTCATGTAATGTAACTTAAGTTAAGACAGTGTGCCAGTGCATATCACAAGCACTAAATGTGTTAGTTGGTCTTGGACTGGATTACCTAATAGCATGGTATTTTATTGTTATTTATTTCTTTATTCTTTATTATATCTTGGAATCAGAAACCTTTGAGCCAGAGGCTCTGTTTACAAAGGCTCCACATCATAAACGTAGCATACATTGGGGACAAGTTAACATATACATAGTACAAAGGTTGGATGTGAATACGGAAAATACATAGCATTAACACTATACATAGTAGAAAGATAGTACAAAGAAATACAAAATGTACATGCAGTACCTGTAAGTGCTAGATTGAGGACTTGAGTTACAAGATGACTGATGTTGTTCACACACTTGGGCTGAGATGGTCAGAAGGATGGCCTTGTCATAAGTTGCTACGGGTGGAAGAATGAGAGAACAGGGATATGAAAGGGTGGAAGAAATGGCTACAGACTTAGGGTTAAGTTGGGCAGTTGCAGGTGCTGAGACTTCTAATAAATGCGCCTAAAGATTGGTTTTAAAAGGCCTGATTTTTGAGCCAGCTAGTAGGTTGATAGAAGGTTGTTTAGCCTTAGTCTGCCCTGTACATAAAAGCCCATTGGGCATGTGCAGTGTGTAAAAGGGACCTGGAAGGGTGTGAATAGATGTGCTTCTTGCATAGTGTCAATTATGTGTCCTAATAGGAGCTGAAGAAAGTGAGGGAGCCAGTTCAAGACAATCTTCTTACGCAAACAGACAGGTTTGATAGGAAAACTTGGCCTGGAGGTTTGGCCAGTTTGCAGAGGCATGGCTTTGTTAAGAGCAACACTTACGAACATACGAACACATGAAATTTGCCAGCAGATAAAGGCCTAGAGGTCTATCAAGCCTGCTCAAATGCAGCAGCTAGCACCCTTATTCTGCAGTTGCCCTCCCTTCCACCCTTCCTCTCATTAACCCTCTCCCTTTTCTGTCCCATCCTCATTTCAAGCAGTCCACTGTTCTACTGCATACCACTTCAGCAGGTAACGCATTCCACCCAGCCACCACCCTCTCTGTAAAAAAGTGTCTCCTCATCTCCCCTCCTGAACCTTCCTCGCTCCAGCCTCATATCATGGCCCCTGGTGGCCCTCCCTCCCTTACTTTGAACAGCCCTTCTGTACCAGTCTTGTTTATTCCTTTCATGTATTTAAAGGTTTCAATCATGTCACCTGTCCCTCCTCTCCTCCACTGAGTACATGTTCAACTCCTTCAACCTCCTCTCGTATGAGAAGTCCCCAGCCCCTTGATCATGCTTTGGCTCTGCCTGCACCCCTCCAGTAACTTAATGTGTCCCTCTTCAGATACGGACACTAGTACTGCATGCAGTACTCCAGGTGTGGTCTAACTAACGACCTATACAGTGGCAGAATCACCTCCTCCTCCTCGAGGATATACTCCTTGCAATACAACCCAGCATTTTGTTGGCCTCTGCAGCTGCCTTCCCACATTGTGCCGAAGTTGTTCATTGACCCTGTAATGAGCACACCCAGATCCTTCTCCTCCTCTGTCTGGGCTAGCTGCACCCCCCAGCTGGTAACCCTCCTTGGTTCTTCATCCCAAAATGCAGCACCTTGTAACTTTTGGCATTAAAGCCCAGTTGCCAGGTGTCTGACCAGGCTTCATGCTTTGCCAGATCATCCTGCAACCCTGCCATCCCCTAGGTCATCCACCACCACACTTACCTTTGGTATCATCAGCAAACAGACTGATCTTGCTCTTGATGTCCCATGATATGTCTGCAATGAATATCCCAAACAACACTGGTCCCAACACTGAGCCTCTGGAACACCGCCACTGCCCTTGGGTGTGAGAGCTCCCCACCCACCACCACCCTCTGTTGCCTTCCCTGCAGCCACAGTCACCCATCATCTCACCAGCTTTGCACCCGCACCTGTGCCTACTAACTTCCTTCCCAGCCTTCCATGTGGCACTGAGCGCTAATGCCTTACTGAAGTCCAGATACAGGACATCCACTGCATGGCCCCTGTCCAGTTGCCTAGTTACCCAGTCATAGAACTCAACCAGGTTGGTTTGGCAGGATCTGCATGAAGCCATGCTGTCTGCTGTCCTGTAGTCCTTGGCCTCTAGGAGGGCCTACCAGCCTCCTTCAGAGATAGTCTCCATTAGCTTACCCAAGATGGATGCGAGGCTCACTCGGTCTGTAGTTTCTGGTTCATCCTTAGCCACTCTTCTGGAGGGGCACCACATGAGCCATCCTGCAGTCCTGAGGTACACACCCCCAATGTAGTGAGGCATTAAATAGGTTCTGCCAAAGGTCCCAAGGACCTCTGCCACCCCTTCAGCAACCCTAGGGTGGATGCCATCTGGGCCTGGCGCCTGTCCAACCTCAGTGCCTTCAAACCCTCTCGAACTCTGCTCTCCATGATTTCCCATCTGTCACCACTTCCCGCTTCTACCATTCTCTCCCACCTTGGGTGTCACCCCCTCTTCTCTTTAGTAAACACTGAGCAGAAGTACTCATTAATGCTTCCGCCTTATCGCACCCTGCTTCCACCAACCCCTCCTTCCTAATCCTTACTATGTGGTCCCACAGCTCTGTTTTCTCCCTGATGTACTTAAAGAAGTCCTTCCCCTTCTTAATGCCTTATGCCAGCCTGAGTTCTGTAGATGCTTTGGCTCACCCACTGCCCTTGTCACCTCCTTCGATCTCTGTCAAGTACTCCTCCATGTCCTCCCCCCTCCCTGTTTTCTTGTACTTCCTAATGGCAGCTCTTTTCCTCCTTACCTTTTCCATGACCTCCTTGCTCAACCAGATCGGTTTCTTAACCTAGCCTTCTTGCTCTGGGCTTGCAGCAGTTTTGATTGCCTCCACTATCCCCAGCTTTATGGAGTGAAAGTTGGTGGCGGAGACCATAATAAAAGCCCAAAGGACAATTATCAAGAAGATGGAGCTTATCGACGGCTTTGCCTGAGGGCTTCCTGGGACATGCTGTGTCTGTGTCTGTATAGCAGCCATAGCCTGATGAAGACAGCTCTAGATATGAGGTTCATGTGTTTATTGAAGGATAGGTAGCTGTCAAGTGTTATACCCAGATATTTAAAACTAAAGACTTGTTCGAGAGGTATGCTGATATTATTCATGATCAGTAATTAGGCATTTTTGTACTTATTGTGTGGGCTATCAAAGGTGAGTATGGACTTAAGTAGACAGGTGCGATTGACAGTGTCGAACACCTTTGTGAGGTTAATATATATTGCCTTTACAAGGTGTCCGCAGTCCAGGGACTTATGAATCAAGTCAATGTGCTCCAGTACGGCAGCTGTGGTTCTATGTCCCTTATGAAAACTGTGTTGCTGTGCACATTGTAAGTTATAGGTGGCAAGATACTTTTAAACTAGATGTAACAGACATGAACATGCCACGCTTGGAACCAGAATGTGGTACAGTAGTGCAATGAAGTCTGAATTATTTCTTCTTCATCTGTTTGCAGGCAAAACTTAAGTGCTGTGTGCTGCCATTGGTGCTTTATTCAAATCAGAAGACGTTATTGGTATGACCTGGAAGATACACAGAAAACCTGTAAAAAAAGACAAAACATTATTGAAAGTTGTTTTCAAATGATTCCCCAAACTCCCCAACCCCCCTCAAAAAACAAAATACTTTCTTTTCATGGCTTGACAGTTCCCTTATAGCCAAAAGACATCAACAAGCCAAATGTGCACAACCAAAGTAGGACTCTATGACCTGTGACAGAAAAAAAGATGATTACATACAATATTTAAAAAATGAATGTCTGGTTCTCCAAAAAAACCTAAGTATGACATGTACAGTAATACTCTAATAGTGATGAATACACACACATGGGGCAGCATGTTTCAGTCAGCGTGCAGAAGATTAATGTCCTCCAGGACATCAAATTATGGTTCACCACAGGTCATCTGTGGCTATTATTATTTGGAAACACACTGTGCATCAGCTCTGTCAGCACTCAAAGCAGCAGAAAACAGGACAACAGCAGCAGCAGAAAACAGAAGGACAACAACAGCAGCAGCAGGCACTAGAGTTGTGGCTCAGCAAATTTCCACTAATCGAGCATCCTGAAATAATTGTGACTTTTCAGAACATTTTCTCATGTGATTATTCTTCATTGGGAGTCGGGACACTAATACTGCATGCTGAAAAGATGTAGCAAGATAGCAGTATAAGCATACTACATTCACATATAGTAGTAATTTTTTTTTTTTCTAGGGGTGGACAGTAATTGTGTTGGGTAATGATAGGGTATTTTATTGTGCTGTTGTGGGTATGCTAAGAAAACTGAACATGGTCAACAGTACCCAAAAACTTATATTGGCAACAACTACCACAGTAGTGCAATAATCTGTTGACAAGTTTTACCTGTACTTTCCTAGGCGATTTTCGATTGGTAGTAGTTATCTATTGACTTGTCTATATGATACCCTTATTTCCACAATTTATTACTGCTGCACTACGATTTTTCACGTATGACATAACAAACACAGCACTACTTTTAATCTTGCTTGTGACAGGTTTTCATCAGTATTCACACCTGTTTTTGTACATCTATCATTTCAAATCAATTCTGTTGTGACTAAAACAAAGTACCATGCCATCCAACAGGAGATGGTACACCACACCACCATTACATTATGGAGCAGTAGGTGTTCAAAAACAGATGGATATACTGATTAAAACAATGGTTCAGAACAAGATTAAAAGAAGCACTACTGCTATTTCATATCTGAAAAAAGGGAGTAAGCACGCTACAAAGAACCTACAACAGAACATGATTGTATCAGGGCTTTAATGAATGTCCTTGGTGTGATGCGAGGCACAAAGCCTTGCCAGAGTGACTTATTCCAGTTGGGAAGTGCATTAAAGCCCTGATACACCCATGGGCTGGAGTGGGTTATTGCACTTATACAACAGGCTGTCTGTAAAAAGCAAAAAAATAAAAGTATTTTTATTCATTAATGAATGACCAGATGACACTTCTTGCCAAATGGCAAATTATCACATTTGACCTTTCATTAATTATCTTTTTATAATGTAGAAGAACATTAATTGTGGAAGGAATGGTATTATCCATACAAGTCAGTAAATAAGGGACTATTGAAAATAGAATAAAACTGTGTATGTCAAAATTCAGTTAAAGAGCAGGTGAGCATTGTGAGGTGGTACCAGCAGTGCACACAACTTAAACATATATGATAGCTGATGTGCTCCAGTGTTGAGGGTACAGTATTAATAATACCATGTGTCTAGTTAAAGTAAAAAAGTTATGGCACTGGGACTGTGTACCCACAGAAAAACACAGCAGTGTCCTAAACTGGGTGACACTCCCCAGGCAGGCACCCCCAGCAACCTTTTGTTATGTCAGTAACTTAAATCAAAGTGTGTGCTCCACTGACATGTATGGGTGAATATGGCACTATTCATTCATTTTGCAAAAGTCTCAATTTAACTTTATAAATTGCTTTAACAAACTTAGCTATTATCTCTACAGTTCATTTGTCTACAGTATGTAATAATATAATTGTTAACAACTCCTTCTCTATTTGATATACCTGATTCAGGAATGGTCCCAACCAATACAATCTCTCCTTGGTGTAGTAAGTACAATTCCACATAACATGTAACAGATCTTCTCATCCCTCAGCAGTACAATCACAATTTTCTGTTAGGTGTGTCTCTTTATGGTATCTATGTGCTAAAACCTTGCTTGGGAATTGTTCAAACTTATATCTTAAGAACAAGTTTCTAAGATTAGCATCTGTTAATATATCCAGATAGGGCTTGTATGCAAAGTTATAGATATTTTTCCTGAACCAGAGTAGTGTGAATCAGTTATTAAATCTAGATCATAGGAAATCCAATAGTTTGTGATTTTCTTAGAAACATATTTTTTATATTGTATGCTGAATGTAATTCCCTTGTCAACTGCTTTCTTTAGGGTTAACAGTGAATGTTTATTTATCACTGTCATAACCAAGTTATACCATAATCTTCCTTTATAGCCAGGAGAATGCCAAAATTATTTTTCATTTAGAGAGAGTTTTGCTAATCTGAGGCAATATAGTGCAGTGGGTTAAGTCTGTGAGTTGCAGATCTGGAGACCTGGGTTTGAATCCCACAGCCACCTAGGTGCATATTGTGTGATCCTGAGCAAGTCATTTAACATCCTTGTGCTCCCAGGTTGCATATAGGAAACAAGCTCTGGCTTAGTGTGCTACCCCTGGTTAAACAATGTTCCCTTCCCTTCCCTTCCCTTCTGTCATCCAGAAGTCTTGTTAGCTTTATCAATAATTTGTTGTTCTACATTCAATCTTAGATTTGATATTAGTGCATCCTAGTTCTGTCCTTATATAAACAGATTGGCAGAATGTCCTAATCTTAGAAATTTCCTGAGAGTTTTGAAACATAGGGATAGTAATTTGTTAATATTGAAACCTAAATTTCCATATCTCTGCACCATACACAATTGTGTTTCTAACTTTTCTTTTATTGTTTGCAGAAGTGGTCTGATTGTGGACACTCCATACTTTTAATTAAATTTTGCCAATCCACCCATGATCTTCTTTAATTTTTCTAGCATAGAAGAAAACTTATTCCATTTGGTGTTGGCATGAAATTCTACCCGTGGATAGACATAACTATGTACAACTTCAAGTCTTTGAGTACCTATTTTCCAAATTCCAGCTATATTTTTTATCCAAATATGACTATCTTTGTTTTTTAAAGACTCATCTGTAGTTTCAGGATGAAAGATTTTTTATAGATGTACAGTAGTTTATTTTTTCTTGTAAACTTTTCTTTGACAAGGGAAATAAAACAATGTCATCAGCATAAGCAAGCAATAGACAAATATATGTGGAAATGTTAGGAGAATATGAGACAAGATATTCAGTATCTGAGATAATTTTATCTAGATACAATGAAAAGAGCAATGGATCATAAAAGATGTCGATAGATTTCTGGCCATCCTAAGGTCCACAATAAGTTGCATGAGATTGAATCAAACCCAGCAGAGCAATCAATGAATATTGCATATAACTTTTGTTTCTGAATAAACACATATTTTTCTATTAAATGTCTTAATATGTAAATATTGTCTATAGTAGAATAATTTGCTCTGAATCCTGCCTGAAATCTATATATTCAGCCTGTATAATCTACCTGTATTTTATCTTTCTAGTACAATTTTGGAAAAGATTTTCAGTTACCATCTAATAAACATACATAGCTGGATTAGTCAAGATCCTTTTTTGTGAGTAGGTATGATGTTTACACCTTTCCATGTCAAGGAAAGCTATAATTACTGATGCATTTATTAAAATATATCTTGAGAACTTTACACCAAAGAATGCGTAACTGAAGTACACCTCAGCTGGTATCCCATTTGGGCCAGCAGCCTTATTTCTTTTTAGACTACAGATTGCTAAATATACCTCTTCAGTGCAATTCTTTCTTCATTTGTTCTCTCACTAAAGATTTACTTTTCTTCCCTGGGGTCATAAAAAAATCTGTGTGAAATAACCTAACCATTTTTCTTCAGAAATATATGTGTTGTCACCGGCCCGGTGGCACTGAGGGCTGAGGCACCAGATGCCTTACCTTGCACTATGCCAGCAACCTGTGTTTAGGAGTGGGCACGTACTGCTGGGGGTTGGCAAGGGAAGGAGAGGGATAGAGCATTGGAGGGACTACTCTCCCTCTCCAGGAGGAGGGACTCCAGTTGTTGGCATGCTTCTGGCCCCTAGTGGAGGCTGGGGGCAGTGTGCCAGTGCTGTAAAGAAGGGCTGAGATGGGACAGGTGCTGGAAGGCATGCATGTGGATGTGTGTGCACTCAATCCACTGACGTTATTGCACGACTCACTCATGTAAGGGAGTAAAATGTGAAAATGCTCCTGGTCATGCAGGATGATGCAGCCACCCACTGCAGGCCATGACCTGAATGGCTCCTCAAACTGGATCCTGGTAGAGGTGAGATGAGTTGAGCAAGGGGGGCTTCTCACTGTCCCATCATGAGGGGGAATCTGTGAGGGAAGAGGGGTTGCTGCCTGATGTCAGGGCATGGGGCTGGACAGGTGGCTAAGGATGGTTGCTGACCAGGGGACCCTGGAAGAAATAGAATATCAAAAAAAAGAAATGTATGTGTCAACGTCCTCTTTATAAAAGTTGGTACCTTTAGAAACCAGGATCCAAAACTTTTTTGCATAGTTTTTCACAACTGTGTCAAGTATCTCTTCCCACTGTTTTTTAAAATACAGACTTTTTTATTTTGTGTTACTGCTTTATAATTTTTCCGTTGTAAATTGAGTTCTTTTAAAGTTTGTTTAGATGGATATTTTCCATAACCTTTATACAATCTCCTTATTTCAACCTTATACTTTTTGCATTCTAGGTCAAACCAGCTGGATGAATTTCTCTTAGAGGGTTTAACTAGGCAACCTATTTTTTGTTTAATTCCATCATAAATATTGGTAATGGCTAACAAAATCCATGGTAAGGTAATTCTGTTTATTTCAGACACATTTACATCCAAAGGAGAGCTATATATTACAGAGGCTATATTAACGTCTGCATTATTGTACCATTTAATCTTTGTTGTAGCTCTTATTTCAGAGAATTTTATAACATCAGTAGGAGTTTTGCCAATGTATTTATGATAGTCATATTCCAAGATCAGGGGAAGTGATCACTTTCTGGCGGGGATCTATATGCATAGTTTTCCATGTATCTGGTGACCCTGTCCAGTGGGTTAAATCTACTGTAAATGCACCCTCACTGATATATGTAAATTCCTTCAGCACCCTACTATTCTCCCATTAAGGGATAAAGGTTATAATCTTTTAATATCTCAATACATTTTTCCCAGATTCATTGACTCTTTGTTTTCTCTATGGGAAGATGAGTGTGTAGGCATGTATATAAGAAACAAGATCTATCGTCAATCCTTCAAATTACCCAATTTGTGCATTAAAGTCTCCTATAAGCAAAATATCTGCACTTGGGTAAGTACTTAAAGCCTGCTTAATAATATCACAAAGTTCATCCCATACAGTGGGACGTATAAAGGTTTGATTGCTCTGGAGGATGTAGCTATTAATAAGAGTGAAATTCATAGTTTCCAAATTTAAAAACAAAGCCACAAAGCTTTCATGAATCTTCCAGCAACACACTCTAGAAAAGATTCCTATTTTGACAAACACAATAAATCCACCTGAAAGTCTACCTAACCTGTGAACTCTTTTTCCCTTTAGAGTGAAAACATTCATAGCCATTTAGGCATATTATATCTTCCTCACTGTTCCTGCTCTAATTGTCTCAGATATGTAACCATATCACCCTTTGGTTAAAAAAAAAAAAAAGGACATGTATGGATGTATGGGCGCAAATTTTCTAAAGCATTTCATACTACTTATTGTTGCAATTTACAGAAATCAAAGTGACCGTTGGAGTGGAGAAACAGCCGCTCTTACTACAGCAGTTGCTTTCATTTTTCTGAATTGCAGCTATAAATGGTACTAACAGCTAAAACAAGATTGCACCCATACAGGTCAATGGAGTGTGGACTCAACATTCATTTTCTAACATCACAAAATTAACATGGGGTGCCTGAATGGAGGCATGTCAGCAGGTTCAGAAAATGCCTCTGTTTTTCTGTGGGTACACATTCGGAGTGCTATAACTTTTTTACTGGAAGAGGAAGACAAGTCAGTATGGCTCTCAGTCACTGTCCACAGCTTAATGATCCACAGACATTACAGTAGGATAAATTTCCCAACAGACTATTTTACCAGCATACAAATACAAGTGCCCCCCCGTCCCCACATAGTAAGTCGAACGATATTGTGCGGTACCCACGCTTTGTCAAGGCTGAGGTGGTAATTGGTATTACACCATATTTAAGAAGTTTAATTAAAGTGACAGTGGTAAAAAGCACAGATATAAAGTGCAAAATGTTTGTGCAAAGGTTAATAATAAATAAAGATAATAAAGGAGTATACTATTAAACGATAGTAAGTGATCTATGTGTATGTATTGTACCTACAAATGCAGGTCTATAAACTGTGTGACATGTGATGGAATTTAGTGTAAGATTTAGTAAAAAGTGTCTAAAAAACAAATCAATGTTTGCATAAACTTTTTGCACTTTATATCTGCACTTTTTGCCACTGTCACTTTAGCTAAACTTCTTAAATATGGTTTAATGCCAGTTATCACCTCAGCCTTGACAAAGTGAGGGTATCTCTCAATATTGTTCGACTTACTATGTAGGGACTGGGGAGGGGCACCTGTATCTGTATGCTGGTAAAATAAACTTTTGGGAAATTTATCCTACTGCAATCTCTGTGGATTATTACACTGGGGATAGTAACTGAGAGACGTACTGACTGCTTGTACTTTACTAGATGGAATTGCATAGTATTATTAATACCGCTCAACACTGGAGCAAGCCAGCTATCATATAAGTTTGCAGGAAGCTAAAACATTACTGTTAAAAAAAATTACCTTTACCGTATGTAAAAAGATTATTAGGTAGGAAAAGAAGGAACCGAAGGACAGCATTTTTTTATGTTCTTTTCTTTTATCATTTTTTTGGGAGTGTTTTTACAATTTTTGGGGGAAGGAAAGTCAGTAAAAGAAAGACAGAACACACAATGAAAGTTATACAGAAAAAAAAAAGACTACACATCCAGGTTGAGCTGACTCAGCAGCAGTTGCAGCATTGCCATTATTTGCAGCTGATTACCCTCAGTTCTCTCCATCCACTGCTCCATGTTTTCCACCACATTACTCAGGTGGTCTACCTCACTCCATAGAAGACCAAGATCCACCTGTGTAGCAGGACATAAGGGTTACACTCTGTGCAGATACCGGAGCAGCCACTTGGTCTTGCTCCTTCTTCATTTCCCACCCCATGCGGGCAGAGCTGTGCTGTCACCTGTTGCACAACAGGCACATTGCTGGAAACATCTACTGCCTTGGCCTCCACTCTGTATGGTGGTGGTTTACAAATGAATACACTGCCCACCTGTCTCAAGATGACTACCGCTGGGCCCACACCACACCAGCATACCACAGATGTTACATTTCACAACACTGGGGTCACCAGATAGTGATGAAAACAAAGGCCACACTACGGAGCTGTGTGGCAGACCTGGCATAGGAGGTGGGGGGCCCCCCAGGTGTTACAGGCTGCTGGACACTTGGGGGGACAACCTGCTGCTGTTCTTCTTCTTGCTGCTGTGGTGGCAGTCGTAACTCTTTCTGCTGCTGGTGCTGGTGCTGAACTGCCATGGCCAGCAGTGGAGTCAGTGCTAGGTGCCATCAGCAGGGTGCTTGCATCATGGCACCACTTTCTCCACTTCCGGAAGGGAGCACTAACAGGAACAAATTATCAGTGGTTAATGAGCATGGTGCCACTGCACATCCTTGGCCCAACATGACAGTCTCTACATGCCCCTGAACTGTAACCTCCTCTCCATTTTACAAAACAAAGAAATGAATTAAATTATTAAGAACAACTACTAACAAAAAAATTAAAAACAAAAGAAAATCAAAAGGGGCACAACTCAAAACAAGAAATATAGCACTAAATTGCAAAATATAAGCAAACTGAACAACAATCTCTCTTTCTCTTTCTAACACACAGGTAGCTCTTTCTCCAGCACTTGGCAAGGGGAAAGTGAAATTAGTTCACTGTCTTGCCTGATTAACTTGCTGTCTGCAGCATGTGACTTGCAGATTGTGAGTCGTGATGTGTGGCTGTTTCAATTCTCACACACTTCACCTTTCTGGAAAATAAGGCAAAGTGAAGACGAAGTCATTTCAGAGGTGAAGTTGTCCTTTTCAATGGAGACTTTGTATAGCCCCAAATGGATGTGAAGTAGGTGACTTCGCGTTTACTTCGCTTAAGGATTAAAACTTCGCTGTATCTATAATCTCCAGTGGTAAACAAGATACACCTGTTGGAGCACATTTTTCTGTTAAACATGGTTCTTGACCTGATGACTTGAAATTTTTGAGACTGGAACATATTCCACAAAATTGAAATGGGGGTGACTGGTCAAACCTCCTATTACAAAAACAGAGCATGTGGATCTTCAGACTCAGAAGTGTTAAATCAATGGTTTAAATGACAAATGGGATCTCAAACCATTTCTGAAAAATAAATAATTTACTTTTGTAGGTGCTCATAGAATTGATTTGTTGTAAATTCAGTATGTATTCTCTTTCCCTCTCTTCACCAGATCTCTTTCTTAACTTTACTCTCTGGCCCACTCCATTGTGGCCAAAGAACAACTCCTGGGGTGGCTGCAGGGATGACTGCTGCTAGGAAAGGTCAGCTCTGAGGTAGGTCAAAGAAACTGGGCTGCCTTGAGTGAGGAATAAGAGGAAGATTACTCTGAAAAGAACTGTAATCGCTTAGATCTGCCCTGTCAGAGGATCCTGTGACTATCTATCTGCTGGTGTGATTTTTGGATTGGCCTAAACTCTGTCTGAGTGAAGGCAGTGAGGGTGCCTTTAAATAATTTATGCAAATAATAATTCCTGTAGTTCTCATTGTAAGCCCAGGTGGGAGCTGGACTTACTTTATGGGAACAGTTCATGCATAAGTCCTTTGAAGCGAGAGTTCAAACGGACATTTGTTGAACATATTTTGAGAGTTAGCAACTCTCTTGCAGTGGACTATTAGACATATATCACTCAGGGACTTTACTTCTAAGCCATATTCATTTTCTGTTGTTTTTTTTATGTGATTGACTATTGTAAAGGGTTTGTTTTGGTTAGTGTTTTGTGGTTGTATTTTATTATTTTTATTTTGTTGCATGTGGGTTGGGGTTTATGAATGGGTACAGTTTGAATTTGTATAAGTTATAATCTAATAAGGGAGTTTGGGTGTGAGTGGTGTGTGAGTGTGTGGGGTCTGGTTGGACTGAGAATTAGGGTTTGTGTAGAGTGTGATAGAATTGTGTGTGGTTTTGACTGGAATAAATCGTGTGTGTGTGTTGTGTATTATTGTCTATTTGTTGTGTGCTGTTGTTGTTGATAGACATGTGCTGAGACGGTGTAAAGATGGTCAGGCACTATTCCCCTCAGGATCAGGTACCTCCGCCCTTTTAACTGTCTCCTTCTACCATCAGAAGCATATTGGAGATGTCATGCTTTGGGGATAGTAAGAAAGAGTAAGAAGAGTAAGAAGAGTGGAGGTGCTGGGCCTGGTGGGGGAATGGAGAGGGGTGGACAGATCAGGGTAGTGGGAACAAGATGTATTGGGGTGAAATGGGTCCTGGAAATGGGTCCTCCCTGCCTTGTTCCCATACCCAAGGGTTCTGCTTTATGCGGGCAGGTGATGTAGTCTTCCTCAATTGCTCATCCTACTTGGGTTGTGTTATGCAATGCCAGATCTAGCAAGAACAAGACTGCTTTAATAGCAGATCTTGTTGGGTCATTGGATCTGGCTTGCATCACTGAGACCTGGCTGGATGTAAATGTTGGCCCTGTCTGAGCTTCAGCAGTTCCAACTGTGCACTTGGTGATATGCTGCCTGAGGATGGATCATCCGGGGGTGTAGC
This sequence comes from Neoceratodus forsteri, assembly GCA_016271365.2. Classification (NCBI taxonomy): domain Eukaryota; kingdom Metazoa; phylum Chordata; order Ceratodontiformes; family Ceratodontidae; genus Neoceratodus; species Neoceratodus forsteri. The sequence goes on from CM057453.1 coordinate 1,036,064,154, forward strand.
CATCTGTTTTAGAACAAAACTGGGCCTTGTGTATGTACCGGTGGGGACCACCAACTCCTTCAAGTGTATAGAGGGCACTGGTGCAGGGTGAAGGATGCTTCTCGTCTACCATCCACCTGGAGATAGGAACGTTTTCCTGCAGGAAGTCACAGACTTCATTATATAAGAGGTTTTGCAATCCCCCAGATGGTTAATTCTGGGGGATTTCAATGCTTGGGTCAATGATGAACTCTCATAATTTGGTCAGGACTTCCTCCAACAAATGACTTCATTGGCCTTATACAGGTTATTACCTCTGCAATCCACAGGTGTGGTCACTCCTTGGACTTGGTGTTCCTCCTGGGGACAAAGATTTCCAATGCGGTGATGGAGCCAGTCAGTTGGTCTGACCATCACACCATAGGATTCAGTTTTGTGGCTCCCCCAATGGGCCTGCCCCCATGGAGATGGTCCAGTACCGCTCCTTGAGGGGTGTTATCCCTAATGGTCTAATGGTCGTGCTGGGCCTAATGGGCACATTGAATGAATGCATAGATCTGTGGAACCTAGTACTAGCCTATAATAAGGTGGTAATTGGGGCCCTGGATTCCATAGCTCCTGTTCAGGTTCATCCCCTCACTCTTCACTCAAGGTCCCCTTGGTTTGATGGGACCTTGAAGGAGATTAGGAGAGAGGGATGAAGGCTAGAGAGGTGCTGGTGGAAACTGGGCCTGGATGGTGGCAGACTTAGACTGATGGACCATTATGTTGTCTATCAATTGACAATCACCCATAAGAAGACAGAGTTCCTGTCCAGGGAGATTGCCACTGTGCAGAACTGGCCAGCTCAGCTCTTCTGGACTGTTGACAGATTGTGCAATCCAATCTGTCTTCAGCCTGGTAGAACTTTTTCACAAGAGAGATGTGATGAGTTTGCTCTCTTCTTTGCAGATAAAGTTGTCACCATCAGGTCCTGGATCTGTGCAGCCCCCTCTATTCGGTATTACGGAGGTCGGCAGGAGGATGCAGACACACAGCTTGCTTGGTCTGACTCCAGTCAGCCTGAACTCATGGATATCATGAGGATCATCCTGATTCTGTGGGCAACATGCAGTAGTTTGGACCCAGGCCCAACGTGCCTTATTTTAGGGGGCATTGATGAGATAGGCCCTGTCCTAGCCAAGATAGTCTGGAGTTCACTGGTGGGGGCTCTTTCCAGACCCCTAAAGGAGGCAGTTGTATGACCTCTCCTTAAGAAATCTTTCCTTGACCCAGACTGTCTGGCTAACTGCAGACCTGTCTCTAACCTGCCCTTTGTGGGTAAGCTTATTGAGAAGGTGGTTGCGCTGCAGATGCATGATCATTTATCTATCCACGATGTCTATGATTCTCTCCATTCAGGTTTCAGGAAGAGACACAGTACCAAGACGGCTCTTGTCCGGGTGCTAAATGATCTCCTGATAGGGAGAGATTGGAGGACTCACTCCATCTTGGTTTTTGTTGATCTCTGTGCAGCGTTTGACAATGTGGACCATGGGGTGCTACTGTCTGGTATGGTCCACAGATGGTTTAGATCTTTCCTCAAGGGTAGGACTCACAGAGTGGTGTCTGGGATTTATTTCTTGTCCCCCCTCTCTTCCAATCCTGTGGGGTACCACTGGGCTCCATCTTGTCACCCAATGTGTTCACAGTGTACATGTTGCCATTGGGAGACATCATTAGGAGGTACAGGCTGAGTTTTCACTGCTATGCAGATGATACTCAGCTCTACATGTCCTTTTTGCCCAGGCAGCATAGCCTTCTCTCAGTTTTTAGTAACTGTCTTTCCAAAATTCAGGACTGGATGAGTGCCAGCTGGCTGCAGTTGAACCTAGCTAATACTGAGGTGTTGGTTGTGGACCCAGGTCATCGGGAGGTGGGTTTGTCAGTGGGACAGCCCTCTGGGCTGTGGCTCGGGGACATTCAGCTGACTACCTCAGATTGGGTGCTGAACCTGTGCGTTATTTTTGACAGCAGCCTGACCTTTAGATCTCAGGTATCAGCTGTTGTCAAGACCTCATTTTTTCATCTGAGGAATATCGCCCAGGTGAAGCATCTGGTTATTCCTGATGATCTTCCAACACTGGTCCATGCCTTCATGACCTCCTGCTTTGACTGTTGCAATGCCCTATACCTAGAGCTACCAGGGGTTGATATCTGCTGCTTACAGCTGTGCAGCATCCAGACTTTTGACTGGTACATCTAGGTCTAGTCATATTATGCCTGTGCTGCATGGACTGCACTGGCTGCCAGTACAGTGGCATATTGCCTTCAAGCTTGGGTTACTGACCTATAAAGCCCTACGTGAACAGGGACCTCGTTACCTGCAAGATCTGCTTTGTCCCTACGGCCCCCATTGCCCACTCTGCTCCACCGATGAGGATTGCTAGAGATTCCCAGGGTGTGTTTAAAGATATCTATGGCTCGATCTTTCACTTTTGCAGCCCCCACCCTGTGGAATTCTCTACCTCATCAGATTCGAGAGTGCCTAACCATCCAAAGCTTTAAAACAGCTTTAAAAACATATTTATTTAGTCAGGCATTTCCAGACTTTAGTGCATGGCTTCATGCTTGGCACATTATTTTAATTTATTGATAATGGATATTTTATTTTATTTGGTGAATCTTGATTGTTTTAAATGTTTCTTTAGATGTTTTTATGTACAGGAGCATTGACTTTGGAAGCTTTTTAGACATAAAGGATTATTTGATCAATAAAGGACTGATAAAATATAAATGAATTGATATGACTGGTACTGTCTTTCAACATTTTTATTTATTTTGATATACTGTTTTCCTTTTATTTTCTCAGTTGCATTTACTTATACTTTATTGGGAGGGAGAGAGAGAGAGAGAGAGAGAGTGGTAGAGAGAGAGAATGCCTATTTTGTAGCATGACTGATTGTCTCTCTCCCCCTCTACAATCCATGGAGAAAAATGCCCGTTTTACTTTACTTTTATTATACAAAGGCTGTTTCTTGCCTCTTAAAACTTTTGGGCAGTATGTTTGCATGACGGGGTGAGGGTAGATAGAGAAAAGAGAGAGAGGAGAGGAGACTGCAGTTTTCTTTTATCAATTTCAGCAGCCTCTCTCCTCCGCTTTACACTAGCACTGAAACACTTAAATTAGCAGCCTGCAAGTTGGGAAGCTAAGAAAAGCATTGCTTTTATACCAAATAGATCAAGATGCTTTTAGTGTTCTTATTCCGTTTTGTTTGGGAGCTCACAATAAAATAATAATAAAAAAAATGCAAGCAAAGTGTCTCACAGAGCAACAGCCTGCTACGGTATTCTGAGATTTGGAAAGCTGACTGCTAAGCAAGCTCCATGAGGCATCTGTATCGAGAGGCTGCAAAAAAGGGATTTAACAGTGTTTATTAAACATAAGCATATGGTCCTGCAATTTAAAATAATATAATTTTGGCTAGTAATGTGTCTCAGTGAAAGTGGAACATACAGAGCAGTAGCTGCTCATGAATTTTGGGAACAGACTACAGCGATAACTCCTGTGTCAATAAAGGGAAAATCAATGAGAAAATAATTCTCTAACATGGCTTATGTGCCTGGCATATTTTTTATTTTAATACATTTTTTCTCCAGTAGTAGTGTAAGGATCTCAGGCTCCGTTATTCTTTTATTTCTACTAGAAAGAAAACAGAGAGAAAAAAAATTAAACTCTCACACAGCGGTCTCCCTAAATACCTTTTTCCCAGTGGTGACACGCTGGAGAGAGAAGACAAGTTATAGCCCCTAGATGCTATTTTACTGTCATATTCATTTGTAACTGGGATTCTACTGATGCATTTCCTCATATTAACATCCATTCCATCAGAGAAGTGTCTCTTTCAAAAATAAATTCAATTGCACTGTTTTCTTACAGTTTGCTTTACAAAAAAATAAAAGGCTGTAATTAACAAGGGATTATCTATGTTTCTACACCTGTTAAACACCTCATTAGCTCTAGAGCATACCATACAGTACAATTCAGTTGTAAGGGCTTAATGTTTTCTCAGCACTTTTAAATTCACTTCAGCCTTAACAGCATGCTTGCTTTTATTTCTTATGCTTGCTAGCATCTTTTTACTAATACACCTGTTCAAACACTGGTGCACTTTACACACTTTGAAAGGACTGGAAAATGAAGGAGAAAAGGAAAATAAAGTGGATGATAGAGAGATAGAATGGGGAGGGTCTACAGGTGGTTGGCATGGCAAAATCATGAAGAAATACTAGAACAGCACAGGATTGAAAGGTTTTGAAAATGCTGTTGTAACAGTTTGGAAAACTATATGACAGTATAGAATCCTCCCAGGCTAGATAGGGACTGCCCACCACATCCCCTACTCAAAAGGGAAGCAGTTGTTCACAACAGGACTGACTGTCTACTAAACATTAGTAGGGATGGAGCTTCCACCCAGCCTCTTCAGAAGCTCCACCCCATGGCACCCTTTTTAAAACACAATACTGTACTAAACAATATATGTAACAACATGCCTATACAGTATCACAGTACATTCACAATGCCCTGGGGTTGAAGATGTCTGACTTAGTCCTTATCTGACAAAATACTATCAGTTACATTATTAATTTAGTTACTTGTCTATTTGATGTTATGCACCCTTGGTTACTGCCTTAGTAATCCTCCCAGTTTTCTTGTCTATCCATGCAAATGTGAATGGATTAGAGTCCATAGATTGCTCCTAGGGGCTATCAAGAAACTATTGCTCCTAGTATTAGTGTGTTCTGGTAACGTTGAGCTAAACCCCAGTCCCCTGCTGCTATCTCTGCTCCTACAGACTTAGCTGATATCAAAGGTGTGAGTTTCATGCACATCATTGCATGCAGCCTACTAAAGAAATTTGCTTCTACACAGATTTGGATTCTTCATACTAAGCCTGACGTCATGGTGGTCTCCATGTCCTGGCTGAGACCTAGTACAATGGATTACGAAGTAACTATCTCATCCTATACCATTTTCAGATCTGATAGACAAACAAGAGGTGGTGTAATTGTCATCTATGTCCATGATAAGTTTTCAGCCTCTGTTATTAATCCAGCCTTAAGTCCCAAAGAATATGAAAGCCTGACTCTCAAAGTCAAACTCTCCTCATCTGTATCCTTCTGTGTCGTAGGATGCTACAGGCCTCCATCAGCTGGTCTACTGCTATTTGATCATTTAAACAGCATATTAGGATCCATGTCCTCTGGGTTTATCATTTTGGGTGACTTTAATCTGGATTGGTGTTGCAGTATCTTCCAAACCCCTTAAAAATCATTGTGACTCCTTCGGTTTATCTCAATTTATAACATAAGTAACATGCCCTAACAGAAAGAAGCCAATTAATAGCACCCTGCTGGACCTTATTCTAGTAAGTAAACCACACCTGTATTCTTCTCTGACATCAGTGACCTCTGCTTAGTCGCGTGTGTGATCTGCCACTAAAACAGCCTCTACATCCAAATTTACTGTCAAGAGGAATAGTCGTATTTTCGACTCTCAAGCATTTCTATTTGACCTGCAGAACTCACTGTGATGGCAGGATTTCTATCTAGCAAAAACAGTAAACATGGCATATGATATTTTTCAGAGTATTGTGCTAGGGGCCTTAGACAAGCATGCACCCCTAGTTAAAAACTGTACTAAGAAAATATCATGCCCGTGGTTTATGGCAGATTTGAATGCCGCCCTATTTATTAGAGATCTGCTCTGGAAAAAAGCTCAGAAAACTAAGCTTCTGGCAGACTGGAGTTTATTTAGAAGGGCTAGGAACCATTGTATTAAAATGATCAGAGAGTCCAAGTCTAGTTATTCCGGGCTGAACTTGTCTCTTCCTCCAGGTGCCCAGCTAAATTCTGGAAAACCATCAAGGAGATTGAAGGTCATGCATCCTTCAATTCCCTACATGCTAAAGTCTCTAATGGTGGTATCATAGTTACAGATAAACAGTCCTAGAACAGCTTAATAATCATTTTGCCACCACAGGTTAGCCTTCGATTCCTCCCCTGCCAATACCCTTCATTTACAACTCGGCGTGCAAGACCTAGAAGCACTGGTCACTGATGCAGTGTTCTCCTTCCAGTCTGCATCTCTGAAGGAGGTTGAAGAACTACTCCTACACCTGGATACCAGGAACAGTGCTAGAGCAGACCTCATAGACCCATATTTCTTAAAAATTAGTCTTCAAGCCCTGTCATCTCTTCAATCTATCTCTACTGCATGGTGACATTCCTCCCAAATGGAAAACTGCCCACGTGATTCCCTTATTCAAATCTGGAGACCTTAGTGACATCAATAACTATAGACCAATCTCCTTACTTTCTATACATTCCAAAATGCTAGAGAAAATAATAAGTATTCAGCTTAGAAACTACCTAGAATATGCAAATCTGCTTAACCCCCTACAATCAGGATTTCAGCTATGCCACAGCACTATCTCGGCCCTTGCAAAGGTTATCAATGACTGGCAGGAGGCCCTGGATACCAAGAACTTCATGTGTGCAGTATTTCTGGATCTAAGCAAGGCATTTGGTACTGTCAACCATGATTTGCTATTGGTATCCCTCTGTAATATTGGCATAGACCTCCCATCATTGAGATGGTTCTCAAACTACTGTACCTCTCAGGTTGCCAGCATCAGGTAAAGGCTGAACAGGAATTCTCACTGCTGAAACCACTTTTGAGGAGCATTACACAAGGCTCCATACTGGAACCACTGCTTTTCATGATTTATATTAATAGAATTGATGTAGAAATCAAATCTGTCAATGTTCATCTATTTGCTGATGATATGGTACTGTAAACTGGCAGACCCACTACTGAAGCAGCATGTGCAGATCTACAACAGGAGTTCAATCAACTGCAATTACAATTACTGAAACAGAAGCTACTCTTTAATGCAAAACAAACAAAGGTGATGCTCTTCTCACCCTTTATGTATGCTAACAACCCTGCTTTGCAAAGAAGCATACCTCAGATTACTACACTTTTAGGAGAGCTGCTAGAGCTTGTAACCAAATATAAATACTTGGGTGTGTGGCTAGGCCACAAATTATCCTTCCTCAAGCATATAGAAGAACTGATGAAAAAAAACTCAGGCAGAGGCTGGGCCTCTTCTATAGGATCAAACATCTGCTCACCTAGGAAGCCAAGAAAAGACTGATACTCACCACCATCCTATCATTATTGGACTATGAAGACTTCTTGTGCTGCCAAGGCCCTGCTTCTGCTCTAGCCAAACTAGACACACTATACCACAGAGCTATAAGATTCATCACCGATGCCCCTATTTTCTACACACCACTGCTCATTATATGTGGTAGTAGGATGGCCATCTCTTGCTTATAGAAGACAGAGGAATGCCACATACTGGACATACAGAGCAATCACTAAAAAACTACCTCAATACATATTGGATTGTCTTCCTCTAAGTACGGTGGGCAAATATGCCCTGAGAAGTGCCTCCTGTATCTCCCTCACTGTACCCAAAGTCAAATCGCATTTTGGCAGGTCATCCATAAGCTATGTGCTAACCCTACTAGGAACAACTTGCAAAAAACTTTGAAAATGGTCCTCCTATGAATTTCTCAGCATTCAAAATGTTATATGTATCCTCTGTCAAGGAGTCTTGTAGCTGCTTCCCCTAATTAGTGCCATATCACCATATGTCAAAATCACTGAGTCTCTGGTTCATGCAATCCACCATACCCTCTTACCTCCTCCCCCTTTATTGGTATCCAAAAATGTACATCAGGTGCACCGTCCTAGAGTCTATAAATATTCCCCCTGACCATGTCCACTTGTTCCTTGCTTTCAGAAGCTCATCATGCAGGTCACTTTCCTTTTCAATTACCTTTGTTTTACCTTCCCTTCCCTCATTGTGAATGCTACAAGTCTAACTCCACATTATCCTTCTCTGTTCTTACCCTCTGTTCCTATCTCAAAAGGATTTCAACAAATTCCATGTTATTGTATATGCTGCTGTAGTGTTACTCCACTATTATATTGTCATATTCCACATTTGTAACTGGCTCTTGGTATCTTGGTAAGATAGACAAAAGAAAGCTATTGCCCATCGGATTGTCTTCCACATGTGTGGACCTTTAATTCATTTTGATTTAGTAACCAGTTATCAATTTTGTTTTAAATATAGCAATGTTGGTGAGTCAACTGCTTCCTGTGACAAAGAATTCCATAACCTAGGAGTTCTGATAATAAAGAAATGTAGCCTTTCTGTTGTTCTTGCTTTATCTACTTCCGATTGTTTGTTGTGTAATTGAGCCACACTTCTTCTAGTTGAATATGTTAGACCACATTGTTCTATCAATACTTGCGATTGCAAGATTTTGAATAATTGAAGGAGATCACCCCTTGTTCTTCTCTGTTGAAGAGAAAATAAACCAGTTTTCTGAAGTCTAGTAGTATAGTCAATATGTGTAAGCTGAGGCATAAGCTTTGTTGCTCTGTGCTGGATTTGTTCTATTCTATTTTTGTCTGATGTCAGATATGGGCTCCAAAATGGAGAGCCATAGTCGATATATGGCCTAACATGTGACCTATACAAGGTCATAATAGTTTTTTCTGATTTGGAGATAAAAGTACGATTTATCCTGCGAAGCAGAGCATTAGTCTGATTTGCTATTTTATTAGAGTGAGTTGAAAAGGATAATTTATTATTTACTAGTACCCCAAAATCTTTTTCAACATTGGATTCCTTGATAGTAATATAATTTAATACATAAGGTTGTTTAGGGTTGTTTTTTCCAATATGCAACACTGTGGATTTAGCTACGTTGGTAAGTGCCCATTGTTCCATTGATGCAAGATCAGATAGCAAAGCTTTTTGGTAATCTCATTCAAACACCATGAAGTCTTGCTATATTATGACTATATGCAGTCAGCCACTGCAGCTGAACTGCCCCGGAGAGGAAAGAGTTAACTCCAGAGAGTCTGGAGTTCCACAGCACGAGGGCGCTATACCAAAGCTCTATCTGGCCAGTTTCAAATGAAACTGTCAGATTCTTTACTCCGCTTCACTGAACAGTCGCTCCGGAGATCAGCTCCTTCACATCGGTTCAATTCTCGGTTCAAGCGAGTATTTTCGGTTCATTTGAACTGGCAAAAAGTATTTATTTTACCGCATTTCGGTTAAAAGCTCTATCTGGTAAACTGTAAGTAGAAAATTTAAAGTCTGTGTGGAAATTCAATTATCGGTTCGGTTTTGAACCGATCGGTTTGCTTAATTTAACGTTTTAAAGTGTGGTTGGGCTTTTAGAGTGCGGTTCCCGGTTCTTATCAGTTCTAAAAAAACCTTGCTTTTAAAATAGGTTTTTTCAAATACCCGTGACATGGTTAGGAACCGATAAGGGTGTCTTGCCTGGCACTGCCATCAAAAGGGCAAGTTTTTGGTTAGGCTGGCATTATGTCTGAGAAACCCAAAAGAAAAACCGGCCCACTGGGTTTCAACACTGTGATGTCTGTGGGAAGCCTTTGCCAAGGCTGACCCACACACCACTTGTGTTTATTGTCTGGGGGCTGACCACCTCCTGTCAGACTGCCAGGTGTGTAAAAATTTCCCTGCAGCCACCCTGGAAAAGAGATTGGGCCGGCTCAGGGAACGAGAGGCCAAGAAGTCCGCTGACCCAGATGGCCAGCCTGGTCCAGTACCCACTGGACCAGAGGGAGTGCCCTCTGACCAGGGCGAGACTTCCTCGGGCAAAAGGAAGGCTGGTTCAGGGGAACCAGTCTCAGTGAAAAAGACAAAGAAATCAGTAGGTTTGGAGTCCAAAATTGTCTCTCCAACTGCTGCAGAAATAGCTAAAGCCATACAGATTGTCCAGTCACTGTCTCAGGGTCCTGCTGAACCACCTACAGTTGGTAAAAGGTTGGTTCATTCAGTGCCAGTGGTTCAGGAGTATGATGTTGAGGAATTTTATGAACCACAGGAGAGGGAGGATGAATTTGATCATTACATGTGTGGCTGGGAGGGTCTGGACGTGCCCATTGAACCGGACATTTCTCCAGACAGACCTTTAGAATCTCCTCCTATTCTGTCTGAGTCCCCTTCTCATTTTATGTTTTACAAAAAGGTTGCAGAAACCCTCCAGCTTCCTTTAGAGGAAGCTGTGGATGAGCAAGAGGAGCCTGATTATGTAGAAATGATGGATATACCAGAGTCTAGGAGGTTGCCTATTCCTTTGCATAAGTCGTTTAGGAAGCAAACAACAAAGATTTTAAAAATCCTCATTCTGTCCCTCCTGTAGATAAAAAAATGGACAGAAGATATACCTTGTCAGGCTCTGATACAGACTTCCTCACTGAGCAGTGTAGTCATGTAGGTGTGGTACAAGCTGCAGCCTGTGACAAGGCTAATATTCCTCTGGCCTCACATCCTCCTGATAAGGATTCCAGGAAGATTGATGCCATGGCGAAAAAGCAGTATATGGCAGCTTCTTTGGGACTCAGGCAGGCAAATTATATGGCTTATGTGGCTAGATATCAGAAATCTAGGTGGGACACAGTATTGCAGTTAGCCAAGCAGGCCCATGGCCAGCTGGCTAGTGAGTTGGAACAGGTGGCTACTGATGGCATTGAAGCCTCTAAAGTTCAATTTCATACTGCTGTTGATGTTAATGATGTTTCCTCTAGGGTCATGGCCACTTCTGTAGCTTTCCGTAGGTTGGCATGGCTCAGATGCACTAATCTGTCCCAAGATACTCAGTCAAAGGCTATGGATTTTCCTGTTGTGGGTAATTCTCTGTTTGGGAAACAAACAGAAAACTATATGAAAAAGATGGATGAATACAGAACTACCTACAAAAGTGCCCAGGCTAAGGAGAGGCATGCCACTCCACAGAGGCATGTTCCCAGAGGTAGGGGCAGGCCTTTCCACAGGCCTTTTTACCAATTTCAGGCCTCCTCTGCATTTGCACAGAAGGGTTTCTTTAGAGGCAGAGGTAGACAGGGCACAAGTAAACCAGCCCCTTCCCCTCAGCCTAAGGCTACTGCCAAGCAGGCACCCTGATGGGGTGCCCAGGGCCGATTCTCCTGTACCAGTGGGGGGCAGGTTGGTTTATTTCAGCCAGAACTGGGTGTCCCTAACTTCAGACAGGTGGGTTCTGGAGGTAATAGGCCAGGGTCTGGTTCTCAGCTTCAAACAGTTTCCGAAGATGAGAGCCAGACATTTTCCACCTGCAAATCCTTCAGAAGCCCTTGCTTTGGAAGCAGAGGTTTCTTCTCTTTTGGACTGCAAAGCAGTAGAAAGGTTCCCTCCTTGCCATCAGGGCAAGGGGCTGTACTCAAGATACTTTCTTACCCCAAAAAGACAGGAGAATGGCGGCCCATTGTAGATTTAAGGTACCTGAACAAGCATCTTTTGAAACCAAAGTTCAAAATGTTAACTCTGACAATGATTTTGCCTCCCTGAGGCCAGGGGACTGGTTAGCTTCCTGGACCTCAAGGATGCCTATTTTCATGTTCTGATCAGGCCTTCTCACCGAAAGTACCTCAGGTTGAACTACCCTCAGGTCACTACCAGTTCAGGGCAATGTGCCGGCCTTACCTCTGCACCAAGGGTATTCACAAAATGTCTAGCTGTGGTAGTGGCTCATTTAAGAAGGCAAGGATTGCTGTGTTTCCCTACCTGGATGACTGGCTCATAGTGGGTCAGTCCCCAGATCAGGTAAAATCCACTTGCAAGTCACCCAGCAGCTTCTCACTTCCCTGGGATTCCTGCTGAATTTACCAAAGTCAGTTCTGAACCAGTTCAGGTACAAACTTTCATAGGTGCAGAATTGAACACAAAGTTAGCCAGGGCATTTCTCCCCTCGGAAAGGGTAGACAGACTCATTGCCCTGGCATCCGCCTTTACCCTGCGGGTCTCTCGACCAGCAAGGCATTTTCTGCAACTCCTAGGGAACATGGCTGCTTCCACAGCTGTAGTGCAAGGAGCAAGATTCCAGATGAGGGACATTCAGTTCCATTTGAGGGCCTATTGGTCTCAAAGGAGGGACCCCCTTTCCTAATTGGTTCCAGTGACCCAAACCCTGATCCTGGTCTTACACTGGTGGCAGGATCAAAGCAATCTAAAACAAGGGGTTCCTTTCATTCCCATTTCCCACTCCCTCACCCTCACCACGGATGCTTCCCTGTTAGGTGGAGCTCACTTGGGCGACCTGTCCACTCAGGAGTGTGGTCTCCCAGGAATCTCTGCTCCACATCAATCTTTTGGCACTCAGAGCTGTCCTTTTAGCTCTTCAGGCATTTTCAGCTTCTGTCCAGAACAAAGTAGTTCAAGTCAGGACAGACAACACCACAACAATGTGGTACATCAACAAGCAAGGGGACACTCGGTCATCAGCCTTGTGCACCAAAGCAATGAAGTTGTGGTCTCTGGCTTACTCCCTGAACACCTCCCTGATAGCAGTTCACCTTCCAGGGAAGGACAATGTCCTGGCGGATGCCCTCAGCAGGATTTCTCAGGGCCATCACCAGATGGGCTCTGAATCCACAGGTGCTGGGGTCAGTCTTTGCCAGATGGGCACCCTCAGATAGATCTTTCGCAGCCCCAGACAACCACCAACTTCCTCTGTTTTGTTGCAGGCCTCCAGTGCTGGGATCAGTCCCCTGGATGCCTTTCAGTTGGATTGGAAAGGGAAGTTCCTGTATGCCTTTCCCCCTTCCCTTCTTTTCAGGGTACTAGTAAAATCAGATCTCAGCCCTGCAAGGTGATTCTGATTGCTCCAGATTGGGCCAGACAGCCCTGGTACCCACTGCTTCTGTCCTTGACAGTTCACCCTGCCCTGAGCTTGCCCAGAGTCCACGACTTACTGGCCTGTGCACAGGGAGAGTGTGGTATCGGACCTCAAATCCTCCATCTCAAGGCATGGCTCTTGAGGAGTTAGAATTTGCTGACTTACACCTTTCTCAAGGTGTTTGGATATTTTAAAGGCTTCAAGGAAGCCTTCCACTAGAGCCACTTACAATTCTAAGTGGAAAGGTTTTCCATCTGGTGCTCTGAGAAGCAGATTATCCCAGAATCTGCTGATCTGCCCATTTTACTGGACTATTTGGTCCATTTAAATTCCTTAGGCCTTAGGCCAGCTACCTTAAAGGTTCATCTGGCAGCTGTCTCTGCTTTTCTGTCAGCAGGGAAGCCTGCTTCCTTTTCTTCTCACCCTGTGCTTTCCAGGTTTTTTAAAGGGTTACTTCACACCAACCCTCCTTTTCGAGAACCAGCTCCCGCTTGGGACCTGAATGTTTGCATTGCTCAGTTAATGCAACCCCCCTTTGAGCCTCTGTCCTCAGCAGAGCTCAAGTTTCTGACTTGGAAAACTGTTTTCCTAGTGGCTATCACTTCTGCCAGATGCATAAGTGAACTACAGGCCCTGTCAGTGGAAGAAGATTTTATCTCTTTCCACAGAGATAAGGTAGTCCTCAGGACTAACAGAAAGTTTTTGCCTAAAGTGGTTTCAGATTTCCACCTGAACCAATCCATCTCTCTTCTAGTATTTTTCACTGAGCATTCTTCCTCAGGTGAGAGGAGTCTGCACAGCTTAGACGTCAAAAGAGCCTTAAGCTACTATTTGGAATGCACCAAGGGTCACAGGTTCGAATCCCTCCAACTCTTCCTTACCTATGGCGAGGTTGGCAAAGGGAAACCTGCCACTAAGAGGACAATTGCAAGGTGGATTGTCTCTTGTATCCAATTTGTTATCAAAACTAGGTGGAGAACCTCCTCAGGACTGAGGGCTCACTCCACCAGGGTACAGCTGCATCTCTAGCGGCTGCTAGAGATATTCCCATTCTGGAAATCTGTCAAGCTGCTACTTGGAAAACAGTTCACACTTTTACCAAGCATTATTCCCTGGATATTCAGTCCAGGAGAGATGCTTGTTTTGGCACAGCTGTGCTTCAGAGCCTATTTCCTAAGTAGGTTCTGACCCTCCTCCATGGAGGTACTGCTGTGTAATCTGCATACAGTCATAATATAGCAAGACTTCATGGTGTTTGAAGAAAAATTACTCACCTTAGTAATTGCTTTTCTTCTCATGGAGTCTTGCTATATTATGACCACCCTCCCTCCTGCCCCTCTCAGAACTTCTACTTGGGTAAGGGTGGCAAATTAGTGCAAGCACTGTGTCATGCCATTTTAGTTATTCCCTTCACCCCCTTTATTTAGGGTTAGGGAATTAGGTATTTCTGTTTTAAGTAATATGTTGGCCCCCTTCCTGGACTTGAGTCTTGAGGGAAGGGGGGTCTAATAGTGCTTGTTAGGGAGAAACTAATAATACTATTATTCATTGTTATTATTATTATTGCTGTTTATATTGTTGTTTATATTGTTGTTATTCCTACTAGTAGGTAGCCACTTGGCTAGTGTAGAGCTTTCCACACAGACTTGTTGCTTAGTGTTAGCTTCGTAAAGATCTGACAGTTTCATTTGAAACTGGCCAGATAGAGCTTTGGTATAGCGCCCTCGTGCTGTGGAACTCCAGACTCTCTGGAGTTAACTCTTTCCTCTCCGGGGCAGTTCAGCTGCAGTGGCTGACTGCATATAGTCATAATATAGCAAGACTCCATGAGAAGAAAAGCAATTACTAAGGTGAGTAATTTTTTCTTATTGACAATACCCCCCAGTTTAGTATCATCTGCAAATTTAACTAAGGTATTTGATGAGGACATTTTCATATCACTGATGAAAATGTTGAAAAGAGTGGGCCCCAGACTGGAGCCCTGGGGAACACTACTAGTCACCCTTTCCAAGTCAGAGAAAGCACCATTCACCTTACTCTCTGGGTTCAATTTCTCAATCAACTTGCTATCCATGAGACTATAGATGAAGAAAAACCAAGTTGTTTAAGTTTATTAATCAAAATGACATGGGACACTTTGTCAAAAGCTTTACTATAGTCTAAAAGATTAATGTCAGCAGGTTTATCTGAGTCAAGGCTTTTATTAATATGATTATAAAAGGAAAGCAAGTTAGTGGTGCAAGAGAAACCTGGTTTGAACCCACGTTGAGATATATCTGTTAAATTCAAGGATTTAATTTCTATTTCTAAACGTGATTTAATCAGTTTTTCCATCAATTTGCAAGGGATTGAGGTTAGGCTAATTGGACGATAGTTTTCAACTCTTGAATGGGAACCCTGTTTAAAGATAGGAGTGACAATAGCAGTCGACCAATCAGATGGAACTTTGGAATCTTGCAAGGATTTATTAAAAATAATCAATAGTGGTACAATAATTGTTTCTTTTGTTGCTAGAAGCATTTTTTAACTAATATTATCTGGGCCAGAACTCACTGAAGATTTCAGAGTTTGTAATGCTTCCTGAATTTCATTTAGTGAGAACTTAGTGTTCAAACTGCTAGTAGAGTATATGTCAAAGAGGACTAAAGGCACATCTTGAACAAAAACAGAGGAAAAATACTTATTTAACTCAATAACTGTTTCTATATCTGAATTAATTATTTTGTTATTAATATTTAATGGACAAATTGTTTTATTATTGCCTTTTTTACTGTTTAAGTAAGAATACAAAGCTTTATGTGAATCTTTGGTGTGTGCAATTTGGAATTCTAGATTCCGTTTAGCTAATGTAAACTGTTTTTTTAATGTTCTGACCGATTCCCTGCATTTAAGTAGTATTTCTTTTTTTTGGTTGATAGGACATCTTTTTAGTGATAGAAACAGTTTCTGTTTGGATACAATTTGTTTTTTAATGGATCAGTTAAACCAGGGGGGATTTTACCTTTATTGTTGTATTTGTTTTTTTCTGGGACGTATTGTTGTTCTAACTCATGAATTTTAGTTTTAAGTCCATCCCATGCTTCATCAGTACTAAGTGAAGAAAACATGTATTCCCAGTCGAAAAGCAGCTAGATTTTGATTTATTTTGAAATCAGCCCTACCATTTCTTAACTTTGAGTTTATTATTTGTAGAATGGTGATGTAAAGGGATAGTAAAATGTATGGACATACGATCACTGTTGCCGAGGGGATCTAATATCTGTAAGTCAGTTATGGGACTCTCAGGGTTTGTTATGATAAGGTCTAGAATATTATTTCCTCATGTAGGTTCCCTGACGTGTTGAGTTAATCCTAAGTCTATCATAACTGCAAGAAATTTTTCATCATGTTGATTTGACCCTGTTAGAGTCCCCCAGTTTATACTGGAAAGGTTAAAGTCTCCCAATATTAAGACTGCTCCTTTATTTGCTATGTCAGAAATTTCACCTACTAATTGTGCAGCTAGGTTAATGTCTGTAGAAGGTGGGTGATAACAGGTCCCAATTAATATTTGGGGGAAGCCTTTTGGTTGAACATATACTCACCCGGTCTCTGATTTTATATTTGCTGAAGATTCGAAGGAAGGGATGTCATTTCTAACATAGAGGCTAACCTCTCCACCTTTTCTTTTGTCCAATTGATTTTTAAAATAATGTTTGTATCCAGGTATTTCAACAATCCAATATTTTTCTGGGTTGCCCCAAGTTTCTGTTATGGCTATAATACCCAAGTTATGGGTCTGAGCTTTAATTTCTAGTTCAGCTAGTTTAGAGATGTTAAGGGAACGAGCATTAAAAGATAAAATACTTAAATGTTTGAGGTGCTGGGAATGAATACTAGTAGTAAGAGAAATGGGTAATGACCCAGACTCCTCATTTTGTGTTAGTTTAAATGGTTGTTTATAAATGAAGCAACCTCACATCCCAGTAGTGTGCTTCCCCATCTACTAAGATGCAGGCCATCCCAACAAAACAAGGATGGTCTGTTGTAGAAATCTTCCCAATGCATAAGGTAAAGGATGTTTTGTCTAAAGCACCACTTACAAAGCCATTCATTCAGGGCTTTGTTTTGCATAATATACCCTGAGGCTCTTGGGATAGGCGGTATCTCTGACAGACAGATGTTACAGCCACATTCTGTCAATAAATTACAGAGAGAAACAAAATCCAGTTTTAGTTGTTGTAGGGGAAGTCTGGTGATGTCATTTGTTCCTACATAGATAACTACTAGGGGGTTTTCTCCAGCTGGTGACAAAATCTTTTTTACCATTGAGGTAATATCCACAACCCTTGCCCCTCAGTAACTAGAGCAAGTTTGATTTTCTTTATCAGGGTTGCAAACAGTACGATTGATATATTTTATAATGGAGTCACCCAAAATGTATACCTGTTTATTTGTGGGAGATAGTGCTTGATCTGTTAAAAGAGGGAGTAATGAAGTACATGTTTGTGAAACAGCAGTCTGTTGACTGACTGTAGAGTTAGGTTTTAATGTCATATTCATGGTTACACCAGATTCTGGACATGTGGTAATGACTTCATCTATTAGTTGTAGTAGATGTTCAAAATAATTTGCTATTGGGATTTCATTGGAACTAGGAGGAGGAGAAACATTTTTTCTTTTAAATTTATTTTGAGGTACTGTAGTCCATGGCCCAGATATTCAAACTGTGCCAGGCTGTGGCGCAAGCGTGGGCACAGCTCAACTTGGCTGCTCAGGGGTGTGGACTAAGTGATATTCAAAGGAGCTGTGCCATGGCTCAGCAGCATTGAATATCACACCCTCGCCACCCCCAGTGTGCATGGCACAGTGGCACTGCTCCAGTGCAAGTGGCCAGAGTGGAGCATGGAGATGCACTAGCACAAATTCCATTGCGCCATGCACAGCACCTGCGATATTCAAAAGTTGACATGCAAGTGGGGCTAATTTATTCAAGGTGCACATGGGGCCATTTGCATGTCATTATGGCCCCATTTGCATGCAGGTGCGTCAATCCCCGACAACTTGCGCCTGGTGCCCAGCCAGGCAGCAGCCGTCGGGGAATGACGTCCCCTGCAGCCTGCTCATGGGCATCTGTAAGAATAAAAAACCCCATCCAATATCCCTGGTGGTCCAGTGGACCACTTTCTGCCTGATCGTGGGCATCTGTGTGATAATAAAAAAGCGTCCTATATCCCTGGTGGTCCAGTGGACCGCTATGTGCCTGATCGCGGGCATCTGTCCAAATATAGAAAAATCCCATCCTATATCCCTGGTGGTCCAGTGGACCACTATGTGCTAATTGCAGGCATTTGTAAAGAAAACAAAAGGTCCAATATCATTGGTGGTCTAAGTGCGCCCCCTCCCACCCATTCACTGACTCCACACTCCCACCAGTCAGCGGTGGTGGCAGCACCACCTGCCTGCTGCTTGCTGACTGACACCTCGATGGGGCTGCATGCCCATTGGTTCCAGTGTGAGCTCATGGAGCGTGCAGCCCCTACACTACACATTCAGATATGTGAATGATTCATTCACATATCTGGAATGTGTATGTCTGACAGAAACTCATGCCATTGGCTCATGCTGTGAACAAATGCATGCAGCTCTACCAAAGTGTCAGTCGGTGGGTGGCGGGGCGGCAGGTGGGTGGGTAGCTGCCGCACGCCGGCTGACTGGGGGGAGCGGGGCAGTGGGGCTCAGTGGGTGGGTGAGGAGGGGGGTACCCTAGACCACCAGGGATATTGGACCTTTCATTTTCTTTACAAATGCCTGCAATCAGGCACATAACAGTCCACTGGACCACCAGGAATATAGGATGGGATTTTTCAATTTTTGGACAGATGCCCACGATTGGGCACATAGCGGTCTACTGGACCACCAGGGATATAGGATGGGATTTTTCTATATTTGGACAGATGCCTGCGATCGGGCACATAGTGGTCCACTGGACCACCAGGGATATAGGATGCTTTTCTATAATTACACAGATGTCCGCGATCGGGCAGCTAGCGGTCCACTGGACCACCAGGGATATAGGAACTTCTATCTTTCTCATACACAGATGCCCACGATCAGGCATGGGGGATCAGGAAGTCGGGTGGTCACCCACAGGTGGCAGCTGCTGTGTTGTGCCGTGCAATGCAGCAGCTCACCTGTGGGTGGCCATCAGTTGTTCCTTTTTTTTTGGCTTAACTTTGTGAGGTAGGGGTTGCACTTGCATGGCTCTGCACATCCCGGGCTGAATATCGGGCTGTGCAGGTTATGCATGGGCACTTCCACCCTACCTGTGCCTGCATACATTACTGATGCGCTGTGGCGCATCGGGATTTGTGCCGTGCACTTTTCTCTTTTGAATATCACGCCGGGGTGCAACTCTTTTGAATATCTGGGCCTATGTCTCTATCTCGGTTGTGTTTTGTAGTTGAAAGTTACACACAGCAGATATAGGTGTGGAGGTAGTAGTTGACATTCCTAGTTTGGAAGTAGAGGGTACTTGTAAATGGGGTTCATAAGTGCTTGCATCGCCCATTATTTTCATAATGGATGAATTTGCCTCCACAAGGAGAGACAACTGATTAATATAATCCTCCAATGCTTTAATATCAGAATTAATTGTCTTCTATGGTTGCAGATGTGCTATTTCTTCTTGTAAGCTATTTACAAGTATACACTTTTCACAAATAAAATTGTCAACTTGTTTGCCGTTAGCATACATCTGACAAGAAATGCAAATCTTGTTTGCTTTCTACATTTTGAATCTGTTATATGTAGGTGGAATATTAAAGAATTTGATTAGATCTAATTCTGTCTTGTTTAGCACAATAATATTTGGGCTTAGTCCCATTGTCCCCAGTTGACCACGGTAGACGTAAGCTGAGAGGTGCATGTCTCCTGCAGCCTTTATCTCCACATGCGGCCCCACGAGCGCTCACCCGCTTGCAGCATGTGTCTTAAATGGACGCTAGGACCGAAGTGCTAATATTTGCTACTTCGGTTTTGCATTTCAGATCGTGCAATTTTTAAAATATAAAGCCTTAATAAAGGCTCACCCTAGTTGGCAGAGGGTTTTTCAATGTCAGGCAAGTGCTCCCTGATGTTTAACTCAACTGGAACAATCAAAGACAGTGAAGTGCTGTGGCAGTGTATTGCAACACTACCAGTGCCCCACAATCCTTTGTCTACTAGCAGTGAAGAGCTGAAATATGGATGGCAACCCTTTTTCCAGATGCTTGCCCGTGTCCTTTTCTAAAAAAGTTTCAACAGTTTTCATACAATTTACACGCAATAGTATATAAGACCTCTCACCAGAGGTATTAGAGTCAACAGGGGTTTTACATCTGCTGCCCGCTCGCTAGCGTAGGTCTTAAATGGACACGAGGACCGGAAGTGCTAATATTCGCTACTTCTGGTTTCGCGTTTCAGATCATGCAGTTTTTAAAATATAAAGTCTTAGTAAAGGCTCACCCTAGTTGGCAGAGGGTTTTTCAATGTCAGGCAAGTGTTCCCTGATGTTTAACTCAACTGGAACAATCAAAGACAGTGAAGTGCTGTGGCAGTGTATTGCAACACCACCAGTGCCTCACAGTCCTTTATCCACTGGCAGACAAGAGCTGAAATAGGGATGGCAACCCTTTTTACAGACACTTGCTTGTGTCCTTTTTAAAAAAAGTATCAACAGTTTTCATACAATTTACACGCAGTACTATATACAGTAAGATCTCTCACCAGAGGTGTTAGAGTCAACAGTGGTTTTACATCTCCCTCTGTATACTGAAGTAAGCACTAATTTACTCTTTGTATTTTCATGCATATTGTGTGTAACATTTAATCTGTGTACTGATCTTGAATATATATATATTGTATATCTAACTTCTTAATCTGTGTACTGAGTATGTATTTTGTCCTGATCCACCTCGAAAATTAGCTTGTTCTCAACAGTGTTACACCTGGTTAAATAAAGACTTTGATTGACTTTGACTTTAGGCCCCCAGACCAGGGGAATGACATAGACACATTACTGTTAGAAGATATACAAAACATGACAGCTAAAGGGGAGGGTCTGATAATGGGAGACTTCAACATGCCGGATACAGATTGGTCAATACCAGCAGGAACATCTGCCAGAACTAGACACATAGTGGATTCCCTGCAGGGAGGGCCTCAAACAACTGGTACAGCAACCCACAAGAGACAGGGCTATCCTAGATCTAGTACTGACTAACAAGGAAGGGATCACAGATATCCAGGTAGAAGGTCACCTGGGGCCAGTGGCCATCACATGGTATGGTTCAATTTGGCTACTACATCTAAATCATCCCATTTCAAGGCAAAAATATGGGACTTCAGAGGAGCTGACTTTGATAAGATGGCCAACAGAGTTAAGCTAGCCCTGGCAAAAAGAAACACAGGTGAGGGATACAGGCAAAGTGGGCAAGCATTAAGGATGCAATACTTGAAGCAACATCCCATTGTGTTAGACAGAAAGGAAGTGCAAATGAAGAAGGAAACCACTTTGGTTCTCAAATACAGTAGCAGAAAAGGTCAGAGCCAAAAGGCTGGCCTTCAGGCAATATAAGGGAACACAGCGGGATGAAGATAGGGAGGCATACCAAACTGCCCTAAGGGAAGCAGGGAAGGCAGTAAGGCAGGCAAAGTCCCAAACTGAGGAAACACTAGCACGAACAGTAAAAGAAGGTGACAAGACTTTCTATAGATACATTAGTGAAAGGAGAAAGTCCAGAGGGGGTATTGCTAAGCTTAATGGAGAAAAGGGAGCGTATGAGGAGGAGGACCCTGTAAAGGCATCTATCCTAAATAGATACTTTTGCTCAGTATTTACTGAAGAGAAGGTAGGGCAGGGCCCACAGCTCAGCATCGTGGACACAGTGGGGAAGGAGGTGAGCACTACTCCCTTCACAAAAGAAAGGGTCCTACAAGAGCTTGCTAAGCTCAGGGTGGATAAGGCAATGGGACCTGATGGCATACATCCCAGGGTACTTAAGGAGCTAAAGGTGGAACTAGCAGAGCCATTAGCAGAACTGTTTAGTGAGTCTCTGAGCACAGGAGAGGTCCCATAAGACTGGAGAAGGGCTCATGTGATCCCGCTCCACAAGAGTGGTAGCAGGGAGGAGGCGGGGAACTACAGACCAGTCAGTCTTACCTCATTAGTGGGCAAGATTATGGAAGCACTCCTTAAGGAAAGGATAGTGCAACACCTGGAATCCATAGGGCACAGGATCCAAGACAGCATGGGTTTACAAAGGAAGGTCCTGTCAAACTAATCTCATAGATTTCTTTGACTGGGTAACCAGAGTGGTGGACCAAGGGGAGCAGTTGATGTGCCTACCTTGACTTCAGCAAAGCTTTTGACACTGTTCCACATAGAAGATTGATAAATAAGCTGGGTAGGCTCGGGGTGGGTCGAAGTTGGTCAACTGGGTGGCAAACTGGTTGACGGGCAGAAAACAGAGAGTGGTGGTAAATGGTATACAGTCAGAAGAGATGCAAGTCACAAGTGGGGTACCTCAGGGATCAGTCCTGGGGCCAGTCCTCTTCAACATCTTCATTAGTGACCTTGCAGATGGACTAGAGGGTAAGGCTTGTCTGTTTGCAGATGACACCAAGATCTGCAACAGAGTAGATGACCCAGATGGGGTGGGCAGAATGAGAAGAGATCTGGATAAACTAGCAAAATGGTCAGAAGAGTGGCAACTGGGATTTAATGCAAAGAAGTGCAAAATCATGCACATAGGGAAGACAAACCCTGGAGCCACCTATAGGCTGGGAGGGGAGTTGCTAGCAGTCACAAAGGAAGAAAGAGACTTGGGCATCATCATCACTGATGACCTGAAATCATCCAAGCAGACCTCTAAAGCAGTAGGTAAGGCTAGGGGGGTGTTAGGGTGCATTAGTAGGGGTATCACAAGTCATAAGAAGGAGGTAATAATCCCTCTTTACAAGACACTGGTTAGGCCCCATCTGGAGTACTGCGTGCAGTATTGGAGGCCACATCTTCACAAGGACATTAACCAAATTGAGGCAGTCCAGAAGGGCAACCAAAATGGTTCAGGGACTGCATCAGAAGACATATGAGGACAGATTAACAGAGCTCAATATGTATACCCTTGAGCAAAGGAGAGAGGTGATATGATCGAGGCATTCAAACACCTTAGGGCATTAACAAGGTGGAAGAGTCTAACATGTTTAAATATAAGAAAAATAGCAGGACAAGAGGACACAGCATGAGATTAGAGGGGGGCTGATTAAGGGGGAATGTGAGGAAATTCTTTTTCAGAGAAAGGGTGGTGGATGCATGGAATGGCTTACCACAAGAAGTGGTGGCTATGAATACAGTGCAGGGCTTTAAACAGGCATGGGATAGGCATAAGAGAGCAATACAAATGACTATGA
The DNA here is from genome assembly GCA_016271365.2 of Neoceratodus forsteri. Classification (NCBI taxonomy): domain Eukaryota; kingdom Metazoa; phylum Chordata; order Ceratodontiformes; family Ceratodontidae; genus Neoceratodus; species Neoceratodus forsteri. The sequence goes on from CM057453.1 coordinate 1,036,087,353, forward strand.
ATAGATAGGCCACTGACAGAGCAAAGGCCTATGGCACATTTATAAGGTAGAAAAAGAAATGGGCAGACTGGATGGGCCTTGCGGTCCTTATCTGCCATCAACTTCTATGTTTCTATGTTTCTATATGTTTCTATGATTGATTCACTTATTCTGAAACCTTGATACCTGCTCCATATCAAGACAGGAAGTGTGCATCTTTATGCTGGGAGTCAGTCCTGTGGGGTACTACAACATAATAGGGTTTTAAAACTGGGTACCGGTACATGGTACAGGGGTTCTTGTTCTTCATTTATTGTATCCTAAAGAAAAGGTTGTGATCTGTGACTAGTTTAAATTCATTTCTCCACAGATAATACTTTAAGGCTTCTATGGCACATCTCACAGCCAACCCTTCCTTTTCCACAGTTGAATATTTTTCTCTTTCGTGCAACTTTCGACTGATAAAAATTACTGGGTGTTCTTCCTCTTCAATAGTTTGTAACAGCACTTCCCGATTTCCATGTCCTGATGCATCTGTTTGCACTTCAAAGGTGTGAGTGATGTTTTGGCTTCTTAGAACGGGGGGGCACAGAGCAGCTTTTATGGCTCTGCATACTTCATCACACACAGGGATTTTATTTTGTTTGGGTCCTTTTCTTGGTAAGGTCACTTAGAGGGCTGGCCATTTCAAAGAAACTGGGTATAAAACTATGACAGTATCAGCAAATCTTAACAAGCATTTGTTAATTTCGAATGTTGTCGCGCTGGCATTGGCTTTGGTAGAGCAATGCGGAAACACATTTTGGGCAGGATGTAAAAAATGACAGCTGTACTGTTCATAAGGCGGTGTAAAAAAATGACATTGTTGAAAATGTGGCTTGTAAATATTGCAAATTTGCAAAGTTACAGGGTCTTGTGGAAAAATGCGCAACACATGCTTGTAACACAGTCATTTTACGGACTTTCGGCACCAAATTTTCAACATAGGCATTTTAGCACCTCTGCTCATGTACAGTGTCACTGTCATTTCCTTAAACTGTCCCCAAAAGTGATTTTGCACAGCGACCGCACTGTTCTGTGCTGGACATGCAAAAACACATTTTGGGCAGGATATGTAAAATGACAGCTGTACTGTTCATTAAGAGGTGTGGAAAAATGCCAATGGTGAAAATCCAGAGTGAAAATATTACAAATGCACAACGTTACAAGTGTGCGTGCAAGCTGCACAACTCACGCTCGTAACACTGCCATTTTAAGGAGTATCATCACCAAATTTTCAACATAGACATTTTTGGACCTCTGTTCATGAATAGTGTCACTGTCATTTTCATAATCTGGCCCAAACACTGATTTCCCACAGTGACTGAGCTATTGTGTGCCAGAAGTGCAGAAACACATTTCGGCCAGGATGTCAAAAATGACAGCTGTATTGTTTACAAGGAGGTGAAGAAAAATGACAATGTTGAAAATTTGGCATGAAAATATTGTGAATTCACGAAGTTACGAGCGTGCATAGCAACTGCGCAATACACGCTCATAAAACAGCCATTTTTTGGAATTTTCTCCACCAAATTTGATACATGGGCTCTTTGAGAGCCCGCCTAGTGAACACTGCCACTGTCCTTGTGTTAATCAGTCCTGAAAAGGTGATTCAGCACAGTGACTGGAAAATCACCTTTCGGGACTTATTAATGTCATAACAGTGACAGAATTCACGAGGAGGGGTCCCAAAAACCCCATGTTGAAAATTTGGTGCAAAAAGTCAAAAAAATGCCTGAGATATGCATCAAAGTTAAAAAAAACACAAAAAAACTATCTATTCCATTATACAGCTTACCGGCATTTCCTCAGTTTGCAGTCGGTTTTGGAGAGTGTAGATGTGTTCCAGGTCCACGAAGTTCATTGCGCCAAGCTCTGGAGGTAAGTATGGGGTGGGGGGTGTTGGGAGGCAGGGTGCGCAGTGAGTGGGTGCTGGGTGGTGGGTAGGGAGACCACGAGGGACCGTTTTCTGTTTATAGGTGTAAAAAAATGCTTCACGGATGCTTTTCTTTTTACAGGTGTTTTTTGGGGGATACAGTAGCCAAGGGAGATTGGCACCCTGTCTGCAAACAGGGAGTGGGGACACTAGCTGAGGAAATTGGCACCCCAAACAGAGAAGAAGGGGGGGACATCATGCTGACAGGGAGTGGGCTCCCCTGTCGGCACATTAAAGTGCGAAAGGGGGGGGACAGATGTCGACAGGGATTAAGCATGTAGAAAGGTCCACTGTGCGTGATGAGCTTTGCTTGCATTGCAGCAGACCTTTCCTTATATGTGCTCACCACATTAGGTATGCATTGTGTGGCACCAGCATGCTGGCTGATTGGGGAATGAGGGATGCACCTACTGGTGCGTTCCCTGTATTCGCCCAACAGCAACCGCGCCTCCAAATTTCCACTGCCGCAAGATGTTGGCTGCGCAAGCATGCCAAAAAGAAAAGACCTTCATGTTTCTCAGTTAGTGGAATAGGGCTACTGCTTCCATTTTTCCAGTCTCAGGCTTGACCTGAACTTTACCCAACACAAATCCCAGATACCTGGTTTCTTGCATTGCAATGCCACACTTTGTGGGGTTCTCTTTCAGACCAGCATTCAAGAAGGCATGAAGGACTCTGGTCAAATGTTTCAAATGTGAGTTCCAGCCAGTGCTAAACACCACTATGTCATCCAGGTATGTGGAACAGTACTGGATATGGGTATTGAGGATCTGGTCCATAAACCTTTAAAAAAATGTGTGTGCCCCATGCAACCTAAACGGCATGGTCACAAACTGAAATAAGCCAATTGTTGCTGTGAAGTCTGTTTTCCCTTGTGATGACTTTTCCAAAGGGATCTGCTGCTATCCTCTGGTAATGTCAAGGGTGGTGACATACTGGGCATTCCCTAACAGGTCTATGATGTCATCTATCCTTGGAATGGGATAGCAGTCAAATAAGGAAACGGTGTTAAGTTTCCTAAAATCAAGACATAACTGGATACCTCCATCCTTTTTATTTACCACCACCATAGGTGATGCCCAGGGACTTCTGGATGTCACTATGAGCCCCAATTTTCCCTGTTTCCTCACTTCTTCCAGCACATCCCCTCTGACCTTATCAGGTAACATATACATTTTTTGTTGGATTGGTCTTTCCTGCATTACAAGAAACAGGTGTTCTATCCCCTTAGCTCTTCCTGGATTGTTTGTAAAGGTCCCTGAAATCCCTGTAACACCTTTTGAAAGTCACTCTGCTGAGCAGGGGTCAAATCAAGACTGATCTTAAGTTCTGATAATTCCCTGGGCCTTTCAGGTCTGTGATACAGTAGGCCAATTCTAACTCAGTACTCTCTTAACATAGAAACATAGAAACATAGAATATGATGGCAAATAAGGACCAACTGGTCCACCTAGTCTGCTAATTTACCTACTTTGTTTGAAAAAACAGATCCAGAAACAAATGATTTGATACCTTTTATTGGACCAACATGGATGTTACAGAAAAGAACAAAGTGCTTTAGCTTTCGAACCAACCAGGTCCTTCTTCAGAAGCTTTGTGGCAGTTTTTTCAAATATCCCATACTATTAACACCAGATTATATAGAAAAGCAGAAATAATTTCATTGGTTTAACATATACATTTAAAACATAATAGAAGATTACGTCAGAGAAATAATTAACACCAGTATGCCTTAAACTGAAGAGCCTCAGAAGGGCAAAGGTTATCAAGAATTCTCTACAGCCAGAGAGTTCTTGTCACATAAATTTAAAATGTCTCAGTATGCCAAGAAAGCATTCTAGTGATAAAAAAACCTTGGAGTGGCATTCTCTCTAATACATGTAAGATGAGCTACAACTACATTCCAATTGTCCTGGTATATTAAAGGACAGATAATGAGAGAGACAAAATCTTGAAATTAGGTATAACTGCAAGTTGAAATCAAGCCTCAAATTAACCTACACACATAAACATGATGCATGAAAGTATCACTTGTAAGTGTAAGTGCAAAAAAAAATCAAAAATTAAAAATTTCTTGTCAAGGACCCCCAAGAAAAGGAGACCATGAGCCTGATAAATGCGGATTTCAACACAGAGTCTGTGTATAACAAAAATGCACAGAATCAGTCTAAGCAATCTAAATGAAAACCCAAAGGAATTACACCTTTAATGAACCCCCAAGTAAATGAGGTATGCATCTTAATATGAGCAGTTAAAAATGTGACAGTGTGAAATCCACCCACTGACAGCTAATACAAAAACACAACACACACCAAACACACACACACATATACATACATACATACATCAGTATGCACACACACACACACACTGAAACACACTCACCACAGTGTTAAGGTGAAAAGTCAACAATGTAGATAACCATAAACTTACAAAGTCAAAGGCCCGCTGAAATAGACCACATTACTTGATGTACATGTATAATTCCCCTGTACCACCTGATACCCTTTTAGCCACGATGGATGTAACCTCCCTCTACACTAATATTCCACACACAGATGGCATTTCAGCCTGCCTCAAATACCTGCATGACAAAGAACTGGACCCCAACATTGACCCTGGAGTTGTGGGTAAACTCACTGAATTCATTCTGACACATAACAACTTCAGCTTTAATGGTAAACATTATGTTCAAACTATGGGAACATAATGGAACCAGGATGGCTCCTCAGTATGCTAATCTTTATGCGAATTTGGAGGAGAATTTTCTAAGGCACTGTATACATAAACCACTCGCTTATTTCCGCTACATTGATGATTTGTTTATAATTTGGACAGAGGGCACTGACACACTTAAAGATTTTCACCAAGAACTTAATAACCTCCACCCAACTATAAAGCTTTCCTAGAATATTCTGCCACAAGTGTACATTTTCTGGATACCACTGTCACTATTAAGGATGGTACCCTACATACCTGTCTTTACAGGAAACCAACAGACAGACATAGATACTTACACAAGAAAAGTAATCACCCGAGCCACACAAAGAAATCTGTTATATATAGTCAAGCACTCGGTATCACCGCCTCTGTTCAAATGAGGAAGACAGAGACACACATCTGGCGATGTTGAAAAACACCTTTATTGAGCAGGACACTCATCCAGGGAAATTGACAGAGCAGTGGAACGTGCAACACAGGTCCCAAGAGAACAGCTACTGCAATATAAGGAACGGATGACTACCAACAGAATACCCTTAGTAGTCACATACCATCCTGACCTTGAACTCCTCACTAAGATTACTAAGGATCTCCATCCAATAATTAGTGAGGATGAAACCCTTAACTGTATTTTTCAAGAACTACCACTACTGTCTTTAAACAACCACCTAATTTAACCAACCTGATTATTAGGAGTCAACTTGAACTGAACAGAATACCATGACATCATATGGTACACGACCCTGTCATCAACGCATATTAAGACATGTAACCTCATTTCCACTTCAGACTGTGTGGTTACATCACAAAACAGACTATTCAGGATACAGGGAATTATACATGTACATCAAGTAATGTGGTCTATTTTATCCAATGCAAGAAATGTCCTCGCACAGGTTATGTGGGGAGACAACCAACTCCGCACTAGAATGAATTCACACAGACATTCTATTAATCACAAGATGATTGAGAAACCAGTAGCCCAGCACTTCTCCCAGGATGACCACTCAATCTCAGATATGTCTGTGATGGTCTTAAAAGGACATTTCAACAGTACACAACAGAGACGGGCTTCTGAAATTAGACTTATTTTACTTCTCAATATGGTGGCGGATGGATTGAACATTGATGTTGGGTACATGACACATTATTCCACTTAAACTTACATAGACCTTTACTTTAAAAGATGGACATAAACAGTTTAGTTCTTCAGCGCCTTTGATTTTGTAAGTTTATGGTTATCTACATTGTTGACTTTTCACCTTAACACTGTGGTGAGTGCTTTCAGTGTGTGTGTGTGTATACTGATGTATGTATGTATGTGTGTGTGTGTTGTGTGTGTTGTGTTTTGTGTGTTGTGGGTATGGTGTGTATGTGTGTTTTGTTTGTTGTGCGTGGTGTGGTGTGGTGTGTGTGGAATGTGTTTGCTATATTTGTTGTGTGTTGTGGTTGTGTGGGGTGTGCAGGTGTGTGTGTGTGTGTATGGGGGTGTGGTATGGTATATGTACACACATATGTGTGGGTGGAGCGTGGCATGGGGCAGTTGTTATGTGGCTAGAACACTTAGTTTTCACATATAGTGTGCATTTATTTCCTTCTATTAGCTGTCAGTGGGTGGATTTCACACTGTCACATTTTTAACTGCTCATATTAAGATGCATATCTCATTTACTTGGGGGTTCATTAAAGGTGTAATTCCTTTGGGTTTTCACTTAGATTGCTTAGACTGATTCTGTGCATTTTTGTTATACACAGACTCTGTGTTGAAATCTGCATTTATCAGGCTCATGGTCTCGTTTTCTTGGGGGTCCTTGACAAGAAATTTTAATTTTTTGATTTTTTTTTGCACTTACACTTACAAGTGATACTTTCATGCATCATGTTTATATGTGTAGGTTAATTTGAGGCTTGATTTCAACTTGCAGTTATACCTAATTTCAGGATTTTGTCTCTCATTATCTGTCCTTTAATATACCAGGACAATTGGAATGTAAGTTGTAGCTCATCTTACATGTATTAGAGAGAATGCCACTCCAAGGTTTTTATTTTATCACTAGAATGCTTTCTTGGCATACTGAGACATTTTAAAATTTATGTGACAAGAACTCTCTGGCTGTAGAGAATTCTTGATAACCTTTGCCCTTCTGAGGCTCTTCAGTTTAAGGCATACTGGTGTTAATTAGCTTCTCTGACGTAATCTTCTATTATGTTTTAAATGTATATGTTAAACCAATGAGAATTATTTCTGCTTTTCTATATAATCTGGTGTTAATAGTATGGATATTTGAAAAACTGCCACAAAGCTTCTGAAGAAGGACCTGGTTGGTTCGAAAGTTAAAGCACTTTGTTCTTTTCTGTAACATCCATGTTGGTCCAATAAAAGGTATCAAATCATTTGTTTCTGGATCTGTTTTTTTAAAAGGACCAATACGGCACCTACAACATTTTTTTCCTACTTTGTTTGGCAATTCCTACCCTTATCTGGACTGTCATTTCCCCACTCTGCTGTACAGCAGGGTGCCTTTGTGCTCATCCCATGCACCTTTGAATCCCTGTACTGTTTTTACTTCCACCACCTCCACTGGTAGGCTGTTCCATGGATCCACCACCCTCTCTGTGAAAAAATACTTCCTAGCGTTCCCCCTGAGCCTCCCTCCCTCCCTCCAGCCTCATGTTATGTCCCCCTGGCCTTGTGCACTTTCTTCTCCTATACCCTGTTTATTCCTTTAAGGTATTTGAAAATCTCTGTCTTATCCCCTCTCTCTTTTCTCTCTTCCAGTGAATAGATATTATGTTCTGAGTCTTTCCTTATAAGGCTTGTGGTGCAGTCCATCTATCATTTTTGTTGCTGTTCTTTGGACTGTTTCCATTCTGTCAATGTCCTTCCTGAGATGTGGTCTCCAGAATTAGACACTGTATTCCAGATGAGGCCTCACCAGTGATCTATACAGTGGCATCACCACTTTGCTCCTCCTACTGGTTGTGCCCCTTCCTATGTACCTTACTATTCTGTTTACTTTCTCCATTGCTTTTTCACATTGTTTGGACAACTTTAGGTCATTGGATATGATAACCACCAGGTCACTCTCCTAACTTGTGGTGACTAGAACCTGCTCCCCCATCCTGTATTCCTCTCTTGGGTTTCTGTGTCCCAAATTCATAATCTTGCACTTCTTAGCATTGCAATCCAACTGCCAAACCCTTTACCATTCCTCAAGTAGTCATAGGTCATTTCTCATTCTGTCCAGCCCTTCATGTGTGTCAACTGTGTTGCAGATCTTGTTGTCATCTGTGAACAGGCATACTTTCCCCTACAGTCCCTCTGCAGTTTTGCTTATGAAGATATTGAATAGGACTGGTCCCAGCACTGATCCCTGAGGCACCTCGTTGGTCATCTTTCCCCTTTGGTTTTTATGCCATTTACTCCTCCCTCTGGGTTCTGCTTTTAGCCAGTTTCCAACCCATTTTATCACTTTAGAGCCCACATCCAGATTACCCAGTTTGTTAAGCAACCGTCTATGCGGAATGGTGTCGAAGGTCTTGCTGAAATCCAGGTAGGCCACATCCACTGCCTCTCTGATCCACAACTCTGGTCACCCAGTCAATGAAATTGATAATATTAGTCTGACAGGACCTTCCGTCAGTGACTCCATGCTGCCTTGGGTCTTTTACGCCACTTGACTTCAGGAACTTCTCTACCCTCTCCTTAACCAGGGATTCCATCAAGCTTCCCCACCACCGATGTCAGGCTTACAGGTCTGTAATTGCCTGCCTCCTCCCTACTTCCACTCTTGTGCAGGGAGACCACCTCTGCCCTCCTCCAGTTCCCAGGTACCATCTTGTCTCTAGTGATTGGTTGAACAGGGTAGTCAGTGGTCCTGCTAAGACTTCCCTGAGTTCCTTCAAAACTCTAAGGTGAATCCCATCTGGCCCCATTGTCTTGTCTGTCTTTACTTTCCCTAGTTTCTCCAAGACTCTATCCACCTTAAATGGGCTGGTGTCCACCTTTTCAACCCTGTAAACTTTTTCTTGTAAATCTTGGCCCCATCCCTGCCTCTTCCTTGATAAATACAGAGCAAAAATACTTGTTTGTGGACTTCCGGTGACATCATCATTCATGATGGTCACACTGATCAAGCTCCATTTGAAACCTCACTTTTTGCCTGTTTTTTTCTTCTCTTTACTTCAGTCTTGTGGTGTAAAATATGTCTTTTGTTTAGGGAAAACCTACTGCCTTATGGGGAAATCCCAAAAAATTAAATAAGTGGGCTCACCAGTTCCTTCAGCTGTGAACAGTCCAGTGAAAGTTTGGGAACCTGCGGGTATCGCTTCAGCCACATCTGCCTCGATATCTACCATGTTGACCTCGGAGGAAACCCTGACTGTCCTCCAAGAGCTCTGGACATTTCAGTCAGAAACTAAAACACTGCTGGAAGATTTGAGTGTCAAGCTCTCCTCCCTGGATATTAAATTTGTTGATCTAGAAGCCCATAAATGCACCACAGATGCCTGAGTTGATTGTCTGGAACAAGTCCTAGTGAAAGTGGTGAAGGAAATGAAATAACTTGCAGATAAGTGTGTGGACCTGGAAACCCACTCACAGTGGAATAACATGAGGATTTAAGGCATTCCAGAGGGGGAGGAGGGTAAGGGCGATATAATCTCCCTCTTGCAGAAATTGCTTATTGACGCATTGGAGCTTGGTGGCCTGGCCTATTGAAAGGCACATTGGTTTCTCCCCCCCTCCACAAGTGTTGTCCAAAGACCAAGATCAATTTTATGCCACTTTTATAATTATACCCTTAAACAATTTGTTTTACAGTGGGCTTGGAAGAAGGGGAAACTTGTTTACAAAGAGAGCAGAGTATGTTTAGATAGTGATTACTCCCCTGAGATTTTATCTACATGCAGGGAGTGGTCTTCAGTACTTCAAGTTCTCAGGGCTCAATACTTGAAATCTCCTGTTTTGTACCCTGCCTGTATGAAAATACATTTTGTTGGAGGGACAAAACCTTTTGAGGACCCAGAGGGTGCGTTACAAGAATTAAGAATGTGTCAGTTATGGAGTTCCATTGAGAAGAAGATGGACTTTTCTGACAGTAGGAAAAACAGGAAATGAAAATTACGTACCTACCGTGAATTATGATCTTTCTGTGTCTTCACCATTCATCACAGATGGGTTATCTAGCGGAGGTCAGGACCCTGAGAACTTTTTTTTTAAAAGGGTAGGCGAGGCCGACACCATCAGCGCCGCCCTCGAGGCCGACGTACTGTGTGGCGCTCAAGGGTTGGCCGTTAGGCTGTGTTGACTCCACCTGCCTGCCAGTTCTGAGTTGCCGGAGAGGTAAGAGGAAGGGATGGAGGGTGGGACAAGAGAGTCCAAGGGACAGAAAAAGGAAAGGATGACTGAACTAAAAGGAGAAATAACAACTGAGAGGACAGCAAAGAAGAGGTTAGACTAAGGGGATTGGGTAGGGGCCCCAATCTCTGGAAGCGGAAGAAGGGAAGGGTAGGAAGGGGAAAGAATTTAGGAGCAAGGGAGCGGTATTAAGATATCCAAGACCCTTGTCAGTCACCAGATTGTATAGGAACTGCAAGGAGTAGCAAAGCTGTCTGCCAGAATTCAAGGCACAGAATAACTGGCAAATAATCCAGAAGCAGAGTCAGCTATTCTGGAGGAAGGACAGGGTACAGGGATTTAGTACTCTCTCAAGAAAGATGTTTGGTGAAAAAAAGGGGGGTTTCCTTTTTTTTTTTTTTTAGGAGAAATAGTTGGATGGAAACCAGGAGGAGAACAGAAGGAAGGCAACTACCAACTCCCACCCCACCGGGGTGGAGACAAAGTAGTAGAGAAGGAGTGCCGCTCGAGCTGTCTACTTTCCTTGGAAAATACCCCCCTGTGTGTCCCTTTTTTACCCCACTCCTAAGGAGGAGGTGGGTCACAGAGAGGGAGGGACCCAGAGACTGAGGCCCAGGAGGATGGTGTTGGGTTGTGATGAATGGTGAAGATACAGAAAGATCATAATTATGGTAGGTACATAATTTTTATCTTATCTGTGTCAGTCTTCATTCATCTGAATAGATGATACCAAAGCCCCCGAGAGGTTGTTTCTTACACCCTAAGGGACAAAGTCCCTTATCCCTCAGTGGGTGACACACTGGGAACCTTGGGGCCCGGAGAGGCCTGAGAGTGGGAGAGAGATGGAGTTCTCCGGAGGGGAAGGAAGTTGCCCCGACAAGCGCCGTCTCACTCTACGGGAGAAAAGGTAGGTTCCCTGGTGGGCGGAGCTAATCACCCTACTCCGGGCCAAGGGTGACAACCTGGAAAGACGTAGCCATGCTGATCGCCTAGTGCAGATTGCTGTCCCTACGACCCTGGTAGCTACCTCGTTGACATCATAAGATGCCATTGCTTGGTGCCTTGTTAGCTCCAGGCCACGTGCAGAGAGTGCAATGGCTTGTATGGTTTACTCCGAGTCAGGCAATGAGGCTAGGAGCTGACCTAGCCTGGACCACAAGAACCTGTTGTAGGCTGCATAGTGGGCCTGATGAGCAGAAATAGAGAGGAGTAATCATGCTGAGTAGAAGGTCCTCCACCCCAAAAATCAAAATCCGAGGAGTCTTGATCTGGGGGCCGGTCACGGTGAAGGGCGCGAAGCCCATCAGGAGTATCCAAGTGTGTCAAACCAGACTGTGGATGAGGCATGGAACCTGGAGACTCTGGGGTGCACAATACCTCTGGCTGAGATCCTTGGGGCAGGAACTCGGAGAAGAGCCTCTGCCAGAAGCATCGCGATGCCTCCTGAAGGGAGCCAGCCAGAGGCGGCACCACAAGGGTGGCCTCGCCAAAATCACCTAGAAAGGCGTGCCTGCGTGCTCAGGATTGCTGATAGTGGAGGGTGAAGGTGCAAATCCTCCAACATCCTCATGAGGAAACACTGATACTCCGAGAGATCAGCAGCTGGAGAGATGTGGACAGAAGGTTCCTCTCCCCCTGAAGAGGGGGATGAGGAGCTGGAGGTCACCATGTGCTCAGAGGGTGGCTGCACAGGGGGAGGTTGAAAAATCTGGCTGTCCATTGCCCTAACATAAGCAGGGAACTGGGCAGCCACCGCTCTGAACTGCTCCCAGGTGAGAGGGCCGCTAGGACCGAGGATGCCTGGGAGCGCAGGAGAATGTGGCAGAGGGATGGGGGCAGAGCCGAGAAGAGAAGTCGGCTGACCTGCACCAGGGCTAGGGAGTGGACCGTGAGCACCCGAAGAAGGTGCCCCGGAAGACCCCACAGCTGACAGCTGCAAAACCACATTGGTACTGCCTTGGCTGCGCCCAGAAGAATCCCCCCAGTGAGGTGACCGGGGCCGTAAAGGTCCAGAAGGACGGTCCCCTACCTCAAAAGAACAGGACTGCCTCAAAGAAACCTAGAGGGAAGAGCGGAAATTTGCACTACGGCTCCTTCCAGGGCCTGGGTGGACCCCAGAAAAGGGCCGACGTGGTGAACCCACACCCCTTGACCCCTCAGAGTCCGGAAGAGTCCTCCTCCTCGAGAGGGCCAGCCTAGGTAGCTGGCATCTCTGGGAAGCCCCCGAAGGGGAGACCCAGGGAGTACTACTCTCCCCCCTGCAGGCATCTCGATGGGCCCCAAAGTCGGACGATCAAGACACACCACTGGAGGGGGTACCACAACCGAGGGATCAATGAAACCCCCAAGACCAGGCTGCAGAGCTATGGTGGCACGCACCACTGCCTGCTGGTCAGCACCACTGACCCTAGTCTCGGGGGCCACCGACCTCTCCTCAGGAGGGGGCTGGCTCTGACTCGTCAACGAGACCACCGTGCTGCCCATGTCCACAGCCAACCCTGAGGGGTGCGACTACCCGTCTGACTTGGAGCTCGACTCCTACTCTGAAGAGGTAGAGTCCGAAACTCTGAGCCAAACCATAGGAAAGCAGGCAGAACTATCCTTGCCACCGGGCCTGGAAGCCACCGGTGTGCCCGAGTCGGTGCCGGTGTCCCCTACAATCCCACGAGCGGGATCCGCAGGAGGCACGGCCCCAGCCCGAGCCAGAGGTCCAATGCCAGGACCAGTCATGGCACCATCCAATCCACCGGCACCGGGAGCAGTACCAAGGACACGGATGGTGCCAACAACAACCCCGGCATCACCCTCGGCACCGACGTCAATGCCGCCCAGCTCCCCGGTGCCACGAGCAGCACCAAGGACCATGGCAGCACTGACGACGGCCCCGAAGGCAGACCCAGCGCCGAACACGGTGTCGCCCGGCCCCTCGGTGCCGTGAGTGGCACTGAGTGTGTGGACAGAACCGCTGATGGCACCAACAGATGGAGTCGAAGGCCCCATGGCACCGAGCCTTGAGGACATGGCACCGGCTCAACCTCGGCACTGGAGGATACGCCGGCAAGAGACATGGCGGCGACAATGTTGGATCGGGTCTCATGGCATTGCTGGCGAACAATGTCGGTGCCGCGATCGCATCGATCGAGCTCCACGGCACTGAGCGACAAGTCGGGTGCTGATGACAGCCCGCCCAGGGCCCAAGGTGCCGCCATGGCGCCGGACCGACAGCATCGAGGATAGTGCCAACCCGGCCCTCTCAGCCATGGGAACGACACCGGAGGAGCCTTCACTCCCAAAGGGGTGATTGCCATGGCGGCACCTCCCGCCCGCTCCTGGGAGGGAGCGGGGTGGGCCTCCTGCGCCGCGGAAGGAGCCTTGGCAATGGCTAGGCTACAAGTAGCCGAGGCTCCCTCCTCCTTGGTCCGTATATAACCGAGAGGGGACCCAGAGGAAAGGCCAAGAGAGCGCGGCTTGGCCCGACGAGTGCGAACCCTACCCCAGAAAGTCGGCGGAGCTCGCCCCACTTTCCACCGCTGTTCGAGGACCCAGCGGTCCATGGAGAAGCAGGTGTCGCACGAATCCATGTCGTGAAGCGGGCCAAGACATGCAAGACACCGGTCGTGCTGGTCGGTGATGGAGAATTTTCGGCTGCAAGGGCACCATCGCATGGGGGGCTGACCCGCCTTCGAAGACTTTTTGCCCTCCGACCGAGACATGACCTATGTAAAAAAACACCAAAACAGACTTGACGTCACAAAATTCAAAAAAATATGGAAAGATCTTACCAGGCGACGTTGAGTGGAGGCAGAAAACAGAACCGGCAGGAAACCGACGGACTTAACGCCAAAGGCAAAGGATGCAAACAGGCCTACAATCTTCTTGAAGCTTCCCACGAGGCGACCTCGATGGCGGGAGACAAAGAACTGGCAGGCAGGAGGAGTCGACACAGCCTAATGGCCAACCCTCGGCGCCACGATGCGGCAATCTCGGAGGCGCCGATGGTGTGTCGGCTCCACCTAACCTTTTAAAAAAAGCTCCCGCGGGGTACTGACCTCCGGCCAGATAACCCATCTGTGATGAATGGTGAAGATTGACACAGATAAGATCTACAAAGTGATGCTTGGAGGCAAGTTTCTCCCACTAGTAAAAGCATTGTTCTGACCAAGCCTTTCAGAAGATGAAGGCTTTCCTGCAGACCTTCGGAGGGAGGATCCAGCCAGAGATAGGCTATCTATTTTGAAATATGTTGTTGGCAAGTTCCTTGCATCTTTGGTGGACTGGCTGTTAGTCTTCTGTGGACTATTCAACTGATCCTTACACCACTGTGGACTCCTGTGTATTGCTCACTATGACTGAATCTGATTTTCTGGCAGGATACATCCTTTAAGACACTTGTAATGCCTTTCTGGAACTTTCTATGTTTCAGCTCAGTGGACCTGTTCATCTGAGTCTCAGGCACATACTTCTATTTTTATGAAGCACAGCTTACTTATCTATAGGTGAGACTATACTTGTTTCTTTATGGATGTTTGATTTTTCCTGCTTGGACAGTAATGTTTTATTTTCCTTCTTTCTTTTTATTTTCTCAGCTCTTATGGATTTGGATCTGAAATGTGGCAGTGTTTGCCACTTTAGGCCTAAGATGGCAGCATTATCTTAGTTTTGTATGCTTTCCTGCTGTTTTTAGATGATTTGCACTCAGGAAATATTATCATGTTGGAGGGGGAAATGTTACATTGTTTGTGTTTGGCTTGTTTGGTTTTTTTACTTCTTGGACTGAACATTATATTTTCACACAGTCCACTTTACTGGTTTCTGGGGGTTTTATATTACATCAGTGGGGTTTGCAGAGCACTGCATAGCTCTTGATTGTGGAAGTAATTTTGCCAGAGGGAGGTGTTGGGAGTGGGGCAGGGAGCTCTTCCAATGCCACCCCCTCTCACTTTGTCCCTCCTGGGGATGGAGAGAGGCTCCCTTGGTGGAGAACTGGGGTGATTACTGTGATCATTATGCCAACTGATTGACCTATTGTTGTACCTTTTTGGTACTGGCCTCCATGTGGCCTGTGGCTGGGGGTTAATTTTGATACATGCTCCACTGTTCAGGTTAATTGCATTCTATTTGGGATTTACTGTTCTTGGGAGTTTTTGTGATTTGAGGGAGCATTGTGGGAGGTCCCCTATTATGCAGGGGTATTTTATTCTGGTTTCTTTTTTTTTCTGCTTTGGGGGTATGACTTATTTGGGGTCTTAAAGGGTACTTTTTATATTGGTTTGTTTAACCTGTTGTTTGTTACATAAGTTTGGCATGGCACAGGAATTTCTTATTTATGGCTTGACCTGCAGCTTTTTGGGGTATTACAGGGGGTGGGTGCTCTGATTTGTTGTTCGGGGTTCGGTTAGCTTTAAAGGTATCCTGTGAACAGGGTGACCATAATTGAGCACTTACAAAAATGGTGTCTCAGTTATGATGCCTGTGTTCAGGGCTACCTGGAAGTGTACCGGCTGGATATCTGGGTGGGCGACAGGGTGACAGGATGTATGCATGTATACACTCACAAGGGGGGAGGAAGGGGGTAAGGTATGTGGTAGGGGGTTTGAAGGGCAGTTACTGAGCTGGTTCAGTAGCATGGTGGGGAGGGTGGTTGGTTGAGAGGTGTAGGGTACCAGGTTTGCGTCCGTTGCAACACGTCACGGTACATTTCTTTGCTGGCAGGCAGCTTTTTATTTTTTAAAGTATCCCCCCTGACATGCACTCCCCTGGAGTTGAGAATCTTTTAGTAGGGGGGTGCAGGGGGTGAAGTGCGGGTGGCATAGCCCCCTGCATTAAAAAAAATACTGCAGATCTCGGGCACCCTATTCTTGTTTGCCGCGAGTGTGCTTTGCCAAAATTTATTTTCAGCAATGAACACTCACCAAAATGGCAATTGCTAGTCTGTGACTGCTGTTATCACATAGAACCAGATTTATATTATTCTGGAGGATATATAGTCTTATCTCTTTTATGCTTTGATGCCTGTTTTGTTATTGTTTGGTTTCAGTTTATTGTTCTTAGTTCATCCATGGGGGAGGGGGAGGGGGAGGGACTATGTTGCATGTGAAGTTAAATGAATAATCTTTGGATACCTATATTGGTTATTATGGCACCTTTTACTCTTACAACTTTAAATATCAAGGGGCTGAATAGCCCCATTAAAAGGCTCGGCCTCTTTCTTATCTCCATAAGTTTAATCCAGAGATAGTTTTTTTATAAGAGATCCATCTCTCACCCACTGAGTACTCTAAGCTGAGGCACCAGTGGTTGGGTACCGTATTTGTCTCATCTTTATCCGGACAGTAAGAAAAAGAATGGCATTGCTATTTTGATTAAAAAAATTCCCTTTTTGTACCAGAGTGACACTGGACAGATACTCAAGGTAGATAGGTTCTGGTAAATGGGACTTTGCTTGATCAGCATGTCTCACTTTTAAATATTTATGCACCTAATGATTCAATGCATTCCTTTTCCCCTGAGTTTTTTTGAATTAATGCTGATCATGCCCATGGTTTCTGTATTTGGGGAGGGGGAGGGTAGATTGTAACTATATTTCTGATCCTGTGCTACACTCTTCTAAATCTAGTATGCATACACCCCAGAAAACTAAGGCCTCTAGGGACTTAGATTCTTTCACATCTGAGACTGGTTTCCAGGATGTATGGCATTGGCTTTATCCTGGAGAATGTGACTTTAATTTTTTTTGCACGTACACAGAACATATTCCTGGACTGACCGTCGGTATATTCCCTCAAACAGTTTCATTTTTCTTCAGCCAGAATTAACTCCATTGATTTTTTGGCTCATGCTCCAGTCTCTCTAGAGTTTGATTTTACTCCCTCTACTCATAGGGGACTCTGGAGGTTCAATATGTGGGCCTTATCTTCATCACATTTTTGCATTATGATCCGACAGGCCCTAGATGAATATTTTTATTTAAATAGTTCTCCTGAGACACCCCCATGTGTTCTTTGGAATGCAATAATGCCTGTAATTTGGGGCAAATTAATTGCCTATTTATCTCATGTCAAAAAAAACTAAGATCCAGAAATGTCTGGACCTGGAAAGTCAATTGGCTTCACTGGAAGCTCATCATAAATGGGGGGCGGGGGGGGCATACTGATCTTTCTGATCTTTTACGTCAAATCCAGGATGTTTAGCTACAACTCTCTTGTCTTTCACTGGAGCAGGTGGAGAATGCTTTAAGGCAGGAGAAATTTATCTACTACTCTCAGGAATACAGGGCAGGCTGACTTTTAGCTCTTCAACTGTGGAAAGACCAGGCTTCTAGAATAGTTCATTGTCTTCATCCTAGTGGTCCTGCTATGGTACCATTGATTACTCCACAGGACATTGCTGATGGCTTCGGTGCTTATTATTCTCAACTTTATACCCCCAATGCTTCATGTATGGATTTTGTTAAACTGGACGCCTTTTTTCAGAAGGTGAAATTGCCTGTTTTAAACCCAGATGAAAAAGCCTTTTTGGACAGATTAATTACTAGGGAGGAGGTTTTATGGGTTATGAAAGGTCTTAAAACTAAAAAGGCAGTGGGCGAGGATGGCTTCCCTGCTGAATTTTATAAAAGTTTTGCGGATAGATTGTTCGGCCTTCTTCACTCTGCTAATTCTCATTGTGTCCAACAACACCAATTTTCTCCTGAATGGAAATCAGTGCTGATTTCTATTCTTCCAAATCCTGGAAAGGACACTGATGTATGTTCTTCTTGCCATCCTATTTCTCTTTTAAATATTGATGTTAAGATTTATACAAATATTTTAGTGATTGAGTTGCAACATATTGCTTGTCTTGTCCATCCTAACCTGACTGGTTTTATAGCAGCTCGACATTCTTATGAGAATGAAAACACAAATTGCACATACCATAATAACGAAAAGCATCATGGGAAGCATATGCAAATCTGAATTAATTAATTTGTACTGGCTCAACCTAAAGCAGAATTGCATGGTGCCAGAAGGCCTCACAATATGATAGACAAAGGCTGAGAACAGCAGACGCAGACACATGTTTTGTCCTTATCTCATTTGGACTCATTAGTGTGCCATATCTGTACCTCAGCCCAGGAAAAGATAGCCAGCCACCCTACAGGGGATCTTATTGGTTTGGGCTGTCCATGACCCAAACCAATAAGATCCCCTGTACGGTGGCTGGTTATCTCTCCTTGGGCTGAGGTACAGATATGGCATACTGATGAGTCCAAATGAGGATTAAACACATGTCGATATCTGCTATTCTCAGCCTTTGCTGATTGTATTGTGAGGCCTTCTGACACCATACAATTCTACTTAAAGTTGAGCCAGTCCAAGTTAATTAATGGGTATTTGCATATGCTTCCCATGATGCTTTGCATTATTGAAGTATGTGCAGTTTGTGTTTTTTTTCTTTAAAATTTGGCTGTATGGCCAATATCCCCTGAGATAACCTTGCCCCACTGCATTTGCTCTGGGGTTCATTTGTTATTCTTATGATAATGGCCAGCGGGTTCTTAATATTATTTCTCAGGTCAAAAATGTTAAGTCTGCTATGATGGCTCTTTCGGTTGATTCCAAAAAAGTCTTTGATAGGCTTAACCGGGGTTATTTATCTCATGTCTTTAAGACCTTTGGTTTTAGTAGTGATTTTATTACCAATTTATTGTCCTTATATGTTGGGTCCTCAGTCAGGGCTTCTGTTAATGCTGTTTTTTTCTGTCCCCATTTTTTCACAACATGGCACCCATCAGGGGTGTCTGTTATCCCCTCTTTTATTTGCTCTTGCTATAGAACCATTGGCATGTATTGTCATGCAACACCCAGATATTCATGGGATTCATACTGGTGCTTTGGTTCATAAGATAGCTCTTTATGCAGATGATATTATGTTTTTGTGGAGGATCCTTTTAGATCTCTCCTGGTCCTCATGAATGTTTTATCTGATTTCGGGGCTATTTCTGTTTTTAAAGTAAACTTGGATAAGATGGTGGCAGTCATATTGAATGGGGCTCTCTGTGTACAGCAGAACTATTTTTCCTTTTCAGTGGACTCACACTGGGTTCTGTTATCTGGGGTTATGGATTTCTACAAATGTGGACCACCTATTTGACAAGAAGCACAAAGTTCTTTTTTCAGAGGTGAAGCAGGACCTGGAGAGATGGATGGTTCTCCTGCCATCACTGGGGACTCATGGAAGTGATTTGCATGAATGTATTGCCGCGGTTTGTATATGTTTTTAGAATGCTGCCTGTTCAACCACCTGACTCCTTTTGGAGACATAATGATATGTTGATTGGAATAACAAGCATCCTCAGATCCAAATATCTATATTATATAGGAGGAAATTGGATGGTGGTTTGACACTTCTGAATCTTAAACTTTATTATTTGGCTGCTCAGGTGGTCCTCATTTTAACATTTTTGAAGTCCACCTGAGATACGGGTTGGCTTGAAGATGAGGAGCACCAATTGCCTTTTGTACTACTTAAAGTTGCCCCCCTTCTTCCTCTAGCTCAACTTCAGCTGGTGAAATTTCATATCCCATGGATGAGGCACACTATATCAGGTTAGGTACATTTACAGTCGCTGCTTGGTGGAGTTGAGAAGATGGGTGTCCTGTCCCCATTTATTGGTAATGGTGATCTCCCCTCAGGGCTGAGGGATCAGGTGTTTCACCTTTGGTATAAAATAGGTTTATATTTAATTGGGGACTTAATGGAAAATTGCATCCTTATGGGTTTTTCCCAGCTTTGTTTGAAATTTGGTTGACGCGTGCTGAACTATTTCATTATTTTCAGGTGTGTCATTTTATATCTTCCCTCTCAGGAGTGCCTGTTTCCTCTTTGGAACCTTCTAGTTTGATTACTTTTCTTCAGTGAGAATGGAGGATGACACTTCAGTCTCTTGCTATATCTGCTTTGCATAGCCTGTTGCAGAATTGCTGTTACTCTTCTCACCCGGTCTGGGACTTGAGGGAATCTGTTTTGTCTCGTCCTCTAGAGACTCGCTGCAAATTAAAAGTTTGGAAGCTAATTCATAAGACCACCATTTCCTTTTACTGGCAGGAACTTCGGTGGAAAGAGTTAACTTTTTTAGAACACCCTCTATTGCTGTACATTATTCTGGAAGGGGGTCTGACTAGTGTTGGAGACAGTGTGGTGGTAGGGGAAACCACTTTCATATTTTTGGGGCTTCTCCCAAACTTTCTGTTTTGAGTCGGTGGCTGTAGCAATTTCATATATTTTTGGTTCTCCTCTGCCACTAATTTTGAAATTTTGTTCTTGTTTTTTCACCTGGGAGGTATCCAATAAAGAGGATCACTTTTTACATGTAATATTTCTGGCTGCTGCTTTTAAAGCCATAACTAGATGCCGGATGTCCGATAGACTACCCAGTTTGTCAAACTGGGTATCCGCAGTTCAAGAGATTCATGTCATGGAGATGTTTGTGAATCTCCTTTGTCATTATGAGACAAACAAACCTTGTTTATTGGCCCGCTGGCTTAAATGGGATGCATTTTTGTATATGACTTTTCTGCCTTAATTTTTTGTTTGATTTAGTGGAACTTGCTCAGACCTTCTTTGGGATTTGGAGTCGAGGCTCTTGGTTTCTTGTGCCATGCACTGTTTTCTGGAGTTTTTTCTTGCCCTGATCTTTGGGGCTTTTATGTTTGGATTTTACTATATTATCTATTCTGAACCTACTATTTTCTATCTGCTGTTGGTAAGTTTTTCTTGTTTGTTGTTAGTTATTTATTTGTAACATTTTAGGAAACTTCAATAAAGTTTGCATTAAAAAAATACTTGTTCATTATCTCAGCTTTTTCAATGTCATCCTCCTCCCACCCTCTCCCTTCTTTAGCCTAACACTACCATTTCTGATCTTCTTCCTCTTGCTAATATAACAGAAGGTCTTGTCTCCCTTCTTAATAGCCTGCACTATTTCTTCCTCCGTTCTTGCTTTAGCCCTCTGATGGCTTTCGCAGCTTCTCTCTGCTTCTCCACATATTTCACTCTATCTTCTTCTTCCTGTGTCTCTTTGTATTTCCTGAATGCCTTACTTTTTGCTCACACTTTCTCTACTACTGACTTAGAGTACCACAGTGGCTGCTTCTTTATTTTGCTTTTGCTAAGCAGTCTGACACACTGACTTGTCACTTCTGCTATGGATCTCTTGAGCCTAACCCACTGTTCTTCTACCCTTCCCCCAGTACCTTCTGCTGCCAGGGCAATTTTGAGCTGTCCCCCATATCTATGAAGTTGTCCTTCTGGAAATCTAGGACCTTGATTTTTGTATGGCTTTCTTCTGCCAACGTGTTGAATCAATCAATCAATCAATCAAAATCTTTATTTATCCAGGTGAGCATCATTGAGCAGAACTCTTACACAAAATGGACCTGGTTAGAACAGGGTCAGGTAACATCCATCATAAAAACATATAAATACATATAAATAAGTATATAAACACAAACACATTGGTGCAGTAATAGGGGAGTCAAATGATAAAGTAAGACAATGCAAGCCATAACAGAAGAGGATTCAAATACAAGGGGGCAGGTCCACCACTGAACCATGCAACTGTATATAAACCATGTTCTCTGTATAGAAGTACCAGTTAGTTCATTCGCCTGGGACAGTCACTAGTACTAGCCATGAAACTGGCTTGAAGAACCACCAACTAATGGCAGATGGGGTACCAGGACGGTTATGTAATATGTAAGCGAAGGATAAACAATGTGAGAAGTGAAGTCCCAAGGATAGGTTGGTAGAACTGATGCAACGGTGGGGGCCTACGGGGAGAGGAAAGGGGAGTTAGGACTTTTATAGTATGATTGCATGTAGATTGTGGATGAGTGCAGTATAGAGTTGTGAAATGAAGGCTGGAGAAAGTGGGAAGATAGACCAGTATCAAAGGGAGGACAGAGGCATCAAGGTGTTACATGAAAGCATGATGACAGACCAGGGCCAAGGAGAGACAAGCACTAGAAATAATTCTTTCATGGTTAAATGGTACAGGTTAGCAAGATGACAATTCATGGTCATGGGAAACAATCTTAACCACACAGTTCTGTGGTCATTGGAACCAAAGGGACTGCCACCTTAACATCCATGATTATGTCCCTGTTTGTCAGCACTAAGTCCAGTGCAGTCATCTCCCTGGTTGGCTCAACCACAAGCTGCTTTAGGTTTGCCCCATCCATGGCAGACGTGAGGTTTCTGCTCCTCGATATACTCACAGTCAGGGTATTCTAATCGGCATCTGGCATGTTGAAGCCACTCATTAATAGTACTTCCTTGGCTATCATATAATGGATGGCCTCCATTAATACTAGATCTATATCCTCCCCTGCATGGCTTTGATCAGGGTGTATCAGGAAAGAAGGACAGTTTGTCATGCCAGTTTTTCAACAGGTTGGCATGATACATGTTTCTGGTGCCTTTTTAGGTGTTACAATTTCATAATTTATGGGTCCTCTCTGCCTGATCATTGTATAGGGACCCTGCAACTTCATAAAACGTTTGTTTTCACAGGAGGGCAATAACATGAAAACCTTATCTCCAATCTGGAAAACTTTATTTTTCAGTCCCTGGTCATACTGAGTCTTTTGTTCTGTTTGTGCATCCACTTTCTTTTTATGGACCAACTCCTCATATTTTACAAGATACTTCTGTAATTGCAGCATATGCTCTGACACATTCATGTCCCCAGCATTATTACCCTCTTCCCAACATTCCTTAATCACATCAAAAAGGGCCCTAAGATTCCTCCCATACAGCAGTGAAAACGGAGAAAAGCCTGTAGAGGCCTTGGGAACCTCCCTGTAGGAGAAAAGTAAAAAGGGCAAGTATCTGTCCCATTCCTTTCCTACCTCCTGCACAGACTTCTTTATCATCCTTTTAAAGTTAAAATGAAACCATCTCAGTGGTGCTGGAGGTTGAGGCACTGGTTGCTACACCTTACATTATGCCAGCAAACTGAGTTCAGGAATGAGTCCAGGCAACCGTGGGGAGAGAGGATTGAGCATCAGGAGGACGGATCTCCTCTCTCAGGGGAAGGGAGACTAGTCATTCTGCTCATTGACTGCCCTCTGGCAGTGGCTGGAGGGCAGCACAGGTCAGAAGGCTTGATCCAATATCTTCACATCAGTAAGAAGGGGGGCAGAGGAAAAATGGAGGAAAAACAAGCCTGGCAGTCTCAATGATGGTCCATTGCTCCCAGGACCATCCCCAGATTCTGGATTGGGTCTATGGGGGAGAAGCGAGCAGCCCTCTTCCTGGCCCTGTCACAGGGGACAAACCTCAGGGGAACTACCAGGGCTCAGAAAAAGCACAGGATCGGTGGGATGGGAGAGAGAGAGAGTCCCTCCATCAGGAAGGTGGAAGCTGCCTGCCAGAGCCCTGGACGTAAAAACCTCTATGGAAACAAAAAGTCTGACCAAAACTTTCAATCAGTCCTTCAGCTTGGGGGTGGTATGGGGAGGTTCAACCTGCTACTACCCCCAAGCAACTAGTATAATTCTTTCAACAAGTGTGCATTAAAATTGGTCCCTTAATCTGTTAGTACTTGTTTTGGGATCACCACCCTGCTGAAAAGTTTGGAGAGCTCCTCTGCTACTTTTGGAGCAGTTACAGTTCTAAGGGGGATAGTCTCTGGATATTTTGTTGCGTAGTCACAAATGACTAAAGTAAATCTTTTCCCCTCTTGAGCTCTTGTCTATAGGACCAACAAAGTCCATCCATATTCTCTCAAATGGGGTTGTTACTGTAGGGATTGGTTGTAAGAGCACCTTACCCTGTTTGCCAACCTGTGCAACTTTCTGGCATTCATTTCAAGTTTTGTAATATGTGACAACCTGGTCATGAACTGTAGGCCAGCAAAACCTTTGCAGCAGTTGGGTCAGGTGCAGTCTCAACCAGCATGATCTGCCAGTGGTATGTCATGGGCTAGGTATGATAGTTGTTTCCTATAGGGTGCAGGGACAACCAACTGCTACACTGTCTCCGCTGTAGTCAGGCGTACACATACCCTGTACAAGGCATTATTCTGTATGACATATTTAGGTGCATTGCCCTCTGTTCCTTTCCTCAACTGATAAAATAAAGGGGTCAATGATATATCGATTTTCTGTGCTCCAATTATGTCATAACCTTGCAAAGTCTTCTCTAGTTGACATTCTTCCTTTTGTTTACACTTCTTAGTGCACTGCATTTTCCTTTTTTTTCTTTCCCTTTTTGTGAGTCTTGTTTTTCCTGGGGGTCCCAGGACTTCATCATCAAAAGGAAAGAGGTCCTATACATTGTCTACTCTTCTGGCCTGTGCCTCTATAGTAACATTGGATACAATAAATCCTCAGCTCCACTCATGCATGCCAATTTGTAAATGCAGGAATGAAAAGAAAACAGTGGCACTGCAGGTATTGTAAAAATGAGAATATTTTAATCAGTGCATAGTATATGCACGTCCGCTCAACAGTACAGACTACAACCTCAACTAGTTTCGCACCAAACGTGCGTCATCAGGAGGATGGTCTACCTTCAATCCACACCCTTAAAAAAGCTAACAATTAAAGTGACAGCACCTCATAACCTTAAATTTATATATACAAGAATATGAAAAACAGTGTTAATATATGTCACCATGAAATAGCAGATAAATAATATACCTAAATAAAATGCAAAACCATATTTGATTTGATCGCTACAAGTCAGGATAACTCAGATTCATATCTAATAAACATTGCATTTAAAACAATGTATTCAATAATGCCCTATTGTATTTGTTTTTCTAACTAGATCAAACCTGGTCCTTTAACCATTAACCTTACCATTAGTCATTATGACCAGGTAATTTCACAGACTTGCTAGCCAAAGTCCAAATATGTTGCATATTTTGGTAGCTTTTAAAAAAATCTCAGGCAAATGTATGTATAGGCATACACACACTGTATAAGCGCCAGCTAGGGGAAAAAGAGAAAAAGATATTTGTAATACCAATGTACGTTATCACAAAAAGATATATAGTATATCCAATGTCATTTTAAACCATTAATACATCCCAAATTAAATTGGTTTAGTACAGATTGCTACTTATCATCTGAACTAGAAATCATTTTTCTTTCTCATATTGATTAAAGGAACAACATCAAATGTTTCATTTAGGCCGGTAACTTCAGGCCTCCAAGAGTATATATCAGTATGCCTCTCTATCAATAGCAGATCATTAATATTTCCACCTCTGGGCCTAATTTAACCCATTCAATTCCACAAAACTTAAAGTTATGTTTCACACTGTCTGCCCTATATTTATAAACATGTTCAGCTAGTGCACTTCTGTCATCATTTTTTCTATACTACCATGTGTTCACCAATTTGCACCTTAAGTTGGCATGTAGTCTTGCTAACATAAAATGCACCACATGTGCATGTTGCCAACTACACCAAGTTCTTAGTAACACAACTGAAAAAGTACCCCATTGTGTATGTTTTACAAGAATTGACAGATGTAAATGCTGTGCCTTTTAAAATAGTGACACAATATTTGCAGTTTCCACATGCATAGGTGCCATTGGGTCTGTATGGTAACCAAGTTTTAACATCCTGTGTCACCTTTTGATTAGGTTGGTAACTATTGGTGACATTGTCCCCAATGTTTTTACCACAATGATATACTGTACTATACATGGCAAAGTACTTCCTACCTCCCTAAGTTTTGGTTCCAAACATAAAAGTGGCCAATGTTTTCTAATAACATCCCCAATAACACCAGACTGTTTACAATATGTAGTAACAAAATGGATTAACTTATCAGTTGGACCTTGTTTAATCCTAGGTTTCATTACCTCCTCACGGTTTTTAATAGAGACATCATCCATGGCATCTTCCACCAATTGCCTCGAGTATCCTCTATCTAAAAATCTGTCACACATGTCTGTGCCCTGTTTCACAAAATCACTATCTAGGCTGCAATTTCTCCGTGCCCTAAGTAATTGGGCTCTGGGAATGTTGTTAATCATAAATCATGGATGACAATGGGATGCATTCAAAAGGGAATTTCTATCAGTATTTTTCCTAAAAGAGAAGTCTGCATGCCATCATCAGCATCTCTTCTAATTTCCAGATCCAAACATGTGACCATATTTTTGTCACTTGTCACACTGAATTTCAGATTAGGATTGCTGGTTTCCAAATATAAGACAAATTCCCTTAACTCACATGCAGCACCCTTCCAGATCAAAAAATTTTTTTCAATAAAACAACACCACAGATCCATCCTTTGGTAAAATGGATTGACCTGTGCATCATAGACCACCATTTTCTCCCAGAGTCCCAAACAGAGGTTAGCATAGTTGGGTGCAAATGTAGCACCCATTGCTGTACCCTTAATCTGGAGAAAATACTCCTCCTGAAACAAAAACAAATTTTTCTCAAGTACATTTTCAGCACAGTTCAAAATAAACCTCTTCTGTTCGTCCAATGTTAAATCCTTACTTAACCAATGATCTAATGCCAATAGTCCCTGTATATGGGGTATGTTTGAATATAGGGACCGTATATCCATTGAGACAAGGAAGGAGTCAGAGTCTAAATGGACTTCCTACAGTATTCCCAATATGTCAGCTGAATCTCTTACGTAAGATCATAATTTAGGCACATTCTGCTTAATATATGTATCAACATATCATGATAACGGTTCTGTCACCGAGCCAATACCTGCCACTATTGGTCTTCCAGGGGGATTCTCCAAATCTTTATGTATTTTAGGCAGTACATAAATTGTTGATCTTACAGGGTGTGCAACCACCATAAAAGAATATTCTTTCTGATCTATCGTTCCCTCAAGGAGGGCTAAATCAAGCATTTGGTCAATATCAGATTTAAACTTATTAGTGGGGTCCCCCCAAAGTTTCTTATAAAAATTGCAATCTGCCAATTGTCTTTTAATTTCAGTGACATATTTCATTGTATCCATAACAACTATGGCACCTCCCTTGTCAGCAGGTTTAATAACCAATAATGGATAGTCCTGTAAAGATTTTATTGCCACCCTTTCATTGTTAGATACATTTACATAGTTAGACCCCTCATTTGTACTAATGGCTTCCACATCACTTAGTACAGCTCTTTCAAAGATTCTAACTAAAGCAGAATAAAGTGGATTAAATGTAGATGGTTGTCTTAAAGGGGAAACACCCCCAAGTATTACTGATGGTACCCCTGTTATGTCCACAGAGTCATCATTTGTATTAATAACAGTATTGTACCCCATATCTGCAGCAAAGAATGTCCTAAGGTTCAATGTTCTGGAAAGACATGTAATATCCAAATAAAAATCAAAATGACTAATATTAGTTGTGGGTACTTAAGTCAGCCCTTTTTGTAACACCTGAGTCTCAATATCAGTTAAGGTTACCTGTGATATGTTCACCACAATATTCTCTGGTACATGAGTAGTTGTTAATGCGCCCTCCGACTGCCTCTTTGATTTCCTCTCCTTTGCCTGGTATTGTTTGCCCCACCTCCACATCCGTTTGGGTACCGGAGATAATGTTGATGGTATGGGTGCTCGAAGTTTCCCTGGTTCTCCTGTATATTAATTCCCAAATTTCTGGGCTCCTGGAACTGTACTTGTTTCTCTCTCCTCCTAGGATGGGAATATCTGGACGTTGTGGCAGTAGAGATGATTGGTCTAGCTGGTAATTCCTCTTGTTCGCCTTCCAGAAATGGATCTTTGGTATTATCAGAGTCACTTGTGCTGGCATAGTTTGAAGATGATGGGGAAATGCCTCTTTTGCACAAGATCAATTTTGGGCACGTAACTGCCCCAGTTATGTCATAACCCTGCAACGTCTTCTCTAGTTGACATTCTTCCTTTTGTTTCCACTTCTTAGTGCACTGCATTTTCCTTTTTCTTCTTTCCCTTTTTGTGAGCCTTGTTTTTCCTGGGGGTCCCAGGACTTCATCATCAAAAGAAAGAGGTCCTATACATTGTCTACTCTTCTGGTCTGTGCCTCTATAGTAACAGTAGTCAATGCACTATGCACCATGCTACTAGCGTTTGGCAGATGGAAACTTGTTTTTAGAGCAAGAAGCAGCTGACTAAAAAGGTAAGAACATTTATTTACTAATAAAACACTTCTATCTCATCAGGAGTCAGTACCTGTCAGGATTAAGCAAACAGAAACTTTATAAGAATTGGGGGGTCTCATTTATGGTAAAAAAAGAAAGTCAGTGTGTTTTTCTGTGGTGGGGAAAGGTGACTATATCAACTTAGTTTGCTAAATAAGGAGGGGAGGAGAGAAGTTAATTGGGGGTGTGGCTTAGGCAGTAGAAAAGAAGGTGTCTCCAATTACAGCTTCCTGCAGCTAGCTTTTGTCAGAAAGGAATCTTGCTTTCAGAGCAAGAAGCAGCTGACTAAAGAAGCTAGAACTTTTCTTATTAATGGACCACTTCTATCTCATCAGGAGTCAATGTTGGTTGGGATTAAGCAAACCAATACTTTATTAGAAGTAGCGCGGTCACATTTGGGGTAAAAAAAAATAAAGAAAGTCAATTGTTTTTCTGTGTCGGGGAAAGGGGTCTGTATGCATTAGTTTGCTAAATCAGGAGGGGAAGAGAGAAGCTAATTAGAGTGTGGCTTAGGCAGTAGAAAAACAGGTGTCTCCAATTACAGCTTCCTGCTGGTAGCGTTTGGCAGAAAGGAATCTTTCTTTCAGAGCAAGAAGCAGCTGACTAAAAAGCTAGAACTTTTGTTACTAATAGAACACTTTTATCTCATTGGGCGTCAGTGCATGTTGGGATGAAGCAAACAGATACATTATTAGAAGTAGGGGGGTCTCATTTAGGTTAAAAAAAGAAAGTCTGTGTATTTTTCTGTCTCACTTTTTCTGACTTCTCCTTTATTGACCCCCCCACTTCTATCATTTTGCCAAGGCTTTCCAATCACAAATGTTTTCACCATCCCTCATGTGTGTCATGTGTTCCAAGATGGCTGCTGCACACTGTACCTGTTGAGGAGGAGTAGGTAGAGCAGGAACTCTAAATTGCTGTTGGAAAGGTTTGGAAAAAGTATGCCACCGTTGCCGCAACAATTTCCATTTTAGAGTGCTTACTGGACTTTCTTGTGTGGTCTTCTTGGTCTCCCCCGGTCTCTCCCTTTTGTTTTTCAGCCTTTGGTCTCAGCGAGTCCTTGATGGTGGAGAAGTGTCACAGCAGGCACTGAGAATAAAGTCCTGTGGGTAGATTGGAAGGAGAAGTGCATGGCAGAGTGTACAGGAAGAAAGATATGTATGTTCCAACAGTCAAAAAGAAGAGAACCCGGAAAAAGTGAAATTTTGGACTGAGGTTCATGGAGGTCTGTGGACTTGTGGATTTATGGAGTGGCATAGCAGTGGAGCTGAGGAGTTGAGGAGCTAAAGAGCAGAGGAGCTATGCATTCGTGGAGCTGTGAAGCTGTGGAGCTGTGGTGCTGGTGTGCTGGAGCACTGGTGTGTCTGAGCAGTTGAGTGTTTTGGAAGTATTTTGGAGATTGAAAAAAATAACAAAAAGATTGGTAAAAGCTGAGTAGCGTAGCTTAATAGGCAAAGTGTGGAAAGCCGAAAACCAAAACACCGAAAAACTGAAAAACTGAATAGCTCTAAAACTAAAGCTAAAGCCAAAGTGCTTGTTGGAGTTGAAGAGGCATTTTTGCAGTATTTCAATGGTGTTTTAAAATACTGCGTCGAATATTGTGTAATATACTTTAAATATAAGTCTGACAATAGTGTTAATTAGATTAGTGAGGTTCCAGGTTAGAACTACA
Source organism: Neoceratodus forsteri (assembly GCA_016271365.2). Lineage (NCBI taxonomy): Eukaryota > Metazoa > Chordata > Ceratodontiformes > Ceratodontidae > Neoceratodus > Neoceratodus forsteri. The sequence goes on from CM057453.1 coordinate 1,036,117,206, forward strand.
ATCTGATTGGTGGTACATTATATGTCACTATAATGTCCTGGTACCTAGATAGGCAATATACACCCTATGTGTGCTAAACATGCACCTATATGCAACCTACATGCACTACATAACACGTTGATGTGGCTAGCAATTTAAATCAAAACCACGGTTGTAGCTGGTTGATAGCGGATTTAGTGCGCAGGCTTGGCATTCTCTTGGTTGTTAAAATAAGAGTGTGTGGCAATGAACTGGGAATTGGGAATCAGTAAAGTTTGACTCCTTTCACTTCAACTGGTACCTGAAATATGTCGAGAGCACTTTCCGCTTGTGACAGAATTTAAAGATATTAAAGAAAGCTAAGTGTTACGACTCTCTTTACAACTAGAAAGTGGTAGGAGGTGGAAAATATTGTGATAACACCTTAATCACCATGAAACAATTACCAAACAACAGCTTGGAAGGTAATTAAAAGCTTAGAAGTCTGTTCTCTTGTCTTCTTGTACCTTTATTTTTTTGTTTGGCTTCTTTGGCTTTTTTTATTAAATACTTTTTAAATACTCTTTTTAAATTTATGCTAATCTACTTATAGATATTGTCAGAGTCCAAACTCAACCAGAATAGGAGTAATAAAATCACAAGTGGGAGAATATCTGGCCAATGGCCCAAGTACTTTTCAGGTAATGGGGACACAGGTATATTTTAAGAGAATTTAATGGAAAGGCTCCTGTTATAAATTTTAAGCCAAAAATAAGAGACAGTAAATAATTTTTCATTTTTTTTTATTTTTATTTTAAATCACAGTGCTGCTGGGACAAGGTTGGAACATAAAGGAAAAAAGAATTACAAAAGTAGAATATATAATCCAAGAAGAAACACAGGAAGAAATAAAGTGAACCCACAGTAACAACTAAAGAAAAAACTAAAAAGACCAAAGAATACATTTATAATTGGAAAAGGGTTAACTGGTTCTTATATTTAGGAACTAGGAATTGGTCTGACATAGCTGGTACAGTAGGATATTTTAAGGGAATTGTGTAAAAGAGAAATGGGTATTTGAAAGTGTAAAGCCTGAATGTTTGATTGTTGGAAGTAATAAAGAGGTTTCTAACGAGGGAATTCTAGATTATTATTATTCCTAGGATCGCTAGTTGGTGAATCATTTATTCTTTGTATAAACCATTTTTAGAGTATAGTGTATACTGCAAGTGTTGTATTCTTTTTTTCTGCACCTTAGATGGTATAGAATATAAAGAAAGTAAACAATGATGTCCAGGTTGTCGAAATAAAGAATAAATGCTAATCATATATGTAATAAAAACCAGAAAAAGAAACTAAAGAAAGTTTGGGAGGAAAATTAAAGAGAACAGAGAGGAAAATTAATAGCTATATTTTAGCCCCAGGAAGTCAAATAAATCTTGTGTGGAAAAAGGAAACCTGAGGAATTCAAGGTTCAGTCCTTCCTCCTATAAGTTCATTCCCTATAAAAATGGAAAAATTAAAATATCAGCAATTAAGTATGAATGAACATCCATTAAAGAGATCTACAAGGATACTTGAAACAGAATGGAGGAACGATTTCACAAGGAGAAGAGCTAGAACAGAAAGAACAAAAGGATCAACAGAATCAGATAAAAGTGGGGAAGTATAATAAACAACAGTCTGAGGTATATATAAGAAAGGAAAGAAAGCAGCAAAATTAAAATGTAGATTTGGAGCAAGGAAATGTTAAAAGTAATGTTAGAGATGTTTCACATCAGTGTCCCAGTGCTTCATATCTGTGTGATTTTTATGCTTTTCTTACCCCACATGTGCAGAGACTTAAATTAGACCCTCTTTCTAGATTTCCACCAGATATCTCACACTTAATTCAGAATAGAACAGGAAAAAATCTAGAAGGTGCATATGGGGGTTCAGGGATGAATAAGGAAAGGAATAGAATAAATGAAAGTGAATTGAGAGATTCATCTCTACTGGAAATTCTAAAAGAAATAAAGTATGGGATACTTTTAAACAATGAACTGCTGATCAGTTTTACAACAATGGTCAGCAGAAAATTGATAAAGAATGTAGAAGGAGAAAAGGATACTATTTTGGAAGAGACAAAATTTAAAGAACATGGGAAAAGGGATAGAAAGGAACATAATCAAAAGAAAAACATAGAGACTACAATGATAGAAATAGGCAACAAAGAAAAATGGGAGACAGAGAAATTATTGCAGAATATATAGGGAAATAAATCAACTAGAAACAGTAAAAACCTAGGAAAAAGACACAGAGGAAAGAAGGGAGGAGATGGACAGGAGCAGAGTAAGCAAGGAAGGAAAAAGAAATGAGAAAGTGGAAATGAGGAATATAGAGAGTATGAGGAAGAAGGTATGACAAAGAGACATAAGGAAGTGAATGAATATAAAGATAAAAGACAAAATTCTAGTAAAGAAGAAAGAACGATTGAAAAGACTGAAGACACATTGGGCCAGATATTCCAAGCTTGATCCAGGGCTAAATTAGCATTGCCCAGTGGGCAAACTTAGCCTGGAGCACAAAGCAAGCTATATCCAAAGGGTATAGCCCAGGACAAACAGCCTCTGAACATAGCAAGGAAATGAAGATGGGCAAACTGGGCTGGGAGTGCAGGGCTAAGTTAGCCCTGGAATAGGACAGCACTGAATATAGCAACAAGGAAGTGCAAACCACAAAAGCAACACAGAGCACAGTGATGAGAAGGACTGAAGAAAGTCAGTAGAGGTGGAATATGTGGCAAAAGTGTGTGCCTGCAAAAGAGTGGCAGCAGTAGAGCTGCAGGCAGCAGTGCATGTGCATGTACAGTCAACAGAAATTTAAAATGATGCCACAACAGTTGTGCGGTGCTCAGCCATTTTCGCAGGTCTAGTGCAGTGCTAAGCTTTTGCCTGGCACTAACACATTTGCCCAGGGCTAAAATCTGCCATATTCAAAAGTGACATGCAAATGAGTCTAATTATCCAGTCAGTGGGCAAACAGCCACATTTACATCTCATTATGCCCTGATTTGCATGCAGTTTGCCCAGCATTACTGCAGGGCCCCACAGCTTCATCTGTTGGTCAGTCTGGAAGTTCAGGAGACAGCAGGGTCTGCTGAAGCTCCACCTGTAGGTCAGTCAAGAACAGCATGGTAGGAGCTGCAGGCTGCAGATGTTTAGAACTGCATGGTGTATACTGTGCTCCAGGGGACTGTAGTTCACAGGCACTGGTGGTGGTGCTGGCTACAATAGTCCAACTGTAGGTCATACCATACAGTGGCATGGGAACCAGTGGGGTGTGAGACACAGCACTGCCTTTGGCATGGTGGGCAGCATTGCTTGCAGCACCATTGACAGCCCCATCATGCTGGTGTGTACTGGCAGTGGACTGTACCATATTGCTGTTGTGTGACTCACAGATGCTGCACAACAGGCATGGGATGCCCACAGTGATATATCCAGTGCTGGGCAGGCATATCAGAAGGCAGCTGCACCATATGAAGCAGTATACAGAACATACACCGCACCATTGACAGTGCATTAGATGGTGGTTGGGGACTGCCTGTCCCACCTACTCTGCCCAGTCTCTACCTACTGGAGCAGCTGCCAAGTCCAGTTTCCTTCCACCCTACAGCCTCCAACCATACCTCCGCAGTGCATCATGCCTGCCCCATACTGTCCTGCAGGCCCCCTCAGCCTGTGATCCCATGACCACCCTGCTGTGTTGCCTACATATTGGCTTGGGCTGCACAAAGCTGCACTAACAGTGCACAAGCAGTGCAATGCATTTGCCTCGAGTTAAGACCACCTTTTCCCATGCGGTATTTTCCACCACGCAATGTGCCATGCTAAGCCGCACAATGGCACCTAGCATGGTGCTATGCATTGAATATCACAGGGCACTGGCCAACCCCCTCTGTTTATGCTTTGCATACAGTATTGGTTTGCCCAGCACTAATGCAGATTGCATGTGCTAAGGGCCCTTTTGAATATAATCCGGTGCTAGCCTGGAGCAGACAGTTTGCACACGGTGCTAAGTTTTGAATATATGGCCCTTTAAGTGCAGAAAAAAGGGAGGGAGAGAGAGAGAGAGAGAAACAGATGGAGAAAGGAGAAAGATTACCCACAATTCTTCGTAAAGCTATACCATGAGCAAAAAATGAAAATCATGTAACTTTAAAATTAGTTGTATACAATGTATGCAAAGGTATCTTGGGAAAAAAGATTTTCATGGAATGGCATAAATTCCTACCTGCAGATGGAGGTAAAGAAAAAGGTTGGATCTGTGTGGTGGTAAAATGTAGCAATGTTAGGAAACAGCTACTGGATGCAAAAGAACAGGCGGCAGGGTCATCATTTACTGCCTGGCATGGCTGGGACTGGTGGCAGATGACAACACCATTGTCATGCCATCAGTGAGCAGCATGTTTCCTCTATTTCTGGCTTTATCTAGGTGTCATATTTATTTGTTATGGTCACGCAAGGCCGCGCAAAAGCTGAGCAAACACTGCGCATAGCCAAAATGTTGAGCAAAGCTGATTGCCCAGGGTTAAGACTACCTTTTCCTGGACAGTAATGTGCGCTGTGCTAAGTGGCATGCTAAGTCAAGCAAAACCACTCTGCACAGTGCTAGTCGCTGAATATAGCATTGTGCCTGTATTCGTGCACATGCACCCTCAGTTTGCCCCTTGCATACATTATGATTTTGCCCAGCATTAATGCAGTTTGTGTGCACTATTTGGCCTTTTGAATATAGCAAACCTGCACCAATCCCACGCTAAACCTGTGCAAATGGTTTGTGCCCAGTGAAAAGTTTTGAATATCTGACCCCCAGTAACCAGGTGTCATGATTATTGCTGCAGGGGATTATAATTTAAGGTTAGGGGAGGAACAAGAAGATAAGGGAAACAACTGGAATTTGGATGATATTTTTGACATACCTATTAGGAAATCATGTGACAAAAAGAAAAGTAGAGCTGGTAATAGATTTTTAACTGAACTATGCAAATTGAATACACAGATTGTGAATGGGAGAGGAAGTGGGGACAAAACTGGTTTATGTACCTTTTTTTCACAAAAATGGTATCAGCTTATTGGATTATATAATTGTGGATGTATATTCCTAATAAAAGATTTGTAGTTTGAAAATTATTGAATATTGGGACAGTGATCATAGGCCATTATGGGTGTCCTTGGAATGTCTAATTAAAATTGTTAAGGAAGGTGGGAATAGAAGAAGGTGGAAAGATCAGAATATGGAAGTAAAGAAAAGTAAAAGAATATAATGAAACAATGTAAATAAGGAACAATTAAAGGATATCTAAATTCACCAGAAATAGATGGATTAAAAAATTGTTGTATGATAACATTACAGGCAAAATTAGATCCAGGTTTAAAACAAGATCAGAACGAAAATCTATTTTTGGAATATTTGGCATTAGATGAAACAATACATAGAGAATTGGAGAAACAGCAAAAAAAAAAAGAAGGTGAAACCAGAAGAGCGTTTTTTCGGTGCTAAATAGCATGATGGAGAGTGCATGAAATTGAAAAAAATTAATAAATCAAATCGGTAGGAGAATAGTAAAAACTAACAATGTAGAAGACCGAAAAGTATAGATTAAAACTAAAAAGGATAAATATAATTATGAGCTATGGAGCAAATTGCAAATAGCTATACAAGGAAAAAAATGGCAGTGACTTTTTGAGATTAGTGCCATTTGGTATGGATGATATAAGATATAATGTAACAGCAGTTATTCCCCCAGAAAAATGGATAGAGTATTTTATGACTGTTTTTAGTAGTAGACAGCATACCTACAAACAAGAAACAGGTATATAGATAGACAATATTGAAAACTCAAACTGGATGAAGTTTACAAAAGAGGAGATAGTGTTGGAAATACAAAAACAGAAAAAGAATAAAGCCCAGGTATAGATAAAATTGGGGCAGAGTTATATCAAATAGCTGCAGAATGGAGGGCTGAAATATTATTAAAATTATGTAAGAACATATTAAAGTTGAAGATAATACATGAGAGCTGGAATATAGTTGTAATTCTGCCCCTTTTTAAGAACAGGGAAAAGACATTGCCAGAAATCTACAGACCAATAACATTATTGAATATCAATAAAAAAATATTTACTAGACTTATTTTGAACAGGATAGATTACTGCATGGAAAATAATGATATCCTCTCCTGGATTCAAACAGCTTTTTTGTAGAAACAGGTCCACAGTGGACCAGATGTTCACTCTTAGATATATCTTGGATAAATATGTTTGCTCACAGAAGGGAAAGATTTACACTGCTTTTATTGACATCAAGTCAGCATTTGATTTTGTTCATAGAATAACTTTGTGGGAAATCCTAAAAGATTTGGGTATGGATCAAAAATGATTTAATATTATTAAGATATTACATCAAGAAAATAAACTTGTCATAAGGTATAACAAGGAAGGTGATATGAGTGAAGCAATAAAGGTTAGTTGTGGGCTGAAATGAGGGTGTATTTTGGCACCAACCTTATTCAATTTATATACAGTACAACCTCGATTATCTGAACCCCCCGATTATCCAGATCTCCCTATTATCTGAACTCTGACATTGTCCCCCAGCTCTTATTTGCCTAATGACAAAATTGTGAGAGACTTAGAGGAGGTGGATACCTTTGCACCAAAAATAGAGGAAACTAGAGTGCAAATATTGTTAAACATAGAAAAGCAATTACTAGATTAAGACTAGGGGAATTTGACAGGTGGCGAAGAGAAGTATAGATGTTTTAATCAGGTAGACTCCTGTGTATGTTGCAATAATGCTGCAGTGTCCAGCACTCACTTAGTTTTTGAGTGTGAAGTGATTAGTGATATAAGGAGATTATACATTGAGCAATCCTTTCAAAATCATGTAGGCATGAATAAAGATGTGCAAATAAATGAGGTTTTAAACTGTAATAAATTAAGTAAGATATTTGCATTACTGAATTTCACACATAGAGTAGCAAAAAAAATGCAGTGGAGTATTTATCTAAGATAATTATCTCTATGGACTTGATAATTATCCATACTTAAAATCTGTTGGATTTAAGTTATTGAAGGTGACATATATAAATATTATGAGAAGCAGAGAATGTTAAAAGCTCACTTTGTGAATTTAAAATTTTGTATGTAACAAAAGATATTTTTATACATATTTGGAAATAAACTTTACTTTACCTTACCTGTGTTGGGTAAAGGAGACTGTATCAACATAATTTGCTAAATCAGGAGGGGAGGAGAGAAGTTAATTGGGTTGTGGCTTAGGCAGTAGAAAAGCAGGTGTCTCCAACTACAGCTTCCTGCTGCTACCTTTCGTCAGAAAGGAATCTTGTTTTCTGAGCAAGAAGGAGCTGACTAAAAAAGCTAGATTTTCTTACTAATATAACCCTTCTATCTCATCTGGAGTGACTGCCTGTTGGGATTAAGCAATCAGATACTTCATTAGAAGTAGGGATGTCTCAATTAGGGTAAAAAAAAGAAAGTGTGCTTTTTTCTGTGTTGAGGAAAGTGGACTGTATCAACTTAATTTGTTAAACCAGGAGTGGGAGAGAAGTTAATTGGGTGTGTAGCTTAGGCAGTAGAAAAGCAGGTGTCTTCAATTACAGCTTCCTGCTGCTAGCTTTTGGCAAAAGGGAATCTTGCTTTCAGAGCACAAAGCAGCTGACTAAAAAAGCTAAAACTTTCCTTATTAACAGACCACTTCTATCTCTTCAGGAGTTGGTGTGTGTTGGGATTAAGCAAGCAGATATTTTATTAGAATTAGAGATGTCTAATTAAGGTTAAAAAAAGAAAGTTGGTGTGTTTTTCTGTGATGGGGAAAGGTAACTGTAGCAACTTAGTTTGCTAAATAAGGAGTGGGAGGGAAGTTATTTGGGATTGTGGCTTTGGCAGAAGAAACGCAGATGTCTTCAATTACAGCTTCCTGCAGCTAACTTTTAGCAGAAAGGAATCTTGCTTTTAGAGCAAGAAACAGCTGACTGTTGGGATTAAGCAAACATATACTTTATTAGAAGTAGCGGGGTCACATTTAGAGTAAAAAAAAGAAAGCCATTGTGTGTTTCAGGTGTTGGGGAAAGGGGACTGTATCAAATTAGTTTGCTAAATCAGGAGGAGAGGAGAAAAATTAACTGGGAGTGTGGCTTAGGCAGTAGAAAAGCAGGTGTCTCTAATTACAACTTTCTGGTGGTAGCTTTTGGAAGAAAGGAATATTGCTTCGAGAGCAAGAAGCAACTGACTTAAAAAAGCTAGAATTGTTCTTAATAATAGAACACATCTATCTCATTAGGAGTCAGTGCCTGTTGGGATTAAGCAAATATATACTTTATTAGAAGGAGGAGGTCTCATTTAGGGTAAAAAAGAAAGTCAGTGTGTTTTTCTGTGTTAGGGAACAGGGACTGTATAAACGTAGATTGCTAAATCAGGAGGGAAGGAGAGAAGTTAATTAGGGGTGTGGCTAAGGCAGCAGAAATGCCAGTGTCTGCATTTACAACTTCCTGCTGCTATTTTTTGAAAGAAAGGAATTTTGTTTTCAGAACAAGAAGCTGCTGACTAAAAAAACTAGAACTTTTTTCTAATAAAACACTTCTATCTCATCAGGAGTCAGTGTTTGTTGGGATTAGGCAATCAGATTCTTCATTCGAAGTATGGATGTCACATTTAGGATAAAAAAAGAAAGCCAGTATGTTGTTGTCTGTGTTGGGGAGTTTGGAAAATCAGGAGGGGATAAGATAAGTTAATTGGGGAGTGGCTGAAGCAGTAGAAAAGCAGGTGTCTTCAATTATAGATTCCAGCTGCTGGCTTTTGGCAGAACTTAATCTTGCTTTCAAAGCAAGAAGCTGCTGTCTAAAAAAGCTAGAATGTTTCTTACTAATAGAACACTTCTATCTTATCAGGAGTCAGTGCTTGTTGGGATTAAGCAAACAGATATTTTATTCGAAGTAAGGGGGTCTCATTTAGGTTAAAAAAAGAAAGTCAGTTTATTTTTCTTTGGTGGGGAAAGGTGACTGTATCAATTTAATTTACTAAATAAGGAGGGGAAGAGAGAAGTTAATTGGGAGTTTGGTTTATGCTGTAGGGCAGAAGGTGTCTGCAATTGCAGCTTCCTGCAGCTACCTTTTGTCACATAGAAATCTTGTTTTCAGAGCATGAAGCAGCTGGCTAAAAAAGCAAGAACTTTTGTTACTAATAGAACATTTTATCTCATCAGTAGTCAGTGGCTGATGGGATTAAGCAAACTGAAACTTTATTACAAGTAGGGGTGGCTCATGTAGGGTAAAAAAAGAAAATCAGTATATTAGTTTCTGTGTTGGGAAAAGGGGACTGTATCAACTTAGTTTACTAAATTTGGAGGAGAGGAGAGAAATTAATTGGGGGTATGGCTTTGGTAGTCAAAAAGATGGTCTGCAATTACAGCTTCCTGCTGCCAGCTTGTGGCAGAAATGAATCTTGTTTTCAGAGCAAGAAGTAGCTGACCGAAGAAGCTAGAAATTTTCTTTCTAATAGAACACTTCTGTCTTAGCAGGAGTCAGTTCCTTTTGGGATTTAGCAAACAGACACTTTATTAGAAGTGGTGGTCTCATTCAGGGAAAAAAAAGAATGTGAGCGTGTTTTTCTCTGTTCTGGAAAGGGGACTGTATCTACTAAGTTTGCTAAATCAGATGGGGAGGAGAGTAATTAATTTTGGGTGTGGCTTAGGCATGAAAAGCAGGTGTATCCAATTACAGCTTCCTGCAGCTAATTCTTGGCAGACATGAATCTTGCTTTCAGAGCAGAAGCATCTGACTAAAAAAGATATAACTTTTTACACATAGAACACTTCTATCTCATTAGGAGTCAGTGCCTGTTGAGATTAAGCAAACATGTACTTTATTAGAAGTAGGGAGGTCTCATTTAGTAAAACCAAAAGGAAAGTCAATATGTTTTTCCCTGTTGGGGAAGGGGACTGCATCAACTTAGCTTACTAAATCAGGAGGGGAGGAGAGGAGAGAAGTTAAATAATGATGTGGTTTTTGGCAGTAGAAAAGCAGGTGTCTCCAATTGCAGCTTCCTGCTGCCAGCTTCTGGCAGAATAGAATCTTGCTTCCAGAAGAAGAAGGAGCTGACTAAAAAAGCTAGAACCTTTCTTACTAATAGAACACTTCTAGCTCATCAGGAGTCAGTGCCTGTTGGGATTAAACAAACATATGCTTTATTAGAAGTGTGGGGATGTCATTTAGGGTCAGAAAACAAATGAGTGTGTTTTTCTGTGTTGGGGAAAGGGGACTGTATCAACTTAGTTTGCTAAATCAGGAGGGGAGGAGAGAAGTTAATTGGGGGTGTGACTTAGGCAGTAGAAAAGCAAGTGTTTGCATTTAGAGCTTCCTTGTGCTAGCTTTTGGCTGAATGGAATCTTGCTTTCAGAGCAAGAACCAGGTGACTAAAAAAGCTAGGACTTTTCCAACTGATAAAACACTTCTGTCTCATCAGGTGTCACTGCCTGTTGGGATTAAGCAAAAAGATACTTTATTATTTTATTTATTTTATTTAGCTTTTGTTGACCGGGTAAGTGCACTAGACAAATCCTGCCTATTTTCAGGCATGACCCGGGGGTGGGGGATACAGATGAATGCCAACTGACCTTGAACCAGATTAAGCTGCTGGTGGTATTTTTAGTGAATGAGGGAAATTTGGCCAGGACACCGGGAAATTCCCCTACTCTTTTCGATAAGTGCCATGGGATCTTTAACATCTACCTGAACTACCACCAATCCAGGCAGATGGAACCTTGGTTTAATGTCTCATCTGAAAGACTGCACCTCAGAAGTGCAGCACCCCTCTCATGCTGCACTACAGTGTCAGTACTGGGATATTAACCCAAGTGCCAGATGTGGGAACTGAACCCACAGCCCTCTGATCTCCTGGCCTCAGAGGTGAGTGTGCTACCTACTGAGCCACTGACACTAGAAGTAGGGTGATTTCATTTAGGGGAAAAATAAAAAAATTCAGTGTGTTTTTCCATGTTATGTAAAGGGGACTATATCGACCTAGCTTGCTAAATCAGAATGATAGGAGAGAAGTTAATTGGGCATGTGGCTTATGCGGTAGAATTCCAGGTGTCTCCAATTACAGCTTCCTGCTGCTAGCTTTCGGCAGAAAGGAATATTGCTTTCAGAGGAAGAAACAGCCTGGTAAAATAGCTAAAAGGTTTCTTAGTAATTGGACACATCTATCTCACCAGGAGTCAGTGCCTATTGGGATTAAGCAAACATATACTTTATTAGAAGAGGGGGGTCTTATTTAGGGGAAAAATAAAGTCAGTGTGTTTTTTTTTGTGTTGGGAAAGGACTGTATCAACATAGTTTGCTAAATCAGGAGGAGAGGAGAGAAGTTAACTGGAGGTATGGCTAAGGCAGTAGAAAAGCAGTTGTCTCCAGTTACTGCTTCCTGCTGCTAGCTTTTGGCAGAAAGTAATGTTGCTTATAGTGCAAGAGACAGCTAGGTAAAGGTGACTCTATCAACATTCTGTAGTTTGCTAAGTCATGTGGGGAGGAGAGAAGTTAATTGGGGTGTGGCTTAGGCAGTAGAAAAGAAGATGTCTCCAATTTCAGCTTCCTGCTGCTAGCTTTTGGCAGTAGGGAATCTTGCTTTCAGAGCATGAAGCAGCAGTCTAAAAAAGCTGGAACTTTTCTTACTAATAGAACAATTCTATCTCATCAGGAGTCAGTGCCTGTTGGGATTAGCAAAGAGATACTTTATTAGCAGTAGGGGGTCTCATTTAGGTTAAAAAAAGAAAGTCAGTGTGTTTTTCTGTGTTAGGGAACGGGGACTGTATCAACTTAGTTTGCTAAATAATGAGAGGGAGGGAATTTAATTAGGGGTGTGTCTTATATAGTAGAAAAGCATTTGTCTTCAATTACAGCTTTCTGCTGCTAGCTTTTGGCAGAAAGGAATCTTGCTTTCAGAGGATGAAGCAGCTGGCTTAAAAAGCTAGAACTTTTCTTACTAATCGACCACTTCTATCTCATCAGGAGTCAGTGCCTGTTGGGATTAAGCAAACATGTACTTTATTAGAAGTAGAGAGATCTCATTAAGGGTGAAAAAAAGGAAGTCAGTGTGTTTTTCTGTGATGGGGAAAATTAACTGTATCAACTTAGTTTGCTAAATAAGGAGTGGGAGGGAGGTTAATTGGAGGTATTGCTTAGGCAGTAGAAAAGCAGATGTCTCCAATTACAGCTTCATGCAGCAGAAAGGAATCTTGCTTTCAGAGAAAGAAGACTTGACTGTTGGGAATAAGCAAACCAATACTTTATTAGAAGTAGTGGGTTCACTTTTAGGTTAAAAAAAGAAAGTATTTTTTTCTGTTTTGGGGAAAGGGGCCTGTATCAGCTCAATTTCCTAAATTAGGAGTGGAGGAGAGAAGTTAATTGGTGTTGTGGCTTAGGCAGTAGACAAGCAGGTGTCTACAATTACAGCTTCCTGTTGCTAACTTTCTGCAGACAGGAATCTTAGTTTCAGAGCAAGAAGCAGCTGACTAAATAAGCTAAACGTTGTCTTGCTAATAGAACACTTCTATCTCATCAGCAGTGAGCACCTGTTTGGATTAAGCAAACAGAAAGTTTATAAGAAGTAGGAGACTCTCATGTAGGGTAAAAAACTAAGAAAGTCAAAGTTTTTCTGGGTTGGGTAAAGGGGGCTGTGCCAACTTGCACTGCTAAATCAGGAGGGGAGGGAGAAGTTTATTGAGGGTGGGGCTTAGACAGTAGAAAAGAAAGTGTCTCCAATTACAGCTTCCTGTTGCTAACTTTTTTTCAGAAAGGATTCTTGCTTTCTGACCAAGAAGCAGCTGAAGAAAAATGCTAGAACTTTTCTTACTGAAAGAACGATTATATCTCATCAGGAGTCAGTGTCTGTTGGGATTAAACAAACAGATACTTTATTAAAAGTAGGTGGGGTCTCATTTGTTGTAAAAAAAGAAAGCATGTTTTTCTGTGTTGGGGAAGGGGACTGTAGCCACTTAGTTTGCTAAATCAGGAGGGAGGAGAGAAGTTAATTGGGAGAGTGGCTTAGGCAGTAGACAAGCAGGTGTCTCCAATTACAGCTTCCTGTTGCGGACTTTTCACAGAAATGAATCTTGCTTTCAGACTAAGATGTAGCTGACTAAAAAAGCTAGAATTTTCTAACCAATAGAACAGTTCTATCTCACCAGGAGTCAGTGCCTGTTAAGATTCAGTAAACAGATACTTTATTAGAAGTAGGGGGTGTCATATAGGGTAAATAAACATAGAAGCATAGAAACATAGAGGTTGACGGCAGATAAGGACCACAAGGCCCATCCAGTCTGCCCATTTTTTCTACCTTATGAATGTGCCACACACCTTTACACTGTCAATGACCTATCTATCCATATTTATCTGTATTGCTCCATATGCCTATCCCATGCCTGTCTGAAGCCCTGCACTGTATTCATATCCACCACTTCCTGAGGTAGGCTGTCCCATGCATCCACCACTCTTTCTGTGAAAAAGAATTTCCTCACATTCCCCCTTAATCGGCCTCCCTCTATTCTCATGCTGTGTCCTTTTGTCCTGCTGTTTTTCTTATATGTAAACATGTTAGACTCTTTCACCTTGTTAATGCCCTTAAGGTGTTTGAATGTTTCGATCATATCGCCTCTCTCCCTCCTGTGCTCAAGAGTATACATATTGAGCTCCATTAATCTGTCCTCATATGTCTTTTGATGCAGTCCCTGCACCATTTTGGTTGCCCTTCTCTGGACTGCCTCAATTTGGTTAATGTCCTTGTGAAGGTATGGCCTCCAGTACTGCATGCAGTACTCCAGATGGGGCCTAACCAGTGTCTTGTAAAGAGGGATTATTACCTCCCTCTTATGACTTGTGATACCCCTACTACTACACCCTAATATCCCCCTAGCCTTTCCTACTGCTTTAGAGGTCTGCTTGGATGATTTCAGGTCATCGGTGATGATGATGACCAAGTCTCTTTCTTCCTTTGTGACTGCCAGCAACTCCCCTCCCAGCCTATAGGTGGCCTCAGGGTTTCTCTTCCCTATGTGCATGATCTTGCACTTCTTTGCATTAAATGCCAGTTGTCACTCTTCCGACCATATTGCTAGTTTATCCAGATCTCTTCTCATTCTGCCCACCCCATCAGGATCATCTACTCTGTTGCAGATCTTGATGTCATCTACAAACAGACAAGCCTTACCCTCTAGTACATCTGCAACATCACTAATGAAGATATTGAAGAGGACTTGCCCCAGGACTGATCCCTGAGGTACCCCACTTGTGTCTTGCATCTCTTCTGACTGTATACCATTTACCATCACTCTCTGCTTTCTCTCCGTCAACCAGTTTGCCACCCAGTTGACCAACTTCTCACCCACTCTGAGCCTACCCAGCTTATTTATCAATCTTCTATGTGGAACAGTGTTGAAAGCTTTGCTGAAGTCAAGGTAGGTGACATCAACTGCTCCCCCTTGGTCCACCACTCTGGTAACCCAGTCAAAGAAATCTATGAGATTATTTTGACAGGATCTTCCTTTTGTAAACCCATGCTGTCTTGGATCCTGTGCCCCTATGGATTCCATGTGTTGCACTATCCTTTCCTTAAAGAATGCCTCCATAATCTTGCACACTACTGAGGTAAGACTGACTGGGCTGTAATTGCCTGCCTCCTCCCTGCTACCACTCTTGTGGAACGGGATCACATGAGCCCTTCTCCAGTCTTCTGGGACTGCTCCTGTGCTCAAAGACTCACTAAAAAGTTCTGCTTATGGCTCTGCTAGTTCCACCCTTCACTCTTTAAGTACCCTGGGATGTATGCCATCAGGTCCCATTGCCTTGTCCACCCTGAGCTTAGCGAGCTCTTGTAGGAGCCTTTATTTTGTCAAGGGAGTAGTGCTCACCTCACTCCCCCGTGTCCATGGTGTGGAGATGTGGGCCCTGCCCTACCTTCTCTTCAGTAAATACTGAGCAAAAGTATCTATTTAGGATAGATGCTTTTACAGGGTCCTCCTCCTCCTCCTCACATGCCCCCTTTTCTCCTTTGAGCTTAGCAATACCCCCTCTGGACTTTCTCCTTTCAGTAATGTATCTATAGAAAGTCTTGTCACCTTCTTTTACTGTGTGTGCTAGTGTTTCCTCAGTTTGGGACTTTGCCTGCCTTACTGCCTTCCCTGCTTCCCTTAGGGCAGTTTGGTATGCCTCTCTATCTTCATCCTGCTGTGTTCCCTTATATTTCTTCAAGGCCAGCCTTTTGGCTCTGATCTTTTCTGCTACTGTATTTGAGAACCAAAGTGGTTTCCTTCTTCTTTTGCACTTCCTTTTCTGTCTAACACAATGGGATGTTGCTTCAAGTAGTGCATCCTTAATGCTTGCCCACTTTGACTATACCCCCTCACCTGTACTTCTTTTTGCCAGGGCTAGCTTAACTCTGTTGGCCATCTTATCAAAGTAAGCTCCTCTGAAGTCCCATATTTTTGCCTTGGAATGGGATGATTTAGATGTAGTGGCAAAATTGAACCAAACCATGTGATGATCACAGGCCCCGAGGTGACCTTCTACCTGGAGATCTGTGATCCCTTCCCTGTTAGTCATTACTAGATCTAGGATAGCCCTGTCTCTTGTGGGTTGTTGTACCAGTTGTTTGAGGCCCTCCCCCTGCAGGGAATCCACCATGTGTCTAGTTCTAGCAGATGTTCCTGCTGATATTGACCAGTCTGTATCCAGCATGTTGAAGTCTCCCATTGTCAGAACCTCCCCTTTAGCTGTCATGTTTTGGATATCTTCTAATAGTAATGTGTCTATGTCCTCCCCCTGGTCTGGGGACATGTAGACAACCCCAGTTCTTATGGCTGTCCCATTTCCTATTTCCAGGGTGACCCACAGTTCTTCTTTCTCCTTATGTGTATTCTGAATTTCTGTAGCTTTGATATTTTCATTGACATACAGGGCCACTCCACAGCCCCCCCTTTTTGCACCTTGGTCTCTTCTGGACAGTACATAGCCAGGCACTGAAGTCTCCCAAGTGTGGTTACTGGTAAACCACATCTCACTAATTGCTACTATGTCAAATTTAGCCTCAGACATTATTGCCTGCAGGTCTGGTATCTTATTTGCCAGGCTGTGAGCATTTGTGTACATGATTTTCCATTGGCCAGATTTTGGTATGTTAGTTGTTGGGTGAGGTCTGGCATTTCCCCTGTGCATCATATGGGGAGATGGACATTTTTCCTTTTGGGATTAAGTGAACAGACACTTTATTAGAAGTGGGGGTCTCATCCAAGGAAAAGAAAGAATGTGAGCATGTTTTTCTCTGTTCTGGAAAGGGGACTGTATCTACTAAGTTTGCTAAATCAGATGGGGAGGAGAGTAATTAATTTTGGGTGTGGCTTAAGCAGTAGAAAAGCAGGTGTATCCAATTACATCTTCCTGCAGCTAATGCTTGGCAGACATGAATCTTGCTTTCAGAGCAAGGAGCATCTGACTAAAAAAGATATAACTTTTTTTTACTCATAGAACACTTCTATCTCATTAGGAGTCAGTGCCTGTTGGGATTAAGCAAACATATACTTTATTAGAAGTAGGGAGGTCTCATTTAGTAAAACCAAAAGGAAAGTCAACATGTTTTTCCCTGTTGGGGAAGGGGACTGCATCAGCTTAGCTTACTAAATCAGGAGGGGGAGAGGAGCGAAGTTAATTGATGATGTGGTTTTTGGCAGTAGAAAAGCAGGTGTCTTCAATTACAGCTTCCTGCTGCCAGCTTCTGGCAGAATAGAATCTTGCTTCTAGAAGAAGAAGGAGGTGACTAAAAAAGCTAGAACCTTTCTTACTAATAGAACACTTCTAGCTCATCAGGAGTCAGTGCCTGTTGGGATTAAGCAAACATATACTTTATTAGAAGTGTGGGGGTGTCATTTAGGGTCAGAAAACAAATAAGTGTGCTTTTCTGTGTTGGGGAAAGGGGACTGTATCAGCTTAGTTTGCTAAATTAGGAGGGGAGGAGAGAAGTTAATTGGGGTGTGACTTAGGCAGTAGAAAAGCAGGTGCTTGCATTTAGAGCTTCCTTGTGCTAGCTTTTGGCTGAATGGAATCTTGCTTTCAGAGCAAGAACCAGGTGACTAAAAAAGCTAGGACTTTTCTTACTAATAAAACACTTCTGTCTCATCAGGTATCACTGCCTGTTGGGATTAAGCAAAAAGATACTTTATTAGAAGTAGGGTGGTTTCATTTAGGGGAAAAATAAAGAAATTCAGTGTATTTTTCCATGTTTTGTAAAGGGGACTGTATCGACCTAGCTTGCTAAATCAGGATGGTAGGAGAGAAGTTAATTGGGCATGTGGCTTATGTGGTAGAATGCCAGGTGTCTCCAATTACAGCTTCCTGCTGCTAGCTTTCATCAAAAAGGAATATTGCTTTCAGAGGAAGAAACAGCTTGGTAAGATAGCTAGAAGGTGTCTTAGTAATAGGACACATCTATCTCAACAGGAGTCAGTGCCTATTGGGATTAAGCAAACATATACTTTATTATAAGGGGGGGTCTCATTTAGGGGAAAAAATAAAGTCAGTGTGTTTTTTTGTGTTGGGAAAGGACTGTATCAACATAGTTTGCAAAATCAGGAGGAGAGGAGAGGAGAGGAGAGAAGTTAATTGCAGGTGTGGCTAAGGTAGTAGAAAAGCAGTTGTCTCCAATTACTGCTTCCTGCTGCTAGCTTTTGGCAGAAAGGAATGTTGCTTATAGTGCAAGAGACATCTGGGTAAAGGTGACTCTATCAACATTCTGTAGTTTGCTAAGTCATGTGGGGAGGAGAGAAGTTAATTGAGGTGTGGCTTAGGCAGTAGAAAAGTAGATGTCTCCAATTTCAGCTTCCTGCTGCTAGCTTTTGGCAGTAGGGAATCTTGCTTTCAGAGTATGAAGCAGCAGTCTAAAAAAAGCTGGAACTTTTCTAACTAATAGAACACTTCTATCTCATCAGGAGTCAGTGCCTGTTGGGATTAGCAAATAGATACTTTATTAGCAGTAGGGGGTCTCATTTAGGGTAAAAAAAAGAAAGTCAGTGTGTTTTTCTGTGTTAGGGAATGGGGACTGTATCAACTTAGTTTGCTAAATAATGAGAGGGAGGGAATTTAATTAGGGGTGTGGCTTATATAGTAGAAAAGCATTTGTCTTCAATTACAGCTTTCTGCTGCTAGCTTTTGGCAGAAGGGTATCTTGCTTTCAGAGGATGAAGCAGCTGACTTAAAAAGCTAGAACTTTTCTTACTAATAGACCACTTTTATCTCATCAGGAGTCAGTGCCAGTTGGGATTAAACAAACAAGTATTTTATTAGAAGTAGCGAGATCTCATTAAGGGTAAAAAAAAAGAAAGTCAGTGTGTTTTTCTGTGATGGGGAAAATTAACTGCAGCAACTTAGTTTGCTAAATAAGGAGTGGGAGGGAGGTTAATTGGAGGTATTGCTCAGTCAGTAGAAAAGCAGATGTCTCCAATTACAGCTTCCTGCAGCATAAATGAATCTTGCTTTCAGAGAAAGAAGCAGTTGACTGTTGGGAATAAGCAAACGGATACTTTATTAGAAGTAGTGGGTTCACATTTAGGGTAAAAAAAAGAAAGTAATTTTTTTCTGTATCAGCTCAATTTCCTAAATTAGGAGTGGAGGAGAGAAGTTAATTGGTGGTGTGGCTTAGGCAGTAGACAAGCAGGTGTCTACAATTGCAACTTCCTGCTGCTAACTTTCTGTAGTCAGGAATCTTAGTTTCAGAGCAAGAAGCAGCTGACTAAATAAGCTAAACATTGTCTTGCTAATAGAACACTTCTATCTCATCAGCAGTGAGCACCTGTTTGGATTAACCAAACAGAAAGTTTATAAGAAGTAGGGGAGTATCACTTAGGGTAAAAAATAAGAAAGTCAAAGTTTTTCTGGGTTGGGTAAAGGGGGCTGTACCAACTTACACTGCTAAATCAGGAGGGGAGGGGAGAAGTTTATTGAGGGTGGGGCTTAGACAGTAGAAAGGAAAGTGTCTCCAATTACGGCTTCCTGTTGCTAACTTTTTTCAGAAAGGATTCTTGCTTTCTGACCAAGAAGCAGCTGAAGAAAAATGCTAGAACATTTCTTACTAATAGAATGGTTATAACTCATCAGGAGTCAGTGCCTGTTGGGATTAAACAAACAGATACTTTGTTAAACGTAGGTGGGGACTCATTTGTTATAAAAAAAAGAAAGCATGTTTTTCTGTGTTGGGGAAGGGGACTGTATCAACTTAGTTTTCTAAATCAGGAGGGAGGAGAGAAGTTAATTGGGAGAGTGGCTTAGGCAGTAGACAAGCAGGTGTCTCCAATTACAGCTTCCTGTTGCTGACTTTTCACAGAAATGAATCTTGCTTTCAGACTAAGATGTAGCTGACTAAAAAAGCTAGAATGTTGTAACCAATAGAACACTTCTATCTCTCCAGGAGTCAGTGCCTGTTAAGATTCAGTAAACAGATACTTTATTAGAAGTAGGGGGGTGTCATATAGGGTAAATAAACATAGAAACATAGAAAAATAGAGGTTGACAGCAGATAAGGACCACAAAGCCCATTCAGTCTGCCCATTTTTTCTACCTTATGAATGTGCCACACACCTTTACACTGTCAATGACCTATCTATCCATATTTTCTGTATTGCTCCCTTATGCCTATCCCATGCCTGTTTGAAGCACTGCACTGTATTCATAGCCAACACTTCCTGAGGTAGGCTGTTCTATGCATCCACCACTCTTTCTGTGAAAAAGAATTTCCTCACATTACCCCTTAATCGGCCTCCCTATATTCTCATGCTGTGTCCTTTCGTCCTGCTGTTTTTCTTATATTTAAACATGTTAGACTCATTCACCTTGTTAATGCCCTTAAGGTGTTTGAATGTTTAATTCGTATCACCTCTCTCCCTCCTGTGCTCAAGGGTATACATACTGAGCTTCATTAATCTGTCCTCATATGTCTTTTGATGCAGTCCCTGCACCATTTTGGTTGCCCTTCTCAGGACTGCCTCAATTTGGTTAATGTCCTTGTGAAAGTGTAGCCTCCAGTACTGCATGCAGTACTCCAGATGGGGCCTAACCAGTGTCTTGTAAAGAGGGAGTATTACCTCCCTCTTATGACTTGTGATACCCCTACTAATACACCCTAATATCCTGATAGCCTTACCTACTGCTTTAGAGGTCTGCTTGGATGATTTCAGGTCCATCAGTGATGATGATGCCCAAGTCTCTTTCTTCCTTTGTGACTGCCAGCAACTCCCCACCCAGCCTATAGGTGGCCTCAGGGTTTCTCTTCCCTATGTGCATGATCTTGCACTTCTTTGCATTAAATCCCAGTTGCCACTTTTCCGATCATTTTGCTAGTTTATCCAGATCTCTTCTCATTCTGCCCACCCCATCTGGATCATCTACTCTGTTGCAGATCTTGGTGTCATCTGCAAACAGACAAGCCTTACCCTCTAGTACATCTGCAACATCACTAATGAAGATATTGAAGAGGACTGGCCCCAGGACTGATCCCTGAGGTACCCCTCTTGTGTCTTGCATGTCTTCTGACTGTATACCATTTACCACCACTCTCTATTTTCTGTCCGTCAACCAGTTTGCCACCCAGTTGACCAACTTCTCACCCACTCTGAGCCTACCCAGCTTATTTATCAATCTTCAATGTGGAACAGTGTTGAAAGCTTTGCTGAAGTCAAGGTAGGTGACATCAACTGCTCCCCCCTTGGTCCACCACTCTGGTAACCCAGTCAAAGAAGTCTATGAGATTATTTTGACAGGATCTTCCTTTTGTAAACCCATGCTGTCTTGGATCCTGTGCCCCCTATGGATTCCATGTGTTGCACTATCCTTTCCTTAAGGAGTGCATCCATAATCTTGCCCACTACTGAGGTAAGACTGACTGGTCTGTAGTTCCCTGCCTCCTCCCTGCTACCAGTCTTGTGGAGCGGGATCACATGAGCCCTTCTTCAGTCTTCTGGGACCTCTCCTGTGCTTAGAGACTCACTAAACAGTTCTGCTAAAGGCTCTTCTAGTTCTATCCTTAGCTCTTTAAGTACCCTGGGATGTATGCCATCAGGTCCCATTGCCTTGTCCACCCTGAGCTAAGCGAGCTCTTGTAGGACCCTTTATTTTGTCAAGGGAGTAGTGCTCACCTCACTCCCCTCTGTGTCCATGGTGCTGAGATGTGGGCCCTGCCCTACCTTCTCTTAAGTAAATACTGAGCAAAAGTATCTATTTAGGATAGATGCTTTTACAGGGTCCTCCTCCTCCTCCTCACATGCCCCCTTTTCTCCTTTGAGCTTATCAATACCCCCTCTGGACTTTCTCCATTCACTAGAGTATCTATAGAAAGTCTTGTCACCTTCTTTTACTGTTTGTGCTAGTGTTTCCTCAGTTTGGGACTTTGCCTGCCTTACTGCCTTTCCTGCTTCCCTTAGGGCAGTTTGGTATGCCTCTCTATCTTCATCCCGCTGTGTTCCCTTATATTTCATGAAGGCCAGCCTTTTGGCTCTGACCTTTTCTGCTACTGTATTTGAGAACCAAAGTGGTTTCCTTCTTCTTTTGCACTTCCTTTTCTGTCTAACACAATGGGATGTTGCTTCAAGTAGTGCATCCTTAATGCTTGCCCACTTTGACTATACCCCCTCACCTGTGCTTCTTTTTGCCAGGGCTAGCTTAACTCTGTTGGCCATCTTATCAAAGTGAGCTCCTCTGAAGTCCCATACTTTTGCCTTGGAATGGGATGACTTAGATGTAGTGGCAAAATTGAACCAAATCATGTGATGATCACAGGCCCTGAGGTGACCTTCTACCTGGAGATCTGTGATCCCTTCCTTGTTAGTCAGTACTAGATCTAGGATAGCCCTGTCTCTTGTGGGTTGTTGTACCAGTTGTTTGAGGCCCTCCCCCTGCAGGGAATCCACCATGTGTCTAGTTCTAGCAGATGTTCCTGCTGGCTTTTTGCACCTTGGTCTCTTCTGGACAGTACATAGCCAGGCACTGAAGTCTCTCAAGTGTGGTTACTGGTAAACCACATCTCACTAATTGCTACTATGTCAAATTTAGCCTCTGACATTATTGCCTGCAGGTGTGGTATCTTATTTGCCAGGCTGTGAGCATTTGTGTACATGATTTTCCATTGGCCAGATTTTGGTATGTTAGTTGTTGGGTGAGGTCTGGCATTTCCCCTGTGCATCGTATGGGGAGACGGACCTTTTTTCTTACCTGGTGATGCAAATGAACTGCAAACATGGGGCGATGGGGCATCTGATTTGCCCCTCCTAACCACCTGCCAACCTCCTGGACCAATGACCCTCTGCAGTCGAGGTTCTTCTGTTGGATGTTGGGGAAATGGTGGGTGGTTCTTATAATGTATTTCCTGTTGAATATGAAATTTGAGGTGCGCAATCTCTGCCCATGCTGCCTGGAGTGGATCCGTAAGATCTCCAATGGCCCAGCACATAGGACAGTGTCCTAAATCCTGTAAGACTGTCCTTCTGAAAAGTCTTCTGCAGTACCTGCAGTTAATGCTATCCATTCCTGATAAGTTGCTGGGTTTATAACCTGGTCAGAGTAATTAGAAGGAAGAAAATGCAAGTAATGGTTTGATTTTGTGTTTTGTGTTCGTATAACTTGTTATAACAAGTTAAATTATTAGTGCCCCATAAATGAGCTCACCTTGTGGATGCCTACTGGTCTGCCCTTCCTGCTTTGCCACAGGAAATGTCACAACTGTGGTACTCTATAAAAGGAGTGTAGTGTGTGGTTGGTAGATGGGTGGGTGGGCCCTTCCCTGCCGAAAAAGAAGATCCATGAATGAAAGAACAAGGAGGTAAAAGCAGAAACAATCAGTCAACAACAAATGCAGTAACCCTGAAAGCTTATCCTAATGTTAGATAAAACTGTAAAACCTGTAAAGCACCACCTGTAATAATTTCGGAGAAGATATACCCTGTAAGAAACACTTTGCTACAGAGAAAAATAAAGCAGTTACAGAAGATATACCTTGCAAAAGACAATTTGAATCAGAAGATTACAGCAGTAATCTGTTAGCACACACCTGTAGGCACACCTTGTAATAATGAAGAAGACGGTATACCAGCAGCAACAATTTGAATCTGAGAAATATAAAGAAATGAAATGTTAGCAACAAACAGTAGCAATCCCTGTGAGTACAAAATAAAAATAACAACACACAGTAAATCTGCTTAGCCAAAAGAAGTCTTAATCCATGTCCCTTGCTCTGGTAAGGTTCTCTGCTCTGTCCTTTCAAGCAATTTTAGAAGGAAAGAGCTCAGGTGAAGCTAGGTGCCTTGGCCAGCAAACCAAGTCAGTGTGCTTGTTCTGTGTTGGGGAATGGGGACTGTATCCCCTTAGTCTGCTAAATCAGGAGGGGGGAGAGAAGCTAAATGGGGTGTGGCCTAGGCAATAGAAAAGCAGGTGTCTTCAATTACAGCTTCCTGCTGCTAGCTAATGGCAGAAATGAATCTTGCTCTCAGAGCAAGAAGCAGCTGACTAAAAAAGCTTGGTATTTTCTTACTAATAGAAGACTTCTATTTCATCAGGAGCCAGTGCCTGCTGGGATTTAGCAAAGAGATACCTTGTTAGAAGTAGGTGGATTTCATTTTGGTTAAAAGAAAGAAAGTCAGTGTGTCTTTCTGTGTTGGGAAAAGTGCTCTGTATCAACTCTGTTTGCTAAATCAGGAGAGGAGGAGAGAAGTTAATTGGGGTTGTTGCTTACGTAGTTGAAAAGCAGGTATTTCCAATTACAGCTTCCTGCTCCTAGCTAATGGCAAAAAGGAATTTTGCTTTCAGAGCAAAATGCAACTGGCTAAAAATGCTAGAACTTTTCTTACTAATAGAACACTTCTGTCTCATCTGAAGTCAGTGCCAGTTAAGATTTAACAAACAGTTACTTTATTAGTAGGGGTGTCTCACTTAGCGTAAAAAAAAAAGAAAGTCTGTGTTTTTCTGTGTTGGGAAAAGGGCACTATATCAACTTAGTTTGTTAAGTCAGGAGGGGAGGAGAGAAGTTAATTGGGATGTGGCTAAGGCAGTAGACATGCAGGTGTCTTCAATCACAGCTTCCTGTTGGTAACTTTTGGCAGAAAGGAATCTTTCTTTCAGAGCAGGAAGCAGCTGACTAAAAAAGCTAAAAGTTGTCTTACTAATAGAACACTTCTATATCATTAGGAGTGGGTGCCTATTGGGATTAAGCCAACAGATACTTTATTAGAAGTGGAGAGTTGTCATTTAGGGGTACAAAAAGAAAGACCGCTTTTCTGTGTTTGGGAAATGGGACTGTATCAACTTGGTTTGCTAAATCAGGAAGGGAGGAGAGAAGTTAATTGGGGGTGTGGCCAAGGCAGTAGAAAGGTAGGTGTCTCCAATTACAGCTTCCTACTGCTAGCTTATGGCAGAAAGGAATATTGCTTTCAGAGTAAGACGTCGCTGACTACACAAGCTAGAATTTTCACACTAGTAGAACAGTTCTGTCTCATTAGGATTCTGTGCCTGTTTGAATTAAGCAAACGGACACTTTATTAGAAGTAGTGGGGTATCAATTAGGGTAAAAAAAATGAATGTCTTTGTAGTTTCCTGTGTTGGGGAATGGGGACTGTTTCAACTTAGTTTGCTAAATCAGGAGGGGAGAAGAGAAGAGAAGTTAATTGGTGTGTGGCTTAGGCAGTAGACAAAGTGATGTCTCCAATTACAGCTTCCTGTTGTCAACTTTTGGCTGAAAAGAATCTCGCTTTCAGAGCAAGCAGTAGCTGACAAAAATATTGAACTTTTCTTACTATTAGAACAATATTATCTCATCAGGTGTCAGTGCCTGTTGGGATTAAGCAAACAGATACTTTAATAGAAGTAGGTAGGGTCTCATGTGAGTGTTAAAAAAGAAAGTGTGTTTTTCTGTGTTGGGGAAAGGGGACTGTATCAAGTTAGTTTTCTAACTCAGGAGTTGAGGAAAGAAATCAGTTGGGGTGTCTCTTAGGCAGTAGAACAGCAGGTGTCCCAAAATACAACTTCCTGATGCTACCTTTCGGCAGAAAGAAATCTTACTTTCGGAGCAAGAAGCAGCTGACTAAAACAGGTTGAACATTTCTTACTAATAGAACACTTCTGTCTCATCAGGAGTCAGTGCTTGTTTGGATTAATCAAACAGATACTTTATGAGAAGTAGTGGGGTATCATTTAGGGTAAAACAATGGAATGTCTTTGTAGTTTTCTGTGTTGGGGAATGGGGACTGTTTCAACTTAGTTTGCTAAATCAGGAGGGGAGAAGAGAAGAGAAGTTAATTGGTGTGTGGGGTAGGCAGTAGACAAAGAGATGTCTCCAATTACAGCTTTCTGCTGCTATCTTTTGGCAGAAAGGAATCTTACTTTCAGAGCAAGAAGCAGCTAACAAAAAACATAGGATGTTTCTTACTAATAGAACACTTCTATCTTGTCAGGAGTAAGTGCTTGTTAGGATTAAGCAAACAGATACTTTAGAAGTAGGGGGTCTCACTTATGGTAATGAAAAAGAAAGTCAGTGTGTTTTCCTGTGTTGGGAAAAGGGCGCTATATCAACTTAGTTTGGTAAATCAGGAGGGTAGGAGAGAAGTTAATTGGGGGTGTGGCTTAGGCAGGAGATAAGCAGGTGTCTCCAATTACAGCTTCCTGTTGCTTACATTCTGCAGACAGAAATTTTGCTTTCAGAGCAAGTAGGAGCTGACTAAAAAGCTAAAAGTTGCCTTTCTAAAAGAACACTTCTATCTCATCAGCAGTGCATGCCTGTTGGGATTAAGCAAACAGATAGTTTATTAGAGTTGGGGTGTCTCATTTAAGGAGGAAAATGAAAAAGACAAAGTTTTTTTCTGTGTTGGAAAAGGGGACTGTAGCAAATTACTCTGCTAAATCAGGAGAGGAGGAAAGAAGTTAATTGGGTGTGTGACTTAAGCAGTAGAACAGAAGTTGTCTCCAATTACAGCTTCCTGCTGCTACCTTTTGGCAGAAAGGAATCTTACTTTCAGAGCAAGAAGCAGCTGACTAAAACAGCTTGAAGTTTTTTTACTAATAGAACACTTCTATCTCATCAGGAGTTGGTGCGTTTTGGGATTAAGCAAACATATACTTTATTAGAATTAGGGGGGTCTCATTTAGGCTGAAAAAAGGAATGTGGGTGTGTTTTTCTGTGTTGGGGAAAGGGGACTGTTTCAATTAAATTGCTAAATCTGGAGAGGAGGAGAGAAGTTAATTTGGGGTTTGGCTTAGGCAGTAGAACAGCAGGTGTCTCAAAATACAGTTTCCTGCTTCTAGTTTATGGCAGAAAGGAATATTGCTTTCAAAGCAGGAAGCAGCTGACTAAAAACGCTTGATCTTTTCTTTTTATAGATTTCATAGATTATAGAAGCTACTAGACTTACGTCCTTAATGCTTGCCATGACTCCCATTTTATACTATAACATATTTGTTTTTGTAAAAGTTATCCAGCCTAATCTTAAAAGTGTCCATGGTTTTACTGTCTACTTTCTCCTTAGGTAAGCTATTCCACAGTGTTATGCCCCTCTGACTAAACCAGTTCTTTCTTTTGAGCGTCCTCCATTTATCCATTTCTAATTGTAACTTATGTCTTCTGCTCCCATATCCATATCTCCTTTTGTCTAGAAGGCCCAAATTGCTGCTCATTTGTTTGTCCTGCAGTGCCCTATAAATCATACACATATCCTCCCTAGTCCTTCTATACTGTAATGCCTACAAACCCAAATCTTGAAGTCTCTCCTGGTAACTTTTATTCTCCATCCCACAAATTCTTTTTGTCGCTCTTCTCTGTACTCCCTCCAACTTCCCAATGTCTGACTTAAAGTAAGGTGACCACACCCGCACACAATATTCCCGATGCGGTCTAACCAAGGTCTGGTAGAGTGGCAGGATCACCTTGCTATCCCTGCTCCCAATGTGTCTAAATATGCAATTTAATACTTGATTTGCCTTCTTAACCATATGCCTACAGTGTGAACTGAATCTTAAATCATTTGTAACCATCACTCCAAATCTCTTTCAACTGTAGTGCAGTGTAGTATATTTCTGCTAGTTTATATTTTGTCGCTATATTTGTTTTCACCAAATGCATTACTGCACATTTAGCAGTATTTAATAGCAATTTAAACTGGTCAGTCCAATGACCCAAGCTATTCAGAGTAAGTTGTACATTATTTTGTTATTCAATGTTATTTACTATGCCCCCCATCCTGCAGACATCTGCAAACTTAGTCATCCAGGTGTTTGGGGATTTACTCTCAATAGAGGAGATGTATAAATTAAATAAACAAGGTCCCAATACTGATCCCTGAGGAACCCCACTAGTAACATTCTCCCAGTCAGATTTTACTCCACTGACAACAACCCTCTGTCTTCTATCTCTCAACCAGGCCTCAACCCAATTTATTATATTGTGCGGTATTTTAGCATCAATCATAACCTCAATCAGTTCTTTGTGCGGAACTTTGTCAAAAGCCTTAGAGAAATCTAAAAAAATGACGTGAACTGCATTCCCTGAATCTAGGGCTTTATTTACTTTCTCATAAAAGGTCAACATGTTAGTTTGGCAAGATCTGGTTTTTGTAAAACTGTGTTGTGTCTGATCTATTATATTTTGTTTTGATAAGTGGGCTATTATATATTCTTTAATTATACCTTCCAGTATTTTTCCCACTACAGAGATCGGACTAACAGGCCTGTATTTCTTAGGTTTGGTGGTCAGATCCTTTTTTAGTAATGGCTCTACTAATGCCTCCCTCCAGTCCTGCATCACTGATGCTTGATCTATCTGTCTTTGAAATATATAAGTAAGTGCTTGGGCTATGCCATCTGCTGTTTCTCTGAGCATTCGAGGATGTATACCATCTGGCCCTAGAGACTTGTTTATGTTTAATTCACTTAATCTTTTCACTACTTCCTCCTGATTTATCACAATTTGGCCTACATGTGAAAGTAACTTAATCCCTTTATCCCAATCAGTTTTTTTGTTAAATACTGAGCTAAAATATGAATCTTGCATATTGCCTAGCTCCTTGGATTCAGTCACAGTTTCACCTAATTCATTAATATATGGACCAATGTTGTTGGATGTTTTTTTTTTTTGCCATTAATATATGAATAAAATGATTTATAAGTATCCCCTACCCTTGTAGCCAACTGGATCTCATGGTCTGCTTTAGCCTTTTTATTTCTTTCTTCAATTGTTTAACCTTCTGTCTATATATTGTTCCAACCCTCTGAGTTTTGTTTTTGTTTACTCTTTTAAAATTCTTGTCTTTTTCCTTAACTAGTTTCTTGATTTTAGTGTTAAACCAACCAATATTTCTTGGTAAACTATTTCTGTTTTTAATAGGCACAAACTGTTTGATTAACATCAGTATATTCTTGTTTAATCTTTCCCACATTTGTTCCATGGTTAAATTTACAAATTCCTTCTTCCATGCCCAGTTGTTCATTGCTGCTTTTAGACCCTGAATGTCTGCTTTACCAAAATTGAGCTTTTCTGATTTGGTTTTGCTTATGTTGGTGCTATATTCCTCAAGCATTTTAAAAAACAACATACTGTGGTCGCTGTTCCCTAGAGGGCTGCAAACTTCAATATTTTTTTGTCCTAGGCCCCATATTAGTTAGAACAAGATCTAAAATATTTGCTCCTCTAGTAGGAGATATCACCCTTTGCTCCACTCCTATTTGATCTAAAACTTCTAAAAATTCAACTTCCATCTATGTTTTACCTTTTAGTACAGGCCAATCAATGTTTGGCATTTTAAATTCCCCAGTAATCAAAATATTTCCTGCTGGATCGAGCTTAGCAATATATTTTAATAGTAGATCATTTTCCTGTTTGGCTATAGATGGTGGCCTGTAAACTAAGCCTAATTTTATCTTTATTTGGGTTTTATGCATTATTTTAATCCATAACATCTCCACATCTTTTATCTCAACCATTTCCTGCTCATGCTAAATGGACTCCTTTATGTAAATTGCTATTCCACCACCCCTCATATGTTCTCTTGATCTAAAGTAAAGTTGGTAACTCACAGTGTTTTTCTCCCAAGTATCTGTTTTATCCCACCGAGTTTCTGTTATAAGGGCAATGTCTTTGTTGTCGGATATAAGCATGTTTTGAAATTCATGGAATTTGTTGGTCAAACTCCTTGCATTGAGCAAAACCACATTCCATTTCACCTCCTTTTTATTAAGCATACTCTCATTCTTATACCCATTTATGTAAGTAGCTCCTTCCCCTCCTTCCAGTTTAAATGGAATTGTATCATTCTATTAATCTTTGTAGCAAAGATTCTGACCCCTGCCCTATTTAAGTGGATACCATCATATTTGAAAATGGCCCTGCTTTGAAAAGTTCTTATATTATCCATAACACCTATTTGTTCCATCTTACATAAGTCCCTTAGCCATTCATTTAACTGGTTTATGGCCCAGTTCTTATACTCATTCATACCATGTGTTGGCAGAATACCTGAGATTATTATATTGCCCTTAATACCTTGAATTGTTTTAACAATGTTCCCAAAACAGGTTTTAATAGTTTTGATCTTACTCCTACCTATATCATTTGTCCCTACATGTAAAATAACTAGAGGTTCAGGTGTTTTTTTCCAGTAGGCCTTCCAGCAAATGTTCCAAATCTGTCACTTTAACTCCTGGTAAGGTACTTACTGTTGTAAACATTTTTCTGTTTCTGCAAATTATTTTGTCTATCACTCTGGTAATAGAGTCTCCTATAACTACTATATTTTACCCCCTGATTTGTTAGCTCAGAAATGGATCCATGTGATGTGTGTTGTCTATTAAAATCATTACCATCTGAATGACTTAAATCACTTACTTCCATTACTTCTACTTGCTCCTCATTTTGAGCCTCTGTATTAGGCTGTTTCCTACTTTCATCTTCAGTAGTATTTAATATCTCATATCTGTTTAGCAATTTTTCTGCCCCATGTAGTGTACCTCTTTTTTTTACTAACAGTTATTGCTTTGCCTGTCTTCTGAACTGTGCCCTTTTTTTAATTAACCTGTCCTCCACTGATTTGTGTTCAGCTGATGAACCATTTGGGGTACTTGTAGTTAACTGCTGTCCTTGTTCAATTAAACAATTTGAAGCAGAATGAATAAATCCCTCTAATTTCTTTTTTCACCTCCAACCTTCCCAGTAAAAGTTTAATTTCCTCCTGCAGAGTTTCAATCAGCAAGCAATTACTACATCTGAACTGCTGTAATGTTTCCCCTTCAGTGAACATTTTGCATTGAGAACATTGTTTCTGGAGCTTCTTTGCCTTACCCTTTGCCTGAGACATTTTCCTTAGCCTTATGACTAAACCAGCAGTCTTCTCAATAGTTTAAAAATATTTAATTTCTATCTATTTTCTTGCCTGGTCCTGGCATCTACAGCAGACACAGCAGATACACGCAGATGCGTGTGTCTCTGCATGCATCTCTGTGTGTGAAACTACACCCTCGCTCTGGTCATGCTCGCTCATGTGAGCTCCTTTATTTATGTCCCCCAGCCAGGAAGTGCAAGGTAGCCAACTTCCTGTAAGATGTGGGGCACAATCAATCCAGAAGCCAGCAAATACAACTAAAATAAATGTAGAACTTTAAAATTATAAATAAAATGCTACCTCACGCAGTGGACTTTAGGTCAGGGAGCACCTTGCTCACTTTCCAGCTACTAGCTGTCTTTTTGGGATGCCTAGGGGAATGTAGATGGCTCCTCCACCTTTCCACAATGCTCAGGACTTTTGAGCAGGCAATAGCCCTAGGACATTCTTCCTAATTGAAGCACAGCAACCAGCCCAACGTATTACCTCTCACCAGAGGCCCTCAAATTGCAAATTCCCAGCAAGGTAACCCCCTGAATTATAAAAGCTGAGCAGTGGTAGTTACCAGCATATCTCCACCATAGCTGCTGGCAATGCACTCTGTGCCTGCTTGCATGAGCTCCTTTATTTATGTCCCCCAGCCAGGAAGTGCAAGGTAGCAAACTTCCTGTAAGACATGGGGCTCTAATGGAGCACTTCTGTTTCATCAGGAGTGAGTGCCTGTTGGGATTAATCAAACAGATACTTTATTAAAAATAGGTGGGGTCTTATTTGGTGTAAAAAAAGAAAGTGTGCTTTTCTGTGTTGGGGAAAGGGAACTGTACCAATGTAGTTTGCTAAATCAGGAGGGGAGGAAAGAAGTCAATTGGGGTGTCATAGGCAGTAGAAAAGCAGGTGTCTCCAATTGCAGCTTTTTGCTTCTACCTTTGGGCAGAAAGGAATCTTGCCTTCAGAGCAAGAAGCAGCTTACTAAAACAGCTTGAACTTTTCTTACAAATAGAACACTTCTATCTCATCAGGAGTTGGTGCCTGTTCGGATTAAGCAAAGAGTTACTTTATTAGAAGTAGAGGGTTGTCTTTTAGGATAAAAACAAAGAAAGTCAGTGTGTTTTTCAGTGTTTGGGAAATGGGACTGTATTAACTTAGTTTGCTAAATAAGGAGAGAATTAGAGAAGTTAATTGGGGGTGTGGCCGAAACAGTAAAAAATCTTGTGTCTCCAATTACAGCTTCCTGCAGCTAGCTTATGGCAGAAAGAACTCTTGCTTTCAGAGCATGAAGCAGCTGACTAAAAAAGCTAAAAATTGTCTTGCTAATAGAACACTGCTAGCACATCAGCAGTGAGCACCTGTTGGGATTAAGCAAAAGGATTGTTTATTAGAAGTAGAGGAGTCTCATTTAGGGTAAAACATAAGAAAGTCAAAGTATTTTTCTGGGTTGGGGAAATGGGCTACACCAACTTACACTGCTAAATCAGGAGGGAAGGGAAGAAGTTTATTAAGGGTGCAGCTTAGAGAGTAGAAAAGAAGGTGTCTCTATTTACGGCTTCCTGTTGGTAACTTTTTTCAGAAAGGATTCTTGCTTTCTGACCAAGAAGCAGCTGAAGAAAAATGCTAGAACTTAGTAGAACAATTATATCTCATCAGGAGTCAGTGCCTGTTGGGATTAAGCAAACAGATACTTTATTCGAAGTAGTTGGGGTGTCCTTTGGTGTAAAAAAAGAAAGTGTGTTTTTCTGTGTTTGGTAAAGGGGACTGTATCAGCTTAGTTTTCTAAATCAGGAGGGGAGAGAAGAAGTCAATTGGGGGTGTCATAGGCAGTAGAAAAGCAGGCGTCTCCAATTACAGCTTCCTGTTGCTTCCTTTTGACAGAAAGGAATCCTGCTTTCAGAGCAAGAAGGAGATGACTAAAACAGCTTGAACATTTCTTACTAATAGAACACTTCTATTTCATCAAGAGTCAGTGCCTGTTGGGATTAAGCAAAGCATTACTTTATTAGAAGTAGGGAGGTTGTCATTTAGGATAAAAACAAAGAAAGTCAGTGTGTTTTTCAGTGTTTGGGAAATGGGACTGTATCAACTTAGTTTGCTAAATCAGTAGGGGAGGAGAGAAGTTAATTGGGTGTGTGGCCTAGGCAGTAAAAATGCAGGTGTCTGCAATTACAGCTTCCTGATGCTAGCTAATGTCAGAAATGAATCTTGCTTTCAGAGCAAGAAGCAGCTGACTAAAAAAGCTAGAAATGTTCTTACTAATAAAACACTTCTCTCTCATCAGGAGTCCGTGCCTGCTGGGATTCAGCAATCAGATACCTTATTAGAAGTAGGCGGATCTAATTTTGGGTAACAAAAAAGAAAGTCAGTGTGTTTTTCTGTGTTGGGGAATGTGCAATGTATCAACTAAGTTTGCTAAATCAGGAGTGGAGGAGAGAAGTTAATTGGGGTGTAGCTTAGGTAGTAGACAAGCAGGTGTCTCCAATTACAGCTTCCTGTTGCTAACTTTCTGCACACAGGAATCTTAGTTTCTGAGCAAGAAGAAGCTGACTAAATAAGCTAAATGTTGTCTTGCTAATAGAACACTTCTATCTCATCAGCAGTGAGCGCCTGTTTGGATTAAGCAATCCAATAATTTATTAGAAGTAGAGAAGTCTCATTTAGGGTAAAAAATAAGAAAGTCAAAGTTTTTCTGTGTTGGGGAAAGGGGGCTGTACCAACTTACACTGCTAAATCAGGAGGGAAGGGGAGAAGTTTATTGAGGGTGGGGCTTAGACAGTAGAAAAGAAAGTTTATCCAATTACAGCTTCCTGTTGCTAACTTTTTTCAGAAAGTATTCTTGCTTTCTGACCAAGAAGCAGCTAAAGAAAACTGCTAGAACTTTTCTTACTAGTAGAACGATTATATCTCATCGGGAGTCAGTGTTTGTTGGGATTAAGCAAATAGATACTTTATTAGAAGTAGGTGGGGTCGCATTTGGTATAAAAAGAAAGTGTGTTTTTCTGTGTTGGGGAAAGGGAACTGTATCAGCTTAGTTTGCTAAATCAGAAGGGGAGGAAAGAAGTCAATTGGAGGTGTCATAGGCAGTAGAAAAGCAGGTGTCTCCAATTACAACTTCCTGCTGCTTCATTTTGGCAGAAAGGGATATTGCTTTCAGAGCAAGAATCAGCTGACTAAAACAGCTTGAACTTTTCTTACTAATAGAAGTCTTCTATCTCATCAACAGTCAGTGCCTGTTGGGATTAAGCAAAGAGATACTTTATTAGAAGTAGGGGGGTTGTCATTTAGGGTAAAAACAAAGAAAGCCAGTGTGTTTTTCAGTGTTTGGCAAATGGGACTGTATCAACTTAGTTGCTAAATAAGGAGGGGAGGAGAGAGGTTAATTGGGGGTGTAGCCAATGCAGTAAAAAAGCAGGTGTCTCCAATTACAGCTTTCTGCAGCTAGCTTGTGGCAGAAAGGAATCCTGCTTTCAGAGCATGAAGCAGCTGACTAAAAAAGTTAGACATGTTCTTACTATTAGAACACTTCTGTCTCATCAGGAGTCAGCGTCTTTTGGGATTCAGCAAACAGATACCTTATTAGAAGTAGGCAGATCTAATTTAGGGTTAAAAAAAGAAAGTCAGTGTGTTTTTCTGTGTTGGGGAAAGGGCATTGTATCAACTTAGTTTGCTGAACTGGGGGAGGAGAGAAGGTCTTAGGCAGTAGAAAAACAGCTATCTCCAATTAGAGTGTCCTGCTATTAACTAATTGCAGAAAGGAATCTCAGTTTCAAACCAAGAATCAGCTAATTAAAGAAGCTACAACTTTTTCTTACTAATAGAACACTTTCATCTCATCAGGAGTCAGTGCCTTTTAGGATTAAGCAATCAGATACTTTATTAGAAGTAGGGTGTTGTCATTTAGGGTAAAATAAAGAAAGTCTGTGTTTTTCTGTGTTGGGAAATGGGACTGTATCAACTTAGATTTCTAAATCAGTAGGGGAGGAGAGAAGCTAATTGGGTATGTGGCCTAGGCAGTAGAAAAGCAGCTGTCTCCAATTACAGTTTAATGCTGCTAGCTTATGGCAGATAGGATTCTTGCTATCAGAGCAAGAAGTAGCTGACTAAAAAAACTAGAAATTTTCTTAGTAATAGAACACTTCTGTCTCATAAGGAGTCAGTGCCTGTTGGGTTTCAGCAAACATATACCTTATTAGAAGTAGGTGGGTCTCATTTTGGGTAAAAAGAAAAGAAAGTATGTGCTTTTCTGTGTTTGGGAAATGGAACTGTAACAACTTAGTTTGCTAAATCAGTAAGGGAGGAGAGAAGTTAATTGGGTCTGTGGCCTAGGCAGTAGAAAAGCAGGTGTCTCCAATTACAGTTTAATGCTGCTAGCTTATGGCAGATAGGAATCTTGCCTTCAGAGCAAGAAGCAGCTGACAAAACAGCTTGAACTTTTCTTATTAATAGAACACTTCTATCTCATCAGGAGTCAGCGCCTGTTGGGATTAAGCAAAGAGTTACTTTATTAGAAGTGGGGGGGCTGTCATTTAGGGTAAAAACAAAGAAAGTAAGTGTGTTTTTCAGTGTTTGGGAAATGGGGCTGTATTAACTTAGTTTGCTAAATAAGGAGAGGAAGAGAGAAGTCAATTGGGGTGTGGCGATGCAGTAAAATGCAGGTGTCTCCAATTACAGCTTCCTGCAGCTAGCTTATGGCAGAAAGGAATCCTGCTTTCAAGCAAGAATCAGCTGACTAAAAAGCTAGAATGTTTCTTACTAATAGAACATTTCTGTCATATCAGAGTCAGTGCCTGTTATTTGAAGTGGGGCTCTCATATAAGGTAAAAAAGTCAGTGTTTTTTCTGTGTTCGGAATGGGGACAGTATCAACTTAGTTTGCTAAATCAGCTGACGAGACGTTACTTGGGGTGTTACGAGGCAGTAGAAAAGTAGGTGCCTTCAATTACAGCTTCTTGCTGCTAGATAATGGCAGAAATGAAACTTGCTATCAGAGCAAGAAGTAGCTGACTAAAAAGCTTGATCTTTCTTACTAATAGAACACTCTATTTCATCAGGAGTCAGGTCCCGCTTGGATCAATCAAACAGATACTTTATCAGAAGAAGGGGTAGTCTCATTTAGTGTACAAAAAAGAAAGTCAGTGTGTTTTTCTGTGATGGTTAAAAGGGACTGTGTTAACCTAGTTATCTAAATCAGGAGGGAAGGAGAGAAGCTAATTGGGGGTGTGCCTTAAGCAGCAGACAAGCAGGTATCAACAATTACAGCTTTCTGTTTGTAACTTTTGGCAGAAAGGAATCCTACTTTAGAACACGAAGCAGCTGACTAAGAAAGCTAGAACATTATTTTTACTAATAGAACACTTCTATCTCATTAGGAGTCAGTGCCTGTTGGGATTAAGCAAACAGATACTTTATTAGAAGTAGGTGGGGTCTCCTGTGGTGTAAAAAATGTGTGTTTTTATGTGTTGGAGAATAGGGGACTGTATCAACTTAGTTTACTAAATCAGGAGGGGAGGATAAAATTAACTGGGGGTGTGGCTTTGGCAGTAGAAAAGCAGGTATCATCAATTACAGCTTCCTGCTGCTAGATAATGGCAGAAAGGAGTCTTACTTTCAGAGCAAGAAGCAGCTGACTTAAAAAGCTAGAATGTTTCTTACTAATACAACACTTCTGTCTCATCTGGAGTCAGTGCCTCTTAGGATTCGGTAAACAGATACCTTATTAGAAGTAGGCGGGTCTCATTAGGGGTAAAAAAAAGAAAGTCAGTGTGTTTTTCTGTGTTGGGGAAAGTGCCCTGTATCAACTTAGTTTGCTAAATCAGGAGGGGAGGAGAGAAGTTAATTGAGGCTGTGGCTTATGCAATTGAAGAGCAGGTGTTTCCAATTACAGCTTCCTGCTGCTAGCTAATAGAAGAAAGGAATCTTGCTTTCAGAGCAATAAGCAGCTGATTAAACAAGCTAGGATGTTTCTTACTAATAGAACACTTCTGCCTCATCTGGAGTCATTGCCTGTTAGGATTAAGCAAACAGATACTTTAGAAGTAGG
Organism: Neoceratodus forsteri; assembly: GCA_016271365.2. NCBI lineage: Eukaryota > Metazoa > Chordata > Ceratodontiformes > Ceratodontidae > Neoceratodus > Neoceratodus forsteri. Next base: position 1,036,153,638 of record CM057453.1, read on the forward strand.
GGGGGTCTCACGTAGCATAAAAAAAGAAAGTCATTATGTTTTTCTGTGTTAGGAAAAGGGCACTATATCAACTTAGTTTGCTAAATCAAGAGGGGATGAGAGATGTTAATTGGGGTGCAGCATAGGCAGTAGACAAGCAGGTGTCTCCAATTGCAGCTTCCTGTTGGTAACATTTGGCAGAAAGGAATCTTTCTTTCAGAGTAAGAAGCAGCTGACTAAAAAAGCTAAAAGTTGTCTTACTAAGGGGGAGGAGAGAATTAATTGGGGGGTGGCATAGGCAGTAGAAAAGCAGGTATCAACAATTTCAGCTTCCTGCTGCTAGCTAATGGCAGAAAGGAATATTGCTTTCAGAGTAAGACGTAGCTGACTACACAAGCTAGAATTTTCACACCAGTAGAGGTGTCTTGCTTTCACAGCAAGAAGCAGCTGACTAAAAAAGTTAGAACAGTTCTTACTAATAGAATACTTCTACCTCATCTGGAATCAGTGCCATTTAAAATTAAGCAAACAGATACTTTAGAAGTAGAGGGATCTCACTTAGTGTAAAAAAAAAAGAAAGTCAGTGGGCCGGATATTCAAAGTGCGCCCAAAAAGTGCGCAACAGCAGGAGCAAGCACAAGTCAATTGCGCATATGCGCAACAGACACGATATTCAAACATGGAGCAAGACAAACTGCGCAAGCAGCCAACGTCTGAATATCACACAAACTGCGCCATAGAGCAACCAGGAAGGGGAAGCTGAGCAGAAGTGATGCACCATAGCGCAACAAGGCTAGCCCAGCTGAGCAGTCCAGAGGTGACATAGTGCAAGCAGAGCCCTCCCCAGCAGAGCAATGGAACTGCACAACCAGGGAGGCAGGCTGGGGCCCACCACCAGCCATGCCACACATGGGCACAGGAACACACTGCAGAACTAACAATCACCCACACACCCCAAGCACAGCATCACTGGGGAGGGATGGATGATCCACCGCCCATGGGGACAAGCCAACAAGCACAGCAGGGCCATGTCGCCCAGCACACCCACTGGCAGGCTGAGACTGCCACACACAGGGGTTGACAACCACAGTGACATCAGCCCCCTTCTGTACAGCACACCCTGCACTGTGACCCCAAGACACACCATGTGCAGTGACTGGCACTGCAGTAAACACCATGCAACCCCGCACACTGCAACCCCATGTAGCACAGAACCATACAAGCCAGAACCTACCCTGGGCACCCAGCAGTGGGCGGCAGCAGATGGCAAGACCGACTGAAAGGCACTCCCACACCGGAGACACCTCCCATGCACACACACACATACCAGGACCTACCACCCCAGATGCCATGCACACCACTGCAACTGAGCAACCATAGCCCACTGCAAATCAGAGACCACCACAGAATTCATAACAAAACATATATATTCGAAAAAGATATGTACAACACCAACAACATCTATATACATATGTACAAGACAAGGGGGGTAGGGGCACAAGGTAGGGGTGGGTAAGGGGTAGGAGTGAACAACTGGGAGAGGGAAGGCAGGGTGGGAGAGCTGGGTGAAGTGGGAAGGGGAAGCGCAGTCAGCGCCTTGCAGGCTGGTCCCCTGCTGCCTGTTGATCTTCCTGGTTCCTCCGGCATTGCCTGACCCCATGGCGCTGCATGTCTGTCAGGAGGTCATGTGTAGCGACTGACACCTGCGTCAGCCACTGGAGGGCACGGTCCATCAGCTGTAGGATGCTGAGACCTAGGAAAAGGGAACACAGTCAATGGCTGTGACTGTCCACAACCCTGAACACCACCCATCCTGCAAGGCATAAAGCCTAGTGCCCCGCACCTGTGATGGTATGCACCCACCCACAGTGACCATGCACATGACATGCCCAACCAGGCAGCACCAGCTATGTGCACCACTGCACACACACACTGCCCATGTCCATCACAGCACAAACAAGGCTGTCAAGGACGTGGCAATGTGGTGGGATGCCAGTTCCACAGCCATGTGCCCAGTGCATGCATGGACCACCAGTGACGCAACACAGACGTGCAGTGACACTGGACAGTGATGACTGTCACCTGTGTCATGCATGGTTGTGTTGTCCATGGCTGGTGGTCATGCCCACCCCCTCCAGCATGCAATAGCATCCATGATGTAATGACACTCACACTCATCAAGCAGCTGTGGCTGCTGCTGCTGCTGCCGCTGTGGCCCACCCATCACACCTCCTCCGGCTGCCACCTGGGCCCCGCCACAGCCCTCCTCAGCCTGGGCCTGCATCCTCTCTGCCAGGCCTGTGGGTGACAAATGTTGAGAAAACATCAGTGTGACCCCAAGCAGACTTCCCCTGCCCCAGTGAGTGTGCCTGCCCACAGCCAGACCCATGCATCTCACACCTGCACACTGACACAGCCAACCATGGCAGAGCCATTCCCCATGCACTGCCACCAAAACGCAGTCACACCCTCACGGAGAATACAGGTGCATAGATGGTACACCCACCTGGCTTCAGGCACAACGCCCCTCCTGGCACGTGACCTGAGGCATTGCAGCATGTCCGGCTCCCTCCTGCAGAGGTCACTATATCTGTGCCTGCACTGTTCAGCAGACAGGCACCACCCTGTGACCCTCTCCAGTTCAGTGGCCACCTGCAGCCACACATGGGTGCGGGCCATGGTGAGGGGCTGATCCCCAAACAGTGCCCCAAAGTGGGGCTCAGCCACTGCCACCAGGTTGGCCACCTCCAACTGACTCCACTGGGGAGCTCTCCTGCATGCCATTACTGTGGTAGTAGAGCAGGCAATATGGCGCCCCGCAGTGCAGCAACCCCACGTGGAAATGTTGTGCAATAGACCACCATAGGTTCCAATCGCTCTGTTCATATAGCGCCGTCGGTTCACATAGCGCTGTCACCAAACAGCGCAACAGAGCCATACACATGGCAGCCGAACAGCGCCAGGGGGCAAAGGTCAGACACCAGGTCAGGGGTCTATGACGCAAGGCCATGCACAGCACCATCTGACATCTACGCATCCTGTGTGAATGGTCACCTGCGTGCCAGTACCACAGTGGACTATTGCGCAGTAGTGCCACAGTGCCATATGGTGCCCAGTGCTGTAGCACCACTGGCACAATGGTGGCCATGGCCTGAATTGCCGATCATGCACAGCACGTCATCAGCACGGCAGATGCCTGCGTAAGCTACCTGGGCATGCGCAATGCAGTGTACCACACAGTCACAGATATGCGCCATTGGCTCAGCCGGCTCAACCGTATTGCGCAAAGCACAACGCGCAATATTCAGCCGACACATGCAAATCATCTGATCAGCCATTCAAAGGTGCAGTGGCGCGATTTGTATCTCATTACAGTTGCTCCACTCCTAATTTGCATGCATTGCATTATAAATGTGCGATACTGGCTGCGCTTGGCCAGATTCGTTACTGCAGGTGAGAGGTGGGTTGCATGCTGTGTGATGTTCTGGACAATGGTCATGGGATAACGCTGTAGACTGCACAGTGACAGGTGTCCACTTCCACCCATACAGATCGACATGACCGAGCAGAGCCAAGGTGAGGGTGAGGATGGTGGGTGGAGGAGGAGGCCCAACTTCACCACGGTGGAGACAAAGGCCCTCTTCCAGGCCTACCTGGAGGAGGAGCCACTACTGAGTGGACGGCGGGGCACCCCTCAGGCCCATGTGGCTGCATGGAAGGGGGTAGCTCGGGCAGTGAACCTGCACAGAAGCCACCAGTGCTCTGTGCAGAAATGCAAAAAGAAGATGGGCACAGACCGTAGGAGGGTGAAGGAGAAGGTGGCAGCCCTCAGGGCGGCACTTGCTGGCACAGGTGGGGGCCAGCCAGCGGTGGTGGAGCTGACCCCAGCTGAGGACTGACTGGCTGCATCAATACAGCGGAGTGCTATTGAGGGCGTACCAGGAGGTGGATTCCAGACAGGTGGAAGCCCATCACTGCACGGTATGACATGGTGGTGGTGTTGGGGGGGAAGGTTGTTCATATGCACTCACATGTCCTCTCTTTCTGTTACAGATCCTGTTCATTTTCAGGGGATGGTGGTGGTGGGTCCAGGCAGTGAGGAAGACCTGCTGGACATGGAAGAGGGTCCATCCACCTCTGTCACCAGCCAGCATGCACTGCACCAGCATGCACGCCGGGCTGCCAACTCTGGTGTCGGTGAGTCGGGTGTGGGGGGTGCACAGCCTGTGTCTCAGCAGTCTGGCATGCAAGAATGCCAGCATGCTGTGACTGTGGCTGTAGCACGTACCTGCACCATTGATGCTGCAAGGACTGCAATGGGCAGTGACATGTGTGTGTCCCATGATGGACATACAGCAGGCCAGCACGTGGCCCTGGGCCTAGCTGGTTCCAATGTGTGTGCCAGCATGTCGGCACAGTCCCAGGCTGTGCCTGTCAGCACTGGTGGGGCAGCACCAGTGGCTGTGCAGGTGTCTGGCACTGTTGTGGCCACAGCAGTGGAACGAGTGGTCCCTGGGGCACAGTGGTTGGAGGGGCAGCAGCAGCAGTCACCCACCACGTCTGGGGGTACAATGTCCAGCGGTGGCACATGCCCACCGCCCTTTGATATGCCCATTCCTGGTCCTGGTGAACAGCTCCCACCCTCAAGGGGTGTTGAGCATCAGGACCTTCCATACCCTGGGGGACAGGGTGCCATTGTGGCAGAGTACCCATTTGAAGAGCACACCCGCCTGCTGCGGGAATCAGTACAGCAGCAAAGGTGGGTTGCAACATCCATGGAGGCACTGTGCATGGCTGTGGAGCAGCACAGCAGGGACTGTGCTCTGAACCGTGCAGAGATGGTCCATATGCGGATGGATGTGACCGCTGCCATGACAGGCAGACCCAGGCATTGGTCACTGCTGTGGCTGCATTGGGCACACAAGCAGGTGCCCCTGTACTGCGCACCCCACACAGTATGCTCTCCACTCCCCATTCCCGGCGTCGTGCGACACCAAGCCTGTCGATGCTGGGTTCTGCTGTGGGCATCCCAAGCACCCCTGGTGCAGGTATGTTTGGCATACTACAGACCCCACTGCGGACAAGGTCGCGATTGCACAGTGGGACCCCTGGTGGTCCATTGGTGCCACCCCATGTGGCCCCTGCTCAGCCTGCCAGTGCTGTTGGGTCACAGCGGGGCAGCCCATGCATCCACAGTGGCCGTGGAATGGTGCAACATGACTGGACCCGTTCCCAGCGCGGGCCTCTGTCTGGTGCTGCCCTGTGTGCACTGTGCGTCATGGTGGGCAGTGCACTGGTGGGTTCTGCACATCAAGCCGCGATATGGACCACCTGCACACCATCCTGACTGCTGTCCACAGGTGCGGTGCATGATGATGCCTGCATTGTACTGTACACCAAGGTGCAAGGGTGCCCAACATCTGGACACACGTGATTGACAGTACAGGTGGTGGGTGTGGTCTGTGGATCTGTGTGTTTGCCATGTCTGTTCCTGCTCTGCTGTGCACCTGCCCATGTACGCTTTGTGCCTGGTGTGTGTGTGTGTGTGTGTGTGTGTCCATATGACTGTTTGCCCCTCCCTGATGGTGTGTTTGTGTGCCTGGTCCCTTCCACTCCCCTTGCCGTCATGCACCCCTGGTGTGTTACTCTGTGTGCCTGTGGGTTGCGCCAGGACAGTGTTGATTGCACATGGCCCCTTGACTTACCTGTGTCATGCATAATGCTCCTCCATGATGGTGTCCCGGTGCAGCTGGGCCTGCCGAATCAGTCGGGGGTCCTGCCATCCAAGGGGGGGCTGCTCATCACCATCATCACCGCGCCGCTGGCGCCCCTATCACTGTCCCTCCTCGACCTGAATGGCTATCCCACAGTCTTTGGCCATGTTATGCAGGATACACTAGGCCAGGAATATCCCACAGGCCTTTGAGGGGCTGTACTGTAGGGCACCGCCGGAGGTGTCTAGGCATTGGAAGCTTGCCTTGAGCATCCCAAACACCCACTCGATGATGTTGCGTCTGGCAGCATGCGCCTCATTATAGCGTTGCTGCGATGGGGTCATGGGGCACCGGTATGGTGTGAGCAGCCAGGGACGGAGTGGGTATCCGCTGTCACCTGTGTGTAGATGGTGGAGATGAGTATCATGTTCAGGTCCATATTGCCAATATCCCTGTGTGCCACTACCATAACACCTGTGGCATTCCCACCCTTGCCCCACGTTTGCAATTCCTACATGCATACTCACCCACTAGATGGCCTGTGGGGATGTCCCCACTCTCGAATCGATGGCACAGTGTGGACTGATACCATAGAAAGGCATCATGTGCTCCACCAGGGTGTGTGGCACATACATTGATTATGTGCCCAGTGGCATCACATACCATCTGGCAGTTGACACTGGAATAGCCCTTCCTGTTCCTATATGCAGCCCCATCGGGGCCAGGTGGCATGCGTATGGCCACATGGGTGCAGTCTATGGCCCCTAGCATGCCAGGCATACGTGCTACCCTGTGGAACTCCAGCATGTTTGCTGTACACTCTGCCGCAGTGCTGGGGAACTGGATGTGCTCTGCAGCATGTGGCAGCAGTGCGTTGAGGAATTGGGTGAGGATGCATGATGTGGCCGACTGTGTGATGCCTGTGGTGTCCCCTGTCAGCTTCTGGAAGGTGCCCGTGGTGAGCAGGCACATGCAGCCTGTCACCTTGGTCTCCACTGACAGAGCGTGACTCCATCGTGAGGGTGACTGCATCACATCACTGCACAGCTCACAGAGCTGTCTCAGTATTGCCCTGTTCAGGTGGTACCGGCCCACGATCTCTACACCTGTGTACAGCTCAAAGCTGATGCGGGCACGGTACTGCTTGTTGGGGGCGTACCACCGATGGGCCCTTCCACGGCCATGTCCCCCTGCAGCATGCATTCTCACCCTTATTACAGCTTCCATGTGGAAGCTGGCACTGTCCATCTCCTGGATTGTGACCCCCTGGCTGATGTTGCTCTGTTACCCCGCTGTCCTGACTGCTACCTCCACTGCACCTGGTACACCTACTGGCCTCTGCACTCTGTGGCCCCATACACCTTCCCTTGCCCCTCTTCTGTCCTGTGCACCCTGGCCTGCACTGTATGTTACTCTGGCCTTCTCTGTCTCTCTGCCTCATGTGTCTTCCTGTCGCGCTTTGGCGCCTCTTCCTTGAGCCTTTTTATTTTGGCTCATTTCCGCTGGGGCGCAACTTCTGGCTGTTCAGCTCTTGTGCATTGCGCAAGTCTTTGAATATCGCATTGTGCTCTTTATGCATTGATCCACCCCCTTCAGTTGCGCATGCCTTCATTTGCATTGCACTGTTGCTCAGCCTGTTTTCGGTGGCACAACTGCCTCCTGCTGAATATCGCAGAATGGTGCACTTTTGGACTTGTGCATGCGCAACCCTATTGCGCATGGCACAACCCTTTTGAATATCCAGCCCAGTGTGTTTTTCTGTGTTGGGAAAAGGGCACTATATTAACTTAGTTTGCTAAATCAGGAGGGAAGGAGAGATGTTAATTGGGGCATGTGACTTAGGCAATAGACAAGCAGGTGTCTCAAATTACAGTTTCCTGTTTGTAACTTTTGGCAGAAAGGAATCTTTCTTTCAGAGCAAGAAGCAGGTGACTAAAAAACCAAAAGTTGTCTTACTAACAGAACACTTCTATCTCATCAGGAGAGAGTGCCTGTTGGGATTAAGCAAACATATACTTTATTAGAAGTAGGGGGTTGTCATTTAGGGTTAAAAAAAGAAAGTCTGTGTTTTTCTGTGTTTGGGAAATGGGACTGTATCAGCTTAGTTTGCTAAATCAGGAGGGCAGGAGTGAAGTTGATTGGGGGTGTGGCCTGGGCAGTAGAAAAGAATGTGTCTAAATTTTCAGCTTCCTACTGCTAGACTATAGCAGAAAGGAATCTTGCTTTCAGAGCAAGAAGCACCTGACTGAAAAACCTTGATCTTTTCTTATTAATATAACACTCCTATTTTATCAGAAGTCAGTGCCTGTTGGAATTAATCAAACAGATACTTTATTAGAAGTAGGGAGGTCTCATTTAGTGTAAAACAAAAGAAAGTTAGTGTGTTTTTCTGTGTTGGGGAAAGCAGACAGTAAAACGCAGTTTGCTAAATCACAAGGGGAAGAGAGAAGTTAATTTCATGTGTGGCTTAGGCAGTAGACAAACAGGTGTCTCCAATTACAGCTTCTTGATGCTAACTGCAACTGATGCTAAGATGCGACTAAAAAAGCTAGAACTTTTCTTGCTAATAGAACACTTCTGTCACATCAGAAGTCTGTGCCTGTTAGGATTAAGCAAACAGACACGTTATTAGAATTGGATGGTCTCATATAGGGTACAAAAAGAAATGTTAGTGTGTTTTTCTGTGTTGGCAAAGGGGAATTGTTTCAGCTTAGTTTGCTAAATCATGAGAGGAGGAGAGAAGTTAATTTGGGGTTTGGCTTAGGCAGTAGACACGCAGTTGTCTCCAGTTACAGCTTCCTATTGGTAACTTTTGGCAGAGAGGAATATTGCTTTCAGAGGAAGAAGCACCTGACTAAAAAATCTGGCACTTTTCTTGCTACTAGAACAGTTCTATCTCATCAGGAGTCGGTGCCTGCTGATATTAAGGAAACAGATTCTTTATTAGAATTATTGGTGGTCTCATTTAGTGTAAACAAAAGAAAGTCAGTGTGTTTTTTTGTGCTGGGGAAAGGGGACTATGTCAGCTTACTTCACTAAATCAGGAAGGGAGGAGAGATGTTAATTGGGTGAATGGCTTAGGCAGTAGACAATCAGGTGTCTCCAATTAGAGCTTCCTGTTGCTAACTTTTTGCAGAAAGGAATCTTGCTTTCAGAGTAAGATGTAGCTGACTAAAAAAGCTAGAATGTTCTTACCAGTAGAACACTTCTATCTCATCAGGAGTCAGTGCCTGTTAAGATTCAGTAAAAAGATACTTTATTAGAAGTAGGGGGCTCTCATATATCTTAAAAAAATAGAAAGTCAGTGTGTTTTTATCTGTTGGGGAATGGGGACTGTATCAACTTAGGTTGCTAAATCAGGAGGGGAGGGGAGGAGAGAAGTTAATTAGGATGTTGCCTATGTAGTAGAAAAGCAGGTGTCTCAATTACAGCTTGCTGCTGTCAGCTAATGGCAGAAATGAATCTTGCTTACAGAGCAAGAAGCAGCAGACTAAGAAAGCTTGATCATTTCTTACAAATAGAACACTTGAGTTTCATCAGGAGTCAGTGTCTGCTGGGATTAATCAAATAGATACTTTATTAGAAGTAGGGGAGTCTCATTTAATGTAAAAAAAAAGAAAGTCATGTTTTTCTGTGCTCGGGAAAGGGGACTGTGTCAACCTAGTTTGCTAAATTAGGAGAGGAGAAGAGAAGTTAATTGGAGATGTGCCTTAGACAGTAGACAATCAGGTATCTACAATTACAGATTTCAGTTTGTAACATTTGGCATAAATGCTGGCAGTATAGCCTAGGTGTTAGAGGAACAAGGTGTGAACAAGCTTCAAACATCAGCAGTCCAGACCTGAGTTTGATTCTCACAACTTCCACTTGTATACTGTGTGACTCTGAGCAAGTCACTTAATCACCCACTGCTCCCAGGTCACCCCTGAAAACAGCCACTTGTGCCTAGTGGGCATTACCTGGTTACCAAAGACTAAAAAAATAATATTACTTGCAGAAGATGAAGCAGCTGAATAAGAAATCTAGAATTTTTTTTTTACTAATAGAACACTTCTATCTCACCAGGAGTCAGTGCTTGTTAAGATTCAGTAAAAAGATACTTTATTAGAAGTAGGGGTCTCTCATATATCTTAAAAAAATAAAAAGTCAGTGTGTTTTTTCTCTGTTGGGGAATGGGGACTGTATCAACTTAGTTTGCTAAATCAGGAGGGGAGGAGAGAAGTTAATTAGGATGTTGCCTATGTAGTAGAAAAGCAGATGTCTCAATTACAGCTTCCTGCTGTTAGCTAATGGCAGAAATGAATCTTGCTTACAGAGTAAGAAGCAGCTGACTAAGAAAGCTTGATCATTTCTTACAAATAGAACACTTGAGTTTCATAAGGAGTCAGTGCCTGCTGGAATTAATCAAATAGATACTTTATGAAGTAGGGGAGTCTCATTTAATGTAAAAAAAGAAAGTCATGTTTTCTGTGCTCGGAAAAGGGGACTGTGTCAACCTAGTTTGCTAAATTAGGAGAGGAGAAGAGAAGTTAATTGGAGGTGTGCCTTAGACAGTAGACAATCAGGTATCTACAATTACAGATTTCAGTTTGTAACATCTGGCATAAATTCTGGCAGTATAGCCTAGGTGTTAGAGGAACAAGGTGTGAACAAGCTTCAAACATCCAGCAGTCCAGACCTGAGTCTGATTCTCACAACTTCCACTTGCATACTGTGTGACTCTGAGCAAGTCACTTAATCACCCGCTGCTCCCAGGTCACCCCTGAAAACAGCCACTTGTGCCTAGTGGGCATTACCTGGTTACCAAAGACTAAAAAAAAAATAATAATATTACTTGCAGAAGATGAAGCAGCTGAATAAGAAATCTAGAACCTTTTTTTTTACTAATAGAACACTTCTATCTCATTAGGATTCAGTGTCCATTAGGATTAAGCAGACAGATACTTTATTAGAAATAGGTGGGTATCATCTAGGGTAGAAAAAGTAAATATGTTTTTCTGTGTTGGGGAAAGAGTACTATATCAATTTAGTTTGTTAAATCAGTAGGGGAGGAGAGAAGTTAATTGGGGTGTGTCTTAGGCAGTAGATAAGCAGGTGCCTACAATTACAGCTTCCTGTTGCTGACTTTCTGCAGAAAGAAATATTGTTTTCAGAGCAAGAAGCAGCTGTCTAAAAAAGCTTAAATTAGTCTTGCTAATAGATCACTTCTATCTCATCAGCAGTGAGTGCCTGTTCAGATTAAGCAAACAGATTATTAGAAGTGGGAGGGTCACATTTATGGTAACAAATGAGAAAGTCAAAGTTTTTTTATGTTTTGGGGAAAGGGGGCTGTTCCAACTTACTCTGCTAAATCAGGAGGGGAAGAGAGAAGTTAATTGGGGGTGGGGCTTAGACAGTAGAAAAGAAGGTGTCTCCAATTATAGCTTCCTGCTGGTAGCTTTTGGCAGAAAGAAATCTAGCTTTCAGAGCAAGAAGCAACTGACTGAAAAAGCTAGAACTTTTCTTGCTAATACAACACTTCTGTCTCATCAGGAGTCAATGCCTGCTGCAATTAACCAAACAGATACTTTATTAGAAGTAAGGGTTGTCATTTAGGGTAAAAAGAAAGACTGTGTTTTTCTGTGTTTGGGAAATGGGACTGTATCATCTTAGTTCACTAAATCAGAAGGGAGGAGAGACATTAATTGGGAGTGTGGCTTAGACAGTAGACAAGCTGGTGTCTCCATTTATAGCTTCCTGTTGGTAATTTTTGGCAGAAAGGAATCTTACTTTCAGAGCAAGAAATAGCTGACGAAAAAAGCTAGAACTTTTCTTACTAATAGAATAATTATTTCTCATCCTGAGTCAGCTACTGTTGGGATTAAGCAAAGAGTTATTTTATTAGATGATGGGGGTTGTCTTTTAAGGTAAAAAATTGGGTGAATGGCTTAGGCAGTAGACAAGCAGGTGTCCCAATCAGAGCTTCCTGTTGCTAACTTTTCACAGAAAGGAATCTTGATTTCAGAGTAAGAAGTAGCTGACTAAAAAAGCTAGAATTTTCTTACCAATAGCACATATGTATCTTATCTGGAGTCAGTGCCTGTTAAGATTTAGTAAACAGATACTTTATTAGAAGTAGGTGCTCTCATATATCTTAAAAAAAAGAAAGTCAGTGCTTTTTCTGTGTTGGGAATGGGAACTGTAGCAACTTAGTTTGCTAAATCAGGAGGGGAGGAGAGACATTAATTGGGATGTTGCCTAGGTAGTAGAAAAGCCGGTGTTTTCAATTACAGCTTCCTGCTTCTAGCTAATGGCAGAAATGAATCTTGCTTTCAGAGTAAGAAGCAGCTGACTAAGAAAGCTTGATCATTTCTTACAAATAGAACACTTGAGTTTCATAAGGAGTCAGTGCCTGCTGGGATTAATCAAATAGATACTTTATTAGAAGTAGGGGAGTCTCATTTAATGTAAAAAAAAAGAAAGTCATGTTTTTCTGTGCTCGGGAAAGGGGACTGTGTCAACCTAGTTTGCTAAATTAGGAGAGGAGAAGAGAAGTTAATTGGAGGTGTGCCTTAGACAGTAGACAATCAGGTATCTACAATTACAGATTTCAGTTTGTAACATCTGGCATAAATTCTGGCAGTATAGCCTAGGTGTTAGAGGAACAAGGTGTGAACAAGCTTCAAACATCCAGCAGTCCAGACCTGAGTCTGATTCTCACAACTTCCACTTGCATACTGTGTGACTCTGAGCAAGTCACTAATCACCCGCTGCCCCAGGTCACCCCTGAAAACAGCCACTTGTGCCTAGTGGGCATTACCTGGTTACCAAAGACTAAAAAAATAATAATATTACTTGCAGAAGATGAAGCAGCTGAATAAGAAATCTAGAACCTTTTTTTTTACTAATAGAACACTTCTATCTCATTAGGATTCAGTGTCCATTAGGATTAAGCAGACAGATACTTTATTAGAAATAGGTGGGTATCATCTAGGGTGAAAAAGTAAATATGTTTTTCTGTGTTGGGAAAGAGTACTATATCAATTTAGTTTGTTAAATCAGTAGGGAGGAGAGAAGTTAATTGGGGTGTGTCTTAGGCAGTAGATAAGCAGGTGCCTACAATTACAGCTTCCTGTTGCTGACTTTCTGCAGAAAGAAATATTGTTTTCAGAGCAAGAAGCAGCTGTCTAAAAAAGCTTAAATTAGTCTTGCTAATAGATCACTTCTATCTCATCAGCAGTGAGTGCCTGTTCAGATTAAGCAAACAGATTATTAGAAGTGGGAGGGTCACATTTATGGTAACAAATGAGAAAGTCAAAGTTTTTTTATGTTTTGGGGAAAGGGGCTGTTCCAACTTACTCTGCTAAATCAGGAGGGGAAGAGAGAAGTTAATTGGGGTGGGCTTAGACAGTAGAAAAGAAGGTGTCTCCAATTATAGCTTCCTGCTGGTAGCTTTGGCAGAAAGAAATCTAGTCAGAGCAAGAAGCAACTGACTGAAAAAGCTAGAACTTTTCTTGCTAATACAACACTTCTGTCTCATCAGGAGTCAATGCCTGCTGCAATTAACCAAACAGATACTTTATTAGAAGTAAGGTTGTCATTTAGGGTAAAAGAAAGACTGTGTTTTTCTGTGTTTGGGAAATGGGACTGTATCATCTTAGTTCACTAAATCAGAAGGGAGGAGAGACATTAATTGGGAGTGTGGCTTAGACAGTAGACAAGCTGGTGTCTCCATTTATAGCTTCCTGTTGGTAATTTTTGGCAGAAAGGAATCTTACTTTCAGAGCAAGAAATAGCTGACGAAAAAAGCTAGAACTTTTCTTACTAATAGAATAATTATTTCTCATCCTGAGTCAGCTACTGTTGGGATTAAGCAAAGAGTTATTTTATTAGATGATGGGGTGTCTTTATAGTAAAAATTGGGTGAATGGCTTAGGCAGTAGACAAGCAGGTGTCCCAATCAGAGCTTCCTGTTGCTAACTTTTCACAGAAAGGAATCTTGATTTCAGAGTAAGAAGTAGCTGACTAAAAAAGCTAGAATTTTCTTACCAATAGCACATATGTATCTTATCTGGAGTCAGTGCCTGTTAAGATTTAGTAAACAGATACTTTATTAGAAGTAGGTGCTCTCATATATCTTAAAAAAAAGAATGTCAGTGCGCTTTTTCTGTGTTGGGGAATGGGAACTGTAGCAACTTAGTTTGCTAAATCAGGAGGGGAGGAGAGACATTAATTGGGATGTTGCCTAGGTAGTAGAAAAGCCGGTGTTTTCAATTACAGCTTCCTGCTTCTGGCTAATGGCAGAAATGAATCTTGCTTTCAGAGTAAGAAGCAGCTGACTAAGAAAGCTTGATCATTTTTTACAAATAGAACACTTCTATTTCATCAGGAGTCAGTGCCTGTTGGGATTCATCAAACAGATACTTTATTAGAAGTAGGGAGCATCTCATTTAATGTAAAAAAAAAGAAAGTCATTGTGTTTTTTCTGTGTTGTGGAAAGGGGACCGTGTCACCCTAGTTTGCTAAATTAGGAGAGGAGAAGAGAAGTTAATTGGAGGTGTGCCTTAGACAGTAGACAATCTGGTATCTACAATTACAGCTTTCTGTTCATAACATTTGGCATAAATGCTGGCAGTATAGCCTAGGTGTTAAAGGAACAAGGTGTGAATGAGCTTAAAACACCCAGCAGATCAGACCTGAGTTTGATTCTCACAACTTCCACTTGCATACTGTGTGACTCTGAGCAAGTCACTTAACCACCCACTGCTCCCAGGTTGACTGAAAGCAGGCACTTGTGCCTAGTGAGCCTTACCCAGTTACCAAAGACTAAATAAATAAATAAATTAATTTATGAATTTTACTTGCAGAGCATGAAGCAGCTGACTAAGAAAGCTAGAATTTTTTTTTACTAATAGAACACTTCTATCTCATTATGATTCAGTGCCTGTTAGGATAAAGCAGACAGATACTTTATTAGAAGTAGGGGGTATCATCTAGGGTAAAGACAGGAAAGTAAATATGTTTTTCTGTGTTGGGGAAAGAGTACTATATCAACTTATTTTGCTAAATCAGGAGGGGATGAGAGAAGTTAATTGGGGTGTGGCTTAGGCAGTAGACAAGCAAGTGTCTACAATTACAGCTTCCTGTTGCTAACTTTCTGCAGAAAGGAATCTTGTTTTCAGAGCAAGAAGCAGCTGACTAAAAAAGCTTAAATTAGTCTTGTTAATAGAACACTTCTAGCTCATCAGCAGTGAGTGCCTGTTCAGATTAAGCAAACAGATTGTTTATTAGAAGTGGGAGGGTTGCATGTATGGTAAAAAATAAGTCAAAGTATTTTTCTGTTTTGGGGAAAGGGGGCTGTACCAACTTACTCTGCTAAATCAGGAGGGGAAGAGAGAAGTTTATTGGGGTTGGGGCTTAGACAGTAGAAAAGAAGGTGTCTCCAACTACAGCGTCCTGCTGGCAGCTTTTGGCAGAAAGAAATCTAGCTTTCAGAGCAAGAAGCAGATGCCTGAAAAAGCAAGAACTTTTCTTGCTAATATAACACTTCTGTCTCATCAGGAGTCAATGCCTGCTGGGATTAACCAAACATATACTTTATTAGAAGTAGGGGTTGTCATTTAGGATAAAAAAAAAGAAAGACTGTGTTTTTCTGTGTTTGGGAAATGGGACTGTATCATCTTAGTTTTCTAAATCAGAAGGCAGGAGAGAAGTTAATTGGGGGTGTGCCTTAGCCAATAGACAAGCATGTATCTACAATTACAGCATTCTGTTTGTAACTATTAGAGACATGAATTTTACTTTCAGAGCATGTAGCAGCTGACTAAAGCTAGAACTTTTTTTACTAATATAACCCCTCTATCTCATTAGGATTTGGTGCCTGTTAGGATTAAGCAGACAGCTACTTTATTAGAAGTACGGGGGGGGGTCTCATGTAGGTTAAAAAAAGAAAGTAAATATATTTTTCTTTGTTGGGGAAAGAGTACTATATTAATTTAGTTTGCTAAATCAGGAGGGGAGGGGAGGAGAGAAGTTAATTGGGGTGTTGCTTAGGCAGTAGACAAGCAGATGTCTCAAATTACAGCTTTCTATTGCTAACTGCAGAAAGGAATATTGCTTTCAGAGCAGAGCAAGAAACAGCTTACTAAAAAAAGCTTAAAGTTGTCTTGCTAATAGAACACTTCTACTTCATCAGCAGTGAGTGCCTGTTGGCATTAAGCAAACATAGTTTATTAGAAATGGGGGGGGTCCCATTTAGGGTAAAAAGTAAGAAAGTCAATGTTTTTTCCTGTGTTGGGGAAGTGGGCTGTACCAACTTATTCTGCTAAATCAGAAGGGGAGGAGATACGTTTATTGGGGGTGTGGCTTTGACAGTAGAAAATTAGAAAATAAGGTGTCTGCAATTACAGCTTCCTGCTGGACACTTTTGGCAGAATGAAATCTTACTTTCACAGCAAGAAGCAGCTGACTAGAATAGCTAGAACTTTTCTTGCTAATAGAATACTTCTATGTTATCAGGAGTCAATGCCTGTTGGGATTAAGCAAACAGATACATTTTTAGAAGTAGGCGTTTTCATAAAGGATAAAAAAAAGAAAGACTGTGTTTTTCTGTGTTTTTGAAATGGGACTGTATCATCTTAGCTTGCTAAATCAGAAGGGAGGAGAGATGTTAATTGGGGTGTGGCTTAGACAATAAATATGCTGGTGTCTCCAATTACAGCTTCCTGTTGGTAACTTTTGGCAGAAAGGAATATTACTTTCAGAGCCAGAAGTAGCTGACGAAAAAAGTTAGAATGTTTCTTACTAGTAGAACAATTCTATCTCATCTGGAGTCAGTGCCTGTTGGGACTACACAAACAGATACCTTATTAGAAGTAGGTAATGTCTCATTTGGGTTTAAAAAAATAAAGTGTGTTTTTCTGTGTTGGGCAAAGGGGACTGTATCAGCCTAGTTTGTTAAATCAGCAGGGTAGGAAAGGAGGCAATTGGGGGTCTCTTAGGAAATAGAACAGCATCTGTCTCCTAGTACAGCTTCCTGCTGCTACCTTTTGGCAGAAAGGAATCTTGCTTTCAGAGCAAGAAGCAGCTGACTAAAACAGCTCTAACTTTTCTTCCTAACAGAACACTTCTATCTCATCATGAGTGAGTGCCTGTTGGGATTAAGCAAACATATACTTATTAGATATAAGGGGTTGTGTCATTTAGGGTAAAAAAAAAGAAAGTCTGTGTTTTCTGTGTTTGGGAAATGGGACTGTATCAACTTACTTTCCTAAATCAGGAGGGGAGGAGAGATGTTAATTAAAGGTGTGGCATAGGCAGCAGAAAAGTAGGTTTCTCCATTTTCAGCATCCTACTGCTACCTTATGGCAAAAAGGAATCTTGCTTTCAGGGCAAGAAGCACCTGACTAAAAAAAAACTTAATTTTTTCTTAGTAATAGAACACTTCTATATCAGAAGTCTGTACCTGTTGGGATTAATCAAACATATTCTTTATTAGAAGTGGGGGGGGGTCTCATTTAGTGTAAAAAAAAAAGAAAGTTAGTGTGTTTTTCTGTGCTGGGGAAAGGAGCCACTATAACTTAATTTGTTAAATCAGGAAGGGAGGAGAGAAGTTAATTTTGTGTGTGGCTTAGGCAGTAGACAAGCACTTGCCTCCAATTACAGCTTCCTGTTGCTAACTTTCTCGTTGAAAGGAATCTTGCTTTCAGAGCAAGAAGCAGCTGACTAATCAAGCTAAAAGTTGTCTTGCAAATAGAACACTTCTATCTCATCAGCAGTGAGTTTTGTTGGGATTAAGCAAACAGATAGTTTTTAGAAGTAGGGGTCTCATTTAGGTAAAATAAGAAAGTCAAAGTTGTTTTCTGTGTTGGAGATATGGGGTTCTACCAACTTACTCTACTAAATCAGGAGGGGAGAAAGTTAATTGGGGTGTGGCTTAGACAGTAGAAATTAAAGTGTCTCCAATTACAGTTTCCTGCAGTTAGGTTTTGACAGAAAGAAATCTTGCTTCCAGAGCAAGAAGCAGCTGACTATAAAAGCTAGAAGTTTTCTTGTTAATAGAACACTTCTATCTTATCAGGAGTCAGTGCCTATTGGGATTAAGGAAACAGATACTTTATTAGAATTAGGGGGTCTCATTTAGGGTAAAACAAGGAATGTCAGTGTGTTTTTCTGTGTTGGAGAAAGGAGACTGTTTTGACTTAATTTGCTAAATCATGAGAGGAGGACAGAAGTTAATTAGGAATGTGGCTCAGGCAGCAGACAAGCAGGTATCTCCAATTACATTTTCCTATTGGTAACTTTTGACAGAAAGGAATCTTGCTTTCAGAGCAAGAAGCAGCTGACTAAGTAATCTAGAACATTTCTTACTGATAGAACAGCTCTATCTCATCAGGAGACAGGGCCTGTTGGGATTAAGGAAACAGATTATTTATTAAAAGTATTGGTGGACTCATTTAGAGTAAACAAAATAAAGTTAGTGTGTTTTTTTGTGTTGGGGAAAGGGGACTTTTATCAACTTGGTTCGATAAATCAGGAAGGGAGGAGAGAAGTTAATTCGGCGAATGGCTTAGGAAGTAGACAAGCACGTGTCTCCAATAAGAGCTTCCTGTTGCTATCTTTTCACAGAAAGGAATCTTGATTTCAGAGTATGAAGTAGCTGACTAAAAAGCTAGAATTTTCTTACCAATATCACACTTGTATCTCATCAGGAGACAGTGCCTGTTAAGATTTAGTAAACAGATACTTTTTTTTAGAAGTAGGGGTTATCATTTAGGGTAAAAAAAGAAAGACTGTGTTTTTCTGTGTTTGGGAAATGGGACTGTGTCATCTTAGTTTGCTAAATCAGGAAGGGAAGGGAAGAGAGAAGTTTATTGGGTGAATGGCTTAGGCAGTAGACAGGCTGGTATCTCCAATTACAGCTTCCTGTTGGTAACATTTGGCAAAAAGAAATCTGACTTTCAGAGCAAGAAATAACTGAAGAAAAAAGCTAGAACTTTTCTTACTGAAAGAACAATTCTATCTCATCCAGAGTCAGTGCCTGTTGGGATTATGCAAACAGATACTTTATTAAAAGTAGGTAATGTCTCATTTGGGTGTAAAAAATAGAAAGTGTGTTTTTCTGTGTTGGGGAAAGGGGACTGTATCAGCTTAGTTTGATAAATCAGGAGGGGAGCAGAGAAGTCAACTGGGGATGTAGCAGAGGAAGTAGAGCATCAGGTGTCTCCAATTGCAGCTTCCTGCTGCTACCTTTTGGCAGAAAGGAGTCTTGCTTTCAAAGCAAGAAGCAGCTGACTAAAACAGCTTTAAATTGTCTTACTAACAGAACACTTCTATCTCATCAGGAGTCGGTGGCTGTTGGGATTAAGCAAAGAGTTATTTTATTAGAAGAAGGGCTTGTCATTTAAGGTAAAAAAAAGAAAGTCACTGTATTTTTCAGTGTTTGGGAAATGGGACTGTATCAATTTAGTTTGATAAATCAGGAGGGCAGGAGAGAAGTTAATTTTGGGGTGTGGCTGAGGCAGAAAAAAATCAGGTGTCTCCACTTACATCTTCCTGCAGGTAGCTTATGGCAGAAAGGAATCCTGCTTTCAGAGCAAGAAAGAGCTGACTAAATCAGCTTTAACTGTTTTTACTAATAGAACACTTCTATGTCATCAGGAGTCAGTACCTGTTGGGATTCAGCAAACAGATACTGTACCTTATAAGAAATATGTGGGTCTCATTTAGGGCAAACAAAAAAGTCAGTGTGTTTTTCTGTGTTGGGAAAAGGGCACTGTATCAACTTAGTTCACTAAATCAGGAGAGTAGAAAAGTTAATTGAGGTTGTGGCTTAGGCAGTAGACAAGCAGGTGTCTCCAATTACAGCTTCCTGTTGGTAACTTTTGGCAGAAAGGAATCTTTCTTTCAGTGCATGAAGCAGTTGACTACAAAGGTTAAAAGTTGTCTTACTAATAGAACACTTCTATGTTATCAGGAGTGAGTCCCTGTTGGGATTAAGCAAACACATACTTTATTTGAAGTAGGGGGTCTCATTTAGGGTAAAAAAAACAATATCTGTGTTTTCTTTGTTTGGAAAATGGAACAGTTAATTGGGTGGTGTGGCTAAGGCAGTAGAAAAGCAGGTGTCACCAACTATAGCTTATTGCTGCTAGCTTATTCCAGAAAGGAATCCTGCTTTCTGAGCAAGAAGCAGCTGACAAAAAAAAAAAAAACACTAGAATGCTTCTTACTAATAGAACACTTCTATCTCATCAGGAGTCAGTGCTTGTTAGGATTAAGGAAACATATACTTTAGAAGTATGGGGGTCTCATTTGGTGTAAAAAGGAAGTGTGTTTTTATGTGTTGGGGAAAGGGGACTGTATCTACTTAGTTTGCTAAATCAGGAGGGAAGGAGAGAATTAATTGGGGGCATGGCTTAGGCAATAGACAAGCAGATGTCTCCAATAAGAGCTTCCTGTTGCTAACTTTTCATAGAAAGGAATCTTGATTTCAGAGTATGAAGTAGCTGACTAAAAAAGCTAGAATTTTCTTACCAATAGCACACTTCTATCTCATAAGGAGTCAGTGTCTTTTTAAGATTTAGTAAACAGATACTTTATTAAAAGTAAGGGGCTCTCATATATGGTATAAAAAGAAAGTCATTGTATTTTTCTGTGTTGGGGAATGGGGAGTGTATCAACTTAGTTTGCTAAATCAGGAGGGAGGACAGAAGTAAATTGGGGTGTTGCCTAGGTAGTAGAAAATAGGTGTCTTCAATTACAGCTTCCTGCTGCTATCTAATGGCAGAAATGAATCTTGCTTTCAGAACAAGAAGAAGCTGACTAAAAAGCTTGATCTTTTCTTACAAAGAGAACTCTTCTATTTCATCAGGAGTGAGTGCCTGTTGGGATTAATCAAACAGATACTTTATTAGGAGTAGGGGGAGTCTCATTTAGTGTAAAAAAAAAGAAAGGCATTGTGTTTTTTCTGCGTTGGGGAAACGGGACTGTGTCAACCAAGTTTGCTTAATCAGGAGGGGATGAGAGAAGTTAATTGGGGGTGTGCCTTAGACAGTAGACAAGCAGGTATCAACAATTGCAGCTTTGTGTTCATAACTATTGGCAGAAATAAATTTTACTTTCAGAGCATGAAGCAGCTCACTAAGAAAGCAAGAACTTTTATTTTTTTTACTAATAGAACACTTCTATCTCATTATGATTTGTTGCCTGTTAGGATTAAGCAGACATATAATTTATTAGAAGGTAGGGTGGTCTCATCTAGCTTAAAAAAATAAAGTAAATATGTTTTTCTGTGTTGGGGAAAGTGTACTATATCAACTTAATATGCTAAATCTGGAGGGGAGGAGAGAAGTTAATTGGGGTGTGGCTTAGGCAGTAGGCAAGCAGGTTTCTCCAATTACAGCTTCCTGTTGCTAACATTCTGCAGAAAGGAATCTTGCTTTCAGAACAAGAAGCAGCTGACTAAAAAAGCTTAAAGTTGTCCTGCTAATAGAACACTTCTATCTCATCAGCAGTAGGTGTCTGTTGGGATTAAGCAAACAAATACTTTATTAGAAATAGAAAGGTCCCATTTAAGGTAAAAAATAAGAAAGCCAAAGTTTTGTTCTGTGTTGAGGAAAGGGGGCTGTACCAACTTACTCTGCTAAATCAGAATGGGAGGAGAGAAGTTAATTGGGGTGTAGCTTAGACAATAGAAAAGAAGGTGTTTCCAATTACAGCTTCCAACTGGTAGCTTTTGGCAGAAAGAAATCTTACTTTCAGAGCAAGAAGCAGCTGACTGAAAAAGCTAGACTTATTCTTGCTAATATAACACTTCTGTCTCATCAGGAGTCAATGCCTGTTGGGATTATGCAAACAGATAGTGTCATTTAAGGTAAAAAAAAGAATGTCACTGTGTTTTCCAGTGTTTGGGAAATGGGACTGTGTCATCTTAGTTTTATAAATCAGGAGGGGAGGAAAGAAGTTAATTGCGGGTGTGGGCAAGGTAGAAAAAAGCAGGTGTCTTCAATTACAGCTTCCTGCAGGTAACTTATGGCAGAAAAGAATCCTGCTGTCTGAGCAAGAAGTATCTGATTAAAACAGCTCTAAGTTTTTTTACTAATAGAACACTTCTCTGTCAGCAGGAGTCAATGCCTGTTGGAATTCAGCAAACAGATACCTTATTAGAAGTATGTGGGTCTCATTTAGGGCAATAAAAAAAGTCAGTGTGTTTTTCTGTGTTGAGGAAAGGGCACTGTATCAACTTAGTTCACTAAATTGGGGGGAGTAGAAAAGTTAATTGGGGATGTGGCTTAGGCAGTAGACAAGCAGGTGTCTCCAATTACAGCTTCCTGTTGGTAACTTTTGGCAGAAAGGAATTGTTCTTTCACTGCACAAGGCAATTGACTACAAAAGCTTAAAGTTGTCTTACTAATAGAACACTTCTTTATTATCGAAGTGAGTGCATGTTGGGATTACTCAAATAGATACTTTATTAGAAGTAGGGGTCTTATTTAGCGTAAAAAAAAGAATGTCTGTGTTTTTCTGTGTTTGGGAAATGGGACAGTATCAAGTTTGTTTGCTAAATCAGGAGGGAAGGAGAGAAGTTAATTGGTGGTGTGACTTAGGAAGTAGAAAAGCAGATGTCTCCAACTATAGCTTATTTCTCCTAGCTTATTCCAGAAAGGAATCTTGCTTTCAGAGTGAGAACGAGCTGACAAAAAAAGAACCAGAACATTTCTTATGAATAGAACACTTCTCTCTCATCAGGAGGGTAGCACTGAATAGAATACATCGTAGTCATTTCAGTGATGCTATTATAGTGACTGAAATAATAGCGATCTCTGCATTATAGCACAGAACAGTTTTAGCGACTCTGGGTTAATAGCCTGCCTCCGAGATCCAGGTGCCCCTATGAGGAGGTTACTTTAGAAATAGGGGGGCTTCGGGGCACAGCCCCCTGGGGGTGCTGGGTAAGATGTAGAGTGATTGCCTACCAGTCTGGAAGAAGAGCAGAGGTTTTGTTCTATAGGTATTTTTAAATGTCAGGTGGAGTGAGTTGGACTGGGAGTGAATGCCAGTGGACAGATGTGGGTGCAGAGAGTGGGAGGTTAAAGTGCTGTAAGAGGTGATCTTAAGGGAAATTTACTAAAATGAAGAGCAAGGTATGTTGCAGATCTGACTGTGCCGAATAGGGGCTCACCGATGTTACCGGTCGCTGTAATTGGAGTTGCTATAAAAAACACTTTGCAATTGCAATCACGGATATTAGTTCACTGTATTGACATGGAACCCATCAGGAGTCAGTGCTTGTTAGGATTAAGCAAAAAGATACTTTAGAAGTATGGGGGTCTCACTTAGGATAAAAAAAGAAAGTCAGTGTGTTTTTCTGTGTTGGGAAAATGACACCATATCAACTTGGTTTGCTAAATCAGGAGGGGAGCAGAGAAGTTAATTGGGGTGTGGTTAGGTAGTAGACAAGCAGGTGTCTGCAATTACAGCTTCCTGTTGCTAACTTTCAGCAGAAATGAATCTTTCTTTTAGAACAAGACGGAGCTGACTAAAACAGCTTGAACTTTTCTTAATAATAGAAAAATTATATCTCATCTGGAGTCAGAGCCTGCTGGGATTAAGCAAACAGATACTTTACTAGATGTAGGCAGGGTCTCATTTGGTGTTAAAAAAGAAAGTGTGTTTTTATGTGTTGGGAAAAGGGGACTGTATCAACTTAGTTTGCTAAATCAGGAGGAGAGGAGAGAATGAATTAATTAGGGGTGTGGCTTGGGCAGTAGAAAATCAGGGATCACCAGTTACAGCTTCCTGATGCCAGCTAATGACAGAAAGGAGTCTTGCTTTCTGAGCAAGAAGCAGCTGACTAAAAAAACTAGAATGCTTCTTACTAACAGAACACTTCTATCTCATCTAGAATCAGTGCCTGTCAGGATTAAGCAAACAGATACTTTAGAAGTTGGGGATCTCACTTAGCATAAAAAAAAGAAAGTCAGTGTGTTTTTCAGTGTTGGAAAAGGGCACTGTATCAACTTTGTTTGCTAAATCAGGAGGGAAGGAGAGAAGTTAATTGGGGTGTGGCTTAGACAACAGACAAGCAAATGTCTCCAATTAGAGCTTCATGTTGCTAATTTTTCACAGAAAGGAATCTTAATTTCAGGATATGAAGTAGTTGACTCAAAAAGCAAGACTTTTCTTACCATCAGCACATTTCTATCTCATCAGGAGTCAGTGCATTTTAAGATTTAGTAAATATATACTTTATTAGAAGTAGGGGCTGTCATATACGGTAAAAAAAGAAAGTCTGTATTTTTTCTTTGTTGGGGAATGGTGACTGCATCAACTTAGTTTGTTAAATCAGGAAAGGAGGAGAAAAGTAAATTGGGGTGTTGCCTAGGTAGTAGAAAATCAGGTGTCTTCAATTACAGCTTCCTGCTGCTAGCTAATGGCAGAAATGATTCTTGCTGTGAGAACAAGAAGCAGCTGACTAAAAAAGCTTGTTCTTTTCTTACAAATAGAACACTTCTTTTTCATCAGGAGTGAGTGTCTGTTGGGATTAAACAAACATATACTTTATTAGAAGTAGGGGAAGTACTCATTTAGTGTAAAACAAAAGAAAGTCAGTGTGTTTTTCTGTGTTGGGGAAAGGGGACTGTGTCAACCAAGTTTTCTAAATCAGGAGGGGAGTAAGAGAAGTTAATTGGGGGTGTGCCTTAGACAGTAGACAAGCAGGTATCAACAATTACAGCTTTGTGTTCATAACTATTGGCAGAAATTAATTTTACTTTCAGAGCATGAAGCAGCTCACTAAGAAAGTTAGAGCTTTTTTTTACTAATAGAACACTTCTTTCTCATTACGATTTGGTGTCTGTTAGGATTAAGCAGACAGATACTTTATTAGAAGGTAGGGGGGCCTCATCTAGGGTAAAAAAAAGGAAAGTAAATATGTGTTTCTGTGTTGGAGAAAGAGTACTGTATCAATTTAGTTTGTTAAATCAAGGAAGGGAGGAGAGAAGTTAATTGAGGAGTGGCTTAGGCAGGAGACAAGCAGGTTTCTCCAATTACAACTTACTGTTGCTAACTTTCTGCAGAAATGAATCTTTCTTTCAGAGCAAGAAGCAGCTGACTAAAAAAGCTTAAAGTTGTCCTGCTAATTGAATACTTCTATCTCATCAGCAGTGGGAGCCTGTTGGGATTAAGCAAACAAATACTTTATTAGAAATAGGGTGGGCCATTTAGGTTAAAAATAATAAAGTCTAATAAAGTCTAAATTTTGTTCTGTGTTGGGGAAAGGGGGCTGTACCAACTTACTCTGCTAAATCAGGAGGGGAGGAGAGAAGTTAATTGGGGGTGTGGCTTAAACAGTAGAAAAGAAGGGGTTTCCAATTGCAGCTTCCTGCTGGTTGCTTTTGGCAGAAAGAAATCTTACTTTCAGAGCAAGAAGCAGCTGACTAAAAAAGCTAGAATGTTTCTTGCTAATATAACACTTCTGTTTCATCAGTAGTCAATGCCTGTTGGGATTAAGCAAACAGATACTTTATTAGAAGTAGGGGTTTTCATTTAGGGTAAAAAAAAGAAAGACTGTGTTTTTCTGTGTATGAGAAATAGGACTCTATGATCTTAGTTTGCTAAATCAGAAGGGAGGAGAGATGTTAATTGGGGGAGTGGCCTAGACAGTAGATAAGCTGGTGTCTCCAAAAGGGGACTGTATCAGCTTAGTTTGCTAAATCAGCTAAATCAGGAGGGAAGGAAAGAAGTCAATTGTGGGGTGTCTTTGGCAGTAGAACAGCAGTTCTGTCCAATTACAGCTTTCTGGTGCTACATTTTGGCAGAAAGGAATCTTGCTTTCAGAGCAAGAAGCAGCTGATTAAAACTGCTTTAACTTTTCTGACTAACAGAACACTTCTATTTCATCAGGAGTCGGCACCTGTTGGGATTAAGCAAAGAGTTACTTTATTAGAAGAAGGGATGGTTGTCATTTAAGGTAAAAAATAAAGAATATCACTGGGTATTTCTGTGTTTGGGAAATGGGACTGTATCACTTTAGTCTGATAAATCAGGAGGGCAGGAGAGAAGTTAATTTTAGGGTGTGGCCGAGGCAGAAAAAAATCAGGTGTCCCCAATTACATCTTCCTGCAGGTAGCTTATGGCAGAAAGGAATCCTGCTTTCAGAGCAAGAAAGAGCTGACTAAAACAGCTTTAACTGTTTTTACTAATAGAACACTTCTATGTCATCAGGGGTCAGTACCTGTTGGGATTCATCAAACAGATTCATTTAGGGCAAACAAAAAAGTCAGCATGTTTTTCTGTGTTGGGGAAAGGGCACTGTATCAACTTAGTTTGCTAAATCGGGGGAATAGAAAAGTTAATTGGTGGTGTGGCTTAGGCAGTAGACAAGCAGGTGTCTCCAATTATGGCTTCCTGTTGGTAACTTTTGGCAGAAATGTATCTTTCTTTCAGTGCATGAAGCAGTTGACTACAAAAGCTAAAAGTTGTCTTACTAATAGAACACTTCTATGTTATCAGAGTGAGTGCATGTTGGGATTAATCAAACAGATACTTTATTAAAAGTAGGGGTCTCATTTAGGGTAAAAAAAAGAATGTCTGGGTTTTTATGTGTTTGGGAACTGGGGCAGTATCAACTTAGTTTGCTAAATCAGGAGGGGAGGAGAGAAGTTAATTGGGTGGTGCAGTTCTGGTAGTAGAAAAGCAGGTGTCTTCAGATATAGCTTATTGCTGCTAGCTTATTCCAGAAAGGAATCTTGCTTTCAGAGTAAAAAGCAGCTGACAAAAAAAACAAAAAACTAGAACTTTTCTTACAAATAGAACACTTCTATCTCATCAGGATGGTAGCACGTGAATAAAGCGAGTCATTTTCAGTGACTTTATTATAGCGACTGAAATAATAGCGATCGCTGCATTATAGCACAGAACAGTTTTAGCAACTCTGGGTTAATAGTCTACCTTCAAGATCCAGGTGGCCCTATGAGGAGATTATTTTAGAAATAGGGGGTTTGGGGTGCAGCCCCCTGGGAGGTGCAGGGTAACATGTAGAATGATTGCCTACCAGTCTGGAAGAAGAACAGAGGTTTTGTTCTGTAGGTGTCAGGTGGAGCGAGTTGTACTGGGAGTGAATGCCAGCAGACAGATGTGGGTACAGAGAGTGGGAGGTTAAAGTGCTGTAAGAGATGATCTTAAGGGAGATGTACTAAACTGAAGAGCAAGGTATATTGCAGATCTGACTGTATGTGCTGAATAGGGACTCGCGGATGTTACCAGTTGCTGTAATTGGAGTCGCTATAAAAAACATGCTGTAATTGCAATTGCTGATATTACTTAGCTGTATTGACATGGAACCCATCAGGAGTCAGTGCTTGTTAGGCTTAAGGAAATAGATACTTTAGAAGTAGGGGGATCTCACTTAGGATAAAAAAATAAAGTCAGTGTCCTTTTCTGTGTTGGGGAAAATGGCACTATATCAACTTAGTTTACTAAATCAGGAAGGGAGGAGAGAAGATAATTGGGGGTGTATCTTAGGCAGTAGACAAGCAGGTGTCTCCAATTACAGTTTCCTGTTGCTAGCTTTTGCCAGAAAGGAATCTTGCTTTCATAGCAAGAAGGAGCTAACTAAAATAGCTTGAACTTTTCTTACTAACAGAACGATTATATCTCATCAGGAGTCAGTGCCTGTTGGGAATAAGCAAACAGATACTTTATTAGAAGTAGGTGGGGTCTCATTTGGTGTAAAAAAAAAGAAAGTGTGCTTTTATGTGTTGTGGAAAGGAGACTGTATCAACTTAGTTTGCTAAATTAGGAGGGGAGGAGAGAATTAATTGGGGATGTGACTTAGGCAGTAGAAAAGAAGGTCTCACCAATTACAGCTTCCTGCTGCTAGCTAATGGTAGAAAGAAGTCTTGCTTTCAGAGCATGAAGCAGCTGACTAAAACAGCTTCAACTTTTTATACTAACAGAACACTTTTATCTCATGAGGAGTCAGTGCCTGTTGGGATTAAACAAATAGTTACTTTATTAGAAGAACAGGGGGTTGTCATTTAAGGTAAAAAAAAAGTCACTGTGTTTTTCTGTGTTTGGGAAATGGGACTGCATCAACCTAGTTTGATAAATCAGGAGGGGAGGAGATAAGTTAATTGGGGGTGTGGCCGAGGCAGAAAAAAAAGCAGGTGTCTCCAATTACAGCTTCCTGCAGGTAGCTTATGGCAGAAAGGAATCCTGCTTTGAGAGCAAGAAGTAGCTGAGTAAAACAGTTTTAACTTTTCTTACTAATAGAACACTTCTGTGTCATCAGGAGTCAGTGTCTGTTTGGATTCAGCAAACAGATATCTTACTAGAAGTAGACGGGTCTCATTTAGGGTAAAAAAAGTCAGTGTGTTTTTCTGTGTTGGGGAAAGGGCACTGTATCAACTTAGTTCGCTAAGTCGGGGAGAAGAGAAGTTATTTGGGGGGTGTGGCTTAGGCAGTAGACAAGCAGGTGTCTCCAATTACAGCTTCCTGTTGGTAACTTATGGTAGAAAGGAATCTTTCTTTCAGTGCACGATGCAGTTGACTACAAAAGCTAAAAGTTATCCTGCTAATAGAAACATAGAATGTGACAACAGATAAGGACCACTTGGCCCATGTTGTCTGCCATATCTCTACCTGATGGATAAGCTGTGGATTCTAGTTAATCAACGGCTTACTTCCTCCTAACCCCCCACTAGAATTGCCTTATGTATGTCCCATGCATTTTTGAATTCTCCCACTGTTCCTGACTCCACAGCCACTTCAGGAAGGCTGTTCCATGCACCCACAACCCTCTCTGTGAAAAAAATTCTTTCTAACATTACCTCTGAGCCATCCCTCCTCTATCTTCAAATTGTGCCCCCTTGTTCTTGCACATATCTTCTTCTGAAAGATGCTACTCTCTTGTACTTTGTTAATTCCCTTGAGATACTTGAAAGTTTCTATCATGTCCCCCCTCCCTCCTTTCTCTCCCCGTATGTCTTCTGGTGCAGACCCTGCACCATTTTGGACATCTTGCTTTCAGAGCAAGAAGCAGCTGATTAAAAAAGTTAGAATGCTTTTTCACTAACAAAACACTTCTATCTCATCTAGAATCAGTGCCTGTTAGGATTAAGCAAACAGATACTTTAGAAGTTGGGGGATCTCACTTAGCGTAAAAAAAAAAGAAAGTCAGTGTGCTTTTCTGTGTTGGAAAAGGGCACTGTATCAACTTTGTTCGCTAAATCTTTAGGGGAGGAGAGAAGTTAATTGGGTTGTGGCTTAGGCAATGGACAAGCAGGTGTCTCCAATTAGAGCTTCCTGTTGCTAACGTTTCACAGAAAGGAATCTTGATTTCAGAGTATGAAGTAGCTGACTAAAAAATCTAGACTTTTCTTACCAATAGCACACTTCTATCTCACCAGGAGTCGGTGCCTTTTTAAGATTTAGTAATCAGATACTTTTCTAGAAGTAAGGGGCTCTCATATATGATAAAAAAAGAAAGTCAGTGTATTTTTTCTGTGTTGGGGAATGGGGACTGTATCAATTTAGTTTGCTAAATCAGGAAGGGAGGAGCGAAGTTAATTGGGGTGTTGCGTAGGCAGTAGAAAAGAAGGTGTCTTCAATTACAGCTTCCTGCTGCTATCTAATGGCAGAAATGACTCTTGCTTTCAGAGCAAGAAGAAGCTGGCTGAAAAAGCTTGATCTTTTCTAACAAATAGAACACTTCTATTTCATCAGGAGTGAGTGCATGTTGGGATTAATCAAACAGATACTTTATTAGAAGTAGGGGGAGTCTCATTTAGTGTAACAGAAAAGAAAGTCAGTGTGTTTTTTCTGTGTTGGGGAAAGGGGACTGTGTCAACCACAGACAGCCCATCTGCAAGATTTCCAAGCTGCTCCTGTGGCCCTGGCTCTTTCCAAACAGGCTGCAGCTAACAGACCACCCAACTGACCCCCAGACAGATTTAGACAGCCCATCTGTGGGCTTCCCAAGCTGCTCCTGTGGCCCTGGCTCTCTCTGAGCAGGCTGCAGCTAACAGACTGCCTGACTGACCCTTGGACAGGTTCAGATATGCACCAGACCTCTGAAAATCATGGTTTTGAATGCCACTGTTTTGACTGGATGCCCAGTGGAGGAGCTAGGCACTGATTGGAAGTTCTGCTCCTTTGCTGATTTTCCAACACCTGGCACTTCTTGATCTCAGGGAAATCTCTTTCTGTGCTGTGTTCTGGATTGAATTTTTGTAAATGTAATTACTTATGTTATGCATCAATTGGTCTTACGTTACCTGCCAGTTTAGCTAGTCTATTACAAGCCACTAGTCTAGCCTCTCTGTGTTATTTGCTGCTGTGTGACTAGTGCTGGACAAACTGTATTGTTTTGTAGCTGATGTTTGACTGCTTAGACCTAGCTACTGAGCAAGATTGCTGCAGTTTTCCATTTCTGCCCTACTGACAAACCCTGCCCCCTTCCCCACACTTTTCACTCAGCTAACTATTAATTTCTCTGCCCACTTGTAATGCTGGCTCTCTAAACAGCTTAATTTCTTCTCTGCCCTACCTACAAACCCTTCCCTTACATTCCCCCTGCTGCTGCTGTCCTCCTCAGACATCCCAGTGCCAAAGCACAGACCCCCCCGACTGAATTTTTCACCCACCCCTCCTCACCTCCTCACCCCACCTCCTCACAGTATTAAATTGACCCTTACCCCACCCCTTTCCTCAGCCTAGCAGCTGATTGGTCACTCCACTGCTGCACATTCTTATGCTATTGGCCTCCCTGTCTTCAATACCTGACTTGACCCACTCTCTTACCGCCCCTTTTTAAAGCAGTCTCACCCACGGGGTTGCACATTTGCTCTCAACTTTTTCTCCAGCCACTCCAGTTGACTCTTCTCAATTACTGCTCTGACCTGCACTATTGTTAGGGACCTTACCCTAATTCGACTATATACCCTTTCAACTATAAACCAGCAAGCAATTAAAGCAGGCCAGCAACACCAAACAAACTACCATGGGGTGCAACCACTTACTACTACTCCTCACTACCTCTTTTGGCATTGCTGGTGCCATATATGAATTTGGACCCCTGCCTCCCCACTCTGAATCCTCGCTGGGTGCAAGCTGGAAGAAAGGCATACACATGGCCACTACCACTTCCGGTAACGATAGGCTATTTATTCTCCTGCATCTCCCATACACTGTTATCACCAAGCCAACCTCCCAAACCATTACCTTAATGGTTAGCTTCCCCCTAATTTAACACAGGCATATAGACACCTCCCCCACCTGTAATGCAGGTGACAGAAGACATGAGGGAAGATAAACATCACCCTATCTGCCAGAAAGGTTATCTTTCTGCTACTGCTACTCTCAGGCAATGTTCACCTAAACCTGGACAAAGGAAACCTAACTGGAGCAGTCTACATTGACTTAACCAAGGCATTTGATACAGTTCACCATGGCCTACTTATCAAACAACTTCTATCCCTAGGGCTCTCGCAGGGTCCTGGTGACTGGGTAAAAAATTACCTTGCTCAGCGCTCTCAATCTGTAAAAGTAGCTGGAGTTCTCTCAGACTCAAAACCGGTTCAGCTCAGGAGTTCCCCAGGGATCCATCCTGGGCCCCCTCCTTTCAGCCTTTTCCTAAACTCCCTCCCCAAATCCTGCCCTGAACAATTAATCCTCTATGCCGATGATGCGTGATTCTTGCCACTCATAAAGATCCGAATCCTTACGCCTCAACCTTCAGCATGCTTTTTCAAAGTTGAGATGTGGTTCCTTGAACATAAGCTGGTTCTAAACCACAAAAAAACTAAATCCATGCTCTTCTCTAACCCGCAAAACAAGAAACGGCAAGTCCCACTCACCATTAATACATACCTGGGAAATACCCTTGAACAAGTACCAATTTTCAAATATCTTGGAATCAACTTTGATCAAGGCCTAACCTTTGCAACTCACATTGATAGTACAGCAAAAACTATTAATCAGCGAATTGGGATTCTGTATTGGAACTGACAGCTTCTTACCCATTCTGCACTGAGGATTGCCATCCAATCTTCTATCATCTCAGTCGTTGACTATGGCTTAGTTATATACGGATCTGCCACTACTACAACACTTAGTCACATTACAACGTCCCTAAATAAGGCCTGTCGGCTGCTCACTGGTGCACATCGATGTACCCACACATGTGAACTCTATGCTGACTCAGGTTGGTTGCAACTCTCAAACCGGATAAAGTACCTTACCTGCCTGATGGCGAAAAAATCCACTCTGGGCCTCACTCCACCCTGTATCCAAGACCTGTTATGCCCGAGTGCTAGCACCCATTTTACCAGAAGATCAGAACACCAGCCTCTCCAAGTCCCCCAATGCCGGACTTCTCAGGGACAAAGATCATTTGCCTATCGTGCCCCCAGCTGGCTAAATGCCCTCAGCACTCATATTACTGCCTCCACCTCTCTAGGTATTTTCAAATCAAGGCTTTTCTCTCACCTTGCCACCTCCAGCTCCTGTGACTGCCCTGATTAAACCTCCTATTTTCTCACTACCCACCCTGTTCCGTTATTTGACAAAGACATGTTTGGGAAACCTTTTCTCCTGCTATTGTCTGCTCCCCACACCTTTCACTTAACCTCTCTGTTCTAGACTTTTTCCCTATTTGTTTCTCCTAATCTGGCATGACCTCTTTCTTGTAATAATAATGTGATTATTGATATCTCATGTCCTTTTGCACAAGTGATTTGATATGTATTTGTATATGTTTTCTTGCTCTTGACACAACACAAATTGTTGTGTTATCTATGTAACCTTTTGTACTGTACCTAATTGACGTGGAACCTTTGTAAAAGAGCCTCTGGCTCAAAGGTAGTAATTCCGAGAACAATAAACTAAACTAAACTAAACCCTGGACCAACAACCATGAGTAGCAGGGGGGTCCATACAGTGAAAGGTCTAAAGATAGCATCGCTAAACATCTGCAGCCTGACTGCCAAATTCAACCAGCTCCAGGCTTGGATGATCATCCATGCCTCTGGCAAACTTTGCCTAACTGAAACCTGGCTGTCAGGTAGGATCAAAGATGGTGAGGTGGCCATCAAAGGAATCCAAGCATTTCAACTTGATAGACTAGGCAGAAAAAACTGTGGCTGCCTCTTATATGCCAGAAACTTACTGAGTTGCTCCAGTAATCCCTATCTCCAAAGTTGTGGAGGATTATGAGCTACTAGTGGTAAAAATACAAGTCAGCCTACAAGACAAGACCCTTACCATCACCACAACCTACCTGCCCCCCCAAAAAAGCCAAGGAAGGCCTTCCTCTTGTTATGGAAGAAATTAGCACACTCAAAAAGGGCTCAGAACTCATCTTGACTGGTGACTTTAATATTAACTTGTTATGTAAGGAGGCGACACCCTCCAGAGACCTAATCACCTCCCACAATCTCACACAACTTGTAATCCACCCCACCAGGCAGAACTACTAGGCTGGTACCAGCACCCTAATTGACTGGGTCTTAGCTAGCTCACTGACTCAATTCTCCGAACTCAGGGTTCTCCCAGACATGCTGAGTGACCACTCCCCGATCTCCTTTATATGGACCACTAAACTTGCCAAAAGCTCACCCCGGATCATCGAGAGCAAGGTTCTGCCGAAAGGCAAACTTGGATCCCTCAAATTGCCCCTGTCTGCCTACAACTGGTCCCCCATCAACAAGGCACTTACGCTGGATCAGGCCCTTAGTTTTTTCACTGAGGGCTTCAATCCCATCTGTGCTATCTATGCACCATGCACAAAATGGAAAATTCGGGGGGAGGTAAATGACTGGATTGATGGCAAGCTCCTCTCCCTCCTAAAGGAGAGGGGCTGCCTCTGGGAAAAAGCCTTAAACTCAGATAGCAAGCATGACCTACAGTGCTACAAAACAGCTAGAAATTGGTGCACCAAACTTATCAGGCTTGCAAAAGCTGATTTCCATAAGACTCAGCTTAACAACGCATGGGGAGATCTAAGAAGGTTTTGGGACAAAATCAAGAACATCCTTGGTAAAGATCAAAAGCAGCACCCTAAGATGCTCAACATTAATAATTCATCCTCCTCAGATCTGCTAGCCATTGCTGATGCCTTTAACCAGGCCTTTACAGACCTGTCCTCAGTGCTGCCTCCTGACTACCTTCTGCCTGTGGAGGACCAAGGTTTTTACAACCTGCCCATAACTAACCACCCAGCATTCTACTTTAAGAAGGTGATGGTGAAGGAGGCCCTAATGATGGTCAGGAAAGTCCTAGGCAAAACTAGATTGGGAAGTGACAGGCTAGACATGAAGTTACTATCTCTCATGCTTGATGTTCTTGTCATGCCCATAACAATGCTATTTAATAAATCCGTGGCTCTAGCTCAATTTCTGGAGGTATGAAAGCAAGCCCTGGTAACTCCAGTGCATAAGAATGGTGACAAGGCACTGGTGTCAAACTACAGGTCAGTATCTATCCTCTCCCCACTATCCAAAGCTTTGGAAAAAATTGTGGCAAGTCAACTCACAGAATACCTTAATAAGCACAATCTGCCCAACCCAATATGGTTTCAGGCAAAAACACAGTACCACCATGGCACTGCTGGAATACACTGACTATGCGCACAAGGTATTGGATGAAGTCAAATTGATGGGGTCCAACTTCTTTGATGTCACCAAAGCCTTTGACATCATCAACCACCTTCTACTTGTACCCCAACTCCAAAGATTGGGTGTGGCACCTAATGCCCTGAATTGGTTCAATGACTACCCAACACACAGAAGGCAGTGAGTCAAAATTGGGCAGACATTATCCAGCTCCAGAGATGTACTCCTAGGAGTCCCTCAAGGATCAATTCTAGGGCCCCTGCTTTTCAGCCTCTTTGTAAAGGACCTACCCACAGCCTGTGACACCAAACTTTTCCTGTATGTGGATAATGCCGTGCTGCTGAGCAGCAGCACCTCTCAGGAAACCCTACAAACAGAACTACAGAACTCCTTCAATAAACTTGAGGACTGGTCTAGTAGGCAAAATCTGCTACTAAATTACAAGAAAACCATGGCCATGCTGCAATCCAGCCCCTACAACAAACACAAGCATGCTCCCCTCATAATCACCAATAAGGCTGGTGAGCAGATTGAGCAGGTGCACTTGTTCAAGTACCTTGGAGTCACCATTGATGACTCTTTCACTTTTACGCACCATGTAGACTCCCTTGTCAGAGTGGTAAACACAAAGATCAGGGTCCTCTATAGGCATAAGAAATCCCTCACTCCGGAAGCACTCTGAATCTCAGTTTCCAGCTCCATACTCTCCATGATAGACTACAGACTGGTGGTCTATGGAGCTGCTACTGACACAGTGCTTGAAAGGGTCCAAACTGCACTCAGTAAGGCATGCCACCTCACCCTGTGTGCAGATCACTACACTCATACTTGCACCCTGTATGAGCATACAAACTGGCTTAACCTAACAGACAGGATAAAATATCAAACTTGCCTCCTGGGAAAGAAGGCACTCCTCAGAAAAAACCCACCCTGTATAGGAAACCTGCTCGAGGCTTCTTTCTCATCACACATCACCAGAGTGAGGAAGAATGGAGCACTGTCCATACCATTCCACTGAACCTCACTAGGGCAGCGTGCTTTCACCAATCGGGCCCACCCCTGGATAAAAGAACTCCGATGAAATTACAAACAAACAATAGCCTGTCTCAGTTCAAAGCAGGCCTCAAACAGCACTTAATGTCTAGCTCAAAATGCACCTGCTTCTCAGGCCCCACTTGATAGACAGGCCTACCCCAAGGCAGCACCCAGCAGGGCTACCTAGAGAACCCTGCCTCCATTCCAGCCTAGCCAAGGGCTTAAGTAAGCTATCAGTCCTCTTTGAGCACACTTGGTACTGCCCCTCCCTAACCCCCTACACACACACACCCTACTCGACAAAGCCCTCTGGACCTGATCCCCTATCACAGCCCTCCATTTCACTATTCCCCCACCTCTCACTCTCTACGATAGGTTCAAACTCAATCCCTCTTGTTTCACTGTCACCCAGCCTCTCACCATCTGGGATAGCATTAAACTCTATGCAGTTACTCTACCATAGTCTATCAATGGATTTGGAGGTTTCCAGGGGTGTGCTACCTAGGGCAACCAATTAGCAATAGCTTAGTATTCTATTAAAACTGCTCTGTTGTTCTCCTATTTGTTGAATTCTCATGTAATTGATTTTACTACCTAAAGATCAGACCTCTGTAACCACTGAATATGTGTATTGTCTTATTGTCCACCCTGACGTGGAAAATTTGTAAAAGAGCTCATGCTCAAAGGTCTTCTGAAATACTAAGTAAATAAATAAATAATAAAAAACCTAGTTTGATAAATCAGGAGGGGATGAGAGAAGTTAATTGGGGGTGTGCCTTAGACAGTAGACAAGCAGGTATCTACAATTACAGCCTTCTGTTCATAACTATTGGCAGAAATGGATTTTACTTTCAGAGCATGAAGCAGCTGACTAAGAAAGCTAAACTTTTTTAATAATACAACACTTCTATCTCATTACAATTTGGTGCCTGTTAGGATTAAGCAGACAGATACTTAATTAGAAGTAGGGGAGTCTCATCTAGGGTAAAAAAAAAAGTAAATATGTTTTTCTGTGTTGGGGAAAGAGTACTATATCAACTTAGTTTGCTAAATCAGGCGAGGAGGAGAGAAGTTAATTGGGGTGTGGCTTAGGCAATAGACAAGCAAGTGTCTCCAATTACAACTTCCTGTTGCTATTTTTACACAGAAAGGAATCTTGTTTTCAGAGCAAGAAGCAGCTGACTAAAAAAGCTTAAAGTTGTCTTGCTAATAGAACACTTCTATCTCATCAGCAGTGGGTGTCTGTTGGGATTAAGCAAACAGATACTTTATTAGAAGTAGAAGGGTCCCATTTAGGGTACAAAATAAGAAAGTCAAAGGTTTTTTCTGTGCTGGGGAAAGGGGCTGTACCAACTTACTCTGCTAAATCAGGAGGGGAGGATAGAATTTAATTGTGGGTGTGGCTTAGACAGTAGAAAAGAAGGTGTCTCCAATTATAGCTTCCCGCTGGTAGCTTTTGGCAGAAAGAAATCTTACTTTCAGAGCAAGAAGCAACTGACTAAAAAAACCTAGACTTTTTCTTGCTAATATAACACTTCCATCTCATCAGAAGTCAATGCCTGTTGGGATTAAGCAAACAGATACTTTACTAGAAGTAGGGGTTGTCATTTAGGGTAAAAAGAAAGAAAGACTGTGTTTTTCTGTGTGGGGGAAATCGGACTGTATCATCTTAGTTTGCTAAATCAGAAGAGAGGAGAGACGTTAATTGGGGTGTGGCTGAGACAGTAGACATGCTGGTGTCTCCAATTACAGCTTCCTGTTGGCAACTTTTGGCAGAAAGGAATCTTTCTTTCAGTGCACGAAGCAGTTGACTACAAAAGCTAAAAGTTGCCTTACTAATAGAACACTTCTATGCTATCAGGAGTGAGTGCCTGTTGGGATTAAGCAAATAGCTACTTTTTTAGAAGTAGGGGGTCTGATTTAGGATAAAAAAAAGAAAGTCTGTGTTTTTCTGTGTTTGGGAATTGGGACAGTATCAACTTAGTTTGCTAAATCAGGAGGGGAGAAGAGAAGTTAATTGGGTGGTGTGACTTAGGCAGTAGACAAGCAAGTGTCTCCAATTACAGCTTCCTGTTGCTAACTTTAGGCAGAAAGGAATCTTGCTTTCAGAGCAAGAAGGAGCTGACTAAAACAGCTTGAACTTTTCTTACTAATAGAACAATTATATCTCATCAGGAGTCAGTGCCTGTTAGGATTAAGCAAACAGATACTTTATTAGAAGTAGGTGGGGTCTCATTTGGTGTAAAAAAAAGAAAGCGTGTTTTTATGTTTTGGGGAAAGGGCACTGCATCAACTTAGTTCACTAAATCGGGGAGGAGGAGAGAAGTTAAATGGGGGTGTGGCTTAGGCAGTAGACAAGCAGGTGTCTCCAATTACAGCTTCCTGTTGGTAACTATTGGCAGAAAGGAATCTTTCTTCCGGTGTACAGAGAAGTTGACTACAAAAGCTAAGAGTTGTCTTACTAATAGAACACTTCTATGTTAGCAGAAGCGAGTGCCTGTTGGGATTATGCAAACAGATAATTTACTAGAAGGAGGGGGTCTCTTTTAAGGTAAAAAAAAGAAACTCTGTGTTTTTCTACGTTTGGGAAATGGGACAGTATCAACTTAGTTTGCTAAATCAGGAGGAGAGGAGAGAAGTTAATTGGGTTGTTTGGCTTAGGCAGTAGAAAAGCTGGTGCCTTGAACTTTAACTTATTGCTGCTAGCTTATGGCAGAAAGGAATCTTGCTTTTAGAGGAAATAGCAGCTGAAAAAAACCTTGAATGTTTCTTACTAATAGAACACTTCGATCTCATCAGGAGTCAGTGCTTGTTAGGATTAAGGAAACAGATACTTTAGAAGTAGGGAGTCTCACTTAGGATGAAAAAAGAAAGTCAGTCTGTTTTTCTGTGTTTGGAAAATGGCACTATATCAACTTAGTTTGCTAAATCAGGAGGGGAGCAGAGAAGTTAATTGGGGTGTGGCTTAGGCAATAGACAAGCAAGTGTCTCCAATTAGAGCTTTCTGATGCTAATGTTTCACAGAAAGGAATCTCTATTTCAGAGTATGAAGTAGCTGACTAAAACAGCTTGAACCTTTCTTACTAATATAACAATTATATCTCATCAGGAGTCAGTGCCTGTTGGGATTAAGCAAACAGATACTTTATTAGAAGTAGGCAGGGTCTCATTTGGTGTAAAAAAAAGAAAATGTGTTTTTATGTGTTGGGGAAAGGGGACTGTATCAACTTAGTTTGCTAATTCAGGAGGGAAGGAGAGAATTAATTGGGGGTGTGGCTTGGGCAGCAGAAAAGCAGGTATCACCAATTACAGCTTTCTGCTGCCAGCTAATGGCAGAAAGGAGTCTTGCTTTCAGAGCAAGAAGCAGCTGACTAAAAAAGCTAGAACATTGCTTAGTAACAGAAGACTTCTATCTCATCTAGAATCAGTGTCTGTTAGGATTAAGCAAACAGACACTTTAGAAGTTGGGGATCTCACTTAGCGTAACTAAAAAAAGAGTCAGTGTGTTTTTCTGTGTTGGGAAAAGGGCACTACATCAACTTTGTTTGCTAAATCAGGAGGGGAGGAGAGAAGTTAATTGGGGTGTGGCTTAGGCAATAGAGAAGCAGGTGTCTCCTGTTAGAGCTTCCTGTTGCTAACTTTTCACAGAAAGGAATCTTGATTTTCAGGGTATGAAGTAGCCGACTAAAAAAACTAGAATTTTCTTAAAATTAGCACACTTCTCTCTCACCAGGAGTCAGTGTCTTTTAAGATTTAATAAACAGATACTTTATTTGAAGTAGGGGGCTCTCATATATGGTAAAAAAAAAGTCAGTGTATTTTTTCTGTGTTGGGGAAGGGAACTGAATCAACTTAATTTGCTAAATCCAGAGGGGAGGAGAGATGTTAATTGAGGTGTTGCCTAGGTAGTAGAAAAGCAGGTGACTTAAATTACAGTTTCCTGCTGCTAGCTAATGGAAGAAATTAATCTTGCTTTCAGAGCAAGAAGCAGCTGACTAAAAAAGCTTAATATTTTCTTACAAATAGAACACTTCTATTTCATCAGGTGTGAATGTCTGTTGGGATTAATCAAACAGATGCTTTATTAGAAGTAGGGGAGTCTCATTTAGTGTAAAAAAAGAAAATTAGTGTGTTTTTTCTGTGTTGGGGAAAGGGGTATGTGTCAACCTAGTTAGCTAAATCAGGAGGGGAAGAGAGAAGTTAATTGGGTGTGTGCCTTAGACAATAGACAAGCAGTTATCTACAATTACAGCTTTCTGTTCGTAACTATTGGCAGAAATTAATTTTAGTTTCAGAGCATGAAGAAGCAGACTAAGAAAGCTAGAACTTTCTTTTTACTAATAGAAACTTCTATCTCATTACAATGCAGTGCATGTTAGGATAAAGCAGACAGATACTTTATTAGAAGTAGGGGAGTCTCATCTAGGGTAAAAAATAGTAAGTATGTTTTTCTGTGTTGGGGAAAGAGTACTATATCACATTATTTTGCTAAATCAGAAGGGGAGGAGAGAAGTTAATTGGGGTGTGGCTTAGGCAGTAGACAAGCAGGTATCTCCAATTACAGCTTCCTGTTGCTATCTTTCTGCAAAAAGGAATCTTGTTTTCAGAGCAAGAAGCAGCTGACAAAAAAAGTTTAAAGTTGTCTTGCTAATAGAACACTTCTGTCTCATCAGCAGTGGGTGCCTGTTGGGATTAAGCAAACATGTACTTTATTAGAAGTAGGGGGTCCCATTTCAGGTAAAAAATAAGGAAGTAAAAGTTTCTTTCTGTGTTGAGGAAAGGGGGCTGTACCACCTTATTCTGCTAAATCAGGATGGGAGGAGAGAAGTTAATTGGGGGTGTGGCTTAGACAGTAGAAAAGAAAATGTCTCCAATTACAGCTTCCTGCTGGTAGCTTCTGGCAGAAAGAAAGTTTACTTTCAGAGCAAGAAGCAGCTGACTAAAAAAGCTAGACTTTTTCTTGCTAATATAGCACTTCTGTCTCATCAGGAGTCAATGCCTGTTCGGATTAAGCAAACAGATACTTTATTAGAAGTAGTGGCTGTCATTTAGTGTGAAAAAAAGAAAGATTGTTTTCCTGTGTGTGGGAAATGGGACTGTATCATCTTAGTTT
Organism: Neoceratodus forsteri; assembly: GCA_016271365.2. Taxonomy (NCBI): domain Eukaryota; kingdom Metazoa; phylum Chordata; order Ceratodontiformes; family Ceratodontidae; genus Neoceratodus; species Neoceratodus forsteri. The sequence goes on from CM057453.1 coordinate 1,036,194,071, forward strand.
GCTAAATCAGAAGGGAGGAGAGACGTTAATTAGGGGTGTGGATTAGATAGTAGACATGCTGGTGTCTCCAATTACAGCTTCCTGTTGGTAACTTTTTGCAAAAAGGAATCTTTCTTTCAGTGCACAAAGCAGTTGACTACAAAAGCTAAACATTGTCTTGCCTGTTGGGAATAAGCAAACAGATACTCTATTAGAAGGAGGGGGTCTCATATAGGGTAAAAAAAAAAAGAAAGTCTGTGTTTTTCTGTGTTTGGGAATGGGACAGTATCACATTAGTTTTATAAATCAAGAGGAGAGGAGAGAAGTTGATTGGGTGGTGTGGCTTAGGTAATAGAAAAGCAGGTGTCTCCAACTATAGATTATTGCTGCTAACTTAGGGCAGAAAGGAATCTTCTTTTCAGAGTAAGAAGCAGCTGACAAATAAAACCTAGAACATTTCTTACTAATAGAACACTTCTATCTCATCAGGAGTCAGTACTTGTAAGGATTAAGGAAACAGATACTTTAGAAGTGGGGGTCTCACTTAGGATAAAAAAACAAAATCAGTGTGTTTTTCTGTGTTGGGAAAAGGGCACTATATCAACTTAATTTGCTAAATCAGGAGGGGAGGAGAGAAGTTAATTGGGAGTGTGTCTTAGGCAGTAGACAAACAGGTGTCTCCAATTACATCTTCATGTCACTAACTTTCAGCAGAAATAAATCTTGCTTTCAGAGCATGAAGGAGATGACTAAAACAACTTGAACCTTTCTTACTAATAGAACAATTATATCTCTTCAGGAGTCAGTGCCTGTTGGGATTAAGCAAACAGACACTTTATTAGAAGTAGGCAGGGTCTCATTTGGTGTAAAAATAACAATTAAGTGTGTTTTTATGTGTTGAGGAAAGGGGACTGTATCAACTTAGTTTGCTAACTCAGGAGGGGAGGAGAGAATTAATTGGAGGTGTGGCTTAGGAAAAAGAAAAGCAGGTATCATCAATTACAGCTTCCTGCTGCTAACTAATTGCAGAAAGGAGTCTTGCTTTCAGAGCAAGAAGCAGCTGACTAAAACAGTTTTAACTTTTCTTACTAACAGAACACTTCTATCTCATCAGGAGTCAGTGCCTGTTGGGATTAAGCAAAGAGTTACTTTATTAGAAGAAGGTGGCATTGTCATTTAAGGTAAAAAAAAGTCACTGTATTTTTCTGTTTTTGGGAATGGGACTGTATCAACTTAGTTTGATAAATTGGGGGGAGAAGAGAAATTAATTGTGGGTGTGACTTAGGCAGTAGACAAGGAGGTGTCTCCAATTACAGCTTCCTGTTGGTAACTTTTTATTTATTTATTTATTTAAGAATCAGTTTACAACCTTTGAGCCAGAGGCTCATTTCCAAAGGTACTTCGTCACATAAAGACATACATTGCGTTTCGGTTACATAGCAAAGATTTGCAAAAAATCAATAGGCATTCACCAGAGGTGCCACGTCACATAGTGGTCAGACAAATACAATTGGGTACAGGGTACATGTAATTGATAACAGGTATTACACAAGTCGGTATCAAGTGAGCATTCTGGTAGATAAACATTGAAACAGCTGGCACTGGCCAGGTTAAACCTAGGCATGGTGTACAGGGAAGTGGTGGAGGAGATGGTTGGTGGAGAGCTGCCGGGGGCATTGTCAAGAGAAAGAGGTGGAGGCTACATTCAGAGACAGGAGCAGTTACGAGTGCTGAAGATGTGGTTCCGATGGGCGGTTTTGAATGTGGAGATGGTGATGGCATTGGTGATGGTGGCAGGAGAGAGTTAAACCAGGTTGGGGCTCTATAGCTGAAGGACCTCTGGCCACGGCTGGTTCTCATTCTGGGACCTTTAGAGTGGTCTTGTAGGAAGACTGTGTTGCAATGGTGGGAGGGCTCTGGTGGATGGATGCCGTTACCCCGGGGGGGAGAGCCCGAGTAGGGTTTTTTTGGTGAGGAGACAGGTCTGGTATCGGAGGTGTTCATCCAGGGTAAGCAGGTTAGCATCGACATATAGCTGACAGGTGTGTGTGAGCCTGGGGGCACCAGTAATCAATCTGCATGCTTTATTCAGGGTTAGGTGAATTTTTTTGAGTGCAGTGGTGTCGGCAGCACCATGTACTGGTAGAACTATAGTCTACAAGGGACAGAACAGACGATGTAACAGCTAGCCGGAGAGCATTTGGTGGAAGAGCAGGTTTTATAGGCGGATAGGATGCCAAGCCATGTGTTGGTGGCGGATGTTTGAGGCGTCGATGTGGTTGTGAAATGTGAGGCTGAATCAAGGTAACCCCAAGGTATTTGTAGGAGCAGACTTGTTCCAGTGGTTGGTTGGTGCTTGGAAGGATATAGAGTGGGTGGTTGCTAGCTTTGTTTTGGGGTGTGAAAAGAGCATAGTTTTGGTTTCTTAAGATTGATGATGAGTCTGCGCCCTTAACCAAGCCTCGGCACTGTTGAAAGACTGCTGTAGGGAGTCCTGTAGGGAGATGGGATTACGGTGGGTGGCAAAAAGGACAGCATCATCTGCATACAGCAGAAATTTGCCAGAGCATGCACTGGGCAGGGTGTTCAGATACAGCGAGAAGAGAAGGGGGCCCAGGATGGAGCCTTGGGGGACCCCAGAGAGAATGGGATGGGTGTCGGAGAGTGTGCTATTAATCTTGACACACTGGGATCGAGTGTCAAGATAGCTAGCACACCATGCCAGGGGGCCAGCTGAGAGACCAGTGAGGCAGAGTGCATTCAGCAGCAGTGGATGGGAGACAGTGTCGAAAGCCTTTGAGAGGTCAATGAACACTGCACCAGCTAGGGGCTGGTATCCAAGGAGGAGTGTAGGAAGTTGGAGAATTCAATAAGGGCAGTGCTGGTACTGTGACCCATACGGAAGCCATGTTGCTCTGGGCATAGATGTTATGCTTAGCCAGATAATCAGTGATTTGAATGGCCACCACTTTCTCCAGGGCTTTAGAGAGGGAGGAGGATGGAGATTGGCCGTAGTTGTTGGCCGATGACCTGTCGCCTCCTTTATGAATAGGTGTGATAATGGCTGTTTTCCAAGCTGTGGGGAATTGTCCCAGGCAGAGTGACTGGTTAATTAGGCTTGTGAGAGGTGCAAGGACTTCATCTAGCACCAGCCTGAGGATGCTGGGGTCCAGTGAGTCACTGCCAGGATTGTTGCCATTGAGAGCTTTGATTAGGATGGGTCTGGCTTCCCGGGTGGAAATCTTTCACAGGAGGAAGCTGGGGTGCTGGAGGACAGGGGGAGTTTGGCTGGGGGGAGGGTCAAAGAAATTACTAGGGAGGACTGAGCTAAGGTCAGTGAAAGTGGTGTTGAACCAGTTAGCTATGGTGGCAGGCTCGGTGGAGGTTGTGCCATTTCTAGTGAGCTGGGATGAGGCAGGGAGCAAGCTTTACCATTGAGTTGTAATATCCCAGAAGGTCGGGCTGAGCCCCAGGAGGAGGTAAGGGAGGCCTGGTAATGGTCTGCCTTGGCTTTCCTGATGGCCCATGAACATTTATTTCAGGCTGCATTGTATGCTTGCCTATCAGACAGATGACCTGTTTCAGTGGCAAGGTGCCAGAGGTTATCCCGGTTTCTAAGTAATTGTAGGAGGGCCGGGCTAACCCAGGGTGCGTTCTGTTTTTTGGGACCGGGTTTTGGTTAAGGGTGCAAAGAGATCACAGGCCATGTTGAAGGTGTGGGTGAAAAAGGTGAGGGCAGTATCAATGTTGGTTGCCTGCTGAATGGGGGACCAGTCTATCTGGGTGAGGAGTGCCTTAAGTTTCTTCAGCCCACCAGGGCGGAGGCGCCTGCGGAGGGTGGTCTGGGCTTTGGGCTTGGGATTGGGGGCTACCCAGTGGAATAGGATAGGGGAGTGGTCACTCAGGGAGTCTGGGAGGACCTGGATGTTTTGGATTTTATGGGGTCGGTTAGTTATAATAACATCCAGCAGGGTGCTGGTACCACTCTTAGGGTTAAGTCTCGTGGGCTGGATGATGAGTTGTGTCAGATCTTGGGTGGCAAATGAGTCTCTGGTGGTGGATGAGGAGGTGCTGAGCCAATTTACGTTAAGGTCCCCCACTAGGACTTGTTCTGCCTTATGGTGGAGGGTGGCTAGGTAGTCCGTTAAAGATATCAGGGCTGGGTGCTGGTTCTTTGGGGGGAATGTAGGCTGTGGTGAGATAGAGAGGGCTCCTAGAGAGGTCTGGGGTGAGTCTGAGGGTAAAGGCCTGGGCCCCATTTATGAGGGTAGGGGTGGGGAGTGCATGTCCAGGTATTGTGTCCCTGGTGTAGATTGCACAGCCTCCCCCTCGTTTGCCTACTTGGTCCTCCCGGTATAAGGTATAGCCTGGGAGGGAGACAAATGAGTCAGGAGTTGATTTGGACAGCCAGGTTTCAACCAGGGCCATGATGTCTGGTTGGTGAGCCATGGCCCAGCACTGTAGGGCCTCAAATTTCTTCAGCAGGCTGCATATGTTCATGGAGGCTACTCGAAGACCAGTGGGCTGAGTGGGTGGATGGGAGGGGGCAGGGCCTGGGTTGGGGTGTATGTTCCCTGTTAGGAGCAGAAGGAGGAGAAGTGCTCTGGTCAGAGGGAGGCAGATGGAGAGTTTACGCCGGGAGCAATAGAATAAGGAATGGGGTTTGGTTGCACAAGGGGTGGGTAAGGTAGCACAGGCAGAGAAGGCCTGAGTGATCAGAAGTGCAAGGGGGCTGTAGGGGGAGGACAGGTGATGTCTGGAAGGGGTGAGGTGGAGGAGCATATGGGATGTGGAGGAGGAGGGAGGGTAGGAGCAGTGGTAAAGGAGGAGGGGAGGACAGGAGGGTAGGTAGGAACACTGGAGTAGTGAGGCTGAGGGTTAATAGGGACACTAGGGTATGTGGAAGGCAAAGGGAGGAGGAGGAGGAGAAGAGATAGACTGGCGAGCAGGGGATGCATGTGCATAGTTGGGAAGGCTGGTGGAGCTGAAGTGAGGAAAGAATGGGGGGACTAGGATGAAAGAGGGGAGATAGTAGTGAGAGATCACCTCTGAGTCTAGTTGCTGCTATGGTGTGGTGGTAGTGTATGTGCCTGAAGTGCATAGAGTATCAAGTTCAAGTCTGGATCAGGGTAATAGGAGAGAGCTAGACTAGTGGCTGTAGCAGCAGGGAGTTGGGTTCAGGTTTGTAGAAGCACTTAGATAACACTTTAGTTGTGTCACAGGGTTAGTGCGTTCTTTATAGTTATGAAATCCTGCAGTAAAAATATGCAGGTGTTCTAGGTGAGTGGTGGAACTGTGGACTTTGGAAACAAGGGTGCAGGGTTCAAATCCTGCAAAGAAGAAGAGGTAAACTTATGTTTTGGCAGATTGGGTAGGGGAGTGATTAAGAGGCTTAGAAAGTAGTAATAAAGTAGGTAGGCACTGTGGTGCAGAGGTAGAGCAGCTGACTCTGACTGCAAGGTTACTGGGTTTGGACAGAGTGTAGACAGCGCCAATATTTTAAATCTGGGCAGGAGGGAGTGAGGTATGGTTAAGAGCATAAAAATAGAGGAAGTTGTTGGCCTGGTTCAGTGGCTCAGAGGATAGTCAGTAGAATTTAGAGAGAAGGGTACCAGGTTTGATACTAGCAGTTGCTTAGAGATAGGCTGAAGGATGAGTGCAGAAAGTAGGTAGTAGAAGGAATCCAAGGGAACTGCAGTGACCTCTAGTGGGACAGCTGTGAGATAGTAGCTAGGAGGGATATAGAGAGGACAGAGGAGCTAGAGTGGAAAATGCAGTGACCCCTAGTGGTTGGTGCCTATAACCTGCAAATGGGAAAGTGCACACTTAGTAAATAGGAAGGTAGGTCACGTGATGTGACACATGACCTGCCAGCAGCAATATATGGAGCGCCGACCCTGGGTGGCAGGGTGGTTGGGGCGGGTGGGAAGTGCCTCACAACAGTCAGGCTGTAGTGCAGGACACTTTACCTCTTACAGGCTCTGGCAATTCTCAATTTCAGTCTCTGCTGCTGGCTGAAAGGAATCTTTCTTTCAGTGCATGAAGCAGTTGACTACAAAAGCTGAAAGTTGTCTTACTAATAGGACACTTCTATGTTATCAGGAGTGAGTGCCTGTTGGGATTAAGCAAACAGATACTTTATTAGAAATTGGGGATCTCATTTATGGTAAGACAAAGAAAGTCTGTGTTTTTCTGTGTTTGGGAAATGGGACAGTATCAACTTAGTTTGCTAAATCAGGAGGTGAGGAGTGAAGTTAATTGGGTGGTGTGGCTTAGGCAGAAGAAAAGCAATGTTTCCAACTATAGCTTATTGCTGATAGCTTATTCCAGAAAGGAATCTTGCTTTCAGAGCAAGAAGCAGCTTACAAAAAAAAAAACTAGAACATTTCTTACTAATAGTACACTTCTATCTCATCAGGAGTCAGTGTTTGTTAGGATTAAGGAGACAGATGCTTTAGAAGTAGGGGAGTCTCAATTAGGATAAGAAAAGAAAGTCAGTGTGTTTTTGTGTTGGGAAAAGGGCACTATATCATCTTAGTTTGCTAAATCAGGAGGGGAGGAGAGAAGTTAATTGGGGTGTGGCTTAGGCAGTAGACAAGCAGGTGTCTCCAATTACAGCTTCATGTTGCTACCTTTCAGCAGAAAAAGACTCTTGTTTTCAGAGCAAGAAGGAGGTGACTAAAAGAGTTTGAACTTTTCTTACTAATATAACAATTATATCTCATCAGGAGTCAATGCCTGTTGGGATTAAGCACAGAGATACTTTATTAGAAGTAGGCGGGGTCTCATTTGGTGTAAAAAAAAGAAAGTGTGCTTTATGTGTTGGGGAAAGGGGACTGTATCAACTTAGTTTGCTAAATCAGAAGGGGAGGAGAGAATTCATACTACTAAGTTTCATACTAAGAAAGTAGATACACAGAGGGCTGGAGCCCATAAATGTGTATCTTCAGCCAAGCTGGTGTATCATCCCTAGGTTAGTAAATTTTGGTCTAGTTTACATTTAAAATCTGTGTGGTTATAACATACCACTACTGACTGGGGCAAAGCAGTCCATAAGGGGATTATTCTTTGAGTGTAGAAAAAGCACCTTTAATTATATCCAGGGTACATAAGTGTCATTTGATATTTGTGACTTCAAAGGTTACTTTGCCATTGGCTAAAGGTCATCCCTAACTGTGACAGTAGTTCAATGTCATTCAACAGTTTATGCATTAGAAGAAGGTCTCCTCTAGTTCTCCTTTGTTCACAGGAGTTTAGATCGAGTTAATCCAGTCTTACTTTATATTCTTTATTGTGCATATTTGTGGCTATTTTGGTGTCTCTCCTCTGGACACCCTCCATCCTATTTATATCCGTCCTGTGATAGGGACTCCACAGGGGAGAACAATAGTCCAAATGAGGTCTTACATAGGCATTATACAATGGCAATATACACCCCTTATCTCTTGAATTGAAACTCCTTTTTATACATCCCAACACTCTATTAGCTTTATTTATAACATGATTGCAGTTGTTGTTGGAAGATATATCTTGTCAATTTAATATGCCTAGGTCACTGTGTAGTTCTACTGTTGTGAGTGTTTGATTATTTAGAGTGAACTGATGTTGGTTATTAGTTGTGCCCAAGTGCATAATAATACATTTACTAATGTTAAAGGACATTTTGTTTTTTTTGCACCCAGTTCTCCAATTTTCTTAGGTCATTAGTGAGCATGCATCTTTCTTCTTCAGTTTTCACCTGGGCTGCTAGTTTTTTATCATCTGCAAATTTGACAGTAATACTTTGGATATTCTCTGACAAATCTGAACTATAAATGGAAAACAGTATTGGTCCCAGTACTGATCCCTGGGGCACACTGCTGCTCACTGGACATAATTCAGATGAATGCTCCCTTATGCATACCCTCTGGGTGCGATTACGTAGCCACTCTTCCATCCAATTTGAGATGGGATTTATTTATTTTTTGTTTCCTAATTTTTTCTACTAAGATATCATGAGGCACCTTGTCAAATGCTTTGCAAAAGTCCAGCAAGATAACATCCTCTGGATTATTACTTTCTAACATTTTACTGATGTGTTCATAGAAAACCAGGTTCCCAGATAAACAAGATCTATTTTTTTTTAAACCGTGCTGGGTATGATCCATTAACCCTTTTATTTCTAGATCAATTTCCAATTTGTCTTTGAGCAGTGCTTCAAAGATCTTTCCCAGAACACTGGTCAAGCTGTTAGGCCTGTAGTTAGAAATCTCTTCGTGATTTCCCTTTTTATTAATCGGTGTTACTACTGCTGTTTTCCAGTCATTAGGTATGATGTGATAACATAAGGACATGTTAAAAATCTGATAGAGAGGCTCTACTAGCCAGTCCTTTATTTCCTTCAGAAATCTTGTGTGTAACTTGTCGGGCCTTGGAGATTTATTTATGTTCGGAGTATTCAGTTTAGCCAATATATCTGTCTTAGAAATTTTGAGTGGATCTACTGTATCCTTACTTAATATGGGACTATTAATAGTAGTTTTAGAATGAAACACTGATCTGAAGTATTTGTTAATTCTTCGGCCATATCCTTGGGTGGCATTACTTCCTCTTCATTAACTTTAAGGAGTCCAATTGTTCTTGGAGTCTTTTTTTTATTGTTAACATAGGAATAAAAGCTATTACCAACATCTTTCCTATATGCCAAACTGTGTTCAAATTTGTTTTTTGCTAGTTTGATTTTGTTTTACATTCTCTTTGGATTTTCCCATATTTTCATTTATTAAAATCATTATTATCTCTTTTCATTAGTTTATATGCTCTTTTCTTTTGCTTAATCAGTTTTAATATGTTGGTAGTAACCCATGGTGGGATCTTTCCCTTTTTATTATATGTTATCTTGTTTGGGACATATATTTCTTCCAGATCTAATATCTTTTTCTTAATTCTTGTCCAGAGCTCTGATGGAGAAGGAGACCTATTATTCTATTTCCAGTTGTATAAATCCTGCTAATAGGCAACAAAGTTTTCTTTATTATAGTTTTTAAAGACTGTTTTACCCAACTCTTGTTTGGTGTGTATGTTGGTATCAAATGGTATAACCATATGGTTGCTATTTTGAATGGGTGCTTTAATACTGATATTACTGATTTTTTTAGGGATATCTGTTAAAAGTAAATCTAATGTAGTTTTTTTTCTTGTTGGTTCTTTAATTAACTGATGCAGTCCATTTGAAGAACATATATCTAGGAATGAGTTTTCCTGGTCATTGGTTCCTAAAGCCTCACCTCATTTAATACCAGGGAGATTAAAGTCACCCAGTAGTATGATCTCTTTGTAATCTGATTTATTACCAATACTATTGAACAATGTTTTGTTTCTTTTCTAAATGGAGTTGTACGCATTTTAGGATTAGTTCCTAACAAGTCACCCTTACTGGTCCCTTTAGCATGGCTCAGTTGGTAGCACATCTGCCTTTGGACCAGAAGGTCATGGGTTCTTGTCCCACACTGGAATTGGACTTGCACCTAAAAAAATCACTGGCATCTGAGTGCAGTATTGGGGGGTGCTGTACTGCTGGGGTGTGACATCCTTTGGATGAGATGTTAAACTGAGGTCCCTTCTGCCCATCCTGGTGTTGTCCTGGTGGGCATCCAGGTGGAAGTAAAAGAACCCAGAACACTCTTCACAAAGAGTAGGGAACATTCCCGGTGTCCTGGCCAACATTCCCCTTTCCATAAACCAGTTCATACATTTATCCAGGCTGTGTATGGGTGATGATGTATGATATGGCCACCACCACACATTCAGTCACTTCACTACCAGTCTAGCATTGCTTGTAAAGTGCTTTGGGATACACTGTGTATGAAAAGCACTATATAAATGCTGATTCTTCTTTTTCTTTTTTCTTGCCTATACTGTTCGGTGGTTCCCTTTGCCCCATAATCATCAGTTTTTTGTTTGTTTATGGTTAAGTGTGTTGTAAAAAAATGCATCCAAGATGCCTAGATCCTTGCCTACTCAGATGAAGCCCATCATGCCCATAGAGTATTTGATTATTTTCAAACAGCTCCCAAGTCTTAATACATTTTATACTATTTGTCAGAGACCATCTATGCAGCCAGTTGTTAAAGTTTTTAGTATTTCTAGTTCTTTTGAATCATGCCCAAGGTACAGATTCAATTTCAGAGATTATGGGGGCTGCCTTTAGCCCTTGTATTGTTTTTATTGCTACCTCCATATCTTTTATGATGTCTCCCACATCCTGTTTACCAATGTCATTCGTACCTACATGCAGAAGTACAGTTTTGCAATAAACCAGGTAGGAGTTGGGTAATATCTTTGATTGTTGCCCCACTGTAACTGCAACTTGCAATGTTTTCTTTATTTCCCCTTGTAATATATATATCTGTGATTGTTGTCATAGAGTCTCCTAATATAAAGATTTGTTCCTGTTTCGTATTTGTCAGAGTTGAGTTATCCAGGAGGGTGTTGTTATGATCTGGCTCGCCTACATTTATTTCATTTAATTTAACTTGCTGTATTGAGATTTCCTCAGTATGTTTTTGAATATTAGAAAAGTTGAGAATGGGGGTCTGCCTGATGTGTGTCTAATTCATTTAGTGCTATTTTATCTATAGCTATTTCTTATACCCTGTGTATGTTTCCTTGTTCAGCAGGGAACATGGTTTGAGGGGTACTTAGAGTGGGTTGATCTTCATCAGTAAATAATTTTACTAATGGATCAAAACTATTGTGCAGATTTAAAGTAAAGGCCTCTGCCTTTCTCCCCTTTTTAATTTTTTACTGGTCTTCTGAACTGTACATCATACCAACCAGTATTCAGATTTTCTTGTGCTTCATCAACCCTTGTTCTCTTTTTGTTTATGGGAAACTGTGATGTTATATTTAATTCTGAGTTAAGATCCTGGCCCATTGGGTGGTAGAGGGCAATGTTTGACATACATTTGTGTTTAGGCCTTGTTGTATATCACAAGATTGGAGAGTATGTTCAATGTTTATATCAGTGGATGCATGATTTGTAACCATTTTCTTTATTAAACCTTGCTGGCTAACTTCTAGCACCTTTAATCTTGTATTAAACAGTGATATTTCAATCTGCATTTCAGTATTCTGTTCACATTTCATACATATAACAGGATTTACAAGTACTGTTCTGAGAACAGACACATGACGCATGACATGCATAGTACCCTTGTTTTACCCTCTAATAGATCTAAAAGGTCCATTAAAGTCTTCTGATGTACAGTAATGTTGTATCAGGATTAAATATAACAACCATACAATGGACTTTTGTTTGTAATCTATTTTATTTCAGTGTTTACCTCTTCCCCTTGCACAACACGCATAACAGGCAATGATGTGCATGCCTTTGCGAGTGTCTCCATGCGTGGTGACATACGCCATGCCTGAACTTGTCCTGCTCATGTCAGGGCTCAGTTAAACAACTAGGTTTGACCTGGAACTAGTATGTGGGGTCACAGCACCCTCACAGCTTTAAACTGCATTTTTGTGTATTAAAATTGCAATATAAAAATCCACAGTATTTAGTTTCAGTTACAAACTGTACCACACATCAAAACTGCAATTTATATAAGCCCAGGATAGGTGTGTAGTTCACTGTGGAGCATATGCAGAACTGCAATACCTCTCTTCCTACTTCCTGACAAGTAGGACTCAGTAATAGGTGCACACAACAAAGAACATGATTGTTTTTAATACAAATTCAGTATGTTTTATTTAAAATAGCTACCAGCTAGCAATGCTGCTCAGTGCCTCATCTGTCATAAAATGGACACAGTGTCTCTCGCCCGCTCATGGCTGGGCTCAGTTAAACAGCTGAGTTTAACCTGGAACTAGTACATGGGGTCATAGCATTTTTGTGTATTAAGATAACAAAATAAAAGCCCACGGTATGTAGTTTCAGTTGCAAACTGCACCACGCATAAAAATTGTAATTTGTATAAGCCCAGGATAGGTGTGTAGTTTGTTGTGGAGCGTATGCAGGACTACAACACCTCTCTTCCTACTTCCTGACAAGTAAGGCTCAGTAATAGGTGCACACAGCAAAGAACATGATCATTTTTAGTACAAATTCAGTATGTTTCATTTAAAATAGCTGCCAGCTAGTAGTGCTGCTCAGTGCCTCATCTGTCATAAAATGAGCACAGTGTCTTAACTGGAGGTGTGGCTTAGGCAGTAGAAAAGCAGATATCACCAATTACAGCTTCCTATTACTATCTAATGGCAGAAAGGAGTCTTGCTTTCAGAGCAAGAAGCAGCTGACTGAAAAAGCTAGAATGTTTCTTATTAACAGAACACTTCTATCTCATCTGGAATCAATGCCTGTTAGGATTAAGCAAACAGATGCTTTAAAAGTTGGGGGATCTCACTTAGCATAAAAAAAGAAAGTCAGTGTGTTTTTCTGTGTTGGGAAAAGGGCACTATATCAACTTAGTTTACTAGACCAGTAGGAGAGGAGAGACGTTAATTTGGGGTGTGGATTAGGCAGTAGACAAACAGGAGTCTCCAATTACAGCTTCCTGATGCTAACTTTCTGCAGAAAGGAATTTTGCTTTCAGTGCAAGAAACAGCTGACTAAAAAAGCTAAAAATTGTCTTACTAATAGAACAATTCTCTCTCATCAGGAGTGAGTGCCTGTTGGAATTAAGTAAACAGATACTTTATTAGAAGTAGGGGATTGTCATTTAGGGTAAAAAAAAAGAAAGTCCATATTTTTCTGTGTTTGGGAAATGGGACAGTATCAACTTAGTTTGCTAAATCAGAAGGGGAGGAGAGAAGTTAATTGGGGGTGTTGTCAAGTCAGTAAAAAGCATGTGTCTCTAATTACAACTTCCTGCAGCAAGCTTATGGCAGAAAAGAATCCTGCTTTCAGAGCAAGAAGCAGCTGATTAAAAAAGGTAGGATGTTTCTTACTAATAGAACACTTCTTTCTCATCTGGAGTCAGTGCCTGTTAGGATTAAGAAGACATATACTTTAGAAGTAGGCGGTCTCACTTAGCATAAAAAAAAAAGAAAGTGTGTTTTTCTGTTTTGGAAAAAGGGCACTATATCAACTTAGTTTACTAGATAAGTAGGGGAGGAGATAAATTAATTTGGGGTGTGGATTAGGCAGTAGACAAGCAGGAGTCTCCAATTACAGCTTCCTGTTGCTAACTTTCTGCAGAAAGGAATTTTGCTTTCAGTGCAAGAAGCAGCTGACTAAAAAAGCTAAATGTTTTCTTACTAATAGAACACTTTTATCTCATCAGGAGTGAGTGCCTCTTGGGATTAGGCAAACAGATACTTTATTAGAAGTAGGGGGGTCTAATTTAGTGTAAAAAAGGAAAGTCAGTGTGTTTTTCTGTGTTGGGAAAGGGAGCTGTATCAACTTAGTTTGCAAAATCAGAAGGGGAGGAGCGAAGTTAATTGGGGGTGTGCCTTATACAGTGGACAAGAAGGTGTCTCCAATTACAGCTTCCTATTGCTGACTTTTGGCAGAAAGGAATACTGCTTTCAGAGTAAGAAGTAGCTGACTAAAAAAGCTAGAATTTTCTTACCCATTGAACAGTTCTGTCTCATTAGGAGTCAGTGCCTCTTGAGAGTCAGGAAACGAATACTTTATTAGAAGTAGGTTGGTCTCATATTGGTTAAAAAAAAGAAAGTCAGTGTGTTTTTTCTGAGTTGGGGAATGGGGACTGTATCAACTTAGTTTGCTAAATCAGGAGGGGAGGAGAGAAGTTAATTGGGGGTGTGCCTTAGGCAGTAGACAAGCAGGTGTCTCCCATTACCACTTTCTGTTGGTAACTTTGGTCAGAAAACAATCTTACTTTCAGAGCAAGAAGCAGCTGACTAAGAAAGCTAGAACTTTTTTTATCATATAATAATTTTTATTTTATTTCTTCATTTTTTCTCATTCCAATAAAAGAATATAACAAAATAAAGAAAAAGACAACGATTTGTCAAGCACGTAGGGCTGCTAGCTAATATGTTGGTTACAAAAATAAGTTTGCCTAACATTTCCAGGTCCATGTCTGCAACATAGCAAAAAAAAAGCGTATCTAAAACAATTATATACAAAATTGTCTATATCGATTTTTCATAGACATTAATAATAATAATATCAAAGTAAGTGCTTAATTACATCGTTAACAAATGGTTAGGGGTAAATTTATATAAAATAATTGCTTCTAAATTAATTCCAAATGAATTTCAAATTAATTTTCAAGTAATTTACATAATTTACATAATTTTTAAACCAATGTTTTAAGCAAACAAATTATTTATTCCCCTTCCCATTCTAAAAATCCAATAAGGTATTCTCGACTTCTATTACTGCAGTAACAAGTTCTGAGTCAGACTCTAGGTCTGATTCCCTGTCCAAATCTGAGTCATAATCTGTAGCTTGCTGGTGATGCTCTTCCTGCCTGGACCTTAAAAATTGGGTAACTTGATCAGGGTCAAAGAAGAGATAATTTTTTCCTTGATAAAAAATCTTAACTTTAGCTTGGGCCTGAAGAACAGGTCCAAAATTTCTTGTTTTCAGGTCAAGAAACACTGTCTCCCCTGCTGAATCTCATAGGCAAAGTCTGGGAATATAGAGAATCTTACTCCTCTATATTCCAAGGTTTTCCTTATTCTGGCCAATTTCAAAATAGAGTCTCTATCAGTCTCAAACACAAACTGGGTAAGAATCTGAGCTTTGGTGTCATTTGGATTCCTTCTAGAGGTTATTCTATAAGCTTTTGTTATTATGGGGGGCTATCTTCTGATAATAGAGAAGTTTTCATTAGGATTTCCCCTTATCATCTCTCTCATTTCAGGATATTCATTATCCCAGGTTCTAGGAATACCTAGTATTCTTAAGTTCCAATATCCATTTGCATTTTCTAAGGCTTCAATTGTTTTATTCAGTGTAGCCTGTGCTAGTATTGAAACTGATGTGTTCGCTAAAATTGTCTTAACTTCTTGTTCATGTTTGTCTATTCTGTTATGCAGCTGTAGATTGTCTTCTTTTATTTATTTCAGTTCCACCTCTGTTTTATTTGTTTTAATGCACAGGTTTTATATTGCTATGTCTATGTTAATAAATTTTGAATCTATCTTAGCCATCCATGATTCAATGCTGCTCAGTGATTTAGCAATTTGCACCTCTTGAGTGCTACCAGTATTCTGCAAGTTGCCCCTTTACCTTGCTCCTGTTCTTGCTCAGTCCATTCGGGCTTTTCCATGGTTACAAACAGAGCTTGTGAAAGATCACCGGTAGCTAGTTGCGATTTTAACATTCCCCCAGGATTGTGTTCATTAAGATTTCCCATTCTCTGGACCTGGCCATGTCTCAAATTGTTAGGATCTGTGCTTACATTTACTTTTACATTTACATTTGCACTTGTCTTTGCATTTGCAGAATTAACATTAATAGAAGTACCTGTGACATCAGTGAGACCTCTAGTATCCATGAAAAATGAGTTTTCCTTTGATACTATCTGGTCCTTTATATGCAGACTTATTCCTTGTTTTGATACAGAATCCAGCTGGGGAGAGACTGATGAAGCTATTCCTGATGCCTGTTCCCCCACCTTAGCCAGACTAGGAGGACCAACCTTGAACCACTTATCTAATGGGCCACCATGAATAAAGGATACCTTGCTTAAGGATGAGGAACACCTGTCTTTGTGTTTTTTGAGATCCTTCATATTTTATGACTCCATTTTGAGATCTTCACTCATAGTTTTGCAGATTCTTAACAAGCAGACATCTGCGACTAGAAGTTAAAGCTTTTCAAGCACTAAGCACTAACAACACGTAGCTCGTCAAAAGTTTGCAAAATAGAACTCTGTGCGAAGTACACCACAGAACACCACAGAACCATAAAATACACAACAGGTGTTCCAACACCCTCTAGCCATTAGCCATTGATCATTAATGTCTCAGCCCATCAACTGATTCTGACGTGAGCAGCCAGGACGAATCTTGCATTTTTTTAGAACTTTTTTTTTTACTAATAGAACACTTGTATGTCATCAGGAGTCAGTTCCTGTTGGGATTAAGCAAACATATACTTTATTAACAGTAGGTAGGGTCTCATTTGGGTGTAAAAAAAAGAAGTTGTGTTTTTCTGTTTTGGGGAAAGGCGACTGTATCAACTTAGTTTGCTAAATCAGGAGGGGAGGAGAGAAGTTAATTGGGGGTGTGCTTAGGCAGTAGACATGCAGGTTTCTCCCATTACCACTTTGTGTTGGTAACTTTGGGTAGAAAGGAATCTTACTTTCAGAGCAAGAAGCAGCTGGCTAAGAAAGCTAGAACTGTTTTTACTAATAGAACAATTATATCTCATCAGGAGTCAGTGCCTGTTGGGACTAAGCAAACAGATACTTTATTAGAAGTAGGTAGGGCCTCATTTGGGTGTAAAAAATAAGTTTTTTTTCTGTTTTGGGGAAAGGGGACTGTATCAACTTAGTTTGCTAAATCAGGAGGGAGGAAATATGTCAATTGGGGGTGTGTCTTAGGCAGTAGAACAGCAGGTGCCTCCAATTACAGCTTCCTGATGCTACCTTTTGGCAAAAAGGAATCTTGCTTTCAGAGCAAAAAGCAGCTGACTAAAACAGCTTTAACTTTTCTTACTAATAGAACACTTTTATCTAATCAGGAATCGGTGCCTGTTGGGATTTAGGAAAGAGTTACTTTAATAGAAGTGTGGGGGGGGTTGTCATTTAGGGTAAAAAAAAAAGAAAATAAATGTGTTTTTCTGTGTTTGGGAAATGGGACTGCATCAACTTAGATAGCTAAATCATAAGGGGAGGAGAGAAGTTAATTGGGGTGTGGCCGAGGCAGTAAAAAAGCAGGTGTCTCCAAATACAGATACCATAAGCTAGGTTATGGCACAAAGGAATCCTGCTTTCAGAGCAAGAAGCAGCTGACTATAAAAGCTAGAAATTCTCTTACTAATTGAACACTTCTGTCTCATCAGGAGTCAGTGCCTGTTGAGATTCAGAAAACAGATACCTTATTAGAAGTAGGTGGGTGTGATTCAGGGCAAAAAGAAAAAGAAAGTTAGTGTATTTTTTTGTATTGGGGAAAGGGCTCTGTATCAACTTAGTTTACTAAATTTAAGGGAGAGAGGCAAGAAGTTAATTGGTGGTGTGGCTTAGACAGTAGAAAAGCAGGTATCTCCAACTACAACTTCCTGCTGCTAGCTAATAGCAGAAAGGAATCTTGCTTTCAGAGCAAGAAGCAGCTGACTAAGACAGCTAGAAATTTTCTTACTAATAGAACATATATATCTCATCAGGAGTCAGTGCCTGTTACGATTAAGCAAACAGATACTTTAGAAGTGGGGGGGGTCGCACTTAGCATAGAAATAAAGAAAGTCAGTTTTTCTGTGTTGGGAAAAGGGCAGTATATCAACTTAGTTTGCTAAGACGTGGAACCTTTGTAAAAGAGCTTGCACTCAAAGGTCTTTTACGAATCACTAAATAAATAAAATAAATCAGGAGGGGAGGAGAGAATTTAATTGGGAGTGTGGCTTAGGCAGTAGAAAAGCAGGTGTCTCCAATTACAACTTTCTGTTGGTAACTTTTGGCAGAAAGGAATCTTTCTTTCTGAGCAAGAAGCAGCTGACTAAAAAACTAAACCTTGTCTTACTAATACAACATTTCTATCATATCAGGAGTGAGTTTCTTTTGGGATTAAGCAAACAGATACTTTATTAGAAATAGGGATGTCTCACTTAGGGTAAAAAATAAGAAAGTCAGAGTTTTTACTGTGTTGGGGAAAGGGGACTGTATCAACTTAGTTTGCTAAATCAGGAGGGAAGGGGAGGAGAGAAGTTATTTGGGTGTGGCTTAGACAGTAGAAAAGAAGGTGTCTCCAATTACAGCTTCCTGATGTTAGCTTTTGGCAGAAAAAAGTCTTGCTGTCAGAGCAAGAAGCAGCTGACTAAAAAGCTAGAACATTTCTTGCTAATAGAATGTTTCAGTCTCATCAGGGAGTCAGCGCCTTTTGGGATTAAGCAAACAGATACTCTATTAGAAGTATGGGGTCTCACTTAGGATTAACAAAAGGAATGTCAGTGTGATTTTCTGTATTGGGGAAAGGAGACTGTATCAACTTAGTTTGCAAAATCAGGAGAGGAGAGGAGAAGAGAAGTTAATTGTGGGTGGCTTACACAGTAGACAAGCAGATGTCTCCAATTACAGCTTCCTGTTGGTAAGTTTTGGCAGAAAGGAATCTTGCTTTCAGAGCAAGAAGCAGTTGACTAACAAATCTGGAAATTTTCTTGCTAATATAACAGTTCTATCTCATCAGGAGTCAGTGCATGTTGGGATTAAGCAAACAGATTCTTTATTAGAAGTTGTGGGTGGGTCTTATTTAGTGTAAAAAACAGAAAGTGTGTTTTTTTGTGTTAGGAAAAGGGCACTATATCAACGTAGTTTGCAAAATCAGGAGGGAGGGAAAAGAAGTTAATTGGAGGGGTGGCTTAGGTAGTAGACAAGCAGGTGTCTCCAATTCCTGCTTCTGTTGGTAACTTTTGGCAGAAAGGAATCTTTCTTTCAGAGCAAGATGCAGCTGACTAAAAAATGTAAAAGTTATCTTACTAATAGAACATTTCCAGCTCATCAGCAATGAGTGCCTATTGGGATTAAGCAGAGATACTTTATTAGAAATAGGGGGTTGTCATTTAGGGGAAAAAAAGGAAAGTCAGTGTTTTTTCCATGTTTGGGAAATGGGACTCTATCAACATAGTTTGCTAAATCAGGAGGGGAGGAGAGAAGTTAATTTGGGGTATGGCCAAGGCACTAAAAAAGCAAGTGTCTCCAATTACAGCTTCCTGCAGCTATCTTATAACAGAAAGGAATCATGCTTTCAGAGCAAGAAGCAGCTGTGTACAAAAGCTAGAAATTATTTTACTAATAGGATACATCTGTCTCATCAGGAGTCAGTGCCTTTTGGGATTCAACAAACAGATACCTTATTAGAAGTAGACGGTTCTCATTAGTGTAAAAAAAAGAAAGTCAGTGTGTTTTTCTGTGTTGGGGAAAGGGCACTGTATCAACTTAATTTGCTAAATCAGGAGGGAAGGGGAGGAGAGAAGTTAATTGGGGGTGAGGCTTAGGCAGTAGAAAAGTAGGTATCTCCAATTTTAGCTTCCTGCTGCGAGCTAATGGCAGAAAAAATCTTGCTTTAGGAACAAAAACAGCTGACTAAAAAAGCTAGAACATGTCTTACTAACAGAATACTTCTATGTTATCATGAGTCAGTGCCTGTTAGGATTAAGCAAATAGATACTTTAGAAGTAGGGTGGTCTCATTTAGTGTAAAAAAAAAAGAAAGTCAGTGTGTTTTCTGTGCTGGGAAAAGGGCACTATGTCAACTTTGTTTGCTAAATTGGGAAGAAAGGAAAGAAGTTAATTAGGGGTGTGTCTTAGGTAGAAGACAAGCAAGTGTCACCAACTACAGCTTTCTGTGGGTAACTTTTGGCAGAAAGGAATCTTTTTTTCAGAGCAAGAAGCAGCTGACTAAAAAAGCTAAATGGTGTCTTAATAATAGAACACTTCTATCTCATGAGAAGTGAGTACCTGTTGAGATTAAGCAATCAGATACATTATTAGAAGTAGGGGGCTGTCATTTAGGGTAAAAAAGAAAGTCTGTGTTTTTCTGTGTTTGGGAAATGGGACTGTACCAACTCAGTTTGCTAAATCAGGAGGTCAGGAGAGAAGATAATAAGGGGTGTCGCCAAGGCAGTAGAAAAGCAGTTGTCTCCAATTACAGCTTCCTACTACTAGCTTATGGCAGAAAGGAATCTTGCTTTCAGAGGAAGAAGCAGCTGACTGAAAAAGTGTGATCTTTTTTTCTTAATATGACACTTCTCTTTCATCAGATGTCAGTGTCTGTTGGGATTAATCAAACAGATACTTTATCAGAAGTAGGGATGTCTCATTTAGTGTAAAAAAAAGAAAGTCATTGTGTTTTTCTGTGTTGGGGAAAGAGGACTGTATCAACTTAGTTTGCTAAATCAGGAGGGGAGGAGTGAAGTTAATTGATTATGTGGCCTAGGCAGTAGAAAAGCCGGTGTCTCCAATTACAGCTTCCTGCTGCTAACTTACGTCAGAAAGGAATCTTGCTTTCAGAGCAAGAAGCAGCTGACTAAAAAAGCTTGATCTTTTCTTACTAATTGAGCTCTTCTGTTTCATCAGGAGTCAGTGCCTGTTGGGATTAATCAAATAGATACTTTACTCGAAGTAGGGGGTCTCATTTAGTGTAAAAACAAGAAAGTCAGTGTGTTTTTCTGTGTTATGGAAAGGGGACTATATCAACTTAATTTGCTAAATCATGAGGGGGAGACAAGAAGTTAATTGGTGGTGCGGCTTAGGCTATAGAAAAGCAAGTTTCTCTAATTGCAGCTTCCCACTGCTATCTTTTGGCAGAAAGGAATCTTACTTTCAGAGCAAGAAGCGGCTAAGGAAGCTTGAACTTTTCTTGTTATTAGAACACTTCTATCTCATCAGGAGTCAGTGCCTGTTAGGATTAAGCAAATAGATACATTATTAGAAGTAGGGTGGTATCATTTAGGGAAAATAAAAACAAAGCCAGGGTGTTTTTCTGTGTAGGGGAAAGGGAACTGTATCAACTTAGTTTGCTAAATCAGGAGGGGAGGAGAGAAGTTAATTGGAGGTGTGGCTTTGGCAGTAGAAAGGCAGGGGTCTCCATTTACAGCTTCCTGCTGCTAGCTAATGGCAGAAAGGAATTTTGATTTCAGAGCAAGAAGCAGCTGACTAAAAAAGTTAGAACTTTTTTAACTAATAGGCCACTTCTATCTCACCAGGAGTCAGTGCTTTTTAGGATTGGGCAAACAAATACTTTAGAAGTAGGGGGTCTAAGGGTAAAAAAAAGGAAATTAAGTGTGTTTTTCTGTGTTGGGAAAAGGGCAATATATCAAAATAGTTTGCTGAATCAGGAGGGAAGGAGAGAAATGAATTGGGGGTATGAATTAGGCAGTAGACAAACAGGTGTTTCCAATTACAGCTTCCTGTCACTAACTTTCGGCAGAAACGAATCTTGCTTTCAGAGCAATAAGTAGCTGAATTAAAAAGCAAAACCTTGTCTTACTAAAGCAACATTTCTGTCTCATCAGGAGTGAGGATTACTGAGACACATTAGTTTTGTCAACCTTGAAGGAAAAAAGTAGCGCGCTCTCTCCCCCCAGCTGATGGAGGTCTGACTCTGAGCAAGGAAGAAGGAAACTACCACAGAATACAGGTAGTTCCTGCCCCAGAACAGGAAGGATGATAGCTGTAAGGGCACACATAGACCTAAGTAGATGGAAAAATAAACAGAGGGAGGTGAGAGTAAGCACACACAGCAACAGGAGAGGGGACACATAATAAGACATGATGGGTATGGTGCAATGCAATGGTTTTAGGGAAGCAGTGATCCTGAAGACATTCTGGATGCTGCTATGCTACCCTATTTGCAGGCACCTCTCTGGTCTGAGGGAGGAGGTTGCTAGTCTCCAAGCTGATCTGGATAGGATTTGTGAAACCTGTTCCCCAACCCAGGGACCACCAGGGTCATGGCCGCTACCTGAGAGGTTGCTAAGAAAGAGGAGTGGTTGGACCAAGGTAGGCTCATGGAGGGAGATAGTGGTGGAACAGAGGTACATTCCTCTAGCTGGACCACTCCACATTTCATACACTGTTCTGGCAGACAGTGGTTCCTCTATGGAGGCACCTGCAGTACAGACCAAGGAGGATGCTGGGAATCTCCTCAAAGGAGACCCACAGGAGGGTGGCAAGGCACCTCAGAGGGGAAGGAAACAACTCCTGGTGGGGGACTTGATCATTGGGGGTAGAATTGTGGGAGGAAGGGGAGAGGGAGGTAAGGTGCCTGCCTGACACCATGGCTTGGAGGGACAGGAAGTGAATCCTCAGGATCGCAGGAGCAGCTGCACGAGGGAGGGAACTGGATGTCTCTGACCACCTAGGGACAATAACCTGGCTGGGAATGGGATCACAGCAGTGCAAGAGGAGTTTGTAGAGTTGGGGAGGGGGCCTTAGACTAGTAGCATGCATGGTAACCATCTTGGAGCTGCTGCCTGTCTATGGCAAGGGTGATGCTATGGTACTCCACACCATGGGATTCAATTAATGGTTGAAACACTGGTGTGGAGCTCAGGGTCTTGGCATCATTGGGAACTGGGTAGCCACCTGGAGGGATACAGGCCTATACTAGTGTGATGGTCTGCATCTCTCCGGGGGGGGGGCACCAGGATCCTAGATGATAAGTTTAAATGCTTTGTTGGCAAGCATTTAAATTAGCCAATGGGGGAGTTACTGAAAAGGACCAGGGAAATCTCAGCCTCCCTCCACAAAACACGGTAGTTAGTGATGTTAACACCAAAGCACAGAAGTCATTAGAGAGCAGAACATGGGTAAAAGCTAAAAAAGGTATAGGCAGTAAGGAAAGGGATGGGGCTAAAATGGGTAAGACCATCAAAAAATGGAGGGTGATGAGTATCAATGTCCATAGTCTGTGTAACTAGCTCCCTGAACTAGTGGCCTTGATGGAAGAGGGATGCCTGGATATTGTGGCAGTCACAGAAACATGGTACACTGAGAACCATGACTGGGATGTCAACATACCAGGCTACACAATCTACAGGAGGGACAGGAAAGGTAAAAGAGGAGGAGGAGTACCTCTCTATTTAAGGGAAGGGATCAAAGCAATGAAACTAAAGAGCAAACAGGGAGTAGATGAGGCACTGTGGGTCACCCTGGAAACAGAAAATGGCACCACAATCTGCATAGGGGTTGTATATAGACCCCCATCTCATGGGAAGGGAATGGATAAGAAAATTATAGAAGGCATCCTTAGAATGGCAGAAACAGAGGAGATGTTGTTGATGGGAGACCTGACTATGCCAGATATTAACTGGATCATTTTTGTTGTAGGCACATCCAAGAGCAGGGTCATTCTTGATGCCCTACAGGGGGAATGCCTCTGACAGCTAGTATTGGAACCCACTCTGGAGGAAGCAAGCTTAGACCTGGTACTCTCAAATGGGAACAGAGAAAGGATCTCAGATTTAGAAATGGGTAGCCATCTGGGAACAAGTGACTACCAAACAGTGTGGTTCATGATAAACACAGCCATAGAGTTAAACCCTAACAAAATCAACAGTATCGGACTTTAGGAGGGTTGATTTTGGGAAAATGGAAGAGTGCCTCAGAAAAGCACTAGCAAATGGGCAAGAAGGAGGGCTGGAGGAACAATGGGGAATAATTAAAACAGCATCACAAAGGCAATAAGCCTTTGTGTAAAGCAAATCAACAAAACAAAACAAAGGAAAAAAAAACACTATGGTTCTCAAAAGAGGTGGTGGGGAAGGTTGAGGAGAAAAGGGTAGCATTCAGGATGTATAAAGAAACACAGAAGGAGCAGGACAGAGAACTGTACCAGTTAAAGCGGAAGGAAGCGGGGAAGGCAGCCAGAATGGCAAAGGCTGAAACTGAGGAAAAGATAGCCAAGGCAGTTAAGAAGGGGGATCAAACCTTTTATAGGTACATTAGGGAGTGAAGAAAGATCAAGGGAGAGATAGTGAAGCTTAATAAAGGAAAGGGAGGATGGACAGAGGGTGACAGAGAAAAAGCAGGATTATTGAAAGAATACTTCTGCTCAGTATTAACAAAAGAAGAGGAGGGGGAGGTACCTAAACCAAAGAATAGAAGCACTCTGGGTAGGGGGGTCGATACCAATCCATTCACAGAAGAAAGGGTCCTGAAAGAACTCCTCAAACTGAACATGGACAAAGCAATGGTATTCACTCCAGAATTCTAAAAGAACTAAGGGGAGAACTAGTGACACCACTGACTACCCTTTTTAACAAATCATGGAAGGATGGTGTGGCACCTGAGGACTGGAGGAGGGCATATGTGATTTCCCTTCACAAAAGTGGGAGCAAGATAGAGGTAGGAAAGTACAGGCCTTTTAGTTTGACCTCAGTGGTAGGGAAAATGAAGAACTGTTGATTTCCTAGAGGCTAGTGAGGCACAGGACCCAAGACAGCATGGCTTCACAGTGGGAATGTCATGTCCGATAAATCTAATTGATTTCTTTGACTGAGTGACCAAAGCAGTAGACCAGGGAGGGGCTGTGGACATGACCTACCTAGACTTTAGCATGGCATTTGATACAGTCCCACATTAAAGATTAGTAAATAAGCTAGCCAGCCTTGGAGTGTGTCCCAGGGTTGTAGCCTGGGTAAAACATTGGTTGGACAATAGGATGCAGAGGGTAGTAGTAAATGGAGTCCACGCCAAAGAAAGGGATGTTACTAGTGGGGTACCACAGGGGTCAGTACAGGGATCAGTTCTCTTTAGTATCTTTATAGGTGACATTGCAGTGGGACTAGAAGGGAAAGTACGCATCTTTGCAGATGACACAAAGATCTGCAACAGGGTTGATACACAAGATGGGGTGGAAAGGATGAGAAGGGACTTGGCAAGGGTAGTCATATCAGATGACTTAAAGGTAGGCAAGCAATGTGAGAAGGCAGTAAGGAGGGCTACGGGTGTACTGGGATGCATAGGGAGAGGCATCATCAGTAGAAAATGGGAAGTTGTTATCCCTCTTTACAGACAGTTGGTGAGACCCCATCTGGAATACTGTGTGCATTTCTGGACACCTCGTCTCCACAAGGACATAGACAGGATGGAGGCAGTCCAGAAGAGGGCAACTAAAATGGTGCAGGGTCTGCACCAGAAGTAGTACAAAGAGAGACTAAAGGAGCTTAATAAGTATACCCTTGAGGAAAAGAGGAACAGGCGGAACATGATAGAAACATTTAAATACCTCAAGGGAATCAATAAAGTCCAAGAAGGTAGCATCTTTCAGAAAAAGAGATGTGTAAGAACAAGGGGACACAATTTGAAGACAGTGGGGGGACAGCTCAGTGGCAATATAAGGAAGTATTTTTTCACATTGAGGGTAGTGCATGCACGGAGCAGCCTTACTGAGGAGGTTGTGGGGTCAAAAACAGTGTGGAAATTCAAGAATGCATAGGACAGACATAAAGCAATTCTTGTAGGTGTAGGAGGAAGTAGGCTGTTGGTTAACAAGGATCTGCAGCTTATCCAATAGGTAGGAAATTGGGCAGACTTGGTGATCCAAGCGGTTCTTATCTACCATCAAAGTCTATGTTTCTATATTTCTATGTTACCCCTAATTCAAGTCTCAAAGTCCAGGTAATTATGCCCTATTACTACTGGTACTGCAGTCTTGGGGCCACCCCTATTGGCATTTGATGGGTATTCCCCAGTACAGGTATATTTACAATGATCATGGGGTAATAATGGGTATCGCCATACACACAGGTTACCCCAGTCTCTGTTACATTTTGCTAGACCTTCTCAACCAAATTGGCCTGCACCAGTGTCTGCCGGCTCCCAGAGTCTATTAATCCAAGAACCTGATGCATACCAATGCAAACATCGGTCACATATTGTCCCCAGTTCACCAAAGACAGATGGGTGTAGTTCTGTCTCTTCCTAGGGCAATTCCGGGCAATATGTCCCTTCCCCAAGCAATTGTGACAAATGATATCTTGCAAATAGGTCTTTCCCCCTCTAGTTGGTTTCCCTTCCTTCTTGCTTGTAGATGGAAAAAAGTAGTAGGTCTTACCATGTTGGGTTAGACTGAGTCCCTCTGAAATTCCTGTTCTGGGTCTGGTGAGCTACAAGGTAATTCTCAGCTAATGCAAAGGTCTTCTCTGCTGTGTCAGTGTTAACAGGCCCAAATCTGGATATCATGGGGCAGGATCTGTGTAAACTGTTCAGTCACAACCATTTCCATTAACTGCTCCATGGATTTATTGTCCAGTTGTAGCCATTTATTAGAAAGTTCTTTTAGCCTGACATAGGACTCTCTGGGGGTGTCAGCTGCCTGCACTGTCAGAGACCGAAATCTCTGGTTATAAGTCACAGTATTTATGTCATACTGTCTCAGTATGTCTTGCTTTATTTGTCATGGTTTTCAGCATTCGTGCTTTCAATGTGACTGTGAGCCAACAACATATGGCCACTCAAATAAGGGGCTAATCATACCACCCACTGTTCTTTTTGCCAGGAGCAGGCCCTAGCAATTCTTTCAAAGGTGGTTAAAAAGCCTCAATAACATTGGATTCTGACATTTTTGTCAGTTGTATGTTTTTAGATGATTAGTCTGTCCCCTGGGTTGTTGGTTGGCTACCAGGATAAGCAGAGCCCTAATGGTATCTGCCCACCGTTGGTCTTGGCTTTGCCTATCCAACTCTCTCTGCTTGTCGAACTCCACCTGCTTAACACACAACCACCTCAGTAATTCATTGATGTTCTCCAGCAGCTCATCGGACATCTCTTCTCCAGTCTCATTCATGCTGGCATCAAACACCTTAGGCTTGGTCTTACTCTGTGCCCCACTTAAACCTGGATTCAATGGTTCTCCAAGCTTTTCAGCCATGGTTCTGGTTAGAACCCCATGCACTTGGCTTCTGGTAAATCATCCTCCTGCATATGTCCAAGTTATCCCACCATGCATACCATATGTCAGAGGTCTTGGGAAAACAGATAGACTTGCACAACAGTCAGTATAGTACAACACACAAACTGCCTGGTTTTATTATGAAAAAAAGCTAAAATAAAAAAAAAATTCCAAGAAAATTACTCTTGAGAGATGTCATGGCTTGGATCACCTCTCCTTTGTTGTTTTTCAATCAAGAAACTTCTTGGTTTTTCTCAAGCTAGGACATGAAACTGTGCATGTCTGGCTCCTTCTCTAGTCAGAGTCCATTTGACCACTAATCTGATTGTGAAGGCCAAATGAAGGGGTTTTACACCACCCGTTTGCTCAGGTAATCTGCCTCATTTACAATAATCATTAATCTGTATATGTAAGACAGTAATGAAATAGACAAAAATATGGAAACTGTGAAGTATTTTATGGCATGTGATTAGGGTATTCTCATAATACATGAGGCTGTGGTCCTCCCTTGGGGGAACTCATCCTCTGTCCCGAGCATCCCCGCTCATGCTGACCACCATAATTCCCCCATGGCGTAGCCCCCACAGTGTGGCCAGTGAGAAAAGCACTGGCTTTCTCCCCCCACAGTGTAATCCAGAAGCTGGGGGGCAACATATGGATGTGACAGGCCATCACAGAGCCTGCCAGCTCCCTTTTCATGTTTTCTCCCATCCCCCTCCCCAGCAATATAAGGAGGCCGGTACATGCCCCTTGACCTGTACTGCCCTGCAGCCACCAACAGAGGGCAGTCAATGAGTGGGATGACAGTAACTCCCTCCCCAGAGAGAGGACAGCAGTCCTCCAGATGCTCAATCCTCTCTCGCCCCTGCCAATTCCAGTAGTTTGGGCTCATTCCCAAACCCGGTTGTTGGCGTGGCGAGAGGTGTAGTGACAAGCAGCATAACCTCCAGTGACATTGTGCAAGCTAACTAGCTATATAGTTTTTAAATCCAGATGAATAGATAACCAGCAGTTAATGAGCTGTAGCTTCTCCCATTCCCTGATGTCATATTATAGTAGGACTATAGCTAAGACCAGTCCAAGGGGTCACAGTCTCCTATAGGGAGCTATTAGAAAGACTGACCTGCCTCAGGTAAAAACATTTTAAATTCAGACAGCTGTATCAATACCTTTACTGTTAAGAGCACGCTAAAACGGCATTAGGTTAAATAGGATTAATTGGTATTTTGTTTTTCTTGAAAAAAAATGGACCAGAAAGAGAGAAGCAAACTATGGAAGGCAAAAGCATGTGCAATTCATTCTGTCTTGTTTTTCTTTATGGCAGGCAGAGTTTCTATAAAAACAGAGAAAGGGGAAGAAGTATAGGATACAATATAAATGAACTACTATTAATGATACTGTAATCATTTTTATTTGTTTTGATATACTGTTTTCCTTTTTATTTTTCTCAGCTGCATTGTACAGTTTACAGAGAGAGAGAGTATCTTTTCTATCATGACTAAGTGGCACTTTCCCCACTACAGTCCATGTAGAAAAATGACCATTTCACTTAAATGTTACTATGCTAGGGCTGTTTCTAAAACTTTGCCATTTATATTAATCAAATTGACACTGGCTTAAAGTCATCTAGTATCCATCTGTTGGCTGATGATACTGTGCTATACATTGGCAGATCAACTCCGGATCAAGCTATTTTGCACCTCCAGAACAATTTCGACATCCTCCAAAAAAAATCTACACAACTTGAAACTCCTGTTCAATACCAAAAAAACTAAAGCCATGATTTTCTCTCCACTGGTCCCTCATCTCAAAAAAAAAACAGATAAGGTTCCTCACATAAGCACCCTTTTGAGAGAAGCCCTGGAGTTTGTGGAAAAATTCAAATACCTGGGGGTCTGGATTGACTACAAATTGTCCTTCATTGATCACATTGATGAACTCACTAAGAAACTGCGTCAAAGGCTTGGTATTTTCTTCGGGATCAAGCACTCACTAACCCAGGAGGCTAGAAAACTCCTAGTCCAAGCTACCTTCTTGCCTCTCCTAGACTATGTGGACTTTGTGTATGACAATAGTACTAGGACAGCTCTCTCCAAGCTTGATACCCTATATCACAGAGCCCTTAGGTTAATTTCAGATGCCCCTTATGTCATGCACCACTGCATCCTCTATTCTTCCACAGGCTGGACCTCTCTTAGCTTCAGGAGGCAAAAGAATGCTATTCTATGGACATATAAGGCAATCACTCATAAATTACCTCAGTACCTCACAAGCTGCCTTACTCCCTGCATCCCTAGTGCCTATTGTCTCATAAGTCTTACCATCTTATCTCTGGCTATCCATAAAGTTAAAACACACTTTGGTAAGGCCTTAATAAGCTTCACTCTTTCTACGCTTTGGAATAAGATCCAGAAAACCTTAAGGCTCGCTACCCCTGTCACATTCTCCCTCTTCAAATCCTTGTTCCTGAGGAACTTCACCAAGGTCTGTCATTGTTTCAAGTCAAGGTCTTCACATCATGATTTGTTACTGTTTTAAATTCTGGACTTAAACCTCAACCACTGCCTGAGGCATCATTTGAGTCCTCCCTTCTGTGATTGTCCAAATCAAGGTCCCAACATCACGATCTGTCTTTGCTTCAAATATTAAACTTAAACCCCAACCATTGCCTGTGGCATCTGTCATGTTCTCCCCTTGAACAGTCTTTTCTCTCTAGGCCATCATGTCCAACCCCCTCCTATCTCATCTGACCATCCCTCCCCCCTCACTATACCCCAGTCCCCTTCCCACCCCACTTGCCAGGCCACGCCTACAGTACTTATCAAGGGACTCTTACATCTCAATCTTCTTTGCACTTTGATGCTACAGGAACTGCCAATCCTGCTCACTATGACTCCTCCAATGATGTTGACTGTATAAACTTTAGTGCATTACCTTACATCCATATATCAGTATCCATGCAATTGTATTTAAATGGCACTACCTCCTGTTCATCTATTGCTATGTTTTGGTGTAAGTATCTTGTCACATGCGATGGTTATATGTTATTATGTTGTTATTATTACTATGTAATTATTATGTACGCTCACTCAACCTGTGATGTCTTAACACTGTTGGCAATTGTTTTGCCCCAGGTCCATCTTGTAAATTAACTTGTCTCAATGATGTTTCACCTGGCAAAATAAAGATTTTGATTGATTGATTGATGTTTTCACAATGGGCGGGGGGACAGAGAAGGAGGGAGAGAGGGAGGGAGAGAGAGAGAGAGAGAGAGGGGTTGGGGAAGCCAAGAAAAGCATAAATTTTACATTAAAGAGATTAAGATGGTTTTAGTGGTCTTATTCTTTTTTGTTTGGGAGCTCACACTAATATGATAATTAAAAAAATTAGCAACCAGTCTCATGGAGCAACAGCCTGCTATGGTATTCTAAGATTCGGAAAGCAGGCTTCTACACAGGCTCCGTGAGGCATCTGTATTGAAAGGCTGCAAAAAAGGATTTATTAAATATAAGTATATGGTCCTGTAATTTAAAATAATATGATTTTGGCAGTAAAGTGTCTCAGCGAGAGGCAGGACATTCGCAGCAGTAACCACTCAGTGAATTTCAGGGAACAGACTACAGCGATAGCTCCAGGCTCAATTCAGGGAAAAATCAAAGAGAAAAGTATTCTCTAACATGGCTTATGTGCCTGGCATATTTCTCTATTTTAATCTACATTTTTCCACCAATGGTAGTGTAAGGATATCAGGCTCCTTTATTCTTTTTCTTCTATTAAAAAGAAAATGGAGAGGAAAAAAAACCCACACACAGCGGTCTACTTAAACACCTTTTTTTTGTTTGCTTTATCTATTTATCCTCCTACCTGGCTCCCGGTTGGCATTCTTGTCCCTGCATCCCTTATTCCAACCACCGTCTGGATCACCCCAGCTCCTTATAGGGCCCTTGCTTATACCTCTGTGGCAGGGTGGTGTGGAGACCCTTTCTCCCCATCAAGTCTTGTTCCAGTCATCAGCGATGCCCCCCGAAGCTGAGCTGACCCGTTAGGATGGCCATTAAGCTGCCACAACCTAGAAGCCATTTTTTTCCTGTTCTCCTCATACATGAGTGGGGTGTGTAATGACACCAAAGGGGTGAGTGCGTACGCGTACGCGTGCACTCATCCTGGCGCCTGCCCCAGCTCAATCCCCTTGGTGCTCAGCATCAGTGCATTGCCCCCAGCCTCTGCTAGGGGCCAGCAACATGCCAACAACTGAAGTCCCCCCTTCCTGGAGAGGGACAGCCATCCCATGGATGCTTAATCACTCTCTTCCTCTGCCAACCCTTGATGACCCGAGTCCCCTCCTGAACCCAGGTCACTGGTGTGGTGCAAGGTGTGGCATCCAGCACCTCATCCCTCAATGCCACTAGGCCAGAAACATAAACACCTTTTTCCCAGTGGTGACATGCTGGAGTGAGAAGACAAGTGATAGCCCCTAGATGCTATTTTACTGTCATACTCATTTATAGCTGGATTTCTACAGATACATGTCTTCAAATTAACACCGAATACTTTGAATTAACCTCATGGACAACCGAATACTTTGAATTAACCTCATGGACAACTGGGCAATTGATTTATCCCAGGTGGGGCAGTTAAAGAGATAATTAAATAATTGGTAATACTATAAAGCGCATTCGTGGCATTTCAAAGGATCAGGTCACCATTACTGCACTCCTGACTTGTAGACAGAATGTGGCAGCAGCCACAGTCATGACTTCACCCCAAGTGAAACCTGAATCATTAGCTTCAAGCTTTCTTGCCTAAACTTGAACTAGGGCTAAAAGAACCAAAGTGGTTTTCAGGGAACTAGTGTCAAATACTATTATATTGGTTGGTTAGTAAAGATCGAACTACAAATGTGTCGAAGTAAGTTTTTTACCTAACATTAGAGCAATAAATGTATGCCAAAACTGAGCTATTTTTCTTTGGAGAAATGTTATTGTCATAGATATTTGCAAAAGTAAATGTATTATTAAGGATAAAATAGAGAATACATTAAAACAATAGTAAAACAGAAGAATTACAGGGGGACCTCAGTAAGATCATACCTTTATAGTATTGTGTGATTCATAGCTGACACCCATAGCTGTTACAAGCCCCCGCCTTTTAATGTTTGCTTGCATGCGCGCACAAGAAACATGTTTTGGCAGCTTGCTGGAGAAGCAGGTTGTGGAGGTGCAACAGTGTTGTGGACAATGCCAACACTGCTTTTTGGGGCTCATTTGTGTGTCACCAATGAAAGAGCATGCTGTCTATGACAGTATGCGAACATACAAAATTTGCCAGCAGATAAAGGCCTAGAGATCTATCATGTCTGCTCGAATGTGCAGCTAGCACCCCTTATTCTGCAGCTGCCCCTCCCTCCCTTCCACCCTTCCCCTTCATTGACCCTTCCCCTTGTCCTGTCCCATCCCCTTTTGAAGCAGTCCACTGTTCTACTGGATACCACTTCTTCAGGTAATGCACTCCACCCAACCACCACCAGCTCTGTAAAAAAGTGTCTCCTCATCTCCCTCCTGAACCTTCCTCCCTCCATTCTCATATCATGGCCCCTGGTGTCCCTCCCCTCCCTTACTTTGAACAGCCCCTCTGTACCTGTCTTGTTTATTCATTTCATGTACTTAAAGGTTTCAATCATGTCCCCCCGTCCCTCCTCTCCTCCAGTGAGTACATGTTCAACTCCCTCAGCCTCCTGTCATATGATAAGTCCCCCAGCCTCTTGATCATCTTTGTCACCCTGTGTTGCACCACCTCCAGTAACTTAATATCCCTCTTCAGATACAGCACCAGTACTGCACGCAGTACTCCAAGTGTGGTCTAATTAATGACCTATACAGTGGCAGAATCACCTCCTCCCTCCTCGAGGATATACCTCTGCCAGCTCCTTCAGTACCCTGGGGTGGATGCTATCTGGGCCTGGCGCCTTATCCACCCTCAGTGCCTTCATACCCTCCTGAACTCTGCCCTCCATGATTTCCCCATCTGTCACCCCCTTCCCCCCTGTTTCTGCCATTTCTCCCTCCTTGGGTGTCAATCCCTCTTCTTTTTAGTAAATACTGAGCAGAAGTACTCATTTAGTGCTTCTGCCTTATCGCACCCTGCTTCCACCCAACCCCCCTCCTTTCTAATCCTTACTATGTGGTCCTTACAGCTCCTTTTCTCCCTGATGAACCTAAAGAAGTCCTTCTCCCCCTTCTAGCCTGAGTTCCATAGATGCCTTGGCTCCCCTTACTGCCCTTGTCACCTCCTTCGATTCCATCAAGTACTCCTCCCTGTCCTCCCCTCTACCTGTTTTCTTGTACTTCCTAAAGGCAGCTCTTTTGCTCATTACATTTTCCATTACCTCCTTGCTTAACTAGCTCAGTTTCTTAGCCTAAGCCTTCTTGCTCTGGGACTTGCAGCAGGTTTTGGTTGCCTCCACTATCCCCAGCTTTAGGAGCTCCCACCTCTGGTTAGTGTCCATACTAGATTGAATTCTGGCCAGGTACCCTTTTATCTCTTCCCCCATCCTACCAAAGTCAGCCCTCCTGAAGTCCAGCACTCTTGTGCCAGATTCCACTCCTTCCTTGCCCATATCCAATGTGAGCCATACTGAGTGGTGGTCACTCCCTGACAGCGGTTCCTCCACTGTTAGTTCTCTCACAAAGTCCCCATTTGCCAGCACAAGGTCAAGAGTATTCCCTAACCTGGTTGGTTCACTGACCATTTGCAGCAGGAAGCTGTCCTGGAAGGCATCCAGCAGTACCTGCCCTTCTGTTCCTGGTTGTTGGGGTACCCAGTCCACTCCTGGCATGTTGAAGTCCCCCACAATCACCACACTACCCTTCTTGCAGGTCCTCCTGATCTGTCCCGCTCGTTCCCTGTCTAACTCTTCTGTCTGAGATGGTAGCCTGTACACCACTCCCATTCTAAGAATACTATTCTTGGAATCCTGGATTTGCATCGAAAGTGACTTCGTATTACCCTCCTCCCCTTCCTCCCTTACACACTTCGGTCCTTTCTTCACATATAGTGCCATGCCTCCTCCTTTCCCAATCACCCTGTCCCTACAAAATAACCTGTACCCTGGTACAGACAGGTCCCAGTCATTGTATTGGGTGGCCCATGTTTCTGTGATGGCTGCAATGTCCACCTCTCCCTCTGCCATGAGCACCTGTAACTATGTAGTTTTCCTCCCAAGGCTCCTAGCATTAAGGGTAACAACCTTGCACCCTACCCCCCCATCCTGTCCACCTTTACTAGCATCATCAATAGTACTTGCCATTTGTCCTTTGTCACTGTTATGGGGGGGAAGCTCATATGGTTTCCCAACCTGTGGTCTCTGCATGTCTCTTGCCCAATTGCCACCCCCTCTCCTAGTTTAAATTCCCTACTTCCTCTATGTACTCCTCCATCCTCTGTTTCAACACTTTCTTTCCCTCCTCACTCAAATGTAGTCTGTCCTTGGCATAGAGACTACTGTCCTCCCAGGTTCCTCCCCCCCAATAGCCCATACCCTTGAGCACAACACCAGGTTCTTGGCCATTTGTTAAATTCCTCTATTCTCAGCTTTCTTGTTGTGCTTGCCTTGGGCACTGAAAGTATCTCCAAAAAAGTTACTGATCTTCCTGCCCCCTCATATAATTGTCCTAGTTCCTCAGACCTCCTCTGGACTATATCTACTGTCTTGTCAGCCATGTCATTCATCCCAAGATGTATAATTAAATAAGGCTTGTCCCTACCCCTTCTAGCATATTTCAGAACAGATTGTCCCACCCTTTCCACTGTCATTCCTGGCATGGCCTCCACCCAAATGCGACTATGCCTCTCCTCCTTGCTACCCCACCTGACTCCTCTTAGTATTGAGTCCCCCAGCACTATGATTCCACCACTCTTACTCACTGCTTGCTTCCATTCATCTCCCTCTCTCATTTCTGGCTCCTCTTCTTCTTCCTCCTCCTGCACATTATTTCCCCCTTTTGCCCCTGTTGCAATTCTCCCAGGAGAACATCCCCCCACTCTGGTTTGGTCCAGGCATTTATCAATTACTCCTCTAATTTATCATTTCCCTCCTCCACCTTCTTCCTCTCTAGCAGTGCAAAACTATTTTCTGAAGACCCTTCACAAATGCCTGCTCCCTCTCTCTTCATAGTAACCTGTTCTCTCCTTTCCACTCCATGACTTTTGCCACTTATTCACCTCCCCTCACAAGTCCCTATCTCCTCCTTCCATTTGTCTTTTGTCTCCTAACCTGGTTTCCCTCATAATCGTTCTTCCTGGCCTGGGCCCCCTTGTCCCTGCTTCCCTTCTTCTGACCCTCTTCTCACCATTGTTGGCTTAAATCACTCTCCCTCATCTCCCATTCTTCCTCCCTCCAGTATTGGGCTAAACCCACCCCCAGTCTGCCTTGCCTGTCTTAGTTCCTCCTGCAGATCCTCAATCGACTTTCTAAGTTTCTCTATGTGGTTGCACACTAAACATCTTCCCACACTCCAGGCAATTTTTAGAAAGATTGGTGCGCCACAGTTGTTGCAGCCTACCACCATCCCCATTGCTGTCGTTGCCCACCAGTGACCCTCACCCTTCCAGATGCAGGATACCAAACACTCCCCCAAGTCTCCCTTCTCCCCCCCTATCAGTGCAAACCATTCTTTTCTTAATTTTCCTTACCCCCTTTGTTGTACACATTTAGATAGATTGAGCAACTGCTTTTTATATTCCTAACCTTCCTATCCACACTGAAAAAGAGACTTTAGGTAGCTATTGCACAACCTTCTTCAAACTTCTGCTCTTCCTTTCCACAATGCAATGAAATTAGAAGATATAAATCTCTGATTCAAAGAAACAGCCCCAATTAAATCACACCAAATAGGTTTTAAATCAGAAGAAATAGGCCTCTACAAATGCAGTCTGCTACGCAGTGAAACATCAAACAAATGAGCCCACTTATAGCCATCAAAACAGTTTTCAAAATTCCAACAGCCCCAAAACAATACCCTGCTAGCCCCTTAGAAGTAGAAAGAAAGAACAGAAATAACCTTCTACCAAGTAAAATCCACAAGAAACAATGTAAAACAACAAGAAACTATTGTACTGTAACAGATCTGATCCTTTCCCTTTTAGTTCCTTTTGAGAAACAAGTGTGCCACCAGCTTGAAATGATTTTGCTGCTACAATGAGGGAGCACCCCTCATTGCAGGGCGTGCCTTGCCTGGTGTAATATTTCAATAAACATGGTGGCAGCTGTCACCGTCCACCTCTCACAGTCCCCAGCAAGCCAACTTCAGGGGTTCCCAATTCCTACGTTGCATACCCCCTCCTCAGTTCATTTGCTGACAGGGGAGCCCAATCCCCATCAGCATATCTGCCCCTTTACAGTGTTTTGTCTGCAGAAGGAGTGCCCAATCCCCCTTGACATCATCCCCCCAAACACAGACATGCTTGCCAATGGGGGACCCAATCTCTGTCGGTTGCAGTGCCCTGTCCCCTATCTGCCAAGGGGGGTTCTGAATCCCCGTCAGCATCATCCTCCCCAAATACAGACACGCTTGCTGATGGGGTGCCCATTCCCCAGTCGGGCATGCTTAACCCCTCCATTGCATCGGCATTTTCTTGCCCCTACCCCACCCCCCTCATTGTGTGCCACACTGGGAGCCCACCCCAGTGTGGCTAACATGACCTCCCAAACTCTTACACCTGTAAACAAGATAACTGTCAACTGTACTTTTTTATTTTTAATTTTTTTTAAAGACAGAAAACGGCCCATCGCCATCAGGTCCCTTCCCCCAACCTGCACCCACATTCTGCTCATCCCTCATCCTTACACCCCACCTCACCCCATACTTACCTCCACAGTCCAGCATGACAATCTTTGGTGGAGCTGGAGGACATCTGCACTCTTCAAAGCAGAGCGCAAACTAAAGAAATGCCGATAAGTTGTACAATGGTATAAATGGGGGGTTTTCAACTTAGGTGGATATATCAACAATCTTTGTGACTTTTGGCCACAAATTTTCAACATGGGGTTCTTGGGACCCCACGTCATGAACTCAGTCACTGTCATGTTGTTATTAGGTCCCAAATGGTGATTTCTCAGTACACTGCATGGAATCACCTTCTGGGACTGAGTAACAAAACGACAGTGTCACTGTTCATGAGGTGGGCTCCCAAAACGCCTATTTTGCAAATCTGGTGAAAACATTCTAAAAATGACTGTGTTATGAGCATGCATTGTGCAGTTCCCAAGTACATGCATAACTTCAAGAATTTTTAATATTTCACTCCAGATTTTCAACATTGCTATTTTTTCACACCTCCTTTCAAACAGTACAGCTGCCATTTTTCACATTGTGCCTAAAATTTGTTTTTGTACATGTGGTGCACAATGGTGCAGTCGCTGTGCAAAATCAATGTTCGGGACAGATTAAAAAAAATCACAGTGACAGTGTTCATAAGGAGAGGTCCCAACAAGCCCATTTTGCAAATTTTGGTGAACAAATTCAAAAAAAATTACTGCATTACCAGTGTACATTGCACAGTTTCTACGCACGCTTTTAACTTTACCAATGTTTTTATATTTTTACTTCAGATTTTCAGCATTGTAATTTTTGCACATCACCTTATGAGCAGTTCAGCTGTCATTTTTCACATCCTGCTCGAAACATGGTTTTGCACCTGTGGCATACAGTGGGCATGGTCACTGTGCAAAATCAATGTTTGGGACAGATTAACAAAATTACAGTGCCACTGTTCATGAGCAGAGAGCCCAAAATGCCTAAGTTGAAAACGTGGTGAAAAAAATCCCCCAAATATTTGAATTACGGGTATGCATTGTGCTGTTTCTATGCACGCTCATGCCTTCACCAATTTTTTTATATTTTCAATCCAGATTTTCAACATTACCTTTTTTTTACACCTCCTCATGAACAGTACAGTTGTCATTTTTCACATCCTGCCTGAAATGTGTTTGCGCACCTGTGGCACCAAATGGTGCAGTCGCTGAGCAAAGTCACCTTTCAGCTAATGAACTGATAGTGTCACTGCTCATGTGGTGGGGTCACAAAAAGCCCATGTTGAAAACTTGGAATAAAAATAGCAAGAAACACCCAGGCTGTTAGGATTTCTGACCATAATGCCCTACCCTGTAGGGACTGACAGGCCTCAGGGGTGCAACTTGGGAGTGTCGACAGTAATGCTCATGTCATTCCACCCCCACCCCCACCCTGAAGCCAATGACTGGCATTGAGGTGTGCCTTGGACTTTTCAGCTGCAGAGTTCACCCCATTCTCCTATACTGCATCCATTTCAGTGTATTTCCTTATGGAGTGGGGTGAGTGTAAAGCCTGAACACCCCAAGGCACACCTTGACACTTTTTGGTGTCTGCAGGGTAGGGTGAGGTGAAATGACATGAGCATTATGGGCTATGACCCAAAGTCACACCCCAATGCCTGTCCATCTCTACAGGGTGGGGGTGAGATTGGCATCAGTTCAATACTTTGCTGTCATTCCTATTCTACATCTGTCTAACTCCTGCACTTCTGATGCTAATGCCAGCAAGCAAACATTTGGCATTGACAAATGCTTATTCTTCTTTTCACTTATTCCTATATTTCTCCCTTTCTTTTTTTTCTTTCTCTCTCCCTCTTTTTGATTATTTGATTTTTATATCTACCAGAATGTTTGCTCTGATGGAGCCTGTCTACAAGAGAGAAGCAAAACCTAGGGGAAGTGGACTGCTTGGAAGCATAGAACAAAGGGGGAAAAACAGAGAACTTTTGAACAATTCCAACAAATTAGGACCTGTATATCCTTGGCTTATTGAAAGAGCTTCCAAGCACTCGAGAATCTTCAAGCAATCAGGAACAGCAACTCTGCACTTTTTGCATTGTATATGGATGTTGGTAATTGTCTGATATTTTTTGAATTTAATATCATAGAGCATTGTTTCTAGCGTGAGGGCTCTTTGCTGCACTGAAATCCTGATAAAGTTGGGAAATTAGCTTATTAAATTGCAAACTAAAAACATTTTTTAACTGGACTTTTTTAAACGGAGCAATTAAGTCTATGGACAAACTATAAGCAGCACAAAGATATAATTCTATTAAGGAAAACAAACTCCATAACAGGGCTTTGACTATATAAAGTGTGGTAGCAAATTTTGTTAAGTTATATTCTTGTTAGAGTAATACACTTATCAAACTGTTATTGTTTAAACCTACATAATGGGGCTAAATATGAACACTAGAAGTGAGGAAAAATTGACTAAAGATATTCCAATGGGATTGGGAAGGGGCAAGACTAAAAATAACCAGTTTTAATGATAACGAGATACACATGGTTGTATTTTTGAGGGGGATTTTATTTTATCCAGTTCTACTCCTGTGGACAATCAACTCTCCCATGTAGAAGCAGTGAAACTAAAGGGGAAGTAAATAAAAGGGATTGACAGAAAAATATAGGAGTTCTACCCCATATCAAAACAAAATCTTAAAGGAATGGAAACTGTAGTTGATTTTGGTGGGAAAAAATAAATAGTAATGATGCAGGTGGCTTATACAAATCTATTCATCACCAAGGAAACCAAAGTACGAGAAAGGAACAGGGTTTGGGAGGGATGGTTCAAAAAATTGGGAGTAACACTATGGGGCAAATAAAGGAAATTCAAAATCAAGCAAAAATAAAGCATACATATGAGTTAATTACTGATTTATTTACCAAAATTTCCTCTAAAAAAATAAAGGTAGTTCCCCCAGGACCAGAAGGATGCAGAAACAATAACAGAGTTCCCTCTGGGGTTGGGGGGCTGGAAAATAAGCCAACAGTAATATCATCGTAATCAAAATTTTCAGAATTTCAGGAAACTAAAACAAAACTTTTTAGTCCCTTGGATTTGTCAAATAATTAATATCATTTTTTTTTATTAGGTCACCTAATTTAGAACTTGAGCAACAAAGTAACACAGCTAATAGCATACAATCATTCAATGCAATATTTTAGTTACTTGATAAAGCTGAACACTTAAAAATTGATTCAGCTATTATTCAATAATACTCAGGAAAAATAAAATTATATACATTGAAAGCTTTGGCACATCCCATTAATTCTAACATAGTTTTACTTGAATCAGCAAATGAAATAAAAAGCTAAATGGATTTTTTTTAATGCAGTGCAGATTCAGATGTAGGAAATAAAGAAAAAGGTAGTGAACTTAGAAACACAGGCAAACAATGAGTGGTATAGGTTCTTCCCACTACCAATACCTGAAACTATTCTGTTTCTTACCTACTGGAGTAGGTAAGAAAAGGACAAGAAAGAATGGTAACAGTCCCCAGAAGAATAAAAAGAAGAAAGGGAAGGGGAACGTGGATACTAACCAAAAATTAGCTATGAATCAAGAGACCAATAAAGCAAACAGCTGTAACAACAAAGGGAGAGACTTCCCCAACAAATTAATTGCCTAGTCCCAAACAAAAACAAGAACATATGTATTCCTATTTCTTCACCAAAGCACTAATGGAGGGTACAACCTAGGAATCCAAAGTATCAAATACAAGATCAAGACATCATACCAAAAGAACAGCTGAGCCAGTGGTTTGGAATGTCCCCTTCCCCCTTGACTCCCAAAGCAACCTCAATAGAAGGGTGACAGATTCTGAAGATGGGAATAGTGAAACACAAGCCCCAACAGCACTAACAGATGATGAAACCATAATAAAAATAGATGGCTTGTATTTAAAAGAACATGAAAATGCCATAAATTTAAAGGAGCTAATAATACACGTGCTCCAAGCTGAATTAGGGGATTCAAAAACTGACCTACATATAATAGAAACCTATTGACAAAAAACATACTTTCTGCCACTGGTATATTGTATGGTCACAAGTATGGGCTTTGCCAAACAGATTTTGGATGCACAAAACAGAATAAGAAAACTGGATCTATCAGTCCACCCACCAATCACTTGGTCGAAAATAGCCAAAATGTATCATGGCACATCTGATGCCTCTAATATACTAAAACTTGAAACTTTAAGACAGGCATTACAACAATATAGTTGGAATTCACCTCAAAAAGAACTGACACAAATGCCATCTAATAATGTTCTTTCTGTATTTGGGAAAGAACGTGTAGAGGCAGAGAACCCAGATATATTGGTAGCATTCATGGTCCCCCTCCTGGCCTCAATATTGGACTTACTCATTTCAAGGAAATATTTTTTTAATATGACTAGAGTCCACCAGGCAGGAACAGGAGATCAGATAGATATACATATTAAAAGAACAGGAATCTTCAATTTGTTCTTAAATAAAGCAGCCACTCTAAAACAAAGTAATATTTTTATTACAGACTGAGAAAGCCTAGATGAAAAGAACAGATCCCAATGTAATACTTGACTACAAGAAAAACATTTGGAAGAAATAGATCCCTTAGATAGTGTTAGTAAGGCAGCGCTTGGCCGGCTCACCGGCGCAGCAGTGGGGCTACTGATTGCTGTGCCAGTGACCCGGGTTCAGAAACTGACTCAGGCTGCTGGATGGCCAGCCAGGGGGAGGAGGATCAAGCACTCACAGGCTGCTCTCCTCCTCCGGGGAGGGTGGGTTGCAGGTCCTGCCACTCTACCACCACCTGGGTGACCATGGGTGGAGATGCAGTGAGACAGGCAAGAAGAGGGAGGGAGGACATCAGCTGGGAGCTGAAATACTTGCACATTTCAATGTGCACTGCCCCTAGGCTCCCCCTAGTGTGTTGATGTCCTGAGGGATGGCACCAGAACACAGAAAATACCCCATCATGGTGGTCATAGATGGGATCTGGCTGCTCCAGATCCTATAACCAGGCTCTCGGTGAAGATAACCAAGGACCTCCTGACACACACTGAAATGGACTGAAGAGGGAAAGTAGCAGCCCCCCCTCCTCCCTGCAGGGGGGTCAGGCTGAGGCAAGATGGAGGTAGGTCCCGTAGCTTCATACGAGAGGGACCCAAGGAGGGACTGGGACAGCCACAGCCTAGGACACCTGGAAAGGAACCACCATGATGGTGAGAAGAGGGCAGTAAAAATAGTGACTAAAAACCAAAAAAAAATAAGGCAGCCTATAACTTTTGTCCTGGAACATAA
Source organism: Neoceratodus forsteri (assembly GCA_016271365.2). Taxonomy (NCBI): domain Eukaryota; kingdom Metazoa; phylum Chordata; order Ceratodontiformes; family Ceratodontidae; genus Neoceratodus; species Neoceratodus forsteri. The sequence continues at coordinate 1,036,235,702 of CM057453.1, forward strand.
TGGGTTTAGCCTCACTGCCCTTGATCAGGTGAAAATTCCAGTGCAGCCTGCTGTGGCTTGAGACCCTGTTCCAAACTGCATCTCTGGCAGTTTGGCTGAGAAGAAGACTGACTGCCATCCCTGTCCCAGAAAGGATCCACTTCCCCTCACTACCCTTAATCAGGTGAGAATTCCTGCGCAGTCTGATGTGGCTTGAGACCCTGTGTTGAATGTCATCTTTGGCAGTTTGGCTAAATGGAAGAACCCCCCACCCTCCCTGTCCCAGAAAGGCTTTCTTCCCTCACTGCCCTTGTTCGGGTAAGAATTCCAGCACAGCCCATTGTGACTTGGGACCATGTACCAAACTGTGTCTCTGGCAGCTCGGTCAAAAGGAAGAATCCCACCTGCCCTCACTGGCCCAGAAAGGCTCCTTTTCCCTCACTGCCCTTGGTTGGGTGAGAATTTTGGTGCAGCCTGCTGCAGCATGTGACTCTGTGCTGAACCATGTCTCTGGTGGTTAGGGTGAAAAGAAAAACCCTGCCTGCCCTCCCTGCCCAAGAAAGGCTCCTCTTCCCTCACTGTCCTTGATTGAGTGAGAATTCTGGTGCAGCTCACTGCAGCTTGGGACCCTATGCCAAACCAAGTCTTTGGTGATTTGGCCAAAAAGAAGAAGCCTGCCCACCCTCCCTTCCCCAGAAAGGCTCCTCTTCCCTCACTGCCCTTGATTGGATGAGAATTCTGGTGCAGCCCACTGTGGCTTGGGACTAGAGACACAGAAAATTTAAATTCCACTGGTGAAGTACCAGCAAAGTGGGCACTTCATGTTGTCACTCCGCTACTCAGAGTGGTAAATGCAAAAGGCTCACTTTGCCTTGTGATTATTATTTCACGTTGTCATTCCACCTTAACGCAAAGTTAGGTGAAGTGACAACAATATTGGCAGCCCTTCACACACACAGTCACCAAAATTAATGTGCATCCCCAAAATGCTCATGTCTTGTGTCCAGAAAACTCCCCAGTGCTGACAAAGTGAAATGAGAGTACAATAAGAAATGCAAAGTCTCCCAGAATTAATGGCACACTCAGATGTCATGCATGCAGTAGTCACACACAGTCACCAGAATTAATGTGCATCCCCAAAATTCTACTGTCTTGTGTCCAGAAAATTCCCCAGTGCTGACAAAGTGAAATGAGATTGTAACAAGAAATGCAAAGTCTCCTAGAATTAATGGCACACTCTGTCATGTGCGCAGTGGTTACACACAGTCACCAGAATTAATTTGCATCCCCAAAATGCTACTGTCTTGTGTCCAGAAAATTCCCCAGTGCTGATGAAGTGCAATGAGAGGGTAGCAAAAAATGCAAAGTCTCCCAGAATTAATGGTGTGCTACAAACGTACAGACAGATTAAGATTGCACAGCACACTCAAGAGATGCAGACGCAAAGACACAACAACACCTAACCAGTTTTCGCAAGTCAAAAATCCAAATCTGGAAAAGAATACCTTTTGCCAGTTGGGGGGGGGTAGTACACAGCAGTAACAGTCCACTACCAGTAAAGATACCACAAAGCAGTATAAAAAAAATCATGCAGGTGTGGTGGATAGCAGGTTCACACTGCTGCAATCACTCTGTGGCACAATAAAAGGTATCTCATTTAATGGCATGCATCACACATACATTCACACACACTACAAGTAATGCATTGCAAATTGAAAACCTTTAGTAATATAACCAAATATTTTAAACAAACTGAAATTATACACTGCTGCACCACAACAATCAGCAACAAAATATAAAGAATTACTGAAAATATTACTGTGTGTACATTAACACAGTTATGCAAGAAAAAATAACCAAAACAGAAAGACTGCCTTTTTCTCCTAGTTAATCTACCTACACCATAGATATGCCCCTCCTCCAAAGAACACTTCACAGTACACAGACTGACTGTTCTAAATTAACATTCAAAATCCACACACAAACAATAAACACTTAAAGATATGAGCACAGGAGGGTTTCCTATAATCGATGTACTAAATTGTGAGGAAAAAAATGGCTAAAAAAGACTTTTTTAACAACTTTTAGAGGATTTGAGTTGCAGAGCTCTGAGAGGAAACTGTTTTCAACTTCCACTACACACACACTACCCAGAACTGAGGCTGTACAGAACAATTTAGAGCCCATGTGATCTGCAATCTCATAAAGCACTGCAAAATTTGCTTTTGGAGCTCAAAAACAAGGTGAAGTGAGGCGAAGTACACTGATTTCAATGTACTTCACCTTAAAACTGGTGGAGAAGTGGTTTGGGGAAGGTGTAATAACGCAAAGTCATTGTTTCCAATGGACTTTGCATTCCCCATTATGACACAAAGTACTGTGCTTCGCATTGCGGAGTACTCCGCGGATTCTGTGTTACTCTGCGAATCACTTCATGGAGTGAATTTCAGCCACTTTGCCCACCACTACTTGGGACCCTATGCTGAACTGCATCTCTGGTGGTTCGGCCAAAAGAAGTGCCCACCCTCCCTGCCCCAGAAAGACTCCTCTTCCTCACTGCCCTTGACTGGATGAGAATTTCTGCACAGCCTGCTTCAGCTTCAGATCCTGCGCCAAACTGTGTCTCCGGCAGCTCAACTGAAAAGTAGAAGCCTGCCCACTCTCCCTGTCCCAGAAAGGTACAGAACAAGTGGGCCACCTTGTGTCAAAGTTTTTGAATTTGGCAACTTTTCTTTAACTTTTCTTGTGACTAACTGTAATCACTTTAGCTAGTCTGGGCTCCTACAGTCCCCTGGCTGTACTCATTAAAATTGTACAAAGTTAGATTTTGTATTTGCTAGCTGAACTCTGTGCAGTTTGAAATGTTATATTTTTTAGCATTGTTTTACAATTTCTAAGTGTCTTACTTTCTTACTACCTCTAAGTGCCTCAGTTTCTCACTATCTCTCCTCTCTGTCTTACCTGCTTCCTCCCCCCTCCTCTAACACCTTTCTGCTAATCCGCCTCCCAATTTAGCTGACAATGACCAGAGAATTAACTTATCCCCTTACCTTCTCCTCCAGGCTCCTCTTCCTCTCTGCCCTTGACTGGGCAAGAATTCTGACACAGCACACTGTGGTTTGGGGCCCTGTACCAAACCATGTCTCTGGCAGTTCAGCTGAAAAGAAGAAGCCTGCCCTATCCCACCAGCACTGTGCGCCGGCTCCCTGCCCACCCTAGCTGAACATATGCTTAAAAGGCTTTCATGAGTCACACGATCATGTGTATATTACACTGTGTCTAGTTTCCCATTAACCTTTTATCAAAAGCAAGCACTAGAGGCAGTATTGTGCATCCTCCATTAAATAAAACACACTTTGAGAAGCATTGCACACTGTTGTCTTTTAAAATTTTTAGTATCTCTCCACCCAATATACTATAGTGGCAAGTTTTAAAATTTTTTTGACCAATAATTGTTTTACTGTTATGCCTGACCATCATATCTATAGAGGTGGTGGCCACCTCACAGTCATTTACTCCAATCCAGTCCTAACCGCTTTATGCTAAACAATCCACACCCACAGTGGGATAAGACAACTACTGCCTTTGCACTCACTCTGGTTTCAAGCCATTCTAATATGTTCAGGGCCATGTTTCTACTTTGTGTATCTATGTACACTTACTTCTCCCTTTATAAGAAACAGGCTGTGTTTGTGTTCTGTATCCAAAAGCAACAATGGAAGTTAAACAGTAGCTCTATTGGACTCTTCAAATAATTCTCATGCTCCTCCTCTGCTCAAGAAGCATTGAACTTAACCCTGGACTGACGTCGTCAATTTTGGCACTTGCCGATTTTGCCTCAGCTAAGGGATTTAAAATGATGCTCATTAATGTTTGTAACCTTCAAAAGAAATTTACTGAAGTGTAGGCATTGATTGCTCATACCTTCCAGGACATCTTAATATTAACTAACACCTGGTTAAAATAAACTTATACCAACCAAGTCTTGGCTTAACCATCTTATTCCCTTTTTCAGGCTGATAGAGTGACCAGAGGTGGTGGTGTGGCTATTTATATAAATGAAAAACTTACTGCCACTGTCATTTGAACCTCGCCTAAACCTAAGGAATTTGAATGTCTAGCTTTACAAATAATTTCAGCTGCAGAATTGATTAATTTAATTGGATGGTATAGGCACTCCTCTGGGGGTGTGAACATTCTCTCCCACTTACAGTACTTTTTGGACATCAGTGCTAATAAGTCAATTATTCTAGGTGACCTGAACCTGGACATGTTTCAGCATTAAATAATTACACATTAAGAATCTATGTGAGAAACTGGGCCTGACTTAAATCGTCACCAAATTCACTAGGCCATGTCACAAGAATCACCTCTCAGGATCCCTCTTAGACATAGTGATTATGAACTGGCCCCATAAAATTCAACACAAAGCAGTTTGTCATAATGATCTCAGTGCCCATAATATAGTGGTGTGTGTCAGGAAATTAACCAAACCTTCTACCACTAGTAAGGTCATAATCAAGAGATCATTTAAGAAGTTTAACTTAGCTGACTTCCTATCTAACTTAAGAGACATCAATTGGCAGCAATTCTATTTGGCACCCACAACTAATAAAGCATTGTCTATCTTTAATTTCGCCCTCAGTGAAGTCATTGAGAATCATGCACCTTTAATTAGCTGCAGAGTGAAAAAAGCTTCTTGCCCTTGGTTCAATGGTGAAATCAAAAAAATGTTGCTAGAAAGGGACCACCTATGGGTTACTGAACGACAAACTAAAACCCCTGAAGACTGGATGGCTTTTAGGGCCAGTTGTAATGCTTGCACCAAATTGTTCAGCATTACTAAAATGAAATACTATCTAAATGTTCTCCAATCAGCCAAAAGAAACCCTGCAAAAATATGGAGCACCTTCAGACTACTAGAAGGTAGTAAAGCTCCATTGACTTTGCCTAATAACGTTATCTCTAATGATATATCCATTACTGCCAAAGCCACATTGATTGACAAACTTAATGAGCACTTCGCAACACTTGGCCTCACCTGTGATTCTTCTCAGTCAGCTACCCTATGTATCACCATTCTCAAAACAGCCGCACTACCCAGCATTCCTACCTATGCTCACTTCATCTTCTCAGCCATTACTTACAAACAGGTGGAAGACCTTTTGCTCAAACTGGATACAAAAAAAGAGCACTGGAGCAGAAAACATTGATCCCTTTTTCTTAAAACTAGGCTATTATTATCTTATAGCCCCAAGCACCCCTCTATTTAATCTTTCCTTGTCAGAAGGTGTCATACCTCAAGATAGGAAAGTTGCCTATCTACTACCTGTCTTTAAATTGAGCAGTCCTAGCGACTTAAACAACTATAGGCCAATATCAATCTTACCAGTCCTTTCAAAGCTCCATGAAAAACTGGTCAGTACGCAAGTCAGAACATTTCTTGAAAACCACCAGTTGATAAGCCCTCTGCAGTCTGGATTTAGACCGCAACACAGTACCATAACAGCACTATTCAAAGTTACTAGTGGCTGGCTCGAGGCATTAGATTACAAACAAGTCATAGGGGCAGTCTTTCTGGATCTCAGCAAAACTTTCAATATAGTAGACCACTCACTTCTGCTAGATTGCCCCAAAGAACTGGGCTTTGATGGCTCTGCTGTAAGTTGGTTTGTCAGCTCCCTGGAAGACAAGCAACAATGGATAAAGATTAATGGATCCCTCTCCTCGCTGCTCCTACTTCAAAGAGAGGTCCCGCAGGGCTCCATTCTGGGTTCTCTCCTTTTATTGACGTACATGAATAACCTGTCTAAAAACGTCATCAATTCCAATATTCACCTTTTCATGGATGACACCAATCTCTACATATTAAAACTCTCCTTCAGACAAGTCAGCTCTGCTCTCCAGACCGATTTCATTCAACTTCAGCAAAACCTAATGCTTTTTAAATTACTTCAGAACACTACAAAAACTAAAATAATGTACTTTTATCTGACAAATTATTCAACTGCTTCTCCTACTATTAGCCCTCCTATTCCTATCACCACACATCTAAGGGATACTCTTGAGGTAGTAGACACATTTAAATATCTAGGGTTCTTACTAGTGTTACACTTACCCTTCTCCTCCCATATTGAGGCACTAACCAAAAAACTAAAAATAAGACCAGGGTTTTTCTATAGAAATAAATCTTTGTTCTCCCATGATTCTAGAATGAGACCAGCTTGATACCCCTCTTGGACTATGCAGATATAATTTACAATAACTTTGCAACTACATAACTGCATAAATTGAATTTTTTTTTCTCTGAGCCATCTGTTTCATAACCAACACACCAGCCAGGACTCACCATTGTACCTTGTATAAGGTGATGAACTGAACCTCCCTTACAAACAGGTGACTCATTCACACATGTATCTGGGTATGCAAAGCTCTGCTAAATAAGTTGCCCCATATCTCTGCTACCCTTCATAGGTTACAGAGTCCATATGCACTCAGAAAATGTGCCTATATTTCTTTGGAAGTGCCTAAAGTTCATACTCGTTTCAGAAAGACGTCCATGAACTATGTCCTTCCTACCATTTGGAATAAGCTCCAATCAACACTAAAATTACAGGAATTAATTCCTGTAAGTGCATTCAAAAGGATTACTGAAACATTTACCTGTGAATCCTGCCATTGCTTTTAACCCTATTTCTTGCCTCAAGTTACCTATTCTCCTTATTAGCTGTCCACACTGTCTGGGTTTAATTAACAATTGAGTACTTACTTTATATTGTCTTAATTCACCCAGCCTGTGCTGTCATTGCCATGTCTGTATCAAAATCATTGTTTTGTTTAATCTAATACTAATTACTGTGCAAAAAGTATACTACCTGTTTGTAACCCAGGTAATTGCTCTTGTTGTCCTGTGCTGCTTTATGTTGTAAAAGGGACCTCCTTGCAAATGAGCTTGCTCAATGGATATTATCCTGTCACAATAAACTGAACTGACCTGAAATGAAAATGTGAGCTATGGAATGGCTAAATATTGTAAGATCATTTAGGATAATATTTTTCCAAGAAAGATGGGATCTTGATCTGGTGGCTATTAATGGTTACAAACTGATTTTTTCTCTGGCACAGAAAAACAATAATCATGGCAGATGTATGGGTGGCCTGGCTATTTATATTGAAATCTCCACACAAATAGTCAGTTAATAGAATTTATAAGATAGCTTCTAACTACATCATTATAATCTTAAAGTGGAACATCAAACAATTTATTTTGATAGATGTATATATATATCACCAAAATATGCAAACTCATAATTTTGTTGATATTTCTATGGATCTAGATATTGTCATGTACACTTTTCCTACTGCTCATGTGATAGTAAGTGGAGACTTAAATGCACAAATAGCAGGTTGCAACAATTGCTTTCTACAGACTTCAGGAATAGGATGATCTGGTTCCCAGAGCATCAAAAGATAACATATGTAATAATAACAGAACCAGACTGAAAAAAATTGTAAATGACAATTCCTTGATAATCCTGAATGGGAGTTTAGAGGAAGATGAGAGGGGGAATTACACCTATTTTTGCACAAATCGTCGATCTTAATAGATTAAATTTTGTGTTGTTTAGATTCTTATATATTTATGCATCATTTATGGATAGACATGCAAACTGAAAGTGATCATGACCCCTTGGCATTAAAAATAGAATCCACAAGCATTGGGCAGCCATGAAACTGTGATACATTCATTGGCCTCTTCACATTTATCCAGTAAACAAAAATTAAGGATATCAATGCCACTAGTGGGGGAGGGCGGACTCAATGAACTCTTGAGCTCTGATGCAGTTAGAACCATTATTAATCCAATATATCAATCTCCTGCAACCCAAGATCTAGAAGGAACTATCCAGGAATTACTTAATCTAGTAAGTAAAAATATATATAAATCCAAGCCAATTAGTAACGATGATTCAAAACAAATAAATATGGAGAACAATTGGTTTGACTCATCTTGTACACATCCAAAAAAGAGTATAAAACATCAAGTAAATATTGACAAAAGGTACTTTTGTAAAGCTAATTTTAATTAAACTATCAAAAATTAGAAAAGTCTATAAACCTGTTTTGAAAAATAAAAAAAAAACAGAATACAGGAATGAACAATGGAACAAAATGCTTCACATTATAGAGAATAAAAAGCAAAAGGTTTTCTGGCAAATGGTAGCCAGGGGTTCGGTAACTTCACAACAAACATTACCCTCTCTAATCTCTAAAGAAATATGGCAGGTCCATTACCAATCTTTATCAATTTAAATTATGATTCTAAAGTAAGTTTTCCACTGTCAAGTTCATTCTTACCCTTAAAGTTAGATTTTTAGGAAGTAGAAGAAGTAATCCTCAACTTAAAAAAAATAATAAGGCACCTGGACCCGATTCTATACCTACAGAAATTAAAAAACACAGCTGTGACTTTTGAAATTCCTTGCTGACAAATTATTTTAATAATTGTCTAAAAATACTATATTCCTACTGTAAGTCTTGAAAAATCAGCATAATTGTACCATTGCATAAAAAAGACTCTCCTTTTAGTCCATATAACTACAGTTCAATAAGACTGTTGGATACAGTATCAAAAATATTCACAAAAATAATACTTAACAAACTGACAGCCTGGGCTGAAGCTAGGAAACTAATATTATCCTTTCAGGTAGGTTTTAGGCACTACTTCTCAACCACTGACAATATTTTCAGTCTTACCCATCTGCTGGAAAAATATATCCATATAAAAAAAATGAAACTCTATATTCCTAGATTTCATGATGGTGTTCGATTCTATAAACTGCAATATCTTATGGGACACACTTAGAGGTAAAGTGCTTGATGAAGCCCTTCTTGACCCAATTCAGTAGCTTTACTCTGAAACTTACACTAGAATCAGATATGCTATAAATGATACTCTAACTCAACTATTTAGAACCTCTAGGGGTGAAACAAGGGTGCTTGCTAGCTCCAATTCTATTTAGTTTATATAGAAATGATCTTTTAGATTTTGATGATACTAAGGTCTATGATTCTCCAAAAATAAACAGATCACCCTGCTTGTGTTTTACTACCTTTGACTAAATCTGGCTTACAAAAAAAAAAGATGCATTTAACAAAAAATGCCACAATTTAGAACTTAAAATAAACTTGAATAAAACAAAAGTAATACTTTTTGTAGTAAAGACCTCAAAGGTTCCTTTGTATTGGATAACCAGAGAGTAGAAATAGTGAAATAATACACTTATTTAGGGGTAAAACTGTCACCAAACACAAAATAGATTCAACAGCATAACACATACATTACTAAGGCCAAACAACTGGCAAAAGCCATTTTAAAAATGAATTATAAGTTTAGAGGCCATATACTTGGAGCATCACTACAAGCAGCTGAGGCTAAAATCAACCCAGTCTTGCTATATGGAGCTGAATTGTGGGGTACGGATTACTATCCAGCCCTGGAAACACACTTACTGTAATTTTATAAATATCTTCTGATGGTCCCTCTATCAAAATCCATGGCACTGACAAGAGCAGAATTTGGTAAAATTTCAATAAGGGCAATTGTCAAATTCAGACATTTATCCTACTGGATTAAAATCATTAATGACAAGTCCAATAAATTACCATTAGCCTGCCTCCAAGAAAAAATAAAATGGTTGTAAATGGGTCTGAGATCCAACTGGCTCACTTCTCTTGTATTCACATTAAAAAAATAAATTATTTCATCTTTGGAAAGATTATCAGAGAGCTATTTTAATACCCCCGACATAAATATTTAATAAAGAAAAGATTATACTTAGAAGCACATAAACAAGATATTGCAGTACTTGAAGCATAGAGATGTACACCATGGTTTAGAATTAACAAAATCAACCATAATCTGGAAAACTATTTTATGTTATCATTGACTCCAGTACAGAGGAGAAATCTCACTTGGGCAAGATTTAATTTAATAACTTCCAAATACTCCCACCTCAATAAAAACAATAGAAACAGATCAAACAGAAATAATATGTTTTTGTAATCCAGATATAGTGCAAACTATCTCACATTTGATCAAGTATTGTCCAATTTACTCTGATTTATGATCACAATATTTGTTGAATATCTTAACATGTTACAATAATGTCAATTATGATGTCCCGTTTATTCTTCTACACCCATTTATCCATAAGGCAGCTGAGGCAATATCTGCCTTTTCTTCTTCAGTAATTAATTAAAACACATGCTCAATAAAAATCATAAAATGCAATAATTAAATAATTATGAATTAATATACATTTTTCAATACACTAAGTAGTTTTGAGCTGCATGCAGAATCAATAAAATATTGAAATATTATCAAGGAATTGTCATAAGATGGTAAACTGCAATGTCTATATACAGTATATAGAAGAGCAATGTTGTTTGATGAATTGAAGTAATTTACTAAATATTTTAAACTGTGGAAACTGTTTTTAATACTGTAACTTACAATGGCATTTTATGTTGTAATAACCTTGATAGATTTCTATCTTGGTTAAACAATAAAATGTATTCACATTCACATATTACCATCCATCCATCCTCTCAGAGAAGTATATCTTTCAAAAATAATCAAATTAAATTGCAAATTCTCTTACAGTTTGCTTTACAAAAAAATAAAAGGCAGTAATTAACTGTCTGAGTCCCTCTGAAATTCCCATTCTGGGTCTGGTAAGCTGCAAGGTAAGCCTTTGCTAATGCAATGGTCTTCTCCTATGTCTCTGGCTGGTTTTCATGGATCCAAATCTGGACATCATGGGTCAGTGTCTGTGTAAACTGTTCAGTCACAATCATTTCCATCAACTGCTCCACAGATTTATTGTCCTGTTGTAGTCATTTATTAAAAAGTTCTATTAGCCTGACATAGGTCTCTCTGGGGGTGTCAGCTGCCTGCTTTCCCAGAGATCAAAATCTCTGGCAATACATCTTGATATTTATGTCAAACCATCTCAGTATTTCTTGCTTTACTAGGTAATAGTTTTCAGCATTTTTGCTGTCCATGTGGTTGTAGGCCAACAACACATGACCACTCAAATAAAGGGCTAATGTTACCACCCACTGTTCACTTGGCCAGGAGCAGGCCCTAGCAATTCATTCAAAGATGGTTGAAAACCCTCAAAAGCACCTGATTCTGACACAGTTGTCAGTTTTGTGTCTTTAGGTGGATCAGTCTATACCTTGAGTTGTTGGTTGGATCCTAGGATATGCAGGGCCCTCATGGTATCTGCCCACCATTCATCTTGGCATTGCCGATTCAACTCCCTCTGCCTATCAACCTCCAACTGCTTGACACACAACAACCTTAGAATTCTTTGATGTTCTCCAGGTGGCATCAAGCTAGGACATGACACTGTACATGTCTGGCTCCTTCTCTATTCAGAGTCCATCTGAAAACCAATCTGATTGTGAATGCAAAATAAAGGGGTTTTGTACCTCCTCTTTGGTCAGGTGATCCGCCCATTTACAAAAATCATTAATTTGTATGTTAGACAGTAATGACATAGACAAAAATATGGAAACTGTATTTTATGGCATGTTGTGATTATTCTCATAATACATGAAATTAACTTGCTATATAGTTTCTTTTTATGTCTGATGAATAGATAACTAGCAGTTAATGAACTGTAGCTCCTCCCATTCCCTGATGTCATACTGCCTTAGAACTGTATATAAGACCAGTTGGGCTGCAGACTCCTATAGGGGTTATTAGAAAGACTGACCTGCCTAAGGTAAAAACATTAAAAATTCAGGGAGCTGTATCAATACCCTTACTGGTAGGAGCACAGTAAAAGGGCATTAAGTTAAATAGGATCAATTCATGTTTTGTTTTTCTTGAAAAAAAAATGAACCACAAAAACAGGAGCAAACCATGGAAGGCAAAATCATGTGTAATTCATTCTGTCTTGTTTTTCCTTGTTGCAGGCTGTTTTTGTAAAACCAGAGACGGGGAAGAAGTATAGGATACACTATAAATGAATTGCTATGAATGATACTGTCTTTCAACATTTTTATTTATTTTGATATACTGTTTATCTTTTGTTTTTTTCTCAGCTGCATTTATTTAAACAGTTTACCAGGAGAGAGAGAGAGAGAGAGAGAGAGATAGAGAGATGAATTCTGCAGTAGAGTTACTGCAGAAAACACTGCAATTTCAATGGGAGCACTTTAACAGCATGCTTGCTTTTATTTCTTATGCTTGCTAGCATCTTTTTTACTGATACACCTGCTCAAACAGTGGTACACTTTACAGATTTTAGGAGGACTGGAAAATGAAGGAGAAAAAGGAAAATAAAGTGGGTGAAAGTTAGATAGATAGAATGGGGGGACTCTGTAGGTTGCTGGCATGGCAGAACCAAAAATAAATACTTGGATAGCACAGGATAGAAAAGTTGAAAAAATGCTGTTGCCACAGTCTTGGAAAATTAGATGACAGTATAGAATTCTCCCAAGTTGGATAATGACTGACTACCACATAACCCCTAATCAAAAGGGAAGCAGTTAATCACAACAGGACTGTTTTTCTACCAAATATTGGTAGGGATGGAGCATCCATTGATCCTCTTCATAAGCTCCACCCCAGGGCACCTTTTTTAAAACACAATACTGTACTAAACAAGATATGTAATAACATACATAGACAGTATCACAGAACAGTACTTTCATATCGCCCTGGGGTTGAAGATGCCTGAGTCAGTCCTCATCAGACAAAATACCATCACTTGCATTCACTTATCCTGGAATCTCGATAGCTGCTCCATATCATGACAGAAAGTCAGCATTTTTATGCTTGGATCCTGCCCTGTGGGGTACAACAAACGTATAGGGCTGTAAAGAGCGGTACCTGTGCATGATATGGGGGTTCTTGTCCTTCGTCTGTTGTGTCCAACAGAGAGGGTTGTGATCTGTGACTAGTGTAAAGTCATTCCCCCACAGATAAAGCTTTAAGGCTTCTACGGCCCATCTCAGAGAAAACCCTTCCTTTTCCACAGTGCAATATTTATTTTCTCTTTCATGAAACTTTCAACTGATAAAAATGACTAGATGTTCCTCCCCTTCAATTGTTTGTGACAACACTTCCCCAATTCCATTCTCTGATGCGTCTATTTGCACTTCAAAGGCATGAGTGAAGTTTTGGCTTCTTAAAATAGAGGAGGAACACAAACCAGCTTTTATGCCTTTGAATGCTTCATCGCACTCAGGATCATTTTCTATTTTGTTTGGGTACCTTTTCTTGGTAAGGTCAGTTAGAGGGCTGGCCATTTCATAAAAACTGGGTATAAACCTATGATAGTACCCAGCTAATCCTTAAAAGGAGCTTAAGTGTTTCTTGCTTAGTGGAATAGGACTGTTGGCTACCCCTTCCACTTTCCCGATCTCAGGCCTGACCTGCACAAATCCTGGATACCTGATTTCTTTCATTGCAATGGCAGAATTCATGGGGTTCACGTTTAGGCCATCATCCAAGATGGCATGAAGGACTGTGGTCAGATGTTTCAAATGTGAGTCCCAGTCAGTGCTAAACACCACTATGTCATCCAGGTATGCTGAACAGTATTTGGCATGGGTATTGAGGATCTGGACAATAAACTTTTGAAATGTTGCAGGTGCCCCATACAACCCAAAGGGCATGGTCACAAATTGAAACAAGCCAATTGTTGTTATGAAGGCTGTTTTCTCCAGTGGGGACTTTTCCAAAGGGATCTGCCAGTATCCTTTGGTGAGGTCAAGGGTGATGACATACATCTTATCCGGTCTATGATGTCATCTATCCTTGGCATGGGATAGCCATCAAATAAGGAAATGGTGTTAAGCTTTCTAAAAGCAATGCACAGCTTGATATCTCATTTCTTTTTATTTACTACCACAATAAGTGATGCACAGGGACTTCTGGATGGTACTTTGATATCCAATTTCTTCAATTTTTTCATTTCTTCTGCCTCCTCCCCTCTGACTTTCTCAAGTAACCTATATGGTTTTGGGTGACTTGGTCTTTTCTGCATTACAAAAATCTGGTGTTCTATCACCTTAGCTCTTCCTGGGATGTTAGTAAAGGAATCCTGAAATCCCTGTAATACCTTTTGTAAGTCACTTTGCTGGGCAGGGGCCAAATCAGTATTGATTTTAACTTCTGATAACTCTCTGGGCCTTTCAAGGCTGTGATAGGCCAATTCTAACTCAGTAATCTCTTGATCGGTGTGTATCAGGAAAGTAGGCACTGGTTTGTCATGCCATTTTTTCAACAGGTTGGCATGATACACTTTTTCCTGGTACCTTAATTTCTGGGTCCTGTCTGCCTTATCACTGTATAGAGGCCCTGCCACTTCATTAAGAGTTTGTTTTCACAGGGGAGCAATAACAGGAGAACCTTATCTCCAACCTGGACAACTTTATTTTTCAGTCCCTGGTCATACTGAGACTTTTGTTCTGTTTGTGCCTCCACATTCTTTTTATGGGCCAGCTCTACATATTTTACCATACACTTCTGTAATTGCATCAGTTGCTCCTGTATCCACTGATGATACATCTCTCTATGCCCTATTTCCTTCCCCTACTCCTACTCCTGCCCAACCCTTGAACCACACCCTGATCCCCACCATCTGTCCTTATCCTCTTTTACCATGCCCCCCATTCCCATAGTTTATCATGAGGTTCCTAGTCCAATAGCCTTTAGTCTCAATTGTATATGTCTAATAATTATGATTTTAATGAAGTTTATGTTCCAAGCTTTGTCATGCTTTTTGTATATATTTTTATGCTGCATGTCAATTTTTGCCATGTTGTGTTGTTCTTCTGTATTATTGCACTGTTACTTTACTGTTTATTGTGACTCCAGGTCAGGCCTGAAAAAGGGAATGTAATTGTCTCAGTGGACTTACCCAGTCACCAAAATTCAAATAGATAAATAAACGACTAAGTAAATAAATAAATACACTCTGAAACATTCATGTCTCCTACATTATTACCCTCTTCCCAACATTCCTTTATCACATCAAGGGGGGCCCTAGGATTACTTCCATACAACAGCGGAAATGGGGAAAAGCCTGTAGAAGCCAGGGGCACCTCCCTGTAGTCCAAAATTAGAAAGGACAAGTATCTGTCCCACTCTTTTCCTTCCTCCTGCACAAACTTCTTTATCATCCTCTTTAAAATATGATTGAAGTCTTCAACCAGTCCATCTATTTGGGGGTGGTATGGGGAAGTTCTTACTGCTACAACCCCAAGCAACTTGTGTAGTTCTTTCAACAAGTGTGCATTAAAATTGGTCCCCTGATCCGTTAGTACTTCTTTTGGGATCTCCATCCTACTAAAAAATTTGGAGATCTCCTCTGCTACTTTTAGAGCAGTTACAGTTCTAAGGGGGATAGCCTCTGAACATTTTGTTACATAGTCACAAATGGTTAAAATGAATCTATTCCCTCTTGAGCTGTTGTCTAGCGGACCATCAATGTCCATCCCTACTCTCTCAAATGGTGTTGTTGCTGTTGGAATAGGTTGTAAGAGCACCCTATCCTGTTTACCAACATTGTGCCATTCTCTGACATTCATTACAAGTTTTTCAGTACTGTAGATGGCAACCTGGTCATGAATCATAGGCCAGTAAAACCTATGCAAAAGTCAGGTAAGGGTGTAGTCTCAGCAAAATCAAATCAAATTCCATCTTCTTCCAGGTTGTGTACAGGAGTGCTGGGAACAACTGAGAAGCTGCGTGGAATATACTATTTTGGACGAATTATCTGTAACTAAACTCTCCATCTCTTGCTTACATCTGAGAGAAGTTTTCCTCAATTTTAAAGTGGCAGAGCTTGGTATTTGTTTTAGTTTTTAATTCAGAAAGGGTTTTTTTAAAACTGCTTATCTTCTGCATATTTGATTTTCCTTGTGGCTAACTGGACTGATTACTTGAATTCTGTGTGAATCTGCATCAATATATTTTGCAACTTTTGTGGGGCTCTGTGATTCAAAATAGCAAAAGCTGCAGGTTGAAACTGGATGCCAAACATAGCCTGAGGTGAGGGTAATTGTCTTCACAAGTCAGAGCTCAGCATCATAGCCATTTGTCTAGCTAGACCATTTGTCAGCATTATTCAATTACTATAAACTAGTGGTGTGCTCCTGTATGAGCCAGAAGTCCATCTTCTTCCAGGTTGTGTACAGGAGTGCTGGAACAACTGAGAAGCTGCGTGGAATATACTATTTTGGACGAATTATCTGTAACTAAACTCTCTCTCTTGGATGTCTGGATTTTCTCTGTTTGATTAGCAGGGTACTTTCTCTGTCAAATTGTTGTGTAGGGTATCTTGCTGACAGGAAGGCACTCATCGAGCGGTGGGTGAGAGCTTTTAGTCGATTGTTTTGTGAGGACACAGTTTAGGCCCAACCCTTCCCACCCCTCACCCCACCCATCCCTGGAAATAGTTCCTTTATACCTGAGGTTCTGACATCATTTCCTCGAGTGCAAGGTGCATTTCACTGTCATATCCTCTCTAGCACTGCACTGATAATATAAGCATACACGTTGTATAATATATATATATATTTCTATATAATCAAATCACACGCATCACACACATACAAATACAATAAAAAAACTAGATAAACATGTGGGGAATAGTGCAATGTAATGGCTGTGGGGCAGCAGTCTTCCGGGAGTCTTTCTGGAGGCTGAGATGCTGCCCTATTCGCAGACAACTATCTGCCCTGAGGGAGGAAGTTGCCCGTCTTCAGGCCACACTGGACAGTAGTAAGGAAACCTTCCCCCAGGCCACACTGGACAGTAGAAAGGGAACCTCCCCCATCCAGGGAGCACTAGCGCCACCACCACTACCTCAGAGGTTGCGAAGAAAGCACAGCAGTTGGACCACAGTGGGCTCAGGGAGGGTGAGGAGGGTGGAACAGAGGCACACCCAGTCAATTGTTCCACTCCACAATCCATACACTCATTCTGGGGAGCATAGCTCCCTATGGGTGTACCCGAGAGAAGACTGATGATAACTGTCACAAGGGAGGCCCACAGAAAGGGAGGCAGAGGACACCAAAGAGAAAGGAAGCAGCTCCTGGTGGGGACTCCAATTATTAGGGTATAGAACTGGGGAGAGATGAGAAAATGAAGTAAGGTGCCTGCCTGGTGCCATGGCTTGAGGACAGGAAGCTCATCCTCAGGATCACGAGAACAGCTGCAAGGGATTCCGAGCTGGACATAATTGTCCACCTAGGGACAAATGACTTGGCTCATCATGAGATTAGAGCAGTGCAGGAGGACATTGCAGAGTTGGGGAGGGACCTAAGACGAGTAGCACACATAGTTTCCTTCTCAGAGGTGCTGCCTGTCAAAAGCATGGGGGAGGCGAGGGTAATTGGCACCATGCAGTTTAATGAATGGTTGAAAAAATGGTGTGGAGCACAGGGGTTTGGCTTCATTGGGGACTGGGGTTCCACCTGGAGGGACACCAGCCTATACTGGCAGGATGGTCTGCATCTGTCCAGGAAGGAACAAGTCTTTGAGCAATCGGTTTAAATGCTTCATTGACAAGCTTTTAAACTAGTCAAAGGGGAGGCACTGACAAGCAGCAGGAAAATCCCAGCCTCTCCCTACAAAACAGGGTACTAAATGAGAAAAGACAGAGGTAGAACGGTCAGTGGGGATGCTGCACTGGAAGGTAAAGCCATCAAAAAATGGAGAGCAATGAGTACTAATGCCCGTAGTCTGGGTAACAAGCTTCCTGAATTAGTGGCCTTGATGGAGGAAGAACATCTGGATATCGTGGCAGTCACAGAAACATGGTACACACAAAACCATGACTGGGACATAAACATACCAGGATACACTGTGTACAGGAGGGACAGGGAGGGTAAAAGAGGAGGAGGAGGAGTAGTTCTTTACATAAGGGAAGGAATAAAAGCAACAGAACAAAAAGGTACACAGGGAGGAGAAGAAGCACTGTGGGTAAATTTGGAGACAGGCAATGGCACCACAATACGTGCAGGGTTAATACAGACCCTTCTCAGGGAGGAAATGGACAGGGAAATGATAGAAAGTATACTTAGAATGGCAGAAAAAGGGAGATATTGCTGATGGGTGATCTGAATATGCCAGATGTTAACTGGAGTGCAGTTGGCTGCTACTTAAGAGTGCAGTTATTCTAGATGCCCTACAGGGGCATGCCTTAGACAACTAGTACTGGAGCCCACTCTAGAGGGAGCAATATTAGACTTGATTCTCTCAAATGGAGATGGTGAGAGGATTACAGATGTAGAAGTGGGTAGCCATCTGGGAACCAGCTACCATCGAACAGTATGGTTCACAATAAACACAGCAATAGAGTCAAGCCATACAAAGACAAAAGTACTGGACTTTAGGAGGGCTGACTTTGCTCAAATGGGTGAGTGCCTAAGGAACGCACCAGCAAATGGGCAGGAAGGAGGTGGAAGAACAATGGGAATAATAAAACTGCCATCACAGAGGTAACGAGCCTTTGTGTGAAGCAAATAAACAAAACAAGACGATGTAAGAAACCACTATGGTTCTCAAAGGAAGTGGCAGTGAAGGTTCAAGAGAAAAGAAAGCATTCAGGAAGTACAAGGAATCGCAGAAGGAGCAGGACAGAGAACTGTATCAGTTAAAGCAAAAGGAGGCTGGGAAGGCAGTCAGAACAGCAAAGGCCCAAACCGAGGAAAAGATAGCCAACTCAGTTAAGAAGGGGATAAAACCTTTATAGGTACATCAGGGAGCGAAGGAAGACCAAGGGAGGGATAGTGAGGCTTAATAAAGGGGAGGAGGGTGGGCAGAGGAGACTGTGAAAGGCAGAGATACTAAACAAATATTTTTGCTCAGTATTTACAAAGGAAGAGGGGAGGTACATAAACAAACAGTAGTAACACTCTGGATACAGAAGTTGATACCGCCCATTTACAGAACAAAGGGTTCTGAAAGAACTCTTAAAACTGAAGGTGGACAAAGCAATGGGGCCTGATGGGATTCATCCCAGAATTCTAAAAGAACTAAGGGTAGAACTAGGACACCACTGACTACCCTTTTAACAAATCATGGGAGGATGGGGTGGTACCCGAGGACTGGAGGAGGGCAGATGTGATTCCCTTCACAAAAGTGGGAGCAAGGCAGAAGCAGGAAACTATAGACCTGTTAGTTTAACCTCAGTGATAGGGAAATGATGGAATCACTTCTAAAGGAAAGAATTGTCGAGTATCTAGAGGCCAGAGGGCACAGGACCCTAGGCAGCATGGATTCACAGCAGGAAGGTCATGCCAGACGAATCTGATAGATTTCTTTGACTGGGTGACCAAAGTAGTAGATCAGGAGGGCTGTGGACATGGCCTACCTAGACTTTAGCAAGGCATTTGACACAGTCCCACACAAAAGATTAATATGAAGTTAGCCAGCCTGGGAGTGGTCCCAAGATGACAGCCTGGGTAAAGAATTGGCTGGAGAATAGGACACAGAGAGTAATAGTAAATGGAGTCCACTCAGAAGAAAGGAGGGTTACTAGTGGGGTACCGTGAGGGTTCAGTATTAGGACGGTCCTCTTCAATGTCTTTATGCTTACATTGCAGAAGGACTGGAAGGAAAAGTATGTCTCTTTGCAGATGACACTAAGATCTGCAACAGAGTTGATGCACAGGGTGGGTGGAAAGGATGAGAAAGGACTTGGCAAGGTTAGAGGAATGGTCAAATGTATGGCAGCTTAGATTCAATGCTAAGAAGTGCAAGGTAATGCACCTGGGAAACAAAACCCAGGGAAGAGTACACAATGGGGGTGAGATACTAACAACAACAAAATGGAAAGGGACCTGGGGTAGTCATATCAGATGACCTAAAGACGGGCAAGCAATGTGAGAGGGCAGCAAGGAGGGTTGGGGGATACTGGGATGCATAGGGAGAGGCATCACCAGTAGAAAACAGGAAGTTATTATCCTCTGTACAGACAGCTGGTGAGACCCCATCTGGAGTATTGTGTGCAGTTCTGAGACCCAATTCGCAAAGACATAGACAGGATGGAAGCTGTCCAGAGGAGGGCACTAAAATGGTGCAGGGTCTGCACCGGAAGACATATGAAGAGAGACTTAAGGAGCTTAATATGTATAGCCTCGAGGAAAGAAGGGAGAGGGGGGACATGATAGAAACGTTCAAGTACCTCAAGGGAATCAACAAAGTCCAAGAGGGTAGCATCTTTCAAAAAAAGAGGTGTGCAAGAACAAGAGGGCACAATTTGAAAATAGACGGGGCGGCTCAGAGGTAATTTAAGGAAGTATTTTTTTACAGAGAGGGTTGTGGATGCATGGAACGGCCTTCTGAAGGAGGTTGTGGAGTCAAAATCAGTGGTGGAATTCAAGCATGCATGGGATAGTCATAAGGCAGTTCTGGGGGATGGGGGTAGGAAGAAGTAGGCTGCTGGTTAACTAGGATCTGCAGCTTATCCAGTAGGTAGGGAAATGGGCAGACTGGGTGGGCCAAGCGGTCCTTATCTGCCGTCAAATTCTATGTTTCTATGTTTCTATGTTTCTAAATTGTCTTTATTTATAAAGCGCCTTTCAAAACCAAGGCGCTGTATAATAAATTCACATAAATACATAAGTTAAAATGATCAAAATTAACAGCCATAACTAGGATATGCTAAACTAAATAAATATGTTTTCAACTCATTTTTAAATTTCTTGACAGTTGGACATTCTCTCAACCAATGAGGTAGAGAATTCGGTAGGGTCGGTGCTGAAAAAGCAAAAGCACAAGATCCAGATGTTTTTAATCGAACCCTGGGAATCTCCAGCAATCCTTCATTGGCAGAGCGGAGATGACGGAGGGGGCAATAGGGTACCAGGAGATCTTTCAGGTAGCCAGGTCCCTGATCATGTAGGGCTTTAAAAGTTAGTAAACCAAACTTATAGGTAATCCGCCACCTAACAGGCAGCCAGTGCAGTTCGCGGAGCACGGGCGTAATATGACTGGATCTAGAGATCCCAGTCAAAAGCCTTGCTGCCACATTCTGCACCAACTGCAGATGATGGATATCAGCCCCAGATAGCCCTAGGTAAAGGGATTACAGTAGTCAAGATGGGTGGTGAGAAAGGCATGCACCAATGTTGGCAGATCACCTGTTGGGACCAGGTATTTGACCCGGGTGATATTCCTCAGATAAAAAAAGAGGATTTGACCACAGCTGACACCTGAGATTTTAAGGTCAAGCCATCATCAAAAATAACGTCCAGGTTTCATACCTGATCAGAGGTAGTGAGCGACATGCCACCGAGCAATAAGCCCGGTGGTTGGCCAGCCCCCAAACCCATCACCGGGCGATGGAGAGAGCACCATCTTGCCTGGGTGGAAAGGACAGATACAGCTGAGTATCATCTGCATAGCAGTGAAAACCCAAGCTGTATCGCCTGATGAAATCTCCTAAAGGCAGCATACACACTGCAAACAACATGGGTGCGAAAATGGAACCCTGCGGTACCCCACAGGGCAGGGAGTGAGCACCAGAGGAATAAATTCCAGTGGTAACCCTCTGAAACCTGTCTGTGAGGTAAGATTGAAACCATTTGAGGACTGTTCCAGACAGTCCACAGTAAATCCGCAGGCGCTCCAACAGCACACCATGGTCTACAGTGTCAAATGCTGCAGAGAGACCGAGAAGGACCAGAATGGTACATGTCTTTCGATCTCTAGCCATTAGGAGGTTGTTTAACACCCAAACAAGGGCAGTCTCCATGCTATGCTTCTTCCTAAAACCAGATTGGAGAGTATCATAGACATTGTGAGTTGTAAGATGATCATCTAGTTGTAACGCAACCACCTTCTCAATAACCTTCCCAACAAAAGGAAGGTTAGAGATAGTCCGGTAGTTAGCTAGACAGTCTGGATCCAAGGAGGATTTTTTTAGGAGTGGTCTAACTACCGCCTCCTTAAGGGGATCAGGAAAGACCCCCCTCTCCAAGGATTTCCAGACAATGTCAGCAAGGATTGGTCAAATAACCTCTAAACAGCCTACTAAGAGGGTTGTAGGACCCAGATCCAAACTACAGCTGGTTGGTCGCAATGTTTGGATGATCTTCACAATGTCAGTGAACTCCAGCCGGTGAAAATCTGACCAGACAGACCGGGTGGATAACACTTCTGTTGACAGCTGCAATCCCTTAAAGGAGGAGTCGGACCGATACCAGACCTGATGCTAGCAACCTTATCTGCAAAGAACCGAGTGAACTCCTCGCATCTTAGCTGAGAAAAGGCTTCTCTGGGCTGGAGACAGACTGGATTTCACAATCTGTCAACAGTCCGGAAAAGATGAGCTGGTCGATTCTGTGCAGCAGAAATCTCCCTGGACAGGAACTCTGCCTTCTTACGGTTGATTTCTGATTGATAGCCATCATAATGTGCCATCAACCTAAGCCTGTCAGCATCATCTCTGGACTTCTGCCAGACTCTCTCCAACCTTCAGTCAACTCTCCTTAACTCCTTCAAGGAGCCATCAAACCAAGGACTCCTTGAACGGAAGGTGAGAGGCTGAACATGAACAGGAGCAATCTTGTCCAGAGCATCTCCCACAGCCTTATTATAGGCCAATACGAGATCATCTGGACTCATGCATTCACCAGACATGCATGATAGAGCCAGTACCCCCATCAGGTCACTGGGACTAATACCCCTTAAAGGGTGGTACTGAACCATCTCTGTAGGGTCAGACCTATTAGGCGGAGCCCTAAAACTGAACTTTATGGTGTGATGGTCAGACCAGCTGACTGGTTCCACCCCCCATGTCAGCAATCTCCATATCCAGAAGGAAGATCAGATCCAATGAATGACCTTTTATATGGGTTGAGGAGGTAAAAACCTGTGTTAGGCCCAGTGAAGTCATCAGCTGGAGGAGATTTTGACCAAAATAAGAGAGTTCATCATCGACCCAGGCATTGAAGTCCCCCAGAATTAACAATCTGGGGGACCACAATACCAGGTCGACGATGAAGTCTGCTATCTCCTGCGGGAATTCTCCACCATCACCTGGTGGACGGTAGATGAGGAGAATTCTGCAACCTACACCCTCACCCAGGATATATTCAAAGGATCTGGTACTTCCCAAAGGCACATCCACAAGGCCCAGCTCAGTCTTAAACATAATGGCTACACCCCCCGCCCCTACGATCCCGGCTTGGACGATGTATCACTGAGAACCCGGCTGGTGTTGCTGAGGCCAATACATGGCCTGAATTTTCATCCAGCCAGGTCTCGGTAATGCATGCCAGATCAGTTGATCCAACAAGATCAGCTATTATAGCTGTCTTGTTTTTAATAGATCTGGCATTGCATAACACCGTCAAGGCTGGATGAGCTGTCTGGGAAGACCTCGGCTCCTGCCTACTAGAGTCGGAACCCTTGGGTAAGCATGAATGGTCAGTGGTATGTCCTGGGCTAGGTACAAAAGTTGTCCTCTGTAGGGGCACAGGGACAACTAACTGCTTCACTGTCTCTCCTGTAGTCAGATTTACACATACCCTGTACAAGACATGTAGGTGTATTACCCTCTGTTCCTTTTCCTATCTGGTGAAATAAAGAGGTCAATGAAATATTTTTCTGTCCGCCAATTATGTCACAACCCTGCAGAATTTTTTCTGGTTGACATTCTTCCTTCTGTTTACAATTCATAGTGCATTGCATTTTTCATTTTTGTTCTTCTCTTTTTAAAAGTCTTGTTTTTCCTTGGGGTCCCAGGACTTCATCATCAAAGGGAATGAGATTCTGTACTTTGTCATCTCTTCTGGCCTGTGCCCATGCTGTAACAGCAGTCAATGCATTGCATCTTATTCAAGTCTCAAAGTCTGGGTAATCATGCCCTATTACTACTGGTACTGGCAGTCTTGGGACCAGGTACTGGCATGTATTGGCACCAGGCCAATTGACATTTGATGGGTATTACCCTGTACAGTTATATTTACAATGTTTGTGGGGTAATAGTGGGTATCTCCATGCACACAGGTTACCCCAATCTCTGTTCCATCTTGCAGGATCTTCTTAACCAAATAGGCCTGCACTGGAGACTACGAGCTCCCAGAGTCTATTAATCCAAGAACCTGGTGCATGCCAATGCAAACATCCATCACATATTGCCCCCAATTCATGAAAGCCAGATGGGTAGTCTCGTATCTTCCTAGGGCAATTCCTGACAATATGCCCCTTCCACTGGCAAGTGTGACAAATTATATCTTGCACATAGGTCTTTCCCCCTCTGACTGGTTTTCCTTCTTACATACTTGTAGATGGAAAAAAGTAGTAGGTCTTACTGGGATGGTATTAGACTGAGTCCCTCTGAAATTCCTATTCTGGGTCTGGTGAGCTTATTTATTTATTTAGATTTTGGTAACCGGGTAAGCCCACTGAGACCAGAGAGCCCTTTTTCAGGAGCAACCCGGAATTAGTTACAGAAAAAGACATTTAGAAGCAGTTATTTAAAGTAGTTACATTTGTTACACAAAATATACATTAACGACAGTATACAGGGGTAGAAGTCAGGTTCACATTCAGGCTCAAACATTATTTACAGTAGTTACATTAGTTACACAAATGTACATTAGCAACAGTATACAGGGGAGGTAATCAGGTTCACAATCAGGCTCTTATTAGTAATGTATGACATTGAGCTGCAAGGTAATCCTCAGCTAATGCAATGGTCTTCTCTGCTGTCTCCGGCCAGTGCTCACAAACCCAAATCTGGACATCATGGGGCAGGATCTGTGTAAACTGTTCAGTCACAACCATTTCCATCAACTGATCCATGGATTTATTGTCCAGTTGTAGCCATTTATTACAAAGTTCTTTTAGCCTGACATAGGACTCTCTGGGGGTGTCAGCTGCCTGCACTGTCAGAGACCAAAATCTCTGGTTAGTCGTCATAGTATTTATGTCATACTGTCTCAGTATTTCTTGCTTCATTTGTCATGGTTTTCAGCATTTGTGCTGTCAGTGTGACTGTGGCCCAACCACACATAACCACTCAAGTAAGGGGCTAATCATGCCACCCACTGTTCTGTTTGCCAGGAGCAGGCCCTGGTAACTCATTCAAATGTGGTTAAAAAGCCTCAACAGCATCTGATTCTGGCATTTTTGTCAGTTGTATGTTTTTAGATGGATCAGTCTATCCCTGGGTTGTTGGATGGATACCAGGATATGCAGGGCCCTAATGGTATCTGCCTACCGCTGATCTTGGCATTGCCGATCCAACTCTCTCTGCTTGTCAAACTCCACCTGCTTAACACACAACCACCTCAGTAGTTCATTGATGTTCTCTATCAACTCATCAGACATCTCTTCTCCAGTCTCATTCATGCTGGCATCAAACACCTTAGGCTTGGTCTTACTCTGTGCCCCACCTAACCCTGGAATCAATGGTTCTCCGAGCTTTTCAACCTTGGTTCTGGTTAGAACCCCACGGCACTTGGCTTCTGGTGAATCATCCTCATACATATACCAATCTGGTTACCAGGGCTGGCAACCAGTGGAGATGTCCCCCTTCCTAGTCTGGATGTCCAAGTTAACCCACCACTCACACCATATGTCAGAGGTCTTGGGAAAACAGACAGGCTTGCACAACAGTCAGTAGGGTACAACATGCAAACTGCCTGGTTTTATTATGAAAAAAAAACTAAAATAAAAAAATGTACTAGAAAAATACTTTTGAGAAATGTCATGGCTTGGATCACCTCTCTTTTGTTGTTTTTCAATCAGGGAACTTCTTTGGTTTTTCTCAAGCTAGGGCATGAAACTGTGCATGTATGGCTCCTTCTCTAGTCATAGTCCATTTGACAACCAATCTTATTGTGAAGGCCAAATGAAGGGGTTTTATACCTCCCCTTTGGTCAAGTGATCTACCCATTTACAGAAATCATTAATTTGTATATGTAAGATAGTAATGAAATAGGCAAAAATATGGAAACTGCAAAGCATTTTATGGCATGCTGTGATTATTTTTATAATACATGATATTAACTTGTTATATATATATATATATTTTTATTTCTGATAAATAGATAACCAGTAGTTAATGAGCTGTAGCTCCTCCTATTCCGTGATGTCTTACTATCTTAGGACTGTCACTAAGACCAGTCCCAAGTGCCACAATCTCCTGTAGGGAGCTACTAGAGAGACTGACCTGCCTCAGGTAAAAAAATAGATAAATAAATTCAGGGAACTGTATCAATACCCTTACTGGTAGCAGCACAGTAAAAAGGCTTTTTCTGGCAGGCTGAGTTTTTATAAAACCAGAGACAGGGGAAGAAGTATAGGATATAATATAAATGAATTGCTATGAATGATACTGTTTTTCAACATTTTTATTTATTTTGATATACTGTTTTCCTTTTGTTTTCCTCAGCTGCATTTATTTATATACTGTAGTTTGTACAATGGAGAGAGAGAGAAAGAGAGAGAGACAGTCTTTTTTTCCTAGCATAACGGAGCGGCTCTCTCCCCAGTACACTCTGTTAAGAAAGTGCCCACTTCACTTAAATTTTACTAGGCATGGGCTGTTTCTTAAAACTTTTGAGCAGTATGTTTTCACGATGGGGGCAAGGGTAGAGATAGAGATAGAGAGAGAGAGAAAGAGAGAGACAGAGAGACAGAGAAATGACGTTTTCCTTTAGTCAATTTCAGTGGTTCTCTCTCCTCTGCTTTACACAACAGCACTGAAACACTTAAATTAGCAACCTGCAAGTTAGAGAAGCTAAGAAAAGCATTAATTTTGCACCAAATAGATTAAGATGCTTTTAGTTTTTTTATTCTTTTTTTTTAGAGCTCACAATAAAATAATAATTAAAAAAAAAACAGTCTCATGGAGCAACAGCCTGCTATGGTATTCTGTGATTCAGAAAACAGGCTGCTACACAAACTCCGTGAGACATCTGTATTGAAAGGCTGCAGAAAGGGTTTAACAATATTTATTAGATATCAGCATGTGGTCCTACAATTTAAAATAACATGATTTAGGCTAGTAAAGTGTCTAAGTGAGAGGCAGGACATAAGGAGCAGTAGCCATTCAGTGAATTTTGGGGAACAGATTACAGTGCTAGCTCCAGGGTCCATTTAGGGAAAAATCAAAGAGAAAAAAAATTCTCTTACATGGCTTATGTGCCTAACATATTTCTTTACTTTAATATAGAAACAAAGAAACAGAAACATAGAAGTTGATGGCAGCTAAGGACCGCAAGGCCCATCCAGTCTGCCCATTTTTTCTATCTTATAAATGTGCCATCAGCCTTCGCTTTGTCAATGGCCTATCTATTCATACTCATCTGTATTGCTCCCTTATGCCTATCCCATGCCTGTTTGAAGCTCTGCACTGTATTCATATCCACCACTTCCCGAGGTAGGCCGTTCCATGCATCCACCAACCTTTCTGTGAAAAAGAACTTCCTCACATTACCCCTTAATCAGCCTCCCTCTAATCTCATACTGTGTCCTCTTGTCCTGCAGTTTTTATTATATTGAAACATGTTAGACTCTTTCACCTTGTTAATGCCCTTAAGGTGTTTGAATGTTTCAATCATATCACCTCTCTCCCTCCTTTGCTCTAAGGTGTGCACATTGAGCTCCGTTAATCTGTCCTCATATGTTTTCTGATGCAGCCCCGCACCATTTTGGTTGCCCTTCTCTGGACTGCCTCAGTTTGGTTAATGTCCTTGTGAAGGTGTGGCCTCCAGTACTGCATGCAATACTCCAGATGGAGCCTAACCAGTGTCTTGTAAAGAGGGATTATTATCTCCCTCTTATGACTTGTGATACCCCTACTAATACACCCCAACATCCTCCTAGCCTTACCTTCTGCTTTAGTGGTCTTCTTGGATGATTTCAGGTCATCTGTGATGATGATGCCCAAGTCTATTTCTTCCCTTTTGACTGCCAGCAACTTTCCTCCCAACCTATAGGTGGCTTCAGGGTTTCTCTTCCCATGTGCATGATCTTGCAATTCTTTGCTTTAAACCCCAATTGCCACTCTTCCTACCATTTTGCCAGTTTATCCAGCTCTCTTCTCATTCTGCCCACCCCATCTGGATCATCTACTCTGTTGCAGATCTTGGTGTCATCTGAAAACAGACAAACCTTACCCTCCAGTCCATCTGCAATCACTGATGAAGATATTGAAGAGGAGTGGCCCCGGGACTGATCACTGAGGTACCCCACTTGTGACTTGTATCTCTTCTGACTGTGTACCATTTACCACCACTCTCTGTTTTCTGCCCATCAACCAGTTTGCCTCCCAGTTGACCAACTTCTGACCCACCCGAGCCTACCCAGCTTATTAATCAACCTTCTATGTGGAACAGTATCAAAAGCTTTGCTGAAGTCAAGGTAGACGACATCAACAGCTCCCCCTTGCTCCACCATTCTGATTACCCAGTCAAAGAAATCTATGAGATTAGTTTGCAAGGACCTTCCTTTTGTAAACCCATGCTTTCTTAGATCCCAAGTGTTGCACTATCCATTCCTTAAGGAGTGCCTCCATAATCTTGCCCACTACTGAGGTAAGACTGACTGGTCTGTAGTTCCCTGCCTCCTCCCTGCTACCACTCTTGTGGAGTGGGATCACATGAGCCCTTCTCCAGTCTTCTGGGACCTCTTCTGTGCTCAGAGACTCATTAAATGGTTCTGATAATGGCTCTGCTAGTTCCACCCTTGGCTCCTTTAGTACCCTGGGATGTTTGCCATCAGGTCCCATTGCCTTGTGCACTCTGAGCTTATCGAGCTCTTGTAGGACCCTTTCTTTTGTGAAGGGACTAGTGCACACCTTCCTTCTCCCTATGTCCATAGTGCTAAGCTGTGGGCCCTGCCCTACCCTACCTTCTCCTCAGTAAATACTGAGCAGAAGTATCTCTTTAGGATAGATGCTTTTACATGGTCTTCCTTCTCACATGCCCCCTTAACCCCTTTGATCTTAGCAATACCCCCTCTGGCCTTTCTCCTTTCACTAATGTATCTATAGAAAGCCTTGCCACCTTCTTTTACTGTTCATGCTAGTGTTACCTCGGTTGGGACCTTTGCCTGCCTTACTGCCTTCCCTGCTTCCCTTAGGGAAGTTTGGTATGCCTGCCTCTCTTCATCCCGCTGCATTGCCTTATATTTCCTGAAGGCCAGCCTTTTGGCTCTGACCTTTTCTGCTACTGTTTTTGAGAACCAAAGTAGTTTCCTTCTTCTTTTGCACTTCCTTTTCTTTCTAACACAATGGGATGTTGCTTCAAGTATTGCATCCTTAATGCTTGCCCACTTTGCCTGCACCCCCTCACCTATATTTCTTCTTGCCAAGGCTACCTTAAGTCTGTTGGCCATCTTATCAATGTCCGCTCCTCTGAAGTCCCATATTTTTGCCTTGAAATGGGATGATTTAATTCTAGTGGCCAAATTGAACCATACCGTATGATGGTCACTGGCCCCCAGGTTATCTTCTACCTGGAGATCAGTGATGTTTAGCTCCCCATCTCCCCTTCTCTGACCTTCTGTCCATCTGCCCCCCTCTTTCCCAGACTGGCAGGATCTCAGATCAGGAAATACTGGACTAAATAGATGATAGTTTGTCACCCAGCCTGGTCAGGTGTTCCTCGGTCTCCACAAGTGACCGGCTGGTGAGATCGTTAGTCCCTATGTGTACTGTACCAGGACATAGATGTTTTCTCCTGCTTCCTGTACAATTTTAGCAATGCTGTCAGTGTCTCGCCATGCATTTTCCCCATCAGTAGAGTAAGGATTTCAGGCTCCTTTATTCTTTTATTTTTATTCTTTTATTTTTACCAAAAAGAAAATGGAGAGAAAAAAAATGAAGCACTCACACAGTGGTCTACTTAAATACCTTTTTCCCAGTGGTGGCATGCTGGAGAGATAAGACAAGGGGGAAGTATTAAGAAATGAACTCTCCACTGCATTCCAGATTTGCTATCTAAAAACTAGCACCTCACCTGCATGAAGCTCCAATCCCATCAGGAGCTGTAGATCCTTTATATATTGAGACTGCCACATGACCCATTCACCCCCCACCCATACCTGCACCCTATGGTACAGTTGTGGGTAGGGAGAGCCATTCCATTACTTTTCCAGCTTCTACCAGCATGTAGAGTGGCTTGTCTATGTATGCTATTCCCAACTGCTGGGGCTGCTGCACTGAGGATTGATGGTCTCCACCCAGATATCAGCCATCACTAAGAAGAGGGAACCCACAACCTTATGAACATCTCCAAATTGAAATCCAAAGAGAAGGACAACATCAGATAGAGTGGGTCATCGGACTGGACAACACTGCCACCCTGAATAGTTAAAGAATTCCACACAGGCAGTGCTCCATTGGGGAGGGAGGGATGACCATCCTAAATCAAAAGGCTCCAATCTGGTAATTCGATGTGGCTGAACAAAGTCAAAGCAGCACATCAAGACCCACACTAGATAAGGAGTGATTACAATACAGAGGCATCTCCCCCTGATCTCCCAGAACCAAACCCAACCTCCCAGGGCTGAGATCAGTCCCAGGTCCTACAAAAAACAGCCATTTTGCCTCATGATTTGTGGGCAAGCCATCCATATATTAAATGAAATATTAACCCGGTCATGAGATGATCATACCTGACAGCAATTTCAGTTTGATTTTCCCATCCATAAGGTGCGATCTCTGTCAGTGTTGAGTGAGAAGGTCATGCACAGGACTTAACCACGTAGTTGTGGCCCAGGGATATTTATAAGAGGCCTAATCCTGTTATATTTAACAGGGTGAAATTGAGAAATGTCATTGAGGAGTGGTTGAGTGGCCTGCAACCCGCTTGCCATGGCATTCTTCCCCTCATGTATGAACTGCTCAGCTTCCTGTGGAGTCTCAAAAAAATGTGGAGCTTTACCTGGCAATAAAATTCTCAATCAGGAAAGGAAGAGAAGACAAAACTCCTAGCCTTTCAAGTGGAGTGTAGAATTAATGCTGTTGAATTTTTTCTGGCAGAACTGTAACTCTCTGCTGTAGTCTTGAATGGCAAACAACTTTCCTCTGCCTCCTCCTTCAAGGGACATTGGACAATTGGATTTTGCTGCCTGAAGTACCTTATCCTTATCTGTGTACCGGAGGTACTTGATTGAAAAGTGTTGAGGACGTTCTCCAGCCCTCAGTTTAGGGCCTGTTCGGTGCACTCTCTCTCCACCTTGAAGTGCAGTGCCGGGTCTCTGATTTTCAAATGCTGGAATAGCCACCAGTGGGTCTCTGTAGCTAGGTCCAGTTTCTCCAAGCCCTCCAGGAGCCCAATAATTCTGATATTCAATTGTCGGGACCTGTTTTCCAGATCATCTAATTTTTGCTGCATAGCTAAAGTACTAGTTACATTTTAATAATATTTCTACCTCAGGCCTGGTTTGCCAGGGTATCCTTGGATTTGCCAAGCTTTTTTTCCAATTCATCCAGCCTCAAGGAGTGGACTGAAGTAGTTTTGGTCAAGCCGGTAACAATAAACTGGAGGTGAGTAATCTGAGCAGTTATGTTAGCGAATCGAGTTTTCATTTCATTTTGAATGTTAAACAGAGTGGCTGGTATTCCCCATAAGCTGTGCCTCTAGTTCAGACATTGTGCCTCATGGTGAAGATGCAGGAGATTGGACCATTCCATGTCATGGGTCTGTACTGCAGGTTTTTGAGTTTTTTAGTCCATGTAGAATTGTACCAGACAGCGACTGCCATCTTGGCTAGTAGGCCACACCCCCAATTGACAGTCTTATTCAAATTCTTTTTTTATTCAGTTTTTTCTTCTACCTAGCCACTGATCCATCTGCCCAGGTTATGACCCCCTCCACTCTCACTTCCACATTGTAGCCACGATTCCCGGATACCCTCTGGGTTACCCCCCAAGGGCGGGGTTGCAGCACCGCACCAAGTGCTGCAGACAGTGGGATAGGTCTGGGAACCAGCCTGGGAGCTCATTAGAGTGGAGGCACAGTCAATATCCTGGCAGCTAGCAGCATGTTTTTCTCCCTATAGGCAGGGGCGGGGACGTACAATGATGACCAGTGTCTGCCCCACCCCTAAGATTGCTAGGCTTCCATGCTTGTGATGTTACTCAGCCTCCACTGGGTGTCCCCACAGCACCAAACACTCTGCCACCCTTCCCCCCTGGAGAAGGACAGCAGTCACGGGATGCTCAATCCTTCTCCCCCTGGCCAGCCCTCTGATGCCCAGGGTCTGCTCCGGAGTCCATGTCACTGGCATTGCAAGTGGAAATCCAACCACTGCACTGATGGGCCAGCTGTCTTATTCAAATTCTACAGCCATTTGAACATGCAACCCAAGCTGTTAGTGCTGCAAATGCCTGTATCAGCTAGGCAATGCCACTGATTCATGTGGTACGGCAGGCACTAGTAAACATCAGGGAACAGTTTGTAATGGTGATAGCATGGGCAGTGAACTTGTAGAGGGGCTGAGAGAACACGTGTGCAGTGACCATCATTTGTGTAGCATGTTGGAATCCAATATTTATAGTGTTGCAACATTAGTGGATCTCTGTAATAAGCATGGCATCAGGACTCTACTGGAGGAGGGGGGGGATGTAGAAAATAAAACTGAAGTACTGACAGGCCTTGTACAAACAACATGATAATGTGGTAGCAAGGTAAAGACAGGCAAGCAGCAGCAGCAACATCCATCAAGACATTCCTTGTTCAGATCTGCCACAGCCACCAGCAATAATCTATCATCATCATCCCCACCCTTCATAAGTTCAACAGCTACTCAAAAGCAGCCTCAACCAAGCAGTAGCAGTGGTCTAAATCCTGTATAGGCAGTTCTGTCTCAGGTGGGCATGTCCATCAAAAAGGCAGTACTGCCTGAGTGAGTCAGATATCTGCTGCCTCACCGTTGCAGACATACATGGAAGGACCCAGAACAGCTGGGGCCAGATTATGATGATTATTTGAATTTCATATAAGAGTTGGAAAAGGTTTCCTGGGACAGATTAGATCTAATACCACCTGTAACTGATGCTTGGTCTTTTTTTTGTTAGTTAATTTTTAAGAGTCTGTGATAAGCATGCTCCAAAAAAAGTAAAGAAAAGAAAAAAAAAATAAATAATGAACCCTAGCACACCCCAAATCTACTGAAACCTAGGAAGGAAAGGGATGTTAACTAGTCTAAAGCCAAGAAGAAAGACACCAAATAAGATTGGAATGAATATAGACAATTATGCAACAAATATGTTAAAGAAATTGAAATGGTAAAACAAAAATATTACCTGTGGAAACTAGATAACAACAGCTCACATAACCCTAGAGAATTCTCGAAATTAATGACAGGTTTATTGAATGGTAATAAATGAATAATTACTATCGGTTTTCAGATAGACAGCCAGACAGTTCCATTATCACAAGAGGTAGCGGAAAGATTTAATACATTTTTGCTACATTGACTCATATGGCGTTAGAGATAATCATTCAACTGTACAACAAAACAAACATCATTGCCATCTCAATTATTATTTGTCAAAAGCTACAGGTTTAGATAATGCTCCAATGAAATTGCTGAAACATGAATCACCAGTAGTAGCTTTTCGCTTAGCACAAATTTTTTTATCAGTCATTGAGCCTAGCACAATTTCTGGATGAATGTAAGAAATCTAAAGTAGTTCCAATTTTTAAGTCAGGGATGAAAACAGAAATGGGAAACTACAGTCTGATTTGTCTTCTTTCACAGATATCAAAGATGGTGGTGGTATGGTATGGTATGGTAAAATTTTATGTATACAGTGATACAGCCATTAGGGTTCCGAAAATCCCTGTTCACAAGGCTTACCTGTTTACATTATGCAAAATTATTACAACTATACATTTATAACAATACAAGTTTCAGAAAAGTACAAAACAATACATCAGAGTTTTAGAAACTCATCAATAACAGGCATGTTAGCATTTTTAGATTTACATTAATTTCACCTATCACAACAACAACGAAAACTAAGTTTGTGATTCAGGCCATTTTTAAAAACATGATCAGTAGTTGTTAGTTCACGTAAAAAAGGAGGAAGACAATTCCAGCTTTTACCTACTTGATATTGAAGGGTCATTTCACTAAATCGATTTTTTAACTTTGGTATTATTAAATCTCTAGCACCAGTTTTTCTTAAATTTAAACCATGTTTTGTTTTTTGTAATTTGTTTTTAAGTTATCTAAAGATTGATTTTTAAATATATTATGAACCTGATTTAGCCAGATTCCCCTAGCCCGTAAGCCTAATGGAATCCAACCCAAATCCATATACATCGTTCAATGATGAGTTTTAAAATCACACCTTAACACAAATCTTGCAAGCTTATTATAAAGTGTATCCAAGTTATTTAAATGTTTTCCTGCTGTATGTCTGTAAATATGGCTTCCATAGTCAATAACCGGCATTATTAATTGATTGATCATAATCAATCTTGTTTCTCTTGTCATACAATTTGATATTCATCTCATAGCTCCAATCTTAACATGTGTTTTCTTTATTAAATTTGTTATATGATATTGGAAAGTAGGACATTGATCTAAATGCACCCCTAAATATTTATATTTTTCAGTTTGTTCTAAAAATGTACCCTCTTGTGTCTTTATATTTAATTTTGAAATTCCCTTTACGTCCAAAGCAAATGACATAATGTGTGTCTTTTTACTATTAACTAATAAACCCAGAGATGAAAAGTGACCTTGCATGATGCTAAAGTCACTCTGTAAGTTTAGTTCTACTTCACTTATAGTTTTTCCCTCTGTTACTAAAACCGTATTGTCTGCATATAGATGAATTTTTGAATATCCAATTTTCTTTGGTAAGTCATTTAAATAGACTATGAACAGGAGGGGGCCCAGGATAGATCCCTGGGGAACCCCTCTTGTTATATAGTCCATTTTTGACTGGTGTCCATTTAGGACAACAAATTGTGATCTTTATCAAGGTACGATATAAACCAATTGCAGGTTCCTTCCTCCACCCCTATTTTCATTAATGAGTTTATCAAGATACTATGGTTTACTAAATCAAATGCTTTAGATAGGTCCATGTATACTGCACCCATGGACTTCGCTTCCCCAAGAGGGGTTGCTATGAGATCCAAAAATCAGTGAGTGCGGTAGCCGTGGACCTACCCTGCCTAAAACCATACTGTTGTTGAGTCAGTTTATTATATTTTTTCCAAGTAGTCCATTAACTGATCATGGACGATTTTTCAAATAACTTGGATACTGTGGACAACAAGGCTATTGGACGGTAATTTGAAACATCCTTTGGATCCCCTCCCTTATCTATTGGTATCACTTTGGCTAATTTCCAACTAGAGGAAAACTGTCCCTCTCTTAGACTCCAGTTAAAAATGTCCCTTAGTATAGGTGACAATTCCATAACAGCCTCTTATAATAATTTAATATCTATTCTATCTGGGCCACTTGCTTTATTTATTTTTAATCAATTTATATTTTTTTAGAACTTCTTTGTTTATCACTCTCTTAAACCTGAATTTGGGTTGTTTCTCATCTTGGGGACTCTCACCCTTTACTTCATTCAAGGTATTAGTTTTAGTTATGAGATCTAATTTCAGATCGGGCAGGTTTATGAAATAATCATTCAAAATTTCCGCAGCTTTATTTGTTTCAAACACTTTTCCATTCTGACTCAATTTTATTTTACTTTGTTTACTATTTGGAGTCATAAGATTTTTTATAACAGACTAATAAGCACCTGGATTTGTTGACTCTTTAATCCGCTGTCTATAATAACGAGCTTTTGATTTCCTGATTTCCTGTATTGCTTGATTCCTTAACCTTTTGTATTGTTCCCAAATTTCACTATTTAATGTTTTATTTGCTTTTTTTCCAATAATGATTTCTAATCCTAATCATTTTTTTTTCATTATTTTTACAGTTAACCATGGTAAATGTTTTATTCTATGATTTACTTTTTCATATATGGGGCAAATTTATCACTAGCAATAATAAACATTGTTGTAAATTCTAATACAGCCTCATTTAAATCTGGGATAAGGAAAATCCTATACCAATGGAGTCCCTGAAGATACTTTTTAAATGATAAACTATTAAATTTTAAATAACATCTTTTAGATATTTGTGGTACTGATTTTATGGAAATAGAATTTTTAATCATAGAGAATACACACTTAACTATATTGTGGTCTCCTAAACTGGGGGCACATACACTTTGCTCCAAGATTGTCAATTCAGGTGAAACAAACATCAAATCCAAAATATTACCTTTACTTAATAAGGGACCTTTCCTTGTAGGTGTATCTATAATTTGTATCAGGTTTAAACAGCTCATTGATTTTTCCAGCTTTTGATCCCTGGGACAACCCCAAGCTGCGTTGAAATCACCAGCCAGAACTATTTGTAGTTGACCCAGGTGTTCCATTAAAACATGTGCAAATTTGTCAAAATGGATAGGGTTTATTTTAGGTGGAGAGTAAACTATTCCAATAACCAATTTTAATTCTTGTATCTCAATTAACAGGCATTCAATGCCCTCAATTGACCCAGAGAACAAAGTTTTGGAGTTATCAATTGAATGATTTATGTACACCAAAACTCCTCCACCCGTGTTCCCCAATCCTTCCTAAAGTGGTAAAAGTCCCTTAATTCTATTTCTTCATATTCAATTCCCTTTTTTAACCAGGTTTCCGTCAACATTATTATATCCAGCTCTTCATGTTCTACCCAGGATCTAAAATAGTCCATTTTGTTTATCATACTTCGAGCATTATCTAAGACCATTTTAATTACAGGACCTGGGTTCAATTCAATATCTCCACAGAGAGCCAAGGACAATAACAATGCCCAGTTACTTGAACAGATATACCCTTTTGGATTACCATGTCCTTAACACAAAGTTCTTCTCTGATGAGGTTGAAAGGATTTCATCATGAGGTCAGCTTAGCTGTTTGTAACTTGAAATTATTAGAACAATTTACATGAGCACTTGATCTTTTCATCAAAACATCAGTTCTCATGATAACAAATAGCTGAACAACACAGACCAAACCCACTATCAACCCCATCATCTTAGATGACAACATCTTTTTCATTTTACAGCTGTGTCCTGATACAAAGGACATAATCTATAGATACCTGTTTATAAAAGTAAAAAACAATCAGAACATTAACATTTTTATTTAGGGAACAGTACCTTACATAAGTCAATGTTACCAAAATCTGAACCCCAAACTGGAGACTTATTTAAGCATTAAACATCTTACTTAAGGTTACCATATACTGCTATATAAGTGTTTATTAAGATATATTTAGCAATTATGGTAAGCTTAACTAATAATATACTCTCAGGAGTAACTCCCCTATCGCTAATTACTATCAGAGATAATGAAAAAAATCAACAATATATTTAGAATAAATACTTTCTCATTTAATACTCTAAGCTTCTTCTAAAATCAGTCTGTAGTTTCAGATACTTTAAACAATAGTTTATGATATGTTACCCGCTTTTATAAGTTTCAGATTACCTGCTTTTAAAATGTTACAAACTTATTCCCTGCTCTTCTGAGTGGCGCCCACCACCACGCCACGCCACCGCGCTGGCGGCGGAGCAGCGTGAGCCTTTTATGTTGTTACTGCCCCCCCGCACTGATGAAATTAACAAAAGTCCCACCAAGCACAGCTGATGACACTCTCCAAACCTCAATAATCAGGCTCTTGCTAGCAGGGCTGCTGCAGGAAGGAGCTTAGGCACAGAAATACACTGTCACACACAAGCACAGAGATCTTTTAGTCTGGCTGCAGTTGCTGTTAATGTAAGATGTTAACACAGCGTACCTGTTTGTTTTCTAGCAGCACAAGCCTTTTATGTTGTTACTGCCCCTCCTCCTGCACTGATGAAATTAACAAAAGTCCCACCAAGCACAGCTGATGACACTCTCCAAATCTCAGTAGTCAGGTTCTTGCTAGCAGGGCTGCTGCAGGAAGGAGCTTAGGCACAGAAATACACTGTCACACACAAGCACAGAGTTCTTTTAGTCTGGCTGCAGTTGCTGTTAATGTGAGATGTTAACACAAATTTGGTCTCAGATAAATGAAAGGACTATCTAGAATCACACAATAGGTTAAATGGTTTCTAGTCCAGATTTAGGTAGAAACATAGAACTATTACAGTCCTGGTGAAGGTAGTGAGCGACGTGCAGTCTTTCCTGGACAGGAGGACACTGGTGCGTACCATTTTTGCAGACTTGACCAAGGCTTTTGATACCTTGGACCACAGTGTCCTCCTGTCCAGGTTAGACTTAATGGGTTTAACTGGGAACAGTAATAAATGGTTCCAGTCATACTTTAGTGGAAGGCAACTGATGGTAACATTAGGCGATTTTTCATCTACTGTACCCTATTGCCAACAAAAAATGGAGTCCCACAGGGCTCCATTTTGGATCGGCTATTTTTTGATTTATATGTGAATGGTTTAAGTTTTCCAGATCCTTCAATAT
Source organism: Neoceratodus forsteri (assembly GCA_016271365.2). Classification (NCBI taxonomy): domain Eukaryota; kingdom Metazoa; phylum Chordata; order Ceratodontiformes; family Ceratodontidae; genus Neoceratodus; species Neoceratodus forsteri. The sequence goes on from CM057453.1 coordinate 1,036,274,216, forward strand.
CATTTAATTTATAAGCAGATGGCACTGTAATTTATACATCAGACACACCAATCGAACAAATTCAACATAGGCTGCAGATTGCATTTAATGAACTACAAATGTTCTTCAGAAACCATAAACTGGTTCTAAATTCTGAAAAAATCAGCTAGTTTTGTTTAACCACAATAATAAAAATGGCAAAGGGAATCTGAACATCAGAACATCTGAGGGAGTGACACTACAGCAGGTACTGTCATATTGTTATCTAGGGATGTGACTGGACAGCAAATTTAATTTATTTATGATTTTTTTAACCATGTTGGTGCACTGGTCCAATGGACCATTTACAGGCATGAAACATAGAAACATAGAATTTGATGGCAGATAAGGACCACTTGGCCCACCTAGTCTGCCCTTTTCCCTACCTAACAGATAAGCTACAGATCATAGTTAACCAACAGCCTACTTCCTCCTACCCCCCAATAGAATTACCTTATGTCTGTCCCATGCATTCTTGAATTCCCCCACTGTTTTTGACTCTATGACCTCCTCAGGAAGGCCATTCCATGCATCTACAACCCTCTCTGTGAAGAAATACTTCCTCACATTACTTCTGAGCCATCCCCCCATTATCTTCAAATTGTGCCCCTTGTTCTTGCACATCTATTTTTCTGAAAGATGCTACCCTCTTGGACTTTGTTGATTCTCTTGAGGTATTTGAAAGTTTCTATCATGTCCCCCCTCTCCCTGCTTTCCTCGAAGCTATACATCTTAAGCTCCTTTAGTCTTTCTTCATATGTCTTCTGGTGCAGACCCTGAACCATTTTGGTTGCCCTCCTCTGGACAGCCTCCACTCTGTCTATGTCTTTGTGGAGATGGGGTCTCCAGAACTGTACACAGTACTCCAGATGTGGTCTTACCAACTGTCTGTACAGAGGGCCAATAACTTCCTGTTTTCTACTGGTGATGCCTCTCCCTATGCATCCCAGTATCACACCAGCCCTCCTTTCTGCCTTCTCACATTGCTGGCCCACCTTTGGGTCATCTGATATGACTACCCCCAGGTCCCTTTCCATTTTTGTTGTTGTCAATATCTCACCCTCCACTGTGTACTCTTCCCCTGGGTTTTTGTTTCCCAGGTGCATTACTTTGCACTTCTTTGTGTCGAGTCTGAGCTGTAATACATTTGACCATTCCTCCAACCATGCCAAATCCCTTTTCATCCTTTCCACCCCACCCAGGCCAAAAGGCACATGTAAAGACATTATTACAGAGTGATGAAAACAACAGAACAGTAGCAAAAATAGAACATCAATGGTCAAAATGTGGTAGGCCACAGCAATAGATAATTGCTAAATACAGAAAAGGTTACAAAAGAAGTAAGAAAATAATTGACAGTTGTGCAAATTACAAAACAAGCAGTCAGGAGTAACAATAACCCAAGGGAACTAGAAAACCACAGCCCCCCCACACACATAGTAATATGCTCGGGAAAAAAATGGAAAGGTGGAGAAAATGGGAGTAGACCAAAGCAGGAAATATCAAAAGCTCTGGGGGTGGGGGGTGGGTGCTAATTATGGAATCAATTGCAGGTGTCACAAGCAAGGAGCCAGGACTTAAGATTCTGCTTAAAGATATAATGCATATTGGATGATCTGAAGGGTGCAGGAAACATATTCCAAAGTGAAGGGGCCACAGCAGATATATCATTGCCACCCATTTTGGTACAGGGTCTTGGAACCACCAGGGGTGGAACAGCAGAGGACTGGACACTCTTCGGCGAGATGCAGTGCTCACATAAGGGAAAAAGGGGGAAATTGAACTGAGACATCTATACAGAGCAAACACTTAAAAATATTTGGAAGTGACTAGGAGCCCTTTATAGGACTAAGTGGTGCATGACTAAAGAAATCAGGGAAAGAGTGGCTAATAATATGATTATACCAATACTTGTAGTCACGTGATGCAGCTGAGATGAAAGGAGTTTGGCTCTCAAGCTCTGCCTGGATAGGTGATATCTATGGCAATCCTCCTTGTTTTTCTGCTTTGAATTTGACTATGACCTACAAATCATCACCCTCGGAGGTCAGGAAGCTGGAGATCGATAATTTGGAGGTCCCTACTCTGCCTAAAAAAAAATTGAGGAACTGCTGGAGTGGCCTGTGCCAGAGACACAGGGAGTATATATGGCGACTGGCCATCCTCTCCATTAATGCAGGAATTGGCTGAAATTAAGAACATTATGAGCTCTGTTACCTCTTAGTTCTCCCAGATGAATACTGCATTACAGGCTATTAAGGGTGCGGTGGAAAACTTGGGTTCCCAAATCATGGAGGTCGAGGATGGCATATGTTTTCTTGAAGACTGGGCTCAGCCTACTGATCAGCGGATGGTGGCCTTAGAAGGAGACATGCAATTACTGTGGGACAAGATAGACGATCAAGAAACCAGGAGCCCTAGGAATAATTTGTGGCTCCTGGGCATTCCTGAAACTAGTGAAGGTAACTATCCTATAGACTTTCTTCAGTGAATGTTACCAGTGCTTCTGGACCACTGTTCAGATGCATTGATAGAGATGGATTTGGTGCATAGGGTCCCATCTGGTCTGCCGCCATCCTCATCTGCCTCCAGACCACATCCCTTGTTCTTTTTGCTCCTCCATTTTCAAGATTGGGAGAGCATATTGGCCAAAGCTAAAATGATTAAAACTTTGATGTGGAATAGGCAAAATGTTTTAATCACTCTGAATTTTTCAAAAAGGGTTATAGACCACCAGAAATCCTTTGATGGAGTTCATGAACTAGCAAAATAGAAAGATATCAAATGTTTCCTTTTGAGTGTTTGTGGGCTCTTCCTCTCAGCTGTTTCATTCCCCAAATGATGCTTATCATTTCAAAATGCATTTGGAGTCCAATGTGGGTTCTCCCTTGGTGCGGCACAGCCCAACATTTAGCAATGCTCCTGCACCAACTACAACTTCTGCATCAATCTGGGATTCTAAATATGATCAACATTTGACTGCATCCCAGATACCCACTTCGCACAAGGACGCTGGTGAGATTCAAGCAGCTTCTCATTCTGTGCCTCTGAATTCTCAGCAGGTCTTTGAGCAGCCCCCAGTGTCACTCCACAGTCCAGCTGCTGCCTCCATGGAGATGGTTCTGTCTGGAGAAGGTCTCATGCTGTACAAGTTAGTCTGTCTGTAGTCCTGCAGAGGCTCCTAATTCCCTAGATCTGTTTGCCATGGACACTGCAGCACTTCCTACAACTCCCCACTGTGCCAGTGTACCATCAGCAATGTGTTGAGGCAAAATGGCAGTGAGAGGTGCACATATGCACAACATGCACAGGATGCATGCCTCATGGAGTCATGCGCTGTGACTGCCAATCGCACAATGCTGGAGATGCACGACATGGGCGTGGCCAGACAGGCACATGGTGGGGGAGTACCAAGGGGCCAGGGGGTCACATGAGGGGTCAAGGGTCGGCTGGCACATCGTGCGCTGGTGCACAATAGCTGACATGGTGCACTATGCGCCACGGCCCCTATTGCACAGTTAGCGCACAGTGTGCAACAGGCAGAAGCACGCTGCCTGATGCATGTGCACTGAGGTCCTGTGCACTGTGCATGCCTGGACATTGCGCTGTGACTTGATCTGGAGCAATTCCATTGTACACGGAGCAAGTATGTGATATTCAGCTGCCACATGCAAATGAGTTAATCAGTCAAGGCACAGCACTCTGGAGAAATTAGCATGTCATTACCATTGCACCAATGCTCATTTGCATGCGTTGCGCTATAAAAGTACCAGGGACCAGCACAGGCCATGGACCAGTATTGCAACCATCTGAGGTAAGTTGTGCATGCTGCTGAGCCCAGCCAGCACAGCAGGGTGGGGAGAGTAGGCTGCTGCTGACACTGACACACATGTCCATGTCCACAGGTAGCACTATGCCAGAACATGAAGAGAGTGAGGAGCATGGGCCTGCTTGCAACTTGAGGCCCAACTTTACAAAGGCAGAGGCAGATGTCCTGTTTGAGGTCTACCTCAACAGGGAGCCCCTGCTGAGTGGTGCCGCAGGCACACCACAGGCCAGGGCTGTGGCCTGGGAGGAGGTGCTGGAGTGTGTTAACTAGCAGGGCAGCCATCAGTGGTCTGTGCAGGAGTGCCATAAGAAGGTTAGCACTGATAAGCGGCACATCAAGGAAAAGGTTGCGGCCATTCGTGGAGCCCAGACAGCCACCAGAGGGAAACCTGCTCATGTGCCACAGCTCATGGCACAGGAGGAGGTGGTAGCAGCCACCATGCACTGCAGCACTGTTGAGGGTGTGCTGGGTGGAGGTTTTCAGATGGGTGGAAGCCCATCGCTGCATGGTACATATGTTGGGCATGCACAGCAAGCAGTGGCTTGGGGGAAATGGGGGCCTTGCATCACTGATATATCTGTTTTTTCTTTCAGCACCAGCACACCTGCATGTGGAGCATGGGATGCCAGCAGCAGCCATGGAGGCAGGCCCAGTACCGGTTGACCAGCCATCCACCTCCATGGGCATCTGGGGGCCTGATAGGCTGCAGCTCACCACCACTGTCCAGCCAGATGTCCTGGGCATGGGGTCAAACAAGGCCATGGCTGTGTTTCTGCAGGATGCCAGCCATGGCATCCTCTGCATGGAGGCACAGATTGTGGCAGGGTCCAACACTGATGACAACCAGACCATGATCCTGGACAGCTTGGGTGGTGTTATGGGGGAGATGCCCATACCAGGTACCATCACTGGCAGCACGCCCAGTGGCCTAACAGTGGTGGGAGAGCTGCCCACTGCCACTGCGGGTGTTGCTGTGTGCACTGCCATGGCAGTGCCATGTGGTGTTGGTGTGGTCACACAGGCACTGCACAGCGTCCAGAATCTGGAAGGGCAGCAGTGGCAGATTTGTAGGGCAGCTGGGTGTGGAGTTCACTGCTAGGGCACCTGATAGGGACTTACACCATGGGGACCCCAGTGTACAGCATTCACCAGAGCAGGGGCCTGTGCAGCACAGTCGCTCACCACAGGAGGGTCGGCACCCCACCTAGATTCCCCTGGGTGCTGACCCATTGGCTGAGCACACCTGTTTGCTCCTGACTTCCATTGAGCAACAGGTGCTGCTGGTAGCTGGGGTGCATGCACTGCATGCAGTGGTACACCAGGCAGCTGAGCAGTGTAAGAGAGGCACTGTGTAGCTCCTGGCAGCTATACAGCACTTGCAGGAAGACAAGACTGCATCACAAGATCACATAGCCAATGTGATCACAGATGGCCTTGCACTGCTGACTGCCACAGGGCATGGCCAGCCACCACAGACACCATGTAGTGCACTGTCCACACCACAATCCCAGCATTGAGTGACACCCTCCCTGTCAATGCTGGGCTCTGCTGTTGGCATCCCAGGCACACCTGGGGTGGGTCTGTTTGGGTGCCTACACACCCCTGCATGGACCTGGTCATGGTCCCGTTGTACAACCGATGGGGGGAGGTTGCAAATATCCCCTGTGTCCAATGTGCAGCCTGTGGCTGCTGATCGGCCCTGGTGCAGCTGCCCCAGTGGCTGCAGTTGCCATGGTTCCACATGGCAGACCTGATGTGCATGCCACCCTGGCTGCAGTCTGCTGCTACTGCCCTGTGTGTGCATAGGCGGTGTGTGTGTGTGTGTGTGTGTGTGCATGTGTGTGTGTGTGTGTATATACCACAGGTGTGGCACCTGTGTGTTGCACTGCACGCTGCCCGTGTGCATGCCTGCCCGGCCGCTGGCCCATTTGGTGTGGCCATGATGAGAGCAGAACTGCACTGGTTGTGCCTGTGCACTGGTGCTCTGCATCTGATCCCCGCCACATGCCAGTGCCTGGGCATGTGTGTGTGTGTGTTACTGTTCACTGCTATATGCAGTTGTGTGTGTATGTGTGACACTGACACCCCCACCCCTGCACCACACCTCTGTGTGCACATGCCCATTGGCATGCATTTCCCTGCCTGTGTGCTGTACCTATGTGTGTGGCCAGTGCATGGGTGTGGCACCACCTACCTGCGTGCACCATAGTGTTCTTGTGTGATGGTGTCCCTGTGTTGGTGTGCCATCCTCTGCAGCTGGGGATCCCTCCTCCTGGGGGGGCTGTCCACCACCCTCTGGCCCATTGCCCTCATTGTCCCTACTACTATCACCCTCATCAGTCTCGACAGCTATCCCACGGTCAATGGCCATGTTTTGCAGTATGCAGCAGACAGGAATAGACCACAGGCTTTCAAGAGGCTGTACTGTAGGGCACAGCCAGACCTGCCAAGGCAACAGAACCATGCCTTCAGCATCCCAAATGCATGCTCAATGATATTCTGCATGCTGGCGTGTGCCTCATTGTATCATTCCTCTGCTGGGGATGACAGGCTCCAGTAGGGGGTGAGCAGCCAGGGCCTGAGTGGATAGCCACTGTTACCTGTGTGGATAATGACATGGTTAGCCCTGTGTCATCTGTTACTGTGCCCTTTGCCTATCCCTGGCACCACCGCCAGCGCACCCACCCTGCCCTCCCCCATCCCATGCTCTGCTCTGCCCAGCACCCCTTAGCCCATCCCATACTCACCCACTAGGTGGCCAGTGTGGCTGTCCCCATGCTCGAACCCATAGCACAGCACAGAGCTGTGCCAGATGAATGCATCATGAGCACTCCCAGGGTGTGTGGCACAGACATTGTTGTTGCACCCCCTGGCATCACACACCACCTGGAAGTTCACACTTGGGAACCCCTTCCTGTTCAAGTACACCACACCTTCAGGGCCAGGTGGTGTGTGGATGCCCACGTGGGTGCAGTCAATGGCCCCAAGCACTTCAGGCATGCATGCTACCCTGTGGAAGTCCTGCATGATTGATATACACTCTGCCTGTGTGCTGGGGAAATGGAGGTATTCCAAAGCATGTGGCAGCAGGGCGTTGAGGAACTGTGTGAGGAGATGGGATGTGGCTGACTGGGTTATGCCTGTAGTGTTCCCTGTTGGTCTCTGGAAGGTGCCCGTGGTGAGCAGGCACATGACTGCTGTCACCTTTGTCTCCACAGACATTGCATGGTTCCGTCTAGTGGGTGCCTGCATCTCCTCACTGCACAGCTCGCAGAGCTGCCTTAGAATGGTTCTGTTCAGGTGATATCATCTCACAATCTTTGTATCGGTGTAATTCTTGAAGGTGGTGCAGGCACGATACCACCTGTTCCTGGTGTACCGCCAATGAGCCCTTTCACAGACACATCACTGTTCCTCCTGCCTCCTCATACCTCTCATTAAGGATTCCATTAGGAAGGGTGCACTAGCCATGGTCCCTGATGTCCTGTCTCCCTCTGGGCAGTCAGCTGCTGTGGGCTGTAAGCCACCCTGGTGCACTGCGTGGCACTATACCTGCCTGTCCCTCTCACTCTCTCAGCCCCTGGCTCACTCTCCACTGCCACCTTTGTCCTACTCCTCTGTGGCTGCCTGTGACAGTCCCTCTGTCCCTCACTGGCTCTGTCTCCCTTGCTCTGTCTTGTTTTCCTCTCCACTGTCTCTTGTCACTCTCTGTCTCTCTCCCTCGCCCTTGGGGCAAGTGCTGTCTGTGTGCTTGCATCCTGTATTTATAGGCTCAAGTCTGCTCGGCGCATTCAGGATTTGCTCCACACTTGTGCTATGGTTCCACAGTTGAATATACACTGCACCTGATATTCATGGTCACTCCCCCTGCTAGGGTGCATGCATTCATTATAGTTGTGCATTGGCACACTAGAACTTGTGCTGCGCAATGACTCCCACTGAATATCACTCCTTGGCACAAGTCTGTACTTGCTCTGGTGCAACTCAGTTGCACCATGAGCAACTGTTTTGAATATCCCAGCCCATATTGCTAAAAATGCTTTTTTAAAAATATATTTTTTAAGAGAGTTTTTCAACCCTTCCATAGCCAGGCTGTCACATATCTGACGAGGTAGAGAATTCCACAGAGTAGGGTCCATAAAGGCAAAAGATCTTCCACCAAATGTTTTCAGATATACTCTTGGAATCTCTAGCAATCCCTCACCAGAGGATCGGAGTGAGTGAGTGGGAGGGAAGGTAGGGAGTTAAGAGATCTTGCAAGTATTGGGGTTCCTGCCCATATAAGGCTTTACAGGTCAGCAATGCAATCTTGAAAGTGATTCAATATTGTATAGGCAACCTGGCCGTCACGTTCTGCACTAGCTACAATCAGCAAATATCCACTCCCGGTAGCCCTAGGTAAAGGGCATTGCAGTAGTGAAGTCTGTTAATGTTTATTTGTCTAGAGTATAAGTTGTGCCAGTGGCCTGTAGAAATGCTGCCGTGATGTAATTTTTATGTTGGGGATAGGTGTACCTCTTGGGAGGTAAGGAGGGGGGATACTGCAGAGTATTTCTGGTCCTTTTTTTCCTTCCCTGTTGCTTTCCTCACTCATGTGAGGGAGTTGTGGGTGTTTAATTATACTACTGGGTATGAGTATCTAAGGTGGGAAACTTTTGTGGATGGGGGACTCTTTTTTCTTTTATGACCTACCCCAGTGTTCTGGTCAGGCCTGAGACTGGATCTTGGGTTAGGAAAGTGTCTTGCTATTGATGGGTTGTAGGGTGGGGAGGGTTGTTGTTAATTGCTCTGATTGGGGTGTGGCAGAGACTCTGTGGCCACCATCTTTCTTCTGCTATATATGCAAAGATATGCTATGTATAGTTTTGTAAATAGTTTTTGTGTTATTTGTTTCATGTTCTGCATGTTTCTGATTCATGTTATCTTTTATATCTTTATATGGTATGTTTGGCAAGACAGCAGACCTGGAGATGGTGATCGGTTTTTGATAGCTAGGACAGAAATAAGGTTTAGATCACAGGGGGGAGAGGTTCCCTTCTCTATTCCATGGTTTATAAAATAATAATATGGAATTTTTGGGGGTTGAATAGCCTAGTGAAAAGAAGGAGGGTGATTACTCATTTATGGAGACTGGGAGGGCAAATAAATTTTTTTTCAAGAGACCCATTTAGTGAAAAAGGAGGTGGATAAACGCAAGCGATTATGGGGAGGGCCTGTTTATGAGTTGTCTTATCCTTCAAACAGTGTGGGGTTGCCATTCTTTGATATAGGAATCGGAACTGGGTAATGGGCCAAGTGTGTAAGGACAGGGAGGGTCATTGGCTGCTGGTACATGGTAGATTGGATGGGAACCCGGTAATATTAGGTTCTGTTTATGGGCCAAATTCAGATGACCCACATTTTTTCCATGTGGTCTCCCAGGCCTGTCTGGATCTGGACTCTTCACCTGCTATTTTGGGTGGGGATGTGAATCAGGTTCTGGATCCCCTCTGTGACAAGAGTGGATCCGTTGACCCTTTGCCCACTGCAGGTAGTAAAACCCTACATCTCTTGATGGAGGAACATGGGTTACAGGATATTTGGCATTTGGAGCATCCATGGATCAGGATTATATGTTTTTATCAGCTCCACATCAGACCTATAGTCAAATCAGGCATTGCAGTTCAGAGGGCTGGGAGCTCCACTTTTGAGCCAATCCTTAACTCTGACCATTCACCGGTGACCTTTGTTTTTGATCCGGGTACTTTATTGCTGGGGGCCAGGAAGTGGAGATTCAATGTTAGCCTCTGTGGGGATGACACATTTGTTCAGATGTTGAGGGAGGAGATTTGGGATTTTCTAACCATAAATTTCATAGGTGAGACTATGCCTAGATGGGCTTGGGAAACTTTAAAGGCATTTGTTAGGGGGAGGGTCATTGCATATGCCTCAGTGTGGAAGAAATCAAGGCAGAGGGAGCTGGAAGCCTTGGAGGCTCAGTTGGACACTCTCCAATCCAAGCATAAGAGTGGAGATCATTCAACTGAGCTCCTGTACAATATGAGATCTTTTCAGTATCAGAATAATGCCATTAATTCACAAAAAACAGAGTTTGCTCTATGTTGAGTGAGGCATGTGTTTTTGGAAAGGGGGAAACAGGCAGGCCAGTTGCTGGTCTATTGCTTAAAGAAATCCTCAAAGGAACTGAAAATTCCAGGGGTTAAGGTGGGATCCTCTTCATCTATGGTTCCCAAGGTTATCAATGAAGTGTTTGCTGACTTTTATAATGAGTTATTTTCCACCAAGCTGTCATCTGTCCCCAGGACTCAGGAGGATATAGCCTCCTTTCTCAGTTCCATTATGCTTCCCAAGTTATCATAGGATTAGATTAATTGTCTGGATGCCCTGATTTCTGTTCAAATCATTAGGGCTAGTCAACAGATTTTGAGTGGGAAAGCCCCCAGCCCAGATTGCCTCCCCATTGAATTTTACAAACTCTTTCCTGATTTATTGGGTCTGGTCTTGGCTGCAACTTTTCAGGAAGCCTGGGAAGGGTACCTTCTACTGGAATCCATGTCAGAATCAAGTATTATGGTCCTCAGCAAGCAAGGAAAAGATCCCCACCTATATGCTAGTTACCACTCCATCTCCCTGTTGAACGTTGATTATAACATTTTGATTAAGGTGTTTGCTTTAAGGCTTCAAGCAGTCCTGCTGTATATTGTGCATCCTGATTAAGTAGATGTTGTTACAGGAAGAGATGGGGTGGACCATATCAGGTGGTTGATCAACTTGCTTTGGGTAGTGAAATCCTCTTCATGTCCAATGGCAGTAGTGGGCTTGGACATGGAGAAGGCATTTGATTCTTTAGAATGGCCATACCTATTTGCAGTGCTTGGGAATTTGGTATTGAGGAGGGGTTTATTCGGTGGGTGCAAACTTTATATTCTTCCACCGAGGCATCTGTCGTGACCAATGGGGTAGCTTTGCCATTATTCCCACTGAGTAGAGACATGAGGCAGTGGTGCCGTTTCTCCCCAGCACTTTTTGTGCTAGCTATTGAACCCTAGGCACAAATACTTTGAGACTACTTGGGTGTTCTAGGGGTTGAGGTGGGTTGAGAGGTATTTAAATGAATGCTATTTGCAGATGATATCCCCCTAACCATACAAGAGCTGGAGCAGTCTATTCCAGTGTTAACTGATTTGCTGTCTCAGTTTGTGGAGTTATCAGAGCTCAAGAATAACTGGAGGAAGATGGAACTCCTGCCTCTTAATGACCCTTATTGGGTGGTACCTCTGGGGAAGCTAAGGCTTCAATAGGCTCAGCAGCCTAAATGATATTTAGGTATTTTGATCTCCCCTAATTGGAGAGAAAGGGTTCAACTAAATTTTTTCCCACTTCTGAAATCCTTGCAGGAAGAAACTCATAGGTGGAAGCATCTCAGGTTAACCCTATGGGGGAAAACTCAGGCATAGCAGGTGATGGTTTTACCCCGCATTCTGTACTTTCTTAGGTACTTTGCATTGCCAGTCCCAGATTCGATCTGAAAAACACTGGATAAATTGATTCAGTCTTTTTATGGGAGGTTGGGAAGCCCATGTTTCCTTGTTTTGTCTGATGGCACTTTTCTGGCATGGAGGCCTTTGGGTCCCTTGGTTTAAAGGTTACATTTTGACCTTTGGCTTGTGACAGATTTGGCCATGGTTATACATGGACAAATGCAGGGGGGTATCTAGGTGGATTAGTTTAGAGGAGAAGCTGTCCCCCAGGATGGTGCTGGACCTGATTCTTTTGCATCCTAAGCTGATTACATAGAACTACCCGCTGCAGGCTCTATGATGCCAGTTCAGTAACTAATTCATTGACAAGCATCACAGTGCCAGGCTCCATGTCAACTGTGATTTGCAGTCCGCAGGGAGCCGCACACATAGGACTGTGTTTTTTCTTCCAGGGGCTTCACCCACAGCTCTGCACTCCGCACCCCTCCCAAAATTTTACATTCCAGCTCCGAGTTGGAGTTGGTTCAGGAAGGGGGTGTAGGATGGGGGAAAGTGTTGCTGGGTACTGGGCGGACTTCTACAGTGATATGTCACTGTTGTCAGTAGCAATGTATGTCACTGTAGAAGTGTCACTGAATGGAGGGGGCAACCCCCCGTGGCATGTATATATAATGGGGATATGGAGGGAGACCTTGTAACTGCTTCCATTGTGATGTCAAATCCCACTGTCTTATTGACCTTTGTGGAACAACCCCAAATTTCAAATTGGGGAAGATCCTGATTTTTGACCTGAATGGGCTGCTGGTGGTTTGCAAAGGGTTGCTGGCCTATTTCACCCCTAAACAGGCCACTTTAGGGATTTTGTGGATATCAGGGCTCAGGCCTCTCTGCTGCAGTCTCACATGTGGAAATATTTACAAATTTAGCATATGCCATCCTCATATACAGGACCCAGTCTCTGCCTCCCCCAGTCGGGTATCTGGGATGATATTCTGGGTTGAACTGGAAGGACAAATCCTCTAATCAGTTACCTAAGGTAGGCAGGATCTATAAGAGGTTGCTAAGTGTCTGTATGCCAACCACTTTAAATTTTAAGCTCCAATGGAAGAAACAGCTTGGCTTCCAGTTATTAGAGAAGGAGTGGGGGAGTTGTCGGGATAATGTTTCTGAAGCTTATCGAGATGTAAGGGGGCAATTAGTGCATTGTAAGATGCTGCTTTTATGGTATAGGAGTCCTGCATTATTGTATAGAATGTATCTCAGTCCTAGCTCGGACTCTTGGAGATGCCATCAGAGCAGTGGTGATTTATTGCATATACTATGGTCATTCCCCAAACTGTCTGCTTCGTGGGAGAAAGTATGCAGAAAGCTTTCTAGTGTCTTGTAGTGTCAAGTTCCCCATGGTGCCTCCCTACTGGTGTTGGGTAATACAAATAAACTCCCAGTTCAACATGAACCCCTAATTCAGTAGTATGTGGCAGCAGTTACAAAGGCCAAGCACCTTATACTTAGGAAATGCCATTCAGAATCAGTTCCCACTATGGTGGAATGGGACAACAGCTTGTATAAACTAGCTGGTTTGGAACACCTTTCTTATCAGGCCTTGGGAAAGGCCAAGTTGTTTGATCAAGTGTGGAAGCCTTATTGGAAGGTAAACCCAATTCATACAGCAGAGTTCTAGTAGTACTGCTCAGTCCCTCAGATAGTAGTGGAAACAGCATCTCCCCAGGAGATGGGTGGAGGAAGGAAATCCTTTTTCCTCAGTGGGGATCTTCCTTGTCTCATTCCCTGGTTTGCTTCATATCCCCCATGCAGGTCTGTAGTTGTCTGCCTTGCCATAGTATTTGTTCCTTGTTAGTTTTTTTGTAATTACTGTTTATAGAACAAGGTTGGCACTGGAGCTCTTCTTCCCCCCACTCCTCTTTTTTTCTCTAGCATTTTTTTCTCTTCTAGATGCAATGCACCGCAGTAACTGGATGGAAGAATTCTCAGGCTCTGGTGCAATGATTTCCTACAAGTATGGCTGCATTTAATTTGGAGACACTCTTCATCCTCTTGATTGGTCTTTTGGAAGCAGGTCTCTTTGAATTTCTCAAAGAAATAGAAGGACTTTGATTTGAGTTTTTGCTTACTGAATGTTTCAGTTTGGACTAGTGTGTAATTTCAGTTCTTTTATAAATTTCACCTTTGGCTGTCGACTATGCTGTGGAGGGTCCTAGAAAAGGGTTATGGGGTGGTGGTGGGGGAAGGGTTGGTTCTTGGATGCACTGTTGGCTCTTTTATATGCTTCATATAAAGCTCCAGTAAATTTGTAATTGAAAAAGATTATACCAATACTTGATTATGAGGATATCCTGTTTGCAAATGCAAAAAAGAAGGAGCTATTAAGACCGAATATCTGTTACAATAGAGTTGCTCGATACATAATGGGAGCACCTAGGTCAATGCAGAGTTGTCATATGTATGTGCCATTTGGGTAGCAAAGATTAGAGGAAAGGAGACATAGCCGTATTCTAGCATTAATGAATAAAGCTACAAGAGGACAGGCACCAAGCTACATACTGGATAATATTATAATCAGACAAAAGTGTGATTAATTAAGATCTGCTTTGAGAATAGATATGGTGGTACCAAAATGTAACCTGGAGACAGGAAGAGCTTCTGTTTTTCAAAATGGAACAATGGTGTGGAACAACTTACCTCCTAACATAAAAATAATAGGGGAGAAGAATGGGTAGAAAGAAAAAAAGGGATGGTGGGATAAAAAATGTAAACAGACATGTTTATGTTGTTAAGTGAATTAATCATTGCCGTTGGGTGGTGGGGTGCTCAGCCCTGCCTCAGCCCCTGACCCTTGCCCTTTATATTGTCCATGAATATGTTTATGTATAAGTATGATGTAGTTTTACACTTATGTATAGACTAAGCCTATTTTGTTATTTTAGCCTGTAGTGTTCTGTTATTGAAAATGTGCAATGGGACCTTGTAAATGAACCTTGGCTCAACTGAGCTTATCCTTGTTCATGAACTCATGAATAAAATATTTTAATACTTACTACTACTTACTGAACCCCTGCTGTAATGCTAGAGTAAATTGATAGCGTGTCCTGTACTCGCCAAAGTTGCTATAGAGTACCTATCCTGCCAGTAGTCAGTGTAAGCTCTGAAAGAGTGTTCAGTACTGCAGGTGCCATCATTACAGACAGGGGGACATCTCTTTCCAGTAAGAATGTCCAAATGCTGACATTTATTAAAATGGATCAAGAGCACACCCCACCTGGTTACAAAATCAGTGTCAGATTGAGGTACCATGAGGAGGGAGAGGGAGAATCAAGCCAGCCATCGAGTTGAGGATGGAGGATTATGATATCAGTGTCGTGGTGGATAACCCCTCAGATGAGGATAATGCTGAGCATCATTGTGAACACTGTTAGTAAAAGGAAGCCCTAAAAACCTCCACTTACATACATACACATACTTTGCTGACCAATGGTATCATAATATACCACCTTAAGGTGGAGTTCTACCCTAAAAATAATAAGTGCTTCTTGGCCCTTCACCATAATATTTTATTTATTGCATTATGTGCTTTTAAAACATTCCATGAAACATTATATATAAACACTTATAAAATGGGAAAAAGAAATCTCGAGTAATGATTGGCTGGATGCCCTTTCCAGCTGTCTCCTTATCAAGACATATTCATTCAATGGCACTACTTGTGCCAACCAAACTGCAGCACAACATGAAATCAGTCCATTCCATTCCACTCTCCCGCTGCCCTCAAGCTCTGATGTGACTGAAGCAGCTTAATAACAGCACTACTGGGACAACATTCACACAAAATACCATCATTTTACTGCCCCCCCCCAAAACAAATGTACACACACAAAAAATCTGACTGCAAAAACAGAAGTCACTGACAAACAGTATATTAAAATGTGACAAATTACTGACTTGTTCCACATACTTTTTATCAGAACTTTCTCACAGGCCCCCGATCGCAGCTTTTGACTTTCATTTATTTCTACCAGTACCTGTTCTTTCACCCATTTCTTCAGCTTCTTCAATTAACATTACATTCAGTGATACGGCATGCTACCCCCCGTATCTTGTCTTGTGTACTCTAGTTAAACCCAACAGCACAGAAGTCAGTGAACCACATGCCACAGGTTTCAATTCCATCGAGTGCAGACCCAATCCTCTATTACAGAGAGCCGCCGCAGCTTTCAAATTAAAATGACACTCGCTCCTCTGCCGTAGCACAGCTAATGTTTTTCTGAAGTCCTGCCTTCCTCAAAACCAAATAAAAAAAACTTTCACTGAGCAGATGGTTTATAAAACGCAGCATAGAAAGTGGACCGCGAAGCAGGAAACTGCTGTTCATGGCAGCCGGTGTGGGACATACTCGCTCAGGGCAAACTAACAAATAGCTATAAAAGAAAGAAAAACATGCTTTTGAGTCTTGTCTGTGTGTGGATCACTGGGGACTGCACACAAAGACAAACACCAACCTCATTTACTGACTAAAGAGCTCCATTCCATCTCAATGACAAGAACTACTTTTCTTTTTTTCCACTTATCAAAATTATTCACAGTTTTTATGTACAGTTTCTATGCCAATATTTTTTTATCAACTTCTTTACTGCAGGCCCCATTTTATAAGCACAATAAGACACTCTGAGGTGTGGGTTATGATCTGATAGCTCTTCCCAGGTGCTAAAGGCACTCAGCGCAAGCTCCTCGCACCTCATAACGCACCTGGGGCATGCTCTTATCAGGCCATAACCCACACTTCATTATGCCTTATTGTTGGCATAACCATTAATACAGTCACTGATCAGTAGATTGGTTAATCTTACAGTTTCAGTTCAAACCCAGTGTATGGTTCTGAGGGGGTCACTCCCAAATCAGTGTGCTTTACTCTTGCTGCCATGCATAAACATTCATCAATGATGTTCCAGTCTTACATTTGTATTGTGGCCATTACTTAGGTGGTCTTGCTGGAACACTCTGGACACCTTCTGCCAAAAATATGTCATGTCATTAAAGTTGTCATGCTAAGCTTTCTTAATTACTTCCAAAGCTAGAAATATGCTGTGACTAGCAGTGTTGGAAAATTATCCACCATTACTTTACATGGTACACTAGCTCACTTGCCCACCCGCCTGGCCTACTTGTGTACATATTTGTCATGTACAGCAGTACTGAAAAACAAGTAATATGATGATACCCTCAGGTGTTTTAAACACCACAGTTTATAACTAGCTCTGCCATTTCCTTAACACAGTTCCTTGATAGTTAATACACTTTTTGGAACTAAATAGTTTTGAAATCTAAACAATACAAGGAATGAAAACAAGTAGCTGGTTCTGAGTTATAATTACAAACACTGTTAAGGTGAGGAATTGATAGAAAATGGCAGTGCTTGTTTTAAACAGTATACTAGCATTAAAAATACATACTTGGGGTACCATCCTACTTATTTTCAGCACTGCTGTGCAGGACAAAGAAATAGTAATACACAAGTTGCCACCCCTTCCCCAGTCTAAGAGATATGAGCTATTCCTAGTGCAACTGGTAGCCCCCTCCATTTGGCCACCAGCCTGTGTTTAATAAATCTCTTCCTTATGTTAGTGCTCCTCCCTGATTGCCAGAGCATAGTATAACTCCCCCCCAGCATCCAGAGATCCCCTGGCACAAATCTATGGTACCTCCGGTTGCATGTCCTTGGAATCTAGCGGCCCCCACCATGACAGTGAGCCCCCTGTCACCTTATCCATATCCTTGGTGCCATGGTTGTACATATGGTGATCCACACTGCCCTCCTCATACCCTCACAGCCTGCCATCATATGTCCAGGCAGTGAGTGTGCATCTTATTGATAAATCAGAGTGACATGGCCTGTCTATAAATGAGGTGTAGCCCCTGTCTGGGCATACAGCAGCTGGCTGAGGAGGTGTGAGGAAGGCAGCATCAGTTGCCAAATGAGAACCTGTGGCACCAAGGATATGGGTAAGATGACTTGTGGGGTGGGTGCTCAGTGCTGTGGTGAAGGCTGTTAGATGCCAGGGATGTGTGATGGTAGGTACTGCTGATCACTTTCGGGGGGAAGTGAATCACTGGAAGCTGAGATGGGAGTACCTATACTACGGGTTGGTGATCAGGGGTTGGGGGGGTGACCAGTAGCACCAGGGAGACTTTTATTTTTAAATACGGACTGGGTATCAAGGGGAGGGAGGACCACTAGCACCAGGAACAGTTTTATTAAATACTGTCTAGTTATCTGAGGGAATGAGGAGCATTACCACGTGAGAGATATTTTAAATACCTGCTGATGATTGAGGAGGGGTGTCATGGACCACAGGAGGGATAGGTGTGCTCCATCAGTGGCCAACTGCTAGTCATCTGCAGTACATCTGGCAGCTGCTAGTGTTCTGCAGAGTAAAAGAAGGTTTTGTTCAGTAGTATTTGTGCAGCGCAATAGGGCTGAGCTAAACCAGCCATGACCCCTTTCTTCTACGTACCTCTGTACCAGCTATCTCACTTCCTTTCACCCATCTCCTGAATCACTCTTTTAACCTCTGCTCAGTTCCTCAGGCCTAGAAGATTGCAAATGATATACTCCTCCACAAAGGTGGGAATTCCCATGCACCAGGTAACTATCATCCCATATATGTTCTCGCCTCTTTGGCCAGACTGCAGAAATCCCTTGTCTTCTTTCTCCTTACTGATTTTCTAAACTCCACTAATGTTCTTTCCCCTTTCCAATCTGTTTTTTCTCTCTCTCTCATCACTATCACTGTCCTTTCCAGCATAGACCATGGCCACATAACTGCGGCTATCTTCATAGATCTAACCAAGGCTTTTGATTCTGTCTCTTATCCCTTCTTGCTAAACAAGCTCAGTTCTGCTGGACTCTCTGCCTCATCTATAAACTGGTTTAAATCTTACATCTCCTGCCACTCTCAACAAGTCCTTGTAAGTGATGCCCTTCCCCTCATCCAAACTGGAGTCCCCCAAGGCTCTATACTGGGCCCGATACTCTTCTCTATTTTTCTAATTGGTCTCCCATCAGCCTAGCATACAGATGTATGGTGACAATACAGTTCCCTAGCCTTACCTACTGCTTTAGTGATCTGCTTGGATGATTTCAGGTCATCAGTGATGATGATGCCCAAGTCTCTTTATTCCCTTGTGACTGCCAGCAACTCCACTCCCAGCCTATAGGTGGCTTCAGGATTTCTCTTCCCTATGTGTATGATCTTGCACGTCTATGTATTAAACCCCAGCTGCCACTCTTCTGACCATTTTGCTAGTTTATCCAGATCTCTTCTCATTCTGCCCATGCCATCTGGATCATCTGCTCTGTTGCAGATATTGGTGTCATCTGCAAACAGACAAACCTTACCCTTCAGTCCATCTGCAATGTCACTGATGAAGATATTGAAGAGGACTGGCCCTAGGACTGATCCCTGAGGTACCCCACTTGTGACTTGCATCTCTTCTGACTGTACACTGTTTACCACCACTCTCTGTTTTCTGCCTGTCAACCGTTTGCCACCCAGTTGACAAACTTCTGACCCACCCGAGCCTACCCAGCTTATTAATCAATCTTCTATGTGGAACAGTATTGAAAGCTTTGCTGAAATCAAGGTAGATGACATTAACTGCTCCCCCTTGGTCCACCACTCTGGTTACCCAATCCAAGAAATCTATGAGATTAGCTTGACAGGACCTTCCTTTTGTAAACCCATGCTGTCATGGATCCTGTGCTCCTATGGATTCCAGGTGTTGCACTATCCTTTCATTAAGGAGTGCCTCCATAATCTTGTCCACTACTGAAGTAAGACTGACTGGTCTGTAGCTCCCTTCCTCCTCCCTGCTACCACTTTTGTGGAGTGGGATCACATGAGCCCTTCTCCAGTCTTCTGGGACCTCTCCTGTGCTCAGAGACTCACTAAACAGTTCTGTTAATGGCTCTGCTAGTTCCACCCTTAGCTCCTTTAGAACCCTGAGATGTATGCCATCAGGTCCCATTGCCTTGTCCACCCTGAGCTTATCAAGCTCTTGTAGGACCCTTTCTTTTGTAAAGGGACTAGTGCTCACCTCCCTGTCCCCTGTGTACATGGTGGTGAGCTGTGGGCCCTGCCCTACCTTCTATTCAGTAAATACTGAGCAGAAGTATCTATTTAGGATAGATGCTTTTACATGGTCCTCCTCACACACCCCTTATCTCCTTTGATCATAGCAATACCCCCTCTGGAATTTCTCCTTTCACTAATGTGTCTATAGAAAGTTGTGTCACTTCTTTTACTGTCTGTGCTAGTGTTTCCTCAGTTTGAGTCTTTGCCTGCCTTACTGCCTTCCCTGCTTCCCTTAGGGAAGTTTGGTATGCCTCCCTATCTTCATCCTGGTGCGTTCCGTTATATTTCCTGAAGGCCAGCCTTTTGGCTCTGACCTTTTCTGCTACTGATTTTGAGAACCAAAGTGGTTTCCTTCTTCTTTTGCACTTCCTTTTCTCTCTAATACAATGGGATGTTGCTTCAAGTATTGCATCCTTAATGCTTGCCCACTTTGCCTGTACCCCCTCACCAGTATTTCTTTTTGCCAGGGCTTGCTTAACTCTGTTGGCCATCTTATCAAAGCCAGCTCCTCTGAAGTCTCATATTTTTGCCTTGGAATGTGATGATTTAGTTGTAGTGGCCAAACTGAACCATACCATGTGATGGTCACTGGCCCCCAGGTGACCTTCTCCCTGGAGATCTGTGATCCTTTCCTTGTTAGTACTAGATCTAGGATAGCCCTGTCTCTTGTGGGTTGTTGTACCAGTTGTCTGAGGCCCTCCCCCTGCAGGGACTCCACCATGTGTCTAGTTCTGGCAGATGTTCCTGCTGGTATTGACCAATCTGTATCTGGCATGTTGAAGTCTCCCATTATCAGAACCTCCCCTTTAGCTGTCATGTTTTGTCTATCTTCTAACAATAATGTGTCTATGTTCTCCCCGGGGTCTGGGGGTCTGTAGACAACCCCAGTTCTTATGGCTGTCCCATTTCCTGTTTCCAGGGTGACCCACAGTTCTTCTGGCTCCTTATGTATATTCTGAATTTCTGTAGCTTTGATATTTTCATTGACATACAGGGCCAATCCCCCCCCCCTTTTTGTACCTCAGTCTCTTCTGAACAGTACATAGCCAGGTACTGAAGTCTCCCAAGTGTGGTTACTGGTAAACCATGTCTCGCTAATTGCTACTATGTCCAGTTTAGCCTCTTTCATTATTGCCTGCAGGTCTGGGATCTTGTTTCTCAGACTGCGAGCATTCATGTGCATGATTTTCCATTAGCCAAATTTAGGTGTGTTAGTTGTTGGGTGAGGTCTGGCGTTTCCCCTGTGCGTCTTATGGGGAGATGGATCTTTTTCCTTACCTGGTGATGCAAATGAACTGCAAACATGCTGAGCTCCTGTTTGACCACTAGCTGAGGGGGGTGGGCTGTTCTTCCTGTTCGACGTATGGGGTGCTGCACCCCTCTCCCCATTTGCTAGTTTAAATATTCTGTGAAGACATCAAACTTCTGCCCCAATGCACTGACTCCCTCCTTAGTTAGATGCACTCCATCAAATTTAAAGAGCTTTCGCTCCCAAAACTGTTGCCATTAAAGTAACCCCTGTCGATCATTATTATGTTTGCTTGCATGAATGTGCAAAGCTAAGATATAGTTACTGTAGTGTATTGGCTGTCTACGTGTGTACTGTACAAGTCAATGGATGTAGAAATACAGGAGGCTTGCTTCTCAAAGCCAATGCTGAGAATGCTGACAATAAGAGTGTTTATCTGGCCGATGGGTGTAAAGTTCTTGTAGCTCAAAGGATCAAAGCTCCACCAAAAACATAAGTTTTCTGCCCATTATCCAGCTAGCAGACATCATCAGCCTTTGAAGATAAGCATTAAGTCTCACAGTGAGTGAATGAGTGAGTGTGTGTGTGTGTGTGTGTGTGTGTGTGTGTGTTTTCCCCTTAGTTTCAGGCAGACAGCGCCTATTTGAAAGCACTAAGGAAAAGCATGCAGAATGCAAACATAGTAGCTTCAAATATGTTAACAGCGTGTCAATAATGAACAGAAAATACCAACAATAGTTGATTTAAATTCTTTTTAATGTTCCTTTTAATGAGCCCCTGATACCAGTTGGATAACTTTGAAAACTGTGAGAGTTAGAAGACACAATTCAGTATACAGTTCTTATATTTTTGCAATCCTTTTCTATCCATATAGACTTTAACCTTCTGTTCCTCCCCATCAGCCCCCTTCTGCTGTCAAACCCCAGCCCCTTCATACCACCTCTGAGACTTACTCCATCTATTTCTTACCTCATTGTGTGAGTGTGTGGCATGGATGATGGTGATGCAGTTTTGCCAGTGTCACAGCATCATCCTGCAGACAGAAGTGCTTTTCTGCCGATTACTTCCCTTGAGTCAGAGCCAGCAGTATGCAATGGTACACTTCTAGATCATGAAGATGGTGTATGCTTTCAACGCTCACTTCTGACTTTCAGTTATGGTGACTGCAACATCTACCCTCCACGAATTGGTAGCTAAGTGGCAGTACACCCTCTCCTGCCGCCCCGAAGGAGGAGGAGATCCTTGGTCGCTAAATCCTCCTTTTCCTCACAAGTCCACGAGTGAACTTGGTCCATTCTCGAACCCAAATCACCAGTGTGGCAGGAGGTGAGACATCCAACACCTCAGCCCTGCATGCCACTGACCCTGCTAGAGGTTTATTGTAGTTCAGATTTTCTCAGCTAATATCATCTGTAGCCGGGGGGGGGGGGCTGCAACCCACTATTTTACAGTTTTGTGCTTTTACCTTCTGTATCACTCAGCTAAAAGTACATTTTTGCAATTCTTTCTCCTTTTTCTTAATTACTGATTGAAGTGACATAAAAAAAAAGATTACTGTCCCTTGGACTTCATTAGCTTTGGCTGCTTGTCTACATGTGGCATCATAATGACCTGTTCATGATGTTATAATTTTCTCCAGAGCAGCAGATTGGGATATCATAGGCATAAGAAAGTGAACATGTAGACAAAGAAAATAGGGCAGAGATCATGTTTCCACATAAATGTCCTTATTAATAAACAAATAAGGGCAACAATTACAAAAAATGGTGAAATAAAAGCTAAATTTTGTGTAGACATTATTTTCCAGAGTTCTGACACTACAAGGAAACATTCATCATTGACAAATGCTTTTTTCTTAACATAACACACCCCGACTATACTCTACAAAACATTATTTTTTTTTAAACTTTATTTAAAGGTTCTCAGCAGGCACACACAGAGGTTCAATGTACATTCCACAGGTAATTTGTACACAAGAAACTGCAAAATTACTTCTTCAAGCAAAAATGACACGATACTGTGACAGACAAAACTTGATAAACAAAACTTGATAGGGTGTCCTAGTGATATGCGGGTTGCTTATCCCAGTGACCAGGTACTCCAGATGCCATTGGGATCATTGCTGATTGCCTATTTTTAGAATTCCCCAGGTTAGCCTCAGCTTAGTGCAGGACTTTAGTTGACCATAAGGTTTGTAGCACCCTCTGGAGGAAAAAATAGAAGCCAGGTGTAGCTGTTAGCTCGTATCTTTTCAGGGCTGATTCACAGGAGCGGGAAACAGGGTTCTTATATTGTCTTCTCCAGGGAGCCCCAGAGTTTTTGGTTGACATCCTCTCTGTTACTTGCTAGATATTGAGTATGCTCAATGTTCATGCAATGTAGCAGCCTACTTGCCCATTCCCCTACTGAGGGAGATATCTTGGCCCCTCCAATGACTAGCCAAAGTCTGTTTCCCCAAAGCCATGGCCAGGTGCCACAGAGGGTGGTCTGTACTCTTTCCTTTCTTAGCGAGGTCCAGAAAACCCAGCAGCACTTTCCCCACACCCACGTCCCAGGTCAATCCAAAGGACCTACCTATGATGTTCGTAATCCCCTTCCAGAATGCTTGAATTTTAGGGCAAAACCATAGCATATGTATGAAAGAGCCGGGGAGGGACTTACATGTAGGGCACGTGTCAGGCCTAGATGGGTCAATTTTATGGGCACGTATTGGAGTAATATATGATCTGTGTAGGATAAAAAATGAATGGCCCGTATGTGGTTGTTTACTGAGCATGACATCCGATTTTGCAGAATTTGCCTCCAGTCACCTGTGAGGGTATCCCTCAAGGTCAGCTTCCCACTGGGCCCTCAAAGAATCCAGGCTCAAGGCAAGGGTCCCCAATAAGACCTTGTAACAACCCATCCGTGGTCTCGCATTACCCACCCTCAGAGAGGCTCAAAGTGCCTCCTCTAGTGGAGACCTGCAGGAGTTACAAATCTTGGTAAACAGGTTCTGGTTACTAGTATTTTGTTTCTTATTTGTACATAAACAAAGAAGTGGGATGGGTTAAGGTTTTATCTCCTGGATAGAGTCTGAAAAGGGATGAACTCTCCCCTTTTGAATAACTGGGCGATGCACTTGAAACCTGTCTTGCACCAATCTCTTAGGACTTGTGCTGCCCCATGCGGCTGTCTACCTTCCTCCCAGGTCACATGCAGAATGGATGCATCTGGAGATATTTTGTCTCCCATGCCTACAAGGGCATGGGCTGTTAACCAGGCTCTCATGGTTGCCCTAGTAAATGGGTTATTAAGAAATATGATACACTTCTTACTAGGAGTCACCACAGAAAAAGGGTATGATCTATTGTAGGAATCATTGTAAAGCTCCAAGTCCACCCAGGTTTTCCCACCTCAGTCTGCAGGGGAGAAGGTCATCCAAGTGAAAACTTTGGGATGCTAAATAAAAAAAGTATAGGCTAGGTAAACCCAGGCCCCCCTCTCTCACCGGTGGCCAGAGAGTCCCCTGCTTAATTTTTGATCTCCCTCCTTTCCAAAACAGTGTCAGAATGGCCCCTCTAAACATCCTGAAATAGCCCTTGGGGATCCAGATTTGAAGGGTTTGGAACAAGTAAAGGCACTGAGGGAGTAAACATTTTAACTAGATGTACACAGCCAATCAGGGAGAGGGGAAGGTTCTTCCACCTTTGGCAGCACTCCTGAATTTTTCTGATTAAGGGCATATAATTAAGTTTGTGTAAATGTGATAGTTTCCTAGGCAAATAGACACCTAGATACTTCAAAGACGTCATGGGATGAATCAGGGAGTCCTGAATTTCAAGAGGGGCCGCCTTACCCAGAGGAGCCACTCGCATTTAGACCAGTTTATTTTGTGGCCTGATAATGTCCCATAAATATTGAAAAGAGATGTCAAAGCTGGAATTGAGGTCTTAGGGTTTTTCAGGAGCAACAAAATATCATCAGCAAAAAGAAAGATCACTTGACCCCTGCTGCCCCCCTCATATCCCTCTATCGAAGGATGAATACGATGACAGTGGCCAGCACCTCTATCATCAGGACAAACAGTAGTAGGGACAGAGGGCATCCTTGTCTGGTACCTCTGGTGAGCATAAATGGGGCAGAGAGGTTGTTGTTAGTAAGAACCTGTGCCATAGGGGAGGAGTACAGGGTTCTTATCCATGAACATATCCCCAGGCCAAACCCAAAGTGCTCCAGGGTGGAGAACATAATTGCCCATTCCACCCTGTCAAATATCTTCTCGATATCGAGTGCCAGGATGCCGCAGTCCCCCTGAGCTCCTTTCCCAACCATTCGTGCATGATGTTCGGAGTTCTACGGATGTTATGTTTCGGTTCTCTCCCCCCCTGAAGAAACCGCATTGGTCTTGGTGGATTAGATTGGGGATTATACCTTCCAACCTGGATGCAATTATTTTGGCTAATATTTTATAGTCTGCACTGAGGAGGGAGATTGGTCTGTAGGAGCTACACTTAGTGGGATCTTTGTTAGGGTTGGGGAGAACCGTGATATTTTCCATTTGCAGGGAGAGACAAAGGGACCCCGTGTCGAGGGACTCTTGTATCATAAGCAAAAGTAATTGGCTGATCTCCTCCCAGAAAACTCTGTAGAATTCTACAGAAATCCCATCAGGGCCAGGAGAGTGCCCCCGAACAAGAGGCCCAAACAGTCTGCTTTAGTTCTGCCATAGTTATCTGGTCATCCAATCACTGGCGCCCATCTGGACCCAGACAGGGAAGCTGTATATGGCCCAAAAAGTCATCTGGATCAGCGTTTGCTGGGGATTCTGAAGTATAAAGTTGCTCATAAAAGGTTCTAAATGCTCTGTTTATTGCAATGGGGTCCCCAGTTGCCCCCCCCCCCACTTTCCTCTATTTCTAAGATGCCTCTCTCTGACAGTTTTTGTTCGATTTTTGATGCCAGCCATTTCCCGGCCCTATCCCTCTCAAAGTAGTTTACCACCCCAATTTTCAGTAAGTCTCTGGCTATTTATCTATTGGCCAGCTGGTTAAATCTCCATTTTTTACAATTTAATTATTTTTCTTTGCTGATTGCCGTGCCTTCCATTATTTGTTTTTCTAAGGAGTTTATTTCTTTTTGCAACATAGATTCCTCTTGTCCCTCTATGGGGGACAAATGGAAGGCATATGCTATGATGATTAGCCCTTGAATAAAGGTTTCAGTCACCTTATTATTTGATAGAAATTCTTGAATATTTTCAGATATGTAAGCCTTAAATTCTGAGGAAGATAACAATGAGGGGATCAGGTCTCCATTGTTTTAGAGGAGGTTCCATACCAGTCACCCTAATAGCCATTTCTAGTGGGGCATGGTCTGAAATGTGAATAGGGCCATATTCCACCGACTCTATTTGTCTTAGGATGTCTGGGGAAGCCAAGAAAAGTTCAGTTCTTGTGTATATCTTATGGGCTAGAATCATACATAAAAATTCAAGATGGGAAACCAGTTAATAGAGGTATAAGGGCTAATCAGTTGTGGTAGTTTGAGAGTAGGAAAGAAGTTTTATACCACATGAGGCCCAACCCCTGGACAAAACAGGTAGATGCTAGAGTGGTAGTACCCGTGGGCTTGAGGTGTAAGATACTGGAGACTGCAAGAGGCAGCCAGTGGAGGTCTGTAAGTCATGGGGAGGTACTGTCCCACATTACCCCTTTCTATTTTTGGCCTGGGTTATGCAGACAGGTGGCAGACTACCTTAAGGATGGTATGGGGTACAACCACCGGGAAGTTGTTTCAGTAAGGTATAGGGGAGGAAGCACTCAAAGAGTTGGAGGTCAATGCAAGTGGCACCCAGGGAAGTGTGGGAGACCCCCCTATTGGGCAGCAGGTACAAGATGGTAGCTCTTGAGATACTATAGGTGCAAAACTGTGTTTCTAGAAAATGTTTAGAATACATGTCTGCTAAATGTATTGGGTGACAAGATGAGCCTTGGATGTGGAGTGAGAAGGTTTACAGTGCAGGTAGACGAGAGTGATACAGAAGGTAAAAGATCAGAGTTGTTATTGATCTGAGACTGTATTCCAAGAAACCAATGATGTCAAGTGGTCATTCTGACTGCAATTTCTTTTGTTGTTCAATTATTTATTTTCCTATTTATAAATAAATGTCAAATATCTGTGTGTTTTAAATCCTGACACATTGCCTTGTCTGATTATTTCCCACACCCTGTGACATTTGGATCCAGAGAGAGAAGCTGTATATGGACGTGGGAATAGTATGAGTACTCCCTTTTAGTGGGGTTGCAGTATCTCCAAACCTCCTCTAGGGCCCTGTCCCCAGCTAGCGATTTTAAAGCTAGAGCACTTCTAGGAGCTTTTTGTTCCAATAGGTATTGTAATCTCCTCCAATCACTAGATTATCTGGGAAAAAGGCCAACATTAAGGCCAGCCAGTGGAAAAAAACCCAGGTCATCTGTATTAGGGCCATAAAAGGAAAGCAGGGTGAACCTCTGCTCCTCTATGGTTACGTTGCAGATAACATATCTCCTCATAGGGTTTGTGATAAACTGATGAACCTTAGTTCAAAGCCTAGATCTGAACAAGATCACCACCCCATGGGAACTTGATGTAAAAGGGGCTGCCAAGAACTGCCCCTCCCAAGGGGCCGCGATCTGCCCAATTTCGACTGGTGCGAGGTGTATCTCCTGTAAAAAGCATACATCCCCCATGCCTGGTCAAGTATGCCCACACTTTTTTTTCCTTTTAAGGGCTGTCCTGAGACCCCTCACATTCCAAATTATGAAACGTAATGCACACATCCCAATCCAAAAGCTCTAATGACTCTGCCCTGCACACGTTTCACATGAACACTTATAGATTGCTTCACTGTGTGTCACCCGCTGAGGTATTTGTTCTTTTAACCTAAAAAACATACAGAACTTCAAAAACCTTCTAACAGTACCCCCCAACAGTCAAACAGTTGAAAACTTTACCCCTTGTAGAATTCTCCTCGTTTACCCCCAGAAACTAAACAGATCTTTTAACACCAAAACAACAAACTACATTAACTTTGAAAATGTCCCCATCCTCCCCTCTAGTTCTTTCCCCGGTCACTTCTAGTACACCCACTTCTCCCAGTACCCACTAACTCTCATGGCTGAGTTCCCAGTCCCATCTTGCTGTCCCTCATAAAATAGGGGGTCTAGGGTTCTACCAGAGGAGGGCTATATTAACAAACCCCAGCAGACAGAGCATAAGAAGGAGGGGGAAGCCAGCCACAGTGTGTTAACAGTGGTATTTGAGGAGAAACATGCTCCACAAGAAAATGTAGCTGTGCTCCCATCAGTTAGAAACCCAAGAAGCCACCACATTTGTGGAAGGAGAAAGAGCCACCCCAAGCCTCCTGTATGGGACTCCCAGCCGGCTGCCCCCCCCACCATACATGCTTGAGCAGGTTAACATAATAATTGCTCAAACAACAAAAATAGTGATAAAACACCACAAGCTCCCCCTCCTAGGAGCACCCATCGCCACATCCTCCCCCCCACACGCAACTACAGAGATGAGAGGTGTACACATGTAAGAATAAACTGAAAAAATGTCCCTTCCCCAGTTTCCTGATTACCCCAGTACATGTAATAAAGTTACACTATCCTCAGTTAAGACAGAGTATATTCTGCCTGTTTGCACCCCGCTTCTAAACTTAAGCAGGAAGAATGATCTGAAATGAGCTGCAGACCGCTGGTCTCCAAAAAAAGACAGACTCCAGAGCCCCCAGTGTTTCAATGTCCTTTGACTAGTATAAGATTAATGTTTAATACTGGCAGTCTCTGACTCAGGAAAGACCACTGAAATGTCTAAGCTTGTTTAAGCTTGTTCTCTTTGATCAATGGCAGGAAGATATGAGTGGAAGTAAGGCAGGAAAAATAACATTTTAGCCCCCATCGATCTGGTAAGTTACTGGGCAAAAGAATCACCAACTTTCTTTTCCCCAGAGGGTGGATGAAAGGTGGAGGCCCACCAGGTCCTGCCACTATGGGCTGGTAGAGACACCATTACAGACCCAGCAGCCTAGAGCCCCCTCAACCGCTGTCTTCCTTGCAGATTGAAAAATAATTATGGTACCTTAGGCCTAATGTTCAGGGGATCTCCTGTTGTTCTCCATGCCTGCAAGAACCCCTTTTCTGAAGCTGCTACACAAAAGCTTTGGCCACCGCTGGGTCAGTGAAAGATTTTGCCTCTTGGTTCTTTGGGTGGATCACAAGGTGGGCCAGATTGACCATCGCAAAGGGACAGTCAATGTCGTGTGATGCGCGCTTTACCTCATTGAAGGCCTGTCTCTCAATTTGGAGTTTTCATGAGAAGTCAGGGAAAATACTCACTCTCTTTCCACCAGCCAGAATGGTACCCTTCTTCCTTGTAACTTCCAGCATGAGCTGATAGTCCTGGTATCGGAGGAACTTAACGATTAGATGTTTTGGATGTTCATCTGGACCAGGATGTTTACCGGGGGACCTGTGAGCCCATTGTATTTCCAGGTTAGTTGCTTCTGCCAGATCTAGCATAGTGCCCAGCCATTTAGTTATATAGGCCACACAGTTGGACCCCTCTGATCCCTCTGGGTGGCCGACCACGCGGATGATGCATCTGCGCTCCCAGTTCTCATGATCTTTCAAAGTATTTTTAAGTTCTTCTATTTCCCTTAGTGCTCTTTGGAGAGAGGAATCTAATCAAGCAGACTTATCCTCTTGGGCACTTATCCTAGTCTCTGCCTCATCCAACCTACCAGCATGAGACTCCACCGTATCACTAAGGGAGCTGACCGTTTGCTGCAAGTGGGTATCAGGAGGTCTGGTTCTTGGCAATAATGGGCATGCAAGGAATCACAGACATGTTGCATAAGAGTAATAAAACTTGTTTATTACTACCAAAAGGAAAATTACAGTTGCCCTAAGCAGTTCTTACCAATAGGAACTGGGAGCCAATGCTAAGCGTTCCCTATACCTCGAGGAATCTCCATGTCTCCTGGGGTCTCCGAGGTAGAAGACGTAATGTCTTACATTATATACCTATGATAATTACCATGGTTACTGTAAGATAGAAACATTTCTAGTTACAGAGATGAGCCCTATTAGCTAAATTAGAGGTGGCTTCTCAGTCCAAGATAACATTATACAATTTTTCTATAGTCATCACTTTGTAGAAACAAAGAGGTACAGTTTGTGCATAGCTGTGTAGTAATACAAATCATCAGAAGATGGCAATGCTGACTCATATATCATAATCATTACAAGGACACAGATGTTCTAATATCTTATAAGCAAGAAAACATGTGTATATTGGAAAGTAGCGTGTACAGCAACAATGTGCACACATATCCTGACATCTACTCTTATACGGTAGATGCCTGTAGCCCTATATGTTAGTATAACATATACCTAAATGCTAGCTGTCTGCGGTGTACCTGTGGGGGTAACAATTAGGTGCCGGGACCTCATGTAACTTTCCCCCCTTGTTGCCTCAAAAGGGGCAACACAAGTAAGAGTAAGGAAATGGATAGGGAGCAGGGGTCATTTACAGACCCAATGCGTGAGCCTTGTAAAGGAACTTCAACTGCTCACAGTGTTGGCGTAATGTGTGCTGTAGGCAGCAAAGCATAATAATAAGAAAAAATATCAAAAATGCTTGTATAATAACAAACCCTTTAAAGGTAATCTCTAACCAAGTGTTAGTGAGTGCACTGTTCATGTCACCATCATTAATAAGTGCAAGGACAGCTTCATTAGTTTGGAGATACTATTGCTGATATGGATGAGATGGGTGTCTTTTCTGTCTAAAAGCAATTTTAATGTCAAAGTTAAAGGATTAATGTGTACATTAATGTAAGATAAATACTCTGAAAGAGTAAGAAGATAATCAGGATTACAATCAATGATATCAGGAGCCATAAGTTGTACAGGGGTGATAACTGTGTGCCCAATAACAGTTGTTTGATGCGGGATGAAACAAAGATTTGGAGCATCAATAGAACATGTTTGTGAACCATATGTGAAAGTCTTATAATTGGTTACCACACAATATTCACCATCTAAATTATATTGCATTTTCACAGTAGGCAGTCTCCACTTTTTGCAGCTATACTGGGCAAGTATAAGTCTGTTTGGAAATCCATTTTGACAGGCGGTGAATCTCCTCCTGATAAGACTGGTACAACTTGGAAGCATCTGGAGCAGATGTTGAGTCCTGGTATTCTGTGCCATTAGTGGTGATGTCATTGTCCATGGAAAGGACCAATCGATACTGTCTGGGGAATAGCCACATACAGGTTTAATAACATCAAATACATCACATTGACACAAATAAATATACCCTTTCTTCACACAACAGTCCATGTGCAGTGAGTCCCATGCATCCAGAAGAGGTTGGAGAACCAATAGAGGAGGCAAATCGAGGCGTTCTCTGTAGATGTCTTCATCAAGGTGCCCAATGGAGTGCACAAATGCTAATTTATCAAATATAGCTGTAGTGGGATCAAAACATGGTAAAGAAACAGTGAAAGACACAAACATAGTATCCTTAATGGAACATTTCTTGGAAGTAAATCAAGAACCAGTATTAGGGTGCCTGGTCACAAAACCCAATTTCCTCGTAGTAGAAATTGGAATAGCTAAAGACTGGAGCATACACATGGCAACACAGTTAGGGGATTTACAATGAGGACAATACCATTTACAGATATATCTATCATGTATGATATCAGGGATTCTTCCAGATTCTGGATCACAGAAGAGATTGTTGATGGTAATAATAATGTAAGAGCCATAGGCTGAGCATAAAATCTCACTGGCAATGTACTGCTTATTGTTTTGTGCAACTAGTGCATTAATCATATCTTTTCAATCTGACAATGCCTTAGCAACGTTGTGCATATTGTATACAGTGTATCTTTCTTCCTGACTAAGGCCATCCACACCATGCAATAATACTAAGGTAAAAAAAAGAGCTAGTAGGCCAGGGCCCATAATGCTCTTATACTAGGCCAAAGAATAATGTGACAATTTATACCCAGAAATTATTAACTTATCAATATAGTTTTTAAAACTATACTTAGTATCACGCATAACCACATGAACTGGAAGTTTATTCCATGGTCCAATAGTGCGGAGAGTAAAGAAATATGTTTGGTTACTGTGCTTAAATGATTTGCAAACCAGCTGAAGTGGATGACCTCTAGTATTATGCATAGGGGACCTAAATTCAAGACCTAACTCTGTCATTACATAGGGATCCTGAACAACATCATATAGGAATAAGAGTTTGCCACACAGGCATCTGGTAGTAAGTGACATTAGCCTTAAAGTCTCTAACTTATGTTCATAGGATACAGATTCAAGACCAGATTTTTTTGGTAAACTTTCTTTGAACTTTTTCAAGGGAACTTCCATCAGATTTTTTAAAAGGGCACCATAACTGCGAGGCATACTTGAGATGTGGTCTAACATATGACCTAAACAGAGGCATGAGCACCTCACAATCTCTGGATCTGATGTTATGAAGGATCAACTAGACAACCCTATTAGAGGTACTGATAACAGACTGCAAATGTTTGGAATAGGTGAGGTCATTGGAGATGGTGATTCCCAGGTCCCTCTCATCAGTAGTGGTACTAAGAATGGTGCCATTAGTGAGTATGAAAAATTTAGGTTGTTGGGTCCCAAGTGCATCACCTTGCACTTAGTAGGGTTCAGTCTCATACCCCATATTTTAATCCAATTGGAAATGATATCTAGGTTTTGCTGAATAGTAGCTATCTGATCAGAACTGGAACATGGTCCCCCAATTTTCACATCATCTGCATATTTCGTTGTAATAGAAAAACAGTTATGGGTTAGGTTGGAAAAATAAGCTTGGAAAAGACAGGGGCCAAGAACAGAGCCCTGCGGGACTCCACTCAGGACTGTACCAGTATTAGAGAGATTACCATTGATAACCACCCTTTGTGTTCTGTCACAGAGCCAGTTAATAATCCAATCAATGATATAATTATTGATATTAAGACTCCAAAATGTGTGAATAAGGGCCCTGTTTAGTGTCAGGAGGTCTAAACCTCACTCTCAGGTTCTTGGCAATATTGGGAATGCAAGGGATCACAAACACATTGCATATGAGTAATAAACTTGTTTATTACTACCAAAGGAAAAATCACAGTTGCCCGAAGCAGTTCTTACCAATACAAACTGGGAACCAATGCTAAGCATTCTCTAAACCTTGAGGTTTCTCCGTGTCTCTTGGGGTCTCCGAGGTATAAGACTCAGTGTCTCACATTATATACCTATGATAATTACTATGACTACTGTAAGATAGAAACATTTCTAGTTACAGAGATGAGTCCTATTGGCTAAATTAGAGGTGGCTCCATGGTCCAAGATAACATCATACAATTTTGTAGTAGTCATCACTTGTGAAACAAAAGAGTACAGTATACAGAGTCTTACATAACTCAGTGTAGTAGTACAAATCACCAAAAGGAGGTAATGTTGACTTGTATATATAATCATTACAAGGACACAGATGTCCTGATCATCTTGTAAGCAAGAAATATGCAGAAATGCATAGAAAATATGTATGTATTAGCAATCAAAGTGTATAACAATAATATGCATGTATATCCTGACATCTACTCTTGTACGATAAATGCCCTTAGCCCTATATGTTAGTATAACATATGCCTAAGCACTAGCTGTCTATGGTGTACCTCTGGGGGTACCAATCAGGGTGCAGGGACCTTGTGTAACATTCCCCCTTGTTGCCTCCAAGGGCAACACAGGCAAATCTAGGGATAGGTCAGAGAGCAGTGGTCATTTACAAACCTGACGCGCAAGCTTTGTAAAGGAACTCCAGCTGCTCATGGTGTTGGTGCAGTGTGCGCTATTGGAAGCATAGCATAAAAACCATGAAAAGTATCAAAAAAGTTTGAATAATAACAAAACCTTTAAAAATAATTTCTAACCATGTGTTAGTCAATGCATCATTTACATCACCATCATTAATCAATGAAAGTATAGCCTCATTGGCCTTAGTAATATTATTGCTGATGTGGATGAGATGTGTGTCCTTCCTTTATAAAAGTGATTTTAATGTAAGTGACAGTGGATCTATGTGTACATTAAAATATGGTAAATATTCAGAAAGGGTGAGCAGATAATCGGGTTTACCATCAATGATGTCCGCATCCATAAGGGGGACGTAGGTAATAATAGTATGTCCAATGACAGATTTCTGGTGGGGAACAAAACAAAAATTTGGATTATGAATAACACATGTTTCAGTTCCGTAAGTCTAGCTCTTGTAATTTGTAACTACACGGTACTCCCAGTCAGAATTATACTGCATTTTAACAGTGGGGAGGCGCCAATTTTGCAACTGTACCGGGCAGGTGTAGGTTGTCTTGGAAATTTGTGTTGATAGGCGATGAACCTCCTCGCGATAAGACTGGAAAAGTTTATCTGGAGCCAATGTTGAGTCCGGGAAGGTGGTGTCGTTTGTACTGATGTCATCATCCATGGAAAAGGACCAATCTATGCTGTAGGGAGAATAACCACATACAGGTTTAATAACATCAAATACATCACAGCGACACAAGTAGACATACTGTTTCTTCACACAGCAGTCAGTGTGTGGAGAGACCCAGGCATTCAGGAAAGGATGGAAGACCAGTAGAGGAGGTAAGTCTAGGCATTCTCTGTAGATGTTGTCATCAAGGTGCCCGACGGAATGTACAGCAGCGAGCTTGTCGAACAAAGCTGTAGTGGGATTAAAGCATGGTAAAGAGACAGTAAAAGAAACAAACATAGTATCTTTGATAGAACATTTCATAGAAGTAAAACAGGGACCAGTATTAGGGTACCTGGTCACAAAACCTAAATTTCTAGCTGTGGAAAGAGGAATAGTTAGAGATTGTTGCATACACATAGCAATACAGCCAGGGGTTTTACATCGTGGACAATACCATTTGGAAATACGTCTGTCATGTATGTTATCTGGGATTCTTCCAAATTCTAGATCACAGAAGAGGTTGTTGATGGTAGTGATAATGTAGGAGCCACAGGCTGAGCATAAAATCTCACATGCAACATATTGCTTATCTGCTTCTTTGTTGTTTTGGCAATGAGGACGTTAATCTTTTATTTAGAATCTGTAAATGCCTTAGCAATGTCATGCATATTGTAAACAGTGTATCTTTCTTCCTGACTAAGGCCATCCACACCATGCAATAATGGGGGAAGTATATTATTCACCAAACCAGTTTGAAATTTGGCAGAATGAGATTTGATAGCAGCAATGTCTGCTTTATTCCAGATAGACATAGCTGTACCAAAGAGACCTGTGACAGTGCCTGTTGCACCAGTGACATCAGAACTGTCAACTTCACATGTATTACGTTTATGAGTCTGATCATCAGGATTGGGTTTTCTCCTGAAGTTGCCTCTATGCTCGGTGGTATGTACCCCAGCAATAGGATCCTGAGTGCGAATTTGAAATGCTACAAAACTATCAAACAGTAACATACTATAAAATACTGACGTGTTAGAATTGCGACATATCAAATTCTTTCATATTCCAGTAAGTTAAATTAAACAAGACAGGTATATGCATAAATTGCAAATTATTAATCAGTGTACCAGGTAGGGCAGTAGCTGCTAGACCACTGCGGGTGTTTTGGACACTCCAAAAGCTGTTTATCATGGGTGGTAACACAGATAGATACATGGCAGCAGAGGCCATGTTGTGTACTGCACAAAATTTTCGAGCTGATTCCTTAGACAAAGAATTACAGTATGAGGGTTCAATTAAAGCAGTAATATTGTATAAACCAGAATGTCTAAGAGCAGTTTGTAGCAAGGACAGAGAACCATTTGGGGATAATTTAGCATTAGGCCAACCCTGGAAAGTTCCCTTGGAGAGTTTGGCTACAGGGAGAATTTGCCCTTGCGATGAGGTTTGGCACTCAATTTGTAGGGTAGATTTATCAGGAGCAACAACTGAGACAGTGAGGTAAGCATCAGAACCTTCCTGGATAGTAATCAAACTATCAGATATTTTGATGGATACTCCCTCTGGAGCTGATGCTGGATGATCAAGGTGAGGTAGGAGGTTCGGTGCTGTGCCTTGGATGCAGGGGATAACTCCTGAGGTCAGGAGAAAATGGAACAAGATAGCCATCTTGTCAGTATATCTGAAAAGCAAAATCAAACATTAGTAGGTTAGTACTATTTCACCCAATGGGGTGAGGAAAAGTAATTATGCTCCTTTATACTGTTTCATTTGGTTTGCATGTAACCATTTGTCAGTCAGTTTATTGTTGTGTAGGAGTCTAACTTGATAGACTGCTGGACTGAGTTTGTTGACAATGGGATAAGGGCATTCCCATTTATTGGAGAAGAAATGTGTGGGATGAGCAAATCGGAGGACCATGACTTGATCTCCAACCTGCCAATCTACTTCTTGTGCATGCTTGTCAAACTGTATTTTGGACTGTTGCTGGGCCTTGCCCATGTAATTGGCAGCAACAGTGTGTGTGTGTGTGTGTGTGTGTGTGTGTGTGTGTGTGTGTAAGGTCTTTTCTGAGTTTTTCCACATATTGGTCTACAGACACATGGTCTGCAGTAGGGGTGTGCAGGTCAAACAACAGGTTTTCAGGTAATCTCATCTGTCTTTCAGTCATCACCTCGAAGGGTGTCAACTGGGTAGTGGCTGAGGGTGTGCCCTTGATTTCTATAAGAAGTAACGACAATAGGAAATTCCCAGGCTTTGGGATTGTCCCCAATGAATTTGGAAAGCATTTACTTAATCCGGCTGTTGGCTCTTTCTACTTGACCTGAAGATTGGAGGTGGCAAGGTATGTGGAACTTCTGTTGAACTCCAAGGAGCTCAAGGGATTCTTTCATCAACTCACCTGTAAAACTGGTTCCTTTGTCTGAGTCTACCTTAAGAGGTAGGCCCCACCTAGAGAAAATTTGCTCCACCAGGATTTTGGCAGTGGTTTTAGCAGTGCATGTCTTCATGGGGAAAGCTTCAACCCACTTGGAGAAAAGATCAGTTACCACAAGAGAATACTTGTTGTTTTTGCTAGTATTGGTCAGTGGACCAATAAAATCAATCTGTATGGCATGCCAAGGGACAGAGTGTCTTTATGGTAGGAGTTGGGCATTTCATTTGGTGGGAATGGGGTTGTTTTGCACACAAACAAGGTAGTTATCTATGTACTGTTTGACATCTTTGGTGACACCAGGCCACCAGGCAGTGGTCTTGAACATCTGGAGGGTATTTTCCACTCCTTGGTGTCCACCAGTGGGTGTATCATGCACTTGTTGCAAGAATTCAGACCTAAGGTTTCTGGGGACCACCCACAACTTGGTGGTGGAATCATCTGGTTGGTACCAGATGAGCTTGTCATCTGGTAACAAGTGCAACTTACCTTCATGCCTTCGGTAGGGGTTGTGCATGGGAAGTTTTTCTTTGATACCTTTGTCAAGGAATATGAACACTTCTTTGAGTTCAGTATCAATGTGTTGGGCTGCTGAGAAGTCCAAGGGGGAAAAGGGTTCAGGTTTCTTCCTGACTGCTGCAATGTGTATGGCTGCATTGGCCTCTGGATGATCCATCATCCATGTGTCCCCCCTCGGGTGTCTGCTGTGTCATTGAAGGCATGGTGGGGGTCATTTAGGGAATGAGCCTTAACTTTGTGTACATAGAGTTTGCGTGCAAACCTCTGTGCCAGTGAATATATGTATATTATCAGTTCCTTGTACTTCACTGGGCTGCCATCAGAAGAGAGGAAGGAGGTTTTTCTGCCAGAAAGGAAGGAATTCTGTAAGAGAACAACAAACCCAGTTAGAGTCTGTACAAATGATAGCAGAAAGGTAGTTTGGGTGTGGTTGGTGTTAATAATAAGTGGAGAGTACCCAATGATATACAGAAAGTGCTTGACAGCCCAGTAGGTAGTCAGAAGGTTCCTTTCACAAAGGCTGTACTTCTGTTCGACTGGAGTCAAGAGCTGTGATGCATATGCAGTGGGTCTCAGAGTACCATGAACCTTCAGGGCCAGCACTGCTGATATGGCAATGTCAGAGGTGGCACATTCCAGATGGAATGGTAGTGCTGGATTGGGGTTAACCAGGGATGGAGCCAAGGTCAAGGCCTGTTTCAATGATGTCACAGCCTGGGTGCATATGAGACCCCAAGTCCATGAAATTTCCTTTTTTAGTAACTCATACAGAGGAGCAGCCTTCTGAGCAAAATCACAGATAAAATCTCTGGAATAGTTCACCATACCTAGAAACCTTCTAAGAGTTGCCACGCTGGTAGGCAATGGCAAGTCTTGCAATCCTTGTATCTTTTTCCAGGTAGGGCTACGGCCTTGATCAGTTATTCTCAGGCCCAGAAAGAGTACCTCTTTCTGACATAGTTGTGCTTTTGCTGGATTGCATTTAAAGCCTGCTGTCTGGATGAGAGTCAATAGTTCATCCAAGAGATCCAAGTGTTGTTCCTATGTAGCTGTTGCCAACAGCAGGTTGTCCACATGCTGCAAGAGACACTGGGGAGTAGAGAAACCCTCAAGGGCATCCATCATGTGTAGATGGAACAGGGATGGGCTGTTATGGAATCCCTGTGGTAAGCAGGTCCACGTGTACTGTCTACCTTCAAAGGTGAAAGCAAACTTATATTGACTCTTAGAGGCCAATGGCAGTGACCAGAAACCATTGGAGATATCCAGGGCACTGAACCATTTTAGATCAGGGGTCAGGAGTCGTATCACATCAGGTGCAGAGGCCACAGTTGGAGCACAACTGGGTGTGACCTGGTTTAGCTTTCTGTAGTCAATAGTAAGTCTCCAGGCACCTGTGGTTTTTTCCACAGGCCATGCTGGGGAGATGGCAGTAGAAACACATGTTCTGATTACACCTTGGTTGAGGAGTGATTTTATTGTTTCTCTGAGAGAGGGCAAGGCCTCAGATGGAAAAGGATATTGCCTTTGCCTCTCATGTGCTGGGCCTGGCATTTAGATGACAGTGTGCATTCTGCCACAGTCATGCTTGTTGACAGCAAACACTTCCAAATGCCTTTGCAGGATGGGGAGGAGCTTTGGAAAAAGCTCATGATTCTTGAACAAATCTATGACGTCATACTCCTTGTTGTTGGCAGATATTGTTGCCACAACGTGTGAATCAGGGATCAATATAGTGTGATATTGGCCCTGAATCTGTATCAGTAGCATATTAGCTAGGTCCACCACATAGCCATGTGGTGCAAGAAAGTCAATTCCAATGATACTAGGATGATCATGCAATACCATTAGTTGGAAGTTGTGTGAGGCCTTCAGGTGGCCCAACTCTACAGGTAAAGGTAGAGAGCGGTATGCAGGTAACCTAGTACCATCTACTCCTGACATGTTGGTCCTCAATCCGGTGGACCAAGGAGATGTCTCCGGGTGGTCATCACCTAATACAGACAAATCTGAACCTGTATCCAGTAACACTGTAAGTAGCCAGCCCCCAACCTCGGCATCGGTGCATGGCTTTCCATTTGTATCCAAGACCAACTTGTTTACAATCTGGACTGGGGCCTGTAATTGTCAATCTGTGCTGGAGGGAGCATGGAGAAGTTGGGCCTGGCTCCGATGAACCACTTCACCATGCTGCACAGATACAATATAGGGAGGCGCCTCTGGATTCAGGCTGATGTGGGCCTGAGGGTCAGTACTCCCAGTGTCATCATGGCCCCTTGAGGCCTGGGTTCCCAGTTGTATGGCTGCAAGGGACTGAGCAGAAACAGCATCCGCTACAGATCGCACTTGCCCCAGGAGTTCTCGAAATTTTCAATTTTCTTGGGCTATTTCCCCAATATGAAGGGCGGGATCTTTGTTGTTGTCACTTACCCTTATGATACTTGTGTTTCTTATTTTTGTGGTAATTCCGGTTCCTACCCCATTGTTGCTGTTACGGTTGTTGTTGTTGGGCCAGCTGGAGGTGTTGGTTGTCTGCGGGGAGTGGCTGTTTGTGTTGGGCCTGTCCCTCCATCATGTAGTGCATTGCAGACTTTTGAGTAGGCTCCACAGCAGCTACTTTCTTAGAACCGAAGCCCAGATCACGGATGTAGAGTTGGTAAACTCTCTCAGTTTTCCGAAGAAAATCGGCGAACCTTTCCATGCTGGGGTAAGTGGTTGGCTCTACCTTGTCTCTTACTGCAGGGATCATGTTCTTAAGGAACAGGGTCTTGTATTCAATAAGATCCACATCTGCAGCTTCTTGTGCGAGATGTATTCCAGCTCAGTAGGCCATCCAGAGTCTCTAGTGGTAAGTCGCTGGACTTTCTTTTGCATTCTGTTTTACAGGGTATGCAAGCATCACTCCTACTACACCTGGGCTGTGTGGAGAAATGAGTTCAGCTGTGACCTCATCAGAGGTGGGATTGCCGTCCTGGCAGATGGCATTGGGGAGTTTGGCCCACAAACCACGCTCGATGGTTTGGTGTAGTATTTGGACCTGCTAGTCTGCAGCGAAACTAAGCATCTCGCATTTGGAATGCACATTCTCTAAGTGGCAGCTGAGGTTGTCAGATGGGCTCATCCGACCAATGCTGTCAGCTATCTGCTGAACAGAGTAGGCCATTTGTAGAGGATTATTGGGCTGATCAGGCTGGGGTAGGTTGCCTTGGGCACTGTCCAGGGCTGCCTGGGCTGTAGCCTCGGCCGCAGTTTGGACTATGCCTTCCTGAGTACCAGCCACTTTCAGAAGCTGCCTAATTTGGGCTTTGAGGGCCCACTTATTCCTCTCAGAGATAGGCACATTACTTACTGCATTTTCAATCATTGTTTCTATCTCCTGCCTGTCTTCCACATTAATAACAGCCACCGTTGGTGCCGTCGGGACCAGGTCTGGCCTGCTCCCCCCATCATGGGGGCCACCATGTTGGTGTCTCCCATGATGAGCGTCACAACGTCGACGACGTATGACATGGTGTGGGTGGAGTGGGGACCCGCCATGTTGTGGATGGCTGGGTGGGGTTTCAGGGCCATAGAAGGGATGTGACTGGGCATTGTACTGAGATATGTCATCATCTGAGACCTCCCCTTCAGATGACACATGTAAGGTGGGGGCTACACCTCCCATCGCCTTAACATGTCCAGCCAGAACATCTCGCTGATGGCGCAGTTTTGTCATCTTGGATTCACATGCTGCATGACTCACATTTGCAACATCCATATCAACTTCATCTTGCATTTGTTTCTGCAATACTCTGTACGCAGCACTCAATTCACAGTTGTCCCTAGTAGCCACTTCTCAGTCATTACATATCTGGTTTATCTCATCCTGTAGCTCTCCCATATCATCACTCAACTGTTCATTCGCTCTACTTAACAAATGATTCATATTCAAAGCTTGCCCCTTATCCTGTCTCAAACTTTCACACTCCTGCTTCAATATACAAATTTCTTACTCACCAGCCTGTGCTGAATGATGCAAAAGTGAATCCTATTCATTGCGCAGAGTTTGAAGTTCAAACTCCATATTCTGCTGCAGTCTAACACATTCCATTTCCTGCAAACCCATCTGCAGATCAAGGGTTCGAAATCTCACTTTGGAGGCTTCCAGAGCAGCATAGTCAGCCGTGACCAATAGCTCTTTGGCATGATGCTTATTGGCTGTTTGTCTCATCTCACAATACTGTGTTGAAATCCCCAGTATAGGGTTTTTGGATTGACTTGC
Organism: Neoceratodus forsteri; assembly: GCA_016271365.2. Taxonomy (NCBI): domain Eukaryota; kingdom Metazoa; phylum Chordata; order Ceratodontiformes; family Ceratodontidae; genus Neoceratodus; species Neoceratodus forsteri. The sequence continues at coordinate 1,036,315,690 of CM057453.1, forward strand.
ATGCCGTGCAAAGTCAGTCCAGCCTTCATGGGAGGTAAGGAAGTCTGAGACATCGAGTCTCAGTTCTGCGCAGATATTTGATACGGTGGCCATTGTGTGGGAGGGAAAGAAAAATCAAACTGTGAAAAAGGAGCTGTGCTGAGTATCGATCCACAGCAGGAGCACTTTACACATAGTCGGGCTACTGTACACTTCGTAGGCTCATAATTCAAAGCTGCTATGGAGTGGGTCGAGTCGGCATCTACCACACCCAGTAAAAGCAGCCAGACTTTGCAAGTAACTACAAAGTGGTCTGAAAATGGGAGAAGTGTTGCGGAAATGCACACTTACAGTCCCTGTTGGGAAGAGAAAAGTTTTAAACAACAAGTGAAAGCTTACAAACACCAAATATTGCCTGCACATGGTCACCAATTGTCAGGAGGTCTAAACCTCACTCTCAGGTTCTTGGCAATATTGGGAATGCAAGGAATCACAAACACATTGCATAAGAGTAATAAACTTGTTTATTACTACCAAAGGAAAAATCACAGTTGCCCTAAGCAGTTCTTACCAATACGAAACTGGGAGCCAATGCTAAGCGTTCCCTATACCTTGAGGTTCCTCCATTTCTCTTGGGGTCTCCGAGGTATAAGACTCAGTGTCTCACATTATATACCTATGATAATTACTATGGTTACTGTAAGATAGAAACATTTCTTGTTACAGAGATGAGCCCTATTGGCTAAATTAGAGGTGGCTCCATGGTCCAAGATAACGTTATACAATTTTGTAGTAGTCATCACTTGTGAAACAAAAGAGTACAGTATACAGAGTCTTACATAACTCAGTGTAGTAGTACAAATCACCAAAAGGAGGCAATGCTGACTTGTGTATATATAATAATTACAAGGACACAGATGTCCTGATCATCTTGTAAGCAAGAAATACACAGAAAATACATAGAAAATATATATGTATTAGCAATCAAAGTGTATAACAATAACATGCATACATATCCTGACATCTACTCTTGTACAGTAGATGCCCTTAGCCCTATATGTTAGTAGAACATATGCCTAAGCACTAGCTGTCTACAGTGTACCTCTGGGGGTACCAATCAGGGTGCAGGAACCTTGTGTAACAGAGGCATGACATCAAATACTTTACTAAAATCTATAAAAAATGATGTCACACGGTGTCCTACTGTCCAGAAGAGTGCTGAAGTGTTCATAGAAACAAAGTAGGTTGGTTAAACAACTCCTACTCTTTGTAAAACCATGTTGCTCTGGATCGTATGCATCTATCACTGGTGCAATGATATCCTTAAGGAGACTTTCCGTAACTTTGCAGATAGAAGAAGTCAAGCTCATAGGCCTGTAATTTTCCCAATTATGTTTAGAGCCCTTTTTATGGCTAGGTACTACAATTGCCTCATTCCATTCATTGGGGATGCAATTGTTCACTAAAAACCATTCAAACATATGTTTTAGAGGCAGGGCAATTTGGTCAGCCAGTAGGTATAACAAATGGCCTGCTAAATTTCCTGAACCTGGACTAAATTTACCTTTCAGTGTGCACAGCTTTTTATAAATAAGCTCCACAGTGAAAGTGATAGGGGGATCAGAGGAATTAGTAATAGGTAGAAGTTTGTGTTGGATGAAGAAAAGAGCTTACAAAATTCTGTATTGAATACTTCGGCCATAGATTTCGGGTCATGAATGAGATTATTGTCAATAATAAGAGGCCCCACCTTGCACAAAGTTTTCTTTAAAGAGTTGATATAGGAATAGAATTGTTTTGTGTTAGATTTATTTGCCAGTTGAGCCAATTTCAATTCCCAACTAGATTTAGCTTTAATACTAGAGTTACATTTTTTGTTTAATTTAATGTAGGACTCCCAATTAGCAGTAGTCCTATTTTTTAGGAAATTACAATATTTTTAATTTTTTTGTCTAATTTGTCTTTTAATATTATGATTCAACCATTTGGGTACCTGTTTACCTTAAGGATTTTTTTTTATTTTGGAGGGGATATGGGTGTCCCTGAGTTCAGAAATAATGGACTTAAGTCCAACCCAACTTTGTAGGGGTGAAGAATGAGAAATTGACAGTGTGAAGCCCTGCCACTTAATAGATGTACCCATTCTGTTATCTTTTTCTCTGGTTGCAACCACTATCCTCCCCTCTTCTAATGCTGTCTCTGTATTTTTCTGTATGGAGGCAGGCCACTTCCTTACACAGCCCCCCCATCTTCTTAACCCCTTCTTGCTTTATTTTTCACTGTTTTTTCCATTGGGTACGTTTTTATAAAATTATGGAGTTGGCAAATACTCTACCTGTAATTAGGAATAAATGCAGACTCTATTCCCATATAATATTGTTCTTATCCCGTATTGTAGCAGGTTCTGTCAGAGAATAGGAAAATGAACAATATTTGTGTTAGTCATACAAGTAAAAAAATATGGACTTCTGGTCATCCAGTAGTATTTGGGAGTCCTTCTGAGAACAGAGAGAGAGGCTATTTATTGTTCCTTAAAGAGGATTTCTAAACTAAAGCATGTTTCCTGTAGAAAACTCTTTCCCCGTTGTAGCAGTAGCAGTTTTAGCCACATGGCCATTCACACAATTGCGAGGGCTGCGCGATTGCGCGCATGGTCATGTAGCACTTAGCACATTTGAATTTTATAATTCTGGAGACTGGATCCACATATAGGCTCACCTAGGAAGGGGTTCCTCTCAAAATTGCAGTGCAGAACTGCCTAGAGTGTGAGGAACAGTGGCTTTAAGAAGTCCCCTGTTGCTGGGAAAAAAGGAAGCCGACGGCTTGAAATTTCAGCCTACAGCTTGCCTCTGAATCTTGAGAGCTGCTCATTTTTGTTCTTTTGAGTGTAGGTGAGAGGTTTAGTTGGATATTTATAGGCCGGTTTCCCTGATATGTATATATATATATGTATATGTATATATGGTGGCTCTGTTTTGGGTAATTCAGGAAAAGCCCAAATAACTATACCTTTCTGGACAGCCTGTATGTTTCAACAGACTACAGGATATTTACAAAACAAAATTGCCCTTGTTCTGAGAGCTCTTGATAAAGAAAACCAAATACCTTATAGTGGACTTTAAAGCTCCTTTCTTTTTGTACTTCTAAAAGAAAAACAATAAGAGAGTTCTGTATATAACCTCACTTTTGCAGATGTTAGAGAATTATGTCCAAATAAGGAAGTTACCTGTACCCTGTGTTGAGCTGCTCCTGCAAATAAAAAGGGATGGTCTGATTGCTAGCAGTCTCTGCAATTAACTGAAAGTCAGTATAGGAAATCAGCAGCCCCTTGTGGGCTATATTTATAGAAGGGTACCTGTCACTCAAACACAGGAGAACATTCTTGGAAGTATAAAACTTTAGGAAGGCATATTTTTACAAGTTATTTATAATCCCAGATTGTTTATGTCTAGCAGAGTCTTTTAGGATGTGCATTTTAGGATAGGACAATTGTTTTCGTAGCTTCTAAAAGAGTTTTATATTCTGATGATGCTCTGTCACCTGATACAGCTAGGTGGGTACATACTGTAAGTCCTACCTAAACAGGCATGAGACAGATAGGGTCAGTATCTTCTGACCAGTGGAGAGAGAAGGTTCCTGCTGAAGGATTTACTTTGTATTACTTTGTGTTAACAAAGATGTTATTTTTTTGTTGTTGTTATTTTCTTTGGACATTTCTGTTATTTGGATGGTGCAAGAAGAAAACGTTTATGAAGACTAATAAACATCCCACAAGCCAATGTGGGTTGCACCTTATCCATTGTGTCCTGTGTCCATCTGTAGAACCCACACCATAACAAGTGTTGTCAAAAGTGGGATTCTACTGCCTGCTTCATCTTGCCAAGGAAGGAAGATGTCACGGAGGGTATTACCTGATACCCAAGGTGGACATGGCAGAGGGTGGCCGGGCACAAGGCACCCTTACAGATGGGGGCACAGTTGTTGGTTGGTTTGACTGATGTGCACTCAAAAATTAAAAAGCAACATTCCAAGAGGGTGGAGGAAGAGCACAGTGAGCCTGGTGATGATATGCCCTTGGAACAACCCCTAGAGACAGGAGACCTGGAGAAAGAGGTGAACGCTTCCTTTCTGGAACAGGCTCCTATGGAAGATGTAGGGGAGCTATTAAAATGGTTACGTGTCCATCAGGTGCAGCTGGACGGAGAACAGGAAATCAACCGGATAAGACAAGACGCCAAATGGGAAGACACCATGCGGGTGTTACAGGCCATACGTACTGAGCATGCAGAAAGACCACAAGGCCCAAGAGATATTAAATTAGCTCACTTACAAGACTCTGATGATATCGAGGTGCACCTCATGATGTTTGACAGGGTAGCTCAAACATGTAGGTGCCCAAAGAACAATGGGTAGTACGCCTTGCTCCTCAGCTAACTGGAAGAGCCCAAGTGGTGTATAGCTGTCTGGCCATACAAGATGCAGATGACTATGAACTGGTGAAAAAGAAGATCTTATGGAGATATGACATCAATACAGAGTCCTACCAGCAATGTTTTAGTTTCCTGAAAATGCAGTCCACGGATGCCCCAAGGGAGGTTTATGCACGTCTGAAAGATCTGAGTGCCAAGTGGCAACAGCCGGCTACTAAAACAGTTCAACAAATAATGGAAGCCATCACAATTGAATAGTTTATTAAGATACTTCCACAAGATGTCCAATTGTGGGTTTGAGAACATAAGCCTGAGGGAGCAGAGAAAGCGATTGCCCTGGCAGAGGATTTCCTGGCTGCAAGACCTGCTAGAGGGAGAAATCCTGAAGGGCCCACGTCCTCTCCTTCCACAAATCTGGTAAGACCAACCTTTTGTAATAATAATACTAGACCTAATCCAGAAGCAAGAAGAGAAAGGAGGGAGAGGGTACCCCTATCTGAGATAGTGTGCCATGGATGTCAGAAGAAGGGTCACCTAATAAGAAATTGTCCAGCAGTAGAGAAAGACTTTGGACATTTGGCCTTAGCAAACTGGGCACCCTATATTACTACTTTTAAGATGGGTCCTCATAAGATGCTTGGGCTAATAGACTCTGGAAGCCGTCGGACCCTGGTTTGAGTTGAGCTGATTGAAAGGGTAGAGAAATCAAGAGGAGGGACCATGGTCACTTGCATACATGGGGACACGAATTTTTATTCAACTACATCTGTGGATTTAACGATAAACAAAAGTATCCAAGAGTTGCCCATTGGGATTGTCCCACATTTGCCTGTCCCAGTTATTATTGGACAGGATCATCCTGACTGTTCCACCCTGATGGTAAATAATGAGATAACACCTGTTGTGGCCATAACAACTCAGTCGCAAGCCAAATTTATAGATGAACAGCTGGAAAAGGTCTTTCCCTTTACCAAGGAACTGTTTGAAACAGCAGGTAAAGCTAGAAAAGGGAAGACAGAGAGATGAAAAAGGAAAAAAGACTGGCAAGATAAAAACATTATGGGACCTGTAGATATTAAGCCAGAGACTATAGCTCATGACCAAAAACAGGATGTATCTTTAACTAATTATTTTTCTCAGATTGGAAAACTTGCTGATGATGGGTCTCCTAGATATCTTTTGGTAAATGATATCTGATATAGAGAGTATACCAATCCCAGAAATGGGAATACAATAATGCAGTTGGTTGACCCCAGAAGTATCAAAATGACATCATATGATTAGCACATGATATTCCTCTGGCAGAGCATTCTGGGAGGGATAACACTCTAAATAGGATTTTGAGTAGATTCCATTGGCCTGGTATTCATGAGCAAGTGGCTGAATATATCCAGAGCTGCCCAGAATGCTAGAAGGTAGCCCAAACAAGGAAAAAGCATATGGTGCCTCTCCAGAGTATACCCTTAGATAACCAGCCTTTTGATCAGATTGCCATGGATGTGGTAGGGCCCCTAAAAACTAGTTCTAAGGGTAATATATTTATTCTAATCATTTTGTGACTACACTACCAGATATCCAGAAGGAATTCCGATGAGAACTGTAACTGCCCAAAGGGTTGCAAAGGAGCTTGGGCATCCCAATGGTTATTTTAACTGACAGAGGTACCAATTTCACTTCAGTGGTGCTCACAGAAAAAATGTTGCAGAAGTTTGTTAATGAGGAAGGGGAAAAATTGGGATGTATTTCTACCTTACCTCCTGTTTTCATACAGAGAAGTACCCCAAGCTTCAACTGGTTTCCCCCCTTTTCCCTCTTGTATGGCCAGACCCTCTGAAGGCCATTAGATGTTATCAAAGAACACTGGGAGGAAAATTCTCAAATAGGAAAACAGGGAGTGTTACAGTACATGACAGCATTAAGGCAGTGCCTTAAGAAATATGTCACAATGGCACATCGTACATTACTAGACAAGCAAGTTCAGCAAAAGGCTGATTATGATAAAGGGGTAGGAAATAAACAATTCCCCATAGGAGATCAGGTACTACTCCTTCTACCTGCCAGTGAGAACAAGCCTTTGATGAAATGGCAAGGCCCTTACAAAATCACTAGACAGGTAGGGCAGGTCACTTATGAAGTCCAACTGCCTAATAGGAGGTACAGCAAGCAGGTATATCATGCCAACCTGTTAAAAGTGTGGCATGAGAGACCAAAATCCTCTAAACTGAGCTGTTATGTCCAGACAGAACCTCAAGAGTCTGAACTAGATGTAGCCTATAGGAGATTAGAAGGTCCTGGTCAGACTCAGGAGGTAAAAACAAATCCTGCCTTAACGACTCACCAACACATCCAAATGCAACAGCTGTTAACTACCTTTACTGATATCTTTACCAATGTACCTGGTTGAGCTATTGGCATAGAGCATGACATCAGAATGACACAGAGTACACCTATACATCAAAAACCCTATTGTCTACCTGTACACTTAAGGGATGAGGTAGTAAAGGAAGTTAGATCTATGGAATGGTTGGGGATAATTCAGCCTTCTCACAGTGCCTGGTCATCCCCTTTAGTAATAGTTAACAAAAAGGAAGGCGGTATCTACATTTGCTTAGATTTCTGGAGGGTAAATGCCGTATCCCTTTTAGACAGATATCCTATGCCAAGGATAGATGACATCATTGACCGATTGGGTAATGCTAAGTACATCTCTATGCTTGATCTTACAAAGGGATACTGGCTGATACCTCTTTCCTCACAGCCTAGAGAGAAAACAGCTTTCAGTAGCCCTGTAGGGTTGTTTGAATTCATCACTATGCCCTTTGGCCTCGATGGAGTGTCAGCTACCTTCCAGCATTTCATGGACCAAATGCTTCAAACCTATGCAGCTTTCTCTGTGCTGCTTATTTGGATGATGTAGTGGTGTTTAGCCCCGATTGGGAGACCCATTTACATCATCTAGAGAAAATTCTGGGAGCAATCCAAAAAGCAGGAGTATCCATAAATCCCACCAAATGTTGTATGGGGCAGACCGAGACCAAATACCTTGGCTTTATTATTGGGAATGGAGTTATACGCCCAGAGGTACACAAGGTGGAAGCAATCTCTACCTATGATATACCTCGAACCAAGGAAGTGGTCCATGCCTTTTGGGGGTTAGCGGGGTACTACAGATGCTTTATGCCCAGATTCTCAGCAGTAGCAGACCCTCTAGCAGAATTAGCAAAAAAACGATTTCCTAACAAAGCAGAATGGACTGGAGAATGTGATGAAGCTTTCAGACGAATAAAGGCCTCCCCTATGTGCATATCCGGTGTTAAGAAGCCCGGATTTCACTAAACCCTTCATTGTACAGACTGATGCATCAGGGGTTGGGTTGGGGGTCGTCTTGACACAAGTTATAGATAATGAAGAGCATCCTATTATCTATATGAGCAGGAAACTACATGAAGGGGAGCATAGGTGTGCAACCATCGAGAAGGAATGTCTGGCACTTAAATGGGCAATTGAAGCCTTTAAGTATTATCTTTGGGGGGCAGAATTTACAGTTGTCACAGACCACAACCCCCTTTGTTGGTTGCATCAGACGGGGGAAAAAAAAACGTATAATGAGATGGTATTTGGCCTTGCAGTCATACCGGTTCACAGTATTGCATAAAAAGGGAAGTGAACATGCTAATGCTGAGTTCCTGTCTCCATACGGGGCAGGAATTGAGACTTCATCTATTAACATTAGGAAATAATTACTGATAGCTTAATAGATGAATACTGGAATTGAATGGAAGGTACATAGTAAAAAATGGTACTTGATAAAGATCCCAAGATAATGTAGTAATGAATTAATTTTTTTTTTGTTTCTGTTGGCACTTTTGTGCTAATAATTTTGGGACTGTGGGATGGAGCTTCACGGAGTGGGTGGGACAGAGCTCCTCCAACCCTCATATGGTATGGGGGTTGGACTTTATATCATGAAAGTGTATGATCATAAAAGACGGACGTTGTGTGCCTCAGTCTGTTGCATACACCCTATGTGTAGTCCCTAATAATGTTAAATATCCCAAGGTATGTGCGATGCTGACATGCCTTATGTCAATGTGTTTTGTTGTGGGACCCTGGGATGGAACTCCTGAGAGTGGGAGAGTGGGAGTTCCCACCTCTCCAGGGTAGCTGGAGGTGGAAGCTGTTGAAACACCTTCCATTTTAAAAAGGGGGTGTTAAATCTGACAGTGTGAAGCCCTGCCACTTAATAGATGTACCCATTCTGTTATCTTTTTCTCTGGTTGCAACCACTATCTTCCCCTCTTCTAACGCTATCCCTGTATTTTTCTGTATGGAGGCAGGCCACCTCCTTACACAGATCCCACCCATCTTCTTAACCCCTTCTTGCTTTATTTTTCTCTTTTTTTTCCATTGGGTACATTTTTATAAAATTATGGAGTTGGCAAATACTCTACCTGTAATTAGGAATAAATGCAGACTCTGTTCCCATATAATATTGTTCTTATCCCATATTGTAGCTGGTTCTGTCAGAGAAGCATGGCTTCATATGTGGCAGATCTTGCCAAACCAACCTGGTGGAGTTCTATGACTGGGTAACTAGGCAACTGGACAGGGGCCATGCAGTGGATGTCCTGTATCTGGACTTCAGTAAGGCATTTGACACGGTGCTGCATGGAAGGCTGGGAAGGAAGTTAGTAGGCACAGGGGCAGGTGCAAAGCTGGTGAGATAGGTAGGAAACTGGCTTCAAGGAAGGCAACAGAGGGTGGTGGTGGGTGGGGAGCTCTCACATCCAAGGGCAGTCATGAGCGGTGTTCCACAGGGCTCGGTGTTGGGACCAGTGTTGTTTGGGATATTCATTGCAGACATATCATGGGACATCAAGAGCATGATCAGTCTGTTTGCTGATGATACCAAGGTAGACATGGTGGTGGATGACCTAGGGGGATGGCAGGGGTTGCAGGATGATCTGATAAAGCTTGAAACCTGGTCAGACACCTGGCAACTGGGGTTTAATGCCAAAAAGTGCAAGATGCTGCATTTTGGGGTGAAGAACCCAAGGAGGAGTTACCAGCTGGGGGAGTGCAGCTAGCCCAGACAGAGGAGGAGAAGGATCTGGGGGTGCTCATTACAGGGTCAATGAACAACTCGGCACAATGTAGGAAGGCAGCTGCAAAGGCCAACAAAATGCTGGGTTGTATTGCAAGGGGTATATCCTCAAGGAGGGAGGAGGTGATTCTGTCACTGTATAGGTCATTAGTTAGACCGCACCTGGAGTACTGCATGCAGTACTGGCACCCGTATCTAAAGAGGGACATTAAGTTACTGGAGGGGGTGCAGTGCAGGGTGACAAAGATGATCAAGGGGCTGGGGGACTTATCATATGAGAGGAGGTTGAGGGAGTTGAACATGTACTCATTGGAGGATAGGAGGGACAGGGGTGACATGATTGAAATCTTTAAATACATGAAAGGAATAAACAAGATGGGTACAGAGGGGCTGCTCAAAGTAAGGAAGGGGAGGGCCACCAGGGGCCATGATATGAGACTGGAGGGAGGAAGGTTCAGGAGGGAGATGAGGAGACACTTTTTTACAGAGAAGGTGGTGGCTGGGTGGAATGTGTTACCTGCAGAAGTGGTATCCAATAGAACAGTAGACTGCTTCAAAAGGGGATGGGACAGGACAAGGGGGAGGGTAAATGAAGGGGAAGGGTGGAAGGGAGGGGCAGCTGCAGAATAAGGGGTGCTAGCTGCACATTCGAGCAGACTTGATAGACCTCTAGGCCTTTATCTGCTGGAAAATTTTGTATGTTCATATGTTCGTAATTGGAAAATGAACAGTATTTGTGTTAGTCCTACAATTAAAAAAATATGTACTTCTGGTCATCCAGTAGTATTTGAGAGTCCTTCTGAGAACAGAAAGAGAGGTTCTTTATTGTTCCTTAAAGAGGATTTCTGAACTAAAGCATGTTCCCTGTAGAAAACACTTTCCCCATTGCAGAGCTAGCAATTTTAACCACATGGCCATTTGCATGATCACGAAGGCTGCGCGATCGTGCGCATGGTCATATGGCTCATTTGAATTTTATAATTCTGGAGACTGGATCCACATATAGGCTCACCTAGGAAGGGGTTCCCCTCAAAATCGTAGTGCAGAACTGCCTATAGTGTGAGGAACAGCCCCTTTAAGAAGTCCTCTGTTGCTTAGAAAAAAGGAAGCTGACGGCTTGAAATTTCAGCCTACAGCTTGCCTCTGAATCTTGAGAGCTGCTCATTTTTGTTCATTTGAGTGTAGGTGAGAGATTTAGTTGGATATTTATAGGCAGGTTTCCCTGATATATAAGGTGGCTCTGTTTTGGATAATTTAGGACAAGTCCAAATAACTATACCTTTCTGGACAATCTGTATGTTTCAACAGACTACAGGATATTTACAAAACAAAATTGTCCTTGTTCTGAGAGCTCTTGATAAAGAAAACCAAACACCTTATAGTGGATTTTAATGCTTCTTTCTTTTTGTGCTTCTAAAAGAAAAACAATAAGAGAGTTCTGTATATAACCTCACTTTTGCAGATGTTAGAGAATTATGGCCAAATAAGGAAGTTACCTGTACCCTGTGTTGAGCTGCACCTGCAGATAAAAAGGGATGGTCTGATTGCTAGCAGTCTCTTCAATTAACTGAAAGTCACTATAGGGAATCAGCAGCCCCTTGTGGGCTATCTTTATAGAAGGGTACCTGTCACTCAAACACAGGAGAACATTCTTGGAAGTATAAAACTTTAGGAAGGCATATTTTTGCAAGTTATGTATAATCCCATCTTGTTCATGTCTAGCAGAGTCTTTTAGGATATGCATACAATTGTTTTAAAAGTTTCTAAAAGAGTTTTATATTCTGATGATGCTCTGTCACCTGATACAGGTAGGTGGGTACATACTGTAAGTCATACCTGAACAGGCATGAGACAGATAGGGTCAGTATCTTCTGACCAGTGGAGAGAGAAGGTTCCCACTGAAGGATTTACTTTGTATTACTTTTGTTAAAAGAGTTTTTTTTTTTGTTGTTATTATTTTCTTTGGACATTTCTGTTATTTGGATGGTGCAAGAAGAAAACATTTATGAAGATTAAAAAAAAATCCCACAAGCCAACGTGGGTTGCACCTTATCCTTTGTGTCCTGTGTCCATCTGTAGAACCCACACTGTAACAAGAAATAATGATGTCCAATCTAATTCCTCTAGAGTGTACTTAATAGCACAGAGATCAGATTTGTCATACAACTGTATGATTGAAGAATTGGGGCCACAAATATAGTGGTTCTGTAGGGTAAACAGGATCGAATTATGGTCACTGGCACCAACTGGGGTGGAAATTCTCATGTCCCTAATGTATAAATCAGCAGTTCCCAGATTGAGGTCTAAGATATTATTGCCTCTAGTGGCAATGTTTCATGCTGAGTTCTAGACAAGTAGTCAGGAACTTGTTGCCTTTATTACTAGTAGCTGTAGAAGACTGCCAGTCAATGTCAGAAATATTAAATTCACCAGTGATAATGACCTGTCCCATTTGATTGGCTAATTCAAATTCAGATAAAATAGTATCCAAAATGAATATGGGTGAATTAGGGGGGAGATAAAATGTCCCTAAAATAATGGAGTCCTGATTTGATAAGAAGAGTTTAACCCACATAGTTTCAGTAGGAATGTCATGGGTTTTAATAAGACTGGAAATATTAACAGCATTGATTTTATTATTAATGAATAGGGCAACCCCCACCTTTCCTGTTCAGTCGGTTAAGTGTGTAAGAGGAAAAACCTGGTAGATGTATGTCCCAAAATGTATTGTCATCTCCTCAGGATTCACACACAGAAATATCTTTATTATTGCTGTGAGCTCTAATTTGTAATTCATCATATTTCTGGTTCAGACTCCTAGCATTAAAGCTAAGGAATTGTAGATATTGACTGGAAAGTTTACATGACTTAAGAGAAGAGAAACTAGCCCTCACCTCCCCCCAGGTGCCTAGTTTAAATAGTTATCAATAATAGACAAAAATATTTTATTCAGTAATGCATTTCCTCGTCTGCCAAGATGCAGACCATCAGAGCAGAAAAGCTTGGGTCTCTCTGCAAACTCCTCCCAGTGGGAGATACAAGTGATGTTTAGAAGCAAACACCAATACCGCAGCCAATTATTGATAATTTAAATTTTTTGATTAAGAAAATGTGAGTATCTAGGTATGGGTGAAATTTCAGAAAAACAAATGTCACATCCAAGCTCAGACAGTTTATTGGTCATGGTAACAAAAGTGGATTTTTTTTTTAACATTTAACATTTTCTCCTTCTGCAGCCATGGTCCTGCTTCTTTTTTGACATCCAGCCACTGCTCCACTCCACCACCGACCACAAAGTTGCATGCCCAGCTGGTAGATACAACTACACCTGTGAAAGGGGGCCCCCCTATAGCCCCTTGTGCCTGGCGAGGAACCAGTACCGGCACATGCCTCCAGGCATCATCGGCCAGCGGAGCTGTGACTATCAAGCTGTCTCAGACCCATGCTGTAATTTTCCTTTGTTCTTTCCCCACTGGGACCACAGATGTGCAATGACATCCATGCACATATGTGCAGATGTCTGCCATGGTCCCCCCTCCATTGCACTGCTGCCTGCAGTACCTCCAGGCATCCCCAGGGGTCACTGCAGTGCAGTGTAAAGTCCCCATCCCACCCCAGGACTAAGAGAGCTGTCTCCCAATGCTCAATCCCAGTCCTCCCCTGCTGATCCCCGAGAAACTGAGCTCGTTTCTGAACTGGGGTCGCCGGCATAGCTCGAGGTGTGGCATCCAGCGCCTCAACCCTCAGCACCACCAGGCTGGGCAAAAAAGCAGATTTATTGTTATGAAGGGAGTCCTTATAAATGTTATCAGATCCCACATGCATAATACAGAGTGGATTAGCATTCTGAGAGCTAAAGATATTATTAGCCATACATGTGAGATCAGCAATTTTGGCTCCACTAAAACTAGAACAGGTCCTATTATGCTTGTCAGGTTCACAAATAGCCCTGTCCAAGTGTTTAACAATAGAGTCACCTACTACATATATTTTTCTAGAACTGGTAACATCCATATTAACAACAGATGAAGGTGTCTCAGTTTCAGTATTGGAGCTTACAACATTATTGACAGAAAAGTCAATTAGAGGAATATCAGGGTTGCTAATAGGGGCTGGAGTCAGAAGACAACAATTAATCAGACCTGTTTCACCATTCATTATACTTGGGGGGTCACCATCGCTAGATGGCACCACTATAGGGACACTGGATGTACCGGTATGTAGGAGGGATAACAGGTGGAAAGTGTTGTGCAATGAAATATTAAAATACTCGGCCTTTCATCTTTTTTTGCTGACGTTCAACCTTTGAACATTGTACCAGGTGGCATCCACTACACTGTTCACAAAACAAACAGTTTTCCACAGCTCTCACAGCGCTTTTGAGTGCTAGGACAGAGGTGAGGAACACCTGAAGACAAAATGTAAAAGAGCAACCAATTCGTCCTGCACAAAGAAAGGTGCTATAGATCCCAAAAAAGTAAAAATAAACACGCAGTTCATGATGGTACATGAACAACTTTATTGCGGCATAGATTTTACAGATGCAAGTACTGGGAATAACCCAACTGCCTCAGCTTTTCCCTCCAATGAGCTTCATCAGGAGGCTGAATGTTGGTGTCACAGATGACAATTCATATTGTCATCAATTAGCCATCAATTAATTAATTACTAACTAAAGTTACATTTGCTACCATATATTTGGTGTATTACTTAATTATGGCTACATAATTATCATACATTTTTCACTCGGTATCAACAACTTATCCTAAATAAAGAACTAAATCAATATTCTTATTGAAGTATACTAAAAAGAAAAATGCATATGATGATACATAAAAATGAAAAACAAAACAAAAATTCAATACATTTTATATGTTTTGCACATAAAGGAGAAAATAGAGAACAAAATGTCTGGCAACAAGTATTTTGTGACTCCAAATCACATTTAGGGTAGTGGTACTGTCTTTAAGTTGGACATGATTCTAACACAATTAAATGTAAACAAAATTTGCCTAACGTTCCTGCAAGTGAGCGTTCCACTTTCACTTTGCTTCAACATCCAGCAACTTTTCTGAAGTCAATGGCACTCAGACTGTTTTCCGGTAAGATGTAAATATTTTCAACCACTTTACTGTGGGATCATACCTCTTTCCGAAAAACCACAAAAGCAAATTGCATCACTGAGTTGATATACCCAAATGCCGATCAAATATACAGCATGCTTGCCATTGCAGTCCCGGTCGCTGTGGATGAATGCCAATTACAAACACAAAACAAATAGTTTTCCACAGTGCTCACATCACTTTTGAGTGCTAGGACAGAGGTGAGACACACCTGAAGACAAAATGCAAAAGAACAACCAATTCGTCCTGCACAAAGAAAGGTGCTATAGATCCAAAAAAAGTAAAAATAAACATGTAGTTCATGACGGGCCAAAAAAAGCCTCCCTCATTCACTCATCCCTGGGGAAAAAGGCCTCTTGTGTCCAGTTAGCCCAGAGCAAATTTTGTTGACATTTAATTGTGTTACTCTTGGGCGAATTTGTTTACATTTAATTATGTTAGATTCATGTCCAACTTAAAGACAGTACCACTACTCTAAATGTGATTTGGAGTCACAAAATACTTGTTGCCAGACATTTTGTTATCTATTTTCTCCTTTATGTGCAATACATATAAAATGTATTGAATTTTTGTTTTGTTTTTCATTTTTATGTATCATCATACACATTTTTTCTTTTTAGTATACTTTAATAAGAATATTTAGTTCTTTATTTAGGATAAATTATTGATACTGAGTAAAAGAATGATGATAATTATGTAGTCATAATTAAGAAATACACCAAACATATGGTAGCAAATGTAACTTTAGTTAGTAATTAATTAATTGATGGCTAATTGATGACAATATAAATTATCATCTGTGACACCAACATTCAGTCTCCTGACGAAGCTCATTGGAGCGAAGAGCCGAGGTGGTTGAGTAATTCCCAGTACTTGCATCTGTAAAGTCTATGCAACAATAAAGCTGTTTATGTACCATCATGAACTGCATGCTTATTTTTACTTATTTGGGATCTATAGCACCTTTCTTTGTGCAGGATGAATTGGTTGTTCTTTTTTATCCTATACACTGTTCTTAGGGCAGGGTTCATCCTCTCTTGCTCTTTTTTTGATGATTCCACAGAGGGAGTACAGAGACTATGATTGGGAACAGGAGGACAATCACTTACTGAAGTCAATACATCAGCAGCAGAAATAGGAAGGGGATTTAATATGGCTGGCATTGAGCAAGAATCAAACTCATTGCTAGCCCCATGAAGCCTTTTGGACATAGTTTCCTTACTAGACTCGAGTGCCAATTAGCGCTTATAAAACATGCCAATCTCGCATTGCAGAACTATGTTTTCGGTACAATTAGGACACTGAAAAGGAACACCGGCACTAGATATAGCTTCTATGCTATACATATTACTGGACATACATTTATAACCAAATTCCCCAGAGATAGTTGTGATAGTACTGGTATCACATGAATAACTTATAGGTGATGCCATAATGCCAAATATAGTATTTGCCCTATAGCACACACATGAAAGACACTACAGAACCTACTGTACTGGTACTGCCAATGCACTGTGTTCCTGCAGTATCTCTGCAAGACCCGTCAAGCCTCATCAAACATGTTAAACATACACTAGATGCGTGTGTCTTAGCAGATGTCTTCATGCACGAGACAGCACACGCCCTGCTCTTGCACACCCCGCTCACTCTGGGTGAGTTAAAATAGGCAGGAGTGACCTGGAAATACCCCAATAAAGTCACGCAGTCTTCCAAATTAAAAAGCTTCCGAATATTTAAATAACACTGCGAAATCCACTCATGCATGGAACTGGCAGTGTAGAAAGTGTGTGGTACCCTCAAAAGGTTAAAATAAATGCCCTTGCTTGAGTTGTAGTTCTTGAGTGTAAAGCAGGGCACTACCGTTCACTCTTCCTGCTTCCTGGGAAAGTAGGCAGGGCTCAAGGCACGCTACAACACGGTGCAAATGTTAAGTGCAAAAAACACATAGAACAGCAGAATGCAAGTAAAAATGCAGAGTACACTTGGCCAACACTCTGGTAAACTGTTTAAGAGTGCGGTCAGGTAATGGGACTGAATTAAATACTAGAGTCGAGACCCGGAAGTACCCCAATAAGGTCACACAGTCTCCCAAATTAAAAAGCTTCCAAATGTTTAAATAACACTGCGAAATCCACTCATGCGTGGAACTGGAGTGTAGAAAGTGTGTGGTACCCTCAAAAAGTTAAAATAAATGCCCTTGCTTGAGTTGTAGTTCCTGAGTGTAAAACAGGGAACTACCGCTCACTCTTCCTGCTTCCTGGGGTAGTAGGCAGAGCTCAAGGCACGCTACAGTGTTGTGCAAATGTTTAGTGCAAAAAACACATAGAACAGCAGAATACAAGTAAAAATGCAGAGTACACTCTGCCAGCACTCTGGTAAACTGTGGGGGTATAATATCATTCACAAGACCAGTTTAAAACTTTTGTGAATGTGATTTGATAGCAGCAATGTCAGCCTTATTCCAGATGGACATAGCTGTACCAAAAACACCAGTGATGGTGCATGTGGCACCAGTGACATCAGATGTGACACGGGTATTACATTTATGACTTTGATCATCTGTATTAGGTTTTCTTCTAAAATTTCCTCTATGTTCGGTGTTGTGTACCCTGGCAATAGGGTCTTGGTTACGAATTTGAAAATCGGCTAAGCTATCAAGTAAAAAAGTACTGTAAAACAATGATGTATTAATAGTATGACACATACCAAATGCTTTCATATTCCAGTAAGTCAAGTTAAACAAAAAAGGTATATACATAAATTGTAAGTTGTTAATAAGTGAGCCAGGTAAAGCAGCGGCTGTGAGACCACTATGAGGACCAGAGGTTTGTTTTGGATATTCCAAAAGCTGTTTCTCAGTAGGGGGTAACACAGAGAGGTACATGGGGGCTGATGCCATGTTGTGTACAGCACAAATTTTCCTGGCAGAGCCTTTAGACAATGAATCACAATATAAGGGGTCAGTTAAGGCAGTGATATTGTATAAACCAGAATGTCTAAGAGAGGTTTAGAGCAAGGACAAAGTACCATTTGGGGATAATTTTGTGTTGGGCCAACCATGGAAAGTTCCCTTGGAGAGCATGGCCACGGGGAGTATTTGTCCTTGAGATCTGGCTTGCCATTCAATTTGTAGGATAGTTTTATCAGTAGCAACAACCTAGGCAGTGAGGTAGACATCTGAACCTTCCTGGACAGTAATCAAATTGTCCAGAATATTGATGGAGACTCCCTCTGGGGTAGTTGCAGGTGGATCAAGGTGAGGAAGGAGGTGCTTTACCGTGCCTTGGATGCAGGGGATAACTCCTGAGATGAGTAGAAAATGGAACAAGATAGCCATCTTGTCAGTATATCTGAAAAGGAAAATCAAACATTAGTAAATTAGTACAATTCCACCCAATGGGGTGAGGAAAAGTAATTATACTCCTTTATACAGTTTCAGCTGGTTTACATGTAACCATTTGTCAGTCAGTTTGTTGTTTTGCATGAGTTTAACCTGATAGACTGCTGGACTGATTTTGTTGACAATGGGTTAGGGTCCTTCCCAATTATTGGAGAAAGAATGTGTGGGATGTGCAAATCTGAGAACCATTACCTGATCCCCAACCTGCCAATCCACTTCTTGTGCGTGTTTGTCAAACTGTATTTTGGACTGTTGCTGGGCCTTGCCCATGCAGTTGGCAGTATACAAATGAGAGTGTATGAGGTCTTGTCTGAGCTTTTCCACATATTGGTCTACTCAGACATGGTCTGCAGTGGGGGTGTGCCATTTGAGATGCAGATGATCAGGTAATCTCATTTGTCTACCAGTTATCACCTCAAAGGGTGTCAACTGGGTGGTGGCTGAGGGTGTGCCCCTAATTGCCATAAGGAGTAATGGCAGTAGGGAATCCCAATCCTTGGGATTGTCCTTAATGAATTTGGAAAGCATTTGCTTAATCCATCTATTGGATCTCTCTACTTGACCTGAAGATTGTGGATGGTAAGGTATGTGGAACTTCTGATGAACTCCGAGGAGTTCAAGGGCTTCTTTCTTCAACTCACCTGTAAAACTGATTCCTTTGTCAGAGTCTACCTTGAGAGGCAGAACCCACCTGGAGAAAATCTGTTCCACCAGGATTTTGGCAGTGGTTTTAGCAGTGCATACCTTAGTGGGGAAAGCTTCAACTCACTTAGAGAAGAGATCAGTTGCCAAAAGGGTGTACTTGTTATTTCTGCTGGTGTTGGTCAGAGGACCAATAAAGTCAATCTATATGACATGCCTAGGTCCAGAATGCTTTTTTGGTAGTAGCTTGACATTATGTTTGGTAGGGATGGGGTTGTTTTGCGCACAGACAAGGCAGTTATCTATATACTGCTTGCCATCTTTGGTGACACCAAGCCATCAGGCGGTGGTCTTGAGCCTTTGGAGTGTATTTTCCACTCCCTGGTGTCCACCAGTAGGGGTGTCATGCACTTGGTGCAGAAATTCAGACCTAAGATGATGAGGAACCACCCACAATTTGGTGGGGGTGTCATCTGGTTGATAACAAATGAGCTTGTCATCAGGAGACAGGTGTAACTTACCTTCATGCCTTCAGTAGGGGTTGTGCATAGGGAGACTCTTTTAAATATCTTAGTCCAGGAATCTGAACACATCTTTGAGTTCAGAGTCAGCATGTTGGGCTTCTGACAAATCCAAGGGGCAAAAGGATTCAGGTTTCTTCCTGACTGCTACAGTGCGTATTGCCACTGTGGCCTCTGGATGATCCATCATCCAGTTGTCCCCCTCTTGGGCCTCCTTCCTTTGCAAGGATGTCAGCAGTGTCATTGAAGGTATGACAGGGGTCATGTATGGAGTGGGCCTTAACTTTGTGTACATAGAGTTTGTGTGCAAACCTCTGTGCAGTGAATGAATGTATATTACCAGTTCCTTGTGTTTCACTGGGCTGCCATCAGAGGAAGTAAAGGAGTTCTTCTGCCAGAAAGGAAGAAATTCTGTAAGGGAACAACAAACCCAGTTAGAGTCTATAAAAATGATGGTATTCTCGGTTCCATGCTGGATGAACTGAAGGGCAGAGGCCACTGCTGCCATCTCTGCATATGGAGATGATGCCACACTGCAATGCTTAGAAACTTTGACAGTGATAGCAGAAGGGTAAATGACCACTATGCCCATTCCTGCTATCTGTTGTCCCTGGTAGTAGGAAGCTGAGTCATCTGTAAAGACGTGACACAGTGAGGTGTTCTTGAATAGTTGTGATGTAGCAGGAAGAAAAGGACCTGGATCTGCTAGATCAGGTGACTGCAGTGTACAGTCATGGGGTTTTCCTTGGAAGAGGAGACCATGTGCCAGCATGGATGGCATTTTGATTGGGTGGACCTTGATGTCTCTATCCTGGAGAAGGAGGGACCAGTGTGTCAGTCTGGTATTGGAGACTGACCCATCCTTTACACTATCTGATAGCAGAAAGGTTGTTGTGGTGTGGTTCATATTAATGATCGGGGGGGGAGTACCCAATGATATACAGAAAGTGCTTGACAGACCACTAAGTGGCCAGAAGGTTCCTTTCATAAAGGCTGTACTTCTGTTCCACAGGGGTCAAGAGCTGTGATGCATATGCAGTGGGTCTCAGGGTGCCATGGACCTTCTGGGCTAACACTGCAGACATAGCAATGTCAGAGGTGACACATTCCAGATGGAATGGCAGGGCTGGATTGGGATTAACCAGAGCTGGAGCTGAGGCCAATGCCTGCTTCAGTGCCATCACAGCTTGGGTATGAATGGGGGCCCCAAGTCCATGGGACATCCTTTTTCAGTAGTTCATACAGAAGGGCAGCCTTCTGAGCAAAATCACAAATGAAATCTCTAGAATAATTCACCATACCCAGAAACCTTCTAAGGGTGGCCACACTGGTGGGCAGTGGCAAATCTTACAATCCTTGTATCTTTTTCCAGGTAGGGCTTTGGCCTTGGTCTGTTATCCTCAGGCCCAGACAGAGTACCTCTTTCTGACATAGTTGTGCTTTTACAGGGTTACATTTGAGGCCTGCCCTCTGAATGAGGGTCAGTAGTTCATCTAAGAGATCTAGATGTCATTCCTGTGTGGCTGTGGCCAACAACAGGTTATCCACATACTTCAAGAGACACTGGGGTGTAGAGAAACCCTCAAAGGCATCCATCATGTGTAATTAGAACAGGGAGGGGCTGTTGTGGAACCCCTGTGGTAAGCAGATCCATGTGTACTGCCTGCCCTCAAAGGTGAAGGCAACCTTATATTGACTTTTGGGGGCAAATGGCAATGACCAGAAACCATTGGAGATGTCCAGGGCACTAAACCACTGTTGGTCAGGGGTCAATAGTAGTAGCATGTCTGGTGCTGATGCCACAGTTGGGGCACAACTGGGGGTGACCTGGTTTAGTCTCCTGTAGTCAGTAGTAAGTCTTCAGGCACCTGTGGGTTTTTTCACAGACCAGACTGGGGAATTTGCAATGGAAACACATGTCCTGATTACAGCTTGCTTGAGGAGTGATTTAATTGTTTTCTTGAGAGAAGTCAATGCCTCAGGTGGAAAGGGATATTGCTGTTGCCTCTCATGTACTGGGCCTGTCACTCCAATGACATTGTGCATCCTGCCACAGTCATGCTTGTTGGTGGCAAATGCCTCCAGATGTCTTTGTAGGATGGGGAGGAGCTTTGGGAAAAGCTCATAGTTCTTAAACAAATCTATGACGCCATACTCTTTGTTGTTCGCAGAGATTGTTGCAACCACATGCAAATCAGGGAACATGATGGTGTGATATTGTCCCTGAATTTGTATCAGTAACATGTTGGCTAAGTCTACCACACAGCCGTGTGGTGCCAGAAAGTCAATTCCAATTATACTAGGGTGATCATGCAGTACCATTAGCTGAAAGGTGTTATATGAGGATCGGTATGCAGGTAACCTAGTTCCATCTACACCAGACATATTGGTCCTCCATCCAGTGGACCAGGGTGATGTGTCCAGGTGGTCATCCTGTAATAAAGACACAGCCATGCCTGTATCCAGTAGTACTGTCAGTAGGTGGCCCCCGACCTCGGCCTCAGTGCAGGGCCTTCCATTTGTATCCAAGACCTGCTTGTTTACAGTATGGGCTGGGGCCTGTAATTGTCAATCTGTACCAGTGGAAACATGGGGAAGCTCTTGAAAGAGAGTCTGGGCCTAGTTCCTTTGAACCATCTCACCATGTTGCACTGATGTTATATAGGGAGCTGCTTCCAGGTTCAGGTCTGTAAGGGCCTGAGAGCCTGAACTTCCGGTATCTCCATGGCCTGTTGAGGCCTGCTCTCCTGGTTGTATTGCTGCAAGGCCTGAATGGAGATGGCATCCGTTACAGAGTGTACTTGCCCGAGAAGATCTTGGAATTTCCAGTTTTCATCGGCTGTTTCCCTATTCGAGGGGCCTGATCTTTGTGGTTTACCCTTGATGTTTTTATGGTGTTTCTTATTTTTGTGATAGTTCCAGTTCCCACCCCAGGATTGTTGTTGTTGGGCCTGCTGGGGGTGTTGGTTGTCTGTGGGGAAGGGGCTGTTTCTCATGGGCCTGCCCCTCCACTGTGTAGTGTGTTGTGGCCTCTGGAATAGCTTCCATGGCAGCTACTTTCTTGGAAACATAGCCTGAATCATGGATGTAGAGTTGATAAACTCTCTCAGTTTTCTGAAAAATATTGGCAAACCTTTCTGTGGTGGGGTAGGTGGTTGGCTCTATTTTTTCTCTTACTGCTGGGATCATGTTCCTAAGGAACAGGGTCTTATATTTGATGAGGTCCACATCTGCAGCTTCTCCTGCAAGGTGCTTCCCTGCTCGGTAGGCCATAAAGAGCCTCTGGTGGAAAGTCACTGGACTTTCTTTCGCATTCTGTCTCACAGAGTATGCGAGTATCACTCCTACTACATCTGGGTTGTGTGCAGAAATGAGCTCAGATACTACTTTGTCAAAGGTGGTGTGGCTGTCCTGGTGGATGACATCAGGGAGTTTCACCCACAGGCCAGGATCAATGGTCTGGTGTAGGATCTGGACCTGGTAGTCTGCAGCGAGACTAAGCATTTCACATTTAGCATGCACCTTTTCCAAGTGGCAACTGAGTTTGTCGGACGGGCTCATCCGACCAATGCTGTCAGCTATTTGCTGAACAGAGTAGGCCATTTGTAGGGGATTATTGGGATGATCAAGTGGCGGTAGATTACCTCGGCACCCTCCAGGGCTGCCTGAGCTACAGCTTCAGCCACAGAATGAATCATGCCCTCCTGAGTACCAGCCTTGTGTAGAAGCTGCCTAATCTGAGTCTTAAGAACCTGTTTGTTTTTCTCAGAGATGGGCACGGTGCCTAAGGCACTCTCAGTCATTTTCTGTATCTCTTGTCTGTCTTCCACATTAATAACAGCTATTAGTGGTGCAGTCAGGACAAGGTCTAGGCCTGCTTCCCCCCATCATGGGGGTCACCATGTTGGTATCGCCCATGATGTGTGTCATGCCGTCGATGATGTAGGGACACTGTGTCATGGGACAGGGGTCTGCCATGTTGTGAATGATGGGGAAGGGTGTCTGGGCCATAGTAGGGGTGTGACTGCATGTTGTACTGAGAGATGTCATCATCTGACTCCTCCTTTTCAGATGACGCGACAAGACAGGGGCTACGTCTCCCATTGCCTTGATGTGGCCATCAAACACCTCTCACTGATGGTGCAGTTTCACCATTTTAGATTCACATTCCTCATGACTCACTTTTGCAACATTCTGATCCACTTCATCCTGCATCTGCTTCTGTAACACTCTATACGCAGTGCTCAATTCGCAATTGTCCCTAGTAGCTAAACCTAAGTCATTACATACCTGGTTTATCTCATCCTGTAACTCTCCCAACTCCTCAGGCATTTGTTCATTTGTTCTACTTAACAAGTTATTCATTTGCAAAACCTGCCCCTTATCCTATCTCAAACTTTCATACTCTTGCTTCAATGTACAAAGTTCCTGTTCATCTGCCTGAGCAGAATGATGCAAAAGGGAATCCTTTTCATTTTGCAGAGTTTGGAGTTTGGACTCCAAATCCTGCTCATGTCTCACACATTCAGTTTCCTGCAACCCCATCTCCTGCTTAAGAGATGAGATTTGCAGTTCAAGGGATTGAAACCTCACTTTGGGGGCTTCCAAAGCAGCATAAAGATCGGCAACCAACAGCCCTTTAGCTTCTCACTTTCTGGCTGTTGGTCTCATCTCAGTGTCCTGGGTTGAAATCCCCAGTACAGGATTTTCAGATTGACTTGCATCCCATGCAAAGTCAGCCTATCCTCCATGGGAGGTAAGGAAATTTGAGACATCGAGTCTCAGTTCTGTGAAGATATTTGATACGGTGGCCATTGTGTGGTAGGGAATGAAAAATCAAACTGTGAAAAGGTGTCATGCTGTGTATCGATCCACAACAGGTGCACTAGTTCACAGTCAGGCTACTGTGCACTTGTAAGATTGCAATTCAAAACTGCTGTGGGCTGGGTCAAGTCAGCATCGACTACACCCAATAAGCAGCCAGACTTTGCAAGAGATTACAAAGTGGGTGAAAATTGGGAGAGGTGGTACAGGAATGCACACCTACAGTCCCCGTTTGGAAGGTATAGTTGCAGTAACAAGTAAAACTTTGCAAACTCCAAATTTTGCCTGCACACAGTCATCAATTGTCAGGAGGTCTAAACCTCACTCTCAGGTTCTTGGCAATAATGGGCATGCAAGGAATCAAAGACACATTGCATAAGAGTAATAAAACTTGTTTATTAATACCAAAAGGAAAATCACAGTTGCCCTAACCAGTTCTTACCAATAGGAACTGGGAGCCAATACTAAGTGTTCCCTATACCTTAAGGAATCTCTGTGTCTCCTGGGGTCTCCAAGGTAGAAGACGTAATGTCTTACATTATATACCTAAGATAATTACCATGGTTACTGTAAGACAGAAACATTTCTAGTTTCAGAGATGAGCCCTATTGGCTAAATTAGGGGTGGCTCCTCAGTCAAGATAACATTATACAATTTTGTTATAGTCATCACTTTGTAGAAACAAAAAGGTACAATTTGTACATAGCCATGTAGTAATACAAATCAACAGAAGATGGCAATGCCAACTCATATATCCTAATCATTACAAGGACACAGATGTCCTAACATCTTATAAGCAAGAAATACATGTGTCTATTGGAAAGTAAAGTGTATAGCAATAATATGCATACATATCCTGACATCTACTCTTATACGGTAGATGCCCTTAGCCCTATATGTTAGTATAACATATACCTAAATAATAGCTGTCAGCGGTGTACCTGTGGAGGTACCAATTAGGGTGCAGGGACCTTGTGTAACATGGGTTACTTGGGCACCGATGTTCTCAAATGATGTGTGAGGTCAAATTTTAAAGTTTGCAGCAGGTTTTCAATGTTATTCGATGCTGTTGTGGGTTTAGGGGCAGAGGCGGTGGCTTGCTGTAAAGTGTCCACGGTGTCTGGTAATATGGGCCACGCCACGCTACCCGGCCCTTACTTTGCTGTCTCTAAAGTCCTTCGGAAGTTTAAATGAGATTGTTTTTTCTTCAATTTGTTTGCTGAGGCCATCAATCTGTCTGATATCCTTTAGTATTTAAGCAGATATCTGTGTGTTTAGAGGAGGACAGTGTAGATATTCTATCGATCAGATCAGGAGCTCTGAAATTAGATGACCATCTTCTTCCTAGGCTTAGCCACCTACAAAACATTTTTTATCTTATAATTGGTCCAGGTTATCCAGATGGTCCCTCTTGAGGCCCATCACCACCATCCCATGGTTTCACAAAAGGGGGGGACACATTGGCAGCTGAAGCTGGTCTTCCCTCCACTTCTGGTTGAGAAACAGTTATACGTCAAAAGATGGTATAATTAGATGAACATGTAAAATTATTATTTTAAGATATTTTTTGTATATGACAAAAGAAAGACAGAACTTAATAATAATGACAACAGTCAAGACTTTCATTGTCTTGAAAATGTTCACATTTTCTAAGTGCAGTAGTTAGTGATGTGTGAATCTGAAAAAATTTGATTAGCAAATTAATTAACAAATTCACCTCAGCTGGTGAATTGAATTTGCCTTGCAAAGTCCAAATTTGCAGTAACTGATAATTTTGCTAAATGTGAAACAGGTAACTTCTCTGGAATTACAGTGTTTCAGGTTTAATAGTAATAAAATAAAATGCAGTAACACTCACCAGCAGTCCAACGCCAGTGTTTTCAGCCCTTGGGAAGGGTCATAGCACCTCCCAAACTCTGTAGGATGTGTATATCCCACCTCTGAATATCATCCCATCTATGTTTCAGCTGCCTTATGGAGAGGTCTGGACTCTTCTCATTTTCATCAACTTTGGCCATGGTTTCAACCTATATTTACTCCCACAAGTGGTAGACCAGCTGCTTCTCCCTGAACAGGTCATCCACTTTTTTGTAACCTCAGCCACAACTATGCTGGTTTCCTCTGGAGAAAATGGGGATGCCAGGGACCTTTCCTGGTGCTGGTAGAAGTGGTGGTGGTGGCATTTTTATCACTTGCCATATTTTGGATTGGCTATAGCTGTAGTATTTATCTCTCTCTCTCTATCTCTCTCTGTCTCCCGAGACTCTTTCACTCTCAGTGTAAACACACTGAAACCATGTGATATGGGTCAGAACAGTGGTATGCAATCCTGTGGATATCATTGTGTGTGCACTTTGCAGATTGAAACACATTTTGATCTGTGGAACAGTATTACATTGCATTTAAACATCATCATCAAAAATGCACAGCAGAATACTATTCCGCCGTTCTGATGAACCTCAGAACAATAGTCCACAGAATACTATGGGTAAACCCTCATTATTAAAAAAACCCCAAAACAATCAGGACACCATTATAGACACAACAGTAGATGTGTACTGGATATTTGCAACCAAGTGGGTGCATTTTCATTTAAATTCAAACACTTGATTCCACATATATTTCATTTAATGATCATGAGACAATTATCCATTGGATAATGTTAGTCCACAGAACAGGGTTCCATCAATCTCAACCTGGTAGAATTTGCAGAAAGCCCACTTACTTTCCAATGGAAATTCCACCCGCAGAATGGCCGTTACACCCTAATTCACCTGGCAGAATTTTGCATTCCATATAGCACTACTAAATAAATCAGTACATTAACATCAGTGAAAATTCTCTGGATTTAAATTTATTTTCAGACTTCCACTCAGATAATTCAGTGCAGCCATGGATGTGGTACTGTATCAGCAGATGACAACAGATTGAAGCTATAAACTGAAAACTCCCAGTCAGGTTTTCTAAATAAGTAACGATTTGAAGCTGTTAACTGCAAGTGCCTTATGTCAATGAGATACTGTCATGAGGAACATTAGTGGGCAATTGTACAGCCTGAATCCAATGGCTATTCTCACCCACCGACTACTTGCTGTATAAACTACAGAACCAATATACATCTAAATGCTTATTTCTTAAATGGTAAAACCAAAGTTTAATGCTGCAAAGTTAAATTAAATTAAATTTAGCACTGAGCCCTGCACAGAAGTGGAGTGAACTCTGAATGCCAGGGCACTGTAAAAGCGTTGAGTGCAACAATCTGTAACAGTCATTCAGACTGGTGGTTAATGGCCATTCAGTCAGAAGGCTACCTGGTGGCTGGATGAAGCAACTGAAAACCAGATGTTTTTACCATTGGATTTGAGTACAAAAGAGACAGAGGAGGTTACAAATGCTGACAGAACTCTGACACAGTTAACAGCGCCAAACCAAACCTGCAGTTGAAACAGTGCGAAAGAATTAGCAGAAACCAGGCAAGTACAAGATCCTTCAGTTGTGTTTTTTGTAAACTTCGCACCCAGTCAAATTTCAGTTCCAGTCTGGTTTCAGTGCAGCTCCCTGAGCACTACTGACTTTGACCAGAATTTAACCATTGAAACAGCAAAATACTGGGAATACCCAGAGTCAGTGCAACTACTACAGCTGAGTAGAGATGCTGTGAAAATATATTTCACCAGTGAAATTCCCATGAAATCAGCAAATTTGCAGTGCAAAATATTTCATGAAATTCTCCTGTTACGCGAAATATTTGCCAGGTGCAAAATGTAGAATTTTGCCAGTGAAATGTAAAATTTCGCCAGAAAAGTGGCAGAATTTCACCTGCGAAAGGTGAATTTCACCATTTCTCTGGTGAAATTTCGCCTTCTGCAGGCAGAATTTTGAATTCTGCTGGCAAAATTCTGAATTTCTCTTCTGCATAAAAATCACAAAAGGGGAGAATTTTGAGAAATATTTTGGTAATGAAATTTGCCAGTTTCACACATCTCTACAGCTGAGAGACAAAACCGTTTAAGATTGCAATAAAAAAGTTGAATAATGAATAAAGATTGCAGTCAAATGAAACATAAGATGACTACTATATTTGTTGTGCACCCGTGAGTAGTATGTAAAAACTTGTTAATGTGGTTGAAGCATGTGCCATATGTATATCTCTGAGGCCCACTTCATGGAATGTGTTCTGGACATGGAGGGCAATTTGCACCTCTCCTCTATTTCCTAGTCCTGTGCCGTCTAATGTTGGGTTTAAGGCTAGTCTATTGTCCTCCACCAATAATAATTCCAGCAGAGCCCCCCCCCCGCCCAGGATATCTTGAAAGAGCTGCTGAAACCTCAAGGAAAACTTTGAAAAACAAAATACTTACAGTACAAGTCACATTAAACTGTTCCACCAATGAGTTGGTTTAGCATTGATTTTTACAGTTGGCAATGCATTGGCAACTCATATTGCATTATGTTTCAATGCTTAACCAGCTCAAGATCAATGTTCGTAAAACATTTTTGTAACTCAGTTGGAATACATCTACAGTCCAGTCACAGTGCAATGCAAAACTTAGTTTTTACTTATAAGAAACAGTGTATGCAAGGCTTTGTGCTGGATCCAGCAACACTTATGCAACTCAATTAGAAATGCTACAGCAACTCACTGAAGGAACAGTTTAATGTGACTTGTGTATTCTATATATTTCTCAGCCCCATTATTTATTACTGAGAAAATTTACACAAATACATGATATTAATCCCCTAAAGTTAATTTGCCTCTACAGCTTTCTCCCTACTTCAAATCACAATCCTCTGTTGTGACATCACACTCGGTTGCCATGGGAATACCTGTGCTGTCACAAGCAGTGCATTATGACTTCAAGTAGGGAGAAAACAACAGAAATAGTTGAGCTCTTCTGGAGCAAAGATCCTGTTTTCATGCAAATGACATCAGTGATAAAAATTGGGGAGGAAAAATACAGAACTAATATAAAATACATGCTGAACTATGTCTAATTATTATGTTTTGCCAAAGCTCTGATGAATGTGTCAGCTGCTCTTTAAGAATATGATCAAAGAAGGCTTGATCACGAATATTAGGTGCATACTCACTACCTAGTACTATCTGTTCCCCAGAGTAAGTTCCTTCTAGTAAGGCACATGTGTTTTCTGTCCCTGCGTTCTTTATGGATGCAAAGCTGGAGGCCCCATGACAGTGAACAGCCACCACTCTTTGTTTTGAAGAATAGGCATTATGGCAAGCCTTACCAACCCAGGTAAATTGCAGCCTGTGTGTCTCCTCCTTTGAAAGGTGAGTCTCTTGCAGTAGTGTAGCATCACACTGCATTTCTCTGAGTTTAATGAGGACTTTTCTCCTTTCCTTAGAGCATTTCAGGCCTCTTGTGTTCCAGGTAATAACTTTTTTGTAGATTCTACTTATTCACTGGGGGATCAGGGCATCTCTGAGGAGTGCCCACTCAACCACGTCCTCTACTACTTGACAGAAACCGCATTCCTCTAGGGAGTTCAGTTGCTGAGCACCCTCTTCCTGAACCCAAGGAGTCTTCCAGCCCCTTGGATCACCCCCGGGGGAGGGCCCACCTCACTTACCTGGAGGCCTTTCTGAAGTTAGAAGGTCAGTCCTTTGACAGGTTGAGGGGCTCAGGAGAGCCCAGTGTAATGATGGTCCGGCCTTGGGATGTGGGCTTTGGCTCCTGGGGCCTTCATCACCTCCCCATAACCTCCGGGGTTTTTCTGCTTGTGTTTTCCCCTGGAGCATGGAGGTGCAATGACATCTGTGTATTGATGTGCTGACATCCACTGCAGTTCTACCATTTCATTGTGACACCGCTTCCCTGCAGGGCCCCCAATCTTTATTGGGGGAGGTCACTGAAGAGTGACACACACCCCAGGGAGGGGAGAGCAGTCCTCTGGATGGTTAATCCCCTCCATCCCTCCCCTGCTGACCCCTGATGGTTGAGTCTGTTCCTGAAGCCAGGTCTCTGGTGTGGCGCTAGGTGTGGCATCCAGCGTCTCAACCCTCAGTGCCACTGGGCTGGCAGGTAATAATTTTTAAAGTATCATATGTAGACATACCTGGTTTGTCTGTAGTTTCTCACCTCAGAGTGGGAGAATTAGACTGCCAGAATATCCATTACCCCCTCAGCGACCTCCACCAACTGAAGATCAATTAATAAGATTAACCTGCAGTACTGCATCAATAAAAATAGAAAGATACAGAACCATACACTATATCCTGCTGTTCTATTCTTTATTAAATAAAACTTCTTCAGTTTATTAATTATTACACATTCTATAATAAGAAAAGAGAGTGTTGATGCACTGTATGCATCATTCGAACAGGAGCTGTCTGATTTTATACCTGTTACGTTTTGTGGTGATATTTTGTAAAACAAAATTTCATATCTGTGCTTAACAACTGTATATGAGATCCATAAATCTCCATTTAGTTTCCCAGCTATGCATCCACAAAATAAATTAACAGCTTTGCTGTTTAAACCAGAGGTTTTTTTTAGGATATCTCTATTAGAGAAAGAGTTTGGCTTACAGTGGGCTCACCTCAAGCTTTACAAAGACCTTTCCTGGCAGTCTCTTAGTACGGACTGCACAGTCATTTTGCAAATATGGCCATAAATGTTAAAGGAGTCAGAGGGGTGGAGTAAATTTATATTATGGAATGCTTACAATTAATAAACTGAAGAAGTTTTATAAAAAAAGAATAGAACAGCAGGATAACTAGATTACCGGCTGCAAAGATGTATAGCATCAAGAGATACTGTATGAAAAAAAGACATAGACTAAAACAATATCTGTGGGAATAAATCAATATTTGTAACACCTTTTACAGAACTTGAAAAATCTAAATGATAAACAGCTTAGGTTATGACATCAACAGGAAACAGCATAAAGGTATGTGCATAAACACAAACACTAAGGGGGAGATATTCAGACTGTGCCAGGCAATGGCGCAAGTGGGGGCACAGTGCATCTGAGATACGCTATGACCCGGACAGGGTGATATTCAAAGGTGGTGTGCCATGGTGCAGCACCTTTGAATATGGTATAGAATGTGCATGGGGCAAGTACAATGTACCGGCGCATTCCCCAGACAGGGAGGACCAGGAATGCTCCAGCACAACTGTATTTGTGCTGGCACATTACCCGTGATAGTCAGACATGGGCATGCAAATGGGGCCATAATGTATGCAAGGCACAAATGGGGCCATTTGCATGTCATAATCAATCAATCAATCAATCAATCATCTTTATTTTAGTAAGCTAATACACCATCTCATTTGCAAGGAGGACCTGAGTACAACAGTAATAAGTCACATACACCAATATTTGGAGCAAACAGTAAAACAATAAGCAATGCAGAGCATTTACATAAGATTAAATAAGTCAATAACAGAGCTGTCAATACACTTAGTCACAGAGTTTTTCTGTAGGAGGAAAAATATACAAGGCAGTACGTTAATTACAGGAAATGCACTATAGGAACAAGTGATTACCCTGAAATACATAGCTAATGCAAAAGAAGTTAAAATATATACCCAGTCTGAAAGAAAAGGTAGGACACAAAGGGGGAAAGGAGGGAGGGGTGCAAGGGGGTCACAGGGCAGGAAGTAGGGCATGGTCAATAAAAGGAAGGGGAACGGAGGAGGTGCTGAAGGGGGAAGTTAATAAAACAATCACATTTTTCACTGATTTGTGGTGCAACAGAGCCTTAAAGAGGGACATGCTTACAGGCACTGCAAGCTTTAGGGTCTTTTGCAGTTTATTCCATAGTACAGGGATAGCGTAACTTATAGTGGCTACACCAAAATGTGTCCTAATCTTAGGAACGGACAAGCAGAACAAGGAAAGGCTTCTGAGTTCATAGTAACTTGGTGAGGAAGCAGGAAGAGAGTCAGAGATATAGTGGAGCAGTTTACCGATACTCACACTGTAGGTCCATAGGATTGCATTTCTCTGACATCTGAAACTGAGGGAGGACTAACCAATCATGGTATAGAGTGTACAGTGGTGGGTGCAGTATGGGGCACCTGTAATAAATCTAATTTTCTGTTAGTAAAGTGTGTCTAGCTTGGAGAGGGCGGAACTAGGGCCTTGCCCATAGATAAAGTCTGCATAGTCCAGAAGGGACAAGAAGGTTGTTCAGACTAACCTAACTTTTGCTTCTTGTGTTAGCCGTTTTTTTATCCTAAAAAAGAGGCCACGTCTCTGTTTCAGCTTCTTTGCAAGCTCCTCCACATGGTCCACAAAAGAAAGTTTATTGTCAATCCATAGGCTCAGTTACTTGAATTTTGTCATGGATTCAAGAGACTCCCCTAAGAGACTTGGGGAGGCTTTGCAGAGTTGACTGACTTAGATCTAATAGCTGGGGGAGAAAATAACATGGCCTTTTTTTTTTTTGGTATTAAGCAATAATTTTAGGTAAAGAAGATTGTTCTGCAAAGTGTTGAAGTCTTCTTGTAGGTCCACACATGCTAGCTTGGGGGTGGGTCTGTCAAGGTACAAGACTGTGTGATCTGCAAAGAGATGCAGCCTAGCCGACTTGATCCCTGCGTCAATGTTATTAATGTAGATTGTGAACAATAATGCTCCTAATATTGACGCTTGGGGAACCCCCCTTAACATAGGCTTAAGGGGGGAAGAGTCCCTGCCGGCCTTGATGCTCTGGTGGCGATCCATGAGGTAGTTATTAAACCAAGATATGTCAAGGTTGTTAAGTACAAGGTTCCTGAGAACAGATAGGAGCAATGTATGATCGACTGTGTCGAATGCTTTGTTCATGTCTAGGAACAGTGCACAGACATGTTTTGTCCAGGGACATTAGCCAATCATTGCAGACTTTAGCCAATGCTGAGGTGGTGCTATGTTTGGACCTGAAACCAGAATGCACTGGGTTTAAGAAGTTGTTACACTCACTAAAACTCCTAAGCTGTGCGTTGAGAACTTTTTCGAGCAGTTTGGATAATGTAGGAAGCAGAGAGAAGGGACGATAATTGTTTAGATCACTCTGGTCACCTGACTTGAATAGTGGAATTACTTGAACCATTTTCCATATTGCAGGAAGCTCACCCAGTGACAAGGACAGATTGAATAAATGTGTAAGAGGGGGAGCTAGAATAAAGTAACCAAGTTTTAGATAGTAAGGTTCAATCAGATCTGCACCAGTGCTCTTCCTTATATCCAGAGCAAGTAATAGATCTTCTGCAGTTTTTAAGGACACTGGTTCAAATGCAAAAGCTGTGTTGTATTGAGGTGTCAGCGTAGATGCAGATAGTATGAGCTGGCTATGCAGCTGTTCTCAGAGGGCATTGCCTGGGGAAGAATTGAATGCCTACCCCACTGTGGAGAAGTGATTGTTGAGGAGGTCGAGTATCTGTAGTTTGTCCATGTGGTCAACCCCTTCATAGCATATTTTTAATGGGAGTGAATTGGCAGGACTGTGCCCCTCAATGTCTTTCAGAGTTCTCCAGAACTTAGAGGAGCAATTGGAGGGAGTGTCTAACTCATTGTGAAAGTATTTAGCTTTTTCAGTCCTGGTTAACTTGGTAACAAGGTTTCTAGATGCTCTGAAGGCTGCCCAGTTGGCTTGTTGTTTAGTTTGTCTTGCCTTTTTCCATAGGGCATCTCTATTATGCAGAGCAGTTTTTAGTTCATCCGAGAACCATTGGAAAGATTTCTTTTAATACAGGTTTTAACTAATGGCGCATGCCTGTTGATAGTGTGAAAGATTGCATAGGCCGCATCAGCTGTGGTGGCCAGATAAAAGTTTTGCCAGCTAGCATGCTGCAAATCTGACAGGAAATCGAATGTGTTACAGTTCCTATGACTTCTTTTGTAGGTAAGTCTAGAGGACAATGTGATTTTGGCAGTAGACCTCACACACGCGATGGAACAGCGATCACTAATGTTGTTAAAGAAGACACCAGCATGGGAGTATAGATGTGGTTTATTTGCAAGAATAATATCAAGTAGACTGTTACGATTGGGATTCTTTACATTTGGTCTGGTAACTTCCGTGATAAGCTGGGTGAGCCCAAAGGCATCACAAAGCTCTCTTAGAGGCTTAGAAGAACCAGATAACCAATCAAGATTGAGGTCACCCAAAATGATGATTTCAGAGTGCAGCTTGGGTAGTAAGATATTGAAATACTCAATTACCTTAAGCCCAGCTGATGGAGGCCTATAGCAGCCTATAACTGACAGGGATGTAGTTTGAGAGAACTGAATTTTTATAGTAAGGTACTCAAATTCCTTATGGACCCATTTGCATGAGTTGCACAGGGCAGCCCAGCAAAATGTGCCTGGCGCCCTGCACAGAATGACATGCAGACTGAGGGGGTCCTGTGCACCCAATCATGGGCGTTATGTCCGTTTATAATATCCCTGGTAGTCCAGTGGTCACCCCCTCCTCCAGTATGCCCGATCATGGGCAATATGTCCATTTGTAATATCCCTGGTGGTCTAGTGGTCCCCCAACCCCTCCTGTAGCACTGATCCTGCTAATATACTAGCAACAACCACCTTGGTAATCTAGTGGTACCCCCTCCCTATCCTGACCCTCCAATCACCATCAACTGTAGGTCAGAATTATTCTTGGTGGACCAGTGGCACCCCATCCCGATCTGAAGCCCTGAATGCCAGTGAGGCGGTACCCTACAAATACCTGGTGGTCCAGTGGCAACCCCCATTCCTCTGGCCTACCCAGCTCCTCCTGTCATAGGTGGGCAGCTGCAACTCGCCCACATACTGTCCAGTCACCTGCTGAATGACAGCTTATAGTATGCGCTGTAAGCCTATTGGTCCACAGTGTGGATCAATGGGCTTGCAGGGCATACTGTATGGGAAAGTCACAAATATGTGAATGGGTGGATGGGGGTTGCCACTGACCACCAGGTATTTGTAGAGTACCACCCCAGCCATGCTAGCTTGGATGGGGAGGGGGTACCACTGGTCCAACAGGGATACTTCTTATAGGCTTACAGCGCATACTATAAGCTGTCATTGGTAGGTGGCTGCAACTCGCCCAGCATACTGCCCGGCCACCTGCCAAATGACAGCTTATAGTATGCGCTGTAAGCCTATTGGTCCACAGTGTGGATCAATGAGCTTGCAGGGCATACTGTATGGGAAAGTCTCAAATATGTAAATGGGTGGATGGGGGTTGCCACTGGACCACCAGGTATTTGTAGGGTACTACCTAGCCGGTGTTCGGGGTTTTGGATGGGGAGGGGGGTACCACTGGTCCACCAGGGATACTTCTGACCTACGGATGATGGTGAGTGGAGGGTCGGGATAGGGAGGGGGTACCACTAGACTACCAGGGTGATTGTTGCTAGTATATTAGCGGGATCAGTGCTACGGGAGGGGTGGGGGGACCACTAGACTGCAAGGGCTATTAATAACAGACATATTGCTCGCAGTCAGGCATATGGGAGGGGGACCACTAGACTACCAGGGACAAGATGGCTGCCTGTGGACAGTGTTCCTGTCTGGCAAGTAGCCACCCATGGCTGGGGGCTGCTGTGTTGCATCCTGCAATACAGCAGCCTGCCTGTCGGTGGCCAGCATTTGAGCCCGATATTTCTTTCTCAACTATGTGCCCTGGTATGTGGTGCATCTGGGGGTTGTGCCAACAGATGAGCTGCACATCCTGGGCTGAATATTGGGATGTGCTGCATGTGCATGGGCACGCCCTCTGTAGATGCGCCACATACATTAACAATGTGCTTCGGCGCATCGGGGACAGCTGCAGGTCCCCCTTTGAATATCATCACACCAGGGTGCTTATGGGTTGCACTGGTGCAACTCGGTTGCACCGGTACAACTCCTCTGAATATCTCTCCCTATGATTTCAAGGATACTGCAATGTATGGATGCATCTTGAGATTACAAGAATCTTAATGAAAACAGTAACATTTAGTATTAGACATGAATCAGGCAGCCTGACAAAATAAATCAGATTCAGAAATAATGTATAAACCATGCTCTCTTTAATGTGATTAATCTCAGAAAATGTTTTTTGTTTTTTTATTAATCCTAGTAAATGTTTTGGGTGTTAATAGCTATGACTGTTACTAAGCTTATTTCCACTTCTAGTTTTAGACAGCAGAGGGCACCACATAACTGCAACTATGGATGTATGAACTGTATCTGAAATATATTATTCTAGACAAATGTAACAATAGAAAATTAATAGATCATGTGAAATGTTAGTGTTAGAATGAGGTAAATGTTATACCTTACATGTAATGTATAAAGAAAAAAACTATTGTACCAAATATGAAATCTATTCACATAAATAAATATAAAAAATTATTATTTTTTTTAAAATATTTACTGTTTCAACAATAGATCCTTTCCCCTGAATTAGTCTTTAAGGTGAAATGCTGAATTCTGAGGATCTTTGCCTGATGTTCCTGAAATAAAGCAGTAACTATAAGTGAACATTTTACTTACGGTGTCTGGTATTTTGTTACCCTTTGGCCTGGGTTTCTATAACCATCACCATGACTGCCTCTACCAATGCTGCTGGTTTTTCCAGCTAAGGCAGCTGCTTCTCAGGTGGTGCTGATGATGTGCGATGAGTCGCTGTCACCATTTTGTTGTTTCATGACTTTTAAAGAGGGATGGAGGTAAATCCCAAGATATTTCAGTTTAGCGGGATTCCATTGTAAACCCATATGAACAACATCAGCCTTCACAGTGTATTTGTTAAGTGGATGAAGTTCTGTTTTCATCAGGTTCAATTTATAATTTGAGAAAGACTCATATTGTGCTATAATTTGGAATACCGCAGGGAGGGATTGAGCAGGATTAGAAATATGTAGCAGTAAGTCATCTGCGTATGCTGATATTTTATATTCCTGATGCCCTATTTATATGCCCATTACAAGCGGAGAGAAGTTAATTTTCCTAATAAGTAGTTCTAAGTAAAGGTTAAAAAGATAAGGAGAGAGAGAGAGAGAGGCATCCCTGATGAGTACCTTGTGACAGGGTAAAAAGGGTGGACAAAATGCCATTACATTGGATTTGGCAGTCGTGTTGTGTAAAGTGTTTTGATCCATTGGATAAATTCCTGGGTATATGATATTTGGAAAGCAACAGGAAAAGATATTCCCATGACACCCTATCCAAAGGTTTTTCTGCATCCAGGGATATGAGAGCTGCCGGTGTATCTGAGTCCCTGGATGCAGAAAAAAGATAGGCTAGTTTTCTGAGGTGATCTGAGGAAAGTCTGTTTTTGATAAACCCGACTTGCTCTGTACTAATAAGATGTTCCCATACTTGGCTAAGTCTAGAGAAAAGAATTTTAGCAAGGATTTTAAGATCTACATTAATGAGGGAAATAGGTCTATAGTTACTTATTCGTAGGGGGTGTTTGTTAGGTTTCGGAAGTACCACAATGGTGACGAGAGACAAGGAAGTATCCGATAGCCTGTTCTCAAGTATATAGTGGAATGTCTCCAGTAGTATAGGAGCTATAGTTTCCTTTAGCACCTTATAAAAGTTGGTTGTAAATCCATCGGGCCCAGGGGACTTATCTGCGGGGAGGGATTCAATAGCTTCACAGATCTCTGATAAGGTAATAGGACTTTTTAGTTTGTCATCCTGAGAGTCAGTTAACACTGGAAGGTTTATATCTTGGAGAAACAGTTCTAGTTGTTGGGAGAGGTGTTCGACTGTCAGGGCAGAATATAGTTGCTTATAGTACTCACGAAAGGCATTCACAATATCTGGGGGAGAAGTGAGAAGCTCACCTGAGGAAGAATAGATACAGAGGATTATTCTGTCAGCTAGCTGAGTGCGCAGTCGCAAAGCTAACAGTTTCCCTGCCCTCTCGCCTTGGTCAAAATAGGAAATTTTGGAACAAAGCAGCAGAAACTCTGCTTTTTCCACTAATAACTTATTATATTGGGCACGGAGAGATTCAAGTTTAGTCCAGTCTTTCACTGAAGAGGAGGGGAAGGGGGATTTCTCTAACTCTGTTATCTGGCCCAATTTTGAGGAGAGAGCAGCGGTCTTTTGTCTATTACGTTTAGTTGCCAAGCGGATTAGTTCTCCCCTCAATGCACATTTCAGAGATCCCCATAGAAAGTCTTTTTTAGGCATGGATGAGGCATTAAGCTCCATGTAGGTATTAATGAAATTCTGAATTGTGTGAACATACTCATCCATCTTTAAACGCTGATTATTAAGTTTCCAGATTCTATCTTTGCATGCATTTGGTAAAAGATTTAATTGGAGATTAACCACCCGGTGATCCAAGATAGCCTTAGATGAATAATACACTATGGAGACCCCTGGAATATGGTCTACTGTCAAAAGAAAAAAATCTATGCAGGAAAAGGTGTTGTGCTGAAGGGAGTGAAACAAGTATTCCTTATCTTCGGGATACATAAGCCTCCAAGGGTCAACAAGACCCAGGGAAAGCATTAACTCATGTATAGCTTTTTGGCCAGGAGAAAGTCTTTGCCTGGTTTGACCAGACCTATCCAGTATATTTGAAAGCACCAGGTTCCAGTCTCCACCGAGAAGTATTGGGAGCTTGGACCAGGGAGCGAGTGTAATCATTAAAGAAGCAAAGAATTTGGGGTCATCTGAGTTGGGTCCATAGAATGAACCCAATATAACCTCCATATGAACCAACAGGCCCCTCACAATAATAAATCTGCCTTCAGGATCTGCAACTTCTTGTAGAAGCCGGAAGGGAAATCTACGAGCAATTAGGATAACTACTCCTCTTCTCTTGGAATCTTTGCCGGTCCCGTATACCTGACCCACCCAGTTTCTATGGAAATAGTGAATACATGCAGGCTTAAGATGTGTCTCTTGCAAAAAGGCTACATCAATTTGCAGAGTTTTTAGATGAAGTAGAACTTTAGTCCATTTAGCCGGGGTTTGCACCCCTTTTATATTCCAGGAACAATATTTAATCCCTGTCATATGTATTGATGTAATATAATAGAACAACGAAGGCTCTATAGATATGCAACCAATGGCCATTACCTAAATAAAATTTAATCCTTGTTTTCTTGATGGCAGACAACCCTGTTGTCACAATCCCATACCCCCTTCCCCTATTACCCACAAATTCCGCATAAACATAATACCCAAACCCAATTCGAAATAACCCTATCAAAAACTTTATACCCTTTAAAGTAGAGTTGTAAGTGACTTTGTCCCTAAATAAATCTCTAACCCCATCAACCACAGCGCTTACAGAAAGAAACAACTTGAATATGTGAAGTACAAAGCGCCAACGTATGACAATATTCTTTAATATCAAAACTATCAACAGATAGCAACTATGCGCAGCTGTGGTTACCGCCCATTCTCTTCTGTGGCACATAACGCCCTGTTAATCCGTTTTCACTGCTAAATTCCCCCCTCACCGAACAATCAACTCTTTTATATTAGAAAAATATATATTAAAGAGTGACAAAAACCAGAAAGAATTTCCGAAGGAGAATTAAAACATATCTCAACTAATTCAGCTGATCACATCCTAAGACCGCATGGAGTGGCTCTCCTTATACTTAAAATATATTTAAACCAACATAACATTTCAAATCTTCATAACCTGAAAGTCCAGCGGTTAACTTATAAATCTAACCATAAGAGAGCTCGAACAACAACCCGTCGGCTGAAATAAATCAGCTAAAAGAAGCATATATTCATAGAGCTTTGCCGCCCTCTTGTGTCCCTTCAGCATACTAGCCAAACACAGCAAACCATCTTGTTCACATTCGTGGAGTACTTTCAAGAATGAATCGACCAGACCATCTCAGCAGGAGTGAGCCTTCAGCGAGCTACAAATAGATCTGGGAGTAAGGATTGCAGAGCTGGGAGCGCTTGTTGAGCCGACTCAAAATTGTGCCAGGATCCAGCAACAAAAACTGTGAAGCGTGAAGGATACTGGACCCTGTATTTTATCCCAGCAGCCATCAACTTTGTCATCATGGGGTGATATTCGGCACACCGCTGCCTGATAGAAGCAGGAAGGTCTTGGGTAAACTGGAGTTGCTGGCCCTCCCATAAAACCTGGTGCATATCTCTCACTTGACCCAGCACATGGGATTTATCCAGGTAATTCAAAAATTTCAAAATAAGAGGGTGAGGTGGTTTTCCAGCTTAAGGCTTTGGTCGTAATGAGCGATGGGCTCTTTCAATAATATAAGTGGTGTTATTGGGAGATGGCCCCGCTATTTTGGTGAGTAGTTTCTGCAGAAAAACAATTGGCATTGAACCCTCAGCTTCTTCGGGAAGGCCGAATATAAGTATATTGTTTCTTCTGCTACGGCCTTCCAAGTCTTCCAATTTGGACTCTGTCTTATGCAGCCTGTGCCTTAAAGTTGTCATTTCGGCATCTGTGTTTGTTTCCAGCCTTCTAATGATGTGACCCTTGCAGAAGTGTCGGAAATGGCTCTATTGGTTTCAGCAAGATCTCCACGAAGGGATTTTAGGTCGGAGGTCAATTCCTTTAGGGCAATTTTAAACGGCTGAAGTTCCTCCATAAATTTCTTTTCGAAGAGAGGAATATTTGTTTGTGATGTGCTTATTGCAGCTGAGGGCTTAGCTGGAGTTCTGGATTGGCCTTTCGATCTTTTCGGCCCTTTCTCCAGTGTTTGCGGTGGAGTGTGGGTTGGGGGAGCCTTACGCATTTCGGCCTCCATTCCGCCGGTAGGACCTTGATTCCGCTCCACGCAGACCAGCAAAAATGCAACTGTTTTACAGAGAATTTCTCCTCCGAATTAGAGATAAGGCTGTAGAATGCCTGTGCGGTCTGTCTTTAGTTTTATCTAAGCAATTATCTCTGGTTTTTAAAGAAAATTCGGCGTTCAGGGAGGGAGCCGATCAGCAGTGCTGTCTCCACTACAGGGCCATCACGTGATCCCCCGCTGTCACCATTTTGGATGCAGGAAGATGTGCTGTTGATGGAGAAATTTCTACTTTTTTTTTCTGTTTTAGCAGAGATGATGGCTCAGAAGCAGACTGCTTGCTCTTCATTACCCACTTCTCATGTCCAGGTTAAGTAGTTGCACCCTAGAAAATCAATAATGGACAGACGGAGGTAGATTAAATAGACCCATCCAGGAACAAAAGGACATAGGCAGCCATCTTGAGTAGCGCTCACGTGACCTCTGCTAAAAGTGTTTTATCTGACCAGGTGTACCCCAAACCACCAATAGAGTAATACTCTTTCTCCTTGTGCCACTCTCTCAGCCAGTAACTGAACTCATCTGTCCTTTTTTTCCTGACTGTGCTGGATCTTGGTACTGGCAACACCTAAGAGAATGCAAGTAATCTGGCTACCTCTCTGCAGGTCTTCCCCACCTCCCTGAATCTTTCCTACACTAACTCCAGCTCCTCCCCTGGCTAGGTAATTGGTACCAAGGTGTTTAACTATGTGTGGTTCCCCCCAACTGCTCTCACCAACTCCCCAGTCTTTGAGAACACCCTCACCTCCATCATTCTTGGCATGCAAATGACCTTTCTCCCCATATTAGGGTCCCATTCATTCCCCAGTGAATAACCTTAGCTATGGAGTCCCCTCAGATTGCCACCCTCTGGCCCTCACCCCCACATTTCTGACTCTCTTTTCATTCTCTGACTGCCTTACAGGCCTCTCCTTCACCTATCTGCCCCAATTGTGGGC
The DNA here is from genome assembly GCA_016271365.2 of Neoceratodus forsteri. NCBI lineage: Eukaryota > Metazoa > Chordata > Ceratodontiformes > Ceratodontidae > Neoceratodus > Neoceratodus forsteri. The sequence goes on from CM057453.1 coordinate 1,036,357,384, forward strand.
ACACCCCACCCTTATTCTTCCCAACCCCTGCTTGACTGACCCTCCCACATCATACTTGCCCCTCATCAACCTTCTGGGATCCATACTTAATCCCACCAACCATTTGCCCATTGCCCAAAATTCCGTGACTGCATTGCCAACAATACTAGCGCCTGACATTAAACATTCCTGAAACCCATTAGCCCAACTACATGTGATATTAAAAACATCAAACAAACTACACGAATACTTTTCAAACATGTTTAAGAAAAGCCATACAATACGGAAACTCAATAAAATAATTACTATCTCACCTTAAATTGTCTGCTGTCAGTGTCTGAAAAACAAAAAAAGGGGCAGTGCTTTAATGCTTTAGTGCATTAGTGTAATACAACTAAACTAAATTAACAGTTTAATTCTTCTTACCTGCTTCTTTTGCAGCATTCTGTGTTGTACAGCCATTTAAAAAAAAAGTTATTCAAAACTAAAATAATAATTTAAATGTTTCAGATGACCAAGTTGTGTGCAATTCCTCTGATGTACTCCAGTGATGGCATCTGCTCCCTCTTGCTCACCCACAATCTTGATTTTTTCTTCACAAAGTGCATAGCGTTTCTTTGGGGGAGATTTAGGTAGGCTGTGCTTCATTTTCTCAATGGCGGTCTCTGTGTTTATCTGTTCTTTGCGTAGCTCCGATATGAATCTATGAAATCCCACATGTGAACCTCTGATCAGAGCCACAAGTCTGCAGTGCCGTCCCTCCACGTTGTTCTGTGTCCTTGGCAAGCCTTGTCTGAACTGTTCATTCACTGGCCAAAATGCAGGTGGAAAAATGGGCGGGCAGCGAACTGTAGTTTTGTTTCACATCTGCCTTCTAATGTGCCCCAAAATGTAATTTTCCTTGAACCACTGAATGAGAGGAGTGCTGATCTCCGGCATCACTGTCTTCAGCTCTATGAAAACATTTTTAATGTCAACAGGTGGCAAAAAGGCCAATGCAGTCAAGCGTCTCATCAGTAAGCTAAACTCAGCATCCTGGCCATACAGTGTTGCAAGCCCTAAATTCTGTATCTTTCCCCATACAATCTGCCCAAAATGGAATAGGCATCCCTTGTTAGTTGTTTCTGGGAATGCAGATCTGCATGCATTCACTGCAGCTTGCTCAAAGTCAGCTATTATTAAAGGTGGACATCAATTAATGTTGTCCTCATCTGCAAGATCTTGCATGTCTTGAAAAAGACATTGGTAGCACTCTTGCGATTTAGAGGACATGACCACATATAACAATGTCAGAATTTTTGAATTATCTGGAGTACCAATTGGTGCGTGTATGGAGTAAAGCTGAAGAAACATATGCAGTACTGTTCTGAATGTACCATCCATCAGCCAGTAAGGTGCACTCTGTAAATGCCTTATGTTATCTTTAGCTATAAATATGAAAATGTTATCCTCCCTGCAGGTAGAGTCCCTCACAAACCAATTGTGGCCATTGACTGTGCGCAACTCTTCTGGCACTACTATTTCCTCTAGGGTTCATGGCTCTGCAGGCAAGTCAAGCAGTCATGCTCATTTTACAACCTGCTGTATTGCCATCTTTCTTGGAAGACTATGCCTTACCTCCTCTGGCAGACCAGCAATCTCTGCCTGGATAATTTGAGCAGGGGTATCATGTGTGTCCACAGCTCTGTGCTTCATTGCAGCCATTACACATGCAATAGGGGCATTGGTAGCAGCAGGAGCATGGTTGTGCTCCTTCTGGTTCCTAAGGTGGTGTTTGCCACCTACAAGAATTGTGGAAGCTCTGCTAAGATGCTAAGACAGTGCAATGACTTTCAGCTCTGGCAGCACCAATAGAACAAATCGCCCTGATTTCTTTCTTTAACCATAAGACAGCCACTAACAGAGATCTTAGCATTTCCATTCTGTGAGGGCATGACAGGACATACTTCAGCCATCGCTTCGGCCATTGCAGCTACTCTAGCACTACTACAATAAGTGTCTTATATCAGGCCTATAACAGTGATTGACAGCAATCACTGTACTGCTGTCAGTGATTACCTATATCTGACATACAGAGGAGTGAGTGTGGAGTGAGTGATTACCGACATCTGCCATACAGAGGAACGAGTGAGGAGCAGGTGTAGCTTATCAGCGAATGAGTTGCAAGTGACGGTTTGTACACTACATCAATGTTTGCTATAACAAATAACAGCAGTTTTTTTGTAAATCACACCATGCAGCATAAACTACAGGTCACAGTGTTGCTATTGTGAGGTCGGGAATCTGAATTACAGGAATAATTGTATTTGGGCAAAGCAGAGTTCAGGAATGAGGGCTCGGGATTATGATCATCAAAAAGTTCATCACTGGGAATGAGTACCTAAATCAACCTTCCCACCCCTCACCCTGACCTTTGCTTTCTGGCCACCCACACCCACCCTCTCCTTCCCCCTCCCACTGTCATCTTACCCCCTCACTCCCAAACTCATTCTCCACTCTTCATGATCTCTCTTCCCCACCCTCCATGATTTCTTTGCACTATCCTCCCCTTCTCCTGTCTTACTCCCCCAACCCCTTTGCCGTAGTCAACTTCTCTCCCCACCTCCTATTCCTCCTCCTCACTTCCAGACAGTGGGTGAAATCTATTTCTTAAAGGCACCCCATTGTATGCACCCACTCCTGTTGCACCTCTCATAGCCCCCCATCACTTACCATTCCTCCTGCCTGTGCTTCCCCACCCTATGAGGTAGGGATACCCATGGATCTTGGGTGATCTCCTCTATAGCCTTCCTCTGCCAATCAAACTCCATCCCGTGGGCACCCCCATTTGCCTTTCTCCCCTCTGCCTTCCTCCTCCTACATTCCATGCCAGCCTCCCCAGCTCACACCTGAGCTGCCTTATTTTTGCCATTAGGTGCTGCAGGTTCCTGCACACTGGAGAGCCCTATGTTACCCACATCATCCCCAAGAATACTGCTGTCCCAATCATTACAGCACACCACCTACCTCTCACAATCCTGATTCCTGTACATGTTCCTATTCCCCCACATCATCAAAACCCCTGGTCCACTCATTCTCCAGACAGGCACTTCCATAGATACGCCAGATGATGATGTCTTCAAAAGCTGCAATTCCCTGCTACTCTAAGCAGCTAATCCTAGAGGTTTCAGCCCGTTGCCACTTCCTTGAAACTCAATCCAAATGTGAGCTGACCCTAGATAGGGACCAGTTACACTCTTGTGCCTGTAGTGCTCTTTTGGGCTGGTCTCAGTTATGAGCCGGTTGCCCTCTGTAACAGTTCCCTAATCAGTTATATACTTACAAGTTGACCCTAGATAGCTGCAAACCCTTACTTGTCACCAACAGTGTATTTACTGCCATCCCTTTACATTTACCTGCCCCCCTTTGATCATTGTGGCCTGCGGTCCTCCATGCAGATGCCCTGCCAGTGCTCACAGATATACATATATTTTTCAAAATATAGATTAAAATTGTTTTTGAGGTAGAAACATGGCTCCACAGAAGAAGAATCAGTGGATGATTATATATTCCAAGAAGTAGTAGTAGTAGTTTTATTTATTTCTGCAGCCCTTCCCCAGAGGCCCAGGGCACCATTATAAAGTAATGTATCAGCACAGTCAAATACTACACAGCTCACATAAGCATACCAATAGAACTCAGAAATCACAAATAAATTAATCAGACTGAAACCAGTTAAAATCCATACCACCTACCTCTCACAATCCTGATTCCTGTTCATGTTCCTATTTCCCCATATCCTCACAACCCCTGCTTCACTCATCCTCCAGATAGGCACTTCCATATATACGCCAGATGGGAATGTTGGTTTCCCACCTACTATACATCTGTGTGTGTGTGTGTGTGTGTGTGTGTGGGTGGGGGAGGTTGGGTTGTCTTGGGTGAGTGTGTATGAGGGAGTAGTTTAGTGTGTGTATGTGAGGGATAATTTTGTGTGTGTTTTCGGGGAGTTGTAGTACAGTGTTTTTTTTATGGGGAGGGTGCTGTGTGTGTGGGTGAGGGATTGGGATTTTGCTAACATATTAAGGGAGGCTTATATTCAGGTACATTTTATAATTGCGCTACAGAGTGTTAGGACTCCTGGCTCACATCATAGTGAATATATACTTCTTTTCTAGTTATCTTTTCTTGGGGGGGCATTTAATTTCATTGGGGTTCTATTCAGATTCTCATGACTGTTTCTATTCATATAGTTAACTGATTATATATTGACTCATTATTGAACTTTGAACATTTTAAGATTTCTAGGTGGTCCTTGAGAGATTTCTTTTTTCATTTGGCAATAATACTGACAATTGATATTATCTTGTAAAACTATTGTGACAGCACTGTATGTTTTAATGTTTATGGAGTGTGTTAACTGGTTCAGTGTATAGTTTAGAAAATATCTCCAGACAGGTTTAATTCAAACGGTTGTTCATACAAGGTACATATTTTTTAATGTTAGTCTCTCATTTCCATACATAAATTTCTGTTGTACAGTTTTCTATCATATAATACTATCAAGTTTTAACTTTGGACATTTTTAGTAGTAAATCTAAGGACTTGCTTTTTGATTTTGAATGTATTCTTAGCACACACTCATTCATTAATAATTTCAGTCAGAGGTTCTGTCTACTTGAGTGTTTAGCTTATCCGCTATGGATGTTATTTGACCTTGAAAAGATTCTCAGTAGTTGCAAGTTAATGGAATGCTGTTCAGTCCATTTATAGCTGGGATTTTTTGGAAAAAGGAACTTTAAACCAATGAGAATTTTTTCTGTTTTTTTAATGTATTTTTTATGTATAATCTGGGTGTTAATAGAATGCGACTCTCGTGTCATAAGTCTCCGATGAAGGACTTGGTTGGTCCGAAAGCTTAGACATTGTTTTCTTTTTGTAACATCTATGTTAGTCCAATAAAAGGTATCAACCTATTTGTTTCTGGATCTGTTAAAATTCTCAGTGGAGCCAAACAACTGAGCAAATAGGTAGGTTTTAAGACCTTTTTAAATGTTTCAACTGAAGGTGCCTTTGTCAGAGCCCTTGGTAGTGAATTCTATATTACTGGTCCAACCACCCGGAGGCTCTGTCCATAGATGTTTTTAGTTGAGTCTTGGGAATCACCAGGAGGCCATCAATGGAAGAATGAAGGCAGCAAGTGGTACAATACAGATGCAAGAGATCATGCAGGTAAGCAGGACCGAGACCATGCAAGGCCTTATGGGTTAACAATCCAATCTTATAGGTGATGCACCAATTGACTGGCAGCCAGTGCCATTCCAGTAGCACTGGAGTAATGTGACTTGACCTGGAAAGGCATGTCAACAATCTTACAGCTGCATTCTGTACCAGTTGCAGACATTGAAGGGCACCTCCACTGACCCTGAGGTAGAAGACATTGCAGTAGTTGAGATGAGACATCATGAAAGCATGCAACAGTGACGGCAGATCTTCAGGAAGAACGAGGGAATGAATCTGACTAATATTTCTAAGATGGTAGAAACCACTCCGGATGACTGCTGACACCTGAGCCTCAAATGTAAGCCCTTTGTGCAGATTGATGCCTAGATTCATCACCTGTTGGACAGTGTCAAGATGAGAAGTACTAAGACGAACGTTCGATAACCCCTCTGACACTATTCATCCCCCTTTCCTACCTGGCTCAAGCACTAGTACTTCAGTCTTATTGGAACTGAGTCTCAGCAAGCTTGAGGACATCCAGCTGTGAATCCTGGCCAAAAATTTGTTCAGCACATCCACCACTCCCTGGTCCTAAGGTGCAAAAGACAAATAGGGTTGAGTACTGTATCATCTGCATAACAATGAAACCCAACTACATACTGCCTTATGATCTTGCCCAGGGGTAGCACGTACACAGAAAACAACATAGTCAAAAAGACTGATCTCTGGTTACCCCATAGTGCAGGTCACTTTGGTACAATAAGGAATTACCCATTACCACCCTTTTGAACTTGCCCTGAAGGATGAACTCAAGCCAGCTAAAATCTGTGCCAGTAAGTCCCACATATCTCCTGAGAGAGTCCAAAAGCAGCCCATTGTCAATAGTGTTAAATGCAGAGGAGAGATCTAGGAGAATGAGAAAGGATCTCTCACCTAAAGCAGATCATATTGCAACCTGACCATAGTGGTTTCAGTGCTGAACCTTGATTGAAACCCTGACTGGGGGGCTCATAAATATCAAAGGTTTCATGGTGAACCTCAAGCTGCTACCCAACCACCTTCTCACTAACCATACATAGAAATGGCAGGTTAGAGACAGGTCTGTAATTTGCTAGGACATCTGATTCCAAAGTCATTTTTTACTACTGCAATGGGCTGAGCCTGCAGTTGTCCTGTGGTTGCTCTGAAAATAAGACATTGGATTGACATCTAACAACACTTCCTTTTGTAGTTGCAGTACAATGTGTCTGCAACTCCAAAACAGTCCGCTCACCTCCCCCATTGAGGGTGCCCTATTTTGGTGGCCAGTCACCCGCCATGCTCAAGAAAACCACTGATGTTTACTGCGCATACGCAAGTAGTTGTAAATGTATGACTGCACCTCAGCCATCTTGGGCATGGGGAATTGTTTCGCTGTGAGGTCACTGATCATGGCTGCAGCTGTATGGGCTCTGGCCAGAGGTTGTTTTCAAAAGGGGTCTCACCAGCACACTTTTTAATTTGGGTGGAAAGGACCCATCCAACAAGGAACATCGAATGATCCTAGCAAATACTGGACCCAGATGTTTCACTTAGCCCACTAGGAGCCAATTAGCAAACTCCTCACATTTTGCAAATGAAACAATTTACATGGACTCCAGACAGGAACCAGGCCCAAGCACCCAGGTGTAAAAGCTTGTATACAGCCTGAAAAAGCTGAGCTGGTTGTTTCTTTCTGGCTGAAATCTCTCTGGAAATGAATTCTGCCTCCTTAAAGGAGATTGCCCTTTGATACTCACCATAGTGAGCAGTCAAAGCCATTTTGTCCTACTGAGCACTGGACCTCCTCCAACGCCTTTCTAATCTCTATCTCATAGCTTTCATTGACCTTAGCTCACCATTAATTCACTAGAAGCCAAGACATGAAAGAAAAGGACAGACATGGACTGATGTTGTCAGATCAAAGCCTGGAGTGACTGATCTATTACAGACTGCTACTGTTTTCCTTGTACCCACAGCACAGGCCACCCATATATCCATGGTGTCAAGTACTGCCAGAAGACCATCAGGGTTCAACCATCACAAAAGGTGGTATCTGACTACCTCCACAGGAGAAGGTTATTGAGGGGTGCCCTGACCTCAAAACTGGTGGCCAATGATCTGACCAACTGACTGGGTCGATCCCGAGGTTCTCCACCTTAAGCTGTGTGTGGAATACCAGGCCTAATGTGTGTTCATTTTAGTGAGTTCCAGAAGCAGCTACTTGTGCCAGGCCTAGAGCTATAATGCTCTGGAGGAACTCTTGCCAAAATAGTGATAGCTGATCATCCACCCAGGTATTGAAATCACTGAGGATAATCCACCTCGGCAACTCCAACAGCCAGTCGGTGATGAACTCCACAATTTACCATTGAAAGTCCCCCTCATGACCAGGTGGATTATATTTGAGGAAGACTCTGTATCCAGCAGCTGGGCCTCTATGCACAGACACACACTCAAAGGATGAGTTGTCCTCCAGGATGCACCACCATTTGAAGCTCAGTTCTAAATAAGATAGTTGCCCATCTCCCCCGTGATCCATTCTTGGGCAGTGTACTACAGAGAATTCATCTGACACTGCTACCCCCAAATCTAGACTAGCATCATCACTGAGCTAGGTCTTCATAAAGTAGACCAGCTTGACTGAGGAGCAAGAAACAAAATCAGCAATAATCGTGGTCTTATTCTTCATTGACCTGATATTGTAAAACAACGCCCAAAGAGAATGAGCACTGGTGGCTGGCCTCTCAGCTGCCTATCCAATTGAATCTGTGGATACCCGGGATGGGGGCCAAATATTTACCACTCCTCCCCAATCCCCTTCTAACACCAGGTTATCTCCTGGTCCGCACTATCCCTGTCACCTCCCCACAGCCATCCTCTCATCCCCTCTCCTATTCCTCCTCTGGAGCCTCCTGGAGATGCTCAACCCCCTGCATTGATGATAAACCTCTGCAAGTAGAGGAACATCCCAGAAAGGATGCAGAGTATATAGCTGTGATTGGGAGAAACTGACTACCCAGGGGCTCAGGCAAACACATTATAATAATAAAATAGTAACAACAGTATCTCACTAATGCTAAAAGAAACCCACCCACTAGCCCTCATTCACCCCAATCCTAAACACAATCAAATGAAACACACTTACACAAATAACAAAACTGCACTACATACATACAAGCTAACCTAGCCACATATACACCATCAGCCCAACCCGATATAATTATACTACTAACAATATGTAGGAGAACTCAAACCAAGAGTCCAGCAATGTCCCAAAATTTTGAGGGTGTAATATTCAAATAAATAAGTCCAATTCCAACTGAACAAGTTTTTAGTTCATAGGAAGTTCACATCCAAGCCAAAGACAGGAAAAAACAGTCATAAGCTGAGGGACTGAATTTTCTGAGATTTTTTAGTAGCTTTTCTTTCTCTCACCTAGGAAACCATAGGATCAGATCCATGGAATACAAATGCAAACTCTGCTTATCCAACAGAAGAGTATGTCCAAGTCCAAATTACTCAGCTTGCATTAGGTAGTAAAGATCAATATGGCCATAAGTGATTAATAGATAAAATAATAAAGAAACCCAGGCAGAGACGACTTGGTAAATGTCCTTGGCAGCCACAACTTTAACTGATGACCACAGTTTACAATTATGGCTGGCTGGAAGTTTCAAAGCATCTTGCCACCAGGGCTATAGGCATCCTGTTCTTTAAGGCTGAACAATGGATAACTGCAGTTGGTGCAGAGTGCTAAACCCCACTCTCGGGCGGACGAATCCATGCTTTCCTTCCGGACCCAAAAACTGGGCTGTATTTAACCATTAGAGTTCAACACTTGGCACACCAACTGTTAGCCTAGATCCCCAAAATTACAGCTCACAAAAAGTATCCCACTCTTTAGTGCAATGCTGCCAAATGAAAAGCACTCCATTCTGGTGCAACGTCTGCTCTAAAAGATGTTTCCCTTTGCCATAAAGAGAAGTGAAGCTGAGAAAACATCTTAAAGAAAAGCTCTACTGGTTACAGTCACTCTCTCCTAAATTAAACCTCCATTCTGCTCTTCTCCAAAATCACTGCAGATGATGCTGAATTACTGACTGACCTTAATTTTAACAAGCATTTGTCAATGCCGAACGTTCACTTGCAGGTATTTGCAGTGGTGTTTGGCATGTGTGGTGCTTTGCCCTAATGCCCTGTGCGATTTCTTGTATTTGCACAATAAAATTTCAGCATGACCTTTTTGTTACCCCCATTGTGCGCTACATAGGCAGAAACATGTTTTGGGCAGGATGTGAAAAATGACAGCTGTACTGCTCATAAGGAGGTGTGGTAAAATGGCAATGTTGAAAATCTGGAGTGAAAATATTGAAAATTCACAAACTTACGAGTGTGCGTAGGAACTGCACAACGCACGCTCGTAAAACAGTTATTTTAGGAATTTGTTCACAAATTTTCAACATAGCCATTTTAAGATCTCTGCTCATGAACAGTGACACTGTGATTTCTTAATGTGTCCCATACACTGAGTTCGCACAGCGACTGTGCCATTGTGTGCTACATGGGCGGAAACACATTTTGGGCAGGATGTGAAAAATGACAGCTGCACTGCTCATAAGGAGGTGTGGTAAAATGGCAATGTTGAAAATGTGGAGTGAAAATATTGAAAATTCGCAAACTTACGATCGTGCATAGGAACTGCGCAATGAACATTTGTAAAACAGTCATTTTTAGGAATTTTGTCACCAAATTTTCAACACAGCCATTTTAAGACCTCTGCTCATGAACAGTGTCACTGTGATTTCCTTAATGTGTCCCATACATTGAGCTCACACACCGACTGCGCCATTGTGCGCTACATGGGCGGAAACATGTTTTGGACAGGATGTGAAAAATGGCAGCTGTACTGCTCATGAGGAGGTGTGGTAAAATGGCAATGTTGAAAATCTGGAGTGTAAATATTGAAAATTCGCAAACCTACGAGCGTGCATAGGAACTGCGCAACGCACACTCGTAAAACAGTCATTTTAAGGAATTTTTTTACCAAATTTTCAACATAGCCATTTTAAGACCTCTGCTTATGAACAGTGTCACTGTGATTTTCTTAATGTGTCCCATACATCGATTTCGCACACCGACTGCGCCATTGTGCGCTACATGAGTGGAAACACGTTTTGGGTGAGATGTGAAAAATGACAGCTGTACTACTCATAAGAAGGTGTGATAAAATGGCAATGTTGAAAATCTGGAGTGGAAATATTGAAAATTCGCAAACCTACGAGCGTGCATAGGAACTGCACAATGCGCTCGTAAAACAGTCATTTTTAGGAATTTTTTCACCAAATTTTCAACATAGCCATTTTAAGACCTCTGCTAATGAACAGTGTCACCATGATTTTCTTAATGTGTCCCATACATTGATTTCGCACACCGACTACGCCATTGTGTGCTACATGGGTGGAAACATGTTTTGGGCAGGATGTGAAAAATGACAGCTGTACTGCTCATAAGAAAGTGTGGTAAAATGGTAATGTTGAAAATCTGGAGTGAAAATATTGAAAATTCGTGCACATACGAGGCTGCGTAGGAACTGTGCAATGCACACTCGTAAAACAGTCATTTTCAGGAATTTGTGCATCAAATTTTCAACATGGGGTTTATGGGACCCCTTCTCATGAATGATGTCACTGTAATGGCATTATTCAGGCCCAAAGGGTGATTTCACGCAGTGACTGTGCAATGACTGCGCAGTGACTGCGAAATCACTGCCAGGTCTGAATAGCGCCATGACAGTGACATCATTCAGAGAAGGTCTAAAACCATGTTAAAATTTGGTGAAAATCAAAAAATGCCTGAGATATGCAATAAAGTTGAAACCCCCCCATCTAGCCCATTATACAGCTTACCGGCATTTCCTCAGTTCGCGGTCGGCTTTGAAGAGTGCAGACGTGTTCCCAGTCCACCGAAGATCATCACGCTAAACTCCAGAGGTAAGTATGGGGTGAGGGGGGTGTGGGGAGCCAGTGTACACAGTGGGTGGGTGCGGGTTGTGGGAGGGAGCGGGGAGACTGCGTGGGACCATTTTTACTTTACAGGTTTTTTTTAATTGATGATGTGGGATGTTTTCCATGCTGGGGTGGGCTCCCAGTGTGGCACAAGGATGGCTGGGGGGGAGGAGCCAACTGGGGATTGGGCACCCCCGTTGGCAAACAATGGGGGACGTTTGCCATGCTGGGGTGGGCTCCCAGCATGGCAGAAGGATGGCTTGGGGCCGTGGAGCAGACAGGGGTTGGGCACCCCCATCGGCAAACAACATGGGATATTTGCCACACTGGGTGGGCTCCCAGCATGGCAGCAAGGATTTGGGGCGGTGAGAGGCGGGGGTGGCGTGATGCTGCTCTGTATGACAGCGGTGGTTTTCTTTGAAGCGAAGACCACCGCTGTCATACACAGCTCCCGCACCAATTGGTGCAGGTCCGCCATGCCTGCTCAACTGAGCAGTGGATTTAACTGGAGAGGCACACCTCCAAAGTGTGCTACTCTCCCAAAACATTCCTTACGCATGCGCAGAAGCGAACGTAAAAATAACGTGTAATATAATATTGATTACAGACTTGATTTCTACAGTAAATAAAAAGTAAAAAAAAAACTAACATTCCTGATGCTAACTCATTTCACTCCCTAAACTAGCATTTCCATGCTATGCTGACAAAGGGGGGGGGGCAGCTGCAAACTAGGGTTGCTAGCTGCATACTCAAGCAGACTTAGATAGAGCGGGTGGTCTTTTTCTGCTGGCACATTCATATGTTTGTATGTTCATATGCACTAAAAGCACTCCAATAATAAATTATAAAATCAATAAATAAGTTTAGGTTCTCTTCCAGAAGTACATGACTAAAATTTTGCCGAAAATACTCACTCTAGCCACAACATTTAACTAAAACAGTTTAAACAGACAGCACACCTAGCCTGGTAGGGATTTTTTTTTGGAAAGATTACAGGGAGGTTGTCTAATGAAAAACATGTAATATTCTCCCCAAAAATACACTAAATCTTCATAGTATAGCAAATTCAACCTGAAAGGAATCATAAGTACATTTTTGGAAAAAATGTGAAGTTAATATTACCAAGTCACTATATAACAGCATATGGAATAATCCCCCAAATAGAACTGGGAATACTACATTTGGATTTAAAAGTTGGAAAAAAGAAGTATGCAGATAGATAGACTTGGTAGAAGAAGGGGGTAATTTCATGTTGTGTGAGCACTGTAAAAACAGATATATGCTTAACAATACAGAAATCTACAGATATGATCAACCAAGAAAAAGTTATAAAAATTGCAGTAAATGGAAACGAGCACTAGAATTAAAAGAAAAAAATGTATCCAACATGTTAAAACAAAAATATTTATTCTCTTGAAGATTAGACATATGGCAAATACCAACCAAAGAACCATGCATTATAGCAAGAAACAGATGCGTAAAGGAAATTAACCCAAACCTTACACAGATGCAATGGTCATATTTGTGCTGCAACAATAGCACACAAAAGTACATGAAATAAATCAAACCACTTCAAAATAATAAACAGATCATGCAACAGGCCCTACAGATCAAACATGATGGGTTTGTTGGAGCACAGCAACTGTTGGCATTGTTCGGTAAAAGATGTAGACATGGAACATATTTCATGTCCTGCCCACAAATAAAACAAATTCTAGCCAGAGCCGATAGGGTTGTGAAGAGCTACCAAATGACCAAAGTTACACACGTGCATAGAAATTATTCAACACCCAGGTGTAACTTGGCCATTTTTTGGAGGTATAGCACCACATTTTCAACATGGCCTTTTTGGGACCCCTCCTCATGAAGAGTGCCAGTGTCATTTTGTTCACTTGTCCTGAAAAGTGATTTCGCAGAGTGAATGTGGTATTCTGTGCCACAGGTGTGAAAACCCATTTTTGGCTGGTTGTGGAAAATGACAGCTGTACTGTTTTGAAGGAGGTGTGAAAAATGGCAATGTTGAAAATGTGGAGTGAAAATATTAAAAATTGGCGTTGTTAGGAGTGTGCATAGAAACTGCGCAACACAAGCTCATAATGCAGTCATTTTTGTACCTTTTTCACCAAATTTGCAACATGGGCTTTTTGAGACCCCACCTCATGAACAGTGGCATAGTCTTTTTGTGAATCGATCCCAAAAGGTGATCCATGCCATGACCACAAAATCACCTTTTGCGACTGAGTAATAAATTGACAGGGACGGTTTTCATGTGGTGGGGTCCCAAGAACCCCATGTTGAAAATTTGGGGCAAAAATTCCAAAAAATGGCTAATTTATCCGCATAAGTTGAAAACCCAATTGAATGGCATTGCAGCACACTTATCTTTGATTCTTCAGTTTACGGTTCGACTTTGAAGAGTGCAGACATGTCCCAGTCTGGAGAAGAAGAAAGTGCTGACCACCGGAGGTAAGTATGGGGTAAGGGTGTGTGTGGGGAGGTGGGTGCTCAATGGGAGGGTGGAGATGGGGGGAATACAGCATTGATGGGGGACTATTTTCTTTTTTACAGGGGAAACAAAATGCGACAATGAGGGACCATTTTCTTTTTTATGAAAAGAAAGAAAAAAAAACATTTGGGCACTCTGGGGTGGGCTCCCAGTGTGCCCATGACTGGGGAGTTGTACATGATGCTGACATGGGGATTGGGCACCCCAGTGTTGATGGGGAAGAAGAAAAGGAAGAAAAAAAAAACAGGCACACTGGAGTGGGCTCCTAGTGTGCTGCCTGAGTGGGGGGCACATAATGCCGACACAGGGATTGGGCACCCTGATGTTGGTGGATGAATTATTTTTCTTTGGGCACACTGGGGTGGGCTCCCAGTATGCCACATGAGTTTGGGAGGCCCACAGAATGTTGCAGAGCTGACGGCTGCATCAATGGGTACAACAATTTTTCTTTGGGCACACTGGGGTGGACTCCCAGTGTGCCACATGAGTTAGGGGGCCACAGAATGCCATGGAGCTGGCAGTGACATGCGCAGTTGTGGTGAATGGCATTTTGCCATTCACAACATGATGGTGCCAGCTGAACTGCACATGTATGCCAGGAACGCATGTGCAGTTCATGCACTGGAATGTGGAAGCAACAGCCGAAATAGTGTGACTGTTATTCCATAGAGGCTGAACATAGCAGAGGGCTTTAAGATCTGTTCGGCATTCAGAAGGATACTTCCAAATGTTAAACAGAAGGTTCTACAATTAGTCATTTTTAGAGCCACTACCCGATCCCAATAGGGTTGTAGGCTCTGCCCACAGCCCTAAAAAATGGTGGTAAACAACAAAATAAATTTTTCTTTTCAACTCCCCCATCCCATTTGCTCCTCCTTCATGCCAGACCTCCCAGCCCCTCATCCTTGCTTCTTCCAGAGCTTACTTCTCTTGCAGTCCCTATGGCTTGCCCTCCATGGCAGGGTGGTGGGGAATCCCTTGACCCACAAGGACCAGTTACAGAATCTGGGAGGTGACTGAGTTGCTGGGTGTGGGCCCTGCAGAGGCCAGCGGTCATCCTGCGTGATTGGGATGTTTCTATTTTCTCCCAATTAGGAGACATGACATGTGCGATGTCAAGGCACATGTGTCAATGTATGCCCCATCTCCCCCACATCTTCAACTTGGGCTAGATATTTCCTGGCTACTTTCAGGGACCAGTCAAGTACCAAGCTCTTCTCCACCCTCTCCCTGGAGGAGGAGAGTGGTCCCATGGTCGCTTGATTCTCCCCCCTCCAGCCAGCCCTCCGACACCCTGGGCTCACTTCCAAACCTGGGTCATTGGCATCACAAGTGGTAGCTCTACCACTGCACTTGCAGGCCAGCAAAACAAAAGGAACTTTAAGTAAAACTGATATTATAGATATTGCATTAGAACCAGAAGCATATTTCTTTTTGAATATAAAAACTACAATTCTAAATAATGAGGAAAATGTTCAAACTAGCATCAATGTCAACTAGAAGAGCAATTTTGGGTAACTGGACACAGAAGTATCAAAATTTACCATGCCTTTACATAAAATTGAAGTACCCATGTACCATTTTCTGTTACCTTACATTTTGAGAAATGCTTTGAAAACTCAGAGATGTATTATAACCTAGTAAAGGAATGACAGAAAATATGTTTTTTGTATGCTTTAATACTTAAAAGACATATGGAAATGCAAATTTTATTTATATAGCACCCTATTAAAGGGTTCAGAGCACTTAACAAAGCAACAGTGAGATGCAATAATATGAGCATGAATAAATTAATTCATAGCAGATTAAAAACCTTGTGAAATAAATAGGTTTCAAAAGAGGTTTTGAAAGCATCCACTGAACTGGCAGCCTTAATGTATGATGGAAGAGAATTCCAAAGGAGTGGAGCAGCCATGCAGAAGGCCCTATCTCCCAATCTTTTCAAGTGGGAGGATGGTACAACCAATAAGCCAGCTTTGGTGGAGTGTAGGGGGCAGATAGGAGAGTACAGAATCAGGAGCTCTTTAAGGTAGTCTGGCCCCACACCATGTAGGGCCTTGTATGTTAACAAGCCTATCTTGAAGATGATGTGCACACTCACAGGCAGCCAGTGCAGAGCGCACAAGACAGGAGGGACATGGAACCTCACAGAGGTGCCAGTCAACATTCTGACTGCAGCATTCTGCACTAGCTGCAGGTGATGCATCAAACCTCCAGACAGCCCTAGGTACAGAGCATTACAGTAATCAAGTTAGCTAGTAACAAAAGCATGGATAACCATAGCCAGGTCTGTGGGAGTCAGGAATGAATGGATTTTGGCAATATTCCAGAAAGGGAAAAAGCCAGCCCTAATGACCGATGAGGCATGTTTTTCAAGGTCAAGCCTATTGCCAAGAATAACACCAAAATCCTTGACCACTATTATCACCGACATGTGACGACCATCAACCACAAGGATGGGCAGTCCCCTGCAACAAAAATACCCCCACTACCTGGCTCAATGACCATAAACTCTGTCTTGTGGAGGCTGAGACGCTGCCAGTTTGCAGACATCCAGTCATTTATCTTGGCTAAACAATGATTCAGCATATCTTGGGCAGAAAGATCATCAGGGGCACAAGACAGGTATGACTGGGTATCAACTGCATAGCAGTTAAACCCCAAATTGTACCGCTTAATGATCTCTCCCAGCAGCAGCATGTTACATGGCAAACAACAGGGGCACTAAGATGGAATCCTGTGGAAAATCACAAGGCAACGTGAAAGAACCTGAGGAAAACTTTTTCCAGGACAAGGCACTGCGATCTTCCAGTTAAATATGAGCGAAACTAGCACAAGACTGCACCAGTAGTGCCCACATAGGCCTGCAGATGATCCAACAGCACCCTGTGATCAACCATGTCAAATGCTGAAGATGGGTTCAAAAGCACCAGAATGGTATAGTGCCCACAGTCCCTCGCCATGAAGAGATCACGTACCATCCAGACCAAAGCTGTGTCAATGCTGTGCCATGCTTGAAAACCTGACTGGAGAGGTTCATAGATGGATAATGTCTCCAGTCACTCAACCAGTGGGTCAATCACCACCTTCTCAATAAGCTTCCCCAGAAAGAGATGATTAGAGATAGGCTTATAGTTTGCAAAAAACGTCAGGGTCAATAGATGTTTGTTTAGGAGGGTCTCACTACTGTATCTTTCAGAGATTCAGGAAACACTCCCTTCCTTAATGACCCATTGACCTATCTAAATAAACACTGATCCCAAGAAATCCAAGCAGCTGATGACAAGCCATGTTGGGCCCGGATCCAGGGCACAGATGGTGTGATGCATGCTGGTGAGTACCTGAAGAACCTCATCCACTAAGACTGGCTGAAACTCAGTCTAACATGGCAGATGATGTTCACCAGCAAACTGATCACCTCCAGCAAAAACTGGACCAGAGGAGGTAATATATGCCCTGATAGAGGACACTTTGTCAGCAAAACATTGCCCAAACTGCTCATACTTTTCTATGGAAAATACTGTACCAGACTGGAGACAGGAGGGATTTAACCAGCTGTCAACAGTGTGGAACAGTGCAGCTGGATGGTTTCTTGCCACAGCAATTGATTGTGACAAAAATTTGGTCTTCTTAAGACAATTGCCTTACTAAAGTCTACTGATGCTCCAAATAATGGAGTCATAGTGCCAACCTATCCTCCTCAGAGTGAGTCCACATCTAGGAATGCTCTAACCTATGTCCCTTAGTCTTCAACTGGCGCAGCTTGGCACAGTACCATTGTGACCAATGCTGGGAGGTCAAGGGGCAAACATGGTAAGGTGCAATCAGGTCCAGAGTCTTGGTCAAGGCTGTATTATAGGCCTCGATCCCAGCTTCTGAATCCTGAGCACAGGCTAACATCAAGTTTGAGACAACCAGTGACTCCTGAAGTTGTTGAGGCTCCAAGTTATATGAACATATGAACATACAAAAGTTGCCAGCAGCAAAACACCATCCTGGTCTATCTTGGCTACTCAAGATTGCAGCTAGCTCCCCATTCAGCAGCTACTCCACCCCACTCCCCTTCCCTCCCTTTACTCTCCCCTTTGCCCTGTCCCACCCCTTCTTGAAGCATTCCACTGTGTTACATGCCACCATCTCAGCTGGTAGTGCATTTCATTTTACCACCACCCTCTCCATAAAGAAATGCCTCCTCACCTCTTTCCTGAATCTACCCACCTCCAATCTCATGTCATGGCCCCTAGTGTCTCTCCCCTCCCTCCTCTGAATAGGCCCTCTGTGTCTGTTTTGATTATCCCCTTCATGTATTTGAAGATCTCAATCATGTCCTCCCTGTCCCAGTGTGTACATGTTTAACTCTCTTAGTCTGACCTCATATGGCAATTCCCCAGGCCCTGAATCATCTTTGTTGCCCTACACTGCACCCCCTCCAGCAGCCTAATGTCCTCTTGTAGGTTTTGGCACCAGTAATGCATGCAGTATTTCAGATGGGGTCTAACCAATGATCTGTATAACGGTAGAATAACCTCCTTTCTTCTTGAGGTAATACCCCTTGCAATGCACCCCAGCATTTTGTTGGTCATTGCTGCTGCCTTTCTGCAGTGCACAGAATTGTTCATTGCTCCTGTGATGGGTATCCCCAGATCCTTCTTCTCTTCTGTTACCTCCAGCCGCACCCCCCCGATGGTAGCTTCTTCTCAGATTTTTTGTTCTGAAGTACAGTACCTTGCATTGTTTTGCATCCAACTGCCATCTGTTGGACCATGCCACTAGCCTTGTCAGATCCTTTTGTAGCCCCTGCCATCCAACCTGGCCATTGACCATCACTCCCATCTTGGTGTCATCTGCATATAGGCTGATTTTGCTGCTGATGCCCTCCGAGATGTCTACAATAAATATGTCAAACAGCACTGGGCCCAACAATGACCCCTATGGAACATCACTTGTCACAGGCTTAGGGGATGAGTATTCCCCACCTACCACCACCCTCTCCTGCCTGTCTTTTAGCCAGTACTCCATCCACCCCACCAGTTTTGCTCCTGCCCCTGTACCCCATAGCTTGCTTCCAAGTCTCCCATGCAGTACTGAATCGAAGGCCTTACTAAAGTCTAGATACAGGACATACACCGCATGGTCCCCATCAATTTGCCTAGTCACCCAGTCATAGTATTCCAACAAGTTGGTCTGGCATGACCCACCCTTGACAAAAGTATGCTGCCTCCCATCCTGCACCCTGTTCACCTCCAATAGTGCCACTAGCCTCTCCTTTAGGATGGTCTCCATTTGCTTTCCCACTATGGACATTAGACTTACTGGCCTATAGTTCCCCGGTTCATCCTTGGGTCAACTCTTGTGGAGGGGAACCACGTGAGCCAGTCTCCAGTCATGGGGTATGCATCCTGTGTCTAGAGATGAACTGAATAATTCTGCTAAGGGTCCTGCCAGGACCTCTGCTAGCTCCTTCAGCACGCTTGGATGTACTCCATCCGGTCCTGGTGCCTTGTCCACAGTCAATGCCCTTAACCCCTCCTGCACCCTCCCCACTGTGATTTCTCCATCCATCATCCCCCCATCTGTTTCTCTTCTCCTTCCTACTATGGGTAGTGCTCCCTCCCTTTCTTTCATAAAGACTGAACAGAAGTAGTCGTTGAGCACTTCTGCTTTTTCACGCTCCCTTCCACCCATCCTTCCTCATTCTTAAGAAACATAGAAACATAGAAACAAAGACTTTGATGGCAGATAAGGACTGCTTGGCCCATCTAGTCTGCCCATTTTCCTACCTACAGGATAGGCTGCAGATCCTAGTTAACCAACAGCCTATTTCTTCCTACCCCCCACAAGAATTGCCTTATGTCTGTCCCATGCATTCTTGAATTCTCTCACAGTTTGAGACCCCACAACCTCCTCAGGAAGGCTGTTCCATACATCCTTTACCCTCTCTGTGAAAAAATACTTCCTCACATTGCCCCTGAACTGCCCCCTCATCTTTAAATTGTGTCCCCTTGTTCTTGCATGTCTCTTTTTCTGAAAGATGCTAACCTCTTGGACTTTGTTGATTCCACTGAGGTACTTAAAAGTTTCTATCATGTCACCCCTCTCCCTTCTTTCCTCAAGGGTATACATATTAAGCTCCTTAAGTCTCTCCTTGTACGACTTCTCTTGCAGACCGTGCACCATTTTAGTTGCCCTCCTCTGGACTGCCTCTATCCTGTCTATGTCCTTGCGGAGATGGGGTTTCCAGAACTGGACACAGTACTCCAGATGGGGTCTCACCAACTGTCTGTACAGCGGGATAACAACTTCCTGTTTTCTGCTGGTGATGCCTCTCCCTATGTATCCCAGTATCCCCCAGCCCTCCCTACTGCCTTCTCACATTGCTTGCTAACCTTAAGGTAATCTGATATGATTTCCCCCAGGTCTTTTCCCTTTTTTGTTGTTGTTACTACCACCTCCCCCCCATTGTGTATTCTTCCCCGGTTCTTGTTTTCCAGGTGCATTATTTTGCACTTCTTTGCATTGAATCCTAGCTGCCATACTTCTGACCATTCCTCCAACCTTGCCAAGTCCTTTCTCATCCTTTCCACGCCTCCTTGTGTATCAACCCTGTTGTAGATCTTTGTGTCATCTGCAAAGAGGCATACTTTTCCTTCCAGTCCCTCTGCAATGTCACTTATAAAGACATTAAAAAGGACTGGACCCAGCACTGAACCCTGCGGTACCCCACTAGTAACCCCTCTTTCATCAGAGTGGACTCCATTTACAATTACCTTCTGTGTCCTGTTGTCTAGCCAATGTTTACTCAGGCTACCACCCTGGGACCCACTCCCAGGCTGGTTAATTTGACTATTAATCATTTGTGTGGGACTGTGTCAAATGCCTTGCTAAAGTCTAGGTAGGCCATGTCCACAGCCCCTCCCTGGTCTAATACTTCAGTCACCCAGTCAAAGAAATCTATTAGATTCATCTGACATGACCTTCCTGCTGTGAACCCATGCTGCCTTGGTTCCTGTGTCCCACTGGCCTCTAGGTACTCAGCAATTCTTTCCTTCAGAAGTGACTCCATCACTTTCCCTACCACAGAGGTCAAACTGACTGGTCTGTAGTTTCCTGCCTCTGTCTTGGTCCCACTTTTGTGAAGAGGAATCACACCCACCTTCCTCCAGTCCTCAGGTACCACACCATCCTCCCATGATTTATTAAAAAGAGTAGCCTGTGGTTTCACTAGTTTCCCCCTTAATCCTTTTAGAATTCTGGGGTGAATTCCATCAGGCCCCGTTGCTTTGTCCACCTTCAGTTTTAGGAGTTCTTGCAGAACCCTTTCTTCTGTGAAAGGACTGGGATCGACCCCCCTATCAAGAGTGCTTCTGTTAATTGGATTAGGCACTTCCCCCTCCTCTTTTGTGAATACTGAGCAGAAATATTCGTTCAGTATCCTTGCTTTTTCACTGTCCCCCTCTGCCCACCCACCGTTCATTCTATTCAGCCTCACTATCCCTCCCTTTGTCTTTCTACGCTCACTGATGTACCTATAAAAGGTTTTATCCTCCTTCTTAACTGAGTTGGCTATCTTTTCCTCAGTTTGGGCCTCTGCTATTCTGTCTTCCCTCCCTGCTTCTTTCTGCCTTAACTGGTACAGCTCTCTGTCCTGCTCCTTTTGTGTTTCCTTATACTTCCGGAATGCTATCTTTTTCTCCCAGACTTTCCAAGCCACCCCTTTTGAGAACCATAGTGGCTTTTTCTTTCATTTTGATTTGTTTATTTGCTTCACACAAAGGTTTGTTGCCTCTGTGATGGCAGTTTTGAAGATTCCCCATTGTTGCTTCACCCCTCCTTCTAGCCTTTTTTGCTAGTGTTTTTCTGATGCACTCTCCCATCTTGCCAAAGTCAGCCCTCCTGAAGTCCAGTACCCTCACTTTTGTATGGCTTGACTCTGTGGCTGAGTTTAACGTGAACCACACTGTTTGATCGTCACTTGTTCCCAGATGGCAACCCACTTCTAGATCTGAGATCCTCTCACTGCCCCCATTTGAGAGCATGAGGTCTAAGATTGCTCCCTCATGAGTGAGTTCCAAAACTAGCTGTCTGAGGCCTGCCACCTTGTAAGGCATTGAGAATGGCCCTGCTCTTTGATGTGGCTGCAGCAAATGTGCTCCAGTTAACATCTGGCATATTCAGGTCTCCCATCAACAGTATCTACCATTTCTCTGCCATCCTAAGAATGCCTTCTATCATATCCTTGTCCATTCCTTCCCCCTGACATGGGGGTCTGTACACAACCCCTGTGTGGATTGTGGTGCCCTTTCCAGTCTCCAAGGTGACCCACAGTGCCTTCTCTCCTCCCTGTTTACTGTTTTGTTCAGTTACTTTTGTCCCTTCCTTTACATAGAGAGAGCTACTCCTCTCCCTCTTCTCCCCTGCCTGTCTCTCCTGTAGGTTAATTCTTACAGTTTGGTCTCTACAGCCTCTTTTGTCCCTAATGTACCTAAAGAAGTCTTTTTCCCCTTTTTCTATGCCCTGTGCCAGCCTGAGTTCTCTTGCAGCCCTGGCTGCCCTTACCCCCTGGTCACTTCCTTTGCTTCTTGCAAATATCCCCCCATCCTCCTCCCTCCCCAATTTTCTGTATCTCCTATAAGCTGCCCATTTCCTCCTCACCCTGTCTAACACCCTTTTGCATATCCAGCTGGGTTTCTTTCCCCTAGCCTTCTTAGTTTGGGCTCTACAGCAAGTTTCTGTTGCCTCCACTATCCCCTATCTTATCGGTTCCCACCTTTGTTGTGTGTCCATACCCAGTTGAATTTTGCACAGGAACCTCTGTACCACTTCCCTCATCATCTTAAAGTTGGCGTTCCTGTAATCCTGCACCCTTATCCCAGATGAGTCCCTCTCTTTAGTCATCTGTAACTGGAATGATACTATCCAGTGGTCACTTTTTTTGGATGGCACTGGATTGTCTCCTCAGGTAGACGGGGTCAGTTTGCAGGGAGCCCCACACTGGAACTCAACCACATGATGATCCATCCAAATGGCTGGATCAACCTTGACTAAGGTAATGTCAAGTTCTCATGTGAAGACCATGTCCAGTCTGTAGCCATGTGTATGTATATATCCCGGAGGCAACAGCCTGAGACAATCCCAAATGAAACTTCAGCTGAAGGACCTCTTGTCCAAAAATACAGGATTCATTCTCTACCCAGGCATTGAAGTCCCCTAGGACAAGAATCCTAGGGGATCCAACACCTGCTCGGGGATGAAGTCTGCCAGCTCCTGTAGAAATAGACTTCCACCACCCACAGGTCAGTAGATGAGCACTATTCTGCCATTGACTCCCAATGCACAATTAGCAACCACATACTCAAAGGACACTGGTATTCGCACTTGGAGTGTTGTGGGTATCCAGTGAACAAGGTGACTGCAATTGAGCAATTACAAAAAAAGGCAACTCAGTTATGGTGCCTGGGTTCTGGGCTACCTGGCAGGATAGTGACCGGATACCTGGGTGGGCAAGGTAGTGTGATGGGGAAGCACGCATGTATATGCGCGCGTACATGCACAAAGGTAGAGAGGAAGGGGAGAGAAGGTATGTTTCAGGGGGTGTGGTGGACAGCTGCTGAGCTGGTCCCCTAGCATGGTGGGGAGGGTGATTGATTGGGAAGTGCAGGGTGCAGAGTTCGAGTCTGGTGCAGTGTGGTTCTGTTTTTGCGGGTAGGCAACTTGGTTTCTTTTTAAGTATTTCACTTCCCCTGACATGCACCCCCCCCGGAGTTGAGAATCCTTTAGCAGAGGGGGTGTGGGGGGTGCAGCCCCCCATTGAAAGGAAGACCATAGATCTCGGGTGCCCTCTTCCTGTTTGCTGTGAGTGTGCATTGCCAAAATTCATTTTCAGTGATGTACACTCGCCCTAATGGTGATCACTATTCCATGATCGCTGTTATCACATACAACCAATATTGTGAGGCCCATGGTGGCTCTAAAGCAGATGGTCACCCCGCCCACTCTATAGTCCCTCCTTGGGCAATACAAAAACCAAATAACCAGGAGGAACAGAAGCCACCAGGAGTACCAGCATCATCACCCCACCAGGTCTCAGTGATGCAAACTAGATCAGCTGAGGAATCGGCGATGAAAGATTCAATCACCGCGGACTTATTCCTCATTAATCTTGCATCACAAAGAACAGCCCAAAGAGGACAAACTAAGCAGGCCAGATGCACTACCTTCTGCCTGGTGATATCTGTCAGAGCCCTAGAAAGGGGCACCAGTTATGATGGTCCTCTGTTCTTGCACTTTCTCCTACCTGGGCATCTTCTGGTCCATACAACCCCAATCCTTCCCCTACATTACCATACTGAGGACCATCAAGGTAGTAATTGCTCTGCCCCTTTAGGAACCCCAGCTCCCAACAGCAGCTGAGCATCCCTGCTGATAAAGGCAACAGAAGTCCTGAAAAGGGGCAGCGGGACCACAGGAAGTCTGCTGAGTAGGTAAGCCTGTTTGCCTGCATACCTCTATACATAACTAAAATAACGACTAAAATGAAAACCCAAAATAATGGAACCCAACTAAAAATTAACAATATAACCAGAACTTATAAATAATACAATCCTAACTACTCACTCATATATCATTCACACAATAAATACAATAAAAGATTCCCTACACTAACACTCACCAGTCACACTCTATCTAAACTCGGATACCACCCATAAATCCCCCACCCTAATAAATCTACAAGTCAAACATTTCTATAGTCCAGGACTGGAACTGAGTGCTGTAATAAAATGTAGAACACCCCTTCCAAGGTGGAAAGTCCAAAGTTCAACAGAACGAAAGTATATAGTTTAGCGACGTTAGGATATATAGCAAACTTCCTGAAGTAACAGTTCCCAACAGCTTGCTCTTACAAAGTTGTTTAATAATGCAAATGGGATCAGGTAACATGCTCCCAAAATCCCAACATGAGATTATCAGGCTGAAAAGTTTAAACCATGGAGAGTTTTCCTGGGAGGGACAGGTTTTAAATTTTTTTAAGCCTGCCCCAGCAAACCTCTCACTGATTTTGGGGCTGCACATTCATAGAATAAGCAAAATGGAATGAACTCACCAGGTCCAGTATCCAACTACACCCATTGGTGCTTCTCTCACTAGTGTCAAAGGTAGTGTGGTAAAAGATCTTCTTTAAGCAGGAAAGCAACTGCACCCTGAATGGAGAATGTAAACAGCTAGATACTGTACTTCAAGCCAGGTTTTCAGTTTCCGTGAATTCATCCAGCTTTGCATGCTGTCAAAAGTCCTCAGCAATCATATCAACAACTGAAAAGGCATCTAGGACCACAAGACAGAACCCATGCTGCAACTCCATGAGCTCCCTCGACATAGCAACCTCGGACAATCCCAGAAATACCAGCAATCCTCCAGTAGAATGGATGTCATCCTCCATTAGAATTGACATTGGAGGGGCCCTCCAGCACTCCCAGACAGAACTGACCTTCAGGTGAGACTCACAGCAGCAGCAAAAGGTGTTGACTCAGTCTGCAAATTTCCTCCGAACACCTGTCCCAGCAAGAAACCACAGTCCACTCACACTAGTGCCTTCTAAATTCTTCACCCTCCCAGGAGCTTCTCACCTCTTACACAGAGATATCACTCAAACCTTAGCTGGAAAGTAAAAAAGTAAACTCCTAACCTTACTCACTTGCCCAACCCTCACTATCACTAATGCCCTACGACTCATGTTTCTAACTAATTGATAGCAAAATTAAGATTTCAGTACACCAAACTAAATAGTCACAAGTGTCAAGTGCCACCAAATTAGACTCTCCTGCAAAAAAATAAAAGGGGTTTTGGGGGGTTCATATGGTTCTTTTCAGAGTCCTCACAAGCAGTAGCTCAGCATCGCTGCCATCTTGCTCCTCATCTGAGCTTTTAGTAGGATGAGGGCACAAATCTCATCATCCTGTCTGTATATATCCCACAGGGTAAATATGTTGCTATCAGATCAGTCCATGGATATAATTTATTGCAATAACATATACAGTTTACAGTTTGAAGGACAGATGATCAAAAAGATATCCAGCAGTTGTGAATGTATTTTCAATTTTCTTGGGTAACTGTATTAAGACTGATCTGATTTATACAGTTGTGTACTGCTTCATAACATGTTTCAGTATGCGGTCTTCCATGTGGAAAATATAACAAAAATATGTATTACAAAAAAAATCTTTATGAGATGGGATAAGCAAAAACAGACATACAGTACATTTTAAAACCAAGATCAAGAATTTTAAAATCAGTTATTTGTTTTACAGGTAGACATTGCAGTTGAACAATTATAGACATATAGAATCAAATATATCAGCTGTAGGAAGCAGCTGAGAAGCAGCATTTTGGACCATCTGAAGTGGATGTAAATGTCCTTTTAAGTGACAAGCATATGATAGTCATTTACAAGGCATAAAATGAATTGCAACACTCCAACCATTAAAAAATAAAATAGCATATTCATATCGCTGCAGAATGATAGTCAGGATTTGGCCTGCTTTAAGATATATTACCTATAGTTAGTGACAGATGTGGTAATTATAGTATTGCTCAGATGATGGGGGAGTGGAAGGGTTGAGTCAAGAACACCCCCAAGCTACATTCAACAAAACAGGGGCATGGAGAATAACATATTTCTACAATCAATTGTTAAATACTCAATTGCTCAACAAATTTTGGCATATAGTAATTAGAAAATGACTCAGGATTCAGATGCAACCTTTGGCTCAGATTAAGCCAGAAGTTGTGGCTGAGTCCCACATTTCTTCGGAGTGCTGTATCATCTGCCAAAAAAAGCCCTATTCGTTGCTAAAGCAAAACAAGAAAAAATTACTGGAGTCCACTAATTTTCAGAGATTTGTCTGATATTATACAATGGCAAGAAAGAATCTTGAGCTGTCATTGGTCAGTGTGGGACTGGACCCGTGGTGTTATCCTGGCATAACACCATGGCTCTAGTGCCAGCACAGCAATGACCATATCTCAGTTTAAAAGAAACATCTCTCTGCTGCCTACAAGCAGCTTTCCCGGTACCCACTTTGCCGGTTGGCACTCTCCTTGTACAGTTGGACACCCACCCCCACCGCAGACCATAACCCCGGAAAGAAAACCCACAAAGTACCACCCACAGCCATCACAAAAGAATTGAAATACTATTATTATTTTTGTAAAAAAACAAATCAGAGCCCCATATAGAAAGCAAGCATATGGCCCAGTCAGCGAGCAAGTGAGCAAGCATGTTTTCATACAGTCACTGCGGCTCTCACTCGCTCACTCGTAAACCCACTTTCCTCCTCTCCTATATTTCACCACAACAAAATACTAAAACCCACTTTCTAAAACATCTCCCTACCTCCCATGCAGCAGGCATCTTCAAAGGAGTGTGTGGCCAGCAGTAAGTCAATTAGCAGGAGGAGAGGAGGAATGGAAGGACAGAGACCACAGCGTTCAGCACCTTAAAAAGGACTTTAAAAATCCTGTACAGTGTCTAGCAAACCAGAACATAAACCCAAGGCAATAATGCTGATACAGGAGGGTGCTTTATAAACAGAGTCATCACTGACAAAGATTGCTGTGGGGAGCACAAAGCCTCACAAAAACAGTGGTGCTCCACCTATTGGCTAAACTGGAAATCTGCATTATTTTGTCATAATGTAATCCTACCCACTGCAAAAACAATAAAAAAATACTTTTAATATATTTTTCTATTTCTTTTTTTCATTGTTTTACAATTGTGCTATTGTATAATAGGAATAATGCACTCCAGAGTATGTGCCATGCTGGTGTAATGCCACACCTGGAACATTAGACTCAATCGACCTGTGGCCTCGTGCCCAACCAACCCAGGAATAGCATTATTCTAGCATGACACACACCCTGCCATGCATTATTCCTTTATTATTGCAGCAGTCTTTGACTTATAGTACTGATGTAAATATTCCAATAACCTAATAATTGCTATACAATAATGAATAATAACCTTGTGATAGCTCATTGCCAGGCTTCAATATCTTTAGGGAGGATAGAACAGGCAAGTGAGAGCTGGCCCGGTGGCGTTGAGGGTTGAGGCACTGGACGCCACACCTCTGCGCCTGCGCCGGCGACCCAGGTTTGAGGACTTCGGGTCATCGGGGGTCGGCAGGGGGAAGGAGGATTGAGTGTCCCAACAGATGCTCTCCTCCTTCAGGGTGGGTTACCAGGGGTGCTGTATGTACTGGACGTCCCTGTGGGCCAGTGGGAGCACTGGCATTCATGGGGCATTGGCGGCTCCAGAAGGGCTGGAGTCGGGGAGGGGAGGACGTTGTTAGGCACTTGGCAGGCGTGCATCAGCATGTACCTGCCCAAGCCGACATCCTCAGGGGAGGGGGAGGATGGGAAAACACAGAAAAATGGAAACCAACCTCGGTGGGCCTAGATGATGCCCACTCCAGCTGCCCAGTCCAGAACCATGGGCAGACTCCGCTGTGCCAGGGGGCTCCATGAAAGATGGGAGGAAAGGTAGGAGTCACCCATGGGCACTCTAGGGGCAGACTCAGTGTTGAGGTGGGTAAGCATGAGTGAGTCCGAAGGAGTGAAACGACTGGGCGATAGGAAGGATAAAAAAAAAGAAAGCTAAAATAAAAAAAAACAGGCAAGTGAGGTGTGGACTGCATTATTTACCTCAAATCAGATGCACAAGCCTTTAAAGTCATGATTAACGACCTAACCAGGGATTGTGAATGCCTATCAATAAAGCTTTTAATAGGATGAGGGCACAAATCTCTTGCCATCCTGTCTGTAAATATCCCACTGGTTAAACAGAATCTGGGCATTGAGTCACTTACTCTCTACTCCTTGCAATTCAATCAAAACCAGTAATAAATTGTTACTGGTGACTTTAACATCAATTGGAATGCTAAGTCCAGCACAGATCATAGGGATAAGATGTCCAGCCAATTTCTCACACAAATGGTCTCTGAACAACACAGGACCAATTATAAAACAGGCACTGTGTGGACAGGTGCAAATGCAGTGTGGCGGTGTTGATAGCACGACGGATACCTTTTAAATTGCTACACTCGGTTGTCGACCCCCATGGCAGATACATTCTGCTTAGGGCTATTTTGGTCCACACAGAACTGATACTGGGCTCTGTTTATGGCCCGGTGGGAGACGATCTGCAATTCTTCATTAATCTAATGACTAGCATGGCCCCCTCGTCTACCCTTCCTATGATAACTGGTGGGGACTGGAATCTAGTTTTTAGTAATCTACTGAATAGATCTAACTCAAGACGTTCCTCCCTTACCCCTGCACAATGGGCATTGAGAGAAATGATGGATTCTCTGGGCCTAGTGGACCCTTGGAGGACTCTTCATCCTTCAACAAAGGATTACTCATTTCACTCTCTGCCTCATAACACATTGTCGAGAATTGACTACTTTTTGTTGGGGATTGAGCACCTACCAAGGGTCCAAGCCTGTAATAATCTAGCAAAAGTGATATCGGATCATCATCCAATTCTCCTGCAATGGGTACTACCTAATTCGATGGCTCACGACAAGGTTTGGAGGTTTAACTTTCAACTACTAAAATCTGATCATCTAATAGGGCAGCTTAATAGTTTCATAAAGAATTTGTATGAGTACAATGCCCCTACTATGCCAAAACTGGATATACTATGGGGGGCTTTGAAATGCTCATTAAGAGGAGAGGTCATCCGTCTAGCCTCAACTAGAAAAAAGAAAATTTCCCATGAATCCTCCCTATTATTACAACAAATCAGAGTGTTAGAACAATCCCTTACTGTCTATTCCAACCCTGATGATCTAGAAAAACTAGAAAGCCTCCGCTTTCAATATAATACCCTTCTTAGTGACAGAGTTGAGCACCTCCTTCTGCGTTCTAAAATTACCTTCTTTAACCAAGGAGACAAAGCTGGAAAATTGCTTGCAATGAGGCTCAGGGCACAGGTGGCAGATAGGCTTGTTTTAGCTGTACGAGATGCTTCAGGTACCCTTCACACCTCTCCCAGGGACATTATCTCCTCTTTCAAAAATTACTATCAGTCTCTTTATTCATGCTCCCCTATATCTTTTAAACATACCAAACTAGACCAATTCCTTCAACATATAGAGCTCCCAAGACTGTCTCAGCACCAAATTTCTATTCTGAAAGCCCCTCTGACATTAAATGAAGTCTACCAAGCCATTGAAGCATTGCCGGCAGGCAAAGTGCCAAGCCCTGATGGCTACACACCCAATTTCTACAAATCATTCAAAGCCCAAATAGGCCCTAAACTTCTTGACTTCTATAATTATGTTTATAAAAATGGTCTTTCAGACCACAGCTTTACTTCTGCTACTATTGTGGTTCTCCTAAAACCAGATAAGGATCCCACAATGTTGTCAAGCTACCGCCCAATCTCTCTTATAAATGTTGGTTTGAAGATTCTAGCAAAAATCCTAGCTAGCCAATTAGCTCAAGTATGGCAGACTCTACTAAGTCCCGAACAAGTGGGATTTGTGGCCGGACGCCTATCGGCAGATCATCTGCGCAAAGTTTTTCATCTCATTTCTGCGTCCAGGGACTCCGATACACCATCAGCCTTGGTGTCCCTGGACGCAGAAAAAGCCTTTGACTGAGTGTCATGGGACTACCTATTTAATTTACTCCCGAAATTTCTTATCCCAGCACAATTTATATGATGGATTAAAGTCCTCTACTCTCATCCGTCAGCCCGCATTTTTTGTAATGGAGTTCTCTCCCCTCCCTTTACATTACAACAGGGCACCTGTTAAGGATGCCCACTTTCTCCTGTTTTGTTTAACCTACTTCTAGAACCCTTAATTGGAAAATTAAATACATCCACCTTAGTTACTGGTATCCATATTAATCATCTCCAATATAAAATATCAGTGTACGCAGATGATATCTTCCTTCATATTACCTACCCATCTAAATCTATACCGGCTTCACTGGACATTATTCAGGAATTTGGACACCTATCCAATTATAAGTTAAACTTGTCCAAGATAGAGGTCATGCCTCTAAATAATTGGACCTTAAAAGCTGACATCCAACATCTTGGGCTCACATGGATAAAGGATAAAATGAGGTATCTGGGCATATATTTGTCACCATCTAACTCCAAAATGAAGCAATATAATTTAGACCAGCTAGTAACACGAATTAAAACTGACCTGAACCACTGGGCATTACTCCCTATTTTCCTATGGGAGTGAATTAATATTGTTAAAATTAATGTTCTACCCCGGCTGTTATATTCCCTTCAATTGTGTCACCAATATCTACCTAAGGCCTGGTTCAGTCAAGTTCATGGTATTATATCCAAATTCATCTGGAAACATAAAACCCCTCACAGGGCGTTGTTTAAGCTACAGAGACCAAAAGCACTAGGTGGCCTACAAGTCCCTAATATATATCTTTATTATCTCGCCATTAATTGCTTAGTTGTCTCGCAATGGCTGATTCCTGCCATGAACCTTGGCTCAGAAAACTATGTCCCACTGTGGCTGCAGATAGAGAAGTTGCTCTGTGCCTCAGCCAGCATAGACATCAGGACATTACCATACCTTTCTTCTAATAAAGTCCCAGGACAGCTCAAAACCACTCCCATTATAAGAACCCTCTGTACTCATAAACAATTAAATAATATTATAAGAGATTCTATGGAGAAAGACACTTCACAGTATATCCTGGGTAATCCCAACTTTAAAATTGGAGGAAAGGTTATCAATCATTTGTTTTGGGTGGGGGGAACAGGGAAAAAAGTTATAGATATAACAGAGAACCATAGATTATTAACATTCCCAGAGATAATGGCAAAATATAATTTGCTTGTTACCTTCTGCTTTAAATATCTCCAAATTTCCCAGGTCTTAATAAGGCATTTTGGCAATGGTTTATCGGATCACCACATGGTTGGCCCCATTCTTAGTACTCTACAAATGAGGCCTACTTTTCACCTAATCTCCTTTTACTATAAAGAGTTGCTTAAAAGAGTTACAGACCTCGAAGGTACTCCCTATTACATATGGGACAGGATACTCCCCCCAATCTCCGCGGACCCCTGACAATGGTCACAAATCTGGAAAAGGCTATACAAGGATGTTAGGTGGGACCATTACAGATTGCTTCAATTTCAGATAATACAGGATCTATATTACACCCCTTTAAAACTTTGTAAAATGGGTAAGCTTCAGTTGGATCTGTGTACCAGGTGTGGGACCCAGCAGGGCACACTGTTTCACATTTTGTGGGAATGTGACAAGGCATCCCCCCTCTGGGAAAGTATCCGCTCCAGACTTAACCCATTATTGGGACTATAAAACGCTTTCCAACCAGAGATTTGTATTCTAGGGGATTTGGGGAACATCCTCATTGGAAATCAAAGGAAACATATGATGTTAATCTCTTTATGTGCTAAGAAAGTGATATTACATCATTGGCTAGACCAGCAGACTCCCACATATACAGAATGGCATCAAGAAATTCTCTTTGCCTTACAAGCAGAATACATCATAGTGAGCATCTCCAAAAATAGTAAAAAATATCAGAAGATTTGGGCCCCTCTGCATACCCTACTATGTACTTAACATTCCCCACACCTATATTGATGAACATGCCCTAAAATATATGGAACATAGTTGGATTTAGGTGGAAGTTCCTTTTCTGCTCCCTTTATCTTCCTTCTGTTCTTTCACTAGTTTCTTTTTTTCTTTCCGCTGGTGAAGGGAATTGGGGGAAGGGGGTGGGAAAGTAGGGAGCGCGTTAGGGAGTTCCCCTTTCTTTTCTTTTTCTTTTTTTTACACCATCAATTTCTTAACAGTAACATAATTTATTCCCCTTCTTAAGGTGCCAAATATTGGATACTGATCTGTAATAATGGGATAATGGATCCATGTTGTTGATGCACTGTTTCAAAGCATGCTATGTAATGGTGTTTTGTATTTGTTTGTTGAATGGTAAACATACTAAAGCTTACTAAATATGAAAAAAGAAAACAGGCACTATGATACTATTTATTTATTTATTTATTGAATTTTGTTGACCTGGTAAGCCCATTGGACTTAGAAGTCCTTTTTTCAGGAGCAACCAGTGGAAGGGGGGATACAGATGGTAAGCAACTGAAATTGAACCAGATTAAGCGGTTGGTGGTAATTTTAGTGAATGGGAGAAATTTGGCCAGGACACCGGGGAAATTCCCCTACTCACAGTTAGGGGAACCTCTGACACCCTGGTCCTTAGCTAAGATGGTGGAGCTCTTGAATCCAGGAGGAGGTCTACATGAGTTGGCTACAGGAACAGAGGAGATGGCCTCCTCCTCTGCCCCACTACAGCTAGAGGCAAATATCAATGAAAGTACAATGTTTTTGGAAACTACAGAGCAGATAACAAAGCCTGCACAAAATGAGATGATGGATTGCACTGGACATAAACAAGGAAGCATACCTGGTCATGGAGCTATGGATAGTATCAAGTCTCGACCTGCGATGTCAGTGCATGAGGTGCTGAGTGAGAAATGGCCAGACAAACAGCAGTTTTGTTCATGGAGTGAGTATTTGCAAGTGCTTCTAATGGAAGAGGAGCACCATGAGCACAGAGTGAGAATGAACTGCTTAGTCAACAAAACAGCCGAAACAGAGCTTGAGTCCTATGGGGACAATTCTTCTGAGGCTGAGATGCTGCTGTCTGGAGCAGTTTGCACGACCGAACCTGAAAGTGGTGGAGCACAAGTCAAGATGAGCCAGACTGCAGGAAGCACTCAGAAGGAGCTTGCATCACAGAAAAAGGGAAGTACGGATTTATTTTTGACTGTACATCATGCCAATGTGATGGAAACTGAAGTGGTTGAAAGGTGTTGAGAAGGAGTGGAATAGAGCTCTAGTGGTTCGAGCTCTCGGGACATACCTAGCACATCACAATGTAAAACGGGTGTGGGAGAAAGTCAAAATGATGCAGATTTAGTGTTAGAACACCCAAATTATGACAGCAATATATTGATAACAGGGAAAACTGTGGCTGAGGCTCTCAAATCTGCAGCATGGGTGAATCAGGCTAAAGATCAACCTTGGGTGTCTCCTGCAAGAGCAGACACGGATCAGATGGATCCTCTAGAACTCTCCCACTCCCTAGAACTGGTGAATTCCCCTGTATTGTTCCCTGCAGTACATACAAATCTCTTGGCTTCCCACAAAGGCAACCTTAGAATTGATCAGCGCACACCTTCAGCTGACACAAGGGATGCACCTAGAACTTCAGCCCCCAAAGCAGTAAACATGCCTCCAGAACTTGCACCGGGGCACAGAATACTAATCACAATAATACTAGGTCAACTGACACCATAGAAACATAGAAACATAGAATTTGATGGCGGATAAGGACTGCTTGGCCCACCCAGTCTGCCCATTTCCCTACCTAATGGATAAGCTGTAGATCCTAGTTAACCAGCAGCCTACTTCTTTCTACCCCCACTCCCTAGAATTGCCTTATGGCTGTCCCATGCATGCTTGAATTCAACCACTGTTTTTAACTCCACAACCTCCTCCGGAAGGCCATTCCATGCATCCACAACCCTCTCTGTGAAAAAATACTTCCTTACATTACCTCTGAGCCGCCCTCCTTTCTATCTTCAAATTGTGCCCCATTGTTCTTGTACACCGCTTTTTTTGAAAGATGCTACCCTCTTGGATTTTGCTGATTCCCTTGAGGTACTTGAACGTTTCTATCACATCCCCTCCTCCCTCCTTTTCTCGAGGCTATACATATTAAGCTCCTTTAGTCTCTCTTCATATGTCTTCTGGTGCAGACCCTGCACCATTTTAGTTGCCCTCCTCTGGACAGCTTCCATCTTGTCTATGTCCTTGCGGAGATTGTGTCTCCAGAACTGCAACTGCACACAGTACTCCAGATGGGGTCTCACCAGCTGTCTGTACAGAGGGATAACAACTTCCTGTTTTCTACTGGTGATGCCTCTCCCTATGCATCCCAGTATCCCCCCAGCCCTCCTTACTGCCCTCTCACATTGCTTGCCCACCTTTAAGTCATCTGATATGACTACCCCCAGGTCTCTTTCCATTTTTGTTGTTGTTAGTATCTCACCCCCCATTGTGTACTCTTCCCCTGGGTTTTTGTTTCCCAGGTGTATTACCTTGTACTTCTTAGCATTAAATCTAAGCTGCCATACATTTGACCATTCCTCTAACCTTGCCAAGTCCCTTCTCATCCTTTTCATGCCATCTTGTGCATCAACTCTGTTGCAGATCTATGTGTCATCTGCAAAGAGACATAGTTTTCCTTCCAGTCCCTCTGCAATGTCACTTACAAAGACATTGAAGAGGACCAGCCCTAATACTGAACCCTGCGGCACCTCACTAGTAACCCCCTTTTCTTCAGAGTGGACTCCATTTACTATTACCCTCTGTGTCCTATTCTCCATCCAATTCTTTACCCAGCCTATAATCTTGGGACCCACTCCCAGGCTGGCTAACTTGTATATTAATCTTTTGTGTGGGACTGTGTCAAATGCCTTGCTAAAGTCTAGGTAGGCCATGTCCACAGCCCCTCCCTGATCTACTACTTTGGTCACCCAGTCAAAGAAATTTATTAGATTCGTCTGGCATGACCTTCCCACTGTGAATCTATGCTGCCTTGGTTCCTGTGCCCCTCTGGCCTCTAGGTACCAGGGGACATGCCTCTAATATTAGGACATAGGCAGGCCTCTTTCATGCACCCACAGAACCTGCTAGAAGATTAAATGCAGTTCGCTTCAAATACAAAGATAGCTTAGTGACATACCCTGACTGGATTTATGTTGGCCGCACACTTCTGAAGGAAAGTTTAGGCTTTTTGGTACAGGACATCTATGCACTGATACATAACTCTGGTGACCCTAATTTTGACACCAGCTTTAAGAGCAACCAGTCTTGAACTTTTCTGGGAAAAGTATCAGGCAGTAGGGAGAACTCCAGAGTGGAAGGCATTTATTTTTAACCCTCTCACAAAGCCTCCTTACCGTATAATTACAGTGCTGTTAAGACATGAGGGAGAGGCAATTTCGGACATTCTTTTTTGGCTGCGAGCAAAGTGTACAGTGCTCAGGTTACCAGACCCTATTGACTCTGAGGACATATGGACTGGGTGGTGGCTGATTTGGGTGTCCCTTCCTCAAGAGAAAGGATTGATTCAACATCTACCCAGCTGCTTTTATTTGGGGAGAGACCAGGGTTTTAATTTTTACTCAGGACAGCCAAAGTCACATTTTTGTTGTGGTGCACATACACATTTTAGCAGTGCATGTGATAAATTGAAGTGTTCCTTGTGTGGAGGGATCAGACATGTGGCCTTTTCATGCCAGACTTCTGTGGTATGCAATTTGTGTGATGACACGAGCCATACTTTCAAGGACTGCCCATGGACATCACATAATGATGAGGAAGATGGATCTGATGCCAAAGAGGACAATAACACTTTTCAGACTGGCTCTAACATGAATCCAGACCCACAACAGCAGTCTTGAACCCCGGCATCCTCTGCCATCATTCCACCATGCACCTCCCCAGTAGTTTCCCCTAAGGTTCTAGATTGTACCCCAAGGTCCGCCACAGAGAGGTGTAACTCAGCTGGTGTGGCTTCCTTGGAAGGAGATACTTTGGTTGACATAGAGTGAATACAGCTGTATCAGGAATCCATAGAGGGTAATGCAGGAGGAGGACTGGAGGCTCAACCAGGCACATCTATGGCCCCAGAGCTTACTATGCTGCCACCACCACTAACAGTAGAGTGGGAACAACAGAAAACTAGGAGAGTGACCCATAGTTCCTCACAAAAACTGAGTAGACTGTCTAGTGTACAGAAAGATGAAGGATTCAGCACAAAGAACAGGTGCACTTTATTGGCCAAGAGGAAACAATGGGAGGAAGATGGGGAGGACTCAGATACAATTTCCATATTTTCCTCGCAAACTGAGAATATGACAGATTCAGATGTATCTATTCAGGAGTTGAGAGGAGGGATGAAGAAGAAAAAGGAAACTTAAAAAGCCACCATGAAAGTTCCGGGGTACAAGGAATTCGACAGTGGTCTTGGCCGTATCACATAAATATGGAGTTTCACCTCACACTGGGATCCATTAATGTGAACAGTATTAAGAACCAGGAGAGGAGATGAACGACTTTCTCTATCATCGAAGATCATCAGCTTGATATTTGTTTTTTACAAGACACTCTTTTACATACAATAAGAGAAGCCCAGCATGCCTCTAAAGAGTGGTTTAGAGGTCCTTCATTTTGGTCTCTAGGGGAGGAGGTGTGCTCTGGGGTAGGGTTTCTAATATTGAATCCTGACCTCAGAGTTTCACGTTTGACTGATCTGGTACCTGGGAGGGTTTGTATTCTGGATGCAAGGATAGGGGCACAGGATCTCTGGCTAATTAATGTTTATAATTACCAAACCAAGTATCAAAGGGTTAAATTAATGAAGAAAGTACAGCCATATCTCTGTACATCTAGATCGGTGTTTTTTGGGGGGATTTTAACTGTATTTTATTATTATCAGACAAGACAGGTATGACACAAAAAATGTATAATGATTCAAATATTTTGAATAGGATGTACAAATAGGCTTAAAGACTTAAAGACTGTGCGGCAACAATCAGACAGGTACCAGGTCATACGTTTTTTAAGGGAAGATTGTCGACTTAGATTGATTTTTGGTTTGCCTCTCATTGGGTCCCAGTGTTAGCCTTTTCAGTACACCTGGTTGAAAATTCAGACCATAGATCAATAAAGAAAACAGTGGGGATACCTTTGAACAAACCTGGATCCAGCCCAGTTTGGAGGCTAAATGTAGCTGCTTTGGAAGATGCTGAGATTTGGCCAGTGATCTAATCTGAGTTGGAGACCAGGAGTTCGGTCTTTGACCTACAGTATATGATAATTCATTGTCTTGGCGGCAAGACACTAAAAGAGATATAAAAGCATTACGTAGTTCTCTTGTTAAAAAGGCAGTTAATAACAGATACTTAAATTATTTAAAACTAAGAGACAGGCTTCAGATGATATTATCCCAAGCAGTTGAAGTAGGGGAAGATATCACCAAGGACATTCAGGAAATCAAGACAGAGATGCATAAATATCAATATGATAGGGCACAAACACTATTAATTAAGCAGAAATTTGGAACTCAGGGCAAGGCACAAAGTGTTAACCCATATGATAGCTGTGCACAAATGGTAGAGTCCAAATATATGAATAATGTTTGGACAAATGCAGGTTTAATAGTACATAAAGAGGAGGAAATTGGCAACACAGTGCAGGAGTATATGGAAGCCTCCTTTAGAAGTCAACCACAAAACCCAAAGAGTAAAACTGAGTTTTTAGACCAATTGGAGATCCCAGGGCTATTAGCAGCTGATAAGAAACAGTTAATATCCCCTATAACTAAGAAAAAGGTGGAAGGGGTGGTAGCTAAATTACAAAATGGGACTTCTCCTGGTCCAGATGGATTACCGGGAGAATTTTATAAAAAGATCATTACTAGATTAAGTGAATTTATGGTGGTCATCTTTAAAGATGTATTAGCGGGGGCAGTTCCTTTCCCTGCTGCATTGGCAGATAGACTTTTGATTTTTTTATACAAAAAGGGTGACAGGGCTGAGCTTCGGAATTGGAGGCCTATAAATTTAATTAATGTGGATTGGAAGATCTTGTGTAAAATATTATGGAAAAGACTTGCTAATGTAGCTCAGGAGGTGATTTTCTCCGGCCAAGCATGTAGCATTCCCCAATGCAGCATGGGGGACCTGGTGAGGACTATAAGGGAGGCAATTGATGGACCAGAAACTTCTGGATACCTGATTTCACTGGAACAAGCCAGGGCATTTGATGAAGTTCCACATGAATATTTGTTTACCGTGTTAGCTCATTACAGAATCCCTGACACTTTTGTTCACTGGATCAGGATTCTCTATAATGAAGCTTCATCGAGTCCGCTGGTGAATGGCAGAGTTGGGAAGCATGTGAGGATTCATTGAGGGTGCGACAGGGGTGTCTCTTGAGTCCCCTTCTGTATATCTTTTCTTTGGACCCTTTGTTAAGGAAATTGAATAAGGATAATAGGATCTCTCCTATCCAGGGCCCATAGGACTTGACTTTCTGGGTGGCCTTGGCCTATACTGATGACACCAGTATTCTAGTGGCAGATTTAGTTTCTGGGGGGAGGGCTATGGAAGTGGTAGACTTGTTCTCTGATATCTCAGGATCTAAAATAAATAAACAAAAAAGTAAAGTTTTGGGGATACATAATCAAGGAAGGGACCAGCAGGAACTTGAGGGAATACTTGTATTTGAGGATCCTATAAAGATTTTGGGAATTTGGTTTGTGTCTGGGGATGCGGCAAGTGTAAACTGGGAGGCAACCTTAACTCAAGCAGAAGAGAAGGTAGGAAGATGGAAGAGTTACCGTTTGACCAAAAAGAAGCGGGTATATATGTACAAGACATTTATTGTACCCCTCTTTTTAACAGTTAGTCAAGTCTATCCTTTACCAGTTAAATCAGAAGTAAGAATGTACAGTATAGCATTTCAACTAATTTGGGGAAGCCGCCTGAATCCCATAAACAGGAATAGTACATATTGGCTGATTAAACAGGGAGAGCTCAATATGTTGAACCCTGTGTTATTCTTTTTTTCTACATTTATATATACCAATTTACTACCCTTATTGACTAAACAACAACTGGACTTGATGCCTTTGTTACATGAGAGATGTATGTATTTTTGGCAAAGATGGGAAACCCAACAATGGGGGACGTTTCGATGAATACCAGAAGGTTTGTCTATATACTTAATGGAAACATGCAGGAAATTAAAAGAGTGGCAAATAACCATTACGGAACTTACGCATAATACTAGGAAAAGAGTTTATCAGAGGATTCTGCAATCAGTATGCTTTACTGCTCCTTGCATTATAGCACCAGATACTATTAGTTTACCGGAGGTTACTATACAACTAACGGAGTCAAGAGTCCCGCCTAAGGTATGGGATTTCCTATGGCTGTGTTGCCATTCCAGACTGAGTGTGCTTGGTAATCATTTTCATAAAAGTATACCAGATAGATCATGTCTAAGGGAGGGATGTGGGGCTGTACTGGAAATGATGGGACACCTGTTTTTTGACTGTGTTTATATGATAGGCTTTTGACCACTATTGGCAAGTACATAGGGTATCCCACATTTACAGGACATGACATACAGTAGCAGCCACAGACACTGCCAGATATTTTCTGAAATTTTGGTGATATTTCCAGAAATATCTCCTGCTTTCTGCATTTCCACAGTAGGGGCAGCAGAGAGAAACTCTTCAGAAATGTTGCTAAATTTCTGGAAATAGCTGGCAATGTCTCTGGCTACTACTGTATGACACACTCATATATGGACAGTATCAGAGGGAAGAATGGAAGGGATTTCATAAAGGTACATCTAGAGTAGTGTTGGCAGTAATAAAATGAGTGATATGGCAAACCAGGCGTCAATACGTTTTGCAACAGAAGCAGTAATCTTTATTGGGAATGAAGATCAAAATTGAGCAAGAAATTTGTATGATTTACAACAAAGAATGTGGCACCTTACCATAGCCTATGATTAGAATATGGTGGAGGGGTTGGCATGAAACTCCCTTTCTCCAGGACACAGGATAGTTTTTGTAGAAGGCCAAGGGGAGGTTTGTATCAGAGTAAAGAATTTGTGGAGGGGGAAATGGGGGCAGGGGATTCTGAGTATATCTGTGATTAAATGTTAAGTAGAGCAGATGGGATGATTAGTTAGTAGGATTCCTTTTGGGGGGTTAAGGTATGGGAAGCAATGTGAAGATGGTAGTAGAATATGGTATAAGTTAGGGCATAAAAACTGTTATGTATAATAATTTGTGTATTAGTATGGTTAAAGGCACAGCTGGGATAAGAGGAGATAAGATAAGGTGTGGTTTTTCATGATTTGTATTGATGGGGTAATAAGGTAGGGTAATGTTTGTTTCACAAGGTAGTCAAATGTGATGATTTGAGATGTATGTATTAATGATTGGTTACTGTAATTTTGTGTGTAATTGATGTAGTTTTGTCCAATAAAAAATTCCCCTACTCTTTTTTGATACGTGCAATGGGATCTTTAGCATCCACCTGAACTACCACCAATCCAGGCAGTTGGGACCTCGGTTTAATGTCTCATCTGAAAGACGGCACTTCAGAAGTGCAGCACCCCCCTCGTGCTGCACTACGGTGTCAGTATTGGGATATTAACCAATTGCCAGATGTGGTAACAGAACCCAAAGCCCTCTGATCTCCTGGCCTCAGAGGCGAGTGTGCTACCTACTGAGCCACTGACACTGCATTTGACTGGATACTAGTTACACACCCTGATAGGGTTAAAGTTTTCAAAGATCTGCCAGATACCGTAAGTGACCACTCACCAATGCAATGTCTATGGCAGTTAAACAGACAAGGCCACTTCCCAAATCAGTCAGCTGTGTCCTAAACAAAACGAAGGTGCAAGACAAGAAGAACACTGTCTGGATAGATCACCTCAAAACTCCTTGTTTGCATGAGGGAGATGGACAATCTGTGGGCACAGGCTAGGGAAGAAGTGTCCACTGTATACCTGCAGAGGTACTAGGAAATCTACAATAAGTGCACCATAGAATTTGATGGCAGATTAGGACTGCTTGGCCCACCTAGTCTGCCCATTTCCCTACCTAACGGATAAGCTGCAGATCCAAGTTAACCAATAGCCTACTTCCTCCTACCCCTCACTAGAATTGCCTTATGTCTGTCCCATGCATTTTTGAATTCCCCCACAGTTCTTGACTCTACGACCTCCTCAGGAAGGCTGTTCAATGTATCCACAACCCTCTCTGTGAAGAAATACTTCCTCACATTACCTCTGAGCCATCCCTCCTCTATCTTCAAATTGTACCCCCTTGTTTTTGCACATCTCTTTTTCTGAAAGATGCTACCCTCTTGGAGTTTGTTGATTCTCTTGAGGTATTTGAACATTTCTATCATGTCCCTCCTCTCCCTTCTTTCCTCGAGGCTATACATCTTTAGTATCTTTAGTCTTTCTTCATATGTCTTCTGATGCAGACCCTTCATCATTTTGGTTGCCCTCCTCTGGACAACCTCCACCCTGTCTATGTCTTTGTGGAGATGGGGTCTCCAGAACTGTACACAGTACTCCAGATGTGGTCTTACCAACTGTCTGTACAGAGGGCCAACAACTTCCTGTTTTCTATTGGTGATGCCTCTCCCTATGCATCTCAGTATCCCCCCCCAGCCCTCCTTTCTGCCTTCTCACATTGCTGGCCCACCTTTAGGTCATCTGATATGACTACCCCAGGTCCCTTTCAATTTTTGTTGTTGTCAGTATCTCACCCCCATTGTGTACTCTTCCCTTTTTTGTTTCCCAGGTGCATTACTTTGCACTTTTTTGCATTGAATCTAAGCTGCCATACTTCTGACCATTCCTCCAACCTTGCCAAGTCCCTTTTCATCCTTTCCACCCCACCTTGTGTATCAACCCTGTTGCAGATCTTTGTGTCACCTGCAAAGAGACATACTTTCCCTTCCAGTCCCTCTGCAATGTCACTTGTAAAGACATTAAAAAGGACCGGCCACAGCACTGAACCCTACGGTACCCCACTAGTAACCCTCCTTTCTTCACTGTGGACTCCATTTACTATTACCTGCTGTGTCCTGTTGTCCAATCAGTGTTTTACCCAGGCTACCACCCTGGGACCCACTTCCAGGCTAGCTAATTTGTTTATTAATCTTTTGTGCAGGACTGTGTCAAATGCCTTGCTAAAGTCTAGGTAGGCCATGTCCACAGCCCCTCTATGGTCAACTGCTTTGGTCACCCAGTCAAAGAAATCAATTAGATTTGTCTGACACGACCTTCCCACTGTGAATCCATGCTGCCATGGGTCCTGTGCCCCACTGGTCTCTAGGTACTCAACAATTCTTTCCTTCAGAAGTGATTCCATCATTTTCCCTACCACTGAGGTCAAACTGACAGGTCTGTAGTTTCCTGCCTCTGTTTTGCTCCCACTTTTGTGAAGGGGAATCACATCCACCCTCCTCCAGTATTAATAGAGAGGCTAAATCTGACTTCTGTAAAGACCGGCAGACCCAGAGAACTAGAGCAATGACAAATGATCCTGGGACAATGTCTCAGAGCTCCTTGGAAAGGGAGTTAAAACCACTACTCAAATGCTTATCATGGAGGGTCAAGAGGTCATTGATCCCACCAAAATTGCCAATTACTTCAACACAGCTTTTACTGACCTCAGTTCCATCATCCCCATTGAGCCTGCCCAGTCTCCCTGCAGGAAACCAAGTCTTGAAGCCTCCCAGATAGTGGACTCTAAACCAAGGTACCCTCAATTGTACCTTATGGCTGTTTCAGTTGAAGATACCCTGAATTATATCATTAGGGTGCTTCAAAAAACTAGGTGAAGGAGTGACTCCATTGATATGAAACTTTTTTTCCTGGCAATAAAGGAACTTCCCCACCGCATATTTAAAATTTTTAACATTTCCCTGTGCAACGCAAGTTCCCAGAGAACCAGCATGGTCAGAGGAGCCAACTTTTATTTTTGCCGGCGGAGAGGTTAACTAATAGCCGGGGGTCTGGGGGCCGCCAACAGCACCAGAAGCTATGGAGTTTTTGGTATTCTGTGGTGCATTTTAAGGGCTATACTGAAGAGATAGCACAGTATAAACAACACAGAGAGGGAGTGAGAAAGGGTACACTAATGGCTGGGGAGATAGAGAGAACCTATGGTGGGCATTTTATGTCAACCCCTCCATCCCTCTTCCTTTCCCATCATTCACTCTGTGCAGACCCCCACATCTCTGGGCCACCACAACCTGTTATCTGTATGCACCTGTGCAGCCTGCAGGAGTAGCTCAGGTTCCTACAGAAAACAGGTTGGGGTGTGCATGTGCCAGAGGTTGCAGCAGTTTCCAATCATGATAAAAGGCAAGCACTTGTGAAAACATCACTCGAAATAAGATTTCAGTATTTATTCTACCCACTTAAAGTGTTTGTTTTTCCTGTCTCTCTCCCAGTCTCACCTACA
This sequence comes from Neoceratodus forsteri, assembly GCA_016271365.2. Lineage (NCBI taxonomy): Eukaryota > Metazoa > Chordata > Ceratodontiformes > Ceratodontidae > Neoceratodus > Neoceratodus forsteri. The sequence goes on from CM057453.1 coordinate 1,036,401,265, forward strand.
TCAGTATTACATTTTTAATTATGCCCTATTTCCTAATTGGGAGTTCTTGGACCCATTATTCTACCTTGTCCTTAAAATTTCACATTTTAAAACTCTAATTTTTATCATTTTCTGCAGTAAATCCTCAGACAATCACATCACAGCACCTTCCTCCTAGGCTGCAGATCATAATGGGTTTCATCATGTTTTATAAAATGCTTAAGAGCCCTGAGCTGCCTGTGCCTGGCTGTGATATGAGCTTTACTTGGACTGGCAAGTGGCAAAAAAAGCTTTACTTGGCCTGCCCTGGAGCAAAAAAAAAAAAAAAAAAGAAAAGAAAACCAACAATAGCAGAAAAAAATAACAGGAAGGGTACTCAAGGTCATATCACCCTTATCTCCAAAAGAGTATCAGAATAATACCATGTACTGCAGGTTGCAGATTTGCAGAACATTGTTCTTGACACTGTGGGTACACAAGAATCTTCAAGATCGTATCACCCTTATCTCTGACAGAGTATCAGAAAAATGCCCTAGCCCCTGCAGGCTGCAGAACATTTTTCATTTACTGTAGTGCCAACTTTTCAACAGTTTTCAGAGTAGGTAAGTAAAGTTTACATTTTAAAGCTTGCCAAACTGTTGTCACCACCACCAGACCAGGACTAGCCCCACGCCCTCTCCCAGCACAGCATATGAAGCAACTTTCATTTTTCCAGGGGGTGAGGTTAAACTAATGGCGGGGAGTCTGGGGGCTGCCAAGGCCCCCAGAAACTTTGAGATTTGGGGTGTTCTGTGGTGCATTTTAAAGGCTATACTGAAGAGACAGCACAGTATAAACAACACAGAGAGGGAGTGAGGAGGGATATGCTAATGGCTGGGGAGACAGAGAGAACCTATGATGAGCATTTGATGTCAATCCCTCCCACCCTCTTCCTTTCCCATCATTCACTCTGCGCTGGCCCCTCCCCCCATCTTGGGGCCCAACAACCTGTTTTCTGTATGCACCTGTGCAGCTGGCAAGACTAGCTCAGGTTCCTACAGAAAACAGGTCAAGGTGTGCACGTGCCATAGGCTGCAGCAGTTCCCAATTATGATAAAAGGCAAGCACTTGAGAAAATACCACTCAAAATAAGGTTCTAGTATTTATTCTACCCAGTCAAAGTGTTTGTTTTTCCTGTTTCTCTCCCAGTCTCCCCAACATCAGTATTACATTTTTAATCATGCTCTGTTGCCCCATTGGGCATTCTTGGCTCCAATTATTCTACCTTGTCCTTAAAATTTCACATTTTAAAACTCTTATTTTTATCATTTTCTGTAGTGAATCCTCAGGCAGTCACATCACAGCACCTTCCTCCTAGGCTGCAGATCATGATGGGTTTCATCATGTTTTATAAAATACTTAAGAGCTCTGAGCTGCCTGTGCCTGGTTGTGATATGAGCTTTACTTGGCCTGGCAAGTGACAAAAAAAACTTTCTTTGGCCTGCCCTGGCAAAAAAAAATAATAATAAATAAACAAAAAACAAACAATAACAGAAAAAAACAACAGGCAGGGTACTCAAGGTCATATCACTCTTATCACCAACAGTATCAGAATAATACCATGTTCTGCTGGCTGCAGATTTGCAGAACATTGTTCCTGGCTCTGTGGGTACTCAAGAATCTTCAAGATCATATCACCTCTATCTCTGACAGAGTATCAGAATGATGCCCTGACCCCTGCAGGCTGCAGAACACTCTTCCCTACACTCACGAGTCACATTTTTCATTTACTGCAGTGCCAACTTTTCAACCATCTTCTAAATAGGTAAGTAAAGTTTACATTTTAAAGCTCACCAAACTGTTGTCACCACCACCGGGCCAGGACTCACCCCTCACCCTCTCCCTGCACAGTACAGTAAGTTGATCAGTGTGTGACAATGACAAGTTGATGACCAGACCAGTGCAAGTCAGTCAACGACAACTCCTTCAGTTCTTCTCAGGATGGATTCTCAGATTTCTGAGTCAGTATCAGCACTATGAGGTACTCCGACCAACAGCTTGTAATGTGGGTGACTGACTGTCCTTCTCCCGACAACTGCACAGTGCACCCAGTACTGAGCATCAGTACTACTGCTACTGGGTGATCAGCTGATACCAAGGAGGCTGCAAGAAAATGGCGAATCATCATGGAGCCAATTTTCAAACAGCTACTACTGGTTGCTGAAGGCGTGATTCTGGGAGCCACCAGGCTGCCCACACCATGCATATATATACTTGAAGCCAGGTCACAGTATGTCTAGTTGTCCTGTGTGGTAGTGTGGTAGACACAGCTGAGGAAATGAACCACTCCTCCTCCTCCTCAGTGGTTCACCAATGAAGATGTGTCATCGTTGTAGAGTGAAATAGATCATTCATGATAACGGGTGTGGCATCTGATGACTCACACAATAATACCACATCCATCCCCTGCCCCCACTCCAGGCTCCAGTGGTAGCCTGCAAGATTAAGAGTGAAAAAAAATATTTTTGGCTCAGTGAAAAAAAACCCACACAATTCTGGCCCGGGGGGGTGCAGATCCCCCACTTTAACTTCCGGGGGGGCTTTAGCCCCTCAGCCCCCCACAGTTGGTGCCTATGAGCATGGGCACTGTTGGAATACATGAACTTTGTTCATGAGGTTCTTGACAATGATGAATTAGTCAGAGCAATATATATTGACCTTACAAATGTCTTTGACCTGGTCAGCCATATGCTCCTACTTGGCAAACTCTTTGGCCTGAATTTGCCACAGAACACAGTCGACTGGTTCCACAGTTACCTCACCAATTGATCCTAGTGTATGAAGATTGACACATTTTTGTCCAACATTAGAGGAATACCTATTGGTGTACCCCAGTGTTCCATCTTGGGCCAGCTTCTGTTTGGTCTCTTCATAAATCAACTGCCCAATGTTTGTCAGACAGCCAGTGTACAGTACCCCTCTATGCTGATGATGCAGTTATCTATTCCCATAAACTCTGACCTTAACAGCCTTACTGCCATTCTCCAAAGTAACGTTTAGTCACTTAAAAGCTGGTTTGTCAACGACAAACTGGACTTCAATTACAAAAACAAAATACAAAACAAAGACCATACTCTTTGCCAGCTTCCCACAGAAGATGAAAGTTCCACCATTTATTATCATAAATGGTCAAGGACATAACCTTGAACAGGTGGAGGACCTTTAAATACTTTGAAGTAACTTTGGATGACACATTATCTTTTGCACTCCATGTTGGCGATCTGGCAGCCATAGTTAACAAAAGACTAGGTGCCCTGTACCAGAACAGAAACAATCTCTCTGGGGATACAAGATGCATTATTGTGGCCAGCTCCATTCTAGTCATGTATAGATTATGGGCTTCCTGTCTACACAGCTGCCTGTGACACTGAGCTAAACAGAGTACAGCTAATCTGTAATAAGGCATGCCACTTTGTACTTGGTGCAGATAACCACACTCGTAGATGTACCCTTTATGCACTCACTAACTGGCAACCTTTACCCAGCAGAATAAAGCTCCAGACCTGTTTTCTAGCTAAAAAAGCCATTGTAGAGCCTATCACCCCCTTCTTTAACAAATTTCTTCTGCACCGTTTTTAACCAATACAACACCAGCAACATAAAAATGATTGCCCTTAAGCCTCCTTTCTGGCATACTCAGCTGTGCAACTGGTCATTTGCTGTCAGGACCACTAACTGGTTAAATGAACTGTGTGATACACTGCTGAAACTCCTCAAGTTTAATCAGTTTAAGAGATCTGTGCAATCTGCTTTTGTAGTCCAATGCAATTGTCACTGTTGCAATTTTGTTTGGTTTCTTTCTGTATATTAATTGTGACTTTTTGTACAGTAATCTGTACTGATTTTTTTAAAACTGTATTTATGCAACAGGTGTCAGGATAAAACTGACACATAACTTCAGTTATCTGAGTCACTATGTGGGTAAATGGGTGGTGATGTACTCATTATGTGAATAACTTCAAGTGATCCACATAGTGATTACATCACCACCCATTTAGCCACACAGAGACTACATCACTAACCACCACCAACTGTGCTGCCTGCTCAGCAGTACTGTCTCCCAGTTTCACTTTCACCTTCTCACAGTGCTCATTACAACCCAAGCTATCACAGTCCCAAAGACCCACAAAATGCACACTCTAACCAACCCCCCCCAAAAAAACTGGAACCACATTTTAAATGAAAACACTTTTAAGAAAAAACAGCAATCCTGCAAACCAAACACAGCAACCAGGCACAGAGAAAAAACATGGAAAGGAACTGAAGAGAAAAATTAAATATAACAAAACTGAACCCAAAAAATCCTGTTACATAAATAAAATATGCGTGGGGTGCCTGTGGGATAACAAAGTTATTTGTACAGTTGCCAGTTACCACTCGTAGCCCTCACTCATGGCTTCACTATGCGTGAGGTTACTCAAGGTCACAGGCAACTGTACAAATAACTTTGTTATCCCACGGTCACCACCTGGATGTCCCTTATGCAACTGTTCTGCCTTAAGTGCTTTCAGCTTGACTCAACTGCATTTCCTCTGGCTCTATTTATAGCACTTGTAATGTTTTTTGTGGCTATGCATTTGATGTGGAAGCTTTATAAATGAGCACTTGTGCTCAAAGGTAATCTTCAAAGTTTTCAATAAATAAATAAATAACATAGGTGATGGTATGTGGAAGGTATCCAGAGACATTTAACACTTTAAAGAATCTGAGCTCTAGTTGCACAAGTTGACAACTTGTACATGCAAAGACAAGGGACTTCTGAAATTCAAGTACCCTTGAACATAGAGCAGAACAATTGTTTTTATAAAGATCTTGATGGTCTTGATAAAGCATCAAGTGTGACATGAAACGTAGATGCTTGTGTGAGGGGGTGCTACCTTTGTATTCAATAAAAAATATTTTTTATCGTATGCTATCTTTAAGCAATTTTTTGTTCTCCTGGATTGAGGCTGAACGTTTTCTTTGTTTCTGTTATTTTAATAAAGACAATGCTTGTATGGTCTTGCTTAGAGTGAAAATTACTTAAACAATAGTGCATAACAGAGGTGTGTGTCATGATGGGATAACGTCATGCCTTGGATAGTTGAAGCACGAGCCGCAGGCTGAGTGCATTCAAAACTCAAGAAATGATGTTATCTCAGCATGACATGTACCCTGGAGTGCATTATTGCTGTTATACAATGGCTCAGTTAAAAAAAATATATATTGAAAGGTACATTTTAAAATATCTTTTCAGTTCATATTTAGACGGGTAAGTTTCTGTTGTTGGCCAGTAGGTAGTGATGCTGAATTATGCTTTGTAGTAGTGAAGCCTCTGCCACTCTTGTGCAGCAACTTGCCCTAGCCCAACACCCCCAAATATAGGAAGCAGTATGGCAGGGAGAATACTTTTTTTGGTTTCTCTGTTGTTGTTTTTTTGCTGTTGTTTGTTTATGTTTCATTATGTGGAGCCATACTCACTGTGAACAGGGGTGGAGTGGGAGTGGGTAGGTTCTAAAGGCATGAACGCTGTTTGGAGCAATGTCTGCTAATGCTGTTGCTTGTGTTTGTACTGATAAATGCCAGGTTCGGAATTAAACTGAGCAGGATGGGTTGGGGGGACTGTTATAAATGAAAGAGAAGTTGAGTATTTAAAAATAAAATTGAAAGTGCCACTGCATGCAGCTTGTCTAAGAAACAGGCAGCTGAGCATTAACCCCAAGGATCGTGAAGCAGAGTGAGTAAAATGTTACGCAGCTTACTGCAGTGATTTTAAATAATTTAGCAGTTTCTGTTGGGGGGGAGTTCCACTGTTACTTGGGTGAATGTTAGTTCAAATGTCCATACAGTAAGTAGATACACTGCATATCTGGATCCTTGGGGGGGGGGGATTGTCTGCAACCTATGTGGGAGCCAGGAATCAGGGGAGGCTGCATGATTTCTTGTGTAATTAGGTCAGCTGTGTGCTGGATCTTGGTACAGCAATATTGTGCTGAGATAACATCACTGTACAAGGTGGTCACTGACAAATTAGAAGACTTGGAACCCTTTCTGTCATTGTATAATCATACAATTTCTCACACCTCATTTCTGTGATACTGAGAATGCTTAGTAGTGACCAGAGTCACTGGAAAACTTTGGAACAAGCTGGACAAAAATATGAAACCATTAGCACAAAATGACAGGGGATTTGCTGGAAGTTCTACTCTAAACATTGCCAGTGCTCGACAATGAAGCCTTCATTGTTTTAAAATGTTTAATAAACATATTGCTATGTACATATGCATGCAAGCTTGCAAGCTTTAAGTGAATATTGAACCCTCAGGATGTTGAATTTAGTATCTTCAAAAAATGTAAAACTGTTCCCCTCACATACTGTGACTTAGATACACAGTTGCAGCTCTTCAGTATACTTAATTTATTCTATTAAGTGACCGAATGGCAATAAATTATTACAAAATCCAGAAGCAACATCCTGTGTCAGTTTCAAAATGTACGATACTGGAATTAAAACGAACAAATGATGACATTCACAGCCCTTTATAAAATGAGATCCTAGTAGGTTCAGTGAGTAAAGTTAAATTGATCAAACAGCACCAACTACTTCATTTTTCTAAATCAAAATCACAGCACTGAGACTTAAGGTAAATAAAATAGATACAGAACATAAACAAGTGTAGTAAACAAAATCAAAGGCCAGAGATCACAGAGTTCTAATTCTTTGACATGAAAATGTTGACTGCAACACTTGTTTACAAAACTCCATGGTGTTCTGAGTCTGGTTTTGGCCTAGCCAGGCTTCCAACTTCATCTATGAAAATTCCTTCCACAGGAATTGATGCACCTGAGACCCAGGTGTTCTCCACAAAAGAAGGTGAGCACTGAATTGTTGGAGAGTGTCAGTACAGCATTGCATTAAAGTATGTATTGATGGCATCAATGCAGAACTCTCTTGGCAGTTTTGATAGGAAACTTGAAATAAAAGGCGTTACACAAATATATGTCCAAATGTGGATTTTGCAGTACTCGCTGTATGATTGTCCAGATGATTAAAAACACAGTCTACCAGAGATTCAGATGGAAACAATGTCATATAGAACCCACTGCCCTACCTCACACAGTATTATATTTGCAAAACTATAGCATTATTGGAAAATGCAATATTGCTTTACCAAATCTGAGACTCTAGCTCAATGAAATGCAAGACATTACACTATGTGCACTTCCATTTTTGGTGGAGAATGGTCACAGTAGTAAATTTTGCAATAAATTGGTAGGCACAATTTTTCAATGTCACTGTTTATGATTCAACCTAGCCAAACTGTTTACAATATCTAAGGTAAGCCAGTAGTTTCTTTTAGTGACACAAGGCATCAGATTTGCTATTAATAGTATTACTCAGGAACTTCCTATAAGTGATTGCTTTAACCTTGATTTTGGCACAGATTATCCAGGCACAGGTAACATGAGACCCTCATTCATAGCTATATGGATAAAGGAAGGCACATTTTGTTATTTATTTATTCATTTTATATTTATTTCTCTTTGTTGACTGGGTAAGTTCACTGGCTGTAGAAGCCTTTTCAGTCATGACCCACTTGCAGATGCGCAGCTAAATATATAGTGTCATTATAATACATAAACCACAGATGATAACAATATGTACAGAACAATGTTTACATGATACACCTGCAAGTCTTTGCATATAGCAGGAGAAGAAATTACAATATATACAGTACATTAGTCACATGAAAACCATTACATAAAGTGAAAAATGTGACACTATATTAGAGTGCAATTACATTTTGGGAAGAAAATTAAAAAGGAAATGCAAATAAATGGGGGAAGATTAGTGAAAGCATTGACAAGTGGTGATGAGCAGTGGGATTTCAGAAGAATTGTAAAGGCAGGGGAAGAGGTATTTTTTTCTACTAGGAGGAAGTAATGAGTTTCTTAAGGAAGCAGCATGGTAGAAAAAGGACTGCTGGCCCATGCTGGTGTGAAACAGCAGGAAGACAATGCTGTTGGGGGAGGAAGATCAGGAAGAAAGATAATTAACAAGAGGGATCTGTCTGGCTAGGTAAGGCGGATTACCAATATGCAAAATTTTATTGATGGGGGAGGCATGATCAGGATTTGCTCTGAGCTCAGAAGGTAGCCATCTGAGGTTATTGAGCACTGTGCAATGGTGGATATTGCAGCTGCAACTAGAGGCAAAGTTAGTTATGTTATAACACAGAGTATGCTTTTTTTGTAGAACAGATTTGCTGGCTGCATTAATAACTGACAATCTGTAGTCAAGCATGGGAAGAAGATTAGCCTGAGTAATTTTGACCTTGGTTTCAGGGGTCAAGAATTGTCTGACTCTGTAGAGCAAACCCAGTTTTTTTGTGAACTGAGGAAATGGTGTGCTGGAGATGAGTTTCAAAAGAGAGGGAGGGGTCAAGGAGGATTCCAAGGTAGTTAAAGAAGAGTGTCTTTTCAAGAGGGAAGCCATATTCAGTGGTGACACTGACCAGAGGAGATAGTTTGGAAAGGTTTTGTTTGGACCCAAACAGCATGGACTGTGTTTTTGGTAGATTCAGGATGATTTTTTCCTGAGACAGCCTGGCTTGCAGTCTGGCAAATGAGTTGCTGAGAAAGTTGTTAGTGGAGGCAATAATGTTACTGTCAGTATAGTGAACTGCATTGTAAGTGTACAGAAGTGTTTGTACTGGTCTGAAAATGGTAGGGAGATCATTAATGAAAGTTGAGAACAAGATGGGCCACAGAATGGAGCCTTGGGGGACACCACTGGAGAAGAGATTCATGCCAGAAATTATGTTTCCAAGTTTGACAGCTTACTGGTGATGGTGCGGATAAGCTTTGAACCATGCTATGGCAGGGATCCTGAGGCCAAGTGTCAGGAGTTTTGAGATGAGAAGTTTAAGGTCAACAAGGTCAAAGGCTTTAGTCAGATCAATGAACATGACACCTGTGACGTGACCGATATCCATTGCCTGGTAAATGGCATTGGTGAAAGTTATTAGGGCAGTGTCTGTGTTTTGGCCTTTACAAAATCCGTGCTGTTCTGGGGAGGTGAGGTCATGTAGCCACAGGTATTCAATGAGCTGGTGGTGGATGATTTTCTCTTGCTGTTTGGCTAGGCCTGAGACGATCAAGACTGGGTGTTAGTTTTCAAGGGAGGTAATTTTCCCTTTCTTGTGCTGGAGGACAACTGTTGGTGTTTTCCAAAGGGATGGCATCGTGCCAGTGGAGAAGGACAGAGTGAAGATTTTTGAGATGGGGAATACAATTTGGGGTTGGGGAAAGTTTAAGAAATCTAGGAATGAGACCATCAGGTCTGGCTGATTTGTCACTTTTGAGAGAAAGGAGCAGTTTATACACTTCACTAGGCATTACTGTTATGATGTAGAAAGGATGTCACATGGAATCAGATTGAATCTTATCAGGGCTGGGGTCAGTGTAACCATTGGATCTGTATTTGGATAGGTCACAGAAAAAGTAGTTGAAAAGGGTAACAGCTTTTAAAGGGTTTGAGAAGGAGGTTTTGTTCTGTTCGCTAGAGATAGTAGGGGGGTGATTGACTGCCAGAACTTTTTTGAGTTATGCAGATTTTGTGTTTACTGAGATTTTAAGTATTGACTTTTGATACTGTGAATTAGGTGTTTACACTTGTTCCATGGATATCTATATGTATACCAGTCAGAGAGGCAATTAGTGTCTTTATATTTATATATATCCCTTTTATGCATGAGGGAGAATATGTCCTTTGTGAGTCAAGGAGACTTTTTGTCTTTAACTCTGCTGGTACACAGGGGGCATGTTTCTCAAGCACTGATGAGAAGGCATGAATAAAAATCAAGGGCTCTGTTGATGTCAGATTCAGCACCTAGGTGTGATCAATTGATATGGTGCAGGTCAGGCAGAAAGGAGTCAGTTAAGGTTGTTAAGGTTGGAGACGTTTCTGTAGGAAATGACCCTTGGAAGGGAATGTTTAGGGGTGCTGTTGTGCCATTGCAGTATATGGCATGGTGATCACTGATTGAGTCACTTAAGACTCCTGAAGTAAGGATTCTTTCTATTTTGTTAACCAGGATGCAGTCCAGGGTGGCGTGTTTACCAGTCCCGCAGTTTGATCTAGTAGGGTATTGTAGGATTTGAATAAACTGACATGAATTTAGTGTGTCCATAAAAGCAGGTGCCTTATCTAATCAGTTCAAAAGTATGGTATGCTCAGAAGCAGGAAGTATATTGAGCATTTTTATAAGGTCGTAAAGGCCATTTAGCCCAGCTTAGGATAGGTTGTATGCAAAGGTGATACATAGGGTTTTTGGTCCAAGGGTAATATAGTTAAAGAGCCATTCGCATGAGGTGCTGGGAATATGGGGGATGCAGATTTCTGCTTAGAGGTTAACGTCAGAGCAGATCAGGATGCCACCTCCTTTTTTAGGGTAGCTGTTCTTGTGGAAGATATTAAAGTTTGTGAGGGAGATTTTCAAATCTTTTATAAGAGGTTAGAGCCAGGGTTCTGAGATTGCCAGAATGAGGGGTTTATGCAGGGCAGAGAAGGCTTCGAGGTCTTGCATTTGTTTTATTAATTTGATTGTGATAGGTTAAATTATAAGGCTAAATAAAAGATATGTGTTTCTAAGTGGATTTGAAAATGGTGTAAAGGACTTTGCAATCAGAATTTTAGAAGTGCTATTCCACACAAGCCACCACCACCATGCCACCATGCCACACCCACCACCATGAATCTTTGGTTTGTGGGAATAGTAGGACAATCTAATTGTTACATATTGCTTTTCAATAGTTTCTGTTTCTAGTTATATATACTTCATCTCCACCTTTTTTCATATTATTTGTTTTATCTATTAAATACCTAATAAAATAAAATCATTAATACCATAACTATTTGCAGTATATAAGGACATGATGTATTAACTGTACCTTTATGTATACATTTTTTTCAAATTGAGTAAGCTTTATTAAGTTTTTCTTTTCTGTTACAATCGTAGGAAACAGTCTTGAACAATTCCAGTTGTAGAAAAGGATATGAAATCAAAGACAAAACATAGATAAAATAGCAAAAATACCCACTTTGTCTACATCAAGTGTATTAAATTCCGCCATAAAAATAGCTTACTACAATAACACATTTTGAAACACAACTACCCTTATCTAATCCTTCCTTCCCCCATCCCCCACCCTCTTCCATATAACCTCTTCCTCCCTGGTACACCTTAACTAACCAAATTAATGTAGAGAATGTCATCTTCTCTTTCAACTACTCCTATTATATAAGTATCTAAATTGTTAGCAGTGTATGTAAAGGGGCCCAAACCTCATTATAATAATGTAATCTGCCCGACATCTGGGCAATAATTCTTTCAGCCTGTAAGGCAAAAATAATTTCCTTAACCCATTCAGTCCTAGAGGGTATTGCCTGGTCGAGCCAATGTCGTAAAATAACTTTTTTTGCACACAAAGATATCATGGCTACATATTTACACTGTGTCCCAAATAATACTGATCCATAATGACCTAAAATACAAATTTCAGGTGTAAACGCCTCAGAAAGACCCAACAATGGATCCAAATTATCTTTAATATCTGCCCAAAAGGGTATTACCTTATTACATTCCCATAATATATGTAATAGATTACCAGGCGTTACCCCACACCTAGAACATAGATTTGAAACAAGTAGCCCCATTTTACATAATTTCACTGGAGTGTAATATAAGTCATGAATAACAAAAAATTGTAATAATCTGTATCTATCCCACTTCACGTCTCGATATAAATGCTGCCAGATCTTTTCCCAAGACCTCTTCTAGGGAGCAGAGATAGGCATTATTTGGTCCCACACGTACCTTGAACAGCATTTATGTAACTCAAGGTGGTCTCTCAAAAGATGACAAAAATGAGATATGAGTTTTGATGTAGGTGGTGATGAGATAGATTGTAATACAGGCCCAACTAGATATTGATTCCAAGGCCCCAACCCAAAATATGAATGGAGCATGTGGGACAACTGAAAATATTTAAAAACAAATTCATCGGGTATCTGATATTTATTCTTTACTTCTTGAAATGTCATTAAGCATTGGTCCCTTAATAGATCAATCACTTTAATTTTATGATTAAAGGGCCAGAATTTTTTATTTAAAGGTTTAACACCAATCTTAAAATTGGGGTTTCTGAGGATTGGTTGTGAGATATCTTTCTCCACAGATGTTTGGAATTTGGTATTTAACTTCTTATAGATCCAAAGAGTGATTCCAATAGTTGTGCCGTATAAAATTCTAGGGTTATTCTTACCGTTTACATAAATAAGAGTGCCTGTATCTGTCCCCTGGGAGACACACAGTGCATTTTCAATTTGAAGTCATTATGGAACATAACTGTGATGGTCCTCTATCCACATCCCTCAACTCCATTTTAATATTACCGAGCAAGTGATTGCATAATAATAAAGAAGAAAATCTGGTAACTGCAGCCCACCACGTACTTTACTACACTGGAGTTTTGCTATTGCTCTTCTCGGTTTTCTTTTACCCCAAATAAAATTTGCTATTGTACGATTTACCTGGAATAACCAGGATTTAGGGAGGAACAAGTTGTTCATGTAAAGAGGATATAATAGTCAGGGAAGTACGTTCATTTTTATTATGTTAATCTTTCCCCACAAAGAAAGAGGAAGTGTAATCCAGCGATTAAGATCTTTATTAATTTGGGACAGAGTTTTATCCAAATTATTTTGTTTCTTTCATGAATTATCAGTAGAGAGATATATTCCCAAATATTTCATATTATCTTTAACCCATCTTAAGCCTAATTGGGACACCTCCGATGAGTAAGTATATTTATTTAAAGGCATCACCTCCGTTTTAGCTATGTTAAGTTTATAATTTGAAAATTTGCCAAATTGCTCAATAACAGTCAAAGCCACTTTTATTGAAGTAGAGGGGTGTAAAACATGAAGAAGGATGTCATCCGCGTAGACGGATAGTTTATATTGATAAGATCCAACCATGATACCTTGTATTGAAGGGGAGTTATTAATGTAGCGAATGAGTGGTTCTAAATAAAGATTACATAAGAAGGGAGAAAGGGGGCAACCTTGTCTAGTTCCTTGACTCAAAACTATAGTCTTAGAGAGCATTTCATTACAGAGGACACGAGCTGTATAACACCCTCAACCATTGAATAAATTGCTGAGGAATACCATATTTAGGCATAAGATAAAAAATATATTCCCATGATACCCGATCAAAAGCCTTTTCTACACCCAGGGACACCAGGGCCGCAGGCACTGAAGAATCCCTGGATGCAGAAATAAGATGGCTCAACTTCTGCATGTGGTCCGTGGAATGTCTATCAGCCACAAATCCTACCTGTTCTGAACTTATTAAACCTTGCCACACTTTTGTCAATCTATTAGCTAGAATCTTTGACAGAATTTTTTGATCCACATTTATCAAAGAGACCGTTCGGTAATTAGTAACAAAAAGAGGATCTTTCCCTGGCTTAGGGAGAACTACTACTGTGGTCTCTGTAAGGGAATAATCTGAAACACCATGTTTATAAATATAATTATAAGTATCTAAAAGAATAGGGACTAATTGAGTTTTATAGGCTTTATAGAATTCTGCAGTATATCCATCCAGTCCTGGAGTTTTATTCAGTGGCAATGTGTCAATAGCTGAGCTTATTTCTGATGCAATAGAGGAGCCTTTAATTGTTCCACTTGCTAATTATCTACAGAAGGAAGTGTTATCTTTTGTAGAAAATACTCCACCTCTGTAGAATTAAATGGGGTACTAGATTGGGAGTACAGACCGGAGTAATACTGCTGAAAACAACCGAGAATAGCTTGTGGGGAGGTAACTAAGGAACCTGATATGTTGTAAATAGAAGGAATTATTCTATCTGCTGATTGAGCCCTTAAATGAAGAGCAAGTAATTTGCTCACATTATCTCCCTGATCGAAGTACCGGACCATAGATCTTTGCAAAAGGTATTCAGCTTTATCTGTCAATAGAGAATTATAGTGATCCCTAAGAATTTCCAAATTGGTAAGTAGAGTTTGTGCCGGGAAGGAGGGAAGTGATAATTCCACCGATCTTATCTCTTGGAGAAGACAGGAAAATACTTCTGCAGTTATTCTCTTCTTAATGGTAGCTAATCTAATTATCTCTCCCCTGAGAGAACACTTTAATGCTCCCCATAGAATATCTAATCTAGGCATGGATAGCCCATTATCCTTAATAAATATTGAGAAAAAGTTCTGGAGATGAGACTGAAGTTTTTTAGCTTTTAACAACTGATGATTAAACCTCCATACTTTATTACGAACTGTGTTAGGGCCTGGACCCCAATGCTGCAAAATAGGATGGTGATCTGAGAAGACCTTGGCAAGATACAGACAAGATGTAACCAAGGAAAGATGCCCAATATCCACCAAAAAGTAATCTATCCTAGAAAACAAATTATGTGGGATTGAATGGAAAGAATATTCTCTCCTGGAGGGGAAAAGAGCTCTCCAAGGATCAATTAACCCAAGAGTATCCATCAGTTCTCGGATGGCTATTTGTGCCTGTGAAAGGGTGGATACACTAGTCCCAGACCAATCTAAAATATTACAAAAAGCCAAGTTCCAATCCCCCCCAAGCAACATAGAATAATTTGACCATGTTATCAAGTCTCGCATAAGTCGAGTACAAAATATCGGGTCATCTGTTGTTGGACCATAAATTGAACCCAATGTCATTTCAGAATAACTGACTATGGCTTTAATTATAATATATCTGTGTTGCCTATCTACTATTGTATCAAGTAAACGAAAAGGTAGTCAGCGTGCAATGAGTATAGCCACACCACCTCTACGAGAATTATGTGCTGTTCCAAAAGCTTGTCCCACCTAAATCCTTCTAAAAAGAAGCACTTGGGAAGGTGGCAAGTAAGTCTCTTGAAGAAACACTATATCTGCTTCTAGTTTTTGTAGATGTAAAAGTATTTTTGTTCTCTTAGTTGGAGATTGGGCACCTCTCACATTCCAAGAACATATGTTATACACTGCCATAGAAACTCGGCCAGTTTAAGATTTTTTCCGTAAAATAACTAAACACATTATAACATTCTCTTCCCCAATTACACCATTTAAACCAGAATGGGTGCACCCCTATCCCCCCTTTTCCCCTCTTCCAAAATACCCTCCCCACCCCATAAAAGCCCCTCCTATATCTGAAATCCAAAATAAAGAGGACCCTATACTCTTCCCCACCTAACTCTTTACCCCTTAGTCTCATCTTCTCTGATTTAGCTACAGTTAAATAATAAAGATGTTCTTCTGATTGTATTAGCATTCCACCAGCCCTCGAGATTTGTCAAGTAAGAATGAAATCAGCAAAACTTGAAATCAGAGAATATGCCTGTAACTCCGACATGTAATTAGCCATAGCAAATAATAATAGCCTTTCGGCTGTAAAAACATGTTGTCAACACTTGAGGCTGGATCCTTAAAAATAAACACAGTAAGAATTGAAATCCAGTAATATATAATTATGCTAACTGAAGTAACCCCCTTCCCACTTATAGAGCACATGATGCTTTGTAATCTGCCAACAACTACCATTCGGCTCCTGCTCCTTAAAACAGCCTAAATAGTAACCAAAACAGAGAAACCTAAGGAAAATAACATTAGCAGTTTCTTTACCAACAACTACTAATTACCCTTCTGCCCAAAATTAAATAGTACGACAGTTTCACATGCTCCCAACAAGAAATGAACCACTCCCCCCTCTTCAAACATAATGAGTGTCCCCCATTCTCAGTCCTTCCAAACCAGATGTGCAGTGATTCTCTTCTACATCTTCACATTAGTGTAGATCCGAGTAATACTTTTAACTTCATTCCGGTGAAAATAAGAATAAAAATGGAATGAAAATGAAAAGTGGGGAAATCAAAAACCATGCCTTCGGTACTTTAATATTATACTGCCCTCTAGTGGTCATATTGCAGCTTCCTTTTATCACCTCATTGTAGAATTTACCCATCAGATTATGGTAAAAACATTCAACTACATTATATTAACCTCTTTTTGCCCCAATAATCTTCAACTAGAAGGAAAAAGATCCGGGAAGTAAAGACTGCAGAGCTGGTAGGGCTTGCTGTGCTGATTCATAATTATGCCAAGATCCAGAGACCAATACCGAAAACCTTGATGGGTACTGGACTTTATATTTTATACTTGCAGCTATAAGCTTGGATACCAAAGGATGGTATTCTGCCCTACGCTGCCGGACTGTGGCAGGCAAATCTTGTGTAAAATGAAGCTGCTGGCCTTCCCAAGGTACTTGCTGCATATCTCTAGTCTTCACCAAAATGTGAACTTTGTCTAAATAGTTCAAAAATTTTATTATTAGTGGATGTGATATTCTGTCAGGGGCAGATTTTGGTCTCAATGAGCAGTGCGCCCTCTCAATAATATAGGTGGTATTATTAGGCGAGGGCCCCGCTATCTTGTTAAACATCTTCTGCAAAAACTGAATGAGTGCTGATACTTCTGCCTCCTCCAGAAGGCCGAAAATAATAATGTTATTCCTTCAACTTCGGCCTTCCATATCCTCTAATTTCCCGTCCATTTTATGGACTCTTTGCCTTAATAAGGTGATCTCTGGTTCTGTAATGGATTTCCAGCCTTCTAATGACGATACACGAGCAGCTGTATCCATGATTGTCCTATTAGTATCTGCCAGCTCTCCCTGTATACTTTTTAATTTTGCAGTAATGTCCTGTAGTGCTGCTTTAAATGGCTGTAATTCTTCCAAAAAATTTTTTTCTGTGAGGGGTGAAGAGGCAAGTGTTGAAGCCGATACAGCTTGCGCTTTGGCTGATACCCCAGTGTTGCCTTTTGGCCTTTTTGGCCCTTTCTCAGGTGATTCTGGGGGCGTATGAGAAGGGGGTGCCTGGCACATCTCCGCTTCCATCGGGAGAATAGGCCTTGCTGACCGACCATCGGTAAGTTGCCTCTGCACTTCTGTATTCAGAGAATGTTGGCCCCCCAGTGCCTGGTCACTACTCTGAGCACTGAAACAAACTTTTCAGAAGGAAGCAATATGCTGAGAATATAGCTTTTCTACCGGAATGGCTGTTTTCTGAACAGGTGCTGATATGAGGTGCTGCTAGCTGGCCATGCACATCACATGATCTTTTTATGTATACATTTTAAGTACTGTTTTCCAAGTGTGGGACTCATGGGCATTTTTTTTTCCACATACCTGAGGTTTGCAGTCATTAAATTGTACACATCCCACACTTACAAATGACTGTATTTCACAAGTTGTTTGCTTTTTCATGAGTTATGCAGACTTTTATTCCATCACAACATGGGAAAGCAAGCTCCATGTAGTTTGCCCAGCCCTACAGACTAGTTTTAACACACACAAAAAAATCTCCATCAGAATTGTTTTTGTGGTTTAAAGTGTTATTAGTAATTAAAATGTAATTAGCATATCATTCTTATTCTGATGTATTCAGATTAGCCCTACTCAGATGACCCATGCTACATTTTGAATACCACGGATGATGACATTTCATATGCCAGCTTTTCAGTGCAGAATAAATAATGCACTCTCCAGGCCATTATTTGACATCATTATTCAGACTACTTAAGAATTTTATTCAATATTTGATAGTATACAGATAATGTCTTTACCTGTTGAGTGCAGGTAGAATGGTTAGTACTCTATCCCACGTGGGGCAAGCCTAAACCAACTTTATTCAAGCTTTCTACCAACTGTTAACTATACAGGTTGTGATGCTTTACATCCTTTAGAAGTCAGTGATTTTATACATACTGTAGCACATGCCTGGAGCAAATGCCTGACCCTGCAGAATTTTGCAGAATTCTGCAGGAAATAGTGCAGTTGTCATGCAGAAAACTGTGACACATGGTGACACCGCATCTGATCCTAATGAACACCATTGTACATTGAAATACAAAACCACACATGCTCCAGTGATTCAAGGCATCATGGGACGTACTTCAAGTAACTATAAAAATGTATACTGGTTCAGCTTTAAGCAGGAGTGCATAATGCCAAATGGCTTCTCATACCATTCTATATACCACTGTACAGATTTCATTTTGTGATAACAAAAGGAAGCTGTGGTAGTTTATGCAGCCCATTCAAAAATGTTATATACAGTACAGCATGGTTTTGTTTTTTGCAACTTGTCTACCCTGGAATGGATAGCTTAGCTGATATATAACACATTGTTTCCAGTGGGGTCCTTCTTCTACGCATGTTCACAGCTGCTTGGATTGAAGCACCAAGAAGTAAAGTAAAATGCTGAAGGTCAGACAGTACTGACTTTACTGTGATCTTCAGCTTCCCAGGTTAGTACTCTAACATCTAGACCATACTGCCTCACTTCAAAATAGTCCTTTAAATTTCAGTACTGTAACTCTATTTTTAGTTGCTATTCTTCGTGCTAAGTGGTTACTGTAAACATAAAGTGCCATGGTCGACTTTGCAACTCCATTAACCTATTTAAAACCATAACTCTGCAAGGTGTATGGGGCCCAGATGAGGTAGAAGGGAGTCTTTTAAGTCCCACAGATGTCTTCCGACACCTTGTGCCTGAGAAGGCCTCCACAAGAACAGGATAATGTAATCAATACAGAGCTGCATTACAGCTTTGATTACTGTATTCTCCTCAGAACATGATTAACCAGATTAACTGCATCCAAATGTAAACAAGTTAAAGAGATGAAGGGTTTTTTTCTAGTAATGCCAGGAGCATTTATAAAAAAAATCAGTAAACTTCAGTGACGACATTGACCCAAGTTCATGACATCATAACTTCTATGAGATGGGCTTCCCAGATCATATCTAGGGTCAGAACAGACCAAGTTACTCAATGTTTGGGAGAGATAGGGAGGATGTAAAGGAGAGACATTGACCATTTATATAAATGAGGGTATAAGGGTACTACAGCAAAACATTAAAAAGAAGAAGGGGTAGAGTCATGTTGCTGCAACTTACTGATGACAGGAGGGTAGAGAGTTGGTGTAGCATGAAGACCACCTATGCAGAATGAGAAAAAGAACAAACAACTGGACTGGGAGATGCTTTGAGCAGCAGAACACAGTAGAGCAGTTATGGGTGACTTCAGTTCACAAGACTGACTGGTGAATAAGTGTAACAAATAACCAAAACAGCCAGAAATTCCTGGACATGGTATATGAGGGCTTTCTCCTGCAGGAGCTGTATGACCACACAAGATGACAGCTTATCTGAGTAATCCAGAAATTATTAGGGGTATTAGCGTAGAACTGAGGCACCAATAGAATTTAATTATTTATTGATGTAGTTATGTATTTATTTATTGATATAGTTTTACCAGGAAAGGTCTATTGAGTCATTTCAGCTTATTTCCAGAACCATCCTGGGGGAATATACAGGTATATAGGAAGACTATTCAGTAGCAATACTACAGAACAGTGTAAGCAATATAAACATAAATAGGCATTGTGTCATATAAAGATATATAAATAAATTTCAATTGCAGTTCACAGTTTACCTATACCAGGTAAGTATCTGAAGCAAGGAAGAGCTCAAACATTAAGCAGGCATCTAGAATGGAGATGGCAATGGAAGCAGTGTGGGCAAATGAGAACCAAAAACAGACACATAAGAAACAGCTACTGTATGCAGTTTTGTGATCAATGAGAAACAGCAGCTATGTGTATACAAGAAGAGACATATGGAGAGATAAGCCAAGATAAAGAATTAAGTACAATGGTGGACATGAATGTTGTGGGCATGGAGAAGGGACTTCAAGAGGGAGGTGTGGTAGCAGCATAAACATGGAGGGTAGGAAACCCCAGAGAAGAGAGAGTACCACAATATCATACAATTTCACATACTACTAAAAGGACAGCCCAAAATATACAGTGCAGTTTGCCTGACTTCAGGAAGGTGAACAACAATGACACTGAATACATATTAGAAATTACTCTATGGAAGATGTGGTGTGCTCAAAGTGTAGAAAATAAATGGGGCAAAATAAAGGGATGTAATAGTTGCAAATGTTGCCCATTTCATATCTAAATTCTCCTTGAATCACTTAACTAACCCTTGAGATTTTCGGAGATTAAAAAGTCTTTACAGTAACAGAATTATTCCAGAACCCCAAAATATTTCCTCACAGAGGGTTTTTAATTTCCAGTGGTCTTCTGCCAGAAAATTATACAAAACCTTTTTTAAATTGTGTCTTGTTTGCTACTGACCCTGGTGTACCCTGTCAAGTTTATCCAATGTGTATTCTTTGGCTTCTTGTAGTAAATCTTGTTGTGTCTGATTGATGCCAGTGTCTGTGGCTGAGCTACTGAAGGACCTGCTTGCCCTGAATATTTATAAATCATGGGTTCTTAATTCCATTCAAATTGCTTACATTGGGTGTCCTAGCTATAACTTCACTTCTATTGTCAGTGTCTGGGGCCAAGCTACTGAAAGACCTGCTTGTCGTGAATGTTTATAAATCATACGTTCTTAACTCCTTTGGAATGGTTTACATTTGGTTTCCTTGCCATAGTTTCACTTTGTTGACAGTGTCTTTGGCTGAGATACTGAAGAAACTGCTTACCTTGAATATTTATAAAGTTGGTGTTATTGATTCCTTTGAAAGTGCTTACATTTGCTGTCCTTGCTATAGCTCACTCACAACATATATTTTTAATGTTTTTATTTTCTTCTGGTGAACAAGGTCATGTGAGTCCCATTTTTTTTGTATATGGTATAAACATTTTATTGAGAAAATAAATAAAATAAATACATAGTACATATCAAGAACCATGAGGAATAAAACTACATGAAACATTAAACATCCTACTCAAATGTACAGGAGCACTAAAGTTATCCAAATAACTTCTACAGTCATACACTTTAATATAAAACCACCAGTAACCTCGAGAAAAAATTCTCATAACCAAAAAGCACTGGATCCACACCCCCAAGTCATCTACCTTCGGATGATCACATGAAAAGAGCATTGGAAATGGTTACAAACGTGAAGCAATCTTGCCATATCCCCATATTGAAATCCCACTGAGGCCAACCATTTATCCCACACCTTATTGAACTGAGGGAGGGCATTTCATCTCCAAAAAATCACCCAATAGTAAGCAGCAGCTATAGAAACCGCTTGCTGCCACTTCAAAGGGGGGGGTATCCTAGTAGATCTCCAATTTAAGAGCAACAATCTCTTTGTTTCCAAAGCCGTGGCAAAAAGAACTCCTTTATAAGTCAAGACATCTACATCTAACATCCCCGGATTTCTTAAAATCCAAAAAGATAGGCAAAACTACCTCCTTTAGAAGTCAAGACATTTATGTCTAACATCCCTGGATTTCTTAAAATCCAAAAACACAGGGATTTTGGAATGGAGATTTGTAGAACGCTTTCCAAACATTTAAAGATGTCCTCCCACCAGCCCATGAGTAAAGGGCAATCCCATAGAATATGAAAAATTGACCCATGGCCCTTCTGACACCGCCAGCATAAAGCTAAACTTAACACATCCATCTTGACCAAATGGGCCGGTGTCCAATACCATCTACTTAAAACCTTCTTCTGAATGAGTTATAATTTGGGATCCAGAGATACATTATGCGCCATGTTCCAACATCAGTGCCTGACCTCAGAGTTCAGATAAACCTGCATATCCTCCCCCCATTTCAACATATAAAAGTCCCAATAACACACATAAACATTCATCAGTTCTTTATACAGCACACTAATATACCTCCTAGGGAGTTTCAACCATTTTAAAGACTCTTCATAAACTTTGTCTCAATAAGGCAAGAAGATCTAAAGAATTTACCTAGCATAGGATGTCATAACTGAAAATATCTTCACCTATCTGTCGATGGAATTTTATATTTATCCTGTAGATCCAAGAAGGATACCAACAACCCAGTCTCTTGCTCCACTACATCTCCACCATCTGAAGACCTTTGTTCACCCATGCTCCCCAATATAGGTGGCTATGCTCTACCAAAATGTCTAGGTTGTACCAGAGCAGTTCGAAGGCCCTCCAAAAAATAATTTCCCATCCAAGTATCTTGACAAACATCCCCTACACCTGCCAAGAGAATGTCACTGGCATAGTATCAACCTAAGGAGACATAGAAGAGGTTTTTAACAGGGCATCAAAAGGAGTCTTACTTATCAGGGCCTGCTCTATCACCACCCATAGGGGTGACCCAGAAAAAGAGGGACAAAGTGATTCCCATTTTTAAAATAGGTTCAAATCTAAAACAGGTAACTATGGACCAGCATCCCAACTACCAGTATTTTCCAGGGTATTGGAAAACCTATTACTCATTAACTAAAAGTATATTTGGACAACAATAGGCTCTTTAATCCACATCAGTCAGGATTTTGCTGAATCCACAATGCTTTTTTTTTTTTTACTTTCTCCAGGTCCCTGCCCAGAGGATTTTATCCTCTGGTCTTTTCAGCCGGGCCACTTGTGTAACGTGAACCTGGCATCATTCTGCTCGGGGCCGGAACATTTTTTGCCTTTGGTTCTTCTCCTGGTCCCATCCCTCTGAGAGCACTGATGCAGAGAACTTACGTCCAGATGAACGATGTGCTTATGCACGCCACCGTCAAGTGTCCACAGTGCTTTCCCACCCCGGCCCCTCATAAGAAGCTGGCATTTTACCTCACCGCCTGTGCTTCCACAGGCGGTAACATGTATGGGCATTGCTGCTCATTTAACCCACCCCCCCAATGGGGAGGAAAGCATCCCTTGGAATGCTCTATCCTACCTCCCACGGCCAAACCCCTGGTGACCCGAGCTCATTCCTGAACCCAGGTCACCAGCATAGCATGTGGTGTGGCATTCAGTGTCTCAATCCTCAACACCGCCGGGCCGGCTTCACAATGCATTTTAAGCTAGAGTTAAGGGGCCAGATTTACAAAGGAAAAGATTGGTCACATGTGACTTGCATCAATAGAAACTGTCGTATGTGGCAAAGTACATTAAAAAATGCAGCAAATGGTATTCAGAGACACTGCATGCACCAATGAAGATGCAGTCTGCAGCACAGAGAAATATGCCAGAGAAGCATCCAAAACAGGTGTGCAACATTGCACATTGCGACTTGCATCAAGAAAAGGAAGCAGCAACCCCTTATATATACAGGCCTACCTGTTCCCTGCCTCTTCTTCCCCTCAACTACCTGTTCTATCTACTGACACTTAACTTTACTTGAATGCTCATTATGTTCCTGGTTTTGTTTCTGATAAATCAGTTTATACCCTACACAGTCCTGCTGCCTGTATCTTGTATTTCATGACTACTGTGTAAAAAGTCTATGGATATCACTTTGTGTAAAATTTGTATTGTCTCACTTGATGTGGAACCTTTGCAAAAGAGCTCATACTGTAGCTAAAAGGCTGTAATCTGAGTCTTATTTAGTTTTTGTTGACTAGGTAAGTGCACTAGACAAAATTCTGCCTATTTTCAGTCACTACCCGGGGGAGATGGATACAGATGAATGTCAACTGACTTTAAACCAGATTAAGCTGTTGGTGGTATTTTAGTGACTTGAATAAAATAAATAAATAAAAATAAATACGTTCTTCTAGGACTCTCTTCTCCTTTAATGGACTGTTGTCCACTTCCCTTTCCATCCTGATTCTTAGCTACGGTCCCTCCCCTTTCTCTTCCTCCATGAAAACTGAACAGAAATATTAGTTCAGGACTGATGCTTTATCCTGGTCCTCTTCCACTCCCACTCCTTCCTCCAGTTTCAGCCTTACAATCTCCCACCAGTCCTTCTCTTCTCACTAATGTATCTGTAGATCATGTCCCCTTTTTTAACTTCTTTTGCTGTATTTTCTCTGTCCTTGCCTTGGCGCTCCTGACTGCTTTCCCTGCCTCCCTTTGTTTTCTAAGATATATTGCTCTCTCCTCCTCTTGAGTCTCCATGTAGTTCCTGAAAGATAACATTTTTGCCATTACTTTTCCTGCCACCTCCTTCGAGAACAATAGTGGTTTTCTTTTCTATTTGCCTTTGTCTATTTGCCAAACTGAAAGGTTTGTTGCCTCCACTATGGCTCATTTTAGATGGGCCCATTGTCCTTGGACTTCCCCTTGTTTCTCTCCCCCATCTAGGGCCTCCCTGAGATATACCCCCATTCTAATGAATTCTGCCCTCCTGAATTCCAGAACTTTCGCCTTTTGTGTCATGTCCCTGTTGTAGGATTCACATTAAACTACATTGTGCGATGGTCACTGGACCCTAGGTGTTCACTTACCCTGGCATCTGTAATTCTGTCCTTGTTGGTTAGTATCAGGTCCAAAATAGCTTCCTCCCAGGTTGGCTCAAGCATGAACTGCTTGAGGCATGCCTTTAGCAGGGAGTCCAGGATGTCTCTGCCCCTGGATGCTGCAGCCACTTGGGTGCCCCAATCAACTTCTGGCAAGTTGAAGTCACCCATCAGTAACACCTCTCCTTTGGCTGCCATCACATGGAAGGTTTTCAGTAGATCCCTGTCCATTTCCTTTCTTCATGCTGGGGGTCTGTATATTACTCCTTTGCCAATGGCTATGCCATTGCCTGCCTTCAGGGTGACCCACAGTCCCTCTGCCTTCCCCTGCATTCCTTGCACCTCTATTGCCTTTATACCCTCCTTGACATATAGAACCATGCCTCCTACCTTTTTACCCTTCCTGACTCTCCTGAATAAAGTATATCCTGGTATAGCAATGTCCCTATCATGGTTCCCATTGTGCTATGTCTCTGTAACAGCTTTAATATCAAGGTAAGCCTCCCATACCATGGCTGCCAGATCAGGGATTTTGTTACCCAGGCTGTGGGCATTCACAGATGTGGCCCTCCATTTACTGCAAACACTCCTGACCTCACCCCATCCCCCTTGCTAATCCTGAACCCCCTACTTCTGCTGACTTTGGTGTTTACTGGCTATTTGGTGTCCTTATTGTCCTCCATGTTAGCTACATTATCCTGTGAGGGTGGGTGTTTAGCTTTCCCCTGCTTCCTTCCTCCACCCCCTTTGGCTAGTTTAAATGCTTGCCAATAAAGCATTTAAACTGTTCACTGAGGACATTGGTCCCCCTCCCAGAAGGATGCAGGCCATCACCATTATACAGTCCTGCATTCTCCCAGGTGGGCCTCCAGTTCCCAGTAAAGCAAAATCCTTGTTCTACACACTAGCTCTCCAACCAAGCCTTGAAGCCCTTGGTGCGGAGATCTCTAGCCTCCCCCTTGTCTGGACAGGCAGCACCTCTTAGAAGGTCACAGAGCTTGCCATCTGCCCCAGGCTCCTTCCCACTTCCCTGAACTCCTCCTGCACTCTTCCTGTCTTTGTCTTATCAGCTAAATCATTGGTCCCCTATGGATAATGATATCCAGCTCCCCCCTCTTTGCTATCACCCTAGTGATCCTCTGGATTTGCTTTCCATCCCTCTGAGCTGTGCCTCCTGGTAGACATTTTACGTCCCTCTCCTCCTTTCTGCCTGTTACCAGCTCCACTCCTCAGATGATGGAGTCCACCGCCAGGAGTAGCTTCCTCTTCCTTTGTGGTCCTCTTCCATTCACCTTTGTGACTCCATTGTAGATGCCCTGCTCATTTTCCTGGGGTGCAACTTTGGGTGACCCTGAGGGGCCTTCCCAATCCTCCAATACAGAGTAGGAGTTCCTCAGCCCAATCTGCAGACACCTTTCTGGGCTCAGGGTGGAGGTTTCCAGTCTCAGAGCCGAGTTGGCTAGAATTCAGGGGGCCTCTTCCCCCACCCAGAGGCCATCATATCCACACCCACTGCCTCAAAGGATGCCCAGAAACAGGAGTGGTTGGACTATGGTGGGCACGAACAGGATAAGGGAGGTGGATGAGAGGCACATCCCCCAGCCAGAGCAGCTCTGGCTGGGGATGCCTCATCCACCTCCCTTATCCTGTTCGTGCCCACCGTAGCATCCAGAAGGTTCTCCTGAATACTGCTGCTGCTCATCCAATGCACTGCACCACTTCCTGCATCTTTTTCCTCTGTTCCGCCAATGTCCCAACTTATAATCCTCTGCAAACCCTTCTGCCTCTATATTCTTTTATTTTTTGTGTTCCTTCTTTTCTTACTTAACTTCCACCCATCCCCCCTTCTTGGTGTTGATATCTCACAATTCAAAGGTGTCAAAAATCGATTGCCTTTATTATGTTTGTGTGGTCCCACCCTTTCCTGGTTCTGAACCAGAAGTTATCTAATACCCTTTGGGTGTGTCCTTGTAAAGGTAGTTGGCCCAGGGAGGGTGGGTTGTGGGGATGGAGGGTGGGTGAAAAGATGAAAAACAATCAGCCCCAACACTCCCAACCTCTGCAGCAACATAGTCTGATACTTGCAACAGAAACCCCAATCTCCACAAACACAGATAACAGCCCAAACTGTGACAAGTTCCTGGAATGTGCTCCCAGTTATACTTAGCTTTAAGATCCCCCATCCATTCTCTGACCTCCTCTTCCTCCTGTGCAACAGTGTCTGCTGCTAACATCTGGTGTAGCCATCCCACTTATACTACTGTGTCTGGATTTGAAATCTGGCGCCTTTGTGAGTCACCACCCAATTGGCGAGCCCCCTTCCACAAGTAGCTTTTACTGCCTCCGATGCTCTGATGTCTGCCCTTATTTGTTTTACAGCAACTCAAAATGGTGACTCTACTCATTCTCATAGAGTTTCCTACAGTACCTGATCCTAGGACCCTGGCTTGTGGACAGTTAAACAACTCTTAGGTGCATGTTCAACTGTAGCAAATCAGTCTTTAGACAACAGCCAATACAGAAACCCGACACTCTCATTTATCTCTTTTTAAGTAACCAGGAAATCCCTCTGCTCATTGGACTTAAAATAGGTATGAGATGCTATTATGGTCAGGAACGTGCTCAGAAGGGCTACCACTCCATGACTGTGCAGGTGATATGTGATAGCCACTGCTGCACACTGGACGTGGTTGCACAATACCCCAGATCTGACATGACACCTACATATTTCAGCACAGTGACCTGCATGAGTCATTCCAAAGTGGTGAACTTGAAGGTGGATGGCTCATAGGTAGGTGTCAATATGCTGGACAGGTGCAAGATGGGCATTCATGTGGGCACGGAAAGGGACATGCAGTGCCAGGCTGGTCTGAAACATGTGCAAATGGGTGAAAGGGCCATCAGGGGATGGTCTTGAGACACTGGCAACCAATGTGGAGTGCAGTGTATATCCTGCAGCAGTGGGCCTGAGAAACATGCAGGGATACAGTGACAGATGACATCTGTACTTCCAGGCTGCCAGCACAGCCTACACAGGCTGCTCCACTGCTGATGTATAGTTACGTTGTGAAATTATGCATCCTGCTATTGCTAATGCCTAAGTATATATTGCAATTTGTGGTTTGGGGTGAAAAAATTACGTAATTGGGTATGGTGTCACCATGCAGTATATAAACACAAAATTGCTGTACTGCGTGGATGCTCTGCATGAGGCCCTGTAGGTGCAACATGAGACACAGCCAGACAGGCCTGTAAAGGTGTATGCAGGGCAGCAGGTGGCTACAAACTGTACAGGAACAAGTCAGAGGTTGCAGATAGGCCTATGTTTGTACTAAAATGACCACACTAAGTGGAAAGGCTCCAAACGTCTCCCCTGAGGAGACTGTGATGTACATCAGTCTAGTGGAGCAATGGAGACGGTACAGTATTAATTGCCACCAAGCAGTCACTGACATACCCCAAGTCAGAAGGACTGTATCTGGCACCAGATAGAGACCAGACTGGAGAAGCTGTCAGGCTTCAGCTGGACACCCCATCAGCTTAAAGACAGATGGCAGGACATGACCTGGAGTGACCCAGACCTGTTGGAGCAGCTGAGGGGGATGGCCCGAACCACAGAATGCAGCTATGAGGACCAACCACACAGCAATCGAAGATAAGTATCAGTGATACTAATGTCACAAGCAGATAATATGATTAAAGTGTATCTGTATGTCAGGGGCAACACTGACAGTGTGTGACATGCTTGTGTTCCTACAGGTGACCTTGAAGGGGATAGCAATGTAGAGCATGTTGATGTAGGACGCAGATGGGGTAGCAGTGCCAGCCAGCCAGCAGGAGCAGAACATGGTGGCCAAGGTAAGTTTTGTGATTACCAGTAGAAAACATTCATGCAGGGGTGTAGGGCATGAGTGCCAATGTAAAGGGCCACACACACCATACCATCGGGTCACACACATATGTGCCCACACGTAGTGAAACAGTGGGCAGCTCTGTGCATACCACTGATTGGGGTCCACCACTGTGTTGTACACCATGTGTTGCACTGGTGTGGTATCCCACCATGTAGCCCCACAGGTGGTAGTAAGGAACCAACAAACATGGGAGAGGCATAGCATGCCATTGTAGCCACTTTGTCAACTGGGATGTGGGCCCCAGATGGACATGCACAGGACATCAAAGCTGCATGCAACACCCCCATAGAGTGGAGACGATGGTATGCATACAAAGGATGTGGACCTTGGCAGGTACACATGGTGTGCATGTGTTACAGCCTAGGGCATACACACAGAATGCCATGCAGGCCGTTAAACACAAATGCTCACTACGGGGCCAGTGCCCATGGAGGCTTGTGGAGGGGGAGGGGGCATGGCTGACAACAATGCCGTGCAGCAACGGTCGACACCTGGGCAGCTGATGAATGTGTGACCCTGACTGGAGGGATGCTACAGTGGTCTGCAGGGCAGGTACCCCACTGCATACAAAATAGTGCTGTGGTGTGTGCCATTGTCCCATAGACAGTGTGTGGCTGAAGGGCAATGTGGCCACAATGACACACATTTCATGTATATGGATGCAAAGTCCAGACCACCACAGGGTGACACACCAATCACAGTACAGCATCCTGGACCATAGTATACAGTGCATGCAGAATACACAACAGACGATCATCGCAGAACAACCCACTGCTGTTGGTGGAGCATCCCACATCACACTCTCCATCATGCCATACATAGCTGCAGCCACAGCAAGTACAGTGGGTGTTGGGTCACTACACACCTGTTGGCATGCATGTGGGATGCTAAGGTCAGGCCTGCAGACATGGGCCAGCTCTGTCATGTGTGTGTAAGGTGTGCATAAACCCACCACATATGTCTATGTTGTGTCATGGAGTGCTGTAGGTGGAAGTGCCACGATGTATATCTCTCTTGCCAGGTGGCATGTGTGCCACTTGAACCATTATCCACCCCCTGTGATACACATGCCTTTCGCCACTACAGCACACAATACCACTGTGTGACATGCCAGTGGAATCACCTATGGATAGTGTGGCTCACAGGATAATGCATGGTGCTGGTACACAGCCTGATCATCACCATGAGTGCACCTCGTGAGCAAGCTATGTCCCCCACATAGGATGATGGCTGGTGGCATGCATAGACATATTCAGAAGGCCATTGTTGCTTGACAGGACAACAGTGGATCTTCCTCACTGTTGCCACAGTCACCATTTGTTCAACACCCAATGCATGCCCACATGCATGTATGATACCATGTTGCAGCCTACCTAGATCCACACCACTTAGAGGAAGGTCATTCAATTACCTGTAACAGCAACCACATGAGAGTGTGTGAGCCATTACCACACATCATCTCATCTGGATGTCGTGGTTATCACAAGCATGGGCCACCATCCCTTGGACACACCCAGCCAACTGCGTGATACATTGTGCCTGTCCCCTGTTGTATGGGACCTCCGACAACCATTGCAAGCCTTCTGTAACCTTACTGTCAATACTGTTTGCCTGATGTGCAGTAGCACACACACATGATTGTTCCATTGCTAGTTGTGTGGTCATATCCACCGTCCTCAGATGCTGGACATTGCCACAGGGCCACAGATGGATGCCTACATGCATGCTCTGTGTGGATGTGTCTGCAAAACAGTATCATGGGGCATTAACTCATGTATTCCTTTCCACTACAAGTGTCTAACAATGTGTCACCAATGATGGGGAATATGACATTCCCAGTGTCAGGGCCATGCATCGACAGAAGAGGGATGAGGCAAGGGTCTACACAGAGAGGATCTGTCACTGGAGCAGGGCTGCAAGAAGACTCTCCACAACTGATGAGAAGCAGGATGTAGAGGGCCATGATGTGCCACATGGAGACATGGGGTCTGCTGCAGGTGCCACAGACACGTCCGGTGACACCCCATGGTGGATGTCGTTGGCAACATTACTATTGCTGTGGGAGGGCCAGTAGGTGGACAGGTGGACCAGCAGGAAAATGTGGACATTGATGTTGAAGGTGTGCAGGATGAAGTTGGAACAGCACAGGTGGTCACACAGGAGGGCCCCAATGTAGATACTCTGTAGATTGCCCAGGATGATGGAGGTGCAGCATGAGCTGGATTAGGTGCAGGACCAGGAGCTTCAGCCCTGGATGAGCTGCCATAACTTTCTGCAGCTTATGGACAGGGGGTTAGGTGCAATCCTGCAGGACTTGTTACACATACAGGACTCCATCATGGGACATGCCGGACATGTAGGACACATGACATCATTGTAGTCACAGAATCCCTGATTTGGAACTGACTAATACTGTCCAGCTGCTGTTGTTATACTTGTTATGTGACTGGCTGCACTGTGTTTAAGCAAGTTATACGACTGCCCATTGTAACTAGTCTGTTGGCATTGTTGATGTATGTTTCTTTATAGTGGTATGTTACTGTTGACTTCTGTTCCTATTGTGTTTGCTGTTTTGGTTTATTTATGTGTATATTGATGCTATTTGCTCATCTGCACATGATGTTGTTGCTGTCGATTATAATTCTGCTAATATGTTTTCATCATATACCCTATGTACCTCTACCCTTTTCATACAATAAATCTGTTTCCATTATTGCACTTCACAGTGTGTGACCAAATCTTCCGTGATGGGATCCCTGTTGACCGATGCTAGATTCTTGTCCCCACCATGGTGCACAGTATACCAGGCTGGTGTCAGTATACATGTGCCTTGTTAGTGTCACCCATCAGGCATCCATAGAGGCCTGGGTCCATGTCATATTGAGGGGGAGCTCCAGCCTCACCCTGATGTCCCCTGCTCCTTCACCCACTTCTGGTCATGGGCCCACCATACCACAACCACCCCCAATGCACATGCATGCCATTGTGAGTGTGGTCATGTGCCATACCGTGTCTGTAGATGGGGTTGAGTAATGGACACATATCAATGGAGAAACATATTTAATGTGCTGCTTTGGTTTGTACACAAGGTGCAACATGAACCACTGTCACATGGTCTATTGCAGAGTTCCTTGCATGTTCACATCACACACAAGGACAACCCCACCCCTCCTAACCCTCATACAGAGAATATCCCCCACAAACATCTAGTGTACCGTTCAGCAAGACAGCACATTTCCTATGTGTGATAACCATTGTCGCTGGTTGTTGTCCACAACAGACATTGCAACTAGTGATGGTCGGTGTGCCATGGCCCCACACAATGTGTATGTGAGTGTGTCCTTGCGTTTGGATGCCCTGCCTGACTTGCACGAGGTTGGAACAGGCTGTTGCTGCTGCAATTGCAGCTGCTGCATGTCCGTGGCTTGCTGCCTCGAGAATGACTGACAATGCTCCCAGGGTCTGTGTCAGTAGCATCTGTGGGTGGCTCCTGTGTGCCTGTCTGTTTGGGCTTCCTGCCCGTTCTCTTTCTTGGGGGACCTGTGCGTGGGTCTCACTGTGCCCCCACACTCCCTTCCTGGCCCTGTGACACCACATCCTGTAAATATCCCTGGCCTCCATCTGTGTCCTGTTGAGAATTTGTGCATAGGGCTACACTAGCCAGAGAGCCTACAGTGACAGCAGGTGTGGTTATGTGGTTTCCTGCATGCCACCCTGTATTGCACAATTGATGTCTGCCAGGCATTCGTCCAGGTGCTGATGGTGGCCCTCCAGACATGTCCTGATCTCCCTCAGCTTCCCTGTTCCTTCCTCCTGTCTCTGCACCAACACACAATATGTGTCAAATGATATTGGTGGCAGGGTCTGCTGGCTGAGACTGCATTCAGCCTCATTAAGTCTGGCCTCCAACTCCTCCATGGCGAGAGGGCTTTTGGTCCTGGCCTATGCCATCCACTGTGTCACCAGTAAAAGGTATCTGGGCATCCTATGAATCATGTGCTCCCTTCTCCACAGCTGACATTGCACTGTACCCGCTACATCATTGTCACCTGGTACATTGAGTGTTTCAGGCACCACCTCATCCTCCTCCATCTGCATTGCAGTATCACTGTCTGTGCTGCTGCCATCCCCTTGACTGGGGCAGCCTTGTTCTGTGTCCAGCACCTAGACACTCCTGCTTGCCTCTGGTGTCACTGCATGTAAAATGTGCTCCTGGCTCCTGGGCATGAAGCATCCACAAATTAGAATAGTTAGAAGTAGGAGCCAGGAGGAGCGACAGTGTCTGAGTCTGGCTGCACGAGGTGGCAGGGAGAGCATGTCCAAGTCTGGTAGGAGAGAGGAGTGAGGAGACATGAGAAGAGGAGGTGCGAGTGAGCAAGTTAGTGACCGAGCGAGCAGCAGCCAGCATCTTGTTGTGCACCTGCTTTAGTTAAAAGGCTTATTTAATTTAAAAAGGTCCCATTCTTTGAGTCTGTCCAGCAAAGTCACAGACAGCAATCGCCATTTCATCGACGTGTTTGGTTTGGGGCTGGCCAGCCAATGTAGTGGTGTGGTTTGGCGGTCGGGCCATGCTCAGGCCCGTGACCCTCAGGTGAGTTTCGATTGGCGGCCGGTGTCACAGAGCTCGGACCTCAGTCAGTCAAGAAGAAGAGGACTGGAGTCTGTCAAGTGTCTACAATTGACTGTGTGTTTTTGGGAGGAGCCGAGGAGGGAGCCGGAGCACACACAGGGACCCAAAACTACCGGTGCCCATGAGCCACACCCTGACCTAACCCACTGAGTGTAGAGTAGCACGGGCAGCGTGGCAGGCCAGCGGGCATCCTCAGCCATCCTCGAGCTGGCCCGAGCTGACGGAAGAAATAAATCATCAGTTACCACCTGACGACTAACTGTCCTGAAGGGAAGGAACTGGCATTGGCAACTGCCAGGGCAGACTACATCACGTGAACTTCTTCAGGTACTGAACATGCATGTAGGGTCAGTCAGCCTAGGCTGGTGGGCAGTGGGCAGTAGGGAGCTCAGGAGGAGGGAGGACTGGTGGTCTGGTGGTAGGTACTTAGTCAGAGGTCACCTCTGTGACAGACTGGCAGAGACTACTCTGTGACTAACTGTGTGTCTGTTCTTCTGCAGCGTCACCCACGTGTCACCATGGGGCATGCCTGGCCCTCAGTCTGACTGGCTGGTTGAGGCCTCCTTTTGAGACACGCGGTGTGGGCATTACACTGTTCATTGTGTAAATGTGTAATTTTTAAATCATCGTATTTGCATATCGTTACTCACTTTTATATTTTGTACACAAACAGTGACCCATGTTATTGGTTTAAAGGCTTAAATTTTGAGACCTCATGTAAACAGCTCCCTACTAGTGAAAGATGGGCCTTACCATCAACAGATCTGTAACACACATGAGACAGACCTTTTAGCTCTGAATAAAGTCGACACTGTGATATCTTTTATGATAAACTGATTTCCTTCTGGACTGTGAAGGTAAGCAATAAATTTACTGCCTTGTGGTTACAAAGTGAATGGGGGAAGGAACCAAATGTGCGGGGTCAGTGTGTATGGGAAGTTGAAGCCTGCTGGGATTTGACTGCCACATTACCTCTATTGTTGTGATGGGCTGCTGACTGCAAACTGGTGTAAGTAGCTGTGTATTGTGGCAGCTGCTGTGAGAAGTTACTGTGGGGCTGCTATAAACCAATCTAAATTGCTGTGCGTTGGGGATCAGCAGCTACAAAGTGGTGTGAATTGGTGTGTGTTTAGTGATGCTGCTGACTGGATAAAACTGCTGTTTAGGAGTTGCTTCTATGTGCTGGACATAATTGGTGTGTGTAGTGGGAGGGCGTGGGTTGGTTCTGCATACAGTTCCCATGTGGAGGGGAGGGCATTTGTAAACTGATATAAATGAGTGTGCAGCTATGGGGCTGTTGAATATTGATTTGAATAGTGGGACTGCTGCAAATTTAGCAGCTTAGTCACACTGTAGGAGTATTTGGAAAAAAGATGGTGGGCGCGCTGGGCTGCTGTCTAACGGCAGTTTGTTAGCTCAGATTTTAGAGTATTGAAAGGGCCCTGTTTAGAGCTATTTAGAATGTTTATTCTTTTTTAGTTAAGTTCAGAAACTACATTAAGTTAAATTTAGTAAGACATTGGAGTGAGATTCTTGCCTCGGGTCCATGTGCAGGCGAAGACGGAACTGTTCGCTACCTGTTTTCAGCTGTTGCAGTGCTTGTCGCTGTTTGACTCCTGTGACTGTATTTGGTTGCTTCATGGTCACTGGAGGCCTAAAGTCTGAGTCTGAAGGGAATTTTTGTGTGGACCTGTGGATCTGGATTTAAGGAAATTGGGAGGAGTTCCCCAGCAAGGGCAACCAATTGTTGTTGGCTGTTTGAGGTGGGGATTTTTCTCTGATGGCCAGATTCCTTTGTGGGCTCCTCCAAGGTACTGTTGGCATTTCACATTGGCGAGCTTATTTTGTTTTGTGTGGATGCCATGCTGCTTTGAACCATTGGATTTTCGACATTTTGTTGAGCTGAGGCTGACTTGGGCACTTGGTGTGCCTCTCTCTGCTCGCCTTTTGGGGGACGCCTATGTGTGCAATGGGGCCATGGCGGGAGGAGCCAAAGCATGTCTAGTGAAGAGTGGATGTGCTATCAGCAGCCTCTAGGTCTCTCAGGAGAGTCTTCTTTTTAGCGGTCTCTGAGCCGGGGACCATAGTTGCTGCTCCTTAGCGCAGGGTAATTGCCTCCTGGGGTGAGCAGTGGAGGGGCTCTTCTTTTTTCCCTAAAACCATTCATCTTGAAAGCAAGATTTAATTGTCAAAATTAAAAAGCTTACTGGCAATTCATCTGTGGCATTAAAACTGAATTTTCACTTCAGAGGTAGTGAGAGAACCTCTGTGGTTTTAACTACCATTTAAAAGACTTTTTCTATTGGTAGTGAGAGTGCCGCTTGGGATATTCATATATGGATTGCTTTCTGGGATTTGGACTTGGGCCCCAATGGATTTATTGACTAGGGGGCCAAAAAGATCTCCAAATTCTGCAATTTTCCTAGGGGTCCCAGTAGCTGGTGAGAGTGGTGCTGAGGCTTCCTGGGGAGTATATTTCGGGTTGCATCTTTTAAATTGTTTTCCAAAAAAATCTGACTATAAAATGACTGGGGCAGTGAGTGGGCCCTTTGCCTTAAAGTAGCTTTGGCTGTGGACTGATATTTCTTTTAGATTATTGTCTTATTTTATCTTTGTGCCATCCTGAGTATTGGCATCTTTTATGTGATTTGCAGTTTACTTTCCTGAACTGTATCTGAAGATCTAATTTTGAGTTTTTGTTATTAGGGGGTTGTTTGGGGGGGGGCTTAGTGTTTATTCGATTATGTGTGTTTGTGTGTGTGTGGTGTATGTGTGTGTGTGTGTGTGTGGAGTTTGTGGTATTGAATTTTGTTTTGGTCTTGGGATTACGTAGTTGGGGCATGTGTCTGGGAAGGTATAAGGGTCTGAGGCGGGCCAGGATTGTGTATGGGGCATCCTGGCTGTTTGATCTTCTGCCTTTTTTCAGCCTCCCTGTGTCGGACACTACAGCAAGGCGCTGTAGGGAGGTTGGAATCGGGAGGAGTCATAGGACTCGATCAGAGCGGGGTGCCGCTTGCACTGTGGGTGGTGGTAAGATTGAGGTAGATGGGTGCAGAAGGCGCCCTGGGATTAGACGGGACTTGGGGAGAGGCCAGACATGTTTAGTTCAAGTTACCAGGGTTCCTACCAGACCGAGTGGGCAGGCAGCCAGAGGGGCTGCATTGTCCACCAATCCCCTGAGGGTGGAGCTTTGCCATGCCAGATCGATCAGAAACAAGAATGCAATTATAGCAGACTTGGTTTCTTTGGCCGATCTGGCTTGCATTACAGAGACCTGGATCGGTGATGATGCTGGCCCAGTTTTAGAGGCTGCCATTCCGCCCGGGTATACCGTAGTGCACTGCCCCAGAGTGGAACACGGTGGGGGGGGTAACCATCTGTTTTAGATCTGAGCTGGGCTTCACTGTGCACCCAGTGAGAGCACCACATTAATTTGAATGTGTGGCCATTCGTGGGGGTCCAGGCACAGGCTGCTTGATTCTCCTGATCTACCGCCCTTCCGGGGTGGTGGGAGATTTTTTGCAGGAAGTGGCCAATTTCATCATCGGGGAAACATTGGAGGCCCCCAGATGTTTAGTGCTGGGGAACTTCAATGTTTGGGCCGAGGATGAATCCTCTCTGCTTGGTCATAACTTCCTCTAGATGATGTAATCTCTGGGCTTTGCACAGGGAGTTTTTTCAGCAACTCATCAGGGTGGCCACATGTTGGATTTGGTATTCTCACTGGGGCTTGAGATAAATAGTCTCAGCATTGATAGGGTCATTTGGTCCGATCATTGCATGGTGAAGTTCTGGTTCGGGCCCCCCTTGGTAGCCCTTCCCCTGCAGAGATGGTCAGCTATCGCCCTTTGAGGGGGTTGACCCTTGAGGGTTTTTTTGGTGGTGGCTGACTTATCTAGTATGGACAATGCATGCATTGGGGGTGTGTGTGCAGTAGTGGACGCCTATAATAAGGTGCTTTCTGGTGCGCTTGACTCCCTCGCACCAGCCTGTGTATGACCCAGGTCTTCTCACTTGAGGTCCCCTTGGCATGATGGGGAGCTCAAGGAGATGAAGACCTTGGGTCAGAGGTTAGTGCACTGCTGGCGGAAGTCCAGCCTGGAGGTAGACAAACTGGCCCTACGTATGCACTACGGTGCATACCAGGGGGCAATCAACCATAAGAAGGCAGAATTCCTGTCCAGGGAGATTGATGCTGGGAGGAACCAACCAACTGTGCTCTTTCGGACTGTGGACAGGCTCCTTCATCCATCCTGTCTACAGCCGAAAGTAGCCCTTTCGAACGCATTGTGCAAGGCGTTTGCTCGGATCTTCTCGGACAGGGTGTCTGCCATCAGGCAGGGGGTTCCACCACTGGAACAAAATCTGGCTGACAGTGATCACCATGGGTGACTGTAGAGCACTCCATTTGTTTGGGGTGAGTTTAGACTGGTGGAGGTGGCTGAGGTCAGTGAGATTGTCTCCAAGCTTTGGCACACCTTTTGTGAACTGGACCTGTTGCTAACTCGTTTCTTAATGAGATGTGTTGACTCCGTTGGCCTGGTGTTTGCCCTGATTGTCCGATGTTCCTTGTCAGAGGGGGTCTTTCCTGATGTCTTGAAGGAGGCATTGGTGAGACCCCTTCCGAAAAAAAACATCATTGGACCCTGAAGTCAAGGCAAATTGCCGTCCTATCTCCAATCTCCCATTTTTAGTTAAGATTGTTGAGAAGGTGGTGGCGCTTCAGCTTGAGGAGCATCTTGTGGCCCATGATCTGTATGAGCTGCTCCAATCTGGGTTTCATGTGAGGCATAGCACAGAGACTGCACTAGTTCAGGTACACAATGACCTCCTTAGGGCCAGGGATCGAGGAGAAGGGAAAATTCTTGTTCTCCTCGATCTCTCTTCAGCATTTGACACATTGAACCATCGAGTGTTACTTGACCACCTATGGGAATTCTGCAGACTCGCTGGCTCTGTCATCTGCTGGGTTGAGTCTTTTTTATCTAACAGGAGGCAGAGGGTAGTGATGGAGAATTTCTCCTCCTCCCCTGACCACCTGTCGTGCAGAGTTCCCCAGGGTTCGGTCTTGTCACCGATGTTATTTACCGTGTACATGCTACCCCTGGGAGAGCGCATTAGGAAGTACAGCTTGGGTTTTCACTGCTATGCTGATGATACTCATCTGTACTTTTCCCTTGCCCCTGGAACATCTTGTACAGTAGAAGTACTTAACAGCTGCCTTGCTGAAATCAATGACTGGATGGCCTCCAGCTGGTTGTGACTGAACTCCAGTAAGATGGAGGTACTAGTGGTGGAGTTGAACAGAGGGCGTGATAGGTTGGCCTCCGGTGCAGAGACAGGACTTTGCCTTGGCTCTATACCATTAAAGGCCTCCTCTAGGGTGCGTGATCTGGGTGTTATTCTTGACAGCAGTTTGACACTTGAGTTTCAGGTGGCTTCCGTTGTCTGTACCAGTTTTTATCATCTGAGGAATATCGCCAGAATCAAGCCCCTAGTTCTGCCACTGGACCTCTCCACTTTGGTGCATGCCTTCGTGACGTCCAGGCTTGACTACTGTAATGCACTCTATCTCGGGGTCTCTGGGGGTACCCTGCGCCAACTGCAGCTGGTGCTGAATGCGGCAGTGAGGCTGTTGACAGGACAGTCTAAATACTGTCATATTACTCCAGTGCTGCGTCAACTGCACTGGCTGCCGGTTAGGTGGAGGGTCCTCTTTAAGGTGGATTTGCTCACTTTCAAGGCCCTACACGGCCTGGACCCTGGCTACCTGAAGGACCTTCTTGCACCTGCTGTCTCGGTCCGCTCCATCTGCTCCTTCTTTAGGGACCTCCTCGCGATTCCCAGGATGAGGTTAAGAACAGTAGGCAACATAGCATTTAGTGTCACCACTCTCGTCCTGTGGAATTCACTCCCTTTAGTCATTAGGAAGGCCCCATCTGTTGAAGTTTTTAAGGCCCTACTCAAGGTCTTTTTGTACAATAAGGCCTTCCTGGACTATATTTTATAGTTCATACCTGTTTTCTAAAATTTTGATGTTTAATTTAGTTTTAGAGACTCTAAATGTAGCAGAAGTTGAGGGTAGCAAATTGTGTAGTAAATTTTGCTTTAACTTGTTTGGAGCAGTGTATATAATTGATTATTATTGTGCTGTGCTGTATTTATTTGATTTATGTACTACAACCAGAGCATCTGGGACGGGCGTCTCTTTAAATGAAATTTGCCTTGTCTTGCCTAGACTGAATTGTTGTACATGACTGAATGGGGCTTCTGATATCTGAATAGGTGTACATTATGGCTGCATGAATAATCAATAGCGTATTGGAAAAGATCCCTCTTAACCATTCAGAATGCAGAGTTACAGTGCATTTTTGTTCTGTGATAACTGGACAATAGACTAACTAGCGGGACAGTGGCTCTGCATTCTGATTGGCTGCTGCATGTGTATTGCACCAGTCAGACTGCAAGCCCAGTTTGTTTTTCCACTTTAACATGCAGCAGTCAATCAGAGCTGAAATGCTACAGTGCCTCTTGCGCTGTAGCATGATGAACAGATTTGGCAGTTTAAAAAAAGTTTTTTGGGTTTTGTCCCCACCCCCAATTTTTCTGATATAGTAGCAATAATACCAATAGAGGTCTGGGCTTCCTTGCTAATAACTGGATGGGGGGAGGGGGTGTTAGTAAACACCTCAGCCTTTGGACTTGATGTTCATTAACCACCCCCCAGGTCCGGTTATTACCTCATGAACCCAGACCATTATGCATTATCACTGTATGAATTCCTGAACACCACAGAGAATTCCCTACAGTATTTGTTACCTGGGACTGATGCATTATTCACCATGGTGGTGGAATATTAGTCAGGGAACTAATAATAAAATGGAATGTGAGCCTGTAGCTCCATGGTTAGAACACCAGGATGGTATTTCGGGGGCCTGGGTTCAAATTCCAGTAGGTCACATTGTTTCTTTCTTTTTCACTACTATTTGGGATTTTAAATTACTTAGCAGTGGCTAATACTGCACCAAAAAAAATCTAATTGTCATCTTTATTATTCCTGGTTGCAGGATATGCAGTACAAGAGAAAGGAACTCTGTCCAGGAATCCCAGGTCCAATCATGTGAGCCTGCAGTAGGTCATGGTATTTCTTTCTCACTACAATTTGTGAAAATGAAATGTTATTAGGGACCCCCCCATCCCTCACTAATCGTCTAGTGATCAAATAAAATAAAAACAAACCTACACTGTGTCTAGCACACTACTAGCACTTTGTCTTTCCTGGTACTGTTTTTTTTTAGCCAATTCTCTTTCTTTTCTTCCTAATTCAGCCCCTTCTTCCAGCACTCTATTAGGGTATGTGGGTTAGCTTTTCCAGGCCACATGTTTTGGGTCAGCTCTTGATAGGTTAAATGATAACCCGAACCAGAAATGTAACATACTGTAAAAAGAAAAAGTGAAATATGTTTAAAAAGCAGAGTTTAACCCCTTTTCCACAGTCCATTACCACATTAGGGGTATTAAAAGTATGGGATTTTCTTTTTTTTTAATACATTTTATCTTTTTGCCCATCTGTCTTGCCACCGATTATCCACCTGATCATGATGCCTTCATCTGGCTTCCACCTTCCCACCGTGATCATCCCTCTGAAACCCCCGACTTACCTCTTGGAGGGTGGGGTCACGGCACTGGCCAGGTGCCACGATCCATGTGACTATCTGGGGAGAGCCAGTCAGGAGGCTAATTGAAGCCGAAGGCAGGCTTCATGAAGGCAGCAGACAGAGGGCGTCTTTTCTTCCGGTTTTTACTGAGGGCGGGGATGTGCAATGGCATCCTGCATCTGCCCTGCCCCGTTGGTACTGTTGCTTGTCGGCAGCTGCAGCATCCCCGGCTTCTGCCAGGGATCCGTTGAACGCCAGACCAGATTCCCACCTTCCCCCTGGAGAAGGAGAGCTGTCCACAGGATGCTCTATCCTTCTCCCCTGACCAGCCCTCCAGCGACCTGGGTCCATTCCCGAACCTGGGTCACTGGCGTTGCAAGTGGAAATCCAACTGCTGCACAAGTATGGGATTTTCTATATAACTGTCATTAAGCTTCTGAGGAAGGACTTGTTGGTCTGAAAGCTATAGCACTTTGTGCTTTTTGTTACATCTATGCTGGTCCAATAAAAGATATAAAATCATTTGCTTCTGGATCTGCACATTATTCAAAGCAATTCGGAGGTACAGTAGTGAGTGCATCCATCGTCTGTGCCTCCTTTCCTTGTGCATTGGGGGGGCAGTATAGTAAGTAGCAAGTGGACGAACAGGTGTTCTTATAGGCCCTATTAACTGTGATGATGGCGTTTGTGGTGGGACTTGTATAATGGCTTCCTTTGTAATTTGATGCCCTTAGAGAAGCCCTGCTCCTAGCAGTAGCATCACAGTGGTGTGCCAAACGGAATTCCTACTCAGCTGCTAGTTATGGTGGAAGCAGCTAAGAGTAATTGGTTTAACCCAAGGAATAGGGTATAAGAGCACACACATATCGGCCTCCTCTGATTGGCAGACTTTTTAATTTAGTATTGGCACTGGATGGGAATTAGTGACAGTGTGAGAGTTGGCACACGCTGCACAGAATCATAGAATGTGATTGCAGATTAAGACCAAGAGTTCATCAAAGTCTGCCTATATTGTACTGAAGAAAGAATGTACCCTCTTTCAGAGCAACTAGTGGTATGTGTGCTCAGAGGAAGGCAACGAGTGATTCTGGGCTGCAGGAGTGCTTTGAATCATGTGCTATAGCAGTGAACATGGGGGTTAGGGTTGGGGGACTGGTGTACTGTTTGCTTATCTTGAAATGCAGGATCAGTTCAAAATCTGGTCAGACTAGCTGAAATCTGATTCTGATGTGACCCACTAAACTGGGCAAAACCTGTCCGACTCAGTTATATGACCTGACCAGCTACTCACCCCATGTCTTCTATGGGCAAACAAATAGTATATTCTAGGCTTGTGGAGGTTATAGGGTTTACTAGGGCATGAGAAGGGCATGAGGCATGCCTGCTGGGGCACAGGGAGGGTATTGACATATAAGAGGACTTTTCCTTATTGGCCTGGACCATGTGAAATTACACTACCTTAGTTAAATGGAAGATAACTTAAGATAGCTTAAAGGGGAACAGTCAGCAAAGCCTCACATCCAGCTGTGAGGCTGATCACAATTTGCACTTTGTGTACAAAACCATTTTTTTACTTACTGTTTACTGCAGCACAGAATGCACTAGGCTAATTTCACTGACTTTTAAGAAGCCATTTCATGTAACCAGACATCCCAGAATCCCATGATGCTCACATCAGAAGAGAACTGCTGAGATGGGAGATAGATTCTTCAGTAGCCTTCAGTGGCCTGCACTGCTGTATACATGCTAGGAGTCAGGTGATCCTTGAAGGACTGCAGAGTGGGTTCCTGACTCAGGGCATCACTGAACCAACAAGAGCTAAGGCAATTCTTGGTCTGGTGCTCACAAATGGGGAACATGTACAAGAAATAATGGTCGGGGAGTCACTGGGAGGAACTGACCATTGTACAGTGTGGTTCCAGTTGGATATGGGCAGGGAAAGCATCCGACTAAGATCAAATTCTTGGATTTCAGGAGGGCGGATTTTCAAGAAAATGGGAGAAGTGCTAAGGAGCCATCTGGTGGGCTTCAGAGCAGATATGGGTGTGGACCAAAGGGTCCATCATTAAGGAAGGAATACTGGTTGCCACAGATGAGTACGTTAGACTCAAGGGTAAGAACACAAGGGCCAAAGCACCCAGCTGGTTCAGTTCTGGGGTTGCCCAGGCAGTAAGAGAAAAGAGGTTGGCCTATAGAAAATTCAGGAAGACCAAGTGAGAGGTGGATAGGGAAAATTACCTAAGTTTGGCTAGTGAGGCAAGTAAGAAAGTCAGGCTAGCAAAGGCACAGAAGGAGCTGCAGGTAGCTGAAGGAATTAGGAAGGGGAGAAGGCTTCCTTTCGTTATATAAGTGAAAAAAGGTACAAGAAGGAAGGGACTGTTAGGCTTAAGAAAGGGGTAGAGTGGGTGGAGGATAATGAGGGGAAAGCAGAGATACTAAATGAATACTTCTGTTCCATCTTCACCAGGGAGAAGGATGGACCAGTGTCTTCAGGAGGAAAAGGAGGAGGAAGGGGGACGGGGAACACAGATGTAGTGATAGAGGAAGATAGGGTGAGGGAGGGGTTGCTGGCATTGAAGGTGGACAAATCATCAGGCCCGGATGGAGTACATCTAAGGGTACTAAAGGAACTGGCTCAGGAGCTGGCAGGGCCACTGGCAAACCTATTTAATATTTCTCTAGAGATGGGCATAGTACTGCAGGACCAGAGAACAGCACATGTAGTGCCACTCCACAAAAACTGTCCCAAGGATGACCCAGGGAATTACAGACCAGTCAGTCTGACCTCCATTGTGGGCAAGCTCAT
Organism: Neoceratodus forsteri; assembly: GCA_016271365.2. Classification (NCBI taxonomy): domain Eukaryota; kingdom Metazoa; phylum Chordata; order Ceratodontiformes; family Ceratodontidae; genus Neoceratodus; species Neoceratodus forsteri. The sequence goes on from CM057453.1 coordinate 1,036,444,626, forward strand.
GAAGACCATACTAAAGGAAAGGTTGGTGGAATATCTAGAGGAGCATGGTCTCCAGGATGCGAGGCAGCATGGGTTCATGGGGAGGGAGATCATGTCACACAAATCTGACTGACTTCACTGACTGTGCCACTAAGACAGTAGATAGCGGCCAAGCGGTAGACATCCTCTGTCTTGATTTCAGCAAGGCCTTTCACTCTGTGCCCCACAAAAGTTTGATCAGGAAGTTGGTGAATCTCAGGGTTGGAGAAAAGATGGCCAGATGGGTGGAAAACTGGCTGATGGACAGAACCCAGAAGGTGGTTGTTGGGGGGAGAGTTATCTGGCACAAGACAGGTGACCAGTGGGGTCCCGCAGGACTCGGTGCTGGGGCCGGTGTTGTTCAATGTCTTCATCAATGACATTGGAAATGGCATTAAGGGCAAAATGTGCCTATTCATGGATGACACCAGGCTCTGTGGGAGAGTGGACACAGCTGAAGGGATACAGGACCTACAGAAGATCTGGAAAAGCTAGGGTGGTGGGCCAGTAACTAGCAGCTTGGCTTCAATGCCAAGAAATGCAAAGTTATGTATTTTGGAGCCAAGAATCCTAGGACAGAGTACTACCTGGGTGGAGTCCGAGTATCTGCATCAGAGGAGGAGAAGGACCTGGGAGTGATGATCACTAGTGACCTGAAGCACTCAATGCAGTGCAAGAAAGCAGCAGCAAAGGCAAACAAGATGCTGGGATGCATATCTAGGGGGATCAGTAGTAGGAGAGAGGAGATTATACTGCCCTTGTACAGGTCACTGGTAAGGCTGCATCTAGAGTATGGAGTTCAGTACTGGTGCCCACACCTCAAAAAGGAAATTAACCTGCTGGAGAAGGTCCAGGGGATGGCTACAAAGATGATAGCTGGTCAGCAGGGTAAGGCATACTAGGAGAGGTTGAGGGCACTGAACATGTACTCCCTGGAATACAGGAGAGAGAGAGAGTACATGACTGGGACCTTCAAGTACTTCAAAGAGATAAATAGGGTTGATAAGGAGAGTCTCTTTAAGCTGAGCGGCAACCATAACACGAGGGGGCACAGTCTTAAGCTAGAGGATGGGAGGTTTAGGAGGGAGGTCAGGAAGCACTTCTTCACAGAGAGGGTGGTGGACACCTGGAATGCACTGCCAGAAGAAGTAATCTCGTTGAAGACAGTGGGCAGCTTTAAGAGATGCTGGGACAGGTATAGGGGAAGGGTAAGGGTCATGGGTAGGGAGGATGGGAGGAGTGGGGGAAGGGGGCAGGGACAGTAACTCAAGCTGTGAACCCTGAAACACGACCAGACTTGATAGACCAAATGGCCTTCTTCTGCTGGCTTATTTGTATGTTAAAGATTTTGTAGTACCCCAAAGTTAGGGGCACTGCAAGGGAGTGGGGGCTCTCTCCCTGATGTGGAAATTTCCTTTTTTTCTTTGCTAGGTCCCCCATTCTACCCCTCTCCTTGCCTGCAGTCACACCGACCCCTCCCAGTCCCTTTGTCTCTTTTTGCACCATCTGGTGCTGGGAAGGGGGGGTCGGGGCAGAAGACCCTCCCTGTCAGGCTTGTGGTGCCCAATCTCCTGGCCAAAAGCCAGGACCTCCCCTGCACTACAAAAGGGCCGGGAAGTGGGCAAGAGGGGGAGTCTGTGGCCAAGCGAGGAGGGTGGAGGACTCTGAGAGCACAGAAGAAAGGCTTACCTGTGGTGGTCCTCTGGCATCATTCCCCTCCAGTTGGCATCCTGGATGTGTGGCAGTAGTAGCAGCAGCAGCAGGGTCAGTCCGGTGGAGTGCGGCTCCCCAACGTGGCCTGTTCTCCCTGGGCAGAGCCCTGACTGGTGATGGGGGAAGAAAATGGAAGACGGTCCAAGTTGTGCTGTCAAAAAAATAGGTCTGGGTGCAAAATGCACCCCAAACCTGTAGCTCCACCCAAGCAGCTACAGTAGTATAAAGAAGGAGCCTGGTGGGAGTGTGGCTCCCTGGCCAGGTTACCTGCCTTTATTCAGCAGCACTGGAGTCCCAGGCCATGGTGGTGAGTGGGCAAGTGCCCTATTTTTTTTTATATACTTGCACCACAGGTGGTAGGAGTGGGAAGGGAAAATGGAAGGGAAGTAAAAAGGACAGTGTGCCCAAAGAAAATACTTCAAGGGTCAGTGCCCTAGTACGGCCCTAGCCAGGAGAAGGGGGGCGTAGTGGGCTCCCTGGGTGAGCTGCAAGCCCTGCAGGGGAGGGAGATTAATAGGCAGTGAGCCAATTGCTCAGATGGGAAATGGGGAAGGCCCTAGTAGTGGTCAGAGGTCATTGAGCCATTTTAGTAATTTTCTTCCTTTTTTTTAAGTCAAAAGTGACTCCAGAAAAGGCAGACAGAGCCAACAGTAGCTTGCCTCCAGGTGGGTAAGGAAAGAGGGTCGCTGCGATTTAAAAGCCCCAAAAGGAGCTGTATTCCAGAAATGAGGCTCCACCTAAGATCCAGGGGTAGCCATATGGCCTAGGGGTTTGAGTGGTCAGTGGTGGATGGGCTTGGTGCATCCAGCGAGCCTGGGTTTGAGTCCCACAGCCCCACTCGGCAGGCCTTCATTGGTATCCATGAGGGAGGCGAAACAAGGCAAGAGCCCTATAGACTCAGATGTAGGGGTAGTTATACACATTAATGAGGGGAGGTAGTGGTCTAGTGGCCCAAGGTCACCCACAGTAAAGGTTGTTCGAGCACCACTCAAACCGAACTGTGCTGTTGCCTGCCTAGTGCCCCCTAGAGACTGTATATTCTGCAAAGACTGAACTGTGCTTAAAAATCTAAACTATTTGCTTGCTCCTGGACTGCACTATCAATTTGTGTCCTTGCATACCTGATGCCCAGCTTCACCGTTGATGTCGGGACCAGCTTCGCCAGAACCTGATGCTGACCCAGGGAGGTCCCTGGCCTATTCACCTTCTGCAGCAGAACCACCTCCAGTGATATCAGCCTGTGTCAAAGTCCCGCCACAAGTGTTCTAGCATCAGCCCCGTAACAATAAGTGGTAGAGAGCTGCTAGTGAGGTATTCAGTAGTGAGTCAGCTTAGGAGCTGCCCTGGCTTAAGCTTGAGGGAACACAGTTAATGTCGTGATTGTCCTTTTTGTATTTTGCTGGCTGGTCATAAGTGTGCATGTGCCTGTGTTGCTCCTTAGAGGCCACCCGAAGATCGTACCACCAGCAGTCTTGGTGAGAAGTTACCTGGGTGCTGGGGACCTGCCAGTGGTCATTGCTGTGGATCATCCAGAGAACCATCGGCCAACCCGAAGTCTTCATCTTCCTGCCCGAAGCTGCATAGGATCATCACCTTCCTCCTTGTCCAGCTAACAGTGTTCCTCTTTGTGTGTTGCTCATCTGAGGGATGCCCTGTTATGGCCTGTTTGTAACAAGTGCTTTGTGAGGTCAATGCCCACCTGCTGATTAGCTGATGCGTAGGAAAGCCCAAGCTTGGTTTGTCCATAGTTGCATCATCTCGGCCAAGTGCATGCAGGACTTGGACTAAAAGGGGTTAACGCTCTGTTCTTGGTTTGACCAATTGTTGGTCCCAATCACACTGTTTTGTTGTTAATTTTGTTTTATTATGATCCTGTAACATTGTGGAATACAGTTATCTTGGTTTTTATTGTCTCTGGTAAATACATCTTTTGCATCTTGGTCACTGAGTAAGCTTTCTGTCTCTCCTTTCAGATTTGTCCGGTCTGTCCTATAATTGTTAGGGAACATTTCGGCCTGCTACAATTTTGTAAGATAAAATCAGATTTTGCTGGTACTGCTGTACTCATGGCACTTAGTACATTTGTCTGTGACTCACCAGTCTGTACCTAGTCCCAAAAGAAAGAACAACAATCCAGCAAATTGAAGATTACAGCCTACAAAGAAATCTGACATTCCCTGCAGGCTGGATATTGAAGGCAATTGACTATCCCAGCTCTGCAGTTCTCCTCTGAAGTCAGCATTGGGGGATTCTGGGATGTCTGGTTACATGAAATGGCATCTTGTAAGTCAATGAAATTAGCCTTATTTATTTATTACACTGCGATAATCAGTAAGTAAATAAAAGTCTTGCTACACATCAATGGCTAATTAGGATAAAACTCACACTTGGGTGTCAGGCTGTCATCTTATTGCTGACAGTTCACCTTTAGAAAATAATCTTTAAAGAATGTGAACCTATTACTTGTGGGTTTATATATGTATGTGCTTTTGCTCATGTGGTGGGACTTCACACTGTATCCTTAACGGGACACTGGGTAACTTCTCAGTATTACGTTTTTATACATTTTGCTAGAGAGGCAATTGCTGTATGTACTGCAGGTCCTCTAAGCCTGCCTCTTATGTCAGTGATATCTCTGTATTATGTCACATATGCCAAATAAGTGTAATCATTTATTCTTTTAATAAAAAAAAAGATATGAAGTTAAAAGAGTACGACAAACTACTACATGAAATTCAGCGATAGTGAAAGTTGAAAAAATTGGTTGGATTTTCGTTAGCTAGTTGAAGTCATAAATTTCAAACTAGTTGAAAAAATCAGTCACAATGTGTGGTAAGTCAGTCATAATTGGTTTTTCAACTGACTCCGGGGTCTAGCACACTGTTCTGAACTACAAACACCTGTATGCCACTGTCCTACCCATCACACATGTGCGACATGCATTGGTTTGTTATATGTTGGCATGCGTACTGTGGTGCATACCCTGCTGCAACCCATGCACGCTGGCATGCAGACACCATTTCCTACTCTGTATCATCCCTGCAACCTTCATACACCACCATGCAAGTCCATTCTGCCCTATTGGGCCATCTCTTGACATTCCCCTGCATTCCTCTGCACACATGTGATACATACTGGCAGCTCTTGTATGTGCATCCCACCCCTGGGTGCGTGCTCACTGTCCATTGTTGTGGGAGCTGCCCATGGCCCTTTCAGCACTGTCTTGGGACCTTTGTGCTTCCCCATACTACTGTATGCCTATAGTGTGGTTCATGCTGCCATTGGCTCCCCACATGCAGGCTGTGGTGCACTTCATTCTGCTGTGGCCCATACCACACTGACAGGGCTCTTACACATGGCTACCGACATGCCTACTTCACACTCACACACAAGATTCCATATACTGCTAAGTACTACACCCCCTGGACCTACTGTGCAACACACTCATACATTGATAGGCATATGCCAACACATACCTGGGTATGATTTGCTTGCACGTGTATGGCACAGTATGTACATGGTGGTTATGTACAGTTTCCTTTTGACAGGTACATTGTACAGGTGCTACACCACCACAGCGATACCTGCCATGCCACATGCCACAGTGGGTGTAAGGTGGTATTTCCTCTGTGTACTGTACATGGCTGTGTGGCCACATTACCTACAGTCTCTGGCACTGGCCTCTGTTGCCACACAACACCCAATTTGTTTGAGATGTGGGTTTTGACATACCTGTGATGCACTGCAGATGGAACGTATCCAGGTCTGTGTTCCCCCTTGATGGTATGTCTACTCAGGTGGCCACTACCTGCACCTCCTGGCTGGTCAGGGTTTTTTCCTGGCTGGTGCAATCTCAAGTGGCAAACACACTGCTCTGATTGTGTGCCAGTTTGTCCTTCTCCTCCACAGGATGTCATTATAACATTTCTGCAAGTCTCATATCGTGCGTCTTGATGACACCACCGCATATACCCATGAGGCCACCTCCTCCCATGCTTGCTTTCTGCAGTCCCACAATTCCTTGTCCCCACCCCTGGGCAGCAGTAATTCATCCTGGGCATCTACCTCAGTGACCAGGATGTCTGTTTCCTCAGTGATAATGTTTTTATTACTCCTCTGCCTAGCACTTATGCCCATCCCTGCGATTCCCTACTTCCTCCATCTCTCTCATACGACATGCTCTGCACTTGTGATACATGTAATTTACACCATTTATGCCCTTTTATATGGCACTGTTGTGACATACATCGTTAGTTGGCAGTGTTTACTGTAAGTGATGCCTGTACTTAAATATGGTAAATCTTGCATGTCACAATATTCTTTGGTGTAAATTGTGACATGCAGCATCTTGTACAGCTCTAGCCACTCTTTGAAAATCTGGCACAATGAGTCTAGGGATGTTCTGACTGCCTTTGAGAGAGAGGTTACTCATGGCAGCACATTCTACTGAAATCGCATGGGCTTATGACACTCTTAACTGCAATATACCTCGTTATAAATTGGTTTGCTAAGTTTGGATGGTTGACTTTAAAGTAGTTTACCAACTACATTCAAGGGAGGCAGCAGCTTATACAGTATCTTTAAATGGTATTAGAGCCAACCTCAGTCTTTTTTGATCAGGAGTACCTCTAGGTTAAGCCTTGAGCCCACTCTTCTTTAATCTTTATCTAAACAATTTCTCATGTGAACAACAAGATTTCTACAGCTACTGATTTCTATACATAATCAGTCCCAACTATATACTATACTCTTATCATGGATTACCAGTTACTCAGTTAAACAGCTACTCAGTGTAATAAGGTAGAAGAAGGCACTTGGCCAATCGAGTCCACCTTCCCATCTATGTGGCTTATGTTATACCCTGTCCCATGATAAGTGTATCTTTTGAAACTGGTTCTGATTTTCCGAATCCACAATAATTTGTGGTAAGTTGTTCCACAATATGGCTGCTCTGAGTGTAAAATAATTTTGCCTTCTATTTGTATTAGCCTTCTGTACAATTAGCTGTTTCGTGTTACATCTTAAATTACCAGGTTTATGGGCAAAACATAAATTACACTCCATCATTAAGTCAGGATCTTGCAAGATATTAAATAAAAGTATCATATCACCTCTTTGTCTTCTTGTACTCAGATCAAAGAGATTTAATCTCTTTAATCTATCTTGGTAAGACAGATAATTTATACCATTAATCAATTTAGTGGTTTTCCTTTGGACACTTTCAATTAGTTTTATATCCTTAACTAGTGAGGGTGACCAGAAAGAAGATGCATAATCCAAATGTGGCCTAATGTAAAACTTGTATAGTGGTAAAATACAACTGTCATGCCTAGAAGTGAATGCTCTTCTGATGGATAAAAGGATTATATTTGCAGTCTGGGCTGCATGTCTGCAGTGATCATTGTCTGACAGGGTATTATTAATTATGAGGCCCAAATCCCTTTTTGTGTTAACCTTTTTTACTAGATATCCATTTAAATGATATTGTGTACACAGATTAGTAATCCCTAAATGCATGATAGCAAATTTTGCTAAGATGAATTCCATTTTATGGAGATTTGCCCATTTTTCCAGGGTCATTAAATCTCTTTTAAAGTTTTCAATTTTAGTATCTGTGTCAACTATCTGGCTAAGTTTGGTGTCATCAGCAAATGTGCCAATGTTACCCTTTATGCCATAATGCAGATCAGAGACATATACACTAAGAATGGGGCCTAACACTGAACCCTGAGGTATTCCACTAGTAACCTTGATTGGTGTAGAAGTGGTATTATTCAACTTAACAATTTGTGTTCTATTGAGCAACCATGCATGAATCTGTTTAATATATTGAGGCTCTACTTTTAGGTCATACATTTTGTCAATTAGGACTCCATGTGCTACCTTATCAAATGTTTTTTTGAAATCAATGAATAACACATCCACTGGTTTTCTTTTATCAAGGTGGATGCTCACCTTTTCATAAAAGCTAATAAGGCTGGTGGTACAGGCCCTACCTGCTTTAAAGCCATGTTGTTTTATGTCATTCAGGTTATTTACTTCCAAGTGGAGTTCTAACCTATTTTTTAGAATCCTCTCCATCAATTTACAACTGACTGAGGTCAAGCTTATGGGGTGATAGTTACTGTTGTCCATTTTACTCCCTGTTTTGTGTATAGGAGTCACCTCACTATAGCTTCTCTCCAATCCTCTGGGATTGTACCTGTTTGAAATGAGATATTATAAATTAATGTTACAGTGAGTGCTACTGATTCAATGGTTTCTTTTAAAAACCTGGGACTGATACCATCGGGGCCTGGGGCACTATGTTCATTAAATACTTTAATAGCAGCCATGCTTTCACTAAGACTAATTTCCAGAGATTTTTGTTCATTATTTATCATTCTCTGGGGTTGATTATTTTCAGAAAGAAATGATCCAAAATAGTGATTAAATGCATTCGATATGACTACACTATCATTTATTTCAGCACCGTTAATAACAAGTTTATTGATTGAGTTAGCTTTAGTTTTATTATTATTTATGTATGCATACAATGCTTTTGGGTTATTTGCCAAGGCCAGTCATAATTCTATTGTTTTTCTTTCTGTTTTAATCATAGTCTTAGTTTTCTTCAGTTGTTCCCTATTCTTTTCTTGATTTACAACATTTGGAAAATTTTCATCATTTTGAATGTTTGTTCTTTGAGAGATATCTGATGTTTAATTGAATCAGTCATCCATGGGGGGGATCTTACCTTTTTTGTTATGTACTTTTTTAATGGGAAGATATACTTTTTCTAATTCCGTAATGTTGGATTTAAATATTAACCAGTAATCATTAATATCTGAATCCTGAAACATGGTAATCCAATCAAACCCATTTAGAGCTTTATTAATTTGATTATATTTACCTTTTTGTAATTGTATCTATAGTCAGAATATTTACTGACCATTTTATCTTTATTAAATTCAATTAGAACTATATTATGGTCACTGTTTCCCAAATTCCCAATGATATCAGTCAAAAATGACTCTTGTGAAAAGTTGACTAAAACCGAGTCAAGTATATTGGTCAATCTTGTTGGGTCTTTGACTAGTTGATCTAATCCTGACATGATAACAGAATCAATGAATACTCCCTCTAGATTAATTTTTGCCATAAGGTTTACCCAGTCAGTACCTGGCATATTGAAATCTATGCTCATACTTTCAGAGCATTTTGTAATTTGCTTGATTTCATCCATCAAATATTTATCCTGCTCTAAGTTGGATACCGGGGGTCTGTAGTAGTTTGTAAAAAGAAAATGTTTACCATCTTGTTGAGATATATCAATACATATACCCTCTAGCAAACCTTTTCCTGAGTATGGCAGTAAGTATTCAGTTGTCTTAATGGTATTTTTAATATAAATACAGACCCCCCACCCTTTTTATTAATTCTATTTTTGTGAAATAATGAATATTCTGGAATAGCAGAATGCCAATCAGATGAATTGTCCCAGCAGGTCTCAGTGATTGCTACAATATCAATGGATTGCTGAGACAGTAATCCTGCCAGTTCTGTTATTTTAACTATATTTAAACTCCTAGCATTTGTTACAAGAATTTTATATTTATTTATACACTTACTATATTGATGATTTAGTTTCCCTTTTTGCCCCATGCAATTTAGTTTAAAATATTATGGATTGTTTTACCCAAAACTGCAGATCCCTTATTGTTAAGGTGGAGACCATCCCATCTATACAAATCCAAATCAGTGGAGAACCTTTCCCAATGGATAATGCATTTTATTTTATTTTATTTTGTATTGGCCATTTTCGGAGCCATTGTTCACCTTTTTTATATTTGTTTGTTTGTAATGATTTGCCTTGGGTACTAGTAAAATCTCTGAAAAACAATATCCACATCCCAATTTTTTTAAATTTGCTGCAATCACCATACAATCTGATTTTATTGTCTCAATGGGGAGTCTATTAATGTCATTGGTGCCCACATGCAAAATAATGGGTTTTGATCTTTTTTTTCTACTATTTTTGGGAGCATTCTATCTATGTCCCTAATCCAGACCCCTCTATAAGTTGAGCATGTAATGTTTTCTTTGTCTTCCCCACAGATATATCTATCAGAATACTTGAGAATTGAATCTCCTAATACATAACTCTGTCTAGAATTAGTTGTAGCCTGCTGTAATCATGTATCCATACTCTCATTTGTATGTACTAATTCTTGAGACTCGGGGGCTATAGTAGCATTACTGGTGTTGCATATCTTAGAGACCTGGTGGAAGGGTGTATCTCCATTTTGCATTGTTGCAATGTTTATCTCTGTCTTTTCCTCAATAGTATTTTCAGCAATACTGGATGGATTTGTTTGATCAGCAATTTCTAAGTCAGGTGTTTCATCACATGTATTGACTGGAGCCTGGATATCATTACAGGGAATCTGAGAATTTTTTGGAGTGGAAGCTTAAATTCCATACATCTATGCCCTTTTTTATGTTGATTTTTATTAGTACTAGCTGGACTCCAGTCATCCTTCTCCTCACTATTTACAGCTCTGCAACATTTTTGTAACTCTCTCTGCCCTTCGTCTGTCTGTTGTAGTACTTGTTTTAAAGTTGGTACTTTTTCTGCTACTAAAGGGTTAAACTCCCTTGCATTTTCCTGCAGTTCGTTCAAGCAGTTACTCCAATTCATATAATTATAGAAATACTTCAGTCTTTTGGTAGACTCCCATTGTAAATGGAACATTCTTATTAATAATTTGATTTAAAAACTTTGTTGAAATTTGGCCTGTTATTATATTTGCTAAAAAAAACTGTATTCCATTTGATATTCATGAATGTATAAATAAGACTATGATTATACCTTTTTTGACTATGCTGATTTTCTTTTTAGAAGGGCTTCCAGGAGGGAATATCCTAAGCTGGACGTTATGTACAACCCGTTTTTACATTATATCCTGGATGCCTCATAATGCAGTGTCAATGGCTCAGTAGGTAGCATACTTGCCTCTGAGGCCGGGAGATCAGAGGGCTGTGGGTTCAGTTCCCACATCTGGCACTTGGGTTAATATCCCAGTACTGACACTGTAGTGCAGCATGAGAGAGGTGCTGCATTTCTGAGGTGATGTCTTTCAGACGAGATGTTAAACCGAGGTCCCATCTGCCTGGATTGGTGGTAGTTCAGGTGGATGTTAAAGATCCCATGGCACTTATCGAAAAGAGTAGGGGGAATTTCTCTGGTGTCCTGGCTAAATTTCCCTCATTCACTAAAAATACCACCAACAGCTTAATCTGGATCAAGGTCAGTTGGCATTCATCTGTATCCCCCTCCCCTGGGTCGTGCCTGAAAATAGGCAGGATTTGTCTAGTGCACTTACTGGTCAACAACAACTTAATAAATAAATAAATAAAATAATAGCATTCACTGCTTATAATACTTAAATTGGCTATGGCTTCAGTATTATAAGAAATAATTTTTATTGCATTTAGTGTACACATCTTCACTTAAACTATTTCTACATTCCTATAGATACGTTACAGCAACTGAGATGTTGTCAGCCAGAACAATAAGAACTGGCTTAAGGACCTTTAAAGGGTTTGAATACTTAGTATCACATTTTAGGATCCTTATGGGTTTTTCCTCCTTTCTGCATATTGGCCAAATGCGATGTCACTGAGCAAAAATCTGATGCTCTATAGTTGAATTAGTGGATCTGTCTATTCTCTTAAATACGTATGAAAAAAACCTCATCAGTGTAATATTTCCTAAAGAAAAGGATAATGAAAAAAATGTAATTAATGGATTCCATTTTTTTCCTATTGGAAAAAAAAATGTATTAAATACCATAACACCTAAGTAGGTATTACGGCACTCACGCAGCTCTTTTCAGTAGGAAAATCCTTGAGACACAGTACAGCTCGAGACTGTCAGAACCACTCTCCCTCACGGATTCAGTCAGCCAAAAACACTCACCTCCTTACCATGCTGAAATCACAGTACATATTCTCTTTTCAATAATCCCTACCGAATCTTCCTCCCAACTCTTCTTTTACCCTTTCCTCTCCCTCTGCAAGTCACAAGACTCAAAACAAGTAGCAATGCCTGTAGCAATGCAAAAAAAAAAAAGAAAACAGCTGGAAGATTTGAACGGATGTTTTTTCTTCTTTCTGTTTCTTGTTACAGTTTGTTAAATTTGGCAAAGTACTTAATTTACTTTTTATTTCTGAATTCAAAACCATGCATTTTCCAAATAAAGAAATTCCATGAGGCAAGGTAAGACTCCACTTCATTCATTTTCAGACATCTCAATGTCAAATGTCAGAAAAAAATGGAACCCCTTGAATTATATACAACAAAATAAGGGGGGCAGTGTGTTTAACTCTAATTTAACACACACACACACCCATTGGTGGATGGCTATCATAAACCCCTCGGGTTTTTCCCTCAGGGTTTATGTGCCATCCAACAACTCGGGTGTGTGTTAAAGTCTCATAACACACTGCACCCCATACTTTATCCTATATAATTACTGGTGACATCATTCATCAAATGGATTACGAAAACTTTCAAATGCCCTAATAACCCCAAATTGGGTTATTCCAGCATTTGTTAAAACTTTGTCACACATGCAGCATCAATCATTTGTAGCACACCATGTTATTGGCCCTTAATCTCTATGTGGGTGGGCTGACAACATAGAAGAACATGGTGGCTACACCTTCCTGTTAGCGGTGACCTCTGACTGATACCAATCACCCAAATTAACTGTAGCCATCTACAGTAATTCTTTTTTAAACTATCTGGTTGATCCTGCCTTTTTGAGTAAAAAAAAAGGAAAGAAAGCTATTTAGTTGATCTGGCCATTGTACCCATGGATGCCTCAGTCGAGGCTTTGGTCCGGTGTAGCATGACCTCAGAAGTGACTGGTTTCACCTTTCTTCCCAGTTACCTGTGTTAGCAATAGCATCTTTTTTAAGAAACAAAAATGTCCTTACTTGACAGAGGTGTGTGTGTGTGTGTGTGTATCAGAGAGAGAGGGTGTCATTATTTCTGGCACTACAGCATAACTACTCTTGGCATTCACTCCCTGCAACAGTTATTATAAAAATTAAAAGATAGGTGAATGTGACTTTATGGATTTTTTTCACACACCCTCTGTGTTTAATGACCACATAAACCTCTTGAGCTTTGCTCTCAAGGTTTATGGGTCATCACACACCTTAGGCGTGTGAAAAAAATCCATAACACACACTGACCTACCCATTATTTATGTTATGATGTTATGTGGCATTGCTATTATTTACCATACCTAATGTGTAAATGAGCTGATTGTTGTGTTTACTAATATTGCACTGACATAAAGGGTGATGTATAGGTAAAAAACCTTTAGACAAGGTTGTGGCGGTAAAGACAATATCAGGATTCAAGACAAACTGGGATGCATTAAAGGGGGTTATAAATGAAGAAAGGAGAGGGGTGGATCAAGGAAATCAATGTTAGGAAGATCCTGAATAGGGAGTCCTGTGGCAGACTAGAGGGACTGTTCAGGTGTTTTCTGTCCTACTCTTCTCTATGTTTCTATGTTTATGTTACCTATTAATATTGCATTGTATAAATACTTTGTATTAATAATAATACACCGATAGTTGCACTCAGCACAAATTTAGCACATAAGAAAGCAATGCATGTGAAAGATACTCATTACAGACAACACATGAGGAAAAAAAAACAGCTCTTTGACCACAGCATTATTTCACTAATCCATCAATTTTTCCAGAATGATATAAAGATAACAATTAGCACAAAAAGGGAAAGCCATTTTGAGAATAGAATCAGATTAAGAAGGCTTGTAGCCGTTCTGTTATTGATGTCAGGAACAGTTCATCCCCATCTATATCCCTTTTACCTTGGTGGTGGTGATTGTGACCTGGCATCATTTGTTAAAGATAATTCGGGACAAACTGCTTCAACATTAAAAATACTTTGCTTAAATGTTCAAAGCCTTCCTGCTAAGTCAACACAATTTGTATCTTGGACTGAATATCACAAGTTCAACATTATTACGTTATCTGAAACCTGACTAAATGATAGAATCCCTGATTCAGAAATCTCACTATCAGGCTACAACCATTCCAGACATGACAGGGTACTTACAAACATATGAAATTGTGAGCAGAAGCAGGCCTCACGGTCTATCACGTCTGCTTCAGTGTGCAGCTAGCACAGCATCTCACAGCTGCCTTTCCTGCCCTCCTCTTCCCAGTATCCTTTACCCTTTCCCTGTCCCAACCCCTCTTGAAACTGTACAGGACACTATTCTATCTGGTAATGTGTTCCATTTGTCCACCACTCTTTCAGTGAAAAAATGTCTCCTCATCTCAGTCCTGAATCCCCCCCAATCTCAGTCCAGGTAGGGAAAAGTGGGGGAGGGTCCATGATATAGATTCATGAGAAGTTTAATTTGTCACTTATAAGTCACTTCAAATGAACATCTGGGTGTGATGTAACAACAGTGAATCTCTTATTTGGCCAGGATAAACACTTAACAGTCAGTTCCATTTATGTTACACTGGGAAGAATTAAGGTTAGAATGGAGCTAATTACAACAGTACACAATGAATTGCCCACAAATAGAGAATGGATTCTCCTTGGTGACTTTAGGCAATTGAGGCTCTGATTTTTTTTTTATTTAATATACTTTATTATTTTATAACCATAAACATAGAGTCATATTCGGTGACAGTCTGGACCTAACCATGATCCGCAATAAGTAACACTTGTGACATATGTAATATAGGAGAACATATAACAAGAAGTTACATAAACAAATATATACAAATAAAAAGACACAAACAATTTACACTAAAGACTACCCCTCCCATCCCTCCCCCAAGAGACATGGTTCTAGGTAGTAGAATTATTATGGCAAAACAATATACTGTATCAGCAATTAGCAACAAAATGCAGAGAACCAAATATTCAAAGAGGCAGTGTAAAGATGACCTGGGGAAGATAAATCTGAAATCCTGGAAAAGAAAATTAACTTTTCGAAGGGTACCGAGCCATTATGAGGGCTTCCAATTTGCCCCACCTCTTGGCATACACTGGGGACTGGTGTTGCAGACTAGCAATTGTTTTCTCCACTCTGAGATTAAACAGAAGTTCATTTAACCATTCAGAGTAAGTAACGGTGTCTTGATCAAGCCAGTGTCTGAGAATCAATTTCTTCACAGATAGTGCTATTAGTGATATGTGGAATCTCCTCTCTAACACTGGTAAGTCTGGCACCCTTCCTTGTACACAAATTTCTGGGGTAAAGGAATCTTGTAATCCTAAAAGCGGGTCCAGAGTCATTTGAATCTTTTCCCAAAGAGGTGTAACTTTAGGACATTCCCATAGAATATGAAAGAGGTGACCTTAAGCTCTCCCACATCTCAAGCAAAGATTATTGGGAAGCTTCCCCATCCTGTGAAAGTGTTGTGGGGTATAGTAAATATTGTGCACCATATAAAAATGCATAAGACGCAATTTGTCATTGGTAATGAAGCGGTACATATCTTTCCATAGTTTATCCCAATTAAGGGAGGAATCTGGAAAAATGGAGGACCAGTATTCCGATTTCCCTGTGGCATTCGGAAACAACTGTTCAAATAAACATGAAACCAGGTGGGAAACAGCATGGGGTTGGGATACTAAAGTGGTGACTTGGGTAAGAAAGTCATGGCGGTCAACATCCCATGTATTAGGACCAAACCAGGCAGTTAATGTGTCAAAGCTGGAGAATCTTGAAAATACTACTTGTGGGGAGGTGGAACTAGGTGAGAAGTTCCTGGCTGCCAGAGATTACTCCCCCGACAATAAGTTGGGACACCAATTTGCCTAGCAGTTCCGGGAAATTCAAATCAGACAACATAACTCCACCTATTTTAAAGTTTGGGTTGCCCAAAAGAGGTTGTGAAATATCATGGGAGTTATCATACCTCACAGTTTTGCATAGCTGAGAATGTACCTGTAGGGGAGGTATCAATTATTGTATTTTTAAGAATGGTTGGTAGATTATTCAGGGTCACATAAAAAAGACTAATTGGAGTTATAACCAACTGTTGTATGTGTTGTATTTCAATTTGGAGCCAAATCTGTGTGTATTGAGTTTCTGAACCTCCAGTAAACCATCCTGCATACTTGGAAAGGTGGCTAGTCAGGTAGTATATGTAAAAGTTAGGGAGTTTTAACCCACCTAAATGCCTAGGAGCTCCCAGTTTAGAAAAGGCCTGAGAGTGTTTACCCTTCCATAAGAAATGAATAATGATAGAGTGAAGTCTTTGAAACCATTTCCGGGGGAGAAAAACATTCAGTATATTCAGGGGGGTAAAATACCCTGGGGAGGATGTTCATCTTGACCACACTGATATGTTCCTGCAGGGAAAGGAAAAGGAGATTCCACCTATCTTGTTTGATGGCATCTATTATTTTATTTAAATTGAGTTGCTTCACTACCGTTAGGTTCTGGGATAAAATAATGCTCAGATATTTCATGCTCAACACCCATGTCAGCCCTAAGTAGGCATACTCGGCAGGGACAGTTTCGGTATTCAAGGGCATAATTTTGTTTTTTTCTACATTAAGTTTATATCCGGAGAATGACCCAAATTCAGCGATTATGCGAAGCACTTCTGGTATGGACAAGTGCAAATTGGAAAGATGTAATAAGATGTCATCTGCATTAACAGAGACCCAAAGATCAAAGGTGCCCACTGAGATGCCTGTGATTAAAGGGGAAGATTTAAGCAGACAGATTAGGGATTTCAAATATATGTTAAAAAGGAGGGGAGATAGGAGGCATCCTTGCCGAGTGCCTGAAAAGAGAGCAAAACCTTTATAAAGTATGTCATTACAGAGTACCTTTGCTCATGGATTGGTGGATTCTATGAAACTTTGGGGGAAACCAAATCTTTCCAGCACCAAGAACATAAAATCCCACCTAACCCAGTCAAATGCCTTCTCTGCATCTAGGGAGACCAAGGCCATAGGCAAATGTGTTCTACTAGATGCAGAGAAGACATCCGATAGTTTCCTCAGATGATCCATTGAGGATCTCCCCTTCATAAAACCAACTTGTTCAGGTCCAATCAGACCATCCCACACTTTCATTATCCTGAATGAAAGAATTTTAGCAAATAATTTCATGTCATAGTTCATAAGGGAAATGGGTCTATAACTAGTGGTTCTATCTTTGGGTTTATCAGGTTGCAACAAAACAATGGTTATTGCCTCTAACAGGGAGTAGTCAGTAATACCCTTCTGACAGAGAAAGGTAAATAAATGGTGGAGAATAGGTGCCAGCTCATTTGCTAGTGCCTTATAAAAGTTTGAGGGAAAGCCATCCGGTCCCTTGAGCTTTATCAAATGGGAGAGAACTAATGGCCTCCAGAATTTTCTGGATAGAAATGGGTTGGTCTAACAATGCTTTTTGTTTTGGGGTTAGATAGGGCACCTGGATGGAATTTAAATAGGCTTGTACCCTCTCTAAAGAAGGAGAGGCAGCTAGGTTCAAGTATAACTCACTATAAAAGGTCTTAAATTCTTGAGCAATTTCCAGGGGGGGAGGTATTTTGGGTCCCATCTGTACAGGATATAATAGTCTGGATCAACCTAGAGGCTTCTTGTTGCCTAAAGTGAAGAGCTAACAAATGACCAGCTTTCTTACCTTGAGCCATAAATGTCGAATGAGTTTTAAGCATGGTGTATTCGGCCTTCTCTCTAAGGCCTTCAAAATATTAATGTCTGAGTTTAGACAGGGTGGTCTGTATAGCCTCGGAGGAGTCTAAAAACGGGTTCTGCACAAGGATTCTTATACGATGCAGCAAACCCTTTCTAGTTGTAGCAATACAAATAAATTCCCCTCTTAGGGCGCACTTAAGGGAACACCAAATTTTACCATAGTCTGGAATAGAACCCTCATTATAATACAAATATTAGCTAATAAATCTTTTTATTTCTTCTAACACCTGAGACACCGTCAGTAGTTGAGTATTAAGCTTCCAAGTGTGGTCTTTCTTAATATTAGAAGTGGGGAAATATTCCATCCAAACTAAGGAGTGGTCTAACAGAGCTCGGACTGCTATTCCACTGTCCTTTACTGCTGGTAAAGAGGTTATACTAAGTAAAAAGAAGTCTATTCAGGAGTACGACTTATGGACAGGGGAGTAAAACGTATATTGGTGCTCATTGGGGTGCATGACTCTCCATGGATTGCATAAACCCCCCATATCTACTAGTTCATGCTGGGCAAACTGGGTGGGAAAGAGGCACCTAGAACTCTGTTGGGACTGATCAAAGTCCATGGTCATGGTCACATTCCAATCTGCAGCAAGAAGGGCAGGCAAGTGAAAATAAGGGGCAATCAGAGTGAGAAGGTGAAAGAAGAATTCGGGGGGTGGGGTATATTCGGTCCATATATACTTTCCAAAAGCATCTCTGATTGTTCCAGAATGCCATGTAACAAAATATAATGTCCCTGTGGATCAATGATACTATGTTTTAAACTGAAGTTGACCCCTTTAAAAAACAATATCGCCACTCCTCTTTGTTGGGTGGAGTTACCTGCAGCAAACACCTGGCCCACATTTTGCCGGTGGAAAAGAAGCTGTTCAGTGGACAAGAGGTGTGTTTCTTGCAAAAAGGTAACTTTACACTGAAGAAACTGTAAATGTTTAAGAATTTGGTATCTCTTACCCTTAGCCCTTGCACCTTTAATATTCCACGAGATGTATCTCATCTATAAATGATCCTGTATGGTGGATTCAAAAAAGTCGGGGGGGACGACGATGTAATATGGTTCCAAAAAACACATTTCAGATTCCCTGACATTCCATGTTCCCTTTCCTCCATCACCCAAAATGCAAACCCCCTCTGTGTCCCTCCTCCCCCCCTCAAAAAACAAGATCTGCATTATCCTTTTACCATGTACTGTAACCTTCATGGTGAACTTAACCTGCAGGATCTGTCCCCCCAGTCCTAATGACTGACACTCCATCACAAACCAGCATGTGATGCTACACCTTCCCTAGAAAAAAATTCCCTTCCCCCCCGAACTAGAACACTAACCATTTTATATATTCCATGTAATAATTTGTGTAACATATCAGAATTTCTAACTTATATAACATACTGTAGAGAGAATCATACCAATAGGAAGGGAAGAAAAGTATTAATAATATTAATAATATTTTGCAATACAAGGCCACCTTCCAGGCTACCAACTATGAAACAAACCTAGTTAAAGAACGTGTTATGTACCCTCATCAGCCTATAGAGTAACAATAATTGTTAATCAAACTTTGTAGGAAAAACAAGAAAAAATTGTCCTGCGTCTCAATATAATGATACAGGTCATAAAAGGCGAATACAGTAATAAACAGTAAATAATAATAATAAGGGGACCTCCCTCTTCGGACCCTCAATATTTAGAGGGGGAAAATAATATTTATGTATAGGGATTCTGAGCCTAACTTCTAGGCTGTAACCAAAAAGGAAAGGTTATGTTCACCCAGTATATTGCGAGACAAAGTGAGGCATATAGGGACCAGTTATGGTGGACTGCCCAGCTGTAAAACGTCTGCCTTTAAAATGAAGAGAGAACAAAATAAAATGCATAAATGAGCAAATTTTGTAAATCTCTATGCATTCTGACACATAATTTAGAAACATGTTTCATAGTACTCAGTTCCATTAAAAATCTTTATGTACAGCATTATATAATCATTATCATCTAGAGCTCAACTCTCTTCATGTAGCACAGGATCCCTTATTTCTCTGAAAGTCAGTCCAGGTTTTTAGAAGGTTTTCAGCATCAAAGTAATGAGATGTGATCAGTTTTGCATATGTGCATGTTTCATAAAAGACATAGTAATTGTGAAATAAGGAACCTGAATGGGTTAATTTGACCTGCAATTTATCCAAACACATCCCCACATATACATCTTCCAAGTGTACGGGTTTCACAAGGGAGGAGACCTCTAAAATCTTCTTGGCAAGATCAGCAGACAAGAGGTAGCCTGTCCCTGAGCAAAATGAGGGATAATATTCATCAGGATATACTTCCTTTGGCATATACCACTTACTGTTATTGTCACGAATGGGTAACGCACCTTCCATTGGAAAGCCAGTGAAATAGTTTATCTTTACAGGGGCATGTGGTTTGAGTAGTACACTGACAAGGTGCTCAATGTTTAGGAACATGTCAGTGTCAATTTTTATTACATATGTTGCCTTTGCACAATATTCAACCACCCATTCAAGTGCCGTCATGGTTTTTACAGTAAGGTTGTTGTATGTATCTAAGAAGTCTCGTTGAATGATGTCATGGTACGTATCACTTTCTTCTTGTATATATTGATTTAAAGGTTTCTCCATTGTTGTTGGGAGCCCTATGAAAAAAATCCTGATGACAGTCACATCAGGTATCAAGCTTTCATTTCCCCAGGTTTTTCTAATAATCTTCCTGACATCCCCCTCTGTAATTCTTGTTGGGATCATTAGAATTAGAAAGGGGATTTTATCTTTACACTTGTCTGGTTCCTTGATAAGATACGTATATCTGTAAGGAAAAACAACATCATAAGGGCCTGGGGGCTGTTTCCAAGTAATGTTAACTCGGAACGCAGGTTCTGCTGCTTGGTTTGTATTGTTTCTGAGGCTTCCTATAATGTCTTTCACTGAGTCTGAAGCTGTTTGAGAAATATCTTTCAAATATTTACTGTAGTACTCTTTGAAGGATACATGATGAAACCATCTGCTTCTTGTGATGATGGAAGTGTATGCAGCTAAAATCATGATTGAAAAACCCAAAACCCACAAAAACATGTGAGGTAAATAAGATATTTTCATCTGCATTGCGGTCTTGACTGAACTATTTGTAGTGCCAAGAACTTCCTATAAGAGACAAAAAAAGATAATAAAGATGTTAAACTTAGTTTTTCTGTTAATGGAGCCAATAGTTATAGTTACTTTCTACTTACTGCTAAGAGTATCACACTGCAGTTGAGAAGTAGCATGCTGACAAACATTAGTGGCCAATCCATGTAACTCTATGCACCCCTACATGTGTCTGTAGGGATTACCCCTGACATGTGGAGCCCCACTCTCCACATTTAAAGACCTCCAAACATGAACAGAGCACTTTTTCCCCCTGCTGAGGGCATCTCCTAACTAATTTGTGGAGCTACATATGCTACATGAACCATAGGCTGAGAAGTGCTTCAAAAATGGGTGGTGGTGGTCAGAATGAAGGCTGTTACGTATAACATTGTCCCAGTATTGGAAGCCATGGTATCAATGCTGTTGGCAGTTTCTGATACTATCAGTGGGTTCATGGTATTCCACTGTTTTCAGGGGCCGGCTTCACAAAATATTGCCCTTGGGCAAACTGGGTTTTCCGGAAGTTGGTATTCCTAAAGCCCAGTTTGCCCATGCAAACTGTGTTTGTGCCTGGGCAATGGTCTGAGGGGGGCCACAATGAAAATGAAGGGGAAGGGACCTGCATATCCAGTCCTATTCTCAAAGTTTGTACTCCATACAAGAGCCATTTGTGAAGGCCCTTGCATGGAGAAATTACTGCAAACAAAAAACTTGGCGGTTATCTGCGCAACTCAAGTGGTTGGCAGAGGTACTGAGCCCCCCCATTCACTGATCACCATCCCCAAAGAAAGAAATATACCCGCTGGTCTAGGGTCCCTCCTCCCTCCCTCCCTGATCATCAACCCCATTCAAAATAATTTTCCATATTGTAGTGGTTCCTCCCCCCCACACCTGGTCACTGATCGCCATCCCCATATGCTGTAATAATTTTCCATAGTGTAGTGGTGCCCTCCCCCACCTCAATCACCAACCCGATATATTAGAGGAACTTTCTATAGTGTAGTGGTGCCCTCCCCCACCTCAATCGCCAACCTAATATGATAGAAGAACTTTCCATAGTGTAGTGGTGCCCTCCCCATTCACTGCTCACCATCCCCATATTTGAAAAACCCCATTCCCTGGTAGTCTGGGGTCCTTCCCCTATCCACACCCCCACCACATCCAGTGTGACCCACCACACTGCTCCCCCATCCCAATCGGTGACTATCGACCAGCCCAGCCCTCTTCACACCACCATGACTGGCTGATGACTGAGCCTTCATGGAGCACATACTGTATTCAGTAAGTGCTCCATGATGGCTCAGTTGGCAGCCAGCTGCGGTGGTGTGAGGAGGGCTGTGCTAGTTGTTGATCACTGATTAGGATGTGGGGGTGGGGTGGTGGATCACATTGGACAGGGTGTGTGGTGGGGGAAGGGATCTGAAACTACCAGGGAATACTTTTTCACATTTGGGGATGGCGATCAGTGACCAAGGAGGGGAGAGGGCAGCACTACACTATGGAAAGTTCTTCTAACATATCAGGTCACTGATTGGGGTGGGGTAAGTCACTACCACACTATGTAAAGTTATTCTAACATATCGGGTCAGTGATCGGGGTGAGGGAGGGAACTACTACACTATGGAAATGTATTACAGCATATGGAGACACTGATTGGTGACCAGGAAGGGTGGAGGGACCATTACATGATGAAATTCTTTTCATGGTGTCGGTGATCAGGGGAGGAGGGACCCTAGACTACTATTGTATATTTCTTTCTTTGGGGATGGTAATTGGAGAATGAGGGGGTGGCACTAGACCACCAAAGAATGTGGCTGTGTATGGCATGGGCTGGAGGAGGGGGCCATGCTATGCCACTCACCAGCCATGCAAACGGGCCCATAATGTATATCCTTTTGAATGTACAACTGCAATGTTTAACCCTTTAAATGTGCCATCTGCATGACCTGAGTCACTCCAGAAAATGTTCATGGGATCAGTACACCTACCTGGTAAACAAATAAATAATAAAAATAATGGGCATGTTAATGGCCACTAGTGTCTTGCATGCCCAAAGGACTAATTTGCATGGCTACTTTAGTGAATAGGAAGTTAGTGCATGTGCGCTATTATTGCCGATCCCTTCTCCTGGTTGGTTGAGAGGGCAGTGCTACTGGGATTCCTGGTGCTTTTCCTGGATTAGCATTGCCCCCGCCTGCCCCTATTCATAGTCAGATAGTGCAGCACGCTGTCTGACTGTGAATAGTAGGACTGCCCACAAGCTCAACAACGGGGTGCAGCACAAACATTTGCGCAGCACTTTGCCTTTTTTAGTGAATTCTGCCCCAGGTCTTTTAATTAATTCTGAGTTTTTTCTTTTCGGTGCCAACTCTCTCTGACAGAACAGCTTAAGCAAACTTTGTACAAAAATGACTGTTGCTGTATTACTGTGGTATGATGACCATGGAATTGCATGGGACTGCCACCTTACTGTCATAATCATACCCGCAACAATTTCTATTCAGTTATCAAATGTACATCTTGCTTGTGACAATGTAACACAACTACAGTACTATACTGTTATAGACTGCATGACTTCATAAAAAAATTAGTTGTATTGCCAGCTACCTTCGTCTTTATTTTGGTAAATACCTACAGTAAGTCAAACAAGAGGCTTTCATTAAATTATGCTTTTCAATTGTTACATTTGTATGCAGAGAATTCAACAAATATATGCAATGTAACTGTGTGTGTGTGCAATGTTCAAATTAAAGTGACTATGTATGTAACTAAACTTACTAAAATGACTATGGCTCTGTACACACTGGACTTGTTAAAACCTTTTAGGTTCTTTAAAATGTTTTAACAAGATCAAACACACTTCACATCCACGCTAAGTACAATTTGAAACCGTGTTTTAAAACTGTGTTTAAACCCTGCAGGTGATCCAGTCTTAAAACCAGTTTTAAACACGGTTTCAAATCCAGCATGGTTTACCTGTAGTGTGGATGGGAGCTCAATCCATGTTTTTCAAGAAAAAGCACTGATCTATGCTGGAAACCATGCTGGCTTAAGCCATTACAGGACTGCAATGAGGATGCGGTGACAGAGGCATGACTGTGCTTAAACATGGTTATGAAGGCTGAAGCTGCAAGTGTGGACAGATGTCCATGGTGAGTTTAAAACCATTTTCAAA
Organism: Neoceratodus forsteri; assembly: GCA_016271365.2. Taxonomy (NCBI): domain Eukaryota; kingdom Metazoa; phylum Chordata; order Ceratodontiformes; family Ceratodontidae; genus Neoceratodus; species Neoceratodus forsteri. The sequence goes on from CM057453.1 coordinate 1,036,468,439, forward strand.
AATGGTTTTAAACACGGACTGCCAGTGTGTACAGTACAGGGCCGATGTGTGCAGTGTGCAAAGTAAAGGGACTATATGTGTAATGTGCAAATTATAGGGACTGTGTCTGCAATGTGTAAACTAAAGTGACTGTGTGTGAATATGCAAATGAAAGTAACTGTGTGTACATTGTTCATTTCAAAATAAAGTGGCAATGAATTATAAAACTGTGATGTCAGTAAACCTTTTTGTACTAGTCCTTCCTCTGTTGGCAGCATTCAACTAATGCAAATGTGCAGTTTAAAACTTTCCAAAAATATCAAGCCTGGAGTTGACATGTATCAAAAATTCCCTGGTAATGTCAGCTAAATCCAAATTCACAGACCTTGTCCTATGGATGTGAAGGACAGCCTTACTATTTAGTCAACTTGCGGTCATGGTGGATTGCAAATACATTTTCAGTCACCAAAGAGCTGAAAAGAGTCTTTCAGCTATTGCTGTTGAGGATGGAATTATTTTCTGAAGTTGAATAAGCTTCAGGACCTCAGAGTACAGATATTTGGCATCACCAAGCTGTAGCATACTTTGAGAAAGTTTTTCAACTGTGGAATATTTTTTCTTTTCCCCAGTTTATTTCTGCCAGCATTGGTAGCTGAACTGTGAATCTCTGTGTGTCAATGTCCAGCAAATGATGTTGGACTATTTGTTCGACAGTAACCAGCTTTACTGGTTCACTATTTGCCTGTTTCAGGAGGACAGCTTCAGTTTCCATTAAAATTTCAAAACAGCGCTGCACAAATCTGGATGTGACAGATGTTAAGTTATCCAGAAACTCCATGTTTTAATGTTTGAGGAATAACAATGGGGTATATAGTGCTTGTGTAACTTGTAGTACTTTTGTGGCTTAACTCAAGTCCCATCCTTGAGTAGTAAGTATGTAGGTAGTAATTTGTATGGAATAGAAGGCCCAAAAAGATACCTCCTCCAATTCATGGAGAGTATGACCCCCTGGCACTCAGGAGAGGAAAAAAAAAACAGGTCTAGGAAACCTCTGAGAACCCATGGCCAGAGGTCTGCCCATTCACTAGGCATACTAAATGGAGAAAGACCTAGGTTCTAGTAACCATAGCTAATTTAAGGTAGGTGAGCTGCTTGGAGAGATGAAGATCCTGAGGTAGAAGAGTAGGTCTTCTGCATGAGCAATAGAATCTGAAGTATGAAGTCAATCCAGGTGAAGGAGGACAAAGGAAGTCCAATTTTCCAGGATGATGAATGATGCTTGTCCCATGGAATTGCAAAGGTGTAATGAGCAGATGGAGTATGACTGGATCGATGAGGTACTAAATTGGGAATGGTGGCAATGCAACGGTACAAGAAATCATTGTTGAATGATCCAACTTGTGAAAGGTATGAATATCAAGGTATGGTCTTGAGGCAGGGAACTGAGTAATGAACGAAGAGTCACTAAGGAAGCATCCATGAAGTAGAAAGAGTAGAAGAGAGTTGATGAGTGCCCTAGAGATATTGATCTGTTCTCAATCCAAGGACAATACAGACTGAATGATGATCTTGAGGATGGAGGGTTCTTCTTTTCCATAAGGATGATAGAATCCAAAGTGTGGATCAGGTCCAGTTAAAGATGGGTTAATGTAGTCTGTATCGCTAAGGTAATGAAAGATGCATGTTCAAATAAATTGTAGGGACATAATGAGTTGGAAGAGCATAATCTGATAGATATAAACCAGTCAGAATACTGTGGCATTTGCAATGATTTGTAAGGTTCTGATGACAGCTCCAATTCATGTAAGGTTTTATGTGCAACGTAGTCTGGTGGTAAGGAATCGATTAGTAAGCACTACATCACTAAGTAGGCATCCCAGAGGGAAATAAGTAGTGGAGAGATTGGTTGGCTGATGGGAGTAATGCCATAACCTTACTTACTGCCTTCTCCTCTGTCCCCTACCTTGTAGCCGGCACAGCCCTCGAGATCCAGTGAGCGGAGGGGCTCCGAGTGATTAGTAAGTAAATAAATAGAAGAAAAGTTGCACAGCAGTCTGAATGGTACAATAATGTATATAGGAATTGACTGTTAATTCAGTATGAAGGATGGATGGCTTCGTTGGTCCTGAGATCCGTGACTTTATAAGTAAATGCTCTGTTGGTACTCTGCTTGAAGGAAGTGTGATTATTTGTGTGGTGTGGTCATCTAGGAGATGCACTGTGGTGGCATAGGTTGGTTAAGTGTACAGGTAATTTGGATGGCAAAGTAATGAGAGAAGCTTGGAGGCAGATTTCATAAGAGTCTGTAAGCTGGATTGGCAGTGAGATCAATTAGTGCAGGATATTATAGAATCATAGTGCTACTGCTGGGTAATACTGAGTGGGAGGCAAGGCTGCAAAATGATGATTTGGATGGCAAGGAGTTAGTAATCAGCTAGGTGGTGGAGGTCCAACATCGAATGTTCTGGAGGATGTCCGTGGAATTCAAAAGTGAGCAATGTCTGTTGAGAAGTAGGAGTTCAGTAACTTGGTGAGTGAAATGGTGTTGGAAGACTAGGTAGAGAAGAAAAATGGATAATGTCCTTAGTTGAATAGGTTATCTTGCGATTCCCAGTATCTGTAGAAGCAATGCTGGCTACTATGTCAGAGCATAGCACAAGAATTTAAGTCCTTTCCATGTATGAGGACAGTCAGTGAGATGAGGCAGTCCAAGAAGTCACGGTGGTTGAATGGCTGGATTTGGGTTGTACATCCAATGGAGATGGAGAAGATCTTCCTAATGTCCAGGTTAATGGGATTTATGGCATGATTGTGAGGAGCTGATTGGGCAATGTAAAACTCTATGATGGCATAAGAGTCTATGCGGCATGTTAGCTAAGGGATGTTTGCTTACATTAATATATCTCTGGAGTAATGAACGAGTGATCCAATGAGTAGTAGAAGGGTGCTGTTAGAAAAGGCCAGATTAGGAGTATGAGATGGATCATATGGAGAGCAGATAACTGGGTAGCAGTACTGGTCAGAGATAGGATACAAGGCCCAAAAGAGACACAGCAAACAGTACGAAGCCCTGAGCCAGCAAGGCAAAGATGAAAGGCAGCCATCCAATGGGAAGGAAGTCCAGAACAGATACTGAGGAACTGAACAAAGGATCCAGGGAAACTACATTCCAGGTGAATCTGGATGACATCCAGAGCAGGAAGGTACAGGACTGGGTCAACTCCACAGTGAACAGCAGCGAAATGCAGGAGGGCAGAAGCAAAGCATCTGGTGATGATCCATGGAAGGCCAAGGGGCCAAGCTAAGCACCATAAGCAATAGGAGTCCCACAGCTGACAAAGGCTGGAAACAACTGGAGAAATTGAGGGAAGGTGCTGGAGTGACGAAGGATGAGGTCCCAAATCAGCAAAAGAAAAGGAGTTCATACAGCAGCCAAATGGGGGCCAACAACAGAGAAGTCCATGAGGCATTTGACCTGGAGTGAGAGAGGGTCTGAAGGAGCTGGCAGGATCTGTAAGAGGGGGGAATGAGTCCAAAGGAGTTTGAGAATGAATGTCCATCAAAGAGGGGGATGGTGAGTGGAGTCATTCAAAGCAGAAGGATCCAGTGAATGAAGGGAAATGGCGAACTGGCAGGATGGAGGCAAGCAAGTCAAAGAGGTCCGGGTTCCATAATCAAAGTCGCAGCAAGAGTAGGAGGTCCAGGTCCAGAAGGGTTGGGGTATTAGGTAGCAGATGAAGAAAAACACATAGGAAACAGTGGAATGGAAGGACATGGACCAGATGGGACTGTAGAGGCAAGATGATCCAGGCTGGGTTTGGCTAGGGAGTGAAGAACGATGAGTGAACCTGGTTGAAGAAGTTCCATTCCTGAATAGAAATGGCAATCCACATCAGTGTAGATGCAAACAGCGGAGATGGTCCATGCTAGAGTCAGGCTCCTGGCCAAAGGAGTCAGCAGATGGGACGAAGAGTCTAAGCTGCAGATGAGAGAAGATGGAGAAACAAGTCAGTCAAAATCCTGGTCCTGAAGGGAGCAGCAGCTGGGTATCAGGCTGAGAATGCTTAAATAAAGCAGTACGCTGTAGATTCAGGCAATCGTCAATGATGGCAGAGGAGGATGAAAGTAACATGGGGTTGCCAGGCTTAGGTAAAAGGATGAGTATATGTACGGCACAGGAGTTCCATTCCCAAAGAGAAGCAGCAACTGGTATGAGGTAGAGAAGGTATGGTAACAGTCTTTAGATGGTAGACATGGCTCCCATCCCTGGTAGCCAGGATGAGCGAACCTGTGCTTGATGCTGCCAAGCAGAGTTAGGGATGGAGGAAGTCAAAGTGGTAAGCATGAGGTAGTTCCATTCCCGAAAGGAAGTGGCAGCTGATATAAGGTAAAGAAGATAATGTAGTAGGCTATATAATGTAGACATGGCTCCCATCCCTGGTAGTCGGGGTGAGCTAACCTTCACTCGATGCATCCAGCAGAGTTAGGGATGGAGGTATCTGGTTGGTAAGGAATAGGAGGTAGTGAGTGTAATGGAATCCCATCCCCTGTAGACAGGGGAAGCCTACCTTCGCTCAATACCTCAGAAGGCATGAGTTAGGGATGGAGTCCAGAATACTGTTGGTACGGGCTGGCCAAAGCACAAAACACTGCTGGAAGACAGAATGGATGGAAGACATAAAACAAGGACAGGACAATGAATCAGCAAATGATGTGGTAGGAATACAGAGAGCTGTAGGTATGGGAGGCACAGGGAGAAATTAAATGGAAGGGGAACTGTAGTGGAGCATAAATTGGGGAATTTGAAAAACACTCAAACTGAAGGAATGAACGAGGGAAGGCAGGTAAGTGAAGCTAATGAGGTTAAAAGCTGCAAGAGAGAAGTAGGTGGATGTGAACATAATGGATATGAAGGGGGATATCAAGAAAGGCCCTGCCAAGCTCAAACTGGAACTCCACAATATGAGTTACATCAATTAAAAGGTGATGTTGCATAGAAAGCAACAACTCACTGTTCCAGAAAATTGCAGCCCCAGTGCATTGGAAGTGGAGTAAAAAAGAAATAGACAATAAATCTGTGATGACTGAAGCAGAAATGTAATAAGTTATGGAATAATCTAGTACGGAGTCTTTCTTTAAATGTATTTGCAACAATATTGGCTCATGTAAAATGATATGGCCAAGTGGAATAGGTGACATGCGCACAATGATTGGCAACTAGGATGAGAATTGAGAAAAGACAATGGTAATATCAATCGTGGAGAATGCACTGCACTACACGTTATAGAGTGGTGTGAACTACGAAGACAGGCCTGGTGTGCACCCCCCCAAGCCCCGTATCACAAAAGCCATGTGGTGGTAACAAAAATGAAATGTGAGATATTGGTAGACTACATCCATTTCTAAATCCAAAGCCAGACCTGAGGGACAGCACATGGAAGGTACAATAGGTAACTTGTCCAGCTGAGTGAAATGGAGAAGTAGTAGCCCCATGCAAGTAGATCGGCACTGCGGGAAGCGTCCCAGGTGGCATGTGGATGAACTAGCAATGATGAAATACAGATTGTATACAGGGAGGTACTTACTGAGTGTGGAAAGTCAATTAGGAGTCCATCTGCTAACACATAGGCAGCAAGGAGTGGGAGAAGCAAGGCCTGTCCACTGCCGAGATCCCGACAATGAAGGGGGAGACCATGGCTGCTGCAGTCATTGAGGTAAAGGGGATGTATGCAGGGTGGACAGGAAAGAGAGTAAGTGCAGCATGGAAAGAAGGACAGGACATTGGGGAGGAGTGTAAAGCTTGAAAGCAGCTGTCAAAGCAGAGGAAAAAGAAGACCCCCCAAAAAAAAACACAAGATGAAAAAGGGACCCCAGGATAACTGAGAAAGAGGGATGCGAGGACAGATCCAGGAGGCGGCAGGAGCCGCGGGGGAGAAAATGAGAGAAACAGGGAGAATAAGGATGCAGAAACACACAAAGAAACAAAAATACGGGAGAGGGGAAGGCACATGAGGGAAAAACAAACAGAGCAGCAAGCACGAGGAAGTACAGCCACATGCAGGGAGCTTGAGGAGGAAAAACACTCCCTAAGCAAGGGAGGTGCGGTTAGCGTAGGGCTTAAAAAGAGGTTGTGGGAGGAGCTATTCCCCACATTGAATCACGGGCATAGCCCTCCCAAAATTGGACAAAACATAGTTGTATGGGTCTTTAAAAGCAACAGAAGTTGACCCATTGTCTAAGCTTCTAGGTGGCCTTTTGGAATGTGGGACTACTGAATCTGAAATCTCAAATTTCCGTACTCATTCTATGCTTTGTTACTGCAAGTCAGCAAAGCTTTTCTTAGTTTATAGTACCTGAAGGCATAAAGTGAAATGTCCTGATGCAATGTTAGCAGAAACTGCAGTTAGATCTTTTCACTGCAAAACTTTGCTCATCTCTTCACATGGTGCAAACACAAGAGCAGCCATCTTGAAAGCAAAAAATGCTGGAAATTGCTAAAGAAGACATGCTAGTCCATTTGTTTACTTCCAGCTTCGCCGCTATCTTCTGCAACAATTTCTTCTAGTGCTTCAATGATAGAATTGTAATTGGCAAGGGCCATTTCAAAAGCAGATATTCTGACATTCCATCTGGTTGGACACAATCGGTACAAACCTTTATTGCTTCTGCTGAAGTTATCTTTAATTTTGTCAAAGATGGCAAGTTTTTTTGCAGAACCTTTTATAATGTTGTTGATTTCTTTGAAACAACGATGCATCCTCTGATGCCTTTGCCGCTTCTGATGCCTTTGGTGCCTTTCATTGAAAGTAAGCGTAAAGGTCTCCTCTTTTTCACAACGTGAGGAGTCTTGTAAGGCCAGGTTTAAACTGTGATCACAACAGAGGGCATATAATGCACTAGGGCACAGCTAATAAATCTTTGCTTGCACACTGTTAATTTTTCCAACCATATTATTTGCGCTGTCATAGCATTGAACCCTACAGTTTTTGATGTCAATATCCAGTCTTACCAAAACATCAATAATTATGGTTTTAAGTGTTTCAGCATCTGTTAATGATGTATATTAGAATCCTATGAACTCTATGTATTAAGAGGGTTTCCTTATCACAGTGGCACAACCATACAGATACCTGCTGTTTAGTAGAGGAGTCTGTGCTTTCATCTACCATTATGGTAAACCATTTTGCTTGTTTTATTTCTACCACAATGTCTTTTACATATCTATGAGCCATTAGTTGCAGCATTTCATTTTGTTAATCATGAAAATCCAGTTCTGTTTTCTTTTGATCCATCTTTCCAGCAGAGGCACATCCAAATGTCTGACACCAAGTAGTGTCATGAAGTTTCCTGAATCCTCTTCATGACCCCTAATAGCTAACCCTTGCTGACCGAAATAGTGTAGTGTTGTGAGGATTGCCATCAGAGCATTTTGAGATTCTTCTTGTTCTTTTAATACAGTCAGTCCCTGTGAAGGTCAGCCTTTATGTTAGTCGCCCTTACATATTTGTTCCACTTTTTGACTGTCTCATGGTGTGCATTGGAGCCTTCATGCTTTTTAAAATTTTCAGATGCTTTTTTTCCAGTTGGAGAACCCTGCTGCTATATGCAGGATCAGAATTTGTTTTAAAAAGGACATCAACTTTAGCTTACTTGCCATTGAACAAGTATGTCGCAGCACACTACTGTTGTTATCTTTGTCCCAGTGCAACCACTGCAATTTGTCAGACCAAATGGCCTTGATGCTTTGATCAGTTTTGGACATTTTTATTGTGGGAAACGCCATATCTCGAGGCTGGTAAGGCTTAAGCATAATGGTAGAATGTTGGAGGCCAGTAGTATTACATGAAACCTCTGCAGTCATCAGTGCCTCTGGGATTGCTGTGAATTTTGTCACCTCAGATGCCCTGGCCACTTCAAATGTCCTAATCATGTGAGACATCCTACCCAGCTCAGATATCCTGGCTGCTTCAGACATCCTGGCTGCATCAGACACCTTAGCCATCTCAGATGCCCTAGCAACCTTAGACACCCTAGCAGCCTCAGATGCCCTGGTTGCCTCAGAGACCCCAGCTGCCTCAGCTGCCTCCAATGCCTTTGCTGCTTCTAATGGTTTTTCTGTCTCCAAGGCTTTTGCCTCCTCCTATGCATTTGCCGCCTTTGATGCCTTTGCTGCCTTTCATTGAAAGTAAGTGTAAAGGTCTCCTCCTTTTCTTTTGTTCGATATGATCTTTCTACTTTCAAAACTGGCCTATAGTTGCCTTAAAAAGGAACACACTTTTAGTTACTCCAAAGGCCAAATCACATTTGTTTCAGTAAAATAAATCACAATTTTCCAAAACAATTAATTCATGACATTAAAGAGGACCTTCCCCAGTCACTTTGACTTTCATGCATTAATTACCCCTTCTTGCATTGATTCTGGAATTATATTTCATTAATGTCTGCTGCAGTTAGGTTTTGCATTCTGAGCTGCTAAAAACTGCAGAGTGTTCCAGAGCTTCTATAGCAAGCCTGGTGTTGCTGTAGGCCCAGGGTTGTACTGCAGACATCATTGTAGGGCAGAGTCAATTTCACAAAAAAAAAACCAAAAAAAAAACAAACATACAGACGAGGCATTTAGATTTTGGCATAATGCATTGCTAACAGGGTGTTTTTGGGAAGGGGGAACACAGTATGTACACTGAGTACTGGTAGGTTTCCCTTGCAATATTGTTGCAACTGCATGGTGTTGAACAGTGTGAGTCACTCCTCTGTCCTACAGTGATGTCATAAGGAGCTAGCAGCCCAGCAAGCTGAACAGAAAAGGCAAGTGCAGCAGGGCTCAAAAACAAATCCAAATTATGGAAGGCAGAGTAAACCTTGGCCAGAAATAACAAATACATACACCTTTTCAGGTCTACTACTGCATATAATGACTACAAGCTGTAACTTTTTGGACCATCAGGGAAGGTCCTCTTTAATCCAGAAATACTCCATTAAACACAGAATGACACAACCGCAACAAATTAGCAGGCAGTGATGTGCAATTACTTAAGAAAAAAAGGCAGCTTGAATCAGACAATATGGACTCGAGTTACATTTAAGAAATATAGGTAGAGCCACCACCACCGCACGTAAGTTTTCAGAGACAGAGAAACAAAGATTCCTTTTGGGGGGGGAAAACAATAGTTAGACTGCACAACTGCTAGATTAAGATTATTAATTCACAAACACTCATTTTGAGAACAACATACTGTATATACATGCAGTTCCTACTGCATTACCTGACAAAAACAAAATAGAGGTGGGAGATCTTAGCAAATTCTGAATTTGTGGAATTTTCACGAAATTCTGCAAACAGTTTCAGAATTTTCTGAAATTCTTTAATTGGTCATTACTCAGTCTGTGTAAAAGCTAGGCATCTGACATTTGGCATGCATATTGTTTTAGAAAGAAAGACCCTAAACATCTGACATGTTTCATGACATTTGGATGAAGGATGGAGGTTATAGGAGCTCAAATTTTAGTAATTAAAATGTTCATGTGAACATTTCTATAAATATTTCTATGCTTAGAACTTAGCCACCTTTAAAACTAGATAATTGAAAACTTAGATGCATACTTTCTTGGACTATTGATAGAAACTGCAAAATGGAGATTGTAAAGTTTAGCTATGACCTGCATCCTGACACAGCTTGCAGGTGTTTGCTTCCGAACTCGGGTTGTCAGCATGGCTGCATGACATTCTCATGCTGGACTATGATGGTTACCTTAGAGCCTAATATTTATGGTCAATGAACTTAACAACATTGGAGATATTCTGTTTTCTAGCTTTGAACTTATAGGGGCTTAACATTCAGCATTTTAGGAAATTGTGAAGTGTAATTTTAAAATGTCTGAATGTTCAGAGGCTTATACCTCAGTCACCTTTAAATCTAGAGATCTGAAACTTGGCACACATATCTATAAGGATGGCAATGTTACCATAACAAATTCAGAGCACTTTGTACAAACACTTTTTATTTACTTAGTTGTTGACTGCAATTTTAAAATTTCCAATAGCTTGGAGGCTTATAACTCAGTCAATTTTAAAGATAGAGATCTGAAATGTGGTACACTTCTGTATGGGCTCTGGGATGGCAAAGCATTTCAAAATTGGTGTAATATAGGCAAATGTGTTTTATATTAGATGGAAATAACCAAAATCACAATTTTGGCAACATTTTGTGAAATGTTTGTGGAAATTCAATGAAATTTCACGAATGCAAAATCAGCATTTCACCAGAATTTCTCTGGTAGAAGAAAAAGTTCACCCATTTCTAAAACAGAAACAACAAACAAGCAGGAAGACAATTGCAGTGAATATTAATTCACAATTACTCCTTGTCATAATGATAGTCACCACCCTTGAGTTTCAAGAAAATGCTGCACCCAATTATTCCCTCCAGGCAGCAGGGAAGTAGTAGAAAAGAAGGAGAGGTTGAGGAGGTGGGTAGTGGGGATGGAAATGGCAGGTGCAGGAGTTTGGAGTCGAGACAGTCATTGCTTGTGCATTTGTGGGGGTTAAGAGTGAGAAGGCCCTTGAGGGAGGCAGCTGGAGTTGTGGGTGAGAAGGAGAACAAGTGCATGGGTGCAGGTTTGAATTTCATATCTGCACTGTCACTATGTGATCCTCCCCTCAACAAGTTATGTAAAGCAACATGTCACAAAGCTCACTGTGGTGAAAACTGTGACCTTGTACCGTCTTATTCTGCTTTACATTGTCCTTTTTCCCCTTGTCATTCATGTCTTTACCCCGCCTTTAAAATGTATTTTAGAATTTTGTTTAGGTTTCAAAATTAAAAGGTGGTCTCAGCAGTATTTAAACACCCAAAGTCCCATGAAATGAGGGAGCAGTGTGCCTCATACAGGGTGTAGTCTGGAAATTTATAACTTGTAGTTTTTGCAAATAGCTACTGAAATTTTGTAGTACAATTCCCAAGTCTGTGGTCAGACCCAAACATTCAGTTTAGTTCAACATACTGTACACATAGTTGCTGAGCCCAGAAAACAGCAAAATCCAGAAATAAATGGTAAAATGTGATTTGGCAAGTGATGGCTTAAAGGTGAACTCTCAAGAATCTACTGGTAAAAACACAGGACCTACAGGTCCTGATAAGCAAAACACACCAGTGATACATTTTCAAATACCCTGCACTGTTCAAATCTTGAACTTTATTTGCTTGATCTTAAGACCCTCTGTCCACCATTACTGTCCCAAATTCCCCCACGGCCTGCCCTCTGATGATGCAAATGATGGGCTAAGCCATGAGAGACTACTATCTGCCACTACAGTTGCCAGAATATAATAACAGATATGAAAAGCAGGTTCATGGTTCTAATGCTGATACAGATTGACCAAGGCAATTGCTTGACCGTGGGGGACTTTGTGACAGCAATGGCAGGCAGAGGGTCACAGGATCAACCAGATACAATTCATAATTTTAACAGTGCAAGATATTTAAAAAATGTACCGCTGGTGTGTTTTGGTAGTTGGAACCTATAGGTCCCATGTTTTTACTTGTAGGTTGCTGGGAGTTCCTGTTTTAACACTGTGCATTGTAATACAGATTAGTCATAATAAGAATAGGCAGTGTCCAAATACTGATGAGAATACTGATAGCCATAGGGGTGTCACTGGTCTCTCTCTCTCTCTCTCTCTCTCTTTCTCTCTCTCTCTCTCTCTCTCTCCCTCTCCCATTCTCATAAGTTTATTACCATGACAAATAGGTATTGAGCTTGGCGATGTTGATACATTAAACTATTGAGAAAAGACACAGAGCGCCAGGATGAAGTGCAGTGTTACAGGTTTCCAGCATAACAAAAAGGATTAACTCTCTTTGAAATTGGATTGTTTGGTGCAGTAACTCTACTGCAGAATTCTATAGAGTTGGGCTTCATTCTGGTAAGCTTCACCTGTAAACATACTATAATGCCCTTAGCATCTATGCTGCATTTCAAAGTTGGTGGTAGGAGGCCGGCCTGGTGGCATTGAGGGCTGAGGTGCTGGCACTTTACCTTGTGCTATGCCGACAATCCCTGTTCGTTAATGTGCATAGCCCACCGAGGGTTGGCAGGAAGGGAGATGGATCGAGCATCTGATGGACTGCTCTTCATCTCCAAGAAGGGGGGAGTTCAGGGGCCGGTGCATGCCTGACCCTTGGCAGAGGCTGGGGCTCATCACCATGGAGCCACTACAATGGGGACGGTGCATGGCAGATGCTTGATGGGGTTGTGCACAGGAGCATGCACCACCCTGTTGCAGCCATCATTGTATGCAATGACTGCAGGGGTAAAAGAAAATGGAAATAGCTCCCAGTGGATGACAGGGAGCTTGCAGGCCCCACACCTGGCCAACCATGGTGCAGAAACTCTGATCTGGTCTCGATGGGGGAAGGGCCCCCTCCACTGACCCCACCGGTGGGAAATCCCTGGGGTGCATGTGCTGGATGGTGGACACCAGGGTGATGTGGCTGGAGCTCCCTCAGAATGTGAGGGCTGACAGGAGCAGAAGGAGCATAAATAAAAAAAAGTTGATAGCAGGATGCAATACATTTTGCAGTTATATCACTCTCTTCAGTCCTTAATCATAGGAAGTAATGTAGCAAAGCATACTGAAATGAAGATTTTAACAAACAAAGAGTTTTTTTAGGGAGGGTAAATGTACTAGTAGGCTGGAGGGCAGACTTCAGCAAGCTAAGGTGGGGTTGTAATTATGAAGAAAAAAATCTGGTTCAGCAATTTTAAAGAAAGCAGCCTGAAACAATTTCTCATGTTTTATTTCAAATGCTCAGTCAAATTTTTTTAATAAACCGAAACCTCCACTTTTGTCTCCCTCTACACTGCTCACTTGTTATGTCCCCCCTCCACACTGCTCACTTGCTATGTCCCCCCTCCACGCTGCTCACTTGATAATCCTGGTTCTCGTATGATTTGTTGTATTAATCTGTTTTATGAATGCTGGATCAGATATATGACTGAAACAGAAAAAAAACTAGATGGAAACACCTAGGGCCAAATGTTAGACTTGGTGGCACCCCAACAAACAAACCTGTGACACCCCTTCACCCTCACCCTCTCCAGCTCACCTTATGACTCTCCTGCCCCCTCCACATTCAGCCTTGTATTGCTCACTTCCACTCACGCTAGGTATACAAGGCAGTCTTAAGGTATGGGCATGGTGTGGTTAGAGGAAGCTTGTTGTGGTAGCACCACTGGGCCAGTGCTTTGTGCATGCATAGCATCATGCCACTGACACTATGCCGTGAACCAATCCCTGGGCCTGCCACACTCCACCATGTTAGGCTGTGCCTTCTAACATCTGATAATGCATTTTCGTAATGAGTCTGGGGAACACTGGTGCAGGGGGACTCCACTCCCTGATCACAGTTTGCCACCTTTGTGAAAAGATGTAAAGTGTGATGGCTAAACGCGGACACCTTGTATGCCTTGTTATTGCATCATCACATCCTGCAACTGTTTGTTGGGCTCCTAATAGGAAAATGGTATAGCTTCTGCAGTAGAGTACTGATAGTACAAGAAACACAAACAGAATTGAATGCAGAGCACAGTAGTTCCAGGTTATATCAGGTTAGAGGTGGGTGAAGTGGCCGAAATTCACTCCGCGGAGTGATTCACGCAGTAACGTGGAATCTGTGAAGCACTCTACAACGCAAAGTGGAGTACTTTGTGTCATAATGGGGAACGTGAAGTCCATTTAAGCCAATGACTTTGCGTTAATCTGCCTTCCCCAAACCACTTCTCCACCGATTTTAAGGCAAAGTACATTTAAATTAATGTACTTCGCATCACTTTGCCTCATTATTGAGCTCCAAGGTGAATTTGCAGTGCTTCGTGGGATTGCAGGTCACATGGGCTCTAGATTGTTCTGCACAGCCTCAGTTCTCTGTAGTGTGTGTGTAGTGGAAGATGCAGACAGGTTCCTTTAAGAGCTTGGGAATTCAAATCCTCTAAAAGCTGTTAAAAAAGCCTTTTTAAGCCATTTTTTCCCCTCAAAATTTAGTGCATCGATTGTAGGAAACCCTCCTGTACTCATATCATCAAGTGTTTATTGTTTGTGTGTGGATTTTTAATGTTAATTTAGAACAGTCAGTCTGTGTACTACGAAGTGTGCTTTGGGGAAGGGGCGTATATGTGGTGTAGGTAGATTAACTGGGAGAAAAAGGCAGTCTTTCTGTTTTGGTTATATTTTTCTTGTATAACTGTGTTAATGTACACACAGTAATATTTTCAGTAATTCTTGAAATTTTTTTGCTGATTGAAGTGGTGCAGCAGTGTATAATTTTAGTTTGTTTAAAACATTTGGTTATATTGCTAAAGGTTTTCAATTTGCTATGCAATACTTGTAGTGTGTGAGTGTGTGTGTGATGCGTGCCATTAAATCAGACAACTTTTATCATGCCAGAGTAATTGCAGCAGAGTGAACTTGCTATCTGCCGAACCTGCATGAATTTTTTGTACTGCTTTGTGGTATCTTTACTGGTAGTGGACTGTGACTGCCGTGCACTACACCCCCAACTGGCAAAAGGTATTCTTTTCCAGATTTGGATTTGTGACTTGTGAGCACTGGTAAGGTGTTGTTGTGCCTTTGTGTCTGACTCTGCATCTCTAGAGTGTGCAGCGCAATATTAATCTTTCTGTGCATTTGCAGTACACCAATAATTCTGGGAGACTTTGGGTTTCTTGTTACCCTCTCATTTCACTTTGCCAGCACTAGAAAATTTTCTGGACACAAGACAGTAGCATTTTTGAGGATGCATATTACTTCTGGTGACTGTGTGTGGCCACTGCTTGCACGATGGAGTGCACCATTAGTTCTGGGAGACTGCATTTTTTGTTACCCTCTCATTTCACTTTGCCAGCACTGGGGAACTTTCTGGACACAAGACAGTAGCATTTTGGGAATGCAAATTAATTCTGGCGACAGTGTGTGGCCACTGCTCGCATGACGGAATGCACCATTAATTCCAGCAGACTTTGCATGTTTTGTTACCCTCTCATTTCACTTCCTCAGCACTGGAGCACTGGACAATTTTCTGGACATGAGTCAGTAACATTTTGGGATGCAAATTAATTCTGGTGACTTTGTGTGACCACTGCGCGCATGACTGAGTGTGCAAATAATTCTGGGAGACTTTACATTTCTTATTACGCTCTCATTTCACTTAGTTAGCACTGGGGAATTTTCTGGACACAAGACAATAGCATTTTGAGGATGCAAATTAATTCTGGTGACTGTGTGTGACCACTGTGCGCATGACTGAGTGCGCCATTAATTCTGGGAGACTTTGCATTTCTTGTTGTGCTGTCATTTCACTTCGTCAGCACTGGGGAGTTTTCTGGACACAAGACAGTAGCATTTTGGGGATGCACATTAATTCTGGTGACTGTGTGTGATGTGACCACATCCACTGCATGCATGAATGAGTGTGCCATTAAATCTGGGAGACTGTATTTCTTGTTGTGCTGTCATTTCACTTCGTCAGCACTGGGGAGTTTTCTGGACACAAGACAATAGCATTTTGGGGATGCACATTAATTCTGGTGACTGTGTGTGTGGGGAGGGACACTGGGGGCCTGTCAGTATTGTTGCCACTCTAACTTACTTCGTGTTAAGGTGAAATGACAACGTGAAGTAATAATGACAAGGCAAAGTGAGCCTTTCCTTTTGGCCACTCTGCGTAGCGGCGTGACAATGCAAAGTGGCCACTTTGCGTTCACTTCATCAGCGGAATTTAATTTCACTGTATCTCTAATCAGGGTTGGGGACTGAACTCAGTGGCATCACACATCTCAGTTACTACCCTATGTATGTAACGTGAGTTCTTTGCGAAGTCTCTCACAGTTTGAGAAACAGCTCTGCATAGCTTGAAAACTTAAATTCTTCAAAGCTGTTGTTGGCCTGATAAAAGGTATTAAATCAATTGCTTTGTTTATCTTTTAGTACAAGGACCAATACAGTAACAAATAATTATTCATATCTTCCATTAAGTAATGTATTGTATTGCTTGTTTATTGTTTGATTTTGTATTTGAAAAAATAAATATATTTTATTTATAAAAAAAAGTATTATGTTTTAATGTATATGTATTGGTTTAGAAAGTTAATAGACAAACTAAATGGCAAAGATGGCAATGTGATCATCTCCTATCTTATGCATGCTTTTTGGTATCCCTTACTAGTTAGTGACATGCTACATTGATGGTGGCAGTTATGACATCAGAGCTCCTCCACCTCTGAAATGGCAGTTTAACCACTGGTTTAATTTCCACAGTCTCAGGAGCCACTTACATATTGTGTGACTCTGAACAAGTCTCTTGCCAGTCCCAATGCTCCCTGGTAGTCTCTCAGAACAGGCACTTGTGTGACTGTGCCTAGTGGGCTTTACTCAGTTGCCAAATAAAAAAAAATCCCAGGTGATCAGCTCATGGTTGCCAGTTGCATCTCCCTAAATGTTTTACTACTTATGTACACATAAAGGCATAGTAAACTGTTGTTGCGCAAGAGAATTCCGGGGGTTGGAGGTTGTGGACTGGTCCTCACTGGGACCCCCTCCTCCCTCAATCTGCTATGGGATGTTAATCTCTTTTTCTTTTTTACTGCTGAATGGAGACTCTCAGATAACCCTGACTCTGCTCCGCTGCCACGAGAGCAGAAAATTCAGCACTGACCGAGGAAATCTCCAGCTGGGCTCCTGTTTGTTGGAGCCAGCCCGCTCGGGGAAGGACTGAAAAAGGCGTCAAAATTTAAACTGCTGGAGCAGTTTAAATTGGGTGTCCCAGCTGCAGCGCCAGCAGTTGCTGCGAGAGGACCCTGGGGGTTGGAGGTTGTGGACTGGTCTTCCTCAGCTTCAGGAATTTAATCTCTTCTTTTTTACTGCTGAAAGGAACTCCTGGATGGCCCCGACTCTGCTCTGCTGCCATGGGAGCAGAAAATTCAGAACCAACCAGGGAAATCTCCAACTGGGCTCCTGTTTGCTGGAGACAGCCTGCTCAGGGAAGAAATTTTTCCCACCCAACCACCCCATTCCTTCTTCCTGTTAAATGCTCTACTTGGCCAATCCTATCTCTGCTTGTTCAATCCGGATGTGTTCCTCTCCCAAGACACTGGTGTTCCCCCTGACTCTGCCACACTGATTGAACATTGAGAACTAATATATATTCTGACATGATAAACCTACTAGTGTTGATTTTTCTGGCTTGCTTAAGTTATCTGTTTTAAGTGGTATTAGTACTTTTGTGTTAAGGGTACTTGCTCATAGCTCTAAGCCTGCTGTCTGTTTTAATCACCTCCAGCACTATTATTTCTACAGATCTCAGTTACATTGCTGAAGCTGGTGGGGTGTCCCTCCACAACGTATCTGTTGCCCACTTTACCTTGCTGGGGTGTCTGAAAAATAGCACTGGTTGGGTTTTCTTTCTTGAGTTTTCTCTCTGTGAAGTTACAAGCTAGCTTCACTGGCTTTCTTTTTCTCCCATCTACTTAGCTGACCTACCGCCACTAATTCCACCACCCAGTGCCCTGGTCTAGCTCCTCAGACAGGTAGTCTCTGAAATGTTGGTCCCTAATGCTAAGCCTCCCTCCACTGTTCATGTCCTCTTCATTGGCCTAATTACCTCCCTATGCTTGTCTCTGTTCATCAAAGACTGCAGCCCTCCCCTAGGAGGTCTTAGTGGATCACTCAAACTGCCTGCTGAGTTTGACTTCACTTTTTCAAACTTGATAGCATCTGATAACCTGATCCTTTGGCCTATCTGCTGTCTTGACTTTAGGTGTATTTTGTATCTCTCTATAGTGATCAAATGCCTCTTTTGTAAGCCATCGACCTGCAGGGGTTGCCCCTCCTGGAGGCACCTTCTTTGGCTACTACTGGTGCTATTAGTCCTGGGAAGTGATGTTGAATTAAATCCTGGCCCCTCCTTCTTCCCCTCCTACCAGGCCTCCACCTTTCCCTCTGGCTGGCTGTTGGGCAAAGGACTAAAAGTGGCTTACCTCAATATTCGCAGCCTCCTGCCCAACCTGGCTGAGCTTGCTGCCTGGGTTACTCACTTCAAGCTGGACATCCTTGGCATTACCAAGACATGGCTGAAGCCTTCCACCCCTGACTCTGCTTGTGCACTTCTCAGCTTCAGTCTCATTAGGCTTGACTGTCCTAGGAAGAAGCAAGGTGGTGGGATCTTGATTTACTTTAAGAGTCACTTAAACCTGACTCTCGTATCCCACCAGCTACCCCTGATGCCTTCTAGTGAGCTACTTCACACTGTTCTGTTATTCGGCAACACTAAAAAGTTGCATATCATATGTACCTACAACCCTCCCAATGGTGGTATGCTAGGGCTATCCTACCTCTTTGATTCTGTCAGTCCTAAGGTCGGTGATAATGAAATGATGATCCTAGGTGACCTAAATCTAAATGGCTTGGTGGAAATACTAAGCAGTATGAGCCTCTGCTTGCTGGCCTCTCCCTATCACAGCTTATTCAGGAGCCTACTAGGCTGTCTACCACTGGTGGGAATAACTCCCTTCTTGACTGAGTGTTGTCAAATAGACCTGAGAGAATTGCCTGTTCTGGAACCCTTCCTGTATTTATCTCTGACCACATCCCCATATATTGTGCATGGAAGCTCTCCCCTCTGAAAATTCCCTACAAAGTTATCCAAGTGAGGGACTTCTCTAAGTTTGACCTGGGATCCTTTCATGAGGACCTGGGGCACATGGACTGGTCTGCTGTGCTAAATGCTCCTGACTCTCGCATAGCTGTAAATAACTTCCTTACCACCTTCTCAGCCCTGCAGGACAGACACACACACCCATATTAGAATGAGGGTAAGGGGCTCCATCACCAAGTGGCACCATGGGAGTCTATCAATCAATCAATCAAAGTCTTTATTTAACCAGGTGGACACCATTGAGCAAGCTCATTTTCGAGGAGGACCTGGGGTAGGCAATACAGTCATACAGTAAGAATCAGCAGATAAGATAATAGCACAATAGACAGCGCAGGGTAGTTAGAAGTACAGATATGTACAGGCTAACACATAAATAAGAATTATGTAAGGCAAGGAATACAACATAGTAATGAAACAACAGAATATATACATGTTACAATCATAACAGAGTAAAGCGCCCGGTGGTGCTGAGGGTTAAGGCACTAGTCACCTCATCTCACGCCATGCCGGTGACCCGGGTTTGGGAATCAGCCTGGGCCAACCGGGGTCAGCAGGGGTAGGGAAGGAATTGAGCATCTGGAGGACCATGGAGGGTGTAGGGTATCACGTTGCTCTTGCGTGACCCCAGGTGGCTGTCGGGGGTAGCCTAGAACAAGCATCACTGCCATATGGCATCGGGGTAAAGCTTGGTGGAAGCAGGTCACCCCAGCCCTGATAGGTGATGGCTCCCACAGTGCCAGGTGCCACAAGTCCAACACTGGTTCCTTGCCTCCGCCCCTTTGGTCTCGGATATATACAGGATATAACTTCACAGATATAATAATTGTTATAATTTTGTTTCCCTCATGTGGACTAGGGACAAGTGCTGGGCCAAATCTAAGGCCACAAAGGACTTGGCTATCTTTCAACAGTATAGGAGGCTCAGGAACGAATGTTAAAATAATGTTAATAATAATGTTAAAAAGCTATTAGAGCTGCCAAGAGTGAATTCTGCAAATCTGCCCTGCTAAATTCAGCTAGGGACTCAAGCAATTTCTGGAGGAACATCAAAAATATTGTAAGTAGCTCCTCCAAATGTGGGGTCACCGATAAGATTATTGATGGATCAAACTAATGGATCAAACTAATAATCCCCTAACCATTGCCAATACCTTCCATTTCCATTTTTCTGACCTGTCTGCATTCACCTCATTATTCTCTGCCTGCATGAAAAAAGACAAGTTCTGCCCACTGCCCCTCAGCCAGTCTGTGCCTCCCATCCCTTATGCTATTTCAGGGCAGTGACTGTACAGGAGAGGCAGAAACATCTCCCTAGTCTCTCTCCATACTCAAGTCCTAGCCATGGTAACATGCAGCCTAAGCTCTTGCATCTTGGTGCCTCATACATTGCTCTACCAGTGTCTCATGTCTTCAATAAGTCTCTCATCTCTGGAATTATTCCTGACCTCCAGAAGGATGGTGAGGGTTCTCCCTGTTCTTAAGCATGGTAACCCTAAGATCCTTGACAATTACTGACCCATAGCCATTTTATCAGCCATCAGCAAACTTTTGGAAAATGTTGCTGCAGGGAAACTTAAGGAGTATATTCAGGCTCATGAGCTTTTGTCACCCACACAGCACGGCTTTCGCAAAGGGCATAGCACTTCCTCTGCCCTTGTTACTGTCTCATCTGAGATCAGGGTAGTCATGGACCTAGGAAAGCTCTCTGGTGCTATTTTCATTGACCTGTTCAAGGTCTTCGACCTGGTTGATCATGCTCTCCTTAGCTCTCAACTTCGGTCCCTTGGCTTGTCTGCACCTGTCCTGAGGTAGTTCTCTAACTACCTTCAGGGAAGACAGCAACTTATGAAATTTGGTAAGGCCCTCTTGGAGTCCTCCCCAGTGACTTCTGGTGTCCCTCAGGGGTCTTTTCTCAGACCCCTCCTTTTCTCCATTTTCATCAACAATCTTCCCTCTGTCTCTTCATATAGTAGCTCCATGCTATATGCAGATGACCTGGTTATCCTTACCCATTCCCATGACATCGGGATCATCAGCCACCAACTAAGTGCTGACTTTTGCAACATCCAATCCTGGATTACAGCAAACAAGCTTGACCTCAACCTAGAAAAAAAACAGGCCATGGTTTTTGGATCCCTGGCTAAGATAAAAGCTTCCCCTGCTCCCCTGTGTGTTACTGGAATTGATGGAACCACTGTATTGGCTACTGACTCCATCAAATACCTGGGGGTGACACTTGACCCCCAGCTTGACCTCACCCAGCATATACTCGCTCAGATTGAGGACTTTGAGGTGACCTTCTTCAACTCCTCAAGATAATTCAAAATCCATCTTTAATGTCTCAGTGTGGAATATTGTTCACTACTAGAAAAATTGTGGCTAGATGCCACAACAAACAGCTTGTAATTGGAAGATCACGAACTAATAAAAGACAATCTTTTTTTACCATTCGATCTCCTAGGGTGTGAAACTCTTTACCACAAGATATTGTAGACTGTACACAAATAATTAGTTTCAAAAGCAAATTAAATAATTGGTTGCTGAAATAACGGATTAAGGGGAAATAGAGAGTTCCTATCTATTTATATGTTCCACAAGTGTGGAGAACAATCTCGATGGGCATTGGCCCCCTTTTGTCCATTTTTACCAAATAAACCAAGTAAATCAAGTGTGTAGGACAGCTAACAACAAACTGAGCCTGGCCTACAGAGCAAAGAATAACCTCACGTCTGCTGCTCACCTTGCCCTGGCCAGAGGTGTGTTTCTTCCTAGTCTCTGCTATGGGCTTATCTTGTTCGTGCAAACTGCCAAAGTACATCTCTTTAGGTGGGATGTAGCCTACAATAACATTTGTCACTTCACACTCTCTACCCCTCACCTCACCCACCACTGTGACCTATACAATAAACTTACCTGGCTCTCCCCATACTGCCACAGGAGCTTTGTCCTGGGAAGTTTCACAGACAAGGTGCTTAGAACTGCCACCCCCTCGCCCCCAAGTATTGGCTGAGATCCTCAAGCCCGTTTCCTCCTCCTATTCCCTTAGGTCACCTGGCTCAGTAGTTCTTAAGGTTCCTGCTACTCGAACGCAAATGGAAGACAGGGGTTTTGCCTCATGTGCACCTAGTATATGGAACTCCTTTCCAACCTATGTCCACTACTCCCCCTCCCACACCTGTTTCTGTAGCTCCCTCTGGGATTACTTGAAGCTCTCCTTGGCATGTGGCTGTCCCATACCACTGTAATCAAACCTACCGTCCTAGCTGGGTACTTGATGCTGGACAAATACATCTTACACCTCCTGGTGACCCTGTGCAGGCTCCACTGGCTTGCTTCGCCTGCATGTGGATCTGCTATGCATGCATATGTACACACTCGTTGTTGTAGTATGGAGTTTATGCTGCTGCTCTGTTGTTAGCCATATGTATTGTCTGTACACTTTTTTCTGTAACTGTATTTTAATCCTTAACTGTTTGTATTATTTTATCAGGTTCTATGTGTTTCTCTGTATGAACCTGTCTTTCTTTGTACTCTCCTTGGTCGCACCTGAAAATAAGCATCTTTTTGTCTAGCATGCTTACCTGGTCAACAAAAGCTAAATAAATAAACAAATTAATAAATACTCCATCAAGTCCGCCCCTCCCCCAAAAAAAGATCCCAGATGGTTATTACCAGCTTAGCAATTGTCCCCCCAAGATACACACACACACACACACATGCACACGCGCGCGTCACACACACACACACACACACACACATGCACTCACACTCTGTCTCTCTCTCTCTCATCACAAGGGAAAACCCATTCATTTTCCTTCTTATCACACTCCCAGCTTGCTACTTTCACAATGCTCTACAGTTCAGGTTTTAAATCTATTGTTTACAGTTCTGTCCTTATCCCAGGTCCAACTTGCCAACTGTACAACCCACTCCACTTTGTCTTTAATCCATTTGTGACTCCTTACTTCAGGCTCATCTTATGCAGCAGTCAAAGTAAACCCATATCCTCACCACCTCAGGGATTAGTGAGAGATTCAAAAATGATTGGACTCAAACTACTGAGATGCCCCACCCTGTGGGGGCAAGCCTAGGTCTGAATCCCCTATAACACCCCCTCTAAAAATGCCACTGAGGAAAAATGCCAGAGTGGTGAGGATGTGAAATCCCATGAAACCCCACTCACTAAGGCAAAGAAGATGCCAAGATCTCTAGGTAATTTCCCATATTTACCCCAACATTGCCCGAGGTGGGGGGGATACTTTCATTGTTGCTTTGCCAATTCAACAACACCCAAAATAATTGTGATCCAATTTTTCCTACTCTTTACCTCAGAGAAACGTACAATCTGACAGCAGAGTAAGGACCACTTGGCTCATCCAGTCTACTTTTTAGGCTTATTATCTATTTCCTTCATTGCTGCATGCTCAGCTCAATTTATCAATCCTCCATATTTTCAGTACACCTTTAATATAGTTTTAACTCCCTTTTTCAGCCTCAGCTTGGTAATACCTCAACCCCAACCCATAATATTTTAAATAAACATGATACTGTTTGTTTTTCTCCTGATCCCAGACAGCTTCATTTTTCTAACTCCTACCCCCAACCCCCGGGCAGAGTCAGGCTTCAGTAATTGTAATAGCCCCTTTTTTAGCCCTTACAGAAACAAGAAAAGGTACTACTATTAGAAATTGAAATTGATGGCAGATAAGGACTGCAAGGCCCACTCAGTCAACCCATTTTTCCCTATCTGCTGCAAAAACCACAGACCCCACTTGCTCTCCGGATTTATTCTCTTCCCTACTGCTTGGATTCCCTATGCCTATCCCATACATTTTTGAATTCCCCTACTGAGTTAACCCCCAACACCTCCACCGGGAAGCTGTTCCATGCATCCACCTCCCTTTCTGTGAAGAAATACTTCCTCATGTTACCCCTTAGTCTACCCCCTTCCAGCCTCATGTCATGTCCCCTTGTTCTAGAACATCTCTTTTTCTGAAAGATGCCACCCTCATGTACATTATTTATGCCATGGAGATATTTGCAGGTCTCTATCATATCCCCCCTCTCTTTCTTCTCCTCCAAGGTACACATATTGAGGTCCTCCAGTCTCTCCTCATATGACTTTGGGTGCGACCCTGCACCATTTTTGTGGCCTTTATCTGAACTGCCTGTACCCTGTCTATGTCATTACAGAGATGCAGCCTCCAGAACTGGATAAAGTATTCCAGATGGGGTCTTGCCAATGATTTGTACAGTGGCATCATCACTTCCTTTCTTCTGCTGGTAATACCTCTCCCTATGCACCCCAGTACTCCACTGGCTTACCCCATAGTTTTGGCACATTGTTTGGCCACCTTTAGGTCATCTTATATGATTACCCTCAGATCCCTTTCCTGTTTGTTGTCTGTCAGTATCCCCCCCCATCATGTAAGCCTCCCCTGGGTTCCTGTGCCCCAAATGCAGAGGGCAGGACTGTCTTGTAAACTGGGCTTCTTAGCCCAAGTTACATGTTTTTTCTCCTGTCTAAAAATACATTTTTTACTACTAAATGCATGATTGTGCCTTCTTCACATTGAATCTTAGCTGCCACACTCTTGAATGTTCCTCTAGTTTACCTAGGTCTCTCCTCATTTTTCCACCCCTCCTGGGGTGTCTACCCTGTTGCAGATCTTAGTGTCATCTGCAAAGAGGCATACCTTTCCTTCCAGCCCCTTTGCAATGTCACTTATGAAGACATTGAATAGGAATGGCCTCAGAACTGATCCCTGTGGTACCCCACTGATCACCCCTCTTTCCTTGGATTGTGCTCCATTTACCAACACCCTCTGTGTTCTATCCCTTAACCAATTTCTAACTCAGTTTACCACCTTGGAACCAATTCCCAGGCTGCCCTGCTTGTTTGCAATCCTCTTACATGGAACAGTGTTGAAGGCCTTACTGAAGTCCGGGTAGGCCACATCCACTGCACCCCAACCCTCAATCTACTTCCCTGGTCACCCAGTCAAAGAAATCTATCAGATTTGTTTGAATGACCTTCCTACTGTGAATCCATGCTGCCTCAGACCCTGTGGCTCTGCAGGATTCAAGATTTTCCACAATCCTTTCTTTTAGCAGTGATTCCATTGTTTTCCCCATCACCAAGGTGTGACTGACTAGTTTATAGTTTCCAGGTTCCTTCCTGCTCCCACTTTTGTGTAGAGGGACAAGATGTGCTCTCCTCCAGTCTTCTGAAACCATTCCCATTTTCAGCGATTCATTGAACAGGACTGCCAGTGGTGCTGCCAGCACCTCCCTAAGCTCCTTAAATATTCTAGGATGTATCCCATCTGGTCCCATTGCCTTGTTCACTTTCAATTTTGTGAGTTCCTTTAGAACTTTCTCCTCTGTAAATGAACTGGTATCCACCTCCGTCTCCTTATTGCTCATGTCACTTAATTGTGTTCCCTCCTTCCTCTTCTGTGAATACTGAACAAAAATAGGAAGGAATGTGGGGGGGTGGCCATATGTTTTAGGTCAGAGCTGGAGCTGACTATGCACCCAGTGAGGGACACAGGGTTTTTTGAGTGTGTGGCGGTGCATAGTGATTGGGTTGTGCATTTCAGGATACTCCTTGTTTACCGTCTGCCTGGCTGGAGCAAAGACTTCCTGGAGGAGTGGACAGCCTCTGTCACTGAGAGGTTGCTGGAGTCTCCAAGGTGGCTTATTCTTAGTGACTTCAACACCTGGGTGGACAATGAGGGCTTGTCTTGGTTCAGGGACTTCCTAACTAATATGGAGTCCCTGGGCCTTATCCTTGCATCCATGGTCAGCACTCACCACTTTGGCCATACGCTCAAGGTGGTGTTCTCCCTGGGGCTTGAGATTCATTCTCTTAAAATTGATATGGTCATTTGGTAAGATCACTGTGAGGTCATGTTCAGCTTCAGAGCCCCTCTTATGGTCCCTTCCCTTGTGGAAATGGTCCAATTCCACTCTTTGAAAGAGTTGCAACCAGAGGAACTGATGGCAGAACTGGACATTTTGTCTGTGATGGAGGCTTGCACTGAAGGTCCAGAGGTGGCAGTGGCAGCCTATAATAGGGCTTTCCAAGGATCCCTGGACCTTTTGGAACCAGTTCATGTATGCCCCTTGGTTTCGCAACTTGACTTGCCTTGGTTTGATGGTGAGCTGAGGGTTCTGAAAACCGGAGTTTGGAGGTTGGAGAGATGTTGGAGAACCAGGACTCAGGAGGACAAACTGGTTCCGTTGGATCATTATCACGAGTATCTGAATGTAATCACCCCTAAAAAGTAATGTTTATATCTAGGACCATTGCAACTGGGAAGAACCTACTGGCTCAGCTCTTCTGGGTAATGGACAGGCTACTACATCCAGCCTGTCAGGAACCCATAAGAGCTTTTTCAGCTCAGAAATGTGAGGAGTTTGTTCAGTTCTTCTCAGACAGGGGTCTTCTGTCCATTCTGGGCTCTCTTTAGTTTGCATATCATTGGCTGACAGAGTTTGGCCCTGGGGTGATAAGTGCATTTGGACACCCTGGGAAGAGTTCCGGCCAATAACATTAGCTGAGTACAGTGGGGTGATTCTAAAACTGAAACAAACTGTCCATGGCTTAGACCTGGGCCTGATGCATTAACTAGTCATGGGATACACCAGAGTCCTGGGTCGGGTGTTCACTGAAATTGTTGGGTGTTCTTATGGGCAGGGTTTTTCCAGAGCCCTTAAAATAGCCTCTGGTGAAGCCCCTGCTGAAAAAAAACATTGTTGAACCCTGACATTTTGGCAAATTACCATCTTGTTTTGAACTTTCCCTTTTTGGGGAAGGTTCTGGAGAAGGTAGTCGCAAAACAGCTGGAGAGCCATCTCATGGACTTTCAGATTTTTGAGCCACTCCTGTTCGGGTTCAGGGTAAGGCACAGCATGGAGACTGCATTAGTATGGGGACTGAATAACATGCTCAGGGTGAGAGATAGAGGAGAGTGATCGATTGCCATGCTCCTCACTCTCTGCTTAATGTTTGACACTGTAGATCATGGGGTGTTGCTGGATAGGCTACAGGAATATGTTGCAGTCACCGGCAAGGTCATCAGCTGGTTTGAGTCCTTTCTCTGGGGCAGGTCCCAAGGGGTGATTTGGGGGAATTATTTCTCAAGCCCAAAGACACTGCCCTGTGGAGTACCTCAAGGCTCTGTCCTCTCCTTCATGTTATTCCCAGTGTACATGCTGCTCCTGGGTGAGGTCACAAGGTAATATGGGCTTGGTTTTCATTGTTATGCTGAAGATACCCAGCTGTACATGTCATTTGCACCCAGAAGATCATATTTGGTCAACATGCTCAATAAGCGCCTGTCTGAGATCCAGGCATGGATATCGACAAACTGGCTGAGGCTCAATCCTGGGAAGACCGAAGTATTGGTAGCTGAGCCGGGTCAGAGGGGAGGAACATGTGCATCTGGGATGGACCTGGATCTATTTATAGGCCTGGATAGACTGGAGGTAGCCAGAAGGGTGAAGAATTTGGGTGTATTCCTGGACAGTGATCTGATACATGAAGCTCAAGTGTTGGTTACTGTCGGTGTTGGGTTTCATCATCTCCAGAATGTTGCCCAAATAAAATCTCTTTTTCACTTGGATGGTCTGGCCACTCTGATGCATGTGTTTGTCACCTCAAGGCTCGACAATTGCAATGCTCTCTACCTCAGCGTCAGTGGAAGTGTGATGTGGCACCTGCAGTTGCTGCAGAATCCTGCAGCCCAGCTTTTGTTGGGACTTTCCAGGTCCTGTCATATTATACCAGTGCTGCATGAACTGCACTGTCTGCCAGTGCACTGGTGCATCTCTTTCAAGATAGGTCTATTAACAGATAGGCTCTACGTGGGCTGGGTCCAAGTTACCAGAGTGAGCTTCTGCATCCCTACAGCCCGGGATCTTCTCTCTGATCAACAGAGGAGGGCCTCCTAAAGGTGCCCAGAGTGAAACTTAGATATTCTGGGGATTGGGCATTTGAAGTGGCTGCCCCAATCCTTTGAAATGCGCTGTCTACCTCCAGGAGGCTCCCTAGTTGTCAGTTTTTAAAAAGCATTTTAAAACTTTTCTGTTTACTCAGGCATTTGGGGTCTAATTGATTAAGTACAACTGAATATCATCATTTTAATTGCTGATTTTAATGTATTTATTTATGTATATGTTATATGTATTTGGCTGTTTATTTAAATGAGGTGTGATTATACAGTTTTTATGTAATGTCTTGTAAGTGCACCCTAAGCCTTCAGGGAAGGGTGCCCAAAACAAATAAAACTTACTACTACTACTACTACTATTACTATCTGCTGAAATGCTCCAGGTGGCTCTGTTTGCAATGACATTTTTTTGACATAGTTGCAGTGTCCCAACAGGTGTCCCCACAGTCCATAGTCCATGTATCAGCATGGCTCACACAATAGCTAAGCCCCAAAAATTGTCCCTTAACCTCCGGTCTAAGATAACATTTTTCATTTCTTTGAATGAATTTTTTTCATAACTTTGCTCAGTCCTTAACCACACAAGTCTCAATAACCTCTGCTGACTGATCTCTCTGTGATCCATTACCCCAGCTACAGTACCAAATTGGGTTATAGGACCCCACAGAAAATGAAAAATTACATCTTAGATTGGACGTTAAGGAGAGTGGTGGAGTTCGAATGTATACACAGGTAGTAAGTATAAATGTGCACAATGTAGTTAATGGCCCGCTCAGCTGGATTTCTTTAATACAAGATACTGTATATGCATGGTGACACCAATGTAGGAGCTAAAAGGGATGTGGGCAACAAAACACAGGTCTCAAATAGTCTTCACTGCCAGTGAATAAATCAAAATGCTAATAAATAAACAAACTGTTTGAATCATAGGTGAAAGTGGTTTGAATAATTGTCTATTCTGAACGTGACAGTGTTTAAAATGTTTATCGTATGTGTAACCACTGTAGAAATTGCATTTACAAGCATTTGCCTGTTTTTGTAAGATGTGATACTGTATGTATGGGCAAAGGAGAATCTAAACTGGATGTTTTGGCTTTGGCAAGATTGCATCACCCAAGCATATTTAAAAATAAATACCAGCAGATATTCCCCACAGTAATAATAGGAAAAAATCACCCCAGCTGCATGTTTCCTTTAATTAGTTTCTGAATAAAGTGTCAGCCTGTTTGGAAAGTTAATTACTGTTCCTTGTAGTGATACTGCAATATGTAAGTTAATATAACAGTACATTGAACCGCTGTGCCATAGTGCAGTGCATAGTGCTGTTTTTCTGTGAAAGACTTTAAATAGTGATGCGGCATGACAGTGATCACTGCACCCATGGAAATGGCAAATGTAAATTATTCTATAAATCTGGTCAACAGAATGTTTCTCAGCATTGTGTCTATGTCATATTTATATGCATTTCAACTAAAGGTTTATTTCTAGACTGGTTCAGTGTTACTATTGTTACAGTATGGTGAGCATGAAACTCGAGCATGATTAGTTCTTGAACTCCTTAGTCCTGTGCTTGGAATTTTGTACTGTCTGCCTCTGTCAACCAAATTCATTGGCAGATAAGAATAAGTATAAAGATTTTGCTCATTCTGAATCTGTAATATCCTTTCTTTTATTGAGGGATTCATTAGATCCAGATAGAGAAGTGAGTGACAGCACTGCCTTAGACATAACAGCTCTATTGCAAATCTCTCTCTCACTCTACTGAAGCAGTGTTTATGCAGTTATAAAAAAGCCAAGCAACGTGCTAAGTAAAATGTAGAGTAGGATTTTGTTTGCTTACAATGAAATCTAATGAAACATGTCTCAATGTATGGCTGCATTTTAACTTTCACATTTTTTCTCTCCGCTTGGGGGTTCGCCAAAAAGGGCTCCAGAAAATGACACTGTATCATATTGCATGATCTAAAGTATGTTTAATGAAGTGAATAAGGTTCTTAAAAATGTATATCACGTAGTTTGTGCTGCGGGTTTGTGTTTTCAGCATGGTTAAAACTACTATCTCTCAGAAGCCGATCATTCCCACTGTTACTTTTTTCCCCAGTTTGGAAGAATCTATCTGCTATTAATCTGAACAGCCAAAACTGAAAAAAAAAACAGGCCCAGCAAAGCACAGTCCATCAGTCTGAATATATGTTAAGGATTTTACTCAGTATTCATAAAGTCATTTTTATAGCTCCAAAGTTTACATGCATTTAGATGTACACACCGGTGGAACAAGTAGAAGAGAAGCAGATGTACAATATGTTGCTTGTGAGAGAGGTTGTAGTGTTACCCCTCGTGAAGACACAAACCACCTGTAGAATTACATGATATTTATTTTGTAAGAACCATGTTCACTTCATTAAACAGACTTATGCAAAACTGGGAGCTGACTCATAAATATTAATGAGGAGAGCTTGTCTAGTGCTGGGGGAAAGGCAATTAGCACTAGTGACAGGCTGGAATATGTTTTAGAGATGTTAATATCAGGCAAATTGTAAAAGGGAAAAGGAACTGCTTTTAAATAGTGGGTTCACTATGAAATAAATATGCTTAACTGGACTGCATGGAGCACTAGAAGTGGCGGTCTATATGGACTGCAATGGGACTATGTGCTGGCTGCCTAGGGAGATATTAAAATAGCAGCAGCAACTGGAAAGTGGCTAATTAAAAAGGGTGAACTGTGCAGTCAGTCAATAGGGCACAGGGGTAGCTACAAATGTGTGGGGAAATGATTAAATTAAAGTAAATGGTTTGGCTGCAGAGACAGTTTAAACTTGGGACCTTGGGTGAACTGTGTTGGGACTGTTTTGCCAGCAGCCATGATGGCAGCCATGTGATCACCATTCAGCCAATGGAAGAGCCAGGATTCACCTGGGGGACTGTGGGATTGCTGAAAGTACTGTTGGGGAAAAATACTGGGGAAAGTTTAGACACTTTTTCTGTAGTCAATAAGGCATTGAGGAAGCCTCATAAATATTAATTTTGGTGAAGGACAGTGGCTCCAGTCAATGGGGAGCTGCCAGAGAGCTCCCAAAAGAGAAGGACATTTGATTTCTGGGTCAGTCTGGTGGGAGCCCCTCCACAGGGAGGGCTCCAGCCCCGGTGCAGAGAATGGGGCTACAAGGCTGGGAAAGGGCCTGCCCGGTGGCTGCCAGCAAATTGTCCCCCAGGGCTAGCCATGCCTTTCCCCATCTGGAGAGTAAAGAGGAGGATGGTGGTTCAGGCAGCTCTGCAGAGAATGAGAGGGAGCTGCAGGATCCTGATACAGGTTGCTGTGGTAAGAATCTACACCACAGCAGAGAATGTGTTTAGAGAAAAGGATGACTGGATTTTGGAAAATAGATTACGGAAATGAATTTTTTTTTTGTGAGAGGAGGAGGATGAGGAGAGACAGCCTTTTTAGTTTTGTCTGCACCTCAATGGTGAGACACCAGTGATGAGAGAACTGAGAAAAAAGGCAAAAGGTTGTGTCCAACCCTAGGAAATATAACCCGTCTAAAAAGGAATGGAAAGACTAAAAGGCTTAAGCACTTTTTCTTTGGAAAGTGAATAATGGAAAATGGATTGGTTTTGGTCAAAAAGGTTGAAGAGAGAGCCCCTTCTGCCTTTATCTGTACCTACATGGTAAGAGAAATATTTGTTTTGCAGCAGAGGGACTGAGAGATGCTGTAAGAGAGAGAGAGAGAGAGAGGAGAGAGAGAGAGAGAGAGAGAGATTTTCTGGAACTGTGTGCAAGCCAGAGCAGGAGTGGATGTGTTAAAGTTGAGAGACTGTCCTAGCAGAGAGATGGGTGCCTTCTGGGCCAGGTACCTGCTGTCTGCTCTTAAGATATAGCTGAGAAAAGAGACTGATGTTGTGAAGTTGGAATTTTAGACCCTACTGTTCAGGGGTCTGAAATGTAAGAAAGACAGAGAATCTGCTTTGGCTGCACAATGAAGCTGATGTTAAAGAGAAAAAGGAGATCCAGAGATGTCCAGCTAACCCACAGTAAAGAGGGGAACTCTCTAACTCCTGCCAGGTGAGATCTTCTGCCTACAGGGGATCATGGGTTTACTCCCGAGTGCTAGGGCACTCTGACCTGTGAAGGAGCTGGGCTGTGGAGCCACTCCTAGGTCTGGGTTCTCTGTAGCTGGTGGCCTTGTACAGTGCTCTGCACAGGCCTCAATAGGCCAAAGGGGACAAGCTACAAGACCTTCATTCCATCTGAATATCCAAGCTGCAACATCCTTGTCTCTTCTTCAGATCTGCAAGCATCAATTCCCAGGTTCTGCTTCTGCTGTTTCCATCTACCACAGGACTTCAGTCACAGATCCACAAGAGGACTGATTTTACAGAACCATGAGTAAAGGCAGGAACTGCCCTGCAACTGGGGGTTGTGTATAGTTAATTGTGTTTCTTCAAATTGTGCCCAGTGGTGTAGCAAGGCTTAATCCAATCAAAAGAGAAATGTAAAAAGTTAAAGTTTTTTTTTCAGCAAGCACGCCAGTGCCGGCTGACCAGCTGCACCTTAGGCCTGCAACTAAAGAGCTGGGTACCCAGGGACAGAATTTGGGGCATCGTTCTTAACTGGTACCAGTTGGGGATCTGTGCATATTCAATATCTGCAGTAGTTAGCTAATTAGAGAGTTGGAGGCTGCACTAATTGAAGTATGGACTGAATATCAAAAGAGAGGAAATGATAACCTTTTAACCTTATCATAGTTCATAGGGGTCTGCATGAAGTTACTGTGTCCATATTTTATTATAATCACTGTTATTATTCTTATCATTGTTCTGGCCCACTTGAAGCTCATTAACTGTAATTTACATGCCTGTTCCTTGCTGTATATTTTACTGATATTTGTCTATACTGCTCGTTGTGAAATGTTTCCTCCCGAAACTCATGCCCTATTGTTGTTTTCACTGTACTGTCTGACTTTGTAACCTCCCGGGTCATGTCTGAAAATAGTCATTTTTTTGGCTAGCACACTTATCCAGTAAACAAAAACTAATTAAATAAATAAGAACGCTGATTCTTAACTGCCAATCCTAAATGACAAAAATGTTATGTGTAACCTCTATTCCATTCTGCCCTTCCTCCCCTCCTCATGTAAATAAATGAGATGTTACTGTTTTTTTTGGAAAAGATCTGACTCAAGAGCCTGATTTAGTGAGCATATTATTAGCTGAGATTGAAAATGTCAAGTTTGGAAATGGGGATGTTTGATTCTGGTAAGTCCATGTCTGGGGTGACTGTATGGGGAGGTGGGTTGATACAGCATCCAAGGTACTGTACTGGTAAAATTCATACCCACTTAAACTGCACTCTGGGTGGAGGCACTGCCATGTTATTTTACATCTTGCGAAAGGACCCCCGGTAACAGCTGTATGGGAACCCAGGCCCCTTAACCTGGTGGCAGCCACTAAGGCAGGGGTAGTTGCCCTCTTGAAAATGGTACTAGGGTTACATTTATTTATTTCTTTTCATTTTATTTTATTTTAGTTTTGGCATATGCCATCCACACTCCATAACCTAACTATGCAAGCAAACAATAAGTGTGAAACTGTCACATTAGTTACTGTCACAACAGAGAGTGGTATAGGTGGGCTAATATTTTCTCCAAAAGGCAATGTGTGAAAATGTAGTTAGTTGGGGAGGGGCTGAATTATTATTTCCCCTAGATCTTTCACACTCACTGTTTGGACTAAGATAGTCATCTAGTTGGGGAAGGGGTGGCTTGCTTAAGTCCCTAATCATTTTAGTAGCTGTTGGGAAGAATCATGCTTTGTTTTCATATTAGTATTATTTTGTATTATTGTGTGCTGTCTTCTCTCTCTCTCTCTCTCTCACTGTGAAGTGCATTGGTGAAAAACGTTCAATTCAAGCATGTATGTAGACAGATACATTATTCTTGTAGCGATACAAAATTGCTAAATGGGGAAGACTCAGGTAAATAAATAAGTAGTCTCTAGTTGATGAGAGGAAGAGGGAGGACATGTTAGAAACATACAAATAGCTCAGAGGCAAAGAAGAGATGCATGAGGGTGGTGTTTTCCATAATAAGAGACATTCAGTGAGAAGGGGGCATGAAATGAAGCTGAAAGTGGACAGTCAGGAATGAAATGTGAGGAAGTATGTCTTTACTGAAAGGGTGGGGGCATCTGGAACATACTCCCAGTAGTGGCAGTGGGCACCAAAACAGTAGCAGAATCCAAACATGCATATGATAGACACAGGGGGACCTTGGTATCTGGGGAGGGGGTAGGGGTAATAAAAGAGATCAAGTGGTATCTATGATAACACAGTAAGTATGGAAATTATTGTAGACCAGGTGGGCAATTGATTCTTTTCTGCAGACAATTTCTATATTTCTGTTTTGCAATGCTGTATGTAGATAGCTTGTGGCTAGAAACTAGATACTCTGTCTGGTTTACACATTTAAGTATGCTTACACTTTCAATACTATGGTACAATATATAAATAAAAAAGGTTTGGCATAAATTTTTATTTCATATGTTTTAATTCCTTTTATGTATTTTATTATCATACAGACTGTAAAATGTTTCCTTTTGTTTTATTTAAGAATTATAATAAAAGTTGAGTAATGTATAAGGTATGGAGCCCACTAATGTGAAAAAACCCACAAACAGGGAAAACATTAGGCTCTCAGCTTTCATTGAAAAAGACATCACTATGTGTGTGTGGGGGGTGGGCTGTGGAGTGTGTTTGCATTATCAGTGGACACATGTCAATGGCAATAACTTGGAGGGTGCAAGTGCAGGTAAGCATGGGATGACCAATAGATTCTTAATGCCCACATTCACTTAATTAAAGCAAAACACAGTATAGGAGCACACAGGATAGTTAGAAGAAACAACACCTTTATGTGGGATTGCCAATGTGATAACTATACTGCATGCACTTTACATATACAAATAAATAATTTTGCATTGGATTTCAAGTTTGGATTCCATATTCCTCTAAGTGCACTGTGTACTCCAATCCTGTGTCTGAATTTTGATTTTGGGGTAGCCAGCCTGCTGGCTGTAAAGTGGTGTGAGGAGATGGGAATGGGTTGTGTGAATTCCTCAGATCTTATCACAGTGTCTGTCAACAGGTCATTATTTCGTTCCTTCATCCAACCCCCGCTGCTGTCTGTAGAGTACACCACCCTGACTTTTTCCATTGCTGCTCTTAGCTAAGTCATTCTTATAAGCCTTGACTTGCAAGAGAGCATTGTGTTCTTAACTGAGGGACAGCTGAACTGTTAATCCTGCATAACAATTCTGATTGATAAGCAGTGTTGGAATGCACCCTTTCATGAGCTGTGATAGCTCCCTGGATCCTACCCTTTATCTTAAAATGCTGTAGATCCTCCTACACATTATAAGTATTGAGCCACAGGAGACTGGGCTGCAACTTTTTTTTTATTGTACTTGTTTTTAGATAGGAGGTGTACTTTAGGTAGAGACACATTTTTTATTTGTATTGCCAACAGTCTGTTCTTTGACTGTTTGAATTAGGGAGCTGCAGAGGGAAAAGGGAGGGCACAAAATGAAGACTGTTACAGAAATATCTCCCACATCACTGTATTAAATATAATCAAAAAATACATCTCCTTCATATAGTGTATATGAAAAGGTTGCTTACAAAAGACCACAGGATCTGCCCCATTCTTTTCATAATAATTGCAAGCATAACACTTTGGGACTGTGCTGTTCCATTTGTTCTCTGCAGCCCAACAGTGAAAACATGATAAAAAAAAACTGGCAAATATCTGGTGTCCAACAAGTGATGGAAAATTGTTATTTCATGGTATGTAGTAAAAATGTGTACATGCAGAATCCAGTACAATGGCAGTGCAAGTGATAAACATTCCACACTGACAAATGCTTGTTTATGTTTGGTGGGGGGGGCGAGGCTACTCTCAAGAGTCCCGCCACAGGGTATGGAACAAAAGCTCTTGCCTTCTTGTATTTATAACTGCATTGTATATTTATAGAATTTATGAAGAGCACAGCTTCTCTTAGCTGTTTCCTTGGTTAATAGTATTGTGCGGGGGGTCACTCCCAGAAAGCTTAACAAACAGCTTAAAATACTTCCAAACTCCTTTCTTTCAATATATCTGTTGCTCTGTTTGTGAATCTCATCAATTTGATTAGCAGAACACCACTGTGATTGTCTGGATGGAATAGACTGCTGCCCTATTTATAAAGTTTTTTGTATGAACTCTGGTTGGTTTTGGAATTCGCTCACTTCATGGAGACAAATACTCATTCAGATAAGTGCAATATGCAGACAAGATAACATTTTTAAGGAATTGGCAAGTTTGATAGAACTTGTAATATTGATGGTGGCATGGGATGAGCTCCAATTCTTCTGCTTATTCTTTTAAGCTCATTGCTTTTGATAGTGGAGCCAAAAGGCTTTAAAATATGTTAAAAAGCTATTGACCAAATTTTTGGAGCTTTGTCTATGCTGACATAGACTATTAATCATGATTATTGGTGACTAGAGCAACAAACATATTGAAAAGAAGAGGTCTGGCAGTACTTTTAAGCAGTTTGGTAGGATTTCTTGAAGTGTTCCGACAGTATTTACCCATGAAAAACCTAAGACATACATACATACATACATTCTGTAATTATTCTATGTAGTTATAGATATAAGGAGGCAAGAGCTTTATTGTGTTTCATACTATGTGGTGGGACTCTTGGGAGTGGCCTCCCCCTCCCACAAACATAAACAAGCATTTGTCAGTGCAGAATGTTCATCACTTGCACTGCCATTTTACTGGATTCTGCATGTACACATTTTTACTATATATTGATGAAATAACAATTATCCATCAATTGTTGGATACCAGATAATCACCAATTTTTTTTTTTAAATCATGCTTTCACTGTTGGGCTGCATAGAATAAATGGAACAGCACAGTCTCAAAGTGTTATGCTTGTACATAATATGAAAAGAACTGCACGGATCCTATGGTCTTTGGTAAGCAACCCTTTGATTTACACTATATGAAGGGGAATTTATTTTGCTTATTTTGTTTACATTTCCTGTTCTGCTTTTACATTTCTGTGTGTATTTTTCCCAACTGCAGCTGGCACCACATCACCGGACCCCACCCCCCCCAGCTCCAGTAATAAAACCAAGCAAAGACTACGCTTTTTTTTTCATTTTTCACTCTTCTTAGGGAACTGTCAGTGATCACATAATGTAATTGACAGAATACATTAAAAAATGCCCTTTCTGTTGTTCACCCTGTGTAAAGAAAATCCAGCGGTAAATCTTATCAGCAACAGGAGACTGTGGTAGTAGGATATTGTGTTGTATATGTTTTAAATCACGCCCTCAGGTCCATAATTTCATAGTGCATTGTACTGTTTTGATACCCACAGGATAAAAAAACAACAAATCAGCTGCTCTGTGCCATGGCTATTAGGATCAGGTTCAGATGGATGTACAGTAACCATTTCACACACTGTAATTAATGCTGGGGGGATCAAGTGTGCCATCTGATGGTGATTAGCTCAGTAAAGTGAAACGAAAAGCACAGTCACACCCCAAGACAGCAATCACTTTGGAATGAGTTGTGATTGCCATCTTGCCATGTATTGTGGAAGAGCATTAACCACCTTCTATAATGCTGTATTTAACCACTCCACGGCATCAATACCAACCAGCATTCTGGGGCACTGTCTCAATACTGATTGGCATACTGGGGTACCAGTATATATTCTGAAGCTACCACTGTAAATGCTGGTTCTTTTTCTCTTTTTCTCCTCCATTCTACATTTTCCTGGTTTTGTTACCACTGGCAATTTCCCAACCTTAGGGTCTTCCCTACAGACTACATTAACTTGTGGGGGTGGGCAATTTGATTTCCCATGTTTCCTTCCACCACCCCCCTTGACTAGTTTAAATGCTTTTTAATGAATCATTTAAAATGCTCACTAAGGACAACAGTCCCCTTTCTGGATGGATAAAGGCTGTTGCCCTAGTACTGGCCCACATCCCTCCAGATGGGTCCCCAGTCCCCAATAAAACTGAAACCTTTCTCTCTGCCCCAGTTCCTCAACCATGTGTTAAAGTTCCTGGTGTGGAGATCCTTAGTCTGCTCCTTGCATGGACAGGCAGAACCCCCAAGAAGGTCACGTAGCTTGCTACCTGCCCAAGGCCCCTCCCCAACTCTCAGAACTCCTCCTGCACTCTTCCTATCACTGCCTGGTCCCTAGTCAGGACATCTGTCCCCAGATGGACAATGACATCTGGCTCCTCCCTCCCTGCTGCTGCCCTAAAGATCTTCTAGATCTGCTCTCCATCCCACCAAGCTATGCCTC
Organism: Neoceratodus forsteri; assembly: GCA_016271365.2. NCBI lineage: Eukaryota > Metazoa > Chordata > Ceratodontiformes > Ceratodontidae > Neoceratodus > Neoceratodus forsteri. The sequence continues at coordinate 1,036,506,450 of CM057453.1, forward strand.
CTGGCAGGCACTTAACCTCCCTCTCCACCATGCTGCCTGACCCCAACTCCACTCCCTGGTCTAAGGAGTCACCCACCAGAAGTCGTTTCTTCCTCCTCTCCTCTTGTGTCCCTTGCTACCTCCCCTTGAGGTCTCCAGCCTGAATAACCTCCACATCCACTACTTCAGGTTCCACTGTGGGACTGTTCTGTCCTGCCAGTGTGGTGTAGGAGTTCTGTAGTGGTATCAGATTTGGGATGTGCCTATGCTCCACCACCCTAACCCTCTCCGAGCCCACCGTTGTCCATCCATTCCTCATTTCAGGCATCCTCTGAGGAAGTGGAGATGAACTTATTGGTTCCTGAGTGGTGGAGTTGGTCCTCTTAACCCAAGCCAACTCAGCATTAATTCTGGTAACCTTCTACCTAAGCCTAGAGAGGTGCTTGCATATGGGGAAGCACTGCAGTCTTCAGAAGGTCTCCCCGAAGACTTCTACCCCACAGCTGCTGCACTGTACCTCTCCCATCATAGTTACACCATGGATGTAGACCTTACCTGTTCCTCCCCTGCCAATTCCCACAATACAATTATGAACCTACAGGTTAACAACTCCCTCTCCTTTCTTTTTACCTCTCTCCCCCCTCTCTCCTATCCTATTCCATTTTACTACCTGTGTATACTAGCTAACCTTGGCTCACCAACTCAATTTCTAAACCCTCAATGCAGTGTGCAAATCCTCTAACCTCTGGCTAACAACTCCCAGGTGTCCTTTTTACCCACATCCCCTTGGAGCTATCACTTCCCCATCTCTGACTTGTTCTGGTGAATCCACCCTTCCTGTTCCCACAGGAAATATCTGTTGTCAATCAATCCTGGTGCCTATAAGATTGCAACTGGCTCTGGGTGAGTTGGTGGGATGGAAATTCCAACCTTAAAGGGACAGTAAACATTGCAGGGATTGCTCAAATTGGGAAAGCACATGAAAAGTTATTTTGAATGAGGTATTCAGCTTTATTGTAGGTGTCTAAAGTCCTGAGACATGACTAGTTAAATCACCAGTAAATCAAAATAAGGCAGTAGCCATTTCATGCAATCTTTTTTTTTTTTTTGTGTTATGTTTTTTTCCCTCTGATCTCGCCTCCGGATTTGCCACTCCTTCCAGCTGTGCATGCCACTCGTGACCCCCTCATCCTGTCCCTTTTCCCCTCACCTCAAATCGCAGCTGACCCAGGGGTGGCCCGGCATATCCCTTTGCCGGGTGGGTCCTCCTCCTCCAAGGGGAAAGACACCAGCTGGGGGCAGGTCCCAGCGTACTAGGCATCAGTCCCTGGGTGCTGCTGAGGTGGGATCGGAGGGCACAGGACTTCTCAGGCCAGCGAGAGTGGGCAGCCATCATCTGGTGAACCCGGAGGCTGGTATTTCTGCTTTTCTCTGGGGTGTGGTGTGCCACGAATGTCAAGGCATAGCCGATGTTCACCACGCCCCCCAACGTCCAGGCTCGCTGTGACTGATCTCCCCTGGCCTCTGCCAGGGGGTACCATACAGCGATCCGGTCTTCCCTCCCACCTCTGGAGTAGGTGAGCAGTCGTGGGATGCTCAAACCTACTCCACCTCGGCCGGCTCTCCAGCGACCGAGTCCATTCCTGAACCCGGTGCATGGCCGCAAGTGGAAACAACCGCTGTGCCGACGAGGCGCTTTCATGCATTCCAAGAGAAAGTGATGTCACTGAGGGCAAGCAGTAATTAACTACATACAGCTAACCCCTCAGTGACATCACTTCCTGTGAGTAAGACTACATGAAATGTCTGCTGCTTTCTGGTGATTTGCACATTACTTAGCTATTTATATCTCAAGACTCCTGTCCCCTGTTGGTAAACCAAATACCTGATTTGAAAGATCTTTTCTTGGGCTTTCACAATGTGATTGACCCCTGCAATGTTTACTTTCCCTTTAAGGAGAGCAATTGCCTTGTCCTACCTTTTGGTATCCTGCTGGTCTAGAAAAAAATATGCTGGTCTCCTGATTAAAACAAAAAGAATACTACAGCATCCACTATCAGCTTTCTGGCTCCTTTTTCACTGGCAGATCTCTTACTACAGAAAAATAGTCAGCTGCTTCCCTGGCCTTTCTTTGCTTCTTTCTCTCTGGCCAAAAGCTGACTAACTGTATGCATATTACTTCACCTACATAACTGGTCATGTAACCAGTGTCATGTTAAATATGCTCAAGAGTGGATATACACTGTGACTCATAAACAGATGCAAGCCTACTTATGTGAAGTTTATTTCTGAATTTATGCATTTCTGTATATATTTGCAGCACATTTTATGTGTGGCCACCCATGACTTGGTCCACAAAACAGAGCTTAAAGGAGAACTGCACTGAATTTGCAAGTCATATAACAGTAGAAGCAGTTTATTAAATACTGATTCAAATTACGTCATTGTTCCAGCTAAACAGTCTCTTTAGTTATCCCAATAGGTGTTTCTGATTTATATGCTGCTAGTAAGGACCATTTTAAAACTTTCTGATGTAGTTTATGTCCCTGTTTTACTTCTGTATTCTTGACACAATGCATCAGGGTTCTGCTCTAGAACTCTGTGGCTGAAAGGGACATAAACTACATCATGCAGTTCTAAAATGTCACTTACCACTACTGTGTAAAGCAGAAATATCCACTGTGCTTACTAAAAGACCTGTATAGCTGGAACAATAACAGAATTTGAACCATTGCTTAAAAAGAGCTTCTACAGAGCAGTGACTTACTGTACATGTTCAGTGCATTTCTCCTTTAGAAACATACTTTCCAAGCTGAAAATAGTGGCTAGTGGCTGCTGTCTTACCTATTCAGAGAAGAAAATCAGATGAAGAGAGGTGTCAACTCACCAGTCAGTGAAACAGTAGCCCAGTTGAGTGGATTGTACTCCTTCAGTCAGGTCAGGTGCACTAGAAAAACTGTGGTAGACTAGTCACAGACAGTGTCACCCTGTGGTGCTCACTGCCGGTATGAAGGAGGAAGTGAAATACTATAAAAGTAAGAAGCTAGAAGCTGCTGAAAAGGAATGACCAAATTCAAGCAGCATATTATAAAAAAAAGTGAATGGGCAGGAAGTTACTTAGGGTGGGCTAGGCTTCAAAGTTGCAGTATGTTATGTGTAACGGGTGACAGTGGAAGTCAGCAGATGGGAGGAGGAGGAGGATGGTATTCAATTAGTTGTTTATAGACTGGGAGTATCAGCAGAGGGATGGTAGAGGGAGGAGATATTTATTTCTGGTAATGGGACAGAGAGAGGGTATTCATTTATTTATTTATGGACTGGGGTACCTGAAGATGGGAATGGTAGAGAGGGGATATTCATTAAAGTATTTCTGGGACTGGGAGAGGGAGGAGTATTCTATTATTTATTTATGGACTGGGGTATCAGCAGATGGGAGGGATACCTGGGGGAGTAGCCATTAAAGTATTTCTAGAACTGGGTGAGTATCAGGCACAGATGGGAAGGGAAGGGGTATTCTTTGTATTTTTTGGGGACAGGATTGGTGGGAATCAGCAGATGGGAGGGGGTATTCATTTTATCCTGGAGCAGGGTGGATGGGTATCAACAGATGGCAGGAAGTAATAGGGTGTTTATTCTGGAACAAGATGGGCTTCAGCAGATGGAAGATGGGGTAGTGATAGTCAGTCTAGAACAGGGTAGATATCACAGATAGGAAGGAGGGGCAGTGTTACTAATACTGGGACAAGGTGGTAGAGTATTGATTCTGAAGCATGGTGGATATGAACCAATGAGATGGTGGTTAGGGGTATTATCTGAGGCTGGGTGAGTAGCAGCAGATGAAGGAACAGGAGTTTCAAAAAGAAAATCAGCACCAGCAAAAACATTGTGGTGCAGTCCCATAATCTAAGTAGAGTCTAAAACTGTGCTAGATTACATATACCAACTCCGGGACTGCACACACTTTTATTCCTGTGTGTTTTGGACAGTGCATTTTTCATTTCATCAAGTTGACTGGATACCACAGCAGATGAAAGAGCAGAGTTTTGCATACCAAGTCAAGGTGGTTGGTGGCATATGTATGAGACAGAGATGTACATGCATGGGAAATTGGGGTTTTAGCAAGTAGGACAGGAATTCAGGGGTGTGCTGCATTAAGGAGAGGGGTTATCATTGGATGGAACAGGCTGGGGATAGACAAATGATTACTGGGGTACAATAGGGGATTGATATCATGCCCTGACTACACACAGAGGGCAAGGAACATAAGTGGATGATATATACTGAAGGTAGCAGATGAGCACACAGAATTGAGTCAAAAACATGCCAACACACTTCGGTAAGAAAATGTTCTCTATTTTCTATGATTTATTGATTTTATGATTGTTGTCAGGTATTATCATTAAGGTTCTGATTTGAATCAGGACTAATCAGGACTAATCAGAATTAATCAGGACTCTGACATGGATCCTGGTCCTGATAATAAGGGTCAGGACCGTCTGGGTTTAGTCCATCCCTACTGTGGATACAGTCCATTGCAGATCAGCATTTGGCTGCAGAAGTCTGAGGCCAGGTACGTGTGAATCATACATATCTCAGCGTGCTTGTAGAGAAGCAAGGAAGGAAGGAAAGAAAATAAGCAAACTCTAAATCCTTTTAGTACATTTTCCTTAGGAAAGAAATGACCCACTACCATCAGATATTTAAAACCTGCTAATTTTTGAAGCATGTGTCTGATATATGACAGGTTCATTAAACAGCATACATGCTCTTCATCTGTTTCAACCTGTAGCAGACAGCTGCCACTGGTGCTGCTGTTAGAAAGGGACCTGGTTCAGAAACCAGAATTTCAGTTCCACCTACCTTTAGAATTGCCAGAATGCAAAGACTGTTGCTATTGGGCTGTAGTCAAAAGGGCTGGAGAGTAAAGTTAGGGAGATGCATGGTTAAAAAACAAAGTGTCACTTAGGAGAGGGGATGGCAGAAGAACTGTATATTCCTAATGGATATTTAAGGACAACTTTTGCCTCCACCACATCAATTTGGGGTTTAAGGGGAATAAGACTAATAATTGAGCCAATCATCATGAATAGTGCTGTGCAAAATGTTCTAATTCTGGTGAAACATAATTTCACAGAATTTTCAAAATTCCACCCAATTTCTGCCAAATTTCACTGGAAACAGAATGGCAGATTTCTGTGGAAATTTATTCCGTGGATTTCAATATTTTTTATGAAAATGACTGTGGAATGATTTTCTATGGAATAAAGGCTGTTCTGCAGAATATTATTCTGCAGATCTCAATATTTTCCACATAAATAGTTGCAGAATGATTTTCCGAGGAAAAAATGCTGTTCCACTGAATAATATTCTAAAGATCACAGCAGATAAAATTCCACAGAACAGCTAGTGAACTTCCAGTGGACATGATCATTCAGCACTAATTCCACTGGCAGAACTCTGCATTTTTCATGGCACTAATCATAAAGATAATGGGCAGGGATAGGAGGAGTGCTTTATCTGTGGATAACCAGTGACATGGCCTCCCTTTACTCCACAGTTCATTGCAGTGTGGGACTGACTTCATTAAAATTTTTTCTAAACAAAAAAAATGTGACTGACATAAACACACACTAAGGGGAGAACTGAGGGGAGAACTAGTGATGCCACTGACTACCCTTTTAAGAAATCATGGGAGGATGGTGTGGTACCTGAGGACTGGAGAAGGGCAGATGTATTTCCCCTTCACAAAAGTGGGAGCAAGGCAGCGGCAGGAAACTACAGACCTGTTAGTTTGAACTCAGTGGTAGCGAAAATGATGGAATCACTTCTGAAACAAATAATTGTTTGGTACCTAGAGGCCAGTGGGGCACAGGACCCAAGACAGCATGGATTCACAGAGGGAATGTTATGTTTAGATGAATCTAATAGATTTCTTTGACTGGGTGACCAAAGTAGTAGACCAGGGAGGGGTTGTGGACATGGCCTACCTAGACTTTAGCAAGGCATTTGGCACAGTCCCACCAAAAGATTAATAAACAAGTTATCCATCCTGGGAGTGGGTCCCTGGGTGGTAGCCTGGGTAAAAACTGGCTGGACAACAGGACATAGAGGGTAATAGTAAACTGAGTCCACTCTGAAGAAAGGGAGGTTACTAGTGGGGTACCACAGGGTTCAGTACTGGCACTGGTCCTCCTTAATGTCTTTATAAGTGACATTGCAGAGGGACTAGAAGGAAAAGTATGCCTCTTTGCAGATGACACAAAGATCTGCAACAGAGTTGATACACAAGGAGGTGGAAAGGATGAGAAGTGACTTGGTAAGGTTGGAGGAATGGTCAAACATATGGCAGCTTAGATTCGGTGCAAAGAAGTGCAAAGTAATGCACCTGGGAAACAAAAACCCAGAGGAAGAGTAAACAATGGGGGGGGGTGCGGTACTAACAACAACAAAAATGGAAAGGAACCTTGGGGTAGTCATATCAGATGACCCAAAAGTAGGCAAACAATGTGAGAAGGCAATAAGGAGGGATGGGGGGATACTGGGAGACATATGGAGAGGCATCACCAGTAGAAAACAGGAAGTTGTTATCCCTCTGTAGAGACAGTTGGTGAGACCCCATCTGGAGTCCTGTGTGTAGTTCTGGAGACTCCATCTCTGCAAGGACATAGACAGGATGGAGGCTGTCCAGAGGATGGCAACTAAAATGGTGTAGGATCTGCACCAGAAGCCATACAAAGAGAGACTAAAGGAGTTTAATATGTATACCCTCAAGGAAAGGAGGGAGAGGGGGGACATAATAATAACTTTCAGGTACCTCAGAGGAATCAACAAAGTCCAAGATGGTAGCATCTTTCAGAAAAAGAGATGTACAAGAACAAAGGGGCACAATGTGAAAATGGAGGGGATACAGCTCAGGGGCAATGTGAGGAAGTATGTTTTCATGGGGAGAGTGGTAGACACATGGAACGGCCTTCCTGAGGAGCTCGTGGGGTCAAAAACAGTGGGTGACTTCAAGAATGCATGGGGCAGACATAAGGCAATTCTAGTGGGGTGTAGGAAGAAGTAGGCTATTGGTTAACTAGGATCTGCAGCTTTTCCAATAGGTAGGGAAATGGGCAGACTGGGTGGGCCAAGCAGTCCTTATCTGCCATCAAAGTCTATGTTTCTGTTTCACATGCACGCACACCTCTTTTTTGTTAGTCTGTACATTTAATTTGACACCATAACTATTTTGTCTTAAAAGAACACCACATCTAAAAACATGGTACTGCAGTGCAGTGGGGCAGGGATAGCACCCTTTTATGCAAATCTCTTTTTGGGTTGTGAGAGGAAGGGTATATTTTTTACCAGTTGCAGAATTACTACGGTATTATGATTAAACACTGGTATAGATTAATACATAATGGATTTGTTATCTTTTAAGATAGTGAGATGGGAGCAAAAGGCTTCATTGACAATCTTGACGTGAATAATATTAACGTGAAGTTTATTGGTAAGATCACTGCAAAAGAAATTGATTTTTTTAACTCAATTGAAGGTGAGCTGCTTTAGAAAAGCAAGAGCTGTACACAATCTATTGAGAGCAGAGGGTGCCCAAGCAAAGATGATTGTGGACAAAGATCCTTATGGGCAGTTTCTGTGCCATTGCAGAAACTGCTCATCAGTAGAATGATTCAACATTAAAGTCCAGGATTTATGTACAAGATTCAGAAATAAAGGTTTTGGTACTCATGTTTAAGAAAATGCACCTGAAAAAGTGAAAACTGTGAAATGGGTAGTGTACTGGTACAAGGCAATAAATATATGATGAAAAAGCACAATTAAGCTTCATTACACAATTTAATGCAATAATTCTAAAGGAGGAGACAACATCAGAAAAAATTGAGAAGTCCTGCATCAAGATCTAGTGCTATCTAAAACCCTTTCAAATTCTGCCATGAGCAACTTCATCAGAGGTAAACATGTAGGAAACATGCTGATGAAAATACATTGCATGGAACAAAACCCAGCTCTGCCTAACTGGCTGTGAAGAAAACCAAGTCTTTTTAATCATTGCACTAGGTGCAATGTGTGAAAATTTGTGAACAATGACAGACATTTGAACATCAGACAACTGATCACATGCACCACTGGTAGCTTTGTGGAATGCTCTACTTCCTTTGTTGTTCATACCTCAAAATCTACATAGTGTGCACAATCTGACCACTCAAAGTGAGAATCTAAAAGCATACCAAGAACATGAGTGACATTACTAAGAGTGTCCTTTTTTTATGCTCCTCCCCCTGGCTGTCCTGCTGACCACTCCTTCAGAATGCCATCACCCCACCACACCCCCACTTCAGCCCTGCATCACCACCTCCATACCCTGTCTCACAGCCTTACCTGGGTAACATGAGTTTTCCTTGTGTTGGGAGGGTCCCTCTCCCCTGAGGAGGAAATGCCATTAAGTGAACTGCGTACCCCAGGATGCTGCTGCTAGGTCAGTTCGGGCTTTCCAGGGCTTCACGGCGGTGCAGGCCGGGTGCTCGTAATCTGACCTGCAGGGAGCCCAGTTTTACATTTTCTTGGCCCGTCCCACATGTTTTGCCATAAAGATGGCATCCTGAGGTGAGGATGTGCAGAAGGGCAAGTTGAGGCCTTATACCCTCCAAGCTTACCCACAAACTCACCTGCAGGAGCCCAGGCTCATCCTAGTTCCCCCTTGGAGGGAAGCATCCAATGGATGCTTGTGAGACCCCTCCCTGTCGGTCTCTACTCCTGGTACCCGGGCTTGGGGTGCAGACCCGGGTTGCCAGCATACTGAGTGAACCCCTTCACTCGATGCCTTGGAGCCAGCACTTAGAGTGTCCTTAATTCTTCGGTGGGTACTAACTTTGAGGGGTCCACCAGAGAGCACTGTAGGATTTAGTATCATGAGTGCAGAACATGTATACTCACATTCCAATGGAGGAGGTCATGTAAGATCCTTTTTTACAAAAGAAATCTAGATGGAGTTGTTTATTAGGGGTGCTTAACCAACATGGTGTAAATGAGGAAATTGATATGGTACCTTTCTTGTGATAAAGGACGCATTGAGATTATTTCAAATAGATGATATGACTATGAAAGTTGGGTCCTGCATATAATGTATCTTATATTAAAATGATTGTGAGTATAATTAGCAGTGTCATAAACAGTTAATCTGACAATTATTTTTGTTAAATTTATTTGTTAACCAGGTAAAGTATGTTAAACTAACTGCTCAATTTCAGAAGTGGCCGAGAGCCATCTTCATAAGCAGCTACAGACAAACAGTAGATACAATAATCTTCGGTACAAAACAATATAATAGAATTGAAAACATCAAATGAAATGCAAAAAAATATGAAAATAAATGAAAATAAAAACAGTTACAAACTGAGCTACTGTAACATTCATATGATTTCTTAATGAGGACAGAAAATGTTCCTATTTTCAGAAATGATATCTATATCCCTAAGTGATTCATTTATAACTGTACGTTAATAAAAAGTGCTGCAAAAAACTACATTTTGCGATGTGCTATTTTTATCAGCAGCATTCTATTACAGTTCTTTTAAAAGAACCAGTCATTTGGTGCCAGATATTCAAACATTTGCACAGGCGCTAATGGGTCTTTGTCAATGCAAACTGTGGTTTGCAACAGATCCCCATATTCAAAAGGGGCTGTTGCATGGGCAACTGTGCAAAACATAATGTATGCAGGTGAGCAAGGGAGGGACATGTTCTCAAATAGCTGCATTACCCCATATTCACCAGGTTTGTGCTGTAGAAAAGGTTTTAGCATGGTCCTTTTGTACAGTGTAAATACTGCCTAACAAAATCCAACTTATTCTGGGCAACCCTAGCAGCTGCTGTAGGTAATGCAGACACCTTGCCAGCTGGTCACTGGGGGAGCACACCCACCCTCTGTGGTCCTCTGTGGTCCCTGTCACCTCCCCTCCAATTAGCAGCCAGCATCTTAGTGTAATGAAATCCCTGATGCCAGTGGTCCCCTCCTCTGATTGCTGACTCATATTGTATGCTAATGAAATCCCTGGTGCTAGTTGTTCCCCCTCTTATCACCAGCCTGTATCTTATTGCTATGAAATCCATGGTGTTAGGGCGCCACTTCCAATTGCTGGCCGATATCTTAATGAATTCCCTGGTGCTAGTATTATCCCTCCCTCTGATCACCAGCACATATTGTATTTTAATGAAATCCCTGGTTCTAGTGACCCCCACTCTGATCACCAGTCCATATATTTTTGCAATAAAATCACTGGTGCTAGTGGTCTTTCCTCCGATCACTGGCCCATATTGTATCTTATTGAAAAATCTCTAGTGCTAGTGGTCCCCTTCTGATTGCCAGCCTGTGCTAGTGTTTGTCCCGCCATACCTCCCTCCCTCTGATTGCCAGCCTGTAGTACAAAGGAGTACCCTCTCTGGTGCCCAGTGGTTCCACCCCCCCACAACGGACTGAACACTCCCCTGGTCACCTTACCATTCCCCTTGGAGCTGCAGGTGTCTATGGTGACTGGTGCAAACCTCCTCACATCTCTGCAGCTGGCCACTGTATGTCCAGGAAGGGACCATGCCTCTTATTTATAGGATAGCATGACTACCAGGGATTTCATTAAGATACAAAACAGTCTTCCCCAGACAGTGCTGAATAGGTGTCCATTTAAGTGGAACCATCCCTACATCACATAGATAAGTATCCACCTCCTCCGAACCTATATAAGGTATTCAAACTTAATTATGATGCCTTGTTAATTCAGGTACAAGTAGGCTTAAAAAGATGGACACATGTCCCTATTCCTTTACTGAACAGGGTACAATCCATTCAGATGAATGTTCTTCTAGGGTCCTATAAATAGATGGAACAGAGCGCTATCAACTTTCTTATAAGAGGGAGGTCGACCCCGTATAGCTTTTCAAAATTACATTTGCCCAAGGAAAGTAGGGGTCTGGCCCTCCCCAATCTAATACTAATACTCAATATCAGTAATGCTGATGTACTTAACATGCTGGCTTGTTCCTGATGACTGTGGTCCACAATGGCTACACATAGAATGAGATCTTATGAGTCTCCCTCTAGATCATACTCTGGTACTCCAACCTCAAGAAGCTTCTTGAGCAGAAGTCTGCTCCTTATTTATTTCAGCTATGCTCCATAGCTGGATAAAATATCTTCGACACCCTGAAAATCAATTTCATGCAAAATGGAAGGGTATCTCTGTGCAGGATTTGAACTTTCTCCTGGCATTTCTAGATAGATAATTTAGGAGATGGCATGGACAAGGACTGGTCCATGCATATCAATTTTATGACAATGGCATTTTTTAAACTTTTGCCAAACTTCAAGAGGCATTCTCCCTGCCACGGAAAGACTTTTTCTGATATTTACAAATTCATTACTATTTGAGCACTGTGCTTGGCCTAGATATAACCACCCAAGCACTCCTCCCTTATTCACCTTACTAACCCAGTTACAACATGACCCTTCCCCACGCAACCTGACATCCTGATTTTACAAGGCTGCAACTAATGTTCCAACAAAAGAAATGGAAAATATTAAGACAATTTGGGAGGCAGAATTAATGTCAGAACTGATGCAGCACTATTGGTTATACATCTGGCATCAGCAACATAAAACTACAAACTCCTACACTTGGAGGGAGTTCTCTTGGAAAGTGGCGGTGATATTCTTCCATACCCCACAAGTTATGGCCAAATAGTAAGCCTTTGGTGATGCCTCCTGTTGGAGAAGATGAAGCTGCAAGGTGGCAACACATGCTCATACTTTCAGGTTCTGCCTGGTGCTATCTGACTTTTGTGTGTGTGTGGGGAAGGTTATGATGGACTTCTTCCCAGCTTTAGGGTGTCTCACTCCAGAGATGGCCTTACTACTATATCTACCCAGACAGGTCAGTCGGGCACTCCAGATCTACCTGATTAAGCATTTTATTAGGAGCAGCCAAAAAAGTCATCATTAGATTATGGCTGCAACCAACCTCTCCATTAATTTTAGATTAGGAAACCACCACATACAAGATATATAAAATGGAGAATTTAACAGCGTAACTACAAAATTAAATTCCAACACTAATGAACAGATGGACCTCCTGGTTTTATTTATTTATTTAAGTATTTGGTGACCGGGTAGGTGCACGGATCCAGGAGAACATTTTCAGGCATGACCTGGGCTGCTGCATGAAGCACAAAGTAAAAATATACAGCCGGTCTGACCTTGTGCCCTAGACCCTGTTGAGGTGGACTATTGTGCCTTCTTCCTTTGAAGGGACTGGCTGGCATATCACAAATCTTACTTTCCCTAATTAGTGGATTTTTTCATACCAGACTGATAAAGGATGATAAGGGTGATAAGGAAAAGAAACAATGATAGAATGCTCAATATTTTATAAAATGAACCCATCAGTTTGCTGCTTTTATATACAATATTTAAACTGTCCTCATAGAGCTATGCACTAATGGTGAAGAACTCTTCTGTATTCAATAATCGCTATGTTAATCATATAAGTTAATGTATGAATGTATATGATTTTGCCCATGTCATCAAAAAGCAATAAATAAAAAGTTTAATAAAAAGATACAATACGAGTTGGCAATCAGAGGGGAGACCTCTAGCAACAGGGATTTCATTACAATATGATACAGGCCAGTGATCGGAGTGGAGGGATCACTAGCTCCAGGGATTTCATTATAGTATGATACGGGCTTGTGATGGGGGGGAACCACTTGCACCAGGGATTTCATTACAATATGATATGGGCTGGTGACTGGGGGAGGACTAGCACCTGAGATTTCATTAAAGTATGATATGGGCTAAGGAATGGAGGGGGACCACTAGCACCAGGGATTTCATTAAGATACCATATGAACTGGTGATTGGGGGGTACCACTAGCACAAGGGACTTCATTAAAGAATGATATACAGTAAGCTGGAGATGGGGGGGGTTGGGGACCACTAGCACCAGGGATTTCATTAAGATAGTATACAGGCTGGGGATCAGGGGGGTCACTAGCACCATGGATTTCATTAAGATATGATACAGGTTGGTAATTTGGGGGACTACTAGGAGCAGGGATTTCATTGCAGTACAATATGGGCCAATAATCAGAGGGGTAGAACCACTAGTACCAGGGACATCATTACATTATGATACAGGCCAGTGAGAGGGAGTGAACCACTACAGTAGCAACAGGGAATTCATTAAGATACCACATGGGCTGGTGATCAGAGGGGGGGCACTTGCACCAGGGATTTCATTAAAATATGAAATGAGTTGGAGATCATGGGGGACCACTAGCACCAGGGATTTCATTAAGATACCATATGGGTTGGTGATTGGGGAGACCACTAGCACCAGGGATTTCAATAAAGTAGGATATGGGCTGGAGATCGGGGGCCGGGGGGACCACTATCACCAGGGATTTAAATAAGATACTATATGGGCCGGCAATCAGAGGGGGGAACCACTAGCATCAGGGATATCATTACAATAAGATTCAGCCTGGAGATCAGAGGCAGGGGACCACTAGTACCAGGGATTTCATTAAGATATGATAAGGGCTGGCAATCAAGGTGGGGGCACTAACACCAAGGATTTCATTACAATACAATATGGGCCAGTTATTCAGAGGGGTGGGACCACTAGCACCAGGGATTTCATTACAATAGAGTATGGGCTGGGGATTGGTGTGGGGACAACTAGCACCAGGGATTTTATTACAGTACAATCTGGGGGACCACTAACACAAGGGATTTTATTAAAGTACAATATGAGCTGGTGATCAGAGGGGGACCACTAGCACCAGGGATATCTCCACATCTGTCAATGGGCAAATGGGGGTAGATGTCACCATTGGTAGCATGTTAAAAGGGCAAAAGCAGAATGGTGACTGCTAAAACTGCTTATGGATAATGCAGAATGACAAATTCAGCAGTGTCCCTTACCCCTCCCAAGGTATACCCCCTGAGTTGTAGTATATTTAGTAAGGGGACAAGGACAACCCCCCTAGCGACATCACCAAATTTGCCATTTGGCATTATCCATAAGCTGTTTTAGTGGTTGCCATTCCACTTTCACCCATTTGACATGGTATCACGCCATGCTACCTGCCTTGCTACTCATACAAACGAGCCCATAATGGGCATGCAAATGGCCCCTTAGACCCTTTCATGCCCAATGAGCTTATTTTCATGGGTTCATTTGAATACTGCAGAAAGCACTCTGGTGCTATCCATTCTGGCAGTATACATTGGAATTTCTGTTGGGGCAGTGCTAAGTGGCTTAGTGCCACCCTGCCATGGCTCTATATTCAGTTGAATAGCACTTGTGCGTTATTTGACTGAATACAGCATTTTTGGGTTCCCAGGCAATCGCAAGGTGCAGGACAAATTTTTGCACTCTGTTTTGTGTGATTTTGACTATCATGTCCCTGGAGCTTTAACTATGTCTCGGCTAATGTACAGAACTCTGACCACTGTTCTGATAGGTCAACAAGTCCTGCTTAGCATGCTGTACACAAACCGTGACATAGTAAATACTCCAAATTACTGGTTCCATGTAAAGAACTGTACAGAATGCTGTCCATGAAAAGCAAACAACACAAAACATAGTTTTTCACATCAGGATTTATTCAGTTACAGTTAAATATGGATCCTTTGGTGGTATGAATTAATTTCTGCAAACAGGAATTTTACAAACTGCTGCCAATTAGAACAAGAATTTCTCTGTCCCCTTTAAATGATCCCTGAAAAATGCATACCTTTGTTGTTTTGAGAAACTTTGTAGGTTGTTCCCTTGTTTAGAGACAAAAATAAAGAGTGCCCTTTGCCCAACTGATGTAGAGGCATGCCATACTGTTAAGAAACACAAATCAGTATACCTGAAATTTCTGTTTGGAGCTTTAGGAATTTAATGGTCAATTAAGTGTGGATTAGGAAAAAGGTCTAGCAGACTTGTTAACGAGGCAGCACAGCCTAAACTGTCTTCATGCTCTGGTGATCCCAGTTGTGAATATAATTTACTATGTTGGAGATTATGAGCCGTATTAAGAACAAAGTGACAAAGGTTTTTTCATGCTCTGTTTAAATGTGCAAGTTCTAATTCCAGAGAACATGAAAAAACATAAGAACTATAATTAAGAGAAGGTCAAACTACCCCTCTGGGAAGAACCAATGTAGAATCTTAAGCTAGGCAATTATTAAGAGGGGAAGCACTCCTGATTTTTGTTTAATTTGTTTACTAATGTTACAAACGTGCTGAAAAATGCAGGTTAGAGTTCAATAATTTCCTACATATCTAATGGTGTCAATCTGCTCAAGTGAGACACCATGAACATGAAACATTTGAAACAGAATTGAAACTTTTGTTCACTTAGGCTAATAGCCAAATAGCATGCACTTTGCTTTTATGCTGTTAAAGAATAATTGATGTCCAAGTAGCCAAGAACTTAAAGACAAAACAAATTTATTACAAAAGGAATTGTTAATTTCTGTAACTGAAAATGAGCTGGAAAATAAAATCAGATTGTTTGTATACAACAATCAATAAATATGAGCTAAAATGTTTTGTAGCTTGTTTCTGAAAGGGGAAAAACTGGAGGCCCCACAAATGAACCTTGTGTCTCATTCAGATAAATCACTTGTACTTGAATATGCTCCGTGAAAATGAACCCTCTGGGCCCAGTTCCAGAAAATGCCCTAGGCCACGGCGCAGAGTACACCCAGATGGATAATTGCACCCCAAATACTGCGACATGCGACCTGTACCATATTCCAGAAGGAGGACACCTTGTACCACAGTGCACTGGAAATATACATGTCGCAGGTTATGACAAAAGGCCAATGTCACAAACCACAAAGGCGGATGCAGTGGGGTGATGCATGTCACAAAATCCAGCCAATAAAAAGGCTTACCACACAAGACTGTCACAAAACGCAAAACGCAAAGGAAGTGGGTTAGCAATGGCAACAAACAATACCATAGCGGTCTCACAGACAGCGGAAAAGAGAAAATGCAAGAAAAACTTCATAAAGGAGTAGACAGACGCCCTCCTTGACAAAGTTGAGGAAAATGCACAACTGCTGCTGGGAAGGGGTGGGGAGAGGGAGGTGTACAAACAGCACAAAGATGGCTGGAATGCAATAGCCATGAAAGTGAATGCAGTGGCCAAAACCAGGCATACCGTGACGGGCCTGCAAAAAAGGCTCAACAACCTGAAGCACCACACAAAGGAGGAGGAGGAGGCTCACAACAAGCGTTGTGCCACATCAACTGGTGGTGGTCCAAGAGAGGTAATATCCCTCAGTGACCATGAACAAAGAATGCTTGCATTCCTCAGCAGCCACAGTGTGCAAGGGGACACTGACCATCACACAACAAGGATGCAGATAGGAGCAGATAGACCACACACAAATACAGTAACAGTAATGGTCTGTGTGCCACAGCAATTGGACCATGGCGGGCTGCTGGCAGTGGTGTGCAGAGGGGGGTAGGCCACTGGGTGTGTAGAGGTTGTCCACAGACAAACACAGATGAAGCAATGCATGTTGTCTCAGTGGTGTACAACTGTTTGAAGGGGTGGCGGTGGTTGTGCAGGCATGGTTGTGTCACACGAGACACATGTGTCAGACACAGGGACCAGATGCGAACAACTCAGAGCAGTGCAGTATCCCAGAGGAAGAGACACACCATGAAACCATTGTAGCCATAGCTGCATGAAATGTCAATACTGTTATCCACGATACAGTCTGACAGACAGTGTTATAGCCCTACAAGCACAGCAGGGGAAGGTGGAGAGGAGGAGAAAGATGACAGTGGTGAAGGCAGTAAAGCAGAGAAGGAACCAACCACCATGGCAATGGACACACAAACAACTGGCACAACCAAGGGGCTGAGCACACAGTACACTGCACCGATGGACACTAAAGGCACAGCTGTCATCGACTGGCCAACAGGGACAGCAGTGACACAACCAGACAATACACTAGATCCAGCAGATGTCAGAAGCATGGACAACATTGCAGATAGTATAACAGTGGACATCAGCCCAACCATCATTGAGGAGCTGGAGACAGACCTGGATGAAGCAACACTTTCACTGCAGGACCAGATGGAACAGTCACTGCAGGACCTGGTGGACGACACACCAACAGACTATATCCCCTACTGCCGGTCAGTGGTAAGCAGGCAGGATGAGCAGAATGAGATGCTCGGCTGCATTAGGCTGTGCCTGGAAGAACACCATAAAAACATGGATAGACACATAGCAGGTCTAGTGACAGCAATTGAGGTGAGCACAAGCCAGACACAGGCAACCCTGAGTACCCTTGTGGATGCCCTGCAAGCCACACAGGCTTGTGTGCAGAACCACACACATGCAATGAATAGGCTAGCAATTGCTGTGGAGACATCTGTCGAATAGCAGCAGAGACAGACAGAGGTCATTGCAATGGCACTGCAGACTATGCTGTCATCACAACATGTGAGGTCCCCATGTGTGTGCAGCAGCTGCAGTGTGACACAATAGAGGCTCAGGATGCCATGCATCTGATAGACACAGTCCCACACATGGGACACAGTGGTGCAGCAGCACAGACCACCAACATGGAGCTGCACACCATGCCACCAGCACAACAATCCACAACAGCTGCACAACAGTCCACCACAGGTGGACCACACATGCAGACACCTGTGTCAGTGGTGCAAAGACCACAGGTACAGGACCTGGAAGAACAGCAGAACATCCCCAGCACCAGTGGGAGGGGTCATAGGGGCCAGAGACTGGCATCAGCCACAGAACCCATTGTCACAGACAGCAGCAATGTGGCACAGCAAGGGACCACACAGTAGCAGCCCATTGCCAGGGGAACAGAAAACCAGCAAGACATCCACAATGCCATGCCCACCACTGGACAACAAGCAATTGACACAAGTAATAAAATGCAGGCACCTAATGTGTGGGCTCCACAAACTGCATCCAAGAAGTGGGGCACAAAGCTCAAAGCAAAAACTGTGCCAGACACAACAGTGTCCTATGTGAGCACATCTGCGGTGCCGATATGTGGTGGGGAACAGTAACCAGTGGTGCAAGAGGGACACAGCATCAGGATGGTGAAACACATGAGTGCCAACTGCAGGAGCAACTGAGGGTGGCAAGAAGCCAGGATGAAAGGTACAATGTCATATCTATTGTGCTGAATGTGTGTGTGTGGGGGGGCATGTGCAATGCTGAATAGTGTGTGTGTGTGTGTGTGTGTATGTCAATGGGTGATGGCTGTCTGAATGTGTGTTGTGTGATGTCACAGGGTGGATGAATGTGTGGGGTGTGTGTTTGCCACAGGGTATGTCACTGTGCAGGGTGTGTGTACACTAAGGCTGCTAAATTACATTGTAGTCCATAAACATCATCTCTGTGATAAATATCCTGTCACTGCCATGTGTGTACCACAATTGCCTTACAGAGGATTACACCGTGTGATGTATGGGTCATAGTTGGGGCTGTGTCACTGTACTGGACTGTGTAACATGTGCATGAGTGCAGCACAAATTGCTATGGCTGACCATATGTGACACTCAGTGAATGAACCACAATAGTGTGCGGAGGGGGCAGTATATGTTGGCTCTGATTGATGGGATACAGTGTTGTATGTGGTGAAGGAGGCAGTGTCACTCTGGGTGGGGCACGCTTCCCTGTTGCCAGTGATAGAGTGTGGCATATGTCACAGGTGTCTGATGTGTGGGGCTGTGGCACTGCTGGGCATGATGGGAGGTGACCAGGTTGCATGCGGACTCACATGCCCCAGGTGTCATCATATAGAACTGCAACCAAAAGAGGACGCATCCCACACAAATGGCAGGGGTGGGGTGTACACCACAGGAAGTGAACCAGCACCACAGAGGGAGGTCAAACAAGCACTACAATATGTACAGTACGTGGTGCAGCCACACATTCACACATGCTGAGACTGTACAGCTCATCACCTTGTGCAGTAGGGGTGCACCACACTGTGTTCACCCATGTGCAGGAAACACCCACAACCAGAGACAGGATGTGGACTGGAAATTGCACACACCCCGATGACATCAATGTGATGCGGTGTCAATCATGGCAGCAAACACAGACATGGCAGGACATGACCAGTCAGGATCCTGCCATACCAACCCACCTGCTGTCCCTAGGTGACCATAGGAAACAGACGTGAGGACTGGACATGGACCAGTGGAAGGGAAGAATGTCATGAGGAAGGCACACTAAAACACAAATATCCATAGTGCAAAACAACTGTGCTCTAGCTCCAAAGGGTTTGCAGGCAAAAGAGAGACCACCTCTAAACAAAGCACACATTTCCAAATAGGCTGCGCTCTAAAAAGAAACGACTGAAGGCAGAATTTTATACACAAAACAGTGAATAAAACAACACAGTGCTGCTGTATAAAATTCTGCCTTCAGTCATTTCTTCTTAGAGCTCAGCCTATTTGGAAATTCACACTAAAACACACCCTTGTAACAACAGCATGCCCATGGATCATACACAGCCACAGATGTTGTTTGGAGTGGTGGCACATCAGGACAATGTGGTCGACAGGCTGCAGAGCATCAGCAAGGTGGGTGACAGGGTGCAGTGCAGATATAGTGAAGGCACAGTGTGTGCATGAATGGTGCATTATAGGTATGGTTGCATGAGCAAGTTATGGCACACAGAGCCCATGCTGCACTGTGTGCATGCGGTGTAGACACTGGTAGGTTGGCCAGCGATGGCTTTTCAGGTCGTGTGGGTGTGTTGGCACAGCACATGTTCCGGGTGTGTATCTGGACACTGCAGTACAACACTGTGAGCAGCACAGGTTGCATGTGGTTGTCTGTGCACTGGGGGGTGGTCCTATGTCGATCCGTCCATGCGGTGTCACATGTCACACAAGGGCAACACTGCCAACACACATGCACTGTGTTATGTGCAATAATAACAGTGTTGGTACTTGCACCAAAGTGTCATTTCACTTTTGCAAGTGATCCCCTCCCATGCCATACCGGCCAATGGCCAATGGCATGTGCTATGGCAGAGCTGATACAGTGGGATGCCAAGGCACATACCGTCTGCACAAGGCACAAATACCTCAGGGTGCCCAAAGGCTAATGGACACTAAAGACGATGTATAGATATACATGGGAAGACAGGTGGGGGGGACACCATGGTCTATATGAAGTGTAACAGGTACAGCATGTGGTGCTACATGACCAGTGGTCAGACCAAGGACACACCACCGGCCCTTGCTTCTGTTGCTGTGTTATCCGGCTCAGTGCCCATGTCCTGTGCATCTCCCCTCCTGGGGATCATCTGTGTTGGGCAGTGGCACTTGCAGTGACAGTGCCAGGTTGTGGAGTATACAGCATGTGAACACTATCCTGCAGGCCATCTCCGGGCTGTATTGCAAGGCCCCACCTGATTGATCAAGGCATCTGAAATGTGCCTTTAGTAGTCTAAATGTCCTCTCGATGACAGTTCTTGTGCTGGTTAGGGCCTCATTGTATCTGTCCACTGATGCACTCTGTGGATTGCATACTGGTGTCATCAGCCACGGCAGTTGTGGGTATCCACTGTCTCCTGTTGGGTGTGGGGGTCACACATTAGTGGGCCAGTCCATTTTGGTACACAACACACATAAATTGCCAGTGGTGACATGCACACAGTGTGAAACATGTTGCAGCCCATACTGGTAGTCCATGAACCATGGCTGGCACATATCCCTGGATGTTTCCCATGCTGCTCTGTGTGGCACTTCATGGTGGACCTGTATATGTCAGTGGCATACTGTGTGCTCTGTCTGTCCTTTGCTCCCTTCCCAGCATCACACCTGTCCCAGCATCATGTTGGTATGTTGGGCTGTAGTATGCATGTACACATAGATACACAGTGTGTGCATGTCCCTCTGACATGTCCACAATATCAATGTGGGGGTCTGTGGCTGCAACAGACACCTAACAACCAGCCATACATCGGAGATGCCTCCTCTCTCAAAGTCTTCATATAGACCACAGTGGCAGAAGATGTGTGAGTTGTGGCAGGACCCAGGGTACTTGGCTACCACTTCCAGTATATGGCAGGCACTGTCGCATACTATCTGGATGTTCATGGAGTGATAGCCCTTGCAGTTCACATATACCTCTGCTTCTGATGATGGTGCCCTGATGGCCACATGTGTGCAGTCTATGGTCCCTAGCACATGGGGAAACTGTGCCACAGTGTAGAGTGCCTGCTTGACTTGCCACTGCTGGTTTGCCTCTCATGGGAAATATATGTACCTGGATGTAGAGTGTAACAATGCTGTCAAGAACCTCCCCAGGCACTTAGAGACACTGGACTGTGATATGCCCACTGTGTCACCTGTGGGTGTCTGGAATGTTCCAGCAGCTAGCACACATAGTACTGCACTGACTTTCACCTCCACTGGTGTTGCATGTCCCCTTTTTGTGGGGCAGTATAGATCATCCTACAACTCCTGGCACAGCTCCCTTATGGTGGCCTTGTTGAGGCGATGCTGTGCAATGCATTGCTCATTACTGAGCTCCTCAGATGATCTCCATGTACGTATCAGTGGCACTGTTCTCTGTGGCACTCTCACCTGCACCTGGGGTCCAACATTCCCCTGGATCCTGCCACACCACCTGGTATGTCTCCTGTGGTGTTCTGCTGCCATTAGTATGCCAAGTAGGGCTAATGGGGCCCACATGTTCTGTGTTGCTGTATGCCTCTCTGTTCACACTGCTGACAGATCTATTCTGGCTCAGCTGGGAGGGAGCTTGTTATATCCTGTCTGCTTAGATCAGCCGAATCCTGGTCTACTTCTGTGCCACTTGATTTGATGCATGTCTGTGCTCTACATTTTCTGGCATGCCACCAAGGTCGTATGTGGTGTTTACACATGTTGCAAGTTGTGATCCGCATGTACGTAATGTGTTCCTGGATGCAAGCAGGCCGCAAGAGGCATTTGACACAACCCATACATCCAGGGCTGGGACACGTCTTCTGGAATACAGATTGTCACATGTCACAGACGCAGACTGCAATTTGCACCATTTCTCTATGACACATGTATTTGCTTCATTCTAATTCCTTTTGGAATTGGCCCTTTGTGTTTAAGCACTTAAATAACTTTTAAACCATGAACAAGGAGAGTCTACAATCCCCCAAATTTCAGTCAATCTATTGAGAATGATTCTATTTTTTGTCTGTGTGTGTATCTAAGTCTCAGATTACATATACCTTTGAGCTAAGAGCTCTTTTACAAAGGTTCCACGTCCGTAGAAGGGACAACAGATTAAACAGGACAGTAAAGCACGGTACAATAAAGTGTAAAAAGGAGGTACAAAACTCATAATGGACACAAAATCTTAATGGACAGTCAACATAAAACAACAGAGACACATTATGGTGATCAGTTCCAGGCACATGAAAATGCATAGAATACATTGATATCGGCCAGCAGGCTTTGTCAAGATAAACAGGGCACAGGGAGTAGGAAGGGATGTGGGAGGGTGGGCTGGGAAGACTAAGAGAGGTGGGTAGGAGTGGAGGACGTGAGGAGAGGTGGGGCAAGGGAAGGGGAGGAAGGGTGGAGAGGGGGTACGGGGATGCAGTGGGAGGGGTAGGAGGCAAGAGTGCTAAGTTACTATGAAAGAGGTTGAGTGCTAAGGTTGAGGTTTGGGAAAACATAGTTAAGGGAGACAGTCACATGTGCTAGCTGTAGAGAGTGGTGCCCGAAGCTTCACTTTGAACAGGCCCAGCTTAGTTTCAGAGGTGATGTCATTGTTGAATGCATTCATCCAGAGGGGGGCCCTGTAGGCGAATGATCGTTGCCCCTGGGTGGTTCAGCGATGAGGGACCTGTAGGAGTTGAGAATCAGAACCTTGGGTGCAGCATGGATTATGAGGGGGGCTTAGAAGATCTTGTACTCCAGCTGGCAAGAGGCCTAAGGTTATTTTCTTGTCCATCAGGCAAGTCTGATATTTGATGCAATTTTTAAGCTGTAGCCAACTGGTTAGGACATAGAGGTCACATGTGTGGGTGAGATGGTGGGCTCCTGAGTTGAGATGATATGCCTCGATAAGAGTAGTGGAGATACGCCGGAGGGCAGTATCAGTTGCAGAGCTATAGATGATCATTCCATAATCAATTATAGAAATAATAGAGCTCTGCACAGCTATCCTTAAGGCTTCAGGGTCAGAGATCACTTGTGTCTGTAGAGTAGACCAATGCGAATATTTACAGCTTTAGCAATGTTATCTATATGAATCCCATATGATAGATTGCTGTCTATGGTGACTCCAAGATATTTAAAGAATTGAACCAGTTTGATGGCAGTAGCAAGGCAGTTAGTGATAGTCAGTTGATGTTTCCTGTTCTTGTTATGGGAGCTGCTGAAGAGTATAGGCTTAGTTTTTTTATAGTTTAGTACCAGCTTGTGATGACTCACCAGGTTAAAGGCCTTAGTAAGGTTCACGAAGGCCACAGCAGTGAGCACATCCGTATCCACAGCCATATGAACATGAACAGTAAACCTGACCAAGGCTGCACCTATGATGTTGTTTTGGTGAAAGCCCTCTTTCTTAAATGGTGAAATGTTGTTTCGTAAATCTGCAATCAATCAATTTGCTCATAAAACAGCCTCTCAAATAGTTTTCTAAGGTGAGAGAGAATTAAAATAGGTGAATAATTCTCCAGAAGTTTAGAAGATCCTTATTTAAGTGTGAAAACAAATAATAGCATTTGTCCAGAAACTGGAAAAGGAATATGTGATTAATGATATATTAAAAATAGTTATTAAAGAAATAAAAACATTAAAACATTATTAACTTCAGAAATGTTGTCTTAAAGCCATCTACTTCTGCACTTTTGTCAATTGGAAGTTTCTTTAATACTTTTCAGGTCTTACTGGGTTGGATAGCTCAAAAATAAAAAGGAGAGGAATGAGCTGTACTGATTTAAAAAAAAAGATTTATTTTAAATTGCCCAGTTTGTTCTTAAAGATATCCACCATGATCAGCACCTGCACCATATAGATCTGTGCCTTACCACCAGAGGATCCAGATAATGTTAAGATTTCCATTAAGCTTGCATTAATTCAAAAGCTACAACACTCGTAAAGTTGTATTCATGGGGTCCCAAGGACTTCCTGTTTTTTTGCAGCCATCCACGCTCCACCCCCTCGCTCAGTAGCATGATGATGAGACACCAGTGAGAGCGTGGGGGCGCGCTCCATTATAAGCATTGGGCAGCAGCTTTTCCATCTATTTTAAATAATATAATGGCCACTTGGCAATGAAACATGGGCACCAGTCGACTAACAAGTGCAGAGCAATAGTCAACATTTTAGCACTGCACAAAAGGAATAGCACAGGCCACTCTGCACAACACAATCACTGCTGAAAAAGACTGACTTACTACTGTCAACCCTAGCAGCCAGTGAAACCACTGCAGCCAATGACCATATTAGCGGTTGGAGGAGCACACCTGCTTCCTGGTGCCTAGTGGCACCCTCACCAGCTGACCCCTCTCTCCATATATGTATCAATAGTGCCTGGTGTCCAGTGGCACCCCCACACTCTGATTCCCATCTCTGTTAAACATCATACATTCCCTGGTGTACAGTGGTACACCCCGACCCTCCAATCCCTTCACCTTCAAAAAATCACATGACCTGATATCCAGTGGTACCCCGCCCACCCTCTGATCACTCTCCACAGGTTATAAAAAGAAGTCCCTGTTATCTAATAGCCCACTGCACCACCCGCATCAGGTACACCACCTGCCACCTCCTTACCATATTTGCTAGTGCTGCAGTGAGTCCATACAATGACCAGCACATTCCTCCTCTCACCTCCTCAGCAACCGCTGTATGCAATGACAGGAAGCATGTGTCCTGTATTCCATAAAGGGAGCATGCATACTGTCTATTTAGACAGTACTGTATGTGCACTCCTTTTACAGTATGCAGGATACACACTACCTATCAATGCATATAGCGGCTGGGTGAGGTGATGAGAGTAGGGCTGTGCTGGTCACCATATGGGCTCCCCACAGCACCAGTGAATATGATAAGGGGGTAGCAGGGTGGTGTACCCAGTATGGGTGGTGCAAAGGGCCTTTTAATGTCAGAGACTTCTTTTCCTAATTTGGCTAGTGACGGGAGGATGAGGAGTACCACTGGATACCAGGGCTTTGTGATTTTTAATGGAGATGGGGATCAGAGGGTGGGGAGTGCCACTAGATACCAGGTACTATTGATACTTATATAGGGGTGGGGATCAGAGGCTAGAATGCCACTGGACACCAGGGAAATCTTATTGTATGGGAACAGGTGATGGTGGTCGGGGGACCAGTCTCAGTGATGCAACCTACTGACACTTCCAAAGCAAATGAGCCCATAATGGGCATACTTATGGCCCCTTAGTGCCTTGCATGCCCAATGGGCTCATTTGCATGTTGCTGACTGAATATTGTGTCAGGAACTGCTAGCACTAACAGGTCTGGGGGTGCAGCAGTTCTGTGTACATTGGTAAGGGCTGCATACAGCCCGGATCCTTCTCAGAGCAGCACTACTTGATTTTGTGACTGACATGGCCCTATATTCAGTTGAATAGC
Organism: Neoceratodus forsteri; assembly: GCA_016271365.2. NCBI lineage: Eukaryota > Metazoa > Chordata > Ceratodontiformes > Ceratodontidae > Neoceratodus > Neoceratodus forsteri. Next base: position 1,036,532,101 of record CM057453.1, read on the forward strand.
ACTGTTATGCTGTCAAACTAAAAATAGCATCCTCAGGGTCATGGGCAAGGGCAAGTGCAGTGTAATAATTTGTGCTCCACTTTTGCCCATTTTCCAACATCGGGCTCCCTGGTGTAGTATTTTGGTCTCTTTTCTATTTAGAAAGTAGTAAGGGCTGCACCTGGACTGCTGTGCACGACCATGATGCCAAGTGAGAGCTTTCAAACAAAGTAATTGCCAGCACTAGTTACTTACTGGAGCTTGTCATACAGAAGATGCTTTTCAATAATGCCAGGAGGTCCTTTTTTCTTTATAAAGTGCTTGACTTTATTGAAGTGAACATACAGATGAAAAATCAGTGGCTCCACTCCAACATGATCCCCTCCACACTCCTACAATCAAAGTCTCCTAATGTGTTTCACACCCCCTGGTGTGTAATCCTATGATTAAGTGCCAGGGGACATGAAACACATTAGGAGACTTTGATTGTAGGAGTGTTGAGGGGGTCATGTTGGAGTGGAGCTACTGATTTTTCATCTGTATGTGCATTTTAATAAAGTCAAGCACTTTATAAAGAAGAAAGGACCTCCGGGTATTATTGAACAGCATCTTCTGTATGAGAAGCTCCTGTAAGTAGCAAGTGTTGGCAATTACTTTGTTTGAATGCTGTTTTCTATTTACTTGATAATAAATTTAAAAGTCATGCACATCTACCTGTTTTCTGTTTATAATGGTTAAGATAATAGAATTAATCGATTACCTGTATTCATTTCACTGCTTTGTTAATATGTATGTGTTTTAATGTTTTTAAGTATTGTTTTTATTGTTCCATATAGTTTTCTTAATATTTGTTCTTACAATGTTTAGAAAGATTGATGCAGAAGATTTAGCACACAGCTCACAAATATCACTGGAGTTCAGTTTATTTTTTGTATATATTCAGTATAGAAGATCAGACATGAACAGCAAAATTACAAAACACAAATCCGATCCTGGAAGGGAGGACCCACCAACATGTAACATTTCACACCCACATCTCAGGTGCTTTGTCAAGTTGGCTTGTTGCCCATTGTGGACTCCTTTTATAGTCCCATATTTTAAAGGGGGCAGCATTACCCTAAAAAACTGCTAATGTAAGACAAATATATTATAGTAAAAATTAAAAAGGTAGTGAGAAATGCACAAAAAATGATCTGCTGCCCCCAAATCAATATATAGCCTTGCTAACATTGTCTCTTGTAACATAGGAAAGAGAAAGGGTTGTATTGGATTGGCAGAGCACCATCAGGTGATCATACATTAATTCTCAATTAATGTATGCTGAGTCTGCAGCTGTTCTCTTCCCCCTTTGCCTACCAAATCTATTCTTGTTTGAACTTTGACAGCCATCTGTTGGGTGGCTGTGAATTGCAGGCTAAGACTGTTTAAACTACTACATACTATAGCAGCTTGTTTCTAAAAAGAGCACTCAAAAGCAATTAATGCAAGCACAGCAGACTGTTTAAAAAGTAACTACAGTATATACTATAACAACATATTTCTAACTATAGCAGCCTGTTTCTAAAGTAGACTCAAAAACAATTGCAGAAACTACCAGAACTTTCACTTAACCATATCTATTCTTGTTTGACAGCCTTCAGTTGGCCTGCCCTGAATTGCAGGTTAAGACTGTTTAAACCACTATATACAATAGCAGCCTGTTTCTAAAAAGAGGACTCAATTTAACTTAAATATATGCATTTCCCAGCAGCCAAATCCCAAACATCAAACATAGCAGAAAAACAGAGATAATTCCAGTTTACAAAACTAAGTCAACCAAAATGAGCTCATATTTTGAAATGTTTATCACATTTGCATGTAATCAGTGATTGTTCACTGTTGCACTCACGATATAAAAAAAAATCAGCCTGCTCAGAATGTAGTTTGTCCAGTGAGATGCAACCCTCTTTCTCTTCCTCATGGTTGGAACCTTAATATCCTCCCAGAACCTTTGTAATTTTGCACTTTAAAATTACTTTTTCACAAATTTAACATGGGGAAGAGAAACATATAAAAAGAGTGCCAACCCCTTTCTCTTCCCCATGTTACAAGTGAATTAACCCACTCCAGAGCATGGGTCTACTGGGGATGATGTATGACTGGGTGGTTGGAACCACTGGATCTTGACCGTGTGGTCCAACCCCAACTACTTTGATAATCCCAATGTCCACCCTGTCATGGGTTGATCCTATGTATGTGACATCCGGTGACATCACCAACTACATGGCTGCATAGTTGTGGTGCTCGGGGATAAGCTGCTCAATAAAACATATTAAAAAGCAAAGAAGTGGCCATCCGCCAGACTCAAAAACTAAATTCAAAATATGAATGATGGTTACATCCAAAATTAAAGGAAAAGGCTCCCAAGCTGCAAAAATAAGAGCCATGATGGGCATGGAAAAAGGATGGGGTCCACAGCTGTATTCTCGACCCACTTCTCCTGTGGCAAGCCTGGCCAACTCAGAGGAAAGCTTGGAACTATTGGATCCACACACAGTTATGGCCAAGCTCGATGGGATCATTAAAGCTCTACGTCGGGTAGAATCCTCGATGGCTGATGTACGCACAGATCTTTGCAAGATTGATAAAAGAACTATACAGTCGGAACAAGTAATAGGCTCCCTGGCATATTCTTAAAGCCAACAAGATTGGGCCATCCTATACTTACTGACGAGGGAGCACGAATTACAAGCAAAACTAGATGACCAAGAGAATAGAGCACGGCGTAATAATTTTTGAATTTACGGGGTGCCAGAGGAAAGGGAAGATTCTTTCCCTACAATGGAAGATTTTATAGACCATGTTTTAGAGTCAGTGCTAAAGCTTGATTCAGCCACATCTCTGATCATCGAAAGAGTGCACAGATCACTTCTTCTGAAACCCAAGGAACAAAACGCTAAACCCCGCTCAATAATAATTAAGATGCTTAATTACAGGAATCGGCAACTCATCCTCCAGTCAACCTGGAAAAAAAAGGAGATCCAGATAGATGGGCAGAGAATTTTCTTCGATCAAGACTTTTCCAACCACTTGAACAACAAAAGGAAGCAAGTAAAAGAAGTAATCCGAGTGGCAAGGGAGAAAAATGTTAGAATACAGCTGCAGTATCCAGCATGTCTGAGGATCCTTACCGATGAAGGTCCTCGGCTGTTAGAGTCTCTGTTTGAGGCATCCTCTACATTAAGAGACCTGAGGATCCCTGTCCCTGAAATGAAATCAGAAGCTCTAGAGAGAGATATTATGAAATTGAATGGCGAAGCGTGGGATGATGCGGCATAATCAGCAAATGGCGATCTCCTGGCCTTCACATTTAGGGGCTGACTTGAGAGACATACTAGTGAGAGAAAAAAGGTTCCCACAACAAAACCAGGGTCCTCAGCAGCCACTTTACTCACCGGATCATGAAGGTGCCAGGTATAGTCGTGTCTTTAATGCCCCAAGTAGGCTGTATCACCAAATGGGCCAAGCATTAAGATAGCATAGTGAGTGCTTAACAATGGCACCCTAGCAGACTTAATATGTAAGGACTTAGAAAGGACAAAATATAAAATGGGTCAACAGCCATATGATGCTTGGGGATGGGGGGATGGGAATGTAGTCATGGGGCTCTCTTTTGCTTTCCCTTTTCACCCTTCTCCCTTTGCTCTGCTTAACCTTCGGAGGAGAATGGATCTCCTGGGGAGAAGCACAGTGATAATAATCTGTAGTGGAAGACTTTCCTCCAACTCCCCCAGCAGATCTAGAGATACAGGTTGAATCGGATGGCCAAATAGAGAAGCAGTGTTTCTTAGCTCCTAGGCTTCAGTCACAGGCCATAACACTGCTTACTATGCCAGCCTCTACTACACGGACCATGGCAGGCAAGGCGACGTAAGATCTACACTGACTCTTAATAGTCAGACCTGTTTAAATCAACAGGGACTATAGCAGTTGCTATCAAATCCATGCTTGCATGGACTTTTGCCTTGAAAGGACACAAGTTAAAATATTTAAGTTTTGTTTGTTAACCCCATCAAATGTTAGGGGTGGTATTTGATAAGGGAAGGGGAGCTGTTGCTTACTTTTGTGTGTGATTCCTCCCTTCTCTAAATCTTTGACCTCTTTTTCCCTCTCACTCGCAGACCACCCTTCCCCTCCCCCCCATTTACTTTTTGGTTCCAAATTTGGAGACTACAATCATTTCTATTTGTGGATACTAATGAGAACAGTTATAATGTTTAGAATAGTTATGCTGGCACCTGTTGTGCCCATTATTTCTAATGAATTGCTGAGCTGTGTAGGGTATGAGAGGGTAGAGCAAATGAAAAGAAGATGGATGGATATACCTTTACTGAACTGATGCAAAGAAATCATGTTTACATTGGGGTAAAAACTATGGAAGTAAGTAAGCAAAGCTCTCCTGACCTATAAGATGAGTCATATTAAAGTGATTTCACTCAATGTACAAGGCATAAGCTCCCCCGCTAAACGTACTAAAATTCTTCATTATCTTAAAAAACTTAATGTGGATGTTTGGTTCTTGCAGGAAACTAGACTGTCTCAGGTAGAACATCAGAAGTTGGTTCACTCCTGGGTGGGTACAGCAGTGGGTTCATCACACCCTCAGAACAAAAAAGCAGGCACAGTGATTCTCCTTAAAAAAATACCTTTGGAGATTACTGCAGAAGATTGTACCACAGATGGCAGATTTGTCTCACTCTCGGGGCAAATATACTCTCAAAAAATACATTTGATCAGTGTATATGGCCCAAATAAGGATGATCAGCCCTTTTATAGGAAAGTTTCTCAGAAAGTCTCAGGGTTGGGGGAAGGGATGGTAGTGATGGTCGAGGATTTTAACTGTGTAATTTCTCCCTCAAAAGACAGATCATCACAAATCTCTTCTACTAATAAAAATATTAGGGAGCGAAGAAAGACCAAAGGAGGGATACTGAAGCTTAGTAAAGGGGAGGGAATGTGGGCAGAGGGTGACAGTGAAAAAGCAGGGATACTGAATGAATATTTCTGCTCAGTATTCACAAAGGAAGAGGACGGGGAGTTACCTAAACCAAACAAGAGAAACACTCTGAAGACAGGGGTCAATACCAGTCCATTTACAGAAGAAAGGGTTCTGAAAGAACTAATAAAATTGAAGGTGGACAAAGCAATGGAGCCTGATGGGATTCACCCAATAATTCTAAAAGAACTAAGGGTAGAACTAGTGACATGCTGACTACTCTCTTTAACAAATCATGGAAGGATGGGGTGGTACCTGGAGGACTGGAGGAGGCAGATATGATTCCCCTTCACAAAAGTGGGAACAGGACAAAGGCAGGAAACTACAGACCAGTTAGTTTGACCTCAGTGGTAGGGAAAATGATGGAGTCACTTCTGAAGGAAAGAATTGTTGAGTACCTAGAGGCCAGTGGGGCACAGGACCCAAGACAGCATGGATTCATGATGGGAAGGTTGTGTCAGATGAATCTAATAGATTTCTTTGACTGGGTGACCAAAGTAGTAGACCAGGGAGGGGCTATGGACATGGTCTACCTAGATTTTAGCAAGGCATTTGATACAGTCCCCACACAAAAGATTAATACACAGGATAGCCAGCCTTGGAATGGGTCCCAAGGTGGTAGCCTAGATAAAAAATTGGCTAGACAACAGGACACAAAGGGTAGTAGTAAATGGAGTACACAGTGAAGAAAGGAGGGTTACTAGCGGGGTACCGCAGGGTTCAGTACTGGGACCCGGTACTTTTTAATGTGTTTATAAGTGACATTGCAGAGGAACTGGAAGGAACAGTATGTCTCTTTGCAGATGACACAAAGATCTGCAACAGGGTTGATACACAAGATGGAGTGGAAAGGATGAGAAGGGACTTGGCAAGGTTGGAGGAATGGTCAAATGTATGGCAGCTCAGATTCAATGCAAAGAAGTGCAAAGTAATGCACATGGGAAACAAAAACCCAGAGGAAGCGTACACAATGGGGGGTGAGATACTGACAACAGTAAAAATAGAAAGAGACCTGGGGTAATTATATCAGATGACCTAAAGGTGGGCAAGCAATGTGAGAAGGCAGTAAGGAAGGCTGGGGGGATACTGGGATGCATAGGAAGAGGCATCAATAGTAGAAAACAGGAAGTTGTTATCCCTCTGTACAGACAGTTGGTGAGACCCCATCTGGAGTACTGTGTGCAGTTCTAGAGACCCAATCTCTGCAAAGACATAGACAGAGTGGAGGCTATCCAGAGGAGGGCAACCAAAATGGTGCAGGGTCTGCACCAGAAGACATACGAAGAAAGACTAAAGGAACTTAATATGTATACTCTTGAGGAAAGAAGGGAGAGAGGGGACATGATAGAAACTTTCAAGTACCTCAAGGGAATTAACAAAATCCAAGAGGGTAGCATCTTCCAGAAAAAGACATGTGCAAGAACTAGGGGGCACAATTTGAAGATAGAGGGGGGATGGCTCAGGGGTAATGTGAGGAAGTATTTTTTTACTGAGAGGGTTGTGGATGCATGGAACAGCCTCTCTGAGGAGGTCGTGGAGTCAAGAACAGTGGGGGACTTCAAGAATGCATGGGACAGGCATAAGACAGTCCTAGGGGTGGGTAAGAGGAAGTAAGCTGTTGGTTAACTAGGATCTGCAGCTTATCTGTTAGGTAGGAAAATGGGCAGACTAGGTGGGCCAAGCGGTCCTTATCTGCCATCAAATTCTATGTTTCTATGTTTCAAACATAGCACCTGTCTGTATGCCCACATACAAATTCATGTTTTGGAAAAAACACACACTTGCAGTTCTAGCCCCAGATAATTACCATGGCCTGCAAAAGAGGATCTCTACACCTGTGATGCAGTGGTTAATGTACATAGCAGAGAAAGAAAACATTGCTATTCAGCATGTTCTATGGGGTGGGGAATTTAAAGTGGGGCCATATTTTCTCGATGGTTACACGATAATTAATGGGGTTCCCATTGCCTTTGAATTCAAGCAGTGTTTTTTCATGGTTGCAACATCTGTTACTGTGAGAAAGATCAAAATCACATGACAGGTATGACTTTTGAGTAGTTATTCAATCAGACCATGCACAAGGTTCATTTGTTTAAAAGTCAGGGGTTCGCCATTAGATACCTATGGGAACACGAGTGGAGGGAAATGTTGGCCACAGATCGAGAGCTGGCTGATTTTTTGAGGGACAGGGAACTATCCGAACCTCTCAAACCTAGAGAGTCACTGTTTTGGGGAAGAACAAAAGCCATTTCTCTGTACTATAAGATACAGCCCAATAAGACAATCTGCTATTAAGATTTTACCAGCCTGTACCCTTTTGTCAACAAAACTAAACCGTATCCAGTGGGTCACCCTGCCATCATTTATGAGAACTTTGCTGGCACAAGTCAGTACTTTGGTTTGGCAAAAATAATGGTTTTACCCCCAGAGGTCTCTTTTTTCCAGTGCTGCCATCCAGGATTGGAAAAAACTTGCATTCACATCATGTCGTGCATGTGCAGAAGACAAAATTCAGACACCGTGCACACACAATGTTGAATAAAGGGCATTGACTGGTACCTACTGTACCGTGGAACTAAACCTGGCACTGGAAGAAGGGTACAAGATCTTAAATATTTACGACATGTGGCATTTTAGAGAGTTATCAGCAGAACTGTTTGCAGACTACATCAAACTGCATCTGAAAGGCAAACAAGAGGCATCTGGTTTCCCTTCATGGGTAAAAAAATGAAGCAGATAATGTCAGGTACATACAGCAGTATTTTGAAAGAGAAAATGTGCATTTGAACCCCACTGACATCGCTGCTAACCCCACAAAGAGACAGATATCTAAACTAAATTTGCTTTGAGGAAAATTTGGGCAGAGAGTTAATTTGCCCACCACCAGTTTAGTATCAGACCCTGATGAGCTTTTCCAGTATGTGTTTGCCCCCTATTATGATGTGGCCTCATGCTGCTTCATCGATGATGAAACAGTGTGTTTATGCTGGAAATGTACCAAAGACCGCTACTCAAATTCTAACAATGCCAACATATTCATAGTTAGTTTCACCACTGCATATGCCAGACTAGAACGCTACAAACTTCTAGATAAGTTACAGGACAGGTGCCTGTATTATGACACAAACTGTGTCATTTTTGTGTCTAGACTGGGTGACTGGAATCCCCCTCTAGGTGACTATTTAGGGGAATTTACTAGTGAGCTTCCTCCAGATGAGCACAATACTGAGTTTGTGTCTACAGGTCGCAAGATGTATGGGTACTGGCAGTCCAGAGGGCAAATTGTTGTTAAAGTGAAAGGCTTCATCCTTAATGTAGGTAACTGTGAACACATTAATTTTGACAGCTTAAAAGATCTGTTTTTTGATTACTCAGGGTCATAGACATCTAAAGAAATCACAGTCAGGCAACCCAGCATAATTAGAAACAAAAAGCAGTGGTCCCTTGAAACAAGAATGCTGTTCAAGACCCCCAGAGTAGTTTATGATAAATGAGTTTTACAATCAGATTTTAGAACACTTCCTTATGAATACTGAGGACTGAAAATGGATATCAGTTTGCAGCATCCCTTTACTTGTCTGTTGGCTAGCCCATTTAACAGTGGGAAAAGCTTCTTCATAAAGCAGTTGTTGGAAAATTATGATACCATTTTATCACATAAACCTGAAAATATGTCTAGTTTTACAGCTGTTGGCATGCTTTGTACAATGAACTGATGTTAAAGTTTCCACAGATTAAATTTGTGGAGGGGCTACCAGCGTCATTCATTGATGATGATCTCTTACCCTTGGGGAAGGTGAATTTTGTTGTTATGGATGATTTAATGGACTCTGCCTGTCAAAATAGTGAAGTCAAGTATGGGTTTACCAAGGACAGCCATCAAAAACAGTTAACAATATTTCTAATTGTACAGAATGTATTTTGTCAAGGAAAGAAAAGCTGGACCATCACGCTTAATGCCAAATATAAGGTCCTGTTTAAAAACCCACGGGACAAGCTGCAGATACAAATATTGGCCAGACAGATGTATCCCAGTCAGACCAAATTTTTTTAGAAGCTTTTGAAGATGCTACAACTATTGTTGATTTAAGAGCTGGTACACCAGCTGAATACAGGCAGTGCAGTGGGTTGTTTCCCCCTGACTGGCCTGTGGTGTATGTCTTGAAAAAAACACATTCTGGTTTTAGAAATACATGATGCTGTTTTGCCATTATGTCTAAAAGACTGCAGAGAAACATCTCTGTTTTAAAGTTACTTGTCAGAGGACCTCCTCATTTAAGAAAAGCTATTTTGTGCTCAGCCTCTGATGATTTGATATCCGCTATCATGGAGGTGGCTTTAAACACCCTGAAAGGAAATATACCATTGTTGGCTAAATAGCTAGCTTTTCTGAGAAAAAGGGGTAGAGTCATAAAAAATGTAAGCAACAGGAAAGTGCCTTTAAAAAGAAAAAAAAAACAGATTGTAAACCAGACAGACGGATTCATAGGAATGTTGTTGGGAATTGCTGTTTCTTTTATTACTGGACTTCTGGCTAGCAGATAATGGCTTTTACTCAGAAAATGTATCTGATACCTCAACAGCAATTGCACCATATGAAAACAAACTATCCCGATAAGGATATGAGAAAAGTTGCAACTTACAGCTTGGAAACTGAAATTAGATCTATACTATCATGGATTGATTTATCAGATCATGACAAAGCCAAGCTGGTCTCTGCAGTGTTGCAATGTTACCTCACTCTAGTACATCAAGGAGAACAGGCTAAAACCAGTTTAACCTTACACATGCCTGAGAGTGAGGCAGATTCTGAGCAACCCCCTACTAAGACTCTTTCTGTCACGAGTTCTATGGAAAAAGACATTTTGAACAGTGTTTCTCAAAGGTCTAAAAAATACTGAGATATTAGTCAAGCAAATGGCAAAGAAAAAGAATATTCTTTTTTGGAATAATATGGGGGAATTTATGTATAAAGGTAGTGTTGTTTCTGAGCCTCATATGGTCAATTTGGTAAGGGCTGCTACAGCCAATCATGCTATCCCTGACCACAAAAAGCCAAAGGAGTGGGATGTGATTGTTAAAGCCGGTGGCAGAGGCTAACATATCCACATCCGTCTTTGGTCATTCAGCAAACAGGAAATATGTTGAAAGTCAAAAAACAGCCGATGTAAAAGTCCCTGAACCCTCTCCACTTAGCAAATGGTCAGTGACACCCAAAAGATGAAAGACATTTAGGAAACCTGCCTGGCTCTCTGTATAAATGTGAATATTATATATCTTATTATGAAATGGGTAGAAAGAATGCTGAATTCTGACTGGCTGAGAGCTGCTTTCAGCTGGGTTGTTATCCCAGCACAACGGCCCAGCTGAAAGTAATATGTTTAAAAAATTCATACAATTTTGTTAAAATTACCCATTTCATAATCACAATAAGGCACTCCAGGGGGTGTGTTATGGTGGGCTAATGGACCTTCTTGGGTGGTGGAAGCACTTGGCTACACCTCTTGCTTCAACCCACCTGAGGTGGGCTATTATCCCACCATAACACACTCCCGTCATGCCTTATTGCTTAAGTGACTGATGTGTACTGATTATTTTGGCTTTTTTTTTTTACAAAAAGGTATTAACAGTAATGTAATCCTACATCATACTGACTACATTAGCATGTTTTTTTTAAAAAGGTACTTACATTTCTGTATGTTATCATCCTACCTCATATTGAATATGGTAGTATTTTTTTTACAAAAGGTGTGTATACTGATGCATGTTAGCCTACCTCATCTTTAGTATGTAATCATGTTTTTTTTTAAAGGGGCATATCATAATCCTAGTTCAGTGGTATGTCATATGTACTGTGCATTTGTAACAAGAGGCTTTTGGTTTTCTGTATCTTATCTATGATTTTATCTGTCATTGTTTTACAATAAATACCTTTTAATATTTTGTATATTGCGTCATTATTGAAGACATTACATATTTGAAAATTTCAAACACAAGTCCCCCAGAAAAACTGACAAAGACACAGAGATCATGAGGGTATATATGATTTTTCAAAATGATGGTTGTGAGTTACATGTGATTGCATATTTTAAATTCATTACAAGACAAACGAGTCTGAACATGTTGCCATCCAACTGATACAAATCCTGACATGTTTAGATGTCTGAAAGGGCGATGTACAAAACTAGTTACCATGGCATCATTTTTGAGCAAATCATTAGAGCACATATTTAGAATTTGATCATAAGAAAGTCCTTTACATCTGTGATGTAAGAAAAAGATGTAGTGAAATCCATAGGTGATAGAGAAGGTATCTTGCAACTGTATGTTTTGGTATAGAATGGTCTTTGCATTTCTGCTTAAAAAGACCCCAATCCTTAGTGCATAATTGTCAGGATGAAAACCATAGCTGTCAAAGAACTCCCCAGCACCATTTTCTGAAATGTATACAGCTAACCAGTGCTGTCCAGGGAGGTGATGGGGGTCAATTGATGACTAGTGCTGCTGGAAGGTTTCTCAGTCTCTCCTTGGATAGCAGATCATAGGGAAACACATCCAGAATGCAGTCACAGATGTGGGAGTCATTTGTTACAATTTTTTCCATCTGCTTTGTGTTAATTTTTTATGGTTTATCACATATAATCAAAAATGACATTTCTTCTCTAGTTTATTTCAATGACATTATCAAACACAGCATAGACAATAAGATTAACTGTTTGTGGAAGGGCTTCTGAAAATCTGTTTTCTGCTCTGAGATTCCCAGTTTTAATTAAAGAGTAATGATCAGCACATTCTTGAGATCAAAGGCAAATAGTGTGTACACTTGGATAAATTCCCGATGGTTGACAACAAAATGGTCGCTCTTTCATGTTTTTTCCTGTTGCCTGTACTAGATTAAAATATTCTCTCACAGCAATTCCATTTCTAAAATCAGGCTGCAGAGGTTTAGCAAGGATTTGTTCACTGTCCAGATATAGAGCCACAAAATTAATATTATAGTGTTTAAAGTTAAAGGGGTTTTGAGTGTAGGAAAAGCTAAAAGCATCAATGTCAACAAATCCCATTATCATCAGTTTTGGTAACTGTCCCAAAAACAAATTATCTTGGTTGCAGACCCTGCTGCCTGCAGGGAGGCTGTACACTTTGTTCCCCACTCTGTCTATATGGTATTTAGCATTGGAGGTCAGCAGGGCTTCCGAGTGTCCCAGACGAACACCGGGGGTCACTTTAACCCTTTTGACAAACAGAGAGGCAGCCATGATTTTTAGCTTATAAGGCTCAGCATCTCCACTCATCAGGCAAAAGCTGTCCCTGTTACATGTCAGTTTAATTTTAATATCCACACCATTCAGCATCAGTTTCTCTTGAAAAAACAAGTCCGTGTGCAAGTGTCCCAGCAGCTCTACCTCTCTACTGAGATGTGTGAAGGAGTTTCTTTTATTAAACCCTACATTGTCACTGGCTCTATCTGTGATTTAGTGTTTCCCTGGGGTGTCTTTGTAAAATAATCCTGCTGTGAATTGTGTAGAAAGGGTCTCTTCACTGAAGTTCATCGCAGATTCTATGATAGCCCTATATGGGCAACAGTTATTGCTTTGACTGATGAGCCAATCACTGACAGTCACATCAACTGGCTGAAAATGGTGGCCACTGGGTAGTTTACAAGACCCACTTTGGCCACTGCAGGTGTATCATCACCATCCACTTCAGTGATTTTGCAAACCAGGTAAAGAAGCGTGTTGTTTAGATCCAAATATTCTTCACCATTACCTGCTATATAAAATTCAATTGGTGAGTTTTCTGAAAGGGCAGCCAGTGGGGGTATCTCTACATAAATCCTTTTTTCAATGCTTGTCTGTGTGGGAGCAACAGCAAACATGTCCAGTTCTGATTTTGTGCATTCTTTAGAACCACAGTGCATGAAAGCCATGTTTTTTTAGAATAAATCTCTAAGTTTTTTTATGTCCCCTCGAAGGTCCTTTGGACTTTGACCTCTTCCTTTTATGTGATGTTTTGCATTTTGAGGCATGCCTTTTAAAGTAGTGGGGAGGTCCAATGAGAAGCGAAGGGTGTACTCTGCACTTTCTCTTTCTACCTCTCTTGAACACAATCAGTCCTCAACCACCCTGAGTGGTCTTATCACCTCCTGACATCCTTTGAGTGACAGTGCTAATCACATGCCCCACAACATCCTTTGTGACATTTTTAGCAGCTGTATGTAGATGTGGTTTGTCAATTTTGAACCCCCTTTTCTTAAAAATGTAAGTGCTTTTCTAAACAGACTATGAAATATCCCTCCTATACCAGAACCATACATAGTAGGAAGTCCATGAAAGCCCGGAAGGCTGTATTCTGCCTGTACCTTGTAATAGCTTCTGTACAAGACAGGGTCTGCATAATGTTGAACAATCACCATCCTTGTTTAAATTTTAAAGTACTCTTTGGGGGTGAAAATGCAATTTCACGATCACCTTTCCAAATCAAAATGGCACAGGTTCAGTTTGATCATTCTTTATTTCAATAGTGACTGCTTCAATCTGATGTTTACTGACTGTTTGATAATGGGGTTTATAGTAGGTCATGGTCACTATCTGATTGTTCTGACCCTTGATGGACATGCATCTTAGCAGAGGCACTAGACTGTCACCCACTATTTCATGTGTGATAATGTCAGTGTAGATATATAACGTGTAAAAAAAAACATTAGTATCTGTGGGGTTCTTTATTAGAGTCTTTTCGACGCCTACCTCAAGTCTACTAAAACCCGAAAGGTACTGTAACTGCCCGTGCATAAACAGAATGCATTTGATGTCACTGTCAATGCTTATTTCTCTCTCAACGGCTTGTTGTTCCAAAACCACTGGCAGTTCATTTGCTTCAAATATGCTTTTATTAATTTGATTAATAACACTCACCATGTTAGGATAATAGCCTGATGGAATTTTCAATGCTTCAGACTCAACAAAGGGGCTGGTTGGTGGCGTTTTACTATGGGCTATGCTTAGAGGCTGATAGAGCCGTATAGCGCAGTGGTCTAAGGCTCTGAGCTGCAAATTTGGTGACATCCAGCAGACCAGACCTGGGTTTGAATCCCACAGCTTCCACTTGCATACTGTGTGACCCTGAGCAAGTCACTTAACCTTGTGCTCCCAGGTCGCTCCTGTAAAAAAGCTTTCAGCTTAGTGTGCTATACCTGGTTAAACAACTAAATAAAAAAAAAAAAGAGCATACTGAACCTGTTTTTCTGTGCAGGCACATTATCCCAGGTATGAGGGTACTGAATTTCTGCTAATCCCACTTACCATTCCCCAGGCAGTTCAAGAGTTTGTAGTAACTTTATTGTAAAAGTGGATATAGTATTATTGGGGAAAATGTTTTGAGAGACGTTGCTAGGCAAGGTGATATAAAATCCATTTTTGAGCATTTTTAAATCTTATTAGCTTCTAATGTCCTGAACCTGTGTTGCCTCGATCCAGTTATTGAATTTATCAGACAACCCTAGCCACTTTACCAGATACCAAGTTTTTCTGCCATGCTTTTTCTCTGCCAGGATTTTCTGCACCCTATACACTCAGTCATCATCTAGTTCAATTTTCTGCAACTCTTCTGCATAGAAAGTACCTTTGATGTCTTCCCTCTGATAATCTTTTAGCTTATAAGTGGGTCTCAGTGTTGTTAAGACCTCCGTCACAATAAATATCTCATCTGTGTATGTCTGTTCATATCCCTTTTCAAACACCTATTTCAGCTTAGATATTCTCACGTGATCACTTTTCTGAATGGTACCCTTTTGTTTTTTGCCAAGAACTGTTTTGTCATAGATGGTCTTCCATACAGTCAGGGCATTGGAAGGGTTCACATCCACTGGGCTGCATGTAATGCTTCTGTGATAAGTATGATTATAGCTGTGCATCAGGTAAGGCAACACATCAATATATTTCCACATGGCTTGGGTTGTAAATTAACGGCACATGCGTATCTTTAAAGTTCTGTTGAAGTGTTCTACAATACTAGTCTTAATTTCATTATTTGTTACAAAATGGTGTATTTTATTTTGTTTTAATAATGCACTTAAGAAAGCATTTAGAAATTCTTTACCCTGATCAGTCTGCAACTTCTTATGTATGCATCTGCTTTTAAAAATTGTTTTAAAGGCCTGCATCAGTGCCTTGCCTGATTTATCTTTTAAAGCCGCTACCCAGGCACGCTTGGACAGCACATCGATACACGTCAGAATGTATTTAAACCCATTATTGTACTTTGCATATTGACTCATGTCCACTAAATCAGTTTGCAATTGTCTATCTATGTCAGAAATAATGACAGGCTTTCTCTTAAATCAAATTATTGCTGGTCTGTATAACGTATAGGGGTCCTGCTTGGCAAGCCATTCTGCAACACCTTTCCTGGTCACACCTTTATCAATTTCTTTTTCAGCTTTATATAACTGAGTCACACAACTAAAACTGCCCCCTTTACTTGCATTCAAATACATATTCTGAAGCAGTTGATCAGTCATCTTCTTTCATCAGTACCAAAATACATATGTTGACTAGCCAACCTCTTGTCACCTGTAAAATGATGTGTATGCATATTTGCGCTCTTTTTTCTTAAAAATTTGATGACAACCATAAACTGCAATATGTGATTATATTTTATTCATACATACAAAACATAAACTGATACATATATTAATTACATACAAAAGCTAAAACTGTGTTTTAAAGAGTATATATACCTGTAACACGTAGAATGCATGCAATGATTACATAATATCCTGTTTCTACACTACCAGATTCTTTCACATTCTACCATACCCAGAGACAGTAACCTTTGGGCTGTACGTTTCACACAAGCAAGGGTTTCATCCACTGTCCCCCAGGTGACAAGGTAGGCACAAAACAGTGCCATGCACCACTCAAAATAATCAGGGTGATCTTTGAGGGATACTGTTGCAGAATCAAAAATGCATTCACCTTACATATGTCTGTGTGGATTTTTTTTGTTCATTGCATCGATATACATATGCCACATAATTGGGGGCATACTTTTAATCTCAGTCATTGTCCTTTCTACCATTGAAGGTGTAGCACTTTCACAGAATAAGTTTAACTCATTGTGTCCTAGCAGACGCCTGTAGTCGTCAGTAAAAAAACACTGGTGTGTCCTGAGGACGTCTGCAGAAGTCAACTACTGACTCCCAGTGTGCCCTTGCAACGTCTGGAGAAGTCACTTATGTATTTTAATATATATTGTAACAGAATATAATATATATTTGACTGCATAGCACCGTTGGAAAGATAATTTTATGCTGCACAACTTTGTCACTGATATTTTGTGTATATCATGTATACTTTAGGAGTTATTTGCATTTGTTTATGGTATGGTGTGTATGGCTGACATGTTTTCCATCAAGATTCACCTAAGCAGCTTGAATAAAATTCACTTTTTTGGCACTTCAGCAGGTATAAAATAAAAACCTTATTGATTACAGCTGGCTGCATAGCACCATTGGAAAGGCATTTTTGTGCTCATCAACTTTCATGCTGATACTTTGTGTGTATCATGTATACTTTTGGAGTTATATGCATTTGTTTATGATATGGTGTGTGTGGTTGAGATTTAGCTCTCAAATCTCATCAAAGCACCTTGACTAAAATGGGGAAAAATTACATTTTTTAGTAAAAAGCTATCTTCTTTTTAGCAAACATAATATTAAAACACCATCTAATGTCTGTATGCTTAATTTGGTGTTGATATTTTACATATTTTCCAACAAAAATGAAAGCTTATGTTGCCCTTTTTAGTGAAAAATATTTAGTTTGCTCTTTTGACCAGCATAGAAAAAATACAAAATTACTTATTATTACATGCATGCCACCATTGGAAAGGCAATTTTGTGCTGAATAACTCTGCCACTCATACTTTGTGTCTAGCATGTACAGTTATTGAGCTATTAGCATTTGTTTGTGACATACTGACTATGGCTTGATTTTGCTTAGAAAGGCCCAGGATTCACTGTTAAAAGTATACAGGAGATTCAGGAGGCAAGTGGTGTGATCTCAGAGTGAGCCTGTGGAGGCAATGAGTTAATGCATGGCAGTTTCCAAAGTATACTGGGGCCTTTAAAATGTCCTTTATCACATGGCACATTGTAGCCATCAAGAGTGACTGGAATATTGGGAACATGCCATTACGTTCCATCTGAAAGCACATAATACACATTATACAGATTAGTGTGTCACTTTTTTATTCAGAAAAAATGACTGCTATATCACATTTATTAAATACAACATAAGTGATACATTCTGCATAAACATGATGAATACATATGATGCGTAGTGCTCTATAATTTCATGTAGCATTATAACAACTGAAGAAGCCACTTTTGCAGTATGAGAAATATCACATTCTTTTCTCTGCTTTAAACCAGACACACACATTGCTGCAACTACCAATAAATACAGGTTACAAAGACATTCAGGATCTTCTACGAATCTATGTACAATCACTATAATGTTTTCTAAAAGCGCCAACTCAGATTCTTTCATATAGTTATCTATATCCTTCCACATGTCTGAGGGGGCATGCAACATCAGTTCCATGGCAGAAGGTAAGTCAGAAAGGGATGCTTCAAAGTCAGGCAGACTGAACATGGAAGGATCGCAGTAATGGCTTATGATCAGATACATAAGTCTTTGGACACTCTCTTTGCTTACATCCTGCATGGTTCTCTGTAAAATAAATATGAAAATTTGGGTTCTACAACATTTACACATAACCTGTAGCAGATCAGCAGTTAAATGAATTTTCACAACAAAAACAGAGTCCCTAAATTTCTTTTTAGAAATTTAACAGAGTCCCGAAGTTCTTGTTAGAAATTTTTTAAAGGAGCATTTACTGACTAGACGTCTGGCCTCTTGTCTAATCTCACTATCTGTCTGTTGTAACATATCTGTAAGTAAGCACATGGGTCATCATCTCTTTTCACATAATTTAAAACATGACTTACAGATTCTATAGTTTCGTTGCTCATGCTTAAGCCCTGTTGTTTCATAGCTATTGCTAAGATCACAGGCATGAGATGTCCAATATGTATGGCTTCAGAAACATTTTTGTATGCTTCTCTAGCTGTCAAATCATTAAAGATACATGTATGGTTTATCTGACTAGGGTCATCTATCTCACACCCAGGACAGGCATAAACCATTTTACAATGTATCACTCTCTCTATTACTGCGGCAATTACACAACAAATGGTATGGTACATAACATACTTACAATACACATCATGGTCAGTTTTAGGGGGCATAATACTTAGGCCTGGATTTTCACCTGAGGAAACCTGTCTAATCTCAGTAGACGAAGAAGGTTGTTGCTGTGTAGTGATTACAGTGTTTCTGTTTTTTCACGCATTCTATTGCTCTCTAAATTTCTAACATAGTGATCCTCACATATCTCATTAATAACCACATCTGTATCTTTCATACAGCAACCACAGTCAAGCAGTAGATTTGTGGAGACTCGAGTATCCATGCTGTCTGAATAAGACTGTTGCTCAATTCCATATCCATCACTCTGATAAAGCAAAAAGAAAACAACATTGGTCCTTTTATTCAGTAAATTCCAGTTCATCTGCTAACTCATCTGTTCAGTTACAATGGTTGCAAAGTTTCACAGTCTAAAGGAGGTAGGGGTCACAAAGTAGAACAGGATATTATTGCATGAGCTCTTATTTTCCTGGTTTTCATTGATCTGTCTGTTTCTAACAAAAATGTCCGGGCTATTGTTTGGAAGCTGTTTGTGATTTATGATCTTATGCAGAAGGAGTCAGTGGGGAAGTCAGAAATGGTGGTGGCATTGGCAGTGGTGGTCCACAAGACAGAGGAAGCTAAGTACAAAGGGAAAACCAATGAGAACTGGCAAGGAGGCTTCATCATATACAGTGCACTGGTGCTGGAAAAGCAGCTGGAGCTTGTCATTCCCTTACTGATGTACATGTCCATTTTTAAAGATGTGTACAAGGCCAAAGTCAGGTATGGATGGCTCAAGTATGACAAAGCATTCCAAAAGAGGATGGATGCAAAAAGGGATCCGAGGTGGGATTGTGCCCACTCAGAGTTGTGGGTAAGGACCCTATCTGGGGAAGGGGGTGGGACCGGGGTGAACAAGTAAGGAAGTCCACACGTACCGCAGTGGTCAGGGCATGTTGGGGTTACAATAAGGCCACTTGTACTTGGGGCAATTGTAAGTTCTGGCACATTTGCTCCAAGTGTGGGGGGTTGCACCCAGTTTCCAACTGCTAACAGGGGTGGACAGAAGGGGACAGCATGGGGGCAGTACCAGGAGCAATCCTTTTGGGCTGCCTAGGGGTGGTCAGAAAGGGCAACACTATGCTCCTGGGGGATGATGCTAACAAAGGATATGGTGAGGGGCAATGGGGGTACATGCTGGCTCACACCCCCATCTCCCTAGCAGTAGTGGAGGAATGGACTGAAGACTACCCAAATAGGGCAGTGGTGGAGCTGCTCAGGCAGGTTTCTGGGTGGGTTTCCCACTGAGGTTTCAAGGGGGTGGGAAAGGATGTGGGCCAAGAATTTAGGGTCAGTAAAGGGGAAGGAGGAAATAGTGGGGGCCAAGACAGATAAGGAAATCAGGGCAGGTAGGGTTGAGGGCCCATTGGGGGCCCCCATCAGCATTTCTGAGTTTCCCCTTTGGGTATTGTCCCCCAAAAAGTGGCAGGGGAATTCCACTTGATCCACCATTTATCCTACCCCGAGGTAGCATCAGTAAACGAGGGCATACCCGATCACCTTAGGGTTGTGTCGCATGCCTCACTGGAACAGGCAATAGTGCTAATCAGGGCAATCAATGGGGCATGGCTGTTGAAGATGGACATTGAATCAGCATTTTGGCTGTTACCCATCCAGCCCAAGGACTGGGACTTGTTGGGTTTTCCAATTTCAAGGGGGCATGTATTTCAACAAGGCCATGCCCATGGGGTGCTCAGTGGTGTGTTCCACCTTTGAAGCTTTCAGCACCTGGGTGCAGTGGATATTTGGGGCTAGGTATGGCCACAGGAGGGTGGTGTACTACCTGGATGATTTCCTCTTCATTGGGGAACCCAGGGCAGAGGAGCAGGTGATGTTGCAGAATTTTAAGGCAATGTGCCAACAGGTGGGTATACCATTGGCACAAGGCAAGATGGAAGGCCCCATCCATAAGCTAGAATTCCTGGGTATAGAGGTGGACACAGAGGAGGGATATTTTTTGGCTTCCTGGGGACAAAGTGGTATACCTTAGTGGCCTAATAGCCAAGGTTATGGGGAGGCAGAGGGTGCCACTGATACAAATCCAACAGCTGCTGGTGCACCCTAATTTTGCCTGCAATTCCATCAGCCTAGGCCAGGCATTCACAAGAAGGCTGAGAAAGGCAATGGGGAAGGCTTGGCTGCTGCATCACTGTGTGGATGTGTTGAGAGGAGTGTGGGAGGACTTCTGGGTATGGGAGGAGTTTCTCGACACCTACAACAGGGTGACATTCTGGCAGAAAGGGTTGGGAAGGAATGCAGATTTGGAACTGTTCACGGATACGTCAGGTTCCCTAGGAATGGGGTGTACTTCCAGGGGAGAATGGATGTCAGAGCCTTGGCTGGCATCATGGAAGAATGGGGGGGCTATTGAAGGATATCACATTCTTGGAACTCTTCCTGATATGGGTGGCTCTGGAGGTGTGGGGCTATAGCAGGCAAGGGAAGTGCATCTTGTTTTGGTGTGATAACAAAGGGGTGGTGGAAGTCATTAATAGGCAAGGGGAGGATGGAGACAGTGGGCAGGCTACTCAGGTGACTGGTTTTGTTGGGTCTGCAGTTGAATATATCTTTCAAAGTGCAGCACATTGAGGGGGCTGAAGAACGAAGTGTCTGACAGTCTTTCACATTTACAGCTCGACAGATTTTGGGAGCTGAGGCCTTAGGCAGCACCACACAGGACCAGGATCCCAGACCAGATGAGGGAGGCTAGAGGGACACAGCCAGGGCACTGTACCAGGGATCTTGGTCAGCTAACACATTGAGGACAAACGAGGCAGGATGGGTGAGGTTTCAGGAATTCAGAAGGAAGTATGGGTGGGGCAGGGATGAACTGGCCTGGGACAAACAGGTCAGGAGGCTCATGGTGGAGATGTGGGAGGAAGGGCTGGCACATGCCACAATGGTTGTGCCCTTAGCTGTCATCAGTTGGGTATGCCAGTAAAGGGGCTGGCCTGATGTAGGGGCCAGCAGGACCATAAAATGCATGCTGTCCAGATGGTGGATGGGTCAAGCGACCAAGGTGGACAAGAGACAACCCATAAGAGGGGTGTTGCTGGAAAAGGTCTTAGGGGCTACCCAGAAGGTAGGTGCCTTGGCCCAAGAAGGGGCTCTATTCTGGACCATGTTTGTGGTTATGGCAGCAGGGACATTCCAGGTGGGGGAAGTGGTGGCCCCACTGAAGGCAACTGCTGGGCAGGCTTTGCAGCATGAGGACATCCTATGGGGACATGACAGGGTGGTCATTACCATGGCCAGGTCTAAGATGGACTGGGAAGGGGACCCAGGTGTCACTAGTGAGGCAACCACAGCCCACCAGCTGTGCTGTGAGTACACTGAAGGTGTACAGGAGCACTCGGTGGAGGGCCAGAGGAGTTCTGTTCCAACACAGGGATGGTTCACCGGTCACGGGGTTTCAGGTAGGGGCAGTACTCAAGAAGGCTCTGACATTCCTCGGAGAGGACTCAAGTAAATTTCCCCCACATTCATTCCAGATTGGGGCAGCCACAGAGGCAGCAGAGAAAGGGGCTGCAGTGGCAGAAGTACAGAAGGTGGGGTGCTGAAAGTCCAGCTAATATAAGAGGTATGTGACGTATTGACAACAGCAGCTCACACTGTTCATTTTGTTTTCCATGGCAGGTTCCAAGAGGAAAATCTGGATAGTGAGGCATCCCTTTGTATATTGGGCTGAAAGGTTTGCGGTCGCCACCTCCAGAGGAGCAGAGCTAAGATATAACACCAAGCATACCAGGGTGCTATGGAAAGGCATTAGGAGGATGAGATGGGCACAGCTCATGCCTCTGATGGAAGAATTAAAACTGCAATGGGGCATGCCAGATTGCATTATTATACTCCTAGGGGGAAATGATCTGGGGGGCCTGCCATGGGGGGTTTAGGGCAGAGCATTATGGAATATTTAAAAACATTGAGAGGGTGGCGACCAAGGGTGACAATTGGCTGGTCTGATATCACCTCCTGGAGGGTGTGGGGGGGTGAAGGATGTCTGGCTGTTCAAGAAAGTCAGGAAGTGCTTAAATAGAAGAGTGGCCAGGGCAGTGATCGAAATGGGGGGTGCACCTGCAGCACAAAGACATCTCTTTTGACCAACCTGTGGTGTACAGGTCTGACAGGGTCCACCTATTGGAGTTTGACTTGTCCCTATTCTTAAGATCTATTGGGGAGCTAGTGAACCAGATAGCCAGGAAAGGTTGTAGATACTAGCCCTCAAGAGGGTGGCCCTCTATCCATCACAAGCTGGAGAAGGGGCAGTGGAAGAAAGAAAAGGGGGAGTGGGGGGAAGGAAGGGGTAGGATATGTAGGCTGGGGACAAGGAACCCAGATGTAGTGATAAAGCGGGGCATAGGTCCAGGTGCCAGATTCAGAAGTGTCTGGGCCTAGAGGGTGAAAGCCTGGGTAGGTGAAACTGGCCTGGTTCTGGTGTGGAGGAGGGGGCTGGGTTCACAGTGTCCGGGCCCTGAAAGTCAAGATGGAAGAACGACCAGAAGAAGGACAGAGGCCAGAACCAGGAAGCTTTGAAAGAAATTTGGTGTGGAATTGAATTGTAAAATCTTAGCATTTGTGGGTGTAAAATGTATTTTTGTGCCATAAATAAATTTGCCAACGAGCAACCAACAAGTTAAACTGTGGTAGCATCCATCATTCCTGACAGGATTCAGGGGACAATGGGGGCTGCCACTAAAAGGCAAACCAGGTTGTCCAATGATCCCAGCCAGGAAGAGGCACATGAGGAGTTGAGGGAGCAGAGGGAATAGAAGGGACAGGGCCTGGTGACATCAAGGCAGAAAAGTGTAAAATGACAAGGGCATGTCAGAGCCCCAGAGATTGGCTGGGGGCAGAGCCCAAAGGGGGTCCTGACTAGGGACTTGTTAGGGGCATAGTAGGCCAGGACTCAGGCAGGATGACCTATCTTGCTGGGAATTGTACCACCCTCCCACCCTTATTAAGGAAGGCTCTGGGGGACATGGTTGGCACAAAAGGAAAGAATAGAGGGCAGGTTGAGTGCTCTAGGAGCCCTGGGCAAAAGGCCAGTGTTCCACTGTGGGGAGGCAGCATTGGGTCAGGGGGCTAGGTCAGAGTCCCCTGGTAGGGAGGGGGAAGGATGCCCATGGGGAGTGGGAAGAAATAAAAAGGGGAGCAGGGAGGAGGAAGGGGTCAGGGGTAGGATACATGGGCTGGGGACAAGGAACCCAGATATGGTGGTAAAGTGGGGGGGTAGGTCCAGGTGCCAGATTCAGAATTATATGGGCCTGGAGGGTGAAAGCCCAGGTAGGAGGAACTGGCCTGGTTCTGGTGTGGAGGAGGGGGCCAAATTGAAAGTGTCTGGGCCCTGAAAGTCAAGATGGAAGAACAACCAGAAGAATGCAAGAGGTCAGAACCAGGAAGCTTTGAAAGCAGTTTGGTGTAGAATTCAATTGTAAAATCAAAACATTTGTGGGTGTAAAATACATTTTTTGTGCCATAAACAAATTTGCCAATGAGCAACCAACAAGTTAAACTGTGGTAGTGTCTATAATTCCTGGCGGGATTCAGGGGACAACAAAAAAAGACTGCTTAGGTATTCATAGAAACATAACATTTGATAGCAGAAAAAGACTGCTCAAGGATTCATAGACAGAGAATTAGTCAGCAGAAAAACACTGGTCATGGATTAATAGACACAGAATTTGTCAGCAGAAAAGACTGTTCAGTAATTCATAGTAACAGAATTTGTCAGCAGAAAAAGACTGCTCAGGGATTAATAGGAACAGAATATGTCAGCAGAAATGGACTGCTCAGTGATTCATAGAAACAGAGTTTGTCAACAGAAAAACATTGTTTTGGGATTCATAGAAACAAAAAACTTATCACCAGAAAAATATGGCTCAGTGATTCATGGAAACAGAATCTGTCAGCAAAAAAGGTCTGCTCAGTGATTCATAGAGACATAGAATTTGAGGGCATAAAATGACTGTTTAGAAATTTATAGAAAGAGAATTTGTCAGGGGAAAATGACTGCTCAGGGATTCATAGAAACAGAATTTATCAACCAAAAAGAGTGGTCAGTGATTCATAGAAACAGATTTTGTCAGCAGAAGTTGACTCCTCAGTGATTCACAGAAACATAGAATTTGTCAGCAGAAAAAGACTGCTCAGGGATTCATAGAAAGATATAATTTATCACCAGACAAAGACTGCTCCGTGATTCATAGAAACAGATAATTTATCAACCAAAAAGAGTGGTCAGTGATTCATACAAACAGAATTTGTCGGTAGAAAAAGACTGCTCATTATTTATAGAAATAGTGAATTTATCAATCAAAAAAGAATGGTCTGTGATTCATAGAAACAGAATTTATCAGCAGAAAAAGATTGCTCAGTGATTCAAAGAAACATCATTTGTTTGCAGAAAAAGACTGCTTAGGGATTCCTAGAAAGATATAATTTGTCACTAGAAAAATATTGCTCAGTGATTCATGGTAACAGATTTTGTCAGCAGAAAAAGACAGCTCAGGGATTCATAGAAACAGAATTTGTCAGCTAGAAAAAGACTACTCAGAGATTTATAGAAACAGTGAATTTATCAATCAAAAAAGAGTGGTTTGTGATTCATAGAAACAGAATTTGTCAGCTAGAAAAAGACTGCTCAGAGAGTTATAGAAACAGTGAATTTATCAGTCAAAAAGATGGTTTGTGATTCATAGAAACAGAATTTGTTAGCAGAAAAAATATTGTTCACTGATTCAAAGAAACAGAATTTGTCAGCAGAAAAATACTGCTCAGGGATTCCAAGAAAGATATAATTTGTCACTAGAAAAATACTGCTTAGTGATTCATGGTAACAGATTTTGTTGGCAAAAAAAGACTGCTCAGGGATTCATAGAAACAGAATTTATTAACAGAAAAAGGCTGCTTAGTGATTTATAGAAACATGGAATTCGTCAGCAGAAAAAGACCTCAGGGATTCATTGAAACAGAATTTGTCAGGAGAAAAAGACTGCTCAGTGATTCATAGAAACAGCACTTGCCAGCAGAAAAAGATTGCCCAGTGATTCATAGAAACATAAAATTTGTCAACAGAAAAAGAATGCTCAGTGATGATTAGAAACAGAATTTGTCAGTAGAAAAAGACTGCTCAGGGATTCACAGAAACATAATTTTTCAGCTGGAAAAAACAGTTCAGGGATTTATAGAAACAGTGAATTTATCAATCAAAAAAGAGTGGTCTGTGATTCATAGTAACAGAATTTGTCAGCAGAAAAAGATTGTTCAGTGATCCAAAGGAACAGAATTTGTCACTAGAAAAAGACTGCTCAGTGATTCACAGAAACAGAACTTGCCAGCAGAAAAAGATTGCCAAGGGATTCATAGAAATATAGAATTTGAAAACAGAAAAAGACAGCTCATCGATTCATAGGAACATATTTTGTTGGGAGAAAAAGACTGTTCGGTGATTTATAGAAAAAATTGTCAGCAGAAGAAAACTGCTCAGGGTTTCATAGAAACAGAGTTTGTCAGCAGAAAAAGACTGCTTATAGCTTCATTGGAAAATAATTTGTCAGCAGAAGAAGCCTGCTAAGTAATTGATAGAATTTATCAGAAGAAAAGACTGCTCAGGGATTCATAGAAACACACAATTTGTCAACAGGAAAAGACTGCTCTGTGATTCCTAGAAACAAAATTTGTCATCAGAAAGAAGCCTACTCAGGGATTCATAGAAACAGAGAATTTGTCAGCAGAAAAGTCTACTCAGTGATTCATAGAAATAGAATATGTTAGCAGAAAAAGACTGACCAGGGAGTCATAGAAACATAGAATTTGTAAACAGAAAAAGACTACTCCAGGATTCATAGAAACATCATTCATTAACAGGAAAAGACTCCTTAGAGATTACAGTAATAGAAACAGAATTTGACCACAGAAGACTGCTGAGGGATTCATAGGAACAAACAATTTATCAGCAGAAAAATACTTTTCAGCAAATCATAGAAACAGAATTTGTCAGCAGAAAAATACTGCTCAGTGATTCATAGAGACATAACATTTGACAACAGAAAAAACAACTGCTCAGTTATTTATAGAGACATGGCATTTATCAGCAGAAAAAGACTGCTCAGGGATGCCTAGAAACACAATTTGTCTGCAAAAAAGACTGCTCAGGGATTTATAGAAATAGAATTTGTCAGCAGAAAAACACTGCTGATGGCTTAATAGAGACATAATTTGTCAGCACAAAAGGCTGTTTAGTGATTCATAGTAACATAATTTGTCAGCAGAAAAAAACTGATCAGGGATTCATAGGAAGAGAATATGTCAGCAGAAATAGATTGATCAGTGATTCATAGAAAGAGAATTTGTCAACAGAAAAGGACTGCTAGGGGATTTATAGAAACAAAGAACTTGTCACTAGAAAAAAGACTTCTCAGTGGGTCATGGAAACAGAATTTGTCAGCAGAAAAAGTCTGCTCAGGGATGCATAGAAACAGAATTTGACCACAGAAAACGACTGCTCAGGGATTCATAGAAATATAGAATTTGTCAGCAGAAAAAAACTGCTTAATGGTTCACAGAAATATAGAAATTGTCAGCAGGAAAAAAACTGCTCAGGGATTCATAGAAACAGAATTTGTCAGCAGAAAAAGACTGTTCATGGATTAATAAGGACAGACTTTGTTAGCAGGAAAGACTGTCCAGTGATTCCTAGAGACATACAAGTTGTTAGCAGAAAAAGACTGCTCAGGGATACATAGAAACATAAAATTTGTCAGCAGAAGAACATTGCTCAGTGATTCATAGAAACAATTTGTCAGCAGAAAAAGTCTGATCAGGGATTCATAGATACATAGAATTTATTTGCAGTAAAAGTCTTTTCAGGGATTCATAGAACATAACATTTGTTGGCAGAAAAAGACTGCTCAGTGATTCATAGAAACCTAATTTTTCAGCAGAAAAGACTGCTCAGCAATTCCAAGAAACAGAATAGGACCGCAGAAAATGACTGCCCAGGGATTCATAGAAACATCGAATTTATCAGCAGAAAATGTATTTTCAATGATTCATAGAAACATAGAATTTTTCAACAGAAAAAGAATGCTCAGTGGTTGTTAGAAACAGAATTTGTCAGCAGAAAAAGACTACTCAGGGATTCATAGAAAGAGAGAATTTCTCACTAGAAAAAGATTGCTCAGTAATTCATGGTAACAGATTTTGTCAGCAGAAAAAGACTGCTCATGGATTCATAGAAACATAGAATTTGTCAGGAGAAAAAGAGTGCTCCATGATTCACAGAAACAGAACTTGCCAGCAGAAAAAGATTGCCCAGGGATTCATAGAAACATAGAATTTGAAAACAGAAAACAACAGCTCATTGATTCATAGAAACATAACATTTGTCAGCAGAAAAAACACTGATCATGGATCCACAGAAATATAGAATTTGTCAATAGAAAACGAGTGGTCAGTGATTCATAGAAACTCAATTGGTCAGAAGAAAAAGACTGTTCAGGGATTCACAGAAACAGAATTTGTCAGGGGAAAAAGACTATTCAGTGATTTATAGAAAAAATTGCCAGCAGAAGAAAACTGCTCAGGGTTTCATAGAAACAGAATTTGTCAGCTGAAAAAACTGCTCAGAGATTCATTGTAACAGAATTTAACAGCAGAAGAAGCCTGCTAATTGATTCATAGAAAGAGAATTTACCTGAAGAAAAAGACTGGTCAGTGATTCATAGAAACACACAATTTGTCAAGAGAGAGAGAGAGAGAGAGAGAGAGAGAGACTGCTCTGTGATTCACAGAAACAGAATTTGTCATCAGAAAGAAGACTACTCAGGGATTCCTAGAAACAGAGAATTTGTCAGCAGAAAAGTCTACTCAGTGATTCATAGAAATGGAATTTGTTAGCAGAAAAAGACTGCTCAGGGAGTCATAGAAACAGAATTCATTAACAGAAAAAGACTCCTCAGAGATTACAGTAATAGAAACAGAAGTTGACCACAGAAGAATATTGCTGAGGGATTCATAGGAACATAAAATTTATCAGCAGAAAAAGACTTTTCAGCAATTCATAGAAACAGAATTTGTCAACAGAAAAATACTGCTTAGTGATTCATAGAGACACAACATTTGACAACAGAAAAAACTGTTCAGTTATTCATAGAGATGTAGCATTTGTCAGCAGAAAAAAAAAACTGCTCAGAGATGCCTAGAAACATGAATTGCCTGCAAAAAAAGACTGGTCAGGGATTTATAGAGACAGTTTGTCAGCAGAAAAAAAACTGCTCAGGGATTCATAGGAACAGAATATGTCAGCAGAAATAGATTGCTCAGTGATTCATTGAAACATAATTTGTCAATAGAGAAAGAGTGCTTGGGGATTCACAGAAACAAAGAACTTGTCACCAGAAAAAGACTGCTCAGTGAGTCATAGAAACAGAATTTGTCAGCAGAAAAAAGTCTGCTCAGGGATTCATAGAAACAGAATTTGACCACAGAGAAAGACTGCCCAGAGATTCATAGAAAGATTGAATTTGTCAGCAGAAAAAGACTGCTCAGGAATTCATAGAAACATAGAATTTGTCAGCAGGAAAAGAAAGCTTGGTGATTCATCAAGACACAGAATTTGTCAGCAGAAAATGACTGCTCGGGTATTCATAGAAACAGATTTTGTCCGCAGAAAAAGACTGCTCAGGGATTCATAGAAACAATTTGTCAGCAGAAAAAGACTGATCATGGATTCAGAGAAACAGAATATGACTGCAGAAAAAGACTGCTCAGTGATTCATTGAAACAGAATTTGTAAGCAGAAAAGACTGCTCAGCAATTCCTAGAAACAGAATATGACCACAGAAAATGACTGCTCAGGCATTCATAGAAACATTGAATTTATCAGCAGAACATGTCTTTTCAAGGATTCATAAAAACAGAATTTGTCAACAGAAAAAGCACACTCAGTGATTATTAGAAACAGAATTTGACAGCAGAAAAAGACTGCTCATTAATTTATAGAAACAGAATTTATTAGCAGAAAAAGTGTTTTCTGGGACTCAGAAACATAAAATTTGTCAGCAGAAAAAGACTGCTCAGTGATTCATAGAGACAGAATTTGACTGCAGAAAATAACTGCTCAGGGATGCATAGAAACAATTTTTCAGCAGAAAAAGACTGCTGAATGATTCATAGAAGCAGAATTTGTCAGCAGGAAAAGTCTGTTCGGGGATTCATATAAACAGAATTTGACAGCAGAAACAGACTGCTCTGGGATTCATAGAAACATAAAATTTAAGAGCAGAAAAAGTATTTTCAGCTCTTCATAAAAACAGAATTTTTCAGCAGAAAAAGACTGTACAGTGATTCATAGAGACAGCATTTTACAGCATAAAATGACTGCTCAATGATTCATAGAGACAGTACTTGTCAGCAGAAAAAAGACTGCTCAGGGAGTTACAGAAACATAATTTGTCAGCAGAAAAAGACTATTCATGGATTAATAGAGACAGAATTTGTCAGCAGAAAAGAGCTTTTCAGTGGTTCATACAAACATAGAAACTGGCAACAGAAAAAGACTGCTCAGTAATTCATAGAAACAGAATTTGTCAACAGAAAAAGACTCCTCAGGGATTCAAAGAAAAAAGAATTTGTCAGCAGAAGAAGACTGCTCAGGGATTTATGGAAATAATTTTTCAGCAGAAAAAAGACTGGTCATGGATTAATAGAGACAGAATTTGTCAGCAGACAAGACTGTTCAGTGATTCATAGAAACAGAATTTGTGAGCAGAAAAAGCCTGCTATGGGATTCATAGAAACATACAATTTTTCAGCAGAAAATGACTGCTCAGTGATTCGTAGAAACAGAATTTGTTCTGGATTTCCCAAGAAAGAGGCTTACACAGTAGTGGTGGGTGTTCAGATCAGCCAATAGTTTATTCTTTTTATATATAGCCCCAGATATCATAATATTCCTTTAAATCATATTTACAAACTGGAAAATCATTGGTCCCGAACTTTCCAGTAATCTTCCCAATTTTTGTATATTATTTTCTGCTTATGTCCATTTCATTATATACCAAAAGTTCCAAACATTGATTATTCATTTCTTATGTAGTCTTATTTCTTCGTCTTCTCACCCCCCAGACGTAGAATCTGGGGGGCCCTTCTCCTTCTTCTTGGGAAGTAACAGTGTGACACCCATTACTGCATCTCTTCTTCTCTTTTATTTGTTCTCCATTTGTGTGTGTTCTCGCCTCTGCTACCTCCCCTCTTGGCAACTCTTACAATCTCTTTGCTTACAATCTTTTCACTTTTATCCCCTCTCAGCCATACACCTTTGGCTGTCTTTCTCTTTTGGCATTCTTATTCTCTGGTTTTTAGTCCCTCCCAGCTGTCCACCTTCAGCTGGGGCCAAACTTGTCCCTCTTTCCTCTCCCTTTTTGGGTGGGTGGGTGGTTTTAACAACTGGTGTGTAGCAAGCTAAAAGAGGGCTTTTCCTTCCCTGCAGGCCAGTTGCTTGCTACTCCCAACCCCTTCATAGCTCCATCCTCCTTGTGATGTCACTCCTTGTCCCCCCCTCTGCTGGTGATGCCTCTCCAAATACATCTCAGTATCCCCCCAGCCCTCCCTACTGTCTTCTCACATTGCTTGCTAACCTTAAGGTCATCTGATATGATTACCCCAGGTCTCTTTCCATTTTTGTTGTTGTTACTACCTCCCTCCATTGTGTAATCTCCCCTTGGGTTATTATTTCCCAGGTGCATTATTTTGCACTTTTTTGCATTGAATCCAAGCTGCCATACTTCTGACCATTCATCCAATCTTGCCAAGTCCCTTCTCATCCTTTCCATGCCTCCTTGTGTATCAACCTTGTTGCAGATCTTTGTGTCATCTGCAAATAGGCATACTTTTCCTTCCAGTCCCTCTGCAATGTCATTTATAAAGACATTAAAAAGGACTGGACCCAGTACTGAACCCTGCAGTACCCCACTAGTAACCCCTCTTTCTTCAGAATGGACTCCATTTACAATTACCTTCTGTGTCCTGTCATCCAGCCAATGTTTTACCCAGGCTACCACCCTGGGACCCACTCCCAGGCTGATTAATTTAATTATTAATCTTTTGTGTGGGACTGTGTCAAATGCTTTGCTAAAGTCTAGGTAGGCCATGTCCACAGCCCCTCCCTGGTCTACAACTTTGGTCACCCTGTCAAAGAAATCAATTAGATTTGTCTGTCATGACCTTCCCACTGTGAACCCATGCTGCCTTGGGTCCTGTGCCCCACTGGTCTCTAGGTACTCAACAGTTCTTTCCTTCAGAAGTGATTCCATCACTTTCCCTACCACAGAGGTCAAACTGACAGGTCAGTAGTTTTCTACCTCTATCTTGCTCCCACTTTTGTGAGGGGGAATCACATTCACCTTCCTCCAGTCCTCAGGTACCACACCATCATCCAACGATTTGTTAAAAGGGTAGTCAGTGGAGTCACTAGTTCTCCCCTTAATTTTTTTTTAAATTCTTTGGAGAATTCTGCCAGGCCCCGTTGCTTTGTCCTCTTTTACCCATCCTGTCCCTCCTGTAGGTTGTGAACCCTGGTATGTTAACATCCCAGTCATGGCTCTCTGTGTACCATGTTTCTGTGACTACTACGCTATCCAGGCAGCCCTTTTCCATCAAGGCCACCCATTCAGGGAACTTGTTGCCCAGACTATGGGCATTGGTACTCATTACCCACCATTTCTTGATGGCCTTGCCCCTTTTTTCCCCATCTCTGTCCTTATTGCCTTTGTCATTTTCTCCATTTACCCCTACCCTTTTCTGTATCAACATCTTTATCTTGGTGTTTACCTCACTTACTTCCCTGACTTTTTTTTGGGGGGGGGCTAGGATTTACCTGCTCCTTTTCAGTGCCTCCCCTCTTGGCTAGTTTAAATGCTTGCCAATGAAGCATTTTAACCTATCACCTAGGATCCTGGTTCCCCTCCTGGACAGATGCAGACCATCACACCAGTATAGGCCTGCATTACTTCAGATGGACCCCCAGTCCCCAATGAAGCCAAATCCCTGAGCTTTGCATCAGTTTTTCAACCACTGATTGAATCCCATGGTGTGGAGCACCTTAGCCTCACCAATGCCATAGACAGGCAGCACCTCCGAGAAGGTTACCATGCATGCTACTTGTCTAAGGCCCCTCCCCAACTCTACAAAGTCTTCCTGCACTGCTCTGATCCCTTTCTCAGCCAGGTCAAATCTATCTATCTCTGTGGCCATGCATCAGAAAACCATTTTCCTCTACAATTTCCCCCCATCCCCAGCCACTTGCAGCATCTGTATACAGCTCCAAATCTGTATTAAAGACCCAGTCATCTTGAGAAAAAGATGTGCCATTGAATGTGTCTAAAAATGTGTCCCATATTTTAAAGTCCCTTGTGATGTCTACCCAGTGATGTGGTTTTGTCACTCTCCATGTGGCTTGTGCTATTCACCTGGTGAGTGTTGTCCCCAGGCTGATGGGGCCCAGCACGCAAAATTAAGGTGCCCTATCATTTGTTGAACCTGCCTCAGCTGTTTCCTTCTTCCTTGCCTATGTTCCCTCAGAAGCCGCCCAACTTATTTAGCTTGCTTTCTAGCAATCTAAACACCTCTTTCTGTGCATCAATCTCTATGCCGAGGAGCTCAATGATCCTGCTACGCCCCTTTGTCTTGTCTTGTGCCAACGACATCCCCAGGTCAATGCACAGTGTCTGAAAGCTCTTGAACAACTCCTCGGTCTCTTTCCTCCCAGTCCCAATCAGCAGGAAATTGCCTAGGTAGTAGATCACTGTCCTATATCCTGAGCATCTTTGAAATATATTCTGTAGGCATGTGCTAAATAGTTTGAAACAGACACAGACTGTGGAGCAACCCATAGGCATGGCTTTGTTGAATTAATATTTCCCATCTAGCTTAAAGCCCAACAAGTCCCAAGCTAGAGGGCACACTGGAAGGAGCCTGAAGGCAGCCTCTATGTAGATCTTTGCTAGCCATGCTTGTGGTGTTGCTCTAATGATTTCCACTGCTTTCTCCAGTGTGGCATAACTCACCTTGGAGTATCTTTTATTCCCCATGTTGTTTCTTGGGCACTAAACCTAAGGGGGATATTCTCAGATTGTCAAATGGGGGTACCCCAAAAGGGCCCTCTAGCCTCCCTGCTTCCTTCTCATTTTGCAGTTTCTTCCTCAGGATCTCTTCCTTCCCCTTCACTGACCCTAAGTTTTTGATGTCCTGTCATGTCCTGGGTCCCTGACAATGCAGGCTGAAACCTTCCTTAAACCCCCTCAGCAGTTTCTATGCTGCTATTTGGTCCGTGTGTCCTTGTAATGCCACCTCCCAATTCTTGATACTGATCTGTGTCCTTGCCATGTTAAATATCTGACCCCCCCAAGTAGGCTTTGTCTTAATACTTGTTTCCCCCTCCCAAACCCCTTCCCCCGAAGACCTCTAGCTCCCGGCTGTCCCCAGAACCTCCCTTAGTCCCCCCAGAAGGACTGGATGGCACTGCCCTGTGTCCCATTGGGATGCCTCTGGCCACCCAGTTCATCCTGCATCTAGATGCCGGGTGTCCCACCCCCTGCATTTTGAGCATGCATGGCAGACTCTACATTGTGACCAGGAGCAAAAGGCTCGATTGTATCCCCAGCAACATTTTTGAATCAGCAGGGTCCTCCTAGTCCCTTCCCCATCTGGTGTGGACTGATCCATGATGTAATCTGTTAACAGGTCCAGCTGTTTGGTATCTCACCTAACGTCTTCATAGGTGGCCATCCTTTGTCTGAAAAATTCATCATAATATATCCACTCCACCCCTCCTTTTGCTTTCTCCCTCCTCATTATGAACTGGTAAGTTATCAAGGTAACCTGTGAAGTGGGTGCATGAGGAAGGGTGCCATCCATTATGGCAACACATTCCTGGTGCAATCCACTCACGGGTGACAGAAAGGTAGGGCGACCGAATGAGGGGGTGGGTGAACTAGGTGACAGGATGTTGCTATACATATGCACATGGGGGGTGGGGCAAGCATGGTGAGTGTGGGCTGGGAGGGGTAGAGAGGCTGTAGGATGTGGTGCTGAGGTTGTTGGTCTAGCTGCGTTGTGGCATCGAGTTTTGGCTAATGGCTGGGGTGGCTGAGGTACCGGGTTCGGGTCCAGGCGCTGGTGTGATTTTTGGTGCACCAGGCCCAAATCTTTTATTTTACTGCTTTCACACCCCAGCATGCACCCCCAAAGTTGAGAATCCTTAAGTAGGGATGTGGGGGCTAAGCCCCTGCAAGGAGTGTGGAGATGTGGGGAGAGCAGTAAAAATATGTCCTGTGCCATTGTGCTGGTTCACCGGGGTTGTCAGAGTGCCGAAAATGTGTTCGGCACTCTGACTGAGCGATAACAGTGATCACCTTTAGGCATTCGCTGTTATCACATAGACCCAGTTATCAAGGGAATTCCCACTTCGGGCTTTTCCTCTAATACTATAGCTGCATACGTGGTGAAACCCACAGACCAACTGTCCCATGTCTTGCCTTTGGTGAATTTGTTTTCCTCTTTCTTCCCAAGAAGGACTACTGCTGCTGCCATCTCTGCTTTCCCAATGCTCTTCCTCTCTTCATATTTCATCACTGTTTCTCTGCTTACCAATGTGAAAACATCTGCATATTCTCCCTGCCATATCTTTCCTTTTGTTGCTATAAGGATGTGTTTGTCTATTCTCATCCCTGGTGAACCTATGTCTCTAGACCCCCTTGGCAGCATTCCTGTATCTGATGTGCTCCCGGTTCCTGCCCCTGCCCTTTCCCCTCTCCCCATCTTGATTTCTCATAAGGCTTTCTCCAGCTGCCCTAGCCCATCTTGTCCCATAGCCATAATCATTTGCTCTACGTATTCCTTTATGCTACTGCTCACATGACCTCCCACCTTACCCGGTGTTGGGCTCAGTATTGTTCCGCTTGCCCCTAGAGTCTGTCTTTCCACTGGGTATGGTATTGCCGACTCCAGTCCCGACTTCTTGAGCAATAATGGGGTGATTGGGATGGGCATTGGAATTGGGATCTCAGGGGCCGGTGGGGTGGCTGGCATGGGGCTTGGGGTCCTTGGCTCTGGCCCTTCCAGGCTTACCTGTCTGGATGGGGGCCCTCTTTGGGCTAGGTGATCTGGCTGGCATGCGCCCCCTGCAGCTGCTCTCTCCCATGTCCCCTTTTCGCTTTGTTTTCAATCCCTGTGCATCCATATCCTCCATCAGCTCCCATACCTTATTGACCCTCTCAGCCAACTCGATGATAGTCTTGTAAGCATCCTCCTTAGTCGGCTTGCCCCTTTTCAGTGCCATCATCCTCTCTTCTTGCTCTTGTTCCTACTAATAACAAACTGTTGCAAAAGAGAATGAACATGTTAATCAAGGGGCCTTTCATCCATAGTCATAAACAGTTCCTCTCTCTCTTTGTCATTTTATGGGCCCACAATATGTACCCCCGATTCAGTTCCCCCCAGCTGAAGTGACGCTTTCTTCCACATTATAAAAAAGCCCACGAGGTAGGTGATACGGCCTACCCCTCTGTTGTGTTTTCTTTTTTTTATACAAACATTCTTTTAAGTATGCATGTTATTTGTTATTATTATTGTTATTGGTTTTATATATCCTTCCTCCTTTTGTTCTGAGCCTCTCTGGGTTCCCAACCTATGGCTTTGTCCAAAATGGCTGCCACATGTGCTTGTCAGCCTTATTTCCTCACTTGACCCCTTTCTGCCATCCCTGTAGTGCCAAAAACATTGTTTTACTTGCTCTATTTATTTTTTTTTATTTTTTTCTTATTTCGCCCCTTCAGTTTGACCTTTGCACTGTTCACACCCTTCCTGGGCCATGAGACTTTGCAAGCCCCCCACCACCATGTGGCCTGTGCAGCCCTTCTGCTAGTTCCTGGCCTGCCACCCACATGGCTTGCCCCCGCATTCAACTTGAGCCCTCCATGGGGCTTGTTGTGCTGCTGTGTCCCCAATTAACCTCCCTTTTTTTTATTTAGAAGCACTGTAGACAGAAAACTCCCCCCTTAATGAAAGAAACAGATTTTGGGAGTAGCAATGGGAAGATAAATGAGAAAACCCCTTTAATCTGTTATGCAACCTCACTCGGTCATGTGTTCTCCTTTCCCTCATCCTTTCCAGCTGCCTCCTGTGTGTGCTGCCCTTCCCTTGTGGCATTATGGTGAAAAAATGCTGCGTTCACAAGCCCTAAGCAGAAGTCCCTCAATCTCCTCTTTTTTTTACATCTGTTAACCCCCGGGCCATTTTCAGTTCTTTTGTCCTTTTGTTCCCCTCACCCTGGGCCTACCTGCCTAAGCGGTATTCTTCACCTGTCCCATGCTCCGGCCATGCCCATGGTGGCTGTTTCCAGCCAACAGAAAATCCTTGCAGCATCCCTGATTTTGCTCCCATTCCAGGAACTTGGCTGTTTTTTTTTTAATTGCTTCATTCCTCGTGTCCATTTTGTGGTGCAATGCCTCTGACTAGGCCACCATGTGGTCTAGTCCTCTCCCCCATTTACTTCTGCTGATTCCATCTCCTGTCCCATATCTCCCTCTCCCCAGCATGTTCCAACTGGAAAAAAACCTTATTAAACCCCTTCAGTTGTAACCATTTTGTCCTGCCCCCCTGCCCAGCTGCAAACAGTTTTCTTTTGACCCTCCCACTCCCCATGGTCTTCCTGGAGTGTGTGGTCTCTTCCTCTAAGGCACCAAAGGAAGATTCCCCCCTCCTCCCGGATGATGGTCTTCCCTGCACAAACAGCATTCTCGTTGCGACAACCACAGGGGAATGGCACTCTCAGTGCACTTGTTCTCTTACTCTCCCTGCTAAAGCACACAAAGGGGGCATTACTAATAACCTTATGGTGGGGCCATAGACACAGCCCTTAGTTGTAACTGTATGGCCTGAGCTGTGTCACCTTCTCCTCTAATGCAGAATCCTTTGCTCTGCAACAGCATTAGACCCCCCTGCTTAATTTGGGTCAAATTAACCCCCAGCTCTCCCCATACTTTTACCATTCAAAGGGGCTTACCTGCCACATGGCTCCAGTCAATTTCTCTCTTCCTTACAAGCACCAGTTCCTGCTCCTCTGGTCCTCCCTGCAGTTTAATCCTGTGTTTTTTTTTGATATTACCAGCTCTGTTTTAATAAGCCAGTAACAGTACCAGGTTTTTATACTGGGTAATCTAAATTATCCACTTAAATATTTGCTGATCTGATGTGCTGCTCTCAGCTTTTTAACAGCTTGTGAGTAGTAAGCTAAAAAGAGGGCTGTTCTTCTCCTGCAGCCCCTTAAAAAGCCAGCATAGCCCCTCCTTTTCCTGCTTGTCTTGGCCAGTTGCTTGCTGCTCCTGACCCCTTCATAGCTCCACCACCTTGTGATGCCACCTCCTTGTCCCCCTCTCTCCCCTCCCCCTCCTTTCTTCTGAGTCACCCCTAGCCCCTCCCCTTTCTTTGAATTCCCCTCCCCATCTCCCATTTAATTTCCTTTACCTCACATGGCCCTTTGTGGGTGGTCATCAGGACAATCTCATCTGCCCTTTAGAGGTAAACTCCATTGTCAGCAGAAAAAGACTACTCAGGGATTCATAGAAACAGAGATTTTTTAAGCAGGAAAATACTGCTCCAGGATTCATAGAAACAGAATTCATCAACAGAAAAAGACTCCTCAGGGATTACAGTACTATAAACAGAATTTGTCCTCAGAAGAAGACTGTTTCACAGAAACAGAATTTATCAGCAGAAAAAAACTTTCAGCAGTCCATAGGAACATAGAATTTGTCATCAGAAAAAGGCTGAGGGATTCATAGAAACAGAATTTGTAAACAGAAAAAGACTTCTCAAGGATTCATAGACACACAATGCATCAACAGAAGAAGACTCCTCAGGGATTACAGTAATAGAAACAGAATTTGACAGGAGTAAAAGACTGCTCAGGGATTATGAGAAACAGAGTTTGACCACAGAAAAAGACTGCTCAGAGATTCCTAGAAACATAGAATTCATCAGCAGATTAAGTATTTTTAAGGATTCATAGAAAGACAGAATTTGTGTGCACAAAAAGACTGCTCAGTGACTTATAGAGATATGGCATTTGACAGCACAAAAAGATAGAGACATATCATTGGTCAGCAGAAAAAGCCTGCTCAGGGATTCATACAGACAGAATTTGTCAGAAGATAAAGACTGCTCAGGGATTCATAGAAACAGAATTTGACCACAGAAAAACATTGGTGTTTATGTAACTCTGTGTCTTTGCCTTTCTGTACTCTCTCTGTGTCTCTAAGTGTTTGTTTTCTGTCTCTCTGTATCTGTCACAACAACAGGCTTAAGTGGGACAGAGAGGGAGAGGGGACAGAGAATGCCAGATCATGCATTGGTGTTGTCAATCAAAGTCTCACCCTTCCCATGCATAAAGAAGCTGTGGTGCTGCAGTAAATGATAATGGGCAGAAAGTTAGCTACAATAACTCCAACATGCACCCCTGAGGCTGTTGGTGTCTGCGGGGGGGGGAGCGGTGGAAGGGCTGGTAACCCTAATGTTGAATTTCCATACTTTTATTGTTGTGGAAACAACCTCAACTGATACATAAACAAGCTTCTTGCAAAGAATTTCCTGTCTGTTTTTAAAAACATAATCACAGAATGTTGGGGCATGCATTGGCATTGTCAATCAAAGTCTCACCCCATCCCATGCATAAACAAGCTGTGGTACCACATTACAGCATAATGGGCACACATTAAGCCACAATAACCCCAATGCACACCCCAGAGGTTGTTGGTGTCTGCAGGGTGGTGGGAGTGGTGGAAGGGCTGGTAACCCTAATGTTGTATTTCCACACTTTTATTGGTTTGGAAACAACCCTAACTGATACATAAATTTACCTCTTGCAAAGAATTTCCCATCTGTTTTTAAAAACATAATCTAATTAGGAATAGAAATGGGCAGCTTGGTGGAGTGCAACTGTACAAAGTGTAATGTGTGTTTTTGGGAGCACAAGCCCTCCAGGCCCTTCATTCCAACTTTCAGGTAAATATGGTGTCATACAACAGTCATATAAGAAACAGACAGTTAGCCACAATCACCCCAACACACACCCTGGTGGCTCTTGGTGTTCACAGGGTGTGGGGGTGGTGGAAAGGGTGCTAACTCCATTGTTTGATTTCCACACTTCTGTTGCTGTGGAAACAACCCTAATTGATACATAAATGAACTTCTTGCAAAGAATTTCCCATCTGTTTTTAAAAACTAATCTAACTACAAATAGAAATGGGTGGCTTGGTGGGAGTGCAGGGCCCTTTGGGCCCTCAATCTCACCAAGCTGAGCAACAGTATGGCCTAACTATCACCCCATTCCATTTGTAAAGATGCTGTGGTGGTGCAGTATAGGAGAATTGGGTGAGAGTTAAGCATGACCACCCGAATGCACACACCAATGCCTGGTGGTGTGTGGAGGGTGGGGAAGTGGTAGAGGTGGTAACCCTAATGTTGAATTTCTACACTTTTGTCAGTGTGGAAACAACCTTAACTGATCCATTCCATTAATGATGTTTTTGCAAAGAATTTCCATTCTTTTTTTAAAAGTGTAATATAAGTAGCAATGGAAATAGGCAGCTTGGTGGCCTTGTGCTTCTGCCAAGCCACCTATTTGTGCAGAATGTATATGTGGGAGTGCAGGGCCCTCCAGGCCCTGCACCCCACTTACAGATAACCATGGAGCCATACAGCAACCCTATAAGGCAAGGAGACCTTGCAACAGTAATTTCCCCATATCTCGGGAATCATAGTAGATAGAAAAAAAACTGCAAATGTCATTGTAATTGTGAGAGTGTGCAGTTCTCATGACAATGTAACAACTGAACCCATATCTCACATCTTTTCTGAGATGTGGGCACCGAATCGCAATGTGAGTGCTAACTCTGAGGTCATAAGAGTGGCCCATGCACATGAAAATCACCAATTTGAACAGTAATTCACAAATATGTCAGGAACCTTACAGGCTAGAAAAAAATTCTAATTTTAGGGGTTTCATGGCTTTCTAACCTAGTTCTGTACTTAGATTCCCAGTGGGGGGGCTAAGACATTTTGCAGCGAGAAGTCCATATCTCAAACCCATTTTCGAGATACGGGCCCCAAATGTTAGCCTATGGGAACATTTTAGAACTTTGGAAAGAGGTAACTATAGCTCTGTTGAATGTTTACATACCAAACCACCAAAAGGCACACTTGTGGGAATAGGCCTTTCCACCTTGAAATGTTCAGGGCAGTAACGCAATCCACATTGCCACAATGAGGGGACAAAGAAAAACCTGCACCGCATTGTTAGCCTATTGGGAAATTTCCAAACTTTACAATGCTGTAAGTATGTCCATATTCAATGGTTCCATACCAAACCAGCAAAAGGTACACCTGTAGGAGTACAGCTTTGCACCCTAAAAATTTCAGGTCAATAACACAACACATGTAGCCACAATGAACTATCAAAGAAGACTCCCATAATTTTATCCTATGGGAAAATTTGTAACTTCAGAACACTATAACTAGGGATGTAGTGAACATTTTCGAAGCAAACTACTGAAAGGCACATCTGCAACACTAGAACTTGCCACCCTGAACATTTTAGGCCAATATCTCAATCCAGCATGCCACAATCAAGTGACAAAGAAAATAGCATTTCAGAAAATGTGGTTGTGCAGTGTTACCACGGTCATTTAAAATATGATTGCTACACTCCTATCTTTATAATGGGAATACAACCACGAATGTAAACAATAGTGTCACAGTTGTATTTTTTATGGTCATGCATATTGCTGCAGCACTTTGCCATAGTGTTGTGATCAAAAAATTGCAAAATGGCAGAAAAAACTCTGGAAACCACATTTCCAGACGAGCTGGTGAAAAACTAATGTAAGATTCCTGTTCCTCAGGCCAAAATAGGAAAACACAATGGTTGGCATGTCAAAAAGTGCAGTATTTTTTTAGTTATATTGTTTTTTTCTCTCTCGCTAACTGAAAACAGGATAGTGGCAGCATGAACTATTTTTGCCGAGCTCGACACTAAAAAATATGATTGTGACAATTTTCGAGCTGCACATAAAAATTTTCCCATAGGATGTAATAGGGCACTAAAAATGATATAACTTTTGAATGGAACAAGATTTTTACACAAAATCTTCAAAAGGCACATCAGCAACCCAGGACCCATGTAGCCCACTCAATTTGAACCCACTCAGATGCATTCTTCAGACTAAAGTGCACATCTAAAGAAAACAGAATGTTGGGAGTTTTTCACTTTTTGAGTTCATTATGATGCCACAACCATACATTTGATAGACACAGAACTTTCCAGATCTGGAGATCTACCAAAAATCTTCCTGCATTCCAAATTTCAGGCAAATCAGACAAATGGTTGCATAGTTATTAAAGTACAAACGTTGAGGTTAAAAATAGAAATGGCTACACTACCCTAACTACAGTGGCACTACCGTGCCACTATAATATATTATAGTGGCATGGCAGTGCCACTATAGTTAGGGCTGAGTAGCCACTTACATACAAAACCTCAAATGTTGCATCTCAATAACTTTGCCACTGTATGACAGATGTGCCTGAAATTTTGCATGTGTGGTCTGGCAGCATAGATCTCTGGATCTGGCAAGTTGCTTTATGGTCGGATGTGTGTTGCGGAGCTACAAAGTGCGAAAAAACACAAAAAAAGGACTGTTTGAGGATTTATTTGCTTTCATCTACAACCCACATGGTTTGTGCATTTGGTCTGAAAACTTCAGAGAACATGCAGCTGGGGTCACCAATGTGCCTTTTGAAGATTTCATGAAAAAATATTAAATGGTTCAAACGTTATTCAAAAAACAAGTTTCCCCATTATAGTCTATGGGAAAGTTAACAACGGATGTGAAAGTTTCGCAAATGGCCATCTTTACTGTTGAAAATGACCCTTTTACTTTCGTGAGTCAGTCATTTTTATTTTTCAGTTAGAGCTCAGAAAAATGTCTGCCATTTAAAATTGGGACCCTCTAGGAACACAGTTCTTGTTGTGGTCACCTAGTTGGGTCCTGAGGATGCTAGGCATATTTATTTGGGGGGTTAAACCCCCCAGAAATATGTTTTTACATTTTTTGGAAAAAATACTTTCACAAAGTACTTTCACAAATGTAAAAGTTTCATGATTTTTTTGTGAAACTTTTGTGATTTGTGAAAGTAATTTGTGAAAGTATGGCCAAAATAATACAAAATCTTTGCCACCCTCCTGTAAGATAATGGTTTGGCCTTTTGGGCTGAAATTTTCAGGGTATAAAGCCAATATCCAATAGATGTGCCTTTTGGTGCCAAAATATTACAGGGCTCCAAAGTTACAGCACTCCAAAGTGCACAATTTTTCCCACAGGATGACATTACAGAATCCGTCACACCTTTCGGGTCCTGTATCTCAAAAACGGTTCAAGATAAGAGCTTTTTGCCACGAAAATTCTTAGTCCCCCATTGGGGAAGCTATGTAAAAAAGCAGTCTGGAAAGCCCTAATTAATATGGAATTTAATTTTTTTTCTACCTCGTACGGTTCCTGAGATATAAGCAATTCAATACTCCAAGTGCTCATTTTCCTGTCTGAGTCCCACTATTATGCCCACATTCTTCATATTCACTGTGCTTCTTAATGCACCTCTTTTGTACACAATGCATGTATGTTAGCATTACCATTAGCAGTTCAGTTTGTGTTTCCATCAATGTTAGCATTGTGGTTATCATTTGTGTTTGCACTTGTATTTCCGTTACCATTTGCATTATCATTTGCATCACTGTTAGCGCTACCA
This sequence comes from Neoceratodus forsteri, assembly GCA_016271365.2. NCBI lineage: Eukaryota > Metazoa > Chordata > Ceratodontiformes > Ceratodontidae > Neoceratodus > Neoceratodus forsteri. Next base: position 1,036,575,289 of record CM057453.1, read on the forward strand.
TTACTGTTACCATTTGTGTCTGTGCTTGTTTGCATTGCCATTTGCATTTACGTTTGCATCACCATTACCATTACCTGTTAACATTTGCATTTACGTTACCATTACTGTTTGCTTTTGCATTTGCATTTGTGTCACTGTTACTGTTACCCTTTGTGTTTGTGTTACCATTTGTGTTTGCATTTGCTTTACTGTAACCATCAGAATTTGCGTTTGCAGTGATGTTTGCCTTGGCATTACTGCTACTATTAGCATTTACATTTGCATCACCATTAGTGTTGCTGTTACCATTTGCATTTGCATTTGTGCTACCATTGCCATTACCATTCACGTTTGTGTTTGCATTTGTGTCACTGTTACTGTTACTGTTAGCATTAGCATTTGCACTTGTGTCACTGTTAGCATTACCATTACTGTTTCCGTTTGCATTACCATTACCATTTGTGTTACTGTTACCATCAGCATATGCGTTTGTGCTTGCATTACCATTACTGTTAACATTACTGTTATTGTTACCGTTAGCATTACCATTGGCATTATTGTTACCGTTAGCATTAGCGTTACCATTAATGTTAACATTAGCATTACTGTTAGGGTTATTATGGAGAAATGGGAAGCATGGTGGAAGCATGGGGCCCAAAGAGCCCCGGGCTCCCAGCACCACATACATTCACTATTTATAGTGCACATTCTCAATAACAAGGGAAATGCATGGCAAAAAACTCTGTTAATGCATCAGTTAGGGTTGTTCCACAGTGACAAATGCAAGGAAATTCGATGTTAGGGTTACCACCCTTACCACCCCACCCCCACCAACAGGCATCGGTGTGTGAGTTGGGGTCATCGTGCCTAACTCTCAACCCATTCTCCTGTACTGCACAACCTCATCTTCTGTTTGTACACATGGAATGGGGTGAGAGTTAGGCATGATTCAGCCCTAACAGCAAATTTCCTCACTTTTGTCACTGTGGATCAACCCTAACTAATGCATTAAACTGAGTTTTTAGCCTCTAATTTCCCTTCTTTTTGAGAATGATAACGAGAAATAGTGAATGTAATGCAGCGGCGGGAGTGTGGGGCCTGGAGGGCCTAGTGCTCCCACCACATGCTGTCTTGTGTCATAGTAATAGGAACACCAACACAAACAGAAGTGCTAACAGTGGCACACATGGTAACGCAAGCGTGATTGAGAACAGAAAGGGTAACGCACATGGTGGCGTACACAGTAACGCTCTGCCACGTGATGTGTTGTCACATAATAACATGGTGCCTGCAAATGGAAATTTCAATGGGCATGGTGACGCAAACTAAAACAGAAAGAGAATGAGTACTGTAGACACAAATGGCAAAAAATAACAGAAACGCAACCGAAAATGAAAACGTCAAGGATAACGCACACGGTGGCGCAAACGTCAACGGTAAGTGAAACGGGCACGGAACTGTAAGCAGAAAGGGCAACAGTAACAGTAATGTAAGCACACAGGCTGGTTTTCCCCAAAACTTGCATAGAGAAAGACAGTGAGTACAAATAATGTATGCATAATAATGAGTATCGGAGCAGAAAATGACAACTTGGAATACTAAATAGGTTATATCTCAGGAACCGTGCGACGTAGAAAAAAAATGTAAAAGTCATATTATTTACAACTGTCCTGGCTAATTTTGTACTTAGGCCCCATAAGGGGCTAAGAAATTTTCCAACGAAAAGTCCGTATCTCGCACCGTTTCCGAGATACGGGCCCTGAAAGGCGCGGCGAACGCCATAATGTTATCCTATGGGAAAAAAAGAGAAGTTTGGAGTGCCATAACTTTGCCTCCCTGTAATATTTTATCACCACTGAAAGGCACATCTGTGGGATGTTGGCTGTTTTCCTTCCAAATTTCAGGAAAAAAGATCAAACCATTATTTTGCAGCAGGAATCCAAAGGATTTCTGTAATGCGTTGGGCACCGTAATGTTATTCTATGGGAAAAACTGTCAACTTTGGAGTGCTGTAACTTTTCTGCCATGTAATATTTTTCCAATACAACACTGAAAAGCACATCTGTGAGATGTCGTCTCCGTTCCTTCCAAATTTCAGCCCAAAACTCCCAACAGTTCTTTTGCAGCGCAGTGCAAAGAATCACTGTCACTTTCCCACAGATGGAAAACTACTGTCGCAATTTGCGAAAGCTTTCCCAAAAAAGTTCGACACTTTCATGTGCATGAAAGTAATTTGTGAAAGTACTTTTTCCAGAAATTTGAAAAACATATTTCTGGGGTGTTTTACCACAAAATAAAGACATGACAAGCATCCTCAGGGTCCGACTAGGTGAATACAAAAAGAATTAGGTTGCTAAAGGCTCCCAAATTTAAATGCCAACCATTTTTCTGATCACCAACTGAAAACAAAATGGCTGATTTGCAAAAGTAACAGGCCCATTTGCGAAAGTAAAAATGCATTTGCGACACTGTCGAACTTTTTCTTAACTTTTCCCATTGACTTATAATGGGAAATTGTTTTTTGAATAACTTTTGAACCGTTTAATATTTTTTCACCAAATCTTTGAAAGACACATCGGGGACCCTGGCCACACATTCCCTGAAGATTTTGGGCTGGTCACGCAAACCGTGCGACCTGTATGTGCGACCATAGAATTCCAGAAAAAGTGTAAACACGTGCACAAATCATGCATAATAACTCCACAGCCGTGTACCCAACTGACACACAAAACTTGGCAGATGCCAAGATCTATGGTTCTTGATTGTGTATTCCAAATTTCAGTCAAATCTGTCAAACGGTTGCAAAGTTATTAAGGTGCAAAGTTTTGGGGTTTAACATAGAAATGGCTCCTCAACCCTAACTATGGTAGCACTACTGTGCTACCATAATATATATATATATTTTCATGGCAAAAAATTCACCCCCCCCAGCACCACACACACAGACACACACACACATGCAAGTATGGGGGAGGACCAAGTCAACACAACCAATGAGAGACATCCAGCAGCAGGTGACAGAGATAACAAACAATTGTGTAAATGTTCTACGAGACATCCCCACCCACCTGACCAGGTACTGCATGTTCAGTGGAGATGAACAGCAAAGCTGAAGCCATGTACAACCAACATACACATCCCTGATTGCAGCTGCACACAACGTACCACACTTTGTAGTTTTTTACACTGTTAGGAATTATGTCAAATGTGACATGCAGTGTGCCACAGCGTTGCATATGCTGTGATACTGACTGTACATGATAGGCACCAAATACATTGATTGAGGTATATTTGTAGCACTATTAGTTAACATTGATTTGTATGCTTAAGTCAGAAACACTTATTTTTATGTCATAATGGTATTTAAAGTAAAGAGTCGACACAGGTGGTTATGGTTTAAAAAAATTTATTGCCAATTTGTCTAATGGAGAAAAGGGCCAATCAAGACTGAAATTTAGTTAACAGAAGCAGTCTCACAGTACAATCTTTGTATGTGTGCAATCATTGCTCGTCATTTATGTAAATGTGTAAGAATAATGAGAATTGTATAATATGGATTGGAGTAAATATGTGATATTATAGGAAACTAATCAGGTGTTGTGTGTTTCTAGTCATGTTTCACTACTCACTACTCTTAATGTGAGAAAGTAGTTTCTGAAATTTGATCTGGAATTCTAATAGTCAGGCTGAAGCTGTGGCGCTTCATTATATAATTACTATTGAATGTGAATAGAGTTTGTAAAAAATGTAACTTTTTTTAAAATGGTTGTATGTTGTAATTATGTGTAGTGCATTTCTTCTGTGGTATGCTAATAAGGCAATGTCAGTAGGTTGTAAAGTGTGATTACACATATGATGCACAAGTGTTTTGTTGTTATTGTGTGACTGCTAATGTGGACATTCCTGGGGTGGGCAAAAAACCATGTGCTGACTGTCTAAGTAATACAATATACAAAAATGTTAGTTTTGTGAAATTTGATTGATGTTATTTAATTATATGTCACTGAATAGGCACAATGGAAAATTCCCACCCGACCCCTCAATTGAGGCGATCATAAATATTGTCAGGAACAGGTATGCAGTGTGTTGTGATCAGTAACAGTGTCTGATTTACAATTGTCAATATTTTTTATATACGTTAGAATTACTTATGTGACAAGTTGCAAAAATAGAATATTCTTAAATGAACAAATGACATTGTTTCAGTTCTTACATTATCTTCTATGTAAATTCTTAACTTGTAAATAGTAAGACTGTTCACGATATGCATTTTTTAACAAACTTATGGTTAATTAGATGTAATTAGTATAGTGATGAATAATATGTAAAACATTCAGTTGTACTTTACTGTTAGACTAGTATTTTTAGTACAAGTATCAAAGTAGTTATTAACAATGTACACCTGAATACAAATCTTTATATTATGTACAAGTAATTGCAAACACATGTAAAACTCAGTAAATGATATTCTGCAATTGGTTCTTATTTACTGTTGTGTAATTCAGCTTCTTGCATTATCAATAAAGGTAGTTATTTTTACATATGTACAGTACTAGTATTACACATGAAGGCGGGCTAGTTCTACACTGTTGCATGGTGAGCGAATGATGTTCTCTATATGTCAACAGTCAATAGACAAATTGAAGTGTTGATAGACAACTTGTGACAGAGTGGAATGTTTGGTGAATGTTAGAAGTGTTGCTCAGTTATTTATGATGATAACTGAGAACTTCTGTTTGTTTGCAAAGAGTAACACTTTATAACTCATATAAATTTGTTGTTATGTATGAGTTGATACATGGATAATTAAAGATATGTACAGAGGAGGAGAGCCGTAAGGCCTCAGTTTTTACATGTACAATCTTTCATAGACATGTATTCATGGTTTCTCTAGTGACTGTGAATATTGTTGGTGCCGACTGAAGCCACTACAACAATTTTCATGTAGTCACTGATACACACAAGATCTTACATGTTACACTGTATGGAATGTCTCTGTCAGAATAGCATTTTCTTGAAATTGTATGGTTTATTTAGAGTTGTACATTATGCAACATTGTAATGAGATATGAATGTTTTTGGGTCAAAGTAGTCATTTTTTTAATGCAACATGTTTTGTCCTATTCTTCTGAAATATGAAGGTTATCATAATTCTTCAATATTAGAAGATATGCATTTTTTAAGTGTTGTGGCAGTCTCTGTTTAAAACTGCTTGTTGAGTCGTCACACTCGAACCATCCAGTTCTGCACCTTAGTAAGGAGGTGTAATGCCCAGAATGCATGGATTGACCATGGTGATAGATTATACTGTGAGTGTCAAACACTGATTGGTTGAAGACTATTCTACCAGCTTTGCAATCTGTGATAGGAGTATCAACTCTGAGCCCGTTGGGGTCAAATCTGTGCAACATAAGCAACAGATATTGAGATGAACTTCTGAGACGTATGGACTGAGTGCATCTGCCTCCACACCTTCCACAGGCATGACTACATTCAGCATTGGTAAATAGCTGTCCAAATTTGACACTTTTGGTTTGAGGGACAAAGACAGTAATCCACAGCATGTCTTGTGTGGTTTCACGTTGTGAATTGCCACATGAAACACATACATATTTTGTAACATATGTTACTGTGAAGTACTGCCGCATTGGGGTGCCATCTGCATCCAGGTTGTTTATGACAGCCATCATAAACTCAGTAGTGTCTTGCTGTATGTCTGCAGCAAACGTACTACATCCAGGATATGTCGCTAACACCTGTCGTAGTGGTGTTAGTGACTGTACATTGTTAGACTGGTCAGAAGTCATGTTGATAATCTGCTTCAAAGCGTTTGATAGGGGATTGTCTTGTGAAGCAGATATTGCCTGCACAAACTGTGGCATGTGTAGAAAAACTTGCATAGCTGAGTTAGCATAGCAGTTTACTCTACTGCTGTTGTCAAAGACTGGTACAGCAGCTACACCAATTGATTTCTGACGAATTGCTGGCTGTGAATGTTTACTTGATGTTGTGGCCTTTGTTGAACTCTTTCTTGTTGAATCACTTTTGGAAGCTTGCTGCTGTTTGTTGCTACCTCTAGCTGTGACTGAATTGTGTGAGACAGACAGATATGTAGGCAGTGGTATTAAAGACATTTGTGGCTGATGTAGAGTACGTAACCTGTTGTACTCAAGAATACATCGCTTGTCAGCTGGTATTTTCTGAGGTGCTATAGTAATAATGTGCAACCCAAAAAGGCTGCGTACATGTGAAAGTGCGACGTAGCTCATGTCATCCTTGAAAATGTCTGTACCTATGTCCACCATTGCTGAATCCAAACTCAATCCCTGAGATTTGTGAATGGAGACAGCATATGCAACACATAATGGAAACTGTTTCCTGTTTACGTAGACATCCTTAAAACCTGGAATTTTACGCAGGTTTTATCTATGTGTACGGAGTGTTCCATGTTGTCAAAGTGGACTACAATTGTCTCGATATATGTCTTCTGGACATTGTAGACAAAGTCAGTGATGTTTCTCATGGCACCGTTTACCATGCCTTGTTCTACATCTAGATCATGTCGCAGCATGATACGTGCATTCTTACAAACTGTGAGAACAGCTTCTAGGCAAGCTGTGCGTGAAACATCTGACTTCAGTTCACTTAGTCGTTCAGTCATCTTTGCTACTAGTTTTCGACTAAGAATAACGCCATCAACTGTATCAACCGCATGAAGAGTTAGAATCTCTTGGTTTTCTCTCTGCAGCATTAGATTGTTGAATTCAGTGCATTTCTTTAGTCGTGGCATAAGACTCACTATGTGTCTGCCAGTAGAGTATATGTCACTGAAGACATTACATGCTGTTTCCATGCATGCACTATCTACTGTGATTGTCCGATCATGTAACATACAAATATGTTCTGGTGATAGAGAACCTGTACGAGCTTCATCTAAAAGTGATTTGTAAGCTAGATCACCACTTTGGCACATGTTCTCAGACAACTCAACATAGGTAAATAATTCTCATATGTTATAGCCTGCAATGCAACTGAGGATATTCTTAGTTTGTTTGGCAGTTAGAGTTGTAAATACATGCTCTGCATTGACTGGTGCAAGCTGTAAAAGGTCTCCCAACACAAGTATACTTTTGCCACCAAATGGCACTCCATCGTCAGTACCGAAGATCTGCTGTAGACATAGATGAATACAGGCAAGCATGACATTGGAGACCATGCTGATTTCATCAATGATGAGTAACTTCATCTTTGTGAACATGGAATGGAGCTGAGATGCAACTCAAATGACAGTTACGATACTCTCAGTTCTTCCATGTCTCACTGGCAACATAAAGAGATGGTGTAATGTAACTCCACCAATGTTGTATGCAGCTAGTCCTGTGGGAGCAGTTACAGCAACAGACATTGAAGAGCCTGTCACACTCTGTACTTCTGCAGTGATGGCTTCAATCAGAAAGCTCTTTCCTGTGCCAGCTGAACCGCTAACAAACATTAGTAGTGGCTTGTAGTCAGTGCAGTCACATTGTTTTGTTTCATGTAGTATGCCATGTTGGACAGCTTCAACTACTTGAGAGTGAACTGTATGCTGCAGCTGATTTAGTCTTTCTCAAGTCAGCTGGGTTGACCATGGAGTGTGTGCCATGTTCCATGGCTGTCTCAATTTCTGACATTAACACTTCTGGGGCATTTAAGGGCAGAGGGTCACCTAGAACACCTTGTCCTTCTGGATCAAGGTTGTCTTGTGAACTAACTGGAGTGTCTTCCTGAAGCTGCTTCTCTACCTTCTCAAGCTGTTCTTTCTCAGCTTCTAGTCTTTGTATATATATGTCTGTGAGTATTCAGTTTGGAAATTCTCGTAAGTGAGATTGAACTGTTCTTCGAATGTGTCACAGTCACCTTTAATTCAGACTCAGTCCTCCAGGGTCTAAATAGAATAGAGAGCAAAGTAGTAATGTTCTTTGCTCTGATGTGCCTAGATGTGTTACAGTGGTCTATAAGCCAGGCTAGTGTCTCTTCACGAGACAGCCATCCTACCCATTGACCTTGTAAATCTGGCATGTTGAGTCAGGTGCTGCACCTGTCTTGTAGTCATACCACTTAGCCACCTCAAAGAGACACATATCATTCATGTCATTGTGTCTACGTGGGTAGTATGTGTGTATCAGGTTATTCTTCAAGATATGTTTTGAAGAAGGTGTATTGGCAGCGAGCTCCTCGATTTCGGCATGAGGAATCAGTACACGTTTCCGTTTCTCTTTGTAGTTTACACTGAGGAAACGTACAACATCAGACTTCCCGTACAGATGTGTACCCATTAACCGATCACTGGCTTCATAAGCTCCACATTCTCTGTGCGAAAGAGTCTTCAAACCCAATGACCACAGCTGAGATGTCAGGCTTTTGCTTGAAGTGGCAATATCTTCCCAAAGATCTTGCAAGCTAGTCTGTTCATGTTTGGTTGTGTACAAGTGACGTAATCAACCAGGGCCAGTGAGTTATCAGCCACAAACTGAACATCTATGTTTGCTTGCCACATTAGGAGAAGAGTTGGGTTGTAGTCATTGATGTAGACTTCTTTTTCATCTCTGGGTAACTCGTATACACTCTTGGTTGATTTTGCCTTCAAGTGGTGTCGCATTGCTGAGAAAAGGTCATTCATGGCACCATCCTGACAAAGTCGTCTAGAAAATCCAAAGTGACATCATGTGTACCAATTAGATTTGTTCTTTACTACTCGCTGGCAATATTTTGTGCAAATATGTCACTGGAACTTTTGTACCAACTTCCACAGTGTAGGACTGTCATACTTGTCTGGAATGTGACAAGTGATATATTTTTTGATGAATGATAGCACTTCTGCTGCTTCATGTTCACCAATGCGTGGAGCATCCTTGATCCATAATAACATATGGATATAGAGGCATCCATTGTGCTTGATATTCTGTCCTCCAAAAGTAATGTTCCACAATACCTAGAGGAGGATTGTCCTTTGACAAGATGAAAGTCAGAATGTCATGGAACTGCTTGTGAAAATGTCTTGTGACAGACACAGGATCAAGTGAACACATTTCTCCGACAGTCATTGATGAGATGCCTTCGACATCAGAATTTGCCCACTTCAACAGTTCAATGAGCTCGTCCCAGGCATATTCAGCACAACTAAGTGTGACAAACCACATGGCTGCACCATACTCTCGCAACATTGTCATCACTTCAGAGTGTCTGCGATACCAATATTCTTTGGTGCCACTAAGACTTGAAAGTATGGAAGACAGATTCACTTGCACATTTTCATCTTTCTGCTTTAATTTCTCTAGAAATTGCCAGCTGTTATTCCATCTAGTGGACTTGTTAGATGAATAGTATGTGCTATAGATGCAGACAGAATGCTAAGTTCACTCTCCCAGAGGAGATGGAACAGATACTGTATATTACGTCTGAATTTGCCATCTTTGCTGAGGACGCTAGTGCAGTACTCAGCACCCTGTACTGCGATGCTTCTCTTTCATCTAGGCGTCCACCTGACCCTTTTGGAAATCGGTCTGGGAAACAGCGTGCTTCTAGTGTTGCCTCCCAAATGCTGATAGGCTCACCTTCAACCTGCTTCATTTGATAGAGATCAATGTTGTCTCCTAATGGATCTCTCCCGTGTAGTGGGTGAATTGTGTACTGTTCATGCACATTGTCACGTGCCTGGACACTGACCTTCTCAATGATTGGCTTACTTTTTCTAATAGATCATGTTACATAGAGAGAGACTGGCCATCTGTCTATGTCAAGGTCTGTATAAAGGGATTGTTACTCTTTAAATAAGTAAGAGCAAGCTTTACTTTTGCACATTGACAACATCTTGCCAGATGACCTTGTCTTTGTGCAGACCATTTACAAGAATTACCAAGCTATTTTCAGTTGAGATTGTTGAACATTTTCCTGTAGAGGAAGTGGTAGATACATCACAGAACCCTTTAGAGATCTAACAAGCTCTTTCTGTGGAATGTTCCGTGTCTTTGTGTTCAGACGTAGAATCATTTGGAATGGTTTCATTGTCTGAATTAGAATGCGTTCAAACATATTCAATGTTGAAATCTTACTTGGTGTAACATCTGTTTCCATGTTATTCAGCATTGGCCTTGCTGGCAAAGTGTTATAGTTCACTTTTGAAAAACAGTGCTTGCATAGCACAATGGTGTCTTGTAAGTGCAAGTCAGATTTCAGCAGCAAAAATGCTGCCAGACGGAACCACATGTCATTGTATGGTGACAAGGTTTCTAGGTTGATTTCACGACTGTTTGTTTTGTGTAGCACAAAACGGTTGCATGTACACATACAGAATCAAACTTCTGAGACTTTGCAACCTCAAACTTAGCAATTTCCTTCCCGCACTGTCTCAGAATGTCATTTTCTAACACTGAAACAGATTTTTCTGCAGAAGTGTTATACTGAAAATTAGTTGTTTCTGATACAGAAGTATTGTGTTGCAGTTTTTTTAGGAAAGTGATGGCACCCTGCATGTCTCCTGATTGCAATAAGTCATTTAAACAAGTGTACTGATGTACAGCTTGTTGTACTTCATATACTCTGTAGACAAAGTTTCGCATGCCTGTTTGATGCACTGCAAGCATCTGCATGTTGTGAAAAATACTATCACAAACACCACTATCGAGACATGCAAGTGAGTGACCCATGAGTCCAGTATGTGGCGGATTTCACAATATGGTCAATTTTGTAAACAGTTTATGTCTGTCTTTGTGATCTGTTATTACAAATAGGTTTACAAAGTGTTCTACTTTTTCAAATGATGATTGCCTCACGGTTGCGGTGTCATCACATGACCATGCCAGACAGTGCCATTTATTGAAGACTGTGGTTGGATCACAGTCATCATCAGTATCCAATTCATTGTCATCAGAGATACTGAGGACATTTCTTAGTTTGCCGTACTCATCGATACTGAACGGGTGTTCTTTTGTTGGGGAATGATAAGACTCTTCCCAAAAATATGCCTCTGAGTGCTGTGTGTGCATCCATTGTCCTGTGAAAACATGACAGAAGTTGTCAACAGTCAAACAAGGATACTGTTGAAGCCTTTTTTTATGGCATATACAAGTTTCCTGAATTGTTCAACATGACACATCTTACGCCACAATCGCTGTAGTACAAACACTGCTCTGTTGACAAAAGTTCGCACTTTCAGACATAAGTTTATCAGAGACAGGTAACTTTTACTCTTTTTGCTGGTGTGCCTTAGCACAGCAGCGATAAGTCTTTTGATCTTAGCTTTACTTGCTAGTGATCGGAAATGCTTTCTCTTTCTGAGTTGTAAATCAGCAGTTTTGAGATTACGGCATTGTTTTGAGTGTTTCTTGATGGTTACACTCAAAATAGTTGTGTTTCATCCCAGAGATCTACACAACATTTGTGATGGTATACCTTTTTTCTTTTCTGTTAAGGAATTTCATTTGGTTGTGCAGTGACTTGATGTAGGGGTCACTGTTGCAGTAAAGGTCTGTCGATGTTCATTTAGTGGTGTGACTTTACTGTTTTGTTTGTTGCCCTTATACAACAGTGTAGTACTATTATACCGCTCTCGTTTTGAGACACAGCTACGTCTGTATTTAGTTGGCATATTTTGCTATTTTGGTTCACAGTGACAGTAAGCAATCTTAAAGAAGTATCAGGCACCTGTATGAGAGACAGAGAAAAAAATACTGTTAGAATATGCTTCAGTAAATTTCTTATAACAGTGTGGATTGATAGAATTGTAACTTAAGTATGTTTACAATTTGATAAATACATAACTAAACAGTAATTTTTATGAATGTGCATTGCGCAGTTGCTACGTAATATCAGAAGCTTGTGCATTCTCAATATTTCTAGTCCACATTTAAAAGCTTTTTTTGACCATGTCTAGTTATGATTAGCATAGGTGTAATTTGTTACGTGTGGACGAAATGTGTTTTCAAGCATGTATGCGTGGTCATAGTCAGTCATGCTAATCCACTATATGGTAGACCAAAACTTGAGAGTGATAGTGTTCATTACCAAATCTGTTAGAATTACTATGTTTACAATTAGAGGGAGAACATGGTACTATTACTGTTGTGTGACTGCGTGTAGCACAGTTGCTATGTATGCTTGTATGTTAACGAAATTTAAATATAGTTGCTGCAGATTATCAACACTGTGTTTTTAGTGCACCTGTTTGTGACTATTGCAACTGTTATTTTTAACAACATGCAAAAAATGTTTTTCCGCACATGTAGTGTGCAATGCTGCAGTTGGTTAACGAAATCACTGTATGGGGCACAGTAACAAAATTACAGTGCCACTGTTCATGAGCAGACGACTTAAAATGAGTATGTAGAAAAATTGGTGTAAGAATTCCCAGACATTTCTGATTTACAAGCTTGCGCAGTGCAGTTCAGATGTACACTTGTAAGTTTGTGTATTGTCATACTTTTCAGTTGAGATTCACATATTTTTGTTTTTAACACACAACCTTATGAATAGTACAGATTTCATTTCTCACATCTTGCCAAAACTGTGTTTTTACTTATGTGCTGCGCTTTGGCTCAGTTGATGTGAGAAATGACTATATGGTACAAATGTATAAAATCAGAGTGACACTGTTCATGAGCAGAGGTCTTAAAATGGCTATGTTTACATTTGAGTGCAAAAGTCTCAACAAATACCTATTTACAACTCTACGTTATGCAGTTGTCTGCGCTCAAGTTTGTTGTAAATGTTAAATATCTTCCAAGTGCACTGAGAGTTTGAACTGGCTACACTGGCATAATGTGTTTATTATTGAAAATTGAGCAATTTTGGCATAAAATCTGAAATTGTGGCAATAATAGACAGTCTTGGAAAATTACTGTCGATGCATCTAAAGTTTCATCAAAAGTACTTTCTTGCATACGGTATTTACAAATGTTACTTTTTTGCATTCAACAGTATGGTCAGAAATACTGTCGAACTGCGACACTTTTGCAAATTTTACTTTTGTGCTTGCGAAAGTGTCACAAATTTACTTTTGTGCATTCGACAGTAGAGTGAATCTAACACTTGGGAGTGGCAAAAACATTCATTATCGAATCAGAAAACTGTGTGTTTGAGTGACAGCAGACTCTACCAATGTAATTTAAGATTTGTCAGGCCATGTCTGAGAGAACCAATCAGAGACGGACAACACTGAAGAACAAGTAAACAGGAGCCATTTTAAATATTGCTGAGAGAGAGCAGTTTAAAACTGTAAGTACAGTCTATCTTAAAATATTTTTTTCTAATATTAAAAAAACTTATAACAACATGTAAATACTATTAATCAAAATGTTTTTTTATGTTGAATCTCATTATGTAACTTGTTATTGTTTAGCAGGCTATATTCTGAAGAGAAAATAGTTTAAAATGAGAAATCATTTTTGTACTAACTTGTACAGGTAGAGCTGCAAATGGAGGGAGATAGGAAGGTGCACGTGGAGTTCTATGAGAAAATGGACCAATCAGACTTGTTTCTGATGTTGTAATTGTTTAAAACTGCTATGAAAAGGATGCATTTTCCCAGTTATCAGTGGTTGCAGATTTTTGCAGGAACATAACTCTAGTAAAACTGACTGCATCAGTTACATTGGTTAATGAAGCCAGAGCAGCAGGGATTTTTTTTTTTGATTTGTGTGTTTTGTCTGAACCCACTGAAGCTAGCTTGAAATAAGGAGGGAAAATATCAGTTTGATTTTCAGTGCTGTCTGGTCACTGCAGGGTGAACACTGACATTCTTTGTAGCTCTCTGTACAGTTCTGAGTTTTAAAACTTAGAATGGCAGAAAATAGCAAAAGGATTTTGTGGACAGTTGGAAGCAGTTACATAAGACGAGCAGCTGAGTTTGCAGTTCATAGTAATTTTGGGAGGGACCTGCAGCTCCCCAATTGCTATGTAAGATGGTTTGGTCATGGTGGCATGAGATGGGAACATCTTATGCCAACCATGCACAGACTTTTGATAACTCACTCTCCTCCTGACATACTGCTAATACATCTTGGAGGCAATGATTTGGGCTGAAAACGCTGGGTAGATTTAGTTACAGAGGCAAAATTGACCTTGCTTCTATTATGTCTATGTTGCCTGCCTGTATTATCATGTTTTCAGATATTACAGAGTGTAGGGTCTGGCAAGCAGAACATCATATGTATCTGATTGACAGAGCTCGCAGAAAAGTAAATGCACAGATAACTGCTTTTCTACGCATGCATGGAATGCATATTATACATCATCCCGAAATAAAATACTGTAATGATTGGCTATTCCTACCAGACGGTGTACATTTCTCGCATGCTGGCAATTGCCATTTTCTGGGAGACCTTCCAGATGGAATCCTCAAAGTCCTTTAAGATTATCAGACTGTTTGAGGAAATATTACAGTATACACAAAGGTTCTTTTCAGAACCACATTAATGTAGTCAAAAAATAGATCAACTGCATGCATCACTCACGATACATGCCATATATAAGGGGTTTGTAATATTAATATTGTGGGATGCTATATAGAATAGTGGGGACAGCAATAGTAATTTACCCTGCTGCTGTCAGTTCACAATTGTATGATGTTGTTATGTCTCAACATTTGTATATAGTTTGAGTATGTTAAGTGAGTGTAGCATTTACTGTGGCCTTACAGTATTGTAGCTGTTACAGTATGGTATGTGTGCAACAACAGTAAAACACAGTGGTGCTGTTCAATGTATACGTTTCTTTACTGGTATGTCTGGAAATAGAGTTATTTTGAATATAACAGATATGGGTAGTAATTAGTATATATCCTACCATGAACGCACAACACAATTATCATGCTATTTAACTTTGAATTGGTTTGTTAGCCGTCCTTCACATTTTTTAGTGTATTTCTAGGTGTGTGACAGTTCTGCAATGTGTGATCATCTGTGTTTTACATCACTATTGCTGTGTTGTATGGTTGAAGGGTTGTTAAGGGCGTGTATGGACAGTAGTAGAATATCACATGTTCAAGTCTGGTGCTTACCTGGATACAGACACATAGATACATAGTATGTGATGCAGTCTGTTATACACAGTTTAGGTGAGGTGTTGTGCAACAGCTCAATAACTGTGGTGCAAGATTGCAAAAGACAGTTGTATAGCTCATGCTGTGTGACCACTTCAGTGTAGTGACATGGATATGTGATGGTGTGTGCAGTCTCATGTTCGTGCAGTAGCCCCCACCCCGAGTACTGGATGGCATGCTGGTGGGACATCATAAGCGTAGCAGCAGCTGTTGTTACTGTTGAGGTGGCTGAATCCTTTCTTAGCCTGCATAATGCTAGTGAGTGTGTTTCGCTATGTTGAAGGAGATGTGGTCTTTAATTTAATAAGTATTATATGGAATTAGTTTAACAAATGATTAATATTGCTAGATGATAGTAATGTGGATGTTTCTTTCTGTTTGTATTTCAGAACTAAACAATCAAAAATACAAGAATGAGGCAGTGGACCTTGTGAGAGATGTGTGCACTGCTTGAGGCAGTCCGGCTAGAGGCAATCCTAAGGTTCTCATAGACTGAGACGGAAGCTGGATTCGATGTGGGCGCATAAATAGCTTCTTGCATAGTTTTAAAAATTAAAAATAAAAGTATTATGCAGTTGAAGCTGAAGTGGAAGCTATTGCGTAGCGTTTTCTACGTTCTGAAACAGCGTGAGGGATACGGACAATGATACATGCTGGTACTTCTCCTCATCGAGCTATGGGAAGCTGCTGGCAAAATATTTCTTGGGGAGCCTTACTCACCGTAAGTAAATCAGCAGAACTTTTCATAATGAATGTGCATGTATTCAGAATTTGTAACAATAATTGCATACAGCATGATTAAGCAATAAGACATGATCAGGGATTATGTTAATGGTGTGTAAATCACCGTCTAGTGGTGTAATGTGGCATGAGGCACAGCCAAGTGCTACATGCCCCCACAGGGTGATTAAGTGATCATTAATATAAACACTGAGACTGCCTTATTAGTATTATTATACAAATATTTTGTAAATAGTGTTGAACCTTGTTTTGCATGTGATTAGTCTCTACATATATGTTAATCAAAGATTAACATATGGCTAATAGAATGTTTGCTACCAATCAAGCTGTATTTCACACCCTTTTATAATACTTAATAGTATATGGGGATGTACTATGAAAACATGTAGTGAATTGTTGCATTTATTTACTGTGCTGTTGTTCAGTCACAAGCCACAGCTTGCTAACATAGCCATGCCAGAAATAGTACATTTATACATATACTTCCTCTATTATGGTATGTTGGTAGAGAACAATATGTAACTGTTTAGTTATTGTAATGTAGTGGTATTAAACTTGTAACTCTGTAATACTGTGTATGTATTACAAGTTACTTTGCACACATGTGCAACAAACATAGTGACATCATATTACATTTCATAGTTATTACACACCTGTTACAATTAAGTAACTGTATTTGCAGATGTTTTGCAGTTTTCTATGTGTGTTGCAGCTGTCTGTCACAAATCCAAGATGAATTTCTGTACAGTTAAAAGGGGAATTATTTGCAGTGAGCAGTAATACAATATTGACTCATGGTGTGTCCTGCGTACTACATACACAGACAGACACGTAGAAATGTACCTATCAGTAGTGTTTGGTGCCCCACCAGTTACAGACTATGTAGATAATGGTGTGATGGGACCCCTTTTAAAAAATCAATTATTATTGTAATATTATGTGACCATAATGCTTGTGGTCTGTATAATTAAACAATGTTATGTATGTCGTGCCTGATTTACTGTTGTTGCAAGTATTTCAAAACTGTACTGTGATTCATCAACCACTTACATATTTTTTCTGCTTCATGCTAGAACATCGGAGGTCTCCCCCGGCTTCTTGCGAGGTAGTACCAGCACAGAGTGAAGCTGTGGAGGGTGGTCAGTCGGACACGGAAAGTGTGATTGTCATTGAGTCCGATAGTAAGAGTTTGATATAAATAATTCTACTATGTTATTGGTCTGTGTCAGTAAATAATGTTATGTGTTACCTGTAGAAGTTAAGGCTGTATTTATTAAATAAGGTCTTTACTGTTGAAGTATTGTTTGAATCCTGTATGTATTCCTTTTACTTGTTGAGTGGGTTGAAAGCATTTTTTTAATCATTCCGTACAAGGAAGAAAGGTGCAGTCTCTCATCTGGCAACAGACAACATTTAAGGTGAACTGTCAGCTTTGCCCTTCAGTTACTGCTAAATTTCATCTGACATTTCTACAACAAAAAAATTGTAAAGAGCTGACTATAGAATGACTCTGAATAAAATAAAAAAGTGATCAGGTTATCA
The DNA here is from genome assembly GCA_016271365.2 of Neoceratodus forsteri. NCBI lineage: Eukaryota > Metazoa > Chordata > Ceratodontiformes > Ceratodontidae > Neoceratodus > Neoceratodus forsteri. Next base: position 1,036,592,627 of record CM057453.1, read on the forward strand.
AATTTCATAATTAGCAAACAATTACCAATACTGGTGCACGGCTTAAAATCTCTATGGTCTGTAACCATTTCCATACTGAGCATACACATTTACGGGAGTGTTGTTGTGAACTACACATGTTTAAGATTGCCATTGTCAAAACTGTTAATGCATAAGAGAATAGTATTCCAAATCTGTAATGGTGTTTACAAATAAGAAACTAGGGTTTCTTCTGGCACAAAATACTTTTAAAAGGTGGCAACCAACTCTAGTGAATGTGCAGTGGCAGCATGGAACAAGATCCTGCACCAGCATGAGAAACTGCTGTTACTACACATGTGAGTGGGATACTTTTCTTCATGTATGTGACAATGGATGTATGTCCTTAGGGGTACTTGTCAGTACATGTGGTGTTGTGTGTGGGGGGGGGTGTCTTGTCCTCTGCTACTTTTGGTGGTGGAGTTTCATGTACAATGAGTCTTGATTACCAATTGCAGTTGTTGGTGTCTCAGTGTTATTCACTAGTGTGCTGGTGCATTATCGTTGCTACTACAAGATGTTCTGGATGCTTATTGACTATTATTTTTGTATCTGCTGCAATGTTTCATTTTTATTATTGCTATACTTATAAATGGACAGTATAGAGTATCTAAGTTTGTTAATGTGTTTTAATACTGTAGGGTAATATGTTTAACACATAAACGACTGCTGTATTCATTAGTGGGCATATGAAGAGTAACATGATTTAATGTTTGTGTTATATTATAATAACACACATTTTAAAACTGTGAAAATAGGTCATCATATAATGTATATGTATGTAAATTGAAGTATATATAAGGTTGTTAGATGTTTCTTAAACAAATATGCATTATCGTTGTGTTTTAATTATTGTTATTGATGGTAGGCATGCTTGTTCTGCATTGTATACTACTAGTTATAGATTTCGTGTTTTCTTCTGTGAAACGCATTGGACAAACAGTGCTAGAGCCAGACAAAAATGGTTTTTATATTAAGTGTTCTGATTGTATGGAGATTGTCTTGAAGAACAGAGATATATGGTTTCATTATTTCAACTTTGTGCCTTTCGCAGATGAGAAGAGTGTTATACATGTATTACTGAGTTATATACATCTAGCTGAGACAGCTGTTTTTGTAAAGAGACATGTTTATATGATAGTGTATTTAATGAGAGTATTAGAAATTGACGAAAGAAAAAGACTTTTACCTTGATATTTTATCTATTAATGTGATCATTTAACTTGTTTGCTTTAGAGCCGGGAGCTGCTGATGTAGAACCAGTGGAGGTGAAGTGGAGGGGCGCCAGCCACTGCGTCGTGAAACTTGAAAATGTTTCAAGAAAATGTAGTCCCATGGTACTGTGAATTTAGAATGTATGTTATTAGTATTGTGTCTTGTTTCACCAGATATAAATGTTATTTTACGGTAGTCTAAACTTTCTTTATTGCCTTGCTGCATCTGCACAACATGTTAACAGTGTGTCAAGCCTTGTCTGTAATGCTGTTGGCTGAATGCAGGTTACGCATCAGTGCCTGTGTACAGTATAATGCAATCACCCCTGCATCACTTGTAAGTGAAGATTCTTCTGTTTTAGCAAAGCTATCATACTACAACAGCATTTGGTTGGTATTGTTGCTATTATCTGCATGCTTGGGCGTAGGTTGTCAAATTGGTGGTGACAATGCCCTGTTGATAACTACTTTGTTGTTTTAGTGTGATGACAGGGGAGACCACTGCTCGTTGCTATACCATTCCAATGTTGACTTGTGGGTGTGTGCACATCATAGTGGCGAGCCAGTACCACTTTGTTTGGTGGGGGCCCAATCCATGTTGACATTATTGACTTTATTTGGCTAGACCATAAGGGTGGCATTGATGATCGCACATACCTAACCCCAAAACAGACAATATGGTTGGAGGATATCCTAGTGAGCTAAATAGTAACAAATGTCCAATGATGATTTTTTTTTTTTTTCCCAATGTAAAGTTCAAAATGTGCCTTGTAGTCTTATGACCCTTTCCCAGTTAAACTTGATTGCTGTGCAGTGTGTCTGTTTCAGCCTTGCCAACTCTATTTTACCTCTACAGTGCAGTGATGATATTCAGCACTGTCAGAATGTGTATTTTCAAAGGTGATAATGAAGTGAGGGAATGTGATAAACTTATATGGAGTGAATAATGGGACTGTTTTGTCACACTATGAATGTCGTACATTTGTAAAGTAGCACATGGAAGTTGTCTCACCACATGTAAAATGCAGTATTGACTACTTGCAGGTGCAAGTTCCACATGTCATACACTGCTCTGACTGGGTTGGGTGTATTAAATGAGTTGTTGAGTAGGAACTTGTTCAATATTGGGCCAGACATCACATTGTTAAATTTTTAATGGCATGGCCTTGTGACACACAGTGGTGACTTGAATGCTCACCATGCTGTCAAACTGTGTTTTTACACTACTATAGCGCTGTGGGAAGGGTAAATCACTTTTACAGTGAGAGAATAACAGGAGACTGTAAGGAGCAAAGGTGCTATGGCTATTTAAAGATTTTTGAGATGAGTTACATTCTATCATTGCATCAGTATTGATATTTCCATGCACTGTAGTAGGTTTGAAAATGTTGTGTATTTGTATACCAAATGTTTACATTGTCATTTATTTTTCACCCTCAATGTACCGTACAGCCGTTTTTTTATGGCATTATCAACATCTTTTTCTGCCCTGCAATATCTAACAGCTAGAGGGACACATCATGCCTGTCATCCTGCAGGGTGTGAGTGTTTGTACCGTTAGAAACGTTATATATTACACTATCAATGTTAATGATAGCAAAGCACAATTTGTATTGATAATTGTTTATTTCATACAATGTCAAAGACAACCTGTGCCCATTGTGACTTGGGACTGGAACCATGATATCCCAGCACAACATCGGCTCTGTCCCACCCGAGGGACCACATAACTTTGAAAACAAGAAATCACCCACGAGCTTTCGGCAGTGCAACCTACTGCTGTCTACACTGTCAACCGCCTTAAACCTACTTGCTAAAAGTCTGACTCACCTGCCAGTGACCACCGCCTCGTGAGTGCAAATTGTCCCTACGTTGTTCGCCTTCCCACCAGATATAGTGAAATAACTCCTATCCCCCACTCACACAGTGTGCCCATTTAAAAACAAAACACATTATTATTGCATTAAATATCCCTGTCGCTGAGGCACCAGCAGTAATCTGTTCATAACTTCCAGCTTAAAACCACCTACAGGAATATTCACTGTTATTATCCTGACTATAAATAGATCTTTTAAATTTAAAAAAAATGTTATTTAGACAGTATTTCACTTCTGCCAGCAGCAGCATGAGGCCTTCAGATTGCCCCAATCCTGATTCCGCCGCCTCGAACTCGCAGGTACCATGACTATTAAAATAAACAAATAATCGATAAATGACACTCATATTGAAATAGGTAGTCCACAAAATACCTGTATTGCTAATCACTAAGACCTCAAACAACCCAGAATCATATTATGGTTCCTCAACCTCCTGTGGTTGATTTTAAAGCCATTAAAAAAACAGAATACTAATAAAAAAATATTACCTAGTTCCATATTGGAATGTTAGTGTGGACTGCTGTACTTTCCTGGGGGGTGGCAGGAGGAGACAGAGACACACAGTATTACAATGGGACTATTTTTATCTCTATGCCTGCTCATTGAGAAATCAAATTAAAATACACTTTTTAAGACTTTTAAAATATTTCTTTTATTATACCAACATTAGATATCAGCACACGACTTCTGGTGGGTTGTGTTGACATGTCACTTGGGTGAGCCAGGCCCACCTCAAGCCTGTGGCTCGTGCCTAATCACCCCAGCCGCGATGCTATCCCAATACCTATACTTACCCTGAGTGCATTATTGCTTAACGTCGATAGTACATTGAAGAACCTTATTATGTTGTGCATTGTCTGAAGAATTTATCTTGTGTCAGTGCAAAGCACAGTGATTGTACATTACGGCATTCAACGGTGCAACAATGAATTAAATCTGTTTATTTTGACTAGATTTTCCTATCAGTTTAAGTTTTAGTTGTTTGTCTGAATGTCTATAGTTATGCAACCTAAAATCTGTTATTTGTGTTCTTATACTTGAATATCTCTGCATGTTTGTGGAGTGCATTTTTGCTGTAAATATGTACACATGTAGGTTCGTGAGTGTGTTATATATAGGGTGTGCTTATAAGACATAATTATTATGATTTTGTTGTTCTAGAAAATTCCCAGAATGTAAGTCTATGATAATTCTACGATAGTTGTTAATGGTGTTCTGCTAAATGTGTCATATCAGTGACTAATTATTTAAAATAGTAATGTGTTGAGGGGCTGAAATATGACCTGCGTTTGCTTTCAAACAATCATTGTGCTGATGATTATGTACATTTAAAATATATTATGATAGTGTTCATGTCAAGGTAGTTTGTTTTTATTGCAGAGATGACTAGACATTATAGGCAGACATGGAAGTAACAATTTAATTTGATGAGGATCTATTTCAATTGTATGGTATTATACTGTTGATTATGCAAAGTATGTACATACTGAATATTATACTACTGAATAAAATATAAGAATATTGTGAACCATATCTAACTATAAGTTTTTGATGTTGTCAGCTCATTATATTATATAGATAATAAAGTATAATAGAGACACAAATAACATAACAAAATAGTTTAGCATCACAGTTCAAAATATTATAACTTTGAAATGAATGTATTTATGATATTATAGCTAAGAAATATTTGAAGCAATATTTAAAAGTCATAACTGTTTAATTTTGTCTTGTAAAATTAATATTTTTTTTTTTAATCTTTGTAGGGCGCCAGCAATTATGAACAGATCAAGGTCATGAAAGAGCAGACACAGCTCAAGACAGGTTGGCAGTCTGCGAGCAAATGTTGTGCCCTTGGAGGCAGGATAGAATGCTGTCTCTTGAGGCAGCACAGCGGACGTCAACTTCATGCTCGAGCCAGTTGTAGCAGTGGCTGACGGCACTGCCAGTACCAGGCTTCACCCACCAGCACCACCTGTTCCCAGCTCCTGGGCCAAACTGATCACTCCTTCACAGTAGGCCGGGTATCTCCAGAGGGTGCAACAGTTTCCACTTCCTTTTGGTAACCTCCACATCGAATCCAGCTTCAGCTTTCTGATTGCCTCAACAGTGCATACACTACAAGTCTTGCCCAAAACTTTACAAAACATTTTAAGAATTTTTCTTTTTATTTATGTAAAACATTTTATTTTATTAAATATTTATTTTGTATATGAAGTAATACACACTTTTATAAGTATTTTTATTTGTATTAATATAATATTTGTAAATATATATTTTGTATTGTTTTATAAAAGAAAAATATTTTGTTTGTGGTCATTTTTAATATCTTAAATATTTTTATAGTAAACAAAAGTGAATTCATACTCTCTTGTGTTTGGTGTGTTATTGTGTACTGAGATGTTTATTGAAAATAGTTTAAACAAGATTTACACAACTGTTATTTTCTCATTTTATGAAAGATCATACCACACTATTGTGGTATTACAGTTGTGATTCTCCATGAAGTAACTTAGATGTGACAATGCTACTTACACTATTTGTGGCACACTGTTGTTGTTTCTGCACACTTAGTGCTACAGAATGTGTGTGTGTATCATGATGAAGATGAGTATGTGCCTGCTAGTACAACAGTGATATTTCTGTGTTGGCGCATTTACAACATGTTATGTATTCAGTACCAGCAAACCTCTTCCACCTCTCTTCATATGATTGGTGCTACCACCTCAGTTGGTTGTAAAACCAATGTTCATAAAATCACAAGTTACTACAGTAACATATCCATTTGTCTAGTAGATGAACTAATGGTCAATGTCATGTCATATACTCTTTTATATTTATATATTTTACATGTGCTCGCCAAAGAAAAAGACTAAGACACCACACATAAAAATAAAAATATGGAATAACAATGATAAATTACTATTAATATAGTTATATAAAAACACATATGATTTACAGTGAACTACTGTTACTGTTAATAACAGTAAATACAACTATGAAGACTTGAAGTATTCCCTGATATTGGAACATTTTTTTATGTATGTGCAGTATTCTCATAACTATAAATCATGTAATATAGTGAGTAATAGTTCTGAAAAGACAGGATATTCATGGCAAAAACCCATTTAATGTATTAGTTAGGGTTGTTCCATTGCTTGATAAAAGTGAGGAGTTGATGTTAGGCTTAAACCCTCACTCTGAATTCACCCCAGCACCACACACACACACACACACAAACATGCAAGTATGGGGAGCCCCGTTTCATCACAACCAATGACAGACATCCAGCAGCAGGTGATTGAAATAACAAACAATTGTCTAAATGTACTAGTAGACATCTTTCACCCACCTGACCAGGTACTGCATGCTCAGTGGAGATCAACAGCAAACTGAGGCCATGTACACCAAATGTACACATCCCTGATTGCAGCTGCACACAACATACCACACTTAGTAGTTGCATGGCTCACTCTGTACTGATGCTTCTACACCACACCACAAGTGGTACTGTGCTGTTAGTCAATATAAATGCTGAAGGTGCATGATAACAGTTGTAGAAAGGTTTTAACTACATTATGAGTACACATTAATTAAGAGAAATACATAAATTAACCACAAGACACTAGCATGCTCAAGATAAAAAGTAGTGTTACATTTAGTGTGTGATTTTCATAGTAGTACATTTACTGCAACGTCACTTCCAAGACAGAGATGATGTAAACGTATGGAAAAGCATTGCCTGTTCAATGCTATGAAATTTGTAATTGCCAGTACAGATGCATTCTTACTGATGAAGGTGTATTGCTGATGCTATTATAGACCTCAGTGTGTTTCAATACTAAAGATGCATTAAGTATTCTTTGTAAGAAACAGTGTAATTGTACGGATCAGGCTGGCAACTTCTAAATATCATAGCACTACTGAGCCAACAATGACGCATCTGATCGGAGATGTATATAGATAGATTTTCTTGTAAGCACTTACTGAGTATGTTGTATCTGATAAAGACAATTTATTGCATCTGTGATGACTAACTTATTCAAATAGTAATACATTTACTATTGTTGCAATGAGGATCTATGCCACTTTTGGACACAGTGTAATTTTTTTAACAATTGTTTCATACTCAGGCTGTATGCCTAGTGTTTGGGTTTTGCACACTTCTGTCACTGATGCTATCAAAGTGATAACTATGTTAATTGTGGTACAACAGGAATCAAGCAGGTATAGTAGATATAAACAGAAATGTCTTTAGTATTAATTTAACTCGACAATGGATTAAGTACTTAGACAGCAGGGGTTATTCTTCATCACTGACTCTGTCATTATAATCACACTAAGGTTTCAATGACTGTAATGATCAAGTTATACTGCTCATCTTCATGAGTTCATATTCACAGCCATTCTCCAGTAACTAGGACAGTGTATGGTGTAACTGGTGGACACTGTTGCAGTTGCTGTGCATAGTAGAGGAGAGTATTCAATTACAGAGACACTACAATAAGGCATGACCAACAGTTATGTTAAATGGTCTGTTAATCACCCTGTAGGGGTTTAATGTTGAATGAGGCATAGCCGAGTGCCACATGTCACTAGACAGTGATAAACTGACCATTAACATAATACCTGGGAGTGGCTTATTGGTATCATAATAAAACTGTTTTTTAACCACATTAAACCATGTTCATCATATGGTTAAGCCTCTTCATGTATGTTAGTAAAACTAAACATAAGTCTGTTACAATGTTTACAGTCAATTAGAAAGTTTATTTCTCAAACCCTTGTTATAATCAGAGATATTATACCTGTACAACTCCTTGGTTTTGCTGAACCTATTATCAGGGTGGCCCACCGCTGTGTGGTGTGGTTTGGTGTGGCATCGCAGGTAAGGCCATGCAATTACTAAGTGTGGGTACAGCCCAGCAGCCAAATTGTGGGATGTGTACGCTTGTGTACATGGCCTCAGTTTTGCTGTTGATCTCCACTGAGCATGCAGTACCTGGTCAGGTGGGTGGGATGTCCAGTACATTTAGACAATTGTTTGTTATTTCTGTCACCTGCTGCTGGATGTCCGTCATTGGTTGTATTGACTTGGTCTTCCATACTTGCATATGTGTGTCTGTGTGTGTGTGTGTGGTGCTGGGGTGAATTCGGAGTTAGAAGTCAACTCAACATTGAATTTCCTCACTTTTGTCACTGTGGAACAACCTCAACTAATGCATTAAATGGATTTTAAGTTATGAATATATATATATATATATATATATATATATACACATTTATTATGGTAGCACAGTAGTGTTACCATAGTTAGTTGAGAGTTACTTACATGTTAAACCTCCAGACTTTTGACCTTAATACTTTGCAATCGCTTGATTTGGATTTCACCTGAAACCTGAAACACGATCAAGACCCACACCTTGGGATCTGCCAAGTTTGATACTGGTTAGATACTTAGCGCAGAGTTATTGAGCATGATCTGCACATGCGCCACGCTTTTCTGGAATTCCCGCGTCGCTGCTTACAGGGCTTAATGCGGTTTGCGCCGGTCGTCTTCGATCTTCAGGAATGGGCGTTGCGTTTTCGCCAGCCTTTTTGATATTTTGGTGAAGACCATCGTTCGCGTTATTCAAAATATTTCATTATAGTCGCCGGAAAAGTTATCGAAAGCTCAGTGTCGCAAATGCACTTTTATTAACACAAATGGCCCTTTACTGTCGTGCATCTCGTTATTTTGTTTTCAGTTGAGATCAGGGGTCAGCATGTTAACTTTGGGACCTTAGCAACCTAATCTATTTTGTATTCACTTTGTCGGGTTCTCGAGGATGCTAGTCATGTCTTTATTTTAAAACACCCCAGAAATATTTTTCAAATTTCTGGAAAAAATACTTTTGCAAAGTAGTGTTGCACTCACGAAACTGTCACAAATTTTTGCGAAAGCTTTCTCAAATTGAGACAGTACTTCTCTAGGCTGTGGGAAAATGACAGCAATTCGTTGGCACCCTACTGCAAAAGAACAGTTTAGTGCTTTGGACTGAAATTTGGACGGAACACAGCCGACATCTCACAGATGTGCCTTTCACTGTTGTGTTGAAAAAATATTACACAGTGGCAAAGTTACAGCACTCCAAAGTTGACACTTTTTCCCATAGGATAACATTACGGCATCCAACGCATTGCAGCAATCCTTTGGCACCCTGCTGCAATATAACAGCTCTTTTGGCTGAAATTTGGAGGAAGACAGCCAACATCCCATAGATGTGCCTTTAGTGGTTTGGTGAAAAATATTACAGGGAGCCAAAGTTATGGCACTCTGAACTTCTATTTGTTTCCCTTAGGATAACATTACAGCGTTCGCTGTGCCTTTCAGGGCGAATCTGAAGCGGTGCGAATACGGCTTTTCGTGAAAAGTGCTTAGCCCCTAATGGGGCTAAGCACAAACTATCCAGGAAAGTCATAAATCATATGACTTTTAAATTTTTCTACGTCGTATGGTTCCTGAGATATAAGCTATTTAGTATTCCAACTCATTTTCTGCTCCGAGACCCATTATGATGCATACATTCTTTGTACTCACTGTCTTTCTTCATGCAGCTTTTGGGGAAAACCAGCCTGTGCGCTTACATTACTGTTACCGTGCTCTTTCCGCTTGCGGTTCTATACCCGCTTCACTTACTGTTCACGCTCACGCCACCATGTGGGTTATCCTTTGCATTTTCATTTGCGCTTGCATTTCTGTTATTTTTGCCATTTGTGTCTACAGTACTGTTTCTCTTTCTGTTTCGCTTTAGCGCCACCATGCCCATTGACATTTTCATTTTTGGGCACCATGTTACTATGTGACAAGACATCACATGGTGGACCGTTCCGCCTATGCCACCATGTGCATTAAGCTTGTCTTTCATTTGCACTTGCGTTACCATGTGTGCCACTGTTAGTGCTTCTGTTTGCATTGCTGTTCCTGTTACTATGTCACAAGACATCACGCGTGGATCCGCCCGTCGATTACGTGGGGAGCGTAGTCCTGTTATCATTCTCAAAAGAAGGGAAATTAGAGGCAAAAACTCTGTTTAATGCATCAGTTAGGGTTGTTCCACAGCGATAAAAGTGAGGAATTCACTGTTAGGGTTGAAAACCCAATTCGAATTCCCCCAGCAACACACACACACACACACACACACACACACACTCACACACATGCAAGTATGGGGGAGGACCAAGTCAACACAACCAATGACAGACATCCAGCAGCAGGTGACAGAAATAACAAATATTGTCTAAATGTACTATGAGACATTCCCACCCACCTGACCAGGTAGTTCATGCTCAGTGGAGATCAACAGCAAAACTGAGGCCATGTACACCAAACGTACACATCCCTGATTGCAACTGCACAACGAAAAAAATGTAAAAGTCATATGATTTATAGCTGTCCTGGTTAGTTTGAACTAGCCCCCATTGGGGCTAAGCATTTTCCGATGAAAAGTCCGTATTCTCGCACTGCTCGAGATACGGGCTCTGAAAGGTGCGGCAAACCTGTAATTTTATCCTATGGGAAAAAAGAGAAGTTCGAGCACCATAACTTTGCCTCCCTGTAATATTTTTTCAACAAACCACTGAAAGGCACATCTGTGGGCTGTTGGCTGTTTTCCCTCCAAATTTCAGGAAAAAAGACCAAACCATTATTTTGCAGCAGGGTGCCAAAGGATTCCAGTACTGCGTTGGGCGCCGTAATGTTATCCTATGGGAAAATGTCAACTTTGAGTACTGTAACTTTGCCACCATGTAATATTTTTTCAACACAACACTGAAAGGCACATCTGTGAGATGTCATCTGCATTCCCTCCAAATTTCAGCCCAAAACTCCCAACCGTTCTTTTGCAGTGCAGTGCCAAAGAATTGCTGACATTTTCCCACAGACAAGAAAACTATTGTCGCAATTTGCGAAAGCTTTCTCAAAAATTTGCGACACTTTCGTCAGCACAAAAGTATTTTGTGAAAGTACTTTTTCCAGAAATTTGAAAAACATATTTCTGGGGTGTTTTACCCCAAAATAAAGATATGGCTAGCATCCTCAGGGTCCAACTTGGTGAATACAAAAAGAATTAGGTTGCTAGAGGGTCCCAAATTTAAATGCCAAGCATTTTTATGATCACCAACTGAAAACAAAATGGTGGATTTGTGAAAGTAACAGGCCCATTTGTGAAAGTAAAAATGCATTTGCGACACTGTTGAACTTTTTGTTAACTTTTCCCATTGACGTATAATGGGAAATTGTTTTCTGAATAACTTTTGAACCGTTTAATATTTTTTCACCAAATCTTCGAAAGGCACATCGGGGACCCTGGCCGCATGTTCCCTGAAGATTTCTGGCTGGTCGCACAAACTGTACGAACTGTACGTGCGACCGTAGAATTCCAGAAAAGGCAAAAAACATGGGCACAGTTCATGCTTAATAACTCCACAGCCATATATCCGACTGATACAAACCTTGGCAGATCCCAAGGCCTATGGTTCTTGGTTGTGTATTCCAAATTTCAGGCAAATCCACCAAATGGTTGTAAAGTTATTAAGGTGCAAAATGTTGAGATTTAACATAGAAATGGCTCATCAATCCTAACTACGGTAGCACTACCGTGCTACCATAATACACACACACACACACACACACACACACACATATATATATTATTTGCAAAATACTGAGTTAATGCAACAATTAGGGTTCTGATTAAACTGACTAAAGTAGGGAAATGTGATGTTAGGGTTTCAAATCCTAACACATCTGCCCCGCCCCTGAAGCAAATGAGGGGTGAAGTCTTCCTTGGTGTTGTCATCAACCCTAACATTCACCCTACTGCAGTAACTAAAAAGGTGAGATGATATGGAGATAGGTGAGTTTGTTTCATGAGTGTATAGAATGGAGTGAGTGTTAGGGTTGACAATCCCAAGGGAGACTCCTTCTCTCATTTGTTTCAGCGGTGGGGTAGGGGTCTTATGGTTTAAAACCCTAACATCACGTTTCCCTACTTTTATCAGTTTAATCTGAATCTTAACTGTTGCATTAACAATTTTTTTGCAAAGAATTTCTTTACTTTTGAGATAGTATAATCATATCCTCATTTGCTTGTGGGAGTGCAGGGCCCTCCAAGCCCTTCAATCCCATCCATCCATATATGTGTACATATACTGTATGTTGCTGGGGAAGCACATGGTCCTATGGGTCCGCACTTGCATTTCTGACAAACAGCAACCAAATTTTAAGCATAGCTTCTATTACCTCATCTGATAAATCCAGTACTGAGAATTTTCCAATCCCTGCTGAAACATCAACACTGCATCAAAATACTATTCCGCACTACAGCTGTGAAAACACATCTTGGCCTGCATTTGAAAAACAACAGGAGTCATGTTCATTTGGTGGTGTAAAATGACTATGTTGAGAATTTGGAGTCAACATATTTAAAATGATAAAAGTTATGAGCTAATATAGTATAATTTCAATGTATGTGCATAACTTTGTATTTTACATATTTTGTCACAATTTTCAACGTAGTCCTTCTCGTGAACATGCGTAGTGAAAATTTCCAAATGCCAGCTAAAAGGCACTTTTTGCCAAGGACTACCGCATTTAACTTTGTTCTTGATTTGCATAATTCTACTACCACTGGTCATGAGGTGGTGTACCAAAAAGGCTATGTTGAAAATTTGGGGTCAAAATATGCAAAAATGAAAAAGTTATACATCAAAGTTAAAACACCCATTGAACACACTGAACCACACTTACCTTAGTTTCTCATATTGCAGTTGACGGTTCCAGCAGCAAAATGTGTCTTCACTCAATAAGTGGATATTCACCCTGAGATCTATTCAGGTGAGTGAGTGAGTGTGTCTGGGGCACATGGGTGGTGTGGGGTGGGTGGTGCTCAGTGGGAGGTTGAGATGGGAGGTCAGATCAGTGAGGGACTATTTTTTTTTACAGGTAAAAACATTGAGGAGAGTTTTCTTTATTGCTTTGTTTCTTGTGTGAAGAAAGATACAGCAAAATGTGTTGGCAACATGTGGCAAGACATACTTCTCTGCCTTTGAAGAGTGTATCATTATGAGACAGTGGTTTGGAGCTGTATCTTGTGCTTCAGATTAGAGGCTAGGGACTGGGAGGGGTGAGCATTAGGGTTGATAACCACCAAGGAAGACTCTACCACTGATTCATCAAGACTCTGGAGACCCCAGACCCTAATGTTTTTTTCCTTCTGCTGCTTATAGATGGGTGTGGGGCATTAGGGTTGGAAACTTAATGCTACACTTCCCTGCTTTTGTGGCATTATTACCATAATTAATGCATTAACAATATGTTTTGCAAAGAATTTCTTCTTTCTTTTTGAGACAGTGGAATTAGATCCTCATTCATGCATGTCCTTTCAGGACCTACTATGAACAGATGCAGATGCCCTGGGTAAAGAGAAGACTCTGCCTACCTATGGAAGCGTGGGACCCATAATTTGTGGGCCCCACAGTTCAGTGCAATGACAGATGTGAAGAATTTATGGGTTGTTTGAAGGGCTGTGGCATTGCAGTGCACTGTGATCCCTGCACAGCTATGTGGCTATATCTACAGATGCACAGGGCAAACAGTGCATCTGTCAGTTAATGGACAGGGTCCTCTGCTGCAGTAGGAGTGGGAGAGGTGCAGGACCCTATGCCAAGAGGACAGTTGTCTTCACTATACAGCATTCAGGCCCATGCAGACAACCCTGCACCTTTCATTTCCTGTCTGGGGTGTTGCACAACAGCACCATCCCCCCCACTACCCTATCCAGCTGGGTCACTAAGCTCACCCCTGAACTCAGCTCACCAGTATGAGATCACAAAGCATACCTGTTAGGATTAAGAGTGGCACTACACACAAAGTTTGTTAACAATTACATACATTTTTTTAATCGTTATCTGAAATTTTCAAGATACTTGTTCAATGATTCGCCTTACAAGCTTGACATGTATATGGTCCAAAATGTAATTTCATACCAAAAGTGAGAAAACACATCTTATCCAGGATTTAAAAATGACACATGTCACATTTATGAGCTGGAGTGGAAAAATAACTGTTGAAAGTATAGAACCAAAATAGTGAAAATTTGTAAAGTTATGAGTGAATGTTAAAGTACTGCAACATTCATTCATAACTTGGGCATTTTATTATATTTGTACACCAAACTGTCTGCAAACCTTCTTAATACCCCACCTCATCAACCTGGTAGTGAAAATTTTCCCTGCTGAAATGTCATTCAACAACATTGAAACATCATGCATTGCCACGGGTGCAAAAACACATTTTGGCCAGGATTTGAAATATGGCAGCTTTCATATTCATGAGGTTGTGAAAAAAATGTCTATGATGAAAATTTGGTGTCAAAATATTTAAAATTACCGAAATTATGAGTGAATGTAGTAAAATTTCAATATATGTGCAAAACTTTGCAATTTTTAGATATTTTGACCCAGACTTTTTATGGCTGCATGGGCATAGACATGCAGATGTATTGCTGAGTATTGCTTAAAAGGGTTGTGGGAAAGTGGCTTTCTATCTATCCCCTCTCCCCTCGTGTTTCTCAGGGCAGCACTACACTATGAAATAAAATAATGTAAAAGAAATATACAACACAAGTCAATGTAATAGTACCTACTGTGTACTCAAATAGCAAGCGATAAGGCTGGATCAGCACTCTTATCTGGGGGCATGGCTGTGGCTAGATACCAATCGTGCAGCATTGTTTTTCTCCTCTGCATTTCCGCCCATTGGAGTTGAATCACATATAGTATTGCTTGAAGAAGTATGTTTTCTTAGTTTCTGCCCCTTTCCCTCATGTTTCTCAGAACAGTCACACTGCATTGCATCATACCTCTCAACTTTTCCGATGTGGCCTAGACATCCCAAATTTCAGCCAGTGGTATTGTCTGTCCCTACTTTTCTCCAGTAAGTCCCAAATTTGGTATCTTTTTGAATTTCTATGCCAGTCAAGCTGACTCCAGAGGCACTTTCTTTGTTATACAGACTGAATGTGTACTTCTGACATAAGCCCACCATTAGCCAATTGGGTGTGCTCAGTCACACAGCTCAGTGTGAGAAAAAGCAGGCTCTCATAAGTTGTTCAAGACAAAACTCATTCAATAGGTTAGTAAATCGAAGGAACAATATATCAACTGAAACCTGCTGGCTGTAGGTCCTACATTGACTGACTCACTTGTATTGTACTGTACATTACTTGTATTCTGTTTTCAAAATTCCATCAGCAAAGCTCTGCATAATTCAGTCTGACCACATTTATATTTTTGCATAGTAAAACAAGTAATTCACTTTTTAAAAAGTTGTGTTCACATAGAATGCTACACCCATACTCTTGATTACTTCCCTTTAGTTTTGAAGTACTAGCACATATAGGGAATAAGGCACTTACATTGACCTGTTCCTTGATCAGGCTACACCAAGGCAGCATCAGTTTCAGCCAGAGTGATTTTTTTTATCCCAGATAAGAAGGTACCGGTGCCTATGTGATCAGGCAACCACCTATATTGTTTCTTTAAAGAGATACTCTCCCTTGCCCAGCTGATTTTCAATATCTTGGACAGAAAGAGCTCTGCTTCCTCCTGCAGAAAGTGTGCTGCATCTTGCTACCAGAGAATTGCAAGTCAAGGGCTGTCAGGATTGACTAAGCAGATGTAACCATTGAGTGCTGATGGACAGCTAGAAGAAAGAAATTTACAACTATAATAAACCCAGCTCCCAGAAGTTACAATGATCACTGTGTGTGTTATGGGGAGGGATGCAGAAACAAGCATCAATCAGAAAAAATGGAAAGCTAATTAGAAACATTCCATGTGCTGAGGCACACTGGTATATGCCTAACAACTTACAGGAGAATGTAATTTAGCAGTTTACAGTATTTAGATATAATAGTAATAACCTAAGGACACCACTCAGCTTAGCTCTGATGTTTACAGCCACAAATATAACAACTCTGAAGGAGCAACACTGGCTGACTGTATGCTTTTTGTATACATAATCCAGTGATGAAATGTCAGATAAGACAAGCAAAGGTGTTAGTGATTGGGTGAGAGACAGGGACATCAATGTCACCAGTGCATCACAGTGTATAGAACTGAAGTGGAAAACAAGGCAATTTTGTTTTGGAGGTAGGACACTGTTTCATAGTTTCTGAAAGGTAGTGGCAGGACAAGGTTGTATGATGTCCAGTACCAAACACCTTTTCCATGTCTGACTGCTAATTGGATCTTTATACAATAATAATAATAATAATAATAATCAAAGAATCTGCCCTGTTGCTCCATCAAAAGTATACTTTAATGAACAGGAGACACTTAGCTGAGTGAAACCAAATTAGATATCATTAAAAATATGCCAAAAGTAATTTTCCTACCGATCTAACTATCCGTGCCTTGACTCAAAAACAAATGTTCTTTTTCCCGATTCACTCTAATTTCACTGCTTTACTGGTGACTACTGTGAAGGCTAAGATATGAATTGGGGTTTCTTTTAATTGTATTTCTTTTTAGGGCTGTGGGCAGAGCCTACAGCCTTTCTGTCATCGATCAGATTGTAGCTCTAAAATAGCTGATTGTGGAACTTCCTTTTTTGGACATTTGGAAGTATTCCTCCACAGCTGCAAAATAGTGCACTCTCCCTCTGATTTTTGCTATTTGCTGCTCTATGTTAAAGGCATCTGAAGGAAGGGGGGATTCTACTGTATTGTACCTCAGAACTTCTCAGGATATTAAGAAAAAAACTTTTAAACTTCTGCTTCTATCATCTATCCAACTCAGTCTAATAGATGTATTCTATATCTTTCAGCAGCCTAGGGGTTAACTCATTATATGTGAGTTGCGGAAACTGAAAGTCAGACTACAGTGTCAGATTACAGACTTTGCAAGTGCAGTTGTTAGCTATTGTATTCCTATGGGCAGGACAGGTTGCATGCAAGCACGCAAGCATGCACACACACACACACACACACACACACACACACATGACTAAACAGCACTATATGGAACCAAGAAGAAAATAACTTTGATCATTTGGTAGCTCTTCATAGCCCTATCGGCTATGGGTCACATCTGGTTTGGGTTTGTTGCTTAAAGCAGAAGTATTTGATTTATGTCTGTTCCTGATTTGAGGCTGTAAGCAGTGTACACCAATCTCTAATATTTAAACTGTGGCATTTTAAAGATGAAAGAATATAAGCATATAAAGAAAATTTTTATTATTCTTTGGTAACCATGTATTGCCCACTAGGCATAGGTGCCTGTTTTCTGGAGCTGCCTGGGAGCACTGAGGAGGTTAACTGATTTGTTCAGAGTTACACAGTATGCAAGTGGAGGTTGTGGGAATCAAACTCAGGTCTATGTGCTGGATGTACCAAGCTCTTTACTCTAACCTCTAAGGCTATATTGACAGCCTCAGACTTGGCTGGTGTATTCATTGGTCATTGTATGAATCTGGAATCTATGTACTGGAGTTTAATGTTTGTTTACAGTTTATAAATGTAATTTAATAAATATAAACTAGGCACAAGTGCTTGTTTCTAGGGACAACCCAGGAACACTGGGTATATTAAGTGACTTAATCAGAACCACACAGTATGGAAATGGAGGTTATGGGACTCAAACTCATGTCTGAATGTTGGATGTACAAGGCGCTAATTTACAGCTCATTACTTTAACCTCTAGGCTACACTGTCAGCCCCATAAATAGTGAACAATTTAAACTGGACTGTTACTATCTCAAAGGAGAACAGTCTTGAATAGGAAAATATGCATTTTGTAGAAGTAGATGTTATTTTTAAAATACCAGGTCTTATTTTGTTACTGCATAATCTTAACTGGCCTTTTGATAAATTCAGTGAGTGTTTCTGATTCACACACTGCTGGCATTGACTAAATATAGAACAGTATGATCTTGCCAAGAACTTGCATTGTTGGTACAATGCATCTGTGTTCTAATTTAGAATTATTAGGTTCATGGGGACATAAACAACATCATACAATTCTCAGATGGCACATTGCAGCAGTGTGTAACCCATAAAAGGTCAGCAAAAATGAGTCAGAAACAGAAGGGGACCCACTATATAAAAAAAAGCTTCTACAGGAAATATTACTCAGAGATTCAGTGCAGTTCTCCTTTGACTAAACTTATAAGGAATGTTAAGTATTATATCTAAATGGTAGGGAACTCCATCCTGGACATTTTCTGGAACACCATAGACCATTTTTAACTGATGGATATTGAAATACATGATTACAGTAAATGACTAAGCAAAACTATCTTGCTTATGATATATACAATTTGTGAACCATTGTCTGCATATTTTACAGGTAACATTGTTAATATGGCACAGTTTTAGCTCTCTTTTTTTATATTGCACTGCTGTCTATACAATTGGATGGCGTTTTATTGCTGTCTAATAGGATAACTTTATGGCTCACTTTTTAACTTTGAAAAACAAGTTGGAACTGTTGTACATGAGCTGAACCCTTAATATTACATATTAAATATTCTGACATGGTATAAAGGTATTTTAAAATTATGATCATCATCATAAATTTGCATTTACTGTATATAACAACCTGGTTTAGAAAAAGTGCCCTTTATAATGCAACAAGTGCCATTTTTATCTTTGGCATCCCCACCTTTTACAATCTTCTGGCAGCCCTGTGAGCAAGATGGAGTGCATGCACACACACACACACACACACACACACACACACACACACAGAACAACATGTACTCTGACAAAATAAATCTAACAGGACAGAATTAGCAGCATGCCAGTTTTTGATGATTGTGACTAAACAGCACTACATGGAACCAACAAACAAAACTTTGGTCATTTGCCAATACAGTGGTGGATCACCTTTAAGTGTGTCTTTGACCTACAAAGCCCTACACAGTCTGGGTCCCAACTACTTGAAAGAACTCCTGGTGCCTACACCCTCTCGACAGCTCTGCTTGACTGATGAGAGGGGTTGCTGAGATTCCGAGGGTAAATTTGAAGTCATCTGGTGTCTGTGCATTTGGATTTGCTGCATCTACCCTCTGGAATTCTCTGCCCCATCAGCTCCAGGAGTGTAGGATGGTGGGGGCTTTAAGCAGGCACTAAAGACCTTCTTATGGGAAAAGGCGTTTCCATCTTTGTTTTGATTTTATACTGTTGCATTGAAATATATGTTCATTGATTTTATTGAATGTATTGAATATGTTTTATGTTTGTTCTGCTGTACAGTGCCTTGAAATTTTGAAAGGCGCCAACTAAATAAATTTTATTATTATTATTATTTGGTAGCTCTTCACTGCCCTAATGGCTCTGGCTAGAGCTTGTATAGTTAGCAGAAAAAATACCTCATTATGACTTAGATCTTAAAAAAAATCTCCACACTGTTACATTTCAGAAACTATAGCAATCATTAAATGCTTTCTTATTTTGACTGGTGAAGCCTGCTTGCAGAACTATTTCACAGACCTTATCCAGTACTTGGATCTACTCTAATAATTGCTACTACTGCCCCCGCCAACACCATCTGTGGAGAATTTTGAAAGACAAACTGCTGGAATCCTGAGTTTTATGAGCTCAAGATCGATTGTCCAAACTCAATATCCTGACAGTCAGTAATTACCTGTGTCGAAGTTTGCTATCTATTTTTTTTTGAAATTCAGTAAACGTTTTTTGATTTTTAACAATAACCATGATACCCAAGCAAACAAAGGGAAAACAGAACACAACTGCAAAAACAACAACTAACCCAAGCCCCCATCCTCCCTCCCAGAAGACAACCTCCAAATCCTCCCAATCCTCTACTCACCAACCCCCCCCAAGCAATAGGACAGAACCAGTCCCAGCACTGATCATCCATGACAGATAGCAGGCCCTGCAAAATTCTGGAAGTAAACGGGAACCAAAATAAATCACTTAAAGTAGCCCAAACTAGACTGTAAAGAGTAAAGGGTGTGCAACTTGCTCCAGATTTTGATAAACCATGGGAGGAAATTATGCACTCCTGCTATCAGCCTTTCAAGACATAGGTTATTAAAGAGTTCCTGAAGCCACTCTTTGTATGACAGGCTCACTGAGTCATACCAGTAGCACAGGACCAACTTCTTGACAGAAAGAACCATTAGGGCTAAAAAGTGCTTGTACTCTTGAACCATGACAATGGAAAGGTCTCCCACCAAACATAACTCTGGGGAAGAACAGTCACTAAAACCCAACAAAGGGTCTACCCTCTGTTTGATGAGCAACCAGAGCAGGACAACCTTGGATCATTCCCAGAAAATGTGAAAAGGGGTACCTTCACCATGTCCACACCAAACACACTCTGTTGAAGGAGCACTGCCCATTTTGAAAAGTTTAACCAGGGTGTGGTATAGGTTATTCAAAATTTGGAACTGAATATGCCTTAGATCATCCTGCATAATATATGTGTTACTGTCTTTCCAGATCTGATGCAAATTAAAGGGGGTCTGGGGAAACCGGGAGGTCCAATAAGCAGAAACACCATCTACCTGGGGATAGGCCACAGCATAAAAAGCAGCTTATAGTTTGGAGACCAAATGGGATGATGTAGCCAAATCATGGACTGACTCCAGGAATTCAGCATTCTGAAGGAGACCAAAACTATCCTCCAAAGTGTCTTATCACTGAATGATGGAGCTGATACGTTTTAATGATTTGGGCATTACTTAATTGGTACAACTCCACAATATCTGTAGAAGAACGGCAGGGACTACTGTATCTCAAACCAAGTTGCATACTTTAAGGTCCACTAACTGTGGCATCCAAGCAGAAAAAATAATCCGGTCCCCAATTTTAAAATTAGGGTTGCTGAAGATCAGCTGTGCAATATCCAATCTGTGCATGTACTTGAGAAAAGTGCACAGTTGAGAGTGAGCCTGAAGTGACAGCTCTACCAGGGAGCTATGAAGGGACAAAGGAAGGTCTTTGGGATGGATATCTAACAAAGCTCTGGGAGAGATACCAGGTGAGGATATCAAATTGCACTACAAGGACAATCAGGTGGGAACATACATACTGGGGCAGTCCTCAGAGGAAGAGGAAAGCCATTGCAGGTACTTACCTGCATGACTAGTCCAATAGTACAGGCTAAAATAAGGTATCCAAAGCCCTCCTTGAAGCCTAGGAGCTGTCACTTTATATGAGGAACATCATGGGGGTTTTCCTTGTCAAATAAATTCAGAAACAATAGCGTACACTTACCAGACCAAGGGAAGGGGTAGTTTAACATTAAGCATGTTTAGAGGGTAAAAAAGATGGGGCAGAATGTTCATTTTTACTACATTAACATGACCCCAAACAGTCAGAAGGAAGGATTTCCACATGTAGAGATTCTGTTTTAACTTACTAACCAAATCAACCAAATGCAATTGCTTCACCTTGGCTTTGCTATGAGATAGGAAAATACCCAGATACTTACTATGACTAGGAGACCAGGCTAATCCCAATATGGAGATATCTGTCTTGAGAACATGGGAGTTCAGAGGCATGACCTCTGTCTTGTCTAGATTAAGCTTGGAGTTCAAAAGGGAACTGAACTCCTAATCATTTCTAAAGTGGACAGAATGGAGCTTTGAGGATGACAGAGGTGCAGCAGGATATCATTCTCATATGCAAACAATGTCAGGTAATGCTTCCCAATCTGTATCTATTGTATTGAGGGATTCACCTTTAACTTGAAGAGTAGGGGCTCAAGATAAAGGTTGAACAACAATGGGGACGGGACATCCTTGTCTAGTGCCCAAAAATAAAGGAAACAAGAGGGAGAAGACCTATTACAATAAATCTGGGTAGAAGGAAAGGAGTACAGGGCTTTTATCCAACCAATAAACAGGTGGAAAACAAACCTCTCTGATGTACAGAGTAGGAATTGCCAGTCCACTCTGTCAAAGGTTTTCTGCATCAAGGGAGACCAGAGCCATAGTGGTCTCAGAGTCCCTGGACACATTGAAAATGGGCCAGTTTTCAAAGATAATTGGAAGACAACCTGAAGGCCAGAATCCCACCTGCTCAGGGCTGATTAGCGATGGCAGGACTTTTCCCAGTCTACTGGTGAGAATTTTTGCCAATATTTTAATGTCATGATTTAAAAGTGAAATTGGCTGGTAACTAGATACCTGAACTGGCAGCCTGCCAGGCTTATGAAGCACCATGAGCAAAGCTTCCAACAAAGACCTATCCAGCTCCTTGACGCAAAAAACTGCAGTAAATCCTCTGCAGCAAATGAACTAACTTAATGGAAAAACATAAAATTGGGAGAAACCCATCTGGGCCAGGAGCTTTATCCACTGGAAGGGATATAATTGCAGAGGAGAGCTCAGACTCCATCAATGGCATTGCCAGAAAGTTTTTCTGGGCTTCAGACAAGACTGGAAAAGGAATGGTGTTTAAATATTCCTCCACTGAACTCAGAGGAGAGTCAATCATCAGGCTGTATAAGGTACAATAGTACCTTTCAAATTCAGAGCCAATGTTCCAAGGGGTGGTTTTGAGGGTTCACTTCAGCAGGGACAAGACCAAGTTGATCAGGCAGGAAGCCTCCTGTTTCTGCACCCACAGTGCAAGCATACGCCTGGCTTTTTCAGCCTGGTCTACATAATATGTCTGGGTTCTAAGAATGGCATTCTTTGCCTTCTCACGTAACAACTCTGCATACTGGTCCCACAAAATCAAGAGCTCTTGATGAGTGGATTATGGGGTTGACAGGGCTAAAGTCTTCTCAGTTTCCTGATATGGGTGAGCAGATCTGAAGCCACCTGCTCACGTTTATGCTTCCTCATGGACTCCCTCAGAGATAGCATTTCAGGGCTCACTGCTCTAAGTCTGTATGGTTAGCTGTTGCCTGATCATAGAGGTAGACAAGTCAATATGATCGCTAATATGCTGCACCACCCATTCATCCTTCAGGAGCTGGATGTTGAACTTTCAGGTTGTGTCCCTATCCTGGAGGGGCAAGAAAGTTAAGTTGCACCATACCACAGAGTGGTCTGAAATAACACCAGGGGCCATCCCAAAGCTTAACACTCCAGCCAGGGAGGACCGACTAATAAGAAAATAATACAACCAGGAGGAGGATCCATGGACTGGGCAGTAAAAAGTGAAATCCCTAGAACCTGGATATAATGCTCTCCATGGATGACAAACCCCCAGGAAGTCTGTCAGTTCCCTGAGAGCATGCTGAGCAGGAGACAGGCTGACCTGACTTTAGTCTGATCATTCCAACTCTGGAGCAAAGGGAACATTTCATTCTCCCCCAAGAAATATCAGAAGAAACAGAAAGGGAGATAACATGGAAGCAAGGCCAGTAAAAAAGGAGTGGGTGTCAGAGTTGGTGAGTCTCTTGTAAAAAGGAGAAGTCTTCTTTAAGGTGATGGATATGCCTGATAATTTGATATCTCTTAGTCTTATTATGGGCTCCATGGATATTCCAGGTGAGGAAATTATAGGGATCAGCCATCAGATTTAAGGTGACCTAAGGGATGGGCCAAAAGTCATGCACCAGGTAGTCAAAACCTGAAAAAAAAATGGTACCTCCATTCTACTGCACCCCCACCCCACCTTCCACTCCCCAATGAAGCCCTCCATTAACATCAGGATGAATTATAAACCAAAACCAATTGCGTAGAACCCTAAGTCTCAACCCTCTCCCTCCAAATAATAACCATTAACGCCATGATCAAACAGCTTCAACCACCTAGTGCCCATATCCCTCCCACTCCCCCCAAAAAAGCTCAGGTCCTGAGAAAGTAGGGGGGCCCTAACCCATTACCAGACCCCTAATATGAACAAACAAATGTTAGGAGCCCACTCCACCCATCAAACCTCCCAAGAGACAAGAAACATAGTTTGTAACTTGCTCAATAGTACGCCAACTCAATTGGGGAAAGTTTTGTGCAAACAAGAACCTCAATAACAAGGTGTAGAGTAATATAAGGCATAACTTCCATAGGCTTAAAGAGAAAAGGGATCCTCTGTATACTATTAATAAATTGTCAACAGACCTATATTCCAGGCATTGGCAGGTCTTTAGGAACACCAATGAAAATAGGACTAAAACTAACAAGGGTCCAAACACAGTGGGAAAACAACATAAATGCCCAGAGTTCTGTCAGGAATAAAAGTCTGAGTGAAGCGGGATGAAGACTGTTACAACAAGGTAACTCTGCCACCAGATAGCGATCATGCACTGTCTCCAAGTAGGGCTCCTTTGAAAAGTGAGAGAATAGTAAGGGATCCCTCTTATTAGAGTCTGAGTAGAAGGAGCAGTTCTGCAGTAATACACAAGGAAAACCATTCAGTTTTTATTTATTTGTTTCCCTTTTTTAGAGAAGAAAGTCCTGTGGCATATTGTCATTGACTATAGTAAATAGATTAACTTTCCAGCCCATATCTGCAGATGAGAATTAAAAGTTGGGTCTGACAACAAGAACACCGAGTGCAGGAAGAGCAAACCCAGCAGCCCACAACTAAGCAAGGCACCAAATGTAATGGGACCCAAATCCAGTATTAAGGGTTGTAGCACAGTTGGATGAGGGATGCGAGCAGCATCCACTGACTGTCTGAAGAAATGGCAAAGGTAACAAGTCCAAAGGTCTCCTATATCAAAATATCATGATAGCAGCAGATGGAAACTGTCACTCCTCAGTCATCCCTAAATAGGTCCGGGAAAGCAGACTTGAGTTTGGTGATTGCCCTCTCAGGCTCCTCAAACAAGTGTTAAGTGCCCGATATCAGAAATTGAAGATGAGCAGAATCGTCCATTTTAAATATTATGCCAACAGCAAAGAATTTCACTACTGTGGGGAAGAAAGCTGTGCACCACTGCTGCACTGAACTTGGCAGTTCTTGTGCAACACATAGCTTGTTGCCATGCCAGATCACCTCCTGCAGCTCTCTTAACTTGCTGAGATAATGCTGCTGTTCCAGAAAGTTCAGGAATCTGAAAATAAAAGGACGGAGTGAGACACCAGCTGGCATCATGGGGTACAGAGCACAATGCACCCATTCTATAGACTAGCTCATTCCACAGGTGATGGGCTGGCAATTTCCTGGACAAATACTTGAGTAAATTTAATGGGATCAGAGCCCTCCTCTTTTTTAGGGAGACCGATAATGATGGCATTGTTTCACCAGCTCCTACCCTCAAGAGCTTCAATTTCTGACTCCAATTTTGTGCTCTTCTGCCATAATGAGATGATGTCAGGGTCCAACTGATCCACTTTTTTCTCTAGAGAAATGAGACAAACTTCGTTGTCCCCAGTACACTTGGAGAGGTCCTCAAGAGCGATGGTGATGGATTTAAGCTCTGAGGTAAGCGATTTAATCTCATCTCGAAATGGTAAGAACTCAGATAAAAAACATTCTTTGGTTAGTGGGTTTTGGCATGGGGTAAGAGTAGAAGAGTGTCTGCTTGAAGTAGGTTGGGCCTTGGAGCATTTACGGTCCTTGTCTGGTGTAGGAGGCTGTGTGTGTCTTGGTGAAGCTGTCTTCATCTTGGCATCCATGGCAACTTTAACCTCAAATACAAGATCCTTGATGAAGCCTAACATCTTCGGTAGGCGGGTATTAAAATGTTAACAATGTGCCAGGAAAAATGAACTTCTGTAGAGGGGAAGCCAGAGGTTCACCATTGAGCTGCTAAGCTGCAGCCTGGATTACATGACTCTGAAGTTTTCTATCTATACTATAGTGCAGGGGGCAAAGCCCCCCAAAACATGTAAAAACACTCAGCCACAGATAATTATCAGCTGTCTGGATATCGAGTTATGGGCAATCAGTTTTGGGCTCCTGAAACTCAGGATCCCAACAGTCTTTTGTCATATATCCCCACCTGCAGTCCTATTGAGTATGGGTGAGATGGTTTGTAAAATGTAGTCAGATCCAAAAGATGATTCTATTTCTTGGTCATCCATACTGGAATTTCTACTTACACGTAAGTGCCAATCAGAAGAACTGATTTAGATTAATTGTATCATGAATAATTGAAATCATGACTAATCAATGTACTCTGTCTGCATACCTGCCTGTCTGTATGTCTATTGTGAAGTCTTACAACACTAATATAATACACTGAATTGCCTCTACTTGCAACAGATTTAAAGTTTCTTTTGTATATGCAAAACCCTCAATACTATGTGCATCATTTAAAGGGTGTTTCTTTCTAAACCTCATTTAGAAAGTGAAGTCTGAGGACTACCCACCAGTCCAATGAACTCTCACAGCATGATACTCATTTTTCAGGACACTGAAGTGTTTAGTTACATCACTAAAATAAGTGATGTCAAGGTGTGCTACAGCTGCAAACATTTTTGCATCCACCCTTAAAGTGATTTTCCAGTATCCTGGAACAATTCAGCTCATATTTAATTGTTAGTTTGGTTTTCAGATCCTCTTGTCTTTATCACTGAGGATATTTGCATGAAAGTGGGAGCTTTGTCCCCTTGTCCTCCTTCTTTGACCTCCAATGAAGTCACAGTCCTCTTTTTTGCCATCATAATGACTTTCACAGTAACACATTGTGATGTCAGAACCAGAGAACTGTGACAACATCACAGGCTAAAACATGTGGAACAGATGAATTCTGGAGGTTTGTGATCATGTTTTCAATGCAAATGTCCTCAGCAGAAAAGGCTGAGGGAGGTTAATATGGAAAACAATTAAAAGTTGCTGAACCGTAGTAAATCAGCAGAACTTTCATAATGAATGTATATTCAAAATTTATAACAATAATTACATACAGCATGATTAAGCAATAAGACATGATCGAGTTATGTTAATGGTGTGTAAATCACCGTCTAGTGGTGTAATAATGTGGCATGAGGCACAGCCAAGTGCTACATGCCCAGGTGATTAGTGATCATTAATATAAACTGAACTGCCTTATTAGTAGTAATATACAAATATTTTGTAAATAGTGTTGAACCTTGTTTTGCATGTGTTAGTCTCCACATATATTAATCAAAGTTAACATATAGCTAATAGAATGTTTGCTACCAATCGAAGCTGTAACTACACTTTTATAATACTTAATAGTATGTAGGATGTACTATGAAAGGCTAGCTGAATTATTGCATTTATTTACAATACATTGTTCAGTCACAAGCCACAGCTTACTAACATAGCCATGAAATAGTACGTTTATACATATCACACTTCCAGTATGGTACATGTTGGTAGAGAACAATATGTAACTATTTAGTTATTGTAATGTAGTGGTATTAAACTTGTAACTCTGTAATACTGTATGTAATAAGTTACTTTAACAAACATAGTAACATAATATTACATTTTCATATTACACACCTGTACAATTAGTAACTGTATTTGCAGATGTTTTGCAGTTTTCTATGTGTGTTGCAGCTGTCAATCACAAAATCCAAAATAAATTTCTGTACAGTTAAAAGAGAATTATTTGCAGTGAGCAGTAATACAATATTGACTCATGGTGTCTGTACTACATACACAGACAAACCGTAGAAATGTAACCTATCAGTAGTGTTTGGTACCCACCAGTTACAGACTATGCCAAATAATGGTGTGATGGGACCCCCACACACAAAATCAATTAGTAATGTAATCGTGACCATAATTAGCATAAGTCTGTATAATTAGAAACAATGTATGTATGTAGGTACCTGATTTACTGTTATTGCAAGTATTTAAAACTGTACTGTGATTCACATCAACCACTTACATATTTTTTCTTCTGCTCATGCTAGAACAGCGGAGGTCTCCCCGGCTTCTTGTGAGGTAGTACCAGCACAGAGTGAAGCTGTGGAGGGTAGTCAGTCGGACACGGAAAGTGTATTGTCATTGAGTCCGAGATAAGAGTTTGATATAAATAATTCTACTATGTTATTGGTCTGTGTCAGTAAATAATGTTATATGTTACCTGTAGAAGTTAGCTGTATTTATTAAATAAGGTCTTTACTGTTGAAGTATTGTTTGAATCATGTATGTATTCCTTTACTTGTTGAGTGGGTTGAAAGCATTTTTTTAATCATTCCGTACAAGGAAGAAAGGTGCAGTCTCTCATCTGGCAACAGACAACACTTAAAGGTGAACTGTCAGCTTTGCCCTTCAGTTACTGCTAAATTTCCATCTGACATTCTACAACAAAAAAATTGTAAAGAGCTGACTATAGAATGACTCTGAATAAAATAAAAAGTGATCAGGTTATCAAATTTCATAATTAGCAAACAATTACCAATACTGGTGCACCGGCTTAAAATCTCTATGGTCTGTAACCATTTCCATACTGAGCATACACATTTACCGGGAGTGCTGTTGTGAACCACACATGTTTAAGATTGCCATTGTCAAAAACTGTTAATGCATAAGAGAATAGTATTCCAAATCTGTAATGGTGTTTACAAATAAGAAACTAGGGTTTCTTCTGGCACAAAATACTTTTAAAAGGTGGCAACCAACTCTAGTGAATGTGCAGTGGCAGCATGGAACAAGATCCTGCACCAGCATGAGAAACTGCTGTTACTACACATGTGAGTGGGATACTTTTCTTCATGTATGTGACAATGGATGTATGTCCTTAGGGGTACTTGTCAGTACATGTGGTGTTGTGTGTGGGGGGGGGTGTCTTGTCCTCTGCTACTTTTGGTGGTGGAGTTTCATGTACAATGAGTAATTGATTACCAATTGTAATGTTGTTGGTGTCTCAGTGTTATTCACTAGTGTGCTGCTTAATTATCTGTTGCTAATTACAAGATGTTCCTAGATGCTTATTGACTTATTATTTCTGTATCTGCTGGCAATGTTTCATTTTTATTATTGCTATACTTATAAATGGACAGTATAGAGTATCTACATGTTTGTTAATGTGTTTTAATAGCCCTGTAGGGGTAATATGCTTAATAACACATAAACGACTGCCATATTCAGCTAGTGGGGCATTAAGTGAAGAGTAACATGATACGAATGTTTGTGTTCTTGTTATTATAATAACACACATTTTAAAACTGTGTAAAAAAACAGGTCATCATATACTTAGGTGTACATGTATGTAAATTAAAGGTACATATAAGGTTGTTAGGATGTTTCTCTTAAACAAATATGCATTATCACAGTGTTTTAACTATTGCCATTGATGGGTAGGCACTGCTTGTTCTGCACTGCATACTACCAGTTATAGATTTCTGTGTTTTCTTTCTGTGAAAACGTAATTGGACAAACAGTGTTAGGGAAGCGCCAGACAAAAAATGGATTTCTTATATTAAGTGTTCTGGATTGCATGGACATTTGTCTTGGAAGAACAGAGATACATGGTTTCATTATTTCAACTTTGTGTGCCTTTCTGCAGATGAGAAGAGTTGTTATATGCATGTAATACTGAGTTAAGAACATACATCTAGCTGGAGAGACAGCTGTTTTTTGTAAAGAGACATGTGTTCATATGATAGTTGTACGCAATGATGTAGTATTAGAAATTGACGTTTTAAAGAAAAAGACTTTTACCTTGATATTTCATCTATTAATGTGATCATTTTTTAACTTGTTTGCTTTTATAGAGCCCGGGGAAGCTGCTGATGTAGAACCAGTGGAGGTGAAGCAGGAGGCGGTACATACTGCAATGAAGTGAAATCTGAAAATGTTTCCAAGAAAAATGTAGTCCCATGGTACTGTGAACTTAGAATGTATGTTATTAGTATTGTGTCTTGCTTCACCAGATATGTAATTAATAATGTTATTTTACGGTAGTCTAAACTTTTCTTTTATATTGCCTTGCTGCATCTGCACAACAACATGTTAACAGTGTGCTGTTTTTTGTCTGTAATGCTGTTGGCTGAATGCAGGTTATGCATCAGTGCCTGTGTACAGTATAATGCAATCACCCTGCATTTGTAAGTGAAGATCTACTTCAATTTTAGCAAAGCTTATCATACTTACAACAGCATTTGGTTATGTATTGTTGCTATTATCTGCATGCTTGGGAAGTAGCGTATGGTTGTCAACATTGGTGGTGATCAATGCTCCTGTTGATAACTACTTCTTGCTGTTTTAGTGTGATGACAGGGGGAGACCACTGCCTGTTGCTATACTCATTCCAAATGTTGAATTGTGCGGGGTGTGCGCAATACCACTTCAGTGGCGAGCCAGTACCACTTTCTTTGTTTGGTGTGGGGGGCCCAATCCATGTTGACATTATTGACTTTATTTGTGCTGTGACCTTACAAGGGTGGCAATGCATTGATGACTGCACATACCCAACCCCCAAAAACAGACAACATGGTTGGAGGATATCCTAGTGAGCTAAATGGTGTGCAATGCAAAATGTGTCCAATGATGATTTTTTTGTTGTTTTTTTCCCAATGTAAAAGTTCAAAATGTGCCTTGTAGTCTTCATGACCCCTTTTCCCAGTTAAACTTGATTGCTGTGCAGTGTGTCTGTCTTCAGCCTTGCCAACCTCATACTTACCTCTACAGTGCAGTGTGATGATATTCAGTGCACTGTCACATATGTGTATTTTTCAAAGGTGATAATGAAGTGAGGGAATGTTGATAAAACTTATAATGGAGTGAATAATGGGACTGTTTGCATGTCACACTATGAATATCGCACATTTGTATATAGCACTATGGAAGTTGTCTCACCACATGTAAAATGCAGTACTCTGACTACTTGCAGTGGTGCAAGTTCCACTATGTCATACACTGCCTCTGACTGGGTTGGGTGCTATTAAAATGAGTTGTTGAGTAGTGAAACTGTGTTAAATATTGGGCCATAGACATCACATTGCTAAATTTTTTAATGCTGCATGGCCTTGTGACACACAGTGGTACACTTTGAATGCTCACCTATACTGTCAAACTGTGTTTTCACACTTTACTATATGATGCTGTGGGTGCTGTGCGAAATCACTTTTTGGTACAGTGTGAGAGAATAACAGTGAGACTGTAAGTGAGCAAAGGTGCTAATATGGCTATTTAAAACATTTGTTGTGAGATGAGCATTACATTCTATCATTGCAATCAGGTATTGGATATTTCCCATGCACTATAGTAGGTTTGAAAATGTTGTGTATTTATATACCAAATGTTTAACATTGTCATTTATTTTTTCACCTCCTAATGTACTGCACAGCTGTTTTTTTCTTATGGCATTATCAACATCTTTTTCTGCCCTGCAATATCTAACAGCCAGAGGGACACACTAATGCCTGTCATCCTCTGCAGGGTGTGAGTGCTTTGGCATCAGTTAGAAACGTTATTGCTATTACACTATCAATGTTAATGATAGCAAAGCAATAATTGGTATTGATAATTGTTTATTTCATATTATACAATGGCAAAGACAAATCCTGGGCTCCCATTGGTGACTCTGGGACTGGAACCATGATATTATCCCAGCACAACATCACGGCTCTAGTCCCAGCACCAAGGTGACCACATAACTTTTTGGAAAAACAAGAAATCACTCCACGTAGCTGCTCGGCAGTGCAATCCCACGGTTGTCATTCACACTGTCAACCGCCTTAAACCTACTGTGAGTGCTTCTGACTCACCTGCCAGTGACCACCGCCCGTGAAAGTGCAAATTGTCCCTACGTTGCTCGTCTTCCCACCAGATATAGTGAAATAACTCCCTATCCCCCACTCACACACAGTGTGCCCATTTAAAAAACCAAAACACATCATTATAGACTGCATTTAAATATCCCTGTCCGCTGAGGCACCAGCACAGTAATTGTCTACAACTTGCCAGCCAAAACCACCTACAGGAATATTCACTGACATTATCCCTGACTATAAACAGATCTTTTAAATTTAAAAAAAAATGTCATTTTAGACAGCATTTCAATTTCCCCGTCAGCAGCAGCATGAGGCCTTTCAGATTGCCCCAATCCCGTGATTCCCGCTCGCTTCCTCGAACTGCTGCAGTGTTACCATGACCATTAAAAATAAAACAAATAATCGATAAAATGACACTCACATTGAAATAGGCAGTCCACAAAAATTACCTGCATTGCTGCCAATCACTACAGACCTCAAACAACCCGTGAATCTGCTATGCAGTTCCTCAACTCCCCTACGTGTTGATTTTAAAGCCATTAAAAAAACAGAAATACTAATTAAAAAATATTACCCAGTTCCATATTGGAATGTTAGTGTGTGGACTGCTGTACTTTCCTGGGAGGGGGTGGGTGCAGGAGGAGACAGCAGACACACAATAACATTACAATGGGACTATTTTTTATTCACTATGCCTGCCCATTGAGAAATCAAATTAAAATACACTTTTTAAGACTTTTTTTAAAAATATTTCTTTTATTAGTACCAAGCCATTGTATAATAGCAATAATGCACTCTGGGGTGTGTGTTGTGCTGGGATAATGTCACTTCTGGGGTGATTAGTCGCACTCAGCCTGTGGCCTCGTGCCTAATCACCCCAGCCGCGACGTTATCCCAACACGACACTTACCCTGGAGTGCATTATTGCTTAAATGTCAGATAGTACATTGAAGAACCTTATTATTGCTGTGGCAGATTGTCTTGAAGAATTTTATCTTGTGTCAGTGCAAAAGCACAGTGATCTGCACATTACGGGCATCCAACGGTGCAACAATGAATTAAATCTGTTTATTTTGACTAGATTTTCCCATACTCTAGTTTAAGTTTTAGGTTACTTGTCTGAATGTCTTATAGTTATGCAACCTAAAAATCTGTTATTTATGTTCTTTATATACTTGAATATCTCTGGCATGTTTGTGGAGTGCATTTTTGCTGTAAATATGTACATATGTAGGTTCGTGAGTGTACATATAGGGTGTGCTTTGCAAGACATAATTATTATGATTTTGCTGTTCTAGAAAATTCCCAGAATGTAAGTCTATGATAATTCTACATGATAGCTTGTTAATGGTGTTCTGCTAAATGCATGTCATATCAGTGACTTAATTATTTAAAATAGTAATGTGTGTTGAGGGGCTGAAATACGACTCAAAAGCTGTTTGCTTTCAAACAATCATTAAAGTGATCATGATTATGTACACATTTAAAATATATTATGATAGTGTTCATGTCAAGGTAGTTTGTTTTTTATTGCAGAGATGACTAGACATTATAGGCAGACATGGTGAAGTAACAATTCTTACACTTGATGAGGATCTATTTCAATTGTATGGTATTATACTGTTGATTATGCAAAAGTATGTACATACTGAATATTTATGACTACTGAATAAAATATAAGAATAGCATTGTGAACCACATCTAACTATAAGTTTTTTGATGTTGTCAGCTCATTATATTATATAGATAATAAAGTATAATAGAGACACAAATAACATAACAAAATAGTTTAGCATCACAGTTCAAAATATTATCATAACTTTGAAATGAATGCATTTATGATATTGCAGTAGCTAAGAAATATTTGAAGTTAAATATTTAAAAGTCATAACTGTTTAATTTGTCTTGTGTATTCATCATTATTTTTTTTTAATCTTTGTAGGGCGCCAGCAATTGCGAAAATGTACTGGCCGCTGCTACAGACAGCTCGCGCACGAGGTTGGCAGTCTGCGTAAGCAAAATGTTGTGCTCCTTGAGAGGCAGGATAGAATGCTGTCTCTCTTGGAGGCACAACAGTGGACTGTCAACCTCATGCTCGAGCCAGTTGTAGCAGTGGCTGACGGCACTGTGGCCAGTACCAGTGCTTCACTCCACCAGCACCACCTGTTCCTGCAGCTTCCCTGGGCCAAACTGACTACCCTTCACAGTAGGCCGGTATCTCCTCCAGAGGGTGCAACAGCTTCCACTTCCTTTGCACCTCCACATCGAATCCAGTTTCCAGCTTGGATTGCCTCAAGCAGTGCATACACCTCTCACAAGTCTTGCCCAAAACTTTACAAAACACTTTTAAGAATTTTTCTTTTTTTTTATTTATGTAAAAAACATTTTATTTTTATTAAATATTTATTTTGTATATGAAGTAATACACACTTTTATAAGTATTTTTTATTTGTATTAATATAATATTTGTAAATATATATTTTTGTATTGTTTTATAAAAAGAAAAATATTTTTGTTTGTGGTCATTTTTAATATCTTAAATATTTTTACAGTAAACAAAAGTGAATTCATACTCTCTTGTGTTTGGTGTGTTATTGTGTACTGGAGATGTTTATTGAAAATAGTTTAAACAAGATTTACACAACTGTTATTTTCTCATTTGCTGAAAGATCATACCACACTATTGTGGTATTACAGTTGTGATTCTCCATAGAAGTAACTTAGATGTGTGACAATGCTACCTTACACTATTTGTGGCACACTGTTGTTGTTTCGTACACCTAGTGCTACAGAATGTGTGTATGTGTATCATGATGAAGATGAGTATGTGCCTGCTAGTACAACAGTGACATTTCTGTGTTGGCGTACTTACAACAAAGTTATGTATTCAGTACCAGCAAACCTCTTCCACCTCTCTTCATATGATTGGTGCTACCACCTCAGTTGGTTGTAAAACCAATGTCTATAAAATCACAAGTTACTACAGTAACATATCCATTTGTTCAGTAGATGAACTAATGGTGTCAATGTCATGTCATATACTCTTTTACTTATGTACATATTTTTCTTTACATATGTGCTCACAAAGAAAAAGACTAAGACACTGTTACATAAAAAATAAAACATGGAATAACAATGACAAATTACTATTAATATAGTTATATAAAAACAATATGATTCACAGTGAACTACTGTTACTGTTAATAACAGTAAATACAACTACAAGACTTGAAGTATTCCTGATATTGGAACATTTTTTGTATGTATGTGCAGTATTCTTACAACTATAAATCATGTACTATAGTGAGTAATAGTTCTGAAAAAGACAGGATATTCATGGCAAAAAACTCCATTTAATGCATTAGTTAGGGTTGTTCCACAGCGACAAAAGTGAGGAAATTCGATGTTAGGGTTGAAAACCCTAACTCTGAATCCCCCCAGCACCACACACACACACACACAAACATGCAAGTATGGGGGAGCACCAAGTCAACACAACCAATGACAGACATCCAGCAGCAGGTGACAGAAATAACAAACAATTGTCTAAATGTACTATGAGACATCCCCACCCACCACTGACCAGGTACTGCATGCTCAGTGGAGATCAACAGCAAAACTGAGGCCATGTACACAAATGTACACATCCCTGATTGCAGCTGCACACAACATACCACACTTAGTAGTTGCATGGCCTTACCTACCGATGCCCCACACCACACCACAAGTGGTACTGTGCTGTTAGTCAATATAAATGCTGAAGGTGCATGATAACAGTTGTAGAAAGGTTTTAACACTAGTGAGTACACATTAATTAAGAGAAATACATAAATTAACTACAAGACACTAGCATGCTCAAGATAAAAGTAGTGTTACATTTAGTATGTGATTTACATAGTAGTACATTTACTGCAACGGTTCACTCAAGACAGAGAGGCTGATGTAAACGTATGGAAAAGCATTGCCTGTTCAACGCTATGAAATTTGTACTGCCAGTATCAGATGCATTCTTACTGATGAAGGTGTACTGCTGATGTACATACATAGACCTTCAGTGTGTTTCAATACTAAAGATGCATTAAGTATTCTTTGTAAGAAACAGTGTAATTGCATGGATCAGGCCAAGCAACTTCTAAATATCATAGCACTACTGAGCCAACAATGCGTACCTGTATCGGAATGATGTATATAGATAGATTTTCCTGTAAGCACTTACTGAGTATGTTGTATCTGATAAAGACAATTTCATTGCATCTGTGATGACTAACTTATTCAAATAGTAATACATTTACTATTGTTGCAATGAGTGATCTATGCCACTTATGGACACAGTGTAATTTTTTTTAACAATTGTTTCATACTCAGGCTGTATGCCTAGTGTTTGGGTTTGCCACACTTCTGTCACTGATGCTATCAAAGTGATAACTATGTTAATTGTGGTACAACAGGAATCAAGTAGGTATAGTGTAGATATAAACAGAATGTCTTTTAGTATTAATTTAACTCACAATGGATTAAGTGTACTAGGACAGCAGGGGTTATTCTCTATCACTGACTCTGTCAGTTATAATCACACTAAGGTTTCAATGACTGTAATGATCAAGTTATACTGCTCATCTTCATGAGTTCATATTCACAGCCATTCTCCAGTAACTAGACAGTGTATGGTGTAACTGGGTGGGACACTGTTGCAAAGCTGCTGCTGTGCATAGCAGAGGGAGAGTATCTACTCATAGAGACAATTAAGCAATAAGGCATGACCAACAGTTATGTTAAATGGTCTGTTAATCACCCTGTAGGGGTTTAATGTTGAATGAGGCATAGCCGAGTGCCACATGTCACTAGACAGTGATAAACTGACCATTAACATAATACCTGAGAGTGGCTTATTGGTATCATAATAAAACTGTTTTTTAAACAACATTAAACCATGTTCATCATATGGTTAAGCTCTACATGTATGTTAATAAAAACTAAACATAAGGCTGTTACAATGTTTACAGTCAATTAGAAAGCTGCATTTCTCAAACCCTTGTTATAATCAGAGATATTATACCTGTACAACTCCTTGGTTTTGCTGAACTCTATTACTCAGGTGGCCCACCACATGTGGTGTGGTTTGGTGTGTGGCATCGGTAGGTAAGGCCATGCAATTACTAAGTGTGGTACATTGTGCAGCTGCAATCAGGGATGTGTACGTTTGGTGTACATGGCCTCAGTTTTGCTGTTGATCTCCACTGAGCATGCAGTACCTGGTCAGGTGGGTGGGGATGTCTCATAGTACATTTAGACAATTGTTTGTTATTTCTGTCACCTGCTGCTGGATGTCTGTCATTGGTTGTATTGACTTGGTCTTCCCCCATACTTGCATATGTGTGTGTGTCTGTGTGTGTGTGTGTGGTGCTGGGGGGGTGAATTCGGAGTTAGGGTTTTCAACTCTAACATTGAATTTCCTCACTTTTGTCACTGTGGAACAACCCTAACTAATGCATTAAATGGATTTTTTTGCCATGAATATATATATATATATATATATATATATACATACACATTTATTATGGTAGCACAGTAGTGCTACCATAGTTAGAGTTGAGGAGCCATTTACATGTTAAACCCAGAATTTTGCACCTTAATAACTTTGCAACCGTTTGACGGATTTACCTGAAATTTGGAATACACGATCAAGACCCATACACCTTGGGATCTGCCAAGTTTCATACTGGTTAGATACACAGCTGCAGAGTTATTAAGCATGATCTGCACATGCGTTTACGCTTTTTCTGGAATTCTGCGGTCATGCTTACAGGGCGCACGGTTTGCGCGACCGGTCCTGAATCTTCAGGGAATATGCGGCCAAGGCCCCCGTTGTGCCTTTTGAAGATTTTGTGAAAAAATATTCAACGGTTCAAAAGTTATTCAAAAAACATTTCCCATTATAAGTCAATGGGAAAAGTTAACAAAAAGTTCAACAGTGTCGCAAATGCACTTTTTACTGTCACAAATGGCCCTTTTACTGTCGCAAATCTGCCATTTTGTTTTCAGTTAGAGATCAGAAAAATGCTTCGCATTTAAATTTGGGACCCTCTAGCAACCTAATTATTTTTGTATTCACTTAGTCGGGCCCTGAGGATGCTAGTCATGTCTTTATTTTGGGGTAAAACACCCCAGAAATATTTTTTCAAATTTCTGGAAAAAATACTTTTGCAAAGTAGTGTTGCACTCACGAAACTGTCACAAATTTTTGCGAAAGCTTTCTCAAATTGAGACAGTACTTCTCTAGGCTGTGGGAAAATGACAGCAATTCATTGGCACCCTACTGCAAAAGAACAGTTTAGTGCTTTGGACTGAAATTTGGAAGGAACACAGCCGACATCTCACAGATGTGCCTTTCACTGTTGTGTTGAAAAAATATTACACAGTGGCAAAGTTACAGCACTCCAAAGTTGACACTTTTTCCCATAGGATAACATTACGGCATCCAACGCATTGCAGCAATCCTTTGGCACCCTGCTGCAATATAACAGCTCTTTTTGGCTGAAATTTGGAGGGAAGACAGCCAACATCCCATAGATGTGCCTTTTAGTGGTTTGGTGAAAAAATATTACAGGGAGCCAAAGTTATGGCACTCTGAACTTCTATTTGTTTCCCATAGGATAACATTACAGCGTTCGCTGTGCCTTTCAGGGCCCGAATCTCGGAAACGGTGCGAGATACGGACTTTTCATTGAAAAAGTGCTTAGCCCCCTAATGGGGGCTAAGCACAAAACTATCCAGGAAAGTCATAAATCATATGACTTTTAAATTTTTTTCTACGTCGTATGGTTCCTGAGATATAAGCTATTTAGTATTCCAACTCCTCATTTTCTGCTCCGAGACCCATTATGATGCATACATTCTTTGTACTCACTGTCTTTCTTCATGCAGCTTTTGGGGAAAACCAGCCTGTGCGCTTACATTACTGTTACCGTTGCCCTTTCCGCTTGCGGTTCTATACCCGTTTCACTTACTGTTCACGTCTACGCCACCATGTGGGTTATCCTTTGCATTTTCATTTGCGCTTGCATTTCTGTTATTTTTTGCCATTTGTGTCTACAGTACTGTTTCTCTTTCTGTTTCGCTTTGCGTCACCATGCCCATTGACATTTTCATTTTTGGGCACCATGTTACTATGTGACAAGACATCACATGGTGGACCGTTCCCGTCTATGCCACCATGTGCATTAAGCTTTCTGTTCTCATTTGCACTTGCGTTACCATGTGTGCCACTGTTAGTGCTTCTGTTTGCATTGCTGTTCCTGTTACTATGTCACAAGACATCACGTGGCGTCCGCCCCCGCATTACGTGGCGGGAGCGTAGGGCCCTGTTATCATTCTCAAAAAGAAGGGAAATTAGAGGCAAAAAACTCTGTTTAATGCATCAGTTAGGGTTGTTCCACAGCGATAAAAGTGAGGAAATTCACTGTTAGGGTTGAAAACCCTAATTCCGAATTCACCCCCCCAACAACACACACACACACACACACACACACACACACTCACACACATGCAAGTATGGGGGAGGACCAAGTCAACACAACCAATGACAGACATCCAGCAGCAGGTGACAGAAATAACAAATATTGTCTAAATGTACTATGAGACATCCCCACCCACCTGACCAGGTAGTTCATGCTCAGTGGAGATCAACAGCAAAACTGAGGCCATGTACACCAAACGTACACATCCCTGATTGCAACTGCACACAACGAAAAAAAATGTAAAAGTCATATGATTTATAGCTGTCCTGGCTAGTTTTGAACTTAGCCCCCATTGGGGGGGGGCTAAGCATTTTTCCGATGAAAAGTCCGTATCTCGCACCGTTTCCGAGATACGGGCCCTGAAAGGTGCGGCAAACGCCGTAATTTTATCCTATGGGAAAAAAAGAGAAGTTCGGAGCACCATAACTTTGCCTCCCTATAATATTTTTTCAACAAACCACTGAAAGGCACATCTGTGGGCTGTTGGCTGTTTTCCCTCCAAATTTCAGGAAAAAAGACCAAACCCTTATTTTGCAGCAGGGTGCCAAAGGATTCCTATACTGCGTTGGGCACCGTAATGTTATCCTATGGGAAAAATGTCAACTTTGGAGTACTGTAACTTTGCCACCATGTAATATTTTTTCAACACAACACTGAAAGGCACATCTGTGAGATGTCATCTGCATTCCCTCCAAATTTCAGCCCAAAACTCCCAACCGTTCTTTTGCAGTGCAGTGCCAAAGAATTATGACATTTTCCACAGACAAGAAAACTATTTGCTAGCAATTTAAAAGCTTTCTCAAAAATTTGCGACACTTTCGTCAGCACAAAAGTATTTTGTGAAAGTACTTTTTCCAGAAATTTGAAAAACATATTTCTGGGGTGTTTTACCCCAAAATAAAGATATGGCTAGCATCCTCAGGGTCCAACTTGGTGAATACAAAAAGAATTAGGTTGCTAGAGGGTCCCAAATTTAAATGCCAAGCATTTTTATGATCACCAACTGAAAACAAAATGGTGGATTTGTGAAAGTAACAGGCCCATTTGTGAAAGTAAAAATGCATTTGCGACACTGTTGAACTTTTTGTTAACTTTTCCCATTGACGTATAATGGGAAATTGTTTTCTGAATAACTTTTGAACCGTTTAATATTTTTTCACCAAATCTTCGAAAGGCACATCGGGGACCCTGGCCGCATGTTCCCTGAAGATTTCTGGCTGGTCGCACAAACTGTACGAACTGTACGTGCGACCGTAGAATTCCAGAAAAGGCAAAAAACATGGGCACAGTTCATGCTTAATAACTCCACAGCCGTATATCCGACTGATACAAACCTTGGCAGATCCCAAGGCCTATGGTTCTTGGTTGTGTATTCCAAATTTCAGGCAAATCCACCAAATGGTTGTAAAGTTATTAAGGTGCAAAATGTTGAGATTTAACATAGAAATGGCTCATCAATCCTAATCGGTACTACTACCGTGCTACCATAATACACACACACACACACACACACACATATATATATTATTTGCAAAATACTGAGTTAATGCAACAATTAGGGTTCTGATTAAACTGACTAAAGTAGGGAAATGTGATGTTAGGGTTTCAAATCCTAACACATCTGCCCGCCCTGAAGCAAATGAGGGGTGAAGTCTTCCTTGGTGTTGTCATCAACCCTAACATTCACCCTACTGCAGTAACTAAAAAGGTGAGATGATATGGAGATAGGTGAGTTTGTTTCATGAGTGTATAGAATGGAGTGAGTGTTAGGGTTGACAATCCCAAGGGAGACTCCTTCTCTCATTTGTTTCAGCGGTGGGGTAGGGGTCTTATGGTTTAAAACCCTAACATCACGTTTCCCTACTTTTATCAGTTTAATCTGAATCTTAACTGTTGCATTAACAATTTTTTTGCAAAGAATTTCTTTACTTTTGAGATAGTATAATCATATCCTCATTTGCTTGTGGGAGTGCAGGGCCCTCCAAGCCCTTCAATCCCATCCATCCATATATGTGTACATATACTGTATGTTGCTGGGGAAGCACATGGTCCTATGGGTCCGGCACTTGCATTTCTGACAAAACAGCAACCAAATTTTAAGCATAGCTTCTTATTACCTCATCTGATAAATCCAGTACTGAGAATTTTCCAATCCCTGCTGAAACATCGTTACACTGCATCAAAATACTATTCCGTACCACAGCTGTGAAAACACATCTTGGCCTGCATTTGAAAAACAACAGGAGTCATGTTCATTTGGTGGTGTAAAAATGACTATGTTGAGAATTTGGAGTCAACATATTTAAAATGATAAAAGTTATGAGCTAATATAGTATAATTTCAATGTATGTGCATAACTTTGTATTTTTACATATTTTTGTCACAATTTTCAACGTAGTCCTTCTCGTGAACATGCGTAGTGAAAATTTCC
This sequence comes from Neoceratodus forsteri, assembly GCA_016271365.2. NCBI lineage: Eukaryota > Metazoa > Chordata > Ceratodontiformes > Ceratodontidae > Neoceratodus > Neoceratodus forsteri. The sequence goes on from CM057453.1 coordinate 1,036,634,293, forward strand.
AAATGCCAGCCAAAAGGCACTTTTGCCAAGTGACCACGTACTTAACTTTTGTTCTTGATTTGCATAATTCTACTACCACTGGTCATGAGGTGGTGTACCAAAAAAAGGCTATGTTGAAAATTTGGGGTCAAAATATGCAAAAATGAAAAAGTTATACATCAAAGTTAAAACACCCATTGAACACACTGAACCACACTTACCTTAGTTTCTCATATTGCAGTTGACGGTTCCAGCAGCAAAATGTGTCTTCACTCAATAAGTGGATATTCACCCTGAGATCTATTCAGGTGAGTGAGTGAGTGTGTCTGGGGCACATGGGTGGTGTGGGGTGGGTGGTGCTCAGTGGGAGGTTGAGATGGGGAGGTCAGATCAGTGAGGGACTATTTTCTTTTTTACAGGTGTAAAAAAACATTGAGGGAGAGTTTTCTTTATTGCTTTGTTTCTTGTGTGAAGAAAGATACAGCAAAATGTGTTGGCAACATGTGGCAAGACATACTTCTCTGCCTTTGAAGAGTGTATCATTATGAGACAGTGGTTTGGAGCTGTATCTTGTGCTTCAGATTAGAGGCTAGGGACTGGGGGAGGGGTGAGCATTAGGGTTGATAACCACCAAGGAAGACTCTACCACTGATTCATCAAGACTCTGGAGACCCCAGACCCTAATGTTTTTTTTTCCTTCTGCTGCTTATAGATGGGTGTGGGGCATTAGGGTTGGAAATCCTAATGCTACACTTCCCTGCTTTTGTGGCATTATTACCATAATTAATGCATTAACAATATGTTTTGCAAAGAATTTCCTTTCTTTCTTTTTGAGACAGTGGAATTGTATCCTCATTCATGCATGTCCTTTCAGGACCTACATGAACAGATGCAGATGCCCTGGGTAAAGAGAAGACTCTGCCTACCTATGGAAGCGTGGGACCCATAATTTGTGGGCCCCACAGTTCAGTGCAATGACAGATGTGAAGAATTTATGGGGCTGTTTGAAGGGCTGTGGCATTGCAGTGCACTGTGATCCCTGCACAGCTATGTGGCCACATCTACAGATGCACAGGGCAAACAGTGCATCTGTCAGTTAATGGACAGGGTCCTCTGCTACAGTAGGAGTGGGAGAGGTGCAGGACCCTATGCCAAGAGGACAGTTGTCTTCACTATACAGCATTCAGGCCCATGCAGACAACCCTGCACCTTTCATTTCCTGTCTGGGGGTGTTGCACAACAGCACCATCCCCCCAACCTCACCCTATCCAGCTGGGTCACTAAGCTCACCCCTGAACTCAGCTCACCAGTATGAGATCACAAAGCATACCTGTTAGGATTAAGAGTGGCACTACACACAAAGTTTGTTAACAATTACATACATTTTTTTAATCGTTATCTGAAATTTTCAAGATACTTGTTCAATGATTCGCCTTACAAGCTTGATATGTATATGGTCCAAAATGTAATTTCATACCAAAGTGAGAAAACACATCTTATCCAGGATTTAAAATGACACATGTCACATTTATGAGGAAAAATAACTGTTGAAAGTATAGAACCAAAATAGTGAAAATTTGTAAAGTTATGATGAATGTTAAAGTACTGCAACATTCATTCATAACTTGGCATTTTATTATATTTGTACACCAAACTGTCTGCAAACCTTCTTAATACCCCCACCTCATCAACCTGGTAGTGAAAATTTTCCCTGCTGAAATGTCATTCAACAACATTGAAACATCATGCATTGCCACGGGTGCAAAACACATTTTGGCCAGGATTTGAAATATGGCAGCTTATATTCATGAGGTTGTGAAAAATGTCTATGATGAAAATTTGGTGTCAAAATATTTAAAATTACCGAAATTATGAGTGAATGTAGTAAAATTTCAATATATGTGCAAAACTTTGCAATTTTAGATATTTTGACCCAGACTTTTATGGCTGCATGGGCATAGACATGCAGATGTATTGCTGAGTATTGCTTAAAGGGTTGTGGGAAAGTGGCTTTATCTATCCCTCTCCCTCGTGTTTCTCAGGGCAGCACTACACTATGAAATAAAATAATGTAAAAGAAATATACAACACAAGTCAATGTAATAGTACCTACTGTGTACTCAAATAGCAGCGATAAGGCTGATCAGCACTCTTATCTGGGGGCATGGCTGTGGCTAGATACCAATCGTAGCATTGTTTTTCTCCTCTGCATTTCCGCCCATTGGAGTTGAATCACATATAGTATTGCTTGAAGAAGTATGTTTTCTTAGTTTCTGCCCTTTCCCTCATGTTTCTCAGAACAGTCACACTGCATTGCATCATACCTCTCAACTTTTCCGATGTGGCCTAGACATCCCAAATTTCAGCCAGTGGTATTGTCTGTCCCTACTTTCTCCAGTAAGTCCCAAATTTGGTATCTTTTGAATTTCTATGCCAGTCAAGCTGACTCAGAGCAATCTTCTTTGTTATACAGACTGAATGGGTATTTCTGACATAAGCCCACTATTAGCCAATTGGTGTGCTCAGTCACACAGCTCAGTGTGAGAAAAGCAGGCTCTCATAAGTTGTTCAAGACAAAACTCATTCAATAGGTTAGTAAATCGAAGGAACAATATATCAACTGAAACCTGCTGGCTGTAGGTCCTACATTGACTGACTCACTTGTATTGTACTGTACATTACTTGTATTCTGTTTCAAAATTCCATCAGCAAAGCTCTGCATAATTCAGTCTGACCACATTTATATTTTTGCATAGTAAAACAAGTAATTCACTTTTTAAAAGTTGTGTTCACATAGAATGCTACACCCATACTCTTGATTACTTCCTTTAGTTTTGAAGTACTAGCACATATAGGAATAAGGCAACTTACATTGACCTGTTCCTTGATCAGGCTACACCAAGGCAGCATCAGTTTCAGCCAGAGTGATTTTTTTTATCCCAGATAAGAAGGTACCGGTGCCTATGTGATCAGGCAACCACCTATATTGTTTCTTTAAAGAGATACTCTCCCTTGCCCAGCTGATTTTCAATATCTTGGACAGAAAGAGCTCTGCTTCCTCCTGCAGAAAGTGTGCTGCATCTGCAGTGTGCTACCAGAGAATTGCAAGTCAAGGGCTGTCAAGTATTGACTAAGCAGATGTAACCCATTGAGTGCTGATGGACAGCTAGAAGAAAGAAATTTACAACTATAATAAACCCAGCTCCCAGAAGTTACAATGATCACTGTGTGTGTTATGGGGGAGTGGGATGCAGAAACAAGCATCAATCAGAAAAAAAAATGGAAAGCTAATTAGAAACATTCCATGTGCTGAGGCACACTGGTATATGCCTAACAACTTACAGGAGAATGTAATTTAGCAGTTTACAGTATTTAGATATAATAGTAATAACCTAACGGACACCACTCAGCTTAGCTCTGATGTTTACAGCCACAAATATAACAACCTGTGAAGGAGCAACACTGGCTGACTGTATGCTTTTTGTATACATAATCCAGTGATGAAATGTCAGATAAGACAAGCAAAGGTGTTAGTGATTGGGTGAGAGACAGGGACATCAATGTCACCAGTGCATCACAGTGTATAGAACTGAAGTGGAAAACAAGGCAATTTTGTTTTGGAGGTAGGACACTGTTTCATAGTTTCTGAAAGGTAGTGGCAGGACAAGGTTGTATGATGTCCAGTACCAAACACCTTTTCCCATGTCTCGACTGCTAATTGGATCTTTATACAATAATAATAATAATAATAATAATCAAAGAATCTGCCCTGTTGCTCCATCAAAAAGTATACTTTAATGAACAGGAGACACTTAGCTGAGTGAAACCAAATTAGATATCATTAAAAATATGCCAAAAGTAATTTTCCTACCGATCTAACTATCCGTGCCTTGACTCAAAAAAACAAAATGTTCTTTTTCCCGATTCACTCTAATTTCACTGCTTTACTGGTGACTACTGTGAAGGCTAAGATATGAATTGGGGTTTCTTTTAATTGTATTTCTTTTTAGGGCTGTGGGCAGAGCCTACAGCCTTTCTGTCATCGATCAGATTGTAGCTCTAAAATAGCTGATTGTGGAACTTCCTTTTTTGGACATTTGGAAGTATTCCTCCACAGCTGCAAAATAGTGCACTCTCCCTCTGATTTTTGCTATTTGCTGCTCTATGTTAAAGGCATCTGAAGGGAGGGGGGATTCTACTGTATTGTACCTCAGAACTTCTCAGGATATTAAGAAAAAAACTTTTAAACTTCTGCTTCTATCATCTATCCAACTCAGTCTAATAGATGTATTCTATATCTTTCAGCAGCCTAGGGTTAACTCATTATATGTGAGTTGCTGGAACTGAAAGTCAGACTACAGTGTCAGATTACAGACTTTGCAAGTGCAGTTGTTAGCTATTGTATTCCTATGGGCAGGACAGGTTGCAAGCATGCAGAAGCACAGCATGCACACACACACACACACACACACACACATGACTAAACAGCACTATATGGAACCAAGAAGAAAATAACTTGATCATTTGTAGCTCTTCATAGCCCTATCGGCTATGGGTCACATCTGGTTTGGGTTTGTTGCTTAAAGCAGAAGTATTTGATTTATGTCTGTTCCTGATTTGAGGCTGTAAGCAGTGTACACCAATCTCTAATATTTAAACTGTGGCATTTTAAAGATGAAAGAATATAAGCATATAAAGAAAATTTTTATTATTCTTTGGTAACCATGTATTGCCCACTAGGCATAGGTGCCTGTTTTCTGGAGCTGCCCGGGAGCACTGAGGAGGTTAACTGATTTGTTCAGAGTTACACAGTATGCAAGTGGAGGTTGTGGGAATCAAACTCAGGTCTATGTGCTGGATGTACCAAGCTCTTTACTCTAACCTCTAAGGCTATATTGACAGCCTCAGACTTGGCTGGTGTATTCATTGGTCATTGTATGAATCTGGAATCTATGTACTGGAGTTTAATGTTTGTTTACAGTTTATAAATGTAATTTAATAAATATAAACTAGGCACAAGTGCTTGTTTCTAGGGACAACCCAGGAACACTGGGTATATTAAGTGACTTAATCAGAACCACACAGTATGGAAATGGAGGTTATGGGACTCAAACTCATGTCTGAATGTTGGATGTACAAGGCGGCTAATTTACAGCTCATTACTTTAACCTCTAGGCTACACTGTCAGCCCCATAAATAGTGAACAATTTAAACTGGACTGTTACTATCTCAAAGGAGAACAGTCTTGAATAGGAAAATATGCATTTTTGTAGAAGTAGATGTTATTTTTTAAAATACCAGGTCTTATTTTGTTACTGCATAATCTTAACTGGCCTTTTGATAAATTCAGTGAGTGTTTCTGATTCACACACTGCTGGCATTGACTAAATATAGAACAGTATGATCTTGCCAAGAACTTGCATTGTTGGTACAATGCATCTGTGTTCTAATTTAGAATTATTAGGTTCATGGGGACATAAACAACATCATACAATTCTCAGATGGCACATTGCAGCAGTGTGTAACCCATAAAAGGTCAGCAAAAATGAGTCAGAAACAGAAGGGGACCCACTATATAAAAAAAAGCTTCTACAGGAAATATTACTCAGAGATTCAGTGCAGTTCTCCTTTGACTAAACTTATAAGGAATGTTAAGTATTATATCTAAATGGTAGGGAACTCCATCCTGGACATTTTCTGGAACACCATAGACCATTTTTAACTGATGGATATTGAAATACATGATTACAGTAAATGACTAAGCAAAACTATCTTGCTTATGATATATACAATTTGTGAACCATTGTCTGCATATTTTACAGGTAACATTGTTAATATGGCACAGTTTTAGCTCTCTTTTTTTATATTGCACTGCTGTCTATACAATTGGATGGCGTTTTATTGCTGTCTAATAGGATAACTTTATGGCTCACTTTTTTAACTTTGAAAAACAAGTTGGAACTGTTGTACATGAGCTGAACCCTTAATATTACATATTAAATATTCTGACATGGTATAAAGGTATTTTAAAATTATGATCATCATCATAAATTTGCATTTACTGTATATAACAACCTGGTTTAGAAAAAGTGCCCTTTATAATGCAACAAGTGCCATTTTTATCTTTGGCATCCCCACCTTTTACAATCTTCTGGCAGCCCTGTGAGCAAGATGGAGTGCATGCACACACACACACACACACACACACACACACACACACAGAACAACATGTACTCTGACAAAATAAATCTAACAGGACAGAATTAGCAGCATGCCAGTTTTTGATGATTGTGACTAAACAGCACTACATGGAACCAACAAACAAAAACTTTGGTCATTTGCCAATACAGTGGTGGATCACCTTTAAAGTGTGTCTTTTGACCTACAAAGCCCTACACAGTCTGGGTCCCAACTACTTGAAAGAACTCCTGGTGCCTTACACCCCTCTGCGACAGCTCTGCTTGACTGATGAGGGGTTGCTGGAGATTCCGAGGGTAAATTTGAAGTCATCTGGTGTCTGTGCATTTGGATTTGCTGCATCTACCCTCTGGAATTCTCTGCCCCATCAGCTCCAGGAGTGTAGGATGGTGGGGGGCTTTAAGCAGGCACTAAAGACCTTCTTATGGGAAAAGGCGTTTCCATCTTTGTTTTGATTTTATACTGTTGCATTGAAATATATGTTCATATTTGATTTTATTGAATGTATTGAATATGTTTTATGTTTGTTCTTGCTGTACAGTGCCTTGAAATTTTGAAAGGCGCTCAACTAAATAAATTTTATTATTATTATTATTTGGTAGCTCTTCACTGCCCTATCGGCTCTGGCTAGAGCTTGTATAGTTAGGCAGAAAAAATACCTCATTATGACTTAGATCTTAAAAAAAAACTTCCACACTGTTACATTTCAGAAACTATAGCAATCATTAAAATGCTTTCTTATTTTGACTGGTGAAGCCCGTTTGCAGAACTATTTCACACAGACCTTATCCAGTACTTGGATCTACTCTAATAATTGCTACTACTGCCCCCCGCCAACACCATCTGTGGGAGAATTTTGAAAGACAAACTGCTGGAATCCTGAGTTTTATGAGCTCAAGATCGATTGTCCGAAACTCAATATCCTGACAGTCAGTAATTACCTGTGACGAAGTTTGCTATCTATTTTTTTTTGAAATTCAGTAAACGTTTTTTGATTTTTAACAATAACCATGATACCCAAGCAAACAAAGGGAAAACAGAACACAACTGCAAAAACAACAACTAACCCAAGCCCCCATCCTCCCTCCCAGAAGACAACCTCCAAATCCTCCCAATCCTCTACTCACCAACCCCCCCCAAGCAATAGGACAGAACCAGTCCCAGCACTGATCATCCATGACAGATAGCAGGCCCTGCAAAATTCTGGAAGTAAACGGGAACCAAAATAAATCACTTAAAGTAGCCCAAACTAGACTGTAAAGAGTAAAGGGTGTGCAACTTGCTCCAGATTTTGATAAACCATGGGAGGAAATTATGCACTCCTGCTATCAGCCTTTCAAGACATAGGTTATTAAAGAGTTCCTGAAGCCACTCTTTGTATGACAGGCTCACTGAGTCATACCAGTAGCACAGGACCAACTTTGACAGAAAGAACCATTAGGGCTAAAAAGTGCTTGTACTCTGAACCATGACAATGGAAAGGTCTCCCACCAAACATAACTCTGGGGAAGAACAGTCACTAAAACCCAACAAAGGGTCTACCCTCTGTTTGATGAGCAACCAGAGCAGGACAACCTTGGATCATTCCCAGAAAATGTGAAAAGGGGTACCTTCACCATGTCCACACCAAACACACTCTGTTGAAGGAGCACTGCCCATTTTGAAAAGTTTAACCAGGGTGTGGTATAGGTTATTCAAAATTTGGAACTGAATATGCCTTAGATCATCCTGCATAATATATGTGTTACTGTCTTTCCAGATCTGATGCAAATTAAAGGGGGTCTGGGGAAACCGGGAGGTCCAATAAGCAGAAACACCATCTACCTGGGGATAGGCCACAGCATAAAAAGCAGCTTATAGTTTGGAGACCAAATGGGATGATGTAGCCAAATCATGGACTGACTCAGGAATTCAGCATTCTGAAGGAGACCAAAACTATCCTCCAAAGTGTCTTATCACTGAATGATGGAGCTGATACGTTTAATGATTTGGGCATTACTTAATTGGTACAACTCCACAATATCTGTAGAAGAACGGCAGGGACTACTGTATCTCAAACCAAGTTGCATACTTTAAGGTCCACTAACTGTGGCATCCAAGCAGAAAAATAATCCGTCCCCAATTTTAAAATTAGGGTTGCTGAAGATCAGCTGTGCAATATCCAATCTGTGCATGTACTTGAGAAAGTGCACAGTTGAGTGAGCCTGAAGTGACAGCTCTACCAGGAGCTATGAAAGGACAAAGGAAGGTCTTTGGGATGGATATCTAACAAAGCTCTGGGAGAGATACCAGGTGAGGATATCAAATTGCACTACAAGGACAATCAGGTGGAACATACATACTGGGGCAGTCCTCAGAGGAAGAGGAAAGCCATTGCAGGTACTTACCTGCATGACTAGTCCAATAGTACAGGCTAAAATAAGGTATCCAAAGCCCTCCTTGAAGCCTAGGAGCTGTCACTTTATATGAGGAACATCATGGGGGTTTTCCTTGTCAAATAAATTCAGAAACAATAGCTTACACTTACCAGACCAAGGGAAGGGGTAGTTTAACATTAAGCATGTTTAGAGGGTAAAAAAGATGGGGCAGAATGTTCATTTTTACTACATTAACATGACCCCAAACAGTCAGAAGGAAGGATTTCCACATGTAGAGATTCTGTTTTAACTTACTAACCAAATCAACCAAATGCAATTGCTTCACCTTGGCTTTGCTATGAGATAGGAAAATACCCAGATACTTACTATGACTAGGAGACCAGGCTAATCCCAATATGGAGATATCTGTCTTGAGAACATGGGAGTTCAGAGGCATGACCTCTGTCTTGTCTAGATTAAGCTTGGAGTTCAAAAGGAACTGAACTCTAATCATTTCTAAAGTGGACAGAATGGAGCTTTGAGGATGACAGAGGTGCAGCAGGATATCATTCTCATATGCAAACAATGTCAGGTAATGCTTCCCAATCTGTATCTATTGTATTGAGGGATTCACCTTTAACTTGAAGAGTAGGGGCTCAAGATAAAGGTTGAACAACAATGGGGACGGGACATCCTTGTCTAGTGCCCAAAAATAAAGGAAACAAGAGGGAGAAGACCCTATTACAATAAATCTGGGTAGAAGGAAAGGAGTACAGGGCTTTTATCCAACCAATAAACAGGTGGAAAAACAAACCTCTCTGATGTACAGAGTAGGAATTGCCAGTCCACTCTGTCAAAGGTTTTCTCTGCATCAAGGGAGACCAGAGCCATAGTGGTCTCAGAGTCCCTGGACACATTGAAAATGGGCCAGTTTTCAAAGATAATTGGAAGACAACCTGAAGGCCATGAATCCCACCTGCTCAGGGCTGATTAGCGATGGCAGGACTTTTCCGAGTCTACTGGTGAGAATTTTTGCCAATATTTTAATGTCATGATTTAAAAGTGAAATTGGCTGGTAACTAGATACCTGAACTGGCAGCCTGCCAGGCTTATGAAGCACCATGAGCAAAGCTTCCAACAAAGACCTATCCAGCTCCTTGGACGCTAAAAAACTGCAGTAAATCCTCTGCAGCAAATGAACTAACTTAATGGAAAAAAACATAAAAATTGGGAGAAAACCCATCTGGGCCAGGAGCTTTATCCACTGGAAGGGATATAATTGCAGAGGAGAGCTCAGACTCCATCAATGGCATTGCCAGAAAGTTTTTCTGGGCTTCAGACAAGACTGGAAAAGGAATGGTGTTTAAATATTCCTCCACTGAACTCAGAGGAGAGTCAATCATCAGGCTGTATAAGGTACAATAGTACCTTTCAAATTCAGAGACCAATGTTCCAAGGGGTGGTTTGAGGGTTCACTTCAGCAGGACAAGACCAAGTTGATCAGGCAGGAAGCCTCCTGTTTCTGCACCACAGTGCAAGCATACGCCTGGCTTTTCAGCCTGGTCTACATAATATGTCTGGGTTCTAAGAATGGCATTTTGCCTTCTCACGTAACAACTCTGCATACTGGTCCCACAAAATCAAGAGCTCTTGATGAGTGGATTATGGGGTTGACAGGGCTAAAGTCTTCTCAGTTTCCTGATATGGGTGAGCAGATCTGAAGCCACCTGCTCACGTTTATGCTTCCTCATGGACTCCCCTCAGAGATAGCATTTCAGGGCTCACTGCTCTAAGTCTGTATGGTTAGCTGTTGCCTGATTCATAGAGGTAGACAAGTCAATATGATCGCTAATATGCTGCACCACCCATTCATCCTTCAGGAGCTGGATGTTGAACTTTCAGGTTGTGTCCCTATCCTGGAGGGGCAAGAAAGTTAAGTTGCACCATACCACAGAGTGGTCTGAAATAACACCAGGGGCCATCCCAAAGCTTAACACTCCAGCCAGGGAGGACCGACTAATAAGAAAATAATACAACCAGGAGGAGGATCCATGGACTGGGCAGTAAAAAGTGAAATCCCTAGAACCTGGATATAATGCTCTCCATGGATGACAAACCCCCAGGAAGTCTGTCAGTTCCCTGAGAGCATGCTGAGCAGGAGACAGGCTGACCTGACTTTAGTCTGATCATTCCAACTCTGGAGCAAAGGGAACATTTCATTCTCCCCCAAGAAATATCAGAAGAAACAGAAAGGGAGATAACATGGAAGCAAGGCCAGTAAAAAAGGAGTGGGTGTCAGAGTTGGTGAGTCTCTTGTAAAAAGGAGAAGTCTTCTTTAAGGTGATGGATATGCCTGATAATTTGATATCTCTTAGTCTTATTATGGGCTCCATGGATATTCCAGGTGAGGAAATTATAGGGATCAGCCATCAGATTTAAGGTGACCTAAGGGATGGGCCAAAAGTCATGCACCAGGTAGTCAAAACCTGAAAAAAAAATGGTACCTCCATTCTACTGCACCCCCACCCCACCTTCCACTCCCCAATGAAGCCCTCCATTAACATCAGGATGAATTATAAACCAAAACCAATTGCGTAGAACCCTAAGTCTCAACCCTCTCCCTCCAAATAATAACCATTAACGCCATGATCAAACAGCTTCAACCACCTAGTGCCCATATCCCTCCCACTCCCCCCAAAAAAGCTCAGGTCCTGAGAAAGTAGGGGGGCCCTAACCCATTACCAGACCCCTAATATGAACAAACAAATGTTAGGAGCCCACTCCACCCATCAAACCTCCCAAGAGACAAGAAACATAGTTTGTAACTTGCTCTCAATAGTACGCCAACTCAATTGGGGAAAGTTTTGTGCAAACAAGAACCTCAATAACAAGGTGTAGAGTAATATAAGTAGCATAACTTCCATAGGCTTAAAGAGAAAAGGGATCCTCTGTATACCATTAAATAAATTGTCAACAGACCTATATTCCAGGCATTGGCAGGTCTTTAGGAACACCAATGAAAATAGGACTAAAACTAACAAGGGTCCAAACACAGTGGGAAAACAACATAAATGCCCAGAGTTCTGTCAGGAATAAAAGTCTGAGTGAAGCGGGATGAAGACTGTTACAACAAGGTAACTCTGCCACCAGATAGCGATCATGCACTGTCTCCAAGTAGGGCTCCTTTGAAAAGTGAGAGAATAGTAAGGGATCCCTCTTATTAGAGTCTGAGTAGAAGGAGCAGTTCTGCAGTAATACACAAGGAAAACCATTCAGTTTTTATTTATTTGTTTCCCTTTTTTAGAGAAGAAAGTCCTGTGGCATATTGTCATTGACTATAGTAAATAGATTAACTTTCCAGCCCATATCTGCAGATGAGAATTAACAAGCTGGGTCTGACAACAAGAACACCGAGAGTGCAGGAAGAGCAAACCCAGCAGCCCACAACTAAGCAAGGCACCAAATGTAATGGGACCCAAATCCAGTATTAAGGGTTGTAGCACAGTTGGATGAGGGATGCGAGAGCAGCATCCACTGACTGTCTGAAGAAATGGCAAAGGTAACAAGTCCAAAGGTCTCCTATATCAAAATATCATGATAGCAGCAGATGGAAACTGTCACTCCTCAGTCATCCCTAAATAGGTCCGGGAAAGCAGACTTGAGTTTGGTGATTGCCTCTCTCAGGCTCCTCAAACAAGTGTTAAGTGCCCGATATCAGAAATTGAAGATGAGCAGAATCGTCCATTTTAAATATTATGCCAACAGCAAAGAATTTCACTACTGTGGGGAAGAAAGCTGTGCACCACTGCTGCACTGAACTTGGCAGTTCTTGTGCAACACATAGCTTGTTGCCATGCCAGATCACCTCCTGCAGCTCTCTTAACTTGCTGAGATAATGCTGTTGTTCCAGAAAGTTCAGGAATCTGAAAAATAAAAGGACGGAGGGAGACACCAGCTGGCATCATGGGGTACAGAGCACAATGCACCCATTCTATAGACTAGCTCATTCCACAGGTGATGGGCTGGCAATTTCTGGACAAATACTTGAGTAAATTTAATGGGATCAGAGCCCTCCTCTTTTTAGGGAGACCGATAATGATGGCATTGTTTCACCAGCTCCTACCCTCAAGAGCTTCAATTTCTGACTCAATTTTGTGCTCTTCACATGAGATGATGTCAGGGTCCAACTGATCCACTTTTTTCTCTAGAGAAATGAGACAAACTTCGTTGTCCCCAGTACACTTGGAGAGGTCCTCAAGAGCGATGGTGATGGATTTAAGCTCTGAGGTAAGCGATTTAATCTCATCTCGAAATGGTAAGAACTCAGATAAAAAACATTCTTTGGTTAGTGGGTTTTGGCATGGGGTAAGAGTAGAAGAGTGTCTGCTTGAAGTAGGTTGGGCCTTGGAGCATTTACGGTCCTTGTCTGGTGTAGGAGGCTGTGTGTGTCTTGGTGAAGCTGTCTTCATCTTGGCATCCATGGCAACTTTAACCTCAAATACAAGATCCTTGATGAAGCCTAACATCTTCGGAGGTAGGCGGGTATTAAAATGTTAACAATGTGCCAGGAAAAAATGAACTTCTGTAGAGGGGAAGCCAGAGGTCTACCATTGAGCTGCTAAGCTGCAGCCTGGATTACATGACTCTGAAGTTTTCTATCTATACTATGGGAGTGCAGGGGGCAAAGCCCCCCAAAACATGTAAAAACACTCAGCCACAGATAATTATCAGCTGTCTGGATATCGAGTTATGGGCATCAGTTTTGGGCTCCTGAAACTCAGGATCCCAACAGTCTTTTGTCATATATCCCCACCTGCAGTCCTATTGAGTATGGGTGAGATGGTTTGTAAAATGTAGTCAGATCCAAAAGATGATTCTATTTCTTGGTCATCCATACTGGAATTTCTACTTACACGTAAGTGCCAATCAGAAGAACTGATTTAGATTAATTGTATCATGAATAATTGAAATCATGACTAATCAATGTACTCTGTCTGCATACCTGCCTGTCTGTATGTCTATTGTGAAGTCTTACAACACTAATATAATACACTGAATTGCCTCTACTTGCAACAGATTTAAAGTTTCTTTTGTATATGCAAAACCCTCAATACTATGTGCATCATTTAAAGGGTGTTTCTTTCTAAACCTCATTTAGAAAGTGAAGTCTGAGGACTACCCACCAGTCCAATGAACTCTCACAGCATGATACTCATTTTTCAGGACACTGAAGTGTTTAGTTACATCACTAAAATAAGTGATGTCAAGGTGTGCTACAGCTGCAAACATTTTTGCATCCACCCTTAAAGTGATTTTCCAGTATCCTGGAACAATTCAGCTCATATTTAATTGTTAGTTTGGTTTTCAGATCCTCTTGTCTTTATCACTGAGGATATTTGCATGAAAGTGGGAGCTTTGTCCCCTTGTCCTCCTTCTTTGACCTCCAATGAAGTCACAGTCCTCTTTTTTGCCATCATAATGACTTTCACAGTAACACATTGTGATGTCAGAACCAGAGAACTGTGACAACATCACAGGCTAAAACATGTGGAACAGATGAATTCTGGAGGTTTGTGATCATGTTTTCAATGCAAATGTCCTCAGCAGAAAAGGCTGAGGGGAGGTTAATATGGAAAACAATTAAAAAGTTGCTGAACTCTGTATGAAGATTACATTTAAAATGTTTCCATTACTAGATACTGTACAGCCACTTTAATTGGATTATTAAAAAAAAGTGCTCCACAGGATACAATTGTTTTTAATCACTAAGGAGCACATATGACTGCAAAATCAGATCCATTGTTAACAATGCCAGGACTACGCAAGACCTACAAGAAAATCTACACATTCTAGAGACATGGGCACAAAACAACAAAATGTACTTTAATGAGAATAAATGTATGTGAGAGGCCTTTTGGCACCATGCATTTCTACTTAAAGTTGAACCAGCATAATATTCTATGGTGATTTGCATATGCAGCCCATGATGCTTTGCATTATGGAGGCATGTGTGATTTTGTATTTCTTTGAAACTTGGCTTCCCAGCCAATGCCCTTTGGGTTAACCATTGCCTCAGCACTTGCGTTCTGAGGTTCTGTGTTTTTATCTTGTTTTTTGTTTTAATTGGGTTCACCACAACATAACCCAGATAAACCATCTTAGGGTAGCTGGTTCATTCCAGTGAGGTATCAGACAGATGAGGCACACTGATGAGTCCTGGTTGGACAAAACACGTGTCTGTGTTTGTGTCTTCTGTTGGCACCCTTTGAAAACTGTATGAGAGGCCTTTTGGCACCATGCATTTCTGTTTAAAGTTGAACCACCATAATATTCTGTGGTGATTTGCATATGCAGCCCATGATGCTTTGCATTATAGGGGCATGTGTGATTTTGTATTTCTTTGAAACTTGACATCCCAGCCAATGCCCTTTTGGGTAACCATTGCCTCTTGCACTCTGAGGTTCTTTGTTTTTCATGCATCTAGGGCACAACAATCCAAAGCATACCTATATACTCAATAACATTAAGCCTCAGGAAATTAAGACCGAAAAAAGCATAGGAATAACCATCAATAAACTGAAATTTGATACCCATACTAAACTCTAGATCAAGAAGTGTCAAAGAATAATACAGTACATTTTGAAAAACATAAAAAGTAAAAAGCCGAAGGAATAATCCCACTGTACACCAGTTTAATTAGACTGCATTTAGAGTACTGCTCTCCTTTCTGTACTCAACATACAATAAACAGAATAAAACTGATAGAATGAGTTCAAAGAAGGATAACTATAAAGAAGGCAGTATAGCACAGTGGTCTAAGGCTCTGAGCTGCAAATCTGGTGACATCCAGCAGACCAGACCTGGGTTTGAATCCCACAGCTTCCACTTGCATACTGCGTGACCCTGAGCAAGTCACTTAACCTCCTTGTGCTCCCAGGTCACTTCTGTAAAAAAGCTTTCAGCTTAGAGTGCTATACCTGGTTAAAAAAAAAAAGGTTAAAAGCATGAATAACCTGGTTTGTGGTCAAAGATTGGAATCTCGGGATATGTACTCCATGGAATATAGACCTCTAAGAGGTGCCCTTTTCCTCACATTTAATGCAATGCAACCTCACCCCCCCCACTCATGGAAACAATTGGATTAGTAAGGAGTAGTGTAACTATTACCACAAGATCCCATGATAAAAAACTGAAGGGTGACGTAAACAAGACAAAAAAGAAATGATTGGTATACACAAAGAGTAGAAAAACCATGGAATGTGCTCCCAAAAATAATAACTGATAGTGAAATATGGAAACTTTTGAACATAGGTTAGATCAACATATGGGTAATAAAAAGATACAGTTCATTAACTAATTCTATCCCAACCCACCAATACTGGTGGTGAGTTGTAAAAAGGCTTAAGACTACTGAACTTGTAGTAACTTAAGAACCTATATACTGTATAGTGCCTGCATATGACATATAGTACTATGTTAACTATATTAGATAACATCCCTAGTTTAAAAGGTTGAGCTCTGCTAATCAAAAATTAGTGATAATACTTCCCATTTAATAATTATCCTACTGGAGATGGTACTAATTGGTATTACTTCCACTTTATAGATTGTGAGTGTCAATTGTTAATGTGAAAGCTATTGCATGGCTTGAGTCAAATATTGAGTCAATATTTTAGATGTGTGCTTTTTTTTCAAAGGCAGTTATAGTACTGTCATGTTGACACCTTCAGGTACAATGCGCATATTAAATCACTCAAACAGAAAATAGAATGTAAGGCTGAATTGGGATTTAAATGGAACTTTATGAACTATGTGCATACATTATATCTCTTATCTGCATAATGCATCAGCAGGCATTTCACTCTGACCAGATCTTGTTAGAATAGCTTTCTGATGACCCCACCTCATGAACAAGGACAGTGAAACTGTTCAAACCCTGGATTCCTGCCCAAAAAGAAATTTTGCCAAGTGACTGCAAAATCATTTTTTTGGGCTTGACTTGCATAATTCCAGTGCCATTGGTCATGAGTTTGGGTCCCAAAAAGGCCATGTTGAGAATTTGTGGACAAAATATGCAAAAATAACAAAGTTATGCATTAAAGTTAAACCCCCCTTAGAAATCCATTGAACTGCACTTATAAAATGGGAAGGGAAAATCCTGTATCATGATTGGTTGTTACCTGTGCATTAGATCTGTCTAATGCACAGGTAAAAACAAGTGCTGTGAAGGGGGACCTAGAACCACAAAGAAATCCTTAGGCCACATGAAATCCTTGGGCCACATAGAACTTTGATGTTTGATCAGCTGCCATTTTATTTTCCTCGCACAGAGAAGAGCTGTACCTTTCCCAAGTCTCTCCTATGCTCTGTTACACTCCCTTACTGTCACTGCCAATTTTCTTTTCTTTACCTACCTTTGACATTCAAACTATGGCCCTTCACAAATCAGATTTCTTTCCTCTCGGTAGCTCCCCATCCTGCCGCCCGCTCCTTTGCTGTCATCAGTCACCATGGTACCACTCAAAAAAATAAAACAAAAATAAAAAAAACAAAGGATTCCTCTATCTGCTGCCTGAAAAGACTGCAGGAGAGTTGTGTTTTCCATTGTTTTCCACCGTGCCAGACGTTATTGCAGTAACCACATTTTTTCTTCCTCATCACAGTACTGCTCTCTCTGTCATGCACACGGGATCCTTCATTTAAAAAAATCTAAAGCTGCGCAATTCAGTCTCATGAGTTCTCCTGCTCAGTTTTCTTCCATTTTAAAAAAGAAATCTTCATCTACACTGATAGTCACCTCTGCTGCTAGATTCCCTTTTGTTCAAAATGAAATTGGTATCATCTGTTGGTCCCCCCCCCCATTGCTTCACTGATAAAAAACACAACAGCACATTAAATTTACCATTTAGATAGCTAGCTCAGCTACAACACTGAAAAATAAAATTGCAGCTGTGACTCTTATGCATGCTGCGCTACAATCTGGCACTCATTCCCCTATCATTCTTTTCTCCCTGCCACACCAACCATCAACTGCCTACAAATCTTGGTTGCAGTTTCACTCTTTCATAATGATGTCATTCAAACTGTAAATCCTGGTGCCTCATCCAAGTTATCAGCTACCTTTTTCCCCTCTCAACTTTTTTTTTTTACAATGCTCCCATTTCACAATCAAGCATTGCTGGGCCCCTCCATGATCATCTGGTGTGGTGGCACTTTTCAAAAAACAGAAACTGAAAAGAAATAATGACATGTTCCTCTGTGTTGGCACAACAAAATCTAGTTCATATAGGTGGAAGGACTATTTAACTATATTTTAAGCTAATTAAATACGTTTATAACTATCTAAACATGCATATTTGTGGTCACAATAATATTTAAAAAATGGAAACCCATTTTATAAGCACAATAAGACACTCTGGAGGGCTTCATTAGACATTTCTAATGCATGGCTAGGTGCTGAAGACACTCAGCCTGTGGCCCCATGCCTCACTACGCCCCTGACCATGCATTAGAAATGTCTAATGCATGCCTCTTCATGTCTTATTGCTTACTTATCTTAGTTTCTCATCTTGCAGTTGGCAGTTCTAGCAGCAAGATATGCTTTTGATGGGAGAGTGGATCTTCACCCTGTGACCTGCTCAAGTGAGTGAGGGAGTGTGGGGGTGTACTGGGGGGTGCTGAGTGGGACATGGTAGTGGTGTCAGATGGGGCAGGGACCATTTTCTTTTTTGCAGGTTAAATAAAATATGCTGGCCCAGTGGCACTGAGGGTTGAGGAGCTGGATGCCACACCTCGCACCATGCTGGCAACCCAGGTTCGGGAATGAGCCCAGGATGTCAGGGGTCAGAAGGGGGAGAGAAAGGATTGAGTGTCTGAAGGACTGCTCTCCTCTCTCTGGGGAGAATTCTAGGGCCTGCTCGGCATCCTAGCAACCCCCGATGGAGATTGGGGGCAGCACAGGCATGCCAACCAGTGTAAGAGAGGGAGGTGTGTGGCAGGCATCAGCAGAATAGCCGTGCAAGGATGCCATTGCACGCCACACTCCCATGGGGAAAATAACAAGAAAAATCCCCTCCAAGGATCATGGAGATGACAGGGGCTCCAGAGGCAGGACTCACATCCCACCGCTGGCCCATCTCCTCGGGGGACTCCTGGCCACCCCAAAATACCCAGGTAAGACCTCTTTAATATCAGAAAGGCCATTAAGGGAGAACGGCCCCATCCTGATGAGTGATCCAGGAGGCTAGGTCTGCCTGGGGTGTTGGGGGAGTACCTTTGAGACCAGGGTTCAGGCAGGTAGTAGCAGTTCTTGCCGCAAGTGCACCCCAGAAGGATGCCCAGCCTAGGAGGAGCATAAATAAAGTCAACAAAAAAATAAAAAAAACATAGAGGGACAGTTTTCTTTATTTCTCATAGGAATGACTATCAGAGGGTGGAGCTGCCACTAAACACCGGGTAAAGACAAAAAACATAACAGGGATGGCAATTGGAGGGTGGGGGTGCCACTAGACACTGGGGAAAGACAACACATATTATGGGTACATACATTTGAGGATATGGTGGTGTCACTGGACACAAGGGAAATATAAAAACATTATGGGGATGATGATTGGACGGTGGGGATACCACTAGAAACCAGGGAAATATGAAATTATCATGGGGATGGTGAATGGTGGGTGGGGGTGCCATTAGACACCTGGTAAAGAATAAAACATCATGGGGACAGTGACTGGAGGTGGGAGCACCACTAGATACCAGGGAAAGACTACAACAATGGCAGAATGGATGGTGATCAGAAGGAGAGGGTGCCACTAGACACCAGAGAAAGACTACAACATCACTGGACAGCAATTAGATGGTGGGGTGCCACTAGACACCAGGGAAAGACAAAAAACATAACAGGGATGGCAATTGGAGGGTGGGGGTACCACTAGACACTGGGGAAAGACAACACATATTATGGGTACATTGATTTGAGGATGTGGTGGTGTCATTGGACACAAAGGAAATATAAAAACATTATGGGTATGACAATTGGAGGGTGGGGATGCCACTAGACACCAGCAAAACACAAAATTATCATGTGGATGGTGAACGGTGGGTGGGACTGCCATTTGACACCAGGTAAAGAATAAAACATCATGGGGACAGTGACTGGAGGTTGGGTGACCACTAGACACTAGGAAAAGACTACAACAATGCCAGAATGGTTGGTGATCAGATGGTGGGGTTGCCACTAGACGACAGAGAAAGACTACAACATTACTGGATAGCAATTGGATGGTTTAGGTGCCACTAGACACCAGAGAAAGATTACAGCATTATGAGAACAGTGATTGGAGGGTGGAGGGAAGCTCTGGATATGAGGAAAAGATTAAAACATTTGGGAGCAGTGATCAGAGGGTTGGCGTGCCTCTAGACACCAGGGAAACAATAAATAAATATGGAGATGGTGATCAGAGGGTGGGACTATCACTAGATACTAGAACAACATGACATACACATGGGAACAGCAATGGGGACACCACTGGACACCAGGATAAAGGTGGCTCACTGCTCTCACTGCAGCCCACAGCACAAGTTCCAGCTGCAGCTGCAGAAGTCAGGAAAGTCCCTTTGTTCTCACACAGAGAACATAAGTGAACTGCTCCTCTCCCTAAGCTGTGCACTATAGATTTTGGGGTACCCAGAAAAGGTATTTCTGGCCATTATGCTAGGTTTTGGTGTTTTTTTTTTATGTCAGTATTTTTATGTATTTTCCTTGTTTTTTTAGTTGGAGGAGTAATAACACAAGATGGTCTCATGGCAAAAAGAAAAATGCTTCATGCTGTGAGAAGCAAGTGGTGAGAAACAGAAAAAGGGTCCTGCAACACAGAATTCTTGGTGTCATATCAGAACGTTATCACAAAAACCCTACTGAGCACTTTCAAAAAAGAAAAACACAAAACTTTATAGCCTTATTACTTTTGAACCATTTATAATTATTTTCACCAAACCTTTTATAGGCACTGCCTTTGGGCATCTAGCATATGCCCTGAAAGTTTTGGGAAACATTCCATTCCATGAAGGCTGTAGGTGAGAGCAAAAAAATTCTCACGTTAAATATAGAAAAAATATCAGACATTAACAGAAAAATAACATATCCAGATCTCAGAAATTGCACAAGCTGCCATCACAAAACTTTCCAAAGATTTACATCATACCTCTGTGGCAACAAACGTAAAAATTCTGCTGATTATATCAAATGGTGCCAAAGCTATCAAGCAGTAAAATTAGGAGTTTAACATTGAATACCCTACTCAACCCTAACTATAGCAGCACTATCGCTCCACTATAATATATATATATATTATAGGGCATGGTAGCTCGCCTGTAGTGAGGGTTGAGCAGGGTGTTCAATGTTAAATCCCTAACTTTGCACATTAATAACTTTGGCTCTGTTTGACAAAATGAGCTGATATTTTGTATTTGTTGTCTAGGAGTCAAGATCTTGATATGTGGACATTTTTGTGATAGCACCTTGTGCAGTTTCTGAGATCCAGATGTGTGATTTTTTTTGTAAATGTCAAATTTTTTTTCTATAGTTAACATTGTTTTGTTTTGTTTTCCTATCACCTACAACCAACATGGAAAGGAATTTTTGCCCCAAACGTGCAGAGTACATGTATCATGTCCCAGGTTAGTGTCTTTGACAGGTCTGGTGAAAAAATATCTAGGGGTTTCCAAGTTATAAGGCTGTAAAATTTAATGGTTTCTGACTTGTGCATGCACAGTAGTGTTTTTCAGATAATGTTCTGTAGCAAAAGTATTAATCTGATTCCGCAAATACTCTTTTTTTTTTTCCTTTCACACCACTGAACTGAACGGGCACTTCACATTTTTTAGTGCTGTCCCAACCACCGTCTTGTTGATTTTTTACATGACCCAGCAAACCTGGAAAATACACACAAATGTTGAGATTTTAATAAAAAAAATCATAACCTGGGTAAAAAGGACCCGTTTAGATAGATTCTGATGTTTGTTTTTAAGTATGTTGCCCAAAAATACCTTTTCTATGCACACAAAATCCTGCATGCCCAGCTTAGAGAGAGGAGCTCTTTCCCTGCATTCTCTGTATGAGAACAATGGGAATATCTTGAATTCTACAGCTGCAGCTGAAGTCGTGCTGTCAGCTGTAGTGTTACTGTAGCTGTGAACTTCCCTTTTCCTTCGTGTCTAGTGGTAACCCCCACCAGCCGATTGCGACTGTTATCCATAAAGGAAACACAAATAACTGTATTCACCACCACATCATACCCACCACCATGTTTATTAAGATTCTGGCATGTAGAGCACTCTCCCTGTCCCAGTCCATTTTCTCCCTGATCCTGCTTTCACCCCCACCCCACCTATGTCTTATTACTCTAGTGTTTGATATACCCAATCATGACCTCGACAGTTTGTTTTTAGCCTTGATGCACTTATCACCATTTGCCAGCTTTGGGGTTTGATGAACTGCTTCAGTAAAATACAGTGCATTTATTGTTGGCAGATACAGCTCCTTTTCTGACTTTTTCACTAAACCTGCTTCATTCAATGATGCTCATGCCCACCTGACAGCAGTCTCTGTCTCACTAAGTCCTCTCCACTGGAACATACATGTATGCTCACTACATACATTGTGAAAAACTGTCAAAAAAATGTTTTGTTTTGTTTTATTTTTGTGTTGTTCAACACTGATGCTAACATCACAGTAATAACACCCCGCATGCATCACTCAGTTGCTAGCTGGTAAGTTTTAGATAAATGTCATAATAACATTATCTCAGCTTTATTCACTCTGCCACTGTGAAATTATTTCAGTTTACAACACAGCAAGATGCTTTTTTCTCTTTTTTAGCGGCCCAAGTCAAATTCTGGTGGCACAAGCAGCCGTAGTTTGACTCAGTAGTATCTGTGTTATGAATGGAGTACTTTATGTGTGGGCGAGGGAAGGGATCTTTATGCGCTGCACTTCAGTTTATCAAAATGAGCCATTTCAATGCCTGGATATACAAAGGGGCCACTTCCATGTTACTCATTGCCCACAAGTCCACCCACTTCATTCCACACTCCTCTGGACCACCTGGCTATGTAATTATCCACCCCCATGGGCTCACATGCATGCTAAGTACATGAATGGTTAAACAATTGTTGTGCACTGACAAAATGGTACACCATTTTTAATTTGCATGATACAATGATGATCACGTGAAAATAATGTAATATGCACACCACACACCCCTATGTGCTGCTACATTCACAATTTCTCAGACATTGGAACCCCCAGAAAGATTTTTTTCATACTAACTCTAACTTCGCACTCTTTCTTAACATTTGAATGAGTTTCATGTGAAACAGTACAATCCTATCTTTATCTTTACTAACATACTATTTGCCAGCAGATTATGCCTTACGGTCTATCGAGTCTGCTTGAACCTCAGATCCCTAGTTGGGTGCCGAGGCCCTCCCCCTCCTTGTGTTCCAGAAACCCCTATCATCCATCCCCAACCCCTGGGACAGGCCATCATGTGATACATCCTATTTCTGTGTCTGTCCCACCCTCTCTTGAAGCCCTCCACTGTGGATCTCTGAACCAGCTCACCAAGCAGTGCATTCCAAGGGTCCACCACCCTCTCAGTGAAAAACCTCCTCCTCTTCCCCCCTCACCCTTGCCCTCCAACTTCAAACCACGCCCTTTGGTGATACCTCCCTGCTTTAGTCTAAAGATCCCCTCCATGTTTATCCTATTTATTCCCTTGAGGTACTTGAAGACCTCAATCTTGTCCCCCCGTGTCTCCTCTCCTCCAATGAAAACAGGCAGAGCTCCTCAAGTCTGTCCTCATATGTCAAATCCCCTAGTCCTCGTATCATCTTAGTTGCCCTCCTCTGTACCCTCTCCAGGAGCTGTATGTCCCTCTTCAAGTGTGGTCTCCAGTGCTGTACACAGTACTCAAGGTGTGGTCTAACCAGTCCATTGTACAGCGGCAGAATCACTTCCTTGCTCCTACAGGTGATCCCCCTTATGATGCATCCCAACATCCTGTTTGCCTTGCTAGCCGCTCTCCTGCACTGCTCAGAGTTATTCATACATGCATCCACCATGACCCCAGGTCTTTTCCCCATTGAGGCCTCCAGCACCTCCTCCCAGGGTATACCTGTGTTTAGGGTTTCCTACCAAGATGTAACACTGCACTTGGTGATATTGAAATTTAATTTCCATGTGTGAGCCCAGCTTCCAGGGTGTCCAGATCCCTAGGCCAACCTCCCTCTTCTCCTCAACTACTGCTCCTATCTTGGAGTCATCAGCGAAGAGACTCATTACACACCCTATACCCTCCCTGATGTCCGATATGTATGCATTAAACAGGATTGGACCCAGGACCGAGCCCTGCGGTACCCCACTACCAACCTCTCTAGGGTTCGAGAGCTCCCCACTGACCACTACTCTCTGGGTGCATCCAGCTAGCCAGTTTTCAATCCATCTGACCATCAAAGGGCCTACTCCCAACCCCATCAGTTTCTCCACCAGATCATTGGGGGGGACAGAGTCAAACGCCTTGCTGAAGTCCAAGAATAATACATCCACAGGCTTTTCCCTGTCCAGTTCTGATGTTACCCATTCATATAACTCCACAAGATTGGTTTGACATGATCTACCTGGCACAAACCCATGTTGCTGACTATCCAGACCTCCCTCCTCCTCCAAGTACACCCCCAATCGTTCCTTTCGTATACTCTCCATTAATTTTCCTACCACCGAGGTCAAACTGATGGATCTATAGTTACCTGGTACTTCCCTCGACCCCCCTTTATGGATTGGTGCCACATGTGCCTCTCGCCAATCCCTAGATACCCTCCCTGTCTCAAGTGACCTGTTGAAGAGCTCCGCCAGGGGTGTAGCCAGTATGTCCGCCAATTCTCATAATACTCTCAGATGAATGCCATCCGGTCCAGGAGATTTGTCTTTTTTTAGGGCCTTGAGGGCTAACCACACCCTTTTGGCAGAGATAGCATCATCCATCCCCTCCACCTTACTGGCCTTTTTATCCTTATCCTGATGTGACTCCCCTGGGGTACCTCTCCCTCCCTTTTGCTCCATTTCTGTTGCTCCCCTGATCCCACTCACTGCCGCTTCTATCCCCATGATGCCTTGCTTTGTAGATACCCCATCCCCCTTCTTAGTGAACACAGAGGCAAAACACTCATTAAATACCTCTGCCTGGTCCCTCGCCTCTTCCACCCACCCTCCTTGTGATCTCAATCTGCTGAGATGGCCCTTAGTTTTTCTCTGCTCCCCAATGTACTAGAAGAACCCCTTTTCCCCTCCATGTATCCCCTGTGCCAGCCGCTGCTCTTTACTGGACTTTGCCCCCCTCACCATCCAGATGACTTTTTTAGATGCAAGATGGTACATTTTCTCATCCCTATCCCCTCTTGTTGTTTTATATTTCTTGTAGGCTGCCTTCTTTTCTCTGACCGCTATCTGAACCTCACTGGACCACCAGCATGGTTTATGTGACCTTGCTCCCTTATGTTTCATCTTAGTGCAGGTCCTGATTGCCTCATGAAGTCCCCGTTTTATGACCTCCCATCTCCTTACCACATTTGTCATTGATGTAATCCCCTTCAAGTGATCCTTGAGAATATTTCCCATGCCCACAAAGTCTGCCCCCCAGGAAGTCCACTGCCAGTGTCCTAGATCTCACCCCCCTTTCCCCCATGCTTATTTGAAACCAGACAGTACTGTGGTCACTCCCAGTCAGGGGATCCTCTACAACCAGGTCCCTTACCAGATCCCCATCTGCCAGAACCACGTCCAGGACATGCCCCTCCCTTGTGGGCTCCATCACATGCTGTGTTAAGAACACATCCTGGAAGCCGTCCAGGAGCCTCTGCTCCTTGGTCACCTTAGAGGACATGGTTCTCCAGTTTGTACCTGGCATATTAAGGTCCCCTATTAACACCACTCCTTCCCCTTTTGGTCCACACTGGGCAATGATGTTGTCCAGCAAACCATCCTCCAGAACATCACCCATCCCAGGGGGCCTATATACTACACCCAGCTTGACCTTATCTCCTGCTGGGGATCGTAAGGTGACCCATAAGGCCTCCACATTTCCCTCTGCCTCTTCTACCCTAGCAATTTCTATGTCATCTCTAATGAACATAGCCAGTCCACCCCCTCTGCTCTCCTTTCTAGCCTTCCTAAGCACAGTGTACCCCCACGTTTAGGTCCCAGTCATGGTTTTTGTTGGCCCACGTCTCTGTGACTACCGCCACATCCACCCCCCAACAGCATGGCCTGGAAATCTGGCAACTTGTTTCCCAAGCTCCTGGCATTTACTAACACCAACCCCCACCCCTTATCCCTGATCCTCCTAATCTTTCCAAGAACCCTAGTCATATCCAATGGCTGCTGAACAATTAGTTTATTTCAGCAGGCTCTCTCTGTGTCTCTCTCTCTTTCTGTCTCCAGGTCAGGAGGTGTAACTCGGTTTCTGCATTGGTGATTCAGTGGCTTGTAGTAGGCTACGGTCCCATTCCCACATTTATTTGCAATGATCATATGTCACCCAAAGAAGGATAAACAGCACTGAAATTGTAGTTCTCACCATTCATTAGCACATACATGATTGATGCTTCCATACAGAAATCCACTGGCATGACTGTCATTGCTGTCAGTGTCATTTTCCAGAGCAACCACTTCATCGGAGGCATAGTAGTCCTCCCAGTACAGGTCCAGCACAGAAGTAGTAGGTATGAACAGCTCAAAGGGTGGACAGTTATTCAAGACTGCTATCAAGCATTATTTCATCATCTAACTCAGTGTAGTTGGCGATCTGCATTTACAAACACAGTGCCTGCCATTTCTAAACAGAACGGTATGGGACAAATGCTCCCTGTTATGACGTGACTTCAGCGAGATAGGTAAATGATTGGTGACTACTGTGCATGCTGTGAAAAGCTTGGTACAGCACTTCTGGGTTTGCAATCAAAATGAATGGGAAAAAAGGAGATATTTGTTTGCTTTATAAGAGATGTTGAGATTACGATAGGGAGATCACTGCATGTCACATACTGTGATTCGATAGCCAAACTTGGTAAAGCACTTTAAGAGTAATGGTAAAAGCATCCCAAAATGTTTTTCCTTTAGTAAATTCATGGTTTAAACAGCAACTTCCATGTTCTGTCATACCAGAACAGCATTCAACAGTTTAAGGTATGCTCATTTTAGGTGTATATTTGGTAAACAGCAGGTTAAATGCCAGTTGGGCGGGGGCAGGTCCACCCTCTGAACAATATACACAATAGCCTTCAAATGTTTAGTCTGGATGAGTTAAGACTGCCCCCATGCTCCAGTGAGTAACATCACAAGATATGCACAATCGCAAGTCATGCCACTGTGCCCTTAATGATGCAGGTCATGTTCCTATGCCCTTAATGATGTAGGTCATGCTCCTGTGCCCTTAATGATGTAGGTCATGCTCCTGTGCCCTTAATGATGCAGGTTATTCTCCTGTGCTCTTAATGAGAGTGAGCCAGCATGCACGTAGGGGCTCATCTGATACAGCTTTCTCTCTGGATAGATCAACATAATAACAGGATGAATGTTCAGTTACAGAATAAGATCTGTTAGTAATGTCTGTACTTTGGTGGATCAAAGGAAGAACAAAAAAAATTTGTAGGGTTAACAAAGATGCTCAGAAAGGCTCCGTACCTCTATTTTCATTGGATTCAAGTTCAGGACATAGCAAATGCAGCACACAGATGCAGAGCAAAACACTATACAATGTTAGAGACGGGGGTGCTTTCCTAATAAAAACATGGAAGAATGGTCCTAAAATAGCATGAAATCTGTCTGTATATAAATATATCCATGCACCATTATGCAACTTGCTCAGAATTCATTCCTATTAGCTTGCTCAAAAATATTTTTCGGTTCTGAACATGCTCAGTAGGGTATTTGGGATAATGTTCTTATAAGACACCAAGAATTCTGTGTCGCAGGACCCTTTTTTCATTTCTCACTAGTGGTTCTCACAGCATGAAGTATTATTTTTTGACGTGAATCCATCTTGTGTTTTTACACCTCAGAGAAACATATGTGAGCACCTGGAAAAACAGTGTGGTGCCATTCTGCATGCATACCCAAGAATTAAAGTAAACAGATCAGCACCCACACTCCAGATAGAGAACTAGGACTCCATGGATTGATTTAATCATTCCTTTATGTAAAAAAGTGCAGATAAAACACTGGTCAAAGTGGCTAGCAAAGAGACTGATGTTTCTTCTGGTGTGCTGTCAGGTTTCTTCAGAGTGAATTGATACATAAAACAAGTGCTTATTTTATAACAAACAGGTTTGCATCACATGTTACTCACAAACCTATCACCTCCTATAAAGTGAGTAGTGGCATTAATCAATCTATATAATTAAATAAACAGCTCACATTGAATACTGTGCAAATCAATTATTCTGAACATCACAATTGTCACGGAACTCATGGAGTCATTTTGTTACAATATGTTCTTTTTAACAGACCCTTACATCCCTTTTATTGTTCTTTTGTTTTTCTCTCTGGTTTTATTTTTCTTCAGCTTTTCAAACTTCAGCCTGTAGTATTTCTCATTTTGTTTTACACTCTAGGCTTAATAAGTTTAATCACTATCCCATTATTTAAATTACTCTATTCAGGCTACTATAGCCTCTTATGCACTTTTTTCAAGTTAGATCCTTTTCCCTTGTAGAAAACATGTTCCATCTAGTTCCAGGCACTTAACTTCATCACAGAGAGTAGTATTCCATCCTCAGAAACTTTTATCTAGAAGTAATTACTAACATTTATACTTTTTCAAAAATGCTGCAAGATCTATACTGTCATTTAAGCCCTTATTCTGTTGTGCCCCAGTTCAAAAATCCAATAACTTTCTCTCTGACCCAGAATCTTCTTATGATCTCCCCCTCTTCCTCCCAAATTAACCAGTTGAATACCCGTGAAACTAAACTTATGATTTTCTGCTCCTCTTTCAGAAATATGTTTTGCTATTGCATATGGATATGACATGTCCCCTCTATCCACTACTCTTACATGTTCTCCAGTCCTTACTTTAAACTTTCTCACTGTCCTCCCTACATAGAAAGCTCCACAATTACAGCTAAGTAAGTACACCAACTCTTTGCTGTTACAATTAATAAAATGTTTCAGTGGAATTTCTTTGCCTGTAGTAGGGTGATGGAAAACTTTACAGGTACTGACATATCTACAATACACACAATTTCTGCATCGGTGTGTTCCCACTGGTGCTGGGCCAAAACAGTCTGTTTCAAGGGTTCTGGAACTGGAATTATATTCTTTACCAACTGTCCCTTGGGTATGTTGAAGTGAGCAGGATGGGGCGGGCAACCAGAGTGGCACAGAGCAACTTTTTCCATCATGTATGGCAGTCACTTGGGTCCGTCCCTCCCTCCTGTGGTGTGTCCTTGATCACTGCTATGGTTCCTTGGAGATGGAGTGGAGGGGTTGTTTGAGCCGACATGGCACAATGCCTTGCTCCTGTATTTTATACAGTGCCCAAATTTAAAAGAAATTGAAAGGTAGCAAGAAAACTGAATTTCTGGAGTATCTTTAGTCCGTCCCTCCCTCCCATGGTGTGTCCTTGATTGCTGCTGTGGTTCCTCAGAGATGAAGTGAAGGATGGGCCTGGAGGACTGACACACGTGGCAAAAAAAATTGTTCTGGCCTCTGGTTAGTGAGCAGGGTAGGCCGGGCGACCAGAGTGGCACAGAACAATTTTTTTCCATCATGTATGGCAGTCGACTGGGTCTGTCCCTCGCTCCTGAGGTGTATCCTTGATTGCTGCTGTGGTTCCTCAGAGATGGAGTGAAGGGAGTGGGCCTAGTGGACTGGCACACATGGCAAAAAAAATTGTTCTGGCCTCTGGTGAGTGAGCAGGGTGGGGCGGGCGGCCACAGTGACACAGAACAATTTTTTTCCATCATTTATGGCAGTCACCTGGGTCCATCCCTTCCTTCTGTGGTGTGTCCTTGATCGCTGCTATGGTTCCTTGGAGATGGAGTGGAGGGGTTGTTTGAGCCGACATGGCACAATGCCTTGCTCCTGCGTTTTATACAGTGCCCAAATTTAAAAGAAATTGAAAGGTAGTAAGAAAACTGAATTTCTGGAGTCTTTAGTTCCATGGATACTAACAAGTCTATGGGCAAGCTCTGTGCTATGACAGGGCAACTCTAGGAACTGAGGTTTTGAAACCAATCTGCCAGGTTAGAACATTGTGGGATGCAAACTAGTGGTGTGACATTGGAGGATCAAACATCCCCAGGAAAGCTCTCCTCCCTCTATGCACTGACGTTCTCATTCAAGTCTTAATTTATTTGGGTTTAATTTTGTTTTAGTTAAACTACACCATGTCTACACCGCCACCAAAGCACCTCCATCTTTCTTGCAAAGAGGTCAAGGACTGTCATGTCTCTTATATTGTGCGTGCTCAGGATTGGGTTAAGTTATATCTGGAGGAGCTTTATGAGGATTGAGAATTGCTGTTTTGTCGTGCTTCCACCCACACATTCGACTTCATATGGAAGCATACAGTTGACATGCACATGAAGTTGCAGAAACATCTAGAAAGAAAAGAAGCTGCAAAGAAAAACATGCAAAGTAAGTACTAGTTGCACAGATGTTTGCAATTATTTTATTTTTTACATAGTATGTTTTTCCTCTTGGGTGACTGGTATCTACTCTGTCCCTGCCTCCCAAGTCCATTTCATCTGTCTCTGGCACCATGGAACCCCATCCCACTGTGCACATGTGCGTTGTTCCTGCATCCCCCTTCCTTGCTGCTTGAGTTCAACACTACCACCTGGCCTCTAAGAGCAAGACAGCAGATTCCCATCCCAACTTGGGACAGTAGAGCAGCCAATTGGACCCTCAATCCTTTCCCTCCCTGCTAACCTGATCATGTTCCTAAACAAGTTGCCAGTGTGGCAGGAGGTGAAGCTCACAGTTCCTCAGCCCTCCATGACACTGGGCTGGTCTACAGTTTGTTTTTTCCCCTGTAAAATATTAGATTTTGTTTGCTTTTGTTTTATTTTCCTGCCACAGTTTATTTTCCCCAGTAAATTATAATATCTTGTGTTTTTGTTTTTTTTGGTTTTTTTAGACACATCTCTATGACAGCAGTCACTGACTTCTTGTTTCAGTCGAGCAACGGAATCTTCCATTGAAGGGAAGGAATTTGTTTTGGACTTCGTCTGCTGTTTGACTCATGCAGACATGCCACTGGAGAAGACCTCTGGCTTTCAAGAGTTCTCAAAGAAGCACACAAAACAAGGCTGCAGTATTCCAGGACCGGCACAGCTTCAGAGCATGTACCTCCAAGAACTTCGGCCTGATCATGAACAGTCCCTGAAAGAGGTGGTGGAGGATCAAGATGTCTTCATTTTTCTGGATGAGACAACAGATGCCTGTGAGTGTAGCATGTTGGCTATTTTGGCCCAAACTTTGCTTAATGTTGGGGAGCAGCCACTCCTAATTGGTATGAAGTTTTTGCATCATGAGAACGACACCACAGTATCCCAAGCTTTACTAACATTGCTAAACACCAATGGGGTGAACGTCAATAAAGTCTTTGCCATTGTCATGGACAGTGCAAGTTATATGCACAAGGCCTTTGGAACTGTGCTGTCCAGTGTCCTACCAAATGCAGTGCATGTCACTTGCATTACTCACCTCCTCAGTTTGGTCTTGGAAGTCTGGGCGGACACACTGGAAGATTTAAACACTGCTGTTTCCCTTGTTAAAAAAATATTTTGCCAGAGCCCAATGCATAGGCATCAGTACTTTGCTTTCATGGAATTCAAGCAGGGCATTGTACCCAAGATGCTAGTATATGCAGTGTTAACTCGGTGGTGCTCCTGGGTTAATGCTGTTCAATATTTGGCAGACTATTTGCCTGTGTTAACAGAATTTGTTGAAATGCTGCAATCTGATGCAGCAACCTTGAAGCACCTGAAGTGCTTATTGAAAGGCCAAAGCAGCAGAGTTGGTAATACAAGTCACTTTTGAGGTGGAACTATCTTCTGAACTTGTTAACCTTATTCTACTGTTGCAGTTCAGGCAGCCAGCCACAGGGACACTCCATATTTGGAAGGGTGCAAAATGTGCATATGTTTTTGGACTTCTGTGCACTGCAGGGGAAACTGAATACAGACCAAATACAGTAGAAATGTTGTGCCACTGTCAGTTACATGAAAAGCAAAACTGTGCAAACCTTTTTCAGAAGGTTATGTTGGACAGCAGTGAGAAACTGGACAAAATTTTAAAATCTCATCCCTCAGTCAGCACATTCAAAGCTGCCCGAATCTTTGACCTAAAGCAGCTGCCAACACTGGACAAGAAAAAAGTAAAACACACCCAAGAGCTACCATCTCTGGCTGGTGTTTCAAACTTTGAATGGCATGGGTACAGAACTTTCACGCAGTCAGTACCCAGTGACGATTTTAAATTTGCTGAGTGGTGGGAAGCACAAAGGGATGCACTTCCACAACTTGCTGCTGTGACAAAAAGGTATATCTGGCTTCCTGTAAGTACAGGAGATGTTGAACGGACTTTTTCACTGTACACAGACCTTTTAAAAGACAATCGGTGAAGTTTGACAGATGACAACACTAGACTACTTCTTATGTTGAAGTACAATAAGAAATTTTAAAGATCTTAGTTGGATAACCATTGCTGCTCATTCTATGATGTAAACATCCTTGCTTGATGATCTGGAGTGGTGGTGGTACTATATTTTTACTGTAGAATATTTTTACTGTAGAACACTAATGTTTATTGTTTGAATTATTAGAGGTGGTGGTGGTACTGCTTTGACAATGATGTTACTATTATAATATATATTGTTTTTTGATTAGTCGGTGTTTTAATAAAAACTTATACCTTTTGTGTGTGTGTGTTTGTTTTTTGTTTGTTTTTTTACAAAAATGTATACCTTTTTGATGGCTGACTTTGATATGCATCACAAAGCAATTGAAATTGAAAACCCCATACTTGTACCTCACAAAGGAAAATGTGTGCCCAGCAGCTTGCAAAATCCCCACAAATTACATGCAAAGTCCTGCAAAATCCCTGCAAAATTTGGGAGAGAAAAAAATCCCACAAATTCCCCCGAAAAATCTGCTAAAAAATCCAAAATTTCCCAGTGGTCCTGGTCATCAGAAGGTCATGTCAACAGACTCTGGTCAGAGTGAAATGCCTGCTGATGCATTAAGCAGATAAGAGATATAATGTATGCACATAGATCATAAAGTGCCATTTAAATCCCAGTCCAGCCCTGCATTCTATTTTATGTTTGAGTGGTTTAACAAGCTCATTGTACCTGAAGGTGTTAACATGACAGTACTAAATGTGCCTTTTGAAAAAAAAAGCACACACATAAAATATTGACTCAATATTTTATAGCAAAAAGCAAACTTTGCTTTCATAAAATATGCAGCATTGCCTCATAGCCGAGTACTATAAAGCTTGTAGCAATTTTTGTTAACCACCTGACTGCTGACAACATTAAAGAATCAATCTTTTTAGTTTGATTTTATACAGCCCAGTATTACAAGTATGAAATATCTGTGAAGCAGTGTTGCACTAGTGCCCCTCCCCTCTTACTACCCCTGAAAATGCTCACTGCTCGCTTGGTTAGAAAAGTTGAATACAACATTTTAACTATGCATTCATTAAAATTATTTTAACAATTGGATTAGTGTACTCTACAGTTGTATTACCTTAATTAGCCTGCCCCTAGGGGCATATATCCTCAATTTACTATTTTTCATAATACAAAAATGTTATTGTGTGGTAAAAGCTTCATTCTATGTGACTCTTCCTGTACTGTTCACAGCATTACACAGTTGGCAAAAATCAAGCTAAAGGTTCATATCCTAGATGGCTCCCACTCTAGTGTCTTGATTCATTTTAATATGTTTGGAGAACCTTGCAATAGCTTTCTCATTAACAACTGACACTCGTGATCTATAAAGTGGAAGCAATACCAATTACTAGCATCTCAAATAGGATAATTATTAAAAGGGAAGTATTATCACTGTCTTTTGACTGACAGAGCTCAACCTTTTAAACTAGGGATGTTATCTTATATAGTTTGCATAGTACTGTAGGTCACATCCAGGCAATATACAGTATATAGGTTCATAGGTTACTACAAGTTCAGGAGGCTTAAGCCTTTTTACAACTCACCACCAGTATTGGTGGGTTGGGATAGAATTAGTTTAGGAAACTTATATTTTTATTACCCATATGTTGATCTAACCTATGTTTAAAAGTTTCCATATTTTCACTATCAGTTATTATTTTTGGGAACACATTCCACAGTTTTACTACTCTTTGTGTATACTAATTGCTCCTTTTTTTGTCTTGTTTACTTCACCCTTCAGTTTTTTATCATGGGATCTTGTGGTAATAGTTACACTACTCCTTACTAATCTAGTTGTTTCCATTAGTGTTTTTTTTTTGCACTGCATGAAATGTGAGACAAAGGTCACCTCTTAGACACCTATATTCCATGCAGTACAGACTCAGAGAGTCAAGCCTTTGACTGTTCATATTTTACTGTTCTCAAACTTGAGTTTCAATTTCTGATTTCCACTGTGTTATTTGCAGTGTTAGTGGCTCAGCAGATAGCACACTCACCTCTGAGGTCAGGAGATCAGAGGGTTGTCAGAGGGCTGTGGGTTCAATTTCCACACCTGGCACTTGAGCTGTCAGAGGGCTGTGGGTTAAATTCCCACATCTGGCACTTGGGTTAATATCCCAGTACTGACACCGTAGTGCAGCATGAGGGGGGTGCTGCACTTCTGAGGTGCCATCTTTCAGATGAGACATTAAACCCAGGTCCCATCTTGCCCGTTCCAGTGGTAGTTCAGGTGGATGTTAAAGATCCCATGGCACTTATCGAAAAGAGTAGGTGATTTGTTTTATTAAAGTCACATCAAAAAGAAATACATAACAACATGTAATAATAATTTAGAAAAATTTACATTCCTTAGCAAGAGTACACATTATTTTTCATTTTCTTCATCTTTAATTACATTTACCTCTTTCACCATGAGTCCATTATATTTGCCTTTGCCTTGTTTCAGTGCTGAAGTGGGAATAATATTTATTTTTAGCTTCTCTTTATTAACAAAAGTAAATTATAATGCTACCACTTACTTAAATTTAATGAATTTGAATAGGCCTTTTCACCATTTATGTGCCTTATATGAGAGTTAGGTTGCCACATCTTTCCTATAGACTGTGAGCATTGTTTTTTCCACCAGTAGGTCTCATAAGGCATTCTTTTTTAGTATAGGATCCACTGGCATTTTACTTGCCATAGGTAAAAATTTAAACAACAGAAAAACACAATTAAGTTTCTTTTGTCATATCTACTACTAAGCTGGGGGAAATGCCCAAGGATTAGAATGTCATAGTTTATGGATGTTAACCAACCTAGTTCCCATTTCTGCCCCACATAGGCCCATAATAGCTTTTCATATGAGCAAAGGAAGAAAAAGTGCTCCATAGATTCTTTTAAAGCTTGGCATGAACTGTATGGGCACATCTGTTCCTCTTGATCCTTATGTTTTAGATTCCCTCTGATACTGTCTCCCATAAACAGAAAGCCAAAAGATCTCCCACATATGGACTGGTATTCTTTCATTTTTTAACTACTGCAGTACCTAGAGTTCAGAGATTGTGGGCAATTCTTAACTTCAGGTTCTGTAGGGTAAATACAGGATAAGGTCTCACTATATAAGATAGACCCAGAAAATTGACATATTTCAGCTTTACTCAGTCTCCATTTGTGAATTTTTAACAATGCTGGTTTAATAAAACTTGGGACCTTTAGATGGAGGGGAAGGGGCTTGAGAGCCTCTAATCCAGTCAATTTTTGGAAATAATCTTGGAGGTTGCAATGCCCTCTAAACCGTATAGGTTATTTGCTGGTGAAAGGACTGTTTTCATAGACTGAGATATAGAGACTAAAGAACAAAGTGATGGGATCAACCATCCCTAACTCAGCTTGGGCTTTGAGGATGTACAGTATATGTAGCATTTCTTTATGGGGTTTAGCCTGTTCCCCCACAGCACCTGAAAGAATCAGACATAGGTCCTAGTTTCTATTATTTGGGGGTGTGGTGGAAAAACCAAAGCTGTATATAACATACAATGGAGCAGGACTCTCATATTTATATAAACTCTTTTTTTTTCAGAGTTTCCAATGTTTTCATCGTTACTTTTTTTTCTATGTTTTGTAAAACTGCTTCCAAATTCTCATCTGGAAGGTTCTGAAGACCAAAGAGTAGGCCTAGGATTGTTAGGGGTCTGCAGATATTGTGTACTGTTGATTTTCTCCCTTCCCTGTAAGGGGGTCCTATAAACACACCTCTACATTTTCCTATATTTAGTGCTGAATTTGAAACCAAGGAATATTTTCTTATGTCACTGAGAAGATGTGGAATGTGGGTTTTGTCAGCCATAAAAATATGGACATCATCTGCATATGCCTGTGCTTTAATCTTGATTGTCCCAGAAGGTCTGGGGAGCCCACTCTAGTGTTCTGAGGCATCCAGGATTCTTAAGAGGGGGTCTAGGGAAAATATATATAATAGAAGACTTAAGGGGCATTCCTGACATACTCCTGCCTGAAGTTTTATACCTTTAGATGTAATACCTTCTATTATTGGGTGAACTATTGCCACTGAATAAAATTTCCTTAACCAGTTAATAAAAACCTCAGGAATTCTACAGTGCTGTAAAGTTTAGAATAGGAAAGGGTGGTGAACCCTATCAAAGGCTTTACTTTGGTCAAGTGAAATTATTAATCCTTCTTTATCCCTTAGTGTATGATATTCTATTACATCTCTAACTAACGTCAGAGGGTGGTGTATTTTCCTAATGGGTAAACCACAATGTTGTGAGAGATGTATTAGGTGGCTAGCTATGCGCCATAATTTATTGCTTAGCAAGTGTGATAACATTTTGAAGTCTGCATTTAGGATGGTTATTGGTCCCCAGTTGGACAGATTGTTTCTATTACCTGTTTTGAACAGAAAGATAAGTAGGCCTGAGGTGAAAAAGCTGGGTATGCATTGTGCATGTAGAAAATGAGAATAGACTATTTGTAAACATTGTGCTAGTTCAGGTTTTATAAAATTCATATAGGATCCCATCCGGTCACGGGGATGTACCCAGTTTTAGTTTCTTAATTGTTTCTTCTATTTCAGATGCTATAATAGGGATGGGTAGGTGTTTTAAATCTCACCGGGGCCTGTGTCCTAATGTTTTCCAAATAATTTTTTATTGACTCTGGCTGTGGAGGGTTCATCATATTATAGGATTGCGACAGTTTGGATATTTCCTTGTGGAGCTCTTCCATAGAAGTCACTATGTCACTCTTTACATTTTTGAGACAGTTTAAGTCCATTGCCTCTTTCTGGACTCTTAAAGGCTCACCAGGGTCTCCTAAAGGGGGTTTCTGTGTCCTGTACTGTAATTTTGCCCATATCTTGTAAGCTCTGTCATATTGGAGTTCTTTCATTTCCAGTTTTATTTTGCATATTTGATTCTCGTAGTTTTGTCTAGAGGTGGCGTCTAAAGTATACAAATACTGTAACTGGGTTCTTAATTTTAGATACATAGACACATAGATACATAGACAGTGTCAGCAGATAAGGGCCTATGGCCCACCCAGTCTGCCCATTTGATCTTGTAAGTTCAGTTTGTTTTCCTAGAAGTCTGTTGCCCCTTACCCCTGACCTCCAGAATTCCTTTATGTCTATCCCATGCATTCTTAAATCCTGTGATTGTTTCAGCCCCCACCACTTCCTCTGGCAGGGTGTTCCACTTGTCCACCACCCGTTCTGTGAAGAAATTCTTTCTCATGTTTCCTCTGAATCGTCCTCCCTCCAACTTCATCCCATGCCCTCTAGTCCTGGAACATCTTTTTCACTTATAAATAGTGTTTTCCTGCACCCTGTTCCTCCCCTGTAAGATACTTGTATGTCTCCATCATATCCCCTCTCTCCCTCCTCTCCTCCAGGGAGTACATGTTCAGTTCCTTCAACCTGTCTTCATAGGACTTGTGATGCAATCCATGCACTATCTTTGTTGCCCTCCTCTGAACCTTCTACCCTGTCTATGTCCTTACATAGGTATGGTCTCCAGAACTGTACACTGTACTCCAGGTGAGGCCTCACTAGTGTCTTGTATAGCGGAATTATGACCTCCCTTTTCCTGCTGGTGATGCCCCGCCTATACATCCCAGCATCCTATTTGCTTTACCTGCTGCCTTGTCACACTGTTTCCTACCTTGAGGTCATCATAGATGACAACCCCAAGATCCCTTTCCTGCTTGGTGCATGCTATATCCTCACCCCCCAACTGATATATTGTGCCAGGGTTTTTGTGCCCCATATGCATTATCTTGCACTTCTTTGCATTGAATTTCAACTGCCAAACCCCTGACCATTCTTCAAGCTTCTGCAGGTTGCTTCTCATTCTGTCTACACCCTCTGGTATGTCTACTCTGATACAGAGCTTTGTGTCATCAGCGAACAGTGAAATTCTGCCTTCTAGGTCCTGCACAATGTCACTGATGAAGATGTTGAATAGGACCGGTCCCAGCACTGATCCCTGTGGTACCCCACTGGTCACTCTTCCCTCTGTGGAGTGACAGCCATTTACCACCACCCTCTGTGTCCTGCCACCCAGCCAGTTACCTACCCATCACACTACTGTCCTGCCCACACCCATATTCCCCAGTTTGTATAATAGTCTTCTATGTGGCACAGTGTCAAAGGCCTTGCTGAAGTCCAGATAGGCCATGTCCACTGCCCTTCCCTGATCCACCTCCCTAGTCACCCAGTCAAAAAATTCAATGAGGTTGGTCTGACATGACCTCCCCCTGGTGAAACCATGCTGCCTTGGGTCCTGTAGTCCATGGATATTCAAAAAAAATAGTTTCTAGATTTTGTTTTACCATGCTTTTGAAGGTAGGTTACTATATCTTAATTTGAGTTAGCCCACCATTCCCCTATGTCTTCAGAGAGTTCACAAACAGATGCTCTGGCCCATAGAATATTTTGAATTTTCTTCTGGAGCTGAGAGTCCTGTAAACAAGATGTATTAAACCTCCACCTGATATTTCTTTTTGTATTTTGTGGAGTGATACTAAAGTGTAATTCAAGTAATAGATGGTCTGCTATTTCTAGAAGAGAGGTAATCATACAGAAGTCCAGTAGGCTTTTGGAAATAAAAAAATGGTCTGTTTTGGAGGTAAGTTTACCTCTTTTGTAGAAATAATCAGGGACTTTGTTAAGGAAGTCAGCTTTATTAATACACCTCTGGAGGACATTCACATTGCAGTATATTTTTTTTTCCTTCCTGGGTTTTGTCTTTTTTGGGGAGGTCACAATTAAAATCTCCTCATAATATGATATACAAGGTGGAGTATAAGTATGGCTGTACCTGGTTAAACAGTTCTACTCTTTCTGACATGAATTGGGGAACATAGATGTTTATGAGTCTTACAGAACTGTTTCTCCACTTACCATCAATAATAAAGAGCCTGCCCAGGATTAAGTCTATTAAGTTAACTAACATGAATGAATATGAGTCAAATATTATCCTTACCCCATCCACTTTATGTGGTCCAAAAGACCAGTATGATGGGCCTCTGGTCCATTCAGCCTGGCAGGCTCTTACCTGGTCTATTGAATACATCCAGGTTTCTTGTAAGTAACAAAAATCTAGGTGTGTTTCAGATGTACATTGGAAGAAAACTTGCTGTTTTACTGGGTTGCATAAGCTGCAACCATTTAAGGAACCTATGTTAAAGGTAGACAGAAGCATTTAGGATCAGAAACTCTTTTTTTCTTCTCTTTTTTCTTTCCTTTGTACCATTGAGGGTCATTTGGGTATTTGGGATTCAAGGTTTGATTGTCTATCTCCCCCATATCCATGTCAGTATACCCACCAAGAAGTGGCTAAAGGGGCATAGGGGTTCTCAGATGTTATATCTACAGATTCAGTGAGTGGTGGTGGTATAGGTTTGGTGTTAGTTGTTATTTGTTTCCAGGGGGCAGGAGCTGGGATAGTGTTTTTAGAGGCCTTTGTTTGGATATCAGTGGCCTCTTCCTGTGGGTCTTGGTAGCAAACTGGGGGTTAGTTTGTCAAGGTTCAGATTGCCTTACAGTTCCTTGTTCTCGACCTCCCTTTTTTCCCAATCTAGTCTTTCATCTGTTTGTGGGTCCCTAAAAGTGGGAAGGGGTCTGGGTGGGGCTGGGTGTGGAAATTTAGGAACTGGACTTTCTTTATTTGGGGCAGGGGAAGGTGTGGCAGCTTTCTGTGCTTTTTGTATGAATCGATCTTGACTAATGACCAAAGCTTTGCTCTTAGCTGCACATGGGCATTCAGGGAAGGTATGTCCAGTTTCTTCACGAGTCACATTTTGTTAAATTAGAACATTGGACGCTGATGTGTCACACTTCCTTTCAGTTGTCACACCTGGGTTTGTCACAGA
This sequence comes from Neoceratodus forsteri, assembly GCA_016271365.2. Taxonomy (NCBI): domain Eukaryota; kingdom Metazoa; phylum Chordata; order Ceratodontiformes; family Ceratodontidae; genus Neoceratodus; species Neoceratodus forsteri. Next base: position 1,036,674,437 of record CM057453.1, read on the forward strand.
TACTAGAAAGGTGGGTACAAGACCCACATTTATAACATGCCCTGGGTTGCCCAGCATAACCCCACCATCCCTAACTAATAGAAATGAACTGGGAATGTGCTCAGTCTCATTTTCAAAGTATTGATGTTAGGAGGTTTAGAGTAAGGGCCCAGTAATATTTTTGGGTCCTCAGCATTTTCCTTATTATTAATTTCTTCAGGGTTTCCCCCAGACGTAAAGGGAAAGGCATGACAGTTTAACTCACTAACAGTTTTAGTTATTTTGGGCATCTCTCTTTCTATCTCACTTGGCTTTTGGCACACATCATTTTTAATGTTATCACTGCCAGCCTTGTAACTTGAGTAAGTAAGTAAAGGTAAAGCATTTACCAGGGGTTCTTGGATGATCTCCACGCTATGCCTCATTGGGCCTTTTGAAATTCCTGCATCATCTGACAGCACTCCTGATGATGCTCCTGCATCATTTGGAGTGCTGTCAGGTGGGTTCCACCTGTTGTCCAACTCTTTTTCATTATTCCAATTTGCAAGGGCTAATTTCAGTTTCTCTGTATAGCGAGCGTGTCTGCATTCCTCTTGCACTAGTTTAGCTAGCATGCCCTTATGGGAAGTTGTACTGTTTTCAATGGTTTGCTCACAGCTCATACTTGTGAATTTATCCATTGGACCCAGTTGTAGGCTTAAACCTTCCATTAACACAAATACGTCTTCTGCAGTTTCTTCCTCAATTCCATCCATCTTGATTTCTTGAGAATTTATTGCCTCTTGGGATAGAAGGACAGAGGAGGAGGCAAGCTCCTCTGCCTCACACACAACCATGTCCTCCAGCTCTTCACTCCAAGTGGCCATCTTGACTGACAGCCAACAGTTCCCCTACTGGTGAATAGGGGAATTTTTTAATAAAAATGTGAAAGTAAATATTGTCAAACAGTGTTACATCACACATAAAATCATATTGAAACAAAGTAAAAATCAGAACATAATTAGTACATGAGTACACACTACATGGTGGAATTTAAAAGAAAAAATACATACAAATCAGTGTTATTTCACACTAAATCATAGGAAAAGAAAAGTGAAACATAAATAAGCATTTCATCATACGTCAACCCTATATTTGATCAATAATTACTGAAAACAGACCCTCTCTCCCCACTAAAAAAGTAGGCAAATATTTTGTATTTATAACTTCAAAACAATTAATAATATGCAATGTTAATTTTAGATCAGAGAAATATACATAAATAAAAAGAAATCAGGAAGTATTACCATCATACTATACAAGCCAAAAAAAAGTCACAAAATGTTTTGAATAAAAAAATAATTTTCCCCTTTATTTTGCCAAAACCTATCCCTTTCAAAAGATAAAAATGAGAGAAATAAATGTGTAAATCATACTTTTATCAACAGACTTTTCCAAATAAATGTTTACTAAACTAAAAAAATTGGAAAATACCCATTACCCTCCTTCCCCAATGGAACAGTAGAGGAAGTTTACTGTGCCCAGTTTCAAAAACATAGCATTGCACAGAAATAACAAAAGCAAGAACAAAAGAGGGGAAAAAACATTCATTCATATGGTTTCCACTATAACTGAAAACCTATTCAAAATGTGTGAGAGTATATTTTACCAAAAACACAATTCTCCTAGTTCAATTGAAAGTCAACACTTTTTATCTGAAAAATTATGTATGACTATCATCCAACATCCAACCATGTAATATTTTTCCACCATTAATGAAATACTTGTACCAGAACTGTACATTTTTTCCTATCTCTAAAAGTGAGAATCATGTTGTTAATTAAACAAAAAAGCTATTCTGGGGTCTCATAATGTTTTCTAAGAGACCATTTACACACAGTAAGCCAAATGTAATATTTAAAACAAGTCAATATTAAAAGTAAAGTATCCTTATGATACATAACCCATGACTGTGGGACAATCCCCTGGAACAAAATATCCGCCATTACTACTGTAAAAGGGGAAGCTTTCCAATGGTTATGTACTCAATTGAAAAATGATAAGATGAATGGACATTCAAAGTATAGGTGTGTCATAGTTTCTATCATTTCCTTAAACAATTTAATTGAGGACATATTCTTTCTTTTAATTCTTTATGTTTCAGGTTCCCTTTAATGTTAAGGTCACCATGTGCACAAAACCATAATGTATCCCACATACAGTATAAACCAGTGTCCTCCTTAATTTAAGCATATATTCTACATTCCTAGTCCCTAATTGTTGTAGATGACTAAACATGTATTCTGGTAAACAAATCTCTCTAAAAGGCTTCCATACAAAACCTTCCTTGTGAGTAAAATCAGGGTAGTTAGTGAGGTAAATACCAAGATAGAGCAGTTGATAGGGAGAAGGGCAGGGGTAAATGGATAAAAAGACAAAGGCAGTAAGGACAGGGATGGGGAGAAAGAAATAAAGTCATAAAAAAATGGAGGGTAATGAGCATTAATGCCTGTAGTCTAGGTAAAAAGCTCCCCAAAATGGTGGCCTTGATGGGAGAGGGATGTCTAGATATTGTGGCAGTCACAGAAACATGGTACACAGAGAACCATGACTGGGGTGTCAACACACCAGGGTACAAAATCTACAGGAGGGACAGGGAAGGAAGAAAAGGAGGAGGTATAGCTCTCTATGTAAGGAAAGGGATCAAAGCAACAGAACTAAAGGGTAAATAGGGAGGAGAGGAGGCACTGTGGGTCACCCTGGAGACTGGAAATGGCTCCACAATCCACACAGGGGTTGTAGACAGACCCTGTCTCAGGGGGAAGAAATAGACAAGGTAATGATAGAAGGCATCCTTGGGATGGCAGAGAAAGGGAAGGTATTGCTGATGGGGGACCTAAATATGCCAGATGTTAACTGGAGCACCATTGCTGCAGCCACATCCAAGAGCAGGGCCATTCTTGATGCCCTATGGGGCCATGCCTCAAACAGCTAGTTTTGGAACCCACTCAGGAGGGAACAATCTTAGACCTGGTACTCTTAAATGGGTATGAAGAGAGGATCTCTGATCTTGAAGTGGGTAGCCATCTGGGAACAAGTGACCACCAAACAGTGTGGTTCATGATAAACTTAGCTATAGAGTCAAGCCACACAAAACTGAAGGTACTGGACTTCAGGAGGGCTGATTTTGTCAAAATGGGAGAGTGCCTCAGAAAAGCACTAGCAAACAGGCAAGAAGGTGGGGTGGAGCAACAATGGGGAAACATCAAAACCACCATTACAGTGGCAACAAGCCTTTGTGTAAAGCAAATAAACAAAACAAAATGAAAGAAAAAAACACTGTGGTTGTCAAAAGAAGTAGCGGGGAAGGTAAGGGAGAAACAGCATTCAGGAAGTATAAGGAATCACAGAAGAAGCAGGACAGAGAACTGTACCAGTTAAAGCAGAAGAAAGCGAGGAAGGCAGTCAGAATAGCAAAGGCCCAAACTGAGGAACAAATAGCCAACTTGGTTAAGAAGTGGGATAAAACCTTTTATAGGTACATTAGGGAGGAAAGAAAGACTAAGGCAGGGATACTGAGGCTGAATAAAGAGGAAGGTGGTTGGGCAGAGAGCGACAGTGAAAAAGCAGGGATACTGAAAGAATACTTCTGCTCAGTATTCACAATGGAAAAGCAGGGGGAGATACCTAATCCAGTCAATAGAAGCACTCTGAATAGGGGGGTTGATATTAGTCCTTTCACAGAAGAAAGGGTTCTGAAAGAACTGTTAAAACTAAAGGTGGATAAAGCAATGGGGCCTGATGGGATTCACTCCAGAAATCTAAAAGAACTAAGGGAAGAACTAGTAACACCACTGACTACCCTTTTTAATAAATCATGGGAGGATGGTGTGGTACCTGAGGACTGGAAGAGGGTGGATGTGATTCCCCTTCACAAAAGTGGGAGCAAGACAGAGGCAGGAAACTACAGACCGGTCAGTTTGACCTCAGCGGTAGGGAAAATGATGGAATCACTTCTGAAGGAAAGAATTGTGGAGTACCTAGAGGCCAGTGGGGCACAGGACCCAAGGCAGCATGGATTCACAGCAGGAAGGTCATGTCAGGCACATCTAATTGATTTCTTTGACTAGGTGACCAAAGTAGTAGACCAGGGAGGAGCTGTGGACATGACCTACCTAGACTTTAGTAAGGCATTTGACACAGTCCAACACAAAATATTAATAAATTAATTAGCCTGCCTGGGAGTGGGTCCCAGGGTGATAGCCTGGGTAAAACACTGGCTGGACAACAGAACACAGCAGGTAATAGTAAATGGAGTCCACAGTGAAGAAAGGGGGGTTATTAATGGAGTTCCACAGGATTCAGTACTGGGACCAGTCCTTATAATGTCTTTATAAGTGACATTGCAGAGGGACTGGAAGGGAAAGTATGTCTCTTTGCAGATGACACAAAGATCTGCAACAGGGTTGACACACAAGGTGGGGTGGAAAGGATGAAAAGGGACTTGGCAAGGTTGGAGGAATGGTCAAATGTATGGCAGCTTAGATTCAACACAAAGAAGTGCAAAGTAATGCACCTGGGAAACAAAAACCCAGGGGAAGAGTACGCAATGGGGGGTGAGATACTGACAACAACAAAAAATGGAAAGGGACCTTGGGTAGTCATATCAGATGACCTAAAGGTGGGCCAGCAATGTGAGAAGGCAGTAAGGAGGACTGGGTGGATACTGGGATGCATAGGGAGAGGCATCACCAGTAGAAAACAGGAAGTTGTTTGCCCTCTGTACAGATAGTTGGTAAGACCACATCTAGAGTACTGTGTACAGCTCTGGAGACCCCATCTCCACAAAGACATAGATGGGGGGAGGCTGTCTAGAGGAGGGAAACCAAAATGGTGCAGGGTCTGCACCAGATGACATACGAAGAAAGACTAAAGGAGCTGAAGATGTATAGCTTCGAGGAAAGAAGGGAGGGAGGGACATGATAGAAACTTTCAAATACCTCAAGGGAATCAACAAAGTCCAAGAGGGTAGCATCTTTCAGAAAAAGAGGTGTACAAAAACAAGGGGGCACAATTTGAAGTTAGAGGGGGGATGGCTCAGAGGTAATGTGAGGAGGTATTTGTTCACACAGAGGGTTGTAGATGCATGGAACAGCCTTCCTGAGGTGGTCATAGAGTCATAAATAGTGGGGGAATTCAAGAATGCATGGGACAGACATAAGGCAATTCTAGTGGGGGTAGTAAGAAGTAGGCTGTTGGTTAACTAGGATCTTCAGCTTATCCATTAGGTAGGGAAATGGGCAGACTAGGTGGGCCAAGCAGGCCTTGTCTGCCATCAGATTTTATGTTTCTATGTTTCTACTGTATGTAATGTCCCCTCTTGTTTAGAAAGTTTCCAAAGCTTCAATTTTCTGAAGCATTGTACTAAATATTCCGGAAGACCAGCAAGTGAATTTTGTCTTTGTATCACTGTGTCCCCCTTCTAGGATTGAAACCAAGGTGTAATATCATCTAAAACCCATGATGCCCAAATAGTGTGTTTCTTTCTGAGAAGTGGAACAATGCTATGGGAAAAAAAACTTGCAGTAAAAAAATAATACTGGCTTCACCATGTTTAGGCCATCTTTCTTGATCAGTAAATATGTAACTCCTCTTTTAATTGGAATGAGACAGCTACCCCAAACCCCTGAAAAAAATGCTATATATCCTTGTTTCCAAAGATTTTGGGAGCATAAAAATAACACTTAAATGAAGAAACATACACAACAAAAATGTCTTAATCATGAGTACCAGTTTTTTTTAAAGAAATCATTTGTTCCACCTTGCCACGTTTGACTTAGCCAGTTCAAGTAATAAGTTCCAATTGAAAACATCTAAATCCCCTGGGACAAAATAAATTTCCAAGATTTTCCAATGTGTTAAAATCACTTCTACTCCCATAATAGAAACCTGTGGGCAAATATTGTTACCAAGAGGCAAACAGTTACTCTTAGCTCTGTTTACGTTAGGTCCCGTTCCTCTAGTGAAATCTTGCAGGACCACCTCTACTACGCCACCAGAAGGAAGGTCTGCCAAAAGAAAACACAAGTCATCCACATAAGCAATACTTTTCAACTTAACATCATCACTAGAGAAAGATAACCCTCTAATATCATCATTTTGATAGATTTTTCTGATTAATGGTTCTAGTGTCAAAATGTATAACAGCAGACTCAGAGGGCATCCCTGTCGAACTCCCCTATGGAGATTACAAGGATGTCCTATCCAACCACTGACATATGGTGCCAATTGTACCATGTCATAGCATAATTCAGTCCACTTTCTAAAAACACTCAGGAATTTAAATTTCTGTAAGCATTGCCATAAATATTTATGAGATACTTGATCAAAAGCTTTGGCTTGATCCATACTAACTACAAATCCACTTATTTCATTCATATTTCCTTTTTTAAAAATTTATCTGAATAATATTAGAGCATCTGGGATGTGCCTTCCAGGTACTTAACAAAACTGAGTAGGGAAAACAACATTTCATAAGACTATACTCAATCTATTACTGCAATGTTTAGTCAATATTTTAAAATCTGTATTAAGTAATGCTACTGGTCTCCAGTTTTGCAGCAACCCTTTTTCTCCTGATTTATGCAACAATATCAATAAACTCAAAGTCATATTTTTAGGCAACATATTTGTGCCTAAGCACATATTATACATGTGAATGAGTTCTAGCCAAAAATATGGTATTAATTGTTTGTAGAATTCATTAGGTAGCCCATATGGGCCCAGGGCTTTTCTTTCATGCAGTCCTGAGATAGCCTGACTTAGTTCCCTATCAGTAATAAGGGCTGTTAAAGAAATGAAATGATGTTCTGGGACTTCTGGCAATGATAAAGACCGCAACCAGTTTATAATACTATCTTCTGTCACCCCTGGAACCTCTGAAAACATATTAAGGATATATGATTCAGTTTCTTGAATGATAGATTTCTCATCAGTAATAATATTTCCCTCAGATGTTTTTATTGTTTTATTTATTTTTTAATCCTCTGATCTGTACAACAATCAAAGGGATTTATAAAAGCTTGTGTCCTTTGAGTCCCAAATTGCTGTTCTCATTCCATGGATTTCATTCTGTCATTGTAAGGACATCATTTCTTGCTTAACGTCACCTAACTCCGTTGAGGAGATATGTCACTCTTTATTTTGTAATGACTGTATCCAAAGTAATTTTTGTCTCAATTCCCAATATCTATCTTTTTTTCATTTTTCCCCATTATTTTCCTGGTTTTCTGGAAGAAATGTCTAATAATCCTCTTTACTGTCATCCCACCAGTGCTGTTTTGAATCATATAAAAAATATACCAATTTCCTACCCTGTAGAATAGACTGAAATCCTTCCTGTATAACAGGATCCCTCAACACAGAGATATTTAGTTTCCAGTATCCTGGGCCTTTTGTGGTTTCCTGAAAACTAGTTAATGTTATGATCAAAACTCCATGATCAGAAGTTGCTACTGGTTGTACTGAGGTATTTCTAAAACATAAAGTCGAAGTAAGGAAAAAGTAATCAATCCTAGTTGCTTTATTCCCTTGGAAAAAGGTCTTAGGTGCATTCCCTGTGGTATCAAGGAAAGAGTCTGTAAGACTGGTTTGGTCTAGTAAATTATTTAAAAAATTTGCATCACAAAAACTTTTTTGTGTAATAAGTCCTCTATCCTGTAACAGTTTGCTAATATTAAAATCACCCCGGAAAATAATATTTTTCCTAGTATAAAAAAAGGGTTGAATGAGTTTTAGTAACTCAATTCACAAGAATTTACCTTGAGGGACATTAATAATAATGAAACAGAAATCCACACCTTGAATTTGCACATCTAACAATATAATTCTCCCAGGGGAAATATCTACTAAGTGTGTGACTGTAAAATCTCAAAATGTAAAACATATGCCCACCCCACTAAGGTATCTTCCCCATTCAACCAATAACAGGGTCCCCATATCCATGTTGCAGAGGCTTATTCAAAATCTTCTAGTCCATAAAGGTGGGTATCCTGGAAAAAAACAATGTCATACACATATTTTTCAAATAATGCAAAAGTAGCTAAACATTTCCCGGCAGATATAATACTATTTACAGTTAGACTTGCTAGGCGAAGATCATGTTGTCCCACAGTTGGAATTAAAGTGTCAAGTCATTGGTGTTTTTTTCCTAGTACTTTTCCTCATACCCAATCTAGATCCTATTATTTTTTTTCCTTTTGGATGCCTTAATCATGTCAGAGGCAACATCCCATTCTATAGCAATCTCCATTTGAGAAAAGGTATGGAAGCTGTATCTGAGTCATTGTTCTCTTCTGATTGATCTTCCTGTAAGGCTGCAAATTTGTTTGACAATGGAACCCCAGGTGTTTTGGATTCTTTCATAGAACTCTGCACTTGTGAGTGGTCCTGTAATGGTGGTCCAGGGTTATCTACTACTGGAATCAGAGGTGGCAACATAGGAACCTCCAATGGAATGTTATGTACAGTATCTGTTTATCACTCGACACCACCTCAACCACCATTTCTTTGTCACACTGAGTCCCCCTATGGTCATCATGTTCCATAGTTGTAGGTGAAGGGGAAGGGGCCTTCTGTTTTGTCAAATCCGCATAAGATCTTTCAGGTTGATATTGTTGAAATTTGTCTGGAAAGTGGTGATGAAAACTATTAGTCACCTCTCTAGTTGTTTTTGCCAAGTAAAAATCCTGTATTCCAAAATCAGCATCATCAGTGTTGTGGGCTGCCTTGGGACAATCTGCAAAGTTGTAACCTTCTTCCCCACACAGTGTACATCATGGGGGTCCCACACAATGAAAATCTGAATGCCCCATTTCTCCACATTGGTACATTGAATTACATCACAGACGTTATTTATGTGACACCCTGACCCACTTTTGTAACATTTATGTGGTTGCCCCAGATAAAATATAAAACCCTTATCTCTCCCAATGAAAAAACAATTATATGAATGTTGAAAATCTACCCCTTCTGTAAACAGTTTCACCTTCATCTTCCATGCACCATTCCAAAAACCTGCATTATCCAGTACAGGCTCGGGGTACCCAGAAGCTCACAAAGTTGTTCACACCAAAATTCATTGTCTATAATATTCACTCCCTTCACTCTGAAAGAGCACAGCAATGCATCTAGCTGCTTGTTAAGTTAATGCTATCACCTGGAATGGTGTCCATAGGGGGGCTGTTTTTAAAATTATGTGTTTTGCCCAGAAACACTCCAAATCTCCTGGGTCTGAACGCTTAGATCAAACAAGTGTTCTCCTGAAATATGTATCAGGGCATAAACTTCCTGAGGTGAAAAACCCTGAGACTGTTTTAGAAATATCTGCCCCACATAATGTATATCAGATGGTGAGTCTAGGCCTCATAACTAATGCAGCCTAACTGTATTTCATCATTTAGCCAATTTGATTGTTTTTTATATGAAATTTGGAACTGAAGAAGGTTTATGTGAGTCAGGGACAGTATTTAGAACAGGGGTCTCCTCCCTCCTTATATCTGGCCCAGTATCAGAATTTATCACCTCTTCTTGACCCATTGCTCCTTGTTGTGCATCATAAAAAAGGTCTTGTTGTGACCCCAATTGGGAAAAAGAAAAACTACCTCTAGTATTTTGTAAGGTTCTGGTTTGCAAACCTGGTCATTGCATCTTATCCTGTGTCCTCTACATGCTGGCTGTCTGCTGAACTCCATGATGATGCATCAGGATGCTCTGGAAGGGCAGCCCCTTTGGAAATAACAGAAACTACCTGTATTGCAGCTGTACATTCTTCAGGTTGTTCTGTGGTCCATGCACCCAATGTGGTTTTCTTCCAGCCCACCTCTGATAGTGCTTGGTCTGGCATCCAGTCATCAACGTCATCCGTAAGCACCCAGGACACTGGTGGAGCTAAATGGGAAGTCATAGGGGTATCAATAACTTTTGTTGGAGACCCAATAACAACTATTTTTTGCAGAGGCTGGCATACTTTTTCAGGAGTAGTAGTAGTAGTGGAGATGCATTTTCTCTTGCCTGGTTCTTCTGCAGCAGATAAGTCCTGTTGCTTCATAATTTACTCTTCAATAGAGTGCAGTTCTTTCTGGAGAATGGATTTCTTTTCCACCAAAGAAAGCTCAGGATTAATATCTGCTGTGGTATCTTGCCTAGTCGGTGGTTCCAAACCTGAAACAGTCTCTTTCAGTGGTTGTGGAATAGGTTGTGTAATACCTGTGGTACACTTCTGTCAGGAGCCTGGTGCTCCAAAACACCTCCGTCTTCCTCCAAGTTCAAGTCCACACTGGAGTCCTCCATTCTGCTCAGTGAGTAGCAAACACCCCCTGCTGACAGAATAGGGGAATTTCCCCAGTGTCCTGGCCAAATTTCCCCCATTCACAAAAAATACCACCAACAGCTTAATCTGGTTCAAGGTCAATCAGCATTCATCTGTGTGTATGGAGGGGGCAATTGGGGAAGGGCAGCTGCAGAAAGTGAGGTGCTAGCTGCACATTCAAGCAGACTTGAAAGACCATGTGGCCTGTTTCTGCTGGCAAATAGTAAGAAAGTAAGTAAGTTAGCGGTGGAGAAAACGTTAACTATGTTAAAAAGTAATACCCCTATGTAAACACTAACAATTGTGTTCACCTAACTGGGGCCCAAGGAACAATATCTTCTCATTGATTTGTCTATCATGTTAACCAAAATATATTTTTGGGTTAGTGTGGTGTTTGTGGAAAATAGCTCTCTTATAACACCATTCAAATGGTATATACCATTACCATGCAACTAGTGTTTTGAGATACTGGTTGAACTATGATGGGTGAAAAAATGCAAAAAATTACTTATGCTTGATGTGTATAACAGTACTTTGACCATATATACAATTGTGCGACTGGTATCTTCAATAACTGTTCACAAGGTGTTTGAACAACTGGTTGAAGTGATTCTGATGCTGTAAAACATATATACTATTAGTATCATAAAATTAGGGTGGTAAAGCAGTCTATTCAGTGTTATGTACTATGCATGTTACAACTGTGTGTGCGTCACTTACATTAGTCCCAAAAACGTGATTTGTACATTTTTCTATGCTGTGGGCTGAGGGTTCAAATCTCACCTCGGGCACTGTATCCATGTAGTGCATGTATTCCCAAAAGCAAAACTTTGAAACATTTTCATAAATATCATGCGGACTGTATTTGTGAACACCATTCGCATATATATAACCATACAAATGGTATTTCTGATAACTGTTTGTATGGTGTTTGAACAACTGTTCAGCGTGTTTCCTAGACAGCAAAACATATACTGTAAATTTAGTGCTTTGAATCAGTCTTTTCACAGCCATTCACTATGTACATTACAATAATTTCTGTGCCTCTCTGAAATTAGTCACAAAAAATGATTTGGGCATTTTTCTATGCTGTGGTCTGAGGGTTCAAATCCTACCTCAGCCACTGTATGCATCTTTAAAATCTTTTCAAACAATTTCTTGAAGGGGAATAGTCATCTATAGGGTTTCTTGATGTCTGAAAGCCCATAAAAAGCTAATTTAAGTGAGCCATTGTGTTTATCTGTGAATCTTTGACATCCAGAGTTATTCATATGTAAATCAGCCTATAATTAAAAGCTGGTGGAAGCCATATGTTTTAGCTTCTTAAAGGAAATGATGCCACCAAGGGTCTTGGCACTTCATTTACTGTAGGTTAAATAGGAAATTGTCTGTTTTATTAAGTGTGTTTTAAGGTGTTATTACAACACTTTCTACATTTATAATAATTGTTTTATATGTGCATTGAAACTAGTGAGCTATCACTTTTACATTTCAAACAGTTAGTAAAAATAATTCATTTTTAGGATTGCTTTAACCTCTTGGCTTCAGTGCCAGCTGATCATCAAAAACTACATATCTCAAGGCAGCTCTTTGGTGCCAACAGGTATTGGGGCCCCATGTCAGGATTTCTAATTCCTGGCTGCATTCATGTCAGTACAGATTTCTGGAGCTGCGACAGCACCAACATCTGTTTTTTTTCCATTCTCACTCTTACAGCCTTTTCACTTACAATGTTGGGTGTGAACTCAGATCTACAAGATGAAAATGTGGCTATATACCTACTGGCCTGGCATCATGTGACCAGCCTTGAAATGAGTAATTTTTGATTATCAGCTGGCAGTACAGCCTAGAGGGTAAATCAAAGAGCTGTGAACAAGCTTCATTCATCCAGTAGAATGGGTTTTGATTCCAACATGCTCTACTTGTATATTGTGTGACCAGAGCAAGCCACTTAACCTCCCTGTGCTCCCCAAACACACCCTGGAACAAGTTGCAGTTGTGTGTCTTTCCTGGACAAAGACAGTAAAAGCAATCTGAGCATGTCTTATGTTTCTGAAAATATTATGCTCTTTCTATCCAGATTTGATTTGAAAAGAAAAAATAGGAAACCATTACTTGTTTATTAATTGCAAAAACACATAGATGAACAACACAGTTAAAACATGCATAACCTGAAACACATTATTAAAACAGTATTTTACTTCTTTTGATGAAATTAAAAGTAAATCTGTTTCTTACTGAAATGCTTTGGATGGAATGGGATTTTCTACTGTAAGTGAAAAAATCAATCTGGTTGATCCTGCCGCTCATACCCTTTGGGCGTGTCTTACACTCTGCAGCTACGTAGATGGACTGCAACTTTACAGAATGCCATTCCTACTGTAATGTGAAAAAGAAAGGAAAATGAAAGGGACAGACAGTGTGTGTGTGTGTGCCTCTATCTCTGACAGAAGGTCTGCACTTACTGAACTGTGCTGTAAGGGAAAAATTATCACCATTAATTAAATCATATATGGGTGGGTGGGTGTAAATAAACAGAACTGTACACACACCCTCCTTGTGGGATGCCTTTATAAACCCCCTCAGATTTTGCCGTCAGGATTAATGTAGCACCCCACGCTTTGGGTGTGTGTAAAATTCTGGTTACATACACCCACCTATATAGTCTGGTCTCTCCACTGTTTGACCTGCTTCATTGTAAAACACTGTATACTGTACAATAATCTGCCTACCCTCAATTTGTTCCATTCACATTATGTATGTTACCCGCTGCTGTTCTATTACTCCTATGTATGTTGTTTTCTAACTATACCATGTTCCACTGCATGTTTTGTTCAGATTGTATCATGTTCCCACTGTAACCCCGAAACCCCAGGGCACATCTGGAATCAAGTGGTACTCTGCTCAGCATGCCTTCCTGGTAAATCTCTTAAATAAATAAATAAATATTATTCTATATTTTAATAATGCAATTCAGTTTATGCATGTTTTAACAAAAGTGTCTACCTACGTGTTTTTGCAATTAATAAAAAATTAATGGTGTCCAATTTTTTTAATTTTAAGTCAAATCTGGATAGAAAGAGCATAATATTTTCAGAATCATAACGCATGTTCAGATTGTTTTTACTGTCTTTGTTCAGGAAAGGCACACAGCTACAGCTTGTTTCTGGATGTGTTTTGGGTGCACAGGGACGTTAAGTGACTTGCTCTGGTTACACAATATACAAGTATGCATGCCTGAATCAAAACTCATTCTGCTGGAGGAATGAAGCTTGTTCACAGCACTTTGCTTTAACCGTTAGGCTCTATTGCCAGCTATTAATCAAAAACAACACATTTCAAGTCTGGTCCCATGATGCCATGCCAGTAAGTACATAGCCACACTTGCATCTTGTAGACCTGAGTTCACACCCAAAATTCTAAGAGAAAAAGCTGTAAGAGAGAAAACAGAAGAAGTCAGAAGTTGGTGCTGTGGCAGCCCCAGAAATCTGAACTGACATGAATGCAACCAGGGTTTAGAAATCCTGATATGGAACCCCCTAATACCTGTTGGCACCATAGAGCCAGCCTTGAGATGTTAAGTTTTTAACGATCAACTGGCACTATAGCCTAGAGGTTAAAGCAATCTTAAAGATGGATTATTTTTACTAACAGTTTGAAATGTAAAGGTGAAAACTCACTAGTTGTAAAGCACATATAAAACAATTGTTATAAATGTAGAAAATATTGCAATGACACCTTAAAGCATACTTAAAAAAACAGATGAGTTCCTATTTAACCTACAGTCAATACCCTCGGTGACATCATTTCCTTTCAGGAGTCTAAACTATATGGCTGCCTTCAGCCCTTAATTACAGGCTGATTTACATATGAATAACTCTGGACTGCAAAGACTCACAGATTAACACAATGGTTCACTCAAATTAGCTTTTTATGGGCTTTCAGATATTAAGAAATCCCATAGATGACAGTTCCCCTTTAAATGTAGAACAAACGGTATTGTTGAAAACTGTTCGCACAGTACTTGAATAACAACTCGATGTGTTTTCAAAGCTTTGAAACATTTATACTGTATCCAATACTATTGAAACTAGTGTTTACACAGCTGTTTACAATGCATGTTATGATTATGCCTGTGACTCAGTGATAGGAGTGCCCCCCAAAAATTGTGAATATTTTCATGTGCTGCAGGCAGAGGGTTCAAATACCATCTTGGCTACTGTTTCATTGCGGGGTATGTTTTCTTAAAATCATGCAACTGTTTTTTTCAAATACTGTGCAAACAGTGTTTTTGATAACTGTTCACATGGGTGTTTTGTAAAACCATTCGAGGTGTGTATAATGTGTAAAGTAAATATACTGTGAGAAATACAATTAGACCTTCACTTTGTGGTGGGAAACCAGTCTGTTGACAGCTATTTGAAGACAGTCTATCTGAATTTTCATGATGGGTAGTAGTATGATCAGTTCCTCACACAACTACGCCATCTGTGTCTGAAGAAGATTTCATACCGCAGCTTCAAATAACATTTGTCAGTGTCTTATCACCCCTTCAGTTTGATTGTATCTCAAGTAGAAATTTTAATGACAATGATTTAATCCTGGTGGAAGTGGGAAGAATAAATGGTCAACCCATATATGATGTGGAAAAAATACCAGAAGAAGAAGTTTGAATTCTAGACTGCTGTAAAGCAGACCCCCCCCCCGAGCTCCCCATAACAACACCCGCCTCTAAGGTTGTGGTACTTTTAATTTAATTGTTTAACCAGGTATAGCACACTAAGCTGAAAGCTTTTTTACAGGAGCAACCTGGGAGCACAAGGAGGTTAAGTGACTTGCTCAGAGTCACACAGTATGCAAGTGGAAGCTGTGGGATTCAAACCCAGGTCTGGTCTGCTGGATGTCACCAAATTTGCAGCTCAGAGCCTTAGACCACTGCGCTATACTGCCTCCTCAACTCTACTTAAGTAACCATTGTGGTGCTATGTACAGTATTGTGCTGTCACAGAGTCCCCCCCACTCTCAACCTATCCATACCCACACCACATGCCCAAAGCTGTGATATGATGTCTCATTTTTGGGTGTACTTTGTACTATTCTCCTGTAAAACAGGCCCCATTCTGACACCAACACATCCAGACCCCACCACTAAAGATGTAATAGTTAAGCACCTTTTGTATATTACATATTATACAGCTAGATAGTACTCATTCCCTTCAATTTTTTAACATTGTTAAAACTGTGATTGATATGAGCTGTTTTGTTCTGAACTTATTAACAGTAATAAGGTATATAAGTCAAAGTATATTAAGACAAACTGTTGTTTTGTTTACACTCTTGAGTTGTTCATGACTAATCTCATCACAAATACAACAGCAATAAGTCATAATTTATATAAGTATTAACATATTGCATAGTCAGCAAACACTGGTAGATTTGTGTAAGTGTAATTTCAATATTGATAGTTGGCTTGAGAGGTATGAGTACTTCTACATGTGTCTTCTAAATTATGTAGGACTTAAAAGTACTACAATCTCACATTTAAATATAATTGTAGCAAAAAAAACCAGTGACGCTTTCAGTTTTAACAAAATATTTTTACCATTCATGCAAAAAAGGTTTACAACATAATCAAAAACTGTTAATTCACAGTATAAAAATAATACATTTTTTAATTAAAAAGTAAAATATAAATTAAATTAAATGACAAATTTAAAAAAAATCTTGTTGATTCACAGTAAAAAAAGAAATAAAAACATTTTCTTAAATATAAAAATATATGTAAAAATAATGCTTTTTTTACAGATAAAAAGTATATATAATAGTTACAATATGTACATTGCAAGCAGATCAGGAGGCTTGCCTCTATTTAAGGGCATCCTGTGAGCAACTGGCTCAGGATGAAGTGGTCATCCTTCAGGGAGTGGGGACAGGACCTAGGACCCACTGGCCGACTCATCAGAGTTTTCCTCAAACAGTTCTGATATATTTGTCAGTGGGTCCTGCTGCTGCTGTAGATTAAAAATTACTAGTCCATGCTGAAGGAAGGCTGCTAGGCTGCCAAGATCCAGAGGAGGAGGAGGTGGTGGAGTTGGGTGGCTGTGCTCCATCATGTCCTGCAGGCATTGGTTGGTCCGGCGCTGCTCCAGGAACACTTCGTGGAGCAGCCCACTAACCTCACCAATGGCACCACAAACATTGGTAAAGCCACTTTTGAAGTTATCCTGAATACCTTTAATAGACTCATGGACCACTGTGAGTTGAGTGTTCAGGACTATGGACTGCCCTACAAACTCCCCCATCTCCTGTGCATGATCAACCTCTTGGATTGACACTGTAATGATAAACAAGAAACAACATACAGTAAGATTATACTATACTGTATGTGTATTGTTAATTTGTGTCTTGTGAAGTAAATTATGAAATGGTTAAAGAGAATGCTGGCTACTGATGGCCAAGAACATCTTTCATCTGGATCAATTTGTCAGCTGAATGGTAAACCAGAAAGTAATACTGTATGTTTTAAAATTGATAAAATTTGCTGAACAATGGACCATCTCATAAAAATCAGGTACTTTTTGGGTTGCATTGTGATGGATAACAGTCCACTTCAGGTTGGTTAAAGCATGAGGTGTAAGTATTGTGCTTCAACTCACATGAGGTGAGATGTTATTCCATCATGACACAGCTCATGGAGTGTCAGATTGCTTGATTAGTGATGACATGTATGTTAATCGTATACTGCTACTTAATGACCCATTTCACAAACAGAATCAGGCACTCTATGCCACTCCATGGTGTGTGTTATGGAGGGATAATGGACCAGCTGAGGTTTGACTCACCCAAGCTGGGATGTTAACCCAACATGATGCAACTCATGAAGTGTCAGATTGCTTAATTTGTGTATATTGACTAGTAGCCATGTGTACTAACTTTGTAACGCATGGCCACTAGTAAATCTTTTTTATATATATATTGCTCCATTTAATACGATGGAATTTGATAGTCTTTAACTGTGTATTGTACAATTGTAATTATTGTGACATGAGAATAAACATATTAAGAATGTCAGTGTTTTACTTGTGATAAATGTACTGGCACATTACAGTTGTCTAACATAAAGACTGAAGTATCAAATTACTTTAATATGCAATGCAGTTATGCACATAGTAATTATCATGCATGTGGACAGACACTGCAGACAAGGAAAGTGCAAATGGAGACTAAGCAGTGACGTACTAGTTATGAATGTAAAGCAACTACTGAGATGAGGGAGATAGCATGCACTAGTCTTCATAAGGAATGCTATGTCACAGTGCATAAAACAATGCATCAGACAAATACTTTTTTTGCAGTAGCTTGATTAGCAGCATGTAAATTGTATAAATACCATTGTGATGTTGCTGAGCTGTTGGATACTGTTAACTGTTGTACAGTGATTACCTATTTATTTTGAAAAGAGATTATTACTGACATTTACAACATAATATGTAGAGAGACACAATGAAATGAGAACATCTTAACACTGTGTTTTGGGAAATATTAACTGTAAAGTTGGGTAACTCATAGCAGTTGTATAAGACTATATTTTACAGTAAGACTTTGGTATTGCCATTGTCCCACTTCACAAATACTGGCACATTTTAATACTGTGTAGGCATGATTATTTATAACTATCTGCTTGGGTCTGTGGTGTGACACTTCAAAGCTAAATGTCACTTAATAGGAGACCCAATACCACTACAATAGGAAAATGTCCACACAAAAAAAAACACAACTGCAAAACTTTTTCTGAGCAGTCCCACACTACTAACAGTAACTTTCTATTACATTATTATTGAAGTATGTGCTCAGCTAGTCATAGTTAGAATAGTCACATACAGCAGCAGTTTCATTTCAGTTTAACATGACAACCTGTTAAATAAATAAGCCTTTTGTTTTGCTCTAATAGTCTATACTTGCCTGACTGCAATATATCATGTGTTAAACACAACCAAAAATGCTTACCAGTTATTTACATTGGTTTGTAATACAGAGTGTGCAACACTTACCTTTTTACAGCTACAGTTGTTCATAGAATATCTTGCATTTTTGACACATTCTCCTGCAGCTATTATACTGGATAACAAAAAAAAAACAATCAAACAGCACAACCATTCAGTTTTCCTAACCTAGCATAGACTTCCCAATCCCTAGCAAGTTGATTGACATACTGTGTGGTGACAGATTGTTATTGGGGAAGGGGGAGAGGAATCATTATATTTTTCTTTGTCATCTTAACCCTGAAAAAGCATTACCAGCTGTTCTTCAAGAATTATGAACAGAACCATGGCCTGTAGACACTTGGCTGGGTGGGGTAGGGAGGCTACATGGAGTGATTGAAATGGCAATGTAGATAAAAACAAGAAACTGCCACACGTCATGAACATGTGTCGTAACCCTTTGTGAAGGATGGTGCTTTTATTTAGAATATTTATATGCTGATAGGTCTGCATGTCTATAATTGTTTAACCTTACTTAATAATAGCAACATAACTACTAACAAATTGCTACAGTAGTCATTATGTAATATACTTACAGGTAGCTCAGTTGACCATCTCAGGGTGCATAGGAAAAGCTACAATGAATAAGAGAAAAAAAATTGTGTTGTTAAAAATCTACTCAGTTTGCATATAACATTAAGATATTTAATATACAATAACTTCCATAGTATCAATTGCCTTATAGATAATTATTTGCCTAATAAGCAGATAAGTTTATGTACAATTTTGGTATTATTATTATCCCTGCAAATTATGATCTGTTACAATCGCTAACACCAAGGAACAATACCCTTGAATAAAATTTGTCTTGAAAATATATGTATGTTTAACTGCACATACTATTTTCTAATAATTTGTGACACCAATAGACCAGTAGCAAGTCTGAAACACAACCAGTACACTGTTGCAGCATGACATAGCATAGAAAGATATAATCTATCACCAGATAATTAAAATACAGCACATGTAGGGCCAGATGTTTAAAACTTTGCCCCAAAGCTAAATTAGCACTGCCCGGCAGGCAAACTTAGCCCGGAGCTCAAAGCAAGCCATATTCAAAAGGAATAGTCCAGGGCAAACAGCTTCTGAATATAGCATGGGGATGAGGCCAGGCAAACTGGCCTTGGAGTGCAGGGCAAACTTAGCCCTGGAATAAGACAGCTCTGAATATGGCAACCAGGAAGTACAAACCACAACAGCAACACAGAGCACAGAGATGTGAAGGTAGGTAGAGGTGAACTATGTGGCCAATGTGTGTGTGCCAGCAAATGCGTGGAGCCAGTACAGCTGCAGGCAGCAGCGTATATAAAAGTACAATGTGCAAAACTGTAAAATATTCCCCGAACTGTTTGCGCAGCGCTAACACGTTTGTGTGGGTTTAGCGCAGGGCTACACTGTTAGCCCAGTGCAAGCACGTTTGCCCAGCACTAAACTTTGCTATATTCAAAAACTGACATGCAAATGAGCCTACTTAGGTAATCTCTGGGCAAACATCCACATTAGCATCTTATTATGCCCTGATTTGCATGTAGTTTGCACTGGGCAAACGGTTTAGTCCTGCTCTAAACCCATGCAAATGTGTTAATGCTGTGCGAACAGTTTTGGAAAATTATACAGTTTTGAACACTATACTTTCACATGCACTGCTGCCTGCAGCTGTACTGGGACAACATGGCATAGGCACAGATAGTGGTGGTGCTGCATGCAACTGTCACACTGTAGGTCATGCTAAAGTGCACAGCAGACACTACAGTAGCAAGGGAGCCAGCAGTGTGTGGACACAACACTGCCTATGGTGAGTAGGGTAGTGGTGATGATGACTGCATTATACACACAGTGAGAGGCCCAACCTGCAGGTGTTTACTGACAGTGGACATTACTGTTACGCTGTTGTGTGACCCACAGAAGCTGCACCTCTGCATGGGAAGCTCAAATGTGTACTTATTCCTCATGCTGAGATTGAGGAACTGGCTCTCAAAAGACTCTCTTCAAAGTGTATATTGAAGAATAACCTGATTGACACGTACTACCCCAGTAGACATAGTAACATGGATGGTATGTGTCTATTTGAGTTGGCTAAATGGGTGTGACTACAAGACAGATGTCTCACCTGATTGCACATGCAACATTTACAAGGTCAGAGGAGTGGATGGATGTCTCATAAAGATACACAAGCCTTGGCTCATTGACCATTGCAAATTACATCTAGGCACATCTGAGAGCAGAGAGCATTACTACTTTGCTCTGCTATTCTTATTTAAACCCTGGAGGAATGAGTTGGAATTAAAAGGTGACTGTGATACATTTGAGGAACAATTCAATCACAGTTATGATGGATTCAAAACTGAATACTCTGACACATACATACAGAGACTGGATGCTGAGAAAGAACAGTTTGAAAAGGCACAGAAACAACTTGAAGTGGACACTCCTGTTAGTTCACAGGACAACCTTGATCCAGTAGGAGAAGGTATACTTCGAGTGCCTCTGCCTCTGAATGTCCCAGAAGTACTCATGTCAGAAGTGGAGAGTGCTATGGAACATGGCACACACTGCACTGTTTATCAAGCAGAATTGAGAGACAGACTCAATAAGCAACAATGTGTGGTGCACTCTGCAGTTACTGATGCTGTTTAACATGGGATACTACATGAACAGAAGAAATGTGACTGTCATAACCGCAAGCCACTACTAATGTTTGTTAGTGGTTCAGCAGGTACAGATAAGAGCTTCCATATAGAGGCTATTACGGCTGAATTACAGAAACTGACAGACTTCATTCACATATCTGGACTGCCTTGTACGGTATGGGCTGCATGCCCATTGGCTCTTGTTCTGCACCAATGGGCATGCAGCCCTACCGGCGTCAGTCGGCGGTGGCGGGGCAGCAGCAGGTGGAATGCTGCTGCCGGCCGAGGGGAGAAGGGTGGTGGGGCTTCATGGGTGGTGGGGCGGGACACTAGATCACAAGGGATATGGTCTTGGGGGAGGTTTGTACACTTTGTGCTGTGATCAGGCTTAGCGGTCCACTGGACCATCAGGGATATGATCTTGGGAGGCGTTGCACACTTTGGTGCCATGATTGGGATTACGGTCCACTAGACCACCAGGGATATGGTCTTGGGGGAGGGTTGGACACTTTGGTGCCACGATCGGGCTGGTGGGGGTGGGTTTATTTTCACTTTTGCCCATAATTGGGCCAGTCGAGGGAGGTGTTTTAAACATATGCCCGGATCAGGCCAGTCGAGGGGTGGGGGAATTTTTAACTTATGCCCACGATCGGGCTGCAGGAGGCGCCGGTCCTCGATGGCTGCTGCCTGGCAGGGTGCCAGGTGCAAGTCCTTGGGATTGGACACCTGCATGCTAATGGCATGCAAATGGGGCCATAAATAGATGCAAATGGCCCCCCCATGCCTTGCATGAATTATGGCCCCATTTGCATGTCACCTTTTGAATATGGGAAATTTGCACATGGCGCAATGGTACTTGCGCCACCACAACTTGAATGCTCCACTCTGACCACTTGCCGTGGCACAAGTTCTACTGTGCCATGCAGGGTGGCTGTGGCTGGGGGGTGATATTCAAAGGAGTTGCTCAATAGTGCAACTCCTTTGAATATCTCCCCGGCCACACCCCTGCGCTACTATTTTGTGCAGTACAAGGACTTGTGCCACAGAATAGCACAGTTTAAATATCCAGCCCATGTAGTACAACTTTTCTAATTTGTGATGAGCTTCATTTGGGTGTCATTGACAGTAAAGAACAGTGTTGTGGTAAATCTTTCTTTAGTGTCAAAAGAGGTGCCATTTTTCAATAATAGAAGTTTTATTTTCATAGTACTGTGTACAAGCATTACTTATAATTAACTTAAAGTTTTTAGTGACATAGATACTTAGAGAATTCAGTATGAATGTTGATTATTGCCTTGATGATATTTGGTGATATATATAGTACCTGTTTGCATATGACATTTAATTCTGGTTTGTGTAAGATGTAAATTAAATACATGTATACAATTGTACACTATTGTAAATCAGACACTTGCACTCATAACAACTGTTTTTTATGTTCCTGATAATATTTCCTGATTGCCTCAACTGGGGGGTTGGGTGGGAATTTTCCAAATGTATCCACATATCTATATGTCTTAACATGTATATGTATATGTGTGTGTGTGTGTGTGTGTATATATATATATATATATATATACGCATATGTGTACACATAAATATATTAAAATTAAATGTAAATAAATAGCTTTAATGAGTATCTTTTTTAGATGCAAGAATGTGTTTCTGGTCCTATTATTTAAACAGTTGTCATCTGTTTCTTCACCCACCCTAGGAACATTCACACTCTGAGGCACACAGTGACAATAACATCATTAACTTTGATACATGCTAAGCAGCGTACATAGACTATCGTGGCAGCTGTGTTTATGAGGTCTGTGCTACTGTCACAACTTCCTCATCAAGTAGCTGTTATACTGTTTTACATGTATTTTTACTTTGAGGCATTAATTTATTTTTTTATATATTGTACTGTGAGACTGATTTTGTGTACCAATCTGACTTTTAATTAGGCATTCTCTATCAACTATTAATTTGGCAATAAATCTTTTTTAAGCCTCATCTAACTGTGTTGTGTCTTTTATTATGTATAATGTTACAGTACTGATATGTATACTGCACTTAGTATACTACTGCATACAAAGAAAGTACAAGAGATAAATCTGTGTATATTTTTTACTTAAAAGAGAACATGTCTTATTGATCTATGTGTTGCACATATTACTCTCCTTTGCCATTTTTGTATGAGTTCATTTTTATTTCTAAGGTGTAGCACATGAACTATTGCCACATAAATAACATAAGACAAGTACATATTATAATACAGCTATCTATATATTGGTGAGAGCATGGTGCACAAAGGACCCCACACTCTCAATAACATATACAATGTAGTATTCAGATTATGCTTTCTCAAAAAGACAGGAAATTCATGGCAAAAAAAGTCTGTTTAATGCATCAGTTAGGGTTGTTCCACAGTGACAAAAGTGAGGAACTTTGGTGTTAGGGTTGAAAACACTAACTCCGCATTCCCCACCCCCCAAGCACCACACACACACACACACACACACACACACACACACATATGCACATGCAAGTATGGGGGGAGGACCAAGGCAACACAACCAATCACAGACAACCAGCAGCAGGTGACAGAAATAACATACAACTGTCTAAACATACTACAAGACACATCCATCATCATGGTCCATCAACTGTAGCATTTGTGCAGCCATGGGTGTACACAGCCTTCTGTGCATCTGCTCAGAGTAACATGCCAGAACAGAAGTACTCTATACATGATACCTATGATATACATCATCTGGTTATGCTGGGATAATATCATGAGGCATTAAAATAGAAGACAGCATGGATAAAAAGATGTGTAATATTATCTGGTCATAGGCACAGAAATGACAGCATGGTACCCTTTGAGTAACATGCAGTGACCAACGTACCCATGCTCAACCCAAGATGGACATGGTTACATTAATACACTCATGTAGTATGAATAACAAGTTCTGGTCACAAATCTATGCACACATGCAGTTTTCAATAGTTTTATGACATCTCTGTAGTTTTCTATTTAATATAATAAGTAGAAGCAGTATTTGGTTATTATAATGCCACATGCAGAAGTAGTACCACAGAACTAACAATGGTACAACTGCAGCATGATGTTTTCAGCCTAAGATAACAGTCATTTTTCTTGTTAATATCTGAAATGATTTGTATAATAATGTCAACCATGGTCCATGCTGATATTAGACAATTTGTGTCCTATGGTACAACCAAGCTGCCCAAGTGTATGGGATATGATGACAGTGCAGCAGCATGCTGTATATAATAGTGTTATGATAAATTATTTGCTACTGTTGGGATAACATTAGGAACCATTTACACACATGAAAGGTCGGTGTAAATGGTGTCTGATATTATCCATTAATAGGTACAAAAGTGGTAGCATGGTGTCTTTGGCCGCCCCGATACCAGAAATGTAGGAATTTGTATAGAAACAGAAACATACATTTGTACTGACAAACTGTCAGCAAGGCAAAGAGAGTGAAGTACCACTGAATTCTTTGGGTGACACGGTCCCATATACAGCTGTGCAGCTTCAGATAATAGTGGAGAAGGGCTCTGCAGATAATACTGTACTGATCCATTTCTTTCTTCTGCCATGGTAAAATCAGGAGGTATTTAGTCACATGAAACTGTGTTAGAATGCTCTCTGATACGACACATTCATAAACACTAACATGTGAGCATGGGGCCCTTTGAACAGCATGCTAACAGCAACATATCAGTTAGCAAAGAAACATACTTACCTGTTTCAAATGAGAAACTTTCCAGAATTCAGCTATTGTGTAGTGTGACTATGTGACTTATTGAGTCTGACACTCCCACACAGATCTGCAACTGCACAAGGTAGGCTAATGGTGCAGCAGTATTGTGCACATAATAGTGTACTGAAACATCATTGTCTTATATAACATCAGGTAACATCAGGATACATTAACAGTCAACAAAGGTCTCTAAAACCACTGCCTGACATTGGCATGTTGTTAGAGTGATGCATTAGTGACATACTGTCATTCAGAAGAGATAAGAAATGTATTAGATATAAAAAAACATGTTTAAAGTGATCCACCAACAACTGATGGCCAGTATGCATGTATACCGCTAAGTCACTCGGATGGCAGGAGAACTCCTAAAGTTGGTGGACCATGATGATGAGTGTGTCTTGTAGTATATTTAGACAGTTGTATGTTATTCCTGTCACCTGCTGCTGGTTGTCTGTGATTGGTCATGTTGTCTTGCATATGTGTGTGTGTGTGTATTAGAGGCAAAAACATCCATTTAATGCATCAGTTAGGGTTGGTCCACAGTAACAAAAGTGAGGAAATTCAGTGTTAGGGTTGAAAACACCCCTTGCACCCCCTCAGCCCGACCCTCAACCAGCATCAGGGTGTGCATTGGGGTCATCAGCCCTAACTCTCACCCCATCTTATGCATGAACAAGCTGAGGAATAGGAGAATGGGGTGAGAGTTAGGACCAATGACCCCAACACACACCCTGATGCCAGCTGGGGGGGCCGGCAGAGGGGATGCAAGGGGGTTTTCAACCCCAACACTGATTTTCCTCACTTTTGTCACTGTGGAACAACCCTAACTGATGCCTTAAACTGAGTTTTTTGCCTCTAATTTCCCTTCTTTTTAAGAATGAAGACTATAAATAGTGAATGGAATGCTCCCACCACGTGATGTTTTGTGACATAGTAACAGTAACAGCAACACAAATGAAAACAGTAATGGTTACGCACATGGTAACACAAATGTAAATTGTAAAGCAAGCCTTAATAGAAATGCAGGTGCAAAGTGATGGCAAAGCGAACAGTGATGCAAACGGAGATGCAAGCGCATACGGAAACACAACTGGTAATGCGCATGGTCAAGGTACCACTATTGTAAATGCAAATAACTGTAACAGCAACAGTAATGCAAAAGGAAACAGAAACAGAAATGCAAACGCAAGTGCGTATGAAACACAAACCGTAATGCGCATGGTGATGATACCGCAATTGTAAATGCAAATAGTAATGGTAACAGCAACAATAATGCCAAAGAAAACAGAAACTCAAATGTAAGCATGTATGGAAATGCAAACCGTAATGCACACGGGCACAGGAACACAATTGGAAATGCAAATGTTAATGGTAAGAACAACGATGACTCAAAACAAAAGACAAACGCAAATGAAAATGGAAGGTTGGCCACCAACAGAAATGGTAATGCACACGGTGATGCTAAGTGAAAGACAAACACAAACAGTAGCAGGGACACGAATGGTAACAGTAACACAAACGCAAATGGAAATGCAAAGAGTAACGCACACGGTGGTGTACATAGGTACGCTAATGCAAATGGGCATGGAAATACAAGTGTAAAGCCTATGTGAAACAGTAACTGGAGCACACCCCATATTTTTCCCCAAAAGTTCCATTGAGAAACAGTGAAAACAAAGAATGTATGCATAATAATGGGCCTTGGAGCAGAAAACGAGCATTTGTAATAATAAAATGGCAATATCTCAGTAACCGTACGACGTATAAAAAAATTTTAATTTCACATTATTCATGAGTTTCCTGGCTAGATTTTCATTAAATTATGCATTGTCATGATGAAAATTCCGTATCTCTTGCTGTTTCCAAGATACTAGCCCCGAAAGGTGCGACGGACCCCACTGTGTTAGTCTATGGGAAAAAAACTTCAAATTCAGAGTACTGTAACTTTGCATCCATGGAATATTTTGTCACCAAACCACCCAAAAGGCACATTTGTGAGATGTTGGCTGCCTTTCCTCCAAATTTCAGCCCAAAAGACCAAACTATTCATTTGCAGCAGGGTGGCAAAGAATTCCTGTCATTTTGGCCATAGTCTAGAAAAGTAGTGTCATGATTTGCGACACCTTTCGTAAAAATTTGTGAAAGTGTCACAAGTGTGACACTACTTTGTGACACTGCTTTTCCCAGAAATTTTAAAAACATATTTCTGTGGTGTATAACCCCAAAATAAAGACATGGCTAGCATCCTCAGGACTCAAATAGGTAAACACACAAAAAAATATGTCCGTAGATGGTGCCAATTTTAAATGCCAAGCATTTCGGTGATCAGTAACTGAAAACAAAATGGCAGATTTTCTACACTACTAGGGCCATTTGCAACACTAAAACGTGCATTTACAATACTTTCAAACTTGTTGTTAACTTTTATTATTGACTTATAATGGGAACTTGTTTTTGAATAACTTTTGAACCGTTTAAAATTTTTTCATGAAATCTTCAAAAGGCCCATTGTGGATCCCGGACACACATTCCATGAAGTTTTTTAGACCAGTTGCATAAACCGTGCGACCTGTAGGCACGAGAAAAAAATGCACAAAAAAACATAATTGCATGCATGAATGTCACTTAATAACTCCACAGCCGTATATCCAACTGGTACAAAGGTTGCAAAATCCCAGGATCAATGGTTATGCCCTGTGCCTGCCAAATTTCAGGCAAATCCGTTGAACTGTAGCAAAGTTATTAAAGTGAAAAGTTTCACCATTTAAGCTTAAGGTTAAAGTGTGAAGGTTTGCATCTTAATAACTTTGCCACTGTATGATGGATTTACCTGAAATTTGGAAGGCATAATGCAGTGCCAGATATCTCTACATCTGCCAAGTTTTGTAATGGTTGGCTGTACAGTTGTGGAGTTATGAAGCAACATTCTGTAGCACATTTACGCTATTTTGTGCATTCTTTGCTCGTGCCTACAGGTTGTACGGTTTCCGAGACCAGTCCAAAAACTTCAGGAAACATGAAGTTGGAGCCCTGCTGTGCCTTGTGAAGATTTCATGAAAAAATATTAAATGGTTCAAAAGTTATTCAAAAAAACAAGTTTCCCATTATACTGTAGTCAATGGGAAAAGTTAACAAAAAGCTCAACAGTGTTGCAAATGCAGTTTTTAGTGTCGCAAATGATCCCTGTAGCGTCATGAGCCATCCATTTTTTATTCAGTTAGTGGTCACAGAAATGCTTGGCATTTAAATTTTGGACCCTCTAGGGACACAATTATTTTTGTGTTAACCTAGTCAGACCCTGAGGATGATAGCCATGTCTTTTTTGGGGGGTTAAACACCCCAGAAATATGTTTTTGAAATTTTTATAAAAAGTAGTGTCGCAAAGTAGTGTTGCACTCACAACACTTTTGTGATTTCATTTGCAAAATTGTCATAATTTGCAACATTGTTTTGTGACACTATGGCCAAAATAACATGAATTCTTTGCCACCCTACTGCAAAACAACGGTTTGGTCTTTTGGGCTGCAGTTTAGAGGGAAGAAAGCCAACATCCCACAGATGTGCCTTTTGGTAGTTTGGTGACAAAATGTTGCACAGATGGAAAGTTATGGTGCACAGAAGTTGATGCTTTTTCCCGTATACTAACATTGTGGCATCCACTGCACCTTTCAGGGCCCGTATCTCGGAAACACTTCGTGATATGGACTTTTCATCAGAAAAATGCTTAATCTCCCACTAGGAGGCAAAGTGCAAAACTAGCCAGGAAAGTCATAATTTATATGAAATTTAATTTTTTTTCTACATCGTACGGTTTCTGAGATATAAGCAAAGTAGTATTCCAAATGCTCATTTTCTGCTCCGAGGCCCATTATTATGCATACATTCTTTGTATTCACTGTGTTTCTCTATGCAGCTGTTGGTGAAAAAAAGGCTGTGCTTTCGTTACTGTCACAGTTAGCATTCCCACTTGCATTTCCATAACCGTCTGCGTTAGCGTTCCATCTATGCCACCATGTGCGTTATTCTTTGCCTTTTTGTTTGTGCTTGCATTTGCGTTACTGTTACCATTTGCATTTCAATTACTGTTTCTATTTGCATTTCATTTTGCATCACCATGTGCATTACTGTTTGCGTATGTGCTTCTGTTTGCGTTTCCTTTGACAACATCATTGCTGTTACCATTAGCATTTGTGTTTCCATTTGCATTACCATTCCTGTGTATGCCACTGTGTACATTTCCCTCTGCATTTTCATTTGTGCTTGCATTACTGTAAACATTTGTGTTCCCATTACTAGTTTTATTTGCATTTCATTTTGCATCACCATGTGCATTACCATTTACATTTGCGTATTCACTTCTGTTTGTGTTTCCTTTGGCGTCATCGTTGCTGTTACCATTAGCATTTGTATTTCCTATGGTGGTACCATGACTGTGCATGTTACCATTTGTGTTTCTGTATCTGCTTGAGTTTCCGTTTCCATTTGCATTACCGTTCCCATCTATGCCACCATGTGCGTTACCCTTTGCATTTTCATTTGTGCTCGTGTTTGTGTTACTGTTAACATTTGGGTTCCCATTACTGGTTTTGTCTACATTTTGTTTTGCATTACTGTGTGCATTACCATTTGCATTTGCGTACACACTTCCATTTGAGTTTCCTTTGGTGTCATCGTTGCTGTTACCATTAGCATTTGCATTTCCTATTGCGGTACCGTGACCGTGCGCGTTACTATTTGCGTTTCTATACGTGCTTGCATTTGCATTTACATTTATGTTACCATTCCCGTCTATGTCACTGTGTGCCTTACCCTTTGTGTTTTCATTTGCGCTTACAAAACTGTTAAGATTTGCATTGCCATTACTTTTTGTTTGCGTTTCCTTTTGCATCACTGTGTGCATTTCCATTTGTGTTTGTGTATGCGCTTCCATTTGCATTTGTGCTTCTGTTTGTGTTTCCTTTGGTGTCATCGTTGCTGTTACCGTAACTGTCTGCATTTCCAATTATGTTACTGTACCCATGTGTGTTATAGTTTGCATTTCCGTACGCACTTGTGTTTGCTTTTCTGTTTTCATTAACATTTGTGCTTGTGCTGTATTACCATTTCCTTTATCATTTACATTTGTGTCACCATGTGTGTTAGCGTTTGCACTTGCATTTGTGTTGCTGTTACTTCGCTACTTATAGTACATAGTCTCAAAAAGAAGGTAAATTCATGGCAAAAAACTTTGTTTAATGCATCAGTTAGTGTCGTTCCACAGCAACAAAAGTGAGAAAATCCAATCTTAGTGTTCCCACCCCCGCTGCATCCCACCCCCACCCCGCCCACACCAACAGGCATCGGGGTGTGCATTGGGATCATCAGTCCTACTTTTACCTATTAAATGGAGTTTTGTGCCATGAATATATATATATATATATATATATATATATGGCAAAAACTCATTTTTCATCAGTTAGGGTTGTTCCACAGTGACAAAGCGAGGAATTTGGTGTTAGGGTTGAAAGCTCCCTTGGACCTCAGCCCACCCCCAACCAGCATCAGGGTGCACATTGGGTCATCGGCCTAACTATCACCCCATCACATGTAAAGAAGCTGAGGAATAAGAGAATGGGGTGAGAGTTAGATCGATGACCCCAACGCGCACCTCGATGCTAGTTGGGGTGGGCTGGGCAAGGGGGCTTTAACCCTAACACCAAATTTCCTCACTTTGTCACTGTGGAAATATCCTAACTGATGCATTAAATGGAGCTTTTTGCCTCTAATTTCCCTTCTTTTTAAGAATGATGACGAGAAATAGTGAGTATAATGCAGCGGCGGGAGCGCGGGGCCTAAAGTGCCCCACGCTCCCACCATGTGATGTCTTGTGACATTGTAACAGGAACAGCAATGCAAATAGAAGTGCCAACAGTGGCGCACATGGTAACGCAAATGTAAATGTTAAAGGAAAGGCTACTAGAAATGCAAGCGCAAAGTGACGCCGAAGCGAACAGTGATGCAATCAGACATTGAAGCACATACGAAAATGCAACTGGCAATATGAACAGTGATGGAAGCAGTATTTTAAATGGAAATATTAAGTGTCACAGCAAAAAGAATGTGAAAAGGAATAGAAACAGAAATGCGAAAGCAAGCACACAATTGAACGCAAACTGTAACACGTACAGGCACAGTACTGCAATTGGAAATGCAAATGATAAAGTTAACATGAAGAATAATGCCAAAGGAAACAGAAACAGAAATGGGAACAAAAGTACGAACAGAAACGCAAACCGAAAGACGCATAAACACAGTACCATAATTGTAAATGCAAATGGTAGCGGTAACGGCAACAATAACAGCAAAGGAAACAGAAATGCAAAAGGAAACACAAACACATATGGAAATGCAAACCATAATGCACACGGGCACAGTAACACAATTGCAAATGCAAATGGTAACAGTAACAGCAAGGAAGACGCAAAACGAAAGAGAAATGGAAATGCAAACAAAAGGGCTGCCGGAAACGCAAATGGCAATGTGCACGGTAATGTAAAGAAAAACACAAACAGAAACAGTAGTGGAAAGACAAATGGTAACAGTAACAAAAACAGAAACGCAAATGACAACGCAAAGGGTAAAACACACAGTGGGGTAGATGAGAATGGTAACACAAATGGGGACATAAACGCAAGTGGAAGCAGTAACTGTAACAGTAATGGAAGCACATACCCTGTTTTTGCTGAACAGGTGCATAGAGAAACAAAGTGTCTACAAAGAATGTATGCATTCTAATGGGCATCAAAGCTTAAAATGAGCATTGGAAGTACTTAATTGCTAATATCTCAGCAACCACACGACGTATAACAAAAATTTAAATTTAACAGAAATCTTGATATTCCTGGATAGGGTTTTGCTATTGCATAGCCCAAACAGCTCACAACAAGAAATCTGTATCTCACATTGTTTTCAAAATACGAGCCCCGAAAGGCACGGCGTACGCCACCATGTCAGTCTATTGGGAAAAATGCCAACTTTGGAGTACTGTAACTTTGCAGTCATGCAATATTTTTTCACCAAACCACCAAAAGACACATCTGTTAGATGTTGGCTGCATTCCCTCCAAATTTCAGCTCACAAGACCAAACCGTTCATTTGCAGCAGGGTGGCAAAGAACTGCAGTCATTTTGGTCATAGTCTGAAAAAGTAGTGTCATGATTTGCAAAAGTTTTGGCAAAAATTTGTAAAAGTGTCGTGAGAGCACCACTACTTTGCGACACTACTTTTTCCAGAAATCTGAAAAACATATTTCTAGGGTGTTTAACCCCAAAATAAAGACATGCCTAGCATCCTCAGGGTCTGACTAGGTAAACACAAAAAGAGTTGTGTCCCTAGATGGTCCCAATTTTAAATGTCAAGCATTTTTCTGATCACCAACTGAAAACAAAATGGCAGATTTGTGACACTACTAGGGTCATTTGCGACACCAAAAAGTGCATTTGTGACACTGTCAAACTTTTTGTTAACTTTTCCCATTGACTTATCATGGGAACTTGTTTTTTTAATAACTTTTGAACCATTTGATATTTTTTCACGAAATCTTTGAAAGGCACATCGGGGAACCTGGCTGCATGATCCCTGAAGTTTTTGGACTGGTCGCACAAACCATGTGACCTGTCGGTGCGAGCAAAGAATTCACCAGAAACAGTAAACACATGTGCAGATCACACTTAATATCTCCACAGCCACATATCTGACCAGTACAAAAGTTGGCAGATACCAAGAAGTGTGGTTCTTGATCAAGCATTCCATATTTCAGGCAAACCTGTTGAATGGTGGCAAAGTTATTAGGGTGCAAAGTTTGACCCTTTAAACTTAAAAGTGCTACTCAACCCTAACTATGGTGGCACTACCGTGCTACCATAATATATATATTATATATATATATATATATATATATATATATACATATATATATAAATATACATATATATATATATATATATATATATATATATATATATATATACACACACACACATCTATATATATTATATGCAGAAAACTTCATTAATTCATCATTTAGGGTTAAAACACAAAGTAAGAAGTAAATGTTAGGGTTGACCCTCCCCCTGGACCTGCCCATCATATCAAGAGTGACAGCTGATGGGGTGTGTTCTTGGGGTTGTGAGGCCTAAATCTCATCTTGTTCCATGTGTAATCTTATTTACAAGCCACAGAAAAGAAGAATGGGGTGAGATTTAGGCCTCACAACCCCAAGGACACACCCCATCAGCTGTCAATCTTGGGATGACAGGCAAGTCCAGGGGGGAGGAGTTAACCCTAAATATTTAATTTCCTTACTTTTTGTGTTTTAACCCTAAATGATGCATTAATTAAGTTTTTTGTATAGAATTTCCTTACTTTTTAAGAAAGAATATAAAAGTAAAAAGTTGTAGAAGTTGGTGGGAGCATGTGCCCTTTGGGCACCACGCTCCCAGCAACTTTCAAATTCATTAAAAGTAAAAAGTCATG
Organism: Neoceratodus forsteri; assembly: GCA_016271365.2. Classification (NCBI taxonomy): domain Eukaryota; kingdom Metazoa; phylum Chordata; order Ceratodontiformes; family Ceratodontidae; genus Neoceratodus; species Neoceratodus forsteri. Next base: position 1,036,707,735 of record CM057453.1, read on the forward strand.
CAAGTTGGTGGGAGTGCGGGCCCTTCAGGCCCCGCGCTCCCACCAACTTGTAAATCTCTGTGTGAGGTAAGACTACAAGCATTGAATATCATATGTATTGCTGGGAGCACAAATGGGTAGGAGCATGGGGCCTGAAAGCTCCCACCACATTAAAAGATAGCAAAGTGTCAGTCATCAGAGTGGCATAATTCAACATCTATTTACATCTTAGAATTACCACAATGTCAGTAATGCTAGGCACCCTATAAATGTGAAGCCAGTACCACAAAGCAAAATACCATTCACAAAACATAAAGTGTGTTGTGCAATATGTCCGCAGCAAATTAATTTTCCAACACCTAAACACCATGATTCACATGTACAGGACATCTCCTGAAGAACCTCCAAATTTCAGTGTAAAAGATGAAACCATTTCTGAGATACAACAAGTAAAAGTTTGAGATTTTCGTTCATTGGAGTGGCAGAGTTCCACACCTGTTAAGATTTTAGACACCTAATGACTGAAAACTACATCCATAACAGTAAGGTTAGCTACCATATAAATTTCAAGCTACTCCAAGAATGGAAAATGCTGTCCGCCAAATGTAAACTGCACCACGCAAAATCTCCAAAGAAAATGTGTTGTGTGTCACATAAACACCCAAATTCACATCTACAGCACATGCCATCAAAACCCTCCAAATTTCAATTAAAAAGACCAAGCTGTTTCTGAGATATTTAAAGTTAAAGATTATTAAAACTTGCTTATCAGTTGCATTAAAATCTGGCCAACTAGTCTCTCCCTTGTGATCTAAGATCATGATTAGAGAATCTCATGATGAATGAATTTGCAGGCTTGAGACCAAAGAATTTTCACGCTCATGATCAAAGAATAAAAAATAGTAAAACTAAATTTTTAGACCCAAATACATGAAACCACCACCATGCCTTGATAGAACAAAGCCCTCTGAGCAAAACCCACCCTCATTTGCCTTAATACCCACCCCTGAGCTGAGGAAATTGATTTTTTCAACTGGCCAAGTAGTCCCGCCCTTGCAATCAATGATCATGGTAAAAGAATCTCGCTATCAAAGAATTTGCAGGTTATTGATCAAAGAATAAAAAATGGTGAAACTTGAGTTTTAGGCAGAAATACATGAAACCACCACCATTCCTCGATAGAATGAAGCCCTCTGAGCAAAACTCACCCTCATTTGTGTTAATAACCCATCCTTGAGATGAGAAAATGAATTTTTCTAGTCTCAGCCTCACGATCAAAGATCGTGCTCAAAGAATCTCGCGATCAAAGAATTTGCAGGCTCACGATCAAAGATCGTTAGCGAGTCGCGATCTAACAATTCAAATGTTCAAAACTCTATTTTTTGACCAGTTTGATGGAAACCATGGCCATGGGTCGATAAACAAAGCTCCCTGAGTAAAACCCTTCTAAGTTTTACTATGGGAGTGACCCCTGAGTCGAGATATGTTACTTTTTCTGATGGTAAAATTAAAACAAGATGGCTGCTTTCTGCAATCAAAGATTCTGATCTGAGGCTGCAAATTCTTTGATAGTGAGAAGGAACCAGATGGCCAAAACCCGATTCTTTGTTTACAAAATAACCATATCAATTTTCCCATTGACTTATAATGGGAACTTAAAAGTTTAATAACTTTTGAATGGATGAATATTTTTTTACCAAATGAAAAGTGTCATGTTCATTCACTGAAGCTCTTTAAGATGAGCCAACTCACAGAGAGGCATGCCACACAACAGCCAAGCAGCGCCACAGACAATATCCCCCAAACTGACTACATAACTGGCAAAAAACGCATTTTTCAGTGTTTTGGTGAGCAAAGACCATAAGTCCAAATGAATGAGAATTTGTCAAATCAAGAGATCTACCATGCCCCACAACACATACCACATTTCATGCAAATCCATTGAACAGGTCCATTTGTAAACCCTAAAAATAGGGGCACAGTTGCACCCCTATAATTAGGATTATGAAGGCATTTCTATGTTAAACTTGAAATTTTGCACGTTAAGAACTTTGGACCCATTCAACAGATTTGCATGACAATTTGAATGCATGGTAGGGCATCATAGATCTCTTGATCTGCCAAGTTGTGTTTTGGTCAGACTTATGGTTTTTGCTCAACAAAATGCTGAAAAATGCACTTTTTGCCAGTTCTGTGGGCAGTTTTTGAGATTTTGTCTGTGGCGCTGCATGGCCGTCATGTAGTCTGCCAGCCTGAAACTTGGAAAGTAGAAAGAGATTGGATCAAGAAATATGATACTTTTTGTTTGGTGAAAAAATATAAATCTATTCAAAAATTATTAAGCTTTTTAGTTCCCATTATAAATCTATGGTAATATTATTATGGTTACTTTACAAAAGAAGAATGGGGTTTTGCCCATCTGGTCACTCCTCACGATCAAAGAATTTGCAGGCTCGTGATCAAAGAATCTTTGATTGTGAGAAATTTATTGATCGCAATGGCTGCCATCTTGTTTTCAGTTTGGGGTTGGAAAAAAAGTAAATATTTCAACCCATGGGTGACTTGTGAAATAACTGAGGCATGGGTTTAGATCAGGGGGCTTCCCTCTATTGACCCATGCCTCTGGTTTATTTTAGTTTTGTGAAAAAATAGCATTTTGCACTTTTCCAATCTTCAGCCACGGTTTGCTAACAATCTTCAGCTGTGAGCCTGCAAAATCTTTGGACGTAGTCGCGGATGATTATTTTGAAGCCTCACAGTCAAAGAATTAAATAACTCTTAAAGGATGCACTTCTGCTCTGCGCCACAAGATGCCACACTAAACAAGCATTCTAGATTTTAACTTTTTAAAGTTTTATTCGGCCCCATTTGGGAGTTTTGAATTAAACTTTAGAGTGTTTTACATTTAATTATAGTCAGCTTTGTGTCATTTTGATTTGTTTTCACTACTTTCTCACAAGTAACATTTCAGTCAGATCTGTCAGTTTTGTATTATAGAGTTTATTCTGCTTTCACATAGGGCTGTCCCAAGAATATCAACAAAGTGCTGCCATTGTAATGACAATAGTATTTCATGTATACACCATTTGAAAAAAAAAATGTGATTTCAGCACTCATAGTGCAATTGTGATACAAAATCATTGCAAGATCTAACAACTTTTCCAAGGGCTGAGTAGGACAGCTCCATTATTACTTTGAAGATAAAGTCTATTTTCAGGAGCATAAATTTGGGCAACACCAAATGCAGTAGTAAAAATTATTTATCTGTAGCTTAATATGGTTCATTGGAGAATGAACTGATTCGAGAGGACGGAGACCAGTTTTATAGTGCCATGAAGCAAGGGAATTTGATTTGATGCACTTGTTTTTTTTCTGTTTATACTTGCTATAGGCATATATGTTTCAGGTTCAATCAGTTGTCAGACACACTGGATGAGATTCGTCATAACAGGCACACTGTATAAGGCGTGGCTGGTCTTAATGCTCCCATTTAATTGAATTATGCCAGACTCAATCTTGAGAACAACGAGCATTTTTAAATCAACACAGTTCTTAGTGATAATCATAAATGTGTGTGCTGCTATCAGCATTTTCCCCTACAATACCAAAGAAAAAAACAGGAATCATAATTAAAAGAATTGCACTAACATTTTTTAAAATACATAAAGTAGTTGTAACTCACTTTGAGTTTAGTATACGCTACTTTGCATACTGACAGTCATTAATAATCTCAGCATTTCCTTACAAACGTGTTCATTTTAACTTTGGCCTACTTAAGAACACTGTTGTTTGGACTTTTAGAAACACAAACAAGTAAAGTTTTGTGGTCTGAGATGACAGCTGACACAATGATACTATTTTGTTTTCCTGTTTAGGGCAATTGAATTCAAGAACAACAAATAGCAGAGCAGTTGTAACTATAGAAAAAAGCTACAGAATAAAAATGGTGAGCACATCCTTTCATAAGAAGGAAATAGTTTTCTTGAGAAAGAAAACAAAATATGTCAATAGTCCTTCTAATGCCAGAGTGAACTATAGACTGAGAAGCACCGTTCTAGTCACTTCCCAATACCTTTCCATGACACCACCAGCTCCTTTGCAGCAACAAATGACTGCAGTGAAGGCAAACTTTCATCTGGACTAGTCTGAAACCCCCTCAATAGCAGCAACAAAGCAGAAGCTTGGAATGATAAAAGAATAAGAAGATCAAAGGAACACTGGATTGCTTTCCCCCTCAGAGAATAAGAAAGAGCAGGCGTGACAAATGTAGAGATGCTCGGGTGAGTTCCCCCGCTTTCCGCCACCCTTCAACAGTTCACATGTCAGGTTTATCAACCGCCTGAATATTACAGTGCAACTGTACATAAACACACATGCTATCTGGTGAGCACAGAATATTGTTTATGGAGGTGACAGTTCAATTAACCATCTCAGCATCGAGGTGAAGGACACATGTTTCAATGTCATGGTCAGGTTGGGTAAGTGCTATGAAGCTGGAACAGTTATGGGAATAGCCTGTCTAAATGTGTTTCCAGAAACAAAGGTACCCATTAAGGTCAAGTTAAAAAATCTCTAGTCTGTACACACACACACAGATACACAGCCCCATGTATAATGTAGGTGGCAGTGATAATAGCCACAGTTATAAATGCTGAGTAAATATGACAGAAAATAAACCAGCAACTTCATTAGAGGGTTTGTTAAAATGAGTTGGGCTGGCTAATGAAACATTGGGAGGGCACCACTGCCAACAGCTGTTCCTTATAAATGTTACATTACCCAAGCAGATACCAAGGCAGACCACCTTGTCATTTATTCACTAGGAAGCATTTGCTGGACATTTTGACTTCTGCTTGGATGGCTGTTATTATCAAAGTAATAATCATTTTACATAAAATTATTAAAGGTCTGCCCCCCCCCCACCATGCCACACACACACATGTTATGTGATATCTTGTAAATGTCTTGAAGGTGTCAAGGATCACAGATCTCCAGGTAAAAAGTCACATGGGGGCCAGTGACCATCACATGGTATGGTTCAATTTGGCCACTAGAACTAAATCATCCCATTCCAAGGAAAACATATGAGACTTCAGGGGAGCTGACTTTGATAAGATGGCCAACAGAGTTAAGCTAGCACTGGGAAAAAGAAATACAGGTGAGGGGGGTACAGGCAAAGTGGCAAGCATTAAAGAAGCAATACTTGAAGAAACATCCCATTGTGTTTGAGAGAAAAGGAAGTGCAAATAAAGAAGGAAACCACTTTGGTTTTCCAAAACAGTAGCAGAAAAGGTTAGAGCCAAAAGGCTGGCCTTCAGGAAATATAAGGGAATGCAGCAGGATGAATATAGGGAGGCATACCAAACTTCTCTAAGGGAAGCAGGGAAGGCAGTAAGGCAGGCAAAGGCCCAAACCAAGGAAACACTAGCACAAACAGTAACTGAGGGTGACAAAACTTTCTATAGATACATTAGTGAAAAGAGAAATTCCAGAGGGGGTATTGCTATAATCAAAGGGGATAAAGGGGCATGTGAGGAGGAGGACCATGTAAAAGCATCTATCCTAAATAGATACTTCTGCTTAGTAGTTACTGAAGAGAAGATAGGGCAGGGTCCACAGCTCAGCATCTTGGACACAGGGGGAGGTAGGTGTGCACTAGACCTTCACAAAAGAAAGGGTCCTACAATAGCTCGATAAGCTCAGGGTGGACAAGGCAATGGGATCTGATGGCATAAATCCCAGGGTACTAAAGGAGCTAAGGATGGAACTAGCAGAGCCATTATCAAAAATGTTCAGTGAGGTCTGAGCACAGTAGAGGACCTTTAGGGTTGCCCCCCCTTGTGTGGCCCCTCCTCCTGAGATTGACAGATGATGGGGTGTATCATTGGGGTTGTGAGGCTTGACTGTCACCCCATTCTTCTTTAATGCGGCTTGTGAATTTGATTGCACGTGGAATGTGGTGACATTTAGGCCTCACAACCCCAATGACATACCCCATCATCTGTCAATCTCAGGAGGAGGGGGAGGGGCCACACAAGGGGCGAGGGGCAACCCTAAAGGTCTCATTTCCTTACTTTTTGTGTTTTAACCCTAAATGATGCATTAACAAAGCTTTTTTGCATAGAATGTGTATATGTATATATATATATATATATATATATATATAATCATAGACTCATAGAAAGATACAAGCTTATAGGCTGAAGACCATTGATAGCTTGCCACTAAACATTAGTGGATGTACATGTACTTATGTGCTCCTATATAGGAATCTAATCTATTTTTGAATGCATCCATTGTGGGGCTGAGTACCACATATTCCAGCAATGAATTCCATCTTTTTACAACTTTTTGTGTAAACCATCTTTGTCTTTTATTGGTCCTACTTATATCTGTTGATAATTTTAAGCTATGACTATGCATATGTTGTAGACCTATATAGTCTGTCAGACCTATGGTTTCCCATAAAGATGTATCTCTGGTGGCTTTATACACCAGACATAGATCACCTCTCAGTTGCGTATATTCCAAAGAGTACATACCCAAACCTTTCAGCTTCTCTTCGTAATTCTTATGCCGTTGCTGCACCATTAATTTGGTTACTCTTCTTCATTGTACACTCTCAATTAATAACTTTTCCCTCTTTGTCCCTGGACTGCAAAAGGGAGCACAGTACTTCAACTGTGATCTAACCAAGGCTGTGTACAAGGGCAGTATAACATCATGGGATCTACTCCTAATATTTATTTTAATACATCCCAGGATCCTATTACTCTGTACTACCTTATGTCTAGAGTTTTTATCAAAAACTAGCCTACTGTCCACTATTACCACCAGATCACTTTCATTTGTTGTAATTTGTAAAGGTGTACCATTGAAGGAGTATGTAAATTGATGGTTGTTTCTCCCCAGAAGCATTACCTTACACTTATCATAGTTAAAATAAAGTTTATCGTTATTTGCCCAATTTTCTGTAGCGGATAGATTTAGTTGAAACTCATCTGCCACTTTGATGTCATTTATGACTGCACCCAATTTACTATCATCAGCATATTTTCCCATCCAGACACCCCAGTTACCTTCATAGTTGCTATAACCAGGTTGAAAAGTGTTGGGCCCCAAGACCGAGCCCTGAGGGTCACCACTTGTAACTTGGGCCCAATCCAGTTAATACCCCCTTATGTCAACCCATTGATATCTATTAGTCAACCAGGATTTAACCCATGTAACCAAGTCTGGGGGTAGCTGGATGGAAATCAGCTGCTTAATCAACACATCGTGTGCCACTGAATCAAGTGCCTTTGCATAATCCAAAAAGATTACATTCACTGGCAGTCCCTTGTCCAATGCTGCACTCTCTGTCTCAAAGAAACTCAATAAATTTGTTTAACAAGACCTACCAGTGGTGAATCTGTGCTGTGATAAATCAACGTATCCTTTGCTCTTAATATGGTTAACTATAAAATCTTGAATTATACCTTCCAAAAGCATACTCATAACCCATGTTAGGCTTATTGGTTTATATTTTATGACCTCTTTCCTATCCCCTTTTTTAAAAATAGGGGTAATATTAGCCTATCTTCATTGTCTTAAAGTACTTCCCTCCTGAAGGGCTGCATTAAATAGTTGGGTAACTGGGCCAACTAGGCTATTGTTCAATTCTCTTAAGAAGGCCAGAGTTATTCCATCATGTCTGCTGATGCGTTATTTTTTAATTTGCTAAATTTATCCATAACTTGTTTTTCTGTGATAACAATGTTAGATACCTCACAGCTAGAATATGTACTCCCAATTGAAATATCATTATTTCTTTTGGGTTGATACATACTTTGAAAATATTGATTAAAGATATTCACAATATCTTGTTCATGCTTAACAAACCCTGCTGTGTAACCAGTGGCCCTATACTTACTTGTTTACCTTTAAGTAACCCAATATAGCTGTAAAAGGATTTTTTATTGTCTCCAACTCTAGTAGTCATATGAAATTCTGCCTTTTGCTTAGCTGTTTTTGTGCAATTTGCTGCTTTTTTATATGAGAGCCAATTCACCCTGATTGGATTATTTTTGTACCTAGCAAACTTTCACCTTCTTCTTGTTATACTGTTTTTTTATATTCCTGTCCCACCAGGAGGGTATCCTTCCCTTGGCATTATATTTATTCACCTTTGGGACCCATTGTTCTATACAGTATCTTAATGTGCTATCTATTTCAGTCCAAATGCTTTCCATTTGTAATCCTTCTAGTCTCTGCTTCCAATTCCAGGCATTTAAGTAATAATAATAATAATAATATACCGTATAGCAAAATATATTGGCACCCGTTAATATTGACGCTCTGCCCACCTAAAAGTTATTCGCACCTGATAATATTCATGATTTGCCCCAATACCACTCTGAGCAAGCCACCAAACCTCCCTGCTGTCCCAGGTTACCCCGCTAAACAAGTTCCAGCATAGTGTAATATTTGATTTGGGCTTACAGCCAGGACCGGGTTCTCTGACCTCCGTTTGCTTGGTGGTGGTGTTTGTGGTGGTATCGGGGAGCTGGGCTCTTCCCTCCTGTCTCAGTTGCCCCATACAGCCACAGGACGGAACCTAGGCACAGGGGTGTCCACTTCCACCCAGACATGGTTGGCGGTGGCACAAGGCAATCTGGGCTCCAAACTGTTCCCCTTCCCCGATGTGGAGTAGATGGCAGCATGATGGGGGAACCAGGATTGTGGCTGGGACAGTGCTAGGTGTGCTGAAAGGGGAGTGGGTCATGGGATACAGGGAGGAAGAGAAACCCTCTAACCTGCCCATCGCTCCATCTGGAGGGATGTTTTGTTGGTTGAGGGGGGAGTCGAGGGGAGGTCAGAGAGGAAGAGCTGTAGAAGGTAGAGAAGACAGGCAGGGACTAGCCAGCAGGACAGTCAACTGGGCGCAGGGACAGGGCACTAAAGGATCAACCCCAGACCCAGAACACCAACACAAATAAAAAGAATATACACAGAAAATATTGGCGATCAGTAAATGTTCACACTGTGAGTCACATCAGCGAATATGGTGAATATTTTCAGATCGCGAATATTTCCTGTTATACAGTACTTTATTTGTTGTGCGTCATTCAAGTTTCAAGGCGCAGTACAATAAGATAAAAATACAAAAATCAGCATCATAAAGCCAAACAGAATCAAATCAGAAAACAATACAACTATAGGCTTTTTCCCAAAGGAAAGATTTCAAAACCTGCTTAAAACTCCCCGCAGTTGTGCACTCCCTAATCCGATGGGGTAGAGAATTCCAAAGGGAAGGGGCTGCAAACATAAAAGCAGGGGCCCCAGCAGATTTTAAAATCACCCTTGGAATCTCTAGCAACCTCTCATCGGCTGAGCGTAGCAATCTCACAAGGTGGTAAGGAATCAGGAGTTCTTTCAGGAAAGCAGGGCCCACATCATGCAGGGCTTTAAAAGTCAGTAATCTGACTTTGAAGGTGATCCGCCACTGAACTGGAAGCCAGTGCAGATCCCGCAGCACCAGTGTAATGTGAGAAGATCTAGGAGTACCCACCAACATCCGTGCTGCAGAATTCTGCACCAGCTGCAAGAGGTGGATATTAACCACCGGAAGCCCAAAGTGAAGCAAGTTGCAATAGTCTAGGCACGAGGTCACAAAGGCATGGATTAAAGTTGACAGATCACCAGATGGAACAAGGTGCTTGATCCTGGCAATGTTTCTTAGATGGTAGAAAGATGACTTAACCACCGCTGACACCTGGGACTAAAGAGTCAGCCCCACATCTAATATCACCCCCAGGTCTCACACCCATTCAGAGACCTGCAGCTCAACATCCTCAAAAAACAATTCAGATGGGGAGCTGGCCATAGGCCCCCTATTCGGTGATCTGAATCCAAAACCAATGCCTCCGTCTTCCCAGAGTTCAACTTCAGCCAACTGGACCTCATCCAATCCTGGATTTCATTAAGGCAGCTATTAAATACCAAGATACCTCCTTTCTGGTTGGGTGCAAAGGACAGATATAGCTGGGTATCATCGGCATAACAATGAAATCTCAGCCCATACCATCTCACAATGTCTCCGAGGGGAAGCATGTACACCACAAACAACATGGGGGACAATATAGAGCCCTGAGGAACCCCATAAAACAGAGTAGGACTTTATAGCATCTTTATTTGCCTTCTTATAGTTTCATAATACCGTTATCCCCTTAGGATGAATAACATTATAACCAATATTTATAAACACTGTATTATGATCACTATCTCCCATTGGGTCCCTAACTTGAATAGTGATGTTATGTTGTTCTATATTTGTTAATACTAGATCCAAGGTGTTTCCACCTCTGGTTGCATCTTTAATTAGTTGCTCTAGCTCATTTTGAGTGCAGTAGTCAATAAAGTTATAATCCAAAGTGGATTTCCCCTGTAATGAATCTCAATCAATTGTTGGGAGGTTGAGATCTCACATTAATATGGTCTCATTGAATTTCAAACATATTTAATGGTGTCAAAAATAAATCACTATCTTCACGAATCAGATTGGGAGGCCTATATGCCATACCAATGGAGATGGCATTGTTGGCTATATGAATTCTAACCCATAGTAATTCAATATTATGTTTTGGCTCAATTCCATTGATATAGCATAGGTCTTAGTTTCCTCTTTAACATATAATATAACACTGCCTCCCCTTTTTCCTACTTTGCTCCTATAAAAACAGTTGTAACCTTGAAGTTCCATACCCCAATCCCCATCTTGAAACCATGTCTCAGATATTGCACGTACATGAATCTGATTTATTTTCAAAAAACCTTTTAACTCGTCAATTTTGTCTCTGAGACTTCTTGCGTTCGTTAAGAGGATCTTTAACTCTCCTACCTTATTATTATACTTCTTTTTATTTCTACTGGGTATATGTTTCTTATTCATTATTTTCTCTCTTAAATGTTTTTTTCTCTGCTGTGTCCCCCTGATTTAGCTCCCCTAGCCCCTTACATCCTAGTTTAACACCATGGATATGTAATCAGAGAAAATATTGCCAAGCAGATCCCCACGTTTTATTAAGATGCAATCTATCATGGCAGAATAGGTGAGATGGATGCCCAAAGTATTCCCAGGTAGTTATACACTTGTGGCCCTTTCTTAAGTACCATTCCCTCAACCAATTATTTAATTTTCTAATTTTTGCATTTAATGTATTATTCATTCTTGTTATAGGCAAAATTTCAGAAAACATTACTTCACACTGATTCTCTGTTACCTGTCTCACAATTTCCTTATACACATTAAACTTATTATCCACCGTGCAATTTCTGATGTTATTAGCTCCAATATGAATTATTATAAGGGACCCTCTTGGTGCTTTGCACATTAAGGCCCAGATATTCAAAACTTAGCGTGGTGCTCTAACCATTTGCACAGGATTAGCGCAGGGTTAGCACGGGACAGCCATATTCAAAGAGGGAGATAGCGTGTGCTAAACGCAATAGCACCGGGCTAAAACATAATGTATGCAAGGCGCAAAGTGGAGGGGTGGGAACCTGCATATGGGCGCAATAGGATATTCAGAGATATAGCACTATGCAATGCACCATTGCGTGGCACTTAGTGCAACGCTACCTACCACCTATAAAAGGGAGGCCTAAACCCAGGGCAATCCACAGAGGAGGGAGTGGTCAGACCAGGAAGTGTAACACAGTGGCTTTCTTTAGCAATGCTGTAGTGCTGCACCTAATGGAGCAGGCTGTGGAGGAGGATTAAAAGAGAGCAGGCCCAACAAGATCCATTACCTAGACGAAGGAAGAGATATGCTGCACACAGATGGTACCGGCCCAGAGTCTCCTTTGAGACCCTGCCTGATGACCACATCATTGGCCGGTACAGGTTGGATAGGGGAATGTTGAGGCAGCTACGCGAACTCCTGCATGAGGAGCTGCAGCCGAACACCAGGCACAGCCATGCCATGTCAGTTGAGTAAAAGGTGATGGCAGCGATGTGCATCCTAGCCACTGGGATATTTCAGTGCCCAATGGGGGACACCATTGGGGTATCACAGTCCACCACATCGTGCCTCCTGACCCAGTTCCTTGATGCTCTCCTGCCACATGCTGGTGAGTTCATAGTATTCCCCAGCACGGTAGCAGAGTGCACAGCAACCATGCAGCAATTCCATCGAGTTGTGCACCTACCCACTGTACTTGGTGCCATTGACTTCACCCATGTCCCCATCCATGCACCACCTGGTGATGCCAGTGACCTGTATGTGAACAGGAAGGATTTCCACTCCAATAATTGCCAGGAGGTATGCTATGCGACAGGACACATTAGCAATGTCTTTCCACAGTATCCTGGCAGTGCCCATGATGCCTTCATCTGGCACCAGTCCTGGCTGTCTGGCATTTGAGGAGGGCAGGATTCCACGTGGGCATTAGTCGGTGAGTGTGGGCAGCTACAACAGAGTGATAGCACGGGGAGGGGGGATAGGCAAGGGTAGCCATGGGAGGGGCAGGGAGCAATGGTTCAGAGCAGCAGTGGGCATTGTGCAGGACAACAACACTAACACCTGATTTATCTCCACAGGAGACAGTGCCTATCCCCTATGACTGTGGCTGCTGACACCAGTACCTTGGCCAGCAACAGTGGCTGAGGAATGGTACAATGAGGCACATGCTGCTACAAGGAACATCATAGAGAAGGTCTTTGGGATGCTCAAGATGCAGTACAGTTGCATAGACCAGTCAGGCGGTGCCTTACAGTACAGCCCTCGGAAGGTATGCCATATCATCCTGGCCTGTTGTGTGCTACACAACATGGCATTGAACCATGGGATACGTGCATCTGAACCTGAGGTGCATTCTGATAGTGAGCCAGAGCCAGGGGTAAGGGGGATAGTAGAGCAACTTGAGCAGCGGGATCCGCACATGGCCCGCCGGGCCATAGAGCACAGGAGCAGCATCACTGAGACACTGAACCAGGATGGACGGTAAGTACAGAAAACACAAACAAATAAAATGGTGTCAACAGTACATTTAATGTTAGTGCATATACAGTACAGTGAAATCTGTGTCATGTATAGGTACTGTACACATTGCCAGTGTGGTGATGTGATGTTGTGCGGTACGTGTGATGTGTGCAGTGTATGTGATGTGTGTGGGCCACCACCATACCCCTCAATTGTAACACGGTACGAGGAACAGTGCTACAGTTACATCATTGCAGCTACCTTTCCAGACTGAGGACCTGTCCCACACTCAGTGGCAACACTATAAAGAAATTCCCCATCGTAGATGATGCCAACAAAAACAGGCAATTAAGAAAAGACGGCTTGAACAGATAAGCAAACAATGTAACAGGTCAGTTAGCTGCTGAGGGAATGCAGTGAGAATGAGGTCCACATTCTGCTCAGTAGTATCACATCCTGAGAGGCACTGTTGTATGGTCAGGGGATAAAAGGATGAGAGGTATGGCCACTACCCAGGTGCATACAAGAAACAGCACTGTATATAAGTGATTACAGGGGCTGCGGCATGAGAGTGAACAAGGACCATGGAGGACTGTGTTTGTGCAGGGGACATGGGAAGTGGCTGTGTGCATAGGCATGCAGGTGAGGGAGTCAGGGCCACAGCACAAATGTGGTGGAGCACATCAGCTGCTCCTGCTGCCGCACAAACGATGCACACCCTGTGTATGGGGCAAACTGCTGGGAGTGCTACTTGCCGAGGACATTGTTGGGGTGGATTGAGGTGAGGCTGGGAGGGCAGACCATCCACAGCCATGCCTTGAGGCCTGCACAGGAGTAGAGGGAGGGTGGCCATGATGCTGTGCATGTTCTGTGGACGAATGGGAGGTAGGGTTTGAGGAGGTTGTGCCCACCCTGTGAGAACCCCTGCCATGCTACTGCCCATATGAGGCATGGCTGCGCTGGCATCTGGGTGCACCCTGCAGTACTGTGGTGATAGTGTCCAACAGCACCACAGCATGGGCCTGCACAGCAGCAGTTAGGCCACCAAAGCCATGCTCAATGGTGGTGAGAACACGGGTCATCCTCTCCTCCCACCGCTGCTCAGCATGGGCAAGATCACTGCTCACTGTCTCCCGCAGCTGTGACAGCTCATGCCACAGCTCCCTATGGAGATCATGCAGGTCCTGCTGGGCTGCATGCTGTGAGGCCAAGGCCTCCTGGAGCATGGGCCATGCACCCTGGCTATCTTGTGCAGGTGCAGCATCAGCATCCTGCACCTGTGGCAGGGGTCATGGTTGGCACTGGACAGTGTGTTGTGGATGTGAAGGGACCTGTGGGGGTGGCTGGTGATGCATTGGTCACTGCAACTGTGGCCTCACAAGTGACTGAGCATGCTGCTGGACTGGCCCTGCAGTCAGTGCCCTGTGGGACATGTCCAGTGGGCAAGACTGTTCAGGCAGGGGAAAAGCAGCTGTGGACAGATAGGTGTCATGTGCCTGAGTACCCCTTGTCCCCAATTCAGGCATGGTGCCATCCCCCACTACACCAAAACCTCTGGTGTCACTAGCCGCACACAGAACCAGCATGTCGGACTCCTCCCTTGCATCCTCTGAGCCATGGTCACTTGTGACAGTCAGGATCACCACCTGCTCGCCACTCAGACCCTCCACCTGAGCATACTCAGGTGGATTCAGGGACTCCAGGAAGGCTGCATCCTTCTCATCAGTGCCTCATAACATCTGTGAGTGGACATAATGCTGACTGGCATGGCCACTGCCAGTCTAGCTGTGGCTGCCATGCCTGATGTGGAGGGGAACACCTCTGCTGCGTATGAATCCTCCACCTCCCGTACAACTATGCCTGGCCCCACCTGGGACATAGCCTGCTGGGCATGTAATGCTGAAATGGAAGAGACTGATGTCAATTGCTGCTACAATGACCAGCCCACCCACCCACCCCACTCCCAACAATGCCACATGTATCCCCAGCAATGTGTTCCCTCCAGCATGCCCATGCAGACCCCAGTGTGCATCCCATCCAATTGCAGACTGTGCCTTAGGAGCCCCTGTACCATGGCACACATGCACTCACAACATGTGCCTGCCAGCAGATGTTGACCACTGTGCAGCCCCAACACCACCCTTACAATGGAACATACCCATGTGGGCCCTATGCATGCACCATGACAGTAGTGATGTGTGCCTCTGTCCCCATGTTGTTGCTGTCTACAGGGTGGTGGATACATGCCATGAACTTACCTGCTCTGGGTGGTGTAGGTGGTGTCTCACACCCACCGCCTTCAACCCCACCGACTGCCACTGGCTGTAGGGTAGAGGCTACTATGGCCATCAATGGGTCCCAGTCCCGCTGTTCAAGTGCTTGTGGTGCCCTACCAGTCCACAGCATGTTCCGGATCTGCTGTGCCTCCTCCTCCTCCTTCACCCTGTGCAACAGGTCATTCCAGCTTTTCCGGACGGCATCAGTGCTATGACCACGACCACCTATGGCATTTACTGATGTGGTAATCTCCTCCCACATCAGCCGAACAGTGGTGTCCGTCAACTTGTTTCTGTGTAGGACCATCTCCCTGTCCATCACCGCATGTACCAGGGCACTCACTCATCTCCCGAAAATTTGTGGTCCCTGAGCTGCTCCAGTCCTGCAGCCTGACCTGTGTGGGACAGAAGGCAGGGAAAGGGTTAAACAGAGTTGTGAACAAACATTGCACAGCTATAACAGTATCATGTGGCCATGATGCAACTCACAGCTGCTATACATGCCCCCACGCCCTGAGGAATGGCAACAGGACATGCACGTTGCACCTCAGTGCTGTGGAGTCCTGCAGGCCAGCATATGTGGAAGCCAGCTGTGTGTGTGCAGCACACAGTTGTGCTGCCCATGTTGCTGCCTGTGGCATGTGAGAGGTGGCCTGGCTACACATGCTGGCATGGACATGGGTGCACTGCAAGGCAATCACAAGGCCTACAACCACAGATGGTGTCTAATGTGCACATGTGTGGGACTGTGCAGCCATGGCTGTTAATGCTTGACTCATGGTGCCCCCGGAACACCCAGTGCCATGCTGGGCCTCTGCACATGCAGCACCATGGAACACATGCTGTGGAAGCATAGGTTGTCTCCCAACAACAGGGCTAGATGGCTGACCAGGACACATATTCCATTAGGGGTGTGGCCTAGACACCATTGCATGTGCCAGAGCATGTATCAGTGCAGCTACATTGCACACACATACAGGTGTAGTGTGTGTATAGGTGATCCTGGCACAGCTGTGCACAAGGCCTGTGTATGATCCACCATGTGTCACAGTTGTGGGTACTGTACAACAATAAAACTGGGGTACTGCACCCCCAGCATGTGTGTCAACACATGTCACGCAATGGCCTGGATGTGCACACTGTAGATGGACTGGCCTGTCATGGGTTTAAACACCCTGGACCACAACAACATTGGTCCTGCCCGTACCCCTGGCTGCACAGCGCTCTGCAGAGAAAGTCAGCAGCCAGGACCGCAGTGTACTAACACTATTAACTGCATGAGTACTGTCTGCCATGACCCACATGCACACATCACATAGCACAATACAGGGGTGGGGGGGTTGACTGTCTGTGATGCAGATGTCAGTCAGTGACATGAGTGACAGCACGGGTACTTGTGGCAGTTGTCACACTGGAGTACATGCACCCTACAGTCACAGTGGACTATTGACCCACTCCAGAGTGCATCCTCCACACCGCTGATCACATCCCACTGTCATCTGCAGCACCACAGCATGCAGTCAGTCAAGCATGGCCTGTGCAATGGGCGTTGGACAGCGCATGATGCTGGTGCGGCACCACTACCCACACAGGGGCAGCCAAGAGGGTCAATGGGCCACCCAACTCCCCCCAGCACCACCGCATACATGCCCAGCCACACTGTGCCAGTCAGGCATCAGCTGCAGTCCCAAGGCCATTACCAGTACTCCACTGTTGGATGGTTCACAGATACCATAGCCTGCCACATATAGGCAATACAGAGCAACCTGTGCATGGCAGAGATGATACAGTCACACATGTGGTACTGCTACACCTGGAATCAGGTCCTATCCTGCCAGACAGGCAGGTAGCTGGCATTGTCTGGGTCAGCCTATCGTCCATGCAGAACAGGACTATAAAGTATGGGTAGCCCTGATTACCCACTGATATCCAGCAGATTACAGCCCTAGAATCCCAGTGGTGTGATGTCAGGACCATATGAACTCATCTCAGCTATGTCTTAGCAGTTGGTTAACTAGACAGACTGCCATTGTTAGTTGGTATTCTACACACCTGGAATGTGCTTGGAATCCTCAGTACAGTAATTCTATAACAGTCCAGTTGTCACAGCGTACTGTCACTGAGTCTTGCAATCTCCATGTCTGATAGGAGTTAACACTGGCCCACGGTCATTTGGTCCATGTATCTCAATACTGTGTGTACAGTACCTACACATACATATGGCTGTACCGCAGAGTCAATACTGGGGTAAGGCCCACTTACACATGATGGGGGGGGATTCCCATGATGAGTTCCATCCCCTATACTTGACGATGCCTGTTGTACAGGTGATAACCATGGTGTAATCACCTCTCATGGTTGCTAGGGCAATTATAAGCCTCTCGAGCTGTACACTCTAGGTTTACTGATGTCCTAGCAACCACTCAAGGCATTTACGCCATGGTTATCACCTGTACGTCAGGCAGTCTCCTCTATTACATCACACAGATTGCACACAGTACAATATACAGGTAAAGACAGTGACTCAGCAGGTAGCACAGATGCCCTGCGGACGGGAGATGGGTTCTAGTCCCACACAAAGCTCCTGGGATAATATCCTATAAGTGACTCTGCAGTGCAGCATGAGGGGGGGTGCTGCACTCCTGAGGTGCCATCTGTTAGATGAGATGTTAGACTGAGGTCCCATCTCCCTGCTCTGATGGTAGGTCAGGTGGATGTTAAAGACCACATGGCACATCCCGAAATGTGTAGGGGAATATATACGGTGCCATGGCCATGTACACCCCATTCACAAGAATACCATAAGCAGCATAATTTGTTTCAAAGACATATGGCATTCACCTGTATCCCCTTCCCCATGGGTTGTGACTGAAGGAGGCAGGATTTGTCTACACCACATTCCTGGTCAGCAACCACTATAATAAGCAATACACATGACATACAGAGCAGCGCTATGCACAACCATCGTGCCTTGCTGGGTCGGGGTTCTGATTTCAATGGACCTCACAAGCTGTGTTCTTGGTGTCATCAGGCCTCAGAATCCTTCTGTGGCAGAACACACTGGTGCTGCAGAGTTGCCCATCCAGTATCCCCCATGTGCTGCTGCAGTAGTGCTGTCATTATGATGTTCTGCTGCAGTACTGATGTCACCACTTCTGCAGGAGCGCATGGCTTGCTGGCACAGTGTTACCATCCTCACAGTACCACAGTGGTGTCAGTAGTCTTGAACCACTTTGAGACATCACATGTCAGTGCCAGTATGGAACAGAGTACAGAGTAACACACTGCACACATGTGACATACTACATCTATACAATATGTCACATACATGATGCCACAGTTATACACAACCTGTGTTCTATCACCTCGAGCATCTGTGCTCCCGAGGTCACTGGGACTGAGAACCCCTCTGTGGCAGTACATACAGATTGTACAGACTGGCCCATACAACAGGCAGAGTAAACATGTGTTACAGCCCTGACCTGGATGTCTGCCATCATCCAGTGCTATCAAGCCACGCACACATGACATGGGGATGCCCAGCTGTTGTCAGCATGGTGACTACACAGAACATTCATGAACAGCAGCTTCATCCAGTGCACAGTCAGTTAGTAGCCATCTGTATCCCCCTCCCCCAGGTCCATACCTCTCAACTTTACCACAATACTAGGAACGTTCCTCATGGTACGGCACAACTGCACACTGTTCAACATTGTGTCAACCCACATGCAGTACATACCTGGCTGGCTCTGTGAGTGTTCCAGTGACATCCTGTGCTGCAGCAGTAATCCCACAACAACATGTATTACCGATAAGCAACACAGGTGGGGCACTTTTAGCCCTTATATAGCACAGCTGGGGAAACAAGCATATTAAGCATGCTAATGGGCCATTAATGATATGCTAATCTCCTTGTTAGCACCATGCATACACAATGACCGTCATTTGCATATGCTGTTTGAATATGGCAGATGATAGCGCTAGGCAAAGTGTTTAGCACTGGGCAAGTCATATAGCGCTGGGCTATCTCTGCTATGCTTAGCACAGCGCTGTTGCAATAGTGCTGCTCTAGGGTTGATTAGTGCAGGTACAGCACATGCATGGGTTGGGGCAGTCCACACTAACCTGTCCATGCTATTGTGCTATTGTGCCTTAGCGCTGCTCTAACCATGTTAGCGCGCTGCCACTGCGCATGCCTGGTTATGCAGGTGTGCTGCAGGGGTTGTTCTGTCATAGCATGGTGTGCTGAGTGTCAGACCCTGTGGCAAATGCTGCTCCCACAAGTGGGGGTGTGTGTCTCACCATGCCTTGGCCACCAGGGTGACACTGTCCTGTGCATATCATTGGTCTAGCACTGCCCTGCCACTGGTGGACCATGGCCTGTGTCCCTGTTTCACATGTGTGTGTCTTCTTGCATATGCACCTTCAAGGTGCTGCCACTTTGGGTGGTGGCACAGCCCCATGCCATGCTCTTCACCAGTGTGGGCTCCTCATCCTTCTGTTGTGGCAATGGGTGTGGGTGGGCATTGGCATTTTCCCTGGATGTGTACTGCTTGGTTACCTGTCCTGCAGTCCCTACTCTACTGTTGCCAGTGTCGTTGTCCTCTGTGGTCATTAGGTCTCTGTGGTCCATGTCGAGTCTCTATCTGTGTCACTTGCCACTGTTCCACACTTATGTCAGTCACCCACCTGTTCAGGGCTTCCTGACATCATTTGTACAGCTGCTGTGTTATGGCACTGTGGGTGGCAGTTTGGCTGGGTCTCTACAGTTCTTGTGGGTGGCAGCAGTGAAGGTGGGCCACTGTTGGGGGGTACGGAACAGGCATGTCTGGTTACACACCTGGTTGTGACTGTGGCACCTTCTCCAGTGGGTGTCATCTGTGTTGTGTATCATAGCTGTGTGACTGTGGGCAGCATGTCCCAACATGTGTCATCCCATGTGCATGTCATTTAGTGTCTACTTGTCGTTCGCCTTTCAGGGAGTGGCTGTCTCTTTGCACTGTTAAAGTCTGCACACCGCTGTGCTGGCTGGTTTCCACTGTGTTAGGTTTCTCAGCATGCATCTATGCATGTCCATGTGCATTGGGGTGTTGCATGCTACCTGTTACATACTTCCTTGCCCTGCAGGCATATGTTAGTGTGCATTGTGGTTTGTTCTGTACTGGCACATGGGCATGGTTGTTGGGGCATGCTGTCCATCATGTGGTGGTACATGGTGCCTTTGTGTCATCATCATGTCCTGATATGGTCCCCCTTTCTCCTGTAGGTCCACGTCGGGCATCACTGTGGGCCACCCATCCAGAAGAGGCTGAAGGCAGGGATGAGCTGTTGAGGAGGGTGGTGTGGCAACAGTGCACACTTACAGAACAGCAGGCTGTATTAATTGCTGAAACAAGATGGGTTGCAGCCATCCTGGATGACCATCTGTCAGCACCTGCCCGCACCTAACTCCTACCTCCTATTCTGTTATTCTGCTTCCTGTCCCTGGCCCATTGTCCCTAACCCTATGTCTACCATCCTGTTTCCTTCCATTGCTTCCTATATCCACATCCCTCTCCCTTCCGCATTCTTTCCCCATTCCACTGTAAATATTATACACGATTGCCTTTTTGCACTGTTACTGTTGTTTTCACCATTGTTTTCATTCCCTTTGTTAAGCCTGCCCTTTTCCCTTTCATTATGTTTGTCTTGTACCCCACTTTTGCATACTGTGTTCTGCTGTGTTTTGCTTTGTTTTTCTGTACATTTGTTCCTGTTGCCTTTGTGCCTTACCTGTTCCTTTTTGATTTATGCTTTGTTATGCTTGACATTCCTGCATCCTGTGTCTTTTTTGGGGGGTACTCGGGATTTGACAGTGTTCTGTGGTATTCTGGTTTCACTTGTGGGTCCAGGTTATTCCATGCCATTCACTAGCACTGCAGTTGTGTCTGGCAGGGCTGATTTGCTTTCCTGTGTTCCTAGAAAGCTGCTTACACCTCTAACACTTTGTTTCTGTGGGTGTTTGCACTGCCTCTGCTATATTCAGTGCAGTCTCATCTGCTATATTCAGTGCTGTCTTAATCCTGGGCAATGTTTGCCCTGCACTCCTGGGCCTGTTTGCCTGGCTTCCTTCGCTTGCAATATTCAGCTGGTTTTGCACCTCACTATTTCCTTTTGAATATAGCTTTGTTTTTGCTCTGGGCAAAGTCTGCCCACCGGGCAGTGCTAATTTAGCCCTGGGGCAAAGTTTTGAATATCTGGGCCTAAATCTCTTACTATACAAATCATGTCCCTTACACCAGCACCAGGGAAGGAACTGCTTGTCACTAAGTCTTTATCCAGTTTTGTAGTAACATGATCAGTGTATCTAATGATAGAGTATCCCAGAATGTATACATTTCTTTTAACTCTAGTAGTTTCCCCAACTCTATCATTAATCAGCTCAGTCATATCCTGGCTCATATTGATGCTATCATAGGTGGGGGTAACAGAACCTCACCATTGCTCTCATTGCCATCAAACAGTGCAAACCAATTCCCCATGGGGATTGAAAACTCCATAGCTCTTCTTCCTCTCTTTGGTTTAACCACATCAGCGTTAACATTTACCCCGTCTTCTTCTATCTCCCTTTGTCTTTTCTCACCCTGACATATGTTGCTAGTTTTAGTTAAGTCAGCATGCTTTCTAGAGCTTTGACTACTCACAATATCCTGTTGCAGACACTTTATTTCCAGTTGCAACCCAATAAGCCTAATCTGCACTTCATGCAACTCCACGCATTGTTCACACATGTAATGTGTGTCGTCAGTATTTTGTGTAAGACTAATTTTGTGACACACTGAACATTTCCAACTTATCTCCCCATTAGTGGTTGCTATATACATATTATTCATGTTCATACCCACTCTGAAAACACAGTTCAACTAAAGTACCTTTGGTGGTTCCAATTTGCACATGTATCAGCGTACCAACCCCTATCTACTCTAGACACTGACAGATGCTGCTGGCATCTCCTCATGTCACCTCTGCTCCATGCTTGACTCTGCTTACTGGAGCCGAGCATTAAAAAGAGTGCCTTGCAGATGTCACCCGTTGCTATGGAAACACTCGCACCCTTTCTACCTCCCTGTGGGGCTGGAACAATGCATATAGGCTGCCTTTAAAAAGGCAGCCTAGCCAACACTCAAGAGGGCTTAAACAGCCTCCTCAAAGCACAGGAAAACAAGTGCCTGTTCCAGTTCCTGTCCCATCATAGAGCAGGTGTTCAGGAGTGCCTCCACACAGGTACAAATACCACAGATACTGTTAAAATATACTCCCCAAAAGCAGAGATAAAGCAGACTGACTGCACTCAGTCAGCTATCCCTCACAGACAAGTGCTATATATAGTATATTGTTGTTTACACCTCGGGTGTTACTGCCAGTGGCCCCATCCACAGCAACACTGTCCTGTCCCTCTTTAGGCTGTGGTATGGCTGGGCCTCCTCCGCCATCATATTTGGCTGGCAAATCTTCTTCAGCCAATTAAAAACAAGATACAAAAAACAAAAGAAAGCAAATATTCAATCAGTCACCTTAATAATCACAATCCTGTCCTCAAAAAACACTTACATATACATATAGAACCATAGAAATATTGAAAATTGTTGTTAGGTAAAGAATGCTAAGATATCCAGTTTTGCCATAGACCCTATAGATTGTGTTTGACCACTGACCCTATGGGATCAATGGCTTTTCAGCACTACATATCCTATCAAGGTTCCCCTTTTCCTGACACAGGCGTGCTTTCAGCACTCTACTGTGCTTGCCACCAGTATCTCCTGTGGCATACTATTGCAAGTGTCAACTACTCTATCTGTGTGGAAAAACTGTTTCACACTATCCTACTGTATCTTCTACTTTTGACACTTTTAAGCACTGTATTACCATGCAGTTATGCAGCTTTAATAATTGAGTAATACAAATTATGAAAGGTTACTCCAGTACATTTGTTACACTATTTTTATATATAGGTTGCCAGTTAAGCTTTTAATTATACATTCCAATACTTTAAAAACTTAAATGTATTATACTTACTCCTTGTATAGCATGCCACCAGCTTAGGCTTGCCAGCCTTGTCCCACATTTGGGTGGCCCGGTCAAACCACACCTGCTCCCTATCAGAAATCTTTTCCTTTTGTTCTAACAAAAAGAATCTCTGCCTCAGGATCTTCCTCTTCATCTGGCACTATAAGGGTGTTTTATGCATGCCTTTTGCAGTGAGACAGTCATTACTTCCTTCTACAATTTTGTCATGGGCAGGTTGGATGTCCTGAAATAGATGCATGCACACCCTTTGTAGTCCAGGGCATGCACAAGCCTCCTGACCTGCTTTGCTGTCCACGTTATCATCATGGCTCTGAAATACACAAACAAAATTAGAAACAAAAGCACATTAAACAATCGCACAAATAGAATGATTTGCACTTCATTCACATCATTGATTATTACCATAGATGTTACATATGTCACTTGTATGTGCATAGAATAACAACAGCATGTCTTGCATATTTACATATTTAAGATAATAGAGTAAGTAAAAAGATAAATTTTTTAAATTGTTAGTTTTTCTGGAACACTCAATTTCAGTATTTCATAAGTCTGCTTTACTACACTTCATTCTGTTCTATTATACTGTGTGTTGATTTTTTCACTTACTGTGCACCCTAGACATGCACAATGATTTTATATATATTTGTGTACATGTGTGTACTTCTATTTTTTGACAACATTGTTGGCTCTTAAAAGAGTCTTTGTTTTCAAGTTGTGGCTTTTGAGTAGACAACAGTTATTTGATAGAATTGTTTCAAGTATTATGTGCCACTTACATAACTGCCTGGATTCCACGCTTGAGATCTGTCAGGAAAATTGTATTTCCTACATCAGAGAGATGCATACCATCTTTTAGAAATAGCCAATGCTTAAAATATCTAATTTCTATATGCCAAATTGTGTGCACCCCAATGTCTTTTAGAAATGCTCCAATCTGTACATTGATGTTACATCTGGTTCTCTCTATGTCAGGTGTATGTTCCTCTTGTACCCAGACCCTACACTTTATTATATCAAAAAAAATAATTTGACAGTTTGGTATCTGAGAATAGAGCATGGCCAAATCATTTTTTGTTGCCTCTATAAAATCTACAGTATGCCTCTTTGATGGCCAAGATTATTGCCTCCAACGTGGATGAGGAGAACGTCTGGAGCAGGCTGATTAAGCATGAGGCCAGTGATTTTTGGTATGAGATGCTTCCATCTCATACCACCTCTCCCAAACCACAGCACAGCACATCACAGTTGCAGAACAGTAAGTTAATCGAAAACAACTCCTCTTTGCATACTGCTCAGCTCTTTTCACAAGTGAGCTCTCCAAAATCCAGACAAGATTTCTTGTGATTTACTGCCATTGCTGAATCCATTTTACAGAACTCTGCTACTGCAGTAAAAAAAAAATCTTAAGTTTTAAAAGCAAGAGCACTACTGAAAGTTGATCTTATCTCTCTGACTGCCAGCTGCAAAGTGTATGACTAGCATGGGTAGCATAGTGATACAGTATGGTTGCTATGCCAACCACTGTGTTTAGGAGGGAAAGTGCCAGTGTGACAGTTGGCATTGCTGTCACTCATGGCATGGCATGGTTCCTGATTGGTTGATCCAGCCACTATAAATGCTTTGCCATGCCAATCTTCCCTCCCTTTCTTATGCTAACATTCTATTTTTATTTATTGTATTTATTTATTGAATTTTTGTAACCGGATAGGCCCTCTGAGACAAGACAGTCCCTTTTTCATGGGTGACCTGGGAAGTACAGTATATTGATACATTTATACAAGAAATTAGACAAGGAGTAGTCATACAGTAAGAGAGTACATCAATTACATTCAGTTATGCAAAATGAGCAATTTAAAGCACCGTCAACAAAATCTTCCATACAGACATCATTTACAGTATTTTTTTTCTTGGAGAGCAGGAGATAGAGAGACAGTGGATATTTTTTCTAGTAGAATTATGCAAGGAGTGAACAGGGGTTAGGAGTCAGAAGAAGCAGGAGGAAGGTGGAATGGTTAGGCGAGATAACAGATAACTTTAAAATTGAGAGAGGGAGGTGCAGGCCAGTATAGAAGGAGATAAAGAGTTCCAGTTGGACACAGCAGAAAATGCAAACAATCTCCTAGCTATGAAGAGTAGTAAGTTTGGCAGTGAGAGAAGTGGCAAGAGGTAGGTCTGAGGGCACATTGAGGGAGAAGAAGTTAAACAATATCAGCAAGGCAAGAAGGAGTGAAGTGATGTACAAGCTTATGTATAAAGCTTAGTGTGGCAAAGTGTAATTTTAATTCATAGGGTAGCCATCCCAGGACAGACAGGACATTGCAGTGATGGGTGCCGAGCATTGGCCCTCAGAACCTGCCAACCCTATGGTAGGCCTGTGAGAGGTGTGATAGTATGGATGTGGTGGCAGAGAGTAGTAATGGAGCACCATACGTGAGGGGCAGGAGTATGGTATCCACAATCTTGCAGCAGGAGGTCAATATAAGGAATGGATGGATGTGGTAGAGGGCACTGATTTTTTTGGTTTACAGTTTTGGAGATGGCTATAACATGCACATCCAGGGTAAGTGAGGGATGTAAGGTGACTCCCAAGTATTTGAAGGACCTGACTGATTTGAGTGCATCTGCAGTACTTGAGAGTACATTCAGAGGGGGGAGGATTGGGGAGGATGAATTGGAGAATAACATGCTCTTTGTTTTTTGTAGTATTAAGGACGAGCTGCTTTTGAAGGAACCAGTCCTCAAGGGTGTGGAAATTGGATGCTAGTGTTGAATTGAGCCACCTGATATCAGGAGAAGAATGGTAGATGTTAGCATCATCTGCATATAGGTGAACAAATGCCCCACCACAATTATTAGGGAGGTCATTAATATACAGTGAAAAAAATAATGGGCCCAATATGGAGCCCTGGGGGTCACCATGGGTAATGGGCCTCAGGTCAGGCAGGGAGCCTGTCCATTTTACTTTTTGGGCATGGCTGTAAAGGTAACTTTGGGTCCAGGTCAGGACAGTGGCATCAAGACCAAGGACATGCAGTTGTTGTAACAGAAGGCCATGGTTGACCAAGTCAAAAGCCTTGGTCAAGTCTATGAAAACTGCTCCAGTGGTATGCCATGGTCCATTTCACAGAATATGTCAGAGGTGACTTTAATCAGAGCTGTAAGTGTATTGTGGTTTTTCCACAACCCATGCTGAGAGGTTGAGAGCAGATGGTGGCGGTCAAGACAGTCCTGTAGGTGGTCATAGATTATCCACTCTCATATTTTTGCTAGAGGGCAAAGTATTGAAATAGGCCAGAAATTTTCCACTGTTGAGTTGGGACCTCCCTGGTGGATGGGGACGACCACCGCTACTTTGCATTTTTCAGGGACAGTGCAAGTAAGGAAGGATCAATTAAAGAAATCTCGAACGGGGGGCTAGGGCATCAGTTCCCAACTTAAGGAATTTAGCCTCTAGAGTGTCATGGCCAGGTGAGCCATCAGCCTTTAGGCTCTCGAGTAGATGGCAAAGCTCTGCAAGGGTTGCAAGCTTTAGATGAAAGGCAGAGCAGTCCATAGAGTTGACTGATGGCAGGGGATCAGGTTGGGGGGAGTGGATGACTAGAAAATAGTGAAGTGTACCTATCCAGATTGGTGAAGAACTCATTGAAGCCAGAGGTGATGGGGGGTCAGTGAGAGAGACCCCCTGAGCATCAAGAGAACTGTGGGTCTCAGAGGTGTTACCCTTTAAAAGGGAGTTAACCTGTCGCCAGAATTCTTTCAGATTACTAAAATGCTCAATCTGGAGTCTCTTGAAGTGGAGTCATTTTGCTTTTTGGATTGAGTCCTTACAGCTGTTCCTCAGTTGCCTATATGTTTCCCAGTTGGTAGGTAGCCCACTGTCCTTGTAAGTCTTCCATGCCTTATCGTGAGTGGACATGAGCTGCCTTAATTCCATGGTGAGCCACAGTGCTTTAATACCTTTTACCTGGCAACTCTTTAAAGGGGCATGTTGATCAACAATGTTAGTGACTTTTGCCACAAAATAGTCTAGTGCCAAGTTAATATCTGTCAGGGTATTAATTGGATCCCAATCAGTTTCTCAGATAGTATCAACAAAGTTGTTGGTGTCAAACCTGGACATGTCCTGCCCAGTGATGATCTTAGTAGGGGGGTTAAGGAACTTGTTACACAATAAACAGAGCGTTGATGAGTGGTTGGTTATATTGTCTGATAGGACCTCTGCTGATTTTATCTTTGGGGCACAGTTTGTGACCACACAGTCAAGTAAAGTATGGTTACCAGTCTTTGAGTAATACGAGTAGGGTCACCAATCATTTGAACCAGATTTGAGTCAGCCAGGATGTCAGTCGATTTGAAAGAGTTAGAATACAGCCAATCAATGTTGAAGTCACCTCCAAGTATGAGGTCACACTGCAGGAGGTTAGCAAGGGAGGTTATGAAGGAGGGGAGGCCAGGGACTGCTACCTTAGGGGGCATGTATACACAACCTACTATGAGTTTTTTTACGATGCCAAGGGTGAGGCAAAGGAAGATCAATTCAACAGCAGAAAGTCCAGATTCAGACATAGGTATTTCAACAGTGTCTAACTGCTCCCTGGCATACAGTACATGAGGACACCACCACCCTTTTTCCCAGTTGATCCTTCCTGCAACATTTGTATCCAGGCATAGCAACCTCATGTTCTTTGATGCATGGTTTCAGCCAGTTCTCAGAGATGCCCATGATGTCAGGAGTGTATTGATTAATCCAGGCTTCTTGCTCAGACATCTTCGGTCTGAGACTATGTATGTTTAAATGAGCAATTTCTAGCCCTTTGAGCATTTGATATGATGATGATGGGAGGTTAGGGGCAGATGAAGGCATGGTGGGTCCAGGATTTGGCTCAATGTCACACGCTATGGTTAATAGCAGGAGAAGTAGTAGGAATGGTTGGATTGAGGAAGTAAGTAGCTGCCTTACATTTTTAGCAAAATGTGAGCACATTTTCAGCATTCTGGTGAGCCAGCTACCAAGGTATACAACTCCAGGTTTTGGCAGGCAAGGGACAGTGAGATACACAGACCGAGGTTCAGTATCGAGATTGTGTGGTGGGACCTCTTCACTGTGCAGTGGAGGGTGAGTTAGGAACATGGCTATGAAATAGCAATGGATAGAAACATTAGGCAGAATGGAATGTACAGTGCTGTGAACTTGGCCATGGTGTACTGGTTTACAGACTCAGATCACACCACCAATTGTTAGGACGTAGGCAATTTGCAGGGGAGTGCTGCAAAAAACTGAGTAGATGAGAATGGATTAGTACTAGTTAGAAGTACTTCTACAGGGTAAGTCTATGACTTATACACATTACATTAAACTATGGCATAATTGTATGTTTATCTGTTTTTTTTTGTATTCTGCCAGATGGTATAGAGGATTTTTTGTGTATTTTGAAGAAGTCGACACAAAGTTTCACGTATCTAAATGTGTTGTCATTGATATGATAATACAAAATACTTTTTCATGTTGTTTAATGTATTATAAAACATGATGGTATGATGGCTTACTTGTCATATGTGTGATTCAATCCTCTGTTATTGTATTCTCTGCTTTTAAAGCCATTTTTGTAGATTTGTTGAAGCTTTAAGATCTGTTATATGTGTGTGAAAAAGATTTTGAAAAGCCATTTGCAGCAGATTTTAAATTATCGTTTGAAGTGTTGTTACTATGATGCTGCAAATGTTTGCTTTGTAAACATTTCGTGGCAAGCACGCCGGCTACCTTTTACATAGAAACATAGAAGCATAGAAGATGATGGCAGATACAGACCGCAAGACCCATTCAGTGTGCCCATTTTTTTACCTTATAAATATGCCATAGGTCTTTACTCTGTCAATGGCCTATCTATTCATTCTCATCTGTATTGCTCCCTTATGCCTATTCCATGCCTCTTTGAAGCCCCACACTGTATTCATATCTGCCACTTCCTGAGTTTGGCCAGTCCATGCATCCACTACCCTTTCTGTGAAAAAGAACTTCCTCACATTACCCCTTAATTGGCCTCCCTCTAATCTCATGCTGTGTCCTCTTGTCCTGCTGTTTTTCTTATATTGAAACATGTTAGCCTCTTTCACCTTGTTAATGCCCTTAAGATGTTTGAATGTTTCCATCATATCACCTCTCCCTCCTTTGCTCTAGGGTATACATATTGAGCTCCATTAATCTGTCCTCATATGTTTTCTGATGCAGTCCCTGCACCATTTTGGTTGTCCTTCGCTGGACTGCCTCCATATCATTAATGTCCTTGCGCAGGTACGGCCTCCAGTACTGCACACAGTACTCCAGATAGGGCCTAACCAGTGTCTTGTAAAGAGGGATTATTACCTCCCTCTTACGACTTGCAATACCCCTACTAATACACCCCAACATCCTTCTAGCTTTACCTACTGCTGTAGTAGTCTGCATGGATGATTTCAGGTCATCTGTGATGTCAAACTACAAATTTAAATTTCTGTACAGAGGTCACGTGATGCGGGAGACTCATTAGCAGCCAGATTCACTTGCTCCAGCGACCCACCTCAATAAAATTACATTTTTTTTAGCAAAAGCATCAATCTGCATAATAATTCCATTCTACCTGGTAGATAAACCTAATCAGTCTCCATTTATTCAAGAATCCTAAATGATGGAGGTCACAAGGAGGAAATTTTCAACAAAACATACTCCGCCGTCCTTTCTTGTCAAGGCCACAAAAAAATCCAGGGCTTCTTTCTCCACTGGTGGCCTAGAAACGGACCCAAATACCTTGGAATATGAGCCTCTTAGTCTATCCAAGTTCCTTGTGGAGTTTAAACTGTTTAGAGATGAACTGCAGGCTCTAATGGAAGAGTTTAAGGCAGTAACAGCAATATTAGAGGACCTTTACAGGAGGGCTATTGCTAGTGACACCCAAGTGATTTCCCTGGAGAAACGAATTGATAAACAGGCACTGGAGATAGTGACATTCAAGCAAAGAATTAGCAGATTGAAAAGCAAGATTGAGGATCTTGAAGGATGAAGCAGGCGAAATAACACCATCTTGATCTGCCTCCTGGAGAGAGAAGAGGGCACAGATCAGATCCTTTTCACTAAAAAATTGCTTATTAAATTGGTAGGACCCCCTCCTTTTGGCCCTAATTATACCATCGAGCCTGCTCATAGAAACATAGAAACATAGACTTTGACGGCAGATAAGGACCGCTAGGCCCATCTAGTCTGCCCATTTCCCTACCTACAGGATAGGCCGCAGATCCTAGTTAACCAACAGCCTATTTCTTCCTACCCCCCACAAGAATTGCCTTATGTCTGTCCCATGCATTCTTGAATTCTCCCACAGTTTTAGACCCCACAACTTCCTCAGGAAGACTGTTCCATGCATCCACTACCCTCTCTTTGAAATAATACTTCCTGACATTGCCCTTGAACTGCCCTCCTTCTATCTTTAAATTGTGTCCCCTTGTTCTTGCAAGTCTCTTTTTCTGAAAGATGCTACCCTCTTGGACTTTGTTGATTCCCTTGAGGTACTTGAAAGTTTCTATCATGTCCCCCTCTCCTTCTTTCCTCAAGGGTATACATATTAAGCTCCTTTAGTCTCTCCTCATCTGGCTTCTCTTGCAGACCCTGCACCATTTTAGTTGCCCTCCTCTGGACTGCCTCTATCCTGTCTATGTCCTTATGGAGATGGGGTCTCCAGAACTGGACACAGTATTCCAGATGGGGTCTCACCAACTGTCTGTACAGAGGGATAACAACTTCTGTTTTCTGCTGATGGTGCCTCTCCCTATACATCCCAGTATACCCCGCCCTCCCTACTGCCTTCTCACATTGCTTGCTAACCTAAGGTCATCTGATATGATTACCCCAGGTCCCTTTCCTTTTTGTTGTTGTTACTACCTCCCACCCATTGTGTATTCTTCCCCTGGGTTCTTGTTTCCCAGGTGCATTATTTTGCACTTTTTTGCATTGAATCCTAGCTGCCATACTTCTGACCATTCCTCCAACCTTGCCAAGTCCCTTTTCATCCTTTCCACGCCTAATTCTGTATCAACCCTGTTGCAGATCTTTGTGTCATCTGCAAAAAGGCATACTTTTCCTTCCAGTCCCTCTGCAATGTCACTGATGAAGACATTAAAAAGGACTGGACCCAATACTGAACCCTGCGGTACCCCACTAGTAACTGCCCTTTCTTCAGAGTGGACTCCATTTACAATTACCTTCTGTGTCCTGTTGTCCAGCCAATGTTTTACCCAGGCTACCACCCTGGGACCCCTCCCAGGCTGGTTAATTTGACTATTAATCTTTGTGTGGGACTGTGTCAAATGCCTTGCTAAAGTCTAGGTAGGCCATGTCCACAGCCCCTCCCTGGTCTACTACTTTGGTCACCCAGTCAAAGAAATCTATTAGATTCGTCTGACATGACCTTTCCGCTGTGAACCCATGTTGCCTTGGGTCCTGTGATCCACTGACCTCTAGGTACTCAACTATTCTTTCCTTCAGAAGTGACTCCATCACTTTCCCTACCACAGAGATCAGACTGACGGGTCTGTAGTTTCCTGCCTCTGTCTTGGTCCCACTTTTGTGAAGGGGAATCACATCCGCCTTCCTCCAGTCCTCGGGTACCACACCATCCTCCCATGACTTATTAAAAAGAGAGCCAGTGGTTTCACTAGTTTCTCCCTTAATTCTTTTAGAATTCTGGGGTGAATTCCGTCAGGACCCATTGCTTTGTCCACCTTCAGTTTTAGGAGTTCTTGCAGAACCCTTTCTTCTGTGAAAGGACTGGGATCGACCCCCTTATCAAGGGTGCTTCTGTTAATTGGATTAGGCACTTCCCCCTCCTCTTTTGTGAATACTGAGCAGAAATATTCATTCAGTATTCCTGCTTTTTCACTGTCCCCCTGCCCACCCACCGTTCATTCTATTCAGCCTCACTATCCCTCCCTTGTCTTTCTTACGCTGCTGACGCATCTTCCAAAGGTTTATCCCCCTTAACTGAGTTGGCTATCTTTTCCTCAGTCTGGGCCTTTGCTATTCTGACTTCCTCCCTGCTTCTTTCTGACTTAACTGGTACAGCTCTCTGTCCTGCTCCTTCTGTGTTTCCTTATACTTCTGGAATGCTATCTTTTCTTCCTGACTTTCACAGCCACCTCTTTTGAGAACCATAGTGGCTTTTTCTTTCATTTTGATTTGTTTATTTGCTTCACACAAAGGCTTGTTGCCTCTGTGATGGCAGTTTTGATAATTCCCCATTGTTGCTCCACACCTCCTTCTAGCCTGTTTGCTAGTGCTTTTCTGAGGTACTCTCCCATCTTGCCAAAGTCAGCCCTCCTAAAGTCCAGTACCCTCACTTTTGTATGGCTTGACTCTGTAGCAGAGTTTAACGTGAACCACACTGTTTGATGGTCACTTGTCCCCAGATGGCAACCCACTTCTAGATCTGAGATCCTCTCACTGCCCCGTTTGAGAGTACGAGGTCTAAGATTGCTCCCTCACGAGTGGGTTCCGAAACTAGCTGTCTAATGCCTGCCACCTGTAGGGCATCAAGAATGGCCCTGCTCTTGGATGTGGCTGCAGCAAATGTGCTCCAGTTAACATCTGGCATATTCAGGTCTCTCATCAACAGTATCTCCCCTTTCTCTGCCATTCTAAGAATGCCTTCTATCATATCCTTGTCCATTCCTTCCCTGACATGGGGTCTGTACACAACCCTGTGGGATTGTGGTGCCCTTCCAGTCTCCAAGGTGACCCACAGTGCCTCCTCTCCTCCCGGTTTACTCTTTTGTTCAGTTGCTTTTATCCCTTCCTTTACATAGAGAGCTACTCCTCCCCCTCTTCTCCCCTGCCTGTCTCTCCTATAGGTTATGTACCCTGGTATGTTAACATCCCAGTCATGGTTCTCTGTGTACCATGTTTCTGTGACTGCCATGATATCCAGGCATCCCTCTTTCATTAAAGCCACCAGCTCAGGGAGCTTGTTGCCCAGACTATGGGCATTGGTACTCATTACCCTCCATTTCCTGATGGCCTTACCCCTTTTTGCCTCATCCCTGTCCTTCTTGCCTTTGTCACTTTCTCCATTTACCCCTGCCCTTCTCCCTATCGACACCTCTATGTTGGTGTTTGCCGCACTTACTACCGTGATTGTTTGGGAGGGCTAGGATTTTCCTGCTCCTTTCCAGTGCCTCCCCCCTTGGCTAGTTTAAAAGCTTGCCAATGAAGCATTTAAACCTATCACCCAGGATCCTGGTTCCCCTCCCGGACAGATGCAGCCCATCATGCCAGTATAGGCTTGCATCACTCCAGGTGGACCCCCAGTCCCCAATGAAGCCAAATCCCTGAGCTCCACACCAGTTTTTCAACCACCGATTGAATCCCATGGTACGGAACACCCTAGCCTCTCCTATACCATAGATGGGTAGCACCTCCAAGAAAGTTCATAGAACATTAAGACCCATGCCTCCTGCGGGGGCAGCACCAAGACCCTTCAACTTCCATTTTTTAGACTATTTAGAAAGACAGCACCTGTTTGTGAAAATCAAGGAAATTTCAGAACTTAAATGGGAAGGGGCAACAGTTCGTATAGTGCAAGATCTCCCTGCTTCTGTTTGCCAAAAAAAGGCTACCTATCACCCGCTGGTGGTGAAGCTGATTGCCTCCGGTATTCATTTCCAAATGGGTTATCCAGCACAACTACAGGCATTCTTATCTGGCACCTGGCATGGATACGAAGATTTGGTCTCTGCAGCAGATGGTTTAAAAATGGCTCTTCCTGATTTATTTAAGGACCACTGAATAAGTATGAGGTCCCAGATCTGAGTGGTTTAATTCACCAGAAACTATGTTGGTGCTATTTAGCAAAAGCTTCATTCAGCTGGAACTGCAGCCATTTATCTGAGTTTCCTGTTGGTTTTGTTAAGGACCCTAATGTACCCATTCATTAAAGGCACCGGGTAGTATAATCAGTATTGTTGGTTATACTGACTTTCTCACAAATTGCACAGCAACTGTGTATTGTTAGAGGTTCTTTTCTTTGTTACAAGCTGGAAACTATAATGTTCTCAATCCACTAGAGGGCACCAACACATTGTGTATTTCCAAGGATGTTCATGCTGAGGACAATTATCTCTTAGTTTACTGGAATGTAAATTTGGCACTCAAAATATACTATACCAATAATTTTGACATACATTGTTCACATTTATTTTTGGGTTTACTTGGGATGGCTCCTAAGCAGAATCTCTAGATATGAAAAACTCTTTTGGATAGCATTGAATTTGGTGGATTGCTGGGACTTCATATGAAACTGGCATATTTTATATTTACTTTACTGTTTCTTTATTAGTTGGAGTGTTCATACTGTTACGTTATATGGGACTATGATTTTCTTAGATATTGCATTGTATTGGATCTGCAAATCAGAGCTGGTAACGCTGCTCCCAAATGAGACATATGTTTTGGCAGCTAATGCCTGTGTGCATAGCTGGTTAAGATTCATATGAGCAGGTTTCTTTTGTGCATCTGAGTAACAGGGCCCTTAGTGTCCTGTAAGAACACTTTATATTGGAAAGTATTTCTCAATATTTTCATTTAAATATCATTGGGGCTGCAGCATACTCTAACCAGGGGTAATGGCCGAGTAAGAGACAGAAGTGACCAGAAGTGTATTGATTAACTAGTGTCTAGGTTAATTCTTATATATATATATATATATTTTTAATAGCGTGTTGCAATTTATTGAAAGTGATGGGGGGTTGGAGCAGGGATGGGTGAGCAGTTCTGTACCTGCAGATCATGAGCCATGAACAGATTTTGTTGGGAGGGTGGGGGAAGGGTTTATTTTTTGGATTACAGCAAACTTCATCTCCTCACTGGTCATTCTTTCTTTTTTAATCACTCAGGTGACATGGTACAACGGTGGGGGTATGGGGAGACAAAACTTGATATTGAGTGTTAATTGGGGGTAATTGGATTGGATAGATGCAGGGGAGGGTGAGAAAAGTCTTGCATACAGACTAATACTGGTACAATGGTATCATCAGAGGAGAGATATAGTAGTATGAATGGGTACATGTATAGCTCAAATTCCAAGTAGAGATTATCAGCAATTATCGGAAAATCAATGTGGGTAGCTATACGTGGCTTTCGCTGAATGTAAAGTGCTCCAGGAATAAAACTAAAAGATATAAGATCATAAAACATCTCCAATTGCTAAAAGGAAATGTGATTTATCTACAAGAAACACACATGCTAGAGTCTGAAGCTAATTTGTTTAGAAAGCAATTTATAGGGCCGGTATTTATGGCTGGCAACAGCTCGGCCAGTTGAGGAGTTGCTATTTTAATTGCAAGAAACACCCCTTTTCAGTGTGGGCAAACTATAGCTGACCCCTTGGAGCATTTTGTTTTTGTGGTGGGACTATTGGATAGAACAAAAATAGTATTGGGCAGTGTATATGGCCCTAATCAAGACTCACCAGAGTTTTTCATGCAATTATTAAATGCACTATCCCCCTTTGTAAATCTTCCTATTGTTCTGGGCGGTGATTGGAACCTTCCTTTCTCTATTGATTTTGACAAAGAGGGAAAGAGACTGAAGGGATTGTCCCCCACTCAGAGAGTGATTAGGGACATGATGGACCAGCTAGGACTTAGTGACCGGTGGAGGATTTTACATCCCACCCAAAAAGAGTATACATTTACTTCACATGTCCATGGGTTTAGATCACAAATTGACTATTTTTTAGTCAGCAACTCTCTTCTTACAACCCTGACAGTGTGATTGACTCCAAGATAATTTCAGACCACTCCTTAGTCAGTTGTGTGTTAGGGATTACTAATTTTTCTAAACAATCCATTTAGAAATAAAATAATCAACTACTCAAATCTAGACAGATCACAGGTCACATCGAGGAAACTATAGACATACATTTTAGGGAAAATCTTTATTCTATGGAGGGAGGAGACATGGAATGGAGGGCCCTCAAATGTGTAGTTGGGGGGAGTTTATCAAAATTGCAGTGACCAGAAAAAAGAAATAAGAGGAAATGGCTGTAAATCTGTTCAACCAAACCAGACAAATTGAAAAAAGTCTTTCACCCTCTACTACAGAAGAAGTCAGATTAAAATTAACCAGTCTCAAATGTCAATACAATGAAGTTCTTAGAGATAAAGCTGAACAGGCTATTCTTAAGACAAATGCCAGCTACCTGGGTCAAGGCAAAAAAGCTGTCCGTCTCCTAGCTCTGAGACTCAAGGCAACAGAATCCGCCAAAATTATCAAATGTATCAGATCTCTAGCAACTCAATCATATTACTTCTGGCTGACATAATACAAGAGTTTGAATCCTATTACAGAGAATTATACAGTCCTATGAGCTCTCAACCCACTGTCATGGTTCTCAAGGAATACTTGGATACTATTCCAATGCAGGTAATTCCACCAGGTTTAAAAGATGGGTTGATCTCGCTTATTTCTGAGACAGAGATACTGGAGGCCATCAAATCTTTATCTCTAGATGAAGCACCAGGCCCAGATGGGTTCTCTCCAAATATTTTCAAAAGTTTCGCTAAGCAATTGGCTCTCAGACTGAAAGGGCCTTTCCAATACGGGCTAGAATCTGACATTATAGATAATCAGTTATTTGAGGCCCTGGTAATAGTAATCCCTAAATTTGGGAAAGACCCAGATACAGTCAATAACTATTGTCCCATATCCCTGATTAATTGTGATGTGAAAATACTAGCTAAAATACTGGCATCTCATTTAAACAGAGTCATGCCTTACATCATTCATCTGGATCAGGAGGGATTCATGACAGGAAGAGCGTCCTCAGATCATCTTCGCGAATTATCTCATGTCTTCTCAGTGTCCAGATACTCCAATTCCACTTTTGGCCTGTCATCCCTAGATGTGGAGAAAGCATTTGAACTGGCAATTTCTGTTTCAAGTTATGTATAGACTTGAGTTTTCACCTATGTATATTAAGTGGATATCATCTCTGTACAATCATCCCACTACCCCGATTTGCTGTAATGGCCTCTTCTCTTCCTCTCTTCTGCTCTTCTCAGGTATGCAACAGAGGTGCCCATTGCCTCCTCTTCATATATATATATATATATATATATATATATATATATATAACCATTGCTTTGCAAATTTAGGCTTAATCCTGTTGTGCAAGGAATTCAGATTGGCTCTCATGACTTGAAAGTTTCTGCATATGCAGATGACATGCTTCTTCATCTCCAGCATCCCTGAGAATCTTTTCTGGTAGTTTGGAAATCATAAAAGAATATAGTAAATTATCTAACTACAAAATCAATACAGGGAAAACTTTAGACTTTCTACTAAATAGGAAATTACAAAAATCAGATATTTTGGAATTGGGGCTTCAATGGAGCCAGAACACACTGAAATATCAAGGCATTATCTTGACTAGGAGTGAATATAAGATAATTCAACTCACTTTGGATTGAGTCACACAAGAAATCAAGCAAGACTTGGTTAGATGGTGGAATCTCCCTTTGTCAGTCTGGGGTCACATAAACTTAGTTAAAATGAATGCCCTCCCCAGAGTGTTCTGCCCTATTAACATGCTTAATTATTGGTTTCCACTGAAATGCTTTTCCAAGCTTCACTCAATCATTTCTGATTTCATTTGGCAGGGGAAAGTACCCTGTAGGGCCTATCAAAAACTAGCAGCCCCTAAAGTTCTGGGAGGACTGCGACTCCCTAATTTCAGTATGTACTATTGGGCAAGTATGGCTAGTAAATATTTGAAGTGGTTGCTGTCACCAGAGGTAGAAGGGAATCTAATCTATGTTCCCTCATGGGTGACAATTGAAATTGAACTGATTAAAGAAGCTGGCCTAGATCCAATTTCATTACTATATTGTAATCAAAAATGTCTTCCCAAAATGCTAGCATCTTCTCCTATAGCTCCACTCTAAAATTTCATACCCAGTTATGTGCTTTACTAAAATACTTCCCCTGTAGAGACTAAAACTAGCATCTCTGTTGCAACCCAAACTTGAAAATGGGGGGGAAGGGTTAAGTGATTACTGATACATGGTTACCTATGCTGAGGAAAGCACAAATCAGAGATTTACTATGGGAAGGAGTATGTAGTTCAGTGCAGTCAGTTCTTACGCAGTTCCTGATTGGCCCTTATCAAGTATTCAAAGTATATCAGATTAGACATTTATTAGGTCAAATGCAGGGGAAGTTTCAGATAGAACTTGTTCCAGAGGAATTTTTTGAGTCCCTTTCTAAAACAGTATGGGAACCTCATTCAATTTCCACACTATATTCCCTTTTTTTTATCAGGTATATGGTGGAAAGATAGAGATCCCCAAATATTGGAATGAACAGCTCCCAGAACGAACATCCAATTGGCCCACCATTTGGCAAAATACTTACAACTATATTAAACAGGACAGACTCAGGCTGACACAATTTCAGCTCTTGAATAACTTATTCTGGACCCCAGTAAAACTTCACAAAATAAGCAGAATCTCCTCTCCCAATTGTAACAGATGCCACCTGCAGCAAGGCACTCTCTGACATATCTTTTGGGACTGCCCATCAGTGAAAGCCCTATAGCTCAGGATTAAACACACAGTGGACCCCTTGCTTGGCATCAAAGATTACTTCACACCAGAAATTTATTTAATTGGCGATTATACCTGCATAGAGGTGAAGGCTAGGAAATGTTACATGGTTGCCATTTCTTCCTCACTCAAAAAACTTGTATTGAAACACTGGCTTGATGATCTACCATTAACATACTATGAGTGACATCAAGAGCTTCTATTTAATTTGAGTGTGGAGAAAATGGGAGCCAGCATAAATAGTTGCTTCCCAAAGTATTACAAGATTTGGGAGACCTTACACACTCTCTACTTAACGTAGTTGCCAAATTATACTACTGGTCTTTCAAGTTCAAATACCTGTATCTAATGTTCTTCTAGAACCTGGAATGTATCATTGTTAATCCATTCTCTACTATGTATATCTTTCTTTTTTTTTAGAAATGAATGTATGCAAGCTGGATGGGTATGAGGGCGGGGAGAGGGAGGCCGGAAGGGACAGTAAGTTGTATGAAACATGTTACCTTACTGTGGTTTGTACAACTTGCACTATAATTGTGAAATAATAAACTTGAATTTAAAAAAAAAATGTCTGTACATATCTATCAACTATTACAGTATTTGAGGCTGCTTGCTTATTCAGTTTTTTGAACAACTTAAAATATATTGCCCGAGACATTCAAAAGAGTTGTACCTGGTGCTACTGAGTTGGACGAGTGCAACCCCAGAACTGTGCCCTGGGGCAATATTCAAAAGTGGGGATTGTGCAGTGCAATTCCCGCTGTGCTGGGGTGCAAAGATAAAGTATGCAGCATATCTCCAGGATGTGTGTCCATGCATATGTGGCACATCCTGATATTCAGCCTGGGATGTGCAGTGCATTTGCTGACACAACCCAGAGATGTGCCGCATACCTGGGCTCAAAGCTGAGGATGTTAGAAATGGCTCTAGTGCTAGCCACCCACAGGTGGGCTGCTGTAGTGCAGTGCATAAAACAGCAGCTGACAGCCATGGGTGGCTACCCCCCAGAACACCATCCACAAGCACCCAAATATGTCCCTGGTGGTCTA
The DNA here is from genome assembly GCA_016271365.2 of Neoceratodus forsteri. NCBI lineage: Eukaryota > Metazoa > Chordata > Ceratodontiformes > Ceratodontidae > Neoceratodus > Neoceratodus forsteri. The sequence goes on from CM057453.1 coordinate 1,036,747,698, forward strand.
GTGGTCCCCCCTCCCTGCCCATAACCCTAATCACAATATAATGGTACTTTGAATCATCCTGGTGGTCTAGTGGAACCCCCCTAAACTCCTGTAACCCCGATCACAATAAACATTTAATTCACCATTCCCTGGTAGTCTAGTGGTACCCCCACCTTCCTCTCACACAGGTCCCACAGCCCAGCCAGATCCCCACATCAGCGACAGGCAGAAAATCCACCCGCATACCTCCACGGCTGCCCTCCATCTGACAGCTTACATTATCTGCTGCAAGCCCATAGGTCCACAGTGTGGACCAAATGGCTTGCAGCAGATACTGTAGCTGTTAGTCAGTGGGCAGCCATGGAGGTATGTAGGTGGGTTTGTTTCCAGCCACTGACTGGGAGGGGAGCTGGGTAGGCTGGTGGGTCCTGTGTGGGTGAGGGGGTTGGGGTACTACTAGAGTACCAGGGAATGAGGAGTTGAATGTTTACTGCGATCAGAGTTACAGGCAGGGAAGGGAGACCACTGGATCACCAGGGAGGTACAATGGCCATTTTCACGGTGATTGGGGTTACGAGCAGTGAGGAGGATACCACTTGCCTTCCTCTGACAGCACTGCATGTTGTGCAGGGCACCAGGTGCATTTCACTGGCCAGCCCTGCACAACTCATGCAAATGGGGCCATAATGACATGCAAATGGCACCATTTGCACCTTATATGCATTATGTCTCCATTTGCATATCCAGGTCTGAATATCTGGAAATTGCACCAGATGCATCTCCAGTTGTGATGGTGCATTCCCATTCCAGGTATGCAGGCCTGTCTGAGGGATGTGCTGGCGCATTGTATTTGCACAGTGCACATTATTCTATATATTCAAAAGAGATGTACCACGGCATATCTCTTTTGAATATTTCCCTTTATTGCTCCAGCACAACTCAGTTGTGCTGCATCACCACTTGCACCATTGCCAGGTGCAATTATGAATATCAGTACCACTGTGTGTAACAGGGATTAGGCTTTATTTTACAACTGGTGCCATGATGTTCTGTATGGATGAAAGGTATTCTGAAAGACAGATCGATGCATGTTTAGAAATGTGATTCAATCTGTGTTTGTGACTATACAACCAACGGTATTTTTAAAAACAAAATGTAGGATATATAGTGAATGTTTTAAATAAGCCAGAAGAACCACATCCACAATTTGTATTCATTTGCTACCATTTCATCATAACAGTTGACACTCATTTATTGCAGACCTGCATGTTGCAGATATAACCTGTGATTGTTTTCATATTTTACTGTTTGAATTGTTAAAGTTAGAAAACAATTGAATTATTTAAAACAACATGCTTCAGTTGGTGTTTTGAAAAAACATTCACACTGTGCTTGTAATTTAACATTCGGAATTCATTGCAGAACAAGTTGTTTGAACAATGCTTTACTTATGGGTGGTGTTAATAGCGTGTTGTTAACAAGCACAAAATATTAACCTCTATCTATTGCTACACCACTCACTTGTTAACACATTTACAGCTTGTTACAGTACCCCCCACAAAAAAAGGATCAAAATGTACTTAGAAACATAGAAACACAGACTTTGATGGCAGATAAGGACAGATTGGCCCACGTAGTCTGCCATTTCCCTACCTACAGGACACACTGCAGGTCCTAGTTAACCAACAGCCTATTTCTTCCTACCCCCCCACAAGAATTGCCTTATGTATGTCCCATGCATTCTTGAATTATTCCATAGTTTTAGACCCCACAACCTCCTCAGGAAGTCTGTTCCATGTGTCCACCACTCTCTCTGTGAAAACATACTTCCTCACATTGCCCCTGAGCCGTCCCCCCTCTATCTTCAAATTGTGTCCCCTTGTTCTTTCACATCTCTTTTTCTGAAAGATGCTACCCTATTGGACTATGTTGATTCCACTGAGGTACTTAAAAGTTTCTATCATGTCCCCCCGCTCCCTTCTTTCCTCAAGGGTATACATATTAAGCTCCTTTAGTCTCTCATTGTATGGCTTCTCTTGCAGATCCTGCACCATTTTAGTTACCCTCCTCTGGACTTCCTCCATCCTGCCTATGTCCATGTGGAGATGGGATCTCCCAAACTGGATGCAGTACTCCAGATGGGGTCTCACCAACTGTCTGTACAGAGGGACAACAACTTCCTGTTTTCTGCTGGTGATCCCTCTCCCTATACATCCCAGTATCCCCCCAGCCCTCCCTACTGCCTTCTCACATTGCTTGCTAACCTTAAGGTCATCTGATATGAGTAACCCAATTTCCCTTTCCATTTTTGTTGTTATTACTACCTCCCCCCCCATTATGTAATCTTCCCCTGGGTTTTTGTTTCCCAGGTGCATTATTTTGCACTTCTTTGCATTGAATCCAAGCTGCCATACTTCTGACCATTCCTTCAACTTTGTCAAGTCCCTTCTCATCTTTTCCATGCCTCCTTGTATATCAAATCTATTGCAGATCTTTGTGTCATCTGCAAAGAGGCATACTTTTCCTTCCAGTCCCTCTGCAATGTCACTTATAGAGACATTAAAAAGGACTGGACCCAATGAACTTGGAATAGAATGTTTCAAATGTTTTTTCAGTTAACCATTCAAACCGTGTTTCATTAAGCATCCGATTAATTTTTTTATTGCTTTATTTAGACAAATGGAGCATTGTCCCAGACTTCCCCCCAGTCATGGCAGACTCTTCATATTGTGGATGCTCAGATCAGGAATTAATTTAATATTTCCATATCCTTTACATATAACCATCAATCATTGTACATCTTATATATTGTTTCCTGTTATAGTACAATCCTTACAGGTGTCCATATTTATTAAACCATATTTATGTCACATTATCAATACTTTAATATTTGATATCCTCTTGTCCCATCTTCTTCCCCCCAAGTGTAGGCCAGGAGGCCGCTAACCATCTTTGTTTCTGAGGTAAATGGTGTAAACTGATACAGCTTTTTCTCATCTTGTTTTTGTTTCTATCTTTCTTCCTTTGGGCCCTCCCCACCTCCCCTCCCAAACCCTGTTCCACTTTTCATTCCTCCTTTTCCTCTCTATCTATACCATCCCCCAGCCATTCTCCTCTGGCCATCCCATACCTGTAAACTCTCTTTGTATCCTTCTGTCATCCACCTTTGGCAATCTCAGAAGACCAAATCAATAAAGGGGTGGGTGGGGGGAAGCTGTACTGAAAGTAGCAGAAAAGAGGGAGCTCACCTCTCTGCAGTCCCTTAAATATCCTTAATTTTGACCCCTCTGCTTTTTACCTTTAGCCTATCGCTTTCCCCTCTGCCTTAGTGCCCCCTTTCCTATGATGTCACTGATGACTCATAGCTGATTCAAGCTCCTCCCACTGTCCTTCTACCTAGTCTTCCTTTAAGCCCTCCCCCCTTCTCCCCCCCATTCTCTCTCTCTTCCTCCCTCTCCCTGCTGGCCTCCTTTCCCTTAGGGATAACTAATTCTGGGATTCTGGGGGAGGCACTGGGACAATCTAGCCTGCCCCTTCAAGGGCAAACCCCATTTTACTTGCTTTGTTTGGAGTCTATGGTCCAGCTGCATGTGTTTATCCTTTTCATGTGGCTCAAAATGTCATCTTTGCGTTTGAACTTCCTGTTTCCTGTGTAAAATCTAAAAGTGTCCTCGTTTGAAAATCTCAGAAAACATTCAATGCATAAAATGAATTATGCCATGAAGTATATTTTATCATTTGGATTGTATTAGCAATAAGCATTCACAGGGTTTTAAGCACAAATGAGTTTTGAAATTACCGCGCAATTGATTATTACATTTACAGTTCAAACATCTACATTTGCTATTTTTACATTAGTACACACATTTTTTTTTACTTCTTATATTATTATATTACATTTGGCTTAACAGCTGTCTGGAATTCAGATGTTACATATGGTTTTACTGCTACAGCACATTTAAATGGTGTAAAAACATTATATTACAGCTGAAATAATAAATGAGTTAAATCTTATGAGCATTACATTGTCATGTACATGATCTATCTTATTAGATGTATATTGCCGAAATTTGCATATTATAGCATCACACAACATAAGGTTATTGTACTGTAGTTAGCAGTCATTGTTGTACTTTATACAGTTTGGCTGTATTCTAAGGAAACAGTGGGCCAGATATTTAAAAGTTTGCCCTGGGGCTAAATTAGCACTGCCTGGCGGGAAAACTTAGCCTGGAGCTAACGGCAAGCTATATTCAAAAGGAATAGCATGGTGCAAAATCAGCTGAATATAGCAAGCAAAGGAAGCCAGGCAAACAGGGCCAGGAGTGCAGGGCAAAAATAGCCCAGGAATAAGACAACACTGAATATAGCAACAGGGAAGTGCACACTGCAACTACAGCTCATTAGACTCTAGTGCAAACCAGTGTTGCAGGTGGAGAACATTGCGTGTGATTGCACAGAGATGTCTCACATCTACTGCAAACAACACCTTAAGCCACACACTGCAGAACTGTGCTATACTGAAGTGAGGATTGCCCTGGGCTAACCTGATTACACAGTGCTAACACATTAGTACGGTGCAAATTGGTTAGCCTGGGGCAAATGGGAGCTATAGTCAAAGATCCCATGCAAATGATCCTACTTAGGTAATCAGTGGGCAAACAGGCACATTTGCATCTCATTATATGCTGCTTAGCATACATTACCATCCAGTTTGCCCAGTGCTACTGCATGGTGCACACAGCTCCACCTTTTGGTTGGAATGGTAGTACAGGCTGGACGCTCAGGCCAAGGCATGCCCAGAGCATCCCCTGTTGGTCAGAATGGAAGTACAGGCTGGAAGCAGCAGGAACTGTGTGCTGGCAGGTACAGTTAGTGCATACAGCACACCCATGCATCTGTGCAAACAGGACCTGTATCTCTTTCTCTCTCTCTCTCTCTCTAGACTGCAGGTTCAGTAGGATATGCAGCAGATCCATTAGATAGGGAATAGGGCAGACTGTCTGGGCCAGGTAGTCCTTCCCTGCCATCATGGTTCCTGTTCTAATGTGTGGCTGTTACACACCCTATCCTGGTAGGTTAGTGTCTCCCTCCCAGCATGATCCCTGACCCCCATAGCCATGGTATCTGAATATTGTACCTGGTAATCTAGTGGTACTCCTCTAGCATGATCCCCGACCCCCATAGCCATGGTATCTGACTATTTTACCTGGAAGTCTAGTGGCCCCCTCACCCCCCCAGTGTGATCTCTGACCCCTGGTAGCCCCATAAAGCAAAGCAATACCTGGTGGTCTAGTGGTCCCCCCACCCAGAAGTGCACCAACTGTTACCAAGTACAGTGCATCTTTACAGCTCCGGTGACCAGCTCAACCCTCCTCTCACCACCACGGCTGGCTGCCGACTGCAGTATGCATGAGTAGTGCTCATGCATACTGCAGTCGGTGGCTGGCCTTGGTGGTGAGAGGAGGGCTGAGCTGGTCGCTGGCACCATACAGATGCACTGTACTTGGTAACGGGTGGTGCACTTCCGGGTGGGGGACCACTAGACCAGCAGGTATTGCTTTGCTTTATGAGGCTACTGGGGATAGAGGATCATGCTGGAGGGGTGGGGGACCACTAGACTATCAGGTAAAATACTGAGATACCATGGGTACGGGGGTCAGGGATTGTGCTGGGGTGGGGAGACCACTAGACTACCAGAGCAAATATTCAGATTCTGTGGCTATGGGGGTCAGAGATTGTGCTGGGGGATGGGGGGACCACTAGACTACCAGGTACTTCTGAAATGTACAGGGTTACTGGGGGTCAGAAATCGTGCTGGGGGCACTGCCGCATTACCACCATTTTTTTTCTTGGTGGTATTTTGAGCCACGCTACAGGTCACATTAATGCCTGTAGGATGGTGCTATACTTTTGAATATGCCATGCAGCCAGTATTCCTGGCCACTCCCCTTAATTCCACCCTTGCATACATTTACTTTTAGCGTTGGCACTATCACACGGTGCTGGTGCTAATAGGACTTCTGAATATTACAGCCTGGCACAAATCCAGTACTATTCCAGTGCTACGGCTTTGCACCAGGCACAAAGCTTTGAATATCTGGCCCACTAACTATTGTTCTGTGGCTGTGGTTGGGGTGGGGGGTGGGGTGGGGGTGGGATGGGGGCACAGTTTGACAATGTACAGGGCACAGTTTCCCAAACTGTATGTGGCTGTTATTGGGTCGGTGTAACAATAATGTTGATGCCCACAGTTGTATGTGTCTGCTAGTGCATAATAACATAATGTGGTGGGGGGAGGTATTCACACATTGAAACAGTGAAATGTAACAGTGTTACAAACATATGTTTTTTTGATATCAGGAAAACTTTACAGTGATCTTTATGAGTTCTGCCACAAATCAGACATATATTACAACACTGAGGTTTTGAGCGTTCTGAATTATTTCCCAGATGAACACCAGAAAGGCAAGGTGCTGTATGCTGATGTTAGCAGCACAGCCCAACAGAACCTGTAAGGATCATTGTAAAATCTCCCTGGTATAAACAAAGACATGTTTGTTGCACTATAACGTTTCACTGTTTCAATGTGTCAATACCACAGACTCAAAAAGCAAAGTAAGTAAAATGTTCCATTTGGCTAAATTAAACAATAAAAAGTGAATTGGATGCTTAAAGAGAGTTTTGGTTCAGTTGTTGTGACTTCAGGATACAGTGCTGTTTGTTGGTGGGTGAGTGGGGGGAGCATTCTTTGACTGCTATTGTACTACATCTCACTGCTGTTGCCATCCATTATAAATACATACAGTATTGATGTATTACATAGATTGCACTTCTTAGTATTTGTTAAATATTTAACTATGTTACATGCTAAAAGGATTATATGTATATTTCAGGTTATCTGACTTTTTTGGTATAATTGCACAGGACAACATCTTGAAGAATGCCATCATTGCGAAGAAGGAAGAGAGCCAATAGACGTGACAGCACTTTCACTGTACTAAAAGCAAAACCACACAGGATAAAAAAAGTTCTCGTAAACAGTCAGCAAAACAGAAACATACACTTGCCAACAGGGCAGTAAGAAACAATACTATAAATAAAAGCTACCTACACATAATAAAGCACAAGTAAAGACCACAACTAGACAACGCGTTACTTCACACACATCTGTTGTTAGTTATCAGAAGTGTGTTCAGACCCTGGCATCAAAGGCCAAAATTACAAGATGTATTAATGCAATCATAAAACATGGTGGCAAACCTAGCAAGACAAAAAAAGGTTGCATGATGTTACACCTTACAGCCAGGAGATTTGTTCTCATGGCAAGCAGGATTGTCACAAGATTGTGGTACAACCGTAAGAAGATGATGAAAAAACTGTGTTGGTGTATAATACATGTTCATATGCGACTGCAGAAAGTATACAGTCTTTCAACAGAGACAATCTTTGTAGAATATTTGCTGGGGGCTGGCTACATAGTAGCTACTGAGAAGCTTTCAATTGGGAAGAAACATATCACATACATGACAAAACCTGTCCAATGACATTTGATGAAGAAGTTATTGTACATAATGTCCTTCCAGTCAATGTACGAGAGATTACTAACAGTGACACAGATGAACTGTTAACAGCCAAACAGGCAAAAAGGTTGAAAGCTGTGACATGGCCATGTGATTGCTCATGTAATTTCATACCGGAATCATTGTTAAAACTGCAAACTTTTGTTAACCTGATCATTGTCAGTACTGACAAGGAAAGGCATACATTAGTTTGGGATATTGACACACGTCCTGTTAAGCCTTCCAAGGATTTCTTAGGACATTCCTTGGCCTGCCTAAGTAGCGATGCTTGAAATAGCACACTACATCATATCCGTATGATAGCTATTCATAGCACGGGTGTTCACAGGCTACTTGACAATATTTATAGGGCAAGGAATGCTGCCAATAATTTGAAAGACTTAGGCTGTTGTTATCCCAAGGAGACAGGCAGGCTGCTTGTGCTTTCATTAGATCTCTGAGGCTAAGTAATATAGATGAACAAGTAGAACAGGAGGATGTTACAGTTATTCCTGTTGCATGTGTTACTAGTGAGGAGAATCTCATTCGATGTTTCGGAATTGAGATTGCTGGATTTGAACTGGCCAAAAGAGAGGCATTTGATTTAGAATGTGCTTCTTGAATATTTCTTTTACAGATCACAATTAAAATCTGTTGATCTGTCTCACATCACAGTGCACGTGGGTTCTCTCAAACAGCAGTAGTGTAGAAGCAGACTCAATTTGGCTCAGGTAGAGTTACCTTTCTGTTGCTGCTAAATTTGTGGAGCGGCAGGAGTGAATGATTTAGCTGTTGGTAACTTGGAACTGTTTGTGCTTGTTTGAGTCTGTTACCTTTAGAGCAGGTCTCATATTTCAATGGATTTGGGGGATCTGTTTTTTTGTTGTTGTTTTTTTCTTTCTTTTTTCTTTTTTCACTGGGGCTTGTCCTCTGCGAACATAGGGTAAAGGGGTCCTCGGCTGATTGCTTATTATTTCTGGACTCAGCCAGAAGGTAATCCCACCCACCCCTGGATAGTCCTCCTTTCATAGGGTGTGGGCCCAGAGTGTTACACCTTCCTACACCACACAGGAACTTCCACACTGAGGAAAGGGAGGAGCACAGGGGGGTCATCTAGAGGGCATACCTAAGTTATATACTGCAGGCCAGGTCACATCAGACTTGATAGGAGTTGTGCAGTACACTGGTCATGGAGCAGCAGCCTTCATGGAGACATTCTGGAGGCTGCAATGCTGCTCTATCTGCAGGAACCTCGCTGGGCTGAGAGAGGAGCTTGCCAGTCTCCATGTAGAGGTGGCCAGGTTACAGGTGGCATCCACCCCCACCCAGAGACCACTGGGTTCACAGCATCAACCTCAAAGATTGCCCAGGAAGAAGGATGACACGATCACAGTGGGCTTAGGGAGAGTGGGGAGGGATCAGAGACACATTCCCCAACCACTCCAATTTAAAAACTCCAAAGCTATTTTGGAGGAACAGGACTGCCCCATGCAGACACCCACAGCTGGGACCAGGGAGGGTGGTCAGGACCTCCAATCTGGAGTCCCAGAGAAGGAGGGGCAAGGGACACTAGAGGCAGAAGTGTCTCCTAGTGGGGGATTCTATAGTACGGGGTGTGAAATTAGGGACAATTAGTGGCGGGGAGAGGGAGGTCAAGTGCCTCCCACAAAGTGCTGCATGGAGGGATGGGAAGCAAATTCATAGGATCACTAGAGTGATAGCCAGGAGGGAGGAACTGGATGTCATTGTCCACCTGGGGACCAATGACTTGGTGAGGAGAATGGTAGGGTTAGCCAGAGTCCAGGAGAATTTCAGTAAGTTGGGAGATTACCTGAAATGGGTAGCACATTCTGTGTCATTCTTGGCGATGCTACCTGTCCAAGGCATGTGGGAGGCCAAGGCACTCCACATCTGAACCTTCAACTCCTGGTTGAAGGATTGGTGTGGAAGAGAATGATTTGTCTTCATAGGGAACAGGAGCCCAACCTGGGTAGATGTGAGCTTGTATCAGGAGGATGACCTGCATCTGTATGGACATGGGACCCCAGTCCTTAGTGAAAAGTTGGAATGCTTCAGCAGAGAGCATTTAAACTGGCCAAAGGGGGAGAGCCAGAAAAGATAAGTGGCTTAGGAACACCCCCTATGAGAACATGCAAAAGTACAAATTGACAACAGAAACAACACAAGTAAGCAGTGAGGGGCAGGCAGGGGAAACTTTTATAAGGGGGATAAGGGGGGCCAGAGCACATGAGCATGAATACTGGGGTGGGGGAATGAGGCAAAGAAGAGAAAACAGGAACAGAGGGAAGGCAGGGAGTAAAACAGGGAAGGTCATATTCACAAACGCCCACAGTCTGGGAAATAAGGTTCCAGACCTGGAAGCCTTGATGACGGATGCAGACCTTGACATAGCAGCAGTTGCAGAAACATGGTATTCTGCTACTCAGAGCTGGGATGTCAATGTGCCAGACTATACACTGTTCAGAAGGGACAGGTTTAGGTAAAAAGGGAGGAGGTGGCCCTGTACGTCAGAGAAGGCATAAACACTACAGAAGTACAGGGAAGGCAGGGGGATGCCAAGGCAATGGGGGTCACCATAGAACCATGAAATGGCACAGCAATATACATACGGGGTGATCTACAGACCTCTGGCACAGAGGGAGCAAGTGGACATGGTACTAGAGGAGGAAATTCACGACATGGTAGCTAAAGGTCAAATCCAGTTGATGGGAGATTTCAATATGCCGGATGTGGATTGGACCACCTAGGCAGCTGCTTCAGTCAGAAGCACAGCCATCCTGGAATCCCTGCAGGGAGCTGGACTCAGACAGCTGTTGAATGAGCCATCCAGGGACAAATTGATTCTAGACCTAGTATGGACCAATGGGAACAGAGTCAAAAGAATCCAGGTAGAAGGGCAACTGAGATCCAGTGACCACCACATGGTGTGGTTTGACATGGAGACAGGGACTCATTTAAGCCACACAAGGGCAAAAGTATTAGATTTCAGGATGGAGGATTTCAATGAAATGTGTAGACGGTTAAAAGCAGCCCTGGAGAAGGTAAAGGTAATGGATGGGGTGGAAGAACAGTGGGGGAGACTAAAAGGAGGCATTCTGGAGGTACAGTAACTAACCAATGGATTAGGATAGTGGCCAAAGAGAAAATAAGAAAGAAACCACTATGGTTTTCTAAAGAGGTGGGAGACAAAGTAAGGGCTAAAAGAGCAAGTTTCAGGAAGTATAACGGGACCTAAAGGAAGGAGGACAGGGAGGTGTACCTTGAATGTCTCAGAGAGGCAGAGAAGGCTGTTAGAAAAGCCAAGGCACAGACAAAGAAGGATTTAGCACAGTCTGTGAAAAAGGGGACAAGACATTCTACAGGTGCATCAGTTATAGAATAAAATTGGGGGGGGATTGTGAGGCTCAAAGGGGAAGAGGGAGAGTGTAAGGAGGGGGATCTAGACAAGGTAGAAATACTGAACAAATACTTCTGTTCAGTATTCATGGAGGAGGGAGAGGGTCAAGGACAACAGTTGGGGAGCAGAGGCAATCGGGGGAAGAAATGGACACTAGTCCATTCACAGTGGAGAGAGTTCAGGAGTAACTCACAAAGTCGAAGGTGGATAAAGCCAAGGGGCCAGATGATATAAACATACATGTGATATCTCCCTCTTTATGCAGGAGGCTCCTGTTTTTTTTTTACTGAACTTCTTTCCTCCCTCCTGGGAAACAAAATCTCCTGCTTAAGTAAAATTCTGTCCAAAATATCCATGTTTTTTGGGCAGATAAAGACACATAAAAATTAAATCAGTGATGAACAATGTATCTGATAACTTTATATAACCAGGTCAGGAGACAAAAGACAAATGGAAGGAGGAGATAGGGACTTGTGAGGGGAGGCGAAGAAGTGGCAAAAGTCATGGAGTGGAAAGAAGAGAACAGGTTACTATGAAGAGAGAGGGAGTGGGCATTTGTGAAGGGCCTTCAGAAAATAGTTGTGCACTGCTAGAGAGGAGAAGGTGGAGGAGGGAAATGATGAAATTAGAGGAGTAATTGATAAATGCCTGGACCAAACTGGAGTGGGGGGAAGTTCTGCTGGGAGAATTGCAACAGGGGTAAAAGGGGGAAATAATGTGCAGGAGGAAGAAGAGGAGCTGGAAATGAGAGAGAGAGATGAACGGAAGCAAGCAGGGAGTAAGAGGGGTGGAATCTTAGTGCTGGGGGACTCAATACTAAGAGGAGTTAGGTGGGGTAACAAGGGGGAGAGGGATAGTCGCATTTGGGTGGAGGCATGCCAGGAATGACAGCAGAAAGGGTGGGACAGTCTGTTCTGAAATATGCTAGAAGGGGTAGGGATAAGCCTCATTTAATTATACATTTTGAGACAAACGACCTGGCTGACAAGACAGTAGATACAGTCCAGAGGAGGTTTGAGGAACTAGCACAATTATGTGAGGGGGCAGGAAGATCAGTAACTTTTTCAGAGATACTTCCCATGCCAAAGGCAAGCACAACAAGAAAGCCGAGAATAGAGGAATTTAACGGATGGCTAAGAAACTGGTGTTGTGCTAAAGTGTATGGGCTGTTGGGGGGGTGAGGAGGGACCTGGAAGGACAGTAGTCTCTATGCTAAGGACAGACTACACTTGAGTGAGGAGGGAAAGAAAGTGTTGAAACAGAGGATGGAGGAGTACATAGAGGAAGTTGGGAATTTAAACTAGGAGTGGGGGGTGGCAGTTGGGGAAGAGATATGCAGAGACCACAGGTTGGGAAACCATATGAGCTTACCCCCATAACAGTGACAAAGGACAAATGGTAAGTACTGTTGGTGATGCTAGGAAAGGAGGGCAGGATGGGAGGGGAAAAGGGTGGAAGGTGGTTACCCTTAATGCTAGGAGCCTTGAGAGGAAAACTGCAGAGTTACAGGTTCTCATGGCAGAGGGAGAGGTGAACATTGCAGTCATCACGGAAACATGGGCCACCCAATACAATGACTGGGACCTGTCTATACCAGGGTACAGGTTATTTCGTAGAGACAGGGCGATTGGGAAAGGAGGGGGGTGGCACTATATGTGAAGGAAGGACTGAAGTGTGTAAGGGAGGAAGGGGAGGAGGGTAGTACGGAGTCACTCTGGATGCAAATCCAGGATTCCAATAATAAGATTCTTAGAATGGGAGTGGTGTACAGGCCACCATCTCAGACAGAGGAGTTAGACAGGGAACTAGTGGGACAGATCAGGAGGACCAGTGAGAAGGGTAGTGTGGTGATTGTGGGGGACTTCAACATGCCAGGAGTGGACTGGAGCACCCCAACAACCAGGAACAGAAGGGAGCAGGTACTGCTGGATGCCTTCCAGGACAGCTTCCTGCTGCAAATGGTCAGTGAACCAACCAGGTTAGGAAATACCCTTGACCTTGTGCTGGCAAATGGGGACTTTATAAGAGAACTTACAGTGGAGGAACCGCTGTCAGGGAGTGACCACCGCTCAGTATGGCTCACATTGGATATGGGCAAGGAAGGGGTGGAATCTGGCACAATAGTGTTGGACTTCAGGAGCGCTGACTTTGGGAGGATGGGGGAAGTGGTAAAAGGGTACCTGGCCAGAATTCAATCTAGTATGGACACTAACCAGAGGTGGGAGCTCATAAAGCTGGGGATAGTGGAGGCAACCAAAACCTGCTGCAAAGCCCAGAACAAGAAGGCTAGGGCTAAGAAACCAATCTGGTTGAGCAAGGAGGTCATGGAAAAGGTAAGGAGGAAAACAGCTGCCTTTAGGAAGCACAAGAAAACAGGGAGGGGGAGGACAGGGAGGAGTACTTGACAGAATCGAAGGAGGTGACAAGGGCAGTCAGGGGAGACAAAGCATCTACGGAACTCAGGCTGGCACAAGGCATTAAGAAGGGGGAGAAGAACTTCTTTAAGTACATCAGGGAGAAAATGAGCTGTAAGGACCACATAGTAAGGATTAGGAAGGAGGGGGATGGGTGGAAGCAGGGTGCGATAAAGGCGGAGCACTAAATGAGTACTTCTGCTCAGTATTTACTAAAGAGAAGAGGGGGGTGACACCCAAGGTGAGAGAAATGGCAGAAGCAGGAGGGGAAGTGGTGACAGATGGGGAAATCATGGAGAGCAGAGTTCGAGAGGGTTTGAAGGCACCGCGGGTGGACAAGTCGCCAGGCCCAGATGGCATCCACCCCAGGGTACTGAAGGAGCTGGCAGAGGTCCTTGCAGGACCTTTGGCAGACCTATTTAATGCCTCACTAAATTCGGGGTGTGTACCTCAGGACTGGAGGATGGCTCATGTGGTGCTCCTCCACAAGAGTGGCCCCAAGGATGAACCGGGGAAACTACAGATCAGTGAGCCTCACATCCATCGTGGGTAAGCTAATGGAGACTATCCTGAAGTAGAGGCTGGTGGCCCTCCTAGAGGCCAAAGGACTACAGGACAGCAGACAGCATGGCTTTATACATGGCAGATCCTGCCAAACCAACCTGGTTGAGTTCTATGACTGGGTAACTAGGCAACTGGACAGGGACCATGCAGTGGATGTCCTGTATCTGGACTTCAGTAAGGCATTCGACTCAGTACCACATGGAAGGCTGGGAAGGAAGTTAGTAGGCACAGGGGTGGGTGCAAAGCTGGTGAGATGGGTAGGAAACTGGCTACAGGGAAGGCAACAGAAGGTGGTGGTGGGTGGGGAGCTCTCACACCCAAGGGCAGTGACGAGCGGTGTTCCACAGGGCTCAGTGTTGGGACCAGTGTTGTTTGGGATATTCATTGCAGACATATCATGGAACATCAAGAGCAAGATCAATCTGTTTGCTGATGATACCAAGGTAGGCGCAGTGGTGGATGACCTAGGGGGATGGCAGGGGTTGCAGGATGATCTGGCAAAGCTTGAAACCTGGTCAGACAGCTGGCAACTGGGCTTTAATGCCAAAAAGTGCAAGGTGCTGCATTTTGGGATGAAGAACCCAAGGAGGAGTTACCAGCTAGGGGGAGTGCAGCTAGCCCAGACAGAGGAGGAGAAGGATCTGGGTGTGCTTATTACAGGGTCAATGAACAACTCAGCACAGTGTAGGAAGGCAGCTGCAAAGGCCAATAAAATGCTGGGTTGTATTGCAAGGGGTATATCCTTGAGGAGGGAGGAGGTGATTCTGCCACTGTATAGGTCATTGGTTAGAGCACACCTGTAGTACTGCATGCAGTACTGGCATCCGTATCTGAAGAGGGACATTAAGTTACTGGAGGGGGTGCAGCACAGGGCGACAAAGATGATCAAGGGGCTGGGGGGACTTATCATATGAGAGGAGGTTGAAGGAGTTGAACATGTACTCACTGGAGGAGAGGAGAGACAGGGGTGACATGATTGAAATCTTTAAATACATGAAAGGAATAAACAAGACGGGTACAGAGGGGCTGTTCAAAGTAAGGGGCCACCAGGGGCCATGATATGAGACTGGAGCGAGGAAGGTTCAGGAAGGAGATGAGGAGACACTTTTTTACAGAGAGGGTGGTGGCTGGGTGGAATGCGTTACCTGCTGAAGTGGTATACAGTAGAACAGTGGACTGCTTCAAATGAGGATGGGACAGGACAAGGGGGAGGGTTAATGAAGGGGAATGGTGGAAGGGAGGGGCAGCTGCAGAATAAGGGGTGCTAGCTGCACATTCGAGCAGACTTGATAGACCTCTAGGCCTTTATCTGCTGGCAAATTTCGTATGTTCGTAACTAGTTGTTTATTCTTTTTCGTGCTTATTCTTGACAAAATCAAATACATTACATTTTTGTAATGACTTTTTTCTTATTTTTTTGATGCCATTTAGGGACAAACTCACGACGTTGCGGCATCTCCCTACTAGTAGGCCAATCTCCCTTCTAATTTGACCCAAATCTCCCTCTTAAGCAAGTTGGACATATCATATGTATGTATATACCCAAGGGTATTAAGCGAGCTGTGGAGGGAACTAGCAGCACCTCTGGCCACCCTGTTCACAGAGTCACTCAACAGAGGCATGGCTCCTGAGGACTGGAGGAGGGTGCTTGTAGTCCCACTGCACAAAAGAGGCAGTAGAGTGGAAGCGGAGAACTACAGGCCAGTCAACCTCACCTCAGTGGGGGGGAAGACCATAGAGAAACTGCTGAAAGAAAGGATAGTGTTACACCTGGAATGCATTGGTGCCTAGGATCTGAGGCAACATGGATTCACACCAGGAAGGTCTTGTCAAGCAAATCTGATAGATTTGTTTGATTGGGTGACTAGGGAAGTGAATCAGGGAGGGGCTGTAGATATCTCCTACCTGGGTTTCACCAAAGCCTTCAGTACTGTCCCACACAGAAGGCTGCTTAACAAGATAAGTAGTTTTGGCATGGGGCATAAGGTGATACAGTGAGTTAGAAACTGGCTGACAGACAGAAGGCAGAGGATGGTAATAAATGGGATTCAATCTGGGGAGACAGGGGTGACCAGCAGAGTGCCACAAGGATCAGTACTTTGACCAGTCCAGTTCAATGTCTTCATTAGTGACATTGCAGAGGGGCTGGAAGCAAATGTCTGCCTATTTGCAGATGACACCAAGATCTGCAACAGGGTGGATACTCCAGAAGGGGTGCAGATAATGAAGAGGGACCTGGAGAAGCTTGAAAGATGGTCAGAGGTGTGACAATTGAGGCTCAATGCAAAAAAGTGCAAGATAATGCACCTGGGTAGGGGGAACCCTGGGGAGACCTACAGGATGGGGGGAGGTGCTGACCATCACCAAAGAGGAGAGGGAACTAGGGGTTATCATATCTGATGACCTGAAGGTATCAAAACAGTGTGCAAAGGCTGCAGGGATGGCCAGTGGCATGCTGGGGTGCAGAAGCAGAAATATTACTAGTTGGAGGCAGGAAGTGGTGATGCCATTGTATAAAACACTAGTAAGGTCTCAACTGGAGTACTGTGCGCAGTACTGGAGACCACACCTGTGTAAGGACATAAACATGGTAGAGGCTGTCTAGAAGGGTGACAAATATGGTGCATGGTTTACTCCACAAAACATATGCGGAGAGGCTAAGAGACCTCAATGTGTACTCACTGGAGCAGAGGAGAGGAGAGGAGAGGAGAGAAGGGGGGGTGACATGTTAGCAGCTTTTAAGTACCTCAAGGACATAAACAAAGAGCAATTGGGAGATCTTTTCCAATGTAGAAAAGATACAAGAAACATTTTCCCAGATTTTGATGATGGAGGAATTACCCCTTGAGTCCTCTCAGACCATTCACCTGTATGGCTAGAGTGTACCCTTTCTCCCCAATTTCAAGTGTGACAAAATCTGGAAATTGAACACCCAATTATTAAAAGACCCTCTGGTCCTTTCCAGAATACAATCTCTTATTGCCTAGTTTTTGGAACATAATATGGGCTCCATTCCTGACATGGACAAAATATGGTGCTCCCTTAAATGTGTACTGAGAGGGGAATTCATTTGAATAGAATCCACCAAGAAAATGAAATATGAAGCCTCCTTGCATACTCTATTGGAGCAAATTAAAACTCTAGAAAGCAGTCCAACTCTGGACTCTTCAGAAGAAGAAGAACAGGTCATTTTAACTGACCTGAGACATCGATATGCAGAGTGCCTAAGGGAGTGAGCAGAATACGCTCTTTTAAAAACTCACTTGACATATGTTGATCAGAGGGATTAAGCTGGGCATTTATTGGTATTATGTTTAAAACAGCAGAAAGCCTTCCAATTGGTTCACTCCATTTTTTCCCAAGCTGATGGAACCCTTAAAACATCCCCTAAAGAAATTTCCCAAGAATTTGACCATTTCTATGGTCAATTATATGCCCCCCCCAGTTAACCATCCCTCATTAGTTGAAACACAAGAGTATCTGAGTTCAATCTTACTTCCTACTTTAACTCTAACACAACAAGCCTTCCTTGCACATCACATCTCTACTTAGGAAATCCTTGCCACTATCCAATTCCTCCCTTCAGATAAAGCCTCTGGGCCTGATGGTTTCCCCTCTAATTTTTATAAAGTCTTGGCAAATGAATTAGTACCTATTCTTCATCAACTTTTCTCTTTTCTTTGTAATAGTGGTCTTTTGGATTTCTCACTTTTAGAAGCCCTAATAGTAGTTCTACCTAAGCCCATTAAACACAAAGAGAAGTCACTAACTACTGTCCAATTTCATTCATGAATTATGATATGAAATTATTTATTAAAATTCTTGCTACTAGAATTATGCAAATTTGGGTGGGACTGATTGGGCCAGAACAGATGGGCTTTATGCAGGGCAGGTCCTCGACTGACCACTTAAGGAAATTGGCCCAAATTTTTTCCACATCAAGGGAAGCCAAGCAACCAATGGCTCTGGTTTCCCTCGATGTGGAAAAGGCATTCAATGGGTGTACTGGACCTTCCTAGTCTCAGTACTGAAGAAATTTGGCTTCTCCTCATCTTTCATACAATGGATACGAGTACTTTATTCCAGACTTCAAGCCAAGGTCTATTGTAATGAAGTATTATTGGCTGGCTTCCCTCTTTATTCAGGAATGCATCAGGGTTGCCCTCTATCTCCCCTGCTCTTTAAACTCTTTCTAGAACCACTAATATACTTGCTCAAATCTTCTACCATCATACAATGTATCCCCATAGGACCCTGGAGCTTAGGCTTTCCGCATATGCAGATGACATATTGCTACATCTATCACACCCTGTCACCTCTGAGTATTATTTCTGAGTTGGGTAAGTTTTCCAATTACAAACTCAACCTTGACAAAACTACTATAATGCCATTGAATTTGAAAGTTTTTCCCTCTGATTTCATACAGTTGGTTTTGGTCTGGACATCCAAACTGAAATATCTTGGAATTATTCTCTCCCAGAAACACTCACTAGTTAAAAAACTAAACCTTGACAAGATGGTGGAAACTATCCAACAGGATCTTCACAGATGGAGCTCTCTCCCCTTATCTTTGCAAGCCTGTATCAGTATTATTAAAATGAATGTACTTCCCCGGGTTTTTTATCCCCTTAACATGCTAAATTTATACCTTCCTGTTACCTGGTTTAAGAGGCTTCACACTATTATCTCCTGATTTTTATGGGAAGGAAAAGCTCCCTGTAGAGCTTATGCTAGGTTAGGAGCACCAAAGAATCTTGGGGGGGCTCAGGCTGCCCAATGTTTATATATACTATCTGGCAAGCCATATTTCTAAATACGCGAGATGATGCAAACATCCTACATTACATAGAGCGACTAAATATGTGTCACTATGGCTCCAGATAGAAAGACACCAAGTTGCAGAAGCTGGAATCTCTTCCAACAGTCTCTTCTTCCTTTCCCCCAGTAATTTACCATCTAAATTTAAAGGTACGGTTATACACAACTCAGTAAAAGTCCATGCCTAATTATGTAGAACTATACACTATAATAACTCAAGGGACATTTCCAAACCACTCTGTTACAATGCTAATTTTAAATTGGGAAGATGTATTCTATCCCTCCTGAGGTTCCCTGAATTAAGAGGTAGGCTAGTTTTGGATCTCCAGATGGATGGTCAGATAACTAATAGTCAGGAGATTTAAACCTGTCTTTGCCTACCTGCCACACATATTTTTAAGATATATCAACTCTGGCATGTGCTGATTTGCTGGTTTGGGACAACAGCTTGGAATATTGACCAATGTGATTTTCCTTCTTTAATCCAATCCCACTCCTGGCAACCCCATACAGTATCACAATTGGCCTGCCTCTTATTTTCCAAACTGTTTCCTACAGTCACGGGCCTCTCTCACTATTGGGTATCTTCCCTTCTTAACACGACAGCCAATTGGGATCGTATATGGATGGATGTCTACCGTTATTTGTCCAATAACAAATTACATCTTACCCAGTTTTACATATTACATAATATCTATTTCACCCCTGTCCATCTGAAGAAGATGGGGAAACTCCTTTAATCTACATGCTCCAGGTGTAATCTGGTGGAAGGGTCTCTTTTCACATTTTGTGGGAATGCCCTAAAATTGCCCCCCATGGGAGAGGATTAAGTCATGTCATGACCCCTTACTTGGCCTAGAAAATTGCTTCTCCCCTGAAATTTGTTTAGTAGGCGATCTTCCCAAGATCCAAGTAAGACAAAGGAAGTACTTTATTTCTCTAATATCACAATCAGTGAAGCAGCTGGTCCTACACCACTGGATGGATCAAGATGTGATCATCTACACTGAATGTCTCAATGAGATACTGTATAACTTATGAACTAAAAAAATGATAGGCAGTATACGGAATCATATGACAGCTTACAATAAAAAATGGGCAAACTAGAGATCCTTCCAGCTATACAATCTTCCCCTTAGATGAGTTATCGAGGTGCTCATTTGACTGTAACTCCATATGTCTACCATTTTGGTTGCTTAGTAATTAATTTATAGTTTCTATACTTATAAGTCCTGCATCCTTAATCTAACTTAAACAGCTGTAAAAGACATTACTAGATATATGACCATATCTGTGGGCAGGGAGGACATAGGGGGCAGGGAGTATTGTTTGTTATGTGCCTTAAATTTTGTTCACATGTCTGTGTATTATGTGTTATTTTTGAAACTAATAAAATATACTAAGTTAAAAAAAAAATAAAAGATACCAGAGGAAGGAAGTTCGATATGAAATGGGGGGGGGATTGAGAGGTAACGTGGGGAAGTTTTTCTACACAGAGAGGGTGGGGAATGATGCTTGGAATAGTCTGCCACAAGAGGTGATAGGGGCAGCACAGTGTAGGGGTTTAAACATGCCTGGAACAAGCACAGGGAAACTTTGAGTGGTAAGGGAGTAATAAAAAGCCATTGACTACTCAGGGTAAGTGGATGCATACATACATATATAGGGCCTATGGGCAGACAGGATGGGTCTAGTGGTCCTTATCTGCTAACAATTCCTATGTTTCTATGTTACTCGGTGACATGTGGGTGCAACTGTATGCATATCTCATGGTTAGGAATGACTGTGTCGCACCGGACAAAGTTTACCTGTGTATAAGTTCCTATAGAAAAATCAAATCCCATCTGATGCCTGCATGCTCAGTTTTAAACAGCATGAGCACTGATGAAATGCCAGCTGAGATTAAAGGCCCTATTCTCAAAATGGGCTTGGATCATTGCAAACTGCAGCAAACAGCAACTTGTGCCAAAGCCAGGTGTGCCAGGGATCCTGCACCAGATTCTTGTACAGGAGGGATCCCAGCACCTAAGTCAGTACACTTGTATCAAATGCTACCCTGTGGTAAATGCATGGCACACCACAAGGGTCCATTGGAGCAAACACAGGTCCCCCATCCCACCCCCAAGTAATGGTCATGAAAACCCACCCTGGTGGTACAGTATCCCCCCACCCTGATCCCCGATGCCACCTTTATAATAATTTGAATCCCCCACATTCCCAATGCTGCCTGTTTCATATATGTAATGAATCCCCCAATCCCTGATGTGGCCCCATAACCAGTATCTACCAAAGTTCCCTCTGGTGGTATAGTGGCCTCAGCAGCCCCAGCAGGTGGTGCCCACCCCCCCTCACCCACACAATCCTGAATGATAGCCAGCGCCCAGCACAGCTCACCTCTCACCTCCGCAGCTGGGCGCCAACTGCACTATCTATAATTGATCAAGTACTGTATAGTGTACACGCTCAGTTATAGAAACATAGAAACATGTAATCTGTCGGCAGATAAGGACCATAGAGACCACCTAGTCTGCCAATTTCCCTACTTGGTTTGGCAATCCCTACTCTTATCTGAGTCCTAACTTTACTGACTGCACTGTCCCTACTCTTATAGATAGTGCAGTCAGCGCCCGATCATGGAGGTGAGCTGTGCTGGGCACTGGCTATCATTCAGGACTGGGTAGCTGCAAGTCATCCTTTCAAAGGTATTGTGGAACACCATTTTTGGAATTGAATATCAGGCTTGTGGTGCACCACATGTACACATGTTGCTGTGGGTTAAAGATGCACCATGTATTGGCAACAGTAAAGAGAGGGAGCTCCTAGAGTTCATTTTACATTATATCACATACCATTTGCCTGACAAATTGGACAGTCCAACACTATATGAACTTGTGAAAAAGTTCCATCTGCACATTTGTTGCAAGTGCAAGCAGAAAGAGGTAAAGAGCTCTGATAAATGGTACACAAGATACCATTTTGGGTTTCCACGAAGAATGTGTACCTCTGGAAGGTCAATGATTTGTTTTCTGCAACTTGCCATCACCTCAAGGCCAAGTCCACAAAGCAAGTATATGAACTGCCACATGACAAGGATGAGTCATTTATCAATGATTACAGTACAGTACTACTACTGATGTGACAGGCTAACACTGATGTTCAGTTTGTTGCTGATAACTCTTGTGTGTTATGTTACATCTTACATAACAAAGAACAAGCAGACATGTTTGCAGGAATTATGGGAAGACTTACAGTCCAGCAACAAGACACTTACATCGTGGTTGTGGTCATTAGGACTGAAAACTCTTTCACACCATGAATGTGGTGCATATGAGGCCAGTGATCAATTGATTCAGACATGTTTTTATGGCAAGTCAGAAGCTATCCATTATTGGAATGTCAACATGAAACCAAATAGACGACGTGTACTAAAAACCCATGCACAGATTGAACAACTAGCAGCAAATCGACCCACTTCCAGGGACATTCTCAGAGATAATTTGATTGACACATAGGGTCTGATTCCAAGAGAGCGGGTAGATCATGGCGCAACTTGTGCAAGTGCATAACGTTATGACCAATCCCTTGCGACATGCGAGCTGTGCCTATTCCAAAACAAATGCCAGTTACGAAGTAGAAGTGCCGAATTACGCATGTCGTAAGTTACGCCCACAACACATGGCATAACAGGCAATAGTGGGCATAGCAGTTATACATGTTGCAACCTTACAACCATATAAAAGTGCACAAGTCACAGAAGTGGCGTAGGAGCTACGCATGTGAGAAAGATGTCAGGTAAGAAGAGGAGGCGTGCAAGGCCAAAACGAGAGTGGAATTTTACCAATGAGGAAACTGATGTTCTCCTTGAGGAACTTGAGGCTAAGGCAGACCTTCTAATGGACAAGGGTGGGGAATGGGACCTGTGTCACAAGTGCAAGGAGGCAAGAGAAGAAGTGGCCAAAAAGGTGATTGTGGTGGCCAATGCAAAACACACCGTGCGTGACCTCCAGAAGCAGGTCAGTGACCTCAAGCACTATGCAAAAGCCAAGGACAGCTGAAACAGGTGGCAGGAGGTGGTCACAGGAGGTGGGCCACAGGAGGAGAAATCTCCTCAGTGGCCATAAGGAGAGGATACTGGTTTTCCTGAGCCAGCTTAGCATCCATGGGGATACGGACCTGGATAAGATGTGGATGGCCACAGGGACAGGTAAGTGGATAACTAATGCTGCCCCCAGTGTGTGGAACAGCAATGTAGGGGTGGGAATGGAGGCATGTATGGTTGGCATGACATGGTGTGGTAGCACTGATGCACTGTCATTCCCCCACAGAGGCAGCAGCAGCAGACACAGGGGCAGGGACGCTGGCAGTCAGTGCTTTTCCAAGTGCATGGGACAGCAATGCAAAGGTGGCAATGCAGGAATGTATGTAGGAATGACATGGCGGGGTAGCATTGATGCTCTGTTGTCCCCCCACAGGTACAGCAGCAGTGGATACAGGAACAGAGGACAGTGGTGGCACAGGCACTGAGCCAGAGCCAAAACATACACAGCTGACCAGCCAACAGGCCACCATGATGGACACCCCTGGTGGTGCTGATATGGCGCAGCTGGACAGAGCTCTGCCACCAGTGGTGGGGAGCAGCAGACAGCAGAGATGCAACAGTGGGAGGAGGAGAAAGGACTGGATCTGAGCAATTTGTTCAGCTGTGGCAGCATAGTGGACAATATATCACAGGACCTAAGACCTGTGTCATACAACAGGCTGGAGGCAACCCTGGATGGGACCATGCCATCCCCACAGGAGGACTGCACAGCAGCACCCACAGACTATGCCAGGTTCTGCAGGACCCTTGTGACCACTCATGAGGAACAGGTCAAGATGCTGGGCTGTATCTGGCTCAGTATCGAAGCACACCACTCGGCCATGGAGGAGCACATGAGCACCCTCATAGGGGTGCTGGAGGCAATGACACACGCCACAGAGTTGGCCATAGAGTGACTCATGGACATCATGGTAGCCTCCCAGACCTGTGTGCAGGCACAAGCATGAGTGATCACCTGCCTGGCCATGGCTGTGGAGGGGTCAGTGGCCTAGCAGACCAGGCAGGTAGACATACTGTCCATGGTGCTACAGAGCGCACTTAGAGGCTAGTCACTGAGAGGCACATCTTGTAGGGATGCCACCACACAGGCACCACAGATGGTGCAACTGCCACCAACACCACCACAACAGCCACCAACAGCTGTGGCAACAACACTGTCACCACCAGGGGCAGTAGGACCAGCAGTGGCACTCACTCCACCACCCCCTTCACTGCCACAATCAACACCACCAGCAACACCAGCGCAACAGGCCCCACCACCAACACCAGTGCCAGAACCCCATCGCCAACACAACAAGCAGCACCAGTGCAACAGCCATCACCACCACCACCAGCTACACCACCAGTGGCATCACTGGTGGTCAGACTACCAATGCAAATAGCCCCAAAGATATCCATTGCTATGGCAGTGAGGCATGCAGCAGTGGGTACAAGGTGCAGGACAAGTGCCAGATGGAGTGAGTTAGCACTGGACAGTGCACCAGGACAGGGCACAACCCAGGTGGAAGCACAAATTCAGGCTGTGGATGACAGTGGGCCACACGACAAGGGACCAGGGACTGTGCCAGGACAAGCACCAACTGCTGCAAGGATGCGTGGAAGACATCAGATGACGGCGGTGCATATGGGACCATTGGACAGTGGTGTACTTGAGGGCAGGCAACAGGGGCAGGGCGGGCCCAGTGATGCCACAGGGACAGTTGACCATGCAACACAGGGTGCTGGGCATAGTGTGTGTGCACCCACAAGTGCAGGAGAACTGGGAGGCAGCATGATTCAGATGACTGACTGTGCCACTATGGTGCACCACTGCAATGGGTGGTGGGCAGTGGGCAGAGTGGCAGTATGGGAGGGCACTGTGTGTGGATGTGTGGTGTGTGTGTATGTGTGTTTGTACTGCATGTAGGTGTGGGTGCAATGTTGAACAGCACGTGTTGGCTGTGTATGCTGTGAACTGCTACTGGGCGTGGGTATGAGTAAATGGGTATTGTCATAATGCAGCACTGCACCAAGTCACAACTAAACTGAATATACACTGTGCACTATATAACTGTGTGGCCTCACTCATTCCAACTGCTGTGATAGCAGGTGATGCATGTAGCATAGAACTGTGCCTGGGATGAGTACAAGGCCCATATTGCACCTGCACATCCATAACATAGGTTACAACTGTGGTATGTGGTAGCATAGTACACACCTGTGTGTTGCGTGTACACAGGCCGCAGGTGTGTGTCGGCATGGTAGACTGCATGTGTGGCCCGTACGTGTGCCATGTGTGGGGGGGCCATGAAGGTGAGATACAGGCTGCACAGCCCACACGCTGATCAGGCAGCAGAGAACATCAGAGCTGGGAGGCAAAGGGCAAAGCAAGACTTCCACTGAGCCGGACAACTTCAGGGAGGTAATAGGTAGTGGGACTGTACAATTCCCCCACCAGTGTTTTGCACACATCCCTCTGTCCCTCTTCTGTGGAACAGAGGCTATCAGACTGTGGGACACATGGGCAGATGGTGGAGCACTGCAGCAGATCCTACCCCAGGATGCCAGACCACTGTTACTCTACCTGTCTATCTGTTCAGACAGTTGGTTGTGACCTGTAGGCTAGAGGACTGTGCCTGCACCTTCTGACAGTGCATGCAGACCTAGTCCTCACATTTTTGACAAGGGGAGCACTGTTGCCATACAACATGGACCTGGCATGCACCAATTCATCACACAAGCAGGGCAGCTATATGTAGGGAGGGTGCACAATGTCACTGAACAGTGTCCTAGGTGCTTCTGATGCCTGAGATGTGCAGGTTGCAGTTGTGCAGAGACTGCCCAGCTGTCCTGCCCTCCTGGGGATGCTGACAAAGTGCACTGGAAGGTGGTGCAGGGTGGGACACCACAGCTGTACCCTACCACTGTGCATGACAGCACTCATTCCTGTGAGGTACACCTGCCCTGAATGCACAACACACCCACAGGTCTGTACAAGGGTGTCAGCAGGCGTATACACTGTACACAGCTGTGCAGTGGTGTGATGTGTTGTGTGACTGACACGCAACATGTGCCATGCTGTGTACCACTACATGACATCCAAACATCCTGCAGCTGGTCTAGGCCACGACATAGGGGACAGCCATGTGCATAGACCCTACTGTGCATAAGGATGGCTTCACAACACTACCCTGATGGGTATGGTGGGTGGCGGTGTGGGAGAGTGAGGTTTGGACAGCCATTTTGGGGTCACCCAGTGCACAATACATGAGCATGGCACCACACAGCCCTGTCATGCAGGGGATGGTGTGTGGGGGTGGCATGCACACTATTGGTTGGGGTTGGGACTGCAGGGGCATGTGTGTACAGCACAGCACTGTTGCACTGCACCCCTGGGATGGCATGCAGGATGCAGTGCTGCACCCATTGCCACTGTACACCAGCCCTGTACAGTATGCTGTCTATGGGTGGTGATGCTGGGCAGCATGTAGGGGAGTGAGACAGTATGGTGCCCCACTACTGCACAATAAAATCTTTGATGTGACATGCTGCCTTGCTGGTCATTGCTACATGTGCCAGGAATCTCCTGTGACAGGTGAAGCTGCGCAGACATCATGCTACGCCACAGCAGATTCAGCCTGAGTGGTAGGACCCACAATATTTTCCCCAGCTGAGACTGTGCAGCTCAACAATCTTGTGCAGCAGTGAGGGATGACACTCCTCCCACCTGGCTGCAGGGCACACACAGTGCAGGAGTGGGCATGGGCATGGAGGGTAATAGGGGCACACCTAGTTGCCACAAACAGCTTGCCCAACACCATGCAACAGCTGCAACACTGCTAGCAAGACATGGCATGGAGGGACCCAGGGATCCTGCAGTGTCTGCTGAATATGGCACAGCAGAGGGACATGGAGATGCACATGGGCCAGGCACCATGTGCAAGTTGGTATTCCATCATCTAGCTAGACAATGTTGCTACGCTGCCACACAGGCCATGGCCAGCACTGGTGCATGCATGTAACTGTGTTCCCCTTCCCCACAGGTGCAGGATGCAGTGATTTGGGTCTGCAGAGGTGACTGGATGGTGCACAGCAGCATGCAGAGGGACAGCATCAGGTGCCGAGACACTGGAGGGCAGGTAGGTACATGCACTCTATGCCTTGTGTTGTGTCCATGCTGTGGTTATCCATGAGAGCCGGGCGGTGGCTTTGTGTTTTGTGTGTGTGTGTGTGTGTGTGTGCAATGTGTCCCGGCACAGCACTGACTACCACCATTGCGTCCTTACAGGTGTGCGGAGCAGACTGATGCCCTGCCACAGGGCCCTGCTGAGGGTGTTGGCACAGGTGAAGGCGGAGGACACAGTGGCCTATCGGCATCACATCCAGCACCAGCTGCACAGGGTTCACCCCATCCCACCATCAGTGGAGGTGGAAGGGGAACAGCCAGATACTGACAACACAGACAGTGGGCAGAAGGGGATGGTGGAGCAGCCAGAGGTGGAGGCATTGGCAGATGACTGTCTGGCTGTGGTGCCAGGGATGCTCCAACAGCATGGTGGTGTGACAGCAGCTGGGGAACTACCAGTGGAGGTGTTAGCAGACACAGTGCAGGCAGCTGAGTGACAGGTAGTGATGGAGCTGCCTGCTGCCAAGCTGGAGGTGGTGGAGCTTCCAGTGGAGGAGCAGGTGGAGGACGAGAACATGCTGACTGAGGACGTTGCATACCACCAGGCAGACAGCTGTTGCATGGACCAACTGCAGCCGGGTGGACAAGATGCTAGAACTGGTTCACCTGGAGGACAGCCTGGGCTGCAGACTATGATGTACCAGGGGCAACAGGCGGCAGGTGACCAGTAGCTGGTTGTGCTGGTGTAAGCAATAATAGAGGATGTGGCATGCCTGCATGGCTCCCTGGGTGCCCTCCTCATGGTGCTGCAGAGGCGCTAGTGCCACTCAGTGTGGACTAGAGCCATGGACAATGGACCTTTTCAGCCTTTAGCTCATTGGCTGCTATAGACCTGTTGGGGGGCAGCCTGTTGTGTGTGTGTGAGGTGGAGTTCCAGTGGGAAGTGGGTGGTGTACAGTGGAGGGGCTGCATCCCATGTGTGGGGGGTTGTGGGTGGGTTCATGCCTGGGTGGGGTCCATATGTGGGGGGCATCTGCTGTGTGTTACTGCTAGGTGAGGTGGGCATTGTACATATGGGCTGGGGGCCTGGTACATATGGGATGGTGGTGGGGCATGTACAGTTGGGATGGGGTGGGGGGCTGTACATAGCGGGTGCATTGTGTGGGTGCTGGGGGTTGCTGTTTGTTTCTGCTGTTGCTCTTGTTTGTACTGTTTATACCCTTGTTCGATAGTGTGTTCTACTGTTTCATTAAATGTTGTGTTTGCACCCCTGGCTCTGTACGTCTGTCTGTGGTATGCATGGGCATGTGCGTGTGTCACTGTGCAAGTGTGGGCATGCATGTGGTGGAGCTAGGCTGTCTCATGCATGTCCCCAGTGTGCACATGGTATCTGTGTGCTGGCTGTGCACCTCACAGCCTTGGGTGCACATCAGTGGGTATGGCTGCACAGTGCTCTGTGTGCAGCAGTGCACTGTGCCAGGTCCGGTTCACATGCTGCCACACCGTGTATTGTCATGGCTGTGTGGTGGCCATGGGCCAGTATGGCTCCCTTCCACCCAGGGGCATGGTGGTCCCTGTGGGTGGCACCAGTGGCACAACACAATGGTGTGTCCTACCATTATATGTATGCAGGTCTGTGTCACCTGGTGCTGTGTCCCTGTTGTGGTTGCACTGTTTACATGTATCACAGGGCATGGCAGGTTCAGTGTGCCTGATGGTGCCATCATCACAGTGTTGTTACTCTGCCCTGTGTGTGTCCATCACCCACCTATGTCTCCATGTCCGTTGTCCATGTGTGATGTGGTCCTCTGTGTGATGCCTGGGGTGCCATCCCACAATCACAGTCATGCCTACCAGATGCTGTAAGACAAGCATGGGCATTATTCCAGCTCCAGTGCTGCCACTTGTGTCACATGGCATCTGGCAGGCTGTATCTCTTCCTCCTGAGGCATGGTGGTGATGGCATGGGTGCAGTGCCATTGTTGGGGCTGCATTGCACCACACTGTGTCCCTCATACTGCTGCAGGTGCCACCTTGGTGCTGCTGGTGGTGTGGTGGGGGTGGTGGCGGCAGTGGTGGTGTGGTCAGTTGTGGTGTCCTCAAAAGAACTGCTGGATCAGCTCCTGTCATGCACAGTGGCCTGCTGTTGCACCACTGTGTGCCAGGTATCCTGCCGTGATGTCCAGATCACCATCAACCTCTTGTGGTGCACCTTCCTCCTGGTCAATGTCAGGCATTGGAACACTGTGTGCCAGTGTGATGTTGTGGAGGAAGCAGCAGGTGAGTACTACCCTGCATGCCATTGTACTGCTGTACTGGAGTGCACCCCCGAGTTGTCAAGGCAACAGAATCAGAACTTCAGTAGTCCTAAGGTGCACTCAATTACCCCTCTTGTGCTGCTGTAGACCTTGTTGTACCTGACCTCGGCTGCTGTCTGGGGCATCCTCACTGGGGTCATCAACCATGGCATCTGCAGACATCCACTGTCACCTGTTGGGGGGAGAAGTTAGTTGCATGTTGCTGTGTGCACCCCTGTCATCAACATCTCACTATCCTCTGCATGGCATGCACTGCTGCATGCACATGCACTCTGATGCAGGTGCACACTCTCGGTCATATGCACATCCTTGGCTGTGTCCATGACTGCTTCTGCTTCCCTTAACATTGTGTGGCCTTCCCAGGCCCCTGTGTGTTGCACAGTGTATGTGTCTTACCCCTATCTGCTTCCTGTATGTGGCATGCCACATGTCTGAGTGGCCAACCCCCCTGCCCACTGCAGTGCCTGTCCATCATGTGCCTCGTTGTGCCACTGTGTCCCCACACACCCACATGCACTGTCTGCCACATGCATGCACACTGTCACATGCACACCTTTCCAGTTGTCATTCCCCATGGTACATACCTGTAAGCCATCCTCCAGTGATGTCCCCTCTCTCAAAGGCCTCATGTAGCCCACAGTTCCTGTAGATGTGAGAGTCATTGCAGGATCCGGGGTACTTGGCCACCATATCTAGGATGCATCCACCACTGTCAGCAACCACCTGCATATTCATCAAGTAGTACCCCTTTTTGTTGATGTATGTGTCCCCATCATCACTTGGGCCCTCATGGCCATGTGCGTGCAGTTGATGGCACCTAGTAAATGGGGGAACTGCGCCACATTATAGAATGCCTACTTCACCTGGCACTGCTGTTTGGTATCCCATGGGAAACTGCTATGTTGCAGAGTGCACTGTATGAGGGTCGCGAGGAACCTCCTCAGGTGTTTAGACACTGCCAGCTGGGAGAGGCCCACTGTGTCTCCTGTGGGCATTCGGAAAGTGCCAGTGGTGAGGAAGCACAGCGCTGCACTCACATGCACCTCCAGTGGCAGTGAGTGTCCCCTGTTGCTGGTGCTACGTAGGTCATCACCCAGGTCCTGGCATAGCTCCCTGATGCAATTTTTGCTGAGCCTATAGCATGCCAGGCTCTGCTGCTAAGTCAGGTCCTCGAAGGTCTTGTGAGGGTTTCTTACTTTGTACACCGGTGGCTTTGTATCATTGGTGGTCACTGTGGCTTGGTCACCTGGGTCCTACCTCTACATCTGGCATTCCTGTGCTCACGGTGCTCCGCTATCATTATTCCCAGTAGGGCTCAAATTCCTGACATTGCTGTGAGTCTCACTACACTGCTGTCTGCTTTCTGGGTAGGGGGGTTATATAGCCTGTGTTCTGGTTAGACCAGCTATTCCTTGGTCTAACTTACGTTGGCTCCATCTGGCATACTTACATACATCACCTGTTCTGGAATAGCAGTTTCATCATACTGGTGTGTTATATTATGTCACAAGCTGCATTACACAGTGGTGCAAGGTTTCTTTGCACCACAACCCATAACAGCATGGTGCAAGGGTGGGCTATGGCAGCAACTGTGCCCTATTCAAAAAGGGCAGCTGCCATAAGCCACCTACATCATTCTAAGAGCCACATTTGAGCAACAGAGTTAGACCATCATGGAGGTGGTCTAAGGGGCAACAATCTGTGCGAATCAATGGATGACCAGTCTGAAGTGCCATGATGAAGGTCCTGCAGTGCTTCCCATGCCCCTAAACATGTGCATGCCCCCACCCCCAAATGTTGGGGGGCCCCAGGGTTCATTTTGTAAAGTGACCCCTGGATGTCTGTACCACCTGTCCAGCCCCCCATGCCCCCTGGTGCTTGCCATGGTGTTCCAGGGTGGGGGGCTCCCGGGGGGTCAGTTTGCAGTGGGCCATGACTTGTGGCATGCAGGGCTATTGCACCATGCCTGTGGCACTAGCCTATGCCTGCCGCAAGTTGCAGGTCATAGGTGCCGGAAACCTGCCACTCTTAGAATATGGCGCAGGGTCCCCAGCATAGTGGCCAATGTCGCAACTCGCATACGCCTGTGAGTAGCTACATTCATCTTGGAATTGGGCCTCATGTGTTTGCTTGAGGTTGCTCAATGGTACAACTTCAAGCCTGAAGTCAAACATGATTCATGCAAGAATATCTATAAGATGAACAACATTAATGGGTGTCTTGTGAAGAGATGAAAACCATGGTTGATTGATCATTATAAACTAAGTCTGAAAACTGCAGAGAAGAAACAGCAATACTACTGTGCTCTTCTTCTCTTCAAGCCATAGAGAGACGAACACTTGTTGAAGGGTGACTCTGGTACAAATGAGGAAGAATTCAACAGGTCTTACAGTATGTTTCAATCTGACAAATCCAATCTGTACATTCAATGCTTGCAGATGGAAAAAGAACAGATTGAAAAAGCACAGGAAATGGTAGAGAATGACACTCCTGTTGATTCACAGGAGAGGAGAACACTGATATGGATGCTCAGGGCATATTAGGAGTGCCACTACCTCTCAATGATACAACAGTTCTTATGTCTGAGATTGAGACAGTGACTCAACATGAAAATGATGTACTCTACAATGTGTCAGAACTGGAATCTAAACTCAATACGGAACAAAAGCAGGTGTATGACATCATTACTGATGCAATGCCCTACGTGATACAACACATGCAAAAGTCTTGGTGTTGTGATAGGCAGCTAAAAACCTGAATGTTTGTCAGTGACTCAGCAGGTACAGGGAAGTTTTCTCATCGAAGCACTCAGTGCTAAAATTAGACAGCTGACATAAGAGTCACTATCTGTTCTTGTGGGTGCACCAACTGGTCTTGCTGCCTACAACACTGGAGGAGTAATTTTGCATCGCTTGTTCATGCTACTGGTTGAGTATGGTAAAATTGGTGAGTACCGTAAGTTATCTCATCACATAGCAAGTGACTTACAATCCATGTTTAAGAAAATGCATGTTTTAATTGTTGATGAGATCAACATGGTATCCAATATCATGCTGGCTTACATACATTTGAGGCTGCATGAAATAGTAGGAACTGAGGTGGATATTCCTTTAGCAGGCAAACACATTATTGTGTTTGGAGATCTGCTACAGTCAATGGCAAACCTGTCATTTCACCATTCACAGTTGAACAAACTAAAACAAACATTGGTTGTATTAATTTGTGGTAGTTATTTTCATATGTTGAACTTAGGCAAAACATGTAACAGAGTGAGGATATGCTCTACGAAGCTTTACTATAGGAGGCTAGAATAGGAAGACTTACAAGAAGTAACCAGAGCATCATTTCTTCACATGTTATTGTTGGTGGCACAGTTTCTTTACAACATGCAGCAGATGTTTTTGCAGAACTGAGCTTGGAAGGTACACACACTATATGTCTAATGCCTACATTGAAGTACTGTGATGCCTTCAACTCACTCATGGTACAAAAGGAAGATGAGACTCTTCTTATAGTTGCATTTATTTTTTCCATTGATGGTTTCTCTCTGTCATGGTCGTTGATGCAGAAAATGACAGCTCACTTACAACAACTAAACATAGATGTTTCCAGAACTGCTGGTCTTGAGTCTGTTTTAACACTCTGCAAGCATGCATGTGTGATGTTATATCATAACTTAAACATTGAGGGTGGTCTAGTCACTGGTGCTATGGGTAACATTGCTGTGTTCAATTACAATGCATAGCACACTATTGTTGAAAGTGTTCATTGTTACATTTGACAATGTACAACAGCCACAGCTGATTGAACATTGTATTGTCAAGTTTCAACTGATGAAGGACATATATTTCACATGAAAACAATTTCTGCTGTGTGTGGCATATGCAGTTTTAATCCACAAATCACAAGGACTGAGTCTGGATACAGCCATGGTAGATATTAGCACATCTGTTTTTAAAGATGGTATGAACTATGTTGCGCTGTCACATGTGGGCACATTGGCTGGTTTGTACATCATAAATTTTGCCTTGCAGAAATTTTTTTCTGAGCAGAAAAGCATCGAGTACAACCAGTTAAACTCATTGTATCATCCTCAGTTGCCTCAGTTCCAACTACAATCAGTTCAGATTGTACGTAAAACAGTGCAAAGCAGATGTCAGCAATTAAAGAGGAAACAACCTACTAATGATGTAACTGCTGATAGTAGTCATGATACTGAAGGTTTGTTATCAACTTCTTTTGCACCAACTGCAAAGAAGACTGCAAAGTCCATGAGTAGGATCATATTTGAGAATAATACTGGTGTCAATTGTTATGCCAATTCTGTCATGCAGGCACTACTATCTTTGTCAGCATCTGTACGACTAATAAGGGATGCAACATCAACACCACTTACAAGTGTGTTCAAACATATTATCCAATGTAGTCAAGATAACTGAGACATTGTTCAGACACTTTCAACCTGACAATGCACTCTTGCTTCATATGAAGACCATCATACATGCGGTGAAAATATACAACATGATGTCACAGAGTTTCTAACGGCACTGTTAAACTCATTAGATACTGATGGGATTCAGGTGAGATGTCTGTTCAGTATTGATTACACAAACATGTACACATGCAATGTCTGTGAAGATGTGGACACAGAATATGTTGACAACATGCTGTGGATTCCTCTGTACATGCCACATCAGATATCTGTGAATTTTAAAGAACTGGTTACAAATGCCACATCAAGTTGGCAATGAACACACTGTGGTGGTAACAGTTTGAACACATTAAAGATTCACAATTTTGGACAGTACCTCCTCTTGTTGGTACAGTGGTTTGACAGTGCAGGGATTCATGTCGACACACTAATCATGGGCTTCTTAGTGAACAGGATTACAGTTGGTGGGCTAACATTTGATACATGCTGTGATATTTCATAATGGTGCATCTCTACAACTAGGGCATTACACAGCATGGGTGAAACATGAAGATGGTTGGATTGAGTGCAATGACACAGTCTACACATTTAAACAGAGATTTATTAAAAACCTAAAAAATGCATATTTATTAGTCCTGGGGAACAGACAGTTTTCTTCAACCCCAGAAGAATAGAAACCTCAGAATGTAAAAGCAACACAAATCTATGACACTGTGCATGTACTAACAAACAGTATTTCAGCGGTCTGTACATTTGCATTCTCAGGGTTGAAACAATGTCCTTAAGGAAACTGTGAATACACTGATATCACTGCCTGTTCAAGTGGGCTCTTATATTAGGGCACTGCACAAGTATATATTCAGTAATACTCAGTAAAGGACCTTTCGGATCTTGATTTTCAAATGTACAACAGGGTTTTAAATAATTGATTATCATTTGTTTCCTGGAGCAATACTAACTGTACAGAAAGTATTTATATAGGTTTTCTAGAAGTGTTATGTTTGTCAATCACAATGAGGCAAATGCTATGCATTTTTACAATGTTTTAGCACTTTTATGAGCAATATTTAGAGTTAAATAAAACCCTGGTACAAGACAGCTCAACAGAAAAGCATGTCAACAAATAACACTATTAAGTAATATACTCACATATATAACTGTGACAGGTACACTTACAACTTTATTTACACATTGTACATACCTTAGTGCACTGAAAGTACAACCTGAGTCTATGTATATATTGTAATATATTATGTAGTAGTATGCAATTAATAGTTTACTTTGTTTACTTCTATACATGTCTCCATGACTAATTTAGGTTGGCTGTACTTATATAGGTACTACACTTAAATATTTATTGTTACATTACATTTGCAATTCTATGTTCAGCTAACACACCGTTTCTCTGCACAGTGCTGATGAGTTAATGTATACAAAGATGTTCTATTATGTTATGTGCAAATAGTCTTTCTATATCAAATGTAGTATTTATAATTGTTACAGTCTTCAAAGACTACTAGGATGCCAGTATTTGTATGTTCCTGCTATTTCACAGGATTACCTTAATTAAGGGGTTGAGAGAGGAATTTCCCAAGTACGACTACAGATACACAAATATTCATAAACTAACATAGATTTCATAAATGTATGTATTTTATTATTTCTACTTTTATAAATGGGGTGAGCATGTGCACTGAATCCCCTTTTCCACATGCTATCCAATAATATAATAACAATTGTTATAATTTTTACAACTAAACAAATAATATTAACAAATAACATAGTAAACAATAGCCAAACTAGTGTATTTTTACAAAATAGACATACCTTAAAATAATGTAGCTATCACAAATGTTATTATCTTGTAAGACAAATATAGTCTAGTTGTTTTCCTAAAATATTCATTCTAAATTTTAACATAGCATTTTACCCTCCAGTTAAGCTTTTTGCAGTGAGAGCTTTGTTTTTCTCATGCAGCAGCTTACTGTATTTTAATTTGCAAAAGTCCGAAACCCGAAAGTGTGGTGGATGCATTTGCTGAAAAGGTGCTGTGCTGCACCACTTACTTCAATACTTTTGTATTGGAAGGAGGGTGGTGCCACACCTTTTCAGCAAATGGTGCACCCCCAGCATCCTCCATACTTCTGGGTTTTGGACTTTCGCAAATTAAAATACAGTAAGTTGCAGTGCAAGAAAAACATTGCTCATACTGTAAAAACGTAACCAGAGGGTAAGCTTTTGGGGGGCTGAGGCTCATGTTAATGACAGCTTTCCTTTAATACAAATGTAAAAAATTGTATTACATGTGTCTGTGTCTTATTTCAATAGATAACATTTGTCATACTCTTGTGACATGCATTGAGGTGTTGTAAAGTGTCTAACAAGGAAAGTCATAGTACTTTGTTAGAGGTTATGTGTTTGAAGGGTGCTGAAAAATTTTACTGCTCAACTGGTGTCCTAAGATGTGCAATTAACAGTACAACAAAGTAAAAATGCAAACATTGAACAAATACATGCAACAAACTAACATTATTAGTGAAGGTCTGAGACATACAACTTTCTGATTGTCTGTGAACGTTACATCAACCTAACGTAAATCTTCGAGTATCACACAGTTCAATCCTAATCATATGCAGAACAAGGTATAACACTCTTGAGAACAATGTTTTTATTATAATAGAAATATGGCATTCCCAGGGGTTAGATAAATGGCCAGTTACCCACTTTATAGGGGCATGTGGTGCCAAGGTATGTCTCATACATCATTATTGTTCTAGATGGTGATCATCATACAATATAAGGTATGGTATTTTGCTTTACATTGAGCAGTTTCTCCGTGCTGTTACTATCCAAAGACTATACTTCACATTTCGTGGTTAGTGTTGTGCGAAATTGAAAAATTTCACCTGGAGAACTATTTCTTGTAATTCCACAATTATGCAAACATTTTTGCCTAGGCAAAATGAAATTTTGCCTAGTTTCATTATTTTGTGTAATGGTGACATTTTGCATTAAATGTCTTGGGGAAATTTTTGTCTAGGTGAAATTAAATTTTGTCTGGTTTCACAATTTCATGTAATGGTAAAATTTCATGTAAAATACCTTGGTCTGCCAATTTCGCTCATTGATGCTTAAAATTTTGCCTTGTGGCACATGTTTGCTGGCATAACATTTGATTTCACTGGCAAAATTTTGCTCCAAAAGTGAAATTTGCTAACTATTGTGGGTAAATAGGTCAAATACCGTGTGCAGCTTGTTTACAGCTCATTGTGTTGCATGTTGAGTTGGAGAACAGTCTGCTGTGGTGCATCAGAGCCAATAAAGTCTTTTAAAACCTGGTTAAAACTTGTTTTTGAGAGCTTATTTGTCCATAATATACAGCTTTTTCCTAGTGCAGCTAGGGAACATTTTCTAATGTTGTGGATTTTTGCATAATACTTAGTTTAATTAGGTTTTATTTTTGTCTGTGTTTTTGAAGGAGTTGAGTGGGGTAGGGTAGGAGTGTAAAGCAGTGCAGGCTATTTCTAGCCTTTTAAAAACAGATTACTCACAAATTGTGAGTTATTTATTTATTGTTATTTCTTATTAATTTTGTTATATCTTGCCATTTTTGTCCCTGAAAAGTTACTTTGTCCTGTTTAGCGAGTTCCTGCCACTGTTAGCCTGTGTTATATATACCATTCTTCTGCTTTTAGATGTGATTGTAAATTCTAAAGTTTTAAACACACAGAGCAAATCCATTATTTTATTTTTATTTGTTTGTGGTTAGTTCTGTTTGCTGGAGTGTTAACTTGTGTCACTTAAACTGTGAAACTCAACAGTTCTATCACTTAAACTGTGAAACTCAACAGTTCTACTTTTTTTGTATGTTTACTTAAGTACTTTTTCTTGATCACTTGAACTTGTTCATTTTACAGTCACACTGTTTTGTTGAATTGCTCCCCCTGTGTTTTGCTGCTGGAGCTTGCCTCTGCACGTTGTGTGATGTTCCTGTTTTAGTTGATTTACCTTACCCTTTCTCTGTTACAGCATTGTTTGTTTAACATTTGACATGTGCAGTATAAAAATCTATATATTAATATAGTTGTTTTCAAGAGATTGCTTGCTGATTCCCTTCCATCCAGACCACTACCCTACTGTGGTACTCACCTTTGTTGAAGCTTTATAGTTGTCTCTGGCCTTCTAAAATAAAAACAATTGTGGTATTAACTAAGAAATAACACGTTACGGTACTTCATTTGTCCAGACACAGGTGATCTGTATTTAAAGTAGGTCACTTATGCCCTTTTTCCTTGTGTGTGTTGCTTTAATTCCTGTTTGGAGAAAGAAAAAAGTTACTTTTTTGTTTTTACTAGAATAGACTACCTACCATATATGGTATTAAATGTACTCTAAGTGCTGCTACCTGTCCTGATTGTGTTTGGACTTGTAAGAAAACCAGTACTGTAGGTGTGACATGTGGTGTGTTATTCATACAGTTAATAATACATCCTTTCTTCAAATACTCCAAAAGAAAGGCAAAGCTTTGAAGCAGCAGCCAGCAAAACTGCCTGCTAAGAAATGACCCAGTACAGGGGTGGTATGTGGCAGGAGGGATGAGGGAGCTAAGAAGTCTGCTGAGTACAACTTCAGTTCCAATTTCCCATAGCAGTGAAAGCACAAGTATGTCTGCACCAGTATCTTCTGCTGTGGGATCTGGTGGTGTGGCAGGAACCAGAAAAGGAGCTGTTGGCAGTACTGGGTCTGGCATACCTGTGTCATACTTTTTTAAGGCTCAAACTGTTGTATCTGTGCTAGTAGGGGATGATGACAGTGAGAAGAAAGGAGGCACTGACACCAGCACAGGAACAGTGGTTCAGGAGGGGTGTGTTAAGTCTGTCGGTGTGACTGTCCATGTTCCTGCAGGAGTTGGTGATGACAGTGTTCAACCAGAGTCTGATAATCCTGGAGACAAGGATATTCAGCCCCTTGAGATTGTTGTAGAGAAAGAATAAGGTGCTGTGTTGCAAGAAGACAGTGATATGGAGCAGGAGGAGGAGGAGGAAGACAAGGACATCATTACTACTGGTGGTGATGATGATGATGACTGGGATAATCCCACATGGGAGCCTGAGTTAAAAAAGGTCAAGGGTGGTGTAGGCCATTTACATGCACAGCCAATGGGTCAGTCTGTCACCAAGCCTATAAGCAAACCTCCAAGCAGTCAAGTAACCCCTTTCCTAAAAGCAGTCTTATGGAAGTGATGAGAGCAGCCCAAAAACACACACTTCCACAACTGTTTCTGAATTATCCCAGTCCCAGAAGCATCTGAAGTCCAGAGGTCAAAAGTCCCTAGTTTGGGACTTTTATGTGCTTGATCCTGCTGATGACACCATAGCAATATGCCAACTTTGTCAAGTATGTGTTAGTCCGGGGGAAAAAGCCACTGATACAGGGGTACTCAAGGATGGCATCTCAGAAGCCAACCTGGCATAGGGCTGGTAGTCTCCCCTCCATCAGACATAATTATAAAACTGGCGCAAGCACTCTCCCAGACTGGATACTGACCGGCCATGCCTTCCACATCTCGGATGTTT
This sequence comes from Neoceratodus forsteri, assembly GCA_016271365.2. Lineage (NCBI taxonomy): Eukaryota > Metazoa > Chordata > Ceratodontiformes > Ceratodontidae > Neoceratodus > Neoceratodus forsteri. The sequence continues at coordinate 1,036,786,983 of CM057453.1, forward strand.
CCATCCTTCCATATACATTAAGTGACCATTCCCTAGTCATCTGCGAATGGTCAAATAAATTCTGCAAGCCCCCCTAAATTAATCAATAGTAGAGTCCTCCCATTTGGTCAGTTGAAACACCTTAAATCCCACCTCCAACAGCTCGACTGGTCTCCTATAGTCAATGCTTCTGATGTCAACTCAGGCTTGGATTTTTTCATCAGCTCCTTTAATGCTGCCTGTGACACCTATGTCCCTTTCAAAAGGTGTAAAATAAAAGACCTTTGCAATCCTTGGCTTTTCTCTAAACTACTTACGGATCTGAAAGCAAGGGACCTCCTCTGGCTTCGGGCACAGGCCACTTGCAATCAAGCCGATATTCAGAACTGCAAATGGGCATGAAAAGACTGCACTAAATCAATCCTCCAGAAGAAAAATACATACTACAAAGATACCTTCATGAACAACTGGGGTAAGGGAAAAGCCTTCTGGGACAATCTTAAAAAAGTAACTGGGAAGCAGCCAAAACCCTCACCCACTATGTTGGTCATTGATGGTGGCATAACTCTTGACCCTACCACAATTGCAAATACTTTCAATACTGCATTCTCTGACCTCAGTAGTGTTCTCCATTCAGACTTCTTCAATGATGACCACCCACCTTCTCCTACCCCAAGCCTACAACCTCCTCCCTCCAACCACCCACCATTCTACTTTAAGGAAGTCAGGGTGCATGAGGTCCGTAAATAGGACTCTACTGCAATTGCCAAATCCAGAACTAGTGAGGACTCACTCGACCTCAAACTGGTGTCCCTCACCCTTAATGAAGTGCTACTTTAACTAACATAAATGTTCAACCTCTCCCTCACCCTCAGCCAGTTCCCTGACAGATGGAAATCAGCCACCGTAAACCCTGTCCACAAACATGGGAACAAGGATCTGCATGTGACCTACTGGCCTATCTCCACACCCCCCCAGGTCATTGAATGTATGGTATCTGACCAGTTTACGGAATACCTGGACAAACACAACATCCTCTGCCCCCAACAACATGGTTTCTGTACAGATCACAGTACTACATCAACCTTCCTTGAATTCATCAGTGCTATCCACAGCCCATTGGACAACAGCCTCCTAACCGGGTTAGTCTTCATTGACCTGACCAAGGCTTTTGACACTGTACATCATAATCTATTAATCACACAGCTACGTTCTGCTGGGCTCTCACCTGAGTCCACTACATGGTTAAAGAGCTACTTAGAGAACCACTCTCAAAGAGTGAAAATAGCTGATGTTCTCTCTGATGCATGTCCTGTTCACTCAGGAGTTCCTCAAGGCTCCATTCTTGGGCCACTTCTTTTAGCCTATTTTTGAATGATCTTCCACAATCGTGTCCAGCTCAAACCCTCCTCTGTGCTGATGATGCCATCATCCTCTCCATTCACAAGGATCCAGGCCTCCTTCAAAAAAATCTACAGCTTGTCTTCACCTTGATTGAAGCTTGGTTTAGTACACATAAATTGGTTCTCAACTACAAAAAAAAAAAAACAAGTTCATGCTGTTCTGCAGCCAGCACAACAAACACAGACTCAATCCCATCATGATCAAAAACTGCCTTGGTGCAACCCTCAAACAGGTTCAATCCTTTAAATATCCAGGTATTACCATTGATTGTAACCTATCATATGCTACTCACATTGACAACATTGCCAAGGCTGCCAACACTTGCATTGGCCTACTCTTCAGGCACAGGCAATGCCTTACCTCAGGTGCCTTATGGATTGCAGTACAGAGCTCAGTAATCTTAATAATTGACTATGGTCTAATCATCTACAGCTCTGCCTCTGCTACTGCCCTCAGGTGCATATCCACTGCACTAAACAAAGCTTGCCATCTCATAACTGCCACCCGCCACCTCACCCACATGTGTGATCCCTATGCACAGACTGGGTGGCTTCAACTTTCAAACCAGATTAAGTACCAAACCTGCCTTATGACAAAGAAAATAACACTAGGCCTTGCTCCCCCAGGTGTCCAAGCACTCCTCTGCCCAGCACTGACTACTAGTATCACCAGGGGCTCTGAATCCCAGCTTCTGCATATCCTGTGTTTCCGCATCACACAAGGGCAAAGATCATTTGCGCACAGAGCTCCCAGCTGGTCCAATGGTCTCAACATTGACATCAACTTAATGCCAAAGCTTGGTCCATTGAAATCCAGTCTCCATTACATCCTGTCTGCATCTAGCTCCTGTGACTGTCCTTCCTAATTGTTCTCCCCTCTCCTCTTTGCTCTTTCCAAATAGCACTTAACCCTCGCCCCCTCAACTTCCTCTCCCATACTCCCATTCATCCTCCTCTCCTCCCACCCTTCTTCCCTACCCCCTGTAGCACTTTAATTGATATTTGACAAGTGCCTATGTCCGCACCCCACTAGTATGTTTCTCCTCCATACCGTGTCAACCCTGTTATCAGACCTCCTTCTGGCATTTGTGCCACTGTATTGAATGTATAAAACTGTATGTAACAGCCTATAACCCACTGTTACACTGTTATTCAATGTCTTGTTTGAATTGTACCTAAACTGATCTGGAACCTTTGTAAAAGAGCCTGGTCTCAAAGGTACTTGTAATCCTAGATTCAAATAAAAAAAAAAGGAAGCCACGTAGGCACAGGTAGCCAAAATGCCCACCTGAAAAACAAGCACCTGCTGAGATGGCAGCAATACCAGAAGGATGCCAGAGCTGTTGGCAGCATCTCCCTTGGCAAGTTAAATGTAGTAGAGGAAGAGCAGGAGCAGGGAAGGCAGAGTGGGTTGGTGGTGGAGGAGGAGAGTGGGCAATCCTTTGATCTCTCAAGTAGTGGGCATAGCAGTGGAGGTGCTAGTCCCAGTCCCTTGAGTCTGAAACCTACACCACCACACCCACATGCAAACAAAATAACTGGTTTCATGTGGTCTACAGAGCCCAAAGAGTCAAGTGTTACCCCTCAAAGAACATCATTGCTGCCGTAAGTACAGTGTTCTTGTCAAACAGCCCCAAAGATGCAGCCCGCTCTGAAGACCATCCTTGAGTGGCACACAAAGTATCCCCCCAATCATGTTGCTACATGAAAGCTAAATGCTGCCACTGCTGAAATGCTGGCCATCAATCTGTTGCCATTCTCATTCATGGAGAATGCAGGTTTCCTCATGTTGATGGCCCGTGACTGTCAAAAAAATGCAGATTCCATCGTGAACATATTTTTCTAAGTGTGCCATGCCAGAGCTGAACTGTAGAGTGTCTGATTCCATTAGACATGCATTGAAGCATAGTGCGTCACAATATCTCTACCTTAGCATGGATATGTGGACCAGTGGACAGACAGCAAGCTCATATCTATGTATAACAGCACACTGGGCACAGTTGCCTGGGGTGGTACTTAATTTGGGGCCAGGCAATACCCTGCTGAAATCAAAACTTTGGTGGTAGCAACACACCTGGTATTTGGCTGCATGCGACCCTGAGTATAACAAGTGTCACTGATTCTCACATAGCTGAAAAATGCTTAATGTTCTGCTGTCAGAGACTGATGGGTGACTTCACACACAGTCACTCATAGCAGGATTAATCTCAAGTGATAATGGCTCCAATGTAGTGAAGTGCATTAGTGATGGTGTTTTTTTAGAATGCCCTGCATGACATACTGCCTTAATCTTGTTGTACGGCAGTTTCTCAACCATGCGGACATTAAGGAAATAGTTATTGTCACACATCGCATCTGTGTCTACTTCACCAATTCTGCAAAGGCCTGTGACCATCTACATGAGCTGCAGTACAATAACATCTGCCTCAGCACCGGATGAAGCCTGATGTTGTGACAAGGTGGAACTCCACACTATACATGCTTGAGCAGCTGTATGAACAGTATAAGGATGTGTCAGAATACCTGCAGGTGCACACCACCCGTGACAGTGCCAGAGTGTCCATCACTCTAACAGCAGAGCAGTGGTGCCAAGTAGATGGACTAATTTGCATTCTCCCTCCATTCGAGCATGCTACACAGGCAGTGAGTTGGACACTGCTTGTATATGTTAATCCATACCACTGATATGTATGCTGAAGCAGACACTAGTTAATGGGTGACACCAGATGAAGGCAAGTGGGGATCCTGGCAGTTGTGATGTAATGGATCACATGCTCCATGTGCCAAACACAGATACCCATGTATCTGGCATTTTACAATCCACTGACTTTACAATCACCACTATAGTGGATCCATGTTACAAACATGGCCTGCCTTCTATAATTGAAGGAGGTCATCAGTGAATACAAAAAGTTGACAGAGAACCTGATTAGAATGGTATATGCTGCACACATGAAAAAGGCATACTCTGTGGCAAAAATGGGTGTTGATATCACTACCACTAGCAGCTCACAGGCAACCCAATCAGAGAAAATGGGCAAGGTAGAGCAGAAAACAGCAAGCAATCCCATTTGGGATGTTCTCTTTCAGGTGGGAGTAGAAGACATGGAGGAAAAGGAGGAGGAGATAGATGAGGCAGCTGGACTCTGGGCAGCAGAACGAATGGTGGAGGCCTACATGGGGGACCCAAAAGCACCTTGCCATTAATGATGAACCACTGCTGTACTAGAGCAGCAAAGTGACTGACTGGCAAACACTAACACTGGTTGCTGTGAAATACCTGAGCTGCCCACCATCCAGTGTCCATGTGGAATGAGTGTTTAGTGCAGCTGGGGCCAGTGTGAGTGACTGTAGTACCAATTTGTCACCCAAGAATGTGTCCATACTAATATTCATCAAACTGAATGAAAGGCACATTCCACACAACACAGTGATGTCAGTGGTGTCACCACAGGAACTGTGGCTCAGTGATGAGGATGATGACAATCCCTTGACTTATGCATCCACCAGCAGTGAGGTGGATGAAGCAGCAATGGTGAGAGAATTCCCACCTGGTGACAACTCCAGTCTTGAAGAGTATGAGGGGTGCTTCTTGGATGATGTGGAAGTGGGAAAAGGCTGAGTTTACTCAAAGGCCACGCCCCAACCACTTTCAGCTCAGTACAGTGTTGCAACTTATTTTTAGCTATGTACCATTGTATTGGTTATGGTTATGTGTTATCTGCTGCAATGTGAAACACTTTCATTTGATCACCCTTTGCAGTAGAACATTGTCTGGTCCCCAGTCCCCCAGCCTATATAAAGCAGCAGCAATACATAATCATAAACCACAAAGCTTGTGCATAATTACAGTTATAATGTTTCGCAGCAAAAAATATCATGATACTCATGTTACTTTTCATTTTGACTATTAACCCAATCTTACAGCAAGATATGTTGTCTTGATGTCCTTAAAAATGCCCATGATGGCACATGATGCACTGCCCCCCTTCCCACCACCTGACACACCCATGTGCTCCATGTGACCCCAAAAATATTTTTTGCCACTTACTATTCATGACATGTTGAAGAATACTGCCTCCTAGTACAAGTCGCATATGAATGTAACATGCTCATTCAACCACTAACACCACAAATTGAACAAATTTTGAGAAATGGTGAATGGTGGCCATCTTTAATAATGCAAGTCATTAATTACAAAATTAATCATGAAAAGGCTTAACAACTCACAACATCCAGTTACCCCAAAAAGGTTACTTATGCTATACTGCCAGGTTAAAATTCTTGTACCGAAACTATGATGGTTCCTAGAAGGGTCAGGGGAGGCAGGGGAAGGTGTATGCTGCCCTCCGTTTGGATTCCAAATTTTCATGATTACTGCAGCTCTGCCACTTCAAATGATTAGACAATACATTAGCCCCCTCTACCTAATTATTTACTAAACACCATCTCAACCATACATTTCAACATATATTTTCTCCCTGGATGTGGGTGGTGTTTACTCATTAATGGTATGGAATTGGACAGCAGTGGTAAATGTTGCAGTTCAAGCAACACCCTCTGTAATGCATGCAATGCAGCTCCTGCAGGGCCTGGATGGATGTTGTCATCACACAGAGATTGGATGAAGCCTCAGCAGAGGAGAATGACCTAAGCAAGACCAAAGATAAGGAAAAATAACAAATACTCATCAATCTGCATTCCACATACCTGGTTTTATCAAGCAAATTAGAACAAGCATAGAAAAAAATGTATACTTACCATACCCCGAGATATTATTAAACTGCGGAAATCACCCCCAGAAGGAACATACTGGGTGGTGCACATGATTCCTGACAGTGATAAAGCACAGTAGCAGGAATTCTCCTTCCACTATCAGTACTGAGTACCTGGAAATAAGACAAAAAGAAGAGCAAATTTTGAGCATTGTAAAAACTTCAACCCCCGCACCAACATCCTCCCAGTCCCAACGCCTCATCACAAAAGACCATAAAAAATGAAGAAATACTTATCTGAGGGACTGTGAAACTGGATTGGATCCATTGCACAATTAAATAAATCCCCTAGATGTTGTTGAGCAGCGGCAGCAGGTGAGAGAGTTTAACTTCACCGGAATTCCTGATGTTGACAATAGCAAAAAAAGAATACAATTACTATCAAACTCAGAGTGACATCCAGATGGCAGTAACAGACATACCTCCACATCAGTAAAGAAAAATTACACACTTACCATCTGCGTTGGGAAATGCGGTGCTTTCCAGCATTCCTAGATCCTAATCCCGATTCCCGGCCTGGCATGATGATGTCACCCACAGTAAACTGAAAAATAATATAAAATCAGTAAAAACATATTAGAACTCAAGATGCCACAATACCACCCCACCAACACCCTTATCTTGCACAGGAAAGAAAATTAAGACAGATACTTACATTTGCAGCAGCAGCAGCAGTATGAACTCTGTGAAGATGATCCACCATCAACCATCCAAAACAATACTTCATGTGGCAGCATGGCAATTAATAGTCAGAGACAGCAGCAGGCAGCAAGCTACAGTACTACAACATGTCATTCACTCCCTATCGCCAGGCAAGTTACAAACACAGAGTCAGTCAACACAGCCAATCAGGAAGGACAGCAGCAAAGGGAAATGATAATTCTACATTTCTGTCTCAATCAATTGAAAAAGCAGCAGCAGGAGGAAACAATTGCAAGTAGAAGCAGCATTTTGCAGGAGGAATTCATTTTCTCTGCATGGCACCCCTTTTAAGGTCCCTGAGGTAGTGGCACAGAATATAACATCAGGACTGACATCAGATTTCAGTCTCAATTTGATGTAGCATTTTTTTGTAAATATTTCTGGACATGTATTGCCTGTGCTGCACTTGCAGAAACAAGATGTGGCCTAAAACCAATTGTAAACAGTGGCCAAAACAACATTTTAATGTCTGGGTGCTGGGGAAGGGGGCACCATAAAACATTAGGGCTGACAGCAGATTTCAGTATCAATTTTTTAATTTTTTCAATTGCCCGGCTCCCACAGCTTTCAGAGGGGAACTCGTAACCCCTCCTACTCCATCCGCATGTGCATCCTACTAGGCAACCCCCCACCCCAGCTTCATCTTGCTTGGGGGCCGGGATGTTTACATTTTTCCCCTTTTTCTTCCTTGCCCCTAAGGATGCCAGTGCAAAGGATGAACATCCAGACAAACAGCATGCTGATGCATGCCATCATCAAGTGCCCACAGTGTCCTTCCCTCCCCTAACTCCGAAGAGCCACCATTGTCCCTGAAGGCCCATGCTTCCACCAGTCCCAGGAGTGTCAGGTGCTCAGGGCACCCCTGGTAACCCACCCCAGGAGGACAGCATCCATTGGGATGCTCAATCCTCCATCTCTCCACCAACCCCCCGGCAGCACGAGTCTGTACTTGAACCCGGGTCACCGGCATAGCGTGAGATGTGGCATCCCATACCTCAACCCTCAGCGCCACCAGGCCAGCCAGATTTTAGTCTCAATTTAATGTAACACTTTTTTGTAAACATTTCTGGACATGTACTGCCATGCTGCACTCGCAGAAACAAGATGTGGCCTAACACCAATTGCAAACAATGGCCCAAAGACCATCGTTTAGTCCGTGTGGGGGTTTGGGCACCATAAAACATCATGGCTAAGACCAAATTTCTGTCTGAATTTAATGTACATTTTTTTAGGAAACATTTCTGAACATGTACTACCTGTGCTGCACTCACAGAAACAAGATGTGTCCTAAAACCAATTGTAAACAGCGGCCAAAACAGCGCTTTAATGACTGGATGCTGTGGGGGCACCATAAAACATCAGGACTGACACCAGATTTCAGTCTAAATTTGATTAAACATTTTTTTTTAAACATTTCTGGACATGTACAGCTTATCCTATGCTTGCAGAAAAGAGATTCATCATGAGATGACTTGTAAACAGTGGACCAAAGACCATGTTTTGATTCTGGTGGTTGCGTGGGTGCCATGTAACAACATGGCTGAGACTGGATTTCTGTCTGAATTTAAAGTCACATTTTTGGGGAAACATTTCTGGACTTGTAGGCCCTGTTTGGTACGATCAGCGCCGATATTCTGGTTGAAATACTTGGCAAACAGGCCCAAAAAACAGCTATTTAATGTCTGGGAGGTGGGGGGGGGCACATCACATCCTGACTCAGACCATATTTCAGTCTCAGTTTTATCTACCATTTTTGCTGTCACATTTGTAGACATGTCTAGCCTGTCCTGTGCTCACAGAACAGAGATTCAGCATGAAATGACTTGTAAACAGTGGACCAAAGACCATGTTTTAGTTCATGTGGTGGCTTTGGCTTTGGTGCCACATAAAAACATGTCTGAGACCTGATTTCTGTCTGAATTTACTGTGACATTTTTTGGAAACATTTCTGGACTTGTAGGCCCTGTTTGGCACAAGTAGCACTGCGATTCAGGCTGAAATATTTGCTGAACGTTGCCCAAAACAGCAATTTAATGTCTGGGTGGTGGATGGGAGGGCACCACGTCACATCCTGACTCAGAGCATATTTCTGTCTCGATGTTACGTACCATTTCTCTTTTTATATTTCACATCTTAGCATGCCTGCTCTGCACAGTATGGTGGCAAGAGGCTGTGTTAAACTGTAGCCAAATTGAACATTTTGGACAGGGTCTGGTGGTGGGGCACTAAACATCATCATGAATGGAGGGGAGGGACACAAAGTTAACATTTGTGGGAGGCAAGGCCAGGGGACACATGTTGTTACGCACAAAAACATATTTATGTTTAACTTCACAGTTAAAGTGCTTATTTTTCTATGATTGTTGTGTACGTACTGTATTCGACTGATGCTGCACACAGCCAAAACAACAGATGCCCACAACATCAGCCTAAACCTCATAGCTTTGGGAAAATATTTTTGTTCATACAAACACATTACAATATACTTGACATCTGTGGATAGGAGGAGGAAATATAGAAGGAGTAAGATAAAACAAGAAGAAAGGTGCAGTGTATGGGTACAGACTAAAGGACTGACAGTAAGATACAGTTACACACACGACTGGGGGGACATGAAGGGTAAGTGCAAGGGTAGGGTGATTAAATGATAGGAAAGAGAGGGAGCATAAACATTACATAATAACTCACAAAATGCAGGACATGAAAAAGAAACACGAGGATATAGAAAGAGGAAGAGGACAGCAAAGTTTTTTTTTTTCTTTTTTCTTTTTTTTTTGGCTTGCTTTTGTTATTTCTTAGGTGGTGTGCATGAGGGAAGAGTGACAGTAACAAAGCTAGGTAAGGAAAAAGAAAAGAAGAAAATTCAGGTGCTGCACTACCTGCCTCACTTGCAAATTAGCAAGCACATTTTTAAAATTTCTAGACCATAATTAAATGGTGACAGAAACAGGCCCAGATTCTTCTGACCTGCCACTGTCATCACCAATCCCCCCACTACAAAGTTCCGCAAGGCAGTTCAACACTTTATGTTGTTCCTCAATTCATTTTCTGAGGTCCCCCTGCCCTCATGGTGGAACTCATCAAAATCACAGCAGAGAGCGGACTCCTCTCTGTGCGGGTTCACCATCACCATGAATCCAGTGCCACAGGTGGATGTGGGGTGAGGTGAATGGGGGTGCTGCTGCCTACTGCACCTTTCTCCTACTGCTGCGGTGCCTTCCAGGCTCCACTCCTGACCACTGGCCCCATCCTCCTGCTGGCCCTTATTTTCTTCTTGGGCCCCATTGCCTCCTGCTGCTGCCAACTTCTATTGTTTCTGGAGCCACTCTGCAGTGTGATGGTTGTGCAGATGGCTCTTCTGGCAACCAGTTCCAAAATTGCCTCCAAGTTTTCCCATTCGCATGGATCTGCCACACAGCTTGCAGATGACCACCGTGCTGTTGCTGGTGTTTTGATCAAAGAAACACCATACAACTGACCCTTTATGCTGGCGGTAGGTGGGGGGTGCATGGTCCTGCTTCAGGGGGAGCATTAGTATCTGACTGCTACTGGGAAGTGGGGGCCAAACGTAGCGGGTCATAATGTTGTACGCTTAATAGCGCACAGCATTATGCCAAAACCTGGACCTGTGTGCTCTCCGTGTTGGACCCCCAGATTTAGAATCCTTAGTGGTGGGGTCCGGGGGTGCAGCTCCCAGTAATCGGGGTGTAGGGGCGGAGCCCCCACAGAAAAAAAAGATATCAATGATCTGCGCAACACGATTATTCCGCATGACATTCTGCCATTCAGTATTGACCCCATGCCAGGGCCAAATACTCCTGCTGCCACTCCTGGGGAGGCTATGGGATTTTGAGGCTGGATGGTTCTGGGGGCCACAACATACTTATTGCCACACTGCTGCAGGGGGGGGCAACAGGTTCATGCTGTTGCTGCTGGGGAGTGCAAGTTACATGCTCCTGTTGAGCGTGGCACATGCTCCCACTGGAACACCCACCTGTTAAGGTGGACATTGGGTGCCTTACTCCAAGTCACCTTGCCTTGCTGTTTAGCATCCACCCTACCTATTAAAAAAACAAACAAAACAAAGATTCCTAATAGAAAGGGAGAGAAAGGGAGTTTTACACACACACACGCACATCAATACACTACAGACACCAAACAAACTTTAAGCAAAGAACAGAAACACAGTCTAATATATTCTTTTTAAACAAACAAAGGGTATAAAAAACACATACACTGGAGCAGTGGCACACAAAAGAACCTTGATTGTAAAGTTTCTGCTGCTGGCTACCTGCTTCTCCTCTCCAAGTCTCCAGCTACACGGAAAGGAAATAAACCACTCACTTCCTGCCCTTATACCGTTAACCTATATGACCTGCAGAGAGTAAGTCATGTGGAAAGGCCAATTTCACCTGATTTTGCCAAATAATAACACAAGGAAAAATTTACCGGTGAAATTTACCAGTGAAATTTCACCTTGCATTCATAATTACGTAAAATATTTTGCCGGAATTTCACCGGCAAAATTAAATTTTGCTGTATCTCTATTCGTGGTGTGTAGGTAAACAAGACTGTGTGATTGATTTGAACACATGGTGACTGGATGAACTACATTAAGGTAACATAAGTACATTGCCACCATGGATACTACTCGGTACCATCGCATGCAGCAGATCATGGTCTGAGTACACCATTCCTTGGCAAAGCAAACAGTGAGAAATAAGAAGCAAAATGTCATTTTGATTTTAAATGGTTACATGTACTAGTGATCACCATTCTCAAAACTGAACATTGATTATTGCTAGCATAACATTTTTTAATCCCATTGATATTATATATCAAAGAAGGGTTAATGACACAGAAATGCTACATCAATGGATAACAAGGTTGTAATCTTGCTTTATCTGAGTTAATCAAAAATGCTCCCCCATACATAATGTGAAGAATACTGGATGGCCAGCTATGTACAACCACTGAATTCTGCAGCACAAGTGTTTTGATTCAGTATGACCTTGAGAACAAAGCTCAAGAGGTTTGTAGACATTGGAACCCTGAGTTGCAGAACACACTGGCTATGCATGAAGTTCTTCATACTGTATTTTCCATACTGTGTGGTGTAAGTATTTGGTTTCAGTACTGCAATCTGAAACAGTAAGTCACACAAAAACACCCAACAATTTTATGATTTGCAGGAAGTTGATTTAAATGTCTATGTTTATTGTGTATGCTGAATGAACTCAGTGCAGGCGCATTGCTATGTAGGATTTGACCAGTATCCGAAGGAAAAAAAAAATTAAGCTATTATACTATCTCAAAAATAATCGAAATTCATTGCAAAAAATAGCGTTAATGCATCAGTTAGGATTTTAAAGTTATAAAAGCTAGGAAATACGATGTTAGGGTTTCCAACCCTAATTTTGCATTCCCCCAAACAACCCCCACCACACCATACACCACACACACACACACACACGCACGCGCGCACACACACACCACACACACACACACGCGCACACACACACACACACACACACACACACCCACACACACACACCAGCACACCACACACACACACACACCTGCGTGCACACACACACACACACATCACACACCTCATACACACACATTATCAAGACACACACGCCAGACACACACACACACGACACACACCATAAGAGCCCAGCAAACACAGACAGTCATCATCAAGTAAGACAACATACAATGCCCTGCAGATAACACAACACAGAAACATAGAATTTGACGGCAGATAAGGACCACTTAGCCCACCTAGTCTGCCCATTTCCCTACCTAATGGATAAGCTGCAGATCCTAGTTAACTGACAGCCTACTTCCTCCTACCTCCCACTAGAATTCCTTTATGTATGTCCCATGCATTCTTGAATTCCCCCACTGTTTTTGGCTCCACAACCTCCTCAGAAAGGCTGTTCCATGTTTCCACAACCCTTTCCATGAAAAAATACTTCCTCACATTGCCTCTGAGCCATCCCCCCTCTATCTTCAAATTGTGCCTCCTTGTTCTTTTACATCTTTTTTTCTGAAAGATGCTACCCTCTTGGACTTTGTTGATTCCCTTGAGGTACTTAAAAGTTTCTACCATGTTCCCACTCTCCCTCCTCTCCTCGAGGGTATACATGTTAAGCTTCTTTAATCTCTCTTCTTATGTCTTTTGGTGCAGACCCTGCAGAATTTTAGTTGCCCTCTTCTGGACAGCCTCCATTCTATCTATGTCCTTGCAGTGATGGGGTCTCCAGAACTGCACGCATTACTCAAGATGCAGTCTCATGAATTGTCTGTACAGAGGGATAACAACTTCTTGTTTTCTACTGGTGATACCTCTCCCCATGCATCCCAGTATCCTGCCAGCCTTCCTTACTGCCTTCTCACATTGCTTGCCCACCTTAAGATCTTCTGATATGACCACCCCCAGGTCCCTTTCCATTTTTGTTGTTGTTAGTATCTCAGCCCCCATTGTGTACCCTTCCTCTGGGTTTTTGTTTCCCAAATGCATTACTTTACACTTTGCATTGAATCTAAGCTGCCATATATTTGACCATTCCTCCAACTTTGCCAAGTCCCTTTACATCCTTTCCACCCCACCTTCTGTAATGACCCTGTTACAGATCTTTGTGTCATCTGCAAACAAACATACTTTTCCTTTCAATCCCTCTGCAATGTCACTTATAAAGACATTAAAGAGGACCAGTCCCAGTAGTGAACCTTGTGGTACTCCACTAGTAACCCCCTTTCTTCAGAGTGAACACTGTTTATTATTACCCTCTGCGTCCTGTTGTCCAGCCAATTTTTTACCCAGGCTACCACTTTGGGACCCACTCCAAGTTTAGCTAACTTGTAAATTAATCTTTTGTGCGAGACTGTGTCAAATGCCTTGCCAAAGTCTAGGTAGGCCATGTCCATAACCCCTCCCTGGTCTACTACTTTGGTCACCCAGTTCAAAGAAATCTATTAGATTCATCTGACACAACCTTCCTGCTGTGAATCCATGCTGCCTTGGGTCCTGTTCCACTGGCCTCTAGGAATTCAACAATTCTTTCTTTCAGAAGTGATTCCATCGTTTCCCCTACCACTGAGGTCAAAGTAACAGGTCTATAGTTTCCTGCCTCTGTCTTGCTCCCACTTTTGTGAAGGGGAATCACATCTGCCCTCCTCTAGTCCTCAGGTACCACACCATCCTCCCATGATTTGTTAAAAAGGGTAGTCAGTGGTGTCACTAGTTCTACCATTAGTTCTTTTAGAATTCTTGGGTGAATCCCATCAGGCCCCATTGCTTTGTCCACCTTCAGTTTTAAGAGTTCTTTCAGAACCCTTTCTTCTGTGAATGGACCGGTATCGACCTCCCTATCCAGAGTGCTTCTATTCTTTGATCTAGGTACCTCCCCCTTTTCTTCTTTTGTAAATACTGAGCAGAGTATTCATTCAGTATCCCTGCTTTTCACAGTCCCCTCTGCCCACCCTCCTTCCCTTTATTAAGCCTCACTATCCCTCCTTAGTCTTTCTTCACTCCCTAATGTACCTGTAAAAAGTTTTATCCCTCTTCTTAACTGAGTTGGCTATCTTTCTTCAGTTTGGGCCTTTGCTATTCTGACTGCCTTCCCCACTTCCTTCTGCTTTAACTGGTACAGTTCTCTGTCCTGCTCCTGTGTTTTCTTATACTTCCTGAATGCTGCATTTTTCTTCTTAACCTTCCCTGCCACCTCTTTTGGGAACCACAGTGTCTTTTTCCTTCATTTTGCTTTGTTGATTTGCTTTACACAAAGGCGTGTTGCCTCTGTGATGGCTGTTTTGATTTTTCCTCATTGTTCCTCCACCCCTCCTTCTTGCCCATTTGCTAGTGCTTTTCTGAGGCACTCTCCCATTTTCCCAAAGTCAGCCCTCCTAAAGTCCAATACTCTTGCTTTTGTATGGCTAGACTGTCTGGCTCTGTTTATCGTGAACCACACTGTTTGGTGGTCACTTGTTCCCAGATGGCTACCCACTTCTAAATCCAAGATCCTTTTTCCATCCCCATTTGACAGTACCAGGTCTAAGATTGCTCCCTCCTGAGTGGGTTCCACCAATAGCTGTCTGAGGCACGCCCCTTGTAGGGCATTGAGAACAACCCTGCTCTTGGATGTGGCTATAGCAAAGGTGCTCCAGTTAACATCTGGCATATTCAGGTCCCCCATCGACAATATCTCCCTTTCCACTGCCATTCTAAGGACACCTTCTATCATTTCCTTGTCCATTGCCTCCCACTGAGATGGGGGTCTGTATACAATCCCAATGTTGATTGTGGTGCCATATCCTGTCTCCAGGATGACCCACAGTGCCTTCTCTACTCCCTGTTTATCTTTTAGTTCCATTGCTTTGATCTCTTCCTGTACAGAGAAAGCTACTCCTCCTCCTCCTTTTTACCCTCCCTGTCCCTCCTGCAGCTTGTGTACCCTGGTATGTTGACATCCCATTCATGGTTCTCAGTGTACCATGTTTCTGTGTCTGCCACAATATCCAGGTGTCCCTCTTCCATCAAAGCCACTAGTTCGGGGAGCTTGTTACACAGAGTATGGTCATTGGTACGATACTCATCACCTTCCATTTTTTGGTGGTCTTACCCCTTTTAACCCCATCCCTCTCCTTACTACCTTTTCTGCATTTACTCAAGTCCTGCTCCCTTTTGACTTCTCTACCTTGGTGTTTACCTCTCTAACTATTGTGTTTTGTGGGGGAAGACTGTGTTTTCCCTGCTCCTTTTCAGTGCTCCCCCCCATGGCTAGTTTAAATGCTTGCCAATGAAGCATTTAAACCTATCACCTAGGATCCTGGTTCCCCTCCCAGACAGATGCAGATCATCATGCCAGTATTGCATCCCTGCATCCCTCCAGGTAGACCTCCAGTCCCCAATGAAGCTGAAACCCTGAGCTCTGCACCAGATTTTCGACCATTCATTGAACCTATCACTCAAGAGACATCCATCATCAAGGTACAACAGGTGTGTGATGCATGGTATGAAACATGACTGTCTTGCGCTGGACAGCTACTATATAACATACTGTGGTATGGCCTGGGTCACTGGTTTCATGCAGACTCATGAAGAGATTTCTATACAATTTCTTACAATGAAGATGTACTTCACATTCAATCAATATAATCAGTTAAAGTGTCATAGTACTACAAGTTTTACAATAACTATTGTACAATGTTTAGTAAGCATCCCATTTACAGTTTGTTTACACATAAATGCTAGAATGAGTATATAAATATAATGTAGATAAACATAATGTATTCTTGTCACAGTGGAAAAATATTTAAAAAATACATTTTTCTTAGTTAAAAGGTGTGATTGATAACATACACAGTTAGAATGGTATTTGGCTTTTAACAATCGAACAGTTACTGATCAGACGTTTAATCATATTTATATTTTGAGAAATTTCCATTCGAATGATACTTATGAATGCTTATTACCATTTACCATTCACAATTCTAAATGTGAATTACCATTCAATCAATTTTCATAAACATATCGAGTAAAAAATATAGTTCAAATGATTATGCATAATTTTTTCTCACAAACAAAACAGTTTGAACTTACGCATATTGGGCCTTATGCATCATTTGGGTGTAAGTACGCACCACATGTGCATACCCCACCCTCATAGCTGTGCACCCATGTACAGGCGTGCACTGGGAGCATTCACGACCACTGGACAGCTTTCCATGGCCCTGCCTCCCGGCGCAGGACTCCACAGGGTGGATGGGGGCTGGATCACAGGTCCGGCCAGGCATCCAAATGGATTTCAAGACTGAGTCCCACACTGGATCCCTCAAGCAGTGGGGCATGGCATTGGCAATGTGCCCCACAGATGGTAGACGGCATGTGGCTGTGGCAAGTGAGGGTGGGCAATGCCCCTGACTCTCAGATGGCACTGTTTGGAGCAGTGAGACAGGTGAGGGAATGCCTACAGGCTTGTAGGGGCTGGGGGGAACTGCACTGCCAGTAGCAGAGGGGTTGGTTGCCATCTGGTTCTGCTGGGGAGGGGGTGTGGCAGCCATGTGTCAGTGCCTCTGTGAGGGGTATAGTTGCTATGGGGAAGGAGGGGTACCACACTCACTGCAGTGTGCTGGTGTAGGTTGGTAGCTTCCAGCAACCACATCCTGTGGCCTTGGTGGGTCTATATTCTCTTCTCCCTGTCCTGTGGGGTGTGCATGGATCACATAGCGGGTTTATGGCAGTGGTCTCCCTGGCATACCCTGCACCCCTACACACCCCCATGGCTAGCATTACATGCTTCAGTGCATGATATGCAGTGCCGGCCCACCCTTGCCCACCCCGGCCTGGTGCTCCTTGCATGGCCAGAGGATTGGGCATGTATGTGCTATGCACCCCCTGTGTGCATCCCACATGGGGGGCATATAGAGTGTGGAGTGGTTGTGCGTCCAAGATGTGCAAGCTTAGCAACTCTATCCATTTGGTGCATAGGACCCATTGACAATAAAATTCTCATTGTTTTCTTGAAAACCATTGGAATTATTTTCACAAAATACCAGACGCACTCTTTTGAAAACCATTTGCACAGTAATTTTGAAAATTGATCAGACAATAAAATAAGATGTATTTTTAAAGTAATCTTTACATGCTTGGACCTTATGGTGGTTTTCTGTGTGTGTGTGTGTTTGTGTGTGTTGGTGGTGTGGTGGGTGGGTGGGGATGCAAAGTTAGGGACGGAAACCCTAACATTATATTTCCCAGCTTTTGTAACTCTAAAACACTAACTGATGCATTAATGTAGTTTTGGTGCAATGAATATATAGTATAGGGTAGAGTAGGCACTTTAATGTTAAACCTCAAATTTTGCACGTTAATGACTTTGTAACCGTTCAATGGATTTGCACAAAATTTGGTATGCATGGTCTAGTATGGTAGATCTCTTGATTTACCAAGTTGCGTTTCAGTCAGACAAGTGGTTTCTGTACAGCAAAGCACCAAAAATGTACTTTTCAACACTTTTGCATGTTTTTTGTCCGTGATGCTGCGCAGACACTGTGTGATCTATTGGTCCAAAACTTGGGACATAGAAAGAATTTGAGCCAAGGAACATGTCAGTATTTGTTTGGTGAAAAAATATTAATCCATTCAAAAGTTATTATAATTTGAAGTTCCCATTATATCTTATGGGAACATTTATGTATGTATTTTGTGATGTCCATGGGGAAGACCAGATGGCCCAAATTGGGATGACCATATCTCAGTAATGTTTTGATCTTTTTACTTGAAATTTGCAGGGTGTTGAGGGGATGTCATAGAGATGTGACTTATGCTATTTAGATGTTGGAAATTTAATTGATTGCAGAGATATTCAATGACATAGTCAACATTTTTCCCATAGATTACATTGTGGTCTGTGTCATGACTTTAGGTGCTGTTATCTCGGAAACGAAGCAAGATACATACTTTTTGCTACTGATGGCATAGGTCACTTGTAAGTGACCTATGCCATAGGTAAAAGATTTAAAATTTTAGAGTAAGCCTGCAGCGAAATTTTTTTTGCGTGTTGCACGGTTCATGAGATATTGTGAAATTACTGTCACAAGGGTTCAAAGAGTGCCTGTCCAGTGCCTTTCGGTGCCCATATTTCAGAAATTATGCAAGATATAGATTTGATCAGTAATGTTTCATAATCTGCTCACTGTCATGGTTACAATAATACTTGAATTTTTTCCTTCCTGTTATGGTTTCTGAGATATTGGCAAATTAATGTTATGAGAGTTTCTTGCCCTATAGGGCTGCTGTTTGGCTCTGAAGCTATGTGGAAGTGGGATCTTGGACTCAGAGGGCCCACACTCCCACACATGCATATTGTTATGCAGAAATGGGGAATTTGGTGGGAGCGCAGGGCCACCAATACATGTTTTTACTTGTTATATTACACTTTTTCCAAAAGTAAGGACATTCAAGGCAAAAAACTGTGTTTAATACATCAGTTAGGGTTAAAATGAAAAAGTCAGTAAATTAAACATTAGGATTGAGCCCCTAACCACCACACACACCCCACACCCACATCATCCACAGTCTGACAGATGCCAGGGTGTGCCATTGGGGTCATGGGTCCTAAATCTCACCCCATTCTCCTTTACTGTATCATGTCAACCTGCTGACACATGGAATGGGGTGAGAGTTGGGCCACATTACCCCAATGGCACACCCCAGCATCTGTCAGTCTGTGGAGGATGGGGGTGTGGGATGTAGTGGGGTTAGGGGCTCAACCCTAATGTTTAATTTCCTGACTTTTTTTTTCTTTAACCCTAAATGATGCATTAAATGCAGTTTTTTCATGGCAAAAACTCCATTGATGCATCAGTTAGGGTTGTTCCACAGTGACAAAAGAATGGAAATGTGATGTTAGAGTTACCACCCCACCACCCCACCTCATCCCACCCCATGCCCCCTTCTCAAAACCCTAACTCTGCATTCCCCCCATCCCCACACACACACATGCAAGCAGTACAGGACCAATCCATCATCATGGTCTGGCAACTGTATGAGTTCTGCTGCTATGACAGTGCCTTGTGGGTACAGACGAATGCTGGACAAGCATAAGACAGGGGCTGTAGTAATTATTTTTGTGTCACAAAAATCAGTAACAAAAGCTTAGCAGATGCCTGTATTAAATTGCTGAAAAGGAGGATGCACACGTTAGTTTTTGATAACCAGGTTGGTGAGCTAGACACAAGCTGTGATTATTTTCAGACATGACCCAGAAGGTTACAAAGTTACAAACAGTGTTCCATGAAAGTAATATAGTTACAGATTAGCAGCATCAGCACAGTACAGTACAGTTATCTATAGATACCTTTATTTGAAATCAGAGTTTGAATAACCCTTGCAATAGCGGGAGGATATTTGCATATTGTTTTTTGATACAGTAAGTCAGTACTAACAGCAAATGGTAATATTAGTAAAAGTTATGTTTTGTACTGCTATTTACAAGCAACATTTATTTATTTATTTTATTTATTTATTTAGTTTTTGTTGACTGGGTAAGTGCACTAGACAAATTCTGCCTATTTTGAGGCACGACCCGGCAGAGGGGGATACAGATTGAATGCCAACTGACTTTGAACCAGATTAAGCTGTTGGTGGTATTTTTAGTGAATGGGGGGGGAATTGGCCAGGGCACCAGGGAAATTCCCCTACTCTGTGGTGGGGGTGCTGTTGGACCATGGATTCATCTGTGGGACCCAGTCATTCTGCTGGTGTACCTGCAGGAGAGCAGAGCTCTGCTCCTCCAGGTCCAGCTCTGGATCCTACTTTGTTGCAAGTGTCTGGAGGTTTACATGCCATGTCTGTGGCTCCCGATGTACCTGTATTGTCTTCACCTGTCCTGTCTTCGGCTTCTTTGTCTGACTTTCTGCCTGTTGACGAATTCTGGTTGAAATCTCTCCTTGCTTCCCATCGGAGTCAGGTACTGGCTGTGATTGATGCCGTTAGTTCTGTTGAGTCTTCCTCTCCTGGGTCACGGACTCTGCAGCATGTATTGGATCATGTAACGGCACATCCTGAATTGTCTCCAGCCATGGTACCTTCCGGTTCATCGGTGGTGCTGAGTCGACGGATGTCTCCTATTGCACCTAACACGCTAGCATTGCAATGCACTGCATTAGAGTTTGTGACTCCTTCTGCTCTGGATTTGGCTGTAGCTTCTCCGCTGTTAACTTCAGCAGCTGTTTCATCTCTCTTCACTGTGAGTTCTGTGCTTTCTAGTCCTTCTGTGTCTCCTACTAGTGCACTGCTTGTTTTGCCTACTACACCTACTCCTGCAATACTTCCCTGTACTAGTCCCCTACCTAGCTCTTTGGAGGCCTCCCTGCACACTGTGGACTGGAAACTGGGTGATTCTGGGCATTGGATACCAGACCTTGCCCATAGCCCGATACCTGGCAGAGGTGGGCAGCAGTCTTGCATAGTGGATTTACCTACACCTACTCTTGATGATTTGGATTTGGATTTACATGCTGAGGATGTGCAACATTCTGTCATGAACACTACATTACTTGCTAAAATACCTTCACTGCCTCCCTCCTCTTCAGCTGAGGAAGGCCCTAGCACTCAGGGACCTGCTTGGGGTGATCAAATGGACATGGATGTCCCACTCCCTGACCCTTCTCCTGACCCTGGGGACAAGGCTAAATCAACTTGGGAGGAATTTCGGAAACGAGATGCATTTAGGAACCCCCATCCACTTCAGCGTCGGAATGCAGTCCAGCTTCAGTATGTTGGGGGTCTGGACAGTGTTCCCAGCCATCTCTATGTGGGAAAGAGTCTTCTAAAAGGCTCTTTGGGCTTCTTCACAAATGAGATTTTTGCACTGATTCATGTATCTGATTCTTCCTTATATGATATCAGTTTTAAGACCCCTCAGGGGTTTAGACCATTTTTGGACAAAGTATGATGCACTCAAATACTCTGCATTTTGGCTTCCTTTTCAAGCTATCCCACTTACCAGACTATCTATTAAAAATTTTACAATTTTGTTTCGTAATGAGAATGTGGCAGCATGTGATATCACACATTGGTTGAAACAACACTGTGACATTTTGGGGTTACCTCAGCCTATCTTTGATTCTGAACATTTGTGGACTAGTGGTTGGCGATATAAAGTGAGACTTAGGCATACCAATGTTGGTCCAATACACTTGCCAAATAGTTTGTTTTTGGGACAGGAATGAGGTCATTGCTTCTATGTGGGGCAACCTCGTACCTGCTTTAAATGTGGCTCCCTTTCCCATCTCAGTATGGCCTGTGATAGACTAAGGTGTTCCCTTTGTCTATCTTTTGGTCATGCTAGTACAGATTGTACTTCTGAGTGCAAGTGTAACCTATGTGAGGAATTAGGTCATGTTTTAGATCCTGTCCCTGGGCTTCCCACAATCGTGAGGATTACCCAGACCAGGATTTGATCCTTCTCAATGCCCAGAAGAAGGCTATTGCTGCTGCAAAATCCCCTATATCTCCAGTAATAGTGGCTTCCAGTCCCCCTTTGTTCCCAGATGTTACTGTCCCTGCTCCCCAGGATGTTTCTTTATTGTCTAGGTCTTCCCCTGAGCCTCCTTTACAGGATGTGCCTCAACCTGTTGTCCAGGACACTTCCCCTGCATCCCCTCCTCCTCCTTTTGCAGCCCAGGACCCTGCTGAACTTATGCTTGTCCTGACACAGATCTTGATAATGTTATAATGCCTCCTCCTGAGCCTAGTGTTCAGGCAAAAAAGTGGGCACAAAAACAAACTAAAAGTAGAGCCAAGTTAGCTAAGGCATCTTCTCCTGGTGGGTCAGTTCCCTTAAGTAATAAATTTGAGGTGCTATCCCGACACACTCAGTCTTCAGATATGGAAGCTGATTCTGATGACTCCTCACAACCTGTAGTGTTATCTGACTCTGAAAGTGATAAATCAAAGGAGTTGCCCCAAGTTGGTCGGCCCTTATGGCTGGGGGTTCAACCTCACAGAAGTGCTAGACCGGAAAGGGTTACCTAATTGTTGTTTTTGTTTTTCTTTTTTTCTAGTTCTCTTTAATGGCCACGCCATTTCACCTCTCTGTTGTCCCCTCAATATAAACAGTGTTAAAAATGCTCGTAGGCACCTTCTTACTTTTCAATTTTTGCATGATTTGACATGTGATATTTGCCTTATTCAAGATACCCATCTCAATACCATTTTTTTGGTTACTATGGCCAAGAAACTTTGGCGTTGGGGTCCCTCCTTTTTTTCTTTAGGGTTGGAAACCTGTAGCGGTGTTGGGGTATTGTTTTGGGGTGATAACTTTCATGTCACAAAACTAGTTGAGCTAGTTATGGGAAGAGACTTGTTACTGGATTTTGTCTATTTAAATACAAATCGGAGGTTAATTGTGATTTATGCACCCGATACTAAGAAGGATCCAATGGAACTCTTTCATGCAGTACAGCTCTTTTTGTTCACGTCTCGCTTTCTCAGCCGGGGTGGTGATTTTAATTGTGTAGTGCATAAGTCAGACAGGGGGGCACTGATCTACAAATATTTTTGCGATACTAATTGTCTCAATCACATTATTGCTCAGAGTCATCTTCAGGATGTTTATAGAGTTCACCATCCTACTGGTGGGCGTACTTATTTTAAAGGCTCCTTATCCACGAGGATTGATTTTCTTTTTGCCACTACAGCACTACGGGTAATTACAGCTCGAACTGTTTTGGTGGAGACTTCTGCCCACGTGGTGGTAACTGCCATATTAGGGGTAGGCCATCATATTAAAATGGGATGGAGATATTGGAAACTTAATTCTTTATTATTACATGATTCCAGGTTTTTGGCCCAAGTACTAGATTTGTTGAAAGCTCGTATGTCACTGTCTGGACTTTCAGATGACTTGTTAAGTTGGTGGCTAATCACTAAGTCTAAAATCTCTTCCCTAGCTAAACGGGTGTCTGAATATGATGCAGTGACTAAATATAAAAGATATTTGTCTTTAAGAATACAGTTGGAAACTTTATATTCTGCTATTCACTTACAGGGTTTACATTTGACGGCAAAGGTGCAGAATGTTAGAAAATAAATGGTGGCTTTGCAATATACAAGGGCTACCTCCCTTTTGCATGAACATAGGATCGATTCTGCTAACAAATCTGGTTTAGGGGATATGTTAGATTGCAGTTATAATGGAGGTAGTGAGCACTGACGATAAATGTTGTACTGCTTTCCAGGATATTTTGCAGACAGTCTCTTCATTTTTTTTTGGATTTATATTCAGCATCATCAGTGGATAGATCTGGTGTAGGGAATTTTCTTTCCTCTCTACATGTTGGCCCTTGTTTAGATGTGCTGTTACAAGCTTTAACTGCTCCTATCAGTACAGATGAAGTTCAAAGATAAATTTTTCATTTACAAAATAACGCGGCACCTGGTATGGATGGTGTACCTAAGGAATTTTATAAATCCTGTTGTCCTTTGAATTGTGAAATACTCACAGTTGTGTTTAATTGGGCCTTGCAACAACAAACCCTTGATTTTCATTTCTGTATTTCAATTCAGATTGTGTTATGTAAAAAAAGCAGTAGGAATGTGCTTTCAAATTGGAGACCTCTAAGTCTACTTAATATGGATTTTAAAATATTATTGAATACCAGATTAATGTCCACAGCTCCTGCATTGATTTCCCTGCACCAGTCCTGTTCAGTTCCAGGTAGATCCATATATACTAACCTCCTCTTGCTTAGAGAATTAGTTGAACTTGGTAAAACTCATGCTATAAAGGGATTTCTTATGTCCTTAGATCAGGAAAGGGCTTTTGACCGAGTACCGCATTATTATTTGTTTCAGGTTTTACGTACCTATGGTATTCCTGATCACTTTATTACATGTATCACTTTGCTTTATAGCCATGCTTATGCCTTGCCCCTGGTGAATGGTTACTTGGGTTCATATATCCCTATCCATAGGGGGGCAAGACAGGGCTTCCCTCTGAGCCCTTTACTCTATGTTTTTAGTTTAGATCTGCTTCTATGCACTATTGCCCAAGATGTTCAGATTTTTGGTGTTATTCCCCATCATGGTACTCTTGAGGCTAAGATTTCGGCTAATGCAGATGATGTCTGTGTTTTTGTTGCTGACATACCCTCTGGTGATAAAGTGTTGCACCATTTTTCTAATTTTTCAGTTGTAGCGGGTTCTTAGCTTAATAAAGTAAAATGTTTTTTATATCCACTGCATAATAGAATTCCTGAGGTCATTGATTGACAAGGTATTCCTATTTTACTGAGCCCAGTTTGAGTCTTAGGCATTGATTTTGGTAAAGGTGATTATGCATTTCATAATTGGTCTGCTAAGATTGCTGCTGTGAAGTCTAGAGTTGCATTATGGAAATCATGGCAACAGACTAAAAAGAAAAAAGTTATTATTACCAAAACTTTGCTTCTCCCTCATTTTTTATATCTCAGTGTGGTATACCCCATTCCTTCTGTTTTGGAAGCCACTTTATTAGGTCTTTTTTTTTTCAAATTATATGGGGGAGTCATCTGAATCCCATTAAAAGAGATGTTTTGTAACTTCCATTTGCACAGGGTGGTTTGAATTGTGTAAATCCTGTCACTTTTTGTTACAGTATTTATTTTTGTTGGAATTTGATTGACCTTCGCCATCCCCAAAATGTACTATGGGTGATTTATGCACATAATTGGTCACCACGATTATTTTCAGATTGGCCAAGATTGAGCCTGAAAAACCTACATACTTCTGCCTATCCTGTTTATAGCAGACCTGCACTTATGAAGCTTAGTAAATGGAAGACACTTCTGGCTCAAGTGTTGTGCAAAGCTAGTAAATATATTTACAGTGTCCTGCAAACTACGGCACATTTCATTGTCCCTGTTTTTAAAGATGTTCCTGATTGTTATGTTGATAGTATCCTTAAAAGCTTGGTTGATAAATTGATTCCACCTAGATTGTGGGATGTCTTATGGCTTAGTAGTTATGGACATCTCTATGTTAGAGGGAATTTAAAGCCTAAATGTTTACTGAAAGGAATTGTCTGAGGGATACTTTTTTTATTTCCTATCCCTTTGCGCAAGAATTCTGGTCAACCCTTACTGCTTATTGGAACCAGCTTTTTTGGTGGGCTGTTACATATGTAGAAGTTGTGGGGGGGTACTTCATTGTACTCTTCTGGATGCTAGTGTCTTACGGCTTTTGTTTGTCATGTTCAATTACACTGACACAGTTATATCACTCTCCACTTGATGTTCTTCAACATATTGAACATGACTTGTTACAATGTTATTCTGAACATAAATATTTGCTCAACAATGTATGGTTTATTAGGTGGAAAGCAGTTCCTTTTCTGAAAGACAAGATAGGATGATTTACCTTCTCTAAGTTGGATAAGTTGACTATTACTATTATTTCCTTTGCTATGTTTTATTTGTTGTACCTTTAGTTCTGTGTTGTATTGCTGTTTGCTGTTTTACTGTTCTGTTTATCAATAAAAACCTTCCCCTACTCTTTCCAGTAGGGGGAACCCTTGCTTGCCATTCTTCCAAAATGGCGGATGGCCAGGATGCTGCTGCAGGTGCTGTGGGGGATCCTGCTACTATTCCACTACCTGATGTGATGGAAACAGATTTGGAACCTGTGTCAATTCAACTGCCTCTACCTACTCATGTTCCAGTTTCATCATCCTATACTCAAGAAAATACAACAGAATTTGTGAATGAACAAAATTCTACTGATCTTCCTGAAAGACACATTGCTGCATTGAACCCTGCAGACTCGTAGGTACCTGCTATTATGTTTAATGAGAATCTTCTCAGATATGCAGTTAAGCATCATAAAAATGCTCTGTTGAAGGTCTTACTGGAAGACAATGATGCTACATTACCTGCTGGACATTTTTCTATCTCAGAAAACAGCGAGGCAGCTTTGTCGTTTCCTTCCCAATTTCCTTCAACGTCTGCCACTGCTGCTACTGCAGCTGATCCTGTCCAGACAACCAGCAATGCTGCACCTGTGTTTTGAAAAGGGAGATGTGCTCCCTGCATCTCTGAAGACCCGATTTGTTCTTCTGATGTGGCGTTACTGGCAGCAGGGTGGAGGAGGGACTCTTTAGCGAACCCTTGGTCTTCACTTGGTCCCGTTGCTGTAAAAACAATGATTTCCTTGGCTGAGGAACACTCTCAGGAACTTGGTCATGGTGTAGACCCACATCAAGTTATGGACCAGCTGCTGTGGCATTTGAATTTGGACTCTCAGGACACACCCCTGGGGAACATACACAGCGCTTCTCAACAGACTTCTGCACAGAGCCCTGCATCAGACATAGCCACTTCAAATTCTGTTGAGGATCTTTCATAAGAACATACTACACCTACAGCTGAACAGCCTAAATGTTTTTTTTATGGCTGACCTGTTCAAAAATGTAGGTGAACCTGCTCAGCGTAGAAATGCAGTTAGACTTAAGTTTAATGGGGCTCCTACTGAAGCTCCAGATCGCAAAACTGTTTTGCATAAAATGTTGAAGGAGGCTATGGAGATTCTTCCACATGAACTGTTTGCTTGTGTACATGTGAAAGGTGAAATCATTTATGATATTAGTTTCAAGAACTGTGCTACTCTTGAAAAATTTTGAGAAAAGTATCTTATGGTTCAGCACTCTGCATTGTGGAAAATGTTCTTTCCCATTCCCCTAATTAAACCTACAGTTAAAATGATTACACTATTACTTAGGAGTGAAGGGGTTAATATATTTGATGTTCAGTACTGGTTATGGCAAAGATGTACTATTCTGTATAAGCCCTCTCCCATATTGGATGAGGATTTAGTGGGGGGATGAGGATTTAGTGTGGATGGGTAATTGGAGAGTAAAAGTGCAGCTTAAACAGTTGGATTCAGGTATTTTACACCTCCCCAGTAGTTTTTATATAGGTAGGGATAGGGGGTTATGTTTCTATGCAGCCCAGCTGAAAACTTGCCGTAAGTGTGGGGCCAGGACTCATTTGAGTTCTGTATGTGATAAGACACGGTGTAACCTGTGTTTGGAATATGGTCATGTTAGTTTGGGCTGTCCAAATTTCTTTCACTGCAACTTATGTGATGAGGAGTGCCATTCCTACAGGACCTGCCCCTGGGCTGCCCACAACAGCCTTCCCCCACTTCTGAGAACCTTGTCTTAGACAAACCTCCTCAGCAACCTGAATGAGAGTCTCATGTACACCCTATTTCAGATGCTTCTACTACCTCACAGGAGACTTTTGGGCCTACTATAATGCTCCCCCTCCCCCTCTCTCTGAGGATTCTCTATCCTTCCAAGAAGTTAAGGGGAAGAGAAAGGCTGAGGCCTGTCCAACCTCTCCCTGCCAAATAATTACTAGGAACAGATATCAGGCCATAACTAAATGACGGCAATGGGGAGATGATGAGGATGAGGACGTAGGGTCTGATTCTTCCTCTGTGTCCTCAAAACCTGACTCTATCTCAGACTTGCCAGTTGAGGCCAAAGTAAGGAAAAAAGGGAAAAGCCAGAGGAAATAATATGCTTTCTTTCCTTTAAGATATGATGGGTACTCAGCACTTAACACCCCTTACTTTGAATGTATGCAGCATTAAGTCTTATCAGAAATGGCTGACTACCCTACAGATTTTAAAAGACTTACCTAATAATGTGTTTTTCCTACAGTATACCCATTGGAAAACATCTCATGAAATATCCCAGGCAAACACTGCATGGACATTAGGACCCTTATACTGGTCACAAGGCCCAGACAGATGTGATGGGGTTGGTATACTGTTTAAGGGATACCAGTTTTCAGTTCGTAGAGTCCTGGATATTTGTCCAGGTAGAGCTGTATTATTGGACGTAGTTTTTGAGAATCTCCCCTTCAGATATATAAATGTTTATGCCCCACAAAGCATCACATCACGTTCTGCCCTGTTTAAATTAATACAGCCCTATTTTACACTTACATAAGTACATTATTTTTGGAGGAAATTTTAATTGCCCTCTTTCTTTGAGTGATAAAGGAGGATCTACTAGAAAATTATTTGGGGATAATAATTGTTTAAAAGCGATATTACATACAGCAAATGTGTTTGATGGATATTTGGCAAAACATTCTGCTGGAGCAAAAACATTTACAAAAGGTGCCCTGGCCACTTGAATTAACTTTTTCTTTGTTTCTGAAAATCTGACTGTATCACATGCAGAAAGAATACCCTGAGGAACATCTGACCATGTGGCTGTATCATTAACCTGTTTTTTTTAACCACTCTGGTCCTCCAGTTGGGAAAGACAGGGGAAACTGAATAATTCCCTTATTTCTAATCCCTCTATATGGAAAAAACTCTGGGGGTGGGATATTCAGACTGTGCCAGGCAGGGGTGCAAGTCTCGGTGCAGCGCAACTGGGCTGAGCCAGGGCATAGTACATGTGATATTCAACAGTGCTGTGCCATGGCTCAACACCATTGAATATGGCACTAGGGGTGCCTGCACTGTGCACGGCACAGTGGCACTGCAACAGTACAAGTGGCAGGTGAGGAGCAGGGGGATGCACCAGCACAAGTGCAGGTGTGCTAGGCACAGCAACCATTATATTCAGCACTGGGCATGCAAATGAGGCTGTTATGCATGCATGTCATTATGGCCCCATTTGCATGCGGTGTGCCGATCCCTGGCGATGTGCACCTGGTGACCTGCCTCGGTAGGCAACATGCCCCATCACCCGATCGAGGGCCTAATAAAGGTATATCCCTGGTGGTCCAGTGGACCCTACCCCATCTCCCAATTGTGGGCATAATAATAATACATCCCTGGTGGTTCAGTGGACCTGTTCCCCTGTCTAATCTCAGGCATACTTTGAAATTAAATTCCCTGGTGGTCCAGTGGACCTGATCCCCTGCCTGATCACAGGCAAATGGTTAGAAATCCCTGGTGGTCCAGCAGTACCCCCTTCCTACCCTCTCACTGAATCCCACTACCCAGCACCCCCCAGTCAGTGGCAGGTGGTAGCTCCCCACCTGCAAGCCACCCGGCTGCCCGATGACTGACAGCGTACAGTACAGCTGTATGTCTATTGGTCCACTGCATGAGCCAATGGGCTTGCAGACTGTACTGTGCTACACAATCCCAAAATGTGAATGAACACTGCAGGCTTACTCTATTATATTTATATGCCCATGATCGGGAAGGGGGCATGATGCCTGGCCTGTGTCTGGGCGAGATTGGGTGGCCACTCACAGCAGGTGGCTGCCGTGTTGTACCCTACAATATGGCAGCCCACCTGTGGCTGTCCCCTGACATGTTCCTGCTTCATACAGGCACATCTTTGCACCCCCTCTGTATGGTGCAAGGTGGGTTTGTGCCACATATGCTCTGCACATCCCGGGCTGAATATTGGGATGTGCCGGATATGCATGGGCACACCCCCCACATTTGTGCTGCATACATTACTGGTGCACCCCAGTTCATCGGGGGTTGCACTGTGCAAGCTACCCTTTGAATATTGTGCAGGGGAGCATCAGTGGGTTGCGCATGGCACAACACTGTTGCACCATGTGCAACCCCTTTGAATTTCCCACCCTTTGACTTCTTTTCCAATAGATATTCAGTACTGGATGCATATGACTCTGTATCAGCCTAGTGAATAGACACAAAACATGATTTAAAATCTTTTTTATGACTGCTGCTAAAAACCAGTCTAGGACAAAATATTTTCACTATCTGGAACTTAGAAAACAATTATTTTCTACAATTTCTAGGGCTCATGAATTAAAAATAGATTTAGGGGAAGATATACAACAGATAAAGCATGAGATGTGTCGATTTCAATATGATAGAGCTACTTCTTTGAAATTAGAGACCCAGTTTGGGACACAAGGCACCAGACCATCGATTGATTTATTTAAGAGCTGTCAAACCCATGTGCAGCATTCTATCCTTGATGAAATTTTAGATCCACAAACAAATTGGATCTCTTCAGACCCTCAAAATATTTTGCATTTAGCTCAACATTATTTATATAACTTATTTGGTACACCCTCTATGGTGCAGGAAGAATTTGATTATTTACACAATGTTACCTTGCCTCAAGTAGTGTCTGAGGACTTGGTATCTCTGACTTCACCTGTTACTCCAGATGATATTTTGGCAGCCATTTATAAATTAATGAACAACACTGCTCCAGGCTCTGATGTTTAACAGTGGAATTTTTTCAGAAATTTAGCCATATGTTGGCTCCCATTTTAGCTGATGTTTTTTCTTCTTGTTTGACTTCTAACACATTTCCTGAAGAGCTGTCTAAAGCCCTGATTATCTTACTATAAAAGAAAGATGATCTCACTGATTTAAAGAATTGGAGACCTATCAGTCTTCTAAATACAGATTACAAAATCTTAGCCCTGATTCTTCTTACCTGGCTAACCCCCATAGCAGAACAGGTAATAGCTCCAGTTCAGTCTTGTGCATTACCAAATCAATCAATATTTCATAATTTAATATTGCTTAGAGATGTTTTTTTTTTCCAAACAGATCTCTTTGGTACCTCAAGGAATAGTTCTCTCCCTGGATGAAGAAAAAGCATTTGATCAGGTTGATCACACTTATTTTTTTCAGGTTTTACACCATTACTGAATTCCAGGAGAATTTTACATGGATTAAATTATTATATTCCACAACAGTAATTTTACCCTATATTAATGGAAACATGGGTGACCCCTTTAATAGTGTTAAAGGGGTTAGACAGGGCTGCCCACTGAGTCTGTTACTCTGTATTTTTCAAATTGATCTGTTATTATGAAAAATAATGCAATATCCAAATGTCCCTTGCTTATCATTTCCGAATGGTGTTTCTGTACCCCCTGTACATGCATATGCAGATGATATCAGCATCTGCACAACTGTTGAGTTAGACCCTAACCTTTTATTAAGCATCCTTACTGATTTTGAGACAGCATTATGCTCTTGCCTAAATTATACTGAAAGTATTGGGATTTTACTATCCTCTTCTTCAAATGCTCTAGTGGATAGAACTTTCTCAAATATACAACTTTCCGATACCCCAGGGAAGATTCTTGGGGTTCAGGTTGAGAGTCATGATGATGCCCATCTTAACTGGTCCACAGCACTACAAACAGCTGAATTTATAGTTAACTCCTGGAAGTCTAAACCTATATCCAAAAGAAAAATGGTAAATTTGTTGTACACTCTTATAGTACTTTTGTTTCTCCATATTGCACATATATTCCCTCCACCGTTAACCTTAGAAACAAGGGTTATGAATGTTTTCTTTCAGGGGTTTGGGGGTAGTCTACTGAACCCCATCAAAAGACTGCATACATATCATGCTTATGATCAAGGAGGGGTTCATATGCTTCACCCACTCCTATTTTTCTATAGTATTTTTTGGTATAAGAATTTTGTTTTTTATTCTCAAACAATATGTCACTGCTATGGGTATACTACTTTTTGGTTAAAATATTTTTTTTTCTATCTGGTAACTGCCCCCCTACCTTTCACCACAAAAATTGAAACCTTTATAGCTCCCCTCTTATTTGTATCACACATGTTTGAAACTTAAACAATGGCAGGTCACCACACATGATTTTAGTAGAGCTACTAGAAAACCTCTGTATCAAGAAATTCTTCTTACGAAATGTTTTGAAATCCCCAATATACTTCAGCATTATGAATCTGAACTCTCTACTATATTTTCCCAGCTGACTGATAAAAGACTTCCCTTGAAAGTATAGGACATCATGTGGCTTTCTTGTCAAGGGAGGTTGGGGTAAGAGATAATCATAAACATAAAATGGTTCAAGAAAGAACCTGCCCAAGGGTTTCATGACCCAGAATTCCTGAGACAATGAAGCATTTTTTTCCTGTCCTTTTGCTGTTCAGTTTTGGCTTTCAGTTAAAACACTATGGGGGGACAAGTGTCTCAACCAGTTTACCTAAGATTAAATTGTTGTGGGTCTATTTCCACCTTCTCTCCATAAATATCACACGAGTATATTACAATTCATTTTTCCTTTGTGCAGATATTATTTATGGCAGACGAGATGTGCTTTTTTATTGCAACAAACTGATTACTCTCCAAAACAGGTTTTGATCCAGGTTTTATCACATTTACGAGATGTTTATCAGAAAAAATAAGATTTCTTACAGTAACCACGTTTAGGAATTTTTGGAAACACTGTGACTGGGTATTGAATACCCCCTCTTGATTCATGTAACAACATATAAATGATCACTTGTTTGTTTCTTTTTTTTGTACATGTATTGTAAAACTTTACATATTGTTTCTTTTGTAATCTTTCAGTGACTTTTCTGTAATTTTTTTCTTTTCAATAAAAATTCCCGTACTCTTTTGAGTCCTTTATTATATGTGTTGTTTATCTCATCAGGGGCCATAAAGCCTATTGCAGGGCCCAATACTTATTTCTCCCCAAAGCATTAGGTTATACTGATGATTTGTGCCTATTGGCTGGGATAGGCAATCTGTTCTCACTGGTATTTCAGAATGTGGAGGTTTTGGTAAGGTTTTGGGTGCCTCCTTGAACTTAGAGAAATGTTGTGGGAAAATAGTAGGAATCCAGGATAAGCCAGGGGAAGCCATAGGCTTGCTGCAACTATCCCCTTGTACAATTTTTATTCATGGGGGTAAAATGTGGTGCCTCCGACAGTGAAATAATCAATTGGAAAGAAAAGTTTGAATTAGGGATGAAAAAAGTGAAACTATGGAATAAATACAAAATGGGGAAAAAGAAAAGGATTTACTTGATAAAAACCTATTAATTCCAGTCTTCTTGTACCTGAGCTATGTGTTTCCCCCTCCGAAAAAACTGGAACCCCCCCTGTGGAGCATTTTCTTTCAGGCTGTATGGGGGAGCCGGTTGAACCCAATTAAAAGAAATATTTTGTACTTGACAATATGTAAGGGAGGTTTAACAATGGTCAATCCCATCCTATTTTTTTAATAGTATATTTTTAATGAGTAATGTAAAAGCTATTCTCATCAATATAAGGAAGGAGTGGGGGGGTTGGTTATATGAGAATTGCAAGCAATGATTTCAGGATTGGGAGGTGAACTCACCAAAAATTCAGAAGGGTCCACAGCAGTTGCACTATCTAAGGGAGACCTTTTCACATCTTAAACAGTGGAATGTAACTCCCAGATAGGTAATTTTAGCACCCACACACAATACTTTGTATAAAGACCTGTTAACTACTGTATGTGAGATTCCAGTGGTTTTTGAGAAATGCCCTATATGACATAGACAGTCCTTTGAAAAACTCTTAATTTTCCCAAGGATTCCAGCCCATATATGAGATTTTCATTGGCTATCCTGTCACGAAAAAACAAATATAGAAAACAACCAAAATCCTAAACAGGTGCAGGAATGTAGCTGTAGTCGAATACAATGTATAAATATGGTACAGACTATAACACACCCTTATTTTGAGTGTTCCTTTATTAAGGGGTTCTGGGAATACATAGCAAAGCAGTAGAAGGAGTCATTGCTAAAAACTGTAATATGAGAACATTGAGTATGGCCATACCTGTATAAAGTGGAATAGATGGCACCAAAGCACACTTTTTTGTTGTTCAGTATCATCAAATGGAACATTTGGATGGCAAGGTGTCTGTTTGCTTTACAGCAAAAGGACTGTTCTCACATTCATTCTAGGAATCCTACTAGGAAAGATAGACACACAAAAGGCCGAAGCCCATAAGTGTGTATCTCTGGCCATGCCGGTGCATCAGCCCTTTTTTAATAAGTATTGGTCTAATTTGTTTTTGAAATCTGTATTATTTAGGGAATACACTACTGTATTAGGTAGGGAATTCCATAATGGAATTATTCTTTGTGTAGAAGAAATGTCTTTTATTGTTTTTAGTGTACGTCAAAGACAATTGGTACTTATGACTTCTGAGGTTCTGCTCCCTTTGGCTACACTTCAGTCCAAATTATGCCATAAGTATGTTATCAGTGGACAATTTATACATCAGGAGGAGGAGATCCCCTCTCATTCTTTGTTGTTCCAGGGAATACAGATCTAGTTCCTTGAGTCTAACTTCATATTCCTTGTTAAGCATATTTATGATCATTTTGGTCACTCTCCTCTGGAGCCCCCTCCAACCTAACTATATCCCTCCTCAAATGTAGAGTCCACAAGGGGGAACAATTGTCCAAGTGTGGTCTTATATATGCTTTATACAGAGGCAATAAACACCCCCTATCTCTTGAGGTGAAGCTCTTTTTTATGCATCCCATAATTCTATTTGATTTACTAATAGCTAGATTACAATGGTCATGAAAAGATAAGTCATGGGAGATTAAAGTATCCAAATCATTATGTGATGTGACTGATAAAAGGGCTTGTTTATTTAATGAGAATTGATTATGATTATTACAAGTGCCTAAGTGCATTAGAACACATTTTCTGGTATTGAAGGACATTTGGTTTTGTTTAGCCCAATTTTCTAATGTTATAAGATCTTTTATAAGTATAGATCTGTCCTCTTCTGTTTTTACTTTGGCTGCTAATTTTGTATCATCAGCAAATTTGATGATAAAACTATTTATGTTCTCAGTCATGTCAGGAACAAAAACTGAAAACAATGTTGGACCCAACACAGACCCCTGTGGCACGCCACTACTCACAGGACAAGACTCTGACATATAGCCCCTAATAGACACACTCCGGATTCGATTATGTAGCCATTATTCTACCCAATTGACAAATGTATTATTAATTTTATATTTTCTCATTTTTGTTACTAAAATTTCATGTGGTACTTTCTCGAAGGCTTTACAAAAATCTCCCCCAAAAATAATGTCCACGGGGTTATTATTTTCCATCATTTTGCAAATGTATTCATAAAAAAACAGACTTCCGGATAAACAGGACCTATTTTTTTTAAAGTCGTGCTGAGTATGATCTATAAGTCCCTTTTTATCTAGATTTGCTTTTAGTTTGGTTTTAAGCAGGGATTCAAAAATCTTCCCCGGGATACTAGTCAGGCTAATAGGCCAATCGTTGGAAATCTCCTCATGTTTTTTTTTTATATACTGGAGTCACAGTCGCAATTTTCCAATCAGTTGGTATGATACTTGATTACAATGATTTGTTAAAGATCTGAAATACTGGCTCTACTAACAAGTCTTCTAGTTCTTTCAATAATCTAGGATGTAGCCTATCAGGACCTGGTGATTTATGAATATTGAATTTAATTTGTCTAGTATCTCCTCCCTAGAAAATTCAAATAAATCTTCTGTTATATTTTTAGGTGGGGGAGTACTAGTATCAGATTTTTGATGGAAAACAGTATTAACATATTTATTGAATTCTGATGCCATGTCCTTTGATGTAGTTATTTCTTCTTTATTAACTATAAGGGGTCCAGTTGTCCTGGGTGTTTTTTTTATTATTTACATAAGAGTAAAAGCCTGTGCCTCCATCTTTAATGTATGCTAGCCGGTGTTCAAGTCTGTCTTTCTCTATTTTAATTGTATTTTTACATTCTCTCCTAATTTTTTTAAAGTTCAATTTATTATAATCAGTACCATCCTTCTTCATTATTCTATAAGATCTTTTCTTAAGTTTAATCAGTCTCTGAGTTTTAGTAGTTAGCCATGGAGGTATCCTTCCCATTTTATTATATATTATTTTATTAGGTATGAAAGCATCTTCCAGCTCCAAAAGTTTTATTTTTATCCTATCCCATAGCTCAGATGGGGACGGAGACCCATAATCCCAATTCCAGGTATATAATTCTTCCTTAAGTGCAATAAAATTACCTCTATTATAATTTTTAAAGATTGTTTTACCCAAATCTCTTTTTATACAGATATTGGTATCAAAAGTTATGGCCATGTGGTCACTATTTTGAATGGGGGTAGTGACATTTATATTAGTAATCCTTTCTGGAATATCTGTCAAGTGTAAATCCAAGATATTCATTTTTCCTGTTGTTTTTTTATTAAGTTGTGCAATCCATTTTGGAGATGTGTCTAGAAAATAACTTTCTTGGTTGTTAGTACTGCCAGCTTCATTCCAATTTGTACCTGGGAGATTAAAATCTCCCAACAGTATAATTTCTTTATAATACGATTTACTGTTAATAGAATTTAGAATATCCTGGTGTAGGATCAGTGTGGCATCAAGGGGCCTATAACAAAGTCCTATCAATAATCTGATTTGATTTTCTCTAAGGATTTCAATCCAAATCAATTCAGTATTTGTATTATCATTCAAGTCAGTAACTGTTTTATATTTTATACTATCTTTTATGAAAAAAGCAACCCCCCTCCTCCTTTTCCTATTCTATTTTTACAGTAGATTGTGTAACCTGGTATGTTAGTGTTCCACACTGATGATTCAGTCCACCAGGTTTCAGTTATAGCAGCTATATCTGTTTTATCCCTATTGAGTAATATTTGCAGTTCATCAAGTTTAGTATTGTGTAAACTCCTGGTGTTTGCAGTGAGAAATGATAACCTATATTTATTTATATTTGATTTATTTTTTCTGTGGACTTGTTTGTAATCTACTGATTATTATTATGCCCATTTTTTTCCATACACCTTGTTAATTCCCCTTGCCCCTCTCTCATCAGTTTTTTGTTTGATTTTGATTTAAGGTGTTATAAAAATATATCCAAAATGTCTTGAACCCTGTCTACTTAGGTGCAGTCCATCACGTGTGAAGAAGTTGGGGTTGTTATCAAAAATCTCCCACGTCTTTATACATGTTATTTTATTTGTCAGACTCCAGCTGTATAACCAGTTGTTGAAATTTCTAATATTTTTTGTTCTTATGAAACTTGCCCTTGGTACAGGTAGAATTTCAGAAATTATAGGGGTAGCATTCAGCGTCTGAATTGTTTTTATTTCCCTTTTCATATTATTTATTATATCTCCCACCATTTGTTTTCCAAAGTCATTTGCACCCACATGTAATAGAACAGTTTTGGGTTTTGTAATATTTTGTAATATCCCCATCAACAGTTGTGTAATATCCTTGACAGTTGCTCCTCTATAGCTGTAACTTGTGATATTTTCTTTGTTTCCCCTTGCCAAATATCTATCAGTGTATTTTGCGATAGAATCCCCTAAAATAAAAATGTGTTTCTAGTTCTTTTGTTGTGAGGGTTGCATGATTTATAAAACTATCTATAGGAATATTTGGATCTGATTCTCCTGTATTCATATTTAAAAGTTCTCTGTGGTTCTGTCTGCTAGTGACAGGTTCTGAGGCAGGGTGTAACTGTTATATTGCCTCTAGTACTGGGTGCTCAGGATTTATTTCTTGAAGCATGGAAAGTAAATCCTGTTCCACGGGGGCTCTACTGCTGGTGAGGAGAAGATAGATGTACTTGCTACCAATGGCCCTTTCTCACCTGTTGGATCAACAAGGGGGTTGAAGCTATTATAGAAACATAGAAACATAGAAGTTGACGGCAGATAAGGACGGCAAGGCCCAGCCAGTCTGCTCATTTCTTTTTCTACCTTATAAATGTGCCATCGGCCTTTGCTCTGTCAGTGACCTATCTATTCATACTCATCTGCATTGCTCCCTTATGCCTATCCCATACCTGTTTGAAGCCCTGCACTGTATTCATACCCACCACTTCCTGAGGTAGGCCATTCCATGCACCCACCACTCTTTCTGTGAAAAGAATCTCCCATTCCCCTTAATCAGCCTCCTCTAATCTCATGCTGTGTCCTCTGCTCTGCTATTTTTTATATTTAAACATGTTAGACTCTTTCACCTTGTTAATGCACTTAAGGTGTTTGAATGTTTCAATCATATCACCTCTCTCCCTCCTTTGCTCCAGGGTATACATATTGAGCTCCATTAATCTGTCCTCATATGTCTTCTGATGCAGTCCCTGCACCATTTTGGTTGCCCTTCTCTGGACTGTCTCAATTTGGTCAATGTCCTTGTGAAGGTGTGGCCTCTAGTACTGCATGCAGTACTCCAGATGGGGCCTAACCAGTGTCTTGTAAAGAGGGATTATTACCTCCCTCTTATGACTTGTGATACCCCTACTAATACACCCTAACATCCCCCTAGCTTTACCTACTGCTTTACCGGTCTGCTTGGATGATTTCAGGTCATCTGTGATGATGATGCCCAAGTCTCTTTCTTCCTTTGTGACTGCCAGCAACTCCCCTCCCAGCCTATGGGTGGCTTCAGGGTTTCTCTTCCCTATGTGCATGATCTTACACTTCTTTGCATTAAATCCCAGTTGCCACTCTTCTGACCATTTTGCTAGTTTATCCAGATCGCTTCTCATTCTGCCCACCCCATCTGGATCATCTACTCTGTTGCCTATCTTGGTGTCATCTGCAAACAGAGAAGCCTTACCCTCTAGTCCATCTGCAATGTCACTAATGAAGATATTGAAGAGGACTGGCTCCAGGACTGATCCCTGAGGTACCCCACTTGTGACTTGCATCTCTTCTGACTGTATACCATTTACCACCACTCTCTGTTTTCTGCCCATCAACCAGTTTGCCACCCAGTTGATCAACTTCTGACCCACCTTGAGCCTACCCAGCTAACTTATCAATCTTCTATGTGGAACAGTGTAGAAAGCCTTGCTGCAGTCAAGGTAGGCGACATCAATTGCTCCCCCTTGGTCCACCACTCTGGTTACCCAGTCAAAGAAATCTATAAGATTAGTTTGACAGAACCTTCCTTTTGTAAACCCATGCTGTCTTGGATCCTATGCCCCTATGGATTCCAGGTGTTGCACTATCTTTTCCTTAAGGAGTGTCTCCATAATCTTGCCCACTACTGAGGTAAAACTGACTGGTTTGCAGTTCCCTGCCTCCTCCCTGCTACCACTGTTGTGGAGTGGGATCACATGAGCCCTTCTCTAGTCTTCTGGGACCTCTCCTGTGCTCAGAGACTCACTAAACAGTTCTGCTAATGGCTCTGCTAGTTCGACCCTTAGCTCCTTAAGTAACCTGGGATGTATGCCATCAGGTCCCATTGCCTTGTCCACCCTGAGCTTAGCGAGCTCTTGTAGGACCCTTTCTTTATGCAGTGTTAGGGTGAAAGCCTATGCTTTTCTCCCCTTTTTAATTTTTTTTGTAAGTCTTTTAAATTGTACTTCAAACCAGTAATTATTTTCCTCATCTTGAAGTTCTTCCCCCCTTGTTCTCCTTTTATTACATGTAGGCTGAAGAATTTGGTCTGCCCTCAGGCTAGGTCTGCTTTCACATAGGGTTTGGTCTATTTCAGATTGTAATATTGGTATTAAAGGGCTTTCTGGTGTATTTATACTTGTACTTCCATTATCTGTCACTATTTCTCCATTAGGCCTTGTTGACTAATCTCAAGCACTTTGAGCCTAGTGTTAAACAACGAGATTTCAATCTGCATCTTATTGTTCTGTTTACATTTAAAACATATAAAAAGAGTATTGAGTACTGGCATCTCTGAGAATAAATACATGTCACAAGACAAGCATTGCACAACAGTTTTTCCCTTTACAAGATCTGAAAATTCCATTTTTGAATAGATTAGATAACAACAGCTTAGCACTTGTAACGTACCACAGTGGATTACACACAGTTTCCAGTTTAGATATTTGCTGCTTTACCCTCTTACCCTCTCACAACATGCATAACACGCGCCGATGCACATGTCTCTGCACACGTCCCCATGTGCGGCGATGCGTGCTCTGCCTGCACTCACCATGCTCACAGCAAGGCTCTATTAAATAAGAGAAATGACCCAGAAGTAGTGCTAGGGGTCAGAGCACCCTCACAGAGACAAACTGCCCATTTTGCAAATAAAAGTTTAAAACTGAGTGTCTGCAAGACACTGTTGAACTAAAACACCTTAGCAAGGTCTCAGAAACAAAATAAAAAGTGCTCCCCACAGTTGTATAGTTTTCTATTTAGGCTTGAAAGACTTCACAGCTCTCTACCTACTTCCTGGAAAGTAGGACTCAATATCAGGTGCACAAGGTACATACAAACGAACAAAGGCAGTAGTATATCAGTATCACAGTTTCAATGATTCGATGTTTCATTTACTCTAGCTGCTGATTATTAGTGCAGTCAGTGCTTTGTGAAGCAACACAAGCACCTTTACTCATGCCCGTTCACAGCAGGGCTCTGTTAAGTAAGAGAAATTACCCAGAAGTAGTGCTATGGGTCAGAGCACCCTCGCAGAGACAAACTGCCCATTTTGCAAGTAAAAGTTTAAAACTGAGTGTCTGCAAGACACTATTGAACTAAAACACCTTAGCAAGGTCTCAGAAACAAAATAAAAAGTGCCCCCTACAGTTGTGCCATTTTCTATTTAGGTTTGAAAGACTACACAGCTCTCTACCTACTTCCTGGAAAGTAGGGCTCAATATCAGGTGCACAAGGTACAAACAAACAAAGGTAGTAGTATATCAGTATTACAGTTTAAATGATTCAATGTTTCATTTACTCTAGATGCTGATTATTAGTGCAGTCAGTGCTTTGTGAAGCAACACAAGCACCTTTACATGATTTGAGTAATAAGATTCTTAAAGATCTAAGGAATACATACACAATAGAATGTGATCAACTTTCACAGAATGTTGTAGCTGAATTATGGGGGAACATGCCATGGGTTACAGACTTGAATGGACAGACTTCTTTTTTGATTTAGTAATTTTTTGGGGGTCCTTTTTTTTTGGTCCATACTGATTGTGAGATAGAATATCTTTGTATTTTGAAGACATCATGTGTAAAATTCTATTCTGTATGTCTCTCTTTTATGGACTGTAGAACATTGTGATGGTTGTATGATTCACGATTTTGTATTCAATAAAGTTTCCCCTACTCTTTTTTGAGAATTGTCACGGGATCTTTAACATCCCCCTGAACTACCACCAGAACAGGCAGATGGGACCTCAGTTTAATGTCTCAATCGAAAGATGGCACCTCAGGAGTGCAGCACCCCACCCTCATGCTTCACTACAGTGTCAGTATTGGGATATTAACCCAAGTGTCTTGTGTGGGGATAGAACCCACAGCCTTCTGATCTCCCGGCCTCAGAGGCAAGTGTGCTACCTGCTGAGCCACTGACACTAAAACATGTGAAAGCAGCAGTTGTAACATGCAGAGGTAATCATAACATGCTGGTAATGACTACTTCCTCATAGCGCAGCAGTATTAAACATGTGATGGTGTTAGTTTTATGCCTGAGCAGTATATGAAAAGAACAGTGTATGCATCAGCTTTGTGCGTCCTG
Organism: Neoceratodus forsteri; assembly: GCA_016271365.2. Classification (NCBI taxonomy): domain Eukaryota; kingdom Metazoa; phylum Chordata; order Ceratodontiformes; family Ceratodontidae; genus Neoceratodus; species Neoceratodus forsteri. The sequence continues at coordinate 1,036,828,628 of CM057453.1, forward strand.
CTGCTACATGCCTGTTTGGTAGCAGCAATACCTGCATCGAGTCAATTGTTGAAATATGACACATGAAAATCAGTATTTAGAAAGTTTCTGCAGACTGAGGTTCACTGTGTGAGAAAGATATTCCAGCTGTGCTGTATCATCATACAGTGTTTGCAGCATGGAGTCCATCATACTGTTTTGTGTTACTCACTACATAGTCTAATGTTAAAGGAGTACAGTGTTGTATGATTGTGCTTAAAGATGTGAATGACTGCTATAGTGTCTTACAATCTTGCATGAGTCTTGCATGTGTGTGTGTGGGGAAGGGGAATGCAGAGTTAGGGTTTTGAGGAGGGGGAATGGGAGTGAGATGGTGGGGTGGTAACCCAAATATCAAATTTCCATTCTTTTGACACTGTAGAACAACCCTAACTGATGTATTAACAGAGTTTTTTGCCATGAATTTTCTTTCTGTTTGAGAATGTACACTTTAAACAGTGAATGGTATGTGGTGGTGGGTTTGCAGGGCCCTTTGGGACCCCTGCTCCCACCAAGCTGCCAATTTCTTCATAATCACATGTGTTTGTGGGAGTGTGGGCCCTCTGAGCCCTGCGCTCCCATGTACACAGAAGCAGGAAGTGATACTGCAGCCCTGTAGTGTAAGGAATCCTTGTAAAAGTGATTTGCCAATTTCTCTTCTTTTTGAGACTGTGCTAATGGTAACACTAACACTAATGGTAACAGTAACGCTAATGGTAACACTAATGGTAGCGGTAACTCTAACGCAAATGCCAAGGCAAGCACTAACAGTAACACTAACGATAACACTGTAAGTTTGTGAGCCTTAACTATTTTTGTACCAAACCAGCAAAAGGAACATCTGTGGGAGCAGTGCTTGCCACCCTGTAAATTTCATCCCAAAGGACCCAACCATTTGGTTGCAGGAAGATGGCAAAGATTTTCAGTTATCTTGAGCATAGTTTTGCAAAATACTTTCACAAACATGAAAGTTTTGCAAATGCGAAACAGGACACTTTCGAATTTGTGAAACTATTTTTCAGAAAATGTCAAAAATGCATGTCTGGGGGGTTTAAAGCAAGAAAAACATATGTCATAGGATGCAACCATTTGGTTGCAAGAGGATGGCAAAGATTTAGTTATGTTGTGAACAGTTTCACAAAATGCTTTTGCAAATGTGAAAGTTTCGAAAACACAAGACATGACACTTTTGAATTTGCAAAAGTATTTTGCAAAACTATTTTTCAGAAACTGTCAAAAATGCATTTCTGGGGGCTTCTAAACCCCCCAAAAATACATGTCTAGTATGTATTGTGTGTTGCAGGGAGTGTGGGTCTGCTGCTCAGTTGTCCATAACGATATATGTTTGTGGGAACATGGACCCTTCAGGGTGAGAGTTAGTCCTGATGACCCCATGCCACACCCTGACATCTGTTGGTGTGTGAAAGATAGGAGTATGGGGGTGGGGTGTTGGGGTGGTAACTCTAACACTTTATTTCCACAGTTTTCTTAGTGTGTAAACAGCCCTAACTGATGCATTAATAGAGTTTCTTGCTACGAATTTCCCTTCTTTTTGAAAAGCTGTAATATAAATAATTAATTGTATCTGTTGGTGGGCCACCAAGCTGCCCATTTCTTCATAATCACATGTGTTTGTGGGAGCATAGTCCCTCCAGGCTCTGCACACCCATGTACACAGAAGCAGGAAGCCATACTGCAGACCTGTAGTGTAAAGAAGCCTTGTAACAGTGATTTGTCAATTTCCCTTCTTTTTGAGATTGTGCAACATAAATAGTGAATGGTATGTGTTGGTGGGAGCCCTAGACCCCTTACACCCTGCGCTTCCACCAAGCTGCCTATTTCTTCATAATAACCCTAACGGTAAAGTTAATGCTAACATTAATGGTAACACTAACATTAACGGTAATGGTGAAGCTAAAGGTAATGCTAACGGTAGCAGTAATGCTAACACTAACAGAAACGCAAATGCTAATGATAACGCTTATGAAAATGCAAATGCTAATGATAACACAAACACAAACGGTAATCAAAACAGTAATGCAAATGCAAATGAAAGTGCAAACACAACCAGTAACGCTATTGCAAATGGTTCTGGAAACACAAATGCAAATGTTAACAATAATGTGCATGCAAATGCAAACACAAACACAAATGGTAACAGTAACACTAATGATAATGGTAGTGGTAATGGTAATGGTAACGCTAATGCTAATGGTACTGCAAACACGAATGGTAACACTAACAATAACGCTAACACTAATGGTAATGCTAATGGTAACAATAAAACAAATGCAAACACAGACACTAACAATAATGCTAATAGTAATGCAAACACAAATGCTAACAGTAATTCAAACAGTAATGTAAATGCAAATCCATAACATGCATTGTGTCCAAGACAGGGCATCAAAAAGCACAGCGAATACAAAGAATGTGGACATAATAGTGGGCCTCGGACATAAAAATGAGCAATTGGAACACTAAATTGCAAATATCTCATGAAAGTACAAGGTAGAAAAAAAGATTCATGTTATTTATGGCTTTCCTGACTAGTTTCGAATTTTTTCGATGAAAAGTCCATATCTCTAACCGTTTTTGAGATACAGGGCCCAAAATGCACAGCAGATGCCATAATGTTATCCTATGTGAAAATGCTGAAATTCAGAGTGCAGTAACTTTGGACCCCTGTAATATTTTGGCACCAAATTTCCAAAAAGCACACCTCTGGGGTCTTGGCTTTCTGCACTGAAAATTTGAGCCCAAAAGACCAAACCGTTTTGTTGTAGTAGGGTGGCAAAGATTTGCAGTTATTTTGGCTATAGTTTCACCAATTACTTTTGCAAATCACAACACTTTCACAGTAAAAATCATGAAACTTTCTCATTTGCAAAAGTACTTTGCTAAACTACTTTTACTAAAAATGTAAAACTTAATTTCTTGGGGTTAACCCTCCAAAAAAGATATGGCTAGCATCCTCAGGACTTGACTAGGTGAACACAACAAGAATTGTGTTCCTAGAGGGTCTGATTCTAAATGCCAGGCATTTTTCTGAGCTGTAACTGAAAAATAAAGGCAGACTCACTAATGCAAAAGGGCCATTTGTGACATTAAAAATGGCCATTTGTGAAAGTTTCATGATTTTTGTTAACATTTCCATTGACTATAATGGGAAATTTGTTTTTTGAATAACTTTTGAACTGCTTAATATTCCTTCGCAAAGTCTTTGAAAGGCACATCGGTGACCATGGCTGCATGTTTCCTGAAGTTTTTGGACCCAACAGACAAACCATGTGGGCTGTGGGAGTGAGCAAAGAAACGCTCAAAAAGTCTGTCTTTTTGTGGTATTTGGCTTTCTGTAGCTCTGCAACTATAAATCAAACTATAACAAACCTTGGCAGATCCAGAGATCTATGGCACCAGACCACACATGCAAAATTTCAGGCAAATCTGTTACATGGTTGCAAAGATATTAAGGTGCACAATTTGAGGCTTTGTATGAAAGTGGCTACTCAACCCTAACTATAATGGCATTACGGCACCACTATAATACATATATATATATATATATATATTTTTTATGGCAAAAAACTCTGCTTAATGCATCAGTTAAGGTTGTTCCACAGTGACAAAAGCAAGGAAATTTGATGTTAGGGTTGCCACCCCTTGCACCCCACCCTGCCCCTACCAACAGGAATTGGGGTGTGCATTGGGGGTTGTCGGTCCTAACTCTCACTCCATCCCATATGTAAACAAGCTGAGGTGATGCTGCATAGGAAAATGGGGTAAGAGCTATGACTGATGACCCCAGCGCACACCCCGATGCATGTTGGTAGGGGCAGGGTGGGGTGCAAGGAGTGGCAAACCTAACATCAAATTTCCTCACTTTTTTCACTGTGGAATAACCTTAACTGATGCATTAAACAGAGTTTTTTTGCCATGAATTTCCCTTATTTTTGAGAATGTGCACTTTAAATAGTAAAGTAACGGTAAGGCAAATGCAAGCGCAAACGGTAACGCACATCGTGATGCAAACATTAACGGTAATGCAAACAGTAATAGAAATGCAAGCACAAACGTTACTGAAAACAGAGCTGCAAATGCAAGCATGTATGCAAACGCAAATCATAACATGCATGGTCATGGTAAAGCAACTGGAAATGCAAATGCTGACAGTAACACCAACAATGACGCCAAAGGAAACAAAATGGAAGCATAAATGGAAGCAGGTACACAAATAGTAATGCACATGGTGACACAAATGTAAATGATAACACAAACGGTAATAGAAATGCAAGCGCAAATGGTAATGGAAACAGAAACGTGAATGCAAGCAGGTACGGAAATGCAAACCGTAACGTGCACGGTCACGGTAATGCAATTGGAAATGCAAAATGGTAATGGTAACAGCAACGATGATGCCAACGGAAAGACAAATGCAAATGGAAGCGCATACAAAATGTAAATGGTAATGCACAGGGTGATGCAAAATGAAACGCAAACAGAAACAGTAGCAGAAACTCAAATGGTAACAGTTATACAAATGCAAGAGAAAAAGTAAAACGAAATGCACACGTTGGCATACACAGGAACACTAATGCAAACGGGTTCGGAAACGCAAGTGGGAATGCTTACTGTAACAGTAATGGAAGCACACATCCTGTTTTTGCCCAACAGCTGCATAGAGAAACTCAGTGACTACAAAGAATATGTGCATCATAATGGGCCTCGGAGCAGAAAATGAGCACATGGAATACTAAATTGCTTAGATCTCAGGAACCGTACGATGTAGAAAAAAAATACAAATTTTATATGATTTATGACTTTCCTGGCTAGATTTGCACTTCATCTAATGGGGAAATAAGCATTTTTCTGATGAAAAGTCCATATCTCGAAGCGTTTCCGAGATACAGGTCCAGAAAGGCACGGCCGCAGTTGCAATGATAGTCTATGGGAAAAACTGTCAACTTCGGAGTACTGTAGCTTTGCATCCCTGCAATATTTTGTCACCAAGTCATTAGAAGGCACATCTGTGGGATGTTGACTTTCTTCCCTCCAAATTGCAGCCCAAAAGACCAAACTGTTCTTTTGCAGTAGGGTGGCAAAGAATTCCTGTTACTTTGGCCATAGTGTTGCAAAGTAGTGTCGCAAATCACAACACTTTCGCATAAAAAATCACAAAAGTGTTGCAAGTTCAACACTATTTTGTGACACTACAGATTACAAAAAATTGAAAAACATATTTCTGGGGTGTTTAACCCTCCAAAAAAGACATGACTAGCATCTTCGGGGCTCGACTAGGTGAACACAAAAAGAATTGCGCCTCTAGAGGGTCTCAAATTTAAATGCCAAGCATTTCTGTGACCACTAACTGAAAAAGAAATGTCTGACATGACACTACAGGGGTAATTTGTGGCACTAAAAACTGCATTTGTGACACTATTGACCTTTTTGTTAACTTTTCCCATTGACTATAATGAGAAACTTGTTTTCTGAATAAGTTTTAAAACATTTAATATGTTTTCACGAAATCTTCGAAAGACACATCGGGGACCCTGGCTGCATGTTCCCTGTAGATTTTGGACTAGTCACACAAACTGTGTGACCTGTAGGCATGAGCAAAGGATGTAAAAAAAGCGTAAATGTGCTACAGAATGTTGCTTTATAACTGTTCAACCGTATATCCGATTGGTGCAAAATTTGGCAGATCATGAGATCTATGGTACCGCTCCACCCTGCCAAATTTGAGTCAAATCCACCATACAGTGGCAAAGTTATTCAGCTGCATAATTTCACACTTTAATCTTAAATGTGGTACTCAACCTTAACTATAGTGGCACTACTGTGCCTACTATAATATATATACATATATATATATATATATATATATATATATATATATATATATATATATATATATATATATATGTATGTATATATATATATGTAATAGATATACCACTCTGAGGTGTGCGGTTGCGGCTCTGATATCGCTTGCGCTTGTGGTGTGCGTTATGCGCACAAGGCCGCAGAGCGAGTGCATCAACCGCCCAAGGCGTCGCGTATATCAGACGTGACTGCAACAACTTCAGAGTGGTTTATCTATCTTATAAAATGTCAAAATTGTTTTGAGGGGTAAAGTGCAGGTGCGGTCACATTTGATATACGCATCGTCATGTGATGGTGTTTGTCCAGTGCTGTTGGTGCTGCTGACCATGATTGTCTCAAGCAGTTTATAAATACATATATATATATATATATATACAGTATATATATTCATGGCAAAAAACTACATTTAATACATCAGTTTGGGTTGTTCCACAGTGACAAAAGTGAGGAAATTTGGTGTTAGGGTTGAAAGCTCCCCTTGCAACTCCCAGCCAGCCCCCCCAACCGGCATTGGGGTGTGCATTGGGGTCATTGGCCCTAACTCTCACCCCATCACATGTGTAAACAAGCTGAGGTATAGGAGAATAAGAAATGTGCCACTCTGCAAGATGGCTTGTTTGAAAGAGCTTTAGTGGCTGAACATGCCACTCTTTGTTTGGTGAAAAAATATTAAGGCATTCAAAAGTTATGGCACTTTTAAGTTCCCATTATAAGTCAATGGGAAAATTTATATGTAAATTTTGCAATCAAAGAATGGGGTTCTGGCCATCTGGTCCTGCCTGGCGATCAAAGAATTTGTAGCCTCGCATTTCAAGAATCTTTGTCCCCTAGGAATTTTTCAAATTCTTTGATCACGAGGTCTGCCATCTTGTTTTCAGGTTTCCAATCAGAAAAACACAAGTATCTCGGCTCTGGGGTCACTTCTGAAGTAAAACTTGAATGGGTTTTCTCAGGGGACTCTGATCTATCGAGCCATGCCTTTGGTTTCATCCACATTGGTCAAAAAATAGAGTTATAAGCTTTTAAAATCTTAATTCATGGCTTGCTAGTGATCTTTGATCGTAAGCCTACAAATTCTTTGATCATGAGATTCTTTGTTCACAATCTTGCATCGCGACCTAAACACACAAATATCTTGGCTCAGGGGACACAAATGAGGGTGGGTTTTGCTCAGGAGGGTCTGTTCTATCAAGGCATGCCATTGGTTCTGTTCAAATCACTGAAACATTTGCGTGTCAACATTTTTAATTAGTTGTTCGCGAGCCTGCAAATTCTATGATAGCTAGCCTGCAAATTCTTTGATCGTGAGATTTTTTTTGATCATGTTCGTGAGCAAGGGACAAGATAGCTCAATTTAAAAATCAATTTTCTCAGCCAAGGGGTGTCCTAGGAAGTCAAATAATGGTGGGTTTTACTCAGGGATCTTCGTTCTGTCAAACCATGGTGGTGGTTTACCACAATTCCTTCAATTTTTTGATTAATAGCATTTTTAATTCTTTGTTTGTGAGCCTGCAAATTCTTTGATCATGAGCCTGCAAATTCTTTGATCGTGAGATTCTTTGATCATGATCATGTATCATGAGTGAGGGATGAGATGACCCAATTTAAAAATCAATTTTCTCAGCCCAGGGGTGTCCTAGGAAGTCAAATGAAGGTGGGTTTTACTCAGGGGGATTCGTTCTGTTGAGCTATGGTGGTATCCCGCAATTCCATCTATTTTTTGATTTATAAGATTTTTAATTCTTTGTTCATGAGCCTGCAAATTCTTTGATTGTGAGATTCTTTGATCGCAAAATAAGGACAAGATGGGCAGATTTTTTATAATGGAATAGATAGGGAAATTCTACTAATCTTTGACATTGAATATCTCAGAAATGGTTTTGTCTTTTACTTAAACTTTGGAAGTAAGAAATGCAACATCCCACAGATGTGCCTTTTGGTGGTTTGGTCAAAAAATACTACCGGGCAGCAAAGTTACGGCACTATGAATTTGACACTTTTTCCCATAGGATAACATTACGGCGTCCACTGCATTACAGGAATTCTTTGCTACCTTGCTGTAAAATAATGGTTTGGTCTTTTCTGCTGAATTTTGAGGGAAGAAAGTCAACATCTCACAGATGTGCCTTTTGGCGGTTTGGTCAAAAAATATTACAGGGCAGCAAAGTGATGGCACTCTGAAGTTGACACTTTTTCACATAGGATATCATTATGGCGTCCGTCGTGCCTTTCAGGGTCTGTATCTTGGAAACGGTGTGAGATATGGACTTTTTGTCACAAAAATGCTTACCCCCCCCCCACAGGAGCTAAGTACAAAACTAGACAGGAAAGGCATAATTCATACAAAATTTTAATTTTTTTTCTACGTCGTACTGTTCCTGAGATATAAGCAATTTAATGTTCCAAGTCCTAATTTTCTGCTCTGAGGTCCATTATTATGCATACATTCTTTGTTTTCACTATGTTTTTTAATGTAGTTTTTGAGGAAAAGAAGGATGTGCCCTTTCGATACTGTGCCAGCTATCGTTTCCAGTTGCGCTTCTATTACCGTTCGTGTCACCATTCCTGTCTACCCCACCATGTGCGTTACGGTTTGCATTTTGATTTGCTCTTGCATGTCTGTTTCTGTTTTATTTGGTGTTATTGTTGCTGTTACCATTACCATTTGCATTTATGATTGCAGTACCATGACTGTGCAAGCAACAGTTTGCATTTCTGTATGCACTTGCGTTTGCATTTCTGTTTCCTTTGGCAATATTCTTGATGTTACTGTTACCATTTGTATTTACAATTGTGGTACCATGTTCATGCACATTCTGGTTTGTGTTTCTGTGCATGCTTGCATTTGCATTTCCATTTGTGGTACCATGAATGTGCATGCTACCAGTTGCATTCCATATGCACTTCTGTTTGCATCTCCATTTTCGTCACTGTTCGCTTTGGTGTCATTTTGCACCTGCATTTCTATTACTGTTTGCATTACCATTTACGCTTGCATAACCATGTGCATAACCATTTGCAATTGTATTTGTGTTGCACTTACTGTTACTATGTCACACAAAATCATTCAGGCCCCATGCTCCCACCAACTTGCGTAACTTTCTACTTTTCTATTCTTTTTTAAAAAGTAAGGAAATTCTATTCAAAAAACTTCATTAATGCATCAGTTAGGGTTCTTCTACAGCAACAAAAATGAGGAAATTTGACTTTAGGGTTCCCACCGCTTACACCCCACCCCCAACCTGCCCCCATGAACAGGCATAGGGGTGTGCATTGGGGTCATCAGTCCTAACTCTCACCCCATTCTCCTACACTGCATCACCTCAGCTTGTTTACACATGGGATGGTATGAGAGTTAGGACTGATGACCCCAATGCACACACCAATGCCCATTGGTGGAGCAGAGGTGCAAGGGTGGGAAACCTAATGTCAAGTTCTCACTTTTTCACTCTAGAAGAACCCTAACTGATGCATTAGTGAGTTTTTTATAGAGAATATATATATATATATATATATATATATATATATATATATATATATATATATATATATATATATATATATATATATATACACACACATAGAGCATACAGACATAATCACAGTTTGTACAAAACATTTACACATTGGGTAACAACATTGACAGACATAAGGTTTTAACTTTTCAGTGGAATTGAGAACAGACAATTTATAATAAACACCTACAGTGTTTAAAGTACCAGAACTATGACTTCTTTTCGGAGCATTTGCATTTCTTTGCACAGAGTATCAAGAATTAGCTGTAGTTAAACAGTTAAGTAACAGAAATGGATATAGCCCTACATTTATACAGGAGTTAAAATGATTTTACCAAAAGACATTACATTTACAAAAAGAGCATATTTATACAGAGACAATCAAGGTTATTGAAAACCAGCACTATATACTAAATTTCAGAAACACCACAAATACATAAATTAGTTTGTCTAAACATTTGGTTATTAACACATAATCCCAGAAATTACTTTTACATGGCCCGGGAGAAACCAGTGGACCCTGCATTGTTTTATTCAGCAAACACTGAGAACTGGAATGTTGAGCAATGGTTTCAGTTGAGATGTTTCTTAGATATACATTATTGTAAGTAATGCTAAACCTCTCTGGTACTTATAGGGTCAGGGTTTGCTTGGCATGGATGAAGAGAAAGCAGCCATAAAATTACATTTATGAGTACCATCAGGACCACCTCCAATCTTTGGTTTTGATAAAAGACATTTGTTTACAGATGGGTTCTGTAATTTGGGAAAACAGTCAGTTGCTGATAAATAAAGCTGCTTAACTGGTCCATTCAAAACATTCCTTGACCCCAGGGGTTTTCTCTCCACAGTGAGGAGATTTTTAAAGGTCAGGTATAGTTTATAATCTACCCTGAATATAAGTAAACATAAACCTTTATTTTCTTTACCAGAAAAACAATATGTCAGCAAACACCTTTTATTGGTTTATACTGAACTGCTGCTTAATCCAACAATGCAAACCATAATGCACACTGTCACAGTACCGCAATTGTAAATGCAAATGGTAATGGTAACAGCAAGAATAATGCCAAAGGAAATAGAAACACAAGCACAAGCGCGTATGGAAACACTAACCATAACATGCACAGGCATGGGAACACAATTGCAAATGCAAATGGTAATGGTAACAACAACAATGACACAAAATGAAATGAAAGACAAATGCAAATGCAAATGGAAGGGCAGCTGCAAATGCAAATGGTAATGTGCACAGTGACACAAAGCAAAACACAAACACAAACAGTAGTGGAGACACAAATGGTAACAGTAACGCAAACGCAAGCACAAATGGAAACACAAAGGGTAATGCACATGGTGGTATACACGGGAATGCTAACACAAACGAGTATGGAAATGCAAGTGGAAACCCTACCTGGAGCACACACCCTGGTTTTCCCCAACAGTAGCATAGAGAAACACAGTGACTACAAAGAATGTATGCAAAATAATGGGCCTCGGACCAGAAAATGAGGTCTTGGAATACTAAATTGCTTATATCTCAGGACCCGTATGGCATAGAAAAAAAATTACAATTTCACATGACTCATGACTTTTCTGGCTAGGTTTGCCTAGGGGGCTAAGCATTTTCCAGATGAAAAGTCCATATCTTGCACTGTTTCCGAGATACGGGCCCCGAAAGGTGCAGCAGACACAGCAATGTTAGTCTATGGGAAAAATTGTCAAATTTGGAGTACCGTAACTTTGCATCCCTGCAATATTTTGTCACCAAACCAACAAAAGGCACATATGTAGGATGTTGGCTTCCCCGAATTTCAGTCCAAAAGACCAAACTGTTTTTTTGCAGCAGGGTGGCAAACAATTCCTGTTATTTTGGCCATAGTGTTGCAAAGTAGTGTCATGATTTGTGACACTTTCACAAAAAAAAAATCATGAAAGTGTCACTGGTGCGACACTACTTTGTAACATTACTTTTCCCAAAAATTTGAAAAACACATTTCTGGGGTATTTAACCCCAAAAATAAAGACATGCCTAGCATCCTCAGGGCTCGACCAGGTAAACAAAAAAAAGAATTGTTTCTCTAGATAGTCCCGATTTTAAATGTCCAGCATTTCTGTGATCAGTAACTAAAAAAAAAATGGCTGACTCATGACACTACAAGGGTAATTTGCAACACTAAACACAGCATTTGCAATACTGTTTTCTCATTGACTACAATGGAAAACTTGTTTTTTGAATAACTTTTGAACCGTTCAATATTTTTTCATGAAATCTTCAACAGGCACATCGCAGACCCTGGCTGCACATTCCCTGAAATTTTCAGACCTGTCACACAAACCACGTGACCTGTAGGCATGAGCAAAGAATGCACAAAAAAAGGTAAATGTGCTCCAGAATGTTGCTTAATAACTTCACAGCTGTATATCTGACCAGTATGAAACTTAGCAGATCCCAAGATCTATGACAATGCTCTACATCTGCAAAATTTCAGGTAAATCCATTGAACAGTGGTAAAGTTATTAAGGTGCAAGATTTCACCATATAACCTTAAATGGGATACTCAACCCTAACTATGGTGGCACTACTGTGCCACCATAATATATATTCATGGCAAAAAACTCCATTTAATGCATCAGTTAGGGTTGTTCCACAGTGACAAAAGGGAGGAAATTCAGTGTTAGGGTTGCCACCCCTTGCACCCCAAGCCCACTCTATCCCCACCAACAGGCATCGGGGTGTGTGTTGGGGTCATCGGTCCTAACTCTCACCCCATCCCATGTGTAAACAAGCTGAGGTGGTGCAGTATAGGAGAATGGGGTGAGGTTTAGGACCGATGACCCCAACACCCACCCTGATGCCTGTTGGTGGGGATGAGGTGCAAGGGGTGGAAACCCTAACACTGAATTTCTTCACATTTGTCACTGTGGAAGAACCCTAACTGATGCATTAAATGGAGTTTTTTGCCATGAATTTCCCTTCTTTTTGAGAATGAGCACTATAAATAGTGAATGGAATGTGGTGGTGGGAGTGCAGGCTCCGCTCTCCCACCATGTGATTTTTTTGTCACATAGTAATGTTAACAATAATGCAAATGCAAGTGCAAATGATAACGCACATGGTGATGCAAATATAAATGATATTGCAAATGGTAAGAGAAACGCAAGCACAAACGTTAATGAAAACAAAAATGGTAATGCAAACAGTAATGCAAATGCTAACAGCAACAGAAACGCAAAAGGGAACAAAAACAGCAACATAAATGCTAACACCAATGGAAACACAAATGGTAAGAAAAATGCAAACGGTAACACAAACGCAAACAGAAATGTAAATGGTAAAGGCAACGGCGGCGCAGAAGGAAACAGTAATGCCATCGACAATGGAAATGCAACTGAAAACACAAACACTAAGGCCAACAGACATGAAAATGGTGATGAACATGCAGACATTAATGGTAATGCAACTGAAAACACAAACAGTAAGAGTAACAGCAACGATGACACCAAAGCAAACAATAACGCAAAAGGAAATGCAAACGCAAGGGTGTATGGACATGCGAAGTGTAACTCGCATGGTCATGGTACCACAATTGGAAATGCAAATGCTAACAGTAACACCAACGATGATGCCAAAGGACACACAGACGCAAACGGAAGTGCGTATGTAAATGCAAATGGTAATGCACACAATGATGCAAAATGAAATGTAAACAGAAACAGTAATGGAAATGCAAATGGTAACAGTAATGCAAAAGCAAGCACAAATGAAAATGCAAAGGGTAATGCACACGGTGGCGTAGACGGGAACGCTAATGCAAATGGTTACGGAAACACACGTGGAAACACTAACTGTAACAATAACGAAAGCACACACCCTTTTTTCCCCAAAAGCTGAATTGAGAAACACAGTCAATACAAAGAATGTATGCATAATAATGGGCCTCGGAGCAGAAAATGAACACTTGGAATACTAAATTGTTTATATGTCTATATGTGTCTAGTGTCAGTGGCTCAGTAGGTAGCACACTCACCTCTGAGGCCGGGAGATCAGAGGGCTGTGGGTTCAGTTCCCACATCTGGCACTTGGGTTATTATCCCAGTACTGACACTGTAGTGCAGCATGAGAGGGGTGCTGCACTTCTGAGGTGCCATCTTTCAGATGAGACGTTAAACTGAGGTCCCATCTGCCTGGATTGGTGCTAGTTCAGGTGGATGTTAAAGATCCCATGGCACTTATCAAAAAGAGTAGAGGAATTTCCCTGGTGTCCTGGCCAAATTTCCCTCATTCACTAAAAATACCACCAACAGCTTAATCTGGTTCAAGGTCAGTTGGCATTCATCTGTATCCCCCTTCCCTAGGTCTTGCCTGAAAATAGGCAGGATTTGTCTAGTGCACTTACCCAGTCAACAAAAACTAAATAAATAAAATATCTCAGGAACCATACGATGTAGAAAAAAAATTAAAATTTCATATAATTTATGACTTTTCTAGCTAGTTTTCTACTTAGCTGTCTGTAAGGGGTCTGAGCATTTTTCTGGTGAAAAGTCCATATCTCGAAGCGTTTCCGAGATACAGGCCCCGAAAGGCATGGCAGGCACTGTAATGTTAGTCTATGGGAAAAATAGTAAACTTTGGAGTATCATAACTTTGCAGCCCTCTTATATTTTGTCACCAAACCATGAAAAGGCACATCTGTGGGATACTGGCTTTCTTCCCTCCAAATTTCAGCCCGAAAGATCAAACTGTTCTTTTGCAGCAGGGTGGCAAATATTTCCTATTCTTTTGGGTATAGTGTTGCAAAGTAATGTCTCAAATCACAACACTTTTGAAAAGAAAATCATGAAAGTGTCACAAGTGCAACACTACTTTGAGACACTACAGTTTACAAAAATTTTAAAAACATATTTCTGGGGTATTTAACACCCCCCCCAAAAAAAAAGACATGGCTAACATCCTAAGGGCTCAACTAGGTGAACACAAAAAGAATTGTGTCCCTAGAGGGTCTCAAATTTAAATGCCAAACATTTCTGTGACCAGTAACTGAAAAAAAAATGGCTGACTCACGACACTACAGGGGTAATTTGCAACACTAAAAACTGCATTTATGACACTGTTGAATAGTTTGTTAACTTTTCCCATTCACTATAATGGGAAACTTGTTTTTTGAATAACTTTTGAACTGTTTAATATTTTTTCATGAAATCCTTGAAAGGCACATCAGCGACCCTGGCTGCATGTTCACTGAAGGTTTTGGACCAGTCGTGAAAACTGTGTGACATGTAGGCATGAGCAAAGAATGCACAAAAATGCATAAATACAACTTTCTATTATGCTTTATAGTTCTGTAACTGTATATCTGACCACTACAAAACTTGGCAGATCCAAAGATCTATGGTACCCCTCTGAAGCTGCCAAATTTCAGGCAAATCTGTCATATTGTGGCAAAGTTATTAAGCTGAAAAATGTCATACTTTAACCTTAAATGGGGTAGTCAACCCTAACTGTAGTGGCACTACCCTGCCACTGTAATATATTCATGGCAAAAAAACTCAGTTTAATGCATCAGTTAGGGTTGTTCCACAGTGACAAAAGTGAGGAAATTCGGTGTGAGGGTTGAAAACCCTAACTGAGCATCCCACCACCACCACCACCACATACATGCAAGTAGGGGAAGAACCAAGGCAACACAAGCAATCGCACACAACCAGCAGGAAGTGAACTTGTGTTACAAGTAGCAAGTAGACAAGACATCTAACTTCAGCTGACAGTAGCGAAAATGATGTACCTCACTTCGTTTTCAAGAATGGGTGGCAAAAAGGCATCATGGGCATAATAATTTTAGTGTATGGCAAATTGCTCAATTTTGGAGCAGTGTAAGTTTGTCATGCTTAAGTATTTTAACATGAAAGCAGGAAAAAGCAGATCTGTGGGACTAGGGCTTGCCACCCTGCAAATTTCAGCCCAAAGGACCCAACCGTTTGTTTGCAGCATGATGGCAAATATGTGCAGTCATCAGGAACATACTGTCACAAAATACTTCTGCAAACATGAAAGTGTAGCAAACGGAAGAGACAAATGTGTCACATTTGCAAAAGCATGGAAAATAGTGTCACAAAATACTATCACAAAGATGGAAGTGTTCAAATGCATATCACAACACTGTGACATTAACAAAAGTGATTTTTGAAAGTATATCAAGGAAAGAGCAAAATCCTGTTTTGGATCATGTGAACTCCAAAATACCATATGTGTCATGTGTATTATGTGTTGGTGGCAGCATGTAGCCAAAGATGCCCAGTTGTACATGATGATATGTGTTTTGCAGTGCGTGGAATGCCCAGGATCAGAGTTAGCAGAGACAACCCCATGCCAGAGTCCGATGGGAGCATGGGTATGTGGTTTTATGGTTTAGATAGTTGTATGTTAGTTCAGTGACCTGCTGCTGGTTGTGCGTGATTGGTAGTGTTGCCTTGGTCCTTCCCCAACTTACATGTATGTGTGTGTGTGGTGGTGGAGGTGGGGGAATGCTCAGTTAGGGTTTTCAACCCTAACACCAAATTTTCCTTACTTTTGTCGCTGTGTAACAACCCTAACTGATGCATTAAATGGATTTTTTTGCCATGAAATTCTCTTCTTTTTGAGAATGTGCACTATAAATAGTTAATGGAAAGTTGTAACGGTAACACAAATGCAAGCGCAAACGGTAACGCATATGGTCACGCAAACATAAACGATAATACGTATGGTAAGAGAAACACAAGCACAAACATTAATGAAAACAGAAATGGTAATGCAAATGGTAACGCTAACGGCAACAGAAATGCAAACAGTAATGAAAACAGTAATGCAAACGCTAACGTCAACGGAAAAGCAAACAGTAACAAAAATGCAGATGGTAAGAAAAACACAAATAGAAATGCAAACGGTAAAGGTAATTGCGACGCAGAAGGAAATAGTAACGCAATCAACAATGGAAAAGCTACCAAAAATGTAAATGCTAAGGCCAACAGAAACAAAAATGTAGACGAACATGCAAACAGTAATGGTAACGCAATTGGAAATGAAAACAGCTACAGTAACAGCAGTGATGACACCAAAGGAAAGAGTAACAGAAACAGAAATGCAAACAGAAGTGTGTACGCAAATGCTAATAGTAACACCCACGGTCACGGTAACTCAATTGGAAATGCAAACGCTTACAATGATACCAATGATGACGCCAAATGAAAGAGAAACGCAAATGGAAGCACGTACGCAAAAGCAAATGGTAATGCACATGGTGATGCAAAAGGAAATGCAAACAAAACCAGTAATGGAAATGCAAATGGTAACAGTAACGCAAATGGAAGTGCAAATGCAAATGCAAAGGGTAATGCACATGGTGCCGAAAACAGAAATGCTAATGCAAACGGTAACCACATGGTGCTGTAAATAGAAATGCTAATGCAAATGGTAACATAAACACAAGCAGAAATGATGGCTGTAACAGTAACGCAAAAGCACACACTTTTTTCCCCAAAAAGGTGCATTCAGAAGCACAGTGAATACAAAGAATGCATGCATAATAATGGGCCTCAGAGCAGAAAATGAACACTTGGAATACTAAATTGGTTATATCTCAGGAACCATATGACATAGATAAAAATAATTTAAATCTCATATTAGTTATGACGTTCCTGGCTAGTTTTGCACTTAGCCCCCTAGTGGGGGCTAAGCATTTTTCCAACAAGAGGTCTGTTTCTCGAAGCGTTTACAAGATACGGGCCCCGAAATGCATGGCGGACACCATAATGTTAGCCAATGGGAAGAATCATCAATTTTGGAGTGCTGTAACGTTGCAGGTCTCTAATATTTTGTCACCAAACCACCAAAAGGCACATCAATGGGATCTTGACTTTCTTCCTTCCAAATTTCAGCCCAAAAGACCAAACCGTTGTTTTGCAGCAGGGTGGCAAAGATTTTCTTTTTTTTTTGCATAGTGTTGCAAAGTAGTGTCATGATTTGCGACACTTTCAAAAAAAATCATGAAAGTATCAAATGTGTGACAGTACTTTGCGATGCTACTGTTTGCAAAAATTTTAAAAACACATTTCTGGGGTGTTAAACCCCCTTAAAATGACATGGCTAGCACCCTCAGGACTTGACCATGTGAACACAGCAAGAATTTTGTCCGTAGAGAGTCCCAAATTTAAATGGTAAGCATTTTTGTGGCCACCAACTGAAAATGAGATGGCAGATTTGCGACACTACAGGGGACATTTGCAACACTAAAAACTGCATTTGTGACACTTTAAAACTTTTTGTTAACTTTTCCTATTGACTATAATGAGAACTTGTTTTTTGAATAACGTTTGAACCGTTCAATATTTTTTCATGAAATCTTCAAAAGGCACATCAGGGAGCATGGCCACACGTTCCCTGAAGTTTTTGGATCAGTCACACAAACCATGTGACCTGTAGGCACAAGCAAAAATTCACCAAAAACCATAAATGTGCACACAGATCTCACTTAATAACTCTGCAGCTGTATATCCAACCACTACAAAAGTTGGTAAATCACAAGATGTATGATTCCTGATAGTGCATTCCAAATTTCAGGTAAATCCGTTGAACGGTGGCAAAGTTATTAAGGTGCAAAGTTTGACCCTTTAACCTTAAAAGGGCTACTCAACCCTAACTATGGTAGCACTACTGTGCTACTATAATATATACAGTATGTGTGTGTGTGTGTGTGTGTATATATTATGGTAGCACGGTAGTGCTACCATAGTTAGGGTTGAGGAGCCATTTCCATGTTAAACCCAAAACTTTTCTCCTTAATAACTTTGCAACTGTTTGATGGATTTGCCTGAAATTTGGAATATATGATTAAGACCCATATGCCTTGGGATCTGCCAAGTTTTGTACTGATCGGATATACAGTTGCGGAGTTATTAAGCATGATCTGTGCACACGTCTACGCTTTTCTGGAATTCTGTGGTCGCATCTACAGGTCGTACGGTTTGCATGACCAGCCCAAAATCTTCAGGGAATGTGCAGCCAGGGTCCCTGATGTGCCTTTTGAAGATTTCGTGAAAAAATATTAAACGGTTCAAAAGTTATTCAAAAAACAGTTTCCCATTATAAGTCAATGGGAAAAGTTAAAAGTTCAACACTTTCGCAAATGCATTTTACTTTGCAAATGGGCCTGTTACTTTACAAATCGGCCATTTTTTTCAGTTGGTGATCAGAAAAATGGTTGGCATTTAAATTTGGGACCTCTAGCAATCTAATTTTTTGTATTCACCTAGTCGGGCCCTGAGGATGCTTGCCATGTCTTTATTTTGTGGTAAAACACCCACAAATATGTTTTCAAATTTCTGGAAAAAGTACTTTCGCAAATTACTTTCGTTGCATGAAAGTGTCGCAAATTTTGCGAAAGCTTCGAGAAGCGACAGTAATTTTCTAGTCTGTGGAAAATGACAGCAATTTTGTCACTGCACTGCAAAATAACAGTTGGGAGTTTTGGGCTGAAATTTGGAGAGAACGCAGCCGACATCTCACAGATGTGCCTTTCAGTGTTGTATTGAAAAAATATTACACAGCAGCAAAGTTATGGCACTCCAAAGCTGACAGTTTTTCCCATAGGATAACATTACGGCGCCCGAAGCATTACAGGAATCCTTTGGCACCCTGCTGCAAAATAACGGTTTGGTCTTTTTTCCTGAAATTTGGAGGAAGACAGCCAACAGCCCACAGATGTGCCTTTCAGTAGTTTGGTGAAAACATTACAGGAGGCAAAGTTATGGCGCTCCAAACTTTTCTTTTTTCCCATAGGATAACATTACGGCGTTCACGCGTCTTTCAGGGCCCGTATCTCGGAAACGGTGCGAGATACGGACTTTTCATCGGAAAATTTCTTAGCCCCGTAGGGCCCTGTGCTCCCACCACTGCATTACATTCACTATTTCTCATTATCATTCTCAAAAGAAGGGAATTAGAGGCAAAACTCCATTTAATGCATTAGTTAGGGTTGTTCACAGCGACAAAAGTGAGAAATTAACAGTGGTTGAAACCTCTTGGACCCACTCCACCCTCAACTCACAGCGCATTGATCGCGGGTCCCAACCTCACCCCATTCTCCCATACTTCTGCTGATTTACACATGTCATGGGGTGAGAGTTAGGGCTGACGATCCCAATGCGCACCTCAATGCCGGTTGGGGGTGGGCGGGGTCCAAGGGGGTTTTCAACCCTAACAGCGAATTTCCTCACTTTTGTCGCTGTGGAACAACCCTAACTAATGCATTAAACAGAGTTTTTGCTCTAATATATATATATATATATATATATAGATAGATAGATCAATAGATAGATAGATAGATAGAATATTATTGTAAAACTTAGTTTTACAAAAAGTAAGAGTTTCCATTACACTTTAAATGTATGGAAATTCAATGTTAGGGTTAATACATTAGCACATAACACAATTCTGCAAACATAGAACAAAACAATTATTTGATATATCCCTTGGTGTTCTTCAACCTAACTCGTACACCGTACAAACATATTGTTCTATATCACATGATTAACAGCTCAAATAGTGTATGAGTTAGGCGGAAGGACCCCAAGGGATATATCAAATAATTGTTTTGTTTCTAATGTTTGCAGAGATTGATATTGTTGTGCTAATAGATTAACATTGAATTTCCATACTTTTAAAGGTGTAATGGAAACTCTAATTGGTTTTGTAAAACTGAGTTTTTTGTAATGAATTTCCTTACTTTTTGAGATAGGCGTGTAATAAAATTGCAACAAATACTCATAAGTTTGTAATTTTTTTCACATTGTGACCCCACATTTTTGACATAGTCTTCTTGTTACACCACCTCATAACCCTCATACTCTAGGTGTAAATTTCTTGATCCATAGCAAAATGCCATTCTGTGCCACAGCTATGGAAACACATTTTGGGCAGGATGTGAGAAATGACAACTGTAGTATTCATCAGGTGCTGTGAAGAAATGGCTATGTTCAAACTTTGGAATGAAAATATAAATGATTGGCATTTACATGCATGCATAGGAAAATGTCATTGATTGCATGTAACTCAGGCATTCTTTGTTACTTTTGCTCCAAACTTTCAACATTTCTTTTTGGGACCCTACGTTATGAACACTGGCACTGTCATTACGTTACTCAGTCCCAAAAGATGATTTTGCACATCAACTGCACCATTTCACACCATGGGTGCAATAGCACATTTCAGGCAGGATGTGAGAAATGCAGCTGTACTGTTCATGAGGTGGTGTGAAAAGTGGCTATGTTGAAAACTTGGAGTGAAAATATAATTTTGCAAAGTTACATAAGTGCGAAGGATAATTTCAATGACCATGCATTACTTGGGCATTTGGGGCTTTTTGTGAACCAGATTTTCCACATGGGCAATTTAGGACTCCACCTCATACACAATGGCATTTCCATTTCATTACTCAGTCCCGAAAGGTGATTTCTTCTAGCCACAATGAAATCATCTTTCAGAACAGAGTAACAAAATGACAGTGCCAGTGTTCATGAGGTGGGGGTCCCAAAAAGTCCATATTGAAAATGTGATTCATGCATGAGGGTATAGACAGAATGAGGAGGGACCTGCAGAAGCTTGACAAATGATCAAGGGTTTGGCAGTTGAAATTCAATGCAAAGAAGTCCAGGATAATGCACATGGGGCACAAAAATCCTAGGACCTTGGGGTTATCATGTCTGATGACCTGAAGGTAGGGAAACATTGAGATAAGGCAGCAGGTAAAGCAAAAGGATGCTGGGATGCATAGGAAAGGGCATCACCATCAGGGAAAAGGGAGGTGACAATTTCAATATACAAGACACTAGTGAGGCCCCACCTGGAGTACAATGTGCAGTTCTGGAGACCTTACCTACGTAAGGACAGACAGGGTAGAGAAGGTTCAGAGGAGGGCAACAAAGATGGTACAGGGATTGCATCACAAGTCCTATGAGGACAGGCTAAAGGACCTGAATATGTACTCCCTGGAGGAGAGGAGGTAGAGAGGGGATATGATAGAGACATACAGGTACTTTACAGGGAGGAACAGGGTGCAGGAATACACTATTTTCCAGTAAAAAAGATGTTCCAGAACTAGAGGGCATGATATGAAGTTGGAAGGAGGGCAATTCAGATGAAACATGAAGAAGAATTTCTTCACAGAAAGGGTGGTGGACAAGAGGAGCACCCTTCTAGGGGAAGTGGTGGAGGCTGAAACAATCACAGGATTTAAGAATGCATGGGATAGACATAAGGACATTCTAGAGGTCAGGGGTAAGGGGCAACAGACTTCTAGAAAAACATAAGTGAACTTACAAGCTAAACTGAAAAGACTGGGTGGGCCATAGACCCTTATCTGCCAACAGTGTCTATGTACAGTATCTATGTAAAATACCTACAAATGGCTGAGATATTAAAATACAGTATGTTCAAAATGCCACTGACCACCTCTATATGACACTTACCTTTATTCTTCAGTTTGCTGTTTGACTTTGAAGAGTGTAGACTTGTCCCGGTCCACAGAAGATGACAGCCACTGACCTTGATTGGGAAGTATAAGGCAAGGGTGTGTGTGGTGGTTGGTTGCTCAGTGGGAGGGTTGAGATACAAGAGGGGGAATGGGGAAGCAATGAGAGACCTTTTTTACAGGAGCTTAAAAAAGATGTTGAGAACCAATTTCTTTTTTCACAGGAACAGTAGAACCATTTCTCAAGGCATTGAAGGTGGGTTCCCCAGTGTCCCACACTGCTCTGGGTGGTACAACATAACTGGGTACACTACGTATACTGGGAGTGGGCTCCCTAGAGTCACACACTGCTGGTGGAGGTGAGTGTAGTGCTGACATGGAAATTGCACCCCCCCGTTGATGGAAAAAACATTACATACATATTTCAGGACACTGGGAGTGGGTTCCCCAGTGCCCCACAGTGGGGGAGGGGTGCTTTATCTGGGACACTGGGAGTGGGATCTGCAGTGTCCTACTGTGCTGGTGGTGGGGGGATAAGATATTGAAATAGCAAAATGCACAAAAGACAGTAGTTACAATGGTACAAAACTTTTAGCCTTTAAGCATGAGATGCACTTACCAAGGTATTAAACTCAATTAAAAGGCACTGAGCTGGAAAACCAGCAAAAAGGCCAAAACTTCATTCAGTCCTATAGTAAATTTAAATCTCAGCTTACAGTGTTGCAGAAAACAAAGCCTGGCAGATCGCATCAGAGTGGAGATTATGTTTAAAATAAACTAAGGGGTTTATGCAGCCTTGGATGGGGCCCTGGGGGCAGTAGGATAGGCAGGGTTGGTTGACTGTTAGTTCCTGTTCCCTCACTGTGTTGGTGCTGTCTGCCAAAAGGGATTTAGTACTATAAAATAGCATCCTTGTTCAGTAAAGAATCCCTTTCCATAGGGCTCATACAAAGCAGAATCCTAGTTCAAAGGAGAATCTTAGTTTGAAGCAGAATCCTAGGTTGGAGTACAATCCTGGTTCGAATAAAAATCCTAGTTCAAAGCAGAATCCTGTGTTGTGTGGGACATCTATTTTCCCCATAGGAAATAAAGGGAAATTCAACATATCATAACTTTGGAACAAATGTTTATGTTACCATTAAATCTTCAAAGGCACATCTGTGAGGCCAAGGCTTTCTACCCTGACAATGTCAGCCCAGAAGTTAAAGCCATTTCCGAGGTACAGGTGGACAAAAAAAGTGTCAAATCCCCAAACCTTTATTTTTAACACTCTGTGTCTTGGAAATGGCTAAAGCTATTAAGATAAAATTTATCACCTACAAACACCTCCCCAGGGTAATTATGTGTGCCAAATTTTGTAGAAATCTCTTTAACCATTACAAAGTTATTATGATCCAACAATTGCCCTTTAACATTAATAAACAGCAAAACCCTCAAAAATCTGTTTTTTTCAACATTATGTATCTCAGAAACCAAATAAGGGATTCAAACCAATTTTGTCAAGTCAAGAGACCTGTGCCCTAGGCTGATGCTTGTCAAATTTTCTGCAAATCTGCTGGAGTGTTGTAAAGTTATTCAGGTGCAAAATATGCAAAACTGGATGACAGTGTGCGAAAATCACTTTCACGTTTACATCTATTTTCTCCCATAGGAAATAATGGCAAATTCAATATTTAATAAATTTGAAATGGATTACTATTGTTTTACCAAACCTTCAAAAGGCACATCTGTGAGGCCAAGGCTTTCTACCCTGAAAATTTCAGCCCAGCACCTAAAGCCATTTCTGAGATACAGGTGGCTGAAAAATCAGCAAAAACCAGGGACATCTCTGTATTTTCAGCACTTTATATCTAAAACACCTCAAAAGAGATTAAAACCACATTTGGTACACATACAGATCTACCCAAGCAGAAGAAGCATGCCAAATTTCATGAACATCTGTAAAACCAATTTAAAGTTATTAACCAGGAAATATTGCCCTTTAACATTAAACACTCCTACAAACTCTAGGGCTAGTATTATATATATATATATATATATATATATATATATATACATATATATATATATATATATATATATATATATTTATTTATACCATGGGGGTGAGAGCTTTCTCAGTAGGATTACCTGTGTTATTTCCTCTGGAATGAGGATAAATCCTGATGACATCAGCAGAGTGAGAATATCAACATTTATCCATACTCTGCTGATGTCACCAGAGTGAGGATAAATGCACTGCAGCTTGCATTCTAAAGGAACCTACTTCAGAAAAAGTTTATCTTTCTAACTGGAGCTGCAATTTACTTATTTAGCTTTGCAAAAGACTCTCGCCCATTGTGTTTCTAACATTGCTAGCCCATTACTGTGATAATCTCAGCTTCAAAACAACCTGAATTCTAAATTAAAGTCTTTTACAAAGCAGGTTCTGTTTCTCAGTGCTACCTGCAGCAGTTTGTCTTTCTCACTGAGCCTCTGACTCACTCAATTAGCTTTGAAAAACACACTCACCAGTATTTCTGACTCCCAGTCCATTCAGAACAAACACACACACACTGACAGCACACACAGAATGAACAGGAAGCACACAAACTCAGGAAAAATGTTCCTGCTGGTCTCACCCCTGTGGTATAAATCGCACACATGAAGGGCAGATCATGGCATATGGGAAATATTCTCAATCCTGCCTTGTGAGCTGTGTATTTTCACTCGTGCCTTTGGCACTCATGAGAATACACAGCTCACTCTGCAGGAGTCAGGATATTTTCCATATCCCACTCCTGCCCATCATGTATCCCTATTGATATATATATATATATATATATATATATATATATATATATATATATACATATATATATCAGCTGCAATGGTAGTGCAGCTATAGTTAAGGTTGCCTGGCCACTTCTATGTTAAACCCAAATTTTGCACTTTAATAACTTTGCCGCCATGCAACAGATTTGTCTGAACATTTTCATGTGTGGTGGGGCACCATAAATCTTTGAATCTGGTCAAGTGAGCATTTGTGGAGCTGCAGAATGCAAAAAAACTTGCAAATATGGGGGGGTTGTGTGTTTGTTTGTTCATGGTTACAGCCCACATGATTTGTCCTTTTGATCTGACATCTTCAGAGAAAATGCAGTCTGGGTCACTGATGTGCCTTTTGAAGATTTGGTGAAAAAATATTAATCCGTTCAAAAGTTATTCAAGTTTTAATTTTCCCATTATAGTCAATGGGAAAAAAATGTATGTGCTCCTCTAAAGTTGCTGCCACTACATTTTACTGTCACAAATGGCAGTTTTAAGGTCATATGGTGGCCATTTTGTTTTCAGTTAGTGAGAGAGAAAAATGCCTGGCATTTAAATTTGGGAAACCCTAGGTGAACACTGACAGTTGTGTTTACCTAGTCGGGCCATGAGGATCACAGCACTATCTTTTTGGGGGGATCCCCCTAGAAATGCCTTTTTGGTGATCACCCCCCCCCCCCCGTAGAGTCACAAATTGTGACAGACCGGATGTGACACTTTTGCAAATCATGAAAATGTCATGCCCATTCTGTCACAGATATTTGTGAAAGTGTCACAATGTGTGACAGAACTGCACACGAAAACAACAATCCTTTGCCACCCAACTGCAACAAAACAGTTGGGGCTTTTGGGCTGCAATTTGCAGGGTGTCAAGCACTGGACACACAGATGTGCCTTTTGGTGGCTTGGTCCCAAAACATTAAAAAGGCACATTGTTACAGCACTCCGAATTTCAGAAATTTCCCATAGGCTGACATTGAGGTGCCCACAGAGACTTTCGAAAACGATTTGAGATATGGATTTTTTGCTACCCACAGCTTAGTCCACCTTTAGGTAGACTAAGTTTGTGTGGTGGTTTTGAAGTCATGATTACAACTACAGTGGAATGTTATTCATAGTTTATATGGTTACTGAGGTATTGGCAAGCAAGTGTTATGAGCGTTCCTTTTCAGTACTATGGGGCTGCTGTTTGGCTCCGTACTTATGTGTAAGTGGGAGCACAGGGCCAAGAGGGTCCATGCTCCCAAATATATGTACCATTATGCAAAAAATGGGCAACGTGAAGGGAGCACAGGGCCCAGAGTGTCCGTGCTCCCACAAATACATACCAGTTACCATTTACATTACACTTTCTCAAAAAGAAGGGAAATTCACTGCAAAAAACTTAATTAATGCATCATTTAGGGTTGAAAGCACAGTGAAGAAAGTATGTAAATATGATGTTAGGGTTACCCCCTACCACCCTCCCACCTTCCACACACCTACAGATGTCAAGGTGTGCCATGGGGTCATCAGGCCTAACTCTCTCTCCATTCTCCTATACTGTAGCATGTCAGCTTGTTTACACATGGAATGGGGTAAGAGTTAGCCATGATGACCACATGGCACGCCCTGACGTCTTTTGGTGTGCGGAGTGTGTGTTGGTGGTAGGGGGGTAACTCTAACATCACATTTCCATACTTTTGTCGCTGTGTTTTCAACCCTAACTGATGCATTAATGATATTTTTTCAATGAATATATATATATATATATATATATATTATATATATATATATATGTATATATATATATATATATATATATATATATATATATATATATATTGCAAAACATTGTTAATGATTAGTTAGGGATGGCACTACAAAAGTAGGGGAATGAGTTGTTGGGGTTTCACCTAACACCCCACCCTTGCCTGTTTAGAGACCAGGAGGTGTTGGGGGAAGGGGTGGCACTGGGGTCACTGACTCTAACATTCACCCCATTCTCCAATATTGTTGCCACCCAGCTTATTTTAGAATGGAATGAGGTGAGTGTTTGGGTCAGTGACCCCAGTGCCACCCTCCCCACGACACCTCCTGGCCTCCAAAGGGCAGGTGTGGGGTGAAAGGGTGAAACCCTAACTCCTCATTTCCATACTTTTGTAGCACCAACCCTAATTAATGCATTAACAAAGTTTTTGCAACTAATTTCCTTACTTTTTGAGGCAGCATAATAGTATCCCCATTTTACTTTTGGAGCACAGGGTTCTTTGGACCCTGCGCTCCTATCCCATCCCTCTATCAAGATAGTATAACAGTATTTATATGTTACAATGAGAGCACAGGGTCTTTTACACCCTGCACTCCCATCCCTCCATTGAGATAGTATGACAATATCCTTATTTGCGCCCAAATTTTCAGCATTTTTTTTTATTACTTCACCACACATACCCAGCACAGCAAATTTTCAAATCCAAGACAAAACGTAATTCTATGCAATTTCAGTGCCATTCTCCACCCTCAGGTACAAAATCACATCTTGGACATGATTTGAGAAAAGACAGCTGTGACACACATCAGGTAGGTTAAAAAGAAGAGTATGTTGAAAATATAGGGTGAAAATATTAAACAGTCACTGAGTTATGAGCTTGCATAGTGAGATGTCTCCAAATGCCCATAACACAGTCATTTTTCAAAAGTTCGACCCCAGATGTTCAGCACTGCCTTCCTATTACCCCACCTGATGAACAATGTAACTGTCATTATGCAGATCCCACCAGAAAGGTGATTTTGCCAAGCAACCATGAAGTGACTTTTCCGGTGAGAGTTGCCTAATAACAGTCGTATTGTTCAGGAGGTGGGGTCCCCTGGAATTCATGTTGAAAATCTTAAAACATGGTAATGTTATGGCCGAAAGTTGAACCCCCACAATGAAATAAATAGGACCGCATTTACCTTAGTTGAGATTGCAAGTTGCCGGTTCCAGTAGCAAGAAGTATCTTTGATCGCAGGAGCGGAAGTTGAACCAGGGACATCCTCAGGTGAGTATCAGTCTGGGGGGATGTCAGGAGTGTCTGGGGAGGTGGGTGCACAGTGGGGGTTTGGGTGGGGGGTGCGGGCACAATCAGCGATGGCAGTTTTCTTTTTTACAGGGCAAACAACCGCAAAAAAGACAACGAGGGAAGGTTTTCAACATTTCAGCAAGGAAAACAAAAAGGGGAAATGAAATGGATGGGATCCACTGCCACCAATGACAACTGCAGCAATGGAGGGCAAGGAGTACCACTGGACACTGGGGAGACATGGCAAGTAGCCACATAAATTTAAATAAGTGGGGCAATGGAGGGCAGGGGGTATCACTAAACATCAGGGAGATGTGGCAAGTAGCCACTAAAATTACACACATTTTCACATAACAAAGGCATGGGTTTGGATTAGGGGGACATCCTGTACCTGGCCATGCCTTTAGTTTTATGTACCCTATTTTTTTTTTAAATGATAATTTTAATATTTAAAATCCCTCTTCATGAGCCCTTTTCATCAGCCAATCCTCACAAAAAGGGATCAGCTGGTGAAAAGGAATCACAAAGAGGAATATTTAATTTTTAAAACTGCTGTTTTTTTTAAAGAAATACACAAAACCAAAGGCATGGGTGGGCACAGGACATCTCCCTTAGTCAGACCCATGCCTTGGTTTTAAAAAAAAAAACTTCCCTTTAGAAAGGCCAAAGATTTTGTTTTCTTCCCTCACTAGATTAGAAAACAAATTGGAGTCTGATGAACAGAGATTTTGTCATGAAAAGGGATCCCTGTTTGCATGCCATTTGTGACCAGGAATCCTTGATCGAAATTGCGCATCTTTGCAGACTGAACTGATCATGCTCAGAACCCACATTATTAAAATTTAATAATATTGTAACAGGTTAATATTTTGTCACCAAGCCAATGCTGTGTTGTTCCTTAGGATAACCTCTTTCTACCCTGACAATTTCGGGACAAAATTCCAAATGGTATGCATGCAGTGTGATGTCAAAAATGACCTTGACATTTGCCAAAAAAAGCGAAAAATGCATTTTTTGATCCTTTGCTGTGCAAAACCTGCAAATCCAATCAAAATGCAACTTAGGAAATCAAGAGATCTACCATCCAAGACTTTGCATTCCAAATGTCATGCAAATCTATTGAACGGTTGCAAAGTTATTAAAGTGCAAAATTTGGGGTTTAACATTAAACTGCCTACTCAATCCTAACTATAAGGGTGTGACCGTGCCCTTATAATACTATTTTTACTGAAATTTATGCAAGATGTACCTGTGACATGGAGGGTGAGTGTAAAATCTCAAGTTAAACACACCACCCAATGTTTTATTTTATACAATAACTGGGATCCTTTTCTTGCCACAGCAATTATATAAAATAAAACAGACACGGTCCAGTCGGGATGAAGCACTATCTGTACTGCTGAGCGGCTGCTGAAACCTTTTTTTTATAGTTTAACCATGGATAACTTGCTTATTCAACAAACTCAGCTGTTCAGAGGCATTCTTTAATCCATTTGACTTACTGCCGAGTGGTAGAGGGAGGCGGCCAGCTTTCCGGTACTGTGTATGAGGAGAGCGATGGCAGGCGCATGCGTGGAGCGAGGGAAACCCACCGCATGTTCACCGTTAATTCCCACAGGTTTTAACGGCAAATGATAACTGTGTTTCCTTTTTGGGAGAAAATACTTCCCAGTTATTATAAATTTATTAATAATAAGAGCGTGGGTAGGGACCTAAGAGTTATGGTTAGTAGCAACTTTAAAAATATGAAACAATGCAGGGTTATAGTTTAAAGAGCAGGTAAAGTACTCTATAGCCTTCACAGGAATTTAAAAAACTGCAATTACAAGGTTTTTGGAGCACTTTACAAAACTTATGTAAGGCCTCTTCTTAATTATGCATCACAGTTTTGGGCACCACATTATAAAAGAGACATAACAAGGGAAAGAGGGTATGCAAAGGAAAGCTACCAAAAGTATACGTGGGCTAAAAGACCTAAACTACCCAGGTAGTCTGAAACAACTAGGATTATTTCATCTGGAGATGAGGAGACCTTGAGGAGATTTCTTGCTGCTCCATAATATACTTAAGGACAGATCTCTTATGCAAAATTTAAATGTGGCATATACAGAATAATATATGGGGTGTTGTGTATAACAAGATTTTACACACACCCGAGTTGTGGGATGCTACATAAACCCTGAGGGCAAAACCCAAGGGGTTTATGAAATGCATCCTATAATGAAGGTGTGTGTAAAATAGAGTTTTACACACCATCCCATATTTTATTTTTTATAATTACTGGCATGCGCTTTTTTGCCTCAGCAATTGTAAAAAATCATGAAACAGACTGGCATTCAGGTGGCCATGGACTAATTAGAATTCTGTGCTGTCCTGGTCTGTGGTCTGACAACTTACAGTGAGCCACTTATTTGCAAAATCACATATATCTACTTATGTAGAGCAAGTGTGGTATTTTTCATTAATTTTTGGAAACTTACTGGTGAATGGCAGTTGCGGAGTTGTGGAGTGCTTCTGGTGGGAAGAGGTGGGCAGATCCGCTGGGTCTTGCATGCTGGCAGGAAAACTGAAACCAGAAGTATGTTTAAATATTTTGTGTTTGGTTTTTCCTGCCAGTGACTACAGGAAGAGACTTTTTTTTTAATTTAAAAAAATTCAGTGCCAACTGCAACGGGGCGATGTTCCAGCTCTTGCGCACTGAAGGAAGTCAGTGCGACTGGCACATGCGTGATCCAAGGGATACCTGGTTAAAATTTGCCATTATAACCAGCTGGTTATAATGGAAAATTATAACTGAGTTTTCCTATGGGAAAAAGTGCTACCCAGTAATTATATAAGTTAATTTGTAGAACACCATGGAACACAACAGACAGTTAAAAGGTACAGCATTTTGTTCCAAACAAAAAAAGTACCTTTTACACAGAGAGAATATTTGAGATTTGAAACAACAAACCCACTGATATTGTAAACTGTGGTTCTATGATGCTGGTTCGACAACACTTTTGTTGACTGGCATCTCACCGATGGGATTTATGTTGACTGAATGTTGCGGTAGAAATAAATCCCATATGTCTCTGGGTCCTGTTATTCTATAGCCCCCTGAACCCCACACACAGGGGCTCTGCCCCTCCATAGCCTTGTACTTAGGATTATCAACTCCAGTCAGAGTTGATTTGGGGAGGGGGTGCAGGACCTGGAGACAATGTGCCTCTGTCTTGGGTACACCAACATAGCGACCTGTCGGCAAAGTGTCTATTTTGTTGACACTGGGGTATGTCGCTATGTTGGTGTCACCATTGGGTTGGCATACCGTAAACTGTATATCAAAATCTATGTTTAAAAACAAAATTGATCATACCTTGGGAAAATAACTGGACAATACATTACCACTGAAAAGTGGGAGGACAGTTCAGTATGGTCAGTATTTGTCTTCTGTTTTTATCAGCTTATTATGAACCGTAGTAGTATTTATTTAGTATGAAGCACCTTAAATTTAACACTCAATAAAGTAAGGCTGTGGTTTGTGCCACACATGGGTTATGCTGTCTCCTGATAGCCTTTTTATGGCTGCATGTGTGGAGCCCTGCAGACGTTTTGCTAGGAGAGTGAAAAGGGACTCGGGAAGCATGTGACCAGCTATCTCAGCTCTGTGCTTCCACGATGCTGTGGTCCAGTGTCCACAGTAATGCTGTCAGTGCTGGTGTGTTAGTTCTCTGCCACCCCTGCCTTCCATGGGCCACACAACCCCATTCCCTAATGGGGCACTATTTTGTTTCTGCCTGTCACTTGCACAGTTGCAGGTGAAACAAAATAGCCCCCCATGCTCGAGCATGCACACTTTTGCAGTCACGGCCATCTTGGGGAGGATGGGCTCTTTTTCATGCATGCACAGTGACCAGAGTTTGTTATTGTTGCACCCAAGGCAAGCTTTTGAACAAGAATTTGTGAGTTTGTAATAAAAAAAATATATGTCAAAACCTCTGAGTGTGTTATAACTATGAAGAGGACAAAATGGATAATGTTTGCGCCCCATCCCTCATACAGTTTTACAAACCAAATTGTAATGTCATTTTGCACACTAATCTGTTTTTTAAAGGTTTACTTTTCATCTCATAATACGTTTTAGGCTCCCCATGGAATTATTCCAAAACCTCAAAATCCATATTTATTCTTGATTCTGACTGCATCTTCTCAGCTGTCACTGTTACCATGGTACAAATAACAGAAAATAAAGAGAAACAAAATAATGCTACTAGCATCCTGCTCACAATGCCAACCACAGTAAAGTTCCTATGCAGGATATGCTGGCAGAACACGCCATCTGGGACTTGTAGTTTTGACCTACTGGCAGCACAGGAGAGTTGGAAAAGGAGGAGACTACAACTGTCAGGGTGTAGCATGGTTGTGGCTGTCACTGCTCCATGTAAGCTTCATGTCTGGGTGCAATGTCAATGTCAGCAGGTTCATGGTAGCTACTGGAAAGTCAGCAAAGTTCTTCAAATTGTCTTTCTCCCAATCCCTATGTAATTGGTGTTAACAAGAGAGCATATGTCCTGAGTAGAGCAACATAACCTTATAGGCCATGATAGAATTTAATTAATATTTGGTGACTTGCTACTTTTGCTATTATGTTATTTTGTATGCTGAAAAATAAGTAAGCTAGAGCAAAAACATAATGAAATATTTGTTCAGTGCATTGTTGTTATACAGGTGAAAGAAATTTTGAAATCACAATCTTTATCAAATAATGCTGCTGGGTCTCAATGGCTGCATAGGACCATGATCAACCAGTGTTGTTCTGCTCAACCAGCTTTAGCTTGATCCAGCTGAACTAACATGTATTGCATGATCAGTGGAGAAATATATGGACATTGTTAGAAGTTCTACTTAATTCATATTATACTGTGGGATAAAACATGCAAACTGGGCATGAAGTGCCTTTGAGAATACCTAAAAAGCAGACTCTTACTATGAACTTGTATAAAACCTGCTGATGATGAAGAGCATGGCTACTGCATTCTGATAATACTGAAGTGATGAGAGAATGTACATGGGTCCTGAAACACAGGGCGGGGGAACTGTAGTTATTACAGAGGAGACCCTGTTTGCTTCCCTTCTCGCCTTGTACAAATTACAGGGGCACTTTGAATACTCATGGGAGAAAGTGTGTGTGTGTGTGTGTGTGTGTGTGTAGTTACCAGTGCTGCCTCAACTCCACCCCCCCCATTGGTTCTGGCACCTATGAGAAAGGGTATAATGTCATATAAGATCAATAAACCATAAAGACATTTACAGATGGCCCCAAATTCACTTTGAGGAAACTTAAATATTGTTCTGTGATACTCGAACATTTTGTTTAAAGGACAATTTTATTAGTTAAAAACAAGAATGATTCATGTTAAGGACAATGCAATATTTCATTGTTGAGGTGTTTGACTGTACATCACTAACAGTCTGATTCATTACATGATGTTTTGCTAGGAGACTGAAAGGGACTCTGGAAGTATGTGCCCGGAGAGTTCAGCTTTGTGCTTCCACAGTGCTGTGGTCCACTGTTCACTGTGCTGCCGTCAGTGCTGGTGTGTTACTTTTCCACTGTCCCTCCCCTCTGCACGCTGCACAACCCCCCACTCCACAGGGCCACTGTTTAGTTTTTGCCTGCCACTTCCACAGATGTGGGCATGCCAGTAATTACTGTTCACTGCACATGACCGAGTACCACACAAGTACGACAACAACTGCGGCAGAAGCGTCGAGTACTTCTTACTCAGACTCACCGCTCTGAAGCAGCTGTGTTGGCTCTGACCAAATCTTGTCTATTGTGGTCATATTTTGCTTTATCAAAAAAAGGTGTTAAAAATGTTTATATTCCTTCAAAAAAATGGCCCTTAATAGGTAAACTATTTCCTTCATCCTTTGAATATAGTGATCCTTCATTACCTACTGTTATTGTGTGCATAGTCTTATCTGCCCCAGTTGCATTTGTGCTTGGGTGCCCCATTCCCACCCCCTCATCTTCTTCCTCTGTTCTTACCCTCTGTTCCTCACTCATAAGGCTTCACCAAATTCCTTATCAATGTTTATGCCACTCTATGTACCTGCCTGTGTTCTCTAGCAGTATATTGACTGCCTGTGTTAGTCTAGCTTTATACTAACCCCTGTCACTTTCCCTTATTGGATCATGTCCCTCTGTATGCTGATGTGAACACTATGCTACTCTGTCTATTCTCATGTATATTGTGTGCCCAGTTTACACTATGTACTGAACTTAACATGTCTGTACTGTACATATAAACCTTACTAGGTGTTTGAATATGTATAGCTATTTATGTATGTATGTATGTCTGTGTACTGAGTATGTATATTGTCCAGGTCCACCGGGAAAAGGAGTTTTTCTAAACGGTGTTTCACCTGGTTAAATAAAAATTTTGATTGCTTGCTTGATTGATTGATCTTATAACTTAGCTTTTGTAGACAGGAGGTAACTATCTTGAGTTGTGATTTGCTGCCATCTAGTGTTCTCTTCTGGTATAACATTAAAAGCTTCTAGTTTACTTACCAGCAAGGCTGAAACTTCCTTTCTGATTTCAGGTTCCGTGAGTGATGACTGCATGGCATCTGATGTCAACTAGCAGAAATTCATCAGTTACTGACTTTTAGCTACTTCACTGCATATCATGTGGGAACTAGGCCTGCACATTTTTAAAACTTTTGTAAGAAATTTAAATATGTTTAAACTAGTAAACTTCATAAACCTGTCCCAAAAAACACATAGAAAGGCTTAATTCAAATCTAAAGTGCTTGATATTAGGGCTGTGTGAACCTCTAAAAGTTCTACCTTGTGAAATTTATAGGTAGAACCTGAAACAGTTGTACCAAGTTCTACCTAGTTCTACCTGGTTCATGCCAAGCAGTACAAGATACAAAAGTTCTACCTTGCGCTACCTAGTTCTTCCAGATAGAACCAGGTTGTAGCTGGTCCAAGCCACACAACACATCATAAACCCCTACCCTACCCAAATGCATCTCTTCCCTTGCCTCTTCCATTAACAAAATGAAGTCTCTGTAGGCACAACACAGCAGAATTGTACACTTTCATCCCCTGCCCCTTCACCTCTGAGTCCCAGGGAACTCAGCTTTCATCCAGTGCCCTCCCATCACTTCTTTTTGGTTCCCCAAGGGGCTGCTGGACTACTGAAGAAAAGCCATTGGCCCAGTCTTTACAGAGCAAATCTGTGAGCCCCCATCCTGTGTTCCCCCTCACATAAATGTCCAGACTAAGCTAACTTGGTGCTGCCTGTCTTGTGGGTGGGGAATAGAAGTGCATTATCTAGCATGAGACTTCTGTTTCCTTATGCCATGCTGAGTATGAGTCACAACAGTGCAGGCTGGGGCAGAATGTGTTTAATGGAGTCCCATTTCAAAGGATGCCCTGACGCAAGTCCTGCCCCAAAAGTCTTGTTATTAATTGACTCATCAGCAGGGAAGATATACAGAAACTGTACTGCGCTGGACATTGCTCTTTTTCTTCCCCCCATAATGGAGCACATCAGGATTCTGGCTAGCTGTCTGTATGTACAAGTAGAGAGAGGGAACAAAGCAGTGATGTTTTGTCTCCTGGCTCTTGTCCACCCCCTTCCTCATCCCTCGTGTCTTCCCCATGGACTTGGGGCATCACTCCCACAGTCCCCACCCCCATGGCCTTGGCCCTTGCCACTCCTAGCCAGCAGAAATGTGTGTCACTGCCACAATATGAGAAGCAAAGCAACATTTAGACAAAACACACAATTATTTTTAATTAAAAAAATGCAGTATTGGATATAAACTTGAAGCAATTATTTGGGGTCAAAACACACATTGCTGAGCATCCCCCATCCTCACTTTAGCAATCCAGGTATAACTCAGTCATGCCACTGACTAGTTCCAGCCAGGTGGGGGGTGAGTCACAAACATCCCCAGCCCCTATTACAACCCACCACTAGCTACTGGAGCAACTACACAAAAGAAATACGGACCCCCACCTAGCCTCAAGCCTCACTTACTGGGGCTTGCACAGAGAGCTGGATGATGATGCTGTGCGCTGTATTCTGTATGCTGTCTCCATTAATAATCCCTTTCTGCTGCTGCTCAGAGTCTGCTCTGTCACATCCACAGTGGCCTCATGATAGTGACCCTTCCCTTCCACCACTTCAACCAATCGTTTGATGTATGACCCGCCACCACATTTGCAGTCACACTGCTGAGTAACATGGCACTTTAGGCGACAGGCTGGCAGTGGCATCTCCCACATTGAATCCATGATTGTGACTGTTGAGGAACGGGTCAGTTGGGGCACGGGAAAGTGGAAGGGAAAATGGAGAGGGACCTTAAAAAAAACAGTGTTTTATTTTTAATAAACAGAGTGAACCAAAGTTCACAAAAAACTGTAAAAATGTTTGTGGGTGTTCTCACCCATGTGAACAGCTGGGGTTCAACATTAATGGAGTTAAGGTCAAACAGAACTTGCAGCCCTACTTGATATATGCCAAATCTGTTGTTTTGCCCTTCTGATATTTGTTTATTATAGAGGTATGGTAGCACCACTATAGTTAGGGTTGAGTAGGCTGTTTAATGTTAATCCCCAGGTTTTGCACCTTAGTAACTTTGGCATTGTTTGATGAAATAGCACAAAATTTGGCATGTGCAGTCAGGCTGTCTGAGTCTCAACACATGAAATGTTTTGTGACACCATCTTATTTGGTATTCGAGATACAGAGTGCCAAAAATGGAAAAAAAAAACATGTTTGGTGTGCCTGTACTTAACATCGCATATTTGTTGTTCTCACCAACAGCCTAGATGGTGTGGAATTTTTTTCATGACATTTTCAGGGTTGAAGGGCCATGTGCCAAGGGTGTGCTTTTGGAGGTTTTGTGAAAAAATATTGTACTGTTTCAGAGTTATAAGGATTTTTGAGTTAACTAACAAATGTGAATTGTAAAACAAAACTACAGTGAGTGCTTATTTTACATTGAAACATAGAAATTGTTGACAACAAGGACCTCCGGGCCCATTGAGTCTGCCCAGATGTTCTATCTCCATGTTACCCAAGGACCCAATGTGATCTGGGTAACCCCCCCGGATCCCTCTCCAGAATTCCCTTGTACCTATCCTAAGCAACCTTGAATCCCGTAACTGTTTTGGCCCCCACCATTTCCTCTGGGAGTACATTCCACCCATCCACTACCCTTTTGATGAAGTAGTGTTTCCTAATTTTCCCTTAAAACTTCCCCCTTCTAGCTCCTTGTCATGACCCCTTGTCCTTGAGAGCCTCTTATTCTGAAATATACTACTATCCGGGACCTTGTTTATGCCCTTTTGGTACTTAAAGGTCTCTATGATGCCCCCCTTTTCATGATTTATTTGTCACATGGAAAAAAAGAGCATGGCAGTTGTCATTTTTTTAACTCACAAACATTGAAAATCCATCAAAATGATATTTTTTCCAAAACAAAACACTAGAACCTAGCCAAACAAGACCCGCTTTGCTAAATCCTGGTATTGTTTTATTTTATTTTGATTATTTTGTTTGTCAAATTATTGTAGTTAGTCCAGTTAGGGCATTGAAGTGAGGTAGATTAGCAAAGTGAAACATTTTTTTCTGTTTTTTTCCTAAAGTTGAACGACCGTTTGGTCCATTTCACTATCTCCTGTTAACATTTGTGGAATGCCAAACTGTTAGCTTGCATTAACATTGCTAACAGATAATCTTTTTATGTTTTTGCACTCTGTTGATCACCTTCAGTATGTTTTGATCTCATATATCTTTTATTTGCATTTTACCATGACAGGTTGCACTGTGAGGACATGTCTGTTTTCTGACTGTCTTCCGACTGGTTGTGGAGATTACTGAGACCTGCTGGGGAGTTGCTGGTGCTTACTGCCTGAATTTGTGGTCAGTTTGGAGCTGTGGATGTGAAGAGGGAAAAAGTTGCCTCAAGAAGGATGGGATTGAGTGGAGTACCTACAGAGTTCCCTTAAAGACTGATTGCTGGCATGGTGGGAGCATGACTAAGCTATACTGTATTTCAAGTGGACTATTACACCTTCTGCAACTTTGAAGTACATGTCGTTTGGCTCGGACCTGGGGATGGCAGCTGGTAAGTGTTGGACCTTGTGGGTTTGCTCATGAGACAGCAGCAGGGGTGCCTTCTAGTAGGTCGGTTTCCCAACTGGTTGTTCTGGGTGGTGGGGATGATAGCTGTCGGAAGATGGCTGGGTTTCTGGAGCCCCGCTACCTGGGTGGCCTGTGTAGGCCTGAGCACATTGCTGGTCATTGTTCTGTGGATAGGAGTCAGCAGTATTCCTTGATATTTGGGCAGAGGCACTGAATTGGGGCCAGTTGTCTCAGGTAACCACAGACAGGTGACACATCAGGGGCACTGGCCATTGGACGGCGTGATCCCGAGAGTCCTTAGGATGTTCCTTAGGTGGGCACTGATTGGCCTTCATCTAGAGGATCCCAAATTTGCCTGGTTTGTGGGCTCTGTAACCATAGCCCCCAGGAGATATTTATTCAGCCTCTAGGCTGTAGTGCTTGGTGTAAGGAGGATGATCTGCAGTGGAGGTGAAGTTCCCTGGCACATTTTTTCTGGGCAATAGACTGGTGGCACCCACTCATTAGCAGGACCTGGTAGTCAGACTAAGGGGAGGTAGTGAGAGTACCTCCATGGATTATTGCATGGCTGTTTTAATTCTGCTGTTGTTGGAGTGTGAGGAGAGCAACTTTGGCATTTGATCATATGGGTTGGGTGAGGGTGAGAGCCTCATCTACCCTTGGACTTTATTTGGAGATTTTGGTGTGCTTCCTCATTTTCAACTATGATTCCTTACTTACCGTAAACTGGACTTTTAAGGACCAAACTTGTTGGGATTTTTCCTCCTTTGTTCCCATTGATGCCTTATGGCGTCAGAACCATCCATTGCTGGATCTGACCCAAAATGGCCACCAGGAGCAAATGAGTTAATTATGGTGAGGGGGGATTATTTGATTATTTAGGTTGTTTTTCAGTCGTATGATTTTGGGAATTATAAACTGCAGGGAGGCTATTCTGGGTGGCTGGTGATTATGTGCTGACAGGTGGCACTCCTGGTCAGGCGCTACTCCTCCTTGGAACTCTGAGGCCTCTGTCCCTTTAATTGTCCCCCACTGACTGCTGATGTATATGGTCATTGTTGGGCATTGGGGATTGTTGCAATGAGGTGTAAGGGATGGCCCCAGGACCTTGGGGGAGGAACTGAGTGGCAAGATTGGTGTCGTAGAGATAAGGAGATGCCATGGGGTGAAATGAAGACTGGAGAGGGGTCCTCCCTGTCTTGGCTCCACTTTTAGTTGGCAGATGACCTGATTGGCCTCGGAGTCTTATCTCACCTGGGTGGTGTTATGTAATGCCAGGTCCATTAAAAACAAAATGGCAATAATTGCAATCTGGTTCCTATTGGGAATGGAGACCTCCGACTTGGTGGTGGAACTGGCTTGTTGGTCTGACCATTACACTATCAGGTTCAATTTCCAGGCTCCTGCTTATAGGTCTGCTCCTTTGGAGTTGGTCCAGTACCACCCATTAAGGGGAGTGACCCCAGATGGACTGATGGTGATACTGGATCCATCAGGCCTTCTGACTGCAAGCAAGGGTCCAGACAACCTACTACAAGCCTACAACAAGGTAGTGGTGTTGGCTCTGGATTCTATTGCTCCTGTCCATGTTCACCCCCTCACCCTTCACCCTCTGTCCCCTTGGTTTGATGTGACCTTGAGGGAAATGAGAAGAGAAGAGCAAAGGATGGAGCATCACTATCAGAAATCTGACCTTGATGCTGACAGACTTAGACTGATGGCCTATTATACGGACTATCAGTCAGTGATGTCCCATAAGAAGGCAGAGTTCATGTCCAGGGCACCAACCAGCTCAGCTCTTTCAAACTGTGGACAGACCATGCAATCCAGCCTGTCTGCAACTTCAGAGAGCCTTTTCACAGAATGAGTGTGATGAGTTTGCCAGCCCCATTGCAGATAAGGTTGCTGACATTAGGTGAGAGATCAGCAGAGCCCATTCCGATGGGTGGGGTGATGATTGGTGGGAGGCTACGGAGCCTCGGTTTGGTTCATCCGTTTTTGATCAGGTGGTGATCATGGATGCCATGATGTTCATCCAGAGTATGTGGCCAACCTGCTGTAGTTTGGATCCGGGCCCAATGCACCTCCTTGTGGGGTGCATTGAGATTATCTTCCTGGTCTTAGCGAAGATAGTCCAGTGTTCGCTTGACACAGGTGAGTTTCCTGACTCCCTGAAGGAGGCGGTGGTGACTCCCCTCCTTAAGAAATCTTTTGACCCAGATTGTTTCACCAACTACGGACCTATCTCTATCCTGCCCTTTGTGGGTAAGGTTATTGAGAAGGTGGTTGCGCTGCAGCTGGATGACCATTTTACCATCCATGACATCTATGATCCTCTCCAGTTGGGATTTAGGAAGAGGCATAGCACTGAGACTGCACTGGTCCGGTTGCTCAATGATATCTTGATAGCGAGAGATCAGAGGAGTCATTCCATCTTAATCCCCCTTGATCACTGTGTGGCATTTGACATTGTGTATCATGGTGTATTGCTTGAGCACCTGCGGGTAATCTGTGGACTGTCAGGGACAGTCCTCAGATGGTTCCATTCTTTCCTCACTGATAGGTTTCAGAAAGTAGTGTCAGGAATTAATTCTTCTGACATATTCTCCCTGCCATGCGGGGTTCCCCAGGTCTCTGTGGTGTCACCTATGTTATTCAGGGTGTATATGCTGCTGTTGAGAGACATTGTAAGGTGGCATGGACTGAGTTTTCATTGCTATGCAGATGATACTCAGCTATTCATGTCCTTTGTACCTGACTGGGATAATGCAGTCTCAGTGTTTAACAACTGCCTCTCCAAGATACAGGACTGAATGAATGCCAACTGGTTGAAGCTGAATCCTGACAAAACTGAGGTCTTGGTGGCGGACTGGTGTTGTCTGGTAGAGGGTGTCTTCATCTGGGTAGGCCTCACAGCTTTTGCTTGGTGGTAGCCAGCTGATGACCTCTGAATGGGTGCAGAGTCTGGATGTTATTTTTGATGAGGGGTTGACACAAAAATCTTAGGTGTCATCCACTGTCAAGACCTCATATTACTATCTGAGGAATATCACCCAGATTAAGCACCTGGTTCTGCCTGGTGACCTTCTGACATTGGTCCACACCTCTGTGACCTCCTTCCTTGATCACTGCAATGTCCTGTACCTAGGGCTAATGGGGCTTGATATCCACCACCTGCAGCTAGTGCAGAATGTTGTGGCCAGGTTATTGACTGGGCTCTCTCATTCCAGCAATGTCATGCCTCTGCTGCGTGGGCCACACTGGCTGTCAGTTCAGTGGCAGATCACCTTTAAGGTTCACTTGACCTAAAAAGGCCTACATGGGCAGGGACTGAGTAACCTGCAAAAGCTTCTGCCTCCCTATTGCCCCCTCTAACCACTACACTCTGCCAATGAGGGATTGCTGGAGATTCCCAGGGTTCATTTGAAGACCTCTGGGGCTCGAGTTTTGCATTTGCGGCTTCTACCCCCGTGGAATTTTCTGCCTTATCTGGCACTGGAGTGCCTGACTGTGGAGAGCTTTAAATCAGCACTGAAAACTTATTTATTCACGCTTGCCTTTTCTGATAACTAATTTATGGAAGTCTGTTGTTTATTCAGGTATTTTAAATATTTATAATTTTAAGGTTTTTAAATTCTGTAAAAGCACTTGATACATGTGAATTGCGCTTGATACAAATAAAGATTATTATTATTTATTTATTTATCTTTATTTTTTAAATTGCCAGAAATATGTTTTCTGGGCGCCTCAATATTCAGTGTGCCAAGCTTAGCGAGATGAGTTGTTCACCCATGTTCTCTATATTAGAACAGTGGAACTTTCTTAAATACTGAGGCTACAGCTGGAAGTCATACTGCCAGTTTCAGTTTGAAGCAGTGAGCATGTGATGATCCTCTGTTTGCTCTGTCTCTGTCTATCTATCTATCTATTTATGAAATTATTTCTTAAGTGGACCAGGGTTCCCACCCCCCAGTACTGCTTCTTTATTCCCCCTCCTCTCCCCTCCACATTGCCCAACTGCCCTTCCCAATGTTTATATATATATTAATATATAAGTGGACTGGAGTGCCCACTCCCAGTTCCAATTCTCTTGACCCCCCTTCCAGGTCACCTGTCCCCAGTTCCCTAAGTATGTGGTGGCACACTGAGACCACAGTGCTGCTGAACACTAGCCCAACACTGGGGTACCCAGATCCCAGTGTTGGAATATCACCTGAAATAAAGAAAACTGTCTCTCGGTGTTTTTTCTTAAACCTGTAAAAAAATAAAATGGTCTCTCACTGCTCTCACCTCTACACACACACACACACACACACACACACACACACACACACACCACCCAACCCCAACCTCCCATTCAGCACCCAGCACCCTACACCCCACCACACCCCTGGGCCTCCACATATCCTCACTCACCTGAACATGTCCCATGGTGTAGATCCACTCTCTGATCAAAGACAAGTCTTGCTGCTGGAACTGCCAACTGCAATATGAAAAATAAGTCAAGTGCAGTATAATGTATAGTATTTCAATGGAGGTTTGAAAATGATTCATATCTTTGTCAGTTTGACATATTTTGGTCCCAACTTTTCAACACCACCTTTTTGGGATCTCTCCTCATAATCAACAGCAGAGGAATTATGCAAATCTGGCCCAAAAAGGTGATTTCACTGTCAGTATCAGAAATCAGCTTTCAGGCAGGAGTAGAACATTTTCACCACCTTTCTTCATGAAGTTAGATCATAAGGCTATGTTGAAAATCTGGGGTCAAAATATTCAAAAATGACAAAGTTATGAGCCTACATTGACATTTTTTATGCTCACCATGACTTTGGTAATCTTAAATATTCTGACCCCAAATTTTCAACATAGATATTTTTCTCACCAACTCATGAATGCGACAGCTGTCATTTTTCAAATCCTGGCAAAAATGTGTTTTTACACTTCTGGCACAGAATGACATTTCAGGGGGTGCAGAATGATGTTTTGGTGGAGATTTGAAAACTTTCACCTTCCGGATTCATGAAGTGGGGTAATGAGAAAGTTATGCTGAGAATTATGTGTAAAAATACAGTAAAATGTCTAGTTTATGAGTAGATCCAGAAGCAAATGATTTGATACCGTTTATTGGACCAACATAGATGTTACAACAAAAGAACAAAGTGTCCCAGCTTTTGGACCAACCAGGTCCTTCTTCAGAAGCTTTATGAGTAAACATTGTAGTATTTCAGCATTTAATCACAACCTCATTAATTTTCAAAATTTTGACTCCAAACTTTGAACATAGCCATTTTTCCATACCACCTCATAAACATGATAAATGTCATTTTTTAAATCCTGGACAAGACGTGTTTTCACACTGTGGGTGCAAAATGACATTTCATCCAATATACTATAAATGCTATATGTCATGTTTATAAAAGGAGTTATAATATGACTACCTTGAGAATTTGGGCTAAAAAAAAATGTATCGGTATATAAGAAACTTTGTTTGTAGTACCAATCTTGACCCCAGTGGGTATGCTTCATGATCCTGGGCTGGTGAGCTGAGTTTGAGGGCAAACTCAGTGGCTTAGCTGGATGAGGTGAGGATGGGGGGATGGTGCTGTTATGTGGCACCCCCCTGCAAGGGAATGAAAGCTGCAGAGTTGTCTGCATGGGATTGGGTACCATATCATGATGATAAGCTGTCTTCCTGGCATAGGGCCCTGCACCTCTGCATTCATGGGTGGCAGTGGGCCCTGTGCATTGGCTGACAGATGGACTCTTTGAGCTGTGGTCTGTCTGCAGCCACATGGAAACACAGTGATCAGAAGGCCCTGCATTTCTGTAGCCCACCAGGCAGCCCCTGAATTCTTGACATCTGTCACTGCAGTTCTGTAGGCAGACAGTCTTCCCTTGGCACAGGGCCCAAAGGCCCCTGCACATCTGCATCTGTTCACACAGGTCCCTTCCAAACCAGTGTGAATTAGGATACAAGTCCACACTGGCCAGCTGGTGTAGTGGTTGGATTTCCACTTGTGACACCAGTGAACCGGGTTCGGGAATGAGCCAGGATCATCAGAGGGCCAGACAGGGGAAGAAGGATTGGGCATCCTTAGGACTGCTCTCCTTCTCCGGGGGGGTTCCTGCAGTCGGTGCAGAAGTGACACCTAGCAGAAGCTAGGTGCATCACCCTGAGCACTGGTGCATGGTCAAGGGACAATGGGGTGGGACAGATGCAGGTGTTATTGCACGTCTCCACCCCAGCACATAGGAATAAAATCCCTCCTTGTCAAATGTCTCTATGACACCCTGCACCTGGGCTTCAATTAGCCACCTGGCCGGGCGCTCTCCCAACAAGTTACAGACACACGGCAACAATATCTGGGCAGTGCTGTGCCCCACCTCCTGGGGGGCAATCCAGGAGTCA
Source organism: Neoceratodus forsteri (assembly GCA_016271365.2). Lineage (NCBI taxonomy): Eukaryota > Metazoa > Chordata > Ceratodontiformes > Ceratodontidae > Neoceratodus > Neoceratodus forsteri. The sequence continues at coordinate 1,036,872,968 of CM057453.1, forward strand.
CTGGGAGAGTGAGGGGCTCAACAGGTGGTAGAAGCCTTGGGGGCACCATGACCAGGGCGAAGCTCTGACGGACGGCGGGGGAGGACAAAAAGTGAGATGAATAAAAAAAAAGAAGGATACAAGTCCACTATCTCAAAAGGAAAGGAAATTCTTGCAATTACAATTTGCAGTTTTTGCAAAGAATGTGTATACAGATAGAATACACTATTTCACAGATTTCTACATCTTGTTCCTCTGACTTGTATTACTGTATAAGTGTCCCTGTTTTACTTAATAAAAAGTTTGTTGGTGCTTCACTTTGTAGTTCACCATGGTATTATTCATGTAACAAACATTTTAACAGTTCACCAATCTTTCTTTTTCTTTTTCCCGTGTCCTCAGTTCTCAGAATAGCTGTTGGGGTCTCAGGTGTGGCATGCCAAGGTTTACTCTGGTCTCTTCTCCCATGCTGCAGTGAATTATAAGTCTCTTATTCTCCATTCTGGATATACAGAACTTTGATCTTATGCTTCTGCTTTCAGATGCTCTGGGTTTCATCATGTCCCAATCCTCTGTCATTTCTCTACAGGTGCATTGGTGGGGTACAAGGTCTGCAGCTCTTGGAACCTCTGAAATAATATAAAAGATGGCTCCAAGTTCAGGGGTTAAAATGTTTAAAAAGTAAGAGAAATGGCTGGACCATTCATTGATCCTAAGAGGGTACCACATATGAAATACAGTCAGGCAGAATATTGTTTAGATTATCAGTTCCTCTAGAGCTACATAGTCGATCTTTGGCTGGCTCCTCAAAAGGATTGGTCACTCTTCAAATTCTGGAGAACTGAGTCACTACAATAAGCAGTTTTCAGTATATAAAATAAACCACAGGGGGGAGCACAAGTTAGCCTTGATAAAGCATGCACATACTGTATGTGTGAAGGCTGGCATTTTATTTCACCACTGCTAACCGCATATACATTTTTAAACCTTGATTTTATGCAATAGCATATGCAGGGCCCCTAGAATTCTGTGGCTGCAGAATTTTGTGCAGAATTTGCAACCTATGACAGAATATCTGCAGTGCAGCAGAATTCACTGTTCTTGGAAATTCTTTATTAACATTTACAGTTTTTCCATAATGCCTGATTACCTTACCTTCCTTTTATAAGTAAAACCCCTCTATGTTCTGTATGTGATGTTATCAATGACATAACATATTTAAGGTAATGACGGCTGCATTCTGCCACAGAAATGAATAGTCATTTATCTACCACTGCTCTCACTCCCTGAGGAACTGGCAAAGCACATCAGGTACTGGGATATCTGCTCGACCTGTACTACAACCAAATAAAATTTTCAGTTCTGAAGTTAATACAGCGGGGCCAACTTAAATACTTGACAATATCATAGACCTGTTAATGGAATACCTTAGTTTGTATAGATTTATTTGTGGCTTTAAGATATAGGAAAGCCCTCTGAAATGAAAAACTGGTCAAATGAAAACCTGTATTTTGTTAAAAAATGAAATATGAATAGAAATGTGGAATATAATGATGTGCAGACCTGTTGAAAGAACAACTTGTTAAATGAATATCTGTGTTATATGCAATTTTTGTCAGGGTTATTGATTACATGTTATTATGGCTGATAGAATTACTAGAATTATTAGTTTTGAAGAAATGTGTGCAGTGGAGGCTGTTGGACCAGCAGGTAGCATGTTGTATTCCCATGCTTGCGACTCAAGTTCAGGAACAAGTTTAGGGATCTGACCTGGCAGCTTGAGGATGGGGCCAGTGCTGTTACCACCCCTCTGAGCCTGAGAAGGTATAGCACAGTATTCTGCCACACAAATGACACCTTTTGATGGGCTGGGGAGCTTTCCCTCACAAGGGGTTCATGTGACTGTCATAGTCTAACAGAGTGATGAAGCGAATCAGGAGAACTGGGTTGGCATGAAAAATGGATTTTGAAATATCTTCACTATTCTGTTTATTTCATTTCCAAAGGGACTTGTGAAAATGAGGATACAATTTCAATATTACAATACAATTTTAATAATACAATATTACAAAAAGGGAACTTTATTAAAATATATATATAACAGACTGCATACAATATATTAGTGATACACAGTAGGGACCTCATGAGTGGCATAAACAGCATGAGCATAAAGAAATTATTTATCACACCAGGTCCCCCTATACATTTTTCATTTATGTTATAGGATAGGCTCTTATGATTTTATTTAGCTTTTCTTTTAAAAAATATATTATTTCTAAACATCTGTGAGTCTGTGTTTTGAACTAATAATATTGTGCGTTTCCCCCATCCCGGTTGCCATAGCCATTGCCATGGACATGATGTCAGGATGACAGTCTGATGCTGTGATGTGGAAGATCATTGGTGCCACAGAACTTTCACAGAAAGTACAAACCACCAGCGTAGATGTTCTGTGGCAAGTGGCAATCCTGCTGCAGAAATTGGTCCTAAAGTCTTGATTTTTGAACACTTTCCTGACCTCCTGTGTATCTCTGGATCCTGTCTCTCCTCCAGAATTTCTGATTCTAACCTGGCCATTGTTGACTACCACTTCTGCAGGCAGGACCATGGCAAATATGTTGCTGTTGCCCTTTATGTCCGCCAGAGCCTCTTCTACATCATCACTCTCAGGGAGGCTGTACCCTCCTCCCATGAGTTTCTCCTAGCAAAACTCTTCTATCTCTCCACTCTACCCATCTTCATTGGGGTTTATTATGCCTCTCCAAAAATCTCCCCTTCCTCACTGGTTGACTCACTCTCTGCCATTACTTCACACTCCTCCTCCAGGAAACTCATCTCCCTTGGGGATTTCAGTATAAATTGACTTTCCTCTACCTAGAGGCCTACCTCTGTCAGGACTGAGTCCCTAAACATCTGTCAGCTTATCATGGAAACCACTTGGCTCAATCCACTCACCTCTGACCACACCCTCCTGGATTAGGTTCTGTCCTCACACCCTCACTGCATAGTTGCAGCAGTTATTCGGTGGATGCCTTTGGCACCCATTGCATGACATTATGTGTCAGGAAAATCTGGTTCCCTCCTTTCTCCCCCAAATACAACTGGGCCAGGTCCCTCTGGTCACTAAACAAAAATGCTGTAGTGGCAACCTGGCTGATATTGACTGGTTCTCCATCCTCTCCACCCCAGAGATTGACATGGTCCTTTTACTTTCCTATTAAAGATGTAATTCCACTGGGACAAGCATGCCCCCAGCAGTAAGTGTTGGGCTTACCCTTCTCACCAACCCTGGATCATCTATGATCTCACTGATATGTGCAAGTCCCATGACGAAGTCTAGTCCTGGTACAAATGAACTCACTCCTTATTGGTCCTCCTCTGTTACAAGGAACTCAGAAATACTCAGACAAACACCATCCACATGACCAAATTCCTCTATTTTAAGGCCAAGCTCCAGAACAATCTTGCCTCCCCAGCTAAATTCTGGAAGATGATTCACTCCCTTTTTGATCCCCTGCACAGTCTGCTCCTTCAGTCCTATTTATTTATTTATTTATGTATGTATGTATTTATTTGATTGAAAAGTTTCATCAGGAAAGACATACTAAGCTGATAATAACTAGTTTCCAGATGTGTCCTGGTGGAAAGGGGATGTTGAAAATCATATACAATGCAATAAAACAGAAGCATAATCAACAGTATAAAAGATATGCACATAAGGTACAAACTGAGACCTGGTGACGAGGGTGCTACACTTTACTGTAAGTACAGAGCAGTGTATTGGAACACAATATGTGATTTTAGAGGAAAAGGGTCATGAACAGTTGCAGGAGGAAGAAAAAAGTTATGAAGAAGGGGCTTTAAGGAGAAGGCAGAAGAAGCAGAGTGAATTGATAGGGAAAGAGAAGACCAGAGTTTATGAAACCGATAAGAGAAAGCAAATTGATCAGCAGTAGTTTCTTAGATGGAATAGAGAGGGAATGAGATGTACTACTGAAGAAACAGTAGCAGGAATTGGGGGGAAGAGGATAAGAGGGATATAAGGTAGGAGGGAAGAGCACCAAGACAGAAGTTAGAAATAAAGAACGTACAATGGGAAAGGTGCCTGGCATCAAGAGAGGGGAGAGAAAGGGTAGAGTAGAGTGAACAATGGTGGGTACGAGGGAAGCAGTCTAAAACAAAACAACAGAAAGAGTGAAAGAAGGGGTCCAGCCTGGCAAGGGAGGATTTGGGTGATCCACTATAGGCTATGTCACCATAATCAAAGATAGGGACAATAATCTTTAAAACAATCCCTTGGTGGACAGGAAGAAGGATACTTGCTTTGTTCCTATACAGTGCACCAAGCTTTGGGTGAAGCTTTTGGTGAATAGCATCAGTATGAGCAGAGAAATCAACATGATGGTCAAGTCAGACCCTAAAGTACTTAAAAGAGGATACATCTTCAATCATAGCACCATCCAGGTGTGAAATACAGGGAGAGGGGTTAGTCTGACAGGTGCCAGAAGTCATAGAAACTTTTTTTTTTTTGGCATTGAGTGTAAATTGGTTATACTAGAACCAGCCTGAATATTGTCAAAATCCATCTTTAGCCGTGAGGTAAGATCACAAGAAGAGGAGCCAGATGCAAAAAGTATTGTACCATCAGTGTACATATGAACGAATGCAGAAGAACAGACAAGGGGAGGTCATTCAAGAATGTGGAAAAGAGAATAGGACCCAGGCAGATCATTGAGGGACACCTTGGCAGATAGGAGCAGATAGGGAGTGGAGAGAAAATTAAGCTACCTATCCAGACAGCTTGAGACACATCCTCAAGGTAAGAATGAAACCAGCTGACTGAAGAGTCAGAAAGACCTGCTGCTTTAAGCTTGTCCAGACAAAAGGGGTTTGCCACTGTGTCAAAAGCTTTAGCAAACTCAACAAAAACAGCAAACGTGATCAGACCCTGATCCATACCTGACAGTATGGAGTCAATGAGCTGAAGGAGAGAAGTAGAAGAGGAATGAGATTTCTTAAAACCAGACTGAAAGGGGTGAAGAAGGAGGAGGGGTCAAGGAAGGAAGACAGCCGAGACAGAACAAGGTGTTCCTCTAACTTAGCTAGGGATGCAGGAAAGAAGTTGCCAGAAGAAGAGAGATCACCATCTTTAGGAACAGGAATGAAAGTAGCCTGTTTCCAGATATCAAGGACAGTAGCAGAAGAAAAGGAAAGGTTAAGGAGAAGGAGAAGGGTAAGATGCAGAGCAGTAGCAGAGGCTGAGAGAAGAAGATGTTTGGTATCAAGGCTATCACCTTTGTCAGGATTGAGGGTAAGCAAGGAAATAAAGATATCAGAAATGGTAATAGTAGAGAAGGAAAAAGAGAGATTTTAAGGGGGAAGAGGCAGAGAAAGGGAAGAGAGGGGATAGGGGAGGAAGAGATGAGAGAGCATAGGTAGTAAAGTAGGAGTTAAAAGAAGAGGCAACAGTAGAAGGCTGAGAGATAAGGGTGTCATCAGCCTTAACAATAGGGGAAGGAGACTGTTAGATGGGAGAAGAAAGAGTGGCTAAGCTTTTAGAACTTGGAGGGATGATTAATGTTGTTCTGGAGTATGGATGTAAAATATTCAGACTTAGCAGGTTTTATGGCCTTGATGCAGGTGCTATGAAGGAGATGGTAGTTTGTCAAAGCAGTTGGGGAGCCAGTAATCTTAACACAATGCCAGGCAAGGTCTCTAGAATGGAGGCAAATCATCACCTCACCTGTTATCCATGGAACATGAGAGCACCATACTCTGGTTTTGCTCAGGGGAGCATGTCGATCCCTTATAACCATAAATTTGGAATGAAGGAATAGAAGGTCAGTTTATATTATTGGCTGTTGATATTGGAGTCCAGTCAGTAGCCATAAGGTCAGCTAGGAAAGAGGACAAGTCGAGTGTCCTAAAGGACATGTGATGAAGAAATTTAGAAGGGCCTTGGGACGATGTAACTTGCACACACAGTAAACCATATGGTAGTCACTGAGAGCATCTTTTCAAATTGTGATGGAACACAGTTCAGCAAAATTTTCATAAATTCTGCTTAGATTTGGCTGAATTTTGTTGAAAGTGGAATGGCAGAATTCTGCTGACTTTTTTAACTGTGGAATGTGTTTTACTGTGGAATTATATTTCATGGAGATGTGTATATTCAGCTGAAACATTCCACAATGATTTTACTAGTAATACACGCTACAAACATATCAAATATAAAAAACACAGTCATTTAACTGCATCAGGCTTGAGGGTAAGTAATATAAGCAAGAATTTTGTCCTCAGTGTGCTAAATATATGTTCTATCTTAAGTTGCCAGAAGTGTGATATCACTCAGCGGAATAGTGTTCCACGGAAATATGTATCCGTGGAATACAATTCCGCATTTAGACAAGTCATGTGGTTGCACATTCCACATCCAGTACCCATGTGACTCCCTGAGTTCTACTGAGTCTGTGCAGATTGTATAGACATTTGAGAGAGATGGGACTCTGCATTTAGACAAGTCATGTGGCTGCACATTCCACATCCAGTACCCATGTGACTCCCTGAGCTCTTTTGAGTCTGTACAGATTGTATAGGTGTTTGAGAGGGACATAGCTCCTCTGCTCTGTTCTCTCTTGATACAGCAGAAAAGTGCATTTAAAACCTCACAAAAATAGTTGTGGTCAATTAGTTTTATTACAGACTTGTAAAACTTGTGGTGGTGTATGTGTTGCTTGAATTTGTTGTTTTGCTTTTTTTGTCTACAATGTCTGTATTGTTTTATAATTTTTTTCTGTTGAAGCTCTTTTTCACCTGTGTAAGTCATTAATGGAGGGACTTTTATCAGCAGTTGCTGGGGGAGGGTAAAATCTGTTATTTGTTAATTGCCTCTAGAGTTCAACAATATAATCCTTATTTATATTGAGGGGAGAGAGATTGAGAGACAGGGGGAGAGAGAGATAGTGAGGATGGGGGAGAGAGAGAGAGAGAGAGATAGTCAGGGAAAAGAGATTTGATTTTTTAGTAGTCAGTGTCTGATAGAATTAAACTGTGTCTGTTTGACATGTATTAAAGTATTTAGTTTGTACAGATGAATAATAACAGATTAATAGCTTTACCCTGTTATTCCACCCAAAAAATAATCTGAGAGTTGAAACGGATTTGTTGTTTTAAATAATTGTTTTTCAGAAACAGCTTTTTCCTGTTCAAGAGATTTGATTTCTTAGTAGTCAGTCAAAGTCTGACAGAAGAAAACTGTGGGTATTTGACATACTGTATACCAAAGTATTTAGGGGCTCATTCTCAAAGGAGAGTTACGGCAAGATGCAAAGTATGCCAAGTCACATACGAGTTGCAACATATTCTAGAAAAAATGTGACTTGCACCAAAGAAACTCACAAAGAGCATGGGTAGCAATATGCATCATATAAAAGTGTGTAAGTTGCGTGAAGGACACGGAGATGGCAGCAAAGGAAATGGCAGAACACACAGGCACAAGTCGCAGTAAAGGAAGGATGAAGTGCACAACAGGGAGGCAAAAAAGGAAGAAGAACTTCTCCCGTGAGGAGACAGACATTCTCATATATGGGATTGATGCCCATGCAGATTTGCTACTCAGCGGGGGCAGTGACAAGGAGAAACAGGACAGCTGCAAGAAGGCTTCGGAGGAGGTGGCCAAAAGTAAATGCTGTGGCTAACCAGAAATGCACCATCAGGGACCTGCAGAATAAATACCATGATATGAAGAGAAGCTAGCACACAACTGGAGGTGTGCCCAGGGCACTGATGGAGGCAGCAGCCTGCAACAGGTACTCACTGGTCATGAACAAAGGGTAGCTGAACACCTCAGCAGCCACACCATAACTGGGGACACAGACAGGGACACCTTCAGGCAGCAGAGTAGCACAGGCACATGTACAATTGGGTAGGGCAACACTACCAACATGTATGAGTGTGTGTGTGTGTGTGTGTGTGTGTGTGTGTGTGAGTGTACGTATCTATGTTTGAGGCAGGGAGTGTGTCTGTGTGTGTATATATGAGGGAGTGTGAGAGTGTGCATGTATGTATATATGTGTGTGTGTGTGTGTGTGTATGTATGCAGAAGGAGTGTGTGAGAGTGTATGTAAGAAGGAGTGTGTGTGTGTTTATGTGTGTGTGTGTGCAGAATACAGCAATACCACAGACAAGAGCAAGGGGCCCACAGGGCATGGCTGGCCCACGTTGCAGGGTAATGTGGCCTGTGACACAAGAGGTCCACACACACTGCCAGGCACAGTGAGGCATGTTTCAATGAAATGATGGCACACACAGGCATGTGTAATGTGAGTGCATGCCAAGTGGAACAGCTGTGGGTTAGGAATAGGGCATGAGAGAGCATTGGTTGTACCTGGTATGAACCATGATCAGGGGCATTGTAAGGCATGAGGAGAAGCCGAGTGCCTTCAGCCCCTGACCGTGGGGTACACCTATATTCTCACTACAACAAATGTTACTGAAGTGTCTCAGTGCTAATAAAAAATGGGCCAATTGGCAGCATTTGATAAATAAACACCCCACAGGTTTTGTCACCTGTCAATCATCTATCATTCTCCCAATCAACACAATGTGTGATAGTTTACGATGGAATAGAGGAATTCAAATCTCTGCATCATTCCATCATTAGAATGCCCCCCTCCACTCAGAATGGTAACATAGAATACACAAACTCAGAACTCTTCAGAGTTCCACTGGTGCACACACACACACACACACACACACACACACCCACACCCCCTCAGGTGGAACCTGAACCTCACCTTTAACTGTTGCCAGACAAGGAGCAGGGACTTCCCTGCCAGACTGGTAGGGATAGGAGGGTGATGTTACATGGCCATCAAAAAACAGCAGCAATGAAATCCCTGAATAGTTCCTGATTTGTGAAATAGTGTACGTGTGTAATGTTCATTTCAATGAAGAGTCCCTCCTTACACACATACACTATTTCACAAATCAGGTACTATTCAGGGATTCCATTGCTGTTGTTCTTTGATGGCCATGTAAAATCACCCTCCTATCCCTGCATTCAAAGTTATGGACCAATATGTATAGGGCCTAGTTGAAGGTTTTATATATGAGCAAAGGTTGCAGCCTGGTTTGTGATGAAAATCAGGAAGTAAGTGGCTGATGAATGCTGTATGTGATGTGTGAGTTGCCCAGGTTGGCAGGGACTTGTGTTTAGTCATTGTTAGTTCTCTGTGAAGGTAATGGTTAGAAACAAGTCTCAGATAATTGGGACACAGGATGTCCTTGCCCATTGTATATGAAGCTGTGGTGCATGGGGGTGGGGCAAGTTGTGCACAGTGTTGAGACATGTGGCCTTGCAACAGGGCATAGGATATCCTTGGCAATATGTGCCGGGACATAAAAGCAGATATGTGGACAACATGGACAGAGACAGGCATGGCACAGGAAATGTGTACATGCATGTAGGAAACACACTTTTGACCATACAGTGGTCGAATACGTGTATGATCAACAGGTATAGCTGTACACCACTGGCATGACATACATGGTAGGGCACATGTTAATGGTGATGCCTGGAAGCATGCAACATGCAGAGAACCCACCACACCCTGAAGATGGTGTCTGTGTGTGAAGTGACCATGGTGGAGCTGTCCCACAAACCCAAAGCAGTGTGCAGGAGATGACATGACATGAGTAACCAGGCCATGGGTAACTGTGCAGGGAAACCCAGGGAAAGCCCATGTGTTGTGGTTATGTGACACACCCCCATGGTGAACCAGGAGCCATGGGTGGTCTTCAATACTGTGTTGTACCAGTAGCAGCAGCTCTGCCAGTACAGGCAAGTGTCCTGTTGCAGACTCACACAGTGGAATACTGTCCTAGGAAGACACACAGGGAGGCAGAATAGCAGTGTGGTATAAGTAAATGCAAGGCATACCACAGTTAGCATTGCTTGTGTCAGGACAGAATGAGTGTATGCCACAACCATGACACATGGATGTACCACAGTGGGGAGGAGGAGGAGGATGGACAGACAACAGACTAGGAGGCTGACAGTACTGAAGATGGCCAAAGCCATATATCAGTGACAGAGGATCTTCCAGTGGAACAAGTAACCACAATGAACACAGTGTGCACCCCAAGCATACATGATCCTATCCCACAGGAAATTAGCTCAATAAGTGTGACTGAGCTTGAGACCTGCATGGAGGAGGCCACCAGAAGCCTCCAACAGCAGGACACACAACCACCAGCACACACTGAAAACTATTGTGACTCCATGGTGGTGAGGCAAGAGGAGCATACAAATGAGATTGCTGCACTATGGAGGGGCCTGGAGGAACACCACCAATGCCTGGGGGGACAGCTGATAGGCATTGCAACTGCCATATAGGCCAGGACATGGGACACAAATGCACTACTGTCCAACATTGTGGTGGTCCTGCATGGTACGTGGAACTGTGCCCATGTACCTATTTTTCCACAAAGGCTGTACCAAAACTCTGTATTGATATGAAATCTTTTGTTGCACATGGCATTAGCTATTCTGCTGTATACACTGTGCACCTCACCACGGATATGTTGAGCAGTGGGCCTGGTGCTACCTCCTCATAAATGTGTATTATGTGCCACTGGGCTCATTTTCCTAAGCTTTCTACATACCCTTGGCATTTAAGCTAATCTATATAAACACAAACCAGAGACTGAGTTTGTAAGAAACCTGGAGAGCAAACCATTAACTGTACAGCCTGCTCTAATTGGGAATTTGCAGCAGCAAACTACTTCGAGATACTGTACTGTAATTGCTCTCCAAGCCTAACTGAGAGGGACAGAAATAACTAGTTTTCAGCCACTGTAGAACAAGTTAACAAATGCTAATTTAAAGAGAAACACAAAATGAAACAGCATGAGATTTTCAGGAAATACTAATTATTACACAGGGACTTGAATTCAAGCTTTTTCAAGCTTTTATTAACATTATGTAAAAACTGTTGCACATGATCTTTAAAGAGATTCAGATAAGAAATGGAATTCAACAGCACCGGCTAAAGCAGGAGGTGGCCACAAGGTGGAATTCCACTTTATAGTTGCTTGAATGGCTGTTTAAACAATACAAGATCTTAACAGACTTCACTATGCTGCAAAGAGATTGTGACATATCCTTCCTCTCCCGCAGTATGGGTCAGTGGTGCATAATGGACAGTCTCTTTTTTTTTGGTTAAAACATTTTATTGAATGAAAATATATTGACAGTAAACAGTCATTTAAACACATATAAACAATGGACATTATAACTTGTCCAAACAAATAGGGATATGCATGAACAGTAGTTTCAGGCATTAAGCGAACAATGGCTCATACAAACATCTGAAGCATAACTTTCTGTTTGAGTATGGTACGTCAGAACATCTATGAGTCTCGTGAAGCTGCAAATTAAACCACATGTAGGTTTACTGATTACATTTAAACACCAATTAAGCTTTTATCCTGGGAACCAACCCATCTTCAAGGCCCTGTCCAACCTGTGCCAGACATGACTAAATTGCTGACCAATATTCATCACAACATAATGGGCTCTTTCAATTCTAAGACAGTGTAATAGATTTCCTGATATCCATAACTGGGTGAGTGTGCAACATGCATTGATTAATAGCAAGGACAATAAAGGTAAATCAGGCCCCAAATGTTTTTGAATTGAGTACACACAAAGTATGATTCAAGAGGTGAACTAGGGGGAGCAACTCCCATAACACCCATCGTAATTCTATGAATTTCATTTGAGTACTTCAGAATTTTGTTGCACATTAGTGCCATGTGTAAAAATGTGCCATCTTGTGTTTTACACTTGGGGCTAGTGAAGGGTTTGGTGGGGTCAAAGGTGTGCATCTAGTAGGTGTGATATATGTTCTATACAGAAAGTTTATCTGAGGTTGTCTTATTCTGTTGCTACTTGAGCAGATATTAAGATGCTGAATAACCCTGTCCTAGATCTCTGGGGTCATGGAGAATTCAAGATCAGCCTACCACAGCTCTTGCATTCACAGCATGGGTTCAGTTCCTCCCTTTAACGGTAAATTATAATATATAGTCAATGGCTGAGGATTATATAGCTCTTTTTCATATGGATCAAGAAGGCAGGGCCCTTGGCTTAATGCAAATATTGTAGACAATCTATGGTATACTTGCAAGTAAATAAAGAAGTCTCTTGGTGATAGCAGCCATCTTCTCTTGAGTTCAAAAAAGGTAACATCCCCCCTCCATAGAGTTGTTCAATGGAACTGAGCCAATTTTTTTGCCAATGCAGGAGTGCCGGCCCCTCCTGTATAGAAGCACATTATAGCAAGGAGTACTTTCAAAGTGGACCATATATAGGCAAACCTGGCAGGGGTGTTTGGTATATTAGAGTGCTCATGAACTTGTCTCCAAGTCTTCTAGCATGCCTGCGTGAATGGATTAGAGCAACTTGGAGACTTAACTGTAGTTAGTGCACCCTGAAGTGCATCTCTCCTGAGGTCTTCGCCCTCTCTAATCTCTTCAAATTCCACCTAAGCCAGTAATTCTGGTATGCACCCCACTGGTAGGAAGGCCAGCTGTGCTGCCTAATAGTACCACTTAAATAGTGGCAATACCAGTCCCCCACATGAGGAAGGTAACTGCAAGATCCTGTGTCTAATTCTAGCAGTTTTCCTGCACAACAGAAATGTATGCAGCACACTATTAAGCTGCCTAAAGTATCTATCCAGAACATGTATAGGTATAAACTGAAATAAGTATAAGCACTGTGGTAGCATATTCATTTTTATTGTGACTGCTCTCCCCAAAACTGTAAGAGGGATGTCCATACACATTTCACACTCGAGTGTAATCTTAGTAAGAAAGGCATCATAGTTCAGGCAAAACAATTTGAACACTTGGGCCGAAATGTAGATGCACAAATATTTTAGTTTAGGTACTACTCGACAACCCAAAGAGTTCCCTCCCAGTCTGTATGTATCTCTTTTACTAATTGGTAGGAACTCACTCTTAATCCAACTGATCTTATGGCCTGAGATATCAGCATATTCCTGTAGTTGAACCTGTATATGTGGGAGACAGTGCATAGCCCCTGAAGGTACATAAACAAGTCATCTGTGAATAATGCGATGTTATGCTCACCCTTCCCCCCAAATCCTACTATCCCAGGTGCATTTGCATAACTGCTCCCAGGGGCTTCAATGCCAACACATATAGTAGAGAGGGGGCATCCCTGATGTGTTCCTTAATATAGTTCAAATCTAGGGGCCAAGACTCCATTAATTAATATTTGAGAGGTAGGTTGGGTATATAACGTCCTAATCCAGGATAGTAAGTTCAGCCTCACATCAAATGCACGCAGAGTCTCAAACAAATATTCTCACTTCACAAAGTTAAAGGCCTTTTCTGCATCTAGGGTGAGGACCACTGCGCCATGTGATATCTGGGAAAGGGCCCATCTACAGTATACATAATATTTAAAGTTTTGCATATATTATGACTCCTTTGCCTTCCTTTGACAAATCCACTTTGGTCCACATGTATTAGTATTGGCAGTATCCCTTCTAGTCGAGCTGCTGACTTTCACCAAGATTTTGTAATCTGGCGTGAGAAGGGATATGGGGTGGTAAGAAGCACACTGCGCAGGGTCCTCACCTCGTTTTGATAGTACAGTTATTATCACTGAACCCATGGAATGGGGAATGATTCCTCCAATAATACTCTCTTCTTACATAGCTTGAAGGGTCCTAACCAGTTCAGGTTGTAAGATCTTAAAGAAATTGATGAGCAGTCCATCCAGGTCAGGGGCTTCCACTCTTCAGGTGCTTAATTGCCCCCACAACCTCCAGAGGATCTAGTTGTCTGTCCAAGGCCTCTGAGAGTTCACTGGACAGTGGAGTGATCTCTGTCCTGTCTAGAATGGTTTGAATTTGTGAGGGAGTAGGCAACACTTCTGAAAAGTATAGTCTTTTGTAGACATCTGTAAAAGCTTGGCCCATATTTTTATTGTCAATGCTTATGGTATTCCCATTGTTCTAATTCCCTAGATAGTGTTTCCTCCTTCTCTGTTTTTCAATTGCCATGAAAGAAACTTGCCCCCCCATCCCCATCAAAGTATGGTCCCACCCTTCCCAGCAACAGGTTACGCTCCAACTGGACTGAGCTTAAGGCATTGTACCTCCATTTCTGCTGTTGTAGTCTAGGATCAAATGCTCCTTCTCAAGCTCAATTATTGTACTCTTAAGAAAGGCCATGTCTTTTTCTTCTGTTTTCTTTCTGAATGCTGCATATGATATGGCCTGACCCCTTATGTAAGCTTTCATTGCCTCTCACCTAACTGAGTGGGAAGTCTCCTCTTCTCCGTTATTATCCAGGTACTCCACAATAGTAGTATGCATGCAAGCTAGATAATTTTGGTCCTTAAAGAGTACTGGATCTAGCTTCCAGGGCTTGGAGGCACCCTCAATTCCTGTTCACAGTGGTTGCACAGTCAATGGGGCATGGTCTGCAGCTAGGATGGATCTGTATTTATTGGGGCCTATACACATTATTAGTGAAGAAGAAATTAATAATCTATCCAGTTGAGCATATGATTGGTGGGCATGGGAGTAGAAGCTATACTCCTCTAACTGGAGCTTTGATGGTGCCACACGTCAACCATGGAGCAAATACCTTCAGAGTGCATTTTTAGAGCACTATGGGGACAGGATTAGCTCTGTCCAACACTGTGTCACTAACACAGTTAAAGTCACCCCCCCATTACCCATGGAGACATGTCAAACAGTAACCTCAAATAGAACCCCAGATCCTCTATATTAGATCCATATATGGATTCTACAGCTCTGAGTTCTCCTGTATTAAGTTGGAGTTGGGCCAGTGCATATCTACCCCCAGGATCAGCATACATTTGCACAGCACTTCCAGGAAACCCCTGGGGAGCCATATTGCCACCCCTCTTGTTCTAGTAGAGTGTGCGACCATTATCCAAGTACCACCCCATGCTTTTTTTGATTTTGTCAACCTCTTTTGGCACCACATGTGTCTCTTACAATAGTGCCACACTTTTTTTCCATACCACTGTTTGCTCCCCATAGCCACCTACTCTTTCATGGCCCCTCCTTCCATTGTGGGAGACATCACAAATAGCCATAGGGAGACATCATTTTGTAGCTTTTCTTCCCTCTCCCCCAGAAGCAGTGGTGCTCTGCAAGCATGCATGTGTGGAGGCACGTGAGCAGTTCTGGAAGCAAGTACTTCCTCCATCCTCCCTATGTCATCCCTTGACTCTGTTCTAACAGCTGGCCTCCATCGGGTGTCAGCTGAATATGAGAAACTGATCCTCCACGACCTGGGAGCTGAGAACAATCCATCAGCAGCTATACTCAGCTTCCTGGCCCTCTCACTAGCCAACCCCCAATGACTCAAGCTCGTTCCTGAATCCGGGTCACCAGCATTGCATGAGGTGTGAAGTCCAGCACCTCAACCCTCAATGCCATGGGACCGCTGTAAGCCACACTGGTTTTTAATTTCTTTAACCTGCTTTGAGCCTTTTTAAGTTGCAACACATTTTTTAAGACCATTGACATTCCATGTGGTAAAATTGATGGTGTCAGCCATCTGGATGTTTTCAAAAACATTCTAGAGTGTCACACTCACACCATCCAAATGCATCAAGCCCTCTTCTGTGTGAACCAGTATTCAATTATCTGTCAGTATTCACAACATTTATATACCTTATGTTAAGATAAACTAAAACATCCCCAACTTTTCCCCACTTTATAGCCCACTCCTTCCCCCAACACCATACCTCCCACCCTGACATATGTTTCTCCTTTCTTAACCAACATAACTCAAACTGCAAACTACCAGTAGCTGTTATCAAACAGGTCATGAACTTAAAGGATACTTAAACAACATTTTGACAACAAACTATTCAAAACTCTGACTCCATAGGTGACTAGAGGAAAGGCTGCTGTATTCATGAATGTTTAAACTGCATTTATATAATTCATCTAAATGTGGTTCCAGAGCATTTGAATATTTTAAAATCAGCCTTCTAATTTCAAAAAAACTGTCTTACCTGCTTCCTAAAATGGCCGCCAAATGTGTTATGTGATGACATCATTGGAGCCAAAGTCAGAGAGATATATGGCTCTCTACAGTGCTAACTAGTTCTTTTTTCCCTTTGTATAGAATTGTTTTACTCAAATGGTCAAAACCATGTGCATTATTTGGTATAATACACATGTCAAACTATGGTTCTGTTCATTTTGTTTGTTTTAACATGCTGAAATTGTGTTTTTGACAGAATCTACAAATGTAATCCATAGTTTGAATATAAACATTTGTACACTCAATAAATCAGACTTTTTCAACAAAGTGAAATGCAGCAGCAGCAGCAAACAAGTATGCTACTATGTGTGTGTGGGGGGGTTGCAGCCACACCCTTCACCACTCCCTAAAGCCACCACTTTTTTGTAGCAAAGTTCTTATGCAGTCCAATGTTAGAGTTCATACAGTCTTGAAACTCAAATATATGCTTGTCTTTTCTTCTTTTTCCATGGGAAATAGTAATAATAAGAAAGAAAATCAGCATTTATATAGTGGTTTTCATACATATTGTATCTCAAAATGCTTTACAAGCAGTACTAGATTGGTAGTGAAGTGACTGAACATGTAGTGGCAGACATTTCATACATTAATATCCACACACAGCCTTGGACATTTGCATGAACTGGTTTAATGGGAAGGGGAATGTTGGCCAGGACAATAGGGTCAGCAAGTGATCAAGGTGCTGGCAGCTCACATCTTATTTCTCACAGTAATCTGGTCATATTTCTCTCCTTCTGTCTTCTCCCTTCCCTGAATATAGCAGTACCTTGGAAGAGTGGCCTTCTCAGTCCCCCTCTGGTATTCATTCTTCACTATTCCTCCTCACACCAAAAACTGGTAAGCTCATCACCCTTCTGCATCATGAATGCAAGTAGTACAGTCCTCATTTACTCTGACTCTGTATTTTTGTATCCCTTGTACCCTGGAACCACAGATATGTGGGCCTGTATGTTACCTGACATTGTATAATGTGTCTCATGTACTCTGTAACCTCCCGGGTCGCACCTGAAAATAGGCACTTGTTGTCTAGTATGCTTACCTGGTTAACAAAAACAAATAAATAAATAAGTCATGCTGATAGCAGTAGAGAACAAAGGGGAATGATGGGCTTTCCTTTCCTTAAAAGATCTAGACTACCTTTGATTAGGCACTGTTAAATGATGGATGTGCACATCATTATGCACGTCATTTAATAGTGCCTAATCATAGATGGCTTAGATCTTATATGGGTAGGAAAGACTATTTTCCATTTGTGCAATGCAGCTATCAGCCTAGCTTACAAGAAGATCATGTTTATTATTAATATGTAAAAATAACACAGGAGAATGTACTAACCACTTTCATGATGCGGAAGGGTAGTGAATGCACCAGTTTTTGGTGTGGGGAGCAGGTGAGAAGAATGAATGCCAGAGAGGGACTGGAGAGGCCATTCCAGCAGGATACAGCTATATTCAGGATAGTTGAAGACATGAAGGAGGCCGTGGAGCAGATCACTGTGAGATCTGAAATGTGGGTCTGCTAACATTGTGATCACTAGCTGACTGTAGATGACAGTAGCCAGCGATGACAAATACTCAGAGTGGCAGGGCTGCACCTAAACTGTTACTTGGATTCAATGTAGGGAGATCACCCTCGGGATGGGGGGTGTTGACATTTGTTATGACAGTATTGAGGGAGATGTGTTTAGCTCATTCAAGATTTGGAAGGGTGGTAGCCAGCCAACTCGCATTGTGGAGTACCTCACAGAAAAGTACAGGAGAAGAATTGCTGGGAACTGTCCTGCGGGGTTCTGCAGATCACAGGTAAAGGAGTAGACTGACACCAGAAGTCAGGTGGATTCGCTCAAGGTATTTTATTGCCTCTCCTGCTAATAATATTGTTATCTATTGTAAGTGCAGCCCTTATTAGGGTTACCACCTGTCCCTATTTTTGCAGGACAGTCCTGACTTGGACAGCTGTGTCCTGCGAAAAAACATGAAAAATACTACTTGTCCTGACATTATAGTTGAAAAAATATTTTCAGACTTTCCTCTAAATGTTAAAAAAATATAGTACCTTACCTAAAACACCTTAAAATGATAAGAAACACCAGGAACTCCTAAAAAAACTGCAACACTTAGTCTTAAGTTTGATTATTTAGAGAAAAAAGTCTATTGCATTGGCTGAGGTTAAATATTGTCCTGCAAAAAATCATGTTTCTGTAAGAAATGTCCCACTTTGAGCTTCTTAAAAGGTGGTAATCCTAGCCCTTATGAGGACATGAACAGCAGTTTTTCTGGTGGGTCATGATGCTTATTGCTTGGCCCTCGAGGAAGGCCTAGTTGTTGGTTAATGAGGTGGGAAAAAAACACAACAGGGGAACTGTACATACTACCTTTACTGTGCAAAAGGGTGGTGATTCACTCAATGTTTACTGAGGGAGCAGAAGTCAAACACTGAGGATGTGGAATGGAGAGTGATTTGGGAGGCATTTTTTAAGAGTGCCAAATGATGATGCATATCAGTATAAGTGTGCACAACTCTCTGAGGTACAAGATTACAATCTGAGGTGTGATAATTCTCTTCATGAGACCGTAAGCACATATGCGGCACCAGGCAGTACTAAGGACAAGGTATGGATGGTGGGATGTTCAACAGAAGGCAGGCTAGATGCAAGGAGTTCACATGGAAAAGAAAGTCTTATTTGTGGATTAACAAGAGAGCATGAGCTTTGGAACTAAACCAGACTGGTACTTTGCTGTGTGACCCTGAGCAAGTCACTAAACTTCCTTGCACTCCCAGGCCACACCTGTAAACACACTTTCAGCTTAGTGTGTCTCTCCTGGTTAACAAAAAACAAAATTCAGTGCATCACATAACCATTAGATCATCAGGTATTTGAAGTGTTGTACTACAATAGAGTTTGCCAAGGAAAAAGCTGGATTGCAAAATATTTTTCACAAGTTAAAGTAAAGAAAATGAACAAAATTGTAGCCTAACAGGTGTACTGATCAAAATACTCCCCAAGTTAATACATGGTGTTGATCACTCTGGTACAACAATTCAAAACAAAGAGGGAAAGAAGAACTAATTACTGTAGCACTATAGAAATATATGTGGGTCTCTGTCTCTGGCTCCGATAATGTCATCATGACTCATCACTTAACACACTTGGCAGACATCTTAGGGAGAAACCAAGGCTGTTTTTTATGGGGTAAGAGTTAGGACCAATGACCTCAATGCGCAACCCGATGCTGGTTTGGAGGGGTGGGTTGGGGGTCCAAGGGGGTCTTTCACCACTAACCCCGAATTTCCTCACTTTTTTTGCTATAGAACAACCCTAACTGATGCATTAAATGGATTTTTTTTGCCACTAATTTCCCTTCTTTTTGAGAATGAGGATGATAAATAGTGAATGGAATGCAGTCACACCACGTGATGTCTTGTTACATAGCAAAAGAAACTGCAGAGCAAACGCAAGCGGCAATGGTAGGCATATTGTTATGATAACAGCAACAATAAAGCCAACAGAAACAGAAACACAAGTGCATGTGGAAATGTAAACTGCTACATGCAAGGTCATGGTACCACAATTGTAAATGTAAATGGTAACAGTAACAGCAACAATAAAACCAACAGAAACAGAAATGCAAGCGCATACGAAAACACAAACCGTAAGGTGCATGGGCACGGTACCGCAATGGCAAATGCAAATGGTAACAGTAACAGGAACAATAACACAAAACAAAACAGAAATGCAAGTGCAACAAAAACACAAACTGTAACAGACATGGTGGGGTAGACGGGAACGGTGATGCGAACAGCAAACAGTAACAGAAGCACAACTGGAAACATTAACTGACACAGTAATGAAACAGCACACCCTTCTTTCCCCCCAAAACTGCATTGAAAAAACACATTGAAAAGAAAGAATGTGTACATAATAATTGACTTAGGAGCATAAAATTACGACTTAGAATACTAAATTGCTTATATCTCAGGAACTGTGCAACGTAGGAAAAATTTTTTTAAATTTGTATGAATTATTACTTTCCTGGCTAGTTTTATGCTTAGCCCCATTTGGGGGGCTAAGCATTTTTTTGACAAAAAGTCTGTATCTTGCACCGTTTCCAAGATACGGGCCCTGAAAGACGCATTGGACACCATAATGTTATTCTATTGCAAAAAGCATTGGCTTTGGAGTGTCGTCAAATTACCACCCTGTAAAATTATTTCACCAAACCAGCAAAAGGCACATCTATGTGATGTTGGCTTTCTTTCCTCCAAATTTCAGCCCAAATGACCAAACTATTATTTTGCAGCACTGCAGCAAAGAATTCCTGTAATGTGGCAAATGCTGCAATGTTATCCTAAGGGAAAAAATGTCAACTTCATAGTGCCGTAACTTTGCCGACCTGTACTATTTCTTGACTAATCTACCAAAAGCCACATCTGTGCAACATTGCCTTTCTTTCCTCTAAATTTCAAGTCAAAAGACCAAACTATTCCCAAGATATTCAGTATGAAAGATTACTACAATTTCCCTATCTATTCCATTATAAAAAATCTGGCCATCTTGTCACTCCCTTGTGATCAAAGATGGCCATCGAAGAATCTCACAACCAAAGAATTTGCAGGCTCACAAACAAAGATTTAAAAACCTTATAAATCACCACCATGGTTCGACAGAATGAGGCCCTCCTGAGTAAAACCCACCCTCATCTGACTTTCTATGACACCCCTGGGCTGAGAAAATTTTTTTTTTTAATTGGGCTATCTTGTCCCTCGCTCACAATGCACAATAGCATTCAAAGAATCTCATGATCAAAGAATTTGCAGGCTCACGATCAAAGAATTTGCATGGTCATGATCAAATAATTTAAACAATTGTAATTTAAAAAATATATATAATCGCGGTAAATCACCACCATGGTTCAACAGAACGAAGCCCCCTGAGTAAAACCCACCCTTGTTTGACTTCCTACAACACCCCTGGCATGAGAAAATTGATTTTTTCATCTGGCCATCTCATCCCTTGCTTGCAATGCACGATCGCGATCAAAGAATCTCGCTGTCAAAGTTTTTGCATGCGCATAATCAAAGAAATTGCTTGCTCGTGAATAAAGAACAGAACAAGATGGCCAGATTATAAAATTAATTTTCTCAGCCCAGGGGTGCCCTAGAATGTCAAATAAAGGTGGGTTTTGCTTAGGGGGCTTCATTGTGCCCCATCAGCATGCCCAAAAAAATGTAATAATGATCCCTCGTAGTCTAGTGCCCCCTCCATAATATAATATTTACATCCCGGGTAGTCTAGTGGCCCCACCAATAAAATATGAAGAAATTAATGCCATGATAGTCTAGTGCCCTCCACCCCCTGTTTCTTTTTAGATCTCTGGTAGTCTAGTGGCCCTGTGAGCTATATTGTCTTATAACATCTGACTCTTTATATCCCTGGTAGTCTAGTGACCCCCAGTATAATGAAAGAAATTATGAGTTTATTATATGCCTGGTAGTCTAGTGGCCCCCCGCCACCCCACCAATCCATCCAAGCCCACCCAGCACCCCTCCACCCTTCACCAGCCGGCGACTGACACAGCCCTTCTATCACCTCCATGGCCAGCCGCCAACTGTCTGCATTATGAGCGGTACGCCTGCATTAGCATTACCGCTTGTAATGCGAACAGTCAGCAGCTGGCCGTGGAGGTGAGAGGAGAGCTGTGCCAGTCTCGGCTGGTGAAAATGAGGGTGCTGGTGGCTTGGATGGATGGGTGGGGTGGAAGCTACTAGACTACCAGGTATATTATTAAATCACAATTTCTTTCATTACATTGGGGGGGCCGCTAGACTACCAGGCATATTATAAACTCATAATTTATTTCATTATGCTGGAGGGGGTGCTAGACTACCAGGGATATAAAGAGTCAGATATTATAAGACAATACAGCTCGGGGGCCACTAGACTACCAGGGATCTAAAAAAAACAGGGGGCACTAGACTACCAGGACATTAATTTCTTCATATATTTTATTGGGGGTCACTAGACTACCAGGGATGTAAATATTTTATTAGGGAGGGGGGCACTAGACTACCAGGGATCATTATTACATTATTTTGGGCATGCACATGGGGCACAATGAAGCCCCCTAAGCAAAACCAACTTTTATTTGACAGTTTAGGGCACCCCAGGCTGAAAAAAATAATTTTTAAATCTGGCCATCTCATCCCTCACTCACAATGCATGATCATGATCAAAGAATCCTCTGATCAAATAATTTGCAGGCTCGTGATCAAAGAAATTGCACGCTCACGATCAAAGAATAAAAAATGGTGAAACATGATTTTTTTGACTGATTTGAAGTGAACCAACACCATGGTTCGATAGAATGGACCCTCCTGAGCAAAACCCATCCTCATTTGTGTCCCTAGCTCACCCTTGAGCCGAGATATTTGTGTTTTTAGGTTGCGATGCAAGATTGTGATCAAAGATTCTCGCGATCAAAGAATTTGTCAGCTTGTGATCAAAGATCGTTAGCGAGCCGTGAATGAAGAATTTAAAAGCTAAAAACTCTGTTTTTGGACTGATTTGGATGGAACCAAAGCCATGGCTGTATAGATCTGGGTCTGCTGAGTAAAACCCATTGAAGTTTTATTTCAGAAGTGACCCCTGAGCCGAGATATTTGTGTTTCTGCAATTGGAAAACTGAAAACAAGATGGCGGCTCTCACGGTCAAAGAATTTTTGAAATTCCTCTGGATCAAAAATTCTTGAACCGTAAGGCTGCAAATTCTCTGACTGCCAGGTGGGACGAGATGGCCAGAACCCCAATGCTTTGATCGCAAGATATACATATAAAGTTTCCCATTGACTTATAATGGGAAATTAAAAGTGCCATAACTTTTGAATGCCTTAATATTTTTTCACCAAACAAAAATCAGCATATTCAGCCACCAAAACTTTGTCAAACAAGCCATCTTGCAGAACAGCATGCCACACAATGGCCATGTAGGACCACATTAAGAATGCCAAAAGGTGCCTCCAAAACTGGGTAATTTTGCATATTTCAACGCTTTTGTACACAAAGACCAGCAATCTGACAGAAACACAATTTGGCAGATCAAGAGATCTCATGTGCCCCAACATGTGTACCAAATTTCAGGCAAATCAACTGAAAGGGTCCAAAGTTATTAACATCCAAACTTTTGACTTTAGTATGTGACTGGCCACTCAACCATAACTAAGGTCGTGCCACTATAATATCTATATATGTGTGTGTGTGTATGTATATGTATGTGTGTATATGTATTAGAGGCAAAAAACTCAGTTTAATGCATTAGAGTTGTTCCACACTGACAAAAGTGAGGAAATTCGGTGTTAGGGTTGAAAAGCCTCCCTTGGACCTCTCACCCACACCCCCAACTGGCATCAGGGTGAGCATTAGGGTTGTCGGCCATAACTCTCACCCCATCACATGTGTAAAGAAGCAGAGGTGTAGGAGAATGGGGTGAGAGTTAGGACCGACAACCCTAATGCGCACACCAGTTGTAGATCTGTGTGGAATTGTCACACCCAAGAAGTAACATTGTCACACTACATGATAGCTGAGTTCTGAAAAGTTTCTTATTTGAAACAGGTAAGTGTGTTTCTGTACTATTTTATATATTGCTGCTAGCATTTTGTTCAAAGGGGACCATGTTCACATGTTTGTATTTATGACTGTGTAGTATCACAGATCATTGTAACAGTTTCATGTGTCTAAGTACCTACTGTTCTCACAATGCCATAAGAAGCAATTGGATCAGCACAGTAGTATCTACTAAGTCCTTTTCCACTATTATCTGAACCTGCACAGCTGTATATAGGAGTGTGTCCCCCAAAGGATTTCATGGTACCACTTCACTCTCTTTGCCTTGCTGTCAGTTTGTCAGTGCAAAAGCATGTTTCTCTTTCTATACAAATTCCTACCTTTCTGGTAGCAGGGGTGGCCAAAGACACCATCGTACCACTTCCGTTCCAATGTATGGATAATATCAGACAGCATTTGCACTAACATTTCATGTGTGTAAATGGCTCCTAATGTCATCCTAACAGTAGCTAATAATGTATCAGAATTCTATTATGTACAGGGTACTTCTGCACTGTAATGTAATCCTGTATAGTTGGGCAGGTACATGGTATCGTAGGACACAAACTGTTAAATGTCATCATGGGCCATGGTTGACATCATCATACAAATCATTTCAGATATTTACAGGAAAATTGCTATTATCCAAGGCTGTAAACATCATGCTGCATTCATACCACTGCTAGTTCTGTGGTACTGCTTCTGCATACGAACATATGAAATTTGCCAGCAGATAAAGGCCTAGAGGTCTATCAAGTCTGCTCGAATGTGCAGCTAGCACCCCTTATTCTGCAGCTGCCCCTCCCTTCCACCCTTCCCCTTCATTAACCCTCCCCCTTGTTCTGTCCCATCCTCATTTGAAGCAGTCCACTGTTCTACTGCATACCACTTCTGCAGGTAATGCATTCCACCCAGCCACCACCCTCTCTGTAAAAAAGTGTCTCCTCATCTCCTCCCTGAACCTTCCTCGCTCCAGTCTCATATCATGGCCCCTGGTGCCCTCCCTCCCTTACTTTGAACAGCCCTCTGTACCTGTCTTGTTTATTCCTTTCAGGTATTTAAAGGTTTCAGTCATGTCACCCCTGACTCTCCTCTCTCCAGTGAGTACATGTTCAACTCCTTCAACCTCCTCTCATATGATAAGTCCCCAGACCCTTGATCATCTTTGTCACCCTGCACCCCTCCAGTAACTTAATGTCCCTCTTCAGATACGGATGCCAGTACTGCAAGCAGTACTCCAGGTGTGGTCTAACTAATGACCTATACAGTGGCAGAATCACCTCCTCCCTCCTCGAGGATATACCCTTGCAATACAACCCAGAATTTTGTTGGCCTTTGCAGCTGCCTTCCTACACTGTGCCGAGTTGTTCATTGACCCTGTAATGAGCACACCCAGATCCTTCTCCTCCTCTGTCTGGGCTAGCTGCACTCCCCCTAGCTGGTAAGTCCTCCTTGGGTTCATCCCAAAATGCAGCACCTTGCACTTTTTGGCATTAAAGCCCAGTTGCCAGGTGTCTGACCAGGTTTCAAGCTTTGCCAGATCATCCTGCAACCCCTGCCATCCCCCTAGGTCATCCACCAATGCGCCAACCTTGGTATCATCAGCAAACAGACTGATCTTGCTCTTGATGTCCCATGATATGTCTGCAATGAATATCCCAAACAACACTGGTCCCAACACTGAGCTCTGTGGGACACTGCTCATCACTGTCCTTGGGTGTGAGAGCTCCCCACCCACCACCACCCTCTGTTGCTTTCCCTGCAGCAGTTTCCTACCCATCACACTAGCTTTGCACCCGCCCTGTGCCTACTAACTTCCTTCCCAGCCTTCCATGTGGCAGTGAGTCGAATGCCTTACTGAAGTCCAGATACAGGACATCCACTGCATGGCCCCTGTCCAGTTGCCTAGTTACCCAGTCATAGAACTCAACCAGGTTGGTTTGTCAGGATCTGCCACATATGAAGCTATGCTGTCTGCTGTCCTGTAGTCCTTTGGCCTCTAGGAGGGCCACCAGCCTCTTCTTTAGGATAGTCTCCATTAGCTTACCCACGATGGATGTGAGGCTCACTGGTCTGTAGTTTCCTGGTCCATCCTTGGGGTCACTCTTGTGGAAGGGCACCACATGAGCCATCCTCCAGTCCTGAGGTACGCACCCTGAATGTAGTGAGGCATTAAATAGGTCTGCCAAAGGTCCTGCAATGACCTCTGCCAGCTCCTTCAGTACCCTGGGGTGGATGCCATCTGAGCCTGGCGTCTTGTCCACCCTCAGTGCCTTCAAACCCTCTCAAACTCTGCCATCCATGATTTCCCCATCTGTCACCACTTCCCCCCGTGTCTGCCATTTCTCCCACCTTGGGTGTCACCCTCCTCTTCTCTTTAGTAAATACTGAGCAGAAGTACTCATTTAGTGCTTCTGCCTTATCATACACTGCTTCCACCCTTCCTAATCCTTACTATGTGGTCCTTACAGCTCATTTTCTCCCTGATGTACTTAAAGAAGTCCTTCTCCCCCTTCTTCATGCCTTGTGCAGCCTGAGTTCCGTAGATGCTTTGGCCCCCCCTTACTGCCCTTGTCATCTCCTTCGATTCTGTCAAGTACTCCTCTCTGTCCTCCCCCCTCCCTGTTTTCTTGTACTTCCTAAAGGCAGCTCTTTTCCTCCTTACCTTTTCCATGACCTCCTTGCTCAACCAGCTCGGTTTCTTAGCCCTAGCCTTCTTGATCTGGGCTTTGCAGCAGGTTTTGGTTGCCTCCACTATCCCCAGCTTTATGAACTCCCATCTCTGGTTAGTATCCATACTAGATTGAATTCTGGCCAGGTACCCTTTACACCCCCATCCTCCCAAAGTTGGCCTTCCTGAAGTCCAGCACCTTGTGCCAGATTCCATCCTTCCTTGCCCATATCCAATGTGAGCCATACTGAGTGGTGGTCACTCCCTGACAGCGGTTCCTCCACTGTAAGTTCTCTTACAAAGTCCCCATTTGCCAGCACAAGGTCAAGGGTATTCCCTAACCTGGTCAGTTCACTGACCATTTGCAGCAGGAAGCTGTCCTGGAAGGCATCCAGCAGTACCTGCTCCCTTCTGTTACTGGTTGTTCGGGTGCTCCAGTCCACTCCTGGCATGTTGAAGTCCCCCACAATCACCACACTACCCTTCTCGTAGGTTCTCCTGATCTGTCGTGCTAGTTCCCTGTCTAACTCCTCCATCTGAGATGGTGGCCTGTACACCACTCCCATTCTAAGAATCCTATTCTTGGAATCCTGGATTTACACCCAAAGTGACTCTGTACTACCCTCCTCCCCTTCCTCCCTTACACACTTCAGTCCTTCCTTCACATATAGTGCCACCCCCCTCTTTTCCCATTCACCCTGTCCCTATGAAATAACCTGTATCCTAGTACAGACAGGACAGCATGTGGCAGTATAATAACCAAATATTCATTCTGCGTACTATATTGAATCAAAAATGACAGAGCTGTCATTAAAACTATTGAGCACCGGATGTGTTCATAGATTTGTGACCAGAAATTGGTATTCATACTATATCTGTTTCTTAATGTGACCATGTCCATCTTGTTTGAGCATCGGTACATTGGACGCTGCATGTTACTGAAAGGGTGCCATGCTGGAATTTTTGTGCCTATTTCCACATAACAAAACACATCATTTTATCCATGCTTTCTTCTATGTTGATGCCTCATGATATTATCCCAGTATAAACAAACAATGCATATCATAGGTATTCTGTGTAGAGTACTACTGTTCTGCCATGTAACCCTCTGGAGATGCCCACAATGTTGTGTACACCCATGTCTGCACATATGCTACAGTTGGTGGTCCCATGATGATGGGTGTGTCTTGTAGTACGTTTAGACAGTTGCATGTTATTTCTGACACCTGCTACTGGTTATCTGTGATTGGTCATGTTGCTTTGGTCTTCCCTCCTACTTGCATGTGCGTGTGTGTGTGTGGAGCTGGGGTGGGGGGGAATGTGGAGTTAGGGTTTTCAACCCTAACACCAAATTTCCTCATTTTTGTCACTCTAACTGATGCATTAAACTGAGTTTTTTTGCCATGAATTTCCTGTCTTTATGAGAAAGCATAATGTTATACTACATTGTATTTGTTTGTGAGAGCATGACTCCCTTTTTGCACCACACTCTGATCAAGCTATAGATATATTTATCAGAATATTAAGTGGTCTTATCCTAGTCATGCGGCAATATTTAATGTGCTACGCCTTTGACTTGAAAATGAAGTCATACATAAATGGAATAGGAGAGTAATATGTGTGTCACATGGATCAATAGTACATGTACTCTGCTAAGTAGACAATATGCACAGATGAACCGCTTGTACTTTCTTTGTATGCAGTTATTTACCAAGACCAGTATAGATATCAGCACTGTAACTTAATATATAATAAAAGACACAACACCAGTTGATAAGGCTTAAAAAGATATACTGTCCAATTAATAGTTGATTAAAAAGGCTGAATTAAAAGTCCAATTGGTACACAAAAACTGTCTCACAAAACAATTAAAAAAAGTATTACATAAAAGTTTAAAATACATGTAAAACAATATGACAGGTACTTGATGAGGAAGTTGTGACAATGGCACAGAACACATGAACACAGCTGCCATGATAGTCTCTGTACACTGCTTATCATGCATCAAACAGTGATGATGTTATTGTCATTGTGTGACTGACAGTGTGAATGTTCCTGGGGTGGGCAAAAAAACAGATGCCAACTGTTTAAATAATAGCAGCAGAAACACATTATGGTGTCTAAAAAAAGATACATCTTTAAGCTATTTAAAAACATGTAATTGTAATATATTTATGTGTAGACATATGGATAGATATACACATACTTATACATATAAAGACATATAGGCATATGGGTGCATTTGGAAAATTCTCACCCGACCCCTCAATAGAGGCGATCGAGAAATATTATCAGGAACTTTAAAATCAGTTGTTATCTGTGAAAGTGTCTGATTTACAATAGTGCACAATTGTATACATACATTTAATTTAATTCTTACACAAACCAAAATTAAATGGCATATGGTAACAGTTAATATATAAATCAGTGAAAATCATCAAAGCTGTAATCAACATTCATAGTGAATTAATGAAGTATCTACATCACTAAAAACTTAGTTAATAATAAGTAATGGTTGCACACAATGCTATGAATATTACATAAATAATCTGTTATTGAGAAAATGGCACCTCTTCTTAATAAACAAATATGTACCACAACACTCTATGTTACTGTTAATGATACCTATATGAAATCACCACAAACTAGAAAAGTTCTACTAAATATCTGTTATATTAATAAATATATTAAAAATATGTTTAAATACTAGTGAATTAAATAGTGTAAAACAGCAAAATATTTAGCATTGTTTAATACATTCAGTTAAATGGCAATTAATACAACTGTTAAAAAGCTAACAGTACCGACTTTAACCAAAAAATGTCTTAATAATTACATATACATATATACAACACAGATGTACGAAAAGAAAACAGACATAGTATTACAATGTTGCAGTATAATATGGATGTATTAAGTCAAGATGCAAAGGGACAAAAGAAAAAACACAAGCTACACCTGGTGACACTCAGCATGTCACAGAGTGATGCCTATATCAGAGCATGGCACTCTTAAGTACAGGTCAGCAGATCATGTAGAACACAATGTTCAATTGTGCTAACACAGAAGTGGCACAAACAAAAGCAGGATATCTTTTACTCATAAAAGATCCAAATAATATCATGCACACAAGTCTTTAAAAAACATGTGATACACAGTTTTTCCATGTACATGGACAAGTATTGTGTCTTAGTAGAGGCACACAGTTGGTAGGTGTGCCAAGTAGTACTTGTTATGGCTGCATACGACTTACTCAGAAGAAAAGACTATGACAGAAGAGGAGGACCAGATAGGCATATCTCTTTTGCCATTTCAGAGTCTTTCTTATACATCTAAGTGTGGTTTCTCTAGTGACTGTGAAGACAGTTGGTGCAGACTGAAGATCACTGCAACTATTTTCACTGTGTCACTGATCAACACAACAATCTTATAAATCAGATTGAGTAAGAATATGCATGAAAACCATTCAATGTGTTAACAGTGTAATCTTGAACCCCGATTTACATAAAAAAATAATGTTTATCTAGCAGAAGTCACTCTGTAACAAAATGGACAGCAAGTTATGTCACATGTTGTGTGACTATTCCTCTGATGCATGAAGATTGTAATAGTTCTTCAATATCAGCACGTATGCATTTTTTAAGTGTTGAGGTAGCCTCTGTTTCAAAGTGCTTGTGGAGTCTTGCATTCAACCCAGCCAGTTCTGTACCTCAACAAAGAAGTGTAATGTCCAGAATGTACAGACTGGCCATAGTGGTAGATCACAGCCTGAGTGTCAACACTGCTTGGTTAAATACAATTCTACCAGCTGTGAAATCTTTAATAGGTGTGTCAACTCTGAGCCTGTTAGAGTCAAATCCATGTAATACAAGCTTAAGGTATTGAGATGAAGTCCCGAGATGTATAGACTGAGTACATGTACCTCCACATGTTACACATAAGTGACCACTTTCTACATTGGTAAACAGCTGCCGGAACTTGACACTTTGAGACTGAGGCACAGAGAAATCGAAAGCAAGTCCTCAGTGGTTTCTCGCTCTGAATGACCACATGACAGACATACATATCTGGTAACATATGAGACAGTGAAGTACTGTCACATTGGAATCCTCTCTTCATCCAAACTGTTTATGATGGCCATCATAAACTCGGTGGCATCCTGCTGCATGTTAGCAACAAATGTACTGCACCCATCATATGTACCTAAGACCTGCTGTAGAGGTGTCAGTGACTGTACATTGTGTGACTGATCAGAAGTCACGTTGACAACTTCCTTTAATGTCTTGGATAAGGGAGTGTCTTGTGAAACTGATATTGCCTGCACAAAGTGTAGCATGTGGAGAAAAGCTTGCATAGCTGAATTAGCATAGCAATTTACTCTAGTACTGTTATCAAACACTGGGACAACAGCCATACCAAGTGACTTCTGAGCAACTGCATCTGTATTTGACATTCTGACCTTCTTATTACTGTGCATAGTTGATTCATTAGTGGCAACTTGTTTTGTGTTGTTGCCAGCTAAAGCTGTGACTGTGGGATGTGAGACAACCACGTACATAGGGAATGGAATTAGAAACATCTGTGGCTGATACAGAGTACGTTATCTGTTGTACACCACAATACATCACTTGTCAGCGTGTATCTTCTGTGGTGCGAGTGGCTGGGTGACCAAAGTTGTATACCAAGGAGGGGCTGTGAACATGGCCTACCTAGACTTTAGCAAGGCATTTTACACAGTCCCACACAAAAGATTAAATGTCAAATTAACCAGCCAGGATGGTAGCCTGGGTGAAACATTGGCTGGACAACAGGACACAGAAGGTAATTGTAAATGGAGTCCACTTTGAAGAAAGGGGGTTACTAGTGGGGTACCACAGGGTTCAGTACTGGGTCCAGTCCTTTCTAATGTCATTATATGTGACATTGCAGAGGGACTGGAAGGAAAAGTATGCCTCTTTGCAGATGACACAAAGATCTGCAACAGGACTGATACACAAGGAGGTGTGGATAAGATGAGAAGGGACTTGGCAAGGTTGGAGGAATGGTCAGAAGTATGGCAGCTTGGATTCAATGCAAAGAAGTGCAAAATAATGCACCTGGGAAACAAAAATCCAGGGGAAGATTACACAATGGGGGGGATGTAGTAACAACAACAAAAATGGAAATGGACCTGGGGGTAATCATAACAGATAACCTTAAGGTTAGCAAGCAATGTGAGAAGGCAGTAGGGAGGGCTGGGGGGATACTGGGATGTATAGGGAGAGGTATTACCATCAGAAAACAGGAAGTTGTTATTCCTCTGTACAGACAGTTGGTGAGACCCCATCTGAAGTGCTGCATCCAGTTCTGGAGACCCCATCTCCACAAGGACATAGACAGGATAGAGGAAGTCCAGAGGAGGGCAACTAAAATGATGCAGGGTCTGCAAGAGAAGCCATACAAGGAGAGACTAAATGAGCCTAATATGTATACCCTTGAGGAAAGGGAGGGACATGATAGAAACTTTTAAGTACCTCAGTGGACTCAACAAAGTCCAAGAGTGTAGAATGTTTCTGAAAAAGAGATGTGCAAGAACAAGAGGACACAATTTAAAGATAGAGGGGAGGCGGTTCAGGGGCAATGTGAGGAAGTATTTTTTCACAGAGAGGGTGGTGGAGGCATGGAACAGCCTTCCTGAGGAGGTTGCGGGGTCTAAAACTGTGGGACAATTCAAGAATACATGGGACAGACATAAGGCAATTCTTGTGGGGGAGGTAAGAAGAAATAGGCTGTTGGTTAAGTAGAATCTGCAGCTTATCCTGTAGGTAGGGAAATGGGCAGACTAGGTGGGAAAAGTGGTCCTTCTCTGCTGTCAAAGTCTATGTTTCTTTGTTTCTATGTTTCTATGATGAGCAACCCAGAAAGACTGAGATTGTGAAAGTGTGACATAGCTCATGCCATCTTTGAAAATGTCTGTGCCTATGTCCACCATTGCTGAATCCAAACTCAAGCCCTGTGACTTGTGAATGGAAACAACATATGCAGCACATACTGGGAACTGTTTCCTGTTGACATAGATATCCTTATATACCTGGAACTTAACACAGGTACGATCAATCTACACAGGCTGTTCCATATTGTCAAAGTGGACAACAAGTGTCTTGATAAATGTTTTTTGAACATTGTATACAGAGTCAATGATGTGACCCATGGCACCATTTACAATGCCATGCTCATCATCAAGATTACGCTGTAGCATGACACCTGCATTCTTACAAACTGTAAGAACAGCTTCCAGGCCAGCTGTGCATGAAACGTCCAACTTCAGTTCAGACAGCCGTTTAGTTATCTTTGCTACAAGTTTCCAACTTAGAATTATGCCATCAACGGTATCAACAGCATGCAGTGTGAGAATTTATTGATTCTCTCTCTGCAACATAACACTGTTGAACTCAGCACATTTCTTAAGTCATGGCATAAGACACAATCCGTGTGCCCTTGGAGTACACATCGCTGAAAACATCACATGCTGTATGTATGAATGTAGTATTTGTTGTGATTCTTTGACCATGTAACATTGAAAGATGTTCTGGTGACAAAGAACCTGTACGAGCTTGATTCAACAGTGCCTTGTAAACCAGATCACCGCTCTGCTGCATGTTCTCACACAACTCGACATAGGTGAATAACTCCCACAGGTTAAAACCTCCAATGCAGCCTAGCGTATTCTTAGCCTGCTTAATGGTCAGAGCTGCAAAGATATGTTCCGCATTAACTGGCACAAGTTGTAAACAGGACTCCAAATACAATGATGCTTTTGCCACCAAATGCATCTCCATAGCCAGTGCCCAAAATCTCCTGTAGTTGTAGGTGTATACAGGCAAGCATGAAATTAGAGACCATGCTAATATCATCAAAGATTAGTAACTTTATCTTAGTAAACATAAAACAAAGCTGAGATGCAACCTCAAATGACAGCTTACGATACTCTGCTGCTTTGAAATGATCCACTGGCAACATGAAGAGACGATGTGGCGTAACTCCACTAATGTTCTATGCAGCCAGTCCAGTGGGAGCACTAACAGCAACAGACATATATGAGCCTGTCAGTTTCTGTATTTCAGCCGTAATGGCCTCTATAAGGAAGCTCTTTCCTGTACCTGCTGAGCCACTAACAAACATCAGTAGTGGCTTGTGGTCAAGAAAGTCACATTCTTTCTGTTCGTGTAGTATTCCATGCCAGACAGCATCAGTGTCTGCAGAGTGCACCACACGTTGTTGCTGATTGAGTCTGTCTCTCAATTCTGCTGGATCAACACTGCAGTGTGTGCCATGTTCCATAGCACTCTCCACTTCCAACATGAGTACTTCTGTGGCATTCAGAGGCAGAGGTACTCCAAGTATACCTTCTCCTTCTGGATCAAGGTTGTCCTGTGAACTAACAGAAGTGTCCTCTTCAAGTTGTTTCTGTGCCTTTTCAAGCTGTTTCTTCTCAGCATCCAGTCTCTGTATATATGTGTCAGAGTATTCAGTTCTGAATGTGTCGTAACTATAATTAAATTTTTCCTCGAATGTATCACAGTCACCTTTCAATTCAGACTCATACCTCCAGGGTTTAAATAAGAATATCAGAGCAAAGTAGCAATGCTCTGTGCTCTCAAACGTGCCTAGATGTTGTTTACAGTGGTCAATGAGCCAAGGCTTATGTCTCTTTACGAGACAGCCATGCACTACTCTGACCTGGTAGATGTCATGTGTGCAATCAGGTGAGACATCTGTCTTGTAGTCGTACCATTTAGCTACTTCAAATAGACACATACCATCCATGTCTCTGTGTATATGGGGATAGTATTTGTCAATCAGGTTATTCTTCAAAATAGATTTTGAAGAGGGTCTGTTGACAGCCAGTTCCTCAATCTCAGCATGAGAAATAAGTACACATTTGTGCTTCTCTTTGTAGTTTACTCTGAGAAATCGCACAGCATCAGATTTGCAGTACAAATGTGTACGGATCAAGCGATCGCCGGCCTCATAAGCACTACATTCTCTGTGTGATAGGGTCTTCAATCAGAGTGACCACAGCTGAGATGTCAGTGACTTGCCCAAACTGGCAATATCTTCCCAAAGACCTTGCAAGCTAGTCTGTTCATGTTTGGTGATGTACAAAGTGACGTACTGAACCAGAGCCGAAGAGTTGTCAGCCACAAACTGAACATCTACATTTGCTTGCCACGTTAGCAGAAGAGTGGGGTTGTAGTCATTGATGTACACCTCATTCTCATCCCTAGGTAACTCATATATCCTCTTGGTTGATTTTGCCTTCAAGTGGTGTCGCATAGCTGAAAACAGTTCATTCATGTAACCATCCTGATAGACACATCTGGGAACTCCAAAGTGACATCTTGTGTACCAATCAGATTTGTTCTTCACTACCCAGTGGCAGTATTTAACACAAATATGGTGTTGGAACTTCTGCACCAACTTTCACAGTGTAGGACTGTCATACTTGTCCGGTAAGCGGCAAGTGATGTATCGCTTAATGAATGCAAGCACTTCTGCTTCATGTTCATCTATGCGTGAGGTGTCCTTGATCCACAGTAACATATGAATATGAGGAATGCCTCATGCCTGATGTTCCATCCTCCAGAAATAATGATCTACAAAATCTGGAGGTGGATTATCTTTTGACAAAATGAAAGTCAGAATATCATGAAATCGCTTGTGCAAATGTTTAGTGACAGACACTGGGTCAAGTGTGCACATTTCTCTGAGAGTCATTGATGAAATGCCCTCTACATCACAATTTGCCCACTTCAAGAGTTCAGTGAGCTCCTCCCAGGTATACTCGGCACAGCTGACTGTGACAAACTATGTCACTGCACCATACTCTCACAGCATAGTCATCACCTCAGAGTGTCTGCGATACCAGTATTCTTTGGTGCCATGTAGACTTGACAACATGGAAGACAAATTGACTTGCACATTTTCATCCTTTGCCTTAATGTCTGCAAAAACTCTATGGCAGTGATTCCATCAAGTGGAGTTGTGAGCCATGTAGTATGTGCAATAGATGCAAACAGTATGCTAAGCTCACTCTCCCAGAGGAGATGGAACAGGTACTGTATGTTGCATCTGAATTTGCTATCCTTACTGAGCACATGACTAGTATGGCATTCAGCACCTTGCACACGCACTTCTCTATCATCTAGATGTCCACCTGACCCTTTTGGGAATAAATACGGAAAGCAACGTGCTTCCATTGTTGCCTCTTAAATGCTGACAGGGTCACCTTCCACCTGTTTCATTTGGTACAGATCAATGTTATCCCCTATTGGATCTCTACCATGCAGTGGATGTATTGAGTACTGTTCATACACATTATCATTTGTCTCTACATTGACCTTCTCAGTCATTGGTTTTGTGTTATCCAACACATCATGTTCAGCAGATAAGCTAATCATGCGATCAATGTCAAGGTCTGCATAAAAGAGACTGTTGCTCTTCAAGTAAGTAAGAGCAAGCTTCACCTTCTCTGCATTGACAACATCCTGCCAGATGACCTTTGACTTTGCTGGAACACCATTGACAAGAATCACCAAACTGTTCTCACTGGAGATTACCTCCACATTTTCCTGCAGAGGAAGTGGAAGATACATAATGGAACCCTTAAGAGACCTAAGGAGTTCTTTTTGTGGAATGTTCCGTGTTTTTGTATTCAGACGTAGAATAGTTTGAAATGGTTTCATAGTCTGAATAAGAATCTGTTCAAACATATTCAATGTGGCAATCTCAGCAGGCATAACATGTGCCTCCATAGTGTTCAACAATGACCTTCGTGGCAGAGTGTTAGTCTTAACCTTGGAGAACCAGTGCTTGCACATCACAATGATTGGGTCTAACTGTAAGTCACACTTTAACAGCAGAAATGCTGACAGTCGAAACCACATGTCATTGTATGGTGACAAGGTTTCCAGATTAACTGTGACTATTTGTTTCTGGTAACAGAGCTGATCACATGACACACATACAGAGTCAAATTTCTCCATCTTTGCCAACTCAAATTTGGCAATGGATTTCGTAAACTGCTTGAGATTATCTGTTTCTAAGACAGAGACAGAATTTCCATCAGCAACTGATGACTGATCAATCACAGTATCTGTGACACTCCTGTCGCATTGCAGCTGTTTCAGAAATGTCATGGCACCATGCATGTCACCAGATTGCAGTAACTCATTAAGACGAGTATACTGCACAACAACTCATTGCACCTCATAGACCCTATACACAAAGTTCTGTATCCCTGATTGATGCACTCCCAGCATCCTCATGTGGTGAAATACACTGTCACAAACACCACTATCTAGGCATGCAAGTGAATGACCCATAAGTTCAGTGTGTGGATGGATCTCACAAAGGTCTATAGTTTCAAACAGTTTATGTCTGTCTTTACGATCAGTAATGACAAACAGGTAGATAAAGTGCT
This sequence comes from Neoceratodus forsteri, assembly GCA_016271365.2. NCBI lineage: Eukaryota > Metazoa > Chordata > Ceratodontiformes > Ceratodontidae > Neoceratodus > Neoceratodus forsteri. The sequence goes on from CM057453.1 coordinate 1,036,909,811, forward strand.
CAACTTTGTCAAATGATGATTGCCTCTGCTTGAAAGTCACATCACTTGTCCATGATAGACAGTGACACTTATGAGGCTGAACAGTTGCCTCAGACTCATCATCTGACTGCATTGTATTGTCATCACATACACGCGGCACATTACACAGTTTATCGGACTCATCAATGCAGAACTGGATGTCCTTTTTCTGTGAGTAATATGACTCCTTCCATAAATATGCCTCTGAATGCTTTGTGTGTAGTCAGCTACCTGTGAAAATGTCACAGACATTGTGTTGGTTCAAGACAGGATAGCGTTGTAGCCTCATCTTAATGCTGTACACAACTTTTCTGATCTGATCAAGTACGTGTGCCATTTTATGCCATAAGCGTTGAAGAACTAATACTGCTCTGTTGACAAATGTACGGACTCTGAGATGTAATTTTATCAAAGACAGATGAGTCTTTAGTTTTTTGCGCTCATGTCTCATCACAGCAGCAATACGTCTATCTAACTTAGCTTTACAAGCTAGTGATTGGAAGAACTTTTGCTTCCTCAGATGAGCATCAGCAGCCATGCCTTTATGTTGTTGCTTAATACGCTTGTTCACACTTGCCTTTGCAACATTATTCTTCCATCTAAAAGATTTCCACAACTGTTGCTGAGCTGTGCATATTTGCCTTGCAGTTGAGCAAGTACGTACTATTTCTGTGGAGTGCTCAACCTGGGAAGTCACTCCTTGACCAGCATGATAATTCAATTTATGTCTTGATGTTCCATGTGTGGTTTTTGGTCCACTCTTAAGCAACACTGTACTGCTATGATACCTATTTCATCTCTGCATAGAACTGCGTCTCTGCTTAGAAGGCATCTTTCTTCTCTAGAAATTCACAGTAGTGTGGGAAAATGTTCCATAAGTATCAAACACCTGTATAAGAAATAGAGAAAAACAAATATTTAGTGGTGAGCAAACATTTTTAAATAACACTGCATAGTCACACACACACTGTCCATGTGTCATTTTACATGAATAGATAGCATTGCTAACAAAACATTGCACACACAATCCTTCTCGCAGTGGAACACTAGTGAAAACAACATACAATGATTTTAGATATCGTACAACAGAAGCTGACTTATAACACGACAGAATTTCTGAAAATATGGCAGAAACTAAACTATTGTAAAAGTTTAAACTATCCAGTTTTCCTCAAAAATCAGAGATGTTGTCAGCACAACAATGTTGAATAGTAATGTCGCAAAATAGTGTCGCACGCACAAAAGTGTCGAATAATAGTGTCGAATATACACAATAGTGTCGCAAAATGATGTCGTCAGCACAAAAGTGTCGAATAATAGTGTCGTGAGCATGAAAGTGTTGAATAATCACATTAAAAAAAATCCTATTTAAGGCTTAGCCAATCAGACACTGCTTTGTTTTTGAGTGACGGACGCTTCACACCAATGGAACATGACATTGATCAGGCCATGTCAGGCAATCAATCAGAAGTGCTGAAGACTGAAGAAGAAGGACATAGCAGTCATCTTAGAAAAAAAGGAAGGACCCTGCTTTACTCTGTGTAAGTTCATCACATTTTCTATACAATTTTTTTAGCATTATAAAAACTGATAATACTACAAAAATAGCATTAAACAAAATGTTTTTTTACTCCTCTATTTGACTATGGCAATATAAATAACCTGTTATACTGTGAAAAGAAGTTATTACTATTTAAAGTTAGAGTGTCAGTGACTACTTACTAGCACAAATAGAGCTGCAAATGGAGGCAGAAAGCAGCTAGCATGTGTATCATAAAACAAGAGGCAACTAATGATAGCTAGCTATTTACTTGTGATTGTTTGAACAGTCTATCAAAGTGTAGTATTTTTCCACCTGGAAATCTTGCAGCATTTTTGCTTGACAGGAGTTGCAGCAATTCAGTGTAGTAATAGTGCATAGCTCTGTGTCCACTTCTCAGTTTAAAACTTCAGCATGGCATAAAATAGCAAACGGACTGTGTGGGTCATTGGCAGCAGCATAGTATGATGAGCTTCAGAGTATGCTCAGAGAAGTGATTTTGTTAAAGACCTGCAGCTTCCAAATTGCTCTGTTAAGTGGTTTGGCAGGGGAGGCATGAGGTGGGAGCATCTCATGCCAACAGTACACAGACTACTGAGCATTCAAGCTCATCTGGACATACTGCTGATTCATCTCAGAGGCAATGATTTAGGCACCAAATGATGGGTAGATTTAGTAGCAGAAGCAAAATTGGACCTTGCTTCTATTATGAGTATGTTACATGCCTGTAAGATCATATTTTCAGATATTACAGAGCGTAGGGTATGGCAAGCAGAACAGCACATGTACCTGCTTAACGGGGCACAAAGAAAGGTAAATATACAAATTTCTGGTTATCTGCACATGTCTGGGATGCACACCATCCGTCAGCGTGAAATTAAGTATTATAATGATTGGCTATATCTACCAGACGTTGTGCACTTCTCTCATGCTGGCACTTACCTTTTTCTGGGAGATCTTCGAGATGGAATCCTCACAGTCCTCTAAAAATATCAGACTATTTAAATGTACACCTTTAAAGAAACAGTTCTTTTAAGAGCCAAAAAACCTTGGTCAAAAAATAGACAAGCTGCATACATAACATAGATAACACACACACATGCAATCTGAGCGGCCACAGTACTTTCACAAATAGTAACTATCAAGTTGAACTATGACACATTACATCTTCTCTGTGACTGTTCACTAATCTCACAATATGTCTCCTTGCACTGTCACCACTGCCTTGTCAACACCATGCACACCCTTACTGTATTCAGTTGAGTGGAGGTGTCTCCTGACACATGTAGCGTTAACCTAAATCAGTCTTTATCAGATGTGACATGCTGTCATTTCACAGTACCTCGGATTCTGCGTTGTGGAAAAAAATATAGTGCATGTTGGCAGTCAGCTGTTCATTAACCAACCTACCCTTGAGACTTGTACTTGGACTATGGGCAAGGACTGCAGTGTGAAGGGTTATATTGGGTGGGTGACCGGGGTGGGAGGGTATGTGGGGGGAGAAATTGGTTGTCTATGTGACTTACTGTAGCCATCAGTGGTGTAACATTAATAAAATTAATAGCAGAGATGTTAAATCATTCTGATCATCTCAGTCCACACAAACTGTGTAAAAAATGTAAAAACTCTACCTAGCCTCAAAAGAACACATATACAGACATATACTAAATCACTATTATCTCTCTTCCTATTTATTTCAGCATTAAAAGAAGTTACTTTAACAATGAGAATCTGGACTATGAGGGAGGTGTGCTGTCTTGTTGAGGTGGCACAGACCAAAGGAAACTCAAAGGTGCTCATGCGGAGCACCAACCACAAGATGGATGCCATGTGGAGGCGCATTAATGCACATCTCAGCTACTGGTTCAAAATAAAGAATAAAACAGCTTAGATGTGCAAGAGGAAGTGGAAACTGCTGTGCCAGCATTTTCACATACTGAAACAATGTGAGGAGATACCAGACAATGATGTTGGCTGGTACTTCCTCACCCATGAGATGTGGGAATCTGCTGGGAAGCCTGCAGCTGGGGAGCACCTACAGCATCGTAAGTATAAGGAAAACTTAACACTAAACACAAAATGTTTAACAGTCGTAACAATGCTGCACAGTCACATTTGGTAGCAATGTCAGTGATTCAACAGTTGTGGTTCAGCAGTAGCATTCCACTCAGGACCCAGCACTTCATCTGGGGTGGAGGGGGGGCATTTCCTTGCTAAGGCCAAGCAACTCCTCACTGTCCTAACTAGTCTACAGTTGCTATTACAGAAGTATCCCAATGAAGTACATGGCATTAGTTGACCTGTAGCTCTCCACTCAGAATCCACTACCTGGTCAGAGGGGAAGGGGGGCATTGCCTGGCCGAGTCCCTGCAATTACTAAGTGTCTTAACTTGTCTGTAGCTCACTTCAGAGATGTATAATGATGATGTACATGGCATTAATTGGGCTATATGTCTGTACTCAGGATCCAGTGCCTGGTCTGGCGGGGGCAGCATTGCGAGGCTGAGCCCATGCAACTCCTCAGTGTGCTAACTTTTGTGCAGCTGCAATCAGGGAGGTATACTGTGGATGTCCATGGCTTTACTTTTGCTTTGGCTCTCCATTCAGGATGCAGTACCTACTCTAAGGAGTGGGTGGGCATTGTCTGGCTGAGCCCCTACAACTCCTCAGTATGCTAACTTGTGTACACCTGGAATCAGGGAAGTATAATACTGATGTACATGGCTTTAGTTGTGCTGTGCCTCTGTACTCAGGATCCAGTACCTGGTCTGGGGGGTGGAAGTGGGGAGGCATTGTCTGGCTGAAGCTGTGCAACTCCTCATTGTCCTAACATGTGTGCAACTGGTACCAGACAGCTATAATGATGATGTCCATGGCTTTATTTGTGATGTGGCTCAGCACTCACAATACAACACCTGATTTGGAGGGGCATTGCCTGGCTGAGGCCATGCAACTACTCAGTGTGCTAACTTGTGTGCAGCTGTAATCAGGGAGGTATACCATTATGTCCATGACTTTAGTTTTGCTGTAGCTCTCCACTCAGGATACAGTACCTGGTCTGGGGGGACATTACCTGGCTGAGCCCATACATCTCCTCAGTGCACTAACTTTTCTCCACCTGGAATCAGGGAGGTATACCATTGACATTCATGGCTTTAGTTGTACTCTGGGTCTGCACTCAGGATCCAGTGCCTGGCCTGGGGGGGCATTGCCTAGCTGAGGCTGTGCAACTCCTCAGTGCATTAACTTGTGTGCTGCTGCAATCATGGAGGTATTCCATTAATATCCATGGCTTTAGTTTTGCTGTGGCTCTCCACTCAGGATGCAGTACCTGGTCTGAGGGGTGGGAGGGCATTGTCTGGCTGAGGCCGTGCAAGTTCTCAGTACACTAACCTGTGTCCACCTGGAATCAGAGAGATATACCATTGATGTCCATGGCTTTAGTTATGCTCTGGCTCTGCACTCAGGATCCAGTACCTGGTCAGGGGGGAATTGCCTGTCTGAGGCCATGCAACTGCTCAGCATGCAAACTTGTGTGGAGCTGTAATCAGGGAGGTATATCAATGATATCCATGCTTTAGGTCTGGTATGACTCTGCACTGAGGATCTAGTACCTAGTCTGGGGGGGGCATTGCATGGCTGAGGCCTTGTACTGGATTATGTTTAATTAAATCTGAGTGAAGAAACCTCAGTATAGTCTGAAGTACTAAACAAAGACTAGTACACAGGTCTTGAGAAACTAACAAAAAAATGTGTAATTTATAGAGAATATTAGCAATAATGAAATCAATATATACTGAAGTGCACGGTGATGTATACAACACTGTAAATATGTATTATTCATTTACAGAACATTGTAGGCATTCTCCACCTCAGGTTGAGGTAGTACCAGCTGCAACGGAAGCTGTGGAGGGCCGAGAAATCCATTACTACAACACCAATGACAGATAACCAGATGTCTGTGACAGGGGGACATTTCCTTAATGAGTTAATACAACTCAGCAATACCTCCGCACAATAGCTTCTGCATGACTGGTATCAGTGAAATATTATATAAAAAGTACATGTGTTAAAATGAACTGTGTCAGCACTTAGTTTCAAATGCTTGGTCATGGGTGGTGAGGGGTGCCATTGCCAAGCTCTTCCTGTGCAAGTCCTCAGTCTAACAACCTGCGCATGAGTGTTCTCAATTAGATACGTCATTACTATCCATGACTTCAGTAGATGTGTTGCTAACCACTCTGGATCTAATAGATGTTCTTCAGGTAGAATGGGGTGGTGTGGGTGGGGGCAACCACTGGTTGACTAAGGACATATAACATGATAGTGCAGCAAACTGTGTGCAGCTGGTGTCACACCTATATAATTGATATCCATATATTCAGTTCAGCTGTGGGTTAGCACTCAGGATCCTATACCTGCTCTGAGGGGTGAGGGGCATTGCCTGGCTGAGTCTGTGCAACTCCTTATTGTGCTAATTTGTGTGCAGCTGCAATCAGGGAGGTAAACCGTTGATGTCCATAGGTTTAATTGTGCTTTGCCTCTTCACAGAGGATCCAGTACCTGGTCTGGGGAGGAGCATTGTCTGGCTGAGGCTGTGCAACTCCTCAGTATACTCACTTGTGTGCAGCTGCAATCAAGGAGGTATACCATTGATGTCCATGGCTTTAGTTTTGCTGTGGCTCTGCACTCAGGCTGCAGTATCTGGTCTGGGGGGCATTGCCTGGCTGATGCTGTGCAACTCCTCAGTATGCTAACTTGTGTTCACCTGGAATCAGGGAGGTATACCATTGATGTCCATGGCTTTAGTTGTGCTGTGGCTCTGTACTCAAGATCCAGTACCTGATTGGGGGCTGGGGGTGGGGTGCGTTGCCTCGCTGAAGCTGTGCAACTCCTCAGTATCCTAACATGTGTGCAGCTGCAACCAGAGAGGTATACCATTGATGTCCATGGCTTTACTTTTGCTGTGGTTCTCCAGTCAGGATGCAGTACCTGCTCTGAGGGGTGGGGGGCATTGCCTGGCAGAGGCTGTGCAACTTCTCAGTGCACCAACTTGTGTGCAGCTGCAATCAGAGAGGAATACCATTGATGTCCATGGGTTAAGTTGTGCTCTGTCTCTGCACTCAGGATCCAGTACCTCGTCTGGGGGGCATTGCTTGGATAAGGCTGTGCAACTTCTCACTGTGCTAACTTGTACCCAGCTACAATCAGGGAGGTATACCATTCATGTCCATGGCTTTAGTTTTGCTGTGGCTCTCCACTCAGGATGCAGTACCTGGTCAGGGGGCATTGCCTGGCTGAGGCTGTGCAACTCCTCAGTGCACTAACTTGTGCGCAGCTGCAATCAGGGAGGTATTCTGTTGATGTCCATGGCTTTACCTTTGCTGTGGTTCTCCACTCAGGATGCAATACCTTGTTGGGGGGAGTCCTTGCCTGGCTGAGGCCGTGCAACTCCTCAGTGTTCTAAGATGTGTGCAGCTGGCAACAGACAGGTATAACAATGATGTCCATGGCTTTATTTGTGATCTGGCTCACCACACATGATACAGTACCTGGTTGGGGGGGGCATTGCCTGGCTGAGTCCATGCAACTCCTCAGTGCACTAACTAGTGTGCAGCTGCAATCAGGGAAGCATACCGTTGATGTCCATTGCTTTACTTTTGCTGTGGCTCTCTATTCAGGATGCAGTACCTGCTCTGAGGGGTGGGGGGCATTGCCTGGCTGAGCACATACAACTCCTCAGTGCACTAACTTGTGTCCACCTGCAATCAAGGAGGTATACCATTAATGTCCATGGTTTTAGTTGTGCTCTGGCTCTGCACTGAGGATCAAGTACCTGGCCGGGGGACATTGCCAGGCTGAGGCCGTGCAACTCTTCAGTGTGCTAACTTGTTTGTAGCTGCAATCAGGGAGGTATACCATTGATATCCATGGCTTTAGTTTTGTTGTGGCTCTGCACTCAGTTTTCAGTACCTGGTCCGGGTGGGGGGCATTGTCTGGCTGAGGCCATGCAACTTGTACAGTTCCTGAGTTATAAGCAATGTAGTATTCCATGTGCTCCTTTTCTGCTCCAAGGCCCATAATTATGCATACATTCTTTGTATTCACTGTGCTTCTGAATGCACTTTTTGGGGAAAAACAGTGGGTGCGTGTGTGTTCCTGTTATAGTTAGCGTTTCTGCTTGAGTTTCCGAGAGTGATTGTGTTAGCGTTTCTGTTTACATTGCCATTGCATTAGCCTTTGTGTTTACATTTCCACTTGCATTTACATTACTGTTACTATTTGTGTTTCTATTACTGGTTTTGTTTGCATTTACATTTACATTTCCTTTTGCACCACTGTATGCATCCCTGTTTGCATAAGCATACTCAGTTTTGTTTCCATTTCTGTTTCCTTTGGTGTGATTGTTGATGTTACTGTTAGCATTTGGATTTACAATTCCATTACTGTGACCATGTGCATAATGATTTGCATTTACTTACACGCTTGTGTTTCCGCTTCCATTTTTGTTACTGTTCCCTTTGGCATCCTGCTTGCTGTTACCATCACCGTTTGTGTTTCCAATTGCGTTACCATTACTGAAGCACCCCGCACTTGCACAACCACATTCCATTCACTATTTATACTGCACATTCTCAAAAAGAAGGGAAATTCATGGCAAAAAACTCTGTTTAATGCATCAGTTAGGGTTGCTCCACAGCGACAAAAGTGAGGAAATTCGGTGTTTGGGTTGAAAACCCTAACTTCGCATTCTCCACCCCCACCCTAGCACCACACATGCACACACACACACACACACACACACACACACACACACACACACACACACAATGCACATGCAAGTAGGGGGGAGACCAAAGCAACACAACCGATCAAAGACAACCAGCAGCAGTTGACAGAAATAACATACAACTGTCTAAACGTACTACAAGACACATTCATCGTCATGGTCCACCAACTGTAGGAGTTCTTCTGGCATCCAAGTGACTTGCTGGTATGCATGCATACTAGCCATCAGTTGTTGATGGATCACATAAAAACATTTTTATATGTCATACATTTCTTATCTCTTCTGAATTACACTCTGTCGGTAATGTATCACTCTAACAACATGTCAATGTCAGCCATTGTTTTTAGAGACCTTTGTTGACTGTTAATGTCTCCTGATGTTACCCTGGAATAAGACAATGATGTATCAGAGCACTAGTATGTGCTACAGTACTGCTGCACCATTATCTTACATGTACAGTTGCAGATCTGTGTGGGAGTGTCAGACCCTAAAAGTGACATGGTCACAATACACGATACCTGAATTCTGGAAAGTTTCTCATTTTGAACAGGTAAGTCTGTTTCTTTATTAATGGATATGTTGCTGCTAGTATGCTGTTCAAAGGGTCCCATGCTCACACGTTTCTGTTTATGACAGTGTAGTATCACAGAGCACTGTAAAACAGTTTCATCTGTCTAAATAGCTACTGATCTTACCATGGCATAAGACAAATAATGGATCAGTACAGTATTATATGCAGACCCCTTATCCACTATTATCTGAAGCCGCACAGCTGTATACGAGACTGTGTCAGCCAAAGGATTCCATGGTAACAGTTCACTCTTTGCCTTGCTCACAGTTTCTGAGTGGAAACGCATGTTTATTTTATTTATTTATTTATTAAATTTTGATAACCGGGTAAGCCCACTGGGCCCCGAATGTCCCTTTTTCAGGGGTGACACGGGGATTACATGGAATTTTACATGGTATAGTATACAGCAAGAGTACATTACATAAGGCACATTGAAACATAACATGGGGTAATACATAGTTGCATTTCAGCTGGTTACATATGCTGGGTGGGCCATATAGGTCGGTGTAGTCATTGTAGGTATTTCCCTGGGAGGGGAGTGGGGGGCGAAGGGGGAAGGCCCTTGTGCCTATTGTGCTGTGATGAATTAGGCTTACACTTAGGAGACCCTTTCCTTTAGCAATTGCAGTTGGAGGTGGCCATCATATAAGCCTTCAGCCTTGTGTGGAAGGTGTTGGTAGAGGTATCTTACTGGACAACTGGGGGCAGGGAGTTCCATAGTATGGAGACGGTGAGGGTGAACGACTTGCCACCTGCCTTGGTTCTAACCCAGGGCACTGCGAGGAGAGTCCAGTCCATCATGCAGAGGAGCCTAAGGTTACTCTTTTGGGCAATGAGCCCAGTGAGGCTGGGAGGAGGGGAGGGACTGAATAATTTATAGGTATGGTAGAGTAGGGGGTACTGGAGCCGGGCATCCCAGGAGGGCCAGTTTAGTTGGGACAATGTGTCACAGTGGTGGGTCCTGGGGCCGGATAGTGTGGCGAAGCAAGCCACCTTATGATAGTGAACTTGTAGTCTGTTCATCTCTTGTCTGGCTACTCCCTGAACCACTGGGTCTGCATAGGTAATAGTTGGGAGTAGGACGCTAGTGGCGATGGATGCCCTGGCTGCTGGTATCAGCTGGTCTTTCAACCTGTACAGGGTCCCAAGTTTGGCGTGAATATTTTTGGTTACCTGGTCTATGTGTTCCTTGAGGGTGAAGCCCTGGTCCATGGTAAGGCCAAGGTATTTTATAGATTCGACCACCTCTAGCCCTTTTCCTGATGTGGTCGTCAATCAGAGGTGTTGGCTTCTGTCATGACCAAGGATTCTTGCACCAAACAGCATGGCCTTGGTCTTGTTAGAATTTATAATCATTCTTTTGGTGACAAGCCATTGCTCTAGGGATCTCAGGTCATCCTTAAGCCTGGAACTGAGATCTCCCAGATTAGAGGAGGGGCGGTAGATAACTGCATCATCTGCATACTGTACCACTGACCTCCCCCCACAGTGTTTACTGAGATCATTGGTGAAGAGAAAGAAGAGAAGGGGGCCAAGGATAGACCCTTGGGGCACCCCCTCTGTTAATGGGAGAGGCTCCGACAAGGAGACTTTCCATTTTACCCTCTGTGACCTCCCAGTGAGGTAGCTGTTGAACCATGACAGGGAGTGGCTGTCTAGCCCAACATGGCTCAGTTTGGAAAACAGCAGGTTATGGTTGACAAGGTCAAATGCCTTGGTTAGATCTATGAAGACTGCTCCAGTGGGGGTCCCCTTGTCCAACTCTCTGAGAACATCTGTGGAGAACTTGATAAGCATGGTGTCAGTCCCATGATTGGTTCTGAATCCATGCTGGGAGGGAGCTAGTAATTGATAGAGCTCTAGGTAGTCACAGAGTTGTCCGTATATCAATCTCTCTTGTATCTTAGCAAGGCTACAGAGTAGGGAGATTGGCCTGCAGTTGTTGGTTGACTCCCTTAAGCCTCCCTTGTGGACAGGGACTACATGAGCCAGTTTCCATTGTTCAGGGATGGCACCTTTGATAAGGGATCAATTGAGGAGCCAGGTTAGGGGCCTGGTGAGTGGTAGGGCCCCTTTCTTTAGTATTCAGGGGGGAATTCCATCTGGTCCCACAGACCCCAATGTTTTGAGGAACTTTAATAATGGGACAACTTTTCTGGGTTTTACTAGCCTGATGTGGAAGATTGGGTGGTCCAATCTGTGAGGAAGGGGGTCATTCAAGACTGGGAGGAGGAGTGGCAGTCCTGCTTTGAACTGGTCCAGGTTTGTGAACTGGCGGTTGAGAGCCATAGCGATGCTAGTGTCATCTTTTGTTAGTTGACCATTTACCTCAATGGGGCAGTATACGGTCTTGCCGCTAGCCTTTATTAGCCCATTTATATGTGCCCAAAAGAGTCTAGAGTTGCCTAGATTCTTTTTCTGTAGATGGGTGACATTCTCTCATTTGGCCACTTTAATGGCCAATTTGCACCTGTTTCTAAGCGTCTTCTAGTAAATTAGGTCAGACGGTAGGGAGGAGAGCTTGTATTTCTTCCAAGCTGTGTTCCAGTTTTTCATAAGTGATTTCACATGGGGGGGGTGATCCACTTGTAGCAGCTCCCCTTGGTGCGAAGTTTCTTCATAGGGGCTAGGCAATCGGCCACCATAGTGATAGCTCGCTGAAAGAAGGCAGCAGTCTCATCCAGTGAGGGGAGGAGTTTGATTGGACTCCAATCAATGCTGTTTAGGCAGCCTATCAGGTGTTTGGGTAGTACGTTTGTGAAATCCCTTGCCACCAGGATTCATGGGTGGAATCTGGGGGCCCTGTTTTTTCAGGTGCAGAAAATTGGGGAGTGGTCACTTAGGGAATCTGCTAAGGTGCCTGCCGCCTGTATGTGAGAGGGTTTTCTCATAAGCACCCAATCAAGTGTGGAGTGATTTCCCATTTTGTGGTTCATCTGGGTGGGCCCAGCGATGACCTGCTCAAGGTTAGCTTCCTGAACCAGCCCTATTAGGGAGTGGTTGTCTTGTGGGGCCCAATTTAGGTTAAAGTGAACCAGAATGAGTAGCTCAGAGGTTACCTCTTTGGAGATATCCTTTAGGACCGCCTCGAGAGATGAGTGTGCATTCGTTGGGGGGGTTATATACACATCCAATGTTGAGATGTTTACATGGGCCAAGAGTGATGCGTACAAAGATTGATTCACCTTGCATGCAAGTGGGCTATTGTAGGTTGACCTGCACTGAGTTAAGGGTATCTTTTGTGTAGATTATGACACCCCCCTTTTGCTCAGTCTGTCTTTTCTGTGGGAGAGGTAACCAAGGGCTGCAACCTCATGGGAGAGAATATGAGGCTTGAGCCAGGTTTCAGATACGGCTAGGATATCTGAGTTGTACCAGTCCAGTGAGGCTTGAAGTTCCTGCATCTTTGGTCTTAGGCTACAAATACTCATATGCATGATCTGCAGGCCCTTAGTGGATGCCCAGTGAGGGTCCTGAGGGGTGGAGACCAGGAGGTTGTAAGGGGGGGTCCAGGATTAGTTTGGATGTTCCTTGCCATAAGCAGGAGGGTAGCAAGGAGGCAGAGAGATGGGAGGCTTCGGAGGAGTAAGGACTTGGTGCAGTGTCTCTGCTTGGCAGAAAGTAATGTTGAGTACAAAATGCCTCTCCTGCAAAATTCGTGGGCAATCAGGAGTGCCTCTGTGTTATTTTGAGGGGGGTAGCAGTGCCAGGAGTGGTGAGGGGGAGGGTCAGATGAAGGGGGCTCCTAGAGTTCTGTTCTTCTAAGCTAATAGTCATGTCTGCCCACAGGAGGGACAGAAGGTACAGGACGGCCAGGAGGAGCCCTCTGTTTGGGCAGCTAAAATAGGGAGGTCCTAGCTTGGGGAGTATCATGCTGGTCAAGGAGGCAGAGTGGAGAGGAGGGAAAGCTGGGTGGAGGGTGTGGTTAGTGCCCCTAGGGATAGTTACCCTGCATCAAGGGGGCTCCACTATAGAACAGTACCCAATCTCGTAGGGGCGCAGAGTCCCAGGTGGGAATGATCTGGGGTGGACCCAAAATTTCATGGGGGCACCGCTACTCTGCAGTACCCAAGCTTGTAGGGACGGTGAGTCCCAGATGTGATGGTCAGGGATAGGGCTGGGGCCAGGGGGACTCCCTCCCGGAGGGACTGGAAATGTGCCTCTAAACCCTGGGGTGGATGAGTCAGAAATTTCTGTTTCTATACAAATTCATACATTTCTGGTAGCAGGGGCGGCCAAAGACACCATGCTACCACTTTTGTACCTATTAACGGTTATCAGATACCATTTCCACTCACCTTTCATGTGTGTAAATGCTTCCTAATGTTATCCTACCAGTAGCAAATAATGTATCAGAACACTATTATATACAGCATGCTGCTGCACTGTCATCTTATCCCATACACTTGGGCAGCTAGGTGGTACTATAGGACACAAAGTGTTCAATATCATCATAGACCATGATTGACATTATCATACAAAGGTTATCTGTGATTGGTTGTGTTGCCTTGGTCTCCTCCCACTTGCATGTGCGTGTGTGTGTGCATATGAGCGTATGTGTGTGTGTGGTGCTGTGGTCGGGGTGGGGAATGCGGAGTTAGGGTTTTCAACCCTCACACCAAATTTCTTCACAATTGTCACTGTGCAACAACCCTAATTGATGCAGTAAATGAACTTTTTGCCATATATATATATATATATATATTCTATGCAAAAAACTGTGTTAATGCATCATTTAGGGTTAAAACACAAAAAGTCAAGAAATTAAAAATCTTTAAGGTTGCCCCTCCCCCCGGACCTGACCGACATCTTAAGATTGACAACTAATGGGGTGTGTCATTGGGGTTGTGAGGCATAAATGTCACCCCATTCCATCTGAAATTACATTCACAAGCCATAGTTAATAAGAATGGGGTGACATTTAGTTACCAAGATGCAACAAATCATATATTAATATCTTTACTAAGAATAACAACACACGATGAACCAGATCAGAGCCATAAGCTACCTCCCTGTCCCCTTTAAAGAAAATCCCAAGTCCCTAACAACTGACTGGCTCTTTTTTTTTAATTATTAAAAACACCACACAGTGGTCAGGCTGTACATGGTAGGTTAAGGTGGGTTAATGTAACCCTCTCAGAACCATGACAGCCAATCAGATTCCTTTTATTTTCTCTGCCTTATAATAATAATAACCATAGACACAGAACAGCTGTAAATCAAAAATTACAAGGAATTCTGGGGAACCACAGCCAAGGTGTAACAGAACGAAGTCCTCTGAGTAAAACACATCCAAGTTTTACTTCAGGAGTGACCCCTGAGCCAAGATATTTGTATTTTTTCAATCAGAAATTTAAAAACAAGATGGCGGATCTCTCAGTCAAAGAATTCTTGGGGACAAAGGTTCTTGAACTGCGAGGCTGAAAATTCTTTGACCACCAGGTGGGACCAGATGGCCAGAACCCCATTCTTTGTTTGCAAAACATACATATAAATTTTCCCATTGACTTATAATGGGAACTTAAAAATGGCATAACTTTTGAATGCTTTAATATTTTTTTACCAAACAGAAAGCAGCAAGTTTGGCCAATCATGGGTTATGCTGTCTCCTGACACCCTTTTTATGGTTGCATGTGTGGAGCCCTGCAGATGATTTGCTAGGAAAGTGAAAAGGGACTCTGGAAGAATGTGACCAAATATCTCAGCTCAGTGCTTACACAATGCTGTGGTCCAGTGTCCACAGTGCTGCTATCAGGGTTGGTGCATTAGTTCTCTGCCACTCCTCCCTTCCATGGGCCACACAACCTCACTTCCTTATGGGGGCACTGTTTTGTTTCTGCCTGTCACTAGCACAGTTGTTGCAGGTGAAACAAAATAGCTCCCCATGCTCGAGCATGCACACTTTTGTAATCACGGCCATCTTGGGCAGGATGGGCTCTTTTTCATACATGCGCAGTGACCAGAGCTTGCTATTAGTGCACCCAAGGCAGGCTTTTGAACAAGAATTTGTGAGTTTGTATTAAAAAAATATATGTCAGAAACCTGTGAGTGTGTTATAACTATGAAGAGGACAAAATGGATAAAGTTTTCCACCCCCACCCCTCATAGAGTTTTACAAACCAAATTGTAATGCCATGTTACACACTAAAGGTTGACTTTTTAGCTCAAAAAACATTTTAGGCTCCTTGTGGAATTCTTCCAAAACCTCAAAATCCACATTTATTCCTGATTCTGACTGCATCTTCTCAGCTGTCACTGTTACCATGATACAAATAACAGAAAATAAAGAGAAACAAAATAATGCTACTAGCATCCAGCTCACAATGCCAACCACAGTAAACTCCCTATGCAGGATATGCTGGCAGAACTCACCATCTGGGACTTGTAGTTTTGACCTACTGGCAGCAGAGGAGAGTTGGAAAAGGAGGAGACTACAACTGTCAGGGTGTAGCATGGTTGTGGCTGTCACTGCTCCATGTAAGCTTCATGTCTGGGTGCAATGTCAATGTCAGCAGGTACATGGTAGCTACTGGAAAGTCAGCAAAGTTCTTCAAATTGTCTTTCTCCCAATCCCTATGTAATCGGTGTTAGCAAGAGTGCATATATCCTGAGAAGTGCAATGTAACCTTGTAAGCCATGATAGAATTTAGTTAAAGAGGACAGGAAATGATTTCTAACTGGCAGCTGTTTATAAAGTTCTCATTCTCAGAAATTATTTGCATTCACCTAAATTTTCCATATTTAACTGTACCTCAATAAAAAGTGATATAAAAAGCTTTATTTTGCATTGTCTTGTTTTTATGGGTAGCATTCTGTTGCAGTTCTCTTCATGAAACCAATAATTTTTAACTATGTCATGGTTTGTGCATGGAACTGTAAACAAGGTTCTGATAGGTCAGCAACTGATAAATAGCATTCTGTACACACATTTTGAGACAAAATAGACTCCACATAAATGATTCCATGAAGTGAACAGTAACAGAATGCTGCCCATAAAAACACAACAATGTAAAGTACAGTTTTACCTATCACTTTTTATTCAGGTACAGTTAAATATGAATACTTTTGGAGAATGCATATCATTTTGGAGAATAAGAACTTTACAAACAGCTGCCAATTAACACATATTTCCTGTCCCCTTTAATAGTTGGTGACTTGCTATTTTTGCTATTATGTTATTTTGTATGCTGAAAAATAAGTAAGCTGGAGCAAAAACATAATGAAATTTGTATACAGTGCATTGTTAATATACAGGTGAAAGAAATTCTAAAATCTCAATCTTTATCAAATAATTCTTATAGGTCTCAGTGGCTGCATAGGACCATGATCAACCAGTGTTGTTCTACTCAACCAGCTTTACCTTGATCCTGCTGAACTAACATGTATTGCATGATCTATGGAGAAATGTATGGACATGGTTTGTTAGAAGTTCTACTTAATTTATATTATACCAGGGGATAAAACATGCAAGCATGCAATGCATTTAAGAATACCTAAGCAGCAGACTCTCATTATGTACTTGTATAAAACCTGCTAATGGTGAAGAGCATGGCTACTGCATTCTGAGAATGCTGAAGTGATGAGAGAATGTGCATGGAAGCCAAAACATGGGGGGCTGCAATAATTACAGAGGAGACCCTGTTTGCTTCCCCTTCTCACCTTGTATGCATTACAGGGGCACTTTGCATACTCATGGGCAAAAGTCTATATATATGTGTGTGTGTGTGTGTGTGTGTGTGTGTGTGTGGTTACCAGTGCCGCCACAACTCCACCCACCCATAGGTCCTGGCACCTATGAGAAAGGGTGTAATGTCATATAACATCAATAAACCATAAAGGCACTTACAGATGGCCCCAAATTCACTTTGAGGAAACTTAAATATTGTTATGTGATACTTAAACATTTTGTTTTAAGGACAATTTTATTTGTTAAAAACAAGAATGGTTCATATTAAGGACAATACAATATTTCATTGTTGGGGTATTTGACTGTACATCACTAACAGCCTGATTCTTTACATGATGTTCTGCTAGGAAACTGAAGAGGGACTCTGGAAGCATGTGCCCAGATAGTGCAGCTTTGTGCTTCCACAGTGCTGTGGTCCACTGTTCACAGTGCTGCCGTCAGTGCTGGTGTGTTACTTCTCCACTGTTCCTCCCCTCTGCGGGCTGCACAACCCCCCCCCACCCACTACGTGGGGCCACTGTTTTGTTTTTGCCTGCCACTTCCACAGATGTGGGCATGCCCAGTAATTATTGTTCACTGCACGTGACTGAGTACTGTGCAAGTATGACATCAGCTGTGGCAGAAGCATCGAATACTTCTTACTCAGACTCATCGCTCTGAAGCAGCCTTGTTGGCTCTGACCAGGACCTGTCTATTGTAGTCATATTTTGCTCTATCTAAAAAGGTGTTAAAAATGTTCATATTCCTCCAAGAAATGGCCCTTAATAGTTAAACTATTTCCTTCATCCTTTGAATATAGTGATCCTTCATTACCTACTGTTATTCAGTGTTGGGTAAGTTTCTTTTTCTATTACTTTCTATTACATTTGGAAACTTGTTCCAGGAAGCTCTGTGCAGTCACTAGCAAGGATGGAGAAGTACTAGAAAAAGTAATACACCTTACAATTATAGTTACTTATTTCTTTTAATACAAAAATAATAAATAACTATAAAAGATTACATTTTTGAAAGTAATAGGTTAGTTACTAGTTACTTTTAAATAAATGTAATCAGTTACAGTTACGTATTTCTTTTGTATAAAAAGACATAAGTAAATGTAGCTGTAAGGTGTATTACTTCTTCCAGTATTTCTCCATCCTTGCTAGTGACTGCACAGAGCTTTCTGGAACAAGTTTTCAAAAGTAATAGAAAGTAATGGAAAAAGTACCTTACCCAACACTACTGTTATTTTATGCATGCTCTTATCTGCCCCAGATACACTTGTGCTTGGGTGCCCCATTCCCACCCCCTCATCATCTTCCTCTGTTCTTACCCTCTGTTCCTCACTCATAAGGCTTCACCAAATTCCGTATCAATGTTTATGACACTCTATGTACCTGCCTGTGTTCTCTAGCAGTATATTGACTGCCTGTGTTAGACTAGCTTTATACTAACCCCTGTCACTTTCCCTTATTGGATCATGTCCCTCTGTATACTGATGTGAGCACTATTTTACTCTGTGTATTCTCATGTATATTGTGTGCACAGTTTACACTATGTACTGAACTTGAACATGTATATATTGTACATATAAACCTTATTAGGTGTTTAAATATGTATAGCTATTTATGCATGTATGTCTGTGTACTGAGTATGTATATTATCCAGGTCCACCTCGAAAATGAGTTTTTCTCAATGGTGTTTCACCTGGTTAATTAAAAATTTTGATTGATTGATCGATTATAACTTAGCTTCTGTAGACAGGAGGTAACTATCTTGAGTTGTGATTTGCTGCCATCTAGTGTTCTCTTCTGGTATAACATTAAAAGCCTTTAGTTTACTTACCAGTGAGGCTGAAACTTCCTTTCTGATTTTAGGTTCAGTGAGTGACGACTGAATGGCATCTGAAGTCAGCTAGCAGAAATTCATCAGTTACTGACTTTTAACTGCTTCACTGCAGATCATGTGGGTACTAGGCCTGACAATTTTTAAAACTTTTATAAAAATTTAAATATGTTAAAACTAGTAAACATCATAAGCCTGTCCCAAAAAACACATAGAAAGGTTTAATTCAAATCTAAAGTGCTTGATATTAGGGCTGTGTGAACCTCTAAAAGTTCTATGTCATGAACTTCATGGGTAGAACCTGAAAAAAAAATTCTACTAAGTTCTATCTGGTTCTACCTGGTTCATGCCAAACAGTACAAGATACAAAAGTTCTACCTTGCTCTACCTAGTTCTTTCAGATAGAACCAGGCTGTACCTGGTCCAAGCCACACAACACATCATAAACCACTACCCTTCCCAAATGCATCCCTTCCCTTGCCTCTTCCATTACCAAAATGAAGTCTTTGTTGGCACAACACAGCAGAATTGTATACCTCCATCCTCTGCCCCTTCATGTCTGTGTCCTTGGAGAGACTCAACTTTCATCCAATGCCCTCCCATCACTTCCTTTGGGTTCCCCAAGGGGCTGCTAGATTACTGAAGAAAAGCCATTGGCCCAGTCTTTAGAGAGCACATCTGTGAGCCCCCATCCTGTGTTCCCCCTCACATAAATGTCCAGACTAAGTTAATCTGATGCTGCCTGTTATGTAGGTTGGGAATAGAAGTGCATTATCTAGCAAGAGACTTCTGAGTCCTTATGCCATGCTGAGTGTGAGTCACAACAGTGCAGGCTGGGGCAGAATGTGTTTAACAGTGTCCCATTTCAAAGGACACCCTGATGCAAGTCCTACCCCAAAAGTCTTGTTATTACTTGACTCATCAGAAGGAAAGCTATACAGAAACTATACTGCGCTGGACATTGCCCTTTTTCTTCCCCCCCATAATGGAGCACATCAGGATTCTGGCTAGCTGTCTGTATGTACAAGTAGAGAGAGGGGAACAAAGCAGTGATATGTTGCCTCCTGGATCTCGTCCACCCCCTTCATCAGCCCTTGCATCTTCCCCATGGACTTGGGGCATCTCTCCCGCAGTCCCCACCCCCACGGCCTTGGTCCTTGCCATCCCTGGCCAGCAGAAATGTGTGTCACTGCCACAATATGAGAAGCAAAGCAACATTTAGGCAAAAACACAAAATTATTTTTAATTAAAAAAATGCAGTATTGGATATAAACTTGAAGCAATTATTTGGGGTGAAAACACACATTGCTGAGCATCCCCCATCCTCACCTTAACAATCCAGGTATAGCTCAGTCATGCTACTGACTAGTTCCAGCCAGGTGGGGGGGTGAGTCACAAACATCCCCTGCCCCTGTTACAACCTACCACTAGCTACTGGAGCAACTACACAAAAGAAATGCAGACCCCCACCTAGCCTCAAGCCTCACTTACTGGGGCTTGCACAGAGAGCTGGATGATGATGCTGTATGCTGTATTCTGTATGCTGTCTCCATTAATAATCCCTTCCTGCTGCTGCTCAGAGTCTGCTCTGTCACATCCACAGTGGCTTGATGACAGTGACCCTTCCCTTCCACCACTTCAACCAATCGTTCGATGTGTGACCCGTCACCACATTTGAAGTCGCACTGCTGAGTAACATGGCACTTTAGGCAACAGACTGGCAGTGCCAACTGCCACAGTGAATCCATGACTGTGACTGTTGGGGAATCGGTCAGTTCGGGGACTGTAGTCCTGGCCTCCAAAAAGCACCATAGCTCAGAGCTGGAATCAGGAGGATTGTGCTCTAACTGTGCTAACAAGCATAAGCACCTCATCCACCCACCTCACACCACCATCTGCAGTCACCCGCTGGAAGGGAGAATGGAAAGGGACTTAAAAAAATAACAGTGTTTTATTTTTAATAAACAGAGTGAACCAAAGTTTGCAAAAAAACTGCAGAAAGTTTGTGGGTATTCTCACCCATGCGAACAGCTGGGGTTCGACCTTTATGGAGTTAAGGTTGAACTGAACTTGCAGCCCTATTTGATATATGCCAAATCTGTTCTTTTAACCTTCTGATATTTGTTTATTATAGGGGTGTTGTAGAACCTCTATAGTTAGGGTTGAGTAGGCTGTTTAATGTTACTCCCCAAGTTTTGCACCTAAGTAACTTTGGCATTGTTTGATGAAATAGCACAAAATTTGGCATGTGCAGTCAGGCTGTCCGAGTCTCAACACATGAAATGTTTTGTGACACCATCTTATTTGATATTCGAGATACAGAGTGTCAAAAATGGAAAAAAAAACATGTTTGGTGTGCCTGTACTTAACATCACATATTTGTTGCTCTCACCAACAGCCTAGATGGTGTAGAATTTTTTTCATGACATTTTCAGGGTTGAAGGGCCCTGTGCCAAGGGTGTGCTTTTGCAAGTTTTGTGAAAAAATATTGTACTGTTTCAGAGTTATAAGGATTTTTTAGTTAACTAACAAATGTGAATTGTAAAACAAAACTACAGTGAGTGCTTATTTTACATTGGAACATAGAAATTGTTGACAGATAAGGACCTCCAGGCCCACTGAGTCTGCCCAAATGTTCTATCTCATGTTACCCAAGGAACCTATGAGATCCAGGTAATCCCCCCCCCGCTCCCTCTGCAGAATTCCCTTGTACCTATCCTAAGGAACCTTGAAACCCTAACTGTTTTGGCCCCCACCACTTCCTCAGGGAGTGCATTTCACCTGTCCACTACCCTTTTGATGAAGTAGTGTTTCCTAATTTTTCCCTTGAATCTTTAATACTTAATTTAATACTTAAATACTTTAATTGTGTTTATATAACTGAGCCCATATCTGATAGGGTGTTTTCTATCAAAGCTACTGATACTTTGAAACTATCTGTCAGAACAGTCTATGAAAAATTGACACATTTGAAAGTAACTACTTCTCCTGGACCAGATGAGTTGCACCCTAGACTATTATAGGAATTAGCTCTGGTGATATGTGACCCTATCCAGGTCATTTTTCAGTCCTCTCTGGATAGTGGAGTGATACCAGAGGACTGGAAGATGGCCAATGTTATTCCAATACATGAGAAAGGGCCTAAAACAGACTGTTCAAATTATCGTCCTATAAGTCTTACTAGTATAATCAGTAAAGTAGTGGAATCTATTAGTAAAGAGCATATTGAAAGGCAGGTAAGGGAAGAGGGATCTGTGGATATGAGGCAGCATGGATTTGCAGGGGGCAGGTCAGTTGTGACCAATTTACTGTCCTTTTTTGACATAGTGAGTTCGGCATTGGATAATAACTTATCAGTAGATGTATTATACATTGACTTTGAAAAGGCATTCAATACGGTATCACATGAAGAATTGCTTGATACATTGGGTGACTTGGGAATAGATCACTATGTTTTTAGATGGACTAGACTAATGTTCTTTGCAGTGACCCTTTCTTGCCTCATTCAGGTTGCCTGAAATTGTTTGCTGTGTCCTTATTTCTATCTTCAATCCAAGGTACTCCTCAATTTGGGCATAACTGGCAACACCTACACTTGCTGGTTCTGTCTTTATCTACATGTCTCTAAATGTATGTCTGACCTACTGTCTCCCTGGTGGCATCCTACTATGATGTTATAGTTTGCCTTATTGACTTCTGCTCCCCTGTAAAATGATACCACCCCTTTATGTCATTATGCTGTCATGTTGAACGAGCACTGTTCTCTGCACTATCCTGTAACACTGTGTGATGTACTTGCATTTACTCCTACCTATTGTTACGCCACCATGATGTACTTCCATTTGTTCTCTGCACTTTTTGTAACACTGTGTGATATACTTGCATTTTTCCCTGCCCCATTTCTATATCACTGTCTGTACTCTTCCGGGTCGTTCCTGAAAATAGGCATAATACTTGTCTAGTGTACTTACCCGGTTAACAAAAGCTAAATAAATAAATAAATGGATTGCTGCCTGGTTGGACAATAAGAAACAGCGAGTTTGTATAAAGGGTCAGATGTCAGACTGGTCCCCAGTGCCCAGTGGTGTCCCTCGGGAATCTGTTCTGTGGCCGGTTCTGTTTGGTGTATTGAAATCATCTTTAGGTTATGATGTAAATGCATGGCTTGTTAAGTTTGCAGATGATATGAAATGTGGTGCAGCAGTCACCAACAAACTGGATGCCAAGCGATTTGAGGAAAATATTGATCTTTTGTATAAATCAGCCATGGGGAAAACATTAAAATTCAATCTACCAAAGTGTAAGATTATGCACTTGGGAAGAAATAATCAAGAATTTGAGTATTCCTTAGATGGGATTGGTCTATCCACAACAGATGTAGAAAAAGATTTAGGAAAATGGATTAATAAAGAACTAGAATTTTCTTATCACTGTACTGTGACTGTTAAAAAAGCCTATGGGATCCTAGCATCGATTATGAGGAACATAAAAAGTAGGGAAAGAGATGTGATTATGCCCCTTTACAGGTCTCTTGTTAGACCCCATTTGGAGTATGCTGGCTGTGTATGGCAACCTAGATTAAAAAAGGATATGAGGTGTTTGGAGGGGGTTCAGAGATGGGCAACAAGGAGGATTGGGTGTTGGAGAATCTCTCCTATGAGGATAGACTGAGAGAACTCGGACTGTACTCACTTCAGTACAGGAGATATTGAGGGGATATGTGTCTGATTTATAAGGCATATAGGGCACCTGACATATGGGAATGAATAGGTTTAAAAGGCCAGCCAAATATAGTTACTAACCGGGGTCACCAATATCAACTCACAGGAGTAAGGTATAACACAAATAAGAGAGGGACCTGGTTCTCACAACGTATTTTTACCCAGTGGAATACTTTACCTATTTTGGGGGTTTCTACTGAAACTATGAATCAGTTTAAGACAGCTCTTGATAAATATAAGATTAACTATCTTTACCAAATTATGTAATTAGATTGTGCAGGACAATAATGGCTTAACAGCTAAAGTTCCTGATTTCTTGCTATGATCCAATAAATCTTCCCCCTTCTAGCTTCATGTCATGACCTCTTGTTCTTGAGAGCCTTTTATTCTGGAATATATTGCTATCCAGGATCTTGTTTATACCCTTTTGGTACTTAAAGGTCTCTATGATGCCCCCCTTTTCATGATTTACTTGTCATGTGGAAAAAAAGAACATGACAGTTGTCATTTTTTTAACTCACAAACATTGAAAATTCATCACAATTATGTATTTTCAAAAAAGAAACACTTGAACCTAACTAAACAGGACCCGCTTTGCTAAATTCTGGTATTGTTTTGTTTTATTTTGATTATTTTTTTGTCAAATTGTTGTAGTTAATCCAGTTAGCACCTTGAAGTGAGGTAGATTATCGAGGTGAAGCATTTTCTTCGTGTTTTTTTAAAACTGAACGCCCGTTTGGTCCGTTTCACTGTCTCCTGTTAACATTTGTGGAATGCCAAACTGTTGGCTTGCACTAACATTGCTAAAAGATATCCTTTTTACGTTTGCACTCTGTTGAACACCTACAGTATGTTGTGATCTCAAATATCTTTTATTTGCATTTTACCATGGCAGGTTGCACGGAGAAGCCATGTCTGTTTCTGACTGTCTCCCGACTAGTTGTGGAGATTACGGAGACCTGCTGGGGAGTCGCTGGTGCTTACTGCCTGGATTTGTGGTCAGCTTGGAGCTGCAGAAGTGAAGAGGGGAACAGCTTCCTCAAGAAGAATGGTATCAAGTGGAGTACCTGCAGAGTTCCCTTAAAGACTGATTGTTGGCATGGTGGGAGCATGACTAAGCTATATTGTGTTTCAAGTGGACTATTACACCTTCTGCAACTTTGAAGTACATGTTGTTTGGCTCGATCCCAGGGATGGCAGCTGGTAAGTGTTGGACTTCGTGGGTTTGCTTGTGAGACAGCAGCAGGGGTGCCTTCTCATAGGTCGGTTCCCCTACCGATTGTGCTGGGTGGTGGGGATGATAGCTATCGGAAGATGGCTGGGTCTCTTGACCCCCTCTTCCTGGGCAGCCTGTGTAGACCTGAGCACATTGCTGGTCATTGCTCCAGGTATAGGAGTCTGCAGTATTCCCTGATATTTGAGCAGAGGCACTGAATTGGGGGAGGTTATCTCAGGTAACCACAGTCAGGTGGGACATTGGGGGCACTGGCTGTTGGACGGCGTGATCTCCAAGAGTTCTTGGGATATTTCTTAGGTGGGCACTGATTGGCCTTCATCTAGGGGATTCCAGATTTGTGTGTTTTGTGGGCTCTGTGACCAAAGTCCCAGGAGGTGTTTATTCAGCTTGGGGGCTGTAGTGCTTGGTGTAAGGAGGAAGATCTGCAGTGGAGGTGAAGATCCCAGGCACTTTTTTCCGGGCAATAGACTTGTGGCACCCTCTCATTGGCAGGACCTGGTAGTCAGACTAAGGGGAGGTAGTGAGAGTATCTCAGTGGATTATTGCACAGCTGTTTTAATTCTGCTGTTGTTGGAGTGTGAGGAGAGCAACTTTGGTATTTGATCATATGGATTGGGTGACGGAGAGAGCCTCACCTACCCTGGGACTTTATTTGGAGACTTTGATGTGCTTCCTTATTTTCAACAGTGATTCTTCACTTACTGTAAACTGGACTTTTAGGGATCAAACTTGTTGGGATTTTTTAGTTTAATTTTGGGAAGGGTGATTATTTGATTATTTAGGTTGTTTTTTAGTCATATGATTTTGGGAATTATAAACTGCAGGGTGGCTGTTCTGGTTGACTGGTGATTATGTGCTGACAATTGGCTCTCCCAGTCAGACACTAACCCCCCTTGGAGCTCTGAGGCCTCCATCCCTTTAATTGTCCCCCACTAACTGCTGATGTATATGGTCATTGTTGGGCATTGGGGATCATTGGAAGGAGGTGTAAGGGGGGGGCTCTGGACCTCGTGGTGGAGTTGGGTGGCAAGATTGGTGTCGTAGAGATAAGGAGACGCCATGGGGCAAAATGGAGACTGGAGATAGGTCCTCCCTGTCTGGTTCCCACACCCAAGGGAATCACTTTAAGTGGGCAGTTTACCTGATCGGCCTTGAAGTCTCATTCCACCTTGGTGGTGTTATGTAATGCCAGGTCCATTAAAAACATGATGGCAATAATTGAGATCTGGTCTTCCTATTGGGAATGGAGACCTCCAACTTGGTGGTGGAACCAGTTTGCTGGTCTGACCATTACACTATCAGGTTCAATTTCCAGGCTCCCCCTTATAGGTCTGCTCCTTTGGAGTTGGTCCAGTACTGCCCATTAAGGGGTGTGACCCTAGATGGACTGATGGCAATGCTTAATCTATCAGGACTTCCGACTGCAAGCAAGGGTACAGATAACCTACTTCAAGCCTATAACAAGTCCACGGTGGTGGGTCTGGATTCTATTGCTCCTGTCCATGTTCGCCCCCTCACTCTTCACCCTCAGTCCCCTTGGTTTGATGGGATCTTGAGGGAGATGAGGAGAGGGGACAAAGGATGGAGCGTCACTGGCAGAAATCTGACCTTGATGCTGAAAGACTTAGATTGATGGCCCATTATACAGACTATCAATCAGTGATCTCTGTTAAGAAGGCAGAGTTCCTGGGAGATTACAGCTGCACGGAACCAACCAACTCAGCTCTTTCGAACTGTAGACAGACAGTACAATCCAGCCTGTCTGCAAGTTCGGAGAGCCTTGTTACAGAATAAGTGTGATGAGTTTGCTCACCTCTTTGCAGATCAGGTTGCTGACATTAAGTCAGAGATCAGCATAGCCCATTCTAATGGGTTGGGCGATGATTGGTGGGAGGCTGCGGATCCTCGGTTTGGTTGGTTGGTTTTTGATCAGGTGGTGATCGTGGATGCCATGTTGATCATCCAGAGTATGCAGCCAACCTGCTGAAACTTGGATCCGGGATCAACGTGCCTCCCTATGGGGTGTGTTGAGGTTATCAGCCTAGTCCTAGCAGAGATAATCTAGTGTTCACTTGAGACAGGTGAGTTTCCTGACTCCCTGAAGGAGGTGGTGGTGACTTCCCTCCTTAAGAAATCTTCTTTCGACCTGGACTGTCTCACCAACTACAGACCTATCTCTAACCTGCCCTTTGTGGGTAAGGTTATTGAGTAGGTGGTTGCGCTGCAGCTGGATGACCATTTTACCATCCATGACATCTATGATCCTCTCCAGTCAAGATTTAGGAAGAGGCATAGCATTGAGACTGCCTTGGTCCGGGTGCTCAATGATCTCTTGGTTCAGGGAGAGATTGGAGGAGTTGTTCCATCTTAGTTGTCCTTGATCTCTCTGTGGCATTTGACGCTGAGTATCATGGTGTATTACTTGAGCACCTGCAGGTAATCTGTGGACAGTCAGGAACAGCCCTCAGATGGTTTCATTCTTTCATCACTGACAGGTTTCAGAGAGTAGTGTCGGGAATTTATTCTTCTGACACATTCTTCCTGCCATGTGGAGTTCCCCAAGGCTCTGTGCTGTCACCTATGTTATTCACGGTATATATGTTGCTGTTGGGAGACATCGTAATGTGGCATGGACTGGGTTTTCATTGTTATGCAGATTATACTCAGCTATTCATGCCCTTTGTACCTGACTGGGATGATGCAGTTTCAGTGTTTATCAACTGCCTCTCCAAGATACAGGACTGAATGAGTGTAAACTTGTTGAAGCTGAATCCTGACAAAACTGAGGTTTTGGTGGTGGACATGGGTCGTCGGATAGAGGGGGTCTTCGGCTGGGCAGGCCTCTGGGCTTTTGCTTGGTGGTAGCCAGCTGATGACCTCTGAATGGATGCAGAATCCAGGTGTTATTTTTGATGAGGGGTTGACACTGAAATCTCAAGTGTCATCCATCATCAAAACCTCATTTTACTATCTGAGGAATATCACCCAGATTAAGCACCTGTTTCTGCCTGGTGACCTTCCGACATTGATCCACACCTCTGTGACCTCCCTCCTTGATTACTGCAATGTCCTGTACCTAGGGCTACCGAAGGATGATATCCACCACTTGCAGCTAGTGCAGAATGTGGTTGCCAGGTTGCTAACTGGGATTTCTCAATCTAGCCATGTCAAACCTGTGCTGCGCAGGCTGTCAGTTCGTAGGCAGAGCACCTTTAAGGTTGACTTGCTGACGTACAAAGCCCTACATGGACAAGGACCGAGTAACCTGCAAGAGCTTCTGCCTCCCTATTGCCCCCTCTGACCACTCTGCTCTGCTGATGAGGGATTGATGGAGATTCCCAAGGTTAGTTTGAAGACCTCTGGAGCTCGACCTTTGCATTTGCGGCTCCTACCATATGGAATTCTCTATTCATCGGGTACGGGAGTGCCTAACAGTGGAGAGCTTTAAATTGGCACTGAAAACTTATTTATTCCTGCTTGCCTTTTCTGATAACTAATTTATGGAAGTCTGTTGTTTATTCTGGTATTTTAAATATTTATAGCTTTAAGGTTTTTAAATTCTGTAAACGCGCTTTGATATATGTGAATTGTGCTTGATACAAATAAAGATCCCTCCTCATGATCAATGGCAGAGGAATTATGCAAATCTGACCCAAAAGTTGATTTCACAGTCAGTATCAGAAATCAGCTTTCAGGCAGGATTTGAAAATTTTTATCACTCTTCTTCATGAAGTTGGATCATAAGGCTATGTTGAAAATCTGGGGTCAAAATATTCAAAAATGACAAATTTAAGAGCCTACATTGACATTTTTTTATGCCCATCATGACTTTGGTAATCTTAAATATTTTGACCCCAAATTTTCAACATAGCCATTTTTCTCACCTCCTCATGAATGAGACAGCTGTCATTTTTCAAATCTTGGCAAAAATGTGTTTTTGCACCTGTGGCACAGAATGACACTTCAGGGGTTGTAGAATGATTATTTGGTGGAGAGTTGAAATCTTTCACCTTCCAGATTCATAAGGTGGGGTAATGAGAAAATTATGTTGAGAATTATGGGCCCAATTCTAGAAGGGTGGCAGAAGTCACCACCAAATGCAACTTGAGCCACCCGTAACTGTGACATTGACCCTGCACTCTATCCTAGAAGGGGCAGGGTCATTGCAGCTAAGTCCTTCAACTTGTGACATGCGGCCAGGTACACTGAACAGTGGGCACACCTAGTGGGCATGTCACAAGCTGCAATGCAGGTTGTAAATGACCCCCATACCTAGCAAGCCATAGGTGCCCCACAGGGCTGCCCACACCCCATCCCCCGAATCCCCTCTGCAATGTGCCCCACAGGGTGGTGCAGTCAACCCCCCTCACCCATGCCCCGACCCCTAGTCACCAGCTGCAAATGTGGCATATACCTAGTGAAGCCCTGATAGTTTAGTTCCCCCCGATCATTGTAAAATATATAAATATCATCCTCACTTCCCTGGTAGTCCAGTGGAACCCCTCTGCATTCCATGATCATTGTATAATAAATATATAACTCCCTTTTCCCTGGTAGTCTAGTGGCCCTCCACTCCTACACCCAGCTGCGCCAGTCAACCTAGCATCCCCCCACCCATCCCCAGCTAGAGACTGGCACAGCCCACCTCTCAGCACCATGGCCAGCTGCTGACTAAGTGCAGTATGAGCATGTACTGAAAAGACACACTCAGAAATTAAATTCTGAGCATGTCTTTACAGTACGTGCTCATACTGCACTCAGTCGGTGGCTGGCCATGGTGCTGAGAAGTGGACTGTGCCAGTCATCAGCTGGGGATGGGTGGGGGGTCCTGGGTAGGCTGGCACAGTTGGGTGGGGGCCACTAGGCTACCAGGGCAGGATGTCTGCCACATATGTGGCTGGCAACTCTGGGGTTGGGGCACTGGTGGAGGATGACAGCGCCGCTCTGTGGGGCATATTACAAGGAGGATTTAGGGGGCGGGGGTGTAGACAGCACTCAGGGGCATAAATATGGGGGTCTCTGAACTACTTTTTTTTTTTTTATTTAGTTGTTTAACCAGGTATAGCACACTAAGCTGAAAGCTTTTTTACAGGAGTGACCTGGGAGCACAAGGAGGTTAAGGGAGTTGCTCAGGGTCACACAGTATGCAAGTGGAAGCTGTGGGATTCAAACCCAGGTCTGGTCTGCTGGATGTCACCAAATTTGCAGCTCAGAGCATTAGACCACTGCGCTATACTGCCTCCACTTGTCGTGGTCAGCCCTGCAGGGCAGTTACTGAAGGCTTCGGGGGCAGGGGGTGTGGGCAGTCCTGTGGGACAATTAATGTAGGATTCAGGGCCAGGGGCTGGCAGCCCTGCAGGGCACCCACAGGGGTATGCTGGAAATGGGGAGGAGGGAAACTGTGAAATGACAGCTGGACAGCTGACGGGTCTACAGAACCCCCGGTGGCAGATGTAAGTTATACCAGCTGAAAGCTGGTGTAACTTACTTTGCCGGTTCTTGTAGAATCCCAACATTGGCGACTTTGTTATTGCCCTTCTGGAATGGGGCGCAACTGCTGCTGTAAACCCCCTAGCACCATGTCGCAGGGGGTTTATGGCACAACTGCGAGCATAACTGCTGTTTGGTGCAAGTGGCCTGTGCCATGTCGCAGGCCACTTTGTAGAATCACACGTCGCAACTGCTGGTGTAAGTTGCTACATGCACCATTCTACTTGGCGCCAGTGCAGTTATGCCAGGCGTAACTGTACTAGAATCGGGCCCTATGTGTACAAATGCAGTAAAATGTGTAGTTTATGAGTAGATCCAGAAGCAACTGATTTGACAAATTTTATTGGACCAACATAGATGTTACAACAAAAGAACAAAGTGCTCTAGCTTTCGGACCAACCAGGTCCTTCTTCAGAAGCTTTACTAGTATTTTAACGTTCGATCACAACTTCACTAATTTTCAAAATTTTGACTTCAAACTTTGAACATAGACATTTTTTCCATACCAACTCATAAACGTGATAAGTATAATTTTTTAAATCCTAGACAAGATGTGTTTTCACACTTTGAATGCAAAATTACATTTTATCCAATATATTATAA
The DNA here is from genome assembly GCA_016271365.2 of Neoceratodus forsteri. Taxonomy (NCBI): domain Eukaryota; kingdom Metazoa; phylum Chordata; order Ceratodontiformes; family Ceratodontidae; genus Neoceratodus; species Neoceratodus forsteri. Next base: position 1,036,940,292 of record CM057453.1, read on the forward strand.
ATGCTACATGTCATGTTTATAAAAGGACTTATAATATGACTATCTTGAGAATTTGGGATCAAAATAAAAAAAATGTATAGGTATATAAGAAACTTTGTTTGCAGTGCCAATCTTGACCTCAGTGGGTATACTTCATGATCCTGTGCTGCTGAGCTGAGTTTGAGGGCAAACTCAGTGGCTTAGCTGGATGGGGTGAGGATGGGGGATGGAGAATGGTGCTGTTATGTGACACCCCTCAGCGAGGAAACGAAAACTGCAGGGTTGTCTCCGTGGGACCGGGTACCATATCATGATGATAAGCTGCCTCCTGGCATAGGGCCCTGCACCTCTGCACTCACAGGTGGCAGAGGGCCCCTGTGCATTGGCTGACAGATGGACTCTTTGCCCTGTGGGTCTGTCTGCAGCCACATGGAAGCACAGTGACCAGAAGGCCCTGCACTTCTGAAGCCCACCAGACAGCCCCTGAATTCTTGACATCTGTCACTGCAGTTCTGTAGACAGACAGTGTCTTCCCTTGGCACAGGACCCAAAGGACCCTGCGCATCTCCTCAAAAGGATTGGTTACTTATCAAATTCTGGAGAACTGAGTCACTCAGTAAGCAGTTTTCAGTATATAAAAGAAACCACTGGGGGGGGCAAGATAGCCTTGATAAAGCGCACAAATATGTGTGAAGGGTAGCATCTTATTTCACCACTGCTAACCGCATATATATATTTTAACCTTGATTTTATGCAATAGCATATGCAAGGCCCCTAGAATTCTGTGGCTGCAGAATTTAGTGTAGAATTTGAAACCTATGGCAGAATATCTGCAGTGCAGCAGAATTCACTGTTCTTGGTAATTCTTTATTAACATTTTCAGTTTTTCCATAATGCCTGATTACCGTCCCTTCTTTTTATATGTAAAACCCCTCTGTGCTCGGTATGTGATGTTATCAATGACATAACATATTTTAGCTGATGATAGGGCTGCATTCTGCCACAGAAATGAGTAGTCATTTATCTACCACTGCTCTCACTCCCTGAGGAACTGGCAGAGCACATCAGGTACTGTGATATCTGCTCAACCTGTACTACAACCAAATAAAATTTTCAGTTCTGAAGTTAATACAGCGGGGTCAACTTAAATACTTGACAATATCATAGACATGTTAATGGAATACCTTAGTTTGTACAGATTTATTTGTGGCTTTAAGATTTATGAAGCCCTCTTAAATTAAAAATTGGCCAAATTAATTAACCTGTATTTTGTTAAAAAAATGAATAATACCTAGAAACATGGAATATAATGATGTGTAGAACTATTGCAAGAACAGACTTGTTAACTGAATATCTGTGTTATATGCAATTTTTGCCAGGGTTGTTGATTACATGTTATTATGGGCTGATAGAATTACTAGAAATATTAGTTTTGAAGAAATGTGTGCAGGGAGGCTGTTGGACCAGCAGGTAGCATGTTGTATTTTCATGTTTGTGACTCAAGTTCAGGAACGAGCTTAGGGAGCTGGCCGGGCAGCTCAATGGGGGCCAGTGCTGTTGCCACCCCTCTGAGCCTGGGAATGTATGGCGCAGTGTTTTGCCACACAAATGACACCTTTTGTTGGGTCTGGGAGCCTTCCCTCATAAGGGGCTCACATGCCTGTCATAGTCTGACAGAGTGATGAAGCGAATCAGGAGAACTGGATTGGCATGAAAAATGGATTTTGAAATATCTTCACTATTCTGTTTCTTTCATTTCCAAAGGGACCTGTACAAATGAGGATACACTTTCAATATTACAATACAATTTTGATATTAAAATACTACAACAAGCATTTGTCAATGCTGAATGTTGTCTCACTGGCGTTGGCATTTGTAGTGCCCGGAGTTAGAGACACCTAATAGGAATGGCAGTGAAGTATTAAAATGATTCCAAGCCCACACCCACCCTGTAGAGACTGACAGGCATTGGGGTGTGCCTTTGGGTCATCAGTTGTAATGCTCATGCCATTTCACCTCACCCTACCCTGTAGACACTGACAAGTGTCATGGTGTGCTTTGGGGTCTTTGGGCATTATACTTACCCCATTCCATAAGGAAATACACTGAGGTGGGTGCAGTATAGGAGAATGAGGTGATCTTTGTGGCCGAACAGTGCAAGTCACATCACGATGCCTGTCACTGGCTGCAGGGTGGGGGTGGGGGTGGAATGGTATGAGCATTACAGCCGAAGATCCTAAGTCACATCCCTGACACCTTTCAGTCTCTACAGGGTGGGGTGCTACAGTTGGAAACCCTAACACCGTAGGTGTGTGCTGGTATTTTCACTTCAAATTTTCAACATGGGCTTTTTGTGATCCCACCTCATGACAAGCGGCACTATCAGTTTGTAAGCTGAAAGGTGGTTTTGCACAGTGGCTATGCCATTTGGCAACACAGGGACAAAAACACATTTTGGGCAGGATGTGGAAAATGACAACTGTATTGTTCATGGGGAGATGTAAAAAAATGACAACGTTGAAAATCTGGAGTGAAAATATGAAAAATTGCTGAAGGTATGAGCATGCATAGGAACTATGCAACACACGTCAGTAACACAATTATTTTTGGGATTTTTTTTAACCACATTTTTAACATAGGCATTTTGGCACCTCCCCTCATGAACAGTGTCAGTGTGATTCTGTTAATGTGTCCGAAATGTTGATTTCACACAGTGACCATGCCATTGTCCACCACAGGTGCAAAAACACATTTAGGGCAGGATGTGAAAAATGACAGCTGTACTGTTCATAAGGAGGTGTAAAAAAATGCCAGTTTTGAAAACCTGGCATGAAAATAGTGCAAATTTGCAAAGTTACAAGGGTGCATGGAAACTGCACAATGCACGCTTGTAACACAGTAATTTTATGGAGTTTTGTCACCAAATTTTCAACACAGGCATTTTAGGACTTCTGCTCATGAACAGTGTCACTGTCATTTCCTGAAACTGTCCCAAAAACTGATTTTGCACTGCGACCGTACTATACTGCGCTGGAGATGCAAAAACACATTTTGGCCAGGATATGTAAAATGACAGCTGTATCATGCATAAGGAGGTGTGGAAAATGCCAATTTTGAAAATATGGAGTGAAAATATTACAAATTCATGAAGTTACGAGCATGCGTGGAAACTGCACAATGCATGCTCGTAAAACAGTCATTTTTGGGGATTTTTTCTACCAAATTTGCAACATAGGCTTTTTGAGAGCCCACCTAATGAACACTGGTACTGTCATTTCATTAATCAGTCCCAAAAGGTGATTCCACGCAGTGACCACAAAATCACCTTTTGGGTCCGATTAATGCCATGACAGTGCCAGAATTCATGAGGAGGGGTCCCAAAATCCCCATGTTGAAAATGTGGTGCCAAAATTCCAAAAAAATGCCTGAGATATGCATCAAAGTTGAAAAAAAACCTATTTATTCCATTATACAGCTTACAAGCATTTCCTCAGTTCGCGGTCAGCTTTGAAAAGTGCGGACGTGTTTCTGGTCCACCGAAGATTATCATGCCAGACTCTGGAGATAAGTATGGGTTGAGGGGGGTGTGGGGAGGCAGGGTGCACTGTGAGTGGGTGCGGGTTGTGGGAGGAGGGCAGGGAGACTACGAAGGACCATTTTCTTTTTTGACAGGGTAAAAAAAAAAACATTGTGGGGCTGTTTATTTTTTAACAGGGGCATGTAGCACAGTGGGGTGGGCTCCCAGCATGCCAACAGACTCTTTTTTGGGGGGGCAGCTGTAGCCAATGGGGAATTGGGTACCCCCATCGGCACACAATAAAAGTGTGGGGTGGTGTCACATAATGCCAATGGGGAGTGGGCTCCCCGTCTCAACGTCACTTGGACTCTGAAGCCGATGGGGATTGGGGCCCCCATCGGCAAAGAAAAACTGTTGGGGGGCACACATTATGATGAGGGGGATTGAGCACCACCTCAGCATACATTGTAAATGGGAGGGGGTTATTATGCCAATGGGGAGTGGGCTTCCCATCAGCATTCTGACAGGAGGTGGCGGAAGTGCTGCGTGCATGTCGGAAGGCACGTTGTGGTCATGCTGCATGAGATCTCTGCTCTCATTGCAGTGGACCTTTTGCTAGATCTGGTGGTTGCATTCCAAATTGCTGATGTGGCGCCTGCATGCTGCCTGATTGGGGAATGAGGGACGCACCTACTGATGCATGCCCTGCATTCGCCCAACAGTGACCGTGCCTCCAAAACTGCTACTACCGCAAAATGTTGGCTGCGCGTGCGCAAGCCAACATAAAAAGGGGAATTTATTAAAAAAATATATGTAACAAACTGCATATAATATATTACTGATACACAGTAGGGACCTCATGAGTGGCATAGACAGCATGAGTATAAAGAAATTATTTATCACACCAGGTCCTCTCTACATATTTCATTTATGTTATAGGATAGGATCTTAAGTGATTTTTTTAACATAGAAACATAGAAACATAGACTTTGATGGCAGATAAGGACCACTTGGCCCACCTAGTCTGCCCATTTTCCTACCTAGAGGATAAGCTGCAGATCCTAGTTAACCAACAGCCTATTTCTTCCTCCCCCCCCACAAATATTGCCTTATGTTTGTCCCATGCATTCTTCAATTCTTCCACAGTTTTAGACCCCACAACCTCCTCAGGAAGGCTGTTCTATGCATGCACTACCCTCTCTGCGAAAACACACTTCATCATATTGCCTCTGAGCTGTCCCCCCTCTATCTTCAAATTGTGTCCCCTTGTTCTTGCACATCTCTTTTTCTGAAAGATGTTACCCTCTTGGACTTTGTTGATTCCACTGAGGTACTTAAACATTTCTATCAAGTCCCCCTCTTCCTCCTTTCCTCAAGGGTATACATATTAAGCTCCTTTAGTCTCTTCTCTTATGGCTTCTCTTGCAAACCCTGCACCATTTTAGTTGCCCTCCTCTGAACTGCCTTCATCCTGTCTATTTTCTTGCAGAGATGGGGTCTCCAGAACTGGACGCAGTACTCCAGATGGGGTCTCACCAACTGTCTGTACAGGGGGATAACAACTTCCTGATTTCTGCTGGTGGTGCCTCTCCCTATATACCCCAGAATCCCCCCAGCCCTCCCTACTGCCTTGTCACATTGCTTGCCAACCTTAAGGTCATCTGATATGATTACCCCCAGATCCCTTTCCATTTTTGTTGTTGTTACTACCCCCTATTGTGTAATCTTCCCCATGTTTTTTTTTTCAGGTGCATTATTTTGCACTTCTTTGCATTGAATCCAAGCTGCCATACTTCTGACCATTCCTCCAACCTTGCCAAGTCCCTTCTCATCCTTTCCACGCCTCCTTGTGTATCAACCCTGTTGCAGATCGTTGTGTCATCTGCAAAGAGGCATGTGTTGCCTTCCAATCCCTCTGCAATGTCACTTATAAAGACATTAAAAAGGACTGGACCCAGTACTGAACCCCGAGGCACCCCACTAGTAACCCCTCTTTCTTCAGAGTGGACTCCATTTACAATTACTTTCTGTGTGTTGTTATCCAGCCAATGTTTTACCCAGACTACCAACCTAGGACCCACTCCCAGGCTGGTTAATGTGACTATTAATCTTTTGTGTGGGACTGTGTCAAATGCCTTGCTAAAGTCTAGGTAGGCCATGTCCACAGCCCCTCCCTGGTCTACTACTTTTGTCACCCAGTCAAAGAAATCAATTAGATTCATCTGACATGACCTTCCCACTGTGAACCCATGCTGCCTTGGGTCCTGTGCCCCACTGGCCTCTAGGTACTCAACAATTCTTTCCTTCAGAAGTGACTCCATCACTTTCCCTACCACTGAGGTCAAACTGACAGGTCTGTAGTTTCCTGCCTCTGTCTTGCTCCCACTTTTGTGAAGGGGAATCACATCTCCCTTCCTCCAGTCCTCAGGTACCACACCATCCTCCCATGATTTGTTAAAAAGGGTAGTCAGTGATGTCACTAGTTCTCTGCTTAATTCTTTCAGAATTCTGGGGTGAATTCCATCTGGCCCCATTGCTTTGTCCACCTTCAGTTTTAGGAGTTCTTTCAGAACCCTTTCTTCTGTGGAAGGACTGGAATTGACCCCCCCATACAGAGTGCTTCTGTTAATTGGATTAGGCACCTCCCCCACCTCCTCTTTTGTGAATACTGAACAGAAGTATCCCTGCTTTTTCACTGTCCCTCTCTGCCCACCCACCATCTATTCTATTCAGCCTCACTATCCCTCCCTTTGTCTTTCTACACTCCCTGATATACCTATAAAAGGTGTTATCCCCCTTCTTAACTGAGTTGGCTATCTTTTCCTCAGTTTGGGCCTTTACTATTCTGACTACCCTTCCTGATTCCTTCTGCCTTAACTGGTACAGTTCTCTGTCCTGCTCCTTCTGTGTTTCCTTATACTTCCTAAATGCTATCTTTTTCTCCCTAACCTTCACCACCACCTCTTTTGAGAACCATAATGGCTTTTTGTTTCATTTTGTTTCATTTTGATTTGTTTATTTGCTTGTTGCTTGTTGCCTCTGTGATGGCAGTTTTGATATTTCCCCATTGTTGCTCAACCCCTCCTTCTAGCCTGTTTGCTAGTGCTTTTCTAAAGCACTTTCCCATCTTGCCAAAGTCAGCCCTTCTGAAGTCCAGAACCCTCACTTTGGTATGGCTTGACTCTGTAGCTGAGTTTATCATGAACCACACTGTTTGGTGGTCACTTGTTCCCAAGTGGCTACCCACTTCTAGATCTGAGATCCTCTCACTGTCCCCATTTGAGAGTACAAGGTCTAAGATTGCTCCCTCAAGAATAGGTTCCAAAACTAGCTGTCTGAGGCATGCCACCTGAAGGGCATTGAGAATGGCCCTGCTTTTGGATGTGGCTGCAGCAAAGGTGCTCTAATTGACATCTGGCATATTAAGGTCCCCCATCAACAGTATTTCCCCATTCTCTGCCATCCTAAGTATGCCTTCTACCATATCCTTTTTCTTTTTAAAAATACAGTTATTTCTAAACATCTGTAAGTCTGTTTTTTGAACTAATAATAATGCACATTTCTCCCATCCTGGTTGCCATAGCCATTGCCATGGACATGATGTCAGGATGACAATCTGGTGCTGTGACATGGCAGTTCATTGGTGCCACAGAACTCTCACAGAAAGTACAAACCACCAGTGCGGAAGTTCTGTTGCAAGTGGCCATCCTGCTGCAGAAATTTGTCCTAAAGTCTGGATTTCTGAACACTTTCTGACCTCCCATGAATCTCTGGATCTGTCTCTCCTCCAGAATTTCTGATTCTAATCTGGCCATGCTGAATACCACTTCTGCAGGCAGGACCATGGCAAATGTGATTGCATTGCCCTTTATGTCTGCCAGAGCCTCTTCTACATCATCACTCTCAAGGAGGCTGTACCCTCCTTCCATGAGTTTCTCCTAGCAAAACTTTCCTTTCTCTCCACTCTACCCATCTTCATTGAGGTTTGTTAAGCCTTTCCAAAAATCTCCTTTTCCTCACTGGTTGACTCATTCTTTGCCATTACTTCACACTCCTCTTCCATGAAACTCATTCTCCTTGGGGATTTCAGTATAGATTGACTTTCCCCTGCCTACAGGCTTACCTCTGTCAGGACTGAGTCCCTAAACATCTCTCAGCTTATTGTGGAACCCACTTGGCTCAATCCACTCACCTCTGAAAACACCCTCTTGGATTGGGTTCTGTCCTCATACCCTCACTGCATAGTTGTAGCAGTTATTCTGTGGCTGCCTTTAGTGACCACTGCAAGACATTATGTATTAGAAAAATCTGGTTCCCTTCCTTCTCCCCCAAATACATCTGAGCCAGGTCCCTCTGGTCAATAAGCAAAAGTGTTGTACTGGCAACCTGGCTGCAACTGATTGGTTCCCCATCTTCTCCACCCAGAGATTGACATGGTCCTTTTATGTTCCTATTAAAAATGTAATTCCACTGGGACAAGCATGCCCCTAGCAGGAAGTGTTGAGCTAGGCTTATTCTTCCCACAAACTCTGGATCATCTATGACCTCACTGTTATGTGCAAGTCCCATGACGAAGTCTAGTCCTGGTACAAATGAACCCACTCCTTATTGGACCTCCTTTGTTACAAGGCACTCAGAAATATTCAGACAAACATCATCCACACCACCAAATCCCTCTACTTTAAGGCCAAGCTCCAGAACAAATCTTACCTACCCAGCTAAATTCTGGAAGATGATTCACTCCCTTTTTGATCCCCTGCTCAGCCTGCTCCTTCAGTCCTATTTATTTATATATTTAGTTATGTATGTATGTATTTATTTATTTGATTCAAAGTTCACCAAGAAAGACATACTGAGCTGCTAACAGCTAGTTTCCAGATGTGTTCTGGGGGAAAGCATATGTGGGAAATCATATATGATGCAATAAAACAGAAGCATAATCAACAGTATAAAAGATGTGCACATAAGGTACAAACTGAGACCTTGTGGCGAGGGCACTACACTTTACTGTAAGTACAGAACAGTGTATTGGAACAAGGCAAACAACTGGGGGGGAATACAATATGTGATTTTAGAGGAAAGGGTCATGAGCAGTTGTAGAAGGGAGAAAAAGTCATGAAGAAGGGGCTGTAAGGAGAAAGCAAAAGAAGCAGAGTGAATTGAAAGGGAAAGAGAAGACTAGAGTTCAGGAAACCAATAAGAGAAAGCAAATTGATCAGTAGTAGTTTTTTATAAAGAATAGAGAGGGAATGAGAAGTACTACTGCAGAGTGAGTAGCAGGAATTGGGAGGAAAGGATAAGAGGGATATAAGGTAGGAGGGTAGAGCACCAAGTCAGGATTTAGAAATAAAGAATTTACAATGGGAAAGGTGCCTGGCATCAAGAGAGGGGAGAAAAAGGGTAGAGTAGAATGAACAATAGTGGGTACAAGGGGAACAGTCTAAAGCAAAATAACAGAAAGAGTGAAAGAAGGGGTCCAGTCTGGCAAGAGAGGATTTGGGTGGTCCACTATAGACTATGTCACCATAATCAAAGACAGGGAGAATAATCTTTAAAACAATCCCTTGGTGGACAGGAAGAAGGATACTTGCTTTGTTCCTTTACAGTACACCAAGCTTGGGGTGAAGCTTTTGGTGAATAGCATCAGTTTGAATGGAGAAATCACCATGATGGTCAAGCCAGACCCTGAAGTATTTAAAAGAGGATACATCTTCAGTCATAACACCATCCAAGGTGTGAAATACAGGGAGAGGGGTGAGTCTGACAGGTGTCAAAAGTCACAGAAACTTTTTTTTTGACATTGAGTGTTAATTGGTTATACTAGAACCAGCCTGAATATTGTCAAAATCCATCAACAGCTGTGAGGTAAGATCACAAGAAGAGGAGCCAGGTGCAAAGCATATTTTACCATTAGTATAAATATGAATGAATGCAGAAGAACAGACAAGGGGAGGTCATTCAAGAATGTGGAAAAGAGAATAGGACCTAGACAGATCCTTCAGGGACATCTGAGCAGATAGGAGCAGATAGGGAGTGGAGATGAAATTAAGCTACCTATCCAGACAGCCTGAGACCTATCCTCAAGGTAAGAATCAAACCAGCTGACTGCAGAGTCAGAAAGACTCACTGCTTTAAGCTTGTCCAGAAGAAGGGGGTGTGCCACTGTGTCAAAAGCTTTAACAAGCTCAATAAAAACAGCAAACGTGATCAGACCCTGATCCATACCTGAGAGTATGAAGTCAGTGAGCTGAAGGAGGGAAGTAGAAGAGGAATGAGATTTCTTAAAACCAGACTGAAAAGGGGTGAAGAAGGAGGAGGGGTCAAGGAAGGAAAACAGCCGAGACAGAACAAGGTGTTCCTGTAACTTAGCTAGGGTTGTAGGACAGAAGTTGCCAGAAGAAAAGAGATCACTATCTTTAGGGACAGGATGACAGTAGGCTGTTTCCAGGCATCAGGGACAGTACTAGAAGAAAAGGAAAGGTTAAGGAGAAGGGTAAAAGGCAGAGCAATAGCAGAGGCTGAGAGAAGAAGAAGATGTTTGGTATCAAGGCCATCAAGACTATCACCTTTGTGAGGATTAAGGGTAAGCAAGGAAATAAAGATAGCAGAAATGGTAATAGTGTAGAAGGAAAAAGAGAGATTTTAAGGGGGAGGAGGCAGAGAAAGCGAAGAGGGGGGTAGGGGAGGAAGAGATGAGAGGGCACAGGTAGTAAAGTAGGAGTTAAAAGAAGAGGCAGCAGTAGAAGGCTGAGAGATAAGGGTATCATCAGCCTTAACAATAGGGGAAGGAGACTGGGTCAGATGGGAGAAGAGAGAGTGGCTAAGCTTTTAGAACTTGGAGGGATGATTAATGTTGTTCTGGAGTATGGAGGCAAAATATTCAGACTTAGCAGGTCTTGTGACCTTGGTGCAGGCGTTATGAAGGAGATGGTAGTTTTCCAAAGCAGCTGAGGAGCCTGTGATCTTAACACAATTCCAGGCAAGGTCTCTAGAATGGAGGCAAATCATCACCTCACCTGTTATCCACGGAAGATGAGAGCCCCATACTCTGGTTTTGCTCAGGGCAGCATGTTAATCCCATACAACCATAAATTTGGAATGAAATTACAGAAGGGCAGAATTTATATTATTGGCTGTTGAGATTGGAGTCCAGTCAGTAGCCATAAGGTCAGCTAGGAGAGAGGACAAGTCCAGTGACCTTAAGGACCTGTGATGAAGAAATTTAGAGTGGGCATTAGGAAGATGTACCTTGCACACACAGTAAACCATATGGTAGTCACTGAGGGCAAGTTTTCAAATTCTGATGGAACAGGATTCAGCAGACCTTTCATAAATTCTGCATAGATTTGGCTGAATGTTGAAAGTGGAATGGCAGAATTCTCCGGACTTTTTTAACTGTGGAATCTGTTTTTTTGCGGAATTATATTCCATGGAGATGTTTATATTTGGCTGAAACATTCCACAATGATTTTATTAGTGATACATGTTACAAACATATCAAATATAAAACAAACACAGTAATTTAACTGTATCAGGCTTGAGAGTGAATAATATAAGAATGAATGTTGTCCTCAGTGTGCTAAATATATGTTCTGCTCTATCTTAAGTCACCAGAAGTGCGACATCACCCAGCGGAATAGTGTTCCATGAAAATATGTATCCATGGAATACAATTCCTTATTTAGACAAGTCATGTGGTTGCACATTCCACATCCGTTACCCATGTGACTCCTTGAGTTCTACTGAGTCTGTGCAGATTGTATAGGCGTTTGAGAGGGATGGGACTCTCTGCATTTAGACAAGTCATGTGGCTGCACATTCCACATCCAGTACCCATGTGACTCCCTGATCTCTTTTGAGTCTATGCAGACTGTATAGGTGTTTGAGAGGGACGGAGCTCCTCTGTTGTGTTCTCTGTTGATACAGCAGAAAAGTGCATTTAAAACCTCACAAAAATAGTTGTGGTCAATTAGTTTTATTACAGACTTGTTGCAAAACTTGTGGTGGTGTATGGGTTGTTTGAAATTTTTTTTTGGCTACAATGTCTGTATTGTTTTATAATCTTTTTCTGTTGAAGCTCTTTTTTCCCTGTGAAAGTCATAATGGGAGGGGTTTTGATCAGGAGTTGCTGGGGGAGACTAAAATCTGTTATTTGCTAATTGCCTCTAGATTTCAGCAATATAATCCATATTTATATTGAGGGGGAGAGAGATTGAGAGACAGAGGCAGAGAGAGATCTAGAGACATGGGCCCGAGATAGAGAGACAGAGAGAAAGAGAGAGAGAGAGAGAGAGAGAGGGAGAGAGAGAGAGAGAAGGGGAGATAGTAGTCAGGGAGAGAGATTTGATTTTTTAGTAGTCAAAGTCTGACAGACTGTGGCTGTTTGACATGTATTACAGTATTTAGTTTTCACAATCAAATAATAACAGATTAATAGCTTTACCCTGTTATTCCACCCAAAAAATAATCTGAGAGTCGAACCTGATTTGCTGTTTTAAGTAATTGTTTTTCAGAAACAGCTTTTTTATCCCTGTTCAAGAAATGTGATTCCTTAGTAGTCAGTCAGAGTCTGACAGAAGTAAACTGTGGGTGTTTGACTTACTGTATATTAAAGTATTTAGGGGCTCATTCTCAAAGGAGACTTATAGCAAGACATAAAGTATGCCAAGTCACAAAATGCACCAAAACAGTTACAACATGCGAATTGTGACATATTCTAGAAAAAATGCGGCCTGCACCAAAGAAACGCACAAAGGCATGGGTAGTAATATGCATCATATAAAAGCGCGTAAGTTGCATGAAGGACACGGAGATGGCAGCAAAGAAAATGGTAGAACACACAGGCACAAGTCGCAGCAAAGGAAGGATGAAGTGCACAACAGGAAGGCAAAAAAGGAAGAAGAACTTCTCTCGTGAGGAGACAGACATTCTCATAAATGAGATTGATGCCCATGCAGATTTGCTACTCAGCAAGGGTGATAACAAGGAGAAACAGGACAGCTGCAAGAAGGCTTGGGAGGAGGTGGCCAGAAAAGTAAATGCTGTGACTAACCAGAAACGCACCATCAGGGACCTGCAGAACAAATACCATGATATGAAGAGATGCTGCAAAGAGAAGTAGGCACACAACTGGAGGTGTGCACAGGACACTGCTGGAGGCAGCAGCCAGCAGCAGGTACTCACTGGTCATGAACAAAGGGTAGCCGTACACCTCAGCAGCCACACCATAACTGGGGACACAGGCAGGGACACCTTCAGGCAGCAGGGTAGCACAGGCACATGTACAATGTGGTAGGGCAACACTGTCAACATGTATGAGAGTGTGTGTGTGTGATTGTGAGTGTGTGTGAGTGTGTATGTGTATGTGTGTGAGTGTGTGTATGTATGTATGAGGCAGGGAGTGTGTATGTTTGTGTGTATGTATAGGGGAAGTAGTGTGTGTGTGTGTGTGTGTGTGTGTGTGTGTGTGTGTGTGTGTGTGTGTAGAGTGTGTGTGTGTGTGTGCAGGATACAGCAAAACCACAGACAAGAGCAAGGGGCCCACAGGCCATGGCTGGCCCATGTTGCAGTGAGATATGGCCTGTGACACAAGAGGTCCACACACACTGCCAGGCACAGTGAGGCATGTTTCCATGAAATGACGACACACACAGGCATGTGTAATATGTGCGCATGCCAACTGGAATGGCTGTGGGTTAGGAATAGGGCATGAGAGAGCATTGGTTGCACCTGGTATGCCCCATGGTCAGGGGCATTGCAAGGCATGAGGAGAAGCCAGGTGCCTTCAGCCCCTGACCATGGGGTACACCCATATACCCACTACAACCAACGTTCCTGAAGTGTCTCAATCCTAATAAAAAATGGGCCAATTGGCAACATTTGAAAAATGAACACCCCACAGGTTGTGAACACCTCAAAAAATGTGAAAAACTGTTGCCAAAATATGTAAAAAGTCCCTCCACAGATGTTTGTCACCTGTCAATTATCTATCATTGTCACAATCAATACAATGTGTGACGGTTTACAATGGAATAGAGGAATTCAAATCTCTGCATCATTCCATTATTAGAATGCTCCCCCCCTCCATATGGAATGGTAACATGGAATATACAAACTCAGAGCTCTTCAGAGTTCCACTGGCATACACACACACACGCACACACGCGCGCGCACACACACACACACACACACACACACACACACACACACACACACACGCAGGCATCAGGTTGAACCTGAACCTCAACTTTAACTGTTGCCCGGCAAGCAGCAGGGAGTTCCCTGCCAAATTGGTAGAGGTAGGAGGGTGATTTTACATGGCCATCAAAGAACAACAGCAATGGAATCCCTGAATAGTGCCTGATATGTGAAATAGTGTATATATGTAAGGAGGGGGTCTTCATTGAAATGAATATTCTGGATGTATACTGTATTCAAAGTAATGGACTATTATGTGTAGGGCCTAGTTCAAGGTTTTATATACGAGTAAAGGCTGCAGCTTTGTTTGTGATGAAAATCAGGAAGTAAGTGGCTGATGAATGCTGTATGTGATGTGTGAGTTGCCCAGGTTGGCAGGGACTTGTGTTTAGCCATTCTGAAGGTAATGGTTAGAAACAAGTCTCAGACAATTGGGACACAAGGATGTCCCTGCCCATTGTATATGAAGTTATGGTGCATGGGGGGGCAAGTGGTGCACAGTGCTGAGACAAGTGGCCATGCAGCAGGGCATAGGATATCCCTGGCAATATGTGCTGGGACATAACAAGAGGAATGTGGACAACACATGGACAGATACAGGCATGGCACAGGAAATGCATGCATGCATGTAGGAAAGCACACCATTGACCACACAGTGGACAAATACATGTATGGTCAACAGGTATAGGTGTACACCATTGGCACAACACACATGGTAGGGCACATGTCAATGGTGATGCCTGAAAACATGCAACGTGCAGAGAACCCACCACACCCTGAAGCTGGTGTCTATGTGTGACGTGACCATGGTGGGGCTGTCGCCCAGGCCCAAAGCAGTGTGCAGGAGATGACATGATGTGAGTGGCCAGGCCATGGGCAACTGTGCGGAGAAACCCAGGGAAAGCCCATGTGTTGTGGTTATGTGACACACCCCCATGGTGTACCAGGGGCCATGGGTGGTCTGCAACACTGGGTTGTACCAGTGGCAGCAGCCCTGCCAGTACAGCAAGTGTCCCGTTGCAGACTCGCACAGTGGAACACTCTTCTTGGAAGACACACAGGGAGGCAGAGTAGCAGTGTGGTATGAGTAAATGCAAGGCATACCATAGTTAGCACTGCTTGTGTCAGGACAGAATGAGTGTATGCCACAACCATGACACATGGATGTACCACAGGGGGAGGAGGAGCATGGACAGACAACAGAATAGAGGCCAACAGTACTGAAGATGGCCAAAGCCATATGTCAGTGACAGAGGATCTTCCAGTGGAACAAGTAACCACAGTGAACACAGTGCACGCCCCAAGCATACATGATCCTATCCCACAGAAAATTAGCTCAATAAGTTTGACTGAGCCTAAGACCTGCATGGAGGAGGCCACCAGAAGCCTCCAACAGCAGGACATACAACCACCAGCATACACTGAAAGCTATTGTGACTCCATGGTGGTGAGGCAAGAGGTGCATACAAGTGAGATTGCTGCACTATGGAGGGGCCTGGAGGAACACCACCAACACCTGGAGGGACAGCTGATAGGCATCGAAACTGCCACACAGGCCAGGACACGGGACACAAATGCACTGCTGTCCAACATTGTGGTGGTCCTGCATGGTACGTAGAACTGTGCCCATGAACCTATTTTTCCACAAATGCTGTACCAGAACTCTGTATTGATATGAAATCTTTTGTTGCACATGGCATTAGCCATTCTGCTGTAGACACTGTGCACTTTACTACTGATATGTTGAGCAGTGGGCTTGGTGCTACCTCTTCATAAAAGCATATTATGTGCCACTAGGCTCATTTTCCTAAGCTTTCTACAAACCCTTGCCATTTAAGCTAATCTATCTAAACACAAACCAGAGACTGAATTTGTAAGAAACCTGGAGAGCATACCATTAACTGTACAGCCTGCTCTGATTGGGAATCTGCAGCAGCAGGTTACTCCACGATGATGTAATTGCTCTCCAAGCTTAACTGAGAGGGACATAAATAACTATTTTTCAGCCACTGTAGAGCAAGTTAACAAATGCTGATTTAAAGAAAACCACAAAGCCAAACAACATGAAATTGTCAGGAAATATTAATCATTACACAGGGACTTGAATGCAAGCTTTTTCAAGCTTTTATTAACAATATGTAAAAACTGTTGCACATGATCTTTAAAGAGCTTCATATAAGAAATGGAATTCAACAGCACCGGCTAAAGCAGGAGGTGGCCACAAGGTGGAATCCCACTTTAAAGTTGATTGAATGGCTGTTTAAGCAGTACAAGATCTTAACATACTTCACCATGCTGCATAGAGATTGTGACATATCCTCCCTCTCCCGCAGTATGGGTCAGTGGTGCATAATGGACAGTCTTTTTTTTTTTTGTTAAAACATTTTATTGAATGACAATATATTGACAGTGAACAGTCATTTAAACACATATAAACAATGGACATTATAACGTGTCCAAACAAATAGGGATATGCATGAACAGTAGTTCAGGCATTAAGCGAACAATGACTCATACAGACATCTGAAGCATAACTTTCTGTTTGAGTATGGTACGTCAGAACATCAATGAGTCTCATGAAGCTGCAAATTAAACTACATGTAGGTTTACTGATTACATTTAAACACCAATTAACTTTTTATCCTGGGAACCAACCCATCTCCAAGGCCCTGTCCAACCTGTGCCAGACACGACTAAATTGTTGACCATATCCATCACAACGTGATGGTCTCTTTCAATTCTAAGATGGTGTAGTAGATTTTCTGATATCCATAACTGGGCAAGTGTGCAATGTGCATTGATTAATGGCAAAGAAAATAAAGGTAAATCAGGCCCCAAATGTTTTTGAACTGGGTTCACGCAATGTGAGATTCAAGATGTGACGTAGGGGGAGCAACTCCCAGTACACCCATCATAATTCTATGAATTTCATTTGAGTACTTCAGAATGTTGGGGCAACTCAGTGTCATGTGCAAAAACGTGCCATCCTGTGTTTTACACTTGGGGCTGGTGAAGAGTTTGGTGGGGTCAAATGCATGCATCCTAGCAGGGGTGATATATGTTCTATACAGAAAGTTTATCTGCATTTGTCTCATTCTGTTGCTACATGTGCAGATATTAAGATGCTGAATAACCCTGTCCTAGATCTCTGAGGTCATGGAGAGTTCAAGGTCAGCCTCCCACATCTCTTGCATTCACAGCATGGGGTCAGTTCCTTCCTTTCACAGTAAATTATAATATATAGTCAATGGCTGTGACAATGGCTGATGATTATATAACTCTTTTTCATAGGGATCTAGAAGAGAGTGCCCTTGGCTTAACGCAAATATTATAGACAATCTATGGTATACTTGCAAGTAAATAAAGAAGTCTCTTGGTGATAGCAGACATCTTCTCTTGAGTTCAAAAAAAAGTAACAACATCCCCCCCCATAGATTTGTTCAATGGAGCTGAGCCACATTTATTGCCAATGCAGGAGTGCCGCCCCCTCCCGTGTAGAAGCACATTATAGCGAGGAATACTTTTCAAAGTGGACCATATATCGGCATACCTGGCAGGGGTGTTTGGTATATTAGAGTGCTCATGAACTTGTCTCCAAGTCTTCTAGCATGCCTGCATGAATGGACTAGAGCAACTTGGAGACTTAACTGTAGTTAGTGCACCCTGAAGTGTATCCCTCCTGAGGTCTTCGCCCTCTCTAATCTCTTCAAATTCCACCCAAGCTGGGAATTCTGGTATGCACCCACAGGTAAGAAGGCCAGCTGTGCTGCCTAATAGTACCACTTAAATAGTGGCAATACCAGTCCCCCACATGAGGAAGGTAACTGCAAGATCCTCTGTCTAATTCTAGCAGTTTTCTTGCACCACAGGAATGTATGTAGCACATATTAAGCTGCCTAAAGTATCTATCCAGAACATGTATTGGTATAAACTGAAATAAGTATAAGCACTGTGGTAGCATATTCATTCTTATTGTGACTGCTCTCCCCAAAACTGTAAGAGGGATGTCCATGCACATTTCACACTCGAGTGTAGTCTTTGTAAGAAAGGCATCATAGTTCAGACAGAACAATTTGGACACTTGGGCCAAAATGTAGATGCCCAAATATTTTAGTTTAGGTACTATTTGGCAACCCAAAGAGTTCCCTCCCAGTCTGTATGTATCTCTTTTACCAATGAGTAGGAACTCACTCTTAGTCCAACTGATCTTATGGCCTGAAATATCAGCATATTCCTGTAGCTGAACCTATATATCTGGGAGACTGTGCATAGGCTGCCGAAGGTACATTAACAAGTCATCTGTGAATAATGCGATCTTATGCGCACCCTTCCCCCCAAATCCTACTATCCTTGGGTGCTTTTACATAACTGCTGGCAGGGGCTCCAATGCCAACACATATAGTAGAGAGGATAGTGGGCATCTCTGATGTGTTCCTTATTGTAGTTCAAATCCAGGGGTCAAAAGACTCCATTAATTAATATTTGAGAGGTAGGTTGGGTATGTAATGTCCTAATCTAGGATAGTAAGTTCAGCCTCACAACAAATGCACACACAGTCTCAAACAAATATTCTCACTTTACAAGGTTAAAGGCCTTTTCTGCATCTAGGGAGAGGACCGATGCGCCATGTGATCTCTGAGAAAGGGCCCATCTACAGTATATATAATATTTTAAGTTTTGCATATATTATGATTCCTCTGCCTTCCCTTGACAAATCCACTTTGGTCCAAATGTATTAGTATTGTCAGTATCCCTTCTAGTCAGGCTGCTATGACTTTTACCAAGATTGTGTAATCTGCTGTGAGCAGGGATATGGTGGGGGGGGGGTAAGAAACACATTGCACAAAGTCCTCGCCTGGTTTTGGTAGTACAGTTATTATCGCTGAATTCATGGAGTGGGGAATGATTCCTCCAGTAATTTTCTCTTCATACATAGCTTCAAGGGTCCTAACCAGTTCAGGTTGTAAGATCTTAAAGAAATCAATGGGTAGTCCATCCAGGGCAGGGGCTTCCCCCCCTTCAGGTGCTTAATCGCCCCTACTACCCCCAGAGGATCTAGTTGTCTGTCCATGGCCTCTGAGAGTTCACTGGACAGTGGAGAGAGATCTCTGTCCTGTCTAGAAAGGTTTGAATTTATGAGGAAGTAGGCAACCCTTCTGAAGAGTATAGTCTTTTGTAGAAATTTGTAAAAGCTTGACCCATATTTTTATTGTCAATGCTTATGGTATCCCCATTGGTTCTAATTCCCTTGATAGTGTTTCCTCCTTCTCTGTTTTTCAATTGCCATGAAAGAAACTTGCCCCCCATCCCCATCGAAGTATAGTCCCACCCTTCCCAGCAACAGGTTACTCTCCAACTGGACTGAGCATAAGGCATTGTACCTCCATTTCTGCTGTTGTCTATTATATAGCCCAGGGGTAGGATGGATCATATGCACCTTCTCAAGCTTACTTATTGTACAGTCAAGAAAGGCCAAGTCTTTTCCTTCTGTTTTCTTTCTGAATGCTGCATATGATATGGTCTGACCCCTTATGTAAGCTTTCATTGCCTCTCACCTAAGTAGGAAGTCTCCTCTTCTCTGTTGTTATCCAGGTACTCTACAATAGTAGCATGCATGTAAGCTAGATAATGTTAGTCTTTAATTAGTACTGGATCAAGCTTCCAGGGCTTGGAGGCACCCTCAATTCCCTTTCACAGTAGTTGCTCAGTCAATGAGACATGGTCTGCAGCTAGAATGGATTCCTATTTATTGGGTCTCATGCGCATTATTAGTGAAGATGAAATGAAAATCTATCCAGTCGAGCATATGATTGGTGGGCATGGGAGTAGAAGCTATGCTCCCTCCAACTGGAGCTTTGATGGCACCACATATCAACCAAGGAGCAAATACCTTTTGAGTGCATTTTTAGAGAGCACTATGGGAGGAGGGTTAGTTCTGCCCAACACTGTGTCACTGACACAGTTAAAGTCACCCCTCCGCATTACCCATGGCGACATGTCAAACAGTAGCCTCAGATAGAACCCCAGATCCTCTAAATTAGGTCCATACATGGATTCTACAGCTATGAGTTCTCCTGTATTAAGCTGGAATTGAGCCAGTGCATATCTACCCTCAGGATCAGCATACATTTGCACAGCATTTCCAGGAAACCCCTGGGGAGCCATATTGCCACCCCTCTTTCTCTAGTAGAGTGTGTGACCATTATCCAAGTACCACCCCATGCTTTTTGGATTTTTTCAGCCTCTTTTGGCACCATGTGTGTCTCTTACAATAGAGCCACACTTTTTTTTCCATACAGGTGTTTGCTCCCCATAGCCACCTACTCTTTCATGGCCCCTCCCCCCATTGGGGGAGCCAACACAAATGGCCATGGGGTGACATCATTTTGCAGTTTTTCTTCATTCTCCCTCCGAAACACTGGCACTCGGCAAGCATGTGCTTGTGGAGGCACATGAGCACTTCTGAAAACAAGTACTTCCTCCATCCTCCCTATGTCATCCCTTGACTCTGTTCTAACAGCTAGCCTCCATCGGGTGTCAGCTGAACATGAGGAACTGATCCTCCATGACCCAGGAGCTGAGAACAATCCATCAGCAGCTACACTCAGCTTCCTGGCCCACTCTCTAACCAACCCCCAATGAACCAAGCTCATTACTGAATCCAGGTCACCAGCGTTGCATGAGGTATGAAGTCCAGCACCTCAACCCTCAATGCCATGGGGCCAGCTGTAAGCTACACTGATTTTTAATTTCTTTAATCTGCTTTGAACCCTTTACCTTTCAGTACATTTTTTAAGACCATTGACATTCCATGTGTTAAAATTATTGTCGTCAGCCATCTGGATGTTTTAAAAAACATTCTAGAGTGTCACACTCCCACTATCCAAATGCATCAAGCCCTCTTCTGTGTGAACCAGTATTCCATCATTTGTCAGTATCCACAACTTTTATACACCATGTGTTAAGATAAACTAAAACATCCCCAACTTTTTCTCACTTTATTGCCCACTCCTCCCCTAAACCCCACACCTCCCACCCTGAGATATGTCCCTCCTTCCTTAACCAACATAACCCAAACAGCAAACTACCACTGGCTTTTATCAAACAGGTTATGAACTTAAGATTGTATGTTAGGAATGACAAATCTGCTGCTCTAACCCCCTCCTCTCTGTTATAGATGGCTAACAAAAGCCATGGACTATTTTACTATAAACTTTACACTCCATTATTTAGTGTACAGTATGTGTGTGTGTGTGTGTATATATATATATATATATGTATATATATATATATATATATATATATATATATATATATATATATAAAATACATATATTGTGTGTTTTTGTGTGTGTGTATATTTATATATATGTGTATAATGCACACTGCACTCCTGCGTGACTATTACAAGTAAATATTTGTGTTGCCAGTGGGTTGTGCATTTGAGAAAGAGTAATGTACTCGGGTACTGCCTAGTTTCCAGTTGTCTCAGTGGCACAGCTGGTTAGTGCAATTGGAATGGTATTCTGGGTGGCATGGGTTCAAGTCCCAACTGGAGCAATTACTTCTGTCTCACCTCTGTTTGCATGTGTTCCATAAATATGCACACCACATTCCTGCATGACTGTTACATAGAGAATAATGGATGGGGAAGGGTTTGATATGAGAATTTAATGCACACCCGAGTTGTGGGATGCTACATAAACCCCTAGGCGAAGCCTGAGGGGTTTATCAAAGCATCCCACAATGAGGGTGTAAATTAAATTCTCATATGAAATACCCTCCCCATCTTTTATTTTTTATAACAGACCAGCAATTTTTCTTCAGCAGTTTGTGAGACTGTTTGGGCCCACCCACATACAGAATGTTGGCCAATGAGGCAGCAGCATAGTTTGACTGGCATGGCTCATGAATGTCATAACAACCAGCTGGTTGTTATGGAAAGTATCAACCTGGTCAGTACATTGAGAGAAATTGCTGACCAGTTATTATAAGTAAATATCTGTGTTATTAGTGGGTTGTGCATTTGAGAAAGAATAATGCACTCAGGGGAAAGCCTAGGTTCCAGTTGTCTCCGTTGCATAGCTAGTTAGTGTAATCGGAATTGTATTCCAGGAGGCCTGGGTTCAAGTCCCAGCTGAAGCAGTTAATTTTGTCTCATCTCTGTTTGTATGTGTTCCATAAATATGCACACCGCACTTCTGAGTGACTGTTACAAGTAAATATTTATGTTGCCAGTGGGTTGTGCATTTGAGAAAGAGTAATGTGTTGGGGGACAGCCTAGGTTCCAGTTGTCTCAGTGGCGCAGCTGGTTAGTGCAATTGGAACGGTATTCTGGGTGGCTTGGGCTCAGGTCCCAGCTGAAGCACTTACTTCAGTCTCACCTCTGTTTGTGTGTATATATATATATATATATATACATATGCATATATGTAATTAGGGATGGGTGGACTCAAAAAGGCCCTGATCCTTATTATCAGGATCCAGGCCAAAGTCCTGATAAGTTCTTATTAGTTCTGATTTAAATCAGAACCTTTAGAAATTAATATTAATACTTGAAAACAGTCACTACATGAGCCCCCCAAAAAGAAAATAAAGTATTTTGAAAACATGAGTGTATTGGTCTGTTCTTCCCATTTGCTTTGCTCACGCTCCCAATTTTCTCTGCTGAACAGGCTTCCCTTGTACTCAGCACTCTTGGATTGACTGATTAAGAGACAGATACCATCCCCATCACAAAAACATACATTTCCACTCTCCTGTGATCTGCTGATACTGATTCAACACTACTCCTGCAACAACTATAACTCAGAACACAAGTTCCCAGTCCCTCTCATTTGGTAGTGCTGACACAAACCATACCCTTATATGTAAGCCGTGCCACAGTGTGAGCACTAGACTTGAGCATGAGTGGTGCAAGTGCCACTCCATAGAAATATTTACTATAAGTGCTCTTGGCGTACATGCAACTGTACTACTGTTTGTACTAAGAGGTATTTTACCGAAGATGGGTGGGTTCTGTTTTATTTTTAATTACTGTGCTGGCACTTAATTATATTCCATGGCCAGTAAACAGAGGTTGTCCACCTTTAGATGTATAACTAAATGGTTTGGTTCTAGGAAGGATGAAGATGACTACTTATTGTAGTTTGAATTTGTTTAGTCACTTCTGGTTGCCCTATAAAGATAACTTAATCCCAGCTCAAGTAGGCTATTGTTTTAACAGCTTTATTAGCTAAAAGCCACTTTTTAAAAACAGGCCTAGGTTGGCATTTTGGCTATGAAGCTTCAACGTTTGATAAAATGTTTATTAACGTGTTACACTTAGCCACTAGCTTACCTTCTAAGACCAGTATAATGCTATGGTTGCTTCTGTGTGGGGATTTATCCCCAAACCCAGGGCCCATATCACTACATATATATCTGTATCTATATATCCCTATATATATAGATGTATATATATATATCTATATATATATATATCTATATATATATATATAGCTATATATATACAGATATATACATGCATTTATTTATATACCGTGCTACCATAGTTAGGGTTGAGGAGCCCTTTTAAGGTTAAAGGGTCAAACTTTATACCTTAATAACTTTGCTACTGTTTAATGGATTTGCATGAAATTTGGAAAGCATGATCAAGAACCAGTCTCCTTGGGATCTGTCAAGTTTTGTACCAGTCAGATATACGGCTGCTGAGTCATTAAGCGTGATCTGCATGCTTGTTTATGCTATTGGTGAATTCTTTGCTCATGCCTACAGGTCGCAAGGTTTGCGCGAGTGGCCCAAAAACTTCAGGGAATGTGTGACCAGGGTGCCCAATGTGCTTTTTGAAGATTTCATGAAAAAATATCGAATGGTTCAAACGTTATTCAAAAAACAATTTCCCATTATAAGTCAATGGGAAAAGTTAACAAAAAGTTCAACACTTTCGAAAATGTACTTTTTACTGTCGCAAATGGCCCTAGTACTTTCGCAAACCCACCATTTTCTTTTCAGTTGGTGATCATAAAAATGCTTGCCATTTAAAATTGGGACACTCTAGGGACACAATTCTTTTTGTGTTCACCTAGTCAGAGCCTCAGGATGCTATCCATGTCTTTATTTTGGAGTTAAACACCCCAGAAATATGTTTTTCAAAGTTCTGGAAAAAGTACTTTCGCAAAGTACTGTTGTGCTCATGACACTTTCGCAAATCTGTGCAAAAACATTCACAAATCATGAAAGTGCAACACTATGGCCAAAATGACGGGAGTTCTTTGCCACCTTGCTGCAAAAGAATGGTTAGGTCTTTTGGCCTGAAATTTGGAAGGAACACAGCCAACATCTCACAGATGTGCCTTTTGGTGGGTTGGTGAAAAAATATTGCATGGCTGCAAAGTTACCATACTCTGAAGTTGGCATTTTTTTCCCATAGACTAACATGGTGGCGTACACAATGCTTTTCAGGGCTCGTATTTAGAAAACAATACAAGATACAGATTTTTTGGTGTGAATTGCATAGCCCTATGGGCTATGAAATAACAAAATCCTGGCCAGGAAAATCATGATTTTTGTGAAATGTAAATTTTCTTTCTACATTGTGCAGTTGCTGAGATATTAGCAATTAAGTACTTACAATGCTCGTTTTCAGCTTCGATGCCCATTACAATGCATACATTCTTTGTACACACTGTATTTCTCTATGCACCTGTTTGGCAAAAACATGGTATGCACTTCCGCTACTGTTGCAGTTACTATTTCAACTTGTGTTTCTGTCCCCATTTGCATTTACGTTCCCGTGTACACCACCATGTGCGTTACCCTTTGCCTTGTCATTTGCACTTGCATTTTCGTTACTGTTACCATTTGTGTTTACAGTACTGTTTCTCTTTGCATTTTTGTTTGCTTCATCATGCGCATTGCCATTTCAGTTTATGGCAGTCCTTTCATTTGCATTTCCATTTCTCCTTTGTTTTGCTTCTTCCCTTCTGTTACTGTTACCATTTGCATTTGCAGTTCCTTTACTGTGCCTGTGCACATTACGGTTTGTGTTTCCACATGCGCTGGCATTTCCTTTTGTGTTTCTGTTTGCTTAGGTGTTATTGTTGCTGTTACCATTACCATTAGTGTTTACAATTGCGGTACCGTGCCCATGCGCATTTTGGTTTGCATTTCTGTATGCGCTTCTGTTACCATTTCCGTTTCTGTTTCCTTTGGCGTTATTCTTCCTGTTGTCTTTACCATTTGCATTTACAATTCTGGTACTGTGCCTGTGGGCATTACAGTTTGCGTTTATATGTGCACTTGCATTTACTTTTCTGTTTCTGTTCCCCTTCGTGTTCTTTTTGCTGTGACACTTAACATTTCCATTTTAAATACCACCGCCATATCTGTTCGCATTACACGTTGCATTTTCATATGCGCTTCAATGTCCTTTTGTGTCACTGTTCGCTTAGGCGTCACTTTGCACTTGCGTTTCTATTAACGTTTCCTTTACCATTTACGTTTGCATTACCATGTGCACCACTGTTGGTGCTTCTGTTTGCATTGCTGTTCCTGTTACTATGTCACAAGATATCCATTACATTCATTATTTCTCATCATCATTCTAAAAAAGAAGGGAAATTAGATGCAAAAAAATCCATTTAATGCATCAGTTAGGGTTGTTCCACAGCGACAAAAGTGAGGAAATTCAGTGTTAGGGTTGAACACCCCCGCCCTGGACCCCCCACAGCCCACCCACCAACTGGTATCATGGTGCACCATGGGGTCATCAGTCCTAACTCTCACCACATTTTCCTACACTGCAGAATCTTTACACGTGTGACGGGGTGTGAGTTAGGACCGCTGACCCAATGGCACACCACGATGCCGGTTGGGGGGGCTGTGGGGGGTCCAAGGGGCGTGTTCAACCCTAACACCGAATTTCCTCACTTTTGTCGCTGTGGAACAACCCTAACAGATGCATTAAACTGAGTTCTTTGCCTCTAATATGTTTATATATATATATATATATATATATATACACACACACACACACACACACACACACACACATATGTGTGTGGACAGTATTCCAGAGTCTTGGGTGTGCACTCAAAATAAGGTCTGTACTTTACTGATAATTTATTAAAAATACAGAATTTGTGCTCTGTACTGTTGCCAATATGGTCAAGAGATAATGTGCATAAAAAAAAAGTGTGTATGTATTTTTATTTTATTTTGGCAACATTTTAATAATGAAAATAGCCTTTAAAAAAGCAACCATTTTGTAACATGGCTGTGCTGCACATCTTGGTGACCATTAAATTTACTGTATTTAAAGCACAATACTAAAGCTTTCTTTTTTAATGGACAGAGTAGATGTGTAGCTGTCACCCAGTGTTTATTGATTTTATGCAGATGTAATTACATTTTTCATGCATTACTGTGGTGTCTTATATAGCTGCACAATTTCTTTTGTGTATTCTGCCTTTATGCTTTGAGAGTTTTTTCAGTGTCAGTTCACATTGCTTAATGTGTTTCCCCTGCACAAGTCTGCAATCTTATTGCAGTGATACATACAGCCTACTAGAAGCAGCAGCGTCAATAGCTGTGGCTCTTGCTGTTGTGTCCATGTTACCGACAAGGATGATGATGCTGGTATTGGTATAAATAGCTGTGACCCGAAGGTGACATCAGACATTCAGTTTTGGTACTCCTGCTCTAAGCAAAACTGTTCTCTTCTCACTGCTTCTCCCATTTACCATTCTTAAAAAACAGGGAGAATGAAGGGTCATCCATTTTAAATCTGGGGTGCTGCACAGGAGTTTGGACAGATCTCAGAGGTCTCCAGACACCAGAAAACATGATCTTCAGCATTCTGCTACAAAACAGTCAGTTAAAATTCTGGGAGGCATATTAAATAGTGGCTGGCTAAAGTGTAGCAGTTATTCTGTATCATTTTGTGGACAGAAAAAGTAAAGTTTTCACCTTAAGACTTCATAGTCCTGCTGTTTGTGAAGGGCCCCTCTTCAAAACTGAGGATGATTGGATTAGTGGGCTGTGCAGCATAATGAGTATATTTTAATGTTTTGTTTGGGAAGTAAATCAGCAGAGCTTTCCTCTGGTTCTGGCTCTGTGTAAATGGGGCATAAATAATAATAGTATAGTTAAAAGTTGTGTTTGGGAAGTATATCAGCAGAACTTTCTTCTGGCATGGTTAGTGTTTAAATGGGGCATATTAAATAGTATATTTTAAAGTTGTGTTTGGGAAGTATATCAGCAGAGTTTCCTCTGGTTCTGGCTCTGTGTAAATGGGGCATATTAAATAGTATAGTTTAAAGTTTTGTTTGGGAAGTATATCAGCAGAGTTTCCTCTGGTTCTGGCACTGTGTAAATGGGGCATATTGAATAATATAGTTTAAAGTTGTGTTTGGGAAGCATATCAGCAGAGTTTCCTCTGGTTCTGGCACTGTGTAAATGGGGCATATTAAATAGTATAGTTTAAAGTTGTGTTTGGGACGTATATCAACAGAACTTTCTTCTGGCGTGGTTAGTGTTTAAATGGGGCATATTAAATAGTATATTTTAAAGTTTTGTTTGGGGAAGTATATCAACTGAACATTCCTCTGGTGCTGGCACTGTTTAAATGGAGCATATTAAATACTACCTGGCTATAGTGCAGCAGTTATGTTGTATCATCTTTGGGGACAAAAAAGTTACATTTCTGTGTTCTCTCATGGCCCAGCTGTTTGCGAAGGGCCCCTCTTCAAAATGGGGCTGTGCATATATGTGGCTAGTCTAATCAAATAGAGTTTTGTTTGTGATTTATAGTATTTTGTTTACAATCCATCCAGTGGGTTTTCATTATATAATTTGATTTTTTCAGAACATTGTTAATATTGGTGAACTTTCTCCTGGTGATGACTTTTATCATGTTTATAGGGGGAAAAATACCACCTGTGGGGTTCCTACTGGTAAATTCTGAGAATGTGTGTTTGCCAAATGAATGCTGCACTTGTTGATGTGATGATGGCTCTATTTTAGAATTGTGTATGTGGAATGAATATAAAAGCTGCACTCTTAAAATGTTTTAAATAAAAAAAAAAACAATTTGTGAGAGATGCTTATAATTTTTCGAAAGAAGGGGTGATGCTGGCTCCAGTTAAGGTGTGTGTGTGCGTGTGCATGTGTGTGAGAATTTAAAATGAAAAAGTTGTCTTTCTTGATGTAAGATTATAAAGGAGCATCACTGTATTGGCATCCTGAACTAGGGGATTAGATGTGGGTGGAGGCATAATATATTGGAACTGTTTGAAATAAAAAAACTACAGCAATGGGGCCTATCTTAAAAATGCTTCTCATGGCATTGGTCAGTTCATTCAGGGTTATGGGGGGACAACATGTGTAGAAATGAGACTGCTTCTAAACTAGACATCAAGTGGTGGCATAATATGGTGGAACTGTTTAAAATAAAAGAATACAGCACTACCTCAAAATGGCTGCTCATGGCATTGGGGGGGGGATACCATGTATAGCAATCTGATCATTGCCTGTCTGTACTAGTGCTTGTAGGGCAACATAAGGGGTTTGGATTCATCTGGCAAAAACATTTTCGTGATTTCTTTATAATAATACTGCTGTTAAATTAGATGTCAAGTGATGGTGCAATGTGTTGGAACTGTTTGAAGATGAAAAATACAGCACTTGGGTTTATCACAAAAAGGCTGCTTATGGTATTGCTTAGTACATGCGGGAGTATTGGAGGGATACCATGTGTAGTAATGTAATCTGGTCATTGCCTGGGTGTACTAGTACCTGTTGGGCAACATCAGTGGTTTGGATTTATCTGGCAAAAATATTTAGCAGATTTATTTATAATGAGACTGTCTATAGATTAAATGTCAAGTGTTGGCATAATATCTTGGAACTGTTTGAAAATAAAAAATACATCACCTGGGCCTAACTCAATCAGTTTGGATGTTGCATTCCATGTGCAGTAGTACAAGAACCCCTTGGCAGTGGCCTCCCAGTGATGCACGTGGTGCTGAGCCCAGGGTGGGCCCATGTGATATTTTGTCATAATTGTTCCCACAATGGCTGGCTCAGGGTTGCCGGGGGGGGCATTATGCATTGCTCATATCTACAGTTATCAGAGATGAACAGCTTGCCTGGGTGCTTTCTGGTTGTTAACTACAGTTGGACCTGCCCTCAGTCTGGCTCTGCAGAGGCATAGTGATGTCAAAATGACCTCTGATGTGGCTTAGGCCCACTGCGTAACATCTAGCTATCCCTGGCCTTGCCTTTGTTTGTTCGTGGGGCACTTTGGTGTATTGCTTTGACTTGTAGAGCAGATTGTATGTGGCATTTCATGTGCAGAACAAGAACCCTGCAGCAGCAGCATCCCTGTGATGCATGTGGTGGTGAGCAGAGGGTGGGCCTGTGTGATATTTTACTATAATGTTCCCCACAAAGGCCAGCATGAGGTTGTCAGAGGATGTCATGTGGCTCCTACATCTTCACTTATCAGTGTCAAACTGCTTGCCTAGGTGCTTTCTGGTTCTGAACCGTGGTTTGACCTGCACTCAGTCTAGCTCCATAGAGGTACGGTGATGTCAAAATGACCCCTGATGTGGCTCAGTCCTGCAGGCTAACATCCAGCTGTCTCTGGTCTTGATTTTGCTTGTTTGTAGGACATTGTGGTGTATTGTTTTGATTTGTAGAGCAGCTTGGATGTTGCATTCCATGTGCAGTACAAGAACCCTGCAGCAGCGGTGTCCCTGTGATGCACGTGGTGGTGAGCACAGGGTGGGGCTGTGTGATATTTTGGCATCATTTTCCCCATAATGGCTGGCACTGGGTTGCCAGGGGATGCCATGCAGTGCCTGCATCTACAGTTATCAGCACCAAACAGCTTCCCTGGGTGTTTTCTGGTTGTTAACTGTGGTTGGGCCTGCCCTCAGTCTGACTCTGTGGAGGTACAGTGATGTCAAAATGACCACTGATGTGGCTCAGGCCTGCCATGTAACATCCAGCTGTCTCTTGCCTTTGCTTGTTCATGGGAAACTTTGGTGTATTGTTTTGAATTGTAGAGTAGTTTGGATATGGTATTCCATGTGCAGAACAAGAACCCCGAGCAGCGGTGTCCCTGTGATGCACATGATGGTGGGCCTGTGCAATATTTTGGCATCATTTTCCCCTGAAAGGCCGACATGGGGTTGCCAGGGAGCATCATGTGGCACCCTCATCTATAGTTATCAGTACCAAACAGCTTCCCTGGGTGCTTTCTGGTTGTTAACTGTGGTTGGGCCTCTCCTCAGTCTGGCTCTGCAGAGCTACAGTGATGTCAAAATGTCCCCTGATGTGGCATGGTACTTATCAATGTGTATTAGCTATTTGGTTGATAATAAGTCACTAATAAAAGTCGTACCATGTATTTCACATTTTGCATTGCCACTGTAGTGTCCGCATTACCCACAGTAGTAGTATGCAACAGAGATGGTCACATAATAAATCAAGCACAACCAAGTGATTTGTTCATGTTTATCTTTCTACTTAATGGCCAGTCTAAGTATGAAAGACAGGTAGACTGGGCATAAATAGTATAAGCATGAAGTAATGAAACTTTGATAACCTCTTGTTTGTATTTTTAGTGCTGTCTACATCGGAGGATAAATAGCAACACATAGGTATGGAAGAACATCAAATCATTAGATGTTGTAAACTAATACACTTAAATAGAAGACAGAGACATTGCATTTGAAAATTTTATTTATTACTAGAAATGGAAATAATGCATAATGGACACAGAGTTACCCACGAAAGTAGTTTCCATGTCATAACAAATTGTGCCATTTTTGCAAACTTAGAAATACAGAACTATCTTTATATTTTGTATTATGCAACTACCACATATACACATTAAAATTAAGGTTGAGTCATACCTAATTAAACTTTTTTTGAGTATATGAATGTCGCTCTTTGTTGCTCAAATACTGTCCACACAGCTATATATATATATATAGTAAAAAATACAAAGTCCAGCACCCGCAAAGCAACCATACGAAAGTACAATACACGTTTATTAAAGACCTACACTAGGCACAATAAAAAACTGGCGTTTCACTTGGCCGACTGCCAAGCTTCTTCAGACTCTGAAGAAGCTTGGCAGTCGGCATCAATGGCGTGTCAATTTGTGCCAGTCTATGTCAATGTTAGTGCGTGTGTACTGTACTATTCACTATTCATAATTTTCCCAAGCACATGATTATTCCTGGTGCTCCTTAGTCTCTCCTCAGTGGGGCACATTTTTAAAATATATATATATATACACACACACACACACACACACACGTAGTCAGAACAGAGGGAGAAAAGCAAATCAACCCCCCCCAAAAAAAATAGTATGGCACTTGTCCCAAATCAGAGACATATTACTTAGAAGCTTCTCCTCTCCCAGACCTCATATCACCACATAGGTAAATCCCCATAAGATTCAAGTCCCCTCAGGGATCAACACCACCAGCATCATCACCACCACCATCACCTCCACACATCCCACAAAGGGAAATTTGCAACTTTTAACACACAAAAGCAGCATTGTCTGTTGGGTAGGATAGTACAACATGTTAAGACATGGTCTGGGTGTCATTTTTGAATCACATATGTGCCGATCAGACACCTCTTGTATGAAGGGATCCAAAGTACTCTGCTCCAGCTCTGCTGGTACCTACATCAGCTGCAGTCAGCGAAGGGTACCTCCAGAGACCCTGACATAAAGAGCATTACAGTAGTCAAGTCTGGATGTCACGAAGCCATGAACCAGTGTAAGCAGGTCCTCAGGCAGAACTAGTGATAGAAACCACTGTGAACAACAGCCAGTATCTGAGAATCAAGTGTCAGTCTTTCATCCAGGATCATGCTAAGATCTTGTACCCTAGGGGAGTCCTTCAATGATGTAGATCCCAGGAGTAAATCAATGATCACATTGGAGGCACTTCCATCATGTCCTCATCCTGGCTTAATCACCAGTACCTCTGTCTTGTCCAGGTTCATTCACAACCTGTCGGAGGACATCCGGTCATTGATCTCGGCCATACAGATGTTAAACACCTCCACGGTGTCAGATGTTCAGGGGGCAAAGGACAGTTACAGTTGGGTATCATCTACATAACAGTGAAAACCCACACTGTACCACCTAATGAGCTCTCCCAGGGGCAGCATGTACACTGTAAATAACATTGGAAACAAGATCAACCCTTTAAGTATGCCACATGGCAGGAGCCTCGGAGAGGAGGAGAAATTCCCCATCACCACCCACTACTTTCTGCCAGAGAGAAAGGACTCAAACCAGCTGATGACAGTGCTGGGGAGTCCACAATACTATCTGAGGTGATCAAGAAGCACAATGTCATCAACAGTATCAAAGGCTGAGGAGAGATCAAAGAGAAGAAGAATTGACCTATCTTTTCTAGCTCTAGCCCTGAGGAGATCATTGCGCACCCTCACTAATGCTGTTTCAGTGATGTGCCTGGCTCTGAAACCCGACAGGAGTGGCTCATAGATATTAGAGGACACGAGGTGCTCCTCAAGTTGCTGCACCACATTTTTCTCAACAACCTTTCCCAAAATTGGGAGGTTGGAGATAGGCTGGTAATTTGCCAGGATGTTGGGGTCAAGAGATGGCATCTTCAGAAGAAGCCTCACCAGAACCTCTTTCAAGGTTTCTAGGAATACCTCCTCTGACAATGAGCACTAGACAATTCTGGAAAACACCGGACCAATGGAGCCAATGCATCCCATCAAGAGATGAGTTGGAGCCGGGTCCAGTTCACAATACATGTGCTTCAGCTTCAAGATGACCTAAGTGACCTTAGCCACTTCCACTGATTTAAATTCATCCCAGGTAGGAGGAGAGCTCCTTGTCCCTCCCGCCTGATCACTGTGAGACAAAGAATGCCTTGCTGAGGGGGTCCACTGCCAAAAAGAGGACACTCTGAAAAAAACTAAGCAAACTCATCACATACAGTGACTGAAAATGCTTTTTCTGGCTGTAGATAAACTGGATAAAGAAGTCTGTCAGCAGTCCAAAAAAGCTGAGCTGATCAGTTCTTCCCATCAGCAGTCGCCCTGGACAGGAACTCTGCCTTCTTATGGTTGATTGCCCCCTGGTATTCAGAATAATGAGCACACAGAGCCAGTTTTTCCCAATCAGTCTGGGTCCTCCACCAAGAATGCTTCAACTTCTGACCCCTGATCTTCATTGCCTTGATATCCCCATAAAACCATGGGGATCTCAAGTGAGAGAATCTGGGTCATACCCAGACTGGTGTGATGTAGTTAAGTGCCTCAGAAACTGCCCTATTATAAGAGGCCACCACATTGCCCGTACCCAATGCACATGCAGCATCTACACTAGATAGATCAGTTACTACCAGAATTCCCTCTGGGGACAATCCCCTTGAAGGGCAATAGCTGACCATCTCAACAGGGGAGGGACTCTCAGAGGGGGCTCTGACTGAAAACTTACCATGCAATGATCAGACCAGATAACCTGATAATTCTCAAGGTCAGTAGCCTCAAGCTCCAGTGAGAAAATCAGGTCCAACGTGTGACCATGGTGGTGGGTCACCGAAGTAACTACTTGCAACAGACCCAATGTTGACATCAACTGGAAGAGGTTTAAACTAAATTGTGAGGATTCATCAATGACCTAGGCAATGAAGTTCCCCAGAACTAAGCATCAGGGGCACTCCAACACCATGTCGATGAGGAAGTCTGCAGTCTCCTGCAGGAAATCTCCCCAGCCCCAGGAGGGTGGTAAATAAGGAGAATCCTTCAACCTGCACCTGGACTCCCATGCGCTGCCACACACTTAAAGGACCTGGCTGTCCCCATCAGGTGCACAGTGAAGACCAGGTCAGATTTAAAGCAGATAGTTACTCCCCCACCCCATGTTCCCATTGTGGGCAGTGCACTACAGAGTACTCAGTGGGTACAGATGCCTCCAAAACCAGTCTGGCATCATCACCCAACCAGGTCTCTGTAATGCAAGCCAGATTGGCCAAGGAAATCAAGTCTGTTATAATTGTGGTTTTGTTCCTTTTCAATCTGGCATTGCATAGCACCTCCCACAGAGGACTGGTAGATGTTGCAGCCCCTCTGGCTACCAGCCCTCTCGGTCCAGTGGGAACCCTGAGGACAGAAACCAAACATGTCTGGTCTCTCACTAGGTTCTGTCTAAACTCAGGGTGTCTGCTGCACTTAACCACCCCAATACCTCTCACCTCCGCTGAGCCTACAGTGCCCTGCCACCTCCAACTTCCACTTTCTCTGGTGATGCTGATCTCCTGATAGCACCTCGCTGTCATAGCTGACACAGGGAGGTCAACAAAGGAATGGAGGTCACACAACTGGGACACATCGTAGACAACTCACGAGGGTCTGAGGCCCAGACACATCCTAACACCCAGCACTAGTTGCTAAAATACCAGCAATGCTGAAAAACTAACTTACCATAACTAACAATAAGGGGAAGCCACCCCTTTCTCCATAGCAACCCCCACTGGATTTTCAGTCTTTGGTTCAAAATGCATTGTCATTATGTCATTGTTTACTGTATTAATTGCAGAGCTCCAAAGGCCCTTTATCTTGCATGCTTTTAACTCACCAGAGAGTGAAAGTTGCATTAAAAACCTTCAAAGACTGCCCACGATCAGTGAATGTTGTATGCCTCTTTCATTTTCCAACTTGTGATTCATGTGCTCAGGAAAACTCAATGTAATTCATGGCCAGAAAGATCTTACAGGTAGAAGAAGTATTAAGAAATTAGCTCACCACTGCATTCCTGGCTTGCAATCTAAAGACCAGCACTTTGCCTACATGAAGCTCCAATCCCATCAGGAGCTGTAGATCCTTTACATATTGAGACTGCCATACTACCCATTCCCCCCCACACCAATACCTGCACCCCATGGCACAGCTAGGGGTAGGGAGATCCTTCCATTATTTTTCCAGCTTCTACCAGCATGTAGAGTGGCTAGTTTATGTGCACCATTCCCAACTGCTAAGGCTGCTGCACTGAGGATTGATGGTCTCCACCCAGAAATCAGCCATCATTAAG
The DNA here is from genome assembly GCA_016271365.2 of Neoceratodus forsteri. Lineage (NCBI taxonomy): Eukaryota > Metazoa > Chordata > Ceratodontiformes > Ceratodontidae > Neoceratodus > Neoceratodus forsteri. The sequence goes on from CM057453.1 coordinate 1,036,975,085, forward strand.
AAAAGAGACCCCACAATCTTATAAACATCTCCAAGCTGAAATCCAAAGGGAAGGGCAACATCAGATAGAGTGTGGCATCAGATTGCACAATGCTGCCACCCTGCATTGTTAAAGAATTCCACACAGGCAGTGCTCCATCTGGGAGGGGGGGGATGACCATCCCAAATCAAAAGGCTCTAACTGGCTATTCCCCGCTGCCAATCAACGTCAAAGCAGTTCATCAAGACCCACACTAGATGAGGAGAGATTGCAATACAGAGGTCCCCCCGATCTCCCAGCACCACACCCAACCCCCTAGGGATCAGATCAGTCCCAGGTCCGACAGAAACCAGCCATTTCCTCCCATGATCTGTTGGCAAGCCACCCTTATAGTTTAATGAAATATTAGCCCAAAACATATAGTTGTGAAATGATCATACCTGACAGCAATTTGGTTAGATTTTCCTGTCCATGAGGTGTGATCTCCATTGGTGTTGAGTGAGAGAGGCATGCAAAGGACTCAATCATGTGGTTGTGGTCCAGGGATATTTACAAGAGGCCTAATCCTGTCATATTTGGCAAGGTGATGTTAATAAATGTCATTAAGGAGTGGTTGATTGGGCCTGTGACTAAGCTGCTGTAGCATTCTCCTTCTCACATAAGAGCTGCTCAGCCTCCTGTAGAGTCTCAAATAAATGTAGAGCTCTACCGACAGCAAAATTCTCAATCAGCGAGGAAAGAGATGAGCAAACTCCCAGCCTTTCAAATGGAGTGTATATTTAATGCCATTTAATTCTGCCATCGGAGCTGAAACTCCCCGATGTAGTCTTGAATGAGGAACACCTTTCCTTCTCCTTCAAGGGATTTTGGACCATTGGATTTTGCTGCCTGGAGGGCCTTCTCCTTATCACTGTACCAATGGTACTCGATTAAAAAGTGCTGATGACATTCTTCAACCCTCGGTTTAGGACCTGTTCGGTGCACTCTCTCCACCTCAAAGTGTAGTTCTGGGTCTCCCATTTTCAAATTCTGGAATAGGCAATGGCGGATCTCCATAGCTGTGTCCAGTTTCTCCAAGCCCTCCAAGAGCCCAATAATTCTGATATTCAGTCACTGGGACCTGTTTTCCCGGTCATCTGATTTTTGCTGCATATCTACTAGTTGATTATTACTAATATTTCTATCTCAGGCTAGGTCAGCCAGGCTATCCTCGGATTTGTCAAGCAATTTTTCCAGTTCAACCAGCCTCGAGGAGTGGACTGAAGTAGTTTTGGTCAAGCCAGTAACCATGAACTGAAGGTGAGTAATCTGAGCGGTTATGTTAGTGAAGCCAGCTTTCATTTCATTTTGGATGTTAAATAGGGTGGCTGGTATCTCTGCAGGTTGTACCTCTAGTTTAGACAGTGTCCCTCATGGTAAAGATGTGGGTGACAGGCTCTGTTCCACCTTGTGGCTCTGTTCTGCAGGCTTTTGATTTTTTTTGTAGTTCAAATGGCATTTATGCTTGCCTAGTGTTTATTTTCCCTGGTGCTGATGATGTTCTGCCAGCCATAGGTCCATTCATAGTTGTTGAAAGTGTCAATATTCAGGGTATCTGCTAATTTATTAGTTTAGTCCCTGCAGAGTTGTACTAGAGAGCAATTGTCATCTAATCTGGTTAGCCACACACCCCCAATGGACAGCTTATTCAAATTCTACAGCTGTTTGAACATACTACCCAAGCTGTTAATGCTGAAAATGTCTGAATCAGCCAGGCAATACCACTGATTCGTGTGCTACAGTAGGCACTAGTAAACATCAGGAAGCAGTTCAACCATAATGGTGATAGCATGGGCAGTGAACCTTTAGAGAGGCTGAGAGAACATTTGTGTAGTAACCATCGTCTGTGCAGCATATTGGAGTCCAACATTTAAGGTATTGCAATATTAGTAGATATCTGTAATACGCATGGCATCAGAGCTCTCTGGAGGAAGGAGAGGTAGAAAATAAAACTAAAGAAGTGACAGGCCTTGTACGAAAACACATGTTAATCTGGCAGCAAGGTAAAGACAGCAAGCAGCAGCAGCAATGTCCTTCCAGACGTCCCTTGTTTAGACCATCATCCTCATTTGCCACAACTGCCAGCACTAAGCTATCATCATCCCCACCGCTCACAAGCTCAACAGCTACTCAAACGCATCCACAACCAGGCAGCAGCAGTGGCCTAAATCCTCTATGGGCAGTTCTGTCTCAAGTGGACATGCCCAGCAAAAAGGCTGTACCAGCTGAGTGAGAGAGCTAGATATCTGCTGCCTCACTTTTGCAGGCATACATGGAAGACCCAGAACAGCTGGGGCCAGATGATGATTATGCAAATTTCATGTTAGAGTTGGAAAAGGTTTCCTGAGACAGATTAGATCTAATTTCATCTGTAACTGATGCTTGCTTTTTTTGGTTAGTGAATTTTTAAGAGTCTGTGATACACATGCTTCAAAGAAAGTAAAGAAAAAAAAATAATAATGAACCCAAGATCTACTAAAACTTAGGAAGGAAAGGGATGTTAGCTGGTCAAAAGCCAAGAAGAAAGATACCAAACAAGATTGGAATAAATATAGAAAATTACGCAATAACTATGTTAAAGAAATTAAAATGGTAAAACAAAAATATTACCTTTGGAAACTAGATAACAACAGCTCACATAACCCTAGAGAATTCTGGAAATTAATGACAGTTTTTTTAAATGGTAATAATCAAATAATTACCATCAGTTTCAGATAGACAGCCAGACAGTTCCATTATCACAAGAGGTAGTGGAAAGATTTAATGCATTTTTGCTATGTTGATTCATATGGAGTTAGAGATAATCATTCAACTGTACAACAAAAACAAACATTGTTGCCATCCCAATTGTCATTTGCCAAAATTACAAAGAAGTGAGGACAGAACTTTTAAAACAAGATATAGCAAAAGCTACAAGTTTAGATAACATTCCAACAACCAAGCAGAGATTGTGGATGTTGTACAGATTATCCGGAGTTTGTGGCTGATTGGCTGTAGTTTGGATCCTGGCCAGTGCACCTCTTAATGGGGTGCATTGATTTCATTGGCTCTGTCCTAGCATAGATAGTCTGGAGTTCATTAGATTCAAGTGAGTTCCCAGACTTACTGAAGGAGGCGGTGGTGACACCCCTCCTTAAGAAACTCTCTCGATCCGGACTGCCCCACTAACTACAGACCTGTCTCTAACCACCCCTTTGAAGAGAAGGTTACTGAGAAGGTGGTTGCATTGCAATTGGAGAATCACCTTACCATCCATTATATCTATGATCTTCCTCAGTCTGGATTTTGGAAGAGTAGAGCACTTTGACTGCCCTTGCTCGGGTCCTCAATGATCTCCAGGTGGCGAGAGATCAGAAGAGCCATTCCATCTTGGTTCTTCTTGATCTCTCAGCAGCTATTGGCACCATGGACCATGTGGTGTTGTTGGAGCATCTGTGGTTCATCTGTGGCCTGTCTGGGACAGTCCTCAAGTGGTTCTACTCTTTCCTCACTGGCAGATCTCAGAAGGTGGTGTCACAGATTTATTCCTCCAACTGATTATCTCTGCCATGTGGGGTACTACAGGGCTGTGTGCTATCCCCCATGTTGTTTGTGGTGTACATGCTGCCACTGGGGGACATTGTAAGGAGGTATGGGCTAGGGCATCACTGCTATGCAAATGATACCCAGCTATACCTGTCCTTTGTGCCCAATCATGATAGTGTGTCCTCGGTGTTTAACAACTGCCTCGCCAAGGTACAGGACTGGATGAATGCCAGCTGGTTGAAGATGAACCTCGACAAGACTGAGGTGTTGGTGTTGGATCCGGGTCACAGGACAGAGAGGCTGGCATCCAGCTGTCCCTCCAGGCTTTGTCTCAGTGGAAGTCGGCTGCTGACCTCTGAATGGATGTGGAATCTGTGAGTAATAATAGATGTTGAGCTTACGCTTCATTTACAGGTGTTGACCATCGTCAAGCCTTCCTTTTACCATCTTAATAATATTGCCTGGATTAAGCACCTTGTTCTGTCTAGTGACCTTCCGACACTGATCCACGCCTTTGTGATCTCTCGCCTTGACTGCTGTAACTCCCTGTACCTAGGGCTTCCAGGGGTTGATATCCATTGCTTGTTGCTGGTGCAGAATGCAGCAGCCAGGTTGTTGTCTAAGCTATCTTGGTCTGGTCATATCACACCTGTTTTGCATGAACTGCACTGGCTGCCAATACAGTGGTGGATCACCTTCAAGGTCAGCTTGCTGACCTATAATGCCTTACATGGACAGGGTCTGAGTTACCTACAAGAGCTTCTGCATCCTTACTGCCTCCTCCAACCACACCGCTCAGCCAAAGAGAGATTGCTAGATGTTCCCAGGGTGTGGCTGAAGTCATATAGGGTAACAGGCATTTATGTTTGCAGCCCCTACCCTGTGGAATTCTGTACCTCATTGAACATGAGCAGGCCTGACAGTGGACAGTTTTAAGACCACATTAAAATCTTATCTGTTTGAGATGGCCTTCTGTGAGAATATTTAAGAACCACACTGTGTTGAGATGGTGGATGTTTTTATCTAAATATTTAAGTATTTATTGTTAAGGTGCTATGATCTTTGGAATAGCGCCTTTTTAAAAATAAAGCTTGTTGATTGAAATTGCTGAAATTTGCATCACCAGTAATAGTTTTTCCCTTAGCACAAATTTTTAATCAGTCATTTGGCATATCACAATGTCTGGATGAATGGAAGAAATCTAAAGCAGTATAGCGCAGTGGTCTAAGGCTCTGAGCTACAAATCTGGTGACATCCAGCAAACCAGACCTGGGTTTGAATCCCACAACTTCCACTAGCATACTGTGTGACCCTGAGCAAGTCACTTAACCTCCTTGTGCTCCCAGGTCAGTCCTGTAAAAAAGCTTTCAGCTTAGTGTGCTATAACTGGTTAAACAATGAAATAAAAAAATTAAAGCAGTCCCAATTTTTAAATCAGGGATGAAAACAAAAATGGGAAACTACTGTCTGATTTCTCTTCTTTCACAGGTTTCAAAGATCTTTGAAAAATTGGTCTCAGACCGATTAAAGGATTATCTAGCATCACACAATAGGTTAAATTGTTTCCAGTCAGGATTTAGGCAAAAACACAGAATTGTTACAGTCCTGGTGAAGGTAGTGAGCAACATGCAGTGTGCCCTGGACAGAAGGACACCAGTGGGAGCCTTTTTTGTGGAATTGTCCAAGACTTTTGATGCTTTCGACCACAGTGTCCTCCTGTCCAGGTTAGACTTAATGGGTATAACTGGGAACAGTAATAAATGGTTCCAGTCGTACCTTAGTGGAAGGCAACAGATGGTAACATTAGGGAATTTTTCATCTACCCTATTGCCTAAAAAAAAATGGAGTCCCACAAGGCTCCATTTTGTTTTGTTACATTTTAATTTATGTGTGAAAGGTTTAAGTTTTCTAGATCCTTTAATATAATTTCATTTATATGCAGTTGACACTGTAATTTATATGTCAGATACATCAATAGAACAAATTCAACATAGGCTGCAGATTGCATTCAATGAACTACAAATGTTCTTTAGAAACCATAAACTGGGTTTAAATTCTAAGAAAACCACTTAGCTAGTTCTGTTTAACCGTAATAATAAAAATGGCGAAGGGAATCTGAACATCAGAACATCTGAGGGAGTGACATTACAGCAGGTATAGTAATATTGTTATCTACGAATGTGGCTGGGCAGCAAATTAACTGGGATGTCCATATAGAACAAACACTTAAAAATAATGGGAAATGACTAGGAGCCCTTTATAGGACTAGGTGGTGCATGACTAAAGAAATCAGGGAAAGAGTATACCAACACTTAATTACTAGGATATACTGTTTGCAACTGCAACAATTCTGATTAGATCCACCACGGCTGCATAATAAAGTTAGTGAAGTTGTGTGGAATTGTTAAGGAAGTATGGAGAAACAACACAATGATTTGTAAGTAGTAAGATTTGTTTTAGTTTCTGTTCTAAGGAAGACATACACATTATTAGGAAACTACGTGGAAGTGTACATTTTTTTTATCACATCCTTATTTTAGCACCTTGCTGCAGTGCGTAAAGGAATAGGAAGCAATATAGGTTTACAAAAGCACCCCAGAGCAAATGCCACTGATGTATGTGTTATCCTGGATGATACCGGCAGGACAGCCAAATTTTAAAGAAAACACAATTACACATACCCCAATAATGCAAAACATCATGGGAAACATATGCAAATCCCCATGATGGTACAGAAGGTGGCAGTACATGAAAAAGTAATGGCTGGCATATGTTCAGCCTTGAGGTTATTTACACAGGTATTTTTTTTAGAGAAACAGGGTTTTTGTCCATGAGGTGATGTAAGTTATATTTAAGCAATGTGTTGATGTCAGGAAGTCAGGTGTAATGATGATGGACTGTTAGCAGAGAAAATGTGATAGTAACTTTCAGAGGGGGTCGCTTTTGATAAGGGCAAGGTAGTTATGCTTGTGATAATGGGAATATTAGGAAAGTATGAGATCTATGCAGAAGTGGACTACAAATATGCACAGTTTCATAAATATGTGTTCAGAGTGCAGGCAAATGTGATATACAGGTTTGTTTTAGAAATAGGTAAAAATAACGATACATACAATTGATAGAAAGATAGATAATTACATAGACATGCAGGCCCTGTCCACACTACACTCAAAAAAGCTGTAATGGATTCAAACCATTACAGACTGTAAACATTACAGTGTGTCCACACAGCCAGTGAACAGTGTGGATAATGGTTTGAAAACATTACAGCCTGTTCACACTGAGTGTAATAGTGTGTGTGGTCTCAACCCAGTAATAGTAGTGCACATCCCATGGTGCACTCGGTGATGACAGCTGCATTTTGAGATGCCCTCCTACATGTCCTATGGAGTACTGTGTATATGGCACAGTCATATTATGTAAATAACCATATTTCACTGTTATGAGATACCCTTATGTTGTGTAGGTGACAGAGAGAGGTTCAAGGGAGGTTAAGATTTATATTTTGGAATCAAGGCCTACATCAGTGAGAGGGAGGGAAGGAGAGGGAGAGAGAGAAAAAGGGGGGAGACATGGCATCAGTTCTGCCAGTATTAGGGCACCTGGGTACAACAGATGTTCTTGTACTGCTGCTGTATGGCTGAAGGCAGACCCTCTACTACTGCATTCAGTGTTACCCACTGCTGCACTGTACACAGTGCCACACGTCTATTGTCCACCACAGCAGTGCTCCACGATGCACTCAGGAGCTCCACTAATGTATGTGTTCACCACTGGCACTGCTCTGCATGTAGTATTGCTGCCACATCACACGTGGGAAGGCAGGGTACTCCTGACACTCAGCACAGTGAGAAGAGTAATCAAGGACAGTACACAGATACCATCAGGAGGTGGCCCTCAGGGAGGCAAGTGTGGACAGAGAGGTAGGTTAAGTGGGATATGATGGTACACCTTGGGGGTGCATATACAGCTATCAGGTTACAGTGGTATGGAGGCATCCTAGTATTGCAGCCTACACCCATGCTCCACACTGCCATCTGCATATGTCCTGATAGCCTCCTACCTCCCTGCATGCAGTGAAACAGTGCTGCAATGCATGCAGGTATAGTGGGGGACTGAAGGCTACACAGTGGAGCATTCAGACACAATTGCAATTAAAAACTGATGAAGGTGTAAAGTTGTAAATAAGAGTGAAATAACCATGCTGGTATGCACACCACATAAAGTGGTTCTTGGAAGGATACAAAGTGGGGATGGCTCAATTAAAGGAGTAGTCCACCCAGAATTTGCAAAAACATATGTTATGCAGAGTGTTTTGATATGTATGTAAAGTCCTAGTGGGTTCTTCCCTCTGTCTGCTATTAGGAGTTTTTCCTAAATTAGGTTGCTAGCTTTAGGGTAGTTTTATGACCCCTGGGGATTTCCATCACAAATAGATTTATTGCCTTCTGCCTCCTACGATGCACCCTGTCTCATGTGACAGTGATGTAGCCAGGCCCATAGATTTAGCACAAGCAGTGCTTTTTAAAATCATTTCACAACAGCAGAGCTTTGTAACTGTTCTTATCCAATGAGCACAAATGGCAACAGTTACAATTTAGCAAATGCCTGACAGCCACCTAACTGGGGTTTCTGTAAGAAAACAGTTACTAAATAGCTCTAATTTCACTGTTTGTGTTTTCTGGGTGTGTCATGTCTAGCTAGCAGTGATATGCATTTTCATTTGAAAATTTAATTTAATCAAAATATACACAACAATAAAAAGAACAGAAATTGCCCCAGATCATTACTGCTATAATTAGTAAAGATGATAGCAGTTTTCTTACAGAAAACTTACTCAGTTAGCTCTAAAGTATTTGCAAAACTGTAAATGTAGGTACCAGAATTCTTTTTTTTTACCAGGAGAGACACACTAAAGCTTGTTTTCAGGTGTGACCTGGAAGCACTAGGAAGTTAAGTGATTTGCTCAGGAACACACAGTACGCACATGGAGGCTGTGGGATTCAAACCCATGACACCAGATTTGCAGCTCAGAGCCTTAGATCACCACACTGTATTGCCTCCTCTACTCTAATAGGTAGAACTGGCAGTTAGTGCTGATTTTGTTCTGTGACATGATTTTCAAATTTATTTTTTGCTTACAAATGTGAAGCATCTTTTTGCTGAAGTATAAAAATATGTATGCGTGAGTTATTTAGTTTGCCAAATATTTGTTTTATTATTTGAAAAAGTGGGATAGATTAAATGTGTAGTGCAATGAGCCATTGTAAAATGGGATCAAATGTGTAGCTGAAATAGTCACTGTCATCATGTTGTTTTCATGCTATACCACACACAGAAGAAAAAGTTACTTTAATGTATTTTGCAGTTTCAAGACTACAGCTTCATGCCATACACTTCATTTTTAAAAAGGAAAAAGGGAAATCATGTCACAGAGCAAAATCAGCACTAAATGCTAGTTCTACCTAATAGAATGCTGGTACCTACATTTATAGTTTAGCAAATACTTGAAATATAAATCAGTGAGTTTTCTGTAAGAAAACAGCTAGTGTCTTAACTAATTATAGTGCTAATGATCTGGGCAATTTCTGTGCTTTTATGGTTGTGTATAGTTTGATTAAATTAAAAGTTTTAAAATTAAAACACTCCTGCAAGCTAGACCTGACACACATAGAAAACAACTGCAGTGAATTAGAGCTTAATTTAGTAGTGGTTTTCTTACAGAAATCCCAGTTAGCTAGCTTTCAGGTATCTGCTAATAGGCTAATTTAGGAAAAACTCCTAATAGCAGACAGAGGGAGGGACACACTAGGACTTAACATACAAATCAAAACACTCTGCAAAACAAATGTTCTTGCAAATTCTGAGTGGACTGCTCTTTTAAAACTGCAAGCCCATTAAAAATATACACTGCAGCCTCTTGCTGTACTGACATGCTTCCGCTGACACAAAATACAGTGTAAGGTGGTGGGGGCAGGGATGGAGGACAGGTCTGAATAACACCATATACCCACCAGGAGGGACTTTCCATCTCTTGGGATGTATTTGTGAAAATGTGTGACCAGGAGAGGAATGTAAGCTGAGTCAAGGTTGTTTAAACAAGTGCTACATAAGGATGCAACTTCAGGCTTTTTCTTTCCTTCTGAAGCTTAAGTTCTGATGCCCCAGGCAGCTCTGATAGTCAATTGTTCCAGCATGATAGATCCACCTCATGCCCCTCCCACATGAACCAAAAAAAAAAGGTGGGGTGGATATTTAGGAGCTTCTTGGGTGGGGGAGGGGGTGGATCTTACTCCCCCCAAAAAAACTAATGCTGCCTCCCACTACTCAGGTTCCAGTTCTTGTACCTCCCACTTAAGAAAGAAAATAGTGCACTGTAACCATTGACTAACATGAAAGCATATTTATCTGAGGGCGGAAAACATTTCTTGGAGGAGGGTAAGGTGGAGGAGACTATTTACACCTTCAGTCTGTTCCACGGACAGAAAACATGACATCACTCCTTTTGTACATGCAAAACGTCTGCAGGCTTTGCCTACTGCAGCCATAAAAAAGGAGCTATTAAGACTGAATACTTGTTACAATAGCCGAGTACAATAGAGTTGCTCGATACATAACAGGAGCACCTAGGTTAATGCAGAGTTGTCATATGTATGCACCATTTGGGTAGCAAAGATTAGAGGAAAGAAGTCATGGCCATATTCTAGCATTTATGAATAAAGCTACAAGAGGACAGGTACCAAGCTACATACTGGATAATATCGTAATCAGACAAAAGTGTGGTTAATTAAGATCTGCTTTATGGATAGATATTGTGGTAGTGAAATGTAATCTAGAGACAGGGAGAGCTTCGTTTTTTTTTAAAATGGAGTAATGGCATGGAACAACTTACCTCCTAACATAAAAATAATAGGGGAGAAGAATGGGTAGAAAGAAAAAAAGGGATGGTGGGATAAAAAATGTAAACAAACATGTTTATATTATTAAGTGAATTAATTTTAGTGTGTAGTGGAGTATTGTTCTGTATAGAATTCCATCCCTTTCAAAATGCTGTCCTACCACAGATCCAAGGTCATGGAATATGATTCTACCTTATTGTAGTAGAACAGCATTCTAGATCCCTTAGAGACTGCATGAGTCAGTTTCATTTTGAAAGCAAAAAAACTCACGAAACACATATTTCACACAGTACTATACACAATGAAAAATACAGGATGAGCAACTCTATGCACAACCAGTGTGTTTTGCCACCTCAGGATTTTGATTCCTATGGTGCTCTCAAGCTTCGCTCTCAGGATCAGAAAGAATCAGAACCCCTCTGTGGCAGAACACACTGGTTCTGCATAGTTGCCTATCCAATATTCTTTAAGTTGCTGTTGGGCAGTGTGGTGCTTTGCTGTATATGTATATGTATATGTATATGTATATGTATATGTATATGTATATGTATATGTATATGTATATGTATATAGAGAATACTGGATGGGCAACTATGCAGAACCAGTGTGTTCTGCCACAGAGGGATTCTAATTCCCTCTGACCTCTAGAGCGAAGCTCAAGAGGTCCATGGGAATCAGAATCCCAAGGTGGCAAAACATACTGGTTGTTCATAGAGTTGCTCATCCTGTATTTTTTATAGTGTGTAGTACTGTGTGAAAAACATGTTTTGTGAGTTCTTTTGCTTTCAAAATGAAACTGACTCATGCAGTTTCTAGAGGTTCTAGAATGCTGTTCTACCACAGTAGGTTAGAACAGCATTCCATGACATTGGAACTGTGGTAGAACAGCATGTTGAAAGGGATGGAATTCTATACAGAACAGCACTCCACAATACACTATAATGTAGTTTTACGCTTAAGTATAGACAAAGCCTGTTTTATTATTGTAACCTGTAGTGTTCTCTTATTGAAAATGTGCAATGGGACCATGTGTAAATGAGCCTTGGCTCAATTGAGCTTATCCTTGTTCATAAACTCATGAATAAAATATTTTAATACTTACTACTACTTACTGAACCCCTGCTGTAATGCTAGAGTAAATTGATAGCGTGTACTGCACTTGCCAAAGTTGCTGTAGAGTACCTATCCTGCCCAGTAGTCAGTGTAAGCTCTGAAAGAGTGTTCAGTACTGCAGGTGCCATCATTACAGACAGGGGAACATCTCTTTCCAGTAAGAATGTCCAAATGCTGACATTTATTAAAGTGGATTGAGTGCACACCCGACCTGGTTACAAAATCAGTGTCAGATTGAGGTACCATGAGGAGGAAGAGGGAGAATCAAGCCAGCCATCGAGTTGAGGATGGAGGATTATGATAACAGTGTCATGGTGGATGATCCCTCAGATGAGGATAATACTGAGCATCATTGTGAACACTGTTAGTAAAAGGAAGCCCTAAAAACCTCCACTTACATACATACACATACTTTGCTGACCAATGGTATCATAATATACCACCTTAAGGTGGAGTTCTACCCTAAAAATAATAACTGATTCTTGTCCCTTAACAATAATGATTATTTCTTGCATTATGTGCTTTTAAAGGAGAGCTGCGTGAACCTGTAAGGGAGAACTGTACTGAACTTGAAAGTCATTTTTCCCAGTAGAAGCTGTTTTTAAGGGGAATCATTTGTTTATGTTTAAATAAATTTTTAAAATCCACTGTCCATGTGAATTGCTGCTTGTTGTGTATTCAGATGTTTTTAAGTGCTGGTTAAAATTCTGTTATTGTTCCATCTACACAGGTGTTTTAGTAACCTCTGTGGGTGTTTCTGCTTTACAGTTTGGTGGTAAGTACCATTTTAGAACTGTATGATGTATAGTATGTCCGAAACACCCTCAGAGTTCCATAGTAGAACATAAATGAATTGTGATAACAATAGAAGCATAGAAGAGGGACATAAACTACATCATACAGTTTTAAAATGGCTCTTACCAGTAGCATGTAAATTAGAAACATTCTCTAGGATAACCAAAAGGCCTGGATAGTTAGAACAATAACAGAATTTGAACCAGTGTTTAAACAACAGCTTCTGCTGGGAAAACGGCTTGTAGATTCAGGGCAGTTCTTCTTTAAAACATTTCATGAAACATTATATATAATTATATAACTATCTACTCACTCAAAAGTACTCAAAAACACTGCTAGCACCTAAGTCAGGGAGCATCTGGGCTCACAGAATCTCCTAAACGCCACTCAATCGGGTTTTAGAGCTAAGCATAGCACAGTCTCTGCCCTTGCTAAAGTCATCACAGACTGCCAAATGGCCTTGGAGTATAAGAAGTATGTGTTTGCTCTCTTCCTTGACCTTAGTAAGGCCTTCGACACCGTGGACCACAACATTATGCTTAATACTCAAAGTAACATCGGTTTCGACAGTTCTGCCATTAAATGGTTCACCAGCTACCTTACTAACAGATTTCAGCAAGTCAAAGCCTTAGGAGATTTGTCACCCCTAAAGCCGTTACTACAAGGTGTCCCTCAAGGCTCAGTTTTGGGACCAATCCTATTTGCAATCCATATTAACAATCTTGACTCATAACTGTGCACAGCTGATGTGCACCTATTTGTGGACAATACTGTCCTCTATACTTCTAACACCTCTCTGGACTTGGCTGATGAGGACTTAGAGTGAGACTTTATTTCTCTCCAGCATAATCTAATTAAACATAAGCTTCTACTCAACACCAAAAAGACCAAAGCCATGATCCTCTCGCTGAAGGCAGCCCCAGGACCATCTTGTAACCACAAGATCCTAACTCTACTGAGCAAACTCCTCGAAACCATGGATAACGTTAAATACCTAGGTTCTGGCTGGATAACAAGCTTAACTTTCTATGCCACCTGAATGAGGTCACCAAAAAATTAAGACAATGCTTACACATATTCTACCGCATTAAGCATCTTCTTACCAAAGAAGCCAGGAAGAGGCTAGTGCAATCCACATTCATGCCTCTACTGGATTATGCTGACTTCCTTTACAATAACTGTCCCTCATCAGTGCTCAGTAAACTTGACATTCTTTACCACAGAGTTTTGAGGTTCATCCTCAGTTTACCTTGTCGCACCCATCATTACCTGCTATACCATGAGCTGGGATGGTCCTCACTTTCTATAAGGAGGAAAAGATATGCTCTCCTCTGGTTCTATAGAGCACTGTCTGATAAGCTTCCTGCATACATCTCGAGCTTCTTTGAGCATGCTAAGGGGTCATATCGATTGAGATGCTTCTCTATACTCTGCTTTCAGATACCTAGAACAAAAAACATCCCATGGCATAGCTGCAATTAATTTCTCTTTCCCTTCCCTATGGAATACCTTGCAAAGTTCTTTAAAGCTCTCAACCCTCCCCAGTCCATTCACCTTCAAAGCACTAATAACTGAGTATCTGAAAGAAACCTGCAACTGCTTTAGGTGACCAAGCTCCCTTAAACTCTGATGCTTCTTGCAAGTACTCTGGCACTTAGTTACGCTCAGCTCCCATCCCCTGCTAGGGGATACCCAGCACCTATAGCCTCCTTTCTCTATCTCTCTACCCCTTCCCCTCCCAAGTTCTACAACTGAATATACACCAGCCTACATATAGTGGTGTATGTACTGGCCTTCATAAGCCAGTGAGTGCCTAGGATCTAAATGTTTTACCTCTTCTGCTTCCTTTTTAGTACTCACTTACCTGCATTTAACTATGCAGTCCTGGAATATTCTGGGCAAATTTATCTCACACATGTACAATGGTTTTTGTGTATCTTCCCTTCCCCGTCTCTCTCTCTCTCTCTCTCTCTCTATTTTGGCCTGATTTATCTCACACACGTACAATGTTTTTTGTGTCTGTTCTAACTGTTTGTAACATTGTTACCTAGTATATTACGGCCTGCTTGATCTCTCACATGTACATTATGTGTTTTTGTCTACACATGCCTGTAGCCTGTTTGATGTCCAGGACCACGTTGAAAATGAGCTTACTCAATGGTGTCTTTGCCTGGTTAAATAAAGTTTGATTGATTGATTGAATGACATAACCATTGGAACTTGGATGTGACATCTGTTTGTCTGAAATTCTTCCTATTCCTCATTTTTCTTTATCACTTAACAGTAAAATTAAGAGCATTAATGAATGGCTACGCAAGTGGTGCTTACAACAAGGCATCACCTGTGTTACACTTTGGGAAGAGTTTAACGGTATAAATGAATTATTTAGCATGGATGGGCTGCCTCTCAGTAGACAGGGTAATGTTCATTTGGGACAAAAATTACTATCAGTTATATACAAATATTTATACTAAATATGGGGGGGGAGTTAGCCCTCACCTATCTCATAAATCCTTATCTAATCCCAGTAAATGCATTAGTCATCTTCTACAGTGTCTGAGCTTTAATGCTAGATGCCTGACTCATAAACTTGAAGATTCAAAAATTATAGCTCAACTGATAATTTAGACATAATCTTTATCTGTGAAACCTGGGGAGATGATAAGGCATCCTGGGAAGCTATCGTACCTGGCTACACTACATACTAGTTAAACAGGTCACAAAAAAAGGTGGAGGTGTAGCTCTATTTATTAATAATCAAAGCAAATCGATTGATGTTTCTAGCTGTGTTAAAAAACATGACAAACACACTGAGTCCATCTGGATAAAATTGTTTCTATTTGCCAATGATTTTTTGATTCTGGGGTCTTGCTATCGCCCTCCCTATTCTTCAGCTGATATCCTGGATGCTATACTCTGTGAAATAGAACAAGTAATTTCACTTGGGTATATTACTATCACCGGCGACTTTAGTCTGGGTAATATTAATTGGCATAACTCCACTGCAGTTGGTAGTATGGCAATAAATGTTTGACTACCTGTTTAAATTTAAATCTAAAACAGATTGTACTCTCTCTCACCAGAGGTAATTAAATTCTCAATTTAGTAATTTGCAGTGATGTTCTGGATATTGACAATGTCATTGATATTGACCCAATTGGTAACAGCAACCGTAATTGCATTCTTTTCACTATCCATAAGGAAAGGATATACCATCCTAATCCCATGGTAATATATCTATATGACAGAGCAGATCACCAGTCAATTAATAGCTAGGTGAGTAAAATTAATTGGGATATAATCTTCCTTAACCGCTCCCTTGAGGAATGTTGGGATATCTTTAAACAGACACTCAGTCATGTTAGAGATTCTTTCATTCAATCAAAGCCAAAAATACCCAATCACAGGCGGGGTCCTAAGTGGATGAATAACTCCATTAAAAAATGAATTAGACGTAAAAAGAAAAAAAATAACATCTACCTTAGAAACAAGTCAAGCTTGAACTGGAATTCATACCGAACAATTCAAATAAAGTGTAAATCTATGATTAAGAGAGCTAAAAGAAGATGGGAGTATAATTTGGCCATAAATGCAAAAAAATCTAACAGTAAGCAGTTCTTTTCATACATTAATTCTTAAAAAAAAACAAGCTGTCAGGTTGGCCCCCTACTTGAAAATAATCAGCTAATCTATGATGCCATTTCCATGGCAGATTTATTTAACATCAAATTCTGTAGTGTGTTTTCAGCCACACCCCACAATACCACAGGTGATAACATGGTTAATACAGATTCTCCAATTAGTTTTAGCCCTGATGCTATTAAAACCAAGTTGTTATCCTTCAAGGGGAAGTACAGTCCTGGCCCAGAGAACATTGCAAGTCATCTTTTATTCTTGTTAGCTGATTTTCTTGTCTATCCTTTAAAAATATTGTTTGATCTTTTCATGTCTAAACATTTTGTCCCTAATGACTGGAAAGAGACATATGCCATACTACTCCATAAGAAGGATGTTAAAAATAATTGGGAGAATTATAGGCCCATCAGTTTGACCTCACCAACATGCAAAGCCTTGTTAAGGACATCATTACCCCAACCCTCGATAATCATGACCCAAAGCAACATGGCAGAGTGGCAGAAGTTGCCTCAGTAATCTATTATGCTTTTATGAACGCATTAGCATCATGCTTGATAAAAGTACACCCTGTGATATAGTCTTTATTGACTTTAGTAAGGTGTTTGACATCATGCCCCATTGGGCCTTGATTCTAAAATTACAAAAACTTAACATCAATACTTTTATTAACAGATGGATCAAGAATTGGCTCAGTCATCAAACTCAACAGGTTGTCATCAGTGATAATAAATCCACCAAAGGTCTGGTGAGCAGTGGAGTGCCTCAGGGCTCTGTCCTGGGCTCCTGTCTCTTTCAAGTGTTAATTTCTGACCTAACAACTGACTGTTTCTCTATTACAACTAAATATGCTGATGACATTAAAATAGAGGATTTGTGTGCTAATTCATCACAGGTTAACGATATCCAACATGTTCTTGACATCATTTCTGATTGGGTAACAACCTGGGGGATGAAGTTGAACCCCCTCTAAGTGCAAGGTTATGCATCTGGGTACCAATAATTTGCACAGTACTTACACACTAGCAGGCTCAATCTTATGCAAAACTACCGATGAAAAAGATCTGGGGATTATTATCTCGGATGATGTGTCATACAATAAACATTTACATGAAGCTATCCACAAAACTAATGGAGTCATGTGGTCTATATTCAGGCATATCAGCTCCAGCGCCCCTGAGGTAATGATGCCCTTGTTTAGGGTATATGCTAGGCCTCATTTGGAGTATGCCTCCCAACTCTGGTGCCCATATCATAAAGCAGATTGTAATTCCTTGAAAAAGTTCAAAGGAAATATACAAAATTAATATCTGGACTGTATATAATCCCATATGAGAACAGACTGCAGCTTTTAAACTTAATGCCACTTGCTACTCATCGTCTCAGGGGTGACCTTTTACTGCTCTACAATATAATTCAAGATCCTTACTTGATGTGTGAACTAGGGTTGAATTTTAAAGATCACTCACATGATACCCGAGGCCATCCACTTCAACTGGTTGGTAAAATATTTCACTCCTCCAGCAGAAAATATTTTTTCATCCAAAGAACCATAGGGCCATGGAATAAACAACCATTGAATGTTGTCATAAGCGAAACCAAGAGCATTTTCAAATATCGACAAATTACTAACCTCAGGTTGTGTGTTTTCTTATTACTCCCCGGCTTAGCATAAAAGCATTATGGCCCTCTCGCCTTTCAGCTCTTTCTTCCACCATAGTATGAACCATAGTAGTATAATCCAGTCACTGATCAATTGATTGATTCATTTTACAGTTTCAGTTCAAGCTCAGCATATGATTCAGATTGTGTTTTTCCCAAATCAATGTGCTTTACACATGTTGCCATGCACAAGCATTAATCAATTATGTTCCAGTCTTACATTTGTATTGTGGCCATTACTTAGGTGGCCTTGTAAACTGGCACACACTCTGGACACCTTCTGCCAAAAATATTTCATGCCATTTAAGTTGTCATACTAAGCTTTCTTAGTTATTTTCAAAGTCAGAAATATCCTGTGGTTAGTAGTGTTCAAAAATTATCCACCATTATCTTATATGGTACACCAGCTCACTTGACTGCTCGCCAGGCCTACTTGTGTACTACTTTGTCATGTACAGCAGTGCTGAAAAACAAGTAATATGATGATACCCTCATGTGTTTTAAATGCCACTGTTTATGATTAGCTCTGCCATTTCCTTAACACAGTTCCTTGATAGTTAATACACATTTTGGAACTAAAATGGTTTCAAAATCTAAACAATACAAGGAATGAAGATAAGTAGCTGGCTCTGAGTTTTCACAAACACTGCTGACATGAGGAATTGATAGAAAATGGCAGTGCTAGTTTTAAACAGTATACTAACATTTAAACCATATACTTGGGGTATCATCCTTCTTATTTTCAGCACTGCTGTGCAAGACAAAGAAATAGATATGAGCTACCCCTGGCGCTAGTGGTCGCCCCTCCCTCTGATCACTAGCCCATGTTTAATAAATCTCTCTCCCTCGTGCTAGTTCCCCCATTCACATTGCGTAGTATAACCAGCATCCAGTGATCCCTGGCACCAATCCACGGTACCTCCTGTTGCATGTCCTTGACATCTAGTGGCCCCCACCATGACACCAAGCCCCCAGTCACCTTACCCATATCCTTGGTGCTGCAGTTCACTTATGGTGATCCGCCCTGCCCTCCTTAAACCCCCACAGCCTGCCACTGTATGTCCAAGCAGTGAGTGTGCAACTTATTTATAAGACAGGGTGACATGGCCTATCCTATAAATGAGATGTAGTCCCTGTCTTGACATTTTGCAGCTGTCTGAGGAGGTGTGAGGAGGGCAGTGCTGGTTGTTGTATGAGAACCTGTGATACCGAGGATATGGACATGGTGGCTGGTGGTGTGGGTGCTTGGTGCTGTGGTGAGGGCTACTAGATGCCAGGAACATGTGATGGGAGGTGTGTTGATGGCTTTTGTGGGGGGATCACTGTATGCCGAGTGGAGGGGTTTACCTATACTACAGAATGGTGATCGGGGTTCAAGGTTGACCACTAGCACCATGGATACTTCTATTTTTAAATATGGACCAGTGATTGCAGGGAGGGGGGACCACTAGCATCAGGAACAGTTTTATTAAATACTATCTGGTGATCTGAGGGAATGGGGATCACTGCCACCAGGGAGACTTTTAAATACCTGCTAGCAAATGGGGGAGCTCATGACCACAGTGGGGCAGGTGTGCTCCACCAGTGGCCAACCGCTAGTTGTCTGCAGTACCTCTGGCAACTACTAGTGTTCTGCAGAGTGAGAGGGGGTTTAGTTCAGCAGTATTTGAGCAGCACAATAGGACTGAGCTAAACCAGCCTTGAACAATTTCTTCCACGTATCTCCATACCAGCTATTTCACTTCCTCTAACCCATCTCCTGAATCACTCTTTCAACCTCTGCTCAGTCCCTCAGGCCTGCAAGATTGCAAATGTTATACCCCTCCACAAAGGTTGGGAGCCCCATATACCAGGTAACAATCATCCCACATCCCTTCTCCCCTCTTTAGCGAAACTGAAGGAATCCCTTGTCTTCTCTCACCTTACTGATTTTCTAAACTCTACTAACTTTCTTTCCCCTTTCCAATCTGGTTTTAGAGCTAATCACTCAACAGTGACTACTCCCTCTCTCTGTCTCGAGTCACTAGCACTATCTTTTCCAGCATGGACCATGGCCAGATAACTCTGGCTATCTTCATAGATATAGCCAAGGATTTTGACTCTGTCTCTCATCCTCCCTTGCTAAACAAGTTCAGTTCTGCTGGACTCTCCACCTCATCTGTAAACTGGTTTAAATTCTACCTCTTGTATCACTCTCAATGAGTCCTTGTAGGTGGTACCCTTCCCTCCATCTAAGCTGGAGTCCCCCAAGGCTCTATCTTGGGTCCGATACTCTTCTCTATTTATTTAAATGGGCTCCCATCAGCCTGCTCTGTCGCTGGCATACAAATGTACGATGTTGATACAGTTCTTTACCCCTCTGGTCCTTCTGATCCTGTTGTTGAATCCCAGCTTAAAGCTGATTTCTACTCAGTCCTCCACAGCTTTCAGGACAATCACCTTAAAGTCAGTGTGTAGAAAACAGTGTCAATAACTTTTGGTACCCCTTAGAAATTGGCCAGCATATCCTCCACCCTCCCCATCCACACCCTTGACAGATCCTTACTGTAAGAAGTCCCCTGCTACAAACACCTAGCTGTCTGGCTTGACCACTAACTGGACTACACTAAACACATCAAGCACATTCACTTAAAGCTGTGTACCAAACTGGGAGCCCTGTACTGAAATAAGGACTCTCGCCCCCTGCCTGCTTGTCATACACTCCTTATCAAAATGATTCTACAATCTTTTGACTATGCTGATCTTATCTATGGTACAGCCTCTGCCTCCTCTCTAGCCAGGCTGGACTTCCTCTACAATGCCTTTTGCCATTTTGGATTGACCCCTCCCCCCGCACACATCACTACTCCCTCTATTCTTTCCTTTCTCTGTCCTCCCATCACTGTTGCCATCTGCTGCATTCTTCTCTCTTCATCTCCAAATTCTGGTTTTGATCCCTCCCATCCTGCCTCTCCTCTCTCTCCTGCATCTGAGGCCCCCTATCTTTTCCTTTCTAGAGACACCCATACTTTCTCCCTCACACACCCCTTATCTTGCTCAGGCTCTGCTACCTTTTCTTGTAGGCTTCCCTCTCTTTGGAATGCTATCCCTTTCTTCATTAGATACTCATGTTCAATTTTGGATTTAAAAAGTGCCCTATCCCAACGTTCGCTGTTCTTTGACTCCTACTTGTGCTTGAGCCGACCTCTCCTTCAGTATTCTATTTCCTGTTGCTGCTTCTTCCTTCAGACTATGTGCCTTTCTTTCCTTTATGTACTCCTTTAAGACTGTATCAACAAGTGTTTACTGTCTGTTGATTACCTTGTTTTTTTACTTTCTTACTTATCTTTTGATCCCAGAAGATTATGCTTATTTTACTTATGCCTCCTGTATTTTTGTAACCTCTCTGTACTTTTTGACTGGCTGTAAATTTTGCATATTGTATAATGCAACTTGGTTGTAAAATGTATTCTGTTCCCATATATATACTCCATTTTTCCCCTTCCCTGGGTTGCACCTAGAAATGATCCTCGGCTCAGTGTGCCTCTTCCGGTAATCAACTGTTAAATAAATAAATAGACCATTTTTCACATTCTAAATCTGCTGAATATCATCTTGCACTGATATTCGTGTCCTCCCATTTGCATACCCCCTTTTGCTTTACGCAGGCTCTAAAATTAGCAAAAGCTGACAATGACAAGTTAAATGACAAAATATATGTTGTAGCAAGTAGTCACTGTTTTCCCAATCATAGCAGTGGGAATAAAGGGCAAGCCCCATTAACAAGCAATTTTAACGGTTACCTATGCCAATGTAACAACAATGTTGTCGATGTTCGGCATAGCAACAGCCCTGATGTCGACAGGTGAAATTTTGCCTGTCAGACATTGGTCTGTGTTTCTATTGGGGGGCTGTGCCCCCCATGCCCCCCTTTCTATTGATTGTTAACTCTGAGTCAGAGCTAACATGAAGGGGGACAAAACTCTGCGTAAGGGTGAAATTTCGCTGGTGGGTCCCCTACAGCCACATTTTCTAAATTTGTAGAAAACGTCGCTGTGGGGGATTTCACCAACGGGGTTTCACTCTTGTGTCGGTACACCATTTTAAAACCCTTGCAAAATCAATCAAATCAAATCAGACTTCATATAGACCTAAAGGAAAGGCTACTGTTTCCACCAATGACGAAACTGTATATAAATCGCATGTATGGAGTTTCATAACATTTGACAGATGTGAACAATAGCCTTTTCTTGTCAAGAACTCACTCTGTCAGCTCCCTAAGAGGCCGCCAGTTTTGTTATGTGATTGTGTTACATGAGTGACAGGCAGGAACTGCATTCATTGCTATTCAATATAGCTTGTGTGCAGTTGTACTCTGTAATGGCAGGTTGGATAGGATCCGACCAACAGTAATAGAGGACTTCAATAGCTGGTTAAAGGACTGGTGCCATTCAAACAGATTTCATGTTACTGGATCCTGGGGAACTTCTGGTATAGGTCACTCATTGGGCAGGACAGACTGAGCCTCACAGCAGAAGGTAGAAGTTTATTTGGATCATATAAACTGATCAATGGGGAGACGTCTGGTGACATCACGGAGTTGGCAAGACACTGATCTTATTAGCTCCTGGACCCATCTATCTTTAAAGCCTCCTTAAATAACCTTTTTTCAAACCAAAATGATCAAAATGTTAAAATGAAGTAGAGGAGAACCTGGAGACATCAAACCTAGCAACAGAGGCAGACAACAGATGTGAAATGCCAACAGATTAAGACAGGATTCTTCTGATCGCAGTAGGAGCCACTCGCCAGCAAGTTCACAGGCCACAAAATACGATACTGAAGGGGAATCTGAACAGCTTACTCAATTGCACTTTGAGTCATTAATAAAAGAAATGCAAGCTCCATGCTCCGAAGATACAAAGGAATTCAAGTCCATACAACAAAAACTCACTAAGTTGGAAAGCTGGATAGATACAAGGGAAGAACGAGTATCTGAGGTTGAAGATGACACCCTGCAGATGTCCCACATAGTGGAATTTCTAATGATATAGGTGGCAGAGGTAAAAGAGAACTGCACCAATTTGGAGAACAGGTCACGCAGAGAAAATTTGTGTTTATATGGGTTACCCAAAGAAGCAGAAACTAACCCAATGCATACCTTTGTGGAATGTCCACTGAAAGATGTTCTTGACCTGCCAGCTACCTACCAATTATCTGTAGAGTGTGCCCACTGCTCTCTGGTTCCCAAACCTACGGACCCAAAAGCACGGCCATGATTGAATTATTTTTTAACTTAATTCATACAAAATTAAAGCCCTACCATGATGTGCATGGGATAAAAAAGACATTACATACCTAGGACCGAGGCTTTATTTTGACCATGACTTCCCACCAGAAGTACAGCAACAACGCATGGAACTTGTTCCCCTGCAGAAATTGCTGAGAGAGAAAAATATTTGTTTCCTCACTCTCTACCCAGCCAGGCTCTGAGTGTTTTGGGAAGATGGGATGAAAGTGTACCGTCCTTTACTACAGCCTGTGAAGTCCTCAAAGAGAAGGACTTCAATACACCAGTAATCGATGAGGTGGGGAACCAAAAATCCAAACACAGGGAACCTTAATGGCAGCAGGTGCTGTCCAGAAAGCATCAGGGCAGTAATCTGCTCACACCAGTTGAAGCTTTCCAGTACTTGCAAGATCTCCTCCAGAAAATGAGCAAAGCAAGCTCCTCATCACAGAGAAACAAACATTGAATGTGAGCAGAACTTCTGGAAGGATGCTCCTTTTATGAGTAAGTTGGCGAGATTATCCCACTGAAATAAGACTGTTTTGCCCCCAAAAACCTAAGACTTTCCTGGGAATCATTACTTTATTTTACATATCTACACTAAACAGTTGGGACATTTGAACTATCAGATCTAATAATCATTTCTTGAGACAACTGTTTTATTTTTTCAACAGGCGACCAGATTGCTGCAGATGAGTTTAATTTCCACCTGTGTTTGTCTACTTGAACTGCTCTTCTTTCCCCCTCCATTATGGTAATTCCATTATAGGATTACAAAAGGGAACAGTTATCAAGGGGGGTTGATTTCTTAGATTGTAATCTAGGATTCTCTGTCTTATTTCAAGTATTTTATAAAGATAGTAAGATGGGTCCAATTGACTAGAATGTTATGATGGACCTAGGTATCTGTGATGTAAGTGCAAAAGCACAACCTAGTATTTGAACCTTGAATCCACTGGGCTCTAGAAAGATGTTTCCCTTGGCAAAGGGGTTCACCATTCTTCTTTTTCTAGGAGCCATTTTCCACTTAGGCTCCCAAGGAGGTCTCCCAGAAATGGGAGCACCAGTAGACACAGAGGTCAGGTTTTAACACAGGCCTCCCACCTTGGCAGCAAAGTTTATCTGTTCAAAGACTTTTTACATGTTTAGTGTTACTTGCCATGTTGGCACCTTTTTCATATAAGAGTTTTAATGGGCCACAAAATGAACTGGGTAAACAATCAAAGTAGTATAGGCATCAGTGGAGGTGCGAGTCTCTTATTCTAAGTATATGAATGCAAAAAGTAAGCATAGGTATCTTAATTTTTATTTCTTTAGCTGTTCTTTGATTATGGCTCTTTCAAACACTATATGCACATACAATGTGCACAGGATTTCAAATCTGGTTAAAAGGAATAAACTTTTAGCATCGTTAAAGCTCAGGAGGGGACATACTACTTCTGCAGGAGACCCACCTCTCTGCAGCAGAACATAAAAAGTTTGAGCAGTTTGGTTTCTCCCATGTAGTATCCTCCTCATACAGAGAGGGAAAGAGGAGAAGAACAATGATTCTTATTCCACAAAGAACATGCTTTGACATTAAGGAGCGTTTGGTGGATAGAGAGAGCAGATATGCAATGGTAAAGGGGACCCTCAATGGTCAAATGCTTACCATTGCTTCAGCATACCTCCCCCCCAAATGCCAAATTAGCCATCTATCGGTCCTTTTTTCTGCAGTTGGCTCAATGGGATGAAGGGCAGATTTTATGTGGAGGGGACCTTAATTTAAATCTGCCATTGGGGTGCTCCCAAACACCCTCACAAGTCAAGATTAAAAAAACAGCTAGAGAACTGAGTAAGCTATTAAAGGAATTAGGCTTGAGGACACATGGAGACATTTAAATGGAAGCTCCACCAGACATACTTTTTTCTCACAGGCCCATGAGACCTACTCCTGTTTAGACTACCTGATAACAACACAGGAACATCTAGGGACTACTGAGAGGTCATGGTATGGAGATTTTGTCCTATCTGACCATGCACCTGTATTTTTAAAAAATAGGCTGGATACAAGGGGGCAGATAAAAAAACACCTTTTGGAGGCTAAACCTCTCCCTATTAAGAGACCAAGATAATTTAGACTTAATCAATGATACAGTACAACAGGCTATCGATGACAATGACACCCCTGATACCAACCCGGCTGTGTTGTGGGACACCATTAAAACCATGGTGAGGGGGAAGCTAGAGATATCAGCTCTAAGGAAAAAAATGGAGAGGCACAAAGGGAATCCCTAACCCAATGTATTAAAGAACTAGAAGATCAACAATGTATCAAAATTTGTAAACAGAGGGTTCAGGAGCGTACTAAGCTTAAGAAAGAATTAAATTACTGGATTACTACGCTGAGCAAAAATTGATCTTTCTCAGACAAAAGTTTTATGATGGTAGTCCTAGATCCTTAAAACTATTAGCAGGACACCTAAGGGCCCAGAAGGCTAAGGCCACTACTGGTAAAATCTTGAACCCTCAGACTAAAGCCATCCAAAATACCATCACAGGTATTTCGGAGGCATATCTTGAATACTATACACAGCTTTATTCTACCACACCAGAAACCTCAGAAACAGATATTGCAATGTTTCTATCAGA
The DNA here is from genome assembly GCA_016271365.2 of Neoceratodus forsteri. Classification (NCBI taxonomy): domain Eukaryota; kingdom Metazoa; phylum Chordata; order Ceratodontiformes; family Ceratodontidae; genus Neoceratodus; species Neoceratodus forsteri. Next base: position 1,037,000,630 of record CM057453.1, read on the forward strand.
ACTATGCCTCCCTAAGCTCTTAGAGAGCCCGAAAAATCTCATGTTGGCCCCATATCTACCCAAGAAATAGAAAGGACAATTGAACAATTGAAAACAAGTAAATGCCCAGGGTCCGATGGACTTCCGGGTGAGTTCTATAAAACACTAGGTAAGACTGTAACACCCTTATTGCATAAATTATTTTCATATATCCCTACCTCTAAGGGAATAATCTCACCTTCTTGGAAATACACTATTGTCTCTGTAATCCCGAAGCCAGTCAAGGATCCTACCTTTTCTTCTTCATATAGATCCATTTCGGCACTTACTACCAATTATACAATTTTTTCCTCCATAATGGCGTACACGCTTATGCAACTCACCCTGCGTTTGGTACATAAAGATCAATGTGGCTTCATTCTGGGCAGGCAAGCCCAAGATAATATATGTGGAGCCATTTACCTAACTGAACATATTCAAACCCTGAAACAACCAGCACTTATATTGGGCCTAGACACCGAAAAAGCCTTCAATAAGGTAATTTGGTCTTTCCTGGGGGGGGGGGGGAGTTCTTGCCTCCTTTGGCTTCATGGAGTTAATTTTTAAATTTTACAGGGAACCTCAGGTCATATTAGAACAAACAGCCATATTTCTCAAAGCTTTCCTTTATTTAGAGGTACATGTCAGGTATGCCCCCTATTCCCTTTGTTATTTGCGCTATACATAGAAACCCTAGCCTAGGATATCTGACAAGCCCCAGAAATACAAGAAAATTATTTAGAAGATACAGACCATAAACTAGCACTTTTCACCAGCAATATACTAGTATATTTAACAAATCCAGCTATATTAATGCCAGCCCTGTTTCAAAAGCTGACTACCTTCTCAAAACTTTCAGGATACACCCTCAATACAAATAAAACTGAAGCCCTTCCACTTTACTATACTGCTTCCTCTGATATTAACAAGTTATTCAATACTAAATGGGACCTCTCATCTCTTAAATATTTAGATTTTAGAATTCCTCATGATTTATCTCAACTCCTTTCAACTAATTATACCCTCTTAATCACTACCATTAAACAGGATCTGAGATGTTGGAATGTCATTCCTCTTTCCTTTTACTCTCGCTATTTAGCATTAAAAATTAATGTCCTTCCCCTGCTTACTTTATTTCAGTGTGTCCCCTGTTCCATAACGAGTATAGAACTTCTGTCATGGCAGAAACTTATAAATAACTTCCTATGGAACTACAAAAAAACTGCATATCAAACAACAAACACTATTCCTTCCCAAAATTCAGGGAGTAATAGCATTACCATCACTTTCATTAAAATGGGCTGCCTCCCAAATGAGACTTGCTTTATTATGGGGCAATGAGACATACCAGGCGTTTTGGAAATCAATAGACCTACATAGATCACTCCTTTTCCCACTTCAGGCCTGTTTATTTAGCCCAACATACCTTAAACAGGCTAAACAATCTCTCCCCAAAGTTACTGCAGTCATACTAGAGGGCTAGCAGAGAGGCACTCAGAATAATACTCTGAACCACCATGCTTGGAAATATCCATGGTTTATAGTAAACCCTCACTTTATCCATCAACATCAAAATAAGTGGTATAAACTCAAGCTTCTCAAGGTTTTGTTGCCCCCCCCCAAAACAGATGTGCGAAATTGAAAAATTAGGCCTAGCATAATATTTTGCATAATTTGCACATTACACAAAATATTTCAACTAGGCATAACGAAATTTCGCCCTCGGTTCAGCTTTCACCAAAAGCACGTAATTACATCCAAATGACACCAATTTCTGCTCGGGAGGTGTAATTTTTCCATTCATGCCTCAGTTGCGCTGATATCTTGTGATTATGCTGGCGAAATCACAGTGCATCGCGGGTAGATTGCTGAAATCTCATGTACAGGGTGTTTCCTGCACAGTATATTGTCTGTTGATTCGGGAGGTGTTCAGTGTGGTGCATCACAGCCAAGAAACCCACTTTTTGTGTGATTTTGGAGAGTTAATTGCTCACAAAATCAAAAGTTTAGTTTCTAGTGCTGCTAGAGAATATTTTTTTGGTTTTGTATCTTTGGAGATTAGTGTTTCAGTTTCCTTTGTGTCTGTGAGGGAGTGAGTGGGGGAGGGTTGACCATGTGGTTTCTGTTTGTGTGTGTGCGTGCATGCGTGTGTGCGTGCGTGTGTGTGTGAAATGAAAGTAGAACAGGTTAGTTCCTAAAATTTGACATATTTCTCGCAAGTTTTGCGTGAATTTCTATAATTTCTTTTAAGTCTGAAGATTTGTAGTTTGTGTGCTGCTTATTTGTTATATTTTTCTACATATTGACTGTTTTTTGGGTCACTTTATCTGAACAGTTACTACATTCTTCTGACTGAGTAGTTCTGTTCCTGTTTCCCTTTGCTGAATCACTTTTGTGATTTATTTTCTTTTGAAAGTATTCATGTACAGTGACCTGACCACTTGACTTGTCCATACCCAGATACACTGCATTGTTGAATTGCTCACAGAAATTAAAATTTTGATCTAGCATCTGCATTGCAGCATTCCTGTTGAATTTGCTTACCATCTTAACCCTTTTCTCCTTGTTACACCACTGTTGTTTACTACCTGACCTAGCTGGCTATTATATAAAAAAAGAAGATGCCTGCCAAGAGACGTTCAGGTAAAGGTGTTAGGGTGGAAGGTGGCTCTAAGAAGTATGATGGAAAAAGCAAACCTATTTGTGAATCCATGCCATCTGCGGCATCTGCCGCTGCTGCTGTGGCATACAGTAGCAGCAAAATTGAAAGTTAGAAGTGGCTTGAAGTCTGTGACTGCCCAATTTGTAGCTAGTATGTTTGTTGGGGATGATACTGGGAATAAGGAAGACACTCACACCAGTGGAGGCACAGAGGTCCAGGAGGAGGTCAAAAAAGTTGTCAGTGTGACTGTTGTTTCTGCTCAAGAAGGAGCTGATGGTGGTGAGGGTGACAGTGTCTAGCTTCAGTGTGTTTCTCTGGGAGAAGGAGATAAGGAAAGTCAGCCCCCTCCCCACCACCGCCCCAGTGAGGAGATGCCAGAAAAGGGAAAAGTTTGTCTGGTAGTAGCCAGTGATAGGGATGAGGAGGAGGATATAATACGCTTTGGTGATGACGATGAGGTGTTGGATCCCCTGTGGGAGCTGAAGTGAAAAAGAAGAAGGTTGATGATGATGTAGCCTATTTAGATGGCAAGCCTGAGGGTGAGGATATCTGGAAGCCTACAACAAGCAGTCCAGTCACTCCAGCTCCCAAACGTAGCATGGTGGATATCGTGCAAGTGGCACAAAAAGCAAAAACTTCCACACCTTTGGCTAAGCTGTCCAAATATGAGACCCATCATGTCAAATCTAGAGTTACAAAGTCCCTAGTTTGCAATTTTTTCATGCTTGATGCAGCTGATGACACCGTGGCGATATGTCAGCTGTGTCAAGCATGTGTAAGTTGTGGAAAAAAGGGCAGCCACATAGGCACCGGTGGTCAGCACGCCCACTTGAAAAACAAGCACCCATTGCGCTTGCACCAACACCAGAAAGATACCATAGCTGTTGACAGTGGCAGTACTTCCCTTGTCAGTCTTAATCTTAGTGACAACAGTGCAACAGAGCAGGAGGAGGGAGGGCTGAGTGGGTCAGTGGAGGAGGAGTGTGAGGAATCATTTTCTCTCCCAAGCAGTGGATATAGTAGCAGTGCAGCTGCCACTTCCTCAAGTCATAAAAGTACACTATCAGGCACCGAATCCAGCAAAATAACCAGTTTGATACATGCTGCACATCCTAGGCCCCAAGAGTCACCTGGTACTCCAGCAAGAACAACATTGGAGGCACAAGTAAATCATTTTTATTGACCCGCTGCCAAGATGCAGCCCACATTGAGAAGTGCATTTGAGTGGCAGTCAAAGTACCCCCCAATAATGCTGCTGCACGTGAGCTGAATGCAGCCACAGACGAAATGCTTGCCATCGACACTGTTGCCCTTCTCCGTTGTGGAGAATACAGGATTCTGCCATTTGATGTCCCAAATAGCAAGTGCCATCATGAATGTATTTCTCCAAACATGAAACAGGTCCAAAAACAGCTATTTAATGTCTGGGTGGTGGGGGGGGCACCCTAAAACATCATGACTGAGACCAGATTCCACTCTTAATTTAATGTACCATTTTTCCTGCAACTTTTCTGGACATTTAATGCCTGCGTTGAACTGGCAGAAACAAGATGTGAGCAAATAACTATTGTAAACAGTGGACCAGAGAGCAATGTTAGGTCAGGGTGGGGGTTTGGGTGCCATAAAACATCATGGCTGGGACCTGATTTCAATCTCAATGCACTGTGCAATTTGGAAACATTTCTGGACTTGTAGACCCTGTTTGTCACTGGCAGCAGTGAGTTTCAAGCAGAAATATTGGGCAAATAGGCTCTAAAACAGCTATTTAATGTCTGGGTGGTGATGGGGGGAGCATCCTAAAACATTATGGCTGAGACCAGATTCCGCTCTCAATTTAATGTCCCATTTTTCCTGCAACTTTTCTGGACATTTACTGCCTGTGTTGCACTGGCAGAAACAAGATATGTGTGAAAAACAATTGTAAACAGTGGGCCAGAGAGCATTGTTTGGTCTGAGTGGGGGGTTGGACGCCATAAAACATTATGACTGGGACCTGATGTCAGTCTCAATGCACTGTGCAATTTTTTTGGAAACATTTCTGGACTCCTGGGACATGTTTGGCACCAGCAGCAGTGAGTTTCAGGCAGAAATATTGGGCAAACAGGTCCTAAAACAGCTATTTCATGTCTGGGTGGTGGGGGGCACCCTAAAACATCATGGCTGAGACCTGATTTTGGTCTTGATTTACTGTAACATTTTTTGGGAAACAATTATGGAATTATAGGCCATGTTAGACAGTGGCAACACTATGTCTCACTCTACATTCTCAATGTCATTCTAATTTTTTCCGGTCATACTATATTTCTCATCTTATCATGCCTACTCTGCACAGCATGGCTTCAAGAGGTTGCGTTAATCTCTAGCCCTACTAGAGCACATTTTGGACTGGGTGGTGGCAGCGATATGGTTGGGCACTGTAACACCAAGTTAACATTGTAATTTGGGGCCAGCACAAGCCATGGGGACACATGTGTTAAGCACCAAAAAATTTACATTATGTCTAACATTGCAATAAAAGTGCTTATGGTTCAATGATTGTTGTGTACATATTCATTCAGACTGATCCTGCACACAGCCAAAACAGTTGCTGCCAGCCCACAACATCACACATAGCAATGGGAAAAAATGTTGTTCCTAGGAACAATTTACACATTACAATACTTGACATTTGTGAACAGGAGGAGGAAATTCATACAAGTCAGAGAGACTAATATAAACCAAGTAGAAAGATACAGTAATTATGGGTAAAAAAGACTAAAAGTGACTGACAGACAGTAACACATGACAGGGGGCACATCATAAGGGTCAAGTCAGGAACAGGATATACATATGGAAGAGGAAAGGGAGAGTGCATAAACATTGCATAGCACAGAAAAAACTGGACAAAAACAAATGAAAGGATATAGAAGAAGAGAACAGAAACATTTTTTTTATTTTTGTTATTTTTAGAGGGTGCAAATGAGGGAAGAGTGACAGTAAGAAAGCAAGGAGAATGTTGTTGCCAGTGCTGCGCTGACTGGTCTGGAGGCTGACCATTACACTGAGCTGATGCCAGGTACACATTCTGCCCTGCCACAACCACCATGATCATGCAGCTCCGTCAGAAGCTCAAGCATTTTCTCTAGCTCCTGAAGGAGTTTCCTGAGGTACCCCCTGACCTCCTCTCAGAAATCAGTGGCCTCACTGCACAGAGCTCCCACCTCTCTGCACAATGCTCTCAGGTCTTCAACGCTCACTGCTGCTGGTGCTGGCACTTGTGCGGCTGCAGGCTGTGTTGGGTCCCCACCATGAACCCAGCAACACCTCTTTCTATGGGGTGAGGGTGATTGGGGCTGTGCACCTGCCTCCTGCTGCTGCTGCCTTCTGTGGCACCTATACTGACCACTGGCCCCTGACTCCTGCTGGCCACCTTCACCTTCTACCTGATCAGCAGCACCCCGGGCCCCTCTACCTGCTGCAAGCTCTTTTTGTTTTTGAAGCCAATCTGCAGCATGGTGGTGGTGCTGCAGATGACTTCTTTGGCCACCAGTCTGAAAATGACCCCCGGTCTTGCCCCTTCTAACTGATCTGCCACACAAGTTGCAGATCACTATTGAGTTGTCATTTAGGTCTTTCCTTAAAAAACACCACACAGCTGATGACACTTTCTGTGGGGGCAATAGCTGATATCCCAGGGTGGTTGGCACATCATGCTCCTGCTCGGGGGGTGGTGGGGGGGCACATGTTTCAGCTGGGGGGATGGCACCTGGAGGTGCCTGCTGCTGCTGCTGCTGCTGGGGGGGGCACAGGAGGGTCCTGCTGCTGCCGGGACAGGGTGAGGGGCTCATGCTGCTCCTGGGGAGTGGGGACTACATTCTACTGCTGGGGGGGGGGCACATGCTCCTGCTGCTGTAGGGTGGGGGCACAGACATAAAGGCCTGCCTATTAATATGGACACTGGGTGGGGCTTGTCCAGCTGCCTTATTCCCACTCTTAGAATTCTCCGATATGATCTCTATCTCCTTCTCCTACTATAACCCCCCCACCCAAAAAAAGAGAAAAAGAAAGGGAAGTTTACACACACACACACACACACACACACACACACACACACACACACACAATACAAAAGATAGATAAATATAAAAATGAAAAAACACTAACTGAAAATATTAACTTTTTAAACTAATGCTGAACAGATCAGAAGTCAAATAAGCTGCAAATGCAAACACACACAGACAATCCACTACTTTTTAGAAACACAAGTTAGAGCTCTCCTGCTGTAGTATCTCTCCTCTCCTGCTTCCTACTAAGTTGAAACAGCTCTAAAGGAAGTCAATTTAATCTGGCTTCCTGCCTAAGTGCAGTCACCCATGTGACCAGCAATCTGCTAGAGAGAAAGTCATGTGATTAGTTTTTTTTTAACAATTTCGCCTGATACTTAAGTGGAGAGTAATATGCAGACAAAAGAAGTAATGGAAAATGCAATTTCGTAAGCCAAATTTCACCATTGGGGCAAAATTAATGGAAATGTGTCGTGCAGAGAAATTGGAGCTTCGCCGGAATTTTGCCGGTGTAATAACATTTCGTTGCATCTCTGCCTGGCAAGTGCTATGAGAAAACACACTGATATCCATTGAGGAGGCCCAAAAGGACTTTTTCCGGACTGAAAGAGATAGACTTCATTACTATCAATTGAGAGATTACATTAATAAATAGCTAAGAAACATAGAAACATAGAATATGATGGCAGATAAGGATCGCTTGGCCCACCTAGTCTGCCCATTTCCCTACCTAACGGATACGATGCAGATTCTAGTTAACCAACAGCCTACTTCCTCCTACCCCCACTAGAATTGCCTTATGTCTGTCCCATGCATTCTTGAATTCCCCCACTGTTTTTGACTCTACTACCTCCTCAGGAAGGATATTCCATGCATCCACAACCCTCTCTGTGAAGAAATACTTCCTCACATTACTTCTGAGCTGTCCTCCCCCCATCTTCAAATTGTGCCCCCTTATTCTTGCACATCTCTTTTTCTGAAAGATGCTGTCTTCTTGGACTTCGTTGACTCTCTTGAGGTATTTGAAAGTATCTATCATGTCCCCCCTCTCCCTCCTTTCCTCGAGACTATATATCTTAAGCTCCATTAGCCTTTCTTCATATGTCTTCTGGTGCAGATCCTGCACCATTTGGTTTCCCTCCTCTGGACAGCCTCCACCCTGTCTATGTCTTTGTGGAGATGGGGTCTCCAGAACTGTACATAGTACTTCAGATGTGGTCTTACCAACTGTCTGTACAGAGGGCCAATAACTTCCTGTTTTCTACTGGAGATGCCTCTCCCTATGCATCCCAGTATCCCCCAGCCCTCTTACTGCCTTCTCACATTGCTGTCCCTCCTTTAGGTAATCTGATATGACTACCTCCAGGTCCCTTTCCATTTTTGTTGTTGTCAGTATCTCACCCGCCATTGTGTACTCTTCCCCTGGGTTTTTGTTTCTCAGGTGCATTACTTTGCACTTCTTTGTGTTGAATCTAAGCTGCCATACATTTGACCATTCCTCCAACCTTACCAAGTTCCTTTTCATCCTTTCTACCCCACCTTGCATATCAACCCCATTGCAGATCTTTGTGTCATCTGCAAAGAGACATACTTTAACTTCCAGTCCCTCTGCAATGTTACTTATAAAGACATTAAAAAGGACCGGCCCCAGTACTGAACTGTGATGTACCCCACTAGTAACCCTCCTTTCTTCACCGTGGACTCCATTTAGTATTACCCACTGTGTCCTGTTGTCCAGCCAGTGTTTTACCCAGGCTGCCACCCTAGGACCCACTCCCAGGCTGGCTAATTTGTTTATTAATCTTTTGTGTGGGACTGTGTCAAATGCCTTGCTAAAGTCTAGGTAGGCCATGTCCACAGCCCCTCCCTGGTCTACTACTTTGGTCACCCAACCAAAGAAATCAATTAGATTTGTCTGACATGACCTTCCCACTGTGAATCTATGCTGACTTGGGTCCTGTGCCCCACTGGCCTCTAGGTACTCAACAGTTCTTTCCTTCAGAAGTGATTCCATCATTTTCCCTACCACTGAAGTCAAACTGACAGGTCTGTAGTTTTCTGCCTCTGTCTTGCTCCCACTTTTGTGAAGGGGAATCACATCCACCCTCCACCAGTCCTCAGGTACCACACCATTCTCCCATGATTTATTGAAAAGGGTAGTCAGTGGTGTTACTAGTACTTCCCTTAGTTCTTTTAGAATTCTGGGGTGAATCCCATCAGGCCCCATTGCTTTATTCACCTTCAGTTTTAAGAGTTCTTTCAGAACCCTTTCTTCTGTGAAAGGACTAATATCAACCCCCCTATCCAGAGTGCTTCTATTGACTGGATTAGGTATCTCCCCCTGCTTTTCCATTGTGATACTGAGCAGAAGTATTTGTTCAGTATCCCTGCTTTTTCACTGTTGCTCTCTGCTCAACCACCTTCCTCTTTATTCAGCCTCAGTATCCCTGCCTTATAGTTTCTTTGCTCCCTAATGTACCTATAAAAGGTTTTATTCCCCTTCTTAACTGAGTTGGCTATCTTTTCCTCAGTTTGGGCCTTTGCTATTCTAACTGCCTTCTACGCAGAGAAAGGAGGGACTCAGAACACAGGTGTGGGAAGACCAGACCCCCTATACACAGATTTGGAGATCACCAGCAGGGAAGAAAGCCATTTCAATAATATATAGACTTTTGATTCATCTAATATCCCATAATGCTGAACAAACAAAGGTTAATTGGGAGAGGGAGCTAAATTTAACAATAAGTGATAAGGATTGGTCCAAGATGTGGCAGGGAACCTGGGTGGCTACTTCCTCCCCAACATGGAAGGAATTCACATGGAAGGTATGGGCCAGGTTTTTCCTTGTGCCCTCCACTTTATCCAAGAGAATCCCTGACACCTACTCAGGATGCTGGAGTTGCAGTGGCTCCCAGGATGTCTCTCAGGCTCACATATTTTTTGAATGCCCCAAGTTGGTTCAGTTTTGATCTAACCTTTGTCAACATATAACAAATAGATTTGACCTTCTCCACACTCTCTCCCCGCTGCACCTCTTGTTCAGGATCCCGACACAGAGGGCAATCTGAGGTAAAGATGCATAGTACTTATGGGTGATCCTTCTCTGTTCTGCCTATAAACAAGGCCCCTAGAATTCTGTGGCCACAAAATTTTGCTCAGAACTTGCAATCTACTGCAGAACTTCTGCTGTGCAGCAGAATTCATTCTTCTTGTTGATTTTTTATTAATATTTCTGTTTTTCCATAGAATCTGGTTCCCTTCCTCTCTTTTTATATCCTAAACCCCCTATATGCTCAGAATGTGATGTTATCATTGCTATAACATCATACATTAGCTAATGAAATGGCTGCATTCTGCAACAGAAATGAACAGTCACTTATGTACCACAGCTCTCACTGCCAGAGGTGGTGGCACAGCACAACAGGCATGGTGATATTTGCGTAACCTGCACTACAGCCTAATACAATTTTCAGTCTTACATTATTGCACTAGGGCCAACTTGAACAAAACATTGTCAACAGCACAGACCTGTTAAGTCCATACCTCATTTTGTAGAGACCTATTTGTGCCTTTAAGGTATAGGGATACCATCTGAAATGAATAACTGGTAAAATTATTTTAACTGTCATTTTTAAGAAAAATAAAGCAATTGTGCCCAGAAAAGTGGAATATAATTATGTGTAGACCTGTTGAAAGAATAGACCTATTAAATAAATAATTGCACTGTACGCATTTTTGCCAGGGTTATTGATTACATATTGTCATTGGCTGATAGAATCTCCTAAAAGTTATGAAGAAATGTTGTGTGCAGGAACAGCTGTTGGGCCAGAGGGTAGCATGCTGTGTTTCCATGCTGGCAACACAGTTTCAGAGATTAGCTCTGGGAGCTGGCTGGGCAGCACAAGGATTGGTGAAACACATCATTGCTCAGAGCCTGGGAAGGTATGGTGCAGTGTTCTGTCACATGGTGGACACATTGCGCTGGTCTGGAGAGCTCTAGCTCACAATCGGTTCACATGCATGTCATGGCCTGATGGTGTTATGCAGTGTGTCGGGGAAAGCAGGTTGACATCAAAAATGAGTTTTGCAATAACTCCTCTATTTCATTTCTAATGGGACCTGTATGACTAAGGATGCAAGTTCATGGAAATGATATATATATATATATATATATATATATATATATATATACACACACACACACACATACAGTATCTCTGTCTCTCTCACCACACACACACACACACACACACACACACACACATATATATATATATTTGTATGTATGTTACATATTGCATATGAATATAGAAGTGATACACAGTGGGAACCTCATGAGTGGTGTAGAAAGCACATACAAATATTTAAGTGATAGACAGTGGAAACCTCATTAGTAGGATAGATAGCATGTATATTGAAATACCTTATTTATCACATAAGATCCCCTCTGCATATGTCATTTATTTAACAGGCTAGGACCTTAAGGGAGAGGCATTTGTTTTGCTTTTTTAAGCATAAAATTATTTTTATAATTCTGTTATTTTTTGAACTAGTGTTACCGTGCTTTCCACCATCCTGATTGCTATAAAAACTGCCGTGAAAGTGAAGTCAGGATGACAAGCTGTCACTGTGATGTGGTAGTTTGTTAGTGCTGCAGAACTTCCGCAGAAATTACAAACCACTGCTGCAGAAGTTCTGCGGCAAATGGTAGCTTTGCCGAAGAACTTGGTCCCACTGTGCCGCAGAAAAGTAGGGGCCCTGCCTATAAATCCCTTACTAAATGGTGGCTCCAGGATACCCCACCTACTATACTAGATTGGAAAGAGATAGTACTGTATATTCAACACAGTGAACAATTATCCCACTCCTTACAAAACAAAACTGCAATATTTACCCAGAGATGGACCAGATGGGAACTATAACAACAAATATGAATTTTATCTTCTATTATCTCATTCTCAGCAGCACCTCCAATACTGTATAGGACCTTTTACCCTCTATTAAGAAATGCCCCATCTTTTTAGTTGTAGGTTATTAATGTATATGAAATACAATGAAGTATTTTGGACTATATTATTTACTAATTATATTTTACCCAGTCCCTTTAGCCCAGGTTCTTTTTGTTCTTTTTTATCTGTCTTTTGTTAAGTTGCAGATATACTTGATATAATGTTGTAATTAACAAGAGCTGGATATTCTTACATTAGGAACAGATATGTAGCAGAGAGAAGCATATTGTATTAGGAGATAAACATATATAAAAAGGAAGAATACTTTATATCAGTCTGTTATAAAAACCGTGGAAATGTAACCACCAAGGCAATGTGATGAATCTGTATATCGTGTAATACCAATAGAGAATAACAAAAATAAACTGATCAATGGGGGGGGAGACTGTGGCATGAAAACAGGTATCATGCATAGCCAACTCCACCCCTACAAGGAAATCCAGGAGTAGACAAAATTCGCCCAGTCACATAAAGATAAAGAAAGGGCACAAAGAGGGATATAAATCTGTGAAACACAGAGGGGGAACAACTGCGAGAATGGAGAAACCCCAATCAGCCAGCACAAAACACACTGCAAGTATGTGGAGGGGAGTCTGCCTCAATGCTAGGAGCCTAGGCAACAAGATTAGCAACCTCCAGGCTCTAGTGGAAGATGCAAAGGTTGACCTGGTGGCCATAATTGAAACCTAGACCACAGACAAGTGGGATCTCAGAATGCCAGGCTACATGCTGTTTGAGAGGGACAGACAGGAGAGAAGGAGGCTGCTTAGAATGTAAGCCTCAAGTTTGGCAAGAGGGGCATAGAGTCACTTTGGGTTCATCTAACTACCACAGCTGGAAGAAAACAGTGTATGGGGTGGTGTATAGACCTCCTGGACAATGAGTCAAAAAAGATGGGAAATTACTGAAGGAGATAATGAAAAATGGCAGGCAAGGGACACATAGTGCTGGTCAGGGGTCTAAACCTACCGGATTTGGACTGGGAGGTTCCAGTAGGAAAGAGTTCAACAAGTCAGGTTCTACTGGATGCAACACAGGACTACCTACTTCCCCAATTAGTGCAGGATCCAACCAGGGAAGATGCCATCCTGGATGTGATCCTCACAAATTCAGAAATAATTGGATCAGTCGAGGTAGGAGAACCCTTGGCAAATAACGAGTACAATTCTGTCTGCTTTGACATATCCATGGGGATACGAAAACCTCCTCCAAGGCTTTGGAAAGGCTGATTTTGGCAGATTAAGGCATTTAGTGAAGGAAAGATTATCAAACATCAGGGATAAGTCAGAGGTGGAGGAAATATTGGAGGGCATCAAGGAATTAGTCCTGGATACATTTAGGTTCTGCATTCAGACAGTAACAAAGAAAACAGGTATAAAAGAACCATGTGGTTCTCCCCTTCGGTAAGAGAGGTAATCAGTGCCAAAAGGAACACATTTAAATGGTTTAGACAGCAAAAAGGGGGCAGAGAATGGGAGGATTACATCCAGAAAAGCAGGGAGGCCAAGAGGATAGTGAGGGATGTTAAGGCAGCAAAGGAGAGGTTGATTGCATACAGGATCAAAACAGGGGAAAATATTTTTTTCTGCTCTATCAGACAGAAAAGGAAGGGGGGAAGGAAATGAAAGGTTAAAAGTAAAGGATCAGGTACTTAAGCACAAGTGCTAAAAAAATGAGGCCCTCAATGAATACTTTTGCTCAATTTTCACAAGTGAGGAAATGACCCCCCCTGCCAGATAATGGTATCAGGGCCTCTGCCAGGGGAACCCAGAAATGCACATCTAAGAATTCACCACAGAGAGGGTCAGGAAGTTCATTTCAGACATCAGACCTGACAAGACCCCAGGTCTGGATGGTTTGCACCCCAAGGTGTTGAGGGAGCTGTCAGATTAGCTAGCAGCTCCTCTCACACACCTATTCAATAGGTCACTTACATCCGGGATTGTACCAAGGAACTGGAGATTGGCTAACTTGGTACCATTCCATTACAGCGGCGATAGGTAGGAGACTGGTAATTACAGGCCAGTCAGCCTCACATCAATAGCAGGCAAGCTGATGGAGACACACATCAAACAAGATCTGGAAGAAAACCTCAAGGATAATCAAATGCAGAATAGTAAACAGCATGGGTTTGTAGCAGCGAGATCATGCCAGACAAACCTTATTACTTTCTTTGATGAAGTATCCAGGGAGCTAGATAGGACCATGCAGTGGACTTTGACTTTAGTAAGGTATTTGACACCGTCCCACACAGGTGCCTCTTAAAGAAGTTGGAGGACCTGGGTGCAGCAGAGCAGATAGTCAAGTGGGTGCAAAACTTGCTGGAAGACAGGAAACAGAGGTTGGTAGTAAATGGGGTGGGATCTACTGAAAAGCATGTCACTAGTGGGGTGCCTCAGGGGTCAGTGCTAGGGAGATCCTGTCAGGAGGTCTAAACCCTCACTCTCAGGTTATTGGCAATAATGGGAATGCAAGGAATCACAGACATGTTGCATAAGAGTAATAAATCTTGTTTATTACCACCAAAAGGAAGATCACATTTGCCCTAAGCAGTTTTTACCATTACGAACTGGGAACCAATGCTAAATGTTCCCTATACCTCGAGGAATTTCCATGTCTTCAGGTCTCCTGGGGTATCCAAGATAAAAGACGTAATGTCTTACATTATATACCTAAGATAGTTACCATAGTTACTGTAAGATAGAAACATTTCTAGTTACAGAGATTATCCCAATTGGCTAAATTAGAGGTGGCTTCACAGTTCTAGATAACATTATAAAATTTTGTTATAGTCGTCACTTTGTGGAAACAAAGACGAACAGTTTGTGTACATAGCCGTTTAGTAATACAAATCATCAGAAGATGGCAATGCTGACTCATATATCATAATATTACAAGGACACAAGTGTCCTAATAACTTGTAAGCAAGAAATACTTGTGTATAATAGAAAGTAAAGCATATAGCAATCATATGCATACATATCTTCACATCTACTCTTGTATGGTAGATGTCCTTAGCCCTATATGTTAGTATAACATATACATAAATGCTAGCTGTCTGCGGTGTACCTCTGGGGTATCAATTAAGGTGTAAGGACTTTGTGTAACATTCCTTTTCAATATTTTTATCAGTGACATCAACTAGAGTATAAAAGGTAATGTTGCAATGTTTGTTGATGACACAAAACTTAGTCTTAGAGTGAACAGTATGGAGGGCTTGAAAGAACTGCAGGAGGATCTTAGAAAATTAGAAAGGTGGAAGCACATATGGCAGTTGAAATTCAATACTATGAAGAGCAAGGTGATGCACCTGGGTAGAGCTAACCCCAAGGCTGAATACTGGCTAAATGGAGTCAAACTCAGCACCTCAGCTGAGGAACGAGACCTGGTGTCATCACAAAGGATGACCTAATGCAGCAAAGCCAGTGTAATAAGGCTTACAGTAAGTCTACCAGGGTACTGGGATGTATTGGAAGGGGCATACAGTAGATAGCAGGGACAGGGAGGAGATACTGCCCTTTAATAATCCTTGGTGAGGCCTCACCTGGTATACTGTGTCCAGTTCTGGAGGCCTTACCTTAGAAAAGATACTGACAGATTGAAGGTGTTCTAAAAAAGGGCAACAAAGATGATACATGGCCTTAGTGCTATCACCTATGAGGAAAGGCTGACCACATTGAACTTGTACTCATTGGAAACTAGAAGGGACAAGGGAGATATGATTGAAACCTTCAAGTTCTCTAGTGGGATAAACAAAGTGCTGCACTCGGTGCTTTTCAACAGGAACACCAGTTCTACAACACAGGGGCATGAGTGGAAATTAAAAGGGGTGAATTTCAGGAGGGACATCTGAAAGTATTACTTCTCAGAAAGGGTGGTGGAGCAGAGGAATTGATTTCCACCTGAAGTTGTGACTGCAGGGTCTGTGTTGAGTTTTAACTGAAGGTGGAAAAAGGCATGGGTGCAATCACACAGCAATATTGATGGCTAGGACGGACATCTGGAAGGTTAAATCCCCAGTACTAAAGTAGGTACTGGGGAACCATTTAGGGCAGATTTGATGTACCTGATGTCCCCTTCTGCCGTAATATTCTATGTTTCTGTCTAATGCCCATCGTTTACCCAATTTTCCCACAATGCTTCACAATGAAGACTAGGTTTCTTGGCCAAGGCACCTAGCTTCACCTGAGCTCTTTTCTTCTAGGTTGCTTGAAAGGACAGAGCAAAGAACCTTACCAGAGCAAGGGAAAGGATTAAGGTTTCTTTTGGCTAGGCAGATTTACTGTGTGTTGTTATTTTTATTTTGTACTCACAGGGATTGTTACTGTTTGTTGCTAACATTTTATTGCTTTATTTTTCTCTGATTTAAATTATTGTTGCTGGGTATACTTTCTGCTGCATTATTACAGGGTGTGCTCACAGGTGTGTGCTAACAGATTATTGCTACAATTTTCAGATTCAAATTGTCTTTTGCAAGGTATATCTTCTGTTACTGCTTTATTTTTCTCTGTAGCAAAGTGTTTCTTACAGGGTATATCTTCTGTGAAATTATTACAGGTGGTGCTTTGCAAGTTTTACAGTTTTATCTATCATTAGATTAAAATAAATAAATAAATAAAATAAATACATGAAAAATTTAGGATAAGCTTTCAGGGCTGCTGCATTTGTTTCTGCTCATACCTTCTTGCTTCTTTCATTCTTGGTTCTTCTTTTCCAGCTGGAGAAGGGCCCAGCCACCCAGCCCCATCCTCAACCACCCCACACTGCACTCTTATTATAGGGTAGCACAGTCGTGACATTTCCTGTGGCAAAACAGGAAGGGGCTGATCAGAAGGGTGTCCACATAGTGACCTCATTTACAGGGGCACTACTAATTTAACTTGTTATAACAAGTTATACAAAAACAAACAAAACACATTTTCTTCCTTCTAATTACTCTGACCAGGTTATAAACCCAATAACTTGTCTGGAATGGATATCATTAACTTCAGGTACTGCGGAACACTTTCAGAAGGGCAGTTTTACAGGATTTAGGACACTGTCCTACATGCTAGGCCATTGGAGATATAAGGGCTCAGCTCCGGGCAGCATGGACAGATTGTGCACCTCAAATGACCTATTCAAGAGGAAATATATTATAAGAAATGCCCATCATTTCCCCAATATCCAACAGATGCACCTCGACCGCAGAGGGTAGTTGATCCGGAAGGTTGGCAGGTGGTTAGGAGGGGCAAATCAGGTGCCCCATCACTTGGTGCTCTCCAACATATTACCTCCACAAACCATATAAAAACTACAAACAGGTATCTGCCTCTATCTCCAAAATCAAACAAAGGGGCAGTGGACACTGTAGAGCAGGACACGGCAGCACAGCAGCTAGCACAATAAAACTCACCCAAAAGAGGAACCAAAACAAAAAAAGCAAAAAGGAAATCCAAAAAATGTCTGATCACTGGAGACTCCATAATTAGAGGAGTTGATACCTATCTCCAGCCAGGGGTAATGGTCAGATGTTTCCCAGGTACATCAGCGTGGAGAGACACTGACCACACTGCTAAAATTGTTCAGGAAGCAGGAGAAAACATTGACTTCCTGGTACACAAAGGGACTAATGATCTCGCCAGCCGGTCAGTTGTGGAGACCAAGGAACACCTGACCAGGCTGGGTGACAAACTAACATCCATTTCATCCGGCATCTCCTTCTCTGAGATCCTGCCAGTCTGGGGGGGGGGCATATGGGCAAAAGGTCGGAGAAGGGGAGATAGGAGAGCTAAACACATGGCTCAAGGGCTGGTGCCAGGAAAAAGGACACAAATTTGTGGGGAACTGGCAAAAGTTTTGGGAGCAAAAGTTCTTTAAATTTGATGGACTGCATCTGACTAAGGAGGGAGTCAGTGCATTGGGGCAGAATTTTGATGTCTTTGCAGAATATTTAAACTAGCAAATGGGGAGAGGGGTGCAGCACCACATACGTTGAATGGGAAGAACACCCCTCCCCCCTCAGCTAGTGGTCAAACATGAGTTCAGCATGTTTGTAGTTCGTCTGCATCACCAGGTAAAGAAAAAGATCTGGCTCCCCATACGACACACAGGGGAAGTACCAGACCTCGCCTAACAACTAACACACCAAAATCTGGCCAATGGAAAATCATGTACACAAATTCTCACAGTCTGGGAATCAAGATCCCAGACCTGCAGGCAATAATGACAGTAGCTAAACCAGACATAGTAGCAATTAATAAGACATGGTTTACCAGTAACCACACTTGGAAGACTTCAGTACATGGCTATGTACTGTTCAGAAGAGACTGAGGTGCAAAATGCAGGGGGGGTGGAGTGGCCCCTGTATGTCAATGAAATATCAAAGCTACAGAAATTCAGAATACACATAAGCAGCCAGAAGAACTGTGGGTCACTCAGGAAACAGGAAATTGGACAGTTATATGAACTGGGGTTGTCTACAGGCCTCCAGACTAGTGGGAGGACATAGACACATTACTGTTAGAAGATATACAAAACATGACAGTTAAAGTAGGAGACTTCAACATGCCAGATACAGATTGGTCAATATTAGCAGGAACATTTGCCAGTACTAGACACATGGTGGATTCCCTGCAGGGGGAGGGCCTCAAACAACTGGTACAACAACCCACAAGAGACAGGGATGTCCTAGATCTATTACTGACTAACAGGGAAAGGATCACAGATCTCCAGGTAGAACGGCACCTGGGGGCCAGTGACCATCACATGGTATGGTTCAATTTGGCCACTAGAACTAAATCATCCCATTCCAAGGCAAAACTATGGGACTTCAGAGAAACTGACTTTGATAAGATGGCCAACAGAGATAAGCTAGCCCTGCAAAAAGAAATACAGGTGAGGGAGTACAGGCAAAGTGGGCAGGCATTAAGGATACAATACTTGAAACAACATCCCATTGTGTTAGAGAGAAAAGGAAGTGCAAAAGAAGAAGGAAACCACTTTGTGTAGCAGAAAAGGTCAGAGCCACAAGCCTGGCCTTCAGGAAATATAAGGGAATGCAGCAGGATGAAGACAAGGAGGCATACCAAATTTCCCTAAGGGAAGCAGGGAAGGCAGTAAGGCAGGCAAAGAACCAAACCGAGGAAACACTAGCACAAACAGTAAAAGAAGGTGACAAGATCTCTATAGATACATTAGTGAAAGGAGAAAGTCCAGAATTGGTATTGCTAAGATCAAAGGGGATAAGGGCGCATGTTAGGAGAAGGACCATGTAAAAGCATCTGTCCTAAATACAGTAGATAGTTCTGCTCAGTATTTACTGAAGAGAAGATAAGGCAGGGCCCACAGCTCAGCACCATGGAGACAGGGGGGAGGGAGGTGTGCACTAGTCCCTTCACAAAAGAAATGGTCCTACAACAGTTCGATAAGCTCAGGGTGGACAAAGCAATGTGACCTGATGGCATACATTCCAGGGTACTAAAGTAGCTAAGGGTGGAACTAGCAGAGCCATTATCAGAATTGTTTAGTGAGTCTCTGAGCACAGGAGAGGTCCCAGAAGACTGGAGAAGGGCTCATGTGATCCCGCTGCACATAAGTGGTAGCAGGGAGGAGTCAGGGAACTGCACACCAGTCAGTCTTACTTCAGCAGTGGGCAAGATTATGGAGGCACTCCTTAAGGAAAGGATAGTGCAACACCTGGAATCCATAGGAGCACAGGATCCAAGACAGCATGAGTTTACAAAAGGAAGATCCTGTCAAACTAATTTCATAGATTTCTTTGACTGGGTAACCAGAGTGGTGGACCAAGATGGAGCAGTTGATGTCGCCTACCTTGACTTCAGCAAAGCTTTAGATACTGTTCCACATTGAAGATTGGTTAATAAGCTGGGTAGGCTCGCGGTGGGTCAGAAGTTGGTCAACTGGGTAGCAAACATGTTGACGGGCATGAAAAAAGAGAGTGGTGGTAAGCGGTATACAGTCAGAAGAGATGCAAGTCAGAAGTGGGGGGGTACATCAGGGTTCAGTTCTTTGGGGCCAGTCCTCTTCAATATCTTCATCAGTGACGTTGCAGATGGACTGGAGGGTAAGGTTTGTCTGTTTGCAGAAGACACCAAGATCTGCAACAGAGTGGATGATACAGATGGGGTGGGCAGAATAAGAAGAGATCTGGATAAACTAGCAAAATGGTTGAAAAAGTGGCAACTGGAGTTTAATGCAAAGAAGAGCAAGATCATGCACATAGGGAAAAGAAACCCTGAAACCACCTATTGGCTGGGAGGAGAGTTGCTGGCAGTCACAAGGGAAGATTAGACTTGGGCAGCATCATCATCACCAATGACCTGAAATCATACAAGCAGACCACTAAAGGAGTAGGTAAGGCTAGGGGAATGTTGGGGTGTATTAGTAGGGGTATCACAAGTTGGAAGAGGGAGGTAATAATTCCTCTTTACAAGAGACAGGTTAGGCCCCATCTGGAGTACTTCATGCAGTACTGGAGGCCACACCTACCCAAGGACATTAACCAAATTGAGGCAGTTCAGAGAAGGGCAACCAAAATGGTGCAGGGACTGCATCAGAAAACATATGAGGGCAGATTAATGGAGCTCAATATGTATACTCTAGAGCAAAGGAGGGAGAGAGGTGATATGATCGAAACATTCAAACACCTTAAGGGCATTAACAAGGTGAAAAAGTCTAACATGTTTCAATACAAGAAAAATAGCAGGACAAGAGGACACAGCATGAGATTAGAGGGAAGCCGATTAAGGGGTAATGTGAGGAAGTTCTTTTTCACAGAAAGGGTGGTGGATGCATGGAATGGCCTGCCTCAGGAAGTGGTGGATATGAATACAGTGCAGGGCTTCAAACAGGCATGGGATAGGCATAAGGGGGTAATACAGATGAGTATGAATAGATAGGCCATTGAAAGAGCAAAGGCTGATGGCACATTCATAGGGTAGAAAAAGAAATGGGCAGACTGGATGGGCCTTGCGGTCATTATCTGCTGTCAACTTCTATGTTTCTATGTATGCCATTTATCAAAACACATGCTAAGATATACCTGGGATCATTTAGTTAACTGTATTTGCATAACTCATGTTATGCTCTGAATGTTTGTCTCAATATGCAGCACGGTGTATTACAGAAATTGTCAAATAACTGGTGGTGGACTAGTGATTTTGTTCCATTCTCTAGTGCACAGCAGAGATGTGGCCAAATGGCAAAGTTAAACATTGTGTAGTTTGCCATTGTACCAAAAGTGTTCTGTATTCTTCTTATCAAACCCCAATGCTAAACAAGGCCCCCCCACCAGCATGCTCCACCCTATCTAAAGTATCAGTCAATCAATCAATCACTTTATTTTTAAGCGCCGTTCCAAAGATCACAGTGCTTTACAAACATAGATCAAATCCAAAAAAATACAATATAAAACCACACATTAAAATAATCATATAAATAAAATTAGCTGTCATATAATTAACTACCATAAATTCACAAATGTTAGCTGTCAATAAAATCAGGAAAGGCTAACTGAAACAGATAGGTCTTCAAGGCAGTTTTAAAACTTTCAGTGGTCAGGCACTCTCTGATCTGATGAGGTAGAGAATTCCACAAGGTAGGGGCCACAACACCAAAAAGCGGGCCCCTGAGGTCTTTAGTCTGACCCTGGGAATCTCTAGAAATACCTTATTGGATGAGCAGAGGGACAGGATGGGGCAGTAGGAACAGAGATCGTGCAAGTAGCGTGGACCCTGACCATGTTGGGCTTTATAGGTCAATAGCCTGACCCTGAAGGTGATTCACCATTGAACAGACAGCCAGTGCACAGGAGTGACACCAGCAAGATCATGGAGGGCCAGTCAACAACCTGGCTGCCATGTTCTGCATCAACTGCAGTCAGCAGATATCAAGCCCCAGTAGCCCTAGGTATAGGGCATTGCACTAGTCAAGGTGCGAGGTTACAAAGGCATGGACCAGTGTTAGAAGGTCACCAGGTGAGACGAGACGCTTGATCTGGGTGATGTTCCTCAGATGGAAAAAAGAGTTTTTTTTTTTTTTTACGTTAGTCTGTTCCTCTCAGGTCCCCACCAGTTGGCATCCATCTCAGCCATCCACCCAGCCCAATACCCTGACATCAGGCAAGCGTCCCCTTCTTCCTCTATGGTTTCCCTTTCATGGCAGGATGGCGAGGAGTCCCCAACTCAAACTCACCTCGAATAGGGTCCAGATTCTGGGGAATTGCCATTCGGAGTCGCTGCCTGCGGAGGGTGGCTATTCATGCGGCTCGACCTGGGACCCCATAGTTCCTTTTTCTGATTGATCCCCCAGGTGGAGCATGCAATGTCAGAAATGGCCAAGCTATGTACTCTTCCTTCCACAGCATGCCGGCCAGTGGCTCCACCCCCCTGTATGGGCTCCATAATGTACTGGCACCCAACCTCCGTTAGGCATCAGGGAAATGCCAACCCAGTAGTCCTTCTCTCCCCGGGAGAAGAGAGCTGTTCTACAGATGCTCAATCCTTTCCCTCCCTGATAAAAACCCTGTGGCCCGCTCACACTGGGGTAGCCAGCATGGCAGGGGGTAAGGCACGGATGCCTCAGCCCTCAATGCCACTGGGCTGGCTAAAAAAGAGGTTTTAACAATGGCAGACACTTGACATTTTGGCGTCAAGCCACTGTTAAACACAACACCCAGATTTCACACTAGGTCCAAGGTCAGCAGCTGGTCATTCCCGAGCCAAAGCCCTGAAGGCTGATCAACTGATAACCCCAGCCCATGACCTGGGTCCACTACCAACACCTTGGTGTCATCTGGGTTAGCTTCAGCCAATTGGCACTCATTCAGTCCTGGATCTCAGTGAGGCAGTTGTTAAATACTGAAACTGCTCCACTCTGTTCGGGTGCAAAGGACAAGTAGAGCCGAATATCATCTGCATAGCAGTGAAAACTCAGCCCATACCACCTCATAATGTCTACCAACAGCAGTATATACACTGCAAACAACATGGGGGACGGCACGGAGCCATGCAGAATCCCACACAACAGGGGGAATGGAGCCAAAGAGTGAATCCCCAACACCACTCTCTGAGTCCTGCTGGTGAGGAAGGATCGAATCCAACTGAGTACGGTACCAGACACTCCACAGAGAATCCGCAGGTGTTCCAGCAGCACCCCATGGTCCACAGTGTTAAATGCTGTAGAGAGATCAAGAAGGATCAAGATGGTATGAATCCCCTGGTCTTTTGCTATCAGGAGATCATTTACACCCTAACCTTGGCCATCTCGGTACTGTGTCTCTTCATAAACCTGGATTGGAGAGCATCGTAGACACTGTGAGATGTTAAACTGTCATCCAGCTGCACTGCCACCATCTTCTCAAAAACCTTGCCCACAAAAGGCAGGTTAGAGACTGGTCTGTAGTTTGCTAAGCAGTCGGGGTCAAGGGAAGATATCTTCAGGAGGGGTACTACTACCACCTCTTTCAGGGAGTCAGGAAACACTCCTGTATCCAACGAACACCAGACTATCTCAGTGAGGATCAGGCCGATGACTCCAACGCTCCCCAATAGGAAGTGTATTGGGCCTGGATCCAAACTACAGTAGGTGGGGTGCATATCCTGGGTGACCTACACAATGTCATTGATTGCCAATTGGCTGAAATTGGACCAGGTAGACTGGGTGTTTGCCACCTCATGCTGACCACTCAGTGCCCATATGAGGTTGCTGAATGGATCTCAGTCCTGATGGTGGCAACCTTATCGGCAAAGAACCGAGCAAACTTGTCTCACTTAACTTGTGAAAATGCACTCACTGACTGAAGAAAGGTTGGATTGCACAATCTGTCAACAGTTCAGAAGAGCTATCTGGCAACACAGACACTCATGTGATGTACACTGCTTCTCATGAATGATTCTACGATGCCTTAACAAATTGTAGATCCAACAAAAATGTTGTCTTGATAACTGGATTTCTGTTGGTAGAGCTGCCTTCACCGATGCATTCCCTTCATGGCAAGCACTATGAAATGCCACACATTGTGATACGTATGCGTGTTATGTCATGGTGCCAGCAGTGAATGGAGCATGTCAGTGAAGGCAGCTCTCTCATGAGAAACCAAATTATCTTGACAATGCATTTGTGTGATCAGCAATTTGTTAGGGCTTAGAACATTGTTGACTGGGTAGGTTTATAAAACAAGACACTGCCCATTTTCAGACATGACCCAGGAGGTTACAGAATAATGGTACAATGGCAGAACAACAGTCAGTAGTAAATAATACAGTAACCCGTGATATGAACTACACAACTTGAGCAACTAAATATGAGCGACTCAATTTGAAAGACTTTTTAAATAACAAGTTGAAGTAAATAGCAAGGTGGAAGAAGAGCTAATGGGGAAGACATCTATGGAGTTATTAGCAAGGGAGAGATGGTACAAGAAGGTTAAAAGGTATGTTTTTGAGGGTTGAATCCAGCTGTTAGTCTAGCGTGGTGGATAGGGCTATGGTCTGGGAAGCTGGTGGTTTGAGGTTTAAATCTGATAAGCGACTGTTCATTTTTTGGGTCCTATCATGGTTTCAGTGTTAGTATTTATTACATTTTTTGGGTTTGTGCTGGTTCGACGAGTTTGTTCCTCCCCCACCCCCACCTGCAGGTTTCTCCCTCTCCACAATGTTCTCCTCCTGCAGACCACTGTTCCATGGAGTAGCCTCCCTCCCATGTTTTCTTCTCTACCCCAGTGCCTGCCCCCCTGGATTTGATTATTTAGGGAGGGGGGTGTAGGGGGGTTGCCTCCACAAAGGGGGGTGTAGGAGGCACAGCCTCCCCACCACATAAAAAGTACTTGTACAAGTTATTTTTCTTTGGTTATATTTTATGTTCACTGATTGTTCTTCTCGCCATAGTGCAGATTGCCCGATATTTGTTTTGGAGATTTGCAGTCACTGTTTAGGTAGTTGTGGATGTCTCTTAGCTGTTATCACATGGTACCAAGCAATACATTATATTTTATTAACAATAAGCAGTGTGCATCAGTTGAGTTTCAGTGTACCCAGATGCAAGCCAGTGTGTTGGCTTTACTAAGTAAGTTATTGAGAACAGAGAGTGATGTTTACACTCACAGCATAGCAAAACTTTTGCAAATAAAGTTAACAAAATGATCCAAAACATAGCGTGGTGTGTATATTGGTTTAAATGATACCTTAATTCATGACTGAGATGCATTGGGTGGGGACATGGTAAACAATGACCATTACAGAGTATAAGTATTATCACAGTGGAGAGCAATGCAGCTCCCTGTTTCTCAGTTCAATAACACAATCACATAGCACTTTTGGCAGCCATTTTAGGGAGCTGAGAGGGCAGTTTTATGGAGAAGGAAAGGCTATTGCTTACATTTTTTCCAACTGCTTCAAAAATGCATGTATGTGAATTATAGAAGTACATTACTGGCAGAGCAGTGTGAACAATAGCCTTTTTATTTAGGTCTGTAAAAAGCTGCATTTTGAACATTGCTTGTTTTCCAGGTTTTTGAAGTTATTACAAGTAAAATGTTAACGTATATGATATTGCTTATCCATTGCCGCATGTATAAAGCACTAATATTGATTGACACACTGGAAATCACAAATTCATGTGTGTCCTCATGCATGCCCAGTACATTTTGCTGAGAGTACAGTCAAATCTTGAAAATCTTTAAGCACCATCAGCCTCAGGCAATGGTAACAAACACAAATACTGCCGGATGTACATCAAGAACTGGCTGTCTTTTTCACCTCCTTAGATGATTTACAGTGAGTTTGTGAGTGGGACTGATCTTTGAAGGATGTGTGGTGGAAACATAGAGACAATGATGGTATGATTGACCCGATCGAGTATGCATGCATGAGTGCTGGTGTGAATGAACCACTGTAAGTCTGGTTTCCTTCATGTGGTACAGGGGCTTAGAAAATTAGCTTTTTATTTGGAGGCATCTGATTAGCTGGTACCCATTCCACAGGGGTATATTAACTTTCAACAGATGCCCACCAAATAAAAAGTCCCAGCACAATTCTGCCTCGTGCCCAGTCAAGTACCCTTGTGCCCAGCTTACTTCTCCTTTGGCTGAAGCACTGGGCACACAGTTTGAAACTGCCACCATTTTTGTACTGCTCAGCGTGAGAGTGAATGAGACCCCCCTACATACACACTCACTTCTTAGACCAGACACCACTCAGTAACTGCCCAAAAGAAATCTGTGTACTTGTTTTCCTTGTCATAAACCACTTTCATTTATCTTTTCATTTTTTATCTTCTAATCATAAAACCCCTGTTTCCACCATTTGCTCACCACAGACAGGCATGGACTCACAAGCCTCGGGCCATAAACAGCCCTCGTACCAACACAAATGATACCTTCAGAAAGAAGCAAAACACAGATTTTTTTTTTTCTTCTTTTAAACAGAACTCCCAAGTCAGAGCACACGTGGTGGTTCTTTTCAGCACTTCACCCATAGCGTTCATGTTGATGTTCCTGATAGGGTTGTTCCTGCATTTTCATTGATCACCAACAGAAAGGGAAGAAAAAAAAAACAAGGCAGAAATAGTACATCTCCTGTGTGCCACAAAGCAGCTTCTACATTGCAGTAGTCAAGGTGTGTGGTTACAAAGGCATGGACCAGTGTTGGAAGGTCACCAGGTAGCTCTGTTGCCCTTTCTGACCCTGTTACAACCAGTATACACATTACAAAACAGAGGACAGCCTGTTGTTTGTTTGTGCATTGAACTACTGGGCTACTGTTGTAAAACAAAGAAGCTTTGAACCCCAGTCTTAGTAAGAATAAAAAAAAAAAAAAAAAAAAAACACAAGTGAACTGGTGTGTTTACAAGGCTACTGTTGCAAAGCAAATAAGTTTTTAACCCTGGTCTCAGCAAGGAATAAAAAAAAAAAGTGGAACACAAGTAAGCTGGTGTGCTTGTGTTTACCAGGCTAATGTTGTAAAGCAAAGAAGTTTTTAACCCCGATCTCAGAAAGAAAAAAATAAAACAGAATGCAAGTGAGCTGTGAGGGGGTTCAAGTGCCAAGAATGGCAGGAACTGTACACGGCAGTAACAAAACAGTGAAATGCTGCTCTGCCCTCTACTGGTAAGCATTGTCAAGAATACCAGTAGAGGGACTACTTTACTAACCAAGCAACTGGAAGTTCATTTTTGGTCTTTTTTTTAATTCTTGAATATTAAAAAAAAAAAAACAGCTACAGATAACCCATTTTCTAAGCCAATAATACCTTCCAGGGTGGGTGGGTGGGTGGTGTCGGCAATACAAGACATTCCAGGAGCTATAAGATCCTCCACCTGCAGAGTCGGACCTCACTACACCCCTGGGTCATCCAGCATTTCCCAATACCACCCACCCTGCTGGGTATTATTGCTGGCTTATCACAATGCATCCTGAACATTGTGTAACTAAAACCTAGCCAACTTTAGTCTGATTGGAAGTGAATGTGTAACATAGAGGATAATGTATGGGTGTCGATGAACAACCACTCTATTATCACTTTCATTGGTTGCCATGACAATTTAGGTCAACCTCAAGAGTGCAGTTTGAGAGGTTGTAGTTGTCATGGCAACCACAAGAAGGGATAATAGAATGGTTGATTGATTCCCATAAATTATCTTTTATAGCATATGGGTACTGGTCTGATCAGTTTAAACAAAAAAAAAGTATATCCTGGTCTTGCTCCTTACTTTTAAATTGTGACTGCCACTTTGTCGGGTCCAGCTGTAACCACCGAGGCCTCTTCAGTAAGGCCAGTGGTTTGGGAATCGCGCATGCACAGATCCTGCCTCATTGCACCATCGATGTGATGTACCATCGATGTGTTAACATCCTGACATCACATCGATGGTACAACAACCCTAGTAATTGGTGGATTTTTGAAGATAGCAATGTTCAACCATGCATCATATAAAATACAATGTTGTGAATCTATTACGATCATTGACTTACTACATACTTTTGACTGAAATGCGGGATAGACCAATGTTTAAGATTAATGTACTGATAATTGACTGCTTGGATTAATGCTGGTTAAATAGATTTAGAAAGAATATAAGGTTTCATCTAATGCTTCACAGTAGATGCACAGATATAAAGAAATAAATAAAGAATAATTATGGTGAAGGGATATTTTTTTATTTGAAAGTGGATCTCTCCTTAATGTTGTAGTGGGACACATTGTGTTTACTGATTTGGACAATTGTATGTAACTCATTCCGAACATAAATGTTACAACTAGGAGTGAAACCCTGTGAATGAATACCTGGTTTGTTAACAATAACTTCTTAAAATAATCTGTTGATTATATGTTGTATTTAGTGTTTGTTATTTCTTGGGATTTGTTAGTAAAATACATTCTATGGTAGTGCAGTTTATCCCTGATTGCATACCTGTGCTACATGTGATTTGATTTTAATATATGTTTTTTATTATTTTATACCACCAGCCTCAGGAGATGGAAGGAAGACAGAAGACAGAACATAAAATAAAAGTAATGTCGTTAAACATTACAGCACCTCCATGTGGTGCTGCTTCCCAAAGAACCATGCCTGAGTGAACTGATATCTGCCCTGTTGGTGTTGCTGCTGCATCTGTCCCATCATTCAGTGTTATGTCCTATTCTTCTTCCATTTTGTGCTGTTTTCCAAAAGAACAAAACCTGCATGTGTGACATCACTATGTGCATCCTCCATCTCCCTGGGATGCTGCTTCCCCAAAGAAAAATAAAACAGTTTGAATTGATGGCTGCCCTACTGCTGCTGTTGCTGCAGATTTGAAATAGAAAACTGGCATACATTCATAGATGTTGTACAAATCTGGTAGGCAAGAAATGCCTTTTATGGATTCGCCACCAGATTTACTGGTGTAATTCATATTTTTTAATACCCATATGTATGTTGAGTCTATGTTTAAATATATTTATTGTGTTACTATCTATGACATATTTTGGTAGGGTGTTCCAAGCAGATATGACTCTCTGAGTAAACTAATGATTTCTCTTATTTGTTTTACGGTTTTGACTGCCTTTTAATTGCTTGTTATGCGATCGTTGATGTTAGTATAATTATAATATAAGTCGATGGTCTCAAATGTTGATGCATGTTTTATTGCTTTGAAGGTTAAGCATAAATCACCTCTCATTTTCCTATACTGTACAGAATATAAACCCAGTTTAGTTAGTCTGGTTTTGTAATCCAAGTTTAAGGATTTTATTTTCTTTGTTGCTTTATACTGGACTTTTTCCATGAGTATGTTGTGTCTTACTAGCTGTGGGGCACATACAGAGGAAGAGTATTTCAGGTGGGGTCGGACCAGACTGGAGTAGAGGGGAATTAATACCTTTTCATTTCTGCTTTTAATGTTTTCAAGAATGTATCCTAGGATTTGATTACTTTTATTTACAATGTTTTTAGTAAGTAGTTCAAAAGAAAAGTTATTCGAGAATGTGATACCTAGATCTTTTTCATTGTTTGTAGTTTGTAGTGTGGTGTTGTTTAGTTTATAGTTATATCAGGGCTTCTTTTTACCTAGGTGCATTACTTTGCATTTCATTTAGTTGAATAGCAGTTTATATTTGGTTGACCGTTCCTCTAGGTGTGTCAGGACATGAAGGTAAGTTGAATTTGCTTTCCACACAGGGTTTCTGTTATGTAATTTCCTTATCCCAGCAGGATAGGTTATTGAATACTGTGAAACATTAAGTACTTGAGTGAGCTTTAGATGTCTGTATGGGGTAGGTAAGAGGGTGGATGGCTGTATCTCTTGATTATGGTTGTTGAAATTAATGTTTTCGTATGCTTCCCTTTGCAGGTCTGTGTCTAGATGGCATTGCTTCTGCGCTGATGAGGTCATCCTAGTCTCATCCCCTCTGGGTGGCTTGTTTAGGGCATGTGATGACATGCATGAAGGTAGGTAGATTTCTTTGCACTGTATTTTCCCTTACTTAATTGTATTCCCTTCTCCCAATGGGTTAGGTTATTGAATACAGTGAAACTTTTTGAAACTCTTTATAACTTCACTGTGCATACTAACTCAGTACTGATTATTTCTTTATTTAATTATTTCATTCATTGCCATGAAACAACACCAACCTACAGCAACAGTATGTTGCAGCATAAATAGCAACTGCCATTGTGGGGTGGTCACTCATATTAAGCAGTTGACTGCCTGAGGAGGCAATATTGCCCAAAATGGAATTTTATTATTTAGTACTTAATCAGTAGTGCAACAAAACCAGGCAAAAAAAATTTACCCTACCTTTTTCAACTATAAAAGATTTCAGACATCTTCCAGTTGTAAAGGTTCATGGTGTGCATCATATGAGCTACCTAGACAAGTACATTTGATGGGTATACTATTATTTTTTTTAACTGTAGCTAAAACTAGCTTTTCAGAAAAATATTTTTGTTGCACTGCTGCTTTAATCAACTACTTAGTGTGCCTGCCTCATAACTTCAGACGACAAAACAAGCACTGCAGCCCCACCCCTAAAAGCTGAAGTTTGATGATGTTAAGTACAGAATGGTGCTGCAGGTGTGCTACATACAGAATAATTTTGTCATTCTATATTTAGCACACCTGCAGCTCCCATATCGATTTTATACATCATCAAACTGTAATTGTTAGCGGTGAGGCTGCAGTGCTCAGCAGTAATTCGGCTCATAGTCAGATTTTATAAGGCAGATATACTAATGAAAGTAATTGATTAAATAGTGAATAAAAAAAATTCATTTGGGGCTAAATTATCTCCTCATGCTTTAAACTCCTTAGTATGAGTTGCCTGCCTAGGTCAGAAAATCGTGGCAGTTATTCTTTAAATTGCACTGAGCAGAAATTTTACAGGCAGTATAACTAGGAATCTATGTTACTGAAGCAAAGTGTTTTGCATCAGAAACACACACCATCATTCATGGTTCTCCAATTGCAGCATCATGATAACCATCACAGATGAAAAATGAGCAGACACGGTTTTATATCCAAAAATATGTTTATTTTAAAAAACAAAGCAACAATAACCATAACACTGTACAATGACAACAATAACAACAACAACAACCAAAAACACTTCACAAAACTATTTACAAGTTGGCTTATTCTACTTGTGGTGGGAGTGGCAGTGGGGGTGATTGTGCACTAGCTTCTGCTTTCACCTGGCCTAGTAGGATATCTAGCCGGTTATTAATTTGATGCTGATTTTGTTTCAATTCTTTAATGCCTTTTTCCATCTGGTGCAGCAGTTTTTTTGAATGACTTTGTTTCAGCTGTCCAGTGTTGCAGGCACTGTCACCATCCTGCTGGTACTGGGGCAAGTACCCCCAGCTTGCTCCTCCTGCTGCTGCTGCTCTTCATGTTCTATTTGAGTTTTGAAGGCAGCCTCTATCTGTCTCAGGTGCTTAGCTACTCTTCTACTGAGTTTCTTCTGCAGAGTTTGGTCTTCTGTCACTGTAAGTGAAGGAATAAAAGACTATTATAATGTCCATTGAATGGAAGCATCATAATTTTTAACTCCTCTCATGTCAGTGTCTCGTATTTTGAGTCCCCATCAACCAACCGAGACTGTATATATACAGGGGTGTAAACTTGCTTTTATTTCCAAAAATGAAGCCACATGCATAGGTGCAACTGTTAAGGACACAGTGTTGGTATCCATAGCCAGCTGAGTTAGGGCATATTTGCACAAAGTATTTGAATGCACATGAAGGCATACTCCTGTACTTTAAGCCTACTGCCAGGCTACTCACCTAACTCATGGTAATATTCACAGACTCAGTTAACCTTCATTTTACCCTTTAGGAACTTGAAGGTCTGTATCATATCCAACCCTTTGTACTGCTCTCCATAAAGGATACATTCAATACTTTGAGATAATCCTTGTAATACAACTGTTCTGCTGACACCGACTCATGTTGGACACCATACAATGCATCGTCTCAAGCCTGCTCCTCAACTTCCTTAGGTGAGGACTCCATAATTGAGTACAGCATTACAGGAGCAGCCTCACAAGTGAACGCTGTGGAGGTACTAGTACCTGATTGGTCCTGCTGTATTTACCCATTATGATACACAGCAGCATCCTATTAGCCTGACTGTAAGCCTTGTAAACATTGGTACACTTCATACACTGGGTTGTCACTTTCAGCCTCAACTTCAATAGTTGGTAGCTTCACCCACCCTGCATACTTAGAAACATAGAAATCTGTTGGCAAAAAAGAACCATGGTGGCCCATATAGTTTGCCTCTTTCCCACCCCAAGTCATTGTTTCCCCAACCTAGCTCCCCCCGCCCCACCTTCATGGTTTCAATTTCCCTTTTATGCTTCTGGGAACTTCTGTTTCCACTTCTTACTTATAGCCATGTATTTGTCCTATGACCTTTTGAATTCTTCCACTGATTTCATCTCCACCACCCACTCTGGCAGTCTAGTCAATGGGCCTACCACCCTTTCAGTAAAGTAGTCCCTCCTCCTATTACCTCTGAATTGGCCACCTTCCAGCTTGAAGTTGTGCCCCGTAGTCTTATTTTTTTTGCAACTGCTCCTTGCTGCACCTCCGACCAGTTATGGACCCTCCAATTCTCACATCCCACATGAGCAGTGGCTCCCAGATACCCCATGGCTTGTACCCCCAGGTTGGGGTTGTGGCACCAATCCTCTAAGTGCTGCAAAGTCGTAATTGGTCCAGGATCCAGCCTGAGAGCGAGTAGAGTGGGGGGGGGCGGGCATCTTGGAGATGATGGTTGCTGTGGATTTTTTCCCCCCATATGGGGGTGGGGATGTGCAGTGATGGCTAGCATCTGCCCCACCCTCCCACATGTTGGTGCCAGTGCTTGTGGTACACCCAACCTCCGCTGGGTGTCTATAGTGCACCAGGCACTCTACCCCCTGCCCCCAGAGAAGGAAAGCAGTTGTGGGATGCTCGATCCTTCTCCCCTGGCTGACCCTCCAAAGTCTGGATCCATTCCTGAACCTGGGTCATTGGCGACATAGGTCAGCACTCTGCCCCTGCTCCATAAGGCCAAGTGCCCCTTAGTCTTTGGATTCTCCTTCCTTTTGAAGATGCTCCTTTCCGCCACCCTGTCTATCCATGTTAGGTATTTTAAAGTTTCTATCATATCTCTTCTTTCTCTCTCTCTCTCTCTCTGTCTCTCCTTGTTTCCAAGGAGTATAGGTCTAGCCTCTACATCCTCTCCTCATATGTCTTCTGATGCATGCCGTGCACCATTTTGGTTGCCCTTCTCTGGACCCTCTCCACCTTGTCTATATCCCCTTTCTGATATAATCTCCAGAGCTTTACCCCATACTCAAGGTGCTGCCGAACCATGGACCAATACAGAGGCATTATCACTTCCCTTTGCCTGCTTGTAATCCCCCTTCCAGTACATGCTAGCATTCCATTTGCTTTTCCCACTGCCATATTGCACTGGTTTTCTTGTTTTAGGCTGTCCAAAATTAAAAACCCCAGATCCCTCTCCTACTCCATTACCAATAATGCCTCCCATCCCAGTGTGTATATGGCCTCCAAGTTCTTGTGCCCAACATGCATAATTCTGCATTTTTTTGCATTAAAACTCAGTTGTCACCTCTCTGACCACTCATTCAGCTTTCACAGATCCTCTCTTATATTCTCAGCCCTCCGGTGTGTCCACCTGATTGCAGATTTTCCTATCGTCCTCAGATAGGCACACCTTCCCCTTCAATGCCTCCCCAATATCCTCTATATAAATGTTTAAAAGTATTGGACCCAATACCAACCCCTGAGGTACCCCACTCATCATCTGTTTCTCCCCAGACTGCACCACATTTACAACTACCCTTTGACTTCTGCCCTCAAGCCAGTCCTCTACCCACTTAGTTATTTTCTTCCCTACTCCCAGGCTTTCCAATTTGCTTACTAGCCTTCTGTGAGGGATGGTGTTAAAGACCTTGATGAAATCTAGATAGGTCACATCCACCGCCCCTTCTTAGTCGCTCACAATCATTACCCAAATGAAAAATTCAATCAGATTCATCTAGCATGTCCTTCCCCTTGTAAAGCCATGTTGTGTATCATCCCAATCCGAAAACATTGGTGCTGCCACTGGACCTGCACCCAATGGCTGCTGAGAACTGGGGATCTGCACTTCCCAATTCCGAGAGAGGAGCAGCCAAGCATCCACTCTGTCCTCTTCCAGCCTTTCCCAACCCCTGGCAAATCAAGCTTATCATGGAACTTGTGTCACCGGCCAGAGAAAGGTAAGGTGCCAAGGCACCTTTGGGCCTCAGCCCTCTGTGCCACTGGGCCAGGCCTTACCTCACTTATCAAGCAGAGTAACAAGTAGATTTAACCCACAGTTGAATTTAAATTGATGCTGATCATCTAACATTAAGGCATTAAAAATAATAATTGATTAACTATATTCTTCAATAAGCCAAAAGACAGATGGAAATCAACTTTCAATGAAATAGAGACTAGACCAACTCATATGAAATTCTTACAAATGTGACCACAACTGTGTCAACCATCACTTCTTAATTATCTTCCCTTCAAATGGAATCTTCAACACAGGCCTGTAAATGGATGAAATGTCCACAACAAAGAATGTCTTTTTCAAGAGGGGCTTCATCACAGCCATCTTCAATACCACAGGGAAAACATCCTCCCTCCTGGAACACCATGCCATATGCCTATAAACTGTGTACATGTAATGGCATGTACACAGTATTTATATGGCGCCCAATTCCAAGGGCTCTGGGTGCCTTACAGAAGTCAAAATTAGATCAGAGTCCTTACAGCAGTCCTCCCACAGCCAGGTATACCCTGGGTCCACTGCACACAAAGTGGGGCATTGTGCAGGATTCAGTCTTAATTCATTTTGATATGCTGCTAGACTCAAATAAGATCTCAAACAGATGGAACTCACTTTTGTACACACTTTGGGAAGAGCAGCACGGAGTACACAGAAGTGACTGAGCCTTGAATCATCGGGCTGTAAATGCCAACCAGCTAAGTTTCTGAATACAGCATATGATCTACAGAGTATGAGTGAGACATTATGACAAAGTATATAATTACCATGGTATTACTCATGTGGGACAAATATTTATTAGTGTAAGGAGAGCAGGGGGGCAGGAAAGCAAGGGTGCCTTTTGTATACACTCTGTAATGACATTTAAGGAGAAGGACATCAAAAACTTTGCAAACAGAAAATGGCACCATGGGGATGTGGGATGCGGCACTCAATGCCTTACCTCTTGACAAGTAGGCAACACAAGGCATGCTTGGCACATGACCACGGTCACTCACAGTGTGCATGGTAACAGAAATATTGAGCAGTGGTATCTATAGATTGCTCTCCTTATTTGGTGCATGAGGAAAGCTAGTGCCAGTGTTTGACTGCCACCAAGCAGAGGAAGGGGGCTCAGCATGTGAACACTTCTCAGAGGGACAGGTGCCGTTGACACAGTACAAGCGCTGCCTTAAAGGGCGAGTAGATCCAATATTGGAGACAGGAAAATGGTACAGATTTTAATAAGTAGCCATGTGTAACTTTTTTATTTGTGATTTATTTTTATTTTTCTGCATGCTGACAATAAAGTGTCATATATGATAGTGTTATACTGGCTGTGTGGAACAGCACTCTGCCTGGCAGTGGTCCAGTGTACAGATCTAGTTCTGTTCCCTTCACTACACCATCTGCACTGTTAACTCACTGACTATGTCATCACAGGTGATTGACCTGGCACTTATTGAGTGTCTCTTCATGAGTAGCTGTAATGCCACAGTCCGAGAAGTCACAATGATGAAAATTTAGTGGGGTAATAGAACCACATATGTCAGCTGTCATTTCACAGATCACTCCTAGTAACATCTGGTTAAATATATTCTATTTACCCAAAAGGGAAAAGAAAAAAAAAACACCTCAGATGTTCAAAATGATAGTTGACTGCTTTTAAAAACTTATAATAATTTTAGGCAGTACAACACCTCTTTAAGAATGCACAAACACACCAGTATGAACAAAAGTAATAAATTCAGTAACACTCACCTTCAGCGCTGCTTTTGCGCTGTCATTTTTTTATTTCCTTGATGGTGACAGCACCACACAGGTTCTGAAGGATGTGATGGTCCCACCTCAACCATTATCCCACTGGTGTTTCAACTGCTTAATTATTCTTGGTGGCCGCTGACCATCACTACTAACCTTGGCTGCTATGGCAGCCCAAATCCCCTCTCTCATTGGGTAATCCAGCCTTTTCTCACCAAACAGCTCATTTGCCTTTTTTGTGGCCTACATCACTAAAATGGAGGTCTCATCTGGTGAGAAGGGATCTGAGAGACCCCTTGGGATTCTGTTTGCAGGATTCTCAGTAGCCATTTGTAGAAGAAAGTTTAAAATAAGCTCCACAGGGACGCAAAACTAAGCTGCTCTCTGCATCACAGACTGTCTGCAACTCTAAACAGTGATTCCGTGAGATAATGTTGTGGATCCATGGAATGTATTTCCATGGAAACACTATTATATCCAGTGGCTAATATACCAGTAATAAATATCTGTGGAATATTTTCTGGTGCTTTTGCAATTATATCATCCAAAATGTGCTTCGGAAAACTATATGTGGAAGGACACAGTGGAATATTATTCCACCAGATGGTATGCAGAAACCTGGAAATGGCCCAAGTTTGGAAAAGTTAACCTATGAATGTGGACCTTTTAAAGGGCAGACAGATAGATGTCTACTGACTGTTAGAAAGCAAACGGCTTGATTCTTATTTTAATTCACTTCTTCAATTCTGCACAAGTTGCATGTAATGCTCAAGGAATGATTATCCGTGGAAAAATGCATTTGCTTGGAGTACTATACCGCTGGTGCGAACCCAACTTAGAAAAAACATTACTTGCATTTTATTTATTTCACAATATTTGGCCATGAAAGGCACACTAAGCAAAGGCTTGTTTCCAGGTGTGTCCTTGGAAATGGGAAACTTAAGTGACTTAGTCATAGTCACCCAATATGCATATGGTGGTTGTGGGACTGAATCCCAGTTCTCAAGGTTTGCAGCTCAGTGCTGTTAACCACTATGTTATGCTGCCTTCCTAGGCATAGAAAAACAGAATTTGTCTGCAGTGAAGGACTGCTCTGCCCACCCCATCTGCTCATTTTAACACCCTAGTACCTACACCACCACTCTAAAACCTAGAGGCAGTATAGTGCAGTG
Source organism: Neoceratodus forsteri (assembly GCA_016271365.2). Lineage (NCBI taxonomy): Eukaryota > Metazoa > Chordata > Ceratodontiformes > Ceratodontidae > Neoceratodus > Neoceratodus forsteri. Next base: position 1,037,037,577 of record CM057453.1, read on the forward strand.
GTTTAAGGCTGTAAGCTACAAATCTGGTGACATCCAGCAAACCAGACCTAGGTTTGAATCCCACAGCTTCTACTTGCATACTATGTAACACTTAGCAAGTCACTTAACTTTCCTGTGCTCCCAGGTTGCACCTGTAAACAAGCTTTCAGCTTAGTGTGCTACTCCTGGTTAAACAACAAAATTAAAAAAGAACCTAGACCATACTCGATGTCTGACTCTTTCACCTACCCTCATTTTTTTTCCACTAGGATTCCCTTATGGTTATCCCAGGCATTCTGGAAGGACATCACTGTTTTGGCCCCACCACCATGGCTGGTACGCTCTTCCATGTATATACAGGTACTATTTTATGGGTAAAGAAGTACTTCCTCACATATATCCTGAAACCACCCTCTCCAGCTTCATAGCAGGTTCCCTTGCTGTTGCGCATGTGAACCTTTCCATCTGAAATATATTTTCCTTTCCTCTTCTACCTTATTTACTCCTGCAAAGTACTGAATTATCTCTATTATATCACCTCTCTTCCTCCTCTATTATGGGGTGATTGAGGGGGTCTTCATGTCTTTATTTTGTGTATTCAAAATAATTCTCCTTATGCTTCGCTTTGCAGGTCTGCTTCTATCTGGTAATACTGCTTCCCTGCTGAGGGCATCCTGTCCTCTTCCCCTCTGGGTGCCTTATTTCTGGCATACAGTGACATGCATGAAGGCAAATAGGGTTTCTTTTTTTTGGACTGGTCTAGTGGTCCCCAGGCCCTGACCCCTGAACTCCGATCCCTGATCCACATGTTATATCAAATAAAGTAATGCGGTACGCTAGTTATCCCCCCAGCCCCGATCCCCAATCCACATGTAATAATAAGGAAACTGTCTTGGTGGTCTAGTCACCACCCCTTTGCCCAGCCAGCAATACACTTCCAGGAGCAACGGATAAACCAAGAAGCCCTTAAAGGCCTCCCACCCAAGGGCAGCTCTCCCTTTATTGCTCCAGACAGGTCACGTGACCCCCTCCACTTTTTATAAGTACCTCCTTTCCTATTTGCAGATTATACTCAGTGATCACTAGGAATCACTGCTGCACCCTCAGCAACTCCAACTTCACTCTCCCCTTGCCGCTCTACACTAACCCTCTGCACTCTACTTCCCTCAGAACTCACTGCTCCTGTGTTGGGATACTATCTGCCCCCTACCTGTGTGTTCCTGGTTCCTCTTGCTGGCATCAAACCCTGGACGCTTAGAGCTGAAGTCTGTAACTCTACCACTGAGCCAACAGGTCAGTACAGTATTATCCTGATCTTTTTTCATCTTTAACTCCTTGCCCGCCACCGAGTGCTTACCCTCCAACACAGCCATGGCCTCTATTCATTGTCATTGCCTTTCATTCTTGGCTCCTACCACTTATCTTAATTTTCTTTGCTTGTCTGGTCAATGCTCCCCATGCCCAATGTACTTCTGGGCCATGCCTGTTCACCCCAGGGAGCCACCCAAGGGACCTGACCTCCCACCCACCCTCATGTGGGTCCCCCTCCTCTGCCTTATCCTACCAGGACTCCTGGACCCTGTTGCCAACCTCTGGTTTGGTCTCTGCCTCAGCATGGACCTTACTCTGCCATGCCTTATCCGACATAAGGGAACTGCCCATTCCTGCTTGTGTACTGCACCCTGCTAGCGCTGCGCGAGCTCACAAATGAACGTATAAAACATTAAAGCTCACCTCCATACAAGTCTTTCTGCTACTCCTCCTGCTCTCTGGAAACAATTACCCTAACCCTGGTCCTACCCCCAGCCACGTTACCAAACTGTCTGCTCCCGGGGAACTCTGTATAGTGTCCCTTAACATATGCAGTCTACTAAAAAAAATTGACAAACTGCAGGGTTGGGTTGTCCAACAACAGCCTGACATCACCTCAGTGGTAGAAACCTAGCTCAATGACTGCACCCTAGACTCTGCTGTTGCTTTCCCAGGGTACACAATTTGTTGAGCTGACAGACAAGCTAAAAGAGGGGGAAATTGTGCTATTTACCTCTGGGACTCCCTCCAAGGACATATCCTACCACCACCAGCTCTTGTTCATGGTGCCCAGGTCCTCAGCCTGAAAGTCAATATCTCTACCTCCAGGGCCCCACTACACATCTCATCTGTTTACATCTCCCCCAGGAACCCAAAAAAACACATTTCAATCAGCTTTAACCCACCTTCAGCTACTTCCAGACAAGGCTGAAATCATTGCCCTTGGTGATTTCAATGTAAAATGGCTAGCTGACACCTCAGCCCCTCTGAGAATGCCACAGCTGCCCTCAACCGATTGCAAATAGTGCCATCAGCCACCCACCACAACCCTAGAACTGGCACCTCGACCCTCCTAGACCTTGTTCTCACTAACTGCCCACACAAATTCACCCAGGTCAGTATACTATCTGAGGCATTGAGTGACCACTTGCCAGTGCTCTGCCACTGGTCCTATATGGCCAAAAAGGCCCCCACCCAAATTGTCATACAGCGCCGTCTCAGACTTGGCAAACTAAGGCTCCTGAAACAATACCTCTCCAGTTGGGATTGGTCGCCCATCGCAGCCTTGCCAGATATGGATTTGGCTCTGGAGTATTTTATCAACTCCTTTAACGCAGTCTATGACTCTTAGCACCCTACTGCAAACATGTCATCAAAGGTGCTGACACCCTCTGGATGTCGCAATCCCTGCTTGATCAAATGCGTGACCGGGACAATCTGTGGCACAAAGCACTGGAAACCAGTAAACTAGCTGATAGGCAGTGCTACCGTGAGGCAAGGAACAAATGCACCTGGAATGTCCGCTAGGCCAAGGCCTAGTACTATCGAACTACACTGACTGCCTCTTGGGGTATGGGGTGCAAATTTTGGGATTCTCTTTCAGAACTTAGTGGCAAAACCTCAACTGTCCCACCCTCAGAGTTGTGCATACAAGGGTGCATCACCACAGACTCTGAGATAATAGCAAACACACTTAACTCCTCATTCTCAGACCTCAGCAGTGTGCACCCCACCAATTTCTTTTCTCCCACCCCCACCACCCCCGCACCCACCCAAGTGATTCCTTTTCACTTTAAAGCTATCTCCCAACACAATGCAGACCCTCTTTTACTAAATGCACTCAGCAAATCCAGGTTCAGCAATGATTCCCTTGATCTTAAATTACTAAGGCTAACCCTCACTGAAGTGCTTTACCCCCCTCACAACCCTATTGAACCTCTCTCTCTTGCCCTAGGGCAATTCCCAGCAAAGTGGAAAACAGCCCTCATCACACCTATCCTTAAGAGTGGTGACCGTACCATGCCTGGAAACTGTCGCCCCATTTCGATTCTACCACATCTCTCCAAAGTACTAGAAAAAATCATCACCTCCCAGCTCACAGACTAACTTACTAAGTACAACCTCATTTGCCCTAAGAAGCATGGCTTTTGCAAGAGCCATAGTACCACTACTGCACTCTTGGAATTTACCAATACCCTACATACATCCCTTGATATGGGCCATATTGCTGAGGCTGTCTATATAGCTCTATCTAAAACATTTGACACGGTTCATCACTCACTTCTCCTAGCCTCACTCACCCAAATAGGTCTCTCAGAGGATGCCACTGGCTACTTCTCTGACTATCTATCAGGCAGAACCCAAAAAGTCAGACTAGCACACATGCAGTCATCCCCCTTCCAAGTCACATCTGGGGTCCCTGATGGGTCGACCCTTGGCCTCCTGCTATTTACCCTATTTCTTAACTCCCTGCAAAAGCCTACTTCGGGAATCTCGTCTTGTACGATGATGATGCAGTGTTATTCAGCACCCACACCAACCCCGCTGCCCTCCAGCTAACCCTCCAATGATCCTTTAGTGAGGCTGAAACCTGGTTTGCTGACCATAGGGTTGTTCTAAACTATAAAAAAGCTAAGTTTATGTTGTTTGCGCATGCCCAAAATAAGTTCAGTGGCACCCACTGCTCATTCATAACTCCCTCAATGAAACCCTGAAACAGGTTGCTACGTTTAAATACTTAGGTGTTACACTGGACTCAGGGCTCACCTACCATGAGCACATTCACCGAATGAGCATGGATTGGTCTTCTCCACCAATGCAAGCGCCATCACCCCACTGAATCACTGCAACTAGCTATTTCCTTTTCAATCCTGTCACTCATAAACTATGGTATCCTGATCTGTGGTGCAGCCGATAGCACATTTCTCAACAAAGTCAGGGTTGCACTGAATAAGGCATGCAGGCTGACCACTGGTTGTGAACGGCTCACGCACACCTGCACACTCTATGCCAGCACCAAGTGGCTAAACTTTGATGGTTGCCTACAGTGCTAGACCTGTCTTTGATGGTCGCCGCAAGTACCAGACCTGTCTTTTTGCCAAGAAAATTACAGCTGGCCTCACGCCCACTGCTCTTGCACCAGTGCTTCAACTGCCTCTTATCACCAGATTCACCCGTCACTCTGAGAATACCCCCTACCGGGTTCCTCTTTGTAAAATCACCTTGGGACAAAGAACCTTTAGGTACGGGGCTCTCTTCTGGTTGAACTCACTCCCCAAAACAAGCCACACTGAATCTAAGCTTGGCCAGTTCAAATCACTCCTCCGGAAATATATCTCACAAGACGTTGCCTGTGACTGCACCTGATCCCTTATCATCACCTATAGCCACACTATAATAATGAGCCCTAATCTTGGTCCTGCCTGTATTATACCTGTCTCAGGCCACTGTTTTATTTACATTCAACTAGGGCCAAAGCGTATGGTCGCCTCTCTGTTACTTGTTGCAACTCTAATTGTCATGCACCTTCCTGCACTGTATTGCACCTGGCTGTTGTAAATATCTTGTACCTCATTTGCTAGCATGTATTCTGCACTGTAACTGTTGTACACTGTGAAATAATTTTTTGCATCATTGTTATCTTTTGTAAAATCATACAATGTTTTGTTATTGTATTCTCCAATGTGGAGCCTTTGTAAAGGAGTCTCTGACTCAAAGATATTAATTCTGATATGTTCAGTAAATAAATAAATAAAAATAATAATAAATAAACTAATCTGGTGGTCTAGTCATCCCCTCAGCCCCAATCCCTGATCGCTGATTCCTGATCCACATGTTATATTTAATAAAGTAACCTGGTGGCCTAGTGGTCCTCCCAGCTCCGATCTCTGATCCCCCATCCACATGGTATATTAAATAAACTAACCTAGTGGTCTAGCAGTCCCTCCCATCCCTGAATTCCAATCCACATGTAATAATAAGTGACCTAATCTGGTGGTTTAGTGGTCCCCAGCCATGATCCCCGATCCACATGTTATATTAAATAAAGTAACCCGGTGGTCTAGTGGTCCCACTAGCCCCGATCTCTGATCCTTTATCCACATGGTATATTAAATCAACTCCCTGATCCCCAATCCTCATGAAAACTTTGTTAAATGTTTCCCAGGTAGTCTAGTGGTCCCCCCATCCCCACCCCAGTTGGCAGTGCTCCACCACCCCACTCTCCCTCATCACTGAGCAAGCAACCAGCACAGCCCTCCACACACCTCCATGGAAAGCTACTAGCTGAGCTTTCAGTAAGTGTGTACTGTTTTATATGCACTCATTGATAGCTCAGTCAGCGACAAGCCATGGAGGTGTGCAGAGGGCTGTGCTGGTCACCGGTTCAGGGATGGGGGGGAGCGGGGTGGTAGAGCACTTCCAACTGGGGTGGGGTGGGGGACCACTAGACCACCAGGTTAATTTATTTAATATATCATGTGGATTGGTGATTGGAAATGGGGGACCACTAGACCACCAGGTTAATTTATTTAATATATCATGTGGATTGGTGATTGGAAATGGGGGACCACTAGACCACCAGGTTAATTTATTTAATATATCATGTGGATTGGTGATTGGAAATGGGGGACCACTAGACCACCAGGTTAATTTATTTAATATATCATGTGGATTGGTGATTGGAAATGGGGGACCACTAGACCACCAGGTTAATTTATTTAATATATCATTGGATTGGTGATTGGAAATGGGGACCACTAGACCACCAGGTTAATTTATTTAATATATCATGTGGATTGGTGATTGGAAATGGGGACCACTAGACCACCAGGTTAATTTATTTAATATATCATGTGGATTGGTGATTGGAAATGGGGACCACTAGACCACCAGGTTAATTTATTTAATATATCATGTGGATTGGTGATTGGAAATGGGGACCACTAGACCACCAGGTTAATTTATTTAATATATCATGTGGATTGGTGATTGGAAATGGGGACCACTAGACCAGGTTAATTTATTTAATATATCATGTGGATTGGTGATTGGAAATGGGGACCACTAGACCACCAGGTTAATTTATTTAATATATCATGTGGATTGGTGATTGGAAATGGGGACCACTAGACCACCAGGTTAATTTATTTAATATATCATGTGGATTGGTGATTGGAAATGGGGACCACTAGACCACCAGGTTAATTTATTTAATATATCATGTGGATTGGTGATTGGAAATGGGGACCACTAGACCACCAGGTTAATTTATTTAATATATCATTGGATTGGTGATTGGAAATGGGGACCACTAGACCACCAGGTTAATTTATTTAATATATCATGTGGATTGGTGATTGGAAATGGGGACCACTAGACCACCAGGTTAATTTATTTAATATATCATGTGGATTGGTGATTGGAAATGGGGACCACTAGACCACCAGGTTAATTTATTTAATATATCATGGATTGGTGATTGGAAATGGGGAACACTAGACCACCAGGTTAATTTATTTAATATATCATGTGGATTGGTGATTGGAAATGGGGGACCACTAGACCACCAGGTTAATTTATTTAATATATCATGTGGATTGGTGATTGGAAATGGGGGACCACTAGACCACCAGGTTAATTTATTTAATATATCATGTGGATTGGTGATTGGAAATGGGGGACCACTAGACCACCAGGTTAATTTATTTAATATATCATGTGGATTGGTGATTGGAAATGGGGGACCACTAGACCACCAGGTTAATTTATTTAATATATCATGTGGATTGGTGATTGGAAATGGGGGACCACTAGACCACCAGGTTAATTTATTTAATATATCATGTGGATTGGTGATTGGAAATGGGGGACCACTAGACCACCAGGTTAATTTATTTAATATATCATGTGGATTGGTGATTGGAAATGGGGGACCACTAGACCACCAGGTTAATTTATTTAATATATCATGTGGATTGGTGATTGGAAATGGGGGACCACTAGACCACCAGGTTAATTTATTTAATATATCATGTGGATTGGTGATTGGAAATGGGGGACCACTAGACCACCAGGTTAATTTATTTAATATATCATGTGGATTGGTGATTGGAAATGGGGACCACTAGACCACCAGGTTAATTTATTTAATATATCATGTGGATTGGTGATTGGAAATGGGGGACCACTAGACCACCAGGTTAATTTATTTAATATATCATGTGGATTGGTGATTGGAAATGGGGACCACTAGACCACCAGGTTAATTTATTTAATATATCATGTGGATTGGTGATTGGAAATGGGGGACCACTAGACCACCAGGTTAATTTATTTAATATATCATGTGGATTGGTGATTGGAAATGGGGGACCACTAGACCACCAGGTTACTTAATTTAGTATACCATGTGGATGGGGATTTGGAGTAAGGGGGGTTAGCACCTAATGCACCGGGATCAGGACTGTGGTACATTGGTGCAACCCCTGGAGGATGACTAAGAACACTTAGACCAGCCCCTGGGTGGTTTAATGGTACTTAGACAGTTTCTTCTGGGGGTGTTTTTAGAATAGTGATTTAGGGGATGTGGCAGTTTGCATCTGCTGCAAGCCCCCTAGCACTATGCTGCAACCCCTTTTCATGTGCAAGGCTGGTGTAGCCCCCCTTTGGTGCAAGCAGTCTGCATCTGATGCAGGCTGCTTTCCAGAATAGCTCCTGGTGCATCTTTTGCTGCAAAGATGCCACTTGCATCAGAAAACTTTGACATAGGCACCTTGTGTCCCTCTAAGGCCTTTGAGAATCTGTTCCAAAGTGTCATTTCAGTAGAAGATATAGATTTATGATATCAATATGGGAATATGAAACTGGTGAGGTGCTGACATCATAGAGAGCATCCTGATGTTATTTACAATTTATTTACCCAGAACAGCTCAAATGAGGTGCAATGTCTCATTTTCTATGGAATACTGTTTCTATTTGCAGTGTGAAGTACATTGGCCCAGATACAGGATTATGGAGCAGTTGGCAACACTTTTGGTTTAGCACCGACACATTGATGCCAAATACTTTACAATCACAAAGCAAAAATAATTCCATTATTGCAAAAAGGTCAAACTTCTGTTTACTATTTATTTAAACTTTGGTGACTAAATAGGCCCAGTGAGACTGAAACAGTCTCTTTTTCAGGGGCGACACGAAATTAATTACATACATCTATGAACATAACAAAATACATACATGTCATTTCACAATTAACAGTCAATGTAGACATACTGACCCAGTCAAGGATGCAGTGGCATGTTAATTACAATCAACATCAACAGGAGAATAAGTACTATTATACACAAGACAGTCACAGTCAGATTGATGTCCCAATGAGGTCAGATCAGCAGTAGGGAGTCAGGCAGACTCTCAGCGGTAGCAGGTGCAGAGGCTCAGTTCCAACAGGAGGCCTAAAGACCTTTCTTGAAGCCCCCAAGGGAGGTATATTCCTAAAGACTGCTAGGGAGACCATTCCAGATGGGAGGGATGAAGGCAGTGTAGGACTGGAGTCTTAGGGATGTCCCTACACTGGGGACTTGGAGAAGTTGGTGGCCAGAGGATCTTAGTGTTCTATTCTTTTTGGGAGCAAATGTGTTAATTAGGCTAGGAGGGGCACCATTTTGATGGAGCTTAAAAGCAAGACACAGTGAGATATATGATAATCTGCCCTCAAGGCCATCTTAGAGATAATAGTACCTTGCAGTGATGCTGTCATGGTGGTGCCCCTGCAGTGGTGTGTCCTACCCTGTGATACAGCATTTTTAGCCTTTGCATTTTGGAGCTTCTTACAGAATGTAGTAAAGGGGCCCTATATAGCAAGGTTGGAAGCAGTGTACCAGTGAAAACCTTGAGTTTGGATTCATGAGTGAGGAAAGGACTCAGGCAATATAATAGACCTAACTTTTGGTTGAGTTTCTTGGTCAGATGGTCAATGTGGCCCTTAAAGGAGCAATCTTGTTCTAAATATACACCTAGATAGTTGATACAATTGATCTGTTCAGTTTTTGAGCCATTGGAAACAGCTTGGGACAATAAATGTGAATGGGTTGGGCCCAGGCTTTTAGGGCCAAATAGCATGGCTTTGGTCTTTTAACTATTTAGAACTAATTTATTAGTAACAAACCAAATTCTCAAGTAGACCAAGGTCTTGACCAAGAAGGTTGTTTAGTTGGACAGTGTCTCAGGAGGACCTATAAAGCAAGGCGTCGTTTGCATATAAGATCACCTTAGCCCCTACACAATGTTGAGACAAATCTTTAATAAAGAGGGAAAACAGGAGTGGTCCCAGTATAGAACCCTGCAGGACACTATCCATGATAGGGCGTTTGTTGGACTTAGCTCCATGCTATCTGACAATCTGTGATGTGCTGTCAAGGTAGTCCGTGAACCATTAAGTAGACAGACGATTAAAACAAAGAGATGCTAGTTTAGTGATATGCTGCTGATGAGTCACCAAGTCAAATGCCTTGGTATGATCTATAAAGACCATGCCAGTTCGAAGGCCATCATCTAGATTTGTGAAGATATCCCCAGTAAGGATAATCAGGGCCATGCTGGTACAATGATTTTTTTCTAAAACCATGTTGTTGTTCAGTTAGTAAATTGTTCTGTTCAACATATTTCTGGGATTGCTGGTATACAAATCCTCTCTAACATTTTACTTAGAGTGCAGAGGATGGATATTGGTCTGTGATTCTCAATAAGCTCAATAGCCCCACCTTTTGGGATAGGAGTGACCAAGGCAACGTTCCGCACAGTGAGGACTTTGCCTTCAAGCAGTGATCTGTTTAGGAGCCGAGTGACTGGAGAGGCAATGACATGGGCTGCGATTCTGAGGAACCTGGACTCCAGCTTGTCAAAACCATCAGAGCCAGAAAATTAGATTTTTCTCAGTAATTTCAGGACCCCAGATTTAGTTGCAAGTTTGAAGTGAAAAATAGGGTAATGGGTTTGCTCTTGTAAATTATCCTGGGGGGGACCCAGAAGGATTATTTTTAAATTTGTCCAGGTCAGTGGTGACTGAATTTAGTGCATTAACAGCATTTTGTGGGTTGGTATAGCGGACACCATTTGCTACTATGTCACTTTTCTCATGGGTGGTGTTCCCCTTTAGGAGAGAGTTAATTTGGGACCAAACTTTTTTAGGGTCCGAAAGGATTTAGTTTGTAGGTTCTGGAAGTATTTTCTTTTAGCTGATTTTAGTTCCTTTTTACACTTGTTTCTCAGTTTTCTATATTCCACCCACTCTTTAGTTAGATTTGTAGATGTGAATTTTCCCCAGCCTTTGTCTCTCACCCTCATTTGTTTTTTAAGGTCTCTGGACAGCCACCTTGAGTGTTGTCCCTTAACTCTAATTTGTTTAGGGGGGCATGCTTCTTGGCATCTGAGAGGAAGTTATTGATTAAGAAATCAAGGACTGAGTCCAGATTTGGGGCTAGCTTGATTTGAGTCCAATCCACCACAGCTAGGGTTTTGAGAAAGGAGGAGGTGTCAAAATTGGAATAATCCCGAGCCCAAAACATTCTGGGTGGAGAGTTGGGATGGTTGTTTTTCCAGATGCTGAATATAGCAGCATGGTCCATTATGGAGTCTACAAATGTCCCATCCAGTCTGAAACTACTGGGATTGGGAGCAAGAATCCAGTTTAATGTGGTGTGGTTTCCTCACTTAACATTCAGCCTAGTGGGTTGTTTGATCAATTGGGTCAGGTTGGCCTCTAGCAAGCTGGATTTTACATCACTAATGGTGCGCTGACCCCAGTGGAGGTTAAAGTCACCAAGGATTACTTTCTCCCACTGAGGTAGCCCTAGGATCAGAGCCAGAAGGCTCTTTAAAGCATCTTTTGCAGTCTTAGGTGGGTTGTAGATGCAGCCTATTAGCAGGGGCTTAGTCCTGCCAAGCAATATTTTGATGAACACCACCTCATCACCTGATTAATTGGTATGGTCTAGTGTTGCCACAAGGAAAGCATTTAGGGAGTTTTTTACATAGATGATAACTCCACCACCCTTCCTATCACACCTATCATGTTTAAAGGACTTAAACCTCTGTAACTAAACCTTGTGCATTAGGATATTAGGCTTAATTTTGAGGGATAAGGGTATTTCTCCTGATGCAATGCTCTATATTAATCCGGAAAGTTTGCCGGAGGAAGGTAAAGATACTCCAATTTTTAAGACAGTCTTGGCCTGGTGGGCTCTTTTATCTCCACTCCAGAAAAAACTACAGAAGGACTGTAGGGCTCAACCTATTTTGGGTAATCCCAATATGACCATAGGTGGTCGAGTAATTAGGAATTACTGGGCACTGCAATTATGCAACCTTGACTGGGTAGATTTTATTCAGGATGATGAGGTAGTTTTTCCAGTTCAATGTAGAAGTATTAATTTTTTTAAGAAGATTCAGGTTACCAAAATGCTGCAGAAGGTGTTGAGGGAGAATAGAGGTCCCCAAGGGACTGTGTTTACTTGGGATAACCTTAAGGAACTCAACTGCTTGCATAAACCTCTTTCACTTGCATATAAAGTGCTGTTGGACTTCTTAAGTAGGGATGTCTCTGCAAAGGTAGCATATTGGGAAAAAAAAGATATTCATCTGAGGTCGGATTGGGAAGCAATCTGGAAGAGCGTTGGTTATATACCTATACCTAAATATAGGACTATGCAATTCTGTATATTTTCTAATATGTACCTTCCAAATTATGTTCTAGGAGGCTTAGACAGACAGATCTATGTTTTAGATGTGGATCGAGTCCGGGGGATACATTGCATATATTCTGGGACTGTCCTAGGATATACCCTCTCTGGGTTCAAGTTAAGCAGAATATGGACCCCATTCTAAACTATGCTGAGTTTATCCTGCCTGAGATTTGTGTATTAGGGGATATGGCCCAAATCTCAGGGTTGCATATTAAGTATCATATAGCGTTGATGTCTGCTCTGATTAAAGCTTTTGTTTTGAGGCAATGGAAAAGCGATCTTATCTACTCATATGATCAGTGGTTAGTAGACTTAATGAGGGCACTCAGCAGGATCAGGGGGCAAATGTCCCGGAATGGGAAGAAAGGAACATACGACAAGAGGTGGAGATCCTTAGAGGTAATATATTCACTTCAGGCTAAAGGTCCCCGAGCACCGATCTGTCTAAGTGCAGTTAATTTGAGGGTTGTTTGGGGAAGAATAAATACCTAGTAGGGGCTTATTTGCTTTTTTATATATATGTTAAAGGATTAGGTGTACTATGATTGATTTTACTAGCACGTTAATGTAGGTAGTTCTTTGTCTGCCAAATAATGCTATTAGGGGGATTCTCTCTCTTTCCCTGGGACACAGCTGAAGGACTATACCCCAAGTGATAGATGGGTTTAGTGAGTTTTAAGATTACGGGGTTAAGATTATTTCCAAAGGATGGCCGTTCATGATTAGGTTTTGAATTTTGAATGTGTAAACATGAGTATTGAAGGGTTAGAAAATTTGTTAAGATAATGGGAGGGGTGTTTTCTGCAGCTGTGTATGTATATAGTTAAAATGCATATAGTTGCCCTACCCAGTTTGGGGGTGGGAACCAGGCAAGGCCTGGGTAATCATGTGTGTCTGTCTGTATGTTTAAGAAAATGTCAATAAAGATGGTTATTAAAAAAAAAAAAGAAATGGCAATTAGGTCAGAGGAGTGCATATTTACCCATCCCTCAAGTTCATGCATTTTAGGTCTGAGGCTGTTAATATTGATGTGGACTAGTTTCAGACCTTTGACATTAGCCCAGACAGCCATAGAAGGTGACACAGTTGGAACATTAGGACATAGAGGGCCTGGGTTAGATTCAATATCCCTGATGAGTAACAACTTACTGGTCAGCAGGAATTTCAGGAGTGACCCAAGGAGGGGCAGGAAGATCTGACGTTTGTAGACTCTGAGATATTCCATAACCATATAGCAGTTTCCCCCTTTTCTAAGCCTGTATATGGTGATAAGGGTAGATTTAAGGTTGGGTTGGGGTAGATACATGATAAATGAGAGTACAGAGGGTCTGTGGGTTGTCCCATGTCCTGCCTGAGAGTGAGCAGCAATTGGTCTGTGCCCAGGACTAAAAGTATGTAAGTACAAGCCAGCACCATACCCAGCACCATATTAAAGCTTAAAGATGGGTCAACTAAGAGGAGGAAGTTCAGATTAACCCCAAAATATATGGCAGTAACAGGTCAGGGAAAAACTCAGGTTTAAAAAATGTGGGTGGAGAGAGTATCTAGGGGGAACTTTTGAAAAAGTGTGAGGTAGGATAATGTGGGTGGTTAGGGTCACTGCCACAGTGTCCACCACTCTGAACCAAATCCCCATGAACCTGAGCAAGAACTGTGCAAAAGAAAGTCAGAGGAATACTCAGTGTGTGACAGAGAAGGAACCAATGAACTCCAGGGATAGCTGGATATAACTTGCAAATGGGAAACTGGACACTTTTTTTAACTATAAATTTCTTACTATAGGTCCTGCACAAATTCTTAGTATAAGTACACTGTGCCACTAAAGGAAGCTGTAGAATGCAGACAGCAGTAAGTAAGAAAAGAAGTCAGCACTGGTGTGCAGGCGGAAAGGTGCAAGGTTTAAATCTGCTGTTAATTGCTCCCAAGACAGAGTGCCTCAGCTGGGAGTGGATGGTGACTCATACCTGCTGGTCTAAGCAGTGGCATTTCAGAGCTCCCATGATAGTAGGTGTGTGTTGGAGGGTGTCTGACCTGCTAGTTTAAGTAGTGGCATTTCAGAGCTCCCAAGGTAGCAAGTATGTGTGTTGGAGGGGATCCTGATCTGCTAGTCTAAGAGGTAATGTTTCAAAGCTTCCAAGGCAGCAGGTGTGCGTTGTAGGGGATCCTGATCTGCTAGTCTAAGTGGCAGCATTTTGGAGCTCCCTAGGCAATAGGGGCGTGTGTTGGAGGTGGTTCTTACCTGCTAGTCTAAGCAGAGGCATTTCAGAGCTCCCAAGGCAGCAGGTGTGTGTTGTAGGGGGTCCTGACCTGCTAGTCTAAGTGGTTGTATTTTGGAGCTCCCAAGGCAGCAGGTGTGTGTTGGAGGGGGTGCTGACTGTTTATGATTTTGGTTTCATTAACACAGTACTTTGGAACCAGACCACAAATTCTTCAGTTTGTAGCTGGTTTGGTCAATTTGTCATTTAATTTGGATGCATATGCTCATATGCCCTCATCCCACTTTTTAGTGTACTGTCATTTTAATTTCGCTGATATCCTCCAGTGTTTGGCTCATGTTAGAGACACAGTCTATTACAATCAGATAGATTTACATAATGGAAAAAATGATGTATATATATAACAAATTATTGTGTGTGTGTGTGTGTGTGTGTGTGTTGCTTTAGGGAAGAGGAGCAGATCTAACCATACCTCTCATTTGTCCCTGATTTTCAGGGACATCCCTAATTTTCCATGTCAGTGGTTCAGCAGGTTGTACACTCACCTCTGAGACTGAAAGATCATAAGGCTGTGGGTTCTATCCCCACACCAGTCACTTGGGTTAAATCCTAATGCTGACACTGCAGTGCAGCACGAGGGGGGTGCTGCACTCCAGAGGTGTCACCTTTTGGATGAGACATTAGACCGAAGTCCCATCTGCCTGTTCTGGTGGTTGTTCAGGTGGACATTAAAGATCCTATGGCATTTCTCAAAAAGAGTAGGGGAAATTTGTATTAACATTCAAATCAAAGCATAAGTAGGGAAAAAACACATGAAATTAGAAACAAACCAAAACAGGAAATAACTGAACAAAAAGGTAGGAGAACCATTTCAAATCATATACAGAACTGGGTGGGGGGGGGGAACAAAAAGGAAACAAGTAATTAAAAAAGTATCCCACCCAATCAATACCTTTACATGAATGGGCACAAAATTGAGGCCCACAATGAGTATTTTCAACCTTATACACTGCATCCAATTCTGCTTGAGTGTTAAAAAAGATGTCATTAATAGTAACTGTACTCTGCTGCAAGACTCTGTGACACCGTATGTGCCAGATAGCTCATTTTAAACATGCCAAAATAACAAATATAGTACTCTTGTGCCAACAGAACCATGGTGCAGTTAGTTGACATTAAAATATAATGTTGTATGTCATGGTTGCAAACCTATTAGTATTCCAATTGGCATCCAGGTGTGACCAAAAACCCTGAATAAAAGCACACTCAAAAAAGAAATGTGCCATAGTTTCTAATTGAGCATGACAACCATCAAAGTCACACAATCGGTCCTGCAGCTGTTTGTGTTTATGGTTGCCTTGGACATGTAATTTATCGTGCCCACAAATCCAGAGTAGGGGAATTTTTATTTTATAACTTCAATAACAAAATTAATTACAAAACAGTGTTAACTCCACACAAAATTAACATACCAATCATAAGGAAAAAAACAATTAAGTATTTCAATCATACAAATTTCTAGATTACAGTCAAAAATGATAAAATAACCTGAATTAACATCATAATACTGAAAGGATCCCCCCACTACAAAAGCAGGAGATTATTTTATTTAAATCACAAAGGTAGAATACAAATCAAAATAGTGTTACATCACACCAAATTATATCAAAAATAGATTAAACAAAAATATGTCATATAAACATAAAAAACAACAAAACACACAAAATGAACGAAACAGCAACACCCTACCTGAAAGAGAAAAAATAACATATGTGAGTAGTAGCAGCATGCTACCAAAATATTACAAATCCAATCCCCAAAGTAAAGGGGAAATAAAAAAAGGAAAGGAAAAAAGAAAAAGTCCACCCCCTGTTCTCAATCAGAAAAAATTGCTATACATAAAGTATTACTTAATATCAAATTATATTTAAAAAAATATAATTTAAAGAAAAACACATCATCACATATGAAAAAAAAAAACATTCTTATATTCCCAAACCATAATAATGGAAGCTAACCCCCCCCCTTTATTGGAAACTGTACTATCTCAGAATGCAAAATGAGGAGAGAAAAAAGTAAAGTAAGGGAGAAAAAACCTTATAAGACAGAAAACTTAGGTCACATTTTGTCAATATCTTTGCCAAATGCCACTCCTTAATGTCCTACATTCTTGATCCCATAGTGTAATAATGGCATTGTAAACAGAGTAATACAATTCTAGTGCAGTAAATTTCTGTTGTTGAAAAATGAATCTACACTGTTCTTGCCAAATCCAATATATCAAAAATACAGTAAGCACATTCAAGGTACTATGACCATAACCAACCCACTTCATTGGGGAAATCCCAAATTATAGCTGTAACTTCATCAGTTTTTTAATAGAATGTCTTCCCCACTGGGTCCCCGATAGCTCCCAAAAATCCTTTATAAAAGGACATTCAAAATGTAAATGATCTAGAGTTTCCTCCTTTATAATGCATTCATCCCTTAAACAGTATCTGTCTGTCACAGCTTTATGCTTGTGATTACCTCTTGTATTAATCTTGCCATGTACTCCTAATCACATTATATCCCACATTTGTTTGGGGATACACCTGTCAGTTAAATGTACACTTGCTGCCTTCTGTTCTGTCTCCCAAAATTTATTGAAGGGTGTTTCAAAAAATTATCTGCCAAAATCCTTGCATATAAAGATTTCTGAGAGAGTATAGTAACATCCTGTATTGATACCTTCAAGTTTAAAAAAAAATCAAAAATCACTACTCAACCTTCCGGCAAAGCATATTTCCATTTATTTTTATGTGTGAAACAGGAATTCTTCCATTCTATCAAAATGTCATGTAAAGTAGTGACAATATGGACTCCCCATAATTTGGGGGGTTCCTGTAACAAATACTTTTATCTGTATTCACACATGCTCCAATTACCCTAAAAAAAGGCTGTAATACATTACTAACCAATATTCCAGAATAGGGGTCAGGAAACAGTACACATAGATCATCCGCATAATACAGTAAATAGATCTCACCCCCAAGGTGCTTATACTAGTAACACCATGAAGCAGTGGTGACCTATTCAATATTCTAATAACAGGATCCAATGCTAAGACATATAAAATAGGGCTGAGCAGACATCCCTGACATGAACCTCTACGAATCTGACATGATCTCCCAACGCATCCATTCACCAAGGGCATAATATAAGCCAAAACGTAACTCATCTGCAGCCAATTAATAAATACAATAGGGATCCCATATTCTGCCAGAGCAAGACATATACATTCTTGTGATAGAAGGTCAAACGCCTTGGCCTGATCAACACTTAAAATGTAACCAATAGAATTCACCTCAAATAATTCCCATATTACAACAAGAGCATCTTGTGTTGATCTCCCGGGTACTGAACAAAATTGCAGAGGATACAGTAGCTGATTGTAATCTATTGCACAGTAATTTAGAAAAGATTTTAAAATCCACATTTAATAAGGTTATAGGTCCCAATTATGGATAGAGGTCCTATCACCTTTTTATACAAAAAAATCATTAGACCTTGATACAGTACATGGTTTCTGTGATCCTGTCTTGCTATCTTCCTTTAAAAAAGCATCATAGCCCATCAGCATTTCTGATGCCATTATGTCCCATAATACTCTATGAAGTTCACCCAGTAACCCATCCAAACCAGGTACTGTATTTTAACTTAAACAATGCATTACCACCTCCGATTTAGAAAAATCTTTTGTAAAACCTTCTGCTGTAGGTTGTGTTAACTGTGGGAGATCTGCTGCTCCGAGCAAGAATGACACACCAGCCAAATCACCAGAAAAGGTATCAAACTGGGTCAAAATAAAACTCATCACCCTTAAAATTTCTAATTATTCCTTACAAGTTGACCTGAACTATCCTGAAGACCCATCATATGCCTAACTTGAAATCTTTTATGACAATCCTCATATGGACTAGTGTGCTCCTTGTCTGTCATATTAGAGCTGAACTAGATTGTGCTTCAGGCCAATCAAATAAATCCCCTCCTGCAGCTACCTTGAATAATAAGTCCTGCAGTGCTTTTTTCATTTACTTAAATATTCAGAATTTTTTGTAGCAGCATGGAACCTGAAATGCTGCTTAACATTAGCAGTAAGACAGGACTTAGTATCTTCCCACCAACAAACAGGGGAGTCATACAAAAAACCCACAGATAATCTATCTGCTACAATATTCTGAAAAAGAATCAGTGTATCAGGATCCTTCAATAAGCTAGCGTTTAGCTTCCATACCCCTTTTCCATGCAGGGAGGCCGGATGTGAAGATACTTTAACCTCAATTAGATGGTGATCTGAGGTTTCAATGAAAAGAACCTGGGTGACCACGTTAGGCACTGTAGATGTAAGAAACCAAAAAACAATTCTTGAAGAAAGAGTTCCTTTATAAAAGGTTGGCCCTGCATTGTCTACTAACACATCTCTTCATGCAGTCTGTTTTAAAACTGTCCTTAATGTAGTGCTATTGCAGTAAGTTTTACTCAGAGTTCTTCTTGTTATTAAATCAGTATTAAAATCACCCCCCCCCCCCGAATGCTAAGTGACTTGTGCATAAATAGAGGAGTATTTTATGAAATAGAGAAACCCAAAGTGCTTTCTGTTGTGGGACATAGATATTGAATTGAATTGAACTGAATGAATTTGTTGTTATTAAAATCAGCCAGTGTATATCCCAAAAGGCAGACACTGAAAAATTTCATTTAAATACAAAACATAACATTCCAATAAATATTTCGACTTTACACAAAAACTATGTATTTTTATGTCCTAAATTTCAAAATATTACACACATCCAAATAAAAACATATTACAGGATATGAATGTCTCATTACTTTTCTGTCTAATAACTTTACCAGTATATCCTCTCTCCTTTTACCATACAGTTTCCGAAATACTAGATCAAGCTATTTTTTCCCTAAGACCTTTCAAAAGGTCACACTCCAATATCAAATGGTCAATTGTTAAGATCTGTTTATTACATTCACACAATTCATGCTTGCTTATTATTTCCCATGGTACTGTTTGAGCATGGCAGTTCATATGGATGTTAAACCTCATTCTGGCAAATATCTTTCTGTGTAAAACATTTTGACACCAATTAATCTAATCAAGCTGCAAAAAATAGTTTGTATCTGCACATTCAACATCATAGCCCTCCCAGGATCTCTATCAACCTCTTTTTGAATAAGTTTGTAAGGCAAAAGCCCAGCCCAGAACATAACTCCTGTCCAGCAGACCACAAGGATCTTCTCACAAATCAGTCTTGCATAGCTTCTTGTACCTCCTTCTCAGTATACAACCTTGTATCCTGTAAAAAGAAAATATCAAAGGATAAAGAATGCAGTACCACATATGTAGCTTTTCTTTTTAAATTTGGAACATATACTGTTCATATTTAGACTGGCTAAATGAAGTGTGGGTGAAGTCAGAGTCACAGTTTAGAGTTGGGTCAAGAAACCTTTTTATTCACCCTCGTGACCCTCTTGGTGACTGTGTTAGACTGGTCTACCCCTTTTTTCTAAGGGGGGGTCACTGTGGGTTGAGGGACTAGACACATCAGAATAAGCCTCATCCATGATATCACCCCAACTTTGTAAAAGGTCATATGTATTTGAAATTTCTACCAATGGGCTGAACCTGTGACTTTGTGGCCCTTTTAGGTAGTGTTCTTTTTCATGGGATCAGTAAAAAGCCAGTTTGTTCATCCTGTTTCCCAGCTGGATCCAAAACCACCTCTGCTGGAGTCAATTCTGTGGGGGGGGGCATGTCATCTGTCCCTGGGAATGGGGGGTGCACTATTGCCACAGTACGTACTTCTTTCTCTGTACCTTTCCCAGGAGGATTCTGGGGTACCTCCCTAGAATTTGATGGTGGAGAAGGGGGAAGGTTACCTTCTACCTCTGGGGTGAAACTGCTGATGGTATGAGGTATCAGCATTTGCTTTATGCTGTTTAGCAGATTTACTGACATAAAAATCATACTCCATATAATCAGCATTATTATAGGCAGCCCAGGGACAGGAAGAGAAGGCATGGTCCTCAGACCTGTATAGATTACATGTGGGAGGAACAATATAGGTGGTGGCTGAATGACCCCGGGTCCCCACAGACTGAACATTTCATTTGGTCACAATCTGAATTCAAATGTTTAGTAGAGCCACACCTATAACATAAGAATGGCTGCCCAGGTTAAAACAAAATCTCCCTATCTCGCCCCAAGAAAAAATGATTTGGCAAATGCTGAATGCCATTGTCAGAAAGTGGAAGCTGAACATGAAACTTCCAACCTCTCATCAAAAAGCAATTGTCACCTATAGTTGCATCTGGCAAACCATTCACTGTACACCTTTTTTCCAACCAGTATAAAATGTCTAAAATGTTCACTCTCCTTCATTCCTAAACAAAACAGTGATTATTTTTGCCATTGGTCGAGTTATAGGAATCATTACAAATGGCTTCCATAAAGTAATATTTTTAACCCCATAATAAGCTGTTCAAAACTGGTCTAGTGGCCTGCTGTTTGAAAACACATCAAAATTATGGTCTCATGATGCATGAATTAATGCATAAACTCTGGTCAATGTGAAATGTAATGACTTGATCAGCAAATGCTTGCACACAAAATTCCATTCAGGAGAAAAATCCAGCCCCCCCCCCGTAATATAAACATACAACAAACCTCC
Organism: Neoceratodus forsteri; assembly: GCA_016271365.2. Taxonomy (NCBI): domain Eukaryota; kingdom Metazoa; phylum Chordata; order Ceratodontiformes; family Ceratodontidae; genus Neoceratodus; species Neoceratodus forsteri. The sequence continues at coordinate 1,037,058,544 of CM057453.1, forward strand.
TTCGTGCAGCTACTTGGGTTTCTTAAACAAGCTAGCATAACTAGTAGGCCGGTTCCCAGTCCCCAGATGATTATTGCACTCAGGATGCGTTTGTGATCTGGCAGGAGAAATATTCTTAAAATCATTACCTGATGTGAAGGGGGAGGGTCATATTCCAAAGCCTCGCTGAGTTTCTGGTGTCCTGAGCCTGTCTGTCTGCCCAAACTCCTTGGACACTGACTGAGACAAACTGTCTGAGTCAGCATCTGGCATAGGAGCATCAAAGAGAAGGGTTGCACCCTGTGAGTCAACTGTCAGATCTATGACAGCATGCAAAGTTCCATCCTGTATTTGGGGTTGCTGAATTACAGGCACATCAGAAAGGAGGACCTCACTTGCAGCCAAAGGAGAGCCTGGTAAGGGGATATTAGGATCGGGGATCCAAATACCATTGTGAAAAATCCATCCCGCTCTTTACAGATCCTGTTCATGTTGCCAGGTTATTTCTTCCACTGTAAATGGAAGAAGAATATATTCTGATCCCTGTGAAAAAGTAGATGACTGCTCGACATCTATAATGTCCTGCATATGCATCTCATCTTGAAAACAAGCTTTCTTTTTTTGAAACAACTCCATTAGGCTCTGACCCAAATATTTTCTCTTTTTTTCCTCCTCTGATTTATCTTCCAATTCCATCTCAGGATCCATGGTCAAGGTCAATAGATTCATAGATTCCTTTTCCATATTAGTCTGTAGCCTTTCCTCCGCTTTCATACAGCCATCAGCAGCCTCCACACAGAGAAACTTTTCTGCTGCAATAGGCAGCTCTACCTCCTGCTCCATAGTAGTCTGAATGGCACCTCCTTCCCCTGCAGTGGTCTCTTGCAGACTGAAAGGATCCATACCTGAACAGACAAGAAGTTCCCCTACTGACGAGTAGGGGTGTTTTATTGAGGACATAAAAACTTATACAAAATAATATATACTGTATGAGTATCACATACTTGCATAATTATATGCAGTAAATTACAACAATTCACATTTTAAGAAATACAAACAATATCAACACAGAAAAAGCAACAAAAAAGGAAAAGTTTAAGGTGGATTATACCACCAGTTCTCACAGTTTTTCCATAGTGATTTCAACTTCTCTTTAGAAAGTGTTGTTTGCTCATGAGTATATAGTGACTGTTCTTGCTGTTGTACAAAATGGATTACTTCCTGCTGGGTCCATCAAATCTGCTGGAAGACCCATGTACATCTTGATAGCCAGATGTAATATTTTAAAAGTCCAGTAATCACACTCAGAGTACTAGAATGATATTTGTCCATACAGTTCTATATTCGCCTATTACCAAAGTTCCATGATCAATTGTTTCATATTCTGGATTATTTAAAGGTTTTGCTAAGGCTTTCCAAAAGGTAATTACATATGGACATTCTAAAAATAAATGTTGTTGAGTTTCAAGAAGTTCATTACATGTATCTTTTGGACAAAATCTTTCACTTAGTTACTTGTGCTTATGGGAGTTCCTAACACCTAGCCTGCCATGGCATGATAACCAAGTTGTTTCCCACAGGTATTCTGGAAATATGGGTTCTGTTAGTAATTTAAGGGTAGATTCAAGATATCCTGAGGATCCTTGTGGAAATACCAATGGTTTCCCAAAACTGCTTTCAGATGATGATAAATGTCTTTTTTGGAAAACAACAGAACTTCCTCTCTTGTGATGTTCCACTGTTTTATTATTTTTTTTTTTAAAAAAGCAGAATCATATGTGTAGAAATAGGCTGTTTTTTCCAGATTATTTGAACATTTCGTTTCCCGTTTTTCCATAGGGTTATTAGGTTTTGTAACTCATTGAATAACCAAAGATGTCAATTTTTAATGCTAGTTCTCAGAATAGGCTTAAAGTTATAAAATATAAAATCTGTGTAGTGAAAAGTGACAGGGTTAATCATCCCTAGGCCCACTTTTTTGCAAGGTAGATAAGTAAAGTTCATTTTTATTGGGTTGAGCCAACTGCCCCATAGGGCTTGGAAAAAGAGGCAATATATCCTGGACTCTAATTCAATAGGTAATGGAAAAATTACACTAATGTATAAAAATATTGGTAGTAACAAAGTTTTGATTAGGATCACATGCTTTTTCTTTGAAATTGGCATATTTTTCGATTTTGCCATAAGCACAAACTCTTCATCAATGTTGGCTTCCCAACTGGTTTTCCCTGCATCTGGCTGCCCAAAAGCAATACCCAGAATTTTAAAACTTCCCTCTCTTATGGGGACTCCAGCTACTTCAGTAAGCTGCTGCATCTTCTTTCCCAGTGGTAATGCGGTATTTTTTGAATGTTAATTTTTGCATTTGAAATAGCTGAAAAGTTTTGAAAGATGTGTAACAATTCCTTCCCTGATTTTATGTCTTTAAGAATATGCATATGTCGTCTGCACATGCCAAAGTTTTAATTTGGGGTGTATGCTCTGAAATATTGATAATGTTTATGGCTGGAAATAAATATTTTTTTGTAGTAATATATCTAACCCAAGAATATATAAAATTAGACTTAGGGGACATCCTTGTCTTACCCCCTGCATTTGTTTGATGACTTTCCCTTGAAACCCATTTATCATCATTTTAAAAGTAGTGTTTTGTTATATCATTTGTATCCAAAGAATGAATTTCTTAGGTATACCATGATACCATAGTGCGTGATATAGATATTAGTAGGAATTATGATTGAAAGCTTTCTCTTGATCGATTGAAAGAAAAAATCCAGACACTTTGTTATCAATACTTTTTTGTAAGATCTCCCTTATTTGTATAAGGTTATCAGTTATATTCCTATTTGGAACAGAGCAGGTTTGAGAGACATATCATTTTGGGTGTAATTTTATTAAGGCGCATAGTCAGGATTTTAGTTAAGATTTTCTGGACAGTATTTAACAGGGAGATAGGTCTCCAATTTTTTAAATCTGTAATTTCACCCTTTGTTATAAAGTAGAATCATACTGGCTTGGAAGCACTCAATGGTAACATATCCAGTTTCTAAAATGTCATTATATAGTTCTGTCAGTATGGTTCTAAGAATATTTTGGAACTTTTTGTAAAATTCAGAAGATAACCTATCAGACCCAGGAACTTTGTGTAGAGGGAGGGTTTGTATAGCCTTGTCCACTTCAAGTACTGTTAAAGGCTTAATTAACAGGTTGGCCTCTGAATCAGCTAAAGTTTTAGGCTACATATTTTTTTTAATTGCTCATAGGATCCCAAAAATTCTGTTCGTAAGAACAATTTCTCATAAGAGGACTCCACATGTTCCAAGATTTGCTCACTATGGTTTAATATAATACCTTCATCATTTTGTATGCCTCTAATGGTTTTTGTTTTATTCTTTTCCTGATTATATGTAAAAATGTCTAGAGATCCCTTTTTTAACCTGGTTTCAAAACATTGATCTGTTTCCAGCGATCTGGCCCTATCATAAAAATATTTTTTTCATTTTGACTGAACACAGTCAATTTGGGGTTTGTAAGACTGTTTAGTCATGGACTGTACAGTAATGAGTTTAAAAAGTTGTGCCCTTAACTGTAAATATTTTAAATAGTCAGCCTCACTGTTTCTTGTCCCTTTTAGTTGAAAAAGGTGTTTTAAATCTTGTTTTGTGTCCTGCCACCAGTTTAACAACGTATCATAAAAAACTGCTACTGAAATTCTAGCTTTGAGTAATTCAATGCAGTCAGTACATATAATATCTTCTGTCAGTAAGGAGGCATTAAGTTTCCAATAACCTTTACCCAGTTTCCTAGTATTTAGCAAATTTAGGGAAATATGCAATTCCATATGATCTGAGTTTGCATTTTCTTGGGTCCAGGCCTCATAAACCTGACCTTGATCTGATAAAATGATAAAATCAATTCTGATGGAAGTAGAATTTCTATGATAAGTATATCCACCTTTTGGATGTATTTGTCTGTGGGAATCTATCATTCCTGCAGTCTGTATAATAGATTTTAAAGTGTTTGTATCACAAAATAATTGAGTTGTGATGCCAGTTTTATCTTTTAAGTCTAAGCGACAGTTAAAATCCCCACCTAAAATAATTAATTTTGTTGTATGTAAGTATGGTTGTACCAATTTAAATAAAGCTATTCTACTACTTTTTGTCTGTGGGGCATAAACATTCCCTATTCTCATATGCACATCTACCACAAGTATATCTAGGAGTAGTAACCTTTCAGACTCTATGTCTAGTACTCTTATAACTTTTAAATCAAGAGATTTGATTAATATGCTAACCCCTGAACAGAGCTCTGTTCCTAGGGACCAAAAAGAAGCACCCCAGGGCCATAATTTATGAACATTTGCAATATCAAGTGTGGTTCGTTACCTGGTATCTTGCAAGAGAAAAACATTTGCATTATTTAACTGCAGCGAGGAAAACAAAGTTCTTCTTTTAACATTCCTAATACTATTTACATTCAATGAAATTAAGTTTAATTTAATTAGTGCCAAAGTACCAGTTTAAGGTCAAATAATTCTCTTCCTCATTCTTTTGTAAGTCTTCCCTTTTTTTTGTTCTTCTTCAATGTCTGATGCCTCTTTGTGGGAGGAGGCTACAGAAGATAGGTCAGATTCTTCAATCTCCTCATCTGCACTGCTTTGCAGTGCTGCATAGCTGTTTCTTGTCTTAATGGGTTATCTCCCTGAAATTTTGGGTTTGGGTTGCTGTCTCTCTTGTTTCCTTTTCCCTCCAATGACCACAAAATCTTCTGTTGCTGCCGGGGGGGGCATGGATTTGATGTCCACAGGTACAATAGTCCCTTCTTGATTTTGTAATTGAGGAATATTGGCATCAGTTTTTCCTGGAAGGGACACAGATGGATCTGAAATGTTGTCCCGTAGTGGCTGTTTGGGGATATTCTCTTGTGCCAAAATAGAAAGTGAGGATTGCATTTGTTGTTTTTTTTTCTCTTGTGCCTGATCATAAAAAGGACCTTTATTGTGAGCTTCTCATGGGCACATTTTGTATGAGTGGCCTTTCTCACCACATAAATTACAACATACTTGATTTGGGCACTAATGGTTAGAGTGACCTATTTCCCGACAGAGGTCACATACTTGGGCTTCACAGCCATTACTACGATGGGTTAAGGATCCACATCTGTGGCAGGATTTGTGTTGTCCCGGATAGAAACAAAAACTTATGTGTCTACCAATAAAAAATTGCTGGGTAAATGTTGAATACCAGCATCTGTGCTTTTCAATTTTACTTTGATATGCCACCCCCCAATCCATATATTTTATGAGTCCAAAATTGGCTGTAGTCTTTGTTGTTTAACCCAGTGCAAAATATTAGACACCTCAACCCCTTCATTTTTAAACAAGATATTGATTGTTTTCCATATCAGCTTTGTTAGGGGTGTGACTATGAAGGGAATCCAGGCAGGGGAATTTTTAATAGAATTGTATTTAAGCCAAAATCTGTCAAGCAATACTGAAGATCTAAAGCTTACATCAAACTGTGTGTCCCCAAAGGTGTGAATAAGAGCAAACACCTCTGTTGCCATGAAATGCATAGTTTCCTTAAGCAATTTTCTGGCCATGTAGGTTCTATCTGGAGGAATTTCTAACCCCCCCTGCATATTTTAAGTGGACAGCATTTTTATGTTTTGCAGGTTCCCCCAAATTGGCAAACAGGTCTGAAAGCTTGAAAGTTTTAGGTGGACCACCCAATCCCTATGCTGGATTAGGTGGTATTTTTACTACTTGTCTGTTAAGGAGTGAGAGACAGGTTAGTATTTACATGTTCTGGGGGCATATTTTCATCCTTTATATCTGCCCATGATGTAGAGGGGAGCATTTTTACAGCAGGAGGACTAAATGGTACAGTAACATTTGTATTAAATGTGGTGTCACTTACTTGTGAGCCAGATATAGTTTGCAAGGGTTTATTTTCTAGTTGCTTACTTGTCATTTGTTCCTTTGCCTCTCGAGAGGTGTGTACGCTGGGTGTGGCCTCTGTTCTATCACCAGTGCTACAGTTACTACAGCGTCCTTGTCTGAGTAGCATACTGGCTGCAGTAGAGCAGACTGAAACTTGACAGTGCCAAATCAACTGTAAATTGCTGAATCTCTGTGGAAGTTGGAACAGAGTCTGAAAACCATGCTCTGCTGTCAGCTGTTTTCTTCCAGTCTGCTTCGCTCAGAGCTTGTTCTGGGGTACATGCTTGGCTGTTTTGCTCTACGCTTTGTACGTGTACTGGAGAGGAGCTCTCACTTTTTTCTGTGCTGGGGCTTCCTTCACTAGAGATGGAAAATTACCCTTCATGTTTTCCAGGTGCTGTACAGCTTCATCCTTTGTTTTTAGTAATGACAAAAGTTTCTCTCTTCTTTGTTGAATTTCCAGTATCTTGTGTTCTGAACAATGTCCTGTTGTCTATTTGTGGCCCTTAAAGTTTCTTCAAAAAGGCAATTTTGTTTCATAGCTGCAGCAGTTTGTTCTTGAAAAGCAATAATTTCTGGGTTAATTTGCTTAGTACCTTGTGTGAGGATGTCAGATTGTGAGAAATCAATATCTTCCAACATAAAATTCCCACTGCCTTTCTGTCCAAGAAATCCAGTTGTCTGATGCTGTTGTCCCTTAAAATCCTGATAGGAAAATTTCTGTGCTCCTTCACCTGCTCCTGAACTCCCAACTCCTTGTTCGGCCATCTTGCCATCCTCCATCTTGGCTAGGAACCATGATGTTAGGTTCCCTACCTGTGAGTAGGGGAATTTTTTATTAATGAAATACACAAAAAATTCAAAAAGAACATGTCTTGTCACGTGCAAAATATCAATTTACACAATTCAACATTATACCATGCACCATGTCATTTCCCACACCCACTTGCCAATGCATAATACCAAAGATTTTTTACCCTTCACCTTAGTGCTGTCTAATGACTAATCCATCTATATAATAATAGTAAACTTTGTTTCCTAACTATAGGATTTAAACAATAAAAAAAAATCTCCATAGTTGTTTTGCAAGAAATAAGTTCCTGTTTTTTCTACATCATAAATAACATTTAAGTTCTGCATGATCTGTATAAAAACCTGCAGACTGCTATATTCTTTCTGCTGTAATATTAATGCACACCTTGCTTGTCACAGGTAGTATCTGCAGAGGCGAAAAAATAATCTTAAGGTGCTACAATGATTTTTATTTAAGGATCTAGAGAACAGACCTAACACTCCAGTTTCATGGTTAAATGTAGGAACATTCTCATTTGTCCATGCAGTTTTCATGAGGGACAAAAATTGTTAAACATATGGGCAGGCAAAATAAAAATGTTCCTGTGTTTCTGTAATCCTAGGGCATGTCATTCTAGGACACGTTTGTTCCACTATATGTTTATGCTTGTTGGAGTTTCTCACCCCCCAGCCTTCCATAACATGAAAGCTAGGTAGTGTCTCAAACATTTACTAGAAGTCTTTTGTTCATTAGTTGTTAAAATATCTCATTTAATTGTGCCTCATATTGAGACAGTTTTTGAGGGACCTAAAAAAAAAATTTCTGATATGATTAATGAATATAACACTTTCCTAGGGATACTAGTTAATTGTTTTTGGGAAATATTCCATTCTTTTATTTTACTACATACAGACATAAAACAAGAGGGAATGTTCCCTTTTTTAGGTTCTGGATAAAGGAGGAGAATCCTAAGCCTTATTAAACTTTTGCATTAAAATCTTTACATTTTCTAACCATGAAAGATTAGGGTTTGCAAGCAATGGCACCATATTTTGGTATACAAAAAGGCAAAAACAAGAAAACTATAGGATGTCTCATCCTTATTCCACCCAAATTATAACAGTGATATGTTTATAATCTTTTCATTGGGTTAAGCGTACTCCCACCCAAAACCTTGAAAAACTAAATTAATTACCTTAACCTCTAATGAGAGGGGTAAGGGAAAGATATTTGCCACATGTAGAAAAACTGGTACTATTAATGAGCACATTAAGGAGACCTGCCTATGTTTTGACATTGCCATATTTTTCCAGAATGGGACTGTTAATTCTGCTTTATTCAAAGCGAGACCAGTTTAAAAAAGTAGCATCCTGACCCCCAGATTTTAAACCTAATATTTGCAGGGGTTCTGAGGATATTATGATGTTAGCATATACTTCTGAATTATTTAGATTATGGAATACTTTGGGGAGGATATAAACCTTGCTTTTCCCATAATTTAGTTTAGATCCTGAAATAGTTTCAAAACATGTTATGGCTTCTAGTAAAACATTCCCATTCATATTAGGTGCTGTGAAAATGCATAAATAATCTGTGTATGCATAGATATTTGGGTCCAGACTGTCATTATTAAATTTTATTCTTGGAATCTGTGGATAATTTAAAATCTTTCTTAAAAATGGGTCTATTTGAAACAGGTATAGAAGGGGACTTAGGGGGCAGCCCTGCCTTACCCCTTTTTCCCCTCTAAAACAACCCCCTGTAGTCCCATTAATTAATGGAATAATGCTAGAAGTGTTATACAGCAATGCAACCCAATCACAGAATGTGGGAGATATTCCATATGCACGTAAAACTTAAAAAATAAAATAATAACCGTCCACCCGATAAAATGCTTTTTCCTGATCCAATGTGAAAACTAAGAGTTGTGTAGGAGTGTTTTTCCTTATGAGATAAAATATCCCTTAAAAAAGCCAAATAATGGTACATAGATCTCTTCTTTATTATACATGTATGAAAAGGACAAATTAATCTGCTATTAATGAAAGCCTAGCCAATAAGATGAATGCTAGTATCTTGTAATCTACATTGGGTAGGCTAATTGGCCTCCAATTCTTCAAGTCCCATTTGTCTCCCTTTTTATATAGTAAGATAATTAAAGTTTGTGATAGCTCATCTGGAAAAGTTTGTGTGGCTAAAATTTCAGAAAAAACATCGGTTAGTATGGGAACCATATAATTTTCAAATCTGACATAACATTCTAGTGTTAGCCCATCCGATCCTGGTGCTGAGTTCTTTCTTAATGTATTAAGTGCATCCATAGTTACTGATGGGGTAACTGGAGAAAGTAATTTTGCAACTATTTCTGGGGATAATTGAGGGATGTCCAAATCTTTTAAACACTCAGGGTCCCTAGTAGCTGAAGGGGGTCCCAAAAATCTCAAAAATATATTTTTGTGTTGGATCCAAAATATTTTCAGGATCAGAGTAACAGCTTTAACTCTGAGGATCTAAAACTTGATCAATTATAGTATGATGGTTTCTGTTCTGACAGCTTTTATAACTGTCTAATACTGGCTTTGACGCCTGTGTCCCAAATTGTGCTTTTTTTTAGTGTTTCAGCCCTATTATACTGAATTTGTACCATTTCTGATTTAAAGTTATTGATTTCTTCCCTTACATTAGTCCCTTGCTCATATGCCTGTGAAATTAGTGTGAAAAGTTTATCTCTTAAATGCAAGTAACGTAACTGTTTATTATTTGCATTTTTAATAGCTATATGGATAAAAAATTATTTTAACTCCTGTTTTGTATCTATCCTCCAATCTTTTGTTGAATTAGAAGCCCGGAGAACAGAGTACCTAGATATTAATAAAGAGAGTAATTTTGTTTCAACCTGAGGTGCAGTTAACAGTAAGTTATTTAATTCCCATTTTAAGGATTTTTTTTATAGAAAAGAGAATTATCCTGAGCTTTACAAACGATAGAAACAGCCATATGATCTGATGTTTTACATGGTATAACTTCAGCACTAAATGGTTTTAGTTTTTTTGAAAAAAACCAAAAATCAATCCTTGTGGCTAAGCTGCCTTTGGTGAATGATTTTGCCCCCACTTTATGAAGTCCAATATAACCATCTCGGAGATCCGCTTTTTTCAGGATTGAGCTCAGACAATTCGTATCACTAAACAGTTTTGTGGTTCTTCCCACTTTGTCAGCCAGAGATAATGGGCAGTTAAAGTCTCCACCTAATACTATATGCCTTTTAGTGTATAAATATAGCTGAATACCTTTAAACAACTCAGAGCAGCCTGAAATGCTCTGTGGTGCATATACATTTATTAAACATATAGACTGGTTTGCAAAACAACCATCCAATATTAAAACTCTTCCTCAACATAGACCAATGATTTTATGCAAGACAGAATTAAACCATTTAAACAAAATCCCAACCCCATCACCAGGCTCTGGGCCTTGTGACCAGTAAGAAGGGCTTATAAACCAGGAATTTGTTTTTTACCTGTTGTACCTTATGCATTGTTTTTAGTCTCATATCTTGTAAGAAAAGCATATTGTTTGGAAGGTCTTTTGGTATTTGAAGGGTAGTCAAGTGCCACCTGTAATTCTTAATCATGCAAACATTTGGGGTGAGGAATGAAAGTGTTCGAGTACCCTTCATGTGTTTTTTAAACAGTTATACTGTCTAACTTTAAGAAACTTTCCTATTATGAGTATCTGTTTGATCTGTCTGGGGCTCCACCAAGGCATCGGAGCATGAGGACACAGAGAAGGCATCCGAATCGCCTTCTTCTCCCTCCGTGTCACCCCTTTACCACCTTTTTTTGCAAGCATCTGAAACCTATTTCTGGTAACCACAGAGAGAGTTTTGGGTGTGCTTTTTTCTGCCATCCTTTTACCCTTTTTCCTGCCTTGGCTTACTGTGATAAATATGGATTTTGATAGTGGGGGGAAGGGGTAACATGACTGTTTCTAAATCCCTTGTGAGATTAGGTTCTTTTTCTAGTGAATGATCACTACCAGAGGCATACCTCGGATTCCATCAGAATATCTGGTGTGGACTCATGAGTAGAGATGGGCGAAGTGGCCCCAATTTGCTCTGCAAAGTGGAACATGGAGTGAAGGTGAATTTGCCGAGTGCTCCGCAACACGAAGCAGAGTACTTTGCGTTATAATGGGTAACGCGAAGTCCATTGAAAACAATGACTTCACGTCACTCTGCCTTCCCAACCCACTACTCCAACAATTTTAAAGGTGAAGTACATTGAAAACAATGTACTTTGCCTTACTTCGCCTTGTTTTTAAGCTCCAAAGGCGAATTTTGCAGTGATTCATGGGATTTCAGGTCACTTGGGCTCTAGATTATTCTGCACAGCCTCAGTTTGGGGTAGTGTGTGTAGGAAGCTGTAGGAGATAATCTTCTCTGAGAGTTCTCTGTAATTCAAACCCTCTAAAAGCTGTTAGAAAACCTTTTTGTGTCTTTTTTTTTGCTGAAACTTTAGTTTGATTATAGGAAACCCTCCTGTGCTCATGTCGTCGAGCGTTTATTGTTTGTGTGTGGATTTTGAATGTTAATGTACAACATTCAGTCTGTGTACTGAAAGACAGTAGAAGTGTGCTTTGGGGGAGGGGCGTATATGTGGTGTAGGTAGATTAACTTGGAAAAAAGACAGTGCTTTCTGTTTTGGTGATATTTTTCTTGTATACAGTAACTGTGTTAATGTACACACAGTAATATTTTCAATAATTCTTGCCATTTTTTTTGCTGATTGTCATGGTGCAGCAGTGCATAATTTTAGTTTGTTTAAAATATGTGGTTATATTACTGAAGTTTTCAATTTTTGAATTTCTGATGGTGAGCACTGGTTAGGTGTTCTGTCTTTGCATCTGCATCTCTTCAGTGTACAGCACAGTCTTAATCTGTCCATGCATTTGCATCTCTTTAGAGCCCAATCTCCATCGCTAACTTAAGTCACAGTTGTTTCTTTGGCTTACCTTCAGAGTACTGGGCAGGTGTGGTGCACAATTCTGCATGAACATTCATTTTTTTACTAGCTACTTGGATGCACTGTAAGCCTGTTTTGTAGTATCTCTCTAGGCTTCACCATCCCACCATTGTACTCATTAGTAAGTGTTTTTAAGTCAGGGAGTTGGACAGTGTCTGCAGTACATACACAGACTGGAAAGAAGACTGACTGCACACATGCAGTTTAGCACAGTATACTTGCACTGCTCAGAATAAAAAGTGTCACACATACGGAAGACAACAAAAAAAGGGCATAATTACATACAAGGATCAGGGATGGTGGAGGAATACATTTTATAACACAGCAAGGAAGGTGTGGGGGAGCACATGGTGTGAGGAAAAAAAACTAATGTGGGATCCCATGGTGATCCAGCAGCAATTCCAGCATGGACATAATTTGCAACTGATGTCCCTCTATGCGCTCCAACCACTGTTTGACAGCACTCACCCTCATTGTTCTCCTTGACAGTACTCCAGAGAACTGCCAAGTCAGCCTGCATTACATGCAGTTCTCTGGTGTCCACACATTCTACAGGCTGACCTGCTGGTGTTGGTGGTGGTCTGGGTGCTGGTTGAGCAGCAGGTGCTGCTCTTTCCCTCCTCTTCTTATGTTCACCACCATGCACAGCTGCACCCTCTGCCACAGAAGGGCCAGCAGGTGCAGGCATGATCCATTCAGTGGCAGCCTGCCACTCCAACTGGTGGTGATTGAGCATATGGGTGTGCTGTCCCCCTGTCCCCAGGTGAGTCCTCAGGGGCCAGGGGCTCTGGCGCACCTCCACCTCACATAAGTGGCACTTGACCACACTGCTGTCCCTGACACAGTCAAAAAACTGCCAAATAATGGAGGTGTGGGGAGGACCAGGCACAGGCAGGGGAGGGCCACATGAACTGGCAGCCAGCTGGTTACATTGCTAAACAGGGATGGGATCCATACCTGGGCTGGGGGAACAGGCACATCCTGCTACAGAGGACCTGGTGCTGGACTTGGTGGTGGTTCAATTGCCTCAGAGTCAGGACAGGAGACAGTGCTGGTCCTGCTTCCGGGGGGGGACACTCACAAGTTTTGAGTGGTCCAACAGAAATGGGTGCCCATGCCCCCCATGCATGTGCATGGTACGATGCTTACCACTACCACACTCTCCCAGAGCTGCCCCCGCCCCAGATATTCCCTCACCCTGGTCCATCTCTCCTACTGAGCTCCCTCAATCTGAGCAATCACTACTCACACAGTCACACAACACACACACACACACACACACACACATACACACACACAGAGTCACACAGTCACAGACAAACAACTAACTACTTATAAAGGCAAAAAAAATAAAATTTACAGAAAGAAAAAATTAAATTAAAAAAGTACAGAAAAGACAAAAAAAAGTAGCTTTTAAAAAAGCTGTTTGGTCTAAATCAAAGTTTAAATCTCCTCGCTCTGATCTTTTGGATTTTTAATATTATTTTAGTGACTGATTTTATGATACTGTTTTAATTGTATGTATTTGATCTATTTATTGTAAAAGTGGTTTAGGTTTGGAAAGGTGTTTTTTAAAAATAAAGAATTGATTGATTGATTGATTGCTTGATTGATTGATCTCAAAGTATCAGTAGTCAAAAACACACTCCTCTCTCTCTGTCTGCACAGGGGAAAGTAAAAGTGTCTGCTTGTATGACTCACTTCCTTCCTGCCTAGCTAAAGAGCATGCGACTTACAGTACTGTAAGCCATGTGATGTGTGTGGGGGGGCTGCCAAATATGAAACACCAAGTGGATCACTTAGAATTATAATGAGGAATGCAAAATCCTTTAAAAACAATGACTTTGCCCTACTTCACACTACCATTCCACCATAATGCAAAGTGGTAATGACAAGGCGGAGTGAGCACTTTGCATTGCCCACTCCACGTAGCGTTCACTTCACTGGCAGAATATAAATTTGCAGCATCTCTACTCATGTGCTACAAAAACTGCAGGTGTTGTTGCTGATATTTTACTACCCCCTATTTTTTCTGAAATTTATGTGCTTGGAATTTTTCTATTGACTGAACTGGATCTTGCTGAGCTATTTCTAATCTGTTTTTTTTCTACCCGGGGCACCCCTGATAGGATGTCCCTCCTCCTCACATAAGTTATATTTCAGAGGATTTGGACAGCCCAGATTAATGTGCCCAAACTACAAACATAGCATGCACCTAGGCTTATCTCATACTGAGCTTAAATGTGTGCTTGCACGGCACCTGTGGCATGTCCTGGGCTGACCCTGATAGAAACACAAACCTCTGTCCCTTCCTACATGAAAGCTCCCATGGAGATGTATTATGCCTCCATCTGTTTGTTTTAATTGGACTTTTACTTTCCAGTTCCCTGTCCAGAATAGGTCTTCATCCAGTGTAAGAATAGGGGTTTCTAGAATTGTGCACTGCTGCCTCAGCCAGTATTGGACATCAGAAATGTTAAGCCCCTCATTCGTGAATAGCAAGGTTAACATTTTAATAGTGGGTTTAGTTAAAGGGTTAGGAAAAAATGGTTGCCACAAGGCCGTGTTAGCTACCTGAGGATATTTATCCCAGAACCTTTCAAGTGACTGACTAGTCTTAAAACTAACATCATATGTTAACTCCCCCTGGACATGAATAACAGAAAACAGTTCCCATGGCTGAATCCCTATGCAATCTTTAAGCATTCCAAGCAATAATGTTTTTCTGTCAGGTGCATTTTCTATAGCCCCATTAAACTTCAGCCTTACAGCATTCCTGCATTGTGCAGGTTGTCCCATATTTTTAAATAAGTTTGCCATATGAAGTTTTCTAAGAGAATTCACATTGTTGTTATTTAGAAGTTCACCTTCTTGTCCTGGGACAGATCCTTGGTTAGAAGATTCGGCGGTTGCTTCCTTGTGTAATTCCCTCACTTGTTCCAGGAGTAAGAATATCCACCTGAGGTTGTCACAAACCATCCTGTTTAAGCTGTTTTGCAGAGGTTGCACTACCTTCCACACAAGAAGCTGTTATTGACATTGCCAAAAGCAGGCCTGGAGAGACCCATTGATTAGTGCTGACATCATGATTCCAGCCAGTGGCCTGCAATGCAGCCTCTGTGAACCACTGAGCAGCTTGCGGTTTCTCAGAATGCCCTTTATGTAGCTTTATATGCTGGTTGCTACAGCTCTGTTGGTCAACATCTGGTTCAAGAGAAGAGTTTCCAAGAGATTGTGACACGCTTGATAAGGTATAGAAAGCTGAGAGGAACTTGGTTCTTTAGAAGAAAAATGATCTGTAGCTGACGTTTCCTCATCTTGTAGCAGTTTAAACAAAAAAGTTCTATTTGTTTTTAAGGCATTCCAAAGCAACGTCTCTTGCATTACTTCAGCTTCTTGAGAGTCTATGTTAGCATTCTGTTTCTCCATGCCAATGCTACTGACTTTAGCCACATGTTTTAAAGTTTCTTGTACCTGTAGTTCAATTTTTCCAGCTTTGTTTTCTTTTTCAAGAACTTTTGCATCCATGTTAGTTTCTCTTGGATGTTCTTCTTTATTCCCCTCAGCAAAGTTTGTCATGCCCCCTTCTGCTTCTCCTCCATCTGACTGGCCATCTGCCATGTTGAATGGCTGGACAAAGGGTCCCCCTACAGAACAGTAGGAGAATCTCCCTGCTGTCCTGGCCAAATTGCCCCCATTCATTAAAAATACCACCAACAGCTTAATCTGGTTCAATTTCAGTTGGTTACTCTCTGTATCCCCCCACCACCCTGTCTCCCCTTAAAAATGGACTTCTAGTTTCAGTGGGCCTACTGGGTCAACAAAATTAAATCAATCAATCAATCAATCAATCAATCAATAAATAAATAAAAATATTTACTCTGTCCCTCCCAAAACAGCAGTGTCAGTGGCTCAGTAGGTAGCACACTCACCTCTGAGGCCAGGAGATCAGAGGGCTGTGGGTTCAGTTCCCACATCTGGCACTTGGGTTAATATCCCAGTACTGACACCGTAGTGCTGCACTTCTGAGGTGCCATCTTTTGGATGAGATGTTAAACCGAGGTCCCATCTGCCTGGATTGGTGGTAGTTCAGGTGGATGCTAAAGATCCCATGGCACTGATCAAAAAGAGATGGGGAATTTTTTATTATAACATTCAAAAGAAAAAAGGAAAAGATACACAATGGTACAATCCAACAAAGAACAAAGCATAAGTCATTTGAAAAGAAAATATTCATACAATAGTCTAGTAAATAAAGCATGGAAATATAAATCATGAAGTAACCGCATCCCTCTCCTCCACCAACAAAGCAAAAAAAAAAAGATACAGCAACCCAAACATTAACAGAAAGAGGTAGGGAGAGAAAAAAGGACAAGATCTATCCAATCTTATCCTTCAAAAGGGCACAACATTCCATCTAGATTTCCAAACTGAGTCCGAATAGAATTGTCTATCATGTAAAAACTGTGAATGTAATTCATGGTCAAGGAACTGGATAATCTGTAAAGATGTAGTTGCAGTTTGCTGTAGAAGAAATTTGCATTTACATTGCCATAGAATTAATTTTATACATGTAAAGATAAGTTTCACTGTGCCCTTGCCTAAATCATGAAACTGTAAGGAAAACCCCCCCAATCAATTCTGGATAAGAGACTTGTTGCCATCTAGCATCGCACAATTTTTTAGACAGTAACTGCCAAAAATCTAAAGCAAAAGGACAAGAAATAAAAAAAAGTTCCATAGTTTCCAATTCGGCAGTACGCAACAGTCGAGGACAAGTACCGTCAGAAACACTTTTATGTTTCACATTATTCTGAACTGGGAGCCTACCATGGCAGCATAACCAGACAACATCCCACATCCTGGGGAAGGGGTCTGAACATCCAACAATGTTTGAATTATAGACTGGTGAAAAGCACTGGTCATACCACCAAAGGTAGGGACAGAAACATAATAGATCGGTTGTACCATCCTGTATACCTCCTTTCATGGTTTACCAATGATTTGTAGAGGTGACAACTTCCACTTCCTCAATTAACAAAGAACTGGTTTGAAAAACTGGGGAGCAGACCGAAAGTTATTAGGAAGACTGGCTGTTTTAGACCAGCTTAGAAAAAAAGGCCTATACCAGCTAAATGCCAGAAGGACCCATAGTGACAAGGAAGGAGCACCTAGATTCCATAAATTATAATGAAAAAAATATACTAAAAAAATGACTCACGGGATTTAAAAGGGACAACCCTCCTTTATTCACTGGTAAATATAATACCTCTCTCTCTCTTAATGGGATTCAACCTACTGCCCCATATTGTTTGAAAAACCAAACTCAATAAAACCACCTCTAACAAAGTGGGAATCAGATAAACCATGCTAAGATACATAAAAATGGGAAAAACATTTTTTTTTAGTAAGGATACCCTCTTCTTCTTGGTCAGTTGACAAGATTTCCAGAGCAGAACCTTATTTTTACCAACATGCAATTTATCAGTCCAGATGACTAGAGAGTTGTCACCTCTAACAAAAGTAATGCCGAATATAGGCAAATCATTGCAAGAAACATAGATTCCCTTAATATCGGACTCAACTGCGGTAGATGGACTCAATATATACCCTGTACTCTTGTTCTTATTCAAAGAAGCCCCAGCTATACCCGCATATGTGTGCACTACATCCAGGGTATGCGAAGCTGAAGTAACATCCTGTGCAATTAGAACCACATCATCAGCATAAGTTACTACTTTAATATCAAAATCAGTATGTATCAGATGGACCCCATGAAAAAAAAAATTGTTGCAAACAGCGTATCACAGGATCTAAACAGAAAACAAATGGTAGGGGCTGAGCAGACAGCTTTGATGAACCCCTTGTGTGATCTGTGCATATGAGCCCAAATGTCCATTAACTAGGGGAATAACCATAGCAGCATTATAGGAAAAAAGACAACCAAGTACAAAACAGTTTGGATATACCATAGTGAACCAAAACCCTGAACAAAAACATATGAGAAACTTTATCAAAAGCCTTTTCCTGGTCAAGGGAAAGGAGATATCCATGCAATAAGTCATCTTTACCTTGCTCAATCAATTCTCTAATAAGCAATAAATTATCTGAAGACCAGGAACAGAACAGGTTTGAACAGATGCTATTAGGTAAGGGGATACAGAAGCCAGTCTCAAGGCCAAAACTTTCATCAAGATTTTGAAGTCAACATTAAGAAGACTTAAAGGCCTCCAATTACCAATATAACTCTTTACTCCCTTTTTATATAAAAAATTCAGGATAGCAGTACAAAAATGAAAATCATCTGCGGAGGAGGACAATATCCAGTTATAAATGGTAATAAGAACATCTACCATGATAGTTTGAAAATGTTTAAAGAACTCAACAGTTAGACCATCTAGGCCAGGTGCAGTATTATTGTTCAAGGACTTAACAGCAGTGATAATTTCAAGTCAGGATATTGGGAATACCATTGAATCTTTAAACTCAGATGGGTAAACAGGGGAAGGTATAGTATCCAAATAACTTTGAATATCAGCATCAGAGTCATCCACCCTTGCATGTACACCCTGTAAATAGTGCTGTACAACACAAAAAATCTGCTGGGAATCTGTAATAAATGTCACCATGTGGGGTAGATAAAGATGTCATGATCCTAGTCTCCTGTCTCTTTTTGCAACTGGCAAAGACATTACCACATGAAAATTTCCCTGGTGTACAGATTCTGTGCTCATGCAGCAAAGAAGAAGCTCTAGAATATTGCAGAGCAGTCATTTCCCATTTAATGTTAGCTATAAAACTATGATTGACAGGTGAACCCTTATTAATGGATGAATATAAGTTAGCCAACTGTGTCCAAAGAGTGAGATATTGCTGATATTGATGAGTATGTTTGGAAAAAGCCAATTTTTTCAGCAAAGAATGTAAACCCACTTTAGTTTCCACCCACCAGAGACTAAGATCAGGTTGTAAACATGTTATAGGCATCCTAGCTTTCAGGAATTCACTAATTTCAAAGTAATTAGAAGAAGAAGCCAACAGAGTGTTATTTAGTTTCCAGTAACCTTTACCAATGGGAACAGGGTCATCTATGCTCACCGTTACAGATAAAATAGCATGATCAGATATTTCCAAGGGCAAAATTCAAGCATCATAAACCTTGACAAAGTGGGAGAGAAAACAAAATTAATTCTGGTGGAGTACCTTTATAAAAAGTACACCCTCCAGTAGGATGGACTGTCCTGTAGGCATCTGAAAGCCCAGCTTTTAGGATAATACTATTCAGACAGTTAGTGTCACAAAAGTACTTATGTGTTTTAGCCACTCTATCCTGTTTATCTACTACACAATTAAAATCCCCAGCCCAAATAATATGCTTAGCAGTAAATAAATAAGGACAGATATCATTAAATAATTGTACTCTATCTTTCTTGGTTTGTGGGGCATAGATGACAAGAAGTCTCCAGCTGGCACCAGAAAAGGACACATCCAAAAGGAGAGCTCTACCAGGAGAAATATCTATGATTCTAGAAATACGATAATGATCTCCACAAAATAAAACTCCCACCCCCTCACACGCAGCAGTACCATAGGAAAAATATGAAGGGCCCCAGCACCACAACCTATGTGCAGCAGTGATGAGGGAGGCAGTATTAAGTCTCATATCTTGCAAGAATGTAATGTCAAATCCCAGATCGTGTAGGACAGAAAATGAAAGAAGCCTCCTTTTAGCATTTTTGATACTGTTAACATTAACAGTAGCAATCCGTAAGGAAGAAGCAGAGGGTAGAAAATGTTAGAAAACAGTCAAACATGAAGAATCAGTCAAGAATCATTACCATGCCTAGTGCTTTTATGTGTGGAATGTCCTCTAGTGACCCTTTGGGGCTTTTGGAATGGAACAGGTGTCAAATCGCTATCTGAATCTGATGAAAAAACCTGTTGTGAAGAAACTGTAGAGAAAGATGCAGAATCCTCATACAAATCAGAGCCAGACTGTAATTTTGATGGAGGGTCAAATTTATTCTGGACAGGGATACCAGTGAGAGATACAGCAGATTTGGGCATCTTAGGGTGGGATTGGGATTGTTTCCAGGTTCTTTTTCTAGGAGATACAACTGAAGCAGGGGGAGGCATTATGGCAGGAGGTTCCATGGGGGGGGGACTATGCCAGTGGGGTCAAGGAAGAAGTCTGGGGTGAGTCAATACTGCAGTCCATGCCACCTGAATCCTGCTGTATAGGAGCAAAGGGAGATTGTACAGGAGGAGGAGGGGTGGGGGAGGCAGGCGGGTGGGTCATGCAAAGGAATCTCAATTTGTTCAGCATGCAAAGTGTCAACTGATGAGGTGGCACATAAGGCCTTCTGGGAATCTATACTTTTTTTCTGTGCCTCTACAATAATAGAATCCTGATAAGGTTGGTCTGATCTATTGTGAGAGGCCCAAGGGCAGGACCGGTAGGTATGACCCCGTTCCTCACACAAATTACACATCTCATTCTGACAAGCTGAACTAGAATGCCCAAACTCCAAACATAAATTTCAGCATAACCTATCACAAGTGGAACTTAAATGTAGAGAAGAACCACATTTGAAACATGTCTTAGGCTGGCCTGCATAAAAACAATGACCCCTTTCATGGCCCCCCCCCCAAAAAAAAAACTGGGAAGATGTTCAGGACTAGCATTAGTAGTTCTAAGTCTAACTTTATATTTCCCACCCCCTGTCCAGATATGTTCATCATCCAAAATGGGCTGTTTAGGGCCTAAAAGAGCACAATGCTGTTGGAGCCGATTGGAAACATCATGCACAGCAATGCATTCATTCTGAAAAAGAATGGTGACAAACCATATTACTGGTTTAGTCGGGGTATAGCTCTAAAGGGGAACAATAAAGCAGAAGTGTTAAGCTTTTCATACTTCATCCAAAACCTGTTGAGACCTTGAGGAGTTTTGAAGCTTACATCATACATTGTATCACCAGATGCATGTTTGAGAGCATAATGTTCATTGGAAAAGAAACCCAGAGAGTCCTTAAGCAGCTTTCTACCCACATAAAGCCTATCTGGTGGGGCTTCCAAGTCTCCCAAATACTGGAGGCATGCAGCATTTTGACATTGTGTGGGAAGGGGCTGAGTAGTAAAAGTGTATTTTTGTCTAAAAGAGGTCCAGGTAGATTTAGCAGTTTCAGCCACCATCTCCACAGGGTTGGGTAAGTCATGATCCATTTGGTCTCCCCATGTACCAGGTCTAGTACTAGGCCCTTCATCAACTAAGCCCTTATCCAGTTCTATAGGAAGGGGAGGTGGAGAAACCTTACAGGACATGTTAGAGACAGCAGCATTCTGTGTTAAACCAGCAGAAACATGATTGAAATGGGCAGATGAAGTAGAAAAAGTAGCCAGAGTCCCACCCTGCATACATTGAGCCTCCCCCTCAGGGGAACCCAGTACGGGGCTATAAATAGGATCCAGTTGCCAGTTTCCAGATGGCGTCTTCTTCCAGCCTGCCTGTTGTAAAGATAATGCAAGAGCTGCCAGCAAAGTATGGGAAGAAAGTCCAGAAAGCAAAGCAGCCCAAGGAACTGCACACCACCCAGGGGAAGGCGTAACAGAAACAGTTCCAGAGGTAATAGTATCAGTACTTGCTTGGTCAGAGAGGTCAGGAGGCAAAGCAGGATTTAGAGTGGAACACATATAGGAGTCCACCATATCAGAAGCCGGCAAATGTAAACTTGGTTGCGGGAGTCCACTAGAAAGTGCTGACTGTGGTTGTTTGTCAGAAACAGCAAAGTGAGGGAGCTCTACCCTCGGGACTGGTGCAGAAGACACCAAATGAGGAGAAAAATCTGAAACAGCCAACAGCGCGGTACTCAAGGGCAGCCCAGCGGCAGGTGTAGGAATATCAGGAAGAAGTACAGTAAGAGCCATCATGCCTTGTAAGGCCGAGGTTCCTCCATGGTTCAAAAGGGAAAGAACATATGTGGGGTAAGACTGACAAATCCTTTGGAGCCATGCAACATCTGAAGGTGCTGCATCCTGTAGAGAAATATCAGCTTTTTCAACAACGTCACAAGTAGATGCATTCAGGTCATCATACAATGCCTTCTCCACAGAATCATGAGCGGCAAACAGTATCTCCTCAGCTGAATCTGCTGGGAGGGAGATCTGCTCACCAGCAAGGGCTACCAGCAGACTGATGTCTATCTGACATGGAGGCCAGGGGGAACAGCAGACAGCAGCTCCCCCTACCAAAGAGTAAGAGAATTTCCCTAGTGTCCTGGCCACATTGCCCCCATTCACTGGAAATGCCACCTACAGCTTAATCTGGTTCAATGTCAGTTGACATTCATTTGTATCCCCCTTCCCCTGGTCATGCCTGAAAATAGGCAGGATTTGTCTAGTGCACTTACCTGGTCAACAAAAACTAAATAAATAAATAAATAAAGTTTGTGTTTCTGTGACCAAACAATGGGGATTGTAATCACAGAATAATGTCAAACATTAAAGTTACACACTTGTTCATCTTTATAAAATGCATTTTACACTAAGCCACTTACTCTACCAGCTCCCTGAGTGGATATCACCAATTTTGAAGATGTGTCCCTGATTTTGGTCCGTTGTCTCTGTTTTTTTTTAATTTAATAAGCTTTATTAGTTTAAAATGTTTTACAAGAATAGTCAATACAGACAACATGTACATACATAACAGAGAAATGATCATTGATGAAAGAATGATACACATTCATAATATGAAACACATAGATGAAGATTATATTATAATAAATCCTAGAACATAATATCATTGTCTGTATCCCCCCTTCCTCCTCCTTCAACCTTCCCCAGTCTGCCACTTACTATTAATTGAGGATGGTTATAAAGAAATATCAAAATAAAAAACATATTAAATGCAATTACCTTAAACAGGGAAAGTGAAAATATCTAATGTCTACTTAATCAATAGGAGGGTGTACAGTTATTCCCATCTTAATTTATATTTATCCATTCTGTTGTTGACTCCAGCAATGATGAGCTCTGCTTGCAAAGCAAACGTGATCAACTTGCACCATTCCATGTAAACAGGGACATTGAGTTCCAACCAATGCCTCAAAATTACGTTCTTGGCACAGCTTGATATTAAGGCCATTTGTGCCTCTCTGCTGACTCCCTTGTAAATATGTATAGTCACCCAAAATACAAATTACCAGATTAAAATTATCTGACAATGCAAGAAGTGGATCAAGGCCATTTTGAATGCTAAGCCAAAAAGGAGTGATTTTGTCACATGACCATAACATATGCAGCAAGTCAGCAGAGGCTTGTTGACATTTGGGGCATTGGTTAGAAGAAACCTTTCCCATTTGATGAAGTTTAACAGGTGTATAAAATAGATTATGATTAATATAAAATTGCATAAGTCTGTATCTGTCCCACTTAATGTATTTATATAAATGACTCCAAATTTTTGACCAGTTCCTGGAAGGGGAAGTCGCTATTAAAAGATTGTTCCACCAATAAAACCTCTTACCTTCCACAATGGCAACATTTGCTAGGAGAAATTTATATGAATAGGATATTATATGGGAAGAGGGGATAGAGCTAATATAAGGGGTAAAGCAGACATGAAGGAACCGTCCCATCCCCCTAACCCAAAATAATGTGTCAACATGTGGGATATCTGAAAATATTTGAAAACATTTGTGGCAAGCCAATTAAAAAGGAGACTGACTACATTATAGGGGAGCAGTTGTTTGTCCCGGACTAACTGGCTCACTTTTAGGACACCCATATCAGGCCAAAAAAGGTGAGGTTTAGTTACCATGCCTGAAATTTGGAGATTAGGGTTTAATAACAGAGGTTGGGCAGTGTCTTTGTAGGCATCCACTTTGAGGAAAGTAATTCATTGATAATGTGTGTGAAGTGAGACACTTAATTGTGTTTCCTTTAGGGATTTAGGGAGATTCTTTCTAGTAATAAAAGGAAGGGCCTTAGGGTCAATGCCTTTTTCAGAGCAAAGTGCTTGTTCTATTTTGACCCGGGGGGACAATATATAGGAGCTGGACAATTCTCTGGGTGTTGTATCCAATATACAATCCTGGTCAAGTGTATCACTAGATAGTATATGTAAAAATTAGGGGCTTGAAGACCACCATGTTTTTAGACGCATAAGTTTATAGTAACTTCTAACTTTTTTCCCTTGCCATGTAAAAGTGTTGATAACTCTTTGTATCTGAAAAAAACATGATAATGGAAGAGCCCCACTAAACACTTGTAGGGGATATAATACATGAGGTAAAACATTCATTTTTATTATATTCATATGACACCATATAGAAAGAGATAATTTTGACCAGTGTCTAAGATCTTCTGCTAAAATTTTGACTAAAGCATCTAAATTAATTTTTTTCACGGAGTGGGGAGAGGAATGAAGGTAGAACTCTAAATATTTAAATTTATCGGTGTTCCATTGAAGTCCCAAATGCTCAATGTCAGTCCTCACCATGTATTTGTTGAGGGGAAAAAAACTCTGTTTTTTCTGGTGTTTAACTTATATTTTGAGATTGCCTCAAATTGGGAAATGATATGAAAGACAGTGGATAAAGATAGAGTGGGATTAGAAACATGAAGAAGAATATCATCTGCATAAGCAGAGATTTGATATTCCATATTACTTATTGATATACCAGATACCAATGCCAAGTTTTTAATTTTCCTGATAAGAGGTTCTAAATATAAGTTGAAAAGGAAAGGAGAAAGGGGACATCCTTGATGGGTATCTTGGAATAAAGTGAAAGATGTGGAAAGAACACCGTTACATTGGATTTGGGCTGATAGGGAGGTGTATAAAATTTTTACCCATTGTATAAATTCATTCAGGAGGTGATATTTGGGTAATAACCTAAAAAGATAGTCACAAGAAACCCTGTCAAAGGCTTTTTCTACATCCAGGGAAACAAGTGCTGCTCGTACAGATGAATCCCTGGACACAGAAAAGAGATATGCTATTTTCCTAAGGTAATCAGATGAAAGCCTTCCCTTTACGAACCAACCTGCTCTATACTTATCAGGGAGTCCCAAACCTGGCCTAGTCTAGAAGTGAGGATTTTTGCAAGAATTTTGAAATCCACATTAATTAGCGAGATTGGTCTATAATTAGGAATCAGGAGGGAATCTTTTCCACGTTTGGGAATAATGGTGATTATAGCTTGAGTCAAAGAGGTATCAGATATGCCCTTCTCAAAGATATAATGAAAAGTATCTTAAAGAATTGGGGAAATTATCTCTTTAAATTTTTTATAGAAATTTGTGGTGAAGCCATCTGGGCCAGAGGATTTATCTGGGGGTCTCTGTTTTTTTTGAAGAGCAACTTTCTACTATAATAAAAGCTTACAAACACTAGATTTACACCAGTTATGTTTTTATTCTTTGTTTTCTAGTTATTTATTTATTTTGCTGTCCCTCTTCTGTTAGTCTACAAAATATTATAGATGGTGCTGTAATTGTTTCACTGAGTCTTTCAAAATGTATGTGACTGTCCTCTGCTTCCTGTGCAAACTACACAATTGCTGTTTGTGATAGCACAGTCTTTTGTCATGGTGAGCACTATTGATTCTCTACTCCCCGGTAACAAAAAGCTGTCTCTGCCTTAGGAATTCATATCTCCCCCCCAGATCTGTCTCATTGCATGATTATATATAGCTCATTACAACAAAAGCTGTCAAATTTCTCCAGTGGGGATTTAATAAGCTGCCTCTGCTGAGCATATCTGCTGATTGTACGTTGAGCTGGCAGGAATGTGCTGTTTTTAAGAAAGGAACCCTTTCTCCTGGGGGGGAGGATTTTCAGGAAGTTCTACTTTGTGTTGTACTTTGATTCCCCATTCCCTGGTAACAAAAAAACCTGTCACTACCTTAGGAATTCATCTCTCTCTTGCTGTCTCTCACTCTCTCCCCCCACCCAGCTCTTTCGTTGCATGATTATATATAGCTTACTACTATAAAAGCTGTCAAATTTCTCCAGTGAGGCTTTAACAAGCTGCCTATGCTAAGCATATTCATGAATAGTGGTTAGAGCTGGCATGAATATGCTGTCTGTGGAAAAGAAACTCTTCCCCCTCCCCACCACAAGTGTAGTGATTTCATAGAGTGGAGGGATCATAGTTCAACTCCAAAATTGTGCTTTGGTGGGATTCTGAAATGCCCCTTTTTCCCAAGTGATAGCAAGATGTCTTCAGGGCTCTGCCCCCTGCAGCCATAAAAATATGTGAAATCATAGCTGGAAATCAAGGTGGGTAAGGAGGTTGTCAATCAATAATGTTCTCCAAATGAAATCCTGGGTCATCCAAAAAAGCAACCTATCCAAACAGCAAGTAATAAAAAAGAATGAATGGCACTGAATTCAAATATCTTCAATAGCGTGATGGATTTGTGGCTACGCCACTTCCTCAGGCCTTACTGTGTTGCCATTGTATAATAAATAATGTCTCACAATTGCAGATTTATGCAAACACACCATAAACTACAGAGTTTCCCCACATTGGGAAACTATGTAGTTTATGGCTTGTTTATCTATGTAAATATGTGATTGTGAGACATTGTTTATTTATTTATTTATTAAACAGTGGCAACACAAACAGGCCTGAGGAAGTGGAATAGCCACAAAACCCTCACCCTATTGTGTGCGGAGTTAAAATAAAAAATCTTTATTTGACGATATCTGGATTCAGTGGAGTTCATCCTTTTTTCTTACTTGCTGAACTCATAGCTGTCCTGCTGCTACTGTTGCTGCTGCTATGTCTGGGCCACCCTCCTGTGCCTCCTTCTCCTCCTCCTGTATGGGGTGCTGCTGCTATAAAGAACCAAAGCCAAGAGAACTGAAAGCTGGTCTTGCTTCTCTCCCATCCTCCTGTGCCTGCTCCTCCATCTCCACCTACAACTTTTAAAACTGTAAATGTGGTTTGAATTATCTGTGCTCATGGGACGTGTTCACACTTCATTCATTTGCATGATGTAACAGCAACATACAAAACTTGTTGTGCCATGAAGTGCACTGAAGAGAACTTATGAAGGCAATCACCAGGCTGGCATAATGCTTACTGTAGTCAGTCCTGTTGCTTTGCACTCAAAAACATACGGTGTTGCTTATGGACTTAGTCCTCCAATTGCAGCACTATGATAAAATCGCTCCTTGAAATGTTGGGGTTGGGTTGCTGTCTCTCTTATTTCCTTTTCCCTCCAATGACCACAAAACCTTCTGTTGGAGCTGGGGTGGGGGGGGCATGATTTGGACATACACAGGTACAATAGTCCCTTCTTGATTTTGTAATTTTGGCATCAGTTTTTCCTGGAAGGGACACAGTTGGATCTGAAATGTTATCCCCTAGTGGCTGTTTGTGGATATTCTCTTGTGCTGAAACAGAAAGTAAGGATTGCATTTGTTGTTTTTTCTCTTGTGCCTTGAGAACCATTTCATCCTGATCATAAAAATAACCTTTGTTGTGAGCTGCCCATGGACATATTTTGTATGAGTGGCCTTTCTCATCACATAAATTACAACATACTTGATATTGGCAGAAATGTTTAGAGCGACCTGTTTACAGACAGAGGTTACATACTTGGGCTTCACAGGACTTATTAAGATGGGTTAAGAAGCTACATCTGTGGCAGGATTTGTGTTGTCCCAGATAGAAACAAAAACCTCTGTCTCTGTCAATAAAAACTGCTGGGTAAATGTTGAATACCAGTGTCTGTGCTTTTCAATTTTACTTTGATATGCCACCCCCAGTCCATATATTTTCTGAGTCCAGAATTGGCTGTGGTCTTTCAATTGCTTCTACACATTGCTTAACCCAGTGCAAAATATTAGACACCTCAACCCCTTCATTTTTAAACAAGATATTGACTGTTTTCCATATCGACTTTGTTAGGGGTATGACTATGAAGGGAATCCCGCTCTTATCCACACCTCTGGGGACACGCAGTTTGATGTAATCTTTAGATCTTCAGTACTGCTTGACAGATTTTGGCT
Source organism: Neoceratodus forsteri (assembly GCA_016271365.2). NCBI lineage: Eukaryota > Metazoa > Chordata > Ceratodontiformes > Ceratodontidae > Neoceratodus > Neoceratodus forsteri. Next base: position 1,037,086,307 of record CM057453.1, read on the forward strand.
TAAATACAATTCTATTGTTGTCTATTTGTGACCCTTAATGTTTCTTCAGAAAGGCATTTTTGTTTCATAGCTGCAGCAGTTTGTTCTTGAAAAGCAATAATTTCTGGGTTAATTTGCTTAGTACCTTGTGTGAGGATGTCAGACTGTGAGAAATCCATATTTTCCAAAATAATGTTCTCACTGCCTTTTTGTACAAGAAATACAGTTGTTTGATGCTGTTGTCCCTTGAAATCCTGAGAGGAAAATTTCTGTGCTCCTTAACCTGCTCCTGAACTGCCAACTCCTTGGTCAGCCATCTTGCCATCCTCCATCTTGGCTAGGAACCAGGATGTTAGGTTCCCTACCTGTGAGTAGGGGAATTTTATAAAAATTCAAAAAGAACATATCTTGTCATGCAAAATATCAATTTACACAATTCAACATTAGATCATGCACCAAGTCATTTCCCACACCCCATGCCAATGCACATCAACAAACATTTTTTACCCTTCACCTATTGCTGTCTAATGGCTGGCCAGCCTTTACTCTATACCTTTGTAGTAATCCACCTATATAATAATAAACTTCTTTCCTAACTATAGGATTTTAACCATAAAAAACTGCCCCATAGTTTCTTTGAAAGAATCAAATTCCTGTTTTTTTCTGCCTCGTAAATATCATTAAAGTTCTGCACGATCTGTATAAAAACCTGCTGACTCCTATATTGTCTCTACTGTAATATTAATGCACACCTTGCTTGCCACAGGTAGTATCTGCAGAGGGAAAAAAATAATCTTACTGTACTAGAATTATTTTTATTTAAGGATCCAGGAAACAGACCTAATACTACAGTTTTATGGGTAAATGTAGGAACATTCCTATCTCCCCATGCAGTTTTTATGAGGAGCCAAAATTGTTCAACATATGGGCAGGCAAAATAAAAATGTTCCTGTGTTTCTATAATCCCTGATCATGTCATTCTAGGACACATTCGTTCCTCTATCTTTTTAGGTTTGTGGAAGTTTCTCACCGCCACCCTACCATAACATGAAAGCCAGGTAGTATCCCAAACTTTTACTGGAAGTCTTTCGTCCATTAGTTCTTTAAACATTTCATTTAATTGTTCCTCATATTGAGACAGCTTTTGAGGGACCTAAAAAAATGTTCTGATATGATTAAAGAGTATAACACCTACATAGGGGTACTAGTTAATTGGTTTTAGGAAATATCCCATTCTTTTATTTTCCTACATATAGATAAAAAACAAGAGGGACTGTCCAGGGTCTTTAAGGTTCTGGTTAAAGGGGGAGAATCCCAAGCCTTATTAAACTTTTGCATTAAAATCCTTAAATTTTCCAACCATGAAAGATTAGGGTCTACAAGCAATGGCACCATATTTTGGTATACAAAAATGCAAAAAAAAAGAAAACTATAGGATGTCTTATCCTTACTCCACCCAAACAATAACTATGATATGTGTGTAATCTTTTACCTCTCACCTGTCCATGTATGACCTAAATCTTCCTACATGAGAGCCCCATGGTATGATGGGGCTCTCAGGGAGATGAAGAGAAAGGGTCAGAGTTTGCAGTGCCGCTGGAGAAAGTCTGGCTGGGAGGAGGACAAACTGGCTTTGCGTGTACAATTATAATGCATACCAGGGGGCAATCAACCATAAGAAGGCAGTGTTCCTGTCCAGGAAGATTGCTGCCAGGAAGAACTGACCATCGATACTTTTTCGGAGTGTGGACAGGCTGAGTCATCCTGCCTGTCTACAGCTGAAGAAGGTTTTTTCAGATGTTGAATGTGAAGAGTTTGCTCATTTCTTCGTGAACAGAGTGTCCGGCATCTGGCAGGGAGTTTCTCCAGTCAGCAATGTTATAGCTGGCAGGGGTCACCAGAGGTATTCTGAGAGCACTCTGCCTGGTTGGGGGGAGTTTAGACCAGTGGAGGTAAGTGAAGTCATTGAGGTGGCGACCAATCTGAAGCACACCTTTTGTGAACTGGATCCAGTGTCTATGCGTTTCTTGATGAGATGCGTCAACACCATTGGCCCGGTGTTTGCTCTGATTGTCTGGTGTTCCTTATCTGAGAGGGTCTTTCCTGATGCCTTGAAGGAGGCATTGGTGAGATCACTCTTAAAGAAACCATCACTGGACCCGGAGATCAGGGTAAATTACCGACCTATCTCTAATCTTCCCTTCCTGGTGAAGGTAGTGGTGAAGGTACTAGTGCTTCAGTTGGAAGATCACCTTGTGACTCATGAGTTGACAAACCTTTCCAGTTTGGGTTTTGAGTGAGGCATAGCATGGAAACTGCACTTGTTCAGATACTGAATGATGTCCTCAGGGCAAGCAATTGAGGGGACAAGATAATTTGCATTCTTCTCAATCTCTTCTCAGCATTTGACACTGTGGACCATTGTGTGTTGCTTGACCATCTCAGGGAACTCTGTAGACTCACTGGCACTGTCATCAGCTGGTTTGAGTCTTTTCTTACCAACAGGAGGCAATGGGTTGTGATGGAGAATTTTTCCTCCACCCTTAGTCTCCTATCTTGTGGAGTTCCTCAGGGATCGGCATTGGCCCCAATGTTGTTCGTAGTATACATGCTACCCCTGGGAGGACTCATTAGGAAGTATGGCTTGGGTTTTCATTGCTATGCTGATGATACCCAACTGTACTTTTCCTTTGCCCCAGGAACATCCAATATGATGGATGTGCTTAATAGAGGCCTTGCTGAGATCAACGACTGGATGGCCTCTAGCTGGTTGCGACTGAACCCCGATAAGATGGCAGTATTGGTATTGGAGTGAAACAGAGTGCATGACAGGATGGCCTCTGAATCAGAGTCTGGACTTGTCCTGGGATCTGTTTCATTGAAGGCATCCCTTATGGTGCAAAATCTTGGTGTCACTCTGGACAGGAGCCTGTCTACATAGGCAAAAATATCCTTCAGGGTTCATTCCTGTTTTTTCCATCTCAGAAATGTCACCAGGATAAAGCCCCTTGTTCTGCCTCTGGACCTCCCCACTCTGATACATGCCTTAGTCACATCTAGGCTTGACTACTGTAATGCACTCTACCTTGAGGTCATGGGAGGATCTCACCGCAGACTGCAGCTAGTGCAGAATGCAGCTGCCAGTTATTGACCGGGCAGTCTACGTTTTGCCATATTACACCTGTGTTGCATGAGATGCATTGGCTGCTGATCAGGTGGAGGATCCTCTTTAAGGTAGGTCTTCTCACCTATAAGGCCCTACACAGTCAGGACCCTGGTTATCTGTCAGACCTTCTTGTACCTGCTCTCTCTGTTCACCACCTCTGCTCCTCCTGTGGTGGCCCCCTGGTGATTCCTAGGATGAGGCTGAGATTGGCTGGTGACAGGGCATTCAGTGTTGCCGCCCCTGTCCTATGGAATTCGTTGCCCCCTGGGGTTAAAGGGGCCCCAACTTTGGAGGTATTTAAGGTTCGACTTAAGGCCCTCCTATTTGTCCAGGCATTCTTGGACTGAATTATTAATTTTTCATTCTGTTTCATTTAAAATAGTTAAGTAATATATTATCGCTGTGGATTTTATTGTCTTGCATTTGAGTGTAATCCTCTAAAGAAGTGTTTATTTATTTGTGCATCACCCAGAGCCTCCAGGATTGGGCATTTCTTAAATAAATGTTGCTTTGCCTTGCCTTGCCATTGTAATTCACTTTCAGAAATATACCCCAAACTTCTACCCCACTCCAGTAACTGTAATAGCTTCTTTTTAAAACAATGAGGTTGGATTAGTGGTCAATTTTCTGTATTTTGACTCATTGTTTATTTGATCCAGAATGGAGTTAACATATTTCTCTGAGTCCAGAACCATTACCACAACATTCCCTCCCTTCTCAGAGGGCTTTATAACCATCTGTAAGTTTGCCAATTCTTTGAGGGCATTCCTTTTAGCACAGCTTAAGTTTTGCCTATTCCCCTCTGGGTTTTCCCTCAATGCTTTATCAATCTCATTTAAAACAACAGTCTCAAAGTTTTTTATCAGTGGGTTAGTGGTATTAGGACAAAATTCTGATGGGGGTTTGAAAAGATTTTTCACTTTCATTATTTAATAGACCCTCACTAGCTATTGGTATATTATATGTTTCTCTAACAGACACTCTAAAATGTCTATATTGAAGACATCTGTTGCCTGTAATGTCTTAGTACTTTCAATGTTACTCAAATTCACTAGCAAATTTACCATGTCAGCATCATCTAACTCCATGTCCAGACCCGCTCCTGCCCCTCCCCCACTCTGACAACCTCATCAACTTTGTTACTTACTTCAAAGCCCATTGTTTAAAATTTATTTTTACTGTGATAGTCTTTCAACTTGATTTTCTGAAATAATTTAAATAAATCAACTTGAGTCTTAAATCTGTCTGGTTTTCTGGCTGGTGCAAAATTCAGTCCCTTTTCAAGTACTTTCACCTGGTTATCAGTCAGAGTTACCTCAAACAAATTAATTATTCATAGTTCCTCTTGATGCTTCTCCGAAGTTCTCTTTCTGCACCTGCCTTTTCTGCCTCTATGGGTTTTTCCCCCTCCATTTTTTCTTTCCGTTCTTCCCCTTTAGATCCTCTGTTTGTGTATTGGCTGTGCTGTTCTTTTTTTCTAAAAAACAATCCTTGCTGGTTCCTGGTTTGGGACTTCCTTCAGCCTGAAAATTAACTTTCTTTTTGATAGACCTTGAGCGCCCTCTGCTGCATGATCTGCTATAAGATCTTGTGCTTCTAGGCCACAAGTGGATATTCTCTAGTTTGTAGTCGTCATCTCTTTCTAGTTTCTTTCTTTCTTAATGAGTTCTTTTCCATATCTATTAAGTTTAGCAGTGAGTAGTTCTGATAGTTTTTTTAAAGCCTGAGTGATTTTTGCATTTATTGAGTCTCATACAAGAGGTGGATCTTCTTTCTCACTACTTCTTGTTTCTTCCCATCTTCTGCTATGATTAATTCACTGAAGGTATGAGAGCAAATTGCTGCAGCCTGTTCCCACTCAACTCTTCTTTTAAAGTTCTCAAGTCCACAAGATGGGGTTTTAGTGAGACATAAACCCAGTGGTGCTTGTGTTTTCTCTAAATATCTTTCAAGGGTTAAGATAGTATAGGTAATATTTAACTCTTGGATCCTTAACTTTTCTAAAGAATTGAATATTTTTTTAATGCTTGGTTCTTTATTTTGCTCACCATTCCCCGATGATAATGCAGCCTCTGTCTTTGCTCCACTAAGTTTATTACTGGCCCTCAGTTCCTTTGACGCAAGGTCTTCCAATTTGCCCAAACCATCTGAATATACTTCTGAGTCTGTGCCACTGCTGACACTTTGAACTCAGGCTGACATGCTCCATGTTTTTGTGACAGTACTTCTGGCGTTCAGTCCTGTATATTCAAGCAGTCAGATATTCACAATACAATTCATAGTCACAAAAACTTGTGGTGAGTAGATTAAGACAAATGTTAGACCATGGAGACACAGAAGTTAATGAAATTTCCATCAGTAAATTTCGATGCACTTATTATCACTCCACAGGCTGATCCAAAGAAAGGACAACAGCTACACAGGTGTAAGCAGCAAAGGACTGCTAGTCACTGTCCTTTCCTCAGATTGAGCTCCATTTACCACCACCCTCTGTGTTCTATCCCTCAACCAATTTCTAACTCAGTTTGCCACCTTGGGACCCATTCCCAGGCTGCCTAGCTTGTTTATAAGCATCTTACATGGAACATTGTTGAAGGCCTTGCTGAAGTCCAGACAGGCCACATCCACTGCTCCCCTGATCCACTTCCCAGGTCACCCAGTCAAGGAAATCTATCAGATTTATTTGAATGATCTTCCCTCTGTGAATCTTTGCTGCCTCAGATCCTGTGCTCTGCTTGATTCAAGGTGTTCTACAATCATTTATTTTAGCAGTGATTCCATTGTTTTCCCCAACACTCAGGACAGGCTGACTGGTCTATAATTTGTAGCCTCCTCCCTGCTCCCACTTTTGTGTAGAGGTACTGCATCTGCTCTCCTCCAGTCTTCTGGAACCACTCTTCCAGCAATTCATTGAACAGGGCCACCAGTGGTGCTGCTGCTAGCTCCTTCCTAAGCTCCTTAAATATTCTAAGATATGTTCAATGCACAGATCAGGCCCCAATGGTTGCTGGATTTGTGGGGGAACTTTTCTTAATGCCAAATACTACTCTTTTCCTTCAACCATCTTAATGACAGGCCCCCTCAACTAACCAGAACAGTGCAAAAAGGTGAATGGGGCTCCCAGGGTGTAACAGATATGGTTCAACATTGCGGAAAGAAATACTGTGGCCAAAAATAAAGTGGCAATAACATCACCACCCACAATGTTGGCAGCACATGACATCGCAAGATGTAACAGTGCAGGCCAGTGAATATGCAGGCAGCAAACAGAGCCTGCTACACAGGAACACAAAACAGCACAGCAGCAGGAACCTGAGCATAAGAACAACACAGGGGTGCCTGATTAGGGAGCAGTGCATGGGACCCCATGCCATTGTGGTGTTGTTGTTCTAGCCCCAACCTGCTCATACCCTGCAGTCCTGTCCTGTGAGTTAAAGAGTTAAAGGCACAGCCATAGCCTCTGCTTGCTGTCCCATGCCTAGCACAACCTGTGTGTTCTGTGTCCTCTGTTCCATAGGATGACATACTATGCCATGCTCCCCCTGTAGACTGCCCTGTGGAGTCCTGGCATAGCACCCTTTCTGCTGCCTTGTGGTGGGGCCTGCCTGGGGGTGGGCATTGCACTAACTCCAGTGTGTTCCTGTGCTCAGGGCCCCAGTATTGGTCCCTGGCAGCAGAGTCTCCTGCTCAGTCCCCCCCCATGCATCCATATACTAGCGCACTGTGGCTGTGTGCAGCAGGTCAGTATGTGGCATTGTTACCCAGCTTTATTATAAGCCTTGCAATATGATGGTCCACGATGTTTTGCCAGCAATATTATTTCCATGATATTTTGGCTGTGATGTTACTGGCCAGAACCAACAGATACAGAGATGCATGGCACATGCTGGCTTCTTTTATTTTGGTACAGGTCAATGAAAGTAAAGCTGAAGTTTTGTTCTCTGTAGGTTGCAAATGTTTATACAGGAATGTAATAGTAAGTCAGTGATGTTTGTTATTTGTGAATAATGCTAGTCTGTAATCCATGGGTATACACAGCTAGGTGTCCAAGGGACAATTGTGTTGATGTTTTGTTCCACCCCCAACAAAATTTGATCCACTGTTAATATTTCTTTTCTTGTTGATGTGATTATCGAATACCCAATAAAAAAATATTTAATTACAAAAAAAAAAAATAATTCTAGGATGCATCCGGTCTGGTTCCATTGCCTTGTCCACTTTCAGTTTTGTTAGTTCCTTTAGAACTCTCTCCTCCTGTGGATACTAGGATACTGTGAATGGGGAAATCACTCAAGGGTCTGTGATCTAAATCATTTATTTTGATATTGCATCAGCACAAAACCTAAAGGAAGAATGCCTTAAATAGGTACACTAGAGTGGAGATCTGCCTGCATTATGCCTTTGGGAAAATGGAAGGGCAACCAAATTGGAGGTGCCACTGGAACAGAGCAAGAGCAGGTCTGGGGCATGGCTCCCAGGTTGCAAGGGCATGGGGCAGCTTTGGAAGGGTGGTAGGGAGCAATGGTTGTGGGATGGCCATGGTGCTGGCTATAGCATGGAAGATGGGGGGGGCTGCATTGTACGTAGGCAGCTTGTGCCACTAAGGGAGGAGGTGAGGTGCTTGAGATGGATGTAGGCTGGGTATTTTTTTTATTTTTTATTTATTAAGAGATTTACCAGATAAGCATTCTGAGCGGGCCCACTCATTTCCAGATGCTACCTGGGGTTACATAGGTCAAAGAATAGATACAGTAAAGTCACAGTACAACAGTGTTACATAGGTCTAGAGTAGTTAGCAGTAGTCACAGTACACAGTGTGGTTAGACAGCAGGCAGCAGGTATAAGACCTTATTATATAAGTTAGCTAAATCTGCTGGTGGCAGTTACATACATCAGAGTAGTGGGACCTCAGGCGTGGTTTGAGAGCCCAGTGGGAGTCTGAGAGCCTGATGTCTGCAGGTAGCTCATTCCATAGTTTAGGCAGTTGATGCATAAAGGCCATTTGGCCCTTAGAGGTTCGCATGAAGGGTACATGGAGTTGTTTAGGATCAGAAGCTCTGAGGAGGTAGACGGGGGTGGTTAGGTTGATAGAGCACATCTGAGGTAGAGGGGGAAGGTATTCGACCAGTATTTGTAAATAAGATTAGTACAGTGTAGTTTACACCAATTCTAAAGATGGGAAGGAGAGGGCTCTGTATAGGTCACAGTGATGGGTGGAGGGAGGGCAGTCAAGTGCGTAATGACAGAAAAAGTGATAGAGGGGGTCCAGTCTGGCCATGGTAGATGGTGGGGCAGCACTGTAGACCACATCACTGTAGTCAAAAATGGGGAGGATCATTTTGAGGACTAGCTCCCTCCTAACAGAGGTGGGAAGGGAGCCTTTGTGCCGGTACAATGTTCCTAATTTAGGGTGGAGTTTTTTTCTGTAGAGATTCAATGTGGGCATGGAAATCAAGGTGTTGATCGAGCCAAACCCCAAGGTACCAGAAGGAGGTGCAGGAGTCTAGGTTGGAGCCATCCAGGGTGTGGAAGACAGGGGGGGCAGCCAGCCAGGATAGCTTGGGATGGGTACCAAAGGTTATGGGAGAGGAGTAGGGGGGAGGACAGGTGAGGATCCGCAAAGGGAGTAAGATGGGATGGGGTAGAAGAGTGATCAAAGAGGGAGGTGTAGGGGGACAAGAAACAAATACAGCAATAGACAGGGAAGAATGGAATGAGACTGGAAGAGAACAAATGAGTACACAAGCAGGGAGGGAGGGAGTGAGAGGTTAAGGAAGCTATAAGGGGGACATCAGGGGGATCAGGTAAAGGTAATGAGGGTTATAAGAAGGACCAAGGGTATAGTAGGAGATAAGGTCCAAAGCCAGCACAAAAGGAAAGAGGTTAGAAAACAAAGAGAGGAGCCTCAGTCAGAAGGATACAGGCAGTGGGGACAGAGCAAGAAAACAGATTCATACCACTAGGGACACATAATGAGGAAGAAAATCAGGATAATGGGATGGAGGAGGACTTTGGGGAAACAGCAAAAGTAAACAAGAAGGAAGGTTCAGTAGAAAAGGGGAAGGGATGCCCCTTTGGGAAAAAAACAGGAGGGCAGCAAACAAAAGGGTAAGAGTGTGGGAGTGAACACACCCCAGAAAGGGCTAATCCACATGGATGGGGGGGAGGCAGCAAGCTCAGGATTAGAGGGGCCAAGATAGAAATGAGCAGGTGACCCAATCACTGGGAAAATCAGTCAGGACACAGGAAAGAGCAGGGCAAAGGGGAGGGATAGAGCTCAAGGAAAGTGAGGCAGGGGCAGGTGGTTTAGCAGCAAATGCCTGAGGGGGGGTTGTGGACAGTGAGGCTCACAGGGCAGAATCAGGACTCGGGTTGATGTGTTAGGGCAAAGGGGAAATTATGAAAAAGGTAACAAAAGGGATGCAAGGGGCTGGAGAAGGATAGAAGAGAAATATAAACAGAAGGTAAAGAAGAGCTGTGTCTTACTCATTGGGGATGCAATAATAAAAAGAATCTGATGGGAGTGGGCAGGGGCAACAAGAGCAGTGCAGTATGGGTTGAGTGCCTGCCAGGTATGATGACGTTGAAGGTCATTCACTATATTCCCTCAAGGGGGAAACAACAGGATGGGAAAACACACCTGGTGTTCCACCTGGGAACAAATGATCTGGTGGGGAATAGTGGAGGTGCAGATAAGATTCTGAGAGCTTGCTAGGTACTGCAGCATTCTTGGGTTCCAATCTGACTTTTTTAGAGGTGTTGCCCATGTAAAAAGCAAGTACTGCAAGGAGGCTGAGGATTAAGGAATTTAATAAATGGCTGATGGGATGGTGCAAATAGATGGGGTATGGGTTAGAGGGGAACTGGGGGATCAACGTGGGGGGATGAGAGCCTATTTGATCCAAACTAACTGGATGGTGTGGCAGTACTGAAGCGCACATTAGGAGAATTCATAGAAAAAACCTATCATTTAAATTAAATGGGGGGGGTCCGCACCGCAAGACAGGAGAAATGAGGGCTACCAGCCTCACCCCCTGGCTAGAGATAGCATGTTAGGCAAGAGGGCATCAGTTTGAAGGGGGATGGGGGAGACTTGGTGGAAGAGCCTAGCAGCCACCAAGAGCTTAGGTAACAAAATGTTGGATTTGGAGGCCATCATGGGAATGAACGGCTGGATATAGTAGCAATGAGCGAGACTTGGTGGACAGAGCATCACACCTGAGAGACAACTATCGTGGGCTACAGACTGTTTAGAAGGGACAGGGAGGGCAAGAAGGGGGTATACATCAGGGATGACATAATAGTAACTGAGGAACAAGAGGAAGATGGGGAGAATGAGCTATTGTGGGTAACACTGGGCAGAAGGACTGGAGAATCCCTGCTGTTGGGGGTGGTATACAGACCACCTACACAGGGGGAGGAGGGGGGTAGACAACTGATTCAGGCAGTCACATGGATGATCCTCAAAGGAGAAGTACTATTGGTAGGGGACCTAAACCTCCCAGCTACAGACTGGAGAATCCCAGATGCAGTATTGACTAGGAGCAAGGAGATACTGTGGTGCTGCAGAGATGATTCTTATAGTAGCTTGTCAGGGAGCCAACAAGGGGATACAGCCTACTGGATGTGGACTTGACAAATAGGAAGAGTGTGGAGGAGGTGCAGGTGGAGAAGTTCTGGACACTAGCTATCACAGGACTGGAAGGTTCAGGGTTAGGACAGGGAAGGAGACAAGCCAAACCAGCACTACATTCATGGACTTCAGGCACATGGACTTCGACAGGATGAAAAGGATAGCAAGGGAAACAATGGAGGGAACAGAGAATGTAGGTGCAGTGGTAGAGTAATGGGAATCTATTAAAAGAGGGATACTGAAAGCCAGGAAATATGCATAAAAAAAGATTGAAAAGAGCAGAAAAAGGAGGAGACTGCTTTGGTTTACAAGAGAGGTAGTGGGGGCAGTCGGGGACAGGAGGAAGGCTTTCAGGAAATTTAAGAGGACACTCAGCGAGGAGGACAGGGAGGCTTATAGGGAGAAGAGGAGAGGAGACTGATAGGGCAAAAGATAAGGTGGGCAAAAGAGGATACCAAAAAGAAAATAGCTAAACAAGTTAAAAGGTGGGACAAAACCTTTATTAGATATGTGAGGCAGAGGAGAAGGAGGGCAAGTCAGGGGATTGTAGGGCCGAGAGGGGAGGGAGGGATACAAATGGAAGGGAACTGTGAAAAAGCAGAGGTGTTAAATAAGTACTTTTGCTCTATATTTAGGGAGGATGAAGTGGGCAGGGGGCCTGAGCTTATGGGAAGCAGAAGAAGGGCAAATGGATGGCTCGGAGCCTGTTCATGGTGGATAGGGTTAGGGAGGATCTAGGAAGGTTGAAGGCGGACAAGGCAATGAGGCCTTGATAAGTTACACCCCAGGGTGATCAGGGAATTGAAGGAGGAGTTGGCTGCCCCCATTGAATAAGCTTTTTAACTTGTCTTTGGATATGGGGAGGGTGCCGGAGGACTGGAGGAGGGCAGATGTGGTGACTGTGCAAAGGGGATGAAGTAGTGAGGTGACAGAGAAATATTGCCCTGTCAGCTTTACCTCAGTGGTGGGGAAGGTAATGGAGGCACTAAACATGCAGAGGGTGTTGGACTACCTGGAGGAGAGTGGCTTGCAGGACAGCAGACAGCATGGCTTCCCAGACTGTCAACTAGAGAGGAATGGTGAATGTGGCCTATCTGGACCTCAGTAAGGCCTTCAACATCATCTCTCACAGAAGGTTGGTAAGCAAGCTGAAAAGTCTAGGGGTGGGTGGGAAACTATCAAGATGGGTGGAGGCCTGGTTGGTGGAAAGAACCCAGAGGGTGGTGCTAAATGGGATGTACTCCAGAATGGGGGGGATGAAGAGTGGGGTACCTCAGGGGTCAGTACTGAGACCTCTCCTTTTAAACATTTACATAATTGATATTGCAGTGGGTTTGAGGGGGAGGGTGTGCCTATTTGCAGATAATACAAAGATCTGCAATAGGGTGGACACCCGGGTGTGGTGGAGGCAAGAGGTAGGACCTGAAGATGCTCAAAGAGTGGTAAGAGATGTGGCAACTGAAATTTAATGCCAAAACGTGTGCTGTGATGCATGTAGGGATTAGGAACACATGAGCAGGATACACACTAGGAGGGAAGGCAATCAAAGTAACAGAACAGGAGAGTGATCTGGAGATTATAGTCTCATCCAATCTTAAGGTAGGTAATCAATGTAACAGGGCAGTGGGAAAGGCCAGTGGAATTCTGGCATGCATCGGCCGGGGCATTACTACTGTAGTAGAAGGAGGGAGGTAATGGTGGTCCTCTACAAAGCCATGGTGAGGTTAAATCTGGAGTACGGGATCCAGTTCAGGAGACCACACTTCCACAAGGACATAGATTGGATGGACAGTGTTCAGAGAAGGACAACCAAGATAATGCAGGGTATGCAAGGGAAGACATACAAGCAGAGATGCAGGGAGCTGGATCTGTGCACGCTGGAGACTAGAAGGGAAATTGGCAGCATGACTGAAACTTTTAAATATGTGAAAGGGATCAACAAACTAAGGAAAGAGTGTTTACTTAAGAGGAAGAATGGGGCCAGAACTAGAGGGCATAGCCTTGGACTGCAGGGAGGAAGATACAGAGGTTATGTGAGAGGGCAATTCTTCACACAGACATGGAACAGACTTCCATAAGGGGTAGTGGGGGCTGAATCTGCATGGGACAGACATAAGAGGCTGAGTAGTGGGGAGAGGGTGAGGGCCAGCAGAAGGGGGAGGAGTAGAGGATAGAAATAGGGCAGATTAGATGGGCCAGTGTGGTCCTTTTCTGCTGTCATTCTTCTATGATTCACCATAAATGAACTGGTGTCCACCTCCCTTCCCTTGTTGCTCCTGTCACCTAATAGTGTTCCCTCATCTTCTTTCAATGCTGTGAATACTGAACAAAAATAGGAAGGAATGGAGGGAGGGTGACCATATGTTTTAAGTTACAGTTGGATCTGACTGTGCACCCAGTGGGGAGGCACCAGCTTTTTTGAGTGTGTGACGGTGCATGGGGGTCGGGTCATAGTTTTCAGGTTACTCCTTGTTTACCATCCGCTTAGTTGGAGCAAGGATTTCCTGCAGGAGTAGACACTCTTTTTTGCCAAGAGGGTGCCGGAGTCACTGGGGTGGCTTATTCTTGGCAACATCAACACATGGGTGGACAACGAGGGGCTTGTCCTGTTCCAGGCACTTCCTAGCTAATATGGAGTCCCTGGGCCTTACTCTTGAATCCATACCAGGGACTCACTGCTCTGGCCACGTGCTCGACCTGGTATTCTTCCATGATTCAAGGTTGATTCTCTTGAGATTGATCCGGTTGTTTGGTCAGATCATTGCACTGTCAGGTTCAACTTCTGAGCCCCCTTTATGGTCCCTTCCCTTGTGGAACTGGTCCAGTTCTGCCCTTAGAAAGGGTTGCACCTGGAGGGACTGATGGTGGAACCGGACATTTTGTCTGTGATAGAGGCTTGTGCTGAAGGTCCAGAGGTGGCTATGGAAGTCTATAATAGGGCTGTCCGTGGAGCCCTGGACCTTTTAGCACCAGTTCGTGTATGCTCCTTGGTTTTGCGACTTGGCTCGCCTTGGTTTTATGGTGAGCTGAGGGTGCTGAAAATCAGGGAGTGGAGGCTGGAGAGATGTTGGAGAAGGACCAGGACTCAGGAAGACAAACTGGTTCTAATGGCTCATTATCATGAATATCAGAATGCAATCATCCATAAAAAAGACAGCTTTTGTGTCTAGGACCATTGCAGCTTGGGAGAACCTACTGGCTCAGCTCTTCTAGATGGTGGACAGACTACTATATCCAGCCTGTCTAGAACCTATAAAGGCTTTTTCAGCTCAGAAATGTGAGTTCACTCAGTTCTTCTCAGACAGGGTGTCCTTTGTCTGTTCTGGGATCTCCTTAATTGGCATATCATTGGTCGACAGAGTTTGGCACTGGAGAGATGAGCAAATTCAGCCACCCTGGGAAGAGTTTCAGCAGAGAATATCAGGAAAGGTTAGTGGGGTGATTCTGAAGCTGAAGACAACTTTCTGTGGTTTAGACCCGGGTCTGACGCGTCTACTAGTGGAAAGCTTCACCATCCTGAGTCAGTTGTTCACTGAGATTGTTGGGTGCTACTTGTTGGCGGGTATTTTTCTGGAGCCCTTAAAACATGCTCTGGTGGAACACCTGCTGAAGGAACCATCCTTGAACCCCGACATCTTGGTGAACTACTGTCCAGTCTTGAACCTTACCTTTTTGTGGAAGGCTCTGGAGAAGGTAGTCATAGAACATCTGGAGAGCTGCCTCATGAACTTTCAAATTTTCAAGCCACACCAGTCATGGTTCAGGGCATGACACAGCATGAAGACCACATTAGTACAGGTGCTGAATTACCTGCTCAGGGCAAGAGATAGAGGAGAGTGATCAACTGTCATTCTCCTCGATTTCTCCTCCGCGTTTGACACTGTGGATCATGAGATGTAGTTGGGCAGGCTATGAGAATATGTTGGACTCACTGGCAAGGCCATCAGCTGGCTTAAGTCTTTTCTCCAGGGCAGGTCTCAAAGGGTGATTTGGAGGAATTATTATGCAAGCCCAAGGTTCCTGCCCTGTGGAGTACCCCAAGGCTTTGTTTCCTTCTCCATGTTATTTGTAGTGTACGTGCTGTCCCTGGGTGAGGTCATAATGCAATATGGGCTGGGTTTTCATTGTTATGCTGATGATACCCAGCTCTACATGTCCTTTGAACCAGTAAGATCAGATGTTGTTGATATGCTCAATAAGTGTCTGTCTGGGACCAGGCATGGATATCAGTGAACTGGCTGGGGCTCAATCCTGAGAAGACCAAAGTATTGGTAGTAGAGCCGGGTTGGAGGAGCAGGCACCTCCAAGATGGTCCTGGGTCTATTTATAAGCCTGGATAGACTGGAGGCAGCTGTAAAAGTGAAGAGTTTGGATATTCCTGGACAATGAGCTGATGCTTGATGCTCAGGTGTTGGTTGCTGTCTGTGTTAGGTTTAGTCGTGTCTGGAATATTGCCTGAACCAAACCTCTTGTCCCCAGGATGGCCTGGCCACTCTGATACATGCATTTGTCACTTCACGGCTCGACTGTTGCAATGCTCTATACCTCGGGGTCAGTGGAGGTGTGATACAGAGCCTGCAGCTGCTGCTGCAGAATGCTGCAGCCCAGGTTTTGACTGGACTTTCCAGGCACTGTCATATTATGCTGGTGCTGCATGAACTGCACTGGCTGCCAGTGTGCTGGCACATCTCTTTCAAGATAAGTATATTAACCTATAAGGCCCTACGTGGGCTGGGTCCAAGTTACCTGCATGAGCATCTGCATCTCTACACCTCAGAAAATCTCTCCAATTAACAGAGGAGGCCAGGAGGGCCTCCTTGAGGTGCCCAAAGTGAAACTTAGATCTTCCAAGGACTGGGCATTTGAGGTGGCTGCCCAATCCTTTGGGATTCACTGACAGAGTACCTCCTGGAGGCTCCCTCATTGTCAGTTTTTAAAACACATTTTAAAACTTTTCTTTTTACTCAGGCATTTGGGGTCTGATTAGTTAAGTAAAACTGAATATTGTAATTTTAATTGCTGATTTTAATGTATTTATCTTTGGATATGTTATATTTGTTTGGTTGTTTATTTAAATGAGGTGTGGTTGTACTGTTTTTATGTAATATCTTGTAAGGGCACCCTGAGCCTTCAGGGAAGGGTGGGTAAAACAAATAAAATCTACTACTACTACTATTACTGTCTGCTAAAATACTCCAGCTGACTCTGTTTGCACTGACATTTTACTGACTTAGTTGCAATGTTCCGGTAGGTGTCCCCACAGTCTGCAGTCTATGCCTCAGCATGGATCACACAACAGCTAAGTCCAAATAATTGTTCCTCAACCTCTGATCTAAGATGACATTTTTCATTTTCTGTGGGGTCCTATTACCCAGTTTGGTACTGTAGCTGGATTAATGGAGCACAGAGAGGTCAGTTGGCAGAAGGTTGTCGAGAGTTGTGTGGTTAAGGACCGAGCAAAATTATTTAAAAAGGTATGATATTTGCTGTTCAGTTGTGCTCCTTATCAGCAGATCATTGATGGAGGCAGAGAGGTCAGAACCCAGGTAGCTGTGGTGGGTATGGGAATGGAACCCTGAAATCTCCTCTTTCACATTTCAGGGCTCTGATTAATCTGCCTCCATCAATGATCTGCTGATAGGGTGCACAACTGAACAGAAAATATCATACCTTATTAAATAACTTTCACTTGTTCAGTCATTAACCACACAAGTCTTTACAGCCTATGCTGACTGACCTCTCTGTTCTTCATTACCCCACCTATCGTACCAAATTGGGTAATAGGACCCCACAGAAAACAAAAAATTACATCTTAGATTGGAGGTTAAGGAAAGTGGTGGTTCCGATGTGTACACTGGTAGTAAGTATAAATGTGCACAATGTAGTTAATGGCCCTCTCAACTGGATTTCTTTAATACAAGATACTGTACATGCATTGTGACAGCAATGTGGGAGCTAACAGGGATGTGGACAATAAAATACAGGTCTCAGATAGTCTTCTCTGCCAATGAGCAAATTAAAATACTAATAAACAGGCTGATAGAATTATAGGTGAAAGTGGTTTGGACAATTGTCTGTTCTGAACGGGACAGTGTTTAAAATGTGTACTGTATGTGTAACCACTGTAGAAATTGCATTTACGAGCATTTGCCTGTTTTTTTTTTAAAGTGATACTGTATGTATAGGCAAAGAAGAATCTAAACTGGATATTTTTGGTTTTGGCAAGATTGCAGCAACTAAGCGTATTTAAAAACAAATAGCGGCAGCAGCTCCCCACAATAAATATGTGAACAAGCATTTGTCAATGCCGAACATTCTTTTGCTGGTATTTGTATTGGTATTTGGCATTTATGCAGCCCCCCACGTTGTATCCATGTCCCTTCAGCATCCAACAGAGTACTTCTCTGTAACTTCTCTTGCATCTGATTAACATTCCACCCTCATACTTCTTAAGTGTCTGTCTTAGGACCCTAATGCCCTGGTTGTGCTCAAGGGTACGAGCCTGTGTGGAAACTGCAGAATGCTCACTTGTAACACAGTCATTCAATGGAATTATTTCACCAAATTTTCAACATAGGCATTTTGTCACCTCTGGTCATGAACACTGTCACTAAGATTTTCTTACTGTGTACTGAACACTGATTTCCTACAAGGACCATGCTATTTTGTGCCGGAAGTGTGAAAACACATTTCGGCCAGGATGTGAAAAATGACAGCTGAACTGTTCATTAGGAGGTGTGGGAAAATCTTGAGTGAAAATACTACAAATTCATGAAGTTACGAGTGAGCATGGGAACTGCGCAATGTATGCTCATAAAACAGCCATTTTATGGTCTTTTGTCACCAAATTTTCAACATAGGCATTTTAGGACCTGTGCTCATGAACAGTGTCACTATAATTGTCTTACTCTGTAGAGAACACTGATTTCCAGCAGTGACTGCACTATTTTGTGCCGGAAGTGTGAAAAGACATTTTGGCCAGGATGTGAAAAATGACAGCTGCAGTGTTCATAAGGAGGTGTGGAAATATGCCTATGTTGAAAATCTGGAGTGAAAATATTACAAATTCACGAACTTATGAGTGTGCATGGAAACTGCACAATGCACACTTGTAAAACAGTCATTTTTGGGAATTTTTTCACCAAATTTGCAACATAGGCTTATTCAGAACTCACTTCATGGACATCAACACTTTCATTTTGTTAATCAGTCCTGAAAGATGATTTCATGCAGTGACTGCAAAATCACCTTTCAGGACTGAATAACGCCATGGCAGTGACTGAATTCATGAGAAGGTGTGTCAAGAACCACATGTTGAAAATGTGGTGCCAAAAGTCAAAAAATTGGCTGAGATATCAACCTAAGTTGGAAAAATCCTATTTATGCCAGTTTACTTGCATTTCTTTAGGTCACAGTCAGCTCTGAAGAGTGCAGAC
The DNA here is from genome assembly GCA_016271365.2 of Neoceratodus forsteri. Classification (NCBI taxonomy): domain Eukaryota; kingdom Metazoa; phylum Chordata; order Ceratodontiformes; family Ceratodontidae; genus Neoceratodus; species Neoceratodus forsteri. The sequence continues at coordinate 1,037,104,521 of CM057453.1, forward strand.
ATGTTCCTGGTCTACCAAAGATTGACACTCTGGGTTCAGGAGGTAAGTATGGGGTGAGGGGTGGTGTGGGGTGGTGGATGCACAGAGGGTGGGTGCAGGTTGGGGGGCAGGGACTCACCGAGGGACTGTTTTCTTCTTTCACAGGACTTAAAAAAAAAAGAAAGAAATGGATGCTTATGGCACACTGGGGTGGGCTCCCAGCATGCCAACTGGTTGTTTGTTGGGGGGGCTTCAGCTGATGGGGGATTGGACAGCCCCATCAGCCACATAGTGTGCTGGGGGTGCATGAGCTGAGGGGGACTGGGCATCCCCCTCAGCACACAATGTGGGGTCGGGGAGAACACTAATGAGGGAGGGGGAGGAGATTAGCAGAGGGAAGAAGCCAGAGGGATTTCATGCCAAGCTGTGCATGAAAGCAGTTTGGCTGACGTGGATATGCAAATTGTATACACGCTACCACCGCTGATTGAAGTGGGCCTTTTCTTAGAATTGATGACCAACACAGCCAAACTGCTGTCATGCACAGCTCAGCATGTATTGGTCTCCTAGGGTCTCACCTGCTACACTGAGTAGTTCATTGGCAAGGAGGATTACGCACCTGTAAAAGTCCTCCTGTTGCAAGATGTTCCTTGCGCATGCACGCAAGTGAATGTAAAAAGCACCCCAGCTGCATTTTCTTTCCTTTAATTAGTTTCTGAATAAAGTGTCAGCCTGTCTAAAAAGTTAATTCCTGTTCCCTGTAGTGATACTGCAATATGAAAGTTAATGTAACAGTACATTGAACTGCTGTGCCATAGTACAGTACTTAGTGCTGTTTCTCTGTGAAAGGCAGTGACTTTATACAGTAATGCAGCATGACAGTGACCACTGTACCCATGGAAATGGGTGTTTACTCACCTGGTAAAGGTCATTGTGTTGGTTGACATCCATGGCACTCCGGTCCTTACCTCATGGGTTTTAGCCCACCTGATAGGCTAGTGATGCACATGACCTAGGATCAAATTTCTAGACCCCAGGTCCCAGAAGCCCCTGCTCTCCAGTTCAAATCTTCCATAGCTGAAATTAAGGTTACTAATACCACAACATACTTATATATATGGTAAACATACACTGAGATGCCTTCTGAAAATTGGCCAGAAGGCCCCTTTTTTTCTACCTCTTAATACAAAACTAAGACTTGGCCTCCTAAACAGACACCGATCGTCATCCTGGATGACTCAAGAATTCCAAGACACAAAACAAACAACACCGTGAGATACCTCTCTGTTTCCTCTTTTGTTGTCTGACTCAGATATTTTTCTGATCACTCTGATCACTCTGTGGGAGGGCCGTGGAGTGCCATGGATGTCAACCAACACAATCACCTTTACCAGGTGAGTAAACACCCATTGTGATTGGTTGACTATCCATGGCACTCTAGTCCTTTACCTCATGGGTTGATAATCAGCAGTACTGTACCCAGGACGGGTGGGACAGGGTGATCTAAGAGTGGGAGGAAGAGGAGCTGGCTGCTGACAGAATTCAAGTGGCAAATGGGATTTGAAACTCATATAAGTAATCCAACCTATAGCGTCTTGCAAAGGTATGGATAGAGGTCCAAGTGGCTGCCCTACAGATGTCCTCCATAGAGCACTGGCCTTTTCTGCCCAGCAGGTAGCGATTTCCCTGGTAGAATGGGCTTTAATACCCCCCTGGGGGTTAGATTCTTTGGCTTGTAGGTTTCTAAAATAGTCCTCTTGAGCCAGCTCGCTATCATGGTCTTGGAAGCAGCCCTACCCTGTCATTGCCCCTTTGATACAATAAACAACCTTTCAGTTTTATGAATAGGCTGGGTTCTAGATATGTACGTGGCTAGGGTGCTTCCCACGTCTAAGTGGTGTGGGATTGCTGTGGCCCCTTGTGCTGTATTGGATAGTGTGGGCAACTTGATGGGCTGTTCCCTATGAAAAGGGGATGCAACCTTAGGTTAGAAGGCTGGGGCCATTCATAGGTGTACCCCCTGTGGGGTAAATACAGTGTATGGCTCCCTACAGGATAGGGCCCCCAACTCGCTAATCTTGCGAACAGAGCAAATGGCCACAAGGAAAAGAGGCCTTCAGTCCTGCCCAGAACAGGGTCACCTGACCGATGGGTTCTAAAGGCACTGTGCTGAGTGAGTCTAGGATGAGGGTCAGATTCGAGGGGGTGATCAGCATCTGGGCCCTGGGGCGCAGTACTTCTAATGATCTAAGGAAGCACCCAGTGTCAGGGTGTGTCCCTGGGCTATGTTGGCCTATGGGGCCAATGGTTGTGGTGCACAGGTCCCTGGATCAGCATGTCCAGTCGGTGTGGTAGCCTGTGTCTGTCCAGCACCATGGGTGCCATCGTTGAGAACCACCCATGCAATATTTTGTCACAAAACCAAGAAAAGGCACATCTGTGGGATGTTAGCTTTCTTCCCTCCAAATTTTAGCCCAAAAGATCAAACCGTTATTTTGCAGCAGGGCGGCAAAGAATTCCTGTTATTTTGGGCATAGTGTCGCAAATCACGACACTTTCGCAAATGAAATCACGAAAGTGTCATGAGTGCAACACTTCTTTGTCACACTACTTTTTACAAAAATTTCAAAAACATATTTCTGGGGTGTTTAACCCCCCAAAAAGACATGGTTAGTATCCTCATCATCCGACTAGGTGAACAAAAAATTATTGTGTCCCTAGAGAGTCCCAAATTTAAATGCCAAGCATTTCTGTGGCCATTAACTGAAAAAAAATGGTTGATTCACGACACTACAGGGGTAATTTGTGACACTAAAAACTGCATTTGCAACACTGTTGAACTTTTTGCTGACTTTTCCCATTGACTATAGTGGGAAAATTGTTTTTTGAATAACTTTTGAACCGTTTAATATTTTTTCATGAAATCTTTGAAAGGCACATTGGGAACCCCAGCTGCACGATTCCTGAAGTTTTTGGACTGGTCACACCAACTGTGCGATCTGTAGGAGCAAGCAAAGAATGCACAAAAAGGCATAAATGTGCTATGGATTGTCGCTTTATAACTCCACAACCATATATCCGACCATTACGAAACTTGGCAGATCCCAGAGATCTATGGTAATGCTCTGTGTCCGCCAACTTTCATGCAACTCCATTGCACGGTGGCAAAGTTATTAAGATGCAAAATTTTACACTTTGACCTTAAATTGGGTACTCAACCCAAACTATAGTGGCACTACCGTGCCACTATTATATATATATTATGGTAGCACGGTAGTGCTACCATAGTTAGGGTTGAGGAGCCATTTCTATGTTAAACCCCAAAACTTTGCACCTTAATAACTTTGCAACCATTTGATGGATTTGCCTGAAATTTGGAATTTATGATCAAGAACCATAGGCCTTGGGATCTGCCAAGTTTTTTACTGGTTGGATATACGGCTGGGGAGTTAGTAAGTGGTGATCTGTGCACCTGCTTACTTTTCTGAATTCTGTGGTCGCTACTTACAGGTCGTGGAGCAGTTTGTGTGACCGCCCAAAATCTCAGGGAATGTGCAGCCAGGGTCCCATGTGCCTTTCAAAGATTTCAAAAAATATTAAATGGTTCAAAAGTTATTCGAAAAACAGTTTCCCATTATAAGTCAATGGGAAAAGTAAAAGTTCAACACTTTCGCAAATGCATTTTTACTTTTCGCAATGGGCCTGTTACTTTCACAAATCGGCTATTTTGTTTTCAGTTGGTGATCAGAAAAATGGTTGGCATTTAAATTTGGGACCTCTAGCAACCTAATTTTTTTGTATTCACTTAGTCGGCCCTGAGGATGCTTGCCATGTCTTTATTTTTTGTAAAGCACCCCAGAAATATGTTTTCAAATTTCTGGAAAAAGTACTTTCAAATTACTTTCGTGCTCATGAGTAAGTCGCAATTTTATGAAAGCTGCAATTCACGACAGTAGTTTTCTAGTCTGTGGAAAATGACAGCAATTCTTTGGCACTGCACTGCAAAAGAACCGTTCGGAGTTTTGAGCTGAAATTTGAGGAAACGGAGCCGACATCTCACAGATGTGCCTTTCAGTGTTGTATTGAAAAAATATTACACGGCAGCAAAGTTACAGTGCTCCAAAGTTAACAGTTTTTCCCATAGGATAACATTACGGTGCCCGACGCATTACAGAAATCCTTTGGCACCCTGCTGCAAAATAACGGTTAGGTCTTTTTTCCTGAAATTTGGAAGGAAGACAGCCAGCAGCCCACAGATGTGTCTTTAAGTGGTTTGGTGAAAAAACATTACAGGGAGGCAAAGTTATGACGCTCCGAACTTTTCTTTTTTTCCCCATAGGATAACATTGCAGCGTTCGCCGTGCCTTTCAGGGCCCGTATCTCGGAAACGGTGCAAGATACGGACTTTTCGTCGGAAAATTTCTTAGCCCCCTAATGGGAGCTAAGTACAAAATTAGCCAGGACAGTTGTAAATAATATGACTTTTAAATTTTTTTTCTACGTCGTACGGTTCCTGAGATGTAACCTATTTAGTATTCCAAGTTCTCATTTTCTGCTCCGATACTCATTATTATGCATACATTATTTGTACTCACTGTCTTTCTCCATGCAGGTTTTGGGGAAAACCAGCCTGTGCGCTTACATTACTGTTACTGTTGCCCTTTCTGCTTGCGATTCCGTATCAGTTTCACTTACCATTGACGTCTGCGCCACCGTGTGCATTATCCTTGGCGTTTTCATTTTCGGTTGTGTTTCTGTTATTTTTTGCCATTTATGTCTACAGTACTGTTTCTCTTTCTGTTTTAGTTTGCGTCACCATGCCCATTGAAATTTTCATTTGCAGGCACCATGTTACTATGTGACAACACATCACGTGGCAGACCGTTCCCGTCTACGCCACTGTATGCGTTACCTTTTCTGTTGTCATTCGCGCTTGCGTTACCATGTGCACCACTGTTAGCACTTCTGTTTGTGTTGCTGTTCCTGTTACTATGCCTCAAGACATCACGTGGCATCATGTGGCAGGAGTGCGGGGCACAGAGGGCCCTGCCTTCCTGCCGCTGCATTAAATTCACTATTTCTCGTTATCATTCTCAAAAAGAAGGGAAATGAGAGGCAAAAAACTCCATTTAATGCATTAGTTAGTGTTGTTCCACAGCGACAAAAGAGAGGAAATTCATGCGTTAGGTTGAAAACCCCTTGGACCCTTCTACCCCCCAACTGGCATTGGGGTGTGCATTTGTGTCATCGGTCCTAACTCTCACCCCATTCTCCTATACTTCTGCTGCTTTACACATGTGATGGGGTGAGAGTTAGGAAATGGTTAACCTCTTCATGTATGTCAATAAAAGATTAACATAAGGCTTTTAGAATGTTTGCAGCCAATCAGAAAGGTCAATTTCTCAGACCCTTTTTATAATTAAGTAATAATGCATGATGCAGGGTTATGTTAATGGTCTGTTACTCACCTTCAAGGGGTGTACTGTGTCACGAGGTGTAGCCGAGTGGCATATGCCCCATAGGGTGATTAACTGACTATTATGATTACCGTTAGTAATGCTTTACTGCTGCATTACATTCACTATTTCTCGTTCTCATTCTCAAAAAGAAGGGAAATGAGAGGCAAAAAAAATCCATTTAATGCATTACTTAGGGTTGTTCCACAGCGACAAAAGAGAGGAAATTTGCTGTTAGGGTTGAAACCCCCTCTTGGACCCACTGCCCACCCCCCAACCGGCATTGGGGTGTGCATTGGTGTCATTGGTCCTAACTCTCACCCCATTCTCCTATACTTCTGCTGCTTTACACATGTGATGGGGTGAGAGTTAGGGAATGGTTAACCTCTTCATGTATGTCAATAAAAGATTAACATAAGGCTGCTAGAATGTTTGCAGCCAATCAGAAAGCTCCATTTCTCAGACCCTTTTTATAATTAAGTAATAAGGCATGAGTAGGAGTTATGTTAATGATCTGTTAATCATGTTCTAGGGGTGTACTGTGGCATGTGGTGTAGCCGAGTGCCACATGTCCCTATAGGGTGATTAACTGACCATTAACATAATTCTTGGGAGTGACCTATTGCTATTATAATGAAACATGTTTTTAGACAGTGTTAAACCTTGTTCAGTGTGTCGTTAACCTCTTCATGTATGGTAATAAAAGATTAACATAAGGCTGTTAGGATGTTTGCAGGGAATTACAAACCTCCATTTAACACATCACGTGGCAGACCATTGCCATCTGCGTCACTGTGTGCGTTATCGTTTATGATCTCATTTTCGCTTGTGTTACCATATGTGCCACTGTTAGCACTTCTGTTTGCATTGCTGTTGGTGTTACTATGACAGAATACATCACCAGCAGGGTCAGGTAGGCAGTGGAGTACCCAATGGCAGACAAAATTAGGTAGTATATTGTAATTGTAGATGCAGATGACAACACAGATGTATTTGTCAACTGAAGCATACTGTATAACCTCAGCTTGTATATGTACCATTGTGTTCTATTTCATCTACTGTTTGCTTCCCGGGTCACCCCTGAAAAAGGGATGTCTGGGGACCTGTGGGGCTACCCGGTTATCAAAGTTCAATTAACTAATAATGCATGATGCAGGGTTGTGTTAATGGTCTGTTACTCACCTTCAAGGGGTGTACTGTGTCACGAGGTGTAGCCGAGTGGCATATGCTCCATAGGGTGATTAACTGACTATTATGATTACTGTTAGTAATGCCTTATTGCTATTACAATAAAAATGTTTTTTAACTCTTTAAAAGCTTGTTCAGGAAATGGTTAACCTCTTTATGTATGTCAATAAAAGATTTACATAAGGCTGTTAGAATGTTTGCAGGCGATCAGAAAGCTCAGGAATTATGTAAAATGTGACATGCAATGTGCCACATTGTTGCATATGCTGTGATACTGACTGTATGTCATAGGCACCAAACAAATTGATGGAGGTATAGTTGTAGCAGTATTAGTTCACATTGATTTGTATGCTTAAGTGAGACACACTTATTTTTATGTCATAATGGTATTTAAAGTAAAGAGTCGACACAGGTGGTTATGGTTTAAAAAAATGTATTGCCAATTTGTCAAATGGAGAAAAGGGCCAATGAAGACTGAAATTTAGTTAACAGAAGCAGTCTCACAATACAATCTTTGTATGTGTGCAATCATTGCTCGTCATATATGTAAATGTGTAAGAATAATGAGAACTGTATAATATGGATTGGATTAAGTATGTGATATTATAGGAAACTAATCAGGTGTTGTGTGTTTCTAGTGATGTTTCACTACTCACTACTCTTTATGTGAGGAAGTAGTTTCTGAAATTTGACCTGGAATTGTAATAGTCAGGCTGAAGCTGTGGCGATTCATTATATATTTACTATTGAATGTGAATAGAGTTTGTAAAAAAATGTAACTTTTTTTAAAATGGTTGTATGTTGTAATTAAGTGTAGTGCATTATTTGTGTGGCATGCTAATAATGTCAGTAGGTTGTCAAGTGTGATTACACATATGATACAGAAGTGTTTTGTTGTTATTGTGTGACTGCTAATGTGGATGTTCCTGGGGTGGGCAAAAAACCATATGCTGAGTGGCTAAGTAATACTATATACAAAAATGTTAGTTTTGTGACATTTGATTGGTGTTATTTAATAATATGTCACTGAATAGGTGCAAATGGAAAATTCCCACCCGACCCCTCAATTGAGGCCATCATAAATATTGTCAGGAACAAGTATGCAGTCTGTTGTGATCAGTAACAGTGTCTGATTTACAATTGTCAATATTTTTTATATACGTTAGAATTACTTATGTTACAAGTTGCAAACATAGAATATTCTTACATGTACAAATGACATTGTTTCAATTCTTACATTATCTTCTATGTAAATTCTTAACTTGTAAATAGTAAGACTGTGCATGATATGCATTTTTTAACAAACTTATGGTTCATTAGATGTAATTAGTATAGTGATGAATAATATGTAAAACATTCAGTTGTACTTTAGTGTTAGACTTGTCTTTTTAGTACAAGTATCAAAGTAGTTATTAACAATGTACACCTGAATACAAATCTTTATATTATGTACAAGTAATTTCAAACACATGTAAAACTTTGTAAATGATATTCTACAATTGATTGTTATTTACAGTTCTGTAATTCAGCTTCTTGCACTATCAATAAAGGTAGTTATTTTTACATATGTACAGTACTAGTATTACGCATGAAGGCGGGATAGTTCTACACTGTTGCATGGTGAGCGAATCATGTTCTCTATATGTCAAGAGTCAATAGACAAATTGAAGTGTTGATAGACAACTTGTGACAGAGTGGAATGTTTGGTGAATGTTAGAAGTGTTCCTCAGTTATTTACGATGATAACTGAGAACTTCTGTTTGTTTGCAAAGAGTAACACTTAATAACTCATATCAATTTGTTGTTATGTATGAGTTGATACATGGATAATTAAAGATATGTACTGAGGATGACAGCAGTTAGGCCTCAGTTTTTAGATGTACAATCTTTGATAGACATGTAATCATGGTTTCTCTAGTGACTGTGAATATTGTTGGCACCGATTGAAGCCACTACAACAATTTTCATGTAGTCACTGATACACACAAGATCTTACATGTTACAGTGTATGGAATGTCTCTGTCAGAATGGAATTTTGTTGAAATGGTATGGTTTATTTAGAGTTGTACATTATACAACATTGTAATGAGGTATGAATGTTTTTTGGACACAGTAGTCATTTTTTAAATGCAACAGTGTTCCTCAGTTATTTATGATGATAACTGAGAACTTCTGTTTGTTTGAAAAGAGTAACACTTTATAACTCATATGAATTTGTTGTTATGTATGAGTTGATACATGGATAATTAAAGATATGTACAGAGGAGGACAGCATTAAGGCCTCAGTTTTTAGATGTACAATCTTTGATCGACATGTAACCATGGTTTCTCTAGTGACTGTGAATATTGTTGGCACCGATTGAAGCCACTACAACAATTTTCAAGTAGTCACTGATACACACAAGGTCTAACATGTTACAGTGTATGGAATGTCTCTGTCAGAATAGTATTTTGTTGAAATGATATGGTTTATTTAGAGTCGTACATTATACAACATTGTAATGAGGTATGAATGTTTTTGGGACACAGTAGTCATTTATAAAATGCAACATGTTTTGTCCTATTCTTCTGAAATATGAAGGTTATCATAATTCTTCAATATTAGAAGATATGTATTTTTTTAAGTGTCGTGGCAGTCTCTGTTTAAAACTGCTTGTAGAGTCGTCACATTCTAACCATCCAGTTCTGCACCTTAGTAAGGAGGTGTAATACCCAGAATACATGGATTGACCATGGTGATAGATTATACTGTGAGTGTCAAACACTGATTGGTTGAAGACTATTCTACCAGCTTTGTAATCTGTGATAGGAGTATCAACTCTGAGACCGTTGTGGTCAAATCTGTGCAACATAAGCAACAGATATTGAGATGAATTCCTGAGACATATGGACTGAGTGCATCTGCCTCCACACCTTCCACAGGCATGACTACATTCAGCATTGGTGAATAGCTGTCAAAATTTGACACTTTTGGTTTGAGGGACAAAGAGAGTAATCCACAGCATGTCTTGTGTGGTTTCACGCTGTGAATTGCCACATGAAACACATACATATTTTGTAACATATGTTACTGTGAAGTACTGCTGCATTGGGGTGCCGTCTTCATCCAGGTTGTTTATGACAGCCATCATAAACTCAGTAGTGTCTTGCTGTATGTCTGCAGCAAATGTACTACATCCAGGATATGTCGCTAACACCTGTCGTAGTGGTGTTAGTGACTGTACATTGTTAGACTGGTCAGAAGTCATGTTGATAATCTGTTTCAAAGTGTTTGATAGGGGATTGTCTTGTGAAGCAGATATTGCCTGCACAAACTGTGGCATGTGTAGAAAAACTTGCATAGCTGAGTTAGCATAGAAGTTTACTCCACTGCTGTTGTCAAAGACTGGTACAGCAGCTACACCAACTAATTTCTGATGAATTGCTGGCTGTGAATGTTTACTTGAAGTTGTGGCTTTTGTTGAACTCTTTTTTGTTGAATCACTTTTCGAAGCTTGCTACTGTTTGTTGATACCTCTAGTTGTGACTGAATTGTGTGAGACAGATAGATATGTAGGCAGTGGTATTAAAGACATTTGTGGCTGATGTAGAGTATGTAACCTGTTGTACTCAAGAATACATTGCCTGTCAGCTCATATTTTCTGAGGTGCTATAGTAATAATGTGCAACCCAAAAAGGCTGCGTACACGTGAAAGTGCAACGTAGCTCATGCCATCCTTGATAATGTCTGTACCTATGTCTACCATTGCTGAATCCAAACTCAGTCCCTGAGATTTGTGAATGGAGACAGCATATGCAACACATAATGGAAACTGTTTCCTGTTTACGTAGACATCCTTAAAAACCTGGAATTTTACGCAGGTTCGATCTATGTGTGCAGAGTGTTCCATGTTGTCAAAGTCAATTACAATCGTCTCGATATATGTCTTCTGGACATTGTAGACAAAGTCAGTGATGTTTTCCATGGCACCGTTTACCATGCCTTGTTCTACATCTAGATTACGTCGCAGCATGATACGTGCATTCTTACAAACTGTGAGAACAGCTTCTAGGCCAGCTGTGCGTGAAACATCTGACTTCAGTTCACTTAGTCGTTCAGTCATCTTTGCTACTAGTTTTTGACTAAGAATAATGCCATCAACTGTTTCAACTGCAAGAAGAGTTAGAATCTCTTGGTTTTCTCTCTGCAGCATTAGATTGTTGAATTCAGTGCATTTCTTTAGTCGTGGCATAAGACACACTATGTGTCTGCCAGTAGAGTATATGTCGCTGAAGACATTACATGCTGTTTCTATGCATGCACTATCTACTGTGATTGTCCGATCATTTAACATACAAACATATTCTGGTGACAGAGAACCTGTACGAGCTTCATCTAAAAGTGATTTGTAAGCTAGATCACCACTTTGGCGCATGTTCTCAGACAACTCAACATAGGTAAATAATTCCCATATGTTATAGCCTGCAATGCAACCGAGGATATTCTTAGCTTGTTTGGCAGTTAGAGTTGTAAATACATACTCCGCATTGACTGGTGCAAGCTGTAAAAGGTCTCCCAACACAAGTATACTTTTGCCACCAAATGGCACTCCATCGTCAGTACCTAAGATCTGCTGTAGATGTAGATGAATGTAGGCAAGCATGACATTGGAGACTATGCTGATTTCATCAATGATGAGTAACTTCATCTTTGTGAACATGGAACGGAGCTGAGATGCAACCTCAAATGACAGTTTACGATACTCTCCAGTTCTTTCATGTTCCACTGGCAACATAAAGAGACAGTGTAATGTAACTCCACCAATGTTGTATGCAGCTAGTCCTGTGGGAGCAGTTACAGCAATAGACATTGAAGAGCCTGTCACACTCCGTACTTCTGCAGTGATGGCTTCAATCAGGAAACTCTTTCCTGTGCCAGCTGAACTGCTAACAAACATTAGGAGTGGCTTGTAGTCAGTGCAGTCACATTTTTTTGTTTCATGTAGTATCCCATGTTGAACAGCTTCAACTACTTGAGAGTGAACTGTATGCTGCAGCTGATTTAGTCTTTCACTTAAGTCAGCTGGGTTGACCATGGATTGTGTGCCATGTTCCATGGCTGTCTCAATTTCTGACATTAACACTTCTGGGGCATTTAAGGGCATAGGGTCACCTAGAACACCTTGTCCTTCTGGATCAAGGTTGCCTTGTGAACTAACTGGAGTGTCTTCCTGAAGCTGCTTCTCTGCATTCTCAAGCTGTTCTTTCTGAGCTTCTAGTCTTTGTATATATTTCTGTGAGTATTCAGTTTGGAAATTCTCATAAGTAAGATTAAACTGTTCTTCGAATGTGTCACAGTCACCTTTTAATTCAGACTCAGTCCTCCAGGGTCTAAATAGGAATAGAAGAGCAAAGTAGTAATGTTCTCTGCTCTCTGATGTGCCTAGGTGTAGTTTACAGTGATCTATAAGCCATGGCTTGTGTCTCTTCACGAGACAGCCATCTAGTCCATTAACCTTGTAAATCTGGCGTGTTGAGTCAGGTGCTGCACCTGTCTTGTAGTCATACCACTTAGCCACCTCAAAGAGACACATATCATTCATGTTGTTGTGTCTACATGGGTAGTATGTGTCTATTAGGTTATTCTTCAAGATATGTTTTGAAGAAGGTGTATTGGCAGCAAGCTCCTCAATTTCGGCATGAGGAATCAGTACACGGTTCCGTTTCTCTTTGTAGTTTACACTGAGAAAATGTACAGCATCAGACTTCCCGTACAGATGTGTACCCATTAACTGGTCACTGGCTTTGTAAGCTCCACATTATCTGTGTGAAAGAGTCTTCAAACCCAATGACCACAGCTGAGATGTCAGGCTTTTGTTTGAAGTGGCAATATCTTCCCAAAGATCTTGCAAACTAGCTTGTTCATGTTTGGTTATGTATGAAGTGATGTACCGAACCAGGGCCAGTGAGTTATCAGCCACAAACTGAACATCTATGTTTGCTTGCCACATTAGGAGAAGAGTTGGGTTGTAGTCATTGATGTACACCTCTTTTTCATCTCTGAGTAACTCATATACCCTCTTGGTTGATTTTGCCTTCAAGTGGTGTCGCATTGCTGAGAAAAGGTCATTCATGGCACCATCCTGACAAACTCATCTAGGAAATCCAAAGCGACATTGTGTGTACCGATTAGATTTGTTCTTTACTACTCGCTGGCAAAATTTCACACAAATATGTCGCTGGAACTTTTGTACCAATGTCCATAGTGTAGGACTGTCATACTTGTCTGGAATGTGACAAGTGATATATTTTTTGATGAATGATAGCACTTCTGCTGCTTCATGTTCACCAATGCATGGAGCATCCTTGATCCACAACAACATATGGATATGAGGGGCACCTCGTGTTTGATATTCTGTCCTCCAAAAGTAATGTTCCACAATACCTAGAGGAGGATTGTCCTTTGACAAGATGAAAGTCAGAATGTCATGGAACCGTTTGTGAAAATGTCTTGTGACAGACACAGGATCAAGTGAACACATTTCTCCGACAATCATTGATGAGATGCCTTCGACATCAGAATTTGCCCACTTCAACAGTTCAATGAGCTTGTCCCAGGCATATTCAGCACAACTAAGTGTGACAAACCACGTGGCTGCACCATACTCTTGCAGCATTGTCATAACTCTCATAGTGTCTGCGATACCAATATTCTTTGGTGCCACGAAGACTTGAAAGTATGGAAGACAGATTCACTTGCACATTTTCATTTTTCTGCTTTAATTTCTCTAGAAATTGACCAGCTATTATTCCATCTAGTGGACTTGTTAGATGAATGGTATGTGCTATAGACGCAGACAGAATGCTAAGTTCACTCTCCCAGAGGAGATGGAACAGGTACTGTATGTTGCGTCTGAATTTGCCATCTTTGCTGAGGACACGGCTAGTGCGGTACTCAGCACCCTGTACATGTGCTTCTCTTTCATCTAGGTGTCCACCTGACCCTTTTGGAAATAGGTCTGGGAAACAGCGTGCTTCTAGTGTTGCCTCCCAAATGCTGACAGGCTCACCTTCAACCTGCTTCATTAGATAGAGATCAATGTTGTCTCCTAATGGATCTCTCCCGTGTAGTGGGTGAATTGTGTACTGTTCATAGACATTGTCACATGTCTGTACACTGACCTTCTCAATGATTGGCTTACTTTTTTCTAATAGATCATGTTGCACAGAGAGACTGGCCATCTGATCTATGTCAAGGTCTGTATAAAAGGGATTGTTACTCTTTAAATAAGTAAGAGCAAGATTTACCTTTTGCACATTGACAACATCTTGCCAGATGACCTTGGCCTTTGTCAGCACACCATTTACAAGAATAACCAAGCTATTTTCAGTTGAGATTGCTTTAACATTCTCCTGTAGAGGAAGTGGTAGATACATCACGGAACCCTTTAGAGATCTAACAAGCTCTTTCTGTGGAATGTTCTGTGTCTTTGTGTTCAGACATAGAATCATTTGGAATGGTTTCATTGTCTGAATTAGAATGTGTTCAAACATATTCAATGTTGAAATCTCACTTGGTGTAACATCTGTTTCCATGTTATTCAGCATTGACCTTGCTGGCAAAGCGTTACAGTTCACTTTTGAAAAACAGTGTTTGCATAGCACAGTGGTGTCTTGTAAGTGAAAGTCAGATTTCAGCAGCAAGAATGCTGTGAGACGGAACCACATGTCATTGTTTGGTGACAAGGTTTCTAGGTTGACTGTGACTGTTTGTTTTGTGTAGCACAAATGGTTGCATGACACACATACACAATCAAACTTCTGAGACTTTGCAACCTCAGACTTAGCAATTTCCTTCCCGTACTGTCTCAGAATGTCATTTTCTGACACTGAAACAGATTTTTCTGCAGAAGTGTTACACTGAAAATTAGTTGTTTCTTGTACAGAAGTAATGTGTTGCAGTTTTTTTAGGAAAGTGATGGCATCCTGCATGTCACCTGATTGCAATAAGTCATTTAAACAAGTGTACTGATGTACAGCTCACTGTACTTCATATACTCTGTAGACAAAGTTTTGCATGCCTGTTTGATGCACTGCAAGCATCCACATGTTGTGAAAAATACTATTACAAACACCACTATCGAGACATGCAAGTGAGTGACCCATGAGTCCAGTATGTGGGCGGATTTCACAGTGGTCAATTTTTGTAAACAGTTTATGTCTGTCTTTGTGATCTGTTATTACAAATAGGTTTACAAAGTGTTCTACTTTTTCAAATGACGATTGCCTATGGTTGCAAGTATCATCACATGACCATGCCAGACAGTGCCGTTTATTGAAGACTGTGGTTGGATCACAGTCATTATCAGTATCCAATTGATTGTCATCAGAGATACTGAGAACATTTGCTAGTTTGCCGTACTCATCAATAGTGAACGTGTTTTCTTTTGATAGGGAATGATAAGACTCTTCCCAAAAATATGCCTCTGAGTGCTGTGTGTGCTGCCACTGTCCTGTGAAAACATGACAGAAGTTGTCAACAGTCAAACAAGGATACTGTTGAAGGCTTTTTTTATGGCATATACAAGTTTCCTGAATTGTTCAAGCACATGACATATCTTATGCCACAATCGCTGTAGTACAAACACTGCTCTTTTGACAAAAGTTTGCACTTTCAGACGTAAGTTCATCAGAGACAGGTGACTCTTACTCTTTTTGGGGGTGTGCCTCAGCACAGCAGTGATAAGTCTTTCGATCTTAGCTATACTTGCTAGTGATCAGAAATCTTTCTTTCTGAGTTGTAAATCAGCAGTTGTGAGTTTATGCATTGTTTTGAGTGTTTCTTGATGGTTACACTCAAAATAGTTGTGTTTCATCTCAGAGATCTACACAACATTTGTGATGGTATACCTTTTTCTTTTCTGTTAGGAGTTTTGTTTGGTTGTGCAGTGACTTGATGTGAGGTCACTGTTGCAGTAAAGGTCTGTCCATGTTCATTTTGTGGTGTAACTTTACTGTTTTGTTTGTTGCCCTTATACAACAGTGTAGTACTATTATACCGCCTCTGCTTTTAGACCACATCTACATCTGTATTTAGTTGGCATGTTTTGCTATTATGGTTCAGAGTGGCAGTAAGCAATCTTAAAGAAGTATCAGGCACCTGTATGAGAGACAGAGAAAAAAAAGTGTTAGAATATGCTTCAGTAAATTTCTTATAACAGTGTGGATTGATTGAATTGTAACTTAAGTATGTTTAAAATTTGGTAAATAGATAACTAAACAGTAGTTTTTATGGATGTGCATTGTGCAGTTGCTACGTAATATCAGAAATTTGTGCATAGTCAATATTACTAGTACACATTTTAAAGCATTTTTTTGACCATATCTAGTTATGATTAGCATAGGTGTAATTTGTTACATGTGGACGAAAATGTGTTTTTGAGCATGTAGCATGTCATGGTACAGTCAGTACGCTAATTCACTATATGGTAGACAAAAAACTTGAGAGTCATACTGTTGATTACCAAATCTGTTACAATTACTATGTTTACAATTAGAGGGAGAACATGGTACTATTACTGTTGTGTGAGTGCGTGTATCACAGTTACTATGTATGCTTGTATGTTAATGGAATTTTAATATAGTTGCTGCAGATTATCAACATTGTGTTTTTAGTACAACTGTTTATGACTATTGCAGCTGTTATTTTTAACAGTGTGCAAAAAAATGTTTTTCCGCACATGTAGCGTGTAATGCTGCAGTTGGTTAACAAAATCACTGTATGGGGCACAGCAACAAAATTACAGTGCCACTGTTCATGAGCAGATGACTTAAAATGAGTATGTAGAAAAATTGGTGTAACAATTCCCAAACATTTCTGGATTTACAAGCTTAAGTGCAGTTCAGATGTACACTTGTAAGTTTGTGTATTGTCATCGATTTCAGTTGAGATTCAATTTTTTGGTTTTAATACACAACCTTATGAATAGTACAGATTTCCATTTCCATCTTGCCAAAACTGTGTTTTCATTATGTATCATGCGTTTGGCTCAGTCAATGTGAGAAATGACTATATGGTACAAATGTATAAAATCAGAGTGACACTGTTCATGAGCAGAGGTCTTAAAATGGCTATGTTTACATTTGGGTGCAAAAATCACAACAAATAACTGTTTTAGAAGTCAGCATTGAGCATTTGTTATGCATGCCTGGAACGATGTAAATGTTAAATGTCTGAAGTGCAGTGAGTTTGAAGCAGTTACGCAGCACATAATGTGTTTATTATTGAAAATGTAGCTATTTTTCCATAAAATCTGAAATTGTGGCAATAAATAGACAGTCTTGGAAAATTACCGTTGTATTCACGAAAGTTTCGCAAAAAGTACTTACGTGCATACGAAAGTGTCGCAAATGTTACTTTCGTGCATTCGACAGTATGGTCAGGAATACTGTCGAACTGCGACACTTTCACAAATTTTACTTTCGTGCTTGCGAAAGTGTCGTAAATTTACTTTCATGCATTCGACAGTAAAGTGAATCTAACACTTGGGAGTGGCAAATACATTCATTATCGAATCAGAATACAGTGTGTTTGAATGACAGCAGGCTCTACCAATGTGATTTAAGATTTGTCAGGCCATGTCTGAGAACATATCAGAGACGGACAACACTGAAGAACAAGTAAACAGGAGCCATTTTAAATATTGCTGAGAGAGAGCAGTTTAAAACTGTAAGTACAGTCTATCTTAAAATAAATTTTTCTAGTATTAAAAAAACTTATAACAACATGTAAATACTATCAATCAAAACTTTTTTTATGTTGAATCTCATTATATAACATTGTTATTTAGCAGGCTATATTATTAAGAGAAAATAGTTTAAAGTGAGAAATAATTTTTGTACTAACTTGTACAGATAGAGCTGCAAATGGAGGGAGATAGGAAGGTGCACGTGGAGTTCTATGAGAAAATGGAATCAATCAGACTTGTTTCTGATGTTGTAATTGTCTAAAACTGCCTATGAAAAGGATGCATTTTTCCCAGTTATCAGTGGTTGCAGATTTTTGCAGGAACATAACTCTAGTAATACTGACTGCATCAGTTACATTGGTTAATGAAGCCAGAGCAGCAGGAATGTAATTTTTTTTATTTGTGTGTTTGTCTGAACCCACTGGAAGCTAGCTTGAAATAAGGAAGGAAAATATCAGTTTGATTTTCAGTGCTGTCTGGTCACCGTAGGGTGAACACTGACTTTCTTTGTAGCTCTCTGTACAGTTCTGAGTTTAAAAACTTAGAATGGCAGAAAATAGCAAAAGGATTTTGTGGATAGTTGGAAGCAGTTACATAAGATGAGCAGCTGAGTTTGCAGTTCATAGTAATTTTGGGAGGGATCTGCAGCTCCCCAATTGCTATGTAAAATGGTTTGGTCGTGGTGGCATGAGATGGGAACATCTTATGCCAACCATGCACAGACTTTTGATAACTCACTCTCCTCCTGACAAACTGCTAATACATCTTGGAGGCAATGATTTGGGCTCAAAACACTGGGTAGATTTAGTTACAGAGGCAAAATTGGACCTTGCTTCTATTATGTCTATGTTGCCTGCCTGTATTATCATGTTTTCAGATATTACAAAGCGTAGGGTCTGGCAAGCAGAACATCATATGTATCTGATTGACAGAGCCATGAAAAGTAAATGTCACGGATAATTGCTTTTCACGCATGCATGGAATACGCCTACTATATGTCACCCGAAATAAAATACTGTAATGATTGGCTATTCTACCAGATGGTGTACATTTCTCGCATGCTGGCAATTGCCATTTTCTGGGAGACCTTCGAGATGGAATCCTCAAAGTCCTTTAAGATTGTCAGACTGTTTGAGGAAATATTACAGTATACACAAAGGTTCTTTTCAGAACCATATTAATGTGGTCAAAAAATAGATCAACTGCATACATCACTCACATACATGCCACATATATGGGTTTGTAATATTAGTATTGTGGGATGCTATATTAGAATAGTGGGGACACAGCAATAGTAATTTACCCTGCTGCTGTCAGTTCACAATTGTATGATGTTGTTATGTCTCAACATTTGTATATAGTTTGAGTATGTTAAGTGACTGTAGCATTTACTGTGGTCTTACAGTATTGTAGCTGTTACAGTATGGTATGTGTGCAACAACAATAAAACACAGTGGTGCTGTTTAATGTATACATTTCTTTAGTGGTATGTCTGGAAATAGAGTTATTTTGAATGTAACAGATATGGGTAGTAATCAGTATATTTCCTACCATGAATGCACAAGACAATTATCATACTATTTAACTTTGATCAGGTTTGTTAGCCGTCTTCACATTTATTAAGTATATTTGTAGGTGTGTGCACAGTTCTGCAATGTGTGGTTCATCTGTGTTTTACATCACTTTACTATGCTGTGTTGTATGGTTGAAGGGTGTAGTTATGGTGTTATGGACAGTAGTAGAATATCACATGTTCAAGTCTGGTGCTTACCTGGATACAGACACATAGAAACATAGTATGTGATGCAATCTGTTATATACAGTTTAGGTGAGGGTGGTGTGCAAACAGCTCAATAACTGTGGTGCAAGATTGCAAAAGACAGTTGTATAGCTCTCATGCTGTGTGAACACTTCAGTGTAGTAGACATGGATATGTGATGGTGTGGGCAATCTCATGTTCGATGCAGTAGCCCCCACCCCGAGAGTACTGGATGGCATGCTGGTGGGACATCATAGCGTAGCAGCAGCTGTTGTTACTGTTGAGGTTGCTGAATCCTTTCTTGGCCTGCACATATGCTAGTGAGATGTGTTTCTGCTATGTTGAAGGAGATGTGGTCTTTAATTTAATAAGTTTTATATGAAATTAGTTTAACAAAGGATTAATATTGTTAGATGATAGTAATGTGGATGTTTCTTTTCTGTTTGTATTTCAGAACTAAATAATAAAAATACAAGAATGAGGCAGTGGACCTTAGTGAGAGGTGTGTGCACTGCTTGAGGCAGTCCAGGCTAGAGGCAATCCCAAGGTTCTCATGAGGAGTATGAACCAGAAACTGGATTCATGTGGAGGAGCATAAATAGCTTCTGCATGTAGTTTTAAAAATTAAAAATAAAAAGAGTAGTGCAGTTGAAGCGAAGTGGAAGCTTGCCCAACTGCTTTTAACATTTTAAAACAGCGTGAGGGGATACTGGACAATGATATGTGCTGGTACCACCGGATATGAGCTATGGGAAGCTGCTGAAAGCCAGCTATGGGGAGCCGCCTACTCACCGTGAAGTAAATCAACAGAACTTTTAATAATGGATGTGCATGTATTTAGAATTTGTAACAATTATTGCAGACAACATGATTAAGCAATAAGACATGAGCAGGGATTATGTTAATGATGTGTAGATACCGTGTAGTGGTGTAATGGGCATGAGGCACAGCAGAAAAGCTATATGCCCTTACAAGGTGATTAAGTGACTCATTAATATAACACTGAGACTGCCTTTATTAGTATTATTATACAAATATTTTGTAAATAGTGTTGAAGCTTGTTTTGCATGTGATTAGTCTCTACATATATGTTAATCAAAGATTAACATACGGCTAATAGAATGTTAGCTACCAATCAGAAAGCTCTATTTCTCACACCCTTTTTATAATACTTAATAGTATATGTAAGGATGTACTATGAAAACATGTAGCTGAATTGTTACATTTATTTACTCTGCTGTTGTTCAGTCACAAGCCACAGCTTAGTAACATAGCCATACCAGAAATAGTACATTTATACATATACGCACTTCATATTATGGTATGTTGGTAAAGAACAATATGTAACTGTTTAGTTATTGTAATGTAGTGGTATTAAACTTGTAACTCTGTAATACTGTGTATGTATTACAGTTACTTTACATACATGTGCAACAAACATAGTGGAAGGTAATTACATTATTTCATAGTTATTGGCACACCAGCCAAGCAATTAAGTTACTGTACTTGCAGATACGTTGGCAGTTCTATGTGTGCTGCAGCCAACTGTCACAAGTCCAAGAGTATTCCTGTGCAGTTAAAAGGGGGAAGTATTTGCAGTGACAGTACACAATATTGACTCATGGTGTGCTATATGCTACATACAGAACAGACACGAAATAATACATGATAATAGTGTTCGTCCCCCACCAGTTACAGACTATGTAGATAATGGTTTGATGGGACCCCCCACAAAAAATCCAATTGTTATTGTAATATACACTACAATGCTTAGGTCTGTATAAGTAGAAGCAATGCTATATGCGGAGCCTGATTTACTGTTGTTGCAAGTATTTCAAAACTGTACTGTATTCACCAACCGCTACATATTTTTTTTTTTTCTGTTTCATGCTAGAACACGGAGGTCTCCCTGCTTCTCGTGAGGTAGAACACAGCACAGGTGAAGCTGCAAGAGGTGGTCAGTCGGACATGGAAAGTGTGATTGTTATGAGTCCGATGGTAAGAGTTTGGATAAATAATTCTACTATGTTATTGGTCTGTGTTAGTAAAAATGTTATGTGTTACCCAGAAGTTAAGTCTGTATTGTTAAAAAGGTCTTTACTGATGAAGTATTGTTTGAATCATGTATTTCTTTTTACTTGTTGAGTGGGTTGAAAGCATTTTAATCATTCCATAAGAAAGAAAGGTAGTCTCTCATCTGGCAACAGACAACACTTAAAGGTGAACCCATCAGCTTGCGTCTTCAGTTACTGCTAAATTTCCATCTGACATTCTACAACAAAAATTGAAAGAGGTGACTATAGAATGACTCTGAATAAAATAAAAGTGATCAGGTTATCAAATTTCACAATTAACAAACACCCCAATACTGGTGCACCACAAAACTCATGCTCTGTAACCATTTCCACTAAGCACGTATTTACAGAGTGCTGTTCTGACCACACATGTTTAAATTGCATTGTCAAAACGCAGAATGCACAAGAAAGATATTCCAAATCTGTAATAGTGGTTACAAATAAGCGGTTTCTTCTGACACAAATACTTTAAAAGTAGTAACAACTCTAGGAATGTGCAGGGCGTGGAACAAGATCCCACACAACATGAGAAACTGCTGTTACTAAATGTGACTGGGATACTATTTTGTATAATGATGAGTCCATAGGGGTACTTGTCAGCACGGGTGTTGGGGGCATCAGCTCAAAAATCCCATAGCCCGGCGCCCTGACTACAAGATTTTCAATCGACTAGCATTAAATTAGGTTGTCCCTGACAAATTAAAAACTTTTTTTTTCATTTTAGTGACCCACTGTGCTGTTTTCCATCCGAACACTAGGTGCGCCAAAACCACCCATCTTTCATGCCAGCTCAGCCACTGTCGAATGGTTTGCTGAAGATTTGATCGGTACCAATGGTTGAAACAGGGCTGACAGCAAGCTGGCAGCAGCGGACTCCAGACCCCGGTCTGTTCCACCCGCAGCAGCAGAGAAAAATATCTTAACAGGTGAGCAACAAATTCAATGTGGGTGGTACTGTCAGCCCAGGCATTGGCCGCGGTGGTGATGGGGTGTGGAGGTTTCGTATTGAGCGGAGCTGCCACAAAAGCGCGATTTCTAACAGGCGTTGCAGACAGGTGATTTTCTTGCTGGCTGCGATCGCCAGTGATATCCTAGTAGAACTCTGTATTTCCACATAGGCCAGCTATTATCAGGACTGGCAGAAAGTTCAGCATTTAAAAAAAAAAAAAGAAAAATACTACAGCAGGGTCAGGGTCAGATTGTCTATTTGCAGCTGGGGGGAGGTCTTCCTGGTTAGTCGACCGGCAGAGAAAGTGCCATACTGCAGCACTTGCACTGTAGTTAGACAGCTACAAAAAAAAAAAGTCTGACTAGTTGACTGACCCTGTTGAAGAGCACGTGCTTTACTTATTACTAACTGTACTATGCTTTGATGTCTGCACTGCAGTGATGAGGAGTGGGGTTAGTAAACCTGAAGCCATTGTGGGTGTAAAGTCAGCCAAGGCGAAAAAGGAAGAGGTATCCCAAAAGCAATAGTCCCTCTCTGAACAGGCAGGCCATTTTAAGAACTAGCCTTGCTTAAAGTAAAGGCACTGCAGTTAAGTGAGAGTTGCTGGCATAAAGGTCATTACTTTTGTGGTGCATTACAAAGTAAGCCACACATAAAGAACTATTAGAGCTGCAGCCAAATAATACATAGAGACTATCTATAATATATCTACTGATTTCTGCACTAACTACCAGCCTAACTAAAGTGAAAAGTGTAATTAATTGCTCAAATGAAAGCTAACAATAAACTGAGTGTGGCAGAGGTATTGTGTGAGATACTAAGGAGTGAACTAAAAGAGGTGACCCACCTCTACTGTCACCATCCTGTGGCCTGCACTTTTGGGAAAGACACTACACATATAAAAAGAGAGAGAAAGTTATTTAAATAAAATAAGAGGGCCTATAACTGTGTGTTCTGACTGATGGGTTGTGATTTGATTTACCTAACTGTGTGTGTTACCCTGGCCTACCAACATGCAGATTTCTCTGTCCTCTTGTCTTGATCTAGTCTCGCCATTCCTGACACTGGTTCTGTGTGTTCTATAACAGAAATTAAACATTTCAGACTATCAGTGTTAACATATTAGGATTCAACACCCCCCACCAAAAACAAACACATACACTTTGTTCTTTACTTTTATTGATTTTCTTTAAATATACCCCTTTTAACCGGACTACCAGCTTCCAACACAGGACTACTACTTTCAGACAATCCACTTGTCCTGGACTACTAAAACTTTTAAAATTTGCATGATCCTAAAAGTGTCTCTTGTCCTCTACTGCTTTTGGTGGTGGGAGTTTCATGTACAAAGAGTAATTGATTACCAATTGTAATGTTGTTGGTGTCTCAGTGGTATTCACTAGTGTGCTGTTTAATTATCTATTGCTAAATATGAGATGTTCCCTAGATGCCATTGACTTATTATTTCCTATATCTACTGGGCAATGTTTCATTTTATTATTACTATATTTATAAATGGACAGTATAGAGTGTCTATATTTGTTAATGTGTTTAATAGCCCTGCAGAGGTAATATGCTTAATAACACATAAACGACTGCCATATTCAGCTAGAGGGTCATTAAGTGAAGAGTAACATGATACATTATGTTTCTGTTCTTGTTATTATAATAACACATTATAAAATTGTTTAAAACAGGTCATCATATAGTTAGGTCTACATGTATGTAGAATTAAAGGTACATATAAGGTTGTTAGGATGTTTCTCTGAAACAAATATGCATTATCACAGTGTTTAACTATTGCCATTGATGGGTAGGCACTGCTTGTTCTGCACTGCATACTACCAATTATAGATTTCTGTGTTTCTTTCTGTAAAATGTAATTGGACAAACAGTGTTGAGGAAGTGCCAGAAAAAATGGATTTCTTATACTAAGTGTGCTGGATTGCATGAACATTTTGTCTTGGAAGAACAGAGATACATGGTTTCATTATTTCAAGTTTGTGTGCCTTTCTGCAGATGAGAAGAGTTGTTATATGCATGTAATACTGAGTTAAGAACATACATCTAGCTGGAGAGACAGCTGTTTTGTAAAGAGACATGTGTTCATATATGATAGTTATACGCAATGATGTAGTATTAGAAAGTGATTTTAAAGAAAAAGACTTTTACCTTGATATTTCATCTATTAATGTGATCATTTTTTAACTTGTTTGCTTTATAGAGCCGGGAAGCTGCTGATGTAGAACCAGTGGAGTGAAGCAGGAGGCTGGCCCAATGCCACGTAAGTGAAATCTGAAAATGTTTCAAGAAGGATGTAGTCCCACAGTACTGTGAACTTAGAATGTATGTTATTAGTATTGTGTCTTCTTCACCAGATATATAATTAATAATGTTATTTCACGGTGATCTAAACTTTTCTTTTATATTGCCTTGCTGCATCTGCATATAACATGTTAACAGTGTGCTGATTTTTGTCTGTAATGCTGTTGACTGAATACAGATTACACATCAGTGCTTGTGTACAGTATAATACAATAAAACGCCCTGCATTTGTAAGTGAAGCTCTACTTTAATTTTTAGCAAAGCTTATCATACTCACAACAGCATTTGGTTATGTATTGTTGCTATTATCTGCATGCTTGGGAAGTAGCGTATGGTTGTCAACATTGGTGATGATCAATGCTCCTGTTGATAACTACACCTTGCTGTTTTAGTTGATGACAAGAACCGACTGTCTGTGCATGCATACTCACTCAAATGTTGAATGTGAGGAATTATCTAATACCCTTGATGGCGAGCCAGTACCACTATCTTTGTTTGGTGTGGGGCCCAATCCCTGTTGACATTATTGACTTTATTTGTGCTGTGACCTTACAAGGGTGGCAATGCACTGATGACTACACATACCCAACCCCAAAAACAGACAACATGCTGGGAGGATATCCTAGTGAGCTAAATGGTGTGCAATGCAAAAGTGTCCAATGATGATTTTTTGTTTTTCCCAATGTAAAAAGTTCAAAATGTGTCTTTGTAGTCTTCATGACCCCTTTTCCCAGTTAAACTTCGATTGCTGTGCAGTGTGTCTGTCTTCTGGCCTTGACAACCTCATACTTACCTCTACAGTGCAGTGTGATGATATTCAGTGTACTGTCACATATGTATTTTTCAAAGGTGATAATGAAGTGAGGGAATGTTGATAAAACTTATAATGAAGTGAATAATGGGACTGTTTGCATGTCACACTATGAATATCGCACATTTGTATATAACACTATGGAAGTTGTCTCACCACATGTAAAATGCAGTACTCTGACTACTTGCAGTGGTGTAAGTTCCACTATGTCATACACTGCCTCTGACTTTGTTGGGTGCTATTAAAACGAGTTGTTGAGTAGTGAAACTGTGTTAAATATTGGGCCACAGACATCACATTGCTAAATTTTTCAATGTTGCATGGCCTTGTGACACACAGTGGTACACTTTGAATGCTCACCTATGCTGTCAAACTGTGTTTTCACACTTTATTATATGATGCTGTAGATGTCAAATTGAAATCACTTTTTGGCACAGTGTGAGGACATAACAGTGAGACTGTATGTGAGCAAAGGTGCTAATATGGCTATTTAAAACATTTGTTGTGAGATGAGCATTACATTCTATCATTGCAATCAGGTATTGGATATTTCCCATGCACTGTAGTAGGTTTGAAAATGTTGTGTATTTATGTACCAAATGTTTAACACTGTCATTTATTTTTTCACCTCCTAATGTACTGCACAACTGTTTTTTTCTTACAGCATTATCAACATCTTTTTCTGCCCTGCAATATCTAACTGCCAGAGGGACACGCTAATGCCTTATCATCCTCTGCAAGGTGCGAGAGTGCTTTAGCATCAGTTAGAAATATTATTACTATTACACTATCAATGTTAATGATAGCAAAGCAATAATTGTTATCGATAATTGTTTATTTCATATTATACAATGGCAAAGAAAATCCTGGACTCCATTGGTGACTCTGGGACTGGACCCATGATGTTATCCCAGCACATCATGGCTCTAGTCCCAGCACCAAGGTGACCACATAACTTTTTGGAAAAACAAGAAATCACTCCACGTAGCTGCTCGGCAGTACAATCCCCCATTTGTCATTCACACTCTCAACCACCTTCAACCTACTGCGAGTGCTTCTGACTCGCCTGCCAGTGACCACCAGCTGTGAAAGTGCAAATTGTCCCTACGTTGCTCGTCTTCCCACCAGATATAGTGAAATAACTCCCCATCCCCCTCTCACACACACAGTGTTCCCATTTAAAAAAAAAAA
The DNA here is from genome assembly GCA_016271365.2 of Neoceratodus forsteri. Classification (NCBI taxonomy): domain Eukaryota; kingdom Metazoa; phylum Chordata; order Ceratodontiformes; family Ceratodontidae; genus Neoceratodus; species Neoceratodus forsteri. Next base: position 1,037,130,981 of record CM057453.1, read on the forward strand.
AACATCATTATAGACGGCATTTAAATTTCCTGTCCGCTGGGGCACCAGCACAGTAATTGTCTACAACATGCCAGCCAAAAACGCGGCAGGAATATTCACAGACATTATCCCTGACTAGAAACAGATGTTTTAAATTTAAAAAAAACCATCATTTTAGACAGCATTTCAATTTCCCCGTCAACGGCAGCGAGCCCTTTCAGATTGCCACAATCCCGTGATTCCTGCTCGCTTCCTCGAACAGCTGCAGTGTTACCATGACCATTAAAAATAAAACAAATAATCGATAAAATGACACTCACATTGAAATAGGCAGTCCACAAAAATTACCTGCATTGCTGCCAATCACTAGTGCTCAAACAACCCGTAACCGCAATTGCGGTTCCTCAACTCCCTGCAGTTGATTTTAAAGCCATTAAAAAAACAGAAATACTAATTAAAAAAATATTACCCAATTCCATATTGGAATGTTAGTGTCTGGACTGCAGTACTTTCCTGGGAGGAGTGAGTGCAGAAGGGCAGCAGACACATAACATTACAATGGGACTACTTTTTATTCACTATGCCTGCCCATTGAAAAATCAAATTAAAATACACTTTTTAAGACTTTTTTAATTTTTCTTTTATTAGTACCAACAAACCATTGTATAATAGCAATAATGCACTCTAGGGTATGTGTTGTGCTGGGATAACATCACGCCTGGGGTGATTAGGCACGAAGACACATAAACACTGGAGTGCAGTATTGCTAAATCAGATAGTACATTGAAGAACATACTGCTGTGTAGATTGTCTTGAAGAATTTTACCCTGTGTCAGTGCAACAGCACAGTGATCTACACATTCACGGGCATCAGCGAACAACAATGAATTAAATCTGTTTATTTTGACTAGATTTTTCCATTACTCTAGTTTAAGTTTTAGGTTACTTGTCTGAATTTCTTATAGTTATGCAACCTAAAATCTATTATTTATGTTCTTTATGTACTTGAAGATCTCTGGCATGTTTGTGGAGCACATTTTGCTGTTAATATGTACATATGTAGGTTCTTGGTGGACATATAGGGTGTGCTTTGCAAGACATATGTATTATGATTTTGCAGTTCTAGAAATTCCCAGAATGTAAGTCTATGATAATTCTACATGATAGCTTGTTAATGGTGTTCTGCTGAATGCATGTCATATCAGTGACTTAATTATTTAAAACAGTAATGTGTGTTGAGGTGCTGAAATACGGCTCAAAAGCTGTTTGCTTTCAAACAATCATCAAAGTGAACATGATTATGCACATTTAAAGTATATTATGATAGTGTTCATGTCAAGGTAGTTTCGTTTTTATTGCTGAGATGACTAGGACATTATAGGCAGACATGTGGTGATAACAATTCTCACACTTGAGGATCTGTTTCAATTGTAGTATTATACTGTTGATTATGCAAAAGTATGTACATACTGAATATTTATGACTAGTGAATAAAATATAAGAATAGCATTATAAACCACATGTAACTATAAGTTTTTGATGTTGTCAGCTCATGACATTAAATAGATAATAAAGTATAATAGAGACACAAATAACATAACAAAATAGTTTAGCATCACACTTAAAATATTATCATAACTTTGAAATTAATGCATTTAAGATATTACAGTAGCTAGGAAATATTTGAAGTTAAATATTTGAAAGTCATAACTATTAAATTTGTCTTGTGTATTCATCATTTTTTTTATCTTTGTAGGGTGCTGGCGATTGCGGAAATGTACTGGCCACTGCCGCATATTACAATCAGCTCAGCGTGAGGTTGGCAGTCTGCATAAACAAAAATGTTGTGATCCTTGAGAGGCAGTCTAGAATGCTGTCTCTCTGGAGGCACAACAGCGGACTGTCAACCTCATGTACTCGAGCTGGTTGTAACAGTAACTGATGACTGGTACTATGTACGCCAGTACCAGTGCTTCACCTCCACCAGCACCATCTGTTCCGCAGCTTCCCTGGGCCACTGACCACCCTTCACAGTAGTCGGTATCTCCTCCAGAGGGTGCAACAGCTTCCACTTCCTTTTGCCTCCCTTGAATCAGTTTCAGCTTGGATTGCCTCAAACACAGTCCATACCTCTTGCAAGTCTTGCCCCAAAACTTCATTTACTTACAAGGACTTTTTAAAATTTTTCTTTTTTGTTGTTATATATATAAAAAATTATTTTTATAAAATATTTATTTGTGTGAAGTAATACACTTTATAAGTATTTTTATTTTCTTAATATAATATTTGGAAATATTTATTTTGTATTGTTTATAAAAGAAAAATATTTTTGTTTATGTTCATTTTAACATCTTAAATATTTTATAGTAAAAAAATGCTGGTACTCTCTTGTGTTTGGTGTGTTATTGTGTACTGGGGATGTTTACTGAAAATAGTTTCAAACAAGATTTACCCAACTGTTATTTTCTCATTTGTGAAAGATCATACCACACTATTGTGGTATTACAGTTGTGATTCTCCATAGAAGTAACTTAGATGTGTGATAATGCTACTTTACACTATTTGTGGCACACTGTTGTTGTTTCATACACCTAGTGCTACAGAATGTGTGTATGTGTATCATGATGAAGATGAGTATGTGCCTGCTAGTACAACAGTGACATTTCTCTGTTGGCATACTTACAGCAAAGTTATGTATTCAGTACCAGCAAACCTCTTCCACCTCTCTTCACATCTTTGGTGCTACCACCTCAGTTGGTTGTAAAACCAGTGTCTATTAAATCACAAGTTACTACGGTAACATATCCATTTGTTCAGTACATGAAGTAATGGTGTCCATCTCATGTCATATACTCTTTTACTTATGTACATCTTTTTCTTTACATATGTGGTCACAAAGAAAACGAGTACGACACTGTTACATAAAAAATACAAAAATAGAATAACAATGACAAATTACTATGAATACAGTTATATAAAACAATAGGATTTACAGTGAAGTACTGTTACTGTTAATAACAGTAAATACTACTACAGGACTTGAAGTATTCCTGATATTGGAACATTTTTGGTATGTATGTGCAGTATTCTTGCAAATATTATTTATGTACTATAGTGAGTAATAGTTCTGAAAAAGACAGCATATTCATGGCAAAAAACTCCCTTTAATGCATCAGTTAGGGTTGTTCCACAGTGACAAAAGTGAGGAAATTCGCTGTTAGGGTTGAAAACCCTAACTCCGAATTCACCCCCCCAGCACCACACACACACACACACACACACATGCAAATATGGGGGAGGACCAAGTCAACACAACCAATGACAGACATACAGCAGCAGGTGACAGAAATAACAAACAATTGTCTAAATGTACTACAAGACATCCCCACCCACCTGACCAGGTACTGCATGCTCAGTGGAGATCAACCGCCAAAACTGAGGCCATGTACACCAACGTACACATCCCTGATTGTAGCTGCACAGAGCGTACCACCTTAGTAGTTGCATGGCCTTACCTACTGATGCCCCACAGCACCAGACCTCGTACTGTGCCTTTACTCAATATAAATTATGAAAGAGCATGATCACAGTTGTACAAAGGTTTTAACACTAGTGAGTATACATACATTGCAAGAACTACATTCATTAATTAGAAGACACAGCCATGGTCAACATAAAAGTAGTGTTGCTTTTAGTATATGATTTACATAGTAGTACATTTACTGGCAGTTTACTGAAGATAGAGGCTGATGTAAACATATGGAAAAGCATTGCCTGTTCAGCGCTATAAAATTGTACTGCCAGTATCAGATGCATTCTTACTGATGAAGGTGTACTGCTGATGTACATACATTTGGACTCAGTTTTTTAAGACACTGAAATGGGGGTGTTCTGCATGATTTCTGTTGTTGGGCACACTTGGACTATACCTGACTATCACAGTCTATAACTATTACTGGGACATCATCATCAACACACACAGCTACATCACAGCTTTGAGGAGGGGGCATTTAATAATGGACTGTTTACACACAGCCACCTTTACTTTCTTTTTCTCAGGTTCCCAACTGAGGTCACTGAAATCATCATCATAATCATCATCTGCATCCACAAATTCAGCTTGGATGCTGTCCTGTGGAGAACATGTACCAGCCACAGCCTCAGTGTAATCATCCACTATTTTTCCTTCAACATTTGAATCATTGGATGGCCTAGGCATAACCTCAACAGCACTGGAAACATGAGATTGTGATTGTGAGTCATTGTCAGGATAAGAATAATGTTCAACTACTGTGGGGATGGGGAGTGCGACATGAACTACACTCTGATTCACTTCTTTGGACTCTGCAATATTCTGGCAACCTGCTAACTTGTCAAGGGTTAAACTTCAGGCAATACTGCCATCGACATCTTCATTACCCCCACCAGTGGGGGACAATAGCATCTCCAACCATCAATCAAGCAACTGATTGCACTGTGAAAACACAGTCAGAGAAATCCCTTTACTGCCATCAACTATGCCCTTATGCTGCGTACTACCATGCCCATGCCCACGGCCACTCTTGCCGCTGGCAGCAGTGCCATGGCCAGAAACATCTTTGCATGCACATCTCTTTGTGGGCATTTGTTTGGATTACACAGAAAATTAACAACAAATTTAGATTTCTGAACTTGGCATGGGGTCATAATGTCGCACGGCAGAATGCCGTACCATAATCAACTGCGGTTCCATTTTACAGGTGGAGATTGGGCCCTAAATAGATGCAGATGCACAGACAGATGGAGATTAGTACTCACACTAAGTTTCCTTGATTTAACATTAAATGTGAATCTTACATCAGGTAAAGTCGACACATTTTGTTATAGAAAGCCTACAGCGACTAATTCTTTACTTTTAGCATCAAGTGCTCACCCCTAGTCTTAAAGACTCCATACCATATGGTCAATTACAGACTTAGACACAATTATAGTACTGATGAAACTTGTTCAAATAGATGGACAAACTCATGGCTAGATTTGAAAATGGGTTACAAGAGGACCTTTACTGAAAATCAGACAAAAGTGAAGAACATTAATAGGGTCACTGCTAATAACAATAAATAACAGGAAACTACTTATGTGTTACCATGTACATTTATTACTGAATTTAAACGTGTTGCAGGGCAAATACAGTAGATAATGTTTACACACAAATTAACCCATTCTATTAGCGGACACTGAAGTAAGTACAGCCATAGGTATGAAACCAAGGGTTACTTTCAGTAGGGGTGACAATTTAAAAGATAGACTGGTACAAGCAGAGCCCCTAAATCTACCATATCACAATAAAGAATGTGGCTTCCAACCAGACCATGTGGGTACTTTTGGCCATGTCTTTATTAGTGCATAGTCTGCACATCTTTACTTTTACAGCCAACCAGGATTCAGAATAAAACTTTTTGGCAGTCACGTTGGTATTGTAAGATATGCCTGGCACATACATGGCATTTAGGCAAATTCTGTAAAAAGAGTGCTGGGCATGGGAGATACAAAGATTATTAAATCTCCATACATATGGGCATAATACAGGAAGGAGCAGCACCAACAATGTTGTAATGACAAAAGTAATTTATTTCATGCTTGCTCAGAGTTATAGTCCATCACTACAAACTTCACATAGGAGATTTGATATGCCCCCAAACTATATGCCGATTGCTCAGCAATACCTGCACCATGAATGACAGTACAGTGACAACATTGACAGGTCACTGTACTGTCAGCACAGGACCCAGAACTGCCACCGCAGGACCCAGTACTGCTTACTGTGGGTCTTGCACCCCTTCCTTGAATCAACTCTGAGTCAGAGTTGATTAGTTTAAATATGGGGGTGGGTTGCAGAGCCCCTGTAGTGGGGTTCAGACAAAGCCCTTTAAGAAAGCTAAGTCTAAAGTAAACAATTGCGGTCAACATAGAGCCATTGCTGTAACATCAGTTGACAATGAAGTTGTCAAACTGGCATCGTAGTGCCCCAACAAAAAACCCTAGCTGGTTTTGCTTTGGGAGGAAGCTTAATGCAAAACCAGTTGGGGATGTTTGGTGGCATATCAACTCTCTTGTCTGATGTTTGAAGTGTTGGATTTGAACTCTGAGCAAGTATGAAATTAATTACTTTTGTCATTACAACGGTGTTGGTGCCACTCTTTTCTGGAACTCTGGACTGTTTTTTTGAGCAGGCACAACCAAGTAGTGGAGTCGCTTTTCTCTTTGTTGAATGCACAATATAAGAAGGGGCAAAGACTTGTTAGCATATCACAATGTTTGAAGCGTGATCTCCAGCGGTGAGTATCTCTGCTTAGAAAATGCCAGCTAAAGCAGGAGGATTATCGGAGTTTATGAGTTAAAAGGTATTTAAACATGCTAATGTATGTTGTGATTACATGAAGATCAGAGTCCTGGAGCCCCACCATACAGCAATCGCTACATTTTTGTGCCCATAGTTCTCCTTTAAAACTGATTTTAAAGCAACAAATGCAGACCCTTTCAGACTGCTGAAAGAATCTTACAGTCATGCACACTCAAACACTCAGTATGCACTCTCCAGCTGCATATTAATAGAAGTGATCAGCTCAGCCTAGAAATAGACAAAGTATTAACACTGTTACTAACCCAGAGTGTAAATCTTCTGATCATGTGGTTATGCTCTATCAAAAACCAGTGTGGTCAATCTGCAAATAATAGGGACCATGAACAAATACATAACATTTCCTGCGCTTCGCAGATCTGAGGTGTAGATGCAGTTGTACGTTAGGAAGTGGCACATCAGGGGTCTTGAGGACCCCTTACAGCATTCACAGAAGGGGGACATGCCCCTTGTTGTCTTGATCCCCTAGCCATTTCTGCTGCTGTGAGTGAGGATGGTCAGGGGAGTGCCAGGGGGTTTACATACACAAAGACAGAGTGCCTGATAGGGAGGATGCATAATATGGCAGCAGGCACCCTGCTGTATTTGTTGTGCCTCCTTACACAGTATACCCACCACCTGCAGTGAGTCTGAACCCCTTCTGTCCTGCTGCCCCAGCCCTCTGGTTAGGAAGGGAGGGCTGAGGGAGTCATTTCAGTACTCAACTGAAACTTTTAAATTCAGAGCCTGTGTCAACCCACAATCCCTGTGCTGCACAGGGCATGGGATCCATTCTGTGATTAGGACAGGCATCCAACTGGATGCCCACCTGTACCCCCTGTGCACCAGTGCACTGGGGGGGCAGGGTCACTGACTGGCACCCTTCAGTTGGTGGCATTCATGCATGCTGAGCCCCACACACCTGTCCATGAGTGTGGAGCTGCATGAACCCAGCATGGTGCTATTAGCGTCTCCGAGCCCTGATCAGGTTCTTGGCCATGCTGGACTAGCAAAAGAGACACAGACAAATGGCATCTGGTAATAAAATGTGTTTATTACACTAAAAATAATCAGTTTGCTCTAATCAGTTGTCTTATCATAGACACTGGGAGCAGAACATTTCACAAAATCCCTAGGAGTGAAGAAGGTCTCAGGGGCTACATAGATCAACAGGTTATATAGTTCTGACTATTGTCATAGTTACTAGAAGGCTAGATACATAAAGTGAGCCTTATTGGCCAAAAGATAGGTGGCTCCACAGTGTTATCTATTATCATACAATTTTTGTTAGGTCAGCTAAAAATGAATAACAAAGGATGCATACAGCTGTAGACTAAATACAGTATGTAATGCAGTACAGTAACACAAAAATATGCAGACTGGCCATATAAGCCATACAATAATACATCAGAAGATACATGAAGACATAAGTGTCTTAGCTCCATGCTTGTAGCATGTTACTTAGCATAAAGAAAGCAATATAATGGAGTACAATATCCCTGGCTACTTACCCTTATATGATAAGTGCCAATGCCCTGTGTATTAGTATAACATCTAGTATAGCAAAATAGATATGTATACATATGTATAGTCTAAGGTGCACAATAGGTTAGCCAATCAGAGTGTGGGGACCTCGCATAACATTCTCCCCTTGTTGCCTATCCGAAAAGGGAACAACAGTAATGGGAAAGAAGTAGGAGCAATCTCCATTGTTTACAGACCCGACGCACGAGCCTTGTAAAAGAACTGGAGTTGCTTGTTATGTTGTCTGAGTGTGCGCTGTAAACAGCAAAAGGTTAGCATTAAAAAGAGAATCAAAAATGCTTGAATAATAACAAAACCTTTAAAAATCAATTCTAGCCAAGTATTTGAAAGGGCTGCACTTAAATCACCATCATGGATTAGAATATTGAAATCATCTCCAGCTTTGGAGATGTTATTGTTGATGTAGATGAGATGGGTACCTTTCCTATCCAAAAGAGATTTCAAAGTTAATATCAAATTGTTAGTGTGAACATTGAATATAGGTAAATAGCTGGCCCATCAGCACAGTGGAAGTGCTACAGCCTCATCCCTACCTGGGGGAAACCAAAGCTACATGGGGGGTTTACAGGGGGCTCCAGGCAGGAAGGAGCATGGGACAGAGGTCTAGTGTCTTCCAATGATGTGGCGTGTAAGAGGCATGGGGAAGGAGTATAAATACAAAATAAAAAAAAAAGGAATACAGGTAAATACTGAGAGAGTGCAAGCATATATTCAGGGTCACTGACAATAATGTCTGGTTCCACGATGGGAACAGGAGTAACAACGGTATGACCAATGACTGTGGTTTGATGTGGAATGAAACAAAAATTATGGTACTGCATGGGATACATTTTTAAACCATAGCTGAAAGATTTATAGTTAGTAACAATGCAGTATTGACCATCAGAACTATAATACATTTTGACAGTAGGCACTCTCCATTTTGCAGTTGTATTGGGCAGGTGATAGATTGATTCGTGAGTCTTGTAGTCAGTGATGAACCTCTTCTGCATAATTCTGGTAAAGGCGTCCAGTAGATTCTTTTGGAGAAGCAGCTGTTGATCATGCTGTGGAAGTATTCATGTCATTAGAAATGTTCATGTACATGGTAAAATACCAATCAATGCTGTCAGATGAATATCCACATACTGGTTTGATGACACCAAAAACGTCACAACGACACAACTAATGAAATCCCTTCTTTGCACAACAGTCTGTATGAGGTGCCACCCATTCTTCAAGGGTGGGATGGTAAACCAGAAGAGGTGGAAGATCAAGATGTTCTCTGTAGATGACCTCATCAAGATGCCCAATAGAGTGAATGGAGGCTAACTGATCAAAAAGTGCTGTTGTAGGATCAAAATGTGGTAAAGACACAGTGAAAGTCGCATACATAGTCTCTCTGATGGTACTTTGTTTAGTATTATAGCAAGGTCCTGTATTAGGATAACAAGTGACATAACCTAGATTATGTGCAGTAGACATAGGAATAGATAATGATCTAGCAGTGTACACAGCAGTGCAAGAGGTTGATTTGCAATGTGGGGCAATACCATTTAGCAATATGTCTATCATGAATATCAGGAATGCGTCCAGATTCCAAATTGTGAAAGAGATATTTGACAGTGGTAATGACATAGGAGCCATAAGCAGAGCAGACACATTCCCATGCAATATATTGCTTGTCTGCCTCCTTATGGTTTTGTGCAACTAATTTATTAATTTTCTGTTTGCATCTGCAAAACTTTGAGCAATAACATGCATGTGATATATATGGTAAAATGCTCTTCCTGACAAAGTTCATCTACATCATGCAATAAAGGAGGTATTACATTGTTTTTCATGCCATCCTGGAATTTTGACATTTGACTGGTGATGGAAGCAATATCAGCTGTATTCCAGATGGACTTACTGGTTCCAAAGAGACCGGAGATGGTGCCAGTGGTACCACAGATGTCAGCAGTGTCATACCACCTACGTGGGGAGGAAGGTTTAGATTGTTTCTCATCAGCTGACTTTGGCTTAGGTCTAAAGAAGCCTAGGCATTTGATAGTATGTACACTAGTGACAGGCTCTTGTGTGCATGTCTGGTAAGCAGCAAGACTATCTAATAACATGGTACTTAACATTTTTGAAGTATTGGTATTATGACACATGCCAAATTCTGCCATATTCCAATAAGTAAGATTAAAAAATAACTGGAACATGCAAGTATTGTATGTTGTTAATTAAGGTACCTGGAAGTGAGGTGGCTGTGAGACCATTAACTGGGCCAGGTTCCTGTGGGGGACAATCAGTTAGTTCAGCTTCAATGGGGGAATAACATTAAAAACCATGGCTGCTGTGGCTTTGTAATGATGGCTACAAAAATCCTTTGCAGAGTTGTCTGGGAACCTCTCACAAAAGGTAGGGTCAGTTACAGCAGCAAGGTTATATTAACCAGAATGTTTGTAATTAGCTGCCAAATGGACAGAGTACCAGAAGGGTCAATGTTGGTATTAGGCCAATTCTGAAAAGTGCCTTTAGCAAGGTGGGAAATGGGGAGTGTGTGTCCATTGTTGTTAGTCTGTCTTTCAATTTGGAGGGAAGACTTACCAAGGGATATAACTGAAGTGATGAGGTAGGCATCCTTGCCTTTCTTTACAGTGATTAGTCAATTGGGGACATTGATGTTAACTCCTTCAGGGATGGTGGTAGGTTTGTCAGCTGGAAGCTTGCATTTCCCTTGGGGATGACCAAGTAGTGGAAGGAGTTGCCTTAAATGTTGGTTGTTGTCAGATATAGTTTTCATATCCATGAACTGGATATTGAGGAAAGCTACTAACAGGAGGGTCAGGTGCAAGATAGCCATCTTACAGAATTACCTGTAAGGAAAAAGGAAAGGTTAGTAGATACGATTCTGGCCAGTGGGGTTAGGAAAGGTAATTCTACTCCTTTGTATAACTTCAACTGGTTAGCATGCAACCATTTCTCAGTAAATTTATTTTGTTGCAGGAGTCTAACTTGATAGACTGCAGGACTGAGCTTGTTGACAATGGGGTAGGGTCCTTCCAATTTATTAGAGAAGGAATGTGTAGGATGTGCAAATCTGAGATCCATTACCAGATTTTTGACTTGCCAGTCCACTTCTTGTGCGTGTTTGTCAAATTGGATTTTGGACTGTTGCTGGGCCTTGTCTATATGATGAGAAGTATACAAGTGAGTTTTGACAATGTCATCTCTGAGTTTGGTAACATATTTGTCTACAGATACTTGGTCAGCAGTGGGTATGATTAGGTCAAATAACAGGTGTTCAGGTAATCTCATAGTTCTACCAGTCATCAGCTCAAAGGGTGTTAACTGGGTAGTGACTGAAGAAGTACCCCTAATTGCCATAAGGAGCAATAGCAAAAGGGAATCCCAGTCCTTGGGATTATCCTTGATGAATTTGGAAAGCATTTGCTGTTGTCTCTTTCTACCTGACATGATGATTGTGGATGGTAGGGTATGTGAAACATCTGGTACACCCCAAGAAGTTCAAGTGTTTCTTGCATCAACTCACCTGTAAAACTGGTTCCTTTGTCAGAGTCAACCTTAAGAGGTAGGCTCCACCTGGAGAACACTTGTTCTACCAGGATTTTTGCAGTTGCTTTTGCTGTGCATTTCTTAGTGGGAAAGCCTCAACCCACTTAGAAAATAAGCCGGTGACCACAAGTGCATACTTGGTTTTTCTACTGGTGTTGGTTAGAGGACCAATGCAATCAATTTGAATTGCATGCCAAAGTCCAAAATGTCTCTAGGGAAGTGCAGTGGTGATCATACAAATGTTTATCAGTACTGAGGTATACCTCAAGGTATACCTCAGTGGTACTGAGGTAGGATCACATTACAGTCAATGCAAATTGAACTTCAGTGCCTCAGTGGTACCTCGAGGTACCTTGAGATATAACTCAGAACTGATCAACTTTTGTACAATCGCCACTGTAATTTGGCATTTCACTGGCTGGAGCTGGATTGTTTTGGGCACAGATTAGACAATTGTCTATATGATGTCTGACATCATTTGAAATGCCAAGATACCAGCCAACAGTTTTTAGTCTCTGGAGTGTATTTTCCAATACCTGGTGACCACCAGTTGGGGTATCATGGACCTGGTGAATGAACTCAGATCTCAAAGATTCTGGGAATACCAACAGCTTGCAGGTGGAATTGTCTGGGTAGTACCAGATCAGTTTATTATCCTGGGACAAATGAAGTTGATTTGCATGTATTTTGTATGGACTATGAGTAGGTAACTCTTGTTCAGTCTCTTTGTCAAGGAATATGAACACTTCGTCAACTGAGGATCAGATTTTTGTGCTGTGGATAAATCCAGTGACAAAGAGTTCAGGTTTTTCTTCTTTATAGCAGCTAAATGTACATCTGCTAGAGCATTGGGAATCAATTCCCATGTGCCCTTCCTCGAGCACCCTCTTTGGCAGAAGTGTCAGCTCAATCATTAAAGTGGCTAAATGAATCAGATTTGGAGTGGGCTGTCACCTAATGAACATAAAGTTTGTGCTGAAAATGTTGAGCAAGCGCATCAACATATACAAAGAGTGCTTTGTATTTTAAGGGGGTGTCATCAGAAGAGGCAAAGGAACTCTTTCTCCAAAAAGGTAAGAATTCCATCAGGGAGTAACAGACCCAATTAGAATCTGTAAAACTGATAGTATCCTTGACACCATGTTATATGAGTTTGAGGGCACAGGCCACAGCTGCCAATGCAGTACTGCAGTGTTTGGCTACATGAACAGTGTTACCATTAGGGTACATGATGAATACTCAAAAAACAGCAACTTGTTCTCCTTGGTAGTATGAGGCAGAGCCATCAGTATAAACATGACACAAAGAGGTGTCAACAAAGAGTTTTGGTGTAGCAGGAGGAAAGGGGCCTGATTCAGGCAAATCAGGTGGTTGGAGCATACAATCATGTGGCGTATCCTGATACAAAAGACCATGGGCTAGAGCTGAGGGCATTTTGGTAGGCTGGACCTGTATATCACGATCCTGGAGAAGAAGAGACCAATGAGCTAGTCTGGTATTGGAGACTGCTCCATCCTTCTCTCTATCAGATAGAAAGAAAGTAGTGTGGGGGGGTTCATGTTCAAAATGATGGATGAGTACCAAATGATATACAGAAAATGTTTTACTGCCCAGTAGGTGGACAGAAGATTCCTCTCACAAAAACTGTACTTTTGTTCCACTGGGGACAGCAGTTCAGATGCATAGGCAATGGATCTTAAGGTACCATTTACTTTCTGAGCAAGAACCACAGGCATAGCAATGTCTGAAGTAACTGTTTCCAGATGGAATAGTAGAGCTGGATTGGTGTTGACCAAAGCTGGAGCAGAGGCTGAGGCCTGCTTCAGAAGTGTGACAGCCTGAGTATGAATGGACCCCAAGTCCAGGAACATCCTTTTCAGGAGTTCATACAGAGGGTGGCCTTCTGTGCAAAGTCACAAATAAAACCCTGAAATAGTTGACCATTCCCAGAAAGCCTCTGAGTGTTGTCACACTGGTGGGTAATGACAAATCTTGTAGGCCCTGGATCTTTTTCCAGGCCAAGCTTCTTCCTTCCTCAGTTATTCGTAGGCCAAGAAAGACAACTTCTTTCTGGAATAGTTGTGCTTTAGGTGGGTGGCACTTGAGGCCTGCTCTCTGTAAGAGAGTCAATAATTCATCAAGGAGAATAAAATATTGCTCCTTGGTGGTTGTAGCCAACAATAGGTCATTCACATACTGTAGAGGGCATTGTGGGGTGGAGAAACCCTCCAGGGTGTCCATCATTTGCAGATGGAAAAGAGAGGGGATGTTGTGAAAACCCTGTGGCAAGCAGGTCCATGTGTACTGCTGACCCTCAAAGGTAAAGGCAAATGTATACTGAGCTAAGGGCAGTGACCAGAATCCATTGGAGATGTCAAGCACGCTAAACCACTGATGATTAGGGGTTAGCTCCAAGTCATTCCTCAACTCATCCTTCTCCTCTCACAAACTGTCATTTGTATCACTCAACAAATCATTCATCTGCAACACCTGCCTCTCATCCTGTTTCAACATTTCACATTCATCTCAACATACATAACCCTCAATCACTTCCTTGTACAGAACAGAGCAAAAGAGTGTCATTCCTGCTACACAACGACTGAAGTTCTGCTTCGAGCCACTGCTCCATTTTCAAACTTTCTTGTGTCTGCAATCCCATCTATTTTGTAAGAGTAGAGAGTTGTAGTTCAAGGGAAAGACATCTCAATTAAGAGGCTTCTAAAGCAGCAAAAAGAGCCATGACCAACAGCCCTTTAGCGTTGCACCTTTTGGTAGGTTTGTCTCACCTCTGAGTACTGGGTTGAGATCCCCAGCATGGGATTATCTAATTGACTCATATCCTGTGTGAAATTGGTCCAATCTCCATGGGTGGGTAAGGAAGTTATAGAAATCGATTCTTAAGTCAACACAAAGATTAGACATAATGGTACCTGAAAAGGTTGTTGGGAAACACAAATCAGTCTGTAAGTGGGTACCGTACTGTGTATCGATCCACAGCAGACAGACCAACAATGGTCAGGCTACTGAACTCACACAGTCCTGTAATTCAAAACTGTCATGGAGCACAGTGAGATGGCATCAACCGTACCAGTGAGCAGCCAGACTTTGCAAGATGCTACGAGTGCGATATATACGGGCAGGTGTTATGAGTGTGTATACCTGAGAACTACCCACAAGGAAAGGGGAAGCCAATAATTCATGAAACTTTGCTAATCCACACTGTCTGCACATGGTCGTCAATTGGTTAGGGTCTCCAAGCCCTGGTCAGATTCTTGGCAGTGCTGGACTAGCAAAAGAGACACAGAGGAAGGGTATCTGGTAATAAAACATGTTTATTACACAAAAGATAATCAGTTTGCCCTAATCAGGTGTCTTACCATAGACACTGGGAGCTGAAAGTTTCCCAAAACCCCAGGAGTGAAGAAGGTCTTATGGGGCTATATAGAACAGTAGGTTATATAGTTCTGATTATTGTCATAGTTACCAAAAGACTAGAAACATAAAGTAAGCCTTATTGGGCAAAAGATAGTTGGCTCCATAGTGTTATCTATTATTATACAATTTTTGTTAGGTCAGCTAAAAATGTGTAACAAAGGATGCATACAGCTATAGACAAAATACAGGATGTAATGCAGTAATACAGAAATATACAGAGTGGCAGTATAAGCCATACAATAATACATCAGAAGATACACGAAGACACAAGTGCATTGGCTCCATTCTTGTAGCATGTTACTTAGCATAAAGAAAGCAATGTAATGGATTACAAAAAATTCCTGGCTCCTTACCCTTATATGGTAGGTGCCAACACCCTATGTATTAGTATAACATCTAGTATAGCAAAATAGATATGTATACATATATATAGTCTAAGGTGCACAATAGGTTAGCCAATCAGAGTGTGGGGACCGTGCATAAAAGTGCATAACCCCCAATGTGCTTATACCCTATTAAGAACGTAGTACAGAAAAAGATGGAAGCATCTTCACACTGTCTACACATCTTCCCTTTGTACTGTACCTTACATCAACTACTGTCCAAAAGCTCAAAACTCTCTTGTAGTATCTGTGTGCAAACACTACATGATTTACTAAATGTAACTAACTCAAAGATGGCAAGACTTAAGAAAGCTATCCAAAGAATTTTTCATATAAAAAATGAGAATCCTAACATTTAAAACATTTACCAGAAAGCATCATTACCCTCAAGAGTTTTTTAAAGGAAGCCTGAGGGGATTTCTGTTCTCTATACTGCAAACAAGGAAGTAGAAGTACTCTAGATCCATAAATCACTCAGCTCAGAAAATAAAAGCAACCAACTGCTGGCACACTAGATAATATTGATTCACACCTGAGAGGTAGCTATATTGTAAGACAGGCTATACATTTTGCATTACATTTCTACCATGTGTAGGTCCTCCAGTGTTTTGTTCAAATGGAGCTTTGTCTGGGGACAGGATCCTTGGGAAAACATTTTCCTTAAATAACTAACCCTCATCATATGGACCAATGCTGATAACCTGGGACTGGTTTGCCCATAGCTGCACTTAGCCTGGCACCATTGAGTGTTTACCTTCCTTGCCTCTATTTTCTATGATAAATGATTCCAACTGCACAATCTTCCACATCACAGGCACTAATATATCATTAACTTCAGTATAGTTTAGTAGCCCAATGAATATGCTAGCAGACTAATGAGCAAGAGGCCACTAAATCAAGACAGGGGGTAATGTTATAGTTTAGTATCTTCAGGGTTAAAATCTAGGATGGAGAGACTTCCAGTGACATCATCAAGGTGGCAACAGTGGGTTAGCTGAGATCCATGAACACAACTTGCTCAATCCATTAAAATTCTTTTTAATCTGATAAAACTCAGTAGAAAAGAACAATCTTCTCTGGCATACTGACATGGAAGGACATAATTGCAAAATAACAGATTTTCTAGAGGAGCTGCAGCAAAATGAACTTTATGAACCGCACTAGCAGCATGGCCTCATTGGTGACTATTGGCTCCCTAGAATGACCTACAGACATCAAGCAGGAGGAAGAATCATTTACCATCTCTTCTTGAACCCTGATCACAAAATTATAGAACATCAGTGCCAAGCTGGCTAAACTAGAAGAAACCATCATCCACTCACAAAAAGATGTACAGCAGCTGCAAGAAAAGAATGTAGAAATAGAACAGGGCCTCAGTACCATGGTAGGTCAGGTGGATATGTATAACTCGGCACTGCTGTATTTTTTTTATTTATTTATTTATTGAAATGTTTTACCAGGAAGGCACACTGAACAATTGAAATTGCTTGTTTCCTGATATGTCCTGCGGAGGGGGTTACAGAAGGAAATGAATGCACATTTGCCAGAAAACTGGCCACACAGTCAAAAAAATCAATACAGTACATTAATATACACAATAAAATACATTTGTATGCAGAGTAGGTAATGCACAGATAGTGGGCACATTATAATAAATACTGCTTGTACATTAGCCAATGCTGGCCAGACAACAAGATACAATACATTTATATACAATAGGGTGGTGAACTATTGATTAAGTGTAGGACTATTTACATGAACAGGGCATAGGGCTAAGTGTAGATTAGTGCTAAGGTTGGGTGATAGGTCACGGTGAGGCAGAGTGGTCAATAGAGGATTTCAAGATTGATAGGGACTAGATTAGGAGCAGTTGCAGTTAAGGGAATAGACACTGAGTAGGGCCAAAGAAAAGGATGAGGGTGATGATGAGTGTCCAGTCTGAGGAGGTGAGTTCCAGAGCTTGGGGAGGTGACAGGAGAATGCAGATTGACCGATGGTGGTGGATCGGTGAGGGGCAGCCATGGTGCGAGTGTCGATTGACTTGAGGCAGTGACGGGAGAGTGGGGGGTGAGGAAGGGCAGAAGAGAAATAAGACGGCAGTGTGCCAAACCAGAATTTGGAGATAAACTTGGGGCAGTGGGAGAAACGTCTGTTGTCCAATGATTGGAAAGCCAGGGAAAGGTAGAGCCCAAAGTGCTGGGAGAGAGGGGTGAGTCTAGAGTGAAGTGACAGAAAGAGTTGAAAAGGATATCCAATTTGGCTAAGGAGGACTTGAGAGTGGTACTGTAGGCCACATCACAGTAGTCAAAAATAGGTAGAATCATTTTCTGGACAAGTTTGCGCCAAGCCGCGAGAGGCAAACTGCCACGCTTCCTGTATAGGGCGCTGAGTTCAGGGCACAGTTTTTACAGGATAGCATCAACATGTCCAGAAAAATTGAGGTGTTGGTCAAATCAAACCCCAAGGTACCTAAATGAGGATGTGACATTGATGATAGTCCCATCTCGACTGTGGAAGGAAGGAAGTGGGTTTAGTCTGGAGAGTCTTTGCCTAGTGCCAAAGATCATTGAGACTGTCTTCTTAGCATTAAGGAGAGTTACATCTCTAACCTGGCCTAAACCAGCCCAGATGGCTTGCACCCAGACTACTCCACATCTTGGCCTCGGCTACAGCAGCACCCTTGATGTATATACTCAACCTCTCCTTGCCACCACCACTGGTCCATCTGCCTGAAATTGGCCAAAATCCTTCCCTGCACAAATGAGGTGACCCTTCTCTGCCAGGAAACTATAGGCCCATCTCGCTCCTCCCCTCCCTTGTTAAAATCCAAGAGTCCCTCAAATTGTCCAAATTATTCAGTTTTCTCTCCTCAAATAGCTCCCTCTCTCCCTTCCAGTCAGGATTTAGAAAACACCATTCCACCATCACCACCTTGTTGCACATAACAGACTCTATCCTCTCGGCCATGGACTGCAGCCAGACCACAATCACCATATTTATTGACCTGGCAAAAGCTTTTGACTCTGTCTCCCACCCTCTGCTACTCCATAAACCCAGCTCCTTTGGCCTCGCCCAACCTGCAATAAATTGGTTCCATTCTTACTTCCAGAATAGACAGCAATCAGTACAAATAGGTGACACTCCCTCCTCCCCTCTTCCCATCCTCTCAGGCATTCCACAAGGCTCTATCCTCAGCCCCATCCTCTTCTCCTTATTCATAAACACCTCCCTCTGTCTAATGTGCACCTATATGCTGATGATGCAATCATATTTGCCTCAGGCCTCTCCCATGACAGTGTCCTCCCAGATCTTCAAAATGACTTCAATAGAATCCAATCCTGGTTCCTAAAAAACAGCTCACACTAAATGACAAAAAACTGTTACCATGGTCTTCAGATCTAGACAAAAGCTTGCCTCCCTACCTGCCCCCCCCCGTAATCTCCACCCTGAATGGCTCTCCCCTTGAGCTGGTCCATACTTTCAAATACCTGGGAGTCTGGCTAGACAGCCACCTCTAGTTTCTCCACCCACATAGAGGCAGTCTGCACCAAACTCCGGACCAAACTTGCTATCCTCTATTGCCACAAAGCATGTCTTCCCCTTCCCACCCATGGTGAACTAGTATATAAAACAATCTTACCTGTTCTAGACTATGCAGATATCATATACAGTACAGCCCCTACCTCATCCCTCTCCAAATTTGACATCCCACTCAACTTGTTCTGTTGTTTTTCCACTGCTTCCCCCCTACTTACTCATCACTGCACCCTCTACACTACTCTCTCCCTGGCCCCGCTCTCCCATAGGAGAACCATCCATAGTGCCTCTCTTATGGCTAAATACTGGTTGGGCTCTCTGCCCCCCACCTCACCTCCTGTCTCGTACTAGCCAACTCCCGAGGCTACTCCATCCACCACAGGATGACCGCATCTTCAACCTCCTCACACCCACACTGCATCCGGTCAAGCCGCCTTTTCATACCATCTTCCCACCTATGGAACAACCTCCCACCCATCCTCCACCAGGCCTCCTCCCAGCAGCTAAACAACTCTCAAGTTCCTCCCATCCCCTCCTTGCCCAAGATGCACCATGGGACGCACCCAGCCAAGGGACAAATCCCAGTCTAGGAGGCCTCTGTTGATCAATATTAGTATAAGCTAATCTCTAACTAAAACAAACTCCTGCATCTCTACTGTACAATTCCAGTGCTTGATTATTCCATTCCACAAGATAATAGTTGTATTGAAAGCTCTAGATGTGTACCAACTGTCTATAATCAAGAAGTGTTGTATTTACTGTCTGTAAAAATGATTTTGTTGTACTTTCCTCCGCATAATTCCAGTGTACACCTTTGTGCCTGGATCGCACCTGGAAATGAGCATTGGCTCAGTGTGCCTTTCCCGATCACCAAATTTTAAATAAAAAAATAAAAATTGATGACAGCGAAGCCAGTGTTGAACTTTGTTAAAGTCAAGATGTAGTCTGGTTGCTACATTGGAGGAGGAGTGGCTGGAGGTGAACAAGACAGTGTCATCAGCATACATATGGGTGGAGGAAGATAAGCAGACTGTTGGGAGATCATTTAGGAAAATAGAGAATAATATTGGGCCAAGCACTGAGCCCCATGGCTAGTGTGTATTTGGGGGGGGGGACTGTATCTGCTATCCTAACTGATTGTGTCCTACTACCAGGTAGGCTCTGAACCAGCTAGTGGTAGAGTCAGACAGGCCAGCCAAGGTAAGGGTACTGAGGAGGAGGGAGTGGGAGACTGTCAAAAGCCTTAGCAAGGTCAACAAAAATAGCAGAAGTGATTTGACCACTGTCCAGCCCTGTAAGAATAGAATCAGTGAGTCTAAGGAGGGAAGTTGCGGTGGAGTGATTTTTCCTAAAGCCAGCTTGCTAAGGAGTGAAGAAGAAGAAGTTGGATAGATAGTAGGAAAGCTGGGAGAGGACCAGATGTTGAAGATTGGCCAGTACAGGAAGGAGAGAAATTGGGCAGTAATTGCCGGGAGAGGAGAAGTCTCCACCCTTTGGTAGTGGGAGGACAGTTGCATGTTTCCAGGTACTAGGTAGAGGTGCATGGTAGAAGGAGAGGTTGAAAAATCAGATAGGGGGAGTAGATGACTAAAGCCGAGAGATAGAGCAATTTAGGGTCAAGTCTATCCGGGGACCTAGCTTTAGTAGGGTTGAGTGCAATTAGTGCATCAAGGACATCATTTTGTGAGACAGGGAGAAGGAGAAATGACTGGTTGGGGGTGAGAGGCATGAGAGGGTGGAGCAGTAACAAAGCTCAGAGGGGTGGTAGGAAGAAGATAGAAGGAATGAAGTGCAAGTAGTAAAGCAGGTGTTGAATTCTTCTGCAACAGAGGCATGGATGGAAACAAGGGGTTATTTACCATTAGAACAGGTGTGGGCAGCTTAGAAGGGGGAGAAGAGGGACTGTATGGACCTTCCAAAACTTGGAAGGGTTGGCTGTATTGATTGGAATGAGGAGCAGAAGTATTCAGCTTTTGCAAGCCTGATGGCTCTGGAGCATGAATTACAGAGGGATTTATATTTTTCTCAGTCACTGGGTAATTTGGAAAGTTTGTGCTTTTTCCAGGCCCGATCCCGGGCTTGCAGGCAGGCCAGCAATTCAGGGGTAACCCATAGCAGATGCTTTCCATGGACCCTGGAGTGTTTTAGTGGGCCATGCTTGTTCCAGATATTGAGGAAGATATCTTTAAAGTAAGTTAAGGTAAGGTCAACAGACTTGGTCGCAGCAATTGGAGACCAGTCTGTTTGTGTTAGATCATGGTGAAGGGGGTGAGATCAAGTGATCTGTAAGAATGGGATAACAGTATTTTGTGAGGGATTTTAGACTTGTCAATCTTGTGGACTAGGATGATCATATGATGGTTGTTTATAGGATCGGGGAGGAGGCCAGCCTGGATGACACAGTGGGGGTGAGAGGTGAGGGCCCAGTCGATCAGGGAATGGTTTAGATTTTAATGGTTTAGCCACGTAGGTTCATGAATTAACTGCGTGAGGTTTAGGGCAGTTATCTCATTTCTTATTTTGCTTGTGGCCAACGTCAACCAGTTGAGATTGAAATCACCCATCATGTATAGTTCACTTTTGGTTGTGTGGGACATAATGGAGGTAACAAGGTCGGCAGCAACTGACGAGTTGAGGCCTGGGGGCCGGCTATGAAGATTGGGATGGAAAAAGGTAAGGTCAGTCTCATAACTAGTACTTCATCAGCAGAGGGAACAAATGAGGATACAATGGTAGTGACCTGAAGCGCTGAGGAGGTGTATATAGCCATTCCACCACTTCAGCAGGCCTGGTCTTGTAAGGAAAAGAGAATAGCCAGGCATAGAGATGGCAGAATGAGGAATGTTGCTATTTAACCAAGTCTCAGATAGCATGAGAATGTCTAGTCTTAGTGAGATAATTAGAAATTGGAGCAAATCGTGCTTAGGAAGTAGGCTGCTTATATTATGATGAATGATCACACCTATACTCCACTTTTGTGGATCATTTTGCATTGAGTTCTATTTAATTCAGGTGTGAAGGGGGCCCTCGGGAAGAGAAGAAGTGTCTGGTGACGATGCATTAGGGTGTGGGGTGTTGTGCAATGGAATGGTAGTATGGGTAGGGCCCAGGTTGGGATTGATATCCCCAGCAGAGAGAAGGAGTAGTGCAATAACGATAAAATGGAGTTTGGAATTTTTGTACCAGGAGCGAGGGCCCACAGCCTGTGAGGAGACAGAGGGGGCAAGATGAGGATGGTGGCTATGCAATAAGTTGCAGTAGGAGGAAATACAGTATGATTTGGGCATAATTAGAAGTGAAGAGAGTGGCCTGTGAGGACAGTGATCCCATATTTTATTTGTTTTTATTTATTTCAATTGTTTGGAAAACATCTTTGAGCAAATGTTCTTTTACAAAGGTTCCAGGTCTGAAAAACAGCATACAATCAAGTTACAATACAATACAACAAATGCTATACAATTAGTACAAAGACAAATTGCATGACTCCTATAAAGGGAGAGAAGGGGAAGGGTCAAGGGAGCTGGTGCCAGGGGGGATGAATGCTTGATATGAGTGGCACCACAAGATAAGGGGAGTGGAAAGGCGCAGGGGAGATGCAAGTACAGTATTGGAGGCACTAGTCAACAGGAACAACAATGTAAGGCCAATTAAATGAGTTGGGGTGGGGGGAGGAGGATCGAAATTTCTACTCAGCAAACCGATAGCACCCAAACTACCTGCAATTACAGGCAGCTGCCTTAGAGAGCTGTATCTTCAGCTCAGCCTTGAAGGATGGTAGGGAGTAATTGTGGAATATATGCACAGGGATTTGATTTAGCCAGAGCGGAGCTCTGTACGTAAAGGAGCGTTGACCTATTGTCTTTCAAGGAAGGATGAAGGAATCATGACTAGTGGAAACTGAGGGTTGAGTACTGTAGAGATATAGTGAAAATGGGTGGGGAGAGGTGAAAGGCTTGGGGTGTAGCATTAGGGCATATGATGAGGAGAGGGAAGTATAGAGTCAAAAGGCACAGTATGGTAAGCATTTTAGGGGACAATCTCATAGCAAATGTTATAGTAGGACAGTAGAGAGGGGAGAGTAAAACTAGAGAAGGATTGAACTCCCTCTAGTGGTGTATTGTTGAGACCAAGAAATTTCAAACAAGCTAGAAGACTTAGAGTCCAAGACTTGGTGTGATAACATACACATTTATCAACACAATGATCAGAGATGAGTGACAAACCTGTATGATACCCCCATTTATGCCAGGCAGGGATTGAAGTGTCAGCACAGTTGGAGTGTTAGCGTTACAATGCTTTCTGTGACGGGGTGCAGCTGTGTGGTCATGCAGAGCAGGAGTTGTTGCCACACAGCTTGGAAATGACAGGTGTTATCAGTGAAGCTGTTGGCAGGAAAAATTATGGGGATAACGTGTAACAAGTCTGTGGTGGCTCTATTTGTGTTGAGTTTTTCTTGGAGTCACAGCCTTAAAACATTTTTTTTCTGCTTTTGGTCCTACTGTATTATGCCCTGAATGGTTGGGGGAGGAGGCTAGGCCACATATTGTAAAATAAAGACTTGGGTGATAATCTAGTGTAAATGTGGTTTAGAGATACCGAGAAAAGTGGTGGGAGACTGGGAACAAGGTGATTTTTTAAAGAAGGATGCATGAGAAAGAAAACAGACTTTTACTAAATATGGGGTAGCAAAGGTTAAGATTTTCAATATGGTGTCAGTATACACTTTACAGTTTTGGTTGTAGTGTATTAATATGTTATTTTCTGCTGCCAGATGATTTGGTGTTTGACTATGATAATCTGGTACCCGACCATGCAGTGTGAGGAATTTAATGCACAGTCAGGAGACGTCTCTCGGTCAGTGAAGTACTTGAGATTTGTTCTTGCCATTTTATAAGGTTATAGTAATGTATGTCTCCTACTGTATAAGAAGGATCTGCCATGCTGGCTGGGTGAGTAGAAAGCTCACCTTCACTTTGCAGTCCTCTCACCCAATCAGCGAAAGAGACCCTTCTTGTACAGTAGGAGACACACTACTACACATATACACATTTCATTTAATTTCATTTATTTAGAGTTATGTTCTTTGAGCATAGCTCATTTACAGTGGTAACCCATATAAAGTATATAACAAACACACAGTTACAATAATATCCATAAATAATTACAGGAGTATAAAATACATCATTAAACAATTATGTAAACACCAGGGCTCAGATATTCAAACTGCTCCAGGCTGTGGCACAAGCCTGGGCGCAGCGCAACTTGGCTGCACAGGGGCGTTGACTGGGCGATAGTCAACGGAGCTGTGCCATAGAAACATAGAAACATAGACTTTGACAGTAGATAAGGACCGCTAGGCCCATCTAGTCTGCCCATTTCCCTACCTACAGGATAGGTCGCAGATCCTAGTTAACCAACAGCCTATTTCTTCCTACCCCCACAAGAATTGCCTTATGTCTGTCCCATGCATTCTTGAATTCTCCCATAGTTTTAGACCCCACAACCTCCTCAGGAAGGCTGTTTCATGCATCCACTACCTCTCTGTGAAATAATACTTCCTCACATTGCCCCTGAACTGCCCTCCTTCTATCTTTAAATTGTGTCCCCTTGTTCTTGCAAGTCTCTTTTTCTGAAAGATGCTACCCTCTTGGACTTTGTTGATTCCACTGAGGTACTTAAAAGTTTCTACCATGTCCCCCCTCTCCTTCTTTCCTCAAGGGTATACATATTAAGCTCCTTTAGTCTCTCCTCATATGGCTTCACTTGCAGACCCTGCACCATTTTAGTTGCCCTCCTCTGGACTGCCTCTATCCTGTCTATGTCCTTGTGGAGATGGGGTCTCCAGAACTGGACACAGTACTCCAGATGGGGTATCATCAACTGTCTGTACAGAGGGATAACAACTTCCTGTTTTCTGCTGATGATGCCTCTCCCATGCATCCCAGTATACCCCAGCCCTCCCTACTGCCTTCTCACATTGCTTGCTAACCTTAAGGTCATCTGATATGATTACCCCAGGTCCCTTTCCTTTTTTGTTGTTACTACCTCCCCACCCATTGTGTATTCTTCCCCTGGGTTCTTGTTTCCCAGGTGCATTATTTTGCACTTCTTTGCATTGAATCCTAGCTGCCATACTTCTGACCATTCCTCCAACCTCGCCAAGTCCCTTTTCATCCTTTCCACGCCTCCTTGTGTATCAGCCCTGTTGCAGATCTTAGTGTCATCTGCAAAAAGGCATACTTTTCCTTCCAGTCCCTCTACAATGTCACTGATTGGCCATGGCTCAGCATCATTGAATATCGCACCCTGGCCACCCGCAGTGAACATAGCTCAGTGGCACTGTGCCAGCACAAGTGGCCAGAGTGGAGAAGGGGGATGCGCTGGTTCAAGTTCCATTGCACTAAGTGCAACAACCGCGATATTCAAAAGTGCACATGCAAATGGGGCCATAATGTATGCAAGGTGCAAATGTGGCCATAATGTATGCAAGGTGCAAATGGGGCCATTTGTATGTCATTATGGCCCCATTTGCATGCAGGTGCACCAATCCCCGGCGACTTGCACCAGGCGCCCTGCCAGGCAGCAGCTGTCGGGGACCGATGCCCCCTGCAGCATGGCAATGTGCCCCACAGCCCAATCACGGGCATTTGAAAAATAATAAAGTATCCAATATCCCTGGTGGTCCAGTGGACCGCTGTCAGCCTGATCGCGGGATTAAGTAAAATAATAAAGATTCCTATATCCCTGGTGGTCCAGTGGATCACTGTTAGCCCAATCGCGGGCTTAAGTAAAATAATAAAGAATCCTATATCCCTGGTGGTCCAGCGAACAGCCCTCTATGCTATGCGGCACCTGCGGCTTTGGTAGAACACAGTGGCCAGCTGTTGACTGGACACTTAAGGTTCAGTCACATTACACTGGTGCTGTGTGAACTGCATTGGCTGTCAGTGCACTGGCACATCACCTTTAAAGGGGGTATTTTGACCTACAAGGCCCTACATGGGTTGGGTCTGGGATACCTGAAGGAGCCTCTGTAGCCCTACACCACATCTTGCTCCCTCAGTTTGCCAGGAGAGGTCCTCCTGGAGGTACCCAGGGTTAAAATCTTCCAAGGACCAAGCATTTCAAGTTGCAGCCCCTGTCCTCTGGAATTCATTGCCAGGGTATCTCTGGGAAGCACCATCTGTAGAGTTCCTAAAAAAACATTTAAAGACCTTTCTGTTCAAGCAGGCCTTTGGGACATGAGAAATGTAGTCAAGGATAATAGACAGCTTAGGAAGCAGCTTGTTTTTAGACTTTTTAGAGGGTTAATGAAAATGTTTATATTGTATTATTGTCTGTTTTCCTTCTGCTTATTTGTATGTATTATTATTTGCTGTAAGGGAGCCCTGAGCCTTTTGGGAAGAGTGACCCAAATAAATAAACACTATTACTACTACTACTTGTATTTCATTGCTACATTTGGTTATATTTCTGTGCTGAGCTCCATTTATTTTATGTCTAGAAGCAGAATAGACTGGAGGTGTGAGACTCAAGTGGGGAACCTGGAAAACCAGCATATAATGCTTTGAATCCCACAGTCTTCACTTGCACAATTTGTGACTAGTGGTGGGCGAAGTGGGCAAAATTTGCTTAACAGAGTAATCCACGAAATTCTGCCCATTTTGTGGAGCAAAATGTGGAATTTTGCCTGGCGGAGTGATGAAATTTTGAAGGAGGTAAAATTTCACCTTCTGTGGTGAAATTCCACCTTCCATGGTGAAATCTCACCCAAAGAAGGTGAAATTTTACCCATGGAAGGTGGAATTTCACCCACAGAAGGGGAAATTTCACCTAGGCAAAATTCCAACTTAGGTGGACAAATTTTGCAAATTGCTCCACCAGGCAAATTTGGCCACTTCATCAGTTGAATTTAAATTCACTGCATCCCTATTTGTGACCCTGAGCAAATCACTGCACCTCTCTATCGTCCTGAGAGACACCCTGAAACTAGCTTTGGCTTAGCAAGGGAGGCATCAGGCCATAACTTGAAGGCCTGGCCTTTCATATTCACTTCTCAGTCTTGACTTCTGTACTTTAACTAAACTCAGCAGGCAGTGAAATGAAACCAGACCACCTCATCAACAATTCATGGCCTTAACTTTTCAAACTCCTAATTCCTGCTTAGTGTACCTTTCCTGGCCAAAAACTTCGAAGTCCCCTCTTCCCCCCCAAAAGAATGGCACATTCGCTGATAAGAGATTAAAAAAATTGAAACATGAGAGCTACCAAAGGTTTTGAAGACAACTCAAATGATCTCTTCTTCATAAATGGATGCAGAGGGACCCTGTGTATGTGGTGTTTTGTTTCATTTATTCAATGGAATTCTCATCAAATTGCCATTCTGTATTGCCAAAAGTCTATGGAATTTACAGCTTTCCTGAGGGCCTCCCTTTCAGGGGTAAGGAGAAGGGGAAGGCAGAGTGAGAAAGGAAGAGGATAGCAAAAAGTTCAGTTGGTGGTTAAATAGGTATTGTCAGGAACTGTGGTACTATCTGAAGGGGACTGGGGGCTTCTGGGACAAGAGACTTTCTAAGGTGACAGTCATAAGCTGACAAGAGAGTGGACTAGTGCATTAGGCAGAAGCTTGCTGTTTACATTGGCAGACAGTTGAATTATCTGTAGGAGAGACTGAGGTTAGTGATTCCACAGTCGAAGTAGCTGAAGTTGAAAACCTTGTCAGACTCTCCCAGAGGATGGGTGCAAGGTGTACAACAAGTAGTAGCAGAATCAAATGAGTTCAGGGAACTGGAGAGTGTAGTCCCAACAGGCCAGCAAATAAGGATAAACACAAATAATCAAGGATATCAGGGAATTGTGATAGTGGAAGTCATTTAAGAACCAAGATGGGTGGGAGTGTAAGTTGGAGGATAGTGTGCTTAAATGCCATGAATATGGGCAATATAATTAGTAAATTCCAGGCACTAGTGGCAGACCCTGGGATGAATCTAGTGGCTATTACACAAAATTGGGCCAATAAGAACAATTACTGGGTAGTGGCAATCCCTGAAAATATCTTACATAGGTGGGATAGAGGGATAGGCAGAGGTGAAGGAGTGGCCATTTATATCAAGAAAGAAATAGACGCAGTACAGGATACATTCATTGAAAGAAAGAGGAGGTAGAATCATTGTGAGTACAGCTCACATAGTCATTAGTTGGGAAAATTTGCTTGGCTGGGTTACAGGCTACCTGAGTAGGCAGAAGGGACAGATAAGAAAATAGAAGCAGAACTAGGAAAGGGAAGGCAAATGGGGAGGATGTAGTAGTATTAGATCTCAACCTGACAGAGATTGTCTAGGCCATCCCAGCAGCCAGGAGTGGCAGAAGTCAGGGCCTGCTTGATATTTTGTAGGACTGCATGCTAGTGCAGCAGGTCAGGGAACCCACTAGACAATTTGCCATTCTCAGTGTAGTACTCACTAACTCAGAAAGTATGGAAGAAGTGCAGGTTGGGGAACCACTTGGGTCTAGTGACCACAATGCTACATGGTTTGAGTTGACCCTGTGCACCAGTAAGCCCTTATCTTGTGAGGTGCCACACTTCAGAAGGACAAATTTCAGTCTAATGGGGGAACTAGTCTTGGGGAGGTTAGCTGGGGTAGGCAGCATCAAGGGAAAAGAAGAAAGATGAGGGTCATAAAAGGGGCTGCTAGTGAGTCAACAAAAGAATGCACAAAAACAATACTAGGGAAAAACAAGTGTAAGAGACCAATCTGAGTCTCTGAAAAGGGCTGGGAAGCAGTGAGGGCAAAATAAAAGGTCTTTGTAACGTACAAAGTAAACCAGTGGGACAAAGAAGGGATTGAGTATCTGGAAAAACTAGAGAGTCAAAAAGGGCAGTCAATATTGCAAAGGCAGACACAGAACTGTGTATTAAAAAGGGCATCAAAGGAAGAGAA
The DNA here is from genome assembly GCA_016271365.2 of Neoceratodus forsteri. Taxonomy (NCBI): domain Eukaryota; kingdom Metazoa; phylum Chordata; order Ceratodontiformes; family Ceratodontidae; genus Neoceratodus; species Neoceratodus forsteri. The sequence goes on from CM057453.1 coordinate 1,037,159,723, forward strand.
TTTGTTTATATACCTGTATATAGAAGGGGGAAAAGAAAGATGGAGGGGGAATTATCAGGTTTAAGGAGTGGGGGCAGGGTAATTGAGGAAGATGAACAGAAAGCAACCATGCTGAATGACTACTTCTGCTCAGTATTCACTAGGGAGAACAGCCAGTCTTGCCAGAGAGTGACATAAAGGCAACTGACAAGGGTGTCCTGGAAATGAGGCTGTAAAAGTATACAAGTGAAAGAGAAAAGGGTTAAAAGTCCTGAAAGTAAACAAGGCCCCAGGGCCAGAGAGAATGCATTTGAGGGTGCTAAGAAAACTGGCATCAGTATTAGCTGAACCTCTGGTGCAGCTCTTCAGTATATCATTGCATCAAGGGGGTGTTTCAGATGGTGGACATAGTTCCTCTATACATGGGAGGGCAGAAGGAGCAACCAGGAAACTATAGACCTGTAAGCCTTAGCTCCACAACAGTAAACTGATGGGTGGTCTAGTTAATGAGGACCTAGTGGAATACCTGGAGAACAGTAAGCTTCAATACAGTAAGCAGTATGGGCTTATGGCAGAGGGGGTTTTGTCAGACCAATCTACTAGTATTCTTTGACTTGGTAACCAGGGGAGTTGACAAGAGGCATGCATTCAACTTACTATACCTTGAGTTCAGCAAGATATTTGACTTAGTGCCACACCGAACATTGTTGATGGAGATGGGGGGCCTTGGTGCATCTCGGGAAATATTAAAGTGGGTATGGAGATGGTTGTTTGGGAGACAATAGAGTGTTGTGGTGAATGGGTCAGATCAGTGGAAAGAGAGGTCACCAGTGGAGTACAGCAGGGATCTTTCCTGGGCACAGTCTTCATCAGTATGTTTGTTAGCAACATAAGAGAGGGAATCCAGTGCATGTTGTGTCTTTCCACAGATTAAACTGAACTCTGTGGCAGAGTTGACATTGTGGAGGGGATAAAGGAATTGCAGAGAGACCTACAGAGGCTAGAAATTAGTCCAAGGTCTGAAAACTGAAATTCAGTGTAAGAAATGCCAAGTGATGCACTTAGGGAACAAAAACCCAAGAACAGAATATTGGATGAGAAGAGTTCAGCAGGTCACAGCATCTGAGGAAAGAGACCTAGAAGTTACTGTTAGTGACTTCCTTAAACAAACCAGACCATGTAACAAGGCCTTCAGCAAGGCTAACAGGATGCCAGGGTGCACTGGGAGAGGATGCAACAGTAGGAAGCAGGAGATACCGTTACTTACGTATAGTTACTATACCTGGAGTATTGTGCCAATTTCTGGAATCTGTACTTAAAAAGGGCAGGGACAGGTTACAGATGATACAACTCAGGGAGACCAAGATAATTCTTCAGCAGGAAGGCATATCCTATGATGACTGGTTAAAAGCCAGAACATGTATTCACTCAAAACCAGAAGAAAGAGGGGGGTAAGTGAGGGAAGCAGGCTCCTTATGGATCTGGGGCTATCCAGACAGAGCAAAAAGCAAAATGACCTGTGCTCCACAGGCCGAGCAAGGATCTTAGTCCAAAAAGGCCTCATATTTTATATTTTTAACAAAAAGGTCCATAGTATTTTAGCAACTGCAAGAATATGCCAATACTCTTTATTTCTTAGGCCCTGTCCATACTACGCCTCTGTAACATTACAGAGTGCCCAAACCTTTACCGCAACAGTTTGCATTTACACCTATAATGTTACAGAAGGTATTTTTGTAGCCATTGTTGAAACCACATATGAGGTGGTTTCAACAATGGTTATGAAACCGGTCCCACCTTGGTATCATTACCAGAGGTAGTGTGGGTTGGTGGTAACGGTCCCCTGCAGGGCACGAAGCACAGCGCAAGCAGCATTGTAGGATCGGGCACTGCCGTAATGGTCACCCAGCTCCCGTAGTGTGGACCGGCGGTGCTGGTCCCATACCAGACACCGTCACGGTGTGGACGCACTGCAAATTTTCCCGGCTGTAATGGTCTACATCTGTTACCGGGCCCAAGCGGTGTAGTGTGGACGGGGCCTAAGACAAATGCAGGATGCTGACAGTTTAGCCCATCCAAGGTTAGTATGGCAAAAATTGCTTGCAGAACTATTCTGTTATCGGCACTGGTTCCTGTCACTAGTTGCACATACACACATTACTGTGCACCTTCAACTGGGATGCTTCCCTCTAGAGATGAGAACTAGTTTTTGGCAGACAAATCATTAGCTTGGAAAACCCCAAGTTGTTTGTGCAGGGACATGAGAAGACCAGTTCTTGGCACGTGTGCTAGCTAGAAGTTTCCATTCATTCTATGTGGCCAGGGGCAAGACTATAAGACCATGCTCATCTGGACAGTACACAGGATGCTCTGTGGGTACACCAAAATGGCTGCCATGTGATTTTGTTCCAGCAGGTGTCTCAACTAGACTTGCTGTGATCGGGTCTAGAGAGACAAATAGACAAATAGCTACAAACAGACAAATAATGCTGTATGGGGATTGCTCAGTTTTAGCCTTTAGCATGACCTGCTGTCTCATGTACAAACCAGTGGTTCCAGCTATGCCAGAAAAGTCTGCTTTTGGGGAAATATTTCTTTTATTTAGGCCTAGGCAAACTAATTGCTTTATGATAAAAGTGCTAGCTTATAGTGTGTACATGATCTGTTTATTATTGTATATTGCTTTTGTGGACTATATGAGACTATGAGAAATACAAAACTGAAATTTTTGTTTACTGTTTTCTTGGGAAAATATATGTGATATATCATAGGGGCATGATAGTGCCCTTATAGTTAGGTTGAGCAGCAGTTTCTATGTTAAATCAGAAATTTTGCACTTGAAAACTTTGCATACAATCAATGGATTTGCACAAAGGTTGGTATGTGCTGTCCTGTTGGTGACCTCTTGATGTAGCAAGTTTTGTTCTGTTCAGATGTGGGATTCTGGGATCTGGATAGTGACAAAAAGTAAAAAAACAAAAATGTTTGCAGGTTTTCCTCATTGCCTTGCAGCAAGACCATGTGGAATTTCTGCATAGATTGAATTGGTATAAAGAACTTTGATAGAAGAACAGACAGTGAAAATGCAGTGCAATAATATTAATTTGTTGCAAAGTTATTGCATTTCTTAGTTCCCATTATATCCTATGGGACTTTGATGAACATTCCATCTCTAGGATAGAGGTCTTTTTTGTGAAGAGGATTTTGTCTTATAAGAAGGATTGAGTCTTGTGAGAGCATTCCTGCTTCACAAGATTTGGAATCCCTCTTCTTAAGAAAAAGTTATTTGTCGTGAGTTGCCATCTTGTTTTCTGTTTTTTCAAAAATAAAATAAAAATTGAAAGCACCCAAAATGAAGGTATCTAGAGACACCAACACATGTATCTTGTTCATTGGGACTCTGTTAGGTGGACTGTGAAGTTATTTGGTGGAAAAGCAACCTTGCAATGCTTTTTTGTAACATTTAAAATCCTTTTTCATGACTCGCAAATCCTCTTTTGTGAGCAATTCCTTCTTCATGAGCCAATTTCCTTTTCCTGAGCTCATGAAAAAGGGATTTTACAGGCTACTTTGATGCATAACTCAGCCTTTTTTTGAGATTCTGACCCCAAATTTTCAACAAGGCCTTTTGGGGACCCTAACTCATGAACAACATGACTGTCATTTGTCAACTCCTACCCAAAAGGTGATTTCACAGTTGCTTGGTAAATTCCTTTTTTGTGAAGAATTTGCATAATGACAGTTATATGTTCATGAGGTGGGGTCCCCAAAAGGTCATACAAACTTATGAAATTTGCTAGCAGATAAAGACCAGGTGGTCTATCAATTCTGCTGAAATGTTCAGCAGTACCCTTATTCTGCAGCTGCCTCTCCTTTCCATCCTTCCCTCTCTTGACCCTCCTCCTTGCCCTATCCCAGCCCCTTCTGAAGCAGTTCACTGTTCTACTGGATACCACTTCTGCCAGTAATGCATTCCACCTGGCTACCACTCTCTCCATAAAAAAGTGTCTACTCATCTTCCTCCTGAACCTTCCTCCCTCCAGTCTCACTTCATGGCGCCAGGTGTCCCTCCCCTCCTTTACTTTGAACAGCCTCTCAATACCAGTCTTGTTTATTCTTTTCATGTACTTTAAGGTTTCTGTCATTTCTCCCCGTCCCTCCTCTTCTCCAGTGAGTACACGTTCAACTCCCTCAGCCTCCTCTCATATGGTAAGTCCCCCAGCCCCTTGATTATCTTTGTCACCCTTTAGTGCACTCCCTCCAGTAATTGAATGTCCCTCTTCAGATATGGGTGCCAGTACTGCATGCAGTACTCCAGGTGTGGTCTAACTAATGATCTATACAGTGGTAGAATCGCCTTCCCCCTCTTGAGGATATACCCCTTGCAATGCAACCCAGCATTTTGTTGGCCATTTGGGGTCAAAAATCAAAAAATGACAGAGTTATAACCATTTGTTGCAGTTTCACTATGCACAGTCATAACTTTGGAAATTTAAATTATTTTGACCCCAGATTTTCAACATAGCCTTCTTATTACCCCATGTCACAGCTGTCATTTTTCAAATCCTGGACAAAGTGTGTTTTGTGCCTGTGCTGTGAATTAGTGCTGCACATGCACAGAGTTACATTTGGTGAGACTAAACATTTTCTACACCAGGTACATGAGGTGGGATAACAACATGGCTATGGAGGCAATTTGGTGACTGTTGTCCCATAAGTGGAAATGCAGGTGCTAGAGGCCCTGTGCTTTCACAGTTAGATACGTATACATATCCATGGAAGGATGGAAGTGCAGGGTTCAAATAAGAATACTGTTATACTATGTCAAAAAGTAAGGAAATAAATTACAAAAAAAAGTCATTAATGCATCCGTTAGGGTTAAACCGACAAAAGTAGGGAAATGTGGCTTTAGGGTTTCCAACCCTAATAGCCCATTCCCTCTATCTGAACCCACAGGCAGAGGTTCTGTCTTGGAGCCATGAACCCTAACACTCACCTTATTCTCCTATGCTGTACCCATGTCAACTTATTTTCTAATGGAATGGGTTGAGTGTTAGGGTTCATGGCTCCAAGACAGACCCCCCACCTGTGTGTCAGTGCAGGAGTGGGAATGGGGTGATAGGGTTGGAAACCATAAAGACACATTTCTTACTTTTGTCAGTTTAACCTCAACTGATGCATTAACAAAGTCTTTTGCAGTATATATATATTATATATATATATATATATATATATATATATATATATATATGTAGATATTGTATGGTTTTGTTTTTATTATAATATAATAATGACTGGGATCACTCCAGAACATGTCAGATTGGGACGCTTTTCTCATATGAACACTGAAAGTACCGGGTCTTGTGTTGGTCATCTCGGTCCTAGACCTCATTTACTATTGAGTCCGAGATTGCCCCCTGGTGACAGATATGTTAGAGACCTTCAAATTCCTGAAAGGAATAAACAAGGTGAACTGTGAACAGTTATTTACAAGGAACACATTAAGTTAGAATAAGAAGTCACAAATTAATGGTGGGAAAGTTTAAAAAGGATGCGAGGAAGTATTATCTTACAAAAAGAGTGCTTGAGCCTTGGAATGGTCTGCTGGCAGAAGTGGTAGCTCAAACACAGCTGGGATAGAGCCATGGGTAAAAGAGCAACTCAGCAGGATAAGATAGGTGAAAACATGAAGAACAAAATGGGGAATAGGGTAAGCATAGCTACTACAGAGGCAACTGGTCCAATGGCATGTTAGAGTAATATGGGCAGACTGGAAGGACCATCTGTTCTTCTGCCATCATTGTCTATGTTTCAATGAGCTACATATACAAAACTTTAAAAATTCCCACGAAGACTGAGCATGACAGTGGTGGAATTTGTTTGATGTTAATTTGTAGACTTCTTTAAATTTCATGAATTACTTAGAAATGGAGTTTAACAAATTTGCTCACTCCTCTACCTGGAAACTACTTGTCAGTTAGACATCAATTGTCGTTACAGAGGAGACAAATATTAAAGGTGTCTTAACAGCACATTTACAAAGCATTGGGCAATAACTGACTGCTGACATGTGGCTGTGTAAGGGGATGTCTTAGAAAAACATGTGACTGTTGAGGTATTGTAAACAGGATGATAGACAGGAGCAGCCTGTTCAAATGAGTGCACATAAAGAGTGAGGCCTACATATTCAAAGGAGATGTGCGGCCCAAAATAGAGATGTGCAGAGCATCCCAGAAAATGTGTGGAAGCATGATATTCGAATGGGAGAGATGCGTTATGCATTCTTGAAGGTGTAATCATTCAGAAATAATGTATGTGGCACAAAAAAGGGGGCGGGCACCTAAATATGCTTCACAAGTGTATATTTAGCCAAATGTGTGGCACGTGGTTGCACACCACAAAACTGCGCCATGCAAAGTTAGGTATGTAAAGGGTCAGCGAGCCACCCACAGGCAGGCTTCAGAACTGCAAACAGGCAACCCTGAGGCAGTTCATGGAGGTGCACCAGGCACCCACACATAGCAGTCATGCTAGGACAATAGTACCCAAAGACACAGCCACACTGCGCCACTTTGTGGGGCACATGCTGGGTGCCACTGGATGACATGTCACCAATGCCGTCCCTGCAGCATGCCAATGCCACAGGAGCCCTGATTTTGGGTCACTGTAGAGTACTGGTGGTGGACAGTGCACAACAGTGAGTGGTGCAGGGAAGGGGTGGCACCACTTGTAGCCAGCAACTGGAAGGGGCATGCCCCAAGGACACTGAACCCTTCCAGTGTTGTGCATGCAGCCACCTAAAGAATGGACATAGCCATGGGTAGTAGTACTGGAAACCTCACAACTGTCACACAGTATAGGGTACGACACTCATGTTATCACACAGACAACCTCTGGCCCACATGGAATGGGTGACATTGCACACTGACCGTTGGGACTGATATTCAGAATTGTATGATATTATGCGATGCTAGGTATCAGCACAAAGTAGCAACAATAGTGCACTCTTTTCCACAGCCTTCCAAGCTTGCACTAACATGTTTGCTGCTGTGTCACACAATCTGACTAGTTGTCACACACCTTGGCATGTATCTGGGTGCTGAAGGGTTAGAGGGTAGGCAGCACGTACTCAGGCCAATGTAGTCCACCCTCACACAGTCATGCATCTTCACCTGCATGCTAGGTTGCAGTAGCTCCTGATCACCTTTGTGGAGTGATGGTGCTGTCCTGTAATGCTGGAACTTTGCATGCCAATGGTATGCAAATGGCCTGAATACATTCCAGTAATGAGATGCAAATATGCTGTTTGGGCTCTGACTGCATAATGAGGCCACTTGCATATCCTGGCTGAATATTGCAAATCTGCAAGCTGCGCAAGTGACTTTGCAACACGCACTCCCATATGCTCTGTACTGGGCTCTGGGCACCTGCTGCACCACCATACTTATCAACTGTGCCTGATTTTCAGGGATGTCCCTGATTTTGCTTCAGAATTTTCCTCTGTCCCTTGTAAAATTTGTGTTTTTGTGACAGAACAGTGGGGATTAAAAGCACAAAATAATGTCGAACATTAAAGTAACACACTTGTTCTTCTTCAGAAAATGTATCTTAACACCAATCCCTTTATTCTATCATCTTTCTGAGTGAGTAGTACCAGTTTTTAAGATGTGTCCCTGATTTGGGGTCTTTGTCCCTGATGTTTTTAAGCCTTGTCCCTGATTCTGAGGCAAGAGGTTGAGAAGTATGTGCACCACTCAACTCCCACTGCGCAATTGCACATGTTCTGGAAGTTCAGCTGCACATGTGTGATCACACATAATGGCACACCTTCTGAATATGTCATTATTTTGTGCCAGAACAGTGGAGTTGTACAAGCACTCGTGTGATCCAGCCTGCCACTTTGGAATATGGGGTCTCTAGTGTGCTGCCTAAAACTAATATTTAGTTGTTGTTTTTTGGTTTGCTTAAAAAGCAGTCAGCTACAGTATTACCCTTTATGTCTGAGGCACTTTTTCCCCCCTCTGGTTAATTAGAAGATTTTTCACCTGATGAACAGTAGGTGTGATCTGTGGAACAGCAGTTTGCCTGGTAGCTAACATGTCTAATGCTGTTCCTCCCACTGCATTATGATCTCACTGACTGTGACTCAGTTGCTGCCATATCAGTCACCTATGATGTCATTGTCACTGAACTCACAGTGCTAATAATGTAGCCAAAGAAATAGAAATAGATATGTCAGCTACCAGGCAGAGTGCTATTCCACAAAACCAGCATATTACTATCATATAGAAACTTTTCTAATAAGCTAGAAGAAAAAGAAAAATATTTCAGAAATAAAATGTTACAACTGACTATTTCTTAAAATGTGTAATCTTTTCCTATCTGCTCTTCTTGGTTCTATTAGTTTTATTTGAAATGCTTTAAAATGATATGCCATGGAAGGCTGATACCCAGATCATTATGTATCAAATGGGAAACAAAGTAAAATAAATGGGTACATGTGATACAAAGAATCCCATGTGCTGGCTGGCTGGTACAGTGATAGCCGTGACGCTTGCCATCCAGACAACCCAGTTTTGTACCACAAGCCTGGGACTTCTTTGCCAACTAGCAAGGCAGGATTTTGACATCCATCTTGGACACTGCCTGCCTTGGGAGTGTATCCCATCTCACTCCACTACACAACTTCCTCTAGTGGCCAGGAGGAGTTGGTGACATGTAGGAAGCAATGGTGCCCCTAATGTAATGGACTTTTATTGGCATGCACACACTAGTTTAGGGTGTGATGTGGAGGTGTCTTCTGCCCAGAACAGGCTTGTGAGGGAGTTCTAAAATAGGGGAGTGGCTCACCCATCCCTGTGAATACCCTAATACCTATGAGGACAAGTTGCTGCACAGGAGTATGCTTTTCAGGGTAGAAGAAGGGGTGGGGCTATGATTTTAAAAAAATTAGGACTGTTCTGCAGGGAACAAGCCAAAGGTAACCTGCCAAGAGGCCAGAGTTAGAAGCGAAAAAAATACATGACTGGAGTGTCAGACCCCGGGGATTCCACATGCAGAAAAGAGGGATAATGAGGGTGATGGATGGTGGCTCCCAAAGCAGGCGAGGGTGCTTGAAAAATAAAGTATAAAAAAGTATCCCTGTAGGAAAATGTTATATATGTAATTGATAACCCACAGCAGAGTGTGCAGGCATGCTCTGATATACGCATGCCTTGGTTTGTGTTGTGACGCACAAGGCAGCAGGCCAAGTGTGTTCAACCACCCATGTCTGCTAAATAAAAAAAAAAGTAATTTAAAACAATTACCTGGTAGATCCTGCCACTTGTCTGTGTTATGCTTTAATCACTTTCACTTTTTGTCTTGTAAGGTAGCCTGACTTACTGGTATTTATGGGTAAAGGAGATGAAGGTAGAGGTTTAAAATAAGCCATTATAAGCTGAGAAAGTATGTGAAGTGTGCTTTTTATTTTAAATACATCTAGCTCTGTGTGAATGACGCCCAACACAGTACACTTTTTGTCCATTAATGCAGCGTGACCAAGTGGTGTTAATGGTGCCAAAGGATGCCTACATGCAACTTTAGAGTAATATAGCCTGAGTTTAAAATGTAGGTAAACTTTTGTTTTTTATTTCAAGTTTATGCACCTTTCTGTAAAAAAGCCTGCTGACTGTTGACATAGAGCAAGTAGAGGGTGAGCAAGTCCACAGCTTCAGAAAAGAAGACACAAGCATGAGTGTGAGTTGCTATAGCACATAGTCATATTCATCTTTAGTAATTTTCTGGGTTCAACAGTACTGATCAGCACTCAATGTCCAGCATTTATATTCGATGCTGCTTTGATAACGAGGTTCCAGGGAGGACTACAAAAACTCTTTTTCTGCTGAGTCTTTCCAACTCTCAAAAAGACATCAGTTTAGTAGAGAAAGTGGATAAATTATTCAACAAACTCTCCCACTCCTCAAGCTCCTAAAGCAACTCTTAATTTCCTGGTCTTGAATCTACCAACCTGCTCGTAATGCTCAAGTTTCCGGGTTAATCACAGCAATAGCTAAAAACACTTCAGGATTACCACAAATTGGAATTGGAATTTTACTGTTTCAACAGTAAAGTTCAAACTATTAATGAGTGCTAATGGTTATTTACCATCCAAACAGTTACGTTTGAGCAGTAAATAAATCAAAGAGTAATTACTTAGCAAGTGATGAGGGACATGATTTTTAGTTAAAAACCACACATCTGCCAAGGAGCTATACTAATTTTAAGACAAATATGGAACTAGCATACCACTGAGACCTAAATGCAGGTGTTGTGATGTCCTTAACATGCAGTAGTTGTGTAAAACACTATTTTGTAACATGCTAGGAAAAAAAAGATGTCCGACAGCACAAACAGTATTTTTTCTGAGCAGGGCCCATAACTTTACAGTTCAAACAGTAAATTTATAGTCCAAACTGTTTTAGTTTACTTGTCCCTTTTGCGGCTATCACAAAAATCATTATAATTCAAAATGGTAATACATTTTACACCAAACCATTCAAAGGCACATCCTTGGCACACACCCATCATCCATTAAAATTACAGAAGAAGCTTTCATTCTGTGTGGACTGTAGATGACAGCAAAAATCCCATGTTGACTTATGGAGGGAAAAAAATGTTTCTGTTTTTCACTGCTTCATATCTCAAAAATCATACTGTACAAGATGTCGTCATAAAACTTTCCAAATCTTGTGTGTCACTGATGGAATGACTGTGCATGCCCAATTTTGGGCTATTTTGTCAAAAGATGCCAAAGTTATTAAAGTGCAAAAATTGAGATTTAAAATTGAAGTGCTATACCAATCCTAACTGTAGGGGTGTGACTGCCCCCATAATGTGTATTTTTCAGCATCTGGTAAGTTTGAAGCACAATACCTCACAATGTTATACAATTGGATGCCCACAAATACCTGGATTTGTTTTGCCATGTCTTCTTCAGGGATTTCTATTCAGTTATAACCACTTTTCAGATACTATAGATTGCTGTTATACACTGATATGACTCTTCAAATCCCATTAAACATAGTTCTGTGATATTATAACAAATGTATCAATTGAATCTGTAAAGTTAAAAAATGCATGCTGCAATTTTCTTTTACTCCCCGGTTTTTGTCACTCCCCGTTCTTACACTATATTTACCCTTAAATGCATCTGTACCAAATTACTCCACCAAGACACACTGTGATCTGTAATATTGCTTTTGTAACACTAATACAAACAATGAGAAAAACAGTTATTGTGTACAATTATTTAAAAAAATGGACTTCAGAATTCTAGATACGTTATTGGTCTAAACAGATCACATGACCTTTCATTACTTTCCTATTTTAATCAACAGTTGGGTTGCTGAACTAAATTCTCAAGCTATTAGAGACATAGTGAGAAAAAATAAAATCAGCCCACTGCAGTCTCCCCAGTAGTTCAGTCTGTTTTCTAATTACTACACTGAATAGTGCCTGTGCTTGCAGCCTCACGCTTCAGTCTGTCTGCATGACAGTGGTTCCTAATTACTTGAGCTGGAGGCTATTCAGCATTCAGTGGTGGTATGTGGGGTGTGATGGGGAGGATGCACTAAGTTATTTAAGGTGAAATCACATTCAGAACTTTGTAAAATGACAGCAAAACATTAAAAAACTACAGGCTCAGACACACAACAAAGAAAAGGCAGACAATGATACAGTATAGCTACCTGAAGTGTTGACAATCTACTCTTAAAAGAAAAAGTAAGAAACAGAACTGTTATAAACATGAGCTAGAAAGAAAAAAAAAGTACCTGAGAATGAACAGAAAATAATATCTTGATCAAGTAAAGATACAGATATGTAAAAGTTTTAATTTTCTTAAAAAACATGTATTTTAATTAGTCTTACAGTTCAGTAATCTGAATATGTGAAAACTACTAACACAGTAGGAATTATTGTACTTTAACCAGAATTAGACTGGTCCACCAGGATTCCCTGGAAATTTGTAGGTGGGCTTCCCTCTTCTGGGTTCCTGGCCACCTTCTAAACTTCGGGAAGCTTGTTTTTATCATGTATTTCTTCTAATTAAATGGGATATTGTGTGCCCTGCAAGTAAATGTAAGATACGCACAGAGTTAGTATATCAGACTGATGTGGAATACTGATGTGAGTGTGTCATCCTTGACTTTCCCCTATTAATTTCTAGGTTCACCACTATATCAGCTTTCCAGGCCCCCCCATACCCAGTCATCACATTTAACAGATGAATGTACTTCAGTCATGGCAATATTTCAGCATTTTCAAAATATTTCAATCTGTATTCCTTTATTTTATTAAAATATTACCATTTTCTAACAGCAATAAGGCAATAAGCCACTTCATGGCATGGGGATATGCCAAATTAATACACATGACTCAGATGCCTAAAGTACTCTGAAATAGATCTTGTGATTTAATATGGCCAGGGTCATGGGTATCATCTGTCAGAGTAATAGGTCTATTTCTCTCAGCTGCAAAGATGCCTGGGAAGAAAATTATCATTGTGTCTATAGCCTCCTCCTGATAGTCAAGTTAATGAGCTACAGTATCAGGATAAGTCTTTTGGACTTTGACCAGATTTCCTCAACTTGTGCCTTAGCATCTGACCCTGCACCCTGAAGGAATGATGTCCCCATAATACCTTGGGTACTCCTTCACACACTTGAATGGTGGCCGTGGGCTGATACTAGGGTGTCAGCAACAGACAGTATAATCTTATTACAGACAGATATGCTTTAGAATACATCGGTATCTCCTTCTTATCTGAAGTTACTAAATTTACTTTATCAAGAGCATCTAATTTTCAATTGATTCTCCAGTTGTGACCCACAGATGATGTGTATATAAAACTGAATTAAAGTATGTTAATTTACACATGCCAGTTTCATGCCTTGGGTGTTTTGTAAAATATTTAAAAAGGAGCAACATATTAATAATTAAGTGGTCTATTTGTTCATCAGTTTCATCTTATACTATTAGAATGTTTTGGGGAATGCCAGGCAGCAGATGCAGGAGGGTCTCCATTCATTACCAAAGTATTCAAGGTTTGGAAATGGACTCAGATTGCTGGGGGCCTGGCAGAAGACAAAATAAGCATTCCATTGGACAGCTGTCCTCTGGTGAGGTGTAGACTGTTTGCATACCACCTGGCAGAAGCTGAGTGGTCTGGCGCAGCAAATAGACAGTAGGAGGGAATGCCAATGGATACTAATATGTGTTGGGTACAACTGCACACATGTGTCATGGCATGGCTGGTGACCCTGGGGTGTAAAACGATGGAAACCACCAACCAACAGTTTGAAACCAGCTCCCTATGGGCCCCACACTGTCTACTAGGCACTCAGCTCCAACAAGATCCTGCCCCATTTAGTAGGTCCATCTCTAGGTCCCCCACAATGGGAACAAAACATAGAGGAACAGGAGGTTGGGTAAGTACCTAGATATGATGAGTGATGGAGTTGGGGCCTATCAAATGGGGGCCAGCTGGAGACTGAGGAGATAAACACTGAAACTGGAAAAAAGGTAAAGTGTAGATCAGGCCCTACTGGAAATTCTGAGAAGTAAGATCAAGATGGGTTCCAGATCACTTACCCCATCTTCAGTCCCCAAACTGTCCAATGAAATTCCATGTGAAGCTAGACTAATGTTTTATCCATTTTCAAATGTTACTTCTGATGGTATTTCAGAAATATTTTCCATGTTCTCATTAACTAATTTTTTTAAAGTTGAAATTTATTGAGTTTTGAGCAGAACACCTTATTTAATACATACGGAATAACGAAACATAGAAACATAGAAGTTGCCAGCAGATAAGGACCCACAATCCCACTGAGTCTGCCTTGTTGCCCTAATCATTGCAACTAAGCTTATCTTGATCATTCTACTGTCCCTTCCCTTGTATTTTCAAGCTCTCTTTGTGTCTGTCCAATGTTTTTTGAAACCAGTAACAGTTTCTGCATCCACCATTTCTGCCGGCAGACTGTTTTGTTTGTCCACCACCCTTTCCATGAAAAGTACTTCCATACATTGCCTCTTAACCTTCACCCTCCAGCCTCATACTGTGCAGTCCTTGAGCCCTTTTTGTTTGAAAGATAGTACCATCCTGTATTCTGTTTTCTCTGTGAGATATTTGAAATTTTCAGTCATGCCCCCTTTCCCTCTTATCCTCCAATGGATACATATTTAACTCCTCAGCCTTTCCTCATTAGGTTTATAATGCAGATCTCTCACCATTTTGCTTGCCCAGCTCTGTACTGCCTCTACTCTGATTTTGTCCTTTTGAAGATGGGGTCTCCAAAACCTGACACAATACTCAAGGTGATGCCTCACCCATGATCTGTGCAGTGGGATTATTACCTCCTTCTTCCTGCTGGTGATTCCCCTATCTATGCAGCCCAACATCCTGCCTGCCTTTCCACTCTCTTGTCACACTGTTTTGACATTTCAGGTCATCTGAGATGACAACCCACCCCGGTCTGGTACCTGCTTGGAGCTTGCAATTTCCTCTCCCCCCAGGTGGTATACTGCCCCCAGGTTCTGCACCCCATATGCTTTACCTTGCACTTTTGCATTGAAACCCAGCTGCCAAACCCTTGACCAGTCCTCCAATCTTTTTAGGTCACTTTTCATTCTTTCCACTCCATCTAGTGTGGCCACCCTGTTGCAGAGTTTTGTGTCATCTGCAAACAGGCAAAGTGTCCCTTCCTGCCACTCTGCTATGTCAGTGATAAAGACATTGAAGAGGATAGGGACCTAACGCTGATCCCTGTGGAACTCATCTGGTTACTCTACTCACTGCAGAGTGTGTTCCATTCACCCCCAGCCTTTGGGTTCTATTTTCCAGCCAGCTCTCTACCAATCTCACTACCTTGCAACCAACTCCCAGGTTCTCCATCTTTTTTATCAGCCTCCTAAGTGGAACTACAGTCGTCAAATGCTTTGTTAAAATCTAGGTATACTACATCCACAGCACACCCTGATCCACCTCAGTGGTTACCCAGATACAGAACCCTATGAGGTTCATCTGGCATGACTTCCCCTCTGTGAAACCATGTAGCCCACTGGATGCCAGGTATTTCACTATCCTTTCCCTCAGCGGGGTACCCTGCATGGGTAGGTGTGCATAATAAGAATTTTACATAGAACTGAGGTGCAGGATGCTACATAAACCCCAAGAGTGAAGCCTGAGGGAATTATACAAGTATTGCACACCAAGGGTGTATGAAAAACTCGAGTTTTGCACACCTACCGATACTTTGTTTTATATAATTGCTCTGCTGTTTGTTTGTTTTTTTTTGCTCTCAAGGATTACAGCTAAAGACACTGTTCAGAACTCACAGCAAATAACACCAGTGCCTCTGAAGTTCATGTCTTTCAGAACATTTTTTATCTGGCACCACCCACCATCACGCCACACAGCAGATCAGTTATATACTGTATAACCAATCTGCTGTGTGGAGTGATGAAATGCGTACACATACATGTGCAGGGACTCTTTCTTAGTCATTACATGCATGTCTTCACCACCATGCCCCAAGCCCTCATGGTATAGTCAGCGGGCTGTGGTAGGTGGGTGTGCTGGTTGGTGCCAGATACACATGCATGGACTTTTCCTTAGCCGATACATGCATTTTCAACACCATTCCCCAAGCCATCATGGTATTGTCAGGGCCCGTGTTAGCTGGTGTGAAGGATAGTGCCATGGCTGCCACCTCATTCTGTGAGTAGGAAGGGCATGTAATGGCTAAGAAAGCATCCCGGCATGTGTTTCTGACACCACCCATTATCCTCCACACAGCAGATTAGTGATATTTAATTATTTTATTTATTTATTTATTTGTTTGTTTGTGTTTGTCTTTTTGTTGGTTTACTGGGTAGGTGCACTGATCCAGTGGACCATTTTCAGGCATGATGCAGGCCATAAAGATGGTACATAGGTAATACAAACAACTCATTTACATTAACAGAGAAAGGTACAGGAAATAGAATACATTGAGTATACTGAGTACAGCTAAGTACAATTAAATGCAAGAATACAGTTGAAACAACAGAGTAGCAACTAAAGTGCTGGTGCAATATACATGATGTACAATCAGTCAGTCTTATGACTGTTCAGCATTGTACAATGGGCAGTTTAGTCTTAGGTACAGAAGAATTAGGAGTCTCATCAAGGGTAGCATGCCCCACCCTAGCCACCCAGCTGGGTAGCAGCAGGAAAGGGTGTGGGTCAGTCTCACAGAAGCAGCTCATTTAAAGTTATGTAATTACACAATACGCATTGTGAAACTAGCTAACAACTGCATAGTAGTGCAGTTACAGTGATATATACAGTAATTACAGTGTAGTTAGTGAGACTTAAAATTATCCTTCAGAAATAATTTCCTCATGAAATTACTGCAGTATGAGAAAGTGGTTAAAAGCACTGACCTGCAAACCTGGAGAGCTGGATTTGAATCCCAGAGCCACAACTTGTATATAGTGCGACAAAAAAAAAGAACTAAAATCAAACATGCAGTCTAACATTGTAAATTGCTATATAATAAAAAATCATTAATTTACAAAGTTACTTGGCTTTTAACAGTGCTGTTGTTACTAAGGAATGTGCTGCTTCTGTGACATTGTTTCCACAGTTAATGCCTAACTAACATGTACTTACAAAGTAAGTAGGCAGAAACTAACACTTAAAGTGTAAGAAGAAGGGTATAACAGTGCTGTAGTTACTATGGAACATGCTGCTTCTGTGGCACTGTTTCCACAGTAAATTGCTAATTAACATGTATTTGCAAAGTAAGTAGGCAGAAACTGACACTTAAAGTGTAAGAAGAAGGGTATAACTACTATACACTTACATTGAATGTCAATGCTGTAGTACTATTCTATGTTTTCCTTCAGAAATCATTCCCTCATGCACTTACTGCTTAACAAACATGCAATCTAAATTTCTTAGTTGCTATACAACTATATTGTTTACTTATGGGTAAATGGGTTACCTACAGTTTATTGTAATGTCCCAAGACAGTGCATAAACCATAATGCAGAGTAAACCATAATTAGACGTAGTGCTATAGTATTTAAAATGAAACAGTATAAGCAGATACAAAGCTTATTAAGGATGCCATGGCTCACTCATTTATGTTGAATTTCCATATGCTTATGTGCAATTGCCATTAAGAACTTCTGCTTGCCCTGTGACATTTTAACCCATGCCTTCAAAATGTAGGCTGTTTGTGGTTTTAAGAACTGCATCCTCTCAAATAAAGCATGCCCATGCAAATCACTCATTTGTTGTGTTGTGTGCGCTATTTGTTTGTTTCTATAGCATCGCCCTCACTCTAAATCACCCCCAAAAAATGCAGTCCTCTGACCGCTCCTCTGTTGTTTCCCTTTTTTTTTAAAAAACCTTCACCATCTACAGTCACTGGGCAACAGGTTTACATCCACATTCCCTGATGTCAAGAGGCCGCGGGAATGTGAAGATGCACGAGAACCTCAGACACCCGGTGACATGTCATCAGAGTGCGTCGGGCATCGGGGGGATTTAAAATCTGCAGCCCAAAGGAGATTTGCCCCATCTACCTGCAGTAATCCAAAAGAAATGTTGTCTTTTCCTCGCAGTGTTACATGTCGAGACAGTCACCAGCCAATGAGCTTCAATCAGCCTGTCCAGGTAAGGGCTGAGATGAGCCAGCTTCAGGACTCCCAGCAAACATGCTGTCTAAATAGAACTGTATTCTCCGATGATGAGCATGGCTGTTTTTGTGGGGTCTTCCATCGGTTTTGTTCAAATTCTGATTTGGTGCCTTTTCCTGGATTGCACTGGCTGACTACCATGATGTGGAGTGTTTATTAAAGAGTCTGTCCAAATGTTTTTTGGCTAGGTAAGATTTAATGGACCATAAAGGTGCTAAAACTAGCCAATACTACATTTTAAATGCGGGAATGTGAACATGTACAGAAAGTGGCGCAAACTATGTTGTGCTTTTGGAGGTTCCCAACTGGATGATGGGTGTGGGCTTAGCAAAATCATGACTGTTTAATGTGGTGCTTGGTTTGTTTTTTAAATGCTGCCAGATAACCCCCTTTGATGCTTTCTGATGTTTGCTTTATGATGTTTTGTTTTTAATTCAAATGATGGTTGGTGTTTGCTTGCTGGGTGGGGTTTGAACCAGTCGAATGCACCTGGATTTTGTAATAAGCGCTGCTTGGTGTTTGTTTGGAGGGGTAATGCCACATGGTATGGGCCTTTATCTGAAGCCTGCTGTGGTGTGTAGGCCTAAGTGGATCATTTGGAACCCAAAGTGGATGTTTTCCTACTGGGCTCCACATGATCCACTCGAGGCCTACACAACATGGCAGGCTTCCAGATAACAGCCCACACCACGCATAATGATGTTTTCTGATGTTTGAATTTGTGTGGGGCTCCCTCAAGTTGCAAAATCCACCAGCACTCTTGCTGTGTTTAAAACGGTCTAATGTAGGATTTTTAGCCAAACGCTGTTTGGTGCTTGTTTGGGGAGGGAAGGAAAATGCTGCATGGTATGGGCCTTTATCTGGAAGCCTGCTGTGGTGTGTATGCCTCGAGTGGATCATAATTTTAACCCAAAAGTGGATGTATTCACTTACTGGGCTCAAATGATCCCTCAAGGCCTACACACCACAGCAGGTTTTCAGATACAGGCCCATGCCATGTCATGATGTTTTCTGATGTGTGCTTTGTGTGGGGCTGTCTCATGTTGCAAAATCCACAGTGTTCTTGCTGTGTTTAAACTGGCCTAATGTAGGATTTTAATAGCAAGAGCTGCTTGGTGTTTGTTTGAAGTAATACTGCATGGTATGGGCCTTTATCTGGAAACCTGCTGTGGTGTGTATGCCTCGAGTGGATCATTTGGAACCCAAAGAGGATGTTTTTCACTTACTGGGCTCCAAATAATCAACTCGAGGCCTGCACACCACAGCAGCCTTCAGATAAATGCCCACACCGCGTATGGACTGATGTTTTCTGAAGTGGAGGCACCTCAAGGGTTTTGTTAGTGTGACATCAACAAGCTAATCATACATTATTTATATTTTGTATTGTTTGCATAAACATACTGTGCAAGGCCTGTTTACTAATCCAAGTGTTGTCTGAGTGTGGTGTTCTTTGCAGGCTGGTGGCTGCGTGCTCCATTTTGTTTGCATGCTGGTGGATGCGTGCCTCCATTTTGTTTGCAGGCAGGTGGAGCGCACCTCCATTTCATTGTTTGACTTTTGTCCTGTGAAACATATCGTGCATCTCATCTTGTCCTTTTGCTCGTGTAAACTGCTTCATGGATCATGCCTTTGGCACTTCATCTCCATTTCGTTGTTTGACTTTTGTCCTGTGAAGCATGTCATGCATCTCACCTTTCTTTTGCTCGTATAAACCACATCATGGATCATGACTTTGGCACTGCGCCTCCATTTTCTTGTTTGACTTTTGTCTTGTGGAGCACGTTGTGCGTCAAATCTTGTCCTTTTGCTCGTGTAAACCACTTCATGGATTATGTGTTTGGCACTGCTCCATTAACCTGTTCTTACGTCTTATGTCTTGTCGATTTCAGAATTTACCACTTCTCTCACATATATTTTTGCCAGTGTGGCATTAACCACATCTTGAATGGCATTTCTATTCCAAAATGTCAATTCCATTAACAGAAGCGGTATCTTCTTTTTTTTTAAATCTTCTTCTTCTTCTGTTCCTACAGAGTTTCTGAAAACTCTTAAAGATGGAATCAAGAAGACAACCATGTTTATCTGCTGCAGCAGTCCTCACTGAGGTATTGCATAATACTGCTACTGCTCAATCAAGCAAGGAAAGAAACTGGCTTTACAGAGCGAATATAAAGAAGGATGAAGGCCGCTATCACAGCATATTTGGAAAAAAATGGCACATGTGCCAAGAAAAACAGAGACAACATGACTGAGGATAAGTGTGGCCATTATAATGACATGGCAAAGGAGAGAAAGCGAAGGTACAGAGAAGCACAGAAACAGAAGACCCAATCAACTGTAGAAAAAAGTAGTAGGACAACAAAATGAACACATCCTAATGATCAGAATGCATTGCCACAGAGGGAATACTAGAGGGAGATAAAAAGACAACAGCGAGCCAACATGACAAGTCAGAAAAGAAGAACAAGAAATGAAAAGCAACGCAGAAAGTACCATGAAAAAGATATGCCACCGCTGCCTCACCAGTGCCAACCGCCGCTGCCTCACCAGTGCCAATTGCCACTGCCTCACCAGTGCCCACAGCAGCTGTCTCACTACTGCCCACCGCTGCCTCACCAGTGCCCACTGCAGCTGTCTCATCACTGCCCACCACTGCCTCACAAGTGCCCACCGCAGCTGTCTCATCACTGCCCACCGCTGCCTCACCAGTGCCCACCACAGCTGTCTCACCACTGCCCACCGCTGCCTCACCAGTGCCCACTGCAGCTGTCTCACCACTGCCCACCTCTGCCTCACCAGTGCCCACTGCAGCTGTCTCATCACTGCCCACTGCTGCCTCACCAGTGCCCACCACAGCTGTCTCACCACTTCCCACCACTGCCTCACCAGTGCTCACAGCAGCTGCCTCACCAGTGCCCACTGCCCTCACCAGTGCCCACCACTGCCTCACCAATGCCCACTGTCACCTCTTCAGGGCCATCACCACAGACACCCTGCCAGTGGCCACCGATGTCTCACCAGTGGCCACCACCACCACCACACCATCTTCAACAATGATCCTGCCAGGAAAAGAGCTATTCATGACACCAGTGGTACCATATAATGCCGCTCTAAGAAAGTCAGTGCAAAGAGCAAGAAAGGCATTGCCAAAATCACCCACTAAATTTGCAAAAACATCGGAGTGGATATTGGCATCTTGCTCACCATCCAAGAAAGCGGCCCTGGCCAAGCGTGGTGTGCTTCTAAGAACACAACTGGAAGATAAACTTATGTCAGTTGTATCTGAGAAGTTGTTCCAGCTAAAAAACAATTGCAAGAAAAGTGTCAGACAGAGGAACAAGGAATTTTTAAAAACCATTGTAGTATTAAAAAAATACAAGCTGCTAAGAACTACAAGCTCAACATTGGGGGTGAGCTGGAAAAGGCTTATGAGATTATCTTCTGCAGAGACTGAAACCAAAAAAGCACACTGCTCTGCACTGCCACTTGAAACAGTGAGTAAAGTGGAAAAGTTCTTTGAAGAGAGTGCCACACCTCTGCCGCACAAAAAGGCCTTTTCTAAACAGTCAGGCAAAACAAGGTCACACCTCGACAAACCTACTGACCTTCTTCACCAAGAATTCATGCAACAGAACCCAGACACACCACTCGGAGCATGAAAATTTGGCACTTTATGACCAAGGCACATTAAACTTGCAGGGCAGCAAAAACATGAGCTATGTCTTTGGGAATATTGTGCTAATGCATCACTGAAAATTAAGGCTATAAATCATCTTGTCAATAAATACAAACTTCCATGCTGTAAAGTTGCAGGTCTTTACCAGGCAGTTGAAATTACTGTGTGTCCCAGACTACCCTTGAAAAAGTTTTTCAAATTTGATTGCGTGCAAAAAACATGCAACAAGTGCAGCACCAAAAAGTTTGTTGATGTGGTGAAGAACTCTAGTACAGAAACACGGACAAGAATGGACAACATGGCAGCAGTGGGACAGAATCAAAATCATGCAAAGGGCTGATGGCCTCCAAGTGAAACATACCAGGAAGGTTTTGAAAAATAAAAGCTCTACTGTCCAAATGCTGGTAGAAGTCCTAAAAGGTGGTCTTTTCTTCCTGGATCATTATATGCATGTTGCAGTATGGCAGCAGCATCAGTTTTACTGGATAAGGCAGTTCATACCCAAGGGATGGGTGGTGATGGTGCTAGACTTCAGGAGAACTACACCTGTAAACTACAGGATGAAGTACAGTCAGCCCACTGGCACCATGAGCAAGCAACAGTTCACTCTGTGGTTACATATTACAACTGTAATCTCTGTGAAGCCACTGTCAGAGACTCTCTCATTTTCATATCAAGCAATCTCAAGCATGATCACTATCCTGTACGGCATTTTGTTGAAACTGCAAATGCACACCTCATGAACGTTCGATCACTGAACATTGTCAAGCAAGTTCAATTCACTGATGGCTGTGGTGCACTGTACACGTCAAAATGGTCATTTTATGATATTTCCTTTTCCAACAGAAAGTATGGATTTCCAAATGAGCATGCTTATTTTGGATCAAGATGTGGAAAGGGGACCTCTGATGGGGAAAGAGCAGTGGTGAAGTCTAAGGCAAGCATGGGAGTACAATCTCAGTGGGCAGTAATCCAGAATGCAAAAGGACTATTCAAATACTGCCGCAGTGAACTAATAAAAGGCACTGACACTGAAGGGTGCACTCACCACAGGAGAACATTTTTCTGGGTGGGTGAAAATGAAATAAAAAGATAGCCAAGAGGAGATGTAAAATCTGTAGCCAGAACACAACTCGTACAAAGTGGGAAGTTGCAAGTGGATGATGTGGTGACCACAAGAACACCTTACATGTTTCTGTACACATTGCATTGATGAAGCTGGACCCTGTGAGAACCATAGTCTGGAGGAAGAGTGGATGTCGAAGAAACTAATTAATTCAGCTACATTTGTGCCACTGCTAGTGTTCACAAAACCACAAGTGACACTGCTCCTACTTGCTCTGCAGCTGTGGTCATTGTGTCTGGTCATACACAGTCCCCTGACACCCACCCACCGATCTGCCAGTGACACAACTGCTTCCAGTACTCCTGCAGTTGCTGGTGCAACAGCAGCCACCACGGCCATTTTAAGCACTTTGCAAGACAGGGGCATGCACATTGATGCAACCACGTCAAATCACTGCACTGCTCCACAATTCGACAGGCCTGCTTCAAGCATCAAAAAAGTTCAGAAAAAGAAAAAACATTGTTTGAACCAAAGATCGATAAATTCTATGTGGTCTACTATTCTAAGGAATTCTATATTGGTCAAGTTATAGCAGTAGACACTGTAAAGCAGTTGTACTCAGTGAAGTTCCTACAGAACCGTCAGAGTGATTTTTCTTGGCTGCGATGGCAGGACACTGACAGCATGAAGAAAATATGAATTTTTCATGGGCCTATTCAGCTTGAAGGAGATTGCCCCTATGTTGTACAATCAGAACAATTAAAGATCGTTGCAGAAAAGTTCAGTAAGCTGCAACAGAGATGAGCTCAAAACACTACTCTTACTGTACATTAAGGCGCACTGCAGAAACTGCATCATTGCATTGCCCTAACTTTAATTTCTGTAAATAATTTTCATATCTTCTGTATAGTTTATTCAGCATTTCTATTTTAATTTAGAGGCAGTTAGTTTGGTAGTTATCGTTTAGCCTGTATTTATAGTTTAGTCTCTAGGTATAGTTTAGTAGATCTGTAGTTACTGTTTTGGCAGTATTTTTTGTATGGACTCTAGGTATAATTCAGTAGTTACCATTTAACCTGTATAGTTTAGTCTCTGGGTATAGTTCTGTAGTTATATAGTTATCATCCTAGCCTGTATGACTACTTTAGTCTCTGGATATAGTTTAGAAGTTCTGTGTGAAAATTAATACTTGTTGAGACTTTGTCAGAGTAAACCATTTTACTTCTGTAAATTTTGATTTAATTACCCATTTCACTTTCACCTATAAAACTTTTTGTTAACTTCTACAACTGTTTCCTATCTCTTATTGGTGTGCTGTTATGTAAGGTCCCTGCCAAATAATAACATTATAAATATGTCCCCTGTTACATGCACATACACTTCTATGTGCCCCGTTACATGTGCATACACAGTTTTATGTCCCCCGTTATATGTGCATACACAGATTTATGTCCCCCGTTACATGCACATTCACAGTTTTATGTTCCCGTTCATGCACGACATTGTAACTGTTTTTTTCTGGTGACACAGCAAATGAGTTATCCTGCACCATATAACATTTACATTAGGAGGGTGATGGCTCCCAAAAACAAAATTGTTTTGATAAATTATGAACTTCAAAAATTTCACAAAATGTCACAATTTGGTAGCTCTATTTCTGCACTGGCCCTTATACAATAAAAATAATTTATGTAATTACTTATCAGCTTGAACAGTGCTGTAGTTGTCAGGAAATGTGCTGCTTCAGTGGCATTGACCCACCTCTTCTTCAGCCACATCCTGACCTGATATGACCCAGGTGGGTGGCTGGGGTGGGGCATGGCTACATACCATGCTTTATCACTGATTTGCTTGTGGAGTGGTGGTGGGTGGTAAAGGATGCACAGGTAAGAACCCTTTCCTGGTGTGTAGTTATACAAATTGCATGAAGAAGTGTAGTTACACATGCAACCACAACCACCTCTTTTTGCCACAAATTGATTCATGCTGGAAGTGTAACTGCACATGTAACAGCTGTTGCAAAGTGCAACATACATAGCTGACATTTGCCAAATAGAATTGATTTGAGGCAGAAGGGAGCAATAGTAATTGCAGTAACTACCAGTTCATGTAACTTGTGTAACTACACCAAACCCAAATGAGAAACTACTTAGCTACTATATTGTAGTTACATATAACTACACAGAAGTTTAATTATATTGTAGTTATATAGTAGTTTCAGTGAAGTTAGGACATTTAATATAAAGTGTTACCAGATAAACCAGCTGAACTGACAGCAGCAGCATTAACTCAGATCAAGGGATCTTACACAGCAGAAAAAAATCCACTCTCTAATTAAATGTGTCCCATCCTTTCAGCAACTTATGAAATGAAATGAAGCTAGGCTAGCAGATTTGAAACATGTCTAAAATAGTGAGACGGATGATTCAAAGGGGGCAAGACACAACTGCATTAAAATGAAGGTACACACAGGTCAACTAAAAAATGACAGCTGATGATCTGGGAACACACTGGACAACTAAAATAAATCCCTACAAACTCAAACAACATGCCAATTCCTGTCAAAGTATTTTCCTGATATTCAAGGGATTCAGATATTATGCAGACTTGTTTTTTGGAACTGTGTCACACAAGACAAAGGGGAGTTCAACTGGTGATTGTCCCTTTTCATTTCTGACTCAAAGTTGAACTTTTAATACAGAATTCATTTTGGAAGAAATTTCCCTAATGAATTCTGTATTAAACATTACAAACTTGTCCCTTCATGGAATTTTATTTGTTAATTTATGTGGAGAACTCCACATAAATTAATTAATAAAACTCCAGGGGGACAAGTTTGTAATGTTTAATACAGAATTTGTTAGGAAATTTCTGCCAAAAATCTGTATTAAAAGTTATAACTTTGTGCCGAGCATGAAGAGGGATCACTGGTTGAACTCCCTGTATTTTCTCTTTATCTTGTGCATTTTTCCCAGTATATATCCTATTTCTCTGTGTAGACAGAGCACACTCACAATTATTTGATTGGGGCAGCTGAAGACTCCTATGTATATACCAGTTATTCTGCCCAGCCCAGCTCTTAATAGCAGTCTATGTCCTCTTATCATGTGCAACATTTTTAACCTGTTCTTCTCACTCACTGAACTGGCTTTTGTTTTAATACCATACTAATTGTGCAAGCCAGCAACCGCCAGTGAAGTAAAGCTGCATTATTTTTCTGCCCGCACCATGCACAACTGCATTACACTCAGAACTCAGAAGTCACAACTTAAGTTACATTGTCACTAACCTGATGAAAAGGTGGACTGAAAGACAAGAAGGTGCTCTTTCAGCTTGCAGCAGAAAGGGTCCAGGAAACTCAGTTGCGGCCAGGAGACCGGGGGGGGGGCTCGGAAGACAAGAAGAACGTCAGCACCAGCACTGGATCTTGTAGGAGCGGACTGCAGGACTCGACTTGCAAATGGATTGGGTAATCAGGAGGGATCACTCTGTGGCAGCAGTGGAGCAGCACACTGAAGGTCAGAGGAAATAAGATAAACATTGAAGCAATCTGCAGAGTAGCAGGTACCGGGTACTAATATTCAGAAGCAGCAGGTATGGAACCAGAGCAGAGCTGTGAATATGAAAACAACCAATTGGACTTGCAAATGGGCAACTTCTCCCTTTTTTGGCAGCAGAGGCACATGGCTGGCAGGATAGCATAGAGGCAGGCTCAAGAAGCCTCTAACAAGAAGCAATGAAGTGACCAAAAATGTTACTTTACAAAAGGTATAGCGACAGCTCACCCTGAGGTCGTCTTTTATACTCCTGTCTTAGTATGAACTGGTACAAGCATGCCAGTGGCGGAATGTTAAAGCAACATTCCTGAGGTAGAATCCATTGATTGATTGGTCTCGCATTAGCCATATTGTATGCATGATATGCATGCATACAATTGGACTTGCAAAGGGGTGACATCTCCCTTTTTTCACAGCAGCGGTGGAGTGACTGGTAGGATAGCATAGAGGCAGGCTCAAGCAGCACCTAACAAGAAGCAATGAAGTGACCAGATGCCTGTCACCCACCTTTATACTTTAAAGCATAAAAGAAACATCAAGTTTGAAACTACATTGCCAAAGCCATCAGCAAATCTAGAACAAGCAATGACACACTTGACCTCAAACTACTGGCCCTAACGCTTGACGAGGTACTTGGGCCCCTCCCCAAGATCTTTAATCTCTCTCTTTCCTCTAGCCAATTCCCAGACAAATGGAAAATGGCCACTGTTACCCCGATTCACAAAAGTGGTGATAAGGCTGACCATGCGAACTTCCACCCTATCTCCATTCTGCCTCCCCTATCGAAGGCACTGGAACGTATAGTAGCGGACCAACTTACCGAGCATCTGGACAATTATAATATTCTCTGTAAACAGCAACATGGCTTTAGAAAAGGTCATAGTACATCCTCTGCCTTACTCGAATTCACCAGCTCCATTCACAGCTCCCTTGACAATGGACAACTAACTGGTGCTATTTTCATTGACCTGACCAAAGCCTTCAATACTGTCCACCACTCCCTCCTGCTGAGCCAACTAAAAAATGCTGGTCTCTCCAATGATTCAATCTCTTGGTTCAAAAGCTATCTTGAAAACCGCACCCAGCGTGTAAAAATTGGAGATGTGCACTCTGATTCCAAACCTGTCCTCTCTGGAGTCCCCAGGGTTCAATACTGGGCCCCCTACTCTTCAGCCTGTTCCTTAACACCCTACCAGACTCCTGCACTGAACATATCACCCTGTATGCCGATGATGCAGTAATTCTTGCCACACACCAGGACCCAAAGAAATTGCAAGAAAATCTCCAACTTGGCTTCTTCTCAGTTGAGAATTGGCTCACAAAGCACAAACTGATCCTTAATCAAAAAAAACAAAGGCCATGATCTTCAGCAGCTCCCATAATAAACATAAGCACTTCCAACTCTCCGTTATCACCAGACAAGGTGCCACACTGGAACAGGTCAAAAACTTTAAATACCTCGGGATCACCCTTGACCCTCACCTCTCCTACACTGCCCACATTGACCATGTTGCCAAAGCCACTAACTCCCGGCTAGGCCTGCTATTCCATCATAGGAAACACCTGACACCTGAAGCCCTCTGTCGCTGTCCAGAGCTCCATCATATCCATCATTGATTATGGCATTATCATTTATGGCTCTGCTACAACCACCACACTCAAATGTGTATCCACCGCCTCAACAAGGCCTGTCGACTTGTCACTGGCTCCCAACGCCTAACTCACACCTGTGACCTCTATTCTCAAACTGGATGGTTGAATCTTGCCAATCGAATAAAACACCAAACTTGTATTACTACTAAGAAAATCTTGCTGGGCCTTGCCCCTGGAGTCTGTGCCTCATACAACCGAGAATCGCACACCGACATACCAGGGATCAAAACCTCAGCTTCTGCAAGTCCCACATTGCC
Organism: Neoceratodus forsteri; assembly: GCA_016271365.2. NCBI lineage: Eukaryota > Metazoa > Chordata > Ceratodontiformes > Ceratodontidae > Neoceratodus > Neoceratodus forsteri. The sequence continues at coordinate 1,037,187,641 of CM057453.1, forward strand.
GCACAACACAAGGCCAAGATCCTTTGCTTACCGGGCCACTAGTTGGTACAATGGTCTTCCCAGCGACATCTCATCTTCACTATCGCTCAGCACTTTTAAGACTTGTCTCCGCCTAACACTGACTGCCTCCAACCTCTGTGACTGTTGTGGCTAAACATGTCTTTTGGTTCCATAGCTGACGATGCCCTTTGGATCCACATCTACTCCTGCACTTTGCCAGCACCCTCCTATCTTCACCTCCCTGCTGGCCCATGACAAATGCCACCCTGCACTACCCTCTATTCTTATTCATCTTCCACCTCTCCTCTCTCTGTCCTCCCCAACCTACCTCCCTTTTCTCCAATCCACTTAGTCTCCCTGATTTCACCCTCCTCCTTTCCCTTTCCCCAAAGTTTCACCCTATTGTTCTTTTTTCATCTACAAGACTATGTGTTTTTTTTAATTTTATAAACTGTTATCTTTGCTTATGATTGTCTCAATTGTACCTGTGACATGGAACCTCTTATAAAAGAGCCTCAGCTCAAAGGTATTTGCAATCCTAAAACAAATAAATAAAATAAAATAAAATAAAATGTCACTTTACAAAAGGTATAATGGTGGCTCGCCCTGAGGCCATCTTATATCCCCACCTTAGGAAGAATAGTACAGCATGCCAATGGCAGGAATGTTAAAGCAACTTTCCAAGGTAGAATCCATTATTAATGGTCCAGCTCCACTAGCCATATTGTATGCATGATATACACACATGAAAGGTGGACTGCTGGACTGATCAATAATGGTATCATTGGATAATAAATCTCGGTCTATCACTCCAGACTCACTTGAGCCAAGCTAAGCCTGACTGTCATGACTGATGCAATTAGCTGCTGCATTTCAATTTATGGCATACAGAATACAGCTGTTATACCGGTATGTTAGAACTTTGTTCTTTCAACTCCAGCTTAACAGTTACATGGCTGAGGAGGAGACTGCCCTGAACTACCGAGGCTAAATCCCCATTGAAAGAATAGGTGCCAGAGCCAATGCCCCAGCCCAGTGGCATAGATTATTTTTTCCAGCAGGCAGGGCTCCTTGAGAGGTACTCAGGCTGAGCCTCTCAGCTAAGCTCGGCATAATTCCAATGCTGCTGCTTCCTCAGAAGAATGCCAGGAAGGACAAATGGATGGACAACAATGGGCTCGGGAAGGTTAGATGGTGAGTATAGCATATCCCAAATCCCATACACTACTGAACCCTATGCTGTACTGGCAGGGTGTTACAGTCCCACAGAGGCACCCAAAGTAGTGGTGGTATGGATGTGGAGGTCTTACAGGCAGGGACCTCAAGGGAGGTAGCAAAGGGCCCCAGAGAAGAAAGAAGAGGAGGGAGGAGGAGGAAGCAAATTCTGGTGGGGAACACCCAGTCCAGGAGTGAAGTTCAGGTCAGGAAGCATAGTAGAGAGGGAGGTTAAGTGCCTGCCAGGATGCATAGCTTGGAGGGATGGAGAGCAGATCCAGAAGATCACTAGGGCAGCAGCAGGAGGAAGGAGATTGATGTCATTGTCCATCTGGAGACAAATGACTTGGCTAGGGACAAGGCAGGGATAGGAAGAGTGCAGGAGGAGTTCAGTGAGTTGAGGAAGGGCCTTGGGCAAGTAGCAAGCTCCATGACCTTCTCAGAGGTGTTGCCTTGTCAAGGCAAGGGGAAGACCAGGGATCTCAACACCAGGGACTTCAACACATGGTTGAGGAACTGGTGCAGAGAGAAAGGGTTTCAGTTTTAATGGTGACTGGGGATCCAACTGAAGGGATGTGGGCCTGTACAAGAGCAACAGCCTGTATCCATCCTGGGAGGAGACAGTTGCCCTTGAGTGAGCATTTTAAAAGCTTCTTTGGTAAGTATTTAAACTAGCCATGGGGGTGTAGAAGGAAACATGGAGAATCAAACTGCCCATCCCCACAGGTTGATGTAGTCTGCAGGGAGGACCCTAAGGTTGTGAAATTGCCAGTGGTATCTAAAATAGGGCAAGGCAGAATGTGGAGAAAAGAGAAGAAGAAGAAGAATCAGCATTTACAGTTGTAGTTACAGTAAAGTATACCGACATCCCAGTTTGCTGTTCAGTATTGAAGCAGTACAGTGGTTAAATGTGGCATTATAGAAGGCGTGTTAATGCTCTTCCATAGTACGTGGCAAGATGGCAATTACAACTCATTCCAAAGTGATTGCTGTCTTGTGGTGTGATTACTTTTCTTTTTCACTTTACTGAGTTAATCCCCGCAGATGGCATACTTAATCACCTCAGCATTAATTACAGTCTGTGACATGGTTGCCTATGTCCGTCTGAACTCGATCCTAATAGCTAATAGCCATGGTAGAGAGCAACTGATTTTTTTTATCATGTGGGTATCAAAACAGTACAGTACACAATGAAATTACGAACCTGAGGGCATGGTTTAAAATATATACAGTACAGTCTCCCACTGCCACAGTTTCCCAGTGCTGATATTTACTGCTGAATTTTGTTGACAGAGAGTGAACAACGGAAAGTTTTTTTTTTTTTATGTATTCTGTCAATTGCATTCTGTAATCACTGACAGTTCCCCCAAAAAAGTGAAAATAAAAAAAAGCAGTCGTTGCTCAGTTTTATTGTGGTGGTGGGGGTGGGGTTCGAAATGCAGTGCCAGCTGCAGTTAGAGAAACACACAGAAATGTTATAGCAGGATGAGGAAATGTACACAAAATAAGCACAAAAAAATATTCTTCATATATCATACATTAAAGGGTTGCTTACCAAAGACCAAAGATTTGTACTATTCTTTCTCATATTGTGTACAGTATAACACTTTGAGACTGTGCTGTTCCATTTGTTCTACACAGTCCAACAGTGAAAACATGATTTAGGTAAAGTAAGGTAAAAGTAAGGGTAAGGTAAAATTTTATTCATAAAAATGAATATGGATGGCTCCACTGAGCCAAAGCTCATTTACAGTGAGGTCCAAAAAAAAGTCAGCGAAAATCTGGTAGCCAACATGTGATGGATAATTGTTATTTCATGAATATACAGTAAAATGTGTACATGCAGATTCCAGTACAATGGCAGTGCAACGCAAGTGACAAATGTGTCTGTACCCAAAGTACAATTCCTATCTAAAATTAAGTTCAATCAAAAAACAAAGTTGCAGCCCAGTGTCCTGTGGCTCAGTACTTAGAATGGGTAGGAGGATCTATTTAAAGATTAAGGGTAGGCCCAGGCAGCTCACACAGCTCCCGAGATGTGCATTCCAGCACTGCTTTTCAATCAAAATTGTTCTGCAGGATTAACAGTTCAACTGTCCATCAGTTAAGAATGCTTTCGCAAGTCAAAGCCTATAAGAATGACTCAGCTAAGAGCTGCAATGCCCAAAGTCAGGGTGGTGTACTCTGCAGACAGCCGGTGGGGGGTACTGGAGAAGGAAAGGAACAAATGCCTTTACAGACACTGTGGTAGGACCTGAGAATTCACCCACACCCTTCCCAGCTCCTCACACACCACTTTAGGCCAGCTGTCTGGCTACCCAAATCAAAATTCAAATATGGGATTGGAGCACACAGTGCACTTAGATGAATGTGGAATTCAAACTTGAAATCTAATACAAAATCATTTATTTGTATAAGTAAAGTGCATGCAGTGTAGTCATCACATTGGCAATCCCACATAAAGGTGTTGTTTCTTCTAACTATCCTGTGTGCTCTTATCATTTGTTCTGCTTTGAGTGCATGTTGCATCAAGGATCTATTGCTTGGCCATGTTACCTACACCTGCATCATCCAAGTTATTACACTGACATGTGTCCGTGATAATGCAAACACACCTTACCTTCACACACACACACACACACACACACACACACGCACGCACACAGTGAATATCCTACATGTCCATAGGTTTTTAATGAAAGCTGACAGCCTAATGTTTTTCCTGTTATTTCATATAAGTGGGTTCCATACCTTAAATATTACTAATTTTTTTATTACAATTCATTAATAAAACAAATGGGAAACATTTTAGTCCATATGATAATATAATACATAAAAAAGAATTAAAACATATGAAATAAAATCATAGTGCCAAACCTTTTTTATATATTATGCCATAGTACAGAAAGTGTAGACATGCGTAAATGTATAAAACAGAGTATCTAGTTTCTAGGTACCAGCTTTCTACATACAGCATTGCAAAATAGAAATATGGAAATTGTCAGCAGAAAAGGACCAACTGGCCCACCTAGTCTGCCATTAATTACCATACTTATTATGTTATCATAGACACTGCTTGGTCCCTTTTATCACCCCCTATCCCCTGCCCACATACTAATGTCCCCCTGAGTCTATCATATGCATGATTGGATTCTGCGACTGTTTTGGTGCCCACTGCCTCTGCTGGGAGTATGTTCCAAATGCCCCACCCCTTTCAGGTCAGACATACTCCTCACATTTCGTCCCTGACTCAGCAATTCCAGCTTTATTTATGCCTCCTTGTCTGAAGCATCTCTTAATATGGAACAACGCCACCCTCATACATCTCGACCATGCCTTGAGATATTTGTATGTTTCTAACATGTCCTCCCTCTCCCTCCTGTCAACTAGAGATTACTTATTTATTTCCTGAGTCTTTCCTCACTTAGCAGTTCTGTACTTCTAGAAGAATAATGTATCTGTTACATAGACACTTCATCATCATCATCATCATTCATTTATTAAAGGCAAATTGAGAGAAACTGTCATTTACAACTGTGTTCAATATAGACAAAACATCAAAATGTAATAAACAAGATACAAATCACATAATTACAAACACAGATATTCAAGACACAACATATTTGTTCCATAATAAAAAACTACATTTTGTGCAAAATAGTTAACATCAGGATATTCATCTGTTTACCCATAACAATCACACAATGATTGTATAGCAAACTACCTAATGATGCTGTAAATCAAGCAAGAGAAGGAAGAGTGAACATTATTCACTGATGTAATTCACAGTGAGTGAGAGAGAGAGAGAGAGAGAGAGAGAGAGAGAGAGAGAGAGAGGAAGACAGCACATAATAATACATAATAATATGAAAAACAAAGCATGATTCTTCCCAGCAGCAACTGACCGGATTAGGGACCTAAGCAAGCCACCCCTCCCCCAACTAAATGACTATCTCTGTTCAAACAGTGAGTGCAAAAGACCTAGGGGAGACAAGAATTCAACCCCTCCCCAACTAACTGGATTTTCACACATTGCCTTTTGGAGGAAACATTGTCCCATCTATTCCGCTCTCTGTTGTGACAGTAACTAATGTGACAGTTTCACACTTACTGTTTGCTTGCATAGTTAGGATATGGAGTGTGGATGGCATATGCCAAAAATAAAATAAAAATCAATAAATAAATGTAGCCATAATGCCATCCCAAAGAGAGCACTACCTCTGTCTGGGTGGCTGCCACTGTTAGTGACTTCCTTAAACAAACCAGACCATGTAACAAGGCCTTCAGCAAGGCTAACAGGATGCCAGGGTGCACTGGGAGAGGATGCAACAGTAGGAAGCAGGAGATACAGTCATTACGATAGTTACTATACCTGGAGTATTGTGCCAATTTCTGGAATCTGTACTTAAAAAGGCAGGGACAGGTTACAGATGATACAACCAGGGAGACCAAGATAATTCTTCAGCAGGAAGGCATATCCTATGAGTGACTGGTTAAAAGCCAGAACATGTATTCACTCAAACCAGAAGAAAGAGGGGGTAAGTGAGGGAAGCAGGCTCCTTATGGATCTGGGGCTATCCAGACAGAGCAAAAGCAAATGACCTGTGCTCCACAGGCCGAGCAAGGATCTTAGTCCAAAAGGCCTCATATTTTATATTTTAACAAAAGGTCCATAGTATTTTAGCAACTGTAAGAATATGCCAATACTCTTTATTTCTTAGGCCCTGTCCATACTACGCCTCTGTAACATTACAGAGTGCCCAAACCTTTACCGCAACAGTTTGCATTTACACCTATAATGTTACAGAAGGTATTTTGTACATATGTTGAAACCACATATGAGGTGGTTTCAACAATGGTTATGAAACCGGTCCCACCTTTGGGTATCATTACCAGAGGTAGTGTGGTGGTGGTAACGGTCTCCTGCAGGGGGTACCTAAGCACAGCCAGCAGCATTGTAGGATCGGCACTGCCGCAATGGTCACCCCAGCTCCCCGTAGGTGGACCGGTGGTGCTGGTCCCATACCAGACAACGCCACGGTGTGGACGCATTCGCAAATTTTCCCCGGCTGTAATCGGCTCACATCTGTTACCGGGCCCAAGCGTGTAGTGTGGACGGGACTAAGACAAATGCAGGATGCTGACAGTTTAGCCCATCCAAGGTCAGTCTGGCAAAAATTGCTTGCAGAACTATTCTGTTATCGGCACTGGTTCCTGTCACTAGTTGCACATACACACATTACTGTGCACCTTCAACTGGGATGCTTCCCTCTAAAGATGAGAACTAGTTTTTGGCAGACAAATCATTAGCTTGGAAAACCCCAAGTTGTTTGTGCAGGGACATGAGAAGACCAGTTCTTGGCACGTGTGCTAGCTAGAAGTTTCCATTCATTCTATGTGGCCAGGGGCAAGACTATAAGACCATGCTCATCTGGACAGTACACAGGATGCTCTGTGGGTACACTCCAAAATGGCTGCCATGTGATTTTGTTCCAGCAGGTGTCTCAACTAGACTTGCTGTGATCGGGTCACAGAGAGACAAATAGACAAATAGCTACAAACAGACAAATAATGCTGTATGGGGATTGCTCAGTTTTTAGCCTTTAGCATGACCTGCTGTCTCATGTACAAACCAGTGGTTCAGCTATGCCAGAAAAGTCTGCTTTTAGGGGGAAATATTTCTTTTATTTAGGCCTAGGCAAACTAATTGCTTTATGATAAAAGTGCTAGCTTATAGTGTGTACATGATCTGTTTATTATTGTATATTGCTTTTGTGGACTATATGAGACTATGAGAAATACAAAACTGAAATTTTTTGTTTACTGTTTTTCTTGGGAAAATATACGTGATATATCATAGGGGCATGATAGTGCCCTTATAGTTAGGGTTGAGCAGCAGTTTCTATGTTAAATCTGAAATTTTGCACTTGAAAAACTTTGCATACAATCAATGGATTTGCACAAAGGTTGGTATGTGCTGTCCTGTTGGGTAGACCTCTTGATGTAGCAAGTTTTGTTCTGTTCAGATGTGGGATTCTGGGATCTGGATAGTGACAAAAAGTAAAAAAAAACAAAAATGTTTGCAGGTTTTTCCTCATTGCCTTGCAGCAAGACCATGTGGAATTTCTGCATGAATTGAATTGGGTATAAAGAACTTTGATAGAAGAACAGACAGTGAAAATGCAGTGCAATAATATTAATTTGTTGCAAAGTTATTGCATTTCTTAGTTCCCATTATATCCTATGGGACTTTGACGAACATTCCATCTCTAGGATAGAGGTCTTTTTTGTGAAGAGGATTTTGTCTTATAAGAAGGATTGAGTCTTGTGAGAGCATTCCTGCTTCACAAGATTTGGAATCCCTCTTCTTAAGAAAAAGTTATTTGTCGTGAGTTGCCATCTTGTTTTCTGTTTTTTCAAAAATAAAATAAAAATTGAAAGCACCCAAAATGAAGGTATCTAGAGACACCAACACATGTATCTTGTTCATTGGGACTCTGTTAGGTGGACTGTGAAGTTATTTGGTGGAAAGCAACCTTGCAATGCTTTTTGTAACATTTAAAATCCTTTTTCATGACTCGCAAATCTTTTTTGTGAGCAATTCCTTCTTCATGAGCCAATTTCTTTTCCTGAGCTCATGAAAAGGGATTTTACAGGCTACTTTGATGCATAACTCAGCCTTTTTGAGATTCTGACCCCAAATTTTCATAGGTTTTTGGGACTCCTAACTCATGAATAACATGACTGTCATTTGTCAACTCCTACCCAAAAGGTGATTTCACAGTTGCTTGGTAAATTCCTTTTTGTGAAGAATTTGCATAATGACAGTTATATGTTCATGAGGTGGGGTCCCAAAAGGTCATACAACCTTATGAAATTTGCTAGCAGATAAAGACCAGGTGGTCTATCAATTCTGCTGAAATGTTCAGCGAGTACCCTTATTCTGCAGCTGCCTCTCCTTTCCATCCTTCCCCTCTTGACCTCCTCCTGCTCCTGTCCCAGCCCCCTTCTGAAGCAGTTCACTGTTCTACTGGATACCACTTCTGCCAGTAATGCATTCCACCTGGCTACCACTCTCCATAAAAAAGTGTCTACTCATCTTCCTCCTGAACCTTCCTCCTCCAGTCTCACTTCATGGCCCCAGGTGTCCCTCCCCTCCTTTACTTTGAACAGCCTCTCAATACCAGTCTTGTTTATTCTTTTCATGTACTTTAAGGTTTCTGTCATTTCTCCCAGTCCCTCCTCTTCTCCAGTGAGTACACGTTCAACTCCCTCAGCCTCCTCTCATATGGTAAGTCCCCCAGCCCCTTGATTATCTTTGTCACCCTTTAGTGCACTCCCTCCAGTAATTGAATGTCCCTCTTCAGATATGGGTGCCAGTACTGCATGCAGTACTCCAGGTGTGGTCTAACTAATGATCTATACAGTGGTAGATTCGCCTTCCCCCTCTCGAGGATATACCCCTTGCAATGCAACCCAGCATTTTGTTGGCCATTTGGGGTCAAAAATCAAAAAATGACAGAGTTATAACCATTTGTTGCAGTTTCACTATGCACAGTCATAACTTTGGAAATTTAAATTATTTTGACCCCAGATTTTCAACATAGCCTTCTTATTACCCCATGTCACAGCTGTCATTTTTCAAATCCTGGACAAAGTGTGTTTTTGTGCCTGTGCTGTGAATTAGTGCTGCACATGCACAGAGTTACATTTTGGTGAGACTGAAACATTTTTCTACACCAGGTACATGAGGTGGGATAACAACATGGCTATGGGGGCAATTTGGTGACTGTTGTCCCATAAGTGGAAATGCAGGTGCTAGAGGCCCTGTGCTTTCACAGTTAGATACGTATACATATCCATGGAAGGATGGAAGTGCAGGGTTCAAATAAGAATACTGTTATACTATGTCAAAAAGTAAGGAAATAAATTACAAAAAAAAGTCATTAATGCATCCGTTAGGGTTAAACCGACAAAAGTAGGGAAATGTGGCTTTAGGGTTTCCAACCCTAATACCCCATTCCCCACTCTATCTGAACCCACAGGCAGAGGTTCTGTCTTGGAGCCATGAACCCTAACACTCACCTTATTCTCCTATGCTGTACCCATGTCAACTTATTTTCTAATGGAATGGGTTGAGTGTTAGGGTTCATGGCTCCAAGACAGACCCCCACCTGTGTGTCAGTGCAGGAGTGGGGAATGGGGTGATGGGGTTGGAAACCATAAAGACACATTTCTTACTTTTGTCAGTTTAACCCTAACTGATGCATTAACAAAGTCTTTTGCAGTATATATATATTATATATATATATATATATATATATATATATATATATATATATATATGTGTAGATATTGTATGGTTTTGTTTTTATTATAATATAATAATGACTGGGATCACTCCAGAACATGTCAGATTGGGACGCTTTTCTCATATGAACACTGAAAGTACCGGGTCTTGGGTTGGTCATCTCGGTCCTAGACCTCATTTACTATTGAGTCCGAGATTGCCCCCTGGTGACAGATATGTTAGAGACCTTCAAATTCCTGAAAGGAATAAACAAGGTGAACTGTGAACAGTTATTTACAAAGAACACATTAAGTTAGAATAAGGAGTCACAAATTAATGGTGGGAAAGTTTAAAAAGGATGCGAGGAAGTATTATCTTACAAAAAGAGTGCTTGAGCCTTGGAATGGTCTGCTGGCAGAAGTGGTAGTTCAAACACAGCTGGGATAGAGCCATGGGTAAAAGAGCAACTCAGCAGGATAAGATAGGTGAAAACATGAAGAACAAAATGGGGAATAGGGTAAGCATAGCTACTACAGAGGCAACTGGTCCAATGGCATGTTAGAGTAATATGGGCAGACTAGAAGGACCATCTGTTCTTCTGCCATCATTGTCTATGTTTCAATGAGCTACATATACAAAACTTTAAAAAATTCCCACCGAAGACTGAGCATGACAGTGGTGGAATTTGTTTGATGTATAATTTGTAGACTTCTTTAAATTTTAGTGGAATTACTTAGAAATGGAGTTTAACAAATTTGCTCACTCCTCTACCTGGAAACTACTTGTCAGTTAGACATCAATTGTCGTTACAGAGGAGACAAATATTAAAGGTGTCTTAACAGCACATTTACAAAGCATTGGGCAATAACTGACTGCTGACATGTGGCTGTGTAAGGGGATGTCTTAGAAAACATGTGACTGTTGAGGTATTGTAAACAGGATGATAGACAGGAGCAGCCTGTTCAAATGAGTGCACATAAAGAGTGAGGCCTACATATTCAAAGGAGATGTGCGCCCAAAATAGAGATGTGCAGAGCATCCAGAAAATGTGTGGAAGCATGATATTCGAATGGGAGAGATGCGTTATGCATTCTTGAAGGTGCAATCATTCAGAAATAATGTATGTGGCACAAAAAGGGGGCGGCACCTAAATATGCTTCACAAGTGTATATTTAGCCAAATGTGTGGCACGTGTTGCACACCACAAAACTGCGCCATGCAAAGTTAGGTATGTAAAGGGTCAGCGAGCCACCCAAGGCAGGCTTCAGAACTGCAAACAGGCAACCCTGAGGTAGTTCATGGAGGTGCACCAGGCACCCACACATAGCAGTCATGTTAGGACAATAGTACCCAAAGACACAGCCACACTGCGCCACTTTGTGGGGCACATGCTGGGTGCCACTGGATGACATGTCACTGCATGCCATCCCTGCAGCATGCCAATGCCACAGGAGCCCTGATTTTGGGTCACTGTAGAGTACTGGTGGTGGACAGTGCACAACAGTGAGTGGTGCAGGAAGGGTGGCACCACTTGTAGCCAGTAACTGGAAGGCATGCCCTCAAGGACACTGAACCCTTCCAGTGTTGTGCATGCAGCCACCTAAAGAATGGACATAGCCATGGGTAGTAGTACTGGAAACCTCACAACTGTCACACAGTATAGGGTACGACACTCATGTTATCACACAGACAACCTCTGGCCCACATGGAATGGGTGACATTGCACACTGACCGTTGGGACTGATATTCAGAATTGTATGATATTATGCGATGCTAGGTATCAGCACAAAGTAGCAAAAATAGTGCACTTTTTCACAGCCTTCCAAGCTTGCTCTAACATGTTTGCTGCTGTGTCACACAATCTGACTAGTTGTCACACACCTTGGCATGTATCTGGGTGCTGAAGGGTTAGAGGGTAGGCAGCACCTGACTCAGGCCAATGTAGTCCACCTCACACAGTCATGCATCTTCACCTGCATGCTAGGTTGCAGTAGCTCCTGATCACCTTTGTGGAGTGATGGTGCTGTCCTGTAATGTTGGAACTTTGCATGCCAATGGTATGCAAATGGCCTGAATACATTCCAGTAATGAGATGCAAATATGCTGTTTGGGCTCTGACTTCGCAATGAGGCCACTTGCATATCCTGGCTGAATATTGCAAATCTGCAAGCTGCGCAAGTGACTTTGCAACACGCACTCCCATATGCTCTGTACTGGGCTCTGGGCACCTGCTGCACCACCATACTTATCAACTGTGCCTGATTTTCAGGGATGTCCCTGATTTTGCTTCAGAATTTTCCTCTGTCCCTTGTAAAATTTGTGTTTTTGTGACAGAACAGTGGGGATTAAAAGCACAAAATAATGTCTAACATTAAAGTAACACACTTGTTCTTCTTCAGAAAATGTATCTTAACACCAATTCCTTTATTCTATCATCTTTCTGAGTGAGTAGTACCAGTTTTTAAGATGTGTCCCTGATTTGGGGTCTTTGTCCCTGATGTTTTTAAGCCTTGTCCCTGATTCTTGAGGCAAGAGGTTGAGAAGTATGTGCACCACTCAACTCCCACTGCGCAATTGCACATGTTCTGGAAGTTCAGCTGCACATGTGTGATCACACATAATGGCACACCTTCTGAATATGTCATTATTTTGTGCCAGAACAGTGGAGTTGTACAAGCACTCGTGTGATCCAGCCTGCCACTTTGGAATATGGGGTCTCTAGTGTGCTGCCTAAAACTAATATTTAGTTGTTGTTTTTTGGTTTGCTTAAAAAGCAGTCAGCTACAGTATTACCCTTTATGTCTGAGGCACTTTTTCCCCCCTCTGGTTAATTAGAAGATTTTTCACCTGATGAACAGTAGGTGTGATCTGTGGAACAGCAGTTTGCCTGGTAGCTAACATGCTAATGCTGTTCCTCCCACTGCATTATGATCTCACTGACTGTGACTCAGTTGCTGCCATATCAGTCACCTATGATGTCATTGTCACTGAACTCACAGTGCTAATAATGTAGCCAAAGAAATAGAAATAGATATGTCAGCTACCAGGCAGAGTGCTATTCCACAAAACCAGCATATTACTATCATATAGAAACTTTTCTAATAAGCTAGAAGAAAAAGAAAAATATTTCAGAAATAAAATGTTACAACTGACTATTTCTTAAAATGTGTAATCTTTTCCTATCTGCTCTTCTTGGTTCTATTAGTTTTATTTGAAATGCTTTAAAAATGATATGCCATGGAAGGCTGATACCCCAGATCATTATGTATCAAATGGGGAAACAAAGTAAAATAAATGGGTACATGTGATACAAAGAATCCCATGTGCTGGCTGGCTGGTACAGTGATAGCCGTGACGCTTGCCATCCAGACAACCCAGTTTTGTACCACAAGCCTGGGACTTCTTTTGCCAACTAGCAAGGCAGGATTTTGACATCCATCTTGGACACTGCCTGCCTTAGGGAGTGTATCCCATCTCACTCCACTACACAACTTCCTCTAGTGGCCAGGAGGAGTTGGTGACATGTAGGAAGCAATGGTGCCCCTAATGTAATGGACTTTTATTGGCATGCACACACTAGTTTAGGGTGTGATGTGGAGGTGTCTTCTGCCCAGATCAGGCTTGTGAGGGAGTTCTAAAATAGGGGAGTGGCTCACCCATCCCTGTGAATACCCTAATACCTATGAGGACAAGTTGCTGCACAGGAGTATGCTTTTCAGGGTAGGAAAAGGGGTGGGGCTATGATTTAAAAAAAATTAGGACTGTTCTGCAGGGAACAAGCCAAAGGTAACCTGCCAAGAGGCCAGAGTTAGGAGTGAAAAAAATACATGACTGGAGTGTCAGACCCCGGGGATTCCACATGCAGAAAAGTGGGATACTGAGGGTGATGGATGGTGGCTCCCAGAGCAGGCGGGGGTGCTTGAAAAATAAAGTATAAAAAAGTATCCCTGTAGGAAAATGTTATATATGTAATTGATAACCCACAGCAGAGTGTGCAGGCATGCTCTGATATACGCATGCCTTGGTTTGTGTTGTGACGCACAAGGCAGCAGGCCAAGTGTGTTCAACCACCCATGTCTGCCAAATAAAAAAAAAAGTAATTTAAAACAATTACCTGGTAGATCCTGCCACTTGTCTGTGTTATGCTTTAATCACTTTCACTTTTTGTCTTGTAAGGTAGCCTGACTTACTGGTATTTATGGGTAAAGGAGATGAAGGTAGAGGTTTAAAATAAGCCATTATAAGCTGAGAAAGTATGTGAAGTGTGCTTTTTATTTTAAATACATCTAGCTCTGTGTGAATGACGCCCAACACAGTACACTTTTTGTCCATTAATGCAGCGTGACCAAGTGGTGTTAATGGTGCCAAAGGATGCCCACATGCAACTTTAGAGTAATATAGCCTGAGTTTAAAATGTAGGTAAACTTTGTTTTTTATTTCAAGTTTATGCACCTTTCTGTAAAAAAGCCTGCTGACTGTTGACATAGAGCAAGTAGAGGGTGAGCAAGTCCACAGCTTCAGAAAAGAAGACACAAGCATGAGTGTGAGTTGCTATAGCACATAGTCATATTCATCTTTAGTAATTTTCTGGGTTCAAGAGTACTGATCAGCACTCAATGTCCAGCATTTATATTCGATACTGCTTTGATAACGAGGTTCCAGGGAGGACTACAAAAACTCTTTTTCTGCTGAGTCTTTCCAACTCTCAAAAAGACATCAGTTTAGTAGAGAAAGTGGATAAATTATTCAACAAACTCTCCCACTCCTCAAGCTCCTAAAGCAACTCTTAATTTCCTGGTCTTGAATCTACCAACCTGCTCGTAATGCTCAAGTTTCCGGGTTAATCACAGCAATAGCTAAAAACACTTCAGGATTACCACAAATTGGAATTGGAATTTTACTGTTTCAACAGTAAAGTTCAAACTGTTAATGAGTGCTAATGGTTATTTACCATCCAAACAGTTACGTTTGAGCAGTAAATAAATCAAAGAGTAATTACTTAGCAAGTGATGAGGGACATGATTTTAGTTAAAAACCACACATCTGCCAAGGAGCTATACTAATTTTAAGACAAATATGGAACTAGCATACCACTGAGACCTAAATGCAGGTGTTGTGATGTCCTTAACATGCAGTAGTTGTGTAAAACACTATTTTGTAACATGCTAGGAAAAAAAAGATGTCCGACAGCACAAACAGTATTTTTTCTGAGCAGGGCCCATAACTTTACAGTTCAAACAGTAAATTTATAGTCCAAACTGTTTTAGTTTACTTGCCCCTTTTGTGGCTATCACAAAAATCATTATAATTCAAAAATGGTAATACATTTTTACACCAAACCATTCAAAGGCACATCCTTGGCACACACCCCATCATCCATTAAAATTACAGAAGAAGCTTTCATTCTGTGTGGACTGTAGATGACAGCAAAAAATCCCATGTTGACTTATGGAGGGAAAAAAATGTTTCTGTTTTTCACTGCTTTATATCTCAAAAATCATACTGTACAAGATGTCGTCATAAAACTTTCCAAATCTTGTGTGTCACTGATGGAATGACTGTGCATGCCCAATTTTGGGCTATTTTGTCAAAAGATGCCAAAGTTATTAAAGTGCAAAAATTGAGATTTAAAATTGAAGTGCTATACCAATCCTAACTTTAGGGGTGTGACTGCCCCCATAATGTGTATTTTTTCAGCATCTGGTAAGTTTGAAGCACAATACCTCACAATGTTATACAATTGGATGCCCCACAAATACCTGGATTTGTTTTGCCATGTGCTTCTTCAGGGGATTTCTATTCAGTTATAACCACTTTTCAGATACTATAGATTGCTGTTATACACTGATATGACTCTTCAAATCCCATTAAACATAGTTCTGTGATATTATAACAAATGTATAATTGAATCTGTAAAGTTAAAAAATGCATGCTGCAATTTTCTTTTACTCCCGGTTTTTTGTCACTCCCCGTTCTTACACTATATTTACCCTTAAATGCATCTGTACCAAATTACTCCACCAAGACACACTGTGGTCTGTAATATTGCTTTGTAACACTAATACAAACAATGAGAAAAACAGTTATTGTGTACAATTATTTAAAAATGGACTTCAGAATTCTAGATACGTTATTGGTCTAAACAGATCACATGACCTTTCATTACTTTCCTATTTTAATCAACAGTTGGGTTGCTGAACTAAATTCTCAAGCTATTAGAGACATAGTGAGAAAAAATAAAATCAGCCCACTGCAGTCTCCCCAGTAGTTCAGTCTGTTTTCTAATTACTACACTGAATAGTGCCTGTGCTTGCAGCCTCACACTTCAGTCTGTCTGCATGACAGTGGTTCCTAATTACTTGAGCTGGAGGCTATTCAGCATTCAGTGGTGGTATGTGGGAGTGTTGATGGGGAGGATGCACTAAGTTATTTAAGGTGAAATCACATTCAGAACTTTGTAAAATGACAGCAAAACATTAAGAAAACTACAGGCTCAGACACACAACAAAGAAAAGGCAGACAATGATACAGTATAGCTACCTGAAGTGTTGACAATCTACTCTTAAAAGAAAAAGTAAGAAACAGAACTGTTATAAACATGAGCTAGAAAGAAAAAAAAAGTACCTGAGAATGAACAGAAAATAATATCTTGATCAAGTAAAGATACAGATATGTAAAAGTTTTAATTTTCTTAAAAAACATGTATTTTAATTAGTCTTACAGTTCAGTAATCTGAATATGTGAAAACTACTAACACAGTAGGAATTATTGTACTTTAACCAGAATTAGACTGGTCCACCAGGATTCCCTGGAAATTTGTAGGTGGGCTTCCCTCTTCTGGGTTCCTGGCCACCTTCTAAACTTCGGGAAGCTTGTTTTTATCATGTATTTCTTCTAATTAAATGGGATATTGTGTGCCCTGCAAGTAAATGTAAGATACGCACAGAGTTAGTATATCAGACTGATGTGGAATACTGATGTGAGTGTGTCATCCTTGACTTTCCCTATTAATTTCTAGGTTCACCACTATATCAGCTTTCCAGGCCCCCCCATACCCAGTCCATCCACTTTAACAAGTGAATGTACTTCAGTCACTTGCTTAATGTTTTCAGCATTTTCAAAATATTTCAATCTGTATTCCTTTATTTTATTAAAATATTACCATTTTCTAACAGCAATAAGGCAATAAGCCACTTCATGGCATGGGGATATGCCAAATTAATACACATGACTCAGATGCCTAAAGTACTCTGAAATAGATCTTGTGATTTAATATGGCCAGGGTCATGGGTATCATCTGTCAGAGTAATAGGTCTATTTCTCTCAGCTGCAAAGATGCCTGGGAAGAAAATTATCATTGTGTCTATAGCCTCCTCCTGATAGTCAAGTTAATGAGCTACAGTATCAGGATAAGTCTTTTGGACTTTGACCAGATTTCCTCAACTTGTGCCTTAGCATCTGACCCTGCACCCTGAAGGAATGATGTCCCCCATAATACCTTGGAGTACTCCTTCACACACTTGATTGGTGGCCGTGGGCTGATACTAGGGTGTCAGCAACAGACAGTATAATCTTATTACAGACAGATATGCTTTAGAATACATCGGTATCTCCTTCTTATCTGAAGTTACTAAATTTACTTTATCAAAGAGCATCTAATTTTTCAATTGATTCTCCAGTTGTGACCCACAGATGATGTGTATATAAAAACTGAATTAAAGTATGTTAATTTACACATGCCAGTTTCATGCCTTGGGTGTTTTGTAAAATATTTAAAAAAGGAGCAACATATTAATAATTAAGTGGTCTATTTGTTCATCAGTTTCATCTTATACTATTAGGAATGTTTTGGGGAATGCCAGGCAGCAGATGCAGTAGGGTCTCCATTCATTACCAAAGTATTCAAGGTTTGGAAATGGACTCAGATTGCTGGGGGCCTGGCAGAGAGACAAAATAAGCATTCCATTGGACAGCTGTCCTCTGGTGAGGGTGTAGACTGTTTGCATACCACCTGGCAGAAGCTGAGTGGTCTGGCGCAGCAAATAGACAGTAGGAGGGAATGCCAATGGATACTAATATGTGTTGGGTACAACTGCGCACACATGTGTCATGGCATGGCTGGTGACCCTGGGGTGTAAAACGATGGGAAACCACCAACCAACAGTTTGAAACCAGCTCCCTATGGGCCCCACACTGTCTACTAGGCACTCAGCTCCAACAAGATCCTGCCCCAGTTAGTAGGTCCATCTCTAGGTCCCCCACAATGGGAACAAAACATAGAGGAACAGGAGGTTTGGTAAGTACCTAGATATGATGAGTGCTGGAGTTGGGGCCTATCAAATGGGGGCCAGCTGGAGACTGAGGAGATAAACACTGAAACTGGAAAAAAGGTAAAGTGTAGATCAGGCCCTACTGGAAATTCTGAGAAGTAAGATCAAGATGGGTTCCAGATCACTTACCCCATCTTCAGTCCCCAAACTGTCCAATGAAATTCCATGTGAAGCTAGACTAATGTTTTATCCATTTTCAAATGTTACTTCTGATGGTATTTCAGAAATATTTTCCATGTTCTCATTAACTAATTTTTTTAAAGTTGAAATTTATTGAGTTTTGAGCAGGACACCTTATTTAATACATACTGAATAACGAAACATAGAAACATAGAAGTTGCCAGCAGATAAGGACCCACAATCCCACTGAGTCTGCCTTGTTGCCCTAATCATTGCAACTAAGCTTATCTTGATCATTCTACTGTCCCTTCCCCTTGTATTTTCAAGCTCTCTTTGTGTCTGTCCAATGTTTTTTTGAAACCAGTAACAGTTTCTGCATCCACCATTTCTGCCGGCAGACTGTTTTATTTGTCCACCACCCTTTCCATGAAAAAGTACTTCCATACATTGCCTCTTAACCTTCACCCCTCCAGCCTCATACTGTGCAGTCCTTGAGCCCCTTTTTGTTTGAAAGATAGTACCATCCTGTATTCTGTTTTTCTCTGTGAGATATTTGAAATTTTCAGTCATGCCCCCCTTTCCCTCTTATCCTCCAATGGATACATATTTAACTCCCTCAGCCTTTCCTCATTAGGTTTATAATGCAGATCTCTCACCATTTTGCTTGCCCAGCTCTGTACTGCCTCTACTCTGATTTTGTCCTTTTGAAGATGGGGTCTCCAAAACCTGACACAATACTCAAGGTGATGCCTCACCCATGATCTGTGCAGTGGGATTATTACCTCCTTCTTCCTGCTGGTGATTCCCCTATCTATGCAGCCCAGCATCCTGCCTGCCTTTCCCACTCTCTTGTCACACTGTTTTGACATTTTCAGGTCATCTGAGATGACAACCCACCCCGGTCTGGTACCTGCTTGGAGCTTGCAATTTCCTCTCCCCCCAGGTGGTATACTGCCCCCAGGTTCTGCGCCCCATATGCTTTACCTTGCACTTTTGCATTGAAACCCAGCTGCCAAACCCTTGACCAGTCCTCCAATCTTTTTAGGTCACTTTTCATTCTTTCCACTCCATCTAGTGGCCACCCTGTTGCAGAGTTTTGTGTCATCTGCAAACAGGCAAAGTGTCCCTTCCTGCCACTCATGCATGTCAGTGATAAAGACATTGAAGAGGATAGGGACCTAACGCTGATCCCTGTGGAACTCATCTGGTTACTCTACTCACTGCAGAGTGTGTTCCATTCACCCCCAGCCTTTGGGTTCTATTTTCCAGCCAGCTCTCTACCAATCTCACTACCTTGCAACCAACTCCCAGGTTCTCCATCTTTTTTATCAGCCTCCTAAGTGGAACTACAGTACGTCAAATGCTTTGTTAAAATCTATGTATACTACATCCACAGCACACCCCTGATCCACCTCAGTGGTTACCCAGATACAGAACCCTATGAGGTTCATCTGGCATGACTTCCCCTCTGTGAAACCATGCAGCCCACTGGATGCCAGGTATTTCACTATCCTTTCCCTCAGCGGGGTACCCTGCATGGGTAGGTGTGCATAATAAGAATTTTACATAGAACTGAGGTGCAGGATGCTACATAAACCCCAAGAGTGAAGCCTGAGGGAATTATACAAGTATTGCACACCAAGGGTGTATGTAAAACTCGAGTTTTGCACACCTACCGATACTTTGTTTTATATAATTGCTCTGCTGTTTGTTTGTTTGTTTTGCTCTCAAGGATTACAGCTAAAGACACTGTACAGAACTCACAGCAAATAACACCAGTGCCTCTGAAGTTCATGTCTTTCAGAACATTTTTTATCTGGCACCACCCACCATCACGCCACACAGCAGATCAGTTATATACTGTATAACCAATCTGCTGTGTGGAGTGATGGTGCGTGGTACCACATACACGTGCAGGGACTCTTTCTTAGTCATTACATGCATGTCTTCACCACCATGCCCCAAGCCCTCATGGTATAGTCAGCGGGCTGTGGTAGGTGGGTGTGCTGGTTGGTGCCAGATACACATGCATGGACTTTTCCTTAGCCGATACATGCATCTTTTCAACACCATTCCCCAAGCCATCATGGTATTGTCAGGGCCCGTGTTAGCTTGGTGTGAAGGATAGTGCCATGGCTGCCACCTCATTCTGTGAGTAGGAAGGGCATGTAATGGCTAAGAAAGCATCCCGGCATGTGTATCTGACACCACCCATTATCACTCCACACAGCAGATTAGTGATATTTAATTATTTTATTTATTTATTTATTTGTTTGTTTGTGTGTTTGTCTTTTTTTGTTGGTTTACTGGGTAGGTGCACTGATCCAGTGGACCATTTTCAGGCATGATGCAGGCCATAAAGATGGTACATAGGTAATACAAACAACTCATTTACATTAACAGAGAAAGGTACAGGAAATAGAATACATTGAGTATACTGAGTACAGCTAAGTACAATTAAATGCAAGAATACAGTTGAAACACAACAGAGTAGCAACTAAAGTGCTGGTGCAATATACATGATGTACAATCAGTCAGTCTTATGACTGTTCAGCATTGTACAATGGGGCAGTTTAGTCTTAGGTACAGAAGAATTAGGAGTCTCATCCAAGGGGTCGCCATGCCCCACCCCTAGCCACCCAGCTGGGTAGCAGCAGGAAAGGGGTGTGGGTCAGTCTCACAGAAGCAGCTCATTTAAAGTTATGTAATTACACAATACGCATTGTGAAACTAGCTTACAACTGCATAGTAGTGCAGTTACAGTGTAGTTTATACAGTAATTACAGTGTAGTTAGTGAGACTTAAAATTATCCTTCAGAAATAATTTCCTCATGAAGTTACTGCAGTATAGCAAAGTGGTTAAAAGCACTGACCAGCAAACCTGGAGAGCTGGATTTGAATCCCAGAGCCACAACTTGTATATAGTGCGACCAAAAAAAAGAACTAAAATCAAACATGCAGTCTAACATTGTAAATTGCTATATAATAAAAAATCATTAATTTACAAAGTTACTTGGCTTTTAACAGTGCTGTTGTTACTAAGGAATGTGCTGCTTCTGTGACATTGTTTCCACAGTTAATGCCTAACTAACATGTACTTACAAAGTAAGTAGGCAGAAACTAACACTTAAAGTGTAAGAAGAAGGGTATAACAGTGCTGTAGTTACTATGGAACATGCTGCTTCTGTGGCACTGTTTCCACAGTAAATTGCTAATTAACATGTATTTGCAAAGTAAGTAGGCAGAAACTGACACTTAAAGTGTAAGAAGAAGGGTATAACTACTATACACTTACATTGAATGTCAATGCTGTAGTACTATTCTATGTTTTCCTTCAGAAATCATTCCCTCATGCACTTACTGCTTAACAAACATGCAATCTAAATTTCTTAGTTGCTATACAACTATATTGTTTACTTATGGGTAAATGGGTTACCTACAGTTTATTTGTAATGTCCCCAAGACAGTGCATAAACCATAATGCAGAGTAAACCATAATTAGACGTAGTGCTATAGTATTTAAAATGAAACAGTATAAGCAGATACAAAGCTTATTAAGGATGCCATGGCTCACTCATTTATGTTGAATTTCCATATGCTTATGTGCAATTGCCATTAAGAACTTCTGCTTGCCCTGTGACATTTTAACCCATGCCTTCAAAATGTAGGCTGTTTGTGGTTTTGAGAACTGCATCCTCTCAAATAAAGCATGCCCATGCAAATCACTCATTTGTTGTGTTGTGTGCTTATTTGTTTGTTTCTATAGCATCGCCTCACTCTAAATCACCCCCAAAAATGCAGTCCTCTGACCTGCTCCTCTGTTGTTTCCCTTTTTTTTTTTAAAAACCTTCACCATCTACAGTCACTGGGCAACAGGTTTACATCCACATTCCCTGATGTCAAGAGGCCGCGGGAATGTGAAGATGCACGAGAACCTCAGACACCCGGTGACATGTCATCAGAGTGCGTCGGGCATCGGGGGGATTTAAAATCTGCAGCCCAAAGGAGATTTGCCCCTGTCTACCTGCAGTAATCCAAAAGAAATGTTGTCTTTTCCTCGCAGTGTTACATGTCGAGACAGACACCAGTCAAGGAGCTTCAATCAGCCTGTCCAGGTAAGGGCTGAGATGAGCCAGCTTTAGGACTCCCAGCAAACATGCTGTCTAAATAGAACTGTATTCTCCGATGATGAGCATGGCTGTTTTTTGTGGGGTCTTCCATCGGTTTTTGTTCAAATTCTGATTTTGGTGCCTTTTCCTGGATTGCACTGGCTGACTACCATGATGTGGAGTGTTTATTTAAAGAGTCTGTCCAAATTTTTTTGGCTAGGTAAGATTTAATGGACCATAAAGGTGCTAAAACTAGCCAATACTACATTTTAAATGCGGGAATGTGAACATGTACAGAAAGTGGTGCAAACTATGTTGTGCTTTTGGAGGTTCCCAACTGGATGATGGGTGTGGGGCTTAGCAAAATCATGACTGTTTTAATGTGGTGCTTGGTTTGTTTTTTTTAAATGCTGCTACCAGATAACCCCCCCTTTGATGCTTTCTGATGTTTGCTTTATGATGTTTTGTTTTTAATTCAAATGATGGTTGGTGTTTGCTGGGTGGGGGGGTTTGTACCGGTTGAATGCACCTGGATTTTGTAGCCAAACGCTGCTTGGTGTTTGTTTGGAGGAGGGGTAATGCCACATGGTATGGGCCTTTATCTGAAGCCTGCGTGGTGTGTAGGCCTTAGGTGGACTCATTTGGAACCCAAAAGTGGATGTTTTCACTTACTGGGCTCCACATGATCCACTCGAGGCCTACACAACATGGCAGGCTTCCAGATAACAGCCCACACCACGCGTAATGATGTTTTCTGATGTTTGCATTTGTGTGGGGCTCCCTCATGTCAGCAAAATCAACCAGCACTCTTGCTGTGTTTAAAACGGTCTAATGTAGGATTTTTAGCCAAACGCTGTTTGGTGCTTGTTTGGGGGAGGGAAGGGAAATGCTGCATGGTATGGGCCTTTATCTGGAAGCCTTCTGTGGTGTGTATGCCTCGAGTGGATCATAATTTTAACCCAAAAGTGGATGTATTCACTTACTGGGCTCCAAATGATCCCCTCAAGGCCTACACCACAGCAGGTTTTCAGATACAGGCCCATGCCATGTCATGATGTTTTCTGATGTGTGCTTTTGTGTGGGCTGTCTCATGTTGCAAAATCCACCAGTGTTCTTGCTGTGTTTAAACTGGCCTAATGTGATTTTTTAATAGCAGCTGCTTGGTGTTTGTTTGGAGGTAATGCTGCATGGTATGGGCCTTTATCTGGAAGCCTGCTGTGGTGTGTATGCCTGCAGTGGATCATTTTGGAACCCAAAGAGGATGTTTTCACTTACTGGGCTCCAAATAATCAACTCTGGAGGCCTGCACACCACAGCAGCTTTCCAGATAAATGCCCACACCGTGCGGACTGATGTTTTCTGAAGTGGAGGCACCTCAAGGGGTTTTGTTAGTGTGACATCAACAAGCTAATCATACATTATTTATATTTTTTGTATTGTTTGCATAAACATACTGTGCAAGGCCTGTTTACTAATCCAAGTGTTGTCTGAGTGTGGTGTTCTTTGCAGGCTGGTGGCTGCGTGCCTCCATTTTGTTTGCATGCTGGTGGATGCGTGCCTCCATTTTGTTTGCAGGCAGGTGGATGCGCACCTCCATTTCATTGTTTGACTTTTGTCCTGTGAAACATGTCGTGCATCTCATCTTGTCCTTTTGCTCGTGTAAACCGCTTCATGGATCATGCCTTTGGCACTGCATCTCCATTTCGTTGTTTGACTTTGTCCTGTGAAGCATGTCATGCATCTCACCTTTTCCTTTTGCTCGTGTAAACCACATCATGGATCATGACTTTGGCACTGCACCTCCATTTTCTTGTTTGACTTTTGTCTTGTGGAGCATGTTGTGCGCTCTTATCTTGTCCTTTGCTTGTGTAAACCACTTCATGGATTATGTGTTTGGCACTGCTCCATTAACCCATTCTTATGTCTTATGTCTTGTCGATTTCAGAATTTCCACTTCTCTCGCACATATATTTTTGCCAGTGTGGCATTAACTACATCTTGAATGGCATTTCTATTCCAAAATGTCAATTCCATTAACAGAAGCGGTATCTTCTTTTTTAAATCTTCTTCTTCTTCTGTTCCTACAGAGTTTCTGAAAACTCTTAAAGATGGAATCAAGAAGACAACCATGTTTATCTGTTCAGCAGTCTCACTGAGGTATTGCATAATTCTGCTACTGCTCAATCAAGCAAGGAAAGAAACCGGCTTTACAGAGCAAATATAAAGAAGGATGAAGGCTGCTATAACAGCATATTTGGAAAAAAATGGCACACGTGCCAAGAAAAACAGAGACAACATGACTGAGGATAAGTGTGGCCATTATAATGACATGGCAAAGGAGAGAAAGCGAAGGTACGGAGAAGCACAGAAACAGAAGACCCAATCAACTGTAGAAAAAAGTAGTAGGACAACAAAATGAACACATCCTAATGATCAGAATGCATTGCCACAGAGGGAATACTAGAGGGAGATAAAAGACAACAGCGAGCCAACATGACAAGTCAGAAAAGAAGAACAAGAAATGAAAAGCAACGCAGAAAGTACCATGAAAAAGATATGCCACCGCTGCCTCACCAGTGCCAACCGCCGCTGCCTCACCAGTGCCAATTGCCGCTGCCTCACCAGTGCCCACAGCAGCTGTCTCACCACTGCCCACCGCTGCCTCACCAGTGCCCACTGCAGCTGTCTCATCACTGCCCACCGCTGCCTCACCAGTGCCCACCGCAGCTGTCTCATCACTGCCCACCGCTGCCTCACCAGTGCCCACCACAGCTGTCTCACCACTGCCCACCGCTGCCTCACCAGTGCCCACTGCAGCTGTCTCACCACTGCCCACCGCTGCCTCACCAGTGCCCACTGCAGCTGTCTCATCACTGCCCACTGCTGCCTCACACAGTGCCCACCACAGCTGTCTCACTCACTGCCCACTGCTGCCCCACCAGTGCCCACCACAACTGTCTCACCACTGCCCACCACTGCCTCACCAGTGCTCACAGCAGCTGCCTCACCAGTGCCCACCGCTGCCTCACCAATGCCCACTGTCACCTCTTCAGTGGCCATCACCACAGACACCCGCCAGTACACCATATCCCAAAGTGGCCACCACCACCACCACACCACCTTAAACAATGATCCTGCCAGGAAAAGAGCTATTCATGACACCAGTGGTACCACATAATGCCACAAGAAAGTCAGTGCAAAGACCAAGAAAGGTATCGTTGCCAAAATCACCTACTAAATTTGGTGTAAAAACATCGGAGTGATATTGGCATCTGCTCACTCATCCAAGAAAGCTGCCCTTGCTGTGGTGTGCTTCCAAGAACACAACTAGAAAAAAAACTTATATCAGTTGTATAGGAGATTGTTCCAGCTAAAACAATTGCAAGAAAAGTGACAGACAGAGAACAAGGAATTTAAAAACCATGTAGTATTAAAAACTAAATACTAGAACTGCAAGCTCAACATTGGGGTGAGCTGGAAGGCTATGAGATTATCTTCTGCAGAGACTGAACCAAAGCACACTGCTCTGCACTGCCTTGAAACAGTAAGAATGGAAAAGTTCTTTGAAGAGAATGCCACACCTGTGCTGCACAAAAGGCCTTTTTCTAAACAGTCAGGCAAAACAAGGTCACACTCGACAAACCCACTGACCTCTTCACCAAAATTCATGCAACAGAACCCAGACACACCACTACGCGACGAGAAACTTTGCACTTTTATGACCAAGGCACATTAAACTTTATGGGCAGCAAAAACATGAGCAATGTCTTTGGGAATATTGTTAATGCATCACTGAAAATTAAGGCTATAAATCATCTTGTCAATAAATATAAACTTCCATGCTGTAAAGTTGCAGGTCTTTACCAGGCAGTTGAAATTACTGTGTGTCCCAGACTACCCTTGAAAAAGTTTTTCAAATTTGATTACGTGCAAAAAACATGCAACAAGTGCAGCACCAAAAAGTTTGTTGATGTGGTGAAGAACTCTAGTCCAGAAACACGGACAAGAATGGACAACATGGCAGCAGTGGGACAGTATCAAAATCATGCAAAGGGCTGATGGCCTCCAAGTGAAACAGACCAGGAAGGTTTTGAAAAATAAAAGCTCTACTGTCCAAATGCTGGTAGAAGTCCTAAAAGATGGTCTTTTCTTCCTGGATCATTATATGCATGTTGCAGTATGGCAGCAGCATCAGTTTTACTGGATAAGGCAGTTCATACCCAAGGGATAGGTGGTGATGGTGCTAGACTTCGCGAAGAACTACACCTGTAATCTACAGGATGAAGTACAGTCAGCCCACTGGCACCATGAGCAAGCAACAGTTCACTCTGTGGTCACATATTACAACTGTAATCTCTGTGAGGCCACTGTCAGAGACTCTCCTTTCATATAAGAAGCAATCTCAAACATGATCACTATCCTGTACGGCATTTTGTTGAAATTGCAAATGCACACCTCATGAGCGTTCGATCACTTAACATTGTCAAACAAGTTCAATTCACAGATGGCTGTGGTGCACTGTACACGTCAAAATGGTCATTTTATGATTTCCTTTTCCAACAGCAAGTATGGATTTCCAACTAAGGCATGCTTATTTTGGATCAAGATGTGGAAAAGGGGACTCTGATGGGGAAAAACAGTGGTGAAGTCTAAGGCAAGCATGGGAGTACAATCTCAGTGGGCAGTAATCCAGAATGCAAAAGGACAATTCAAATACTGCAGTGATGAACTAACAAAAAGGTACTGACACGAAGGGTGCACTCACCAAAGGAGAACATTTTTCTGGGTGGGTGAAAATGAAATAAAAAGACAGCCAAGAGGAGATGTAAAATCTGTACCCAGAACACAACTCGTACAAAGTGGGAAGTTGCAAGTGGATGATGTGGTGGCCACAAGAACCCTTACATGTTTCTGTACACATTGCATTGATGAAGCTGGACACTGTGAGAACCATAATCTGGAGGAAGAGTGGAAGTCAAAGAAACTGATTAATTCAGCTACATTTGTGCCCACTGCTAGTGTTCACAAAACCACAAGTGACACTGCTCCTACTTGCTCCGCAGCTGTGGTCATTGTGTCTGGTCATACACAGTCCACTGACACCCACACCCACCGATCTGCCAGTGACACAACTGCTTCAGTACTCCTGCAGTTGCTGGTGCAACAAGCAGCCACCACGAAGCCATTTTAAGCACTTTGCAAGGCAGGGCATGAACATCATGATGCAACCACGTCAAATCACTGCTGCTCCACAACTCGACAGGCCTGCTTCAAGCATCAAAAAGTTCAGAAAAGAAAAATCATTGTTTGAACCAAAGATCGATAAATTCTATGTGGTCTACTATTACAAGAATTCCTATAGGTCAAGTTATAGCAGTAGACACTGTAAAGCAGTTGTACTCAGCAGAGTTCCTACAGAACCGTCAGAGTGATTTTCTTGGCAGTGGATGGCAGGACACTGACAGACGAAGAAAATATGAATTTTCTGCGGCCTATCTAGCTTGAAGGAGATTGCCCCTATGTTGTACAATCAGAACAATTAAAGATCATTGTGGAAAAGTTCAGTAAGCTGCAACAGAGATGAGCTCGAAACACTACTCTTACTGTACATTAAGGCGCACTGCAGAAACTGCATCATTGCATTGCCCTAACTTTAATTTCTGTAAATAATTTTCATATCTTCTGTATAGTTTACTCAGCATTTCTATTTTAGTTTAGAGGCAGTTAGTTCAGTAGTTATCGTTTAGCCTGTATTTATAGTTTAGTCTCCAGGTATAGTTTAGTAGATCTGTAGTTACTGTTTTGTAGTATTTTTTGTATGGACTCTAGGTATAATTCAGTAGTTACCATTTAACCTATATAGTTTAGTCTCTGGGAGTATAGTTCTGTAGTTATATAGTTATCATCCTAGCCTGTATGACTACTTTAGTCTCTGGATATAGTTTAGAAGTTCTGTGTGAAAATTAATACTTACTGAGACTTTGTCAGAAGTAAACCATTTTACTTCTGTAAATTTTGATTTAATTACCCATTCACTTTCACCTATAAAACTTTTTGTTAACTTCTACAACTGTTTCCTATCTCTTATTGCATGTCTTGTTATGTAAGGTCCTTGCCAAATAATAACATTATAAATATGTCCCCTGTTACATCCACACACACGCCTAAGTGCCCATTTACATATGCATACACAGTTTATGTCCCCGTTATATGCATACACACAGATTTATGTCCCCGTTACATGCATACCACAGTTTTATGTTCCGTTCATGCACGACATTGTAACTGTTTTTCTGGTGACACAGCAAAGGGAATTATCCTGCACCATATAACATTTACATTAGGAGGGTGATGGCTCCACAAAACAAAAATTGTTTTGATAAATTATGAACTTCAAAAAATTTCACAAATCACACAATTTGGTAGCTCTATTTCATGCACTGGCCCTTATACAATAAAAATAATTTATATAATTACTTATCAGCTTGAACAGTGCTGTGGTTGTCAGAAATGTGCTTCAGTGGCATTGACCCACACCTCTTCTTCAGCCACACTCCTGACCTGATAACCCAGGTGGGTGGCTGGGGGTGAGAGCATGGCTACATACCATGCTTTTATCACTGATTTGCTATATGGAGTGGTGGTGGGTGGTAAAGGATGCAAGGTAAGAACCCTTCCTGGTGTGCAGTTATAAAAATTGCATGAAGTAGTAGTTACGCATACAACCACAACCACCTCTCTTTTACCACAAATTGATTCATGCTGGAAGTAACTGCACATGAAACAGCTAGTTACAAAGTGCAACTATACAT
The DNA here is from genome assembly GCA_016271365.2 of Neoceratodus forsteri. Taxonomy (NCBI): domain Eukaryota; kingdom Metazoa; phylum Chordata; order Ceratodontiformes; family Ceratodontidae; genus Neoceratodus; species Neoceratodus forsteri. Next base: position 1,037,216,517 of record CM057453.1, read on the forward strand.
AGCTACATTGCCAAATAGAAGGTGATTTGAGGCAAAGAACAACAGTAATTGCAGTAACTACCAGTTCATGTAACTGTGTAACTACACAAATCGCAAATGAGAAACACTTAGCTACTATATTGTAGTTACATGTAACTACACAGGTTCAATTACATTGTAGATTATATAGTAGTTTCAAGTGTAGTTAAGGACATTTAATATAAAGTGTTACAGAATATCCAAGCTGAACTGACAGCAGCAGCATTAATACAGATCTAGGAATCTTACACAGCAGAAAAAATCCACTCTAATTAAATGTATCCCATCCTTTCAGCAACATATGAAATGAAATAAAGCTAGGCTGCATGATTTAGAAACATGTCTAAAATAGTGAGACAGATGATTCAAAGGGGCAAGACACAACTGCATTAAAATGAAGGTACACACAGGTCAAACTAAAAAATGACAGCTGATGATCTGAGAACACACTGGATAACTAAAATAAATCCCTACAAACTCAAACAAATGCCAATTCCTGTCAAAGTATTTTCCTGATATTAAGGGATTCAGATATTATGCAGACTTGTTTTGGAACTGTCACACAAGATAAAGGGAGTTCAACTGGTGATTGTCCCTTTCATTTCTGACTCAAGTTAGACCTTTTAATACAGAATTCATTTTGAAGAAATTTCCTAATGATTTACACATACATTACAAACTTATGACGCCTTCATGGAATTTTATTTGTTCATTCTATGTAGAGAACTCCACATAAATTAATTAATAAAACTCCAGGGGACAAGTTTAGATGTTACAGAATTTGTTAGGAAATTTCTAAAAGAATTATGTATTAAGATGCTATAACTTTGTGCCGAACATGAAGAGGGGGATCACTGGTTGAACTCCCGTGGAGCTCTTTTATCTTGTGCATTTTTTTCCCAGTATATCCTATTTCTCTGCATAGACAGAGCACACTCACAATTATTGATTGGGGCAGCTAGAGACTCAATGTATATACCAGTTATTCTGCCCAGCCAACTCTTAATAAGATCCCTATGTCCTCTTATCATGTGCAACATTTTTTAACACAAGTATTCTCACTCACTGAACTGGCTTTTGTTTTAATACCATACTAATTGTGCAGCCAGCAACTGTCAGTGAAGTAAAGCTGCATTATTTTCTGCCGAATACCATGCAGAACTGCATTACACTTCAGAACTCAGAAGTCACAACTTAAGTTACATTGTCACTAACCTGATGAAAGGTTGACTGAAAGATAAAGAAGGTGCTCTTTCAGCTTGCAGCAGAAAGGGTCAGAAACACAGTTGCGTCAGGAGACCGGGGGCTCGGAAGACAAGAAGGACGCCAGCACCAGCACTGGATCTTGTAGGAGCGGACTGCAGGACTAGACTTGCAAATGGATTGATAATCGGAGGATCACTCTGTAGCAGCAGTGGAGCAGCACACTGAAGGCCAGAGGAAATAAGATAAACATTGAAGCAATCTGCAGAGTAGCAGGTGCCGGTACTAATATTCAGCAGCAGCAGGTATGGAACCAGAGCAGATCTCTGAATATGAAAACAACCGATTGGACTTTGAAATGGGCAACTTCTCCTTTTTTGGCAGCAGAGGCACATGGCTGGCAGGATAGCATAGAAGCAGGCTCAAGGGCCTCTAACAAGAAGCATTGAAATGACCAAAATGTGCTTTTAAAAGGTATAACGGCAGCTCACCCTGAGGTCTCCTATACTCCTGTCTTTACTGAGAGACTGGTACAGCATGCCAGTGGCAGGAGATATTAAAGCAACATTACTGAGTAGAATCCATTATTGATTGGTCGGCTACACAGCGCACATTGTATACATGATATGCATGCATACAATTGGACTTGCAAAGGGTGACATCTCCCTTTTTTGCAGCAATGATTGGAGTGACTGGTAGGATAGCACAGAGGCAGGCTCAAGCAGCACCTAAAAAGAAGCAATGAAGTGACCAGATGCCTGTCACCCACCTTTCTACTTTAAAGCATAAAAAAAACATCAAGTTTGAAACTACATTGCCAAAGCCATCAGCAAATCTAGAACAAGCAATGAACACAAGACCTCAAACTACTGGCCCTAACAGCTGACGGAGTACTTGGGCCCCTCCCAAGATCTTTAATCTCTCTCTTTCCTCTAGCCAATTCCCAGACAAATGGAAAATGGCCACTGTTACCCGATTCACAAAAGTGGTGATAAGGCTGACCATGGGGCCTCTCCGCCCTATCTCCATTGCCTCCCCATCAAAGGCACTGGAATGTATAGTAGCGGATCAACTTACCGACATCTAGACAATTATAATATTCTCTATAAAACAACATGGCTTTAGAAAGGTCATAGTAACATCCTTTGCCTTACTCCAGATTCACCAGCTCCATTCCACAGCTCCCTTGACAATGGACAACTAACTGGTGCTATTTTCATTGACTAACTCAAACTTTCAATACTGTCCACCACTCCCTCCTGCTGAGACCAACTAAAAAATGCTGGTCGTCTCTCCAATGATTCAATCTCTGGTTCAAAAGCTATCCTTGAAAACCACACAAAGCGTGTAAAATTGGAGATGCACTCTGATTCCAGACCTGTCTCTCTGGTGTCCACCAGGGTTCAATACTGGGCTCCCTACTCTTCAGCCTGTTCATAACACCCTACCAGATTCACCACTGAACATATCACCCTGTATGCCAATGATGCAGTAATTCTTGCCACACAGGACCCAAAAACTGCAAGAAAATCTCCAAATCGGCTTCTTCTCAGTTGAGAATTGGCTCACAAGCACAAACTCATCCTTAATCAAAAAAAAAAAGGCCATAGATCTTAGCAGCTCCCATAATAAAGCAAGCACTTCCAACTCTCCGTTATCACCCAGGCAAGGTGCCACACTGGAACAGGTCAAAACTTTAAATACCTCAGGATCACCCTTGAATCCTCCATCTCTACACTGCCCACATTGACCATGTTGCCAAAACTACTCACGGCTAGGCCTGCTATTCCGTCATTGGAAACACCTGACACCTGAAGCCCTCGCTGTCGCTGTCCAGAGCTCCATCATATTCATCATTGATTATGGCATTATCATTTATAGCTCTGCTACAACCACTGCACTTAAATCTGTATCCACCGCCCTCAACAAGGTCTGTCGACTTGTCACTGGCTCCCAAAGCCTAACTCACACCTGTGACCTCTATTCTCAAACTGGATGGTTGAATCGTGCCAATCGAATAAAACCCGAATCTTGTATTACTACCAAGAAAATCTTGCTGGGCCTTGCCCCCCTTGGAGTCTGTGCCCTCATACAACAGAGAATCTGCACACACACCAGGGATCAAAACCTCAGCTTCTGCAAGTCCCACATTGCCGCACAACACAAGGCCAGGTCTACTTTGCTTACCATTTATGTACCTAGTTGGTACAATGGCCTTCCCAGCACATCTCATCTTCACTATCACTCAGCACTTTCAAGACTTGTCTCGCCTAACACTCGACTGCCTCCAACCACTGTGACTGTTGTGGCTAAACATGTCTTTGAACTTCCATAGCTGACGCATGCCTTTTGGATCCACATCTACTCCTGCACTTTGCCAGCAACCCCACTCCTCATTTTCACCTCCCCTGCTGGCCCATGACAAATGCCACCCAGCTACACTACCGCTATTCTTATTCATCTTCCACCTCTCCTCTCTCTGTCCTCCCCAACCTACCTTCCCTTTTCTCCAATCCACTTAGTCTCCCTGATTTCACCCTCCTCCTTTCCCTTTCTCTTCCCCAAAGTTTCACCCTATTGTTCTTTTTTCATCTACAAGACTATGTGGTTTTTTTTTCATTTTATAAACTGTTATCTTTGCTTATGATTGTCTCAGTTGTACCAGTGACATGGAACCTTTGTAAAAGAGCCTCGGCTCAAAGGTATTTGTAATCCTAGAACAAATAAATAAAATAAAAATAAATAAAAATGTCACTTTACAAAGGTATAATGGTGGCTCACCCTGAGACCATCTTATATCCCCACCTTAGGAGAGAATCGTACAGCATGCCAATGGCAGGAATGTTGAAGCAACTTTCCAGAGGCAGAATCCATTATTAATTGGTCCAGCTCCACTAGCCATATTGTATGCATGATATACACACATGAAAGGTGGACTGCTGGACCGATCAATAATGGTATCATTGGATAATAAATCTCTGTCTATCACTCCAGACTCACTTGAGCCAAGCTAAGCCTGACTGTCATGGCTGATGCCAATTAGCTGCTGCATTTCAATTTATGGCATACAGAGATACGGCTGTATATGCATGGTATGTTAGAACTTTGTTCTTTCAACTCAGCTTAACAGTTACATGGCTACACAGGGAGGAGACTGCCCTGAACTACCGAGGCTAAATCCCATTGAAAGAATGAGGTGTCAGAGCCAATGCCCCAGCCCAGTGGCATAGATTATTTTTTTCCAGCAGGCAGGGCTCCTTGGAGAGGTACCAGGGCTGAGCCTCAGCTAAGCTCAGCATAATTCCAATGCTGCTGCTTCCTCAGAAGAATGCCAGGAAGGGCAAATGGATGGACAACAATGGGCTGCGGGAAGGTTAGGATGGTGGAGTATAGCATCCTAATCCCTATACCACTACTGAACTCCCATGCTGTACTGGCAGGGTGTTACAGTCCCACAGAGGCACCCAAAGTAGTGATGGGTATGGATGTGGAGGTCTTACATGGCAGGGACCTCAAGGGAGGTAGCAAAGGGCCCCAGAGAAGAAGAGAAGAGGAGGAGGAAGCAAATTCTGGTGGGGAACACCTTAGTCCAGGAGTGAAGTTCAGGTCAGGAAGCATGGTAGAGAGGAGGTTAAGTGCCTGCACAGGATGCATAGCTTGGAGGGATGGAGAGCAGATCCAGAAGATCACTAGGCAGCAGGGGAGGAGGAGATTGATGTCATTGTCCATCTGGACAAATGACTTGGCTAGGGACAAGGCAGGGATAGGAAGAGTGCAGGAGGAAGTTCAGTGAGTTGAGGAAGGGCTTGGGCAAGTAGCAAGCTCCATGACCTTCTCAGAGATATTGCCTGTCCAAGGCAAGGGGAAGACCAGGGATCTCAATACCAGGGACTTCAACACATGGTTGAGGAACTGGTGCAGAGAGAAGGGTTTCAGCTTTAATGGTGACTGGGGATCCAACTGAAGGGATGTGGGACTGCACAAGGGCAACAGCCTGCATACATCCTGGGAGGAGACAGTTGCCCTTAGTGAGCGTTTAAAAGCTTCTTTGGTGAAGTATTTAAACTAGCTCATGAGGGGTGTAGAAAAACATGGAGAATCAAACTGCCCACCCCACAGGTTGATGTAGTCTGCAGGAGGACCCTAAAGTTGTGAAATTGCCAGTGTTATCTAAAAATAGGCAGGTAGAATGGTGGAGAAAAGAGAGAAGAAGAAGAATCAGCATTTACAGTTATGTAGTTACAGTAAAGTATACAGTATATCCCAGTTTGCTGTTCAGTATTGAAGCAGTACAGTGGTTAAATGAGGCATTATAGAAGGTGGTTAATGCTCTTCCATAGTACGTGGCAAGATAGCAATTACAACTCACTCAAAGTGATTGCTGTCTTGTGGTGTGATTGTACTTTTCTTTTCACTTTAAGAGTTAATCTTAACGGCAGATAGCATACTTAATCACCCCAGCATTAATTACAGTCTGTGACATGGTTGCCATATGTCCGTCTGAACCCAATCCTAATAGCTAATAGCCATAGTAGAGAGCAACTGATTTTTTTTATCATGTGGGTATGAAAACAGTACAGTACACAATGAAATTACGAACCTGAGGGCATGGTTTAAAATATATACAGTACAGTCTCCCGATGCTACAGTTTCCCAGTGCTGATATTTACTGCTGAATTTTGTTGACACAGAGTGAACAATGGAAAGTTTTTTTTTTTTATGTATTCTGTCAATTGCATTCTGTAATCACTGATTCCCCAAAAAGTGAAAATAAAAAAAAGCAGTAGTTGCTCAGTTTTGTATGTGGTGGTAGAGTCGGGTTCGAGATGCAGTGCCAGCTGCAGTTGGGAGAACACACACAGAAATGTTAGAGCAGGATGAGGAAATGTACACAAAATAAGCACAAAAAAAAATATCCTTCGTATAGCATACATTAAAGGGTTGCTTACCAAAGACCAAAGGATTTGCACCATTCTTTTCATGTTATGTGCAAGTATAACACTTTGAGACTGTGCTGTCCCATTTGTTCTACACAGTCCAACAGTGAAAACATGATTTAGGTAAAGTAAGGTAAAAGGTAAGGGTAAGGTAAAATTTTTATTCATAAAAATGAATATGGATGGCTCCACTGAGCCAAAGCTCATTTACAGTGAGGTCCAAAAAGAAAGTAGTGAAAATCTGGTAGCCAACATGTGATGGATAATTGTTATTTCCATGAATACAGTAAAAATGTGTGCATGCAGAATCCAGTACAATGGCAGTACACGCTTAAGTGACAAATCGCTGCCTGTACCTAAAGTACAATTCCTATCTAAAATTAAGTTCAATGAAAAACAAAAGTTGCAGCCCAGTGCCCTGTGGCTCAGTACTTGAATGGGGAGAGGATCTATTTTAAGATTAAGGGTAGGGCCCAGGCAGCTCACACAGCTCCTGAAAGTGTGCATTCCAGCACTGCTTTCAATCAAAATTGTTATGCAGGATTAACAGTTCAACTGTCCATCAGTTAAGAATGCTTTCGTGCAAGTCAAAGCCTATAAGAATGACTCAACTAAGAGCTGCAATGCCTAAAGTCAGGGTGGTGTACTCTGCAGACAGCGGTCGGGGAGGTGGAGAAGGAAAGGAATAAAGGCCTTTTTACAGACACTGTGATAGGACCTGAGGAATTCACCACACCCCTTCCCCAGCTCCTCACATCACTTTACAGCCAGCTCCTCCTGTCAACTAGAGATTACTTATTTATTTCCCTGAGTCTTTCCTCATTTAGCAGTTCTGTACTTCTAGAAGAATAATGTATCTGTCAACATAGACACTTCATCATCATCATCATCATTCATTTATTGAAGGCAAATTGAGAGAAACTGTCATTTACAACTGTGTTCAATATAGACAAAACATCAAAATGTAATAAACAAGATACAAATCACATAATTACAAACACAGATATTCAAGACACAACATATTTGTTCCATAATAAAAAACTACATTTTGTGCAAAATAGTTAACATCAGGATATTCATCTGTCTACCCATAACAATCACACAATGATTGTATAGCAAACTACCTAATGATGCTGTAAATCAAGCAAGAGAAGGAAGAGTGAACATTATTCACTGATGCAATTCACAGTGAGAGAGAGAGAGAGAGAGAGAGAGAGAGAGAGGAAGACAGCACATAATAATACATAATAATATGAAAAACAAAGCATGATTCTTCCCAGCAGCTACTGACCGGATTAGGGACCTAAGCAAGCCACTCCTCCCCCAACTAAATGACTATCTCTGTTCAAACAGTGAGTGCAAAAGACCTAGGGGAGACAAGAATTCAACCCCTCCCCAACTAACTGGATTTTCACACATTGCCTTTTGGAGGAAACATTGCCCCACCTATTCCGCTCTCTGTTGTGACAGTAACTAATGTGACATTTTCACACTTACTGTTTGCTTGCATAGTTAGGATATGGAGTGTGGATGGCATATGCCAAAAATAAAATAAAAATAAATAAATAAATGTAGCCATAATGCCATCCTAAACAGGGCTACTACCCTTGCCTGGGTGGCTGCCAACAGGTTAAGGGGCCTGGGTTCCCATACAGCTGTTACCAGGGGTCCTTTCGCAAGATGTAAAATAACATGGCAGTGCCTCCACCCAGAGTGCAGTTTAAGTGGATATGAATTTTACCAGTACAGTACCTTGATGCTGTATCAACCCACCTCCCATACAGTCGCCCCAGACATGGATCACCAGAATCAAACATCCCCATTTCCAAATCCTGACATTTTCAATCTCAGCTAATAATATGCTCACTAAATCAGGCTCTTGAGACAGATCTTTTCCCAAAAAACAGTAACATCTCGTTTATTTACATGGGAGGGGAGGAAGGTCAGAATGGAATAGAGGTTACAAACATTTTTGTCATTTGCAATTAGCAGTTAAAAATCAATGTTCTTCCAATAATCATTTCCCTTGATATTCAGCCCATATTTCAATTAGTGCAGCCTCCAACCTCTAATTAGCTAACTGTTGCAGGTATTGAATATGCACAGACCCCTAACTGGTACCAGTTCAAAATGATGCCCCAAATTCTGTCCCTGGGTACCTCAGCTGTGTAGTTGCAGGCTGGTTGGCTGGCATTGGCACGCTTTGATGAAAAAATGAACTTTAACTTTTTACATTTCTCTTTTGAGTGGATTAAGCCTTGCTACACCAGTGGGCACAGTTTGAAGTAACACAATTAACTATACACAACCCCCAGCAGCAGGGCAGTTCCTGCCTTTACTCACAGTTCTGCAAAATCAGTCTTCTGGGGGCTCTGTGTCTGAAGTCCTGGGTTAGATGGAAACAGTAGAAGCAGAACCTGGGAATTGATGCTTGCAGATTTGAAGAAGAGACAGGTATGCTACAGCTTGGATCTTCAGATGGACTGAAGGTCTCACAGCTTGTCCCCTTGGCCTACTGAGGCCTGCTATGAGCACTGCGCAAGGCACAATCTAGCTACAGAGGACCCAGACCCAGGGTGGCTCCACAGTCTGGCTCCTTCACACATCAGAGTGCCTTAGCACTTGGGAGTAAACCCATGATCCCCTGCAGCCAGAAGACTCACTTGACGGGGTTAGCGATTTCTCTTGACTCTAGGTTAACTGAACATCTTTGGATCTTCATTCTCTCTTTAACACCAGCTCTGTTGTGCAGCCAAAGCAGATTCTCTATCTTTCTTACTTTTCAGACCCCAAACAGTAGGGTCTGAAACTCCAACTTCACATCAGCTGTATCTTATGAGAAAACAGCAGGTACCTGTTCATGGAAGGCACCTGCTCATGTCTCTGCTAGAACAGTCTCTCAACTTTTACAGCAACACAACCACTCTTGCTCACAGTTCCAGAAAATCTTTCTCTCTCTCTGTTTTCTGTCTCTCTCTCTCTCTCTCTCTCTCTCTCTCTCTCTCACTCTTTCTCTCCCTCCCTCTCTCTCTCTCCCCTCTCTTACAGGGTCTCTTAGTCCCTCTGCTGCAAAACAAATATTTATCACACTGTGCAGGTCCAGACATCCACAGAAGAGGCTCTTTCTTCAACCTTTTAAGCCCAAACCAGTCCATTTTCCATAATTCACTTTCCAACAACCAGTGCTTAAGCCTTTTGTCCTTCCCTTTCCTCTTTAGATGCTGTGTCTTTCTCAAAGTTGGACAGAACCTTTTTTTTCTCAATTCTCCCATCACGGGTGTCTCATTGTTGAGGTGCAGATGAAACTAAAGAAGCTCTCTCCTCAACCTCTTCTCACAAAAAGCAATTCATTTCTGTAATCCATTTTCCAATTCCAGTCATCCTTTTCTCTAAACACTTTCACGTCTGTGGCTGGATCCTGCAGCTCTCTCTTTCTCTGAAGAGCTGCCTGAACTACCATCCTTCTCTTTACTCTCCAGATGGGGAAAGGCGTGACCAGCCCTGGGGACAGTAAGTTGGCAGCTCCCAGGCCGGGTCTTTGCCAGCCTTGCAGACCCATTCTGCATAAGGTCTGTAGCTCCTCCATGTGGAGGCTTCCGCTGCAATGACTCAGAAATCAAAGTCTTTCTCTTCGGGAGCCTCTGGCAGCTCTATTGGCTGGAGCCACTGTCCTTCACCAAAATTAATATGTATGAAGCCCTCGAAACCTTATTGGCTACAGAAAAGGCTCCTAAACTTTCCCCAGAATTTTTCCCCAACAGTACTTTCAGCAGTCCCACAGTCCTCCTGGTGAATCCTGGCTTTTCCATTGGCTGAATGGTTGTCTCATGCATGCTATCATCATGGTTACTAGCAAAACAGTCCCAGCACATTTCACCCAAGGTCCCAAGTTTAAACCTTCTCTGCAGCCAAACCATTTGCATTTATTTAATCATTTCCACACAGATTTGTAGCCACCCCTGTACACTATTGAGTGACTGCAAAGTTCACCCTCTTTATTTAGCCCCTTTCCAATTGCTGCTGCCATATTAATATCCTCTGGGCAGCCAGCACATAGTCCCATTGCAGTCCATATAAACTCCCACTTCTAGTGCACCATGCAGTCTAGTTAAGCATATTTATTTCACGATTTCCCCACTGTTTAGAAGCAGTCCCTTTTCCCTTTTACAGTTTGCCCGATATTAACATTTCTAAAACTTTTCCCAGCATGTCTCTAGTGCTAATTGCCTTTCCCCCGGTGCTAGACATGCTCTCCTCATTAATATTTATGAATCACTTCATTAATATTCATGAGGTGGCTCCCATTAACTCGAGCATGATTGGCTCTCCAAAAGAATATTTTTTCTTCTTCTCTGTTGCCTCGATGATCCACCTGAGGTCACTGGTCCCTATTTTACTTTAACCTGGGACTAGGACCATCGGAGAGGCAACTCAAATGGTCACAAACAGCCAAAATGAAAATGCACCTCTGCGCATGTGTGGTTCACCGGAATGCACCTCAAGGTACAACTTTAACCAGCAGCTCTGTCTTCAGATCCCTCAGCCCCACTTTCCAAAAAAAAACATGCAGGTGCCAGAGGAAGATCTCCAAGACATAATGGGGCACAGAAGGACCCAGAGGGAAGCGGGGTACACCAGGGGGAAAAATGGGGAACTGAAAGCCTTGGGGGCTAACAGGTAAGCCCCCAATGGGGGGAGAGGTTTACATAAATAAATAACTTGTCATTGTTGGTAAAGGACATTTACAATAAAGGGGTAATTTCAGACTTCTGAGCTACTGTACTTCTAAAATATCTCCCAACAGTTAACTAAAATGCCTTTCCAAAATGTTTAGAAGTTGGTGTATGTCTTACTGGTTTATGTTATTAATATATTTGTATTAAAACCTTTCTGGTTTCCAATTAACAGTTTTATTCTGAAAATGTAGGCACTCCCCAATTATACACAGCGGCATGTGTCTTTCATAATAAAATTTACAGAATGGAATATAAGCTACAAAACATTTTTAAGATCACCTGTCTGCATAGGGTGTCTGTCTGATTTCCTTCGAGAGCAGGGTCAGGACTTTTCATCGATCAAGTCGGTGAGGTCAGATCATTTGTCGATTCTCTGGATTTTGCTGTCCCTGGCAATAGTGAGAGTTTGCTGGGTTAGAAAGAGTTCTGATTCCTGCCTCTTGGGAGTAATCTCCTCAAAAGTGGTAGTTGGACATTTTACTGGTAGAAACTGTAAGCAGGTTATTTGATCATTTTCCACTCCAGTGTCCAGTGGTCTGGTGAGAACAGACTGTCATAAATTGTAATCCTCTTGGAAAACGTGTCCATCAGCACTACTGAACATTTTTTTCCATTCTTCTGTTGATTATCTGGAATTAACTTAAAATAGGGTCTTATTTGCTTGTGTTAGCACTCATTTCACCCCTCCTGTTCAGATTTGACTGTATTTTTGGGTACCCATTCTTTGTAAGGGTGGGATTTTTGTTTTCTTTTTGTGTTTTCTGTGGGGTGGCCAGAGGGTTTGTGGGGGTGGATTTTAATTATATAAGTAGTGGGTGGGTGTGTGGTGGTGAGTGTTTTTTTTTGCATATTAGTTGAGAATATGGGTGTGAGGATTTCAGTTATTAGATTAAGTAGTTATAAGCATTGTGCTTTAGGAACCATTGCAGGCAAGGAAATTAGCTCTGGGATGTGCAAAGGTCTGGAGCAGGCATGGACAGCCTACGAGGCACCCCAGTTACACAACCTTTGGCCTTTCATTGACCACACTGTTTTGGCTATGACAGCGTAGCACTGTTGGGAGGTTGGAATTGCAAGGCACCTAAATGGTCAGTTGTGGCTGGGTGCTGTAGGCTCAACAGAGGTGAGCAGGATAGAAGTGGTTAGGTGCAGGAGGCACCATGGGTTAAGATGGAACATGGAGAGAAGCCAGACATGTTTGGCTCCTTTTCCCAGGGGTCCCACCAGACAGAGTGAACAGGTTGCTAGTAGGGCTGCAATACCTACCAGTCCCCTTAGGGCAGTGCTCTGCAACACCAGATCAATCAGAAGTAAAGCTACAATTATAGTGGACTTGATTTCTATGGTCGGTCTGGCTTGCATTATGGATACCGGAGTGAGTGACGATGCTGGGCCAGTTTTGGAGACAGCCATCCCCCTGGGTACTCTGTAGTGCCCTACCCTGTGGTGGAATGCATGGGCAAGGGTGTGGCCTCTGTTTTAGCTCTCAAACCTGGGCTTCACTGTGCACCGTGGGAACTACCTTGTTCTTTTGAATGTGGCTGTGCATGGGGATTTGAGTGCAGGTTGCTGGATCCTCCTAATTTATCACCTCCCGGAGTCAAGAAGGTTCCTGCAGGAGGTGGTGGATCTCATCATCTGTGAGGTGCTGGAGGCCCTCAGATGTTTTGTGTGGGGAGTATTCAACGCATGGGTCAATGACAAATCCTCCAGGCTTGATTCCAACCTCCTTCAGATGATGACATCTCTGGGCCTGTCACAGAAGTTATTTCCATGACCCATCATGGTGGCCACATGCTGGACCTTGGTTTTCACTGGGGCTTGGGTAGGCAACCTCAAGCTGTCAGGTCAGGTGGTCTGATCACTGCATGGTGAGGTTCTCATTCAGGGCTCCCTGAGAGCCCTCCACTTGCAGAGATGATCAGCTACTGCCCTTTGAGGGGATTGTCTCTGGAGGGATTTCTGGCAGTGGCCAACAGATCTAATGTAGGTGCTGCATGTGTGAAGGGCACGAGTGAGACAGTTGCCACCTATAATAAGATGATGTCCGATGCTCTCGATGCCCTCACACTGGCCCGTGTATGACCCAAATCTTCTCACTTGAGATCTCCATGGTTTGATGGGGAGCTCAAGGTGATGAAGATTAGGGTCAGAAGTTAGAGCACTGCTGGCAGAAGACTAGGCTAGAGGAGGACAAACTGGCTCTGCATACCCAATATGATGAGTACCAGGGGGCAATCATCCATAAGGAGGCAGAGTTCCTGTCCAGGGAGATTGCTGCAGGGAAGAATTGACCAGCTGTGCTGTTTTGGACTATAGGCAGACTTTTACACCTGGTCTGTCTGCAGCTGAAAAAAGGTATTTCTGATTCTCTGTGTGAGGAGTTTGTTCAGTTCTTATCTGGCAGGGTGTCCCCTATTCAGCAGTGAATCCCATCAGCCTTCAGTGATCGCCTAGGGTGTTGCAGAGGAACTCTGCCTGTTTGGGGTCAGTTTAAACCAGTAGAGGTGGCTGATGTCATTGAGATTGTTTCTGGGCTGAAGCACACATAGTGTAAACTGGACACGGTACCAACACGTTTCTTGATGGGATGTGTCAGTTCTTTGTCAGAGGGGGTCTTTCCTGATTCCATGAAAGAGGCTCTGGTGAGATCCTTTCTGAAAAAAACATGTTTAGACCCTGACATCTTGGCAAATTACCAACTGTCTCCAACCTTCCATTTCTGGGTAAGGTTGTAGAGAAGATTGTGTTGCAACAGCTTGAGGAGTACCTTGTGGCCTTTGACATCTATGAGCCTCTCCACTCTGGATTTCATGCTAAGCACACCACTGAAATGGCATTAAGTCGGGTGCACAATGACCTCCCTCGGCAAGATAGAGGGAGGGGTCAATTCTCATTCTCTTGATCTCTCCTAAAGTATTTGACATGGTAGAACATGGTGTGTTGCTTGATCATCTCAGAGACTTCCGTGGGCTTGCCAGCACTGTCATCTGCTAGTTTGAGTCCTACCTCACTAATAGGAGGCAACAGGTAGTGATGGGGAACTTCTCTCTTCCTTGAGCCTTGTGTTCTGCAAAGTACCTCAGGGTTTGGTCTTGTCTCCAATGTTGTTTGCTGTATAAAGCTGCCCTTGGTGAGCACATTAGGAAGTACAATCTGGGTTTTCATTTCTATGCAGGTGTTACCCAGTTGTATCTTTCCTTTTCGCTTGGAATATCTGACACTATGGATGTGCTTAATAGCTGCTGTGCTGAAATGAATGACTGGATGTCCTCTAGCTGGTTGCAACTGAACCCTGATAAGATGGAAGTCCTGGTAGTGGAGTCGAACTGAAGGCATGATAGGATTGCCTCTGGTGTGGCAGCTGGTCTCTTGCTGAGGCCTACACCATTGATGGCTTCCTCTAGGGTGCACAATCTCAGCTTGTTTCTTGATGATGAGCTGATATTCAAAGCCCAGGTATCATCCATTGTCCAAAGGGGATTCTACCACTTGAGGAACATTGCCAGGATCAGACCCCTAGTTCTGCATGAGGACCTCCTGCTATGTTGACCATTGAGTGAAACTGCTAGCACAAAGACCATCACAGTGACAGAGAGAAAGCTAAAACATCAGTTCACTGTGATGGTTCTTGCTGGCACCGGCACTGCATCACATGGTGTTTCACACCCTCCCTGAGACAACTCTGACTCTGAGTTATATATATAGAAACCAGGGTGTGTGGGGGGGTGGAGCCCACCCACATGGGGTTTTGGGGGCACATCCCCCCTGAAGGAAACCCACCCATCCCTGACAGTACAGTGCTGACACTCGGCATTGTGTACTAATATATCATTCACTTCAGTATAGTTTAGTAGCCCAGTGAATATGCTAGCAGACTAATGAGCAAGAGGCCACTAAATCAAGACAGGGGAGAATGTTATAGTTTAGTATCTTCAGGGTTAAAATCTAGGATGGAGAGACTTCCAGTGACATCATCAAGGTGGCAACAGTGGGTTAATTGAGATCCATGAACACAACTTGCACAATCCATTAAAATTCTTTTTAATCTGATAAAACTCAGTAGAAAAGAACAATCTTCTCTGGCATACTGACATGGAAGGACATAATTGCAAAATAACAGATTTTCTAGAGGAGCTGCAGCAAAATGAACTTTATGAACCCGCACTAGCAGCATGGCCTCATTGGTGACTATTGGCTCCCTAGAATGACCTACAGACATCAAGCAGGAGGAAGAATCATTTACCATCTCTTCTTGAACCCTGATCACAAAATTATAGAACATCAGTGCCAAGCTGGCTAAACTAGAAGAAACCATCATCCACTCACAAAAAGATGTACAGCAGCTGCAAGAAAAGAATGTAGAAATAGAACAGGGCCTCAGTACCACGGTAGGTCAGGTGGATATGTATAACTCGGCACTGCTGTATTTTTTTTATTTATTTATTTATTGAAATGTTTTACCAGGAAGGCACACTGAACAATTGAAATTGCTTGTTTCCTGATATGTCCTGTGGAGGGGGTTACAGAAGGAAATGAATGCACATTTGCCAGAAAACTGGCCACACAGTCAAAAAATCAATACAGTACATTAATATACACAATAAAATACATTTGTATGCAGAGTAGGTAATGCACAGATAGTGGGCACATTATAATAAATACTGCTTGTACATTAGCCAATGCTGACCAGACAACAAGATACAATACATTTATATACAATAGGGTGGTGAACTATTGATTAAGTGTAGGACTATTTACATGAACAGGGCATGGGCTAAGTGTAGATTAGTGCTAAGGTTGGGCGATAGGTCACGGTGAGGCAGAGTGGTCAATAGAGAATTTCAAGACTGATAGGGACTAGATTAGGAGCAGTTGCAGTTAAGGGAATAGACACTGAGTAGGGCCAAAGAAAAGGATGAGGGTGATGATGAGTGTCCAGTCTGAGGAGGTAAGGAGTTCCAGAGCTTGGGGAGGTGACAGGAGAATGCAGATTGACCGATGGTGGTGGATCGGTGAGGGGCAGCCATGGTGCGAGTGTCGATTGACTTGAGGCAGTGACGGGAGGGTGGGTGGTGAGGAAGGGCAGAAGAGAAAAAGAGGGCAGTGTGCCAAACCAGAATTTGGAGATAAACTTGGGGCAGTGGGAGAAACGTCTGTTGTCCAATGATTGGAAAGCCAGGGAAAGGTAGAGCCCAAAGTGCTGGGAGAGAGGGGTGAGTCTAGAGTGAAGTGACAGAAAGAGTTGAAAAGGATATCCAATTTGGCTAAGGAGGACTTGAGAGTGGCACTGTAGGCCACATCACAGTAGTCAAAAATAGGTAGAATCATTTTTGGGACAAGTTTACGCCAAGCCACGAGAGGCAAACTGCCACGCTTCCTGTATAGGGCGCTGAGTTCAGGGCACAGTTTTTACAGGTTGGCATCAACATGTCCAGAAAAATTGAGGTGTTGGTCGAATCAAACCCCAAGGTACCTAAATGAGGATGTGTCATTGATGATAGTCCCATCTCGACTGTGGAAGGAAGGAAGTGGGTTTAGTCTGGAGAGTCTTTGCCTAGTGCCAAAGATCATTGAGACTGTCTTCTTAGCATTAAGGGAGAGTTACATCTCTAACCTGGCCTAAACCAGCCCAGATGGCTTGCACCCTAGACTACTCCACATCTTGGCCTCGGCTACAGCAGCACCCTTGATGTATATACTCAACCTCTCCCTTGCCACCACCACTGGTCCATCTGCCTGGAAATTGGCCAAAATCCTTCCCCTGCACAAATGAGGTGACCCTTCTCTGCCAGGAAACTATAGGCCCATCTCGCTCCTCCCCTACCTTGTTAAAATCCAAGAGTCCCTCAAATTGTCCAAATTATCCAGTTTTCTCTCCTCAAATAGCTCCCTCTCTCCCTTCCAGTCAGGATTTAGAAAACACCATTCCACCATCACCACCTTGTTACACATAACAGACTCTATCCTCTCGGCCATGGACTGCAGCCAGACCACAATCACCATATTTATTGACCTGGCAAAAGCTTTTGACTCTGTCTTCCACCCTCTGCTACTCCATAAACTCAGCTCCTTTGGCCTCACCCAACCTGCAATAAATTGGTTCCATTCTTACCTCCAGAATAGACAGCAATCAGTACAAATAGGTGACACTCCCTCCTCCCCTCTTCCCATCCTCTCAGGCATTCCATAAAGGCTCTATCCTCAACCCCATCCTCTTCTCCTTATTCATAAACCTCCCCTCTGTCTAATGTGCACCTATATGCTGATGATGCAATCATATTTGCCTCAGGCCTCTCCCATGACAGTGTCCTCCCAGATCTTCAAAATGACTTCAACAGAATCCAATCCTGGTCCCTAAAAACAGCTCACACTAAATGACAAAAAACTGTTACCATGAAAAGCTTGCCTCCCTACCTGCCCCCCCTAATCTCCACCCTGAAAGGCTCTCACCTTGAGCTGGTCCATACTTTCAAATACCTGGGAGTCTGGCTAGACAGCCACCTCAGTTTCTCCACCCACATAGAGGCAGTCTGCACCAAACTCCGGACCAAACTTGCTATCCTCTATTGCCACAAAGCATGTCTTCCCCTTCCCACCCATGGTGAACTAGTATGTAAAACAATCTTACCTGTTCTAAACTATGCAGATATCATATACAGTACAGTCCCTACCTCATCCCTCTCCAAACTTGACATCCCACTCAACTTGTTCTGTTGTTTTGCCACTGCTTCCCCCCTACTTACTCATCACTGCACCCTCTACACTACTCTCTCCCTGGCCCCGCTCTCCCATAGGAGAACCATCCATAGTGCCTCTCTCATGGCTAAATACTGGTTGGGCTATCTGCCCCCCACCTCACCTCCTGTCTCATACTAATCAACTCCCGAGGCTACTCCCTCCACCACAGGGATGACCGCATCTTCAACCTCCCTCACACCCACACTGCATCCGGTCAAGCCGCCTTTTCATACCATCTTCCCCACCTATGGAACAACCTCCCACCCATCCTCCACCAGGCCTCCTCCCTCCCAGCAGCTAAACAACTCCTCAAGTTCCTCCCATCCCTCCTTGCCCAAGATGCGCCATGGAGCGCACCCAGCCAAGGGACAAATCCCAGTCTAGGAGGCCTCCATTGATCAATATTAGTATAAGCTAATCTCTAACTGAAACAAACTCCTGCATCTCTACTGTACAATTCCAGTGCTTCATTATTCCATTCCACAGGATAATAGTTGTATTGAAAGATCTAGATGTGTACCAACTGTCTATAATCAAGAAGTGTTGTATTTACTGTCTGTAAAAATGATTTTGTTGTACTTTCCTCTGCATAATTTCAGTGTACACCTTTGTACCTGGATCGCACCTGGAAATGAGCATTGGCTCAGTGTGCCTTTCCCGATCACCAAATTTTAAATAAAAAAATAAAAATTGATGACAGCGAAGCCAGTGTTGAACTTTGTTAAAGTCAAGTTGTAGTCTGGTTGCTACATTGGAGGAGGAGTGGCTGGAGGTGAACAAGACAGTGTCATCAGCATACATATGGGTGGAGGAAGATAAGCAGACTGTTGGGAGATCATTTAGGAAAATAGAGAATAATATTGGGCCAAGCACTGAGCCCCATGGCTAGTGTGTATTTGGGGGGGACTGTATCTGCTATCCTAACTGATTGTGTCCTACCTACCAGGTAGGCTCTGAACCAGCTAGTGGTAGAGTCAGACAGGCCAGCCAAGGTAAGGGTACTGAGGAGGAGGGAGTGGGAGACAGTCAAAAGCCTTAGCAAGGTCAACAAAAATGGTGGAAGTGATTTGACCACTGTCCAGCCCTGTAAGAATAGAATCAGTGAGTCTAAGGAGGGAAGTTGCGGTGGAGTGATTTTCCTTAAAGCCAGCTTGGTAAGGAGTGAAGAAGAAGAAGAAGTTGGATAGATAGTAGGAAAGCTGGGAGAGGACCAGATGTTGAAGATTGGCCAGTATAGGAAGGAGAGAAATTGGGCAGTAATTGCTGGGAGAGGAGAAGTCTCCACCCTTTGGTAGTGGGAGGACAGTTGCATGTTTCCAGGTGCATGATAGAAGGAGAGGTTGAAAAATCAGATAGGGTGAGTAGATGACTAAAGCCGAAAGACAGAGCAATTTAGGGTCAAGTCTATCCAGGGACCTACCTTTAGTAGGGTTGAGTGCAATTAGTGCATCAAGGACATCATTTTGTGAGACAGGGGAGAAGGAGAAATGACTGGTTGGGGGTGAGAGGCATGAGAGGGTGGAGCAGTAACAAAGCTCAGAGGGGTGGTAGGGAAGGAAGATAGAAGGAATGAAGTGCAAGTAGTAAAGCAGGTGTTGAATTCTTCTGCAACAGAGGCATGGATGGAAACAAGGGGGTTATTTACCATTAGAACAGGTGTGGGCAGCTTAGAAGGGGGGAGAAGAGGGACTGTATGACCTTCCAAAACTTGGTAGGGTTGGCTGTATTGGATTGGAATGAGGAGCAGAAGTATTCAGCTTTTGCAAGCCTGATGGCTCTGGAGCATGAATTACAGAGGGATTTATATTTTTCTCAGTCACTGGGTAATTTGGAAAGTTTGTGCTTTTTCCAGGCCCGATCCTGGGCTTGCAGGCAGGCAAGCAATTCAGGGGTAACCCATAGCAGATGCTTTCCATGGACCCTGGAGTGTTTTAGCGGGCCATGCTTGTTCCAGATATTGAGGAAGATATCTTTAAAGTAAGTTAAGGCAAGGTCAACAGACTTGGTTGCAGCAATTGGAGACCAGTCTGTTTGTGTTAGATCATGGTGAAGGGGGGTGAGATCAAGTGATTTGTAAGAATGGGATAACAGTATTTTATGAGGGATATTAGACTTGTCAATCTTGTGGACTAGGATGATCATATGATGGTTGTTTATAGGATTGGGGAGGAGGCCAGCCTGGATGACGCAGTGGGGGTGAGAGGTGAGGGCCCAGTCGATCAGGGAATGGTTTAGATTTTAATGGTTTAGCCACGTAGGTTCATGAATTAACTGCGTGAGGTTTAGGGCAGTTATCTCATTTCTTATTTTGCTTGTGGCCAACGTCAACCAGTTGAGATTGAAATCACCCATCATGTATAGTTCACTTTTGATTGTGTGGGACATAATGGAGGTAACAAGGTCGGCAGCAACTCGATGTTGAGGCCTGGGGGCCGCTATGAAGATTGGGATGGAAAAAGGTAGGGCCAGTCTCATAACTAGTGCTTCATCAGCAGAGGGAACAAATGAGGATACAATGGTAGTGACCTGAAGTGCTGAGGAGGTGTATATAGCCTTTCCACCACTTCAGCAGGCCCGGTCTTGACTGGAAAGAGAATAGCCAGGCATAGAGATGGCAGAATGAGGAATGTTGCTATTTAACCAAGTCTCAGATAGCATGAGAATGTCTAGTCTTAGTGAGATAATTAGAGATTGGAGCAAATCGCGCTTAGGAAGGAGGCTGCTTATATTATGATGAATGATCACACCTATGCTCCACTTTTGTGGATCATTTTGCATTGAGTTCTATTTAATTCAGGTGTGAAGGGGGCCCTGGGGAAGAGAAGAAGTGTCTGGTGACGATGCATTAGGGTGTGGGGTGTTGTGCAATGGAGTGGTAGTATGGGTAGGGCCCAGGTTGGGATTGATATCCCAGCAGAGAGAAGGAGTAGTGCAATAATGATAAAATGGAGTTTGGAATTTTTCTACCAGGAGTGAGGGCCACAGCCTGTGAGAAGACAGAGGGGGCAAGATGAGTATGGTGGCTATGCAATAAGTTGCAGTAGGAGGAAATACAGTATGATTTGGGCATAATTAGAAGTGAAGAGAGTGGTCTGTGAGGACAGTGATCCCAAATTTTTATTTGTTTTTATTTATTTCAATTGTTTGGAAAACATCTTTGAGCAAATGTTCTTTTACAAAGGTTCCACGTCTGTAAAACAGCATACAATCAAGTTACAATACAATACAACAAATGCTATACAATTAGTACAAAGACAAGTTGCATGACTCCTATAAATATTTCAACAATGCCTGGTGATTACAATATCAGATTAAGTAAAGGTGAAAATACATTCTGTGAGTAGAAGAAAAACCAAAAAACAACCAGTTACTGACATCCATCAGGAGATGAGCGTTAAGGGGGCACAGTGCAGAAAAAAGGGTAGCAGCCTGGAGGTCAGGCTTAGTCAAAGGTCCTAGAAGGGGGAATGAGGTCATGCAATTACAGGCAGCTGCCTTAGAGAGCTGTATCTTCAGCTCAGCCTTGAAGGATGGTAGGGAGTAATTGTGGAATATATGCACAGGGATTTGATTTAGCCAGAGTGGAGCTCTGTACGGAAAGGAGCGCTGACCTATTGTCTTTCAAGGAAGGATGAAGGAATCATGACTAGTAGAAACTGAGGGTTGAGTACTGTAGAGATATAGTGAAAATGGGTGGGGAGAGGTGAAAGGCTTGTGGTGTAGCATTAGGGCATATGATGAGGAGAGGGAAGTATAGAGTCAAAAGGCACAGTATGGTAAGCATTTTAGGGGACAATCTCATAGCAAATGTTATACTAGGACAGTAGAGAGGGGAGAGTAAAACTAGAGAAGGATTGAACTCCCTCTAGTGGTGTATTGTTGAGACCAAGAAATTTCAAACAAGCTAGAAGACTTAGAGTCCAAGACTTGGTGTGATAACATATGCATTTATCAACACAATGATCAGAGATGAGTGACAAACCTGTATGATACCCCCATTTATGCCAGGCAGGGATTGAAGTGTCAGCACAGTTGGAGTGTTAGCGTTACAATGCTTTCTGTGTCGGGGTGCAGCTGTGCTGTCATGCAGAGCAGGAGTTGTTGCCACACAGCTTGAAATGACAGGTGTTATCAGTGAAGTTGTTGGCAGGAAAAATTATGGGATAACGGTAACAAGTCTGTGGTGGCTCTATTTGTGTTGAGTTTTCTTGGAGTCACAGCCTTAAAACATTTTTTTTCTGCTTTTGGTCCTACTGTATTATGCCCTGAATGATTGGGGGAGGAGGCTAGGCCACATATTGTAAAAGAAAGACTTGGGTGATAACTAAGTGTAAATGTGGTTTAGAGATACCGAGAAAAGTGGTGGGAGACTGGGAACAAGGTGATTTTTTTAAAGAAGGATGCATGAGAAAGAAAACAGACTTTTACTAAATATGGGGTAGCAAAGGTTAAGATTTTCAATATGGTGTCAGTATACACTTTACAGACTTTGACGGCAGATAAGGACTGCTTGGCCCATCTAGTCTGTCCATTTCCCTACCTACAGGATAGGCCACAGATCCTAATTAACCAACAGCCTATTTCTTCCGACCCCCCACAAGAATTGCCTTATGTCTGTCCCATGCATTCTTGAATTCTCCCACAGTTTTAGACCCCACAACCTCCTCAGGAAGGCTGTTTCATGCATCCACTACCCTCTCTGTGAAATAATACTTCCTCACATTGCCCCTGAACCGCCCTCCTTCTATCTTTAAATTGTGTCCCCTTGTTCTTGCAAGTCTCTTTTTCTGAAAGATGCTACCCTCTTGGACTTTGTTGATTCCACTGAGGTACTTAAAAGTTTCTACCATGTCCCCCTCTCCCTTCTTTCCTCAAGGGTATACATATTAAGCTCCTTTAGTCTCTCCTCATATGGCTTCTCTTGCAGACCCTGCACCATTTTAGTTGCCCTCCTCTGGACTGTCTCTATCCTGTCTATGTCCTTGCAGAGATGGGGTCTCCAGAACTGGACACAGTACTCCAGGTGGGGTCTCACCAACTGTCTGTACAGAGGGATAACAACTTCCTGTTTTCTGCTGATGATGCCTCTCCCTATACATCCCAGTATACCCCCAGCCCTCCCTACTGCCTTCTCACATTGCTTGCTAACCTTAAGGTCATCTGATATGATTACCCCAGGTCCCTTTCCTTTTTGTTGTTGTTACTACCTCCCACCCATTGTGTATTCTTTCCTGGGTTCTTGTTTCTCAGGTGCATTATTTTGCACTTCTTGCATTGAATCCTAGCTGCCATACTTCTGACCATTCCTCCAACCTTGCCAAGTCCCTTTTCATCCTTTCCATGCCTCCTTGTGTATCAACCCTGTTGCAGATCTTTGTGTCATCTGCAAAAAGGCATGCTTTTCCTTCCAGTCCCTCTGCAATGTCACTGATTGGCCATGGCTCAGCATCATTGAATATCGCACCCTGGCCACCCGCAGTGCACATAGCTCAGTGGCACTGTGCCAGCGCAAGTGGCCAGAGTGGAGCAGGGGGATGCGCTGGTTCAAGTTCCATTGTGCTAAGCACAACAACCGCGATATTCAAAAGTGCACATGCAAATGGGGCCATAATGTATGCAAGGTGCAAATGTGGCCATAATGTATGCAAGGTGCAAATGGGGCCATTTGTATGTCATAATGGCCCCATTTGCATGCAGGTGCACCAATCTCCGGTGACTTGCACCTGGCACCCTGCCAGGCAGCAGTTGTCGGGGACCGATGCCCCCTGCAGCGTGGCAATGTGCCCCACAGCCCGATCATGGGCATTTGAAAAATAGTAAAGTATCCAATATCCCTGGTGGTCCAGTGGACCGCTGTCAGCCCGATCACGGGCTTAAGTAAAATAATAAAGATTCCTATATCCCTGGTGGTCCAGTGGATCACTGTTAGCCCAATCGCGGGCTTAAGTAAAATAATAAAGAATCCTATATCCCTGGTGGTCCAGCGAACGGACCTATGCTATGCGGGCACCTGCAGCTCGTAGAACACAGTGGCCAGCTGTTGACTGGACACTTAAGGTTCAGTCACATTACACTGGTGCTGTGTGAACTGCATTGGCTGTCAGTGCACTGGCACATCACCTTTAAAGGGGTATTTTGACCTACAAGGCCCTACATGGGTTGGGTCTGGGATACCTGAAGGAGCCTCTGTAGCCCACACCACATCTTGCTCCCTCAGTTTGCCAGGAGAGGTCCTCCTGGAGGTACCTAGGGTTAAAATCTTCCAAGGACCAAGCATTTCAAGTTGCAGCCCCTGTCCTCTGGAATTCATTGCCAGGGTATCTCTGGGAAGCACCATCTGTAGAGTTCTAAAAACATTTAAAGACCTTTCTGTTCAAGCAGGCCTTTGGGACATGAGAAATGTAGTCAAGGATAATAGACAGCTTAGGAAGCAGCTTGTTTTTAGACTTTTTAGAGGGTTAATGAAAATGTTTATATTGTATTATTGTCTGTTTTCCTTCTGCTTATTTGTATGTATTATTATTTGCTGTAAGGGAGCCCTGAGCCTTTTGGGAAGAGTGACCCAAATAAATAAACACTATTACTACTACTACTTCTATTTCATTGCTACATTTGGTTATATTTCTGTGCTGAGCTCCATTTATTTTATGTCTAGAAGCAGAATAGACTGGAGGTGTGAGACTCAAGTGGGGAACCTGGAAAACCAGCATATAATGCTTTGAATCCCATAGTCTTCACTTGCACAATTTGTGACTAATGGTGGGCGAAGTGGGCAAAATTTGCTTAACAGAGTAATCCACGAAATTCTGCCCATTTTGTGGAGCAAAATGTGGAATTTTGCCTGGTGGAGTGATGAAATTTCACAGCCGGAAAGGTGAAATTTCACCTTCTGTGGTGAAATTCCACCTTCCATGGTGAAAACTCACCCGCAGAAGGTGAAATTTTACCCACGGAAGGTGGACTTTCACCCACAGAAGGGGAAATTTCACCTAGGCGAAATTCCAACTTAGGTGAGCAAATTTTGCAAATTGCTCCACCAGGCAAATTTGGCCACTTCATCAGTGGAATTTAAATTCACTGCATCCCTATTTGTGACCCTGAGCAAATCACTGCACCTCTCTATCATCCTGAAAGACACCCTGAAACTAGCTTTGGCTTAGCAAGGGAGGCATCAGGCCATAACTTGAAGGCCTGGCCTTTCATATTCACTTCTCAGTCTTGACTTCTGTACTTTAACTAAACTCAGCAGGCAGTGAAATGAAACCAGACCATCTCATCAACAATTCATGGCCTTAACTTTTCAAACTCTTAATTCCCCTGCTTAGTGTACCTTTCCTGGCCAAAAACTTCGAAGTCCCCTCTTCCCCCCCAAAAGAATGGCACATTCACTGATAAGAGATAAAAAAATGGAAACATGAGAGCTACCAAAGGTTTTGAAGACAACTCAAATGATCTCTTGTTCATAAATGGATGCAGAGGGACCCTGTGTATGTGGTGTTTTGTTTCATTTATTCAATGGAATTCTCATCAAATTGCCATTCTGCATTGCCAAAAGTCTAAAGAATTTACAGCTTTTCTGAGGTCCTCCCTTTCAGGGGTAAGGAGAAGGGGAAGGCAGAGTGAGAAAGGAAGAGGATAGCAAGAAGTTCAGTTGGTGGTTAAATAGGTATTGTCAGGAACTGTGGTACTATCTGAAGGGGACTGGGGGCTTCTGGGACAAGAGACTTTCTAAGGTGACAGTCATAAGCTGACAAGAGAGTGGACTAGTGCATTAGGCAGAAGCTTGCTGTTTACATTGGCAGACAGTTGAATTATCTGTAGGAGAGACTGAGGTTAGTGATTCCACAGTCGAAGTAGCTGAAGTTGAAAACCTTGTCAGGACTCTCCCAGGGATGGGTGCAAGGTGTACAACAAGTAGTAGCAGAATCAAATGAGTTCAGGGAACTGGAGAGTGTAGTCCCAACAGGCCAGCAAATAAGGACAAACACAAATCATCAAGGATATCAGGGAATTGTGATAGTGGAAGTCATTTAAGAACCAAGATGGGTGGGAGTGTAAGTTGGAGGATAGTGTGCTTAAATGCCATAAATATGGGCAATATAATTAGTAATTTCCAGGCACTAGTGGCAGACTCTGGGATGAATCTAGTGGCTATTAGACAAAATTGGCCAATAAGAACAATTACTGGGTAGTGGCAATCCCTGAAAATATCTTACATAGGTGGGATAGAGGGATAGGCAGAGGTGAAGGAGTGGCCATTTATATCAAGAAAGAAATAGACGCAGTACAGGATACATTCATTGAAAGAAAGAGGAGGTAGAATCATTGTGAGTACAGCTCACATAGTCATTAGTTGGGAAAATTTGCTTCAGGCTGGGTTACAGGCTACCTGAGTAGGCAGAAGGGACAGATAAGAAAATAGAAGCAGAACTAGGAAAGGGAAGGCAAAAGGGGAGGATGTAGTAGTATTAGATCTCAACCTGACAGAGATTGTCTAGGCCATCCCTGCAGCCAGGAGTGGCAGAAGTCGGGGCCTGCTTGATACTTTGTAGGACTGCATGCTAGTGCAGCAGGTCAGGGAACCCACTAGACAAATTGCCATTCTCAGTGTAGTACTCACTAACTCAGAAAGTATGGAAGAAGTGCAGGTTGGAGAACCACTTGGGTCTAGTGACCACAATGCTACATGGTTTGAGTTGGCCCTGTGCACCAGTAAGCCCTTATCTTGTGAGGTGCCACACTTCAGAAGGACAAATTTCAGTCTAATGGGGGAACTAGTCTTGGGAAGGTTAGCTGGGGTAGACAGCATCAAGGGAAAAGAAGAAAGATGAGGGTCATAAAAGGGGCTGCTAGTGAGTCAACAAAAGAATGCACAAAAACAATACTAGGGAAAAACAAGTGTAAGAGACCAATCTGAGTCTCTGAAAAGGGCTGGGAAGCAGTGAGGGCAAAATAAAAGGTCTTTGTAACGTACAAAGTAAACCAGTGGGACAAAGAAGGGATTGAGTATCTGGAAAAACTAGAGAGTCAAAAAGGGCAGTCAATATTGCAAAGGCAGACACAGAACTGTGTATTAAAAAGGGCATCAAAGGAAGAGAATTTGTTTATATACCTGTATATAGAAGGGGGAAAAGAAAGATGGAGGGGGAATTATCAGGTTTAAGGAGTGGGGGCAGGGTAATTGAGGAAGATGAACAGAAAGCAACCATGCTGAATGACTACTTCTGCTCAGTATTCACTAGGGAGAACAGCCAGTCTTGTCAGAGAGTGGCATAAAGGCAACTGACAAGGGTGTCCTGGAAATGAGGCTGTAAAAGTATACAAGTGAAAGAGAAAAGGGTTAAAAGTCCTGAAAGTAAACAAGGCCCCAGGGCCAGAGAAAATGCATTTGAGGGTGCTAAGAAAACTGGCATCAGTATTAGCTGAACCTCTGGTGCGGCTCTTCAGTATATCATTGCATCTAGGGGTGGCTCAGATGGTGGACATAGTTCCTCTATACATGGGAGGGCACAAGGAGCAACCAGGAAACTATAGCCCTGTAAGCCGTAGCTCCACGACAGTAAACTGATCTGTGGTCTAGTTAATGAGGACCTAGTGGAATACCTGGAGAACAGTAAGCTTCAATATAGTAAGCAGTATGGGCTTATGGCAGAGGGGGTTTTGTCAGACCAATCTACTAGTATTCTTTGACTTGGTAACCAGGGGAGTTGACAAGAGGCATGCATTCAACTTACTATACTTTGAGTTCAGCAAGATATTTGACTTAGTGCCACACCGAACATTGTTGATGGAGATGGGGGGCCTTGGTGCATCTAGGGAAATATTAAAGTGAGTATGGAGATGGTTGTTTGGGAGGCAACAGAGTGTTGTGGTGAATGGGTCAGGTCAGTGGAAAGAGAGGTCACCAGTGGAGTACAGCAGGGATCTTTCCTGGGCACAGTCTTCATCAGTATGTTTGTTAGCAACATAAGAGAGGGAATCCGGTGCATGTTGTGTCTTTCCACAGATTAAACTAAACTCTGTGGCAGAGTTGACAATGTGGAGGGGATAAAGGAATTGCAGAGAGACCTACAGAGGCTGAAAATTAGTCCAAGGTCTGAAAACTGAAATTCAGTGTTAGAAATGCCAAGTGATGCACTTAGGGAACAAAAACCCAAGAACAGAATATTGGATGAGAAGGGTTCAGCTGGTCACAGCATCTGAGGAAAGAGACCTAGAAGTTACTGTTAGTGACTTCCTTAAACAAACCAGACCACGTAACAAGGCCTTCAGCAAGGCTAACAGGATGCCAGGGTGCACTGGGAGAGGATGCAACAGTAGGAAGCAGGAGATACCGCTACTTACGTATAGTTACTATACCTGGAGTATTGTGCCAATTTCTGGAATCTGTACTTAAAAGGGCAGGACAGGTTACAGATGATACAACTCAGGGAGACCAAGATAATTCTTCAGCAGGAAGGCATATCCTATGATGACTGGTTAAAAGCCAGAACATGTATTCACTCAAACCAGAAGAAAGAGGGGGTAAGAGGGAAGCAGGCTCCTTATGGATCTGGGGCTACCCAGACAGAGCAAAAGCAAATGACCTGTGCTCCACAGGCCGAAGCAAGGATCTTAGTCCAAAAGGCCTCATATTTTATATTTTTAACAAAAGGTCCATAGTATTTTAGCAACTGCAAGAATATGCCAATACTCTTTATTTCTTAGGCCCTGTCCATACTACGCCTCTGTAACATTACAGAGTGCCCAAACCTTTACCGCAACAGTTTGCATTTACACCTATAATGTTACAGAAGGTATTTTTGTAGCCATTGTTGAAACCACATATGAGGTGGTTTCAACAATGGTTATGAAACCGGTCCCACCTTGCTATCGTTACCAGAGGTAGTGTGGGTGGGCGGTAACCGTCTCCTGCAGGGCACGAAGCACAGCAGCACAAGCTGCATTGTAGGATCGGGCACTGCCGTAATGGTCACCTAGCTCCTGTAGTGTGGACCGGCGGTGCTGGTCCCATACCAGACACCGTCACGGTGTGGACGCACTGCAAATTTTCCCCGCTGTAATGGTCTCACATCTGTTACCGCCCAAGCGGTGTAGTGTGGACGGGCTAAGACAAATGCAGGATGCTGACAGTTTAGCCCATCCAAGGTTAGTATGGCAAAATTGCTTGCAGAACTATTCTGTTATCGGCACTGGTTCCTGTCACTAGTTGCACATACACACATAACTGTGCACCTTCAACTGGGATGCTTCCCTCTAGAGATGAGAACTAGTTTTTGGCAGACAAATCATTAGCTTGGAAAACCCCAAGTTGTTTGTGCAGGGACATGAGAAGACCAGTTCTTGGCACGTGTGCTAGCTAGAAGTTTCCATTCATTCTATGTGGCCAGGGGCAAGACTATAAGACCATTCTCATCTGAACAGTACACAGGATGCTCTGTGGGTACACTCCAAAATGGCTGCCATGTGATTTTGTTCCAGCAGGTGTCTCAACTAGACTTGCTGTGATCGGGTCACAGAGAGACAAATAGACAAATAATGCTGTATGGGGATTGCTCAGTTTTTTGCCTTTAGCATGTCCTGCTGTCTCATGTACAAACCAGTGGTCCAGCTATGCCAGAAAAGTCTGCTTTTGGGGTGAAATATTTCTTTTATTTAGGCCTAGGCAAACTAATTGCTTTATGATAAAAGTGCTAGCTTATAGTGTGTACATGATCTGTTTATTATTGTATATTGCTTTTGTGGAATATATTAGACTATGAGAAATACAAAACTGAAATTTTTTGTTTACTGTTTTTCTTGGGAAAATATATGTGATATATCATAGGGGTATGATAGTGCCCTTATAGTTAGGGTTGAGCAGCAGTTTCTATGTTAAATCAGAAATTTTGCACTTGAAAAACTTTGCAAACAATCAATGGATTTGCACAAAGGTTGGTATGTGCTGTCCTGTTGGGTAGACCTCTTGATGTGGCAAGTTTTGTTCTGTTCAGATGTGGGATTCTGGGATCTGGATAGTGACAAAAAGTAAAAAAAAACAAAAATGTTTGCAGGTTTTTCCTCATTGCCTTGCAGCAAGACCATGTGGAATTTCTGCATGAATTGAATTGGTATAAAGAACTTTGATAGAAGAACAGACAATGAAAATGCAGTGCAATAATATTAATTTGTTGCAAAGTTATTGCGTTTCTTACTTCCCATTATATCCTATGGGACTTTGATGAACATTCCATCTCTAGGATAGAGGTCTTTTTTGTGAAGAGGATTTTGTCTTATAAGAAGGATTGAGTCTTGTGAGAGCATTCCTGCTTCACAAGATTTGGAATCCCTCTTCTTAAGGAAAAGATTATTTGTCGTGAGTTGCCACCTTGTTTTCTGTTTTTTCAAATAGAAAATAAAAATTGAAAGCACCCAAAATGAAGGTATCTAGAGACACCAACACATGTATCTTGTTCATTGGGACTCTGTTAGGTGGACTGTGAAGTTATTTGGTGGAAAAGTAACCTTGCAATGCTTTTTTGTAACATTTAAAATCCTTTTTCATGACTCGCAAATCTTTTTGTGTGAGCAATTCCTTCTTCATGAGCCAATTTCTTTTTCCTGAGCTCATGAAAAAGGGATTTTACAGGCTACTTTGATGCATAACTCAGCCTTTTTTTGAGATTCTGACCCCAAATTTTCAACAAGGCCTTTTGGGGACCCTAACTCATGAACAACATGACTGTCATTTGTCAACTCCTACCCAAAAGGTGATTTCACAGTTGCTTGGTAAATTCCTTTTTTGTGAAGAATTTGCATAATGACAGTTATATGTTCATGAGGTGGGGTCCCCAAAAGGTCATACAAACTTATGAAATTTGCTAGCAGATAAAGACCAGGTGGTCTATCAATTCTGCTGAAATGTTCAGCGAGTACCCCTTATTCTGCAGCTGCCTCTCCTTTCCATCCTTCCCCTCTCTTGACCCTCCTCCTTGCCCTATCCCAGCCCCCTTCTGAAGCAGTTCACTGTTCTACTGGATACCACTTCTGCCAGTAATGCATTCCACCTGGCTACCACTCTCTCCATAAAAAAGTGTCTACTCATCTTCTTCCTGAACCTTCCTCCCTCCAGTCTCACTTCATGGCCCTGGGTGTCCCTCCCCTCCCTTACTTTGAACAGCCCCTCCATACCAGTCTTGTTTATTCTTTTCATGTACTTTAAGGTTTCAGTCATTTCTCCCCATCCCTCCTCTTCTCCAGTGAGTACACGTTCAACTCCCTCAGCCTCCTCTCATATGGTAAGTCCCCCAGCCCCTTGATTATCTTTGTCACCCTTTACTGCACTCCCTCCAGTAATTGAATGTCCCTCTTCAGATATGGGTGCCAGTACTGCATGCAGTACTCCAGGTGTGGTCTAACTAATGATCTATACAGTGGTAGAATCGCCTTCCCCCTCTGAGGATATACCCTTTGCAATGCAACCCAGCATTTTGTTGGCCATTTGGGGTCAAAAATCAAAAAATGACAGAGTTACAACCATTTGTTGCAATTTCACTATGCACAGTCATAACTTTGGAAATTTAAATTATTTTGACCCCAGATTTTCAACATAGCCTTCTTATTACCCCATGTCACAGCTGTCATTTTTCAAATCCTGGACAAAGTGTGTTTTCGTCCCTGTGCTGTGAATTAGTGCTGCACATGCACAGAGTTGCATTTTGGTGAGACTGAAACATTTTTCTACACCAGGTACATGAGGTGGGATAACAACATGGCTATGGAGGCAATTTGGTGACTGTTGTCCCATAAGTGGAAATGCAGGTGCTAGAGGCCCTGTGCTTTCACAGTTAGATACGTATACATATCCATGGAGGGATGGGAATGCAGGTTCAAATAAGAATACTATTATACTATGTCAAAAGTAAGGAAATAAATTACAAAAGTCATTAATGCACTGTTAGTTAAACCGACAAAAGTAGGAAATGTGGCTTTGGGTTTCAACCTAATGCCCATTCCCGCTCTATACAGACCCACAGGCAGAGGTTCTGTCTTGGGGCCATGAACCCTAACACTTCACCTTATTCTCATGTGCTGTACCCATGTCAACTTATTTTCTAATGGAATGGGTTGAGTGTTAGGGTTCATGGCTCCAAGACAGACCCCCCCCACCTGTGTGTCAGTGCAGGGTGGGGAATGGGGTGATAGGGTTGGAAACCATAAAGACACATTTCCTTACTTTTGTCAGTTTAACCCTAACTGATGCATTAACAAAGTCTTTGCATATATATATATATATATATATATATATATATATATGTAGATATTGTATGGTTTTGTTTTTATTATAATATAATAATGACTGGGATCACTCCAGAACATGTCAGATTCTGATGCTTTTCTCATATGAACACTGAAAGTACCGGGTCTTGTGTTGGTCATCTCGGTCCTAGACCTCATTTACTATTGAGTCCGAGATTGCCCCCTGGTGACAGATATGTTAGAGACCTTCAAATTCCTGAAAGGAATAAACAAGGTGAACTGTGAACAGTTATTTACAAGGAACACATTAAGTTAGAATAAGAAGTCACAAATTAATGGTGGGAAAGTTTAAAAGGATGCGGGAAGTATTATCTTACAAAAGAGTGCTTGAGCCTTGGAATGGTCTGCTGGCAGAAGTGGTAGTTCAAACACAGCTGGGATAGAGCCATGGGTAAAAGAGCAACTCAGCAGGATAAGATAGGTGAAAACATGAAGAACAAAATGGGGAATAGGGTAAGCATAGCTACTACAGAGGCAACTGGTCCAATGGCATGTTAGAGTAATATGGGCAGACTAGAAGGACCATCTGTCCTTCTGCCATTATTGTCTATGTTTCAATGAGCTACATATACAAAACTTTAAAAAATTCCCACCGAAGACTGAGCATGACAGTGGTGGAATTTGTATGATGTTTATTTGTAGACTTCTTTAAATTTCAGTGGAATTACTTAGAAATGGAGTTTAACAAATGTGCTCACTCCTCTACCTGGAAACTACTTGTCAGTTAGACATCAATTGTCGTTACAGAGGAGACAAATATTAAAGGTGACTAAACAGCACATTTACAAAGCATTGGGCAATAACTGACTGCTGACATGTGACTGTGTAAGGGGATGTCTTAGAAAAACATGTGACTGTTGAGGTATTGTAAACAGGATGATGGACAGAAGCAGCCTGTTCAAATGAGTGCACATAAAGAGTGAGGCCTACATATTCAAAGGAGATGTGCGGCCCAAAATCGAGATGTGCAGAGCATCCCAGAAAATGTGTGGAAGCATGATATTCGAATGGGAGAGATGCGTTATGCATTCTTGAAGGTGCAATCATGCAGAAATAATGTATGTGGCACAAAAAAGGGGGCGGGCACCTAAATATGCTTCACAAGTGTATATTTAGCCAAAATGTGTGGCACGTGTTGCACACCACAAAACTGCGCCATGCAAAGTTAGGTATGTAAAAGGGTCAGCGAGCCACCCACAGGCAGGCTTCAGAACTGCAAACAGGCAACCCTGAGGCAGTTCATGGAGGTGCACCAGGCACCCACACATAGCAGTCATGCTAGGACAATAGTACCCAAAGACACAGCCACACTGCGTCACTTTGTGGGGCACATGGTGGGTGCCACTGGATGACATGTCACTGATGCCATCCCTGCAGCATGCCAATGCCACAGGAGCCCTGATTTTGGGTCACTGTGGAGTACTGGTGGTGGACAGTGCACAACTGTGAGTGGTGCAGGGAAGGGGTGGCACCACTTGTAGCCAGCAAGTGGAAGGGGCATGCCCAGAGCACACTGAACCCTTCCAGTGTTGTGCATGCAGCCACCTAAAGAATGGACATAGCCATGGTTAGTAGTACTGGAAACCTCACAACTGTCACACAGTATAGGGTACGACACTCATGTTATCACACAGACAACCTCTGGCCCACATGGAATGGGTGACATTGCACACTGACCGTTGGGACTGATATTCAGAATTGTATGATATTATGCGATGCTAGGTATCAGCACACAGTAGCAACAATAGTGCACTCTTTTCCACAGCCTTCCAAGCTTGCTCTAACATGTTTGCTGCTGTGTCACACAATCTGACTAGTTGTCACACACCTTGGCATGTATCTGGGTGCTGAAGGGTTAGAGGGGTAGGCAGCACCGTACTCAGGCCAATGCAGTCCACCCTCACACAGTCATGCATCTTCACCTGCATGCTAGGTTGCAGTAGCTCCTGATCACCTTTGTGGAGTGGTGGTGCTGTCCTGTAATGTTGGAACTATGCATGCCAATGGTATGCAAATGGCCTGAATACATTCCAGTAATGAGATGCAAATATGCTGTTTGGGCTCTGACTGCTCAATGAGGCCACTAGCATATCCTGGCTGAATATTGCAAATCTGCAAGCTGCGCAAGTGACTTTGCAACATGCGCTCCCATATGCTCTGTACTGGGCTCTGGGCACCTGCTGCACCACCATACCTATCAACTGTCCCTGATTTTCAGGGATGTCCCTGATTTTGCTTCAGAATTTTCCTCTGTCCCTTGTAAAATTTGTGTTTTTGTGACAGAACAGTGGGGATTAAAAGCACAAAATAATGTCGAACATTAAAGTAACACACTTGTTCTTCTTCAGAAAATGTATCTTAACACCAATTCCTTTATTCTATCATCTTTCTGAGTGAGTAGTACCAGTTTTTAAGATGTGTCCCTGATTTGGGGTCTTTGTCCCTGATGTTTTTAAGCCTTGTCCCTGATTCCTGAGGCAAGAGGTTGAGAAGTATGTGCACCTCTCAACTCCCAATGCGCAATTGCACATGTTCTGGATGTTCAGCTGCACATGTGTGATCACACATAATGGCACACCTTCTGAATATGTCATTATTTTGTGCCAGAACAGTGGAGTTGTACAAGCACTCGTGTGATCCAGCCTGCCACTTTGGAATATGGGGTCCCTAGTGTGCTGCCTAAAACTAATATTTAGTTGTTTTTTGGTTTGCTTAAAAAGCAGTCAGCTACAGTATTACCCTTTATGTCTGAGGCACTTTTTCCCCCCTCTGGTTAATTAGAAGATTTTTCACCTGATGAACAGTAGGTGTGATCTGTGGAACAGCAGTTTGCCTGGTAGCTAACATGTCTAACGCTGTTCCTCCCACTGCATTATGATCTCACTGACTGTGACTCAGTTGCTGCCATATCAGTCACCTATGATGTCATTGTCACTGAACTCACAGTGCTAATAATGTAGCCAAAGAAATAGAAATAGATATGTCAGCTACCAGGCAGAGTGCTATTCCACAAAACCAGCATATTACTATCATATAGAAACTTTTCTAATAAGCTAGAAGAAAAAGAAAAATATTTCAGAAATAAAATGTTACAACTGACTATTTCTTAAAATGTGTAATCTTTTCCTATCTGCTCTTCTTGGTTCTATTAGTTTTATTTGAAATGCTTTAAAAATGATATGCCATGGAAGGCTGATATCCCAGATCATTATGTACCAAATGGGGAAACAAAGTAAAATAAATGGGTACATGTGATACAAAGAATCCCATGTGCTGGCTGGCTGGTACAGTGATAGCTGTGACGCTTGCCATCCAGACAACCCAGTTTTGTGCCACAAGCCTGGGACTTCTGTTGCCAACTAGCAAGGCAGGATTTTGACATCCACCTTGGACACTGCCTGCCTTAGGGAGTGTATCTCATCTCACTCCACTACACAACTTCCCCTAGTGGCCCAGGAGGAGTTGGTGAC
The DNA here is from genome assembly GCA_016271365.2 of Neoceratodus forsteri. Lineage (NCBI taxonomy): Eukaryota > Metazoa > Chordata > Ceratodontiformes > Ceratodontidae > Neoceratodus > Neoceratodus forsteri. The sequence goes on from CM057453.1 coordinate 1,037,251,920, forward strand.
ATGTAGGAAGCAATGGTGCCCCTAATGTATTGGACTTTTATTGGCATGCACACACTAGTTTGGGGTGTGATGTGGAGGTGTCTTCTGCCCAGAACAGGCTTGTGAGGGAGTTCTAAAATAGGGGAGTGGCTCACCCATCCCTGTGAATACCCTAATACCTATGAGGACAAGTTGCTGCACAGGAGTATGCTTTTCAGGGTAGAAGAAGGGTGGGGCTATGATTTTAAAAATTAGGACTGTTCTGCAGGAACAAGCCAAAGGTAACCTGCCAAGAGGCCAGAGTTAGAGTGAAAAAATACATGACTGGAGTGTCAGACCCGGGATTCCACATGCAGAAAAGAGGGATAATGAGGGTGATGGATGGTGGCTCCCAAGCAGGGGGGTGCTTGAAAATAAAGTATAAAAAGTATCCCTGTAGGAAAATGTTATATATGTAATTGATAACCCACAGCAGAGTGTGCAGGCGTGTTTGATATACGATGCCTTGGTTTGTAGCAGACGACAAGGCAGCAGGCCAAGTGTGTTCAACCACCCATGTCTCAAAATAAAAAAAAAGTAATTTAAAACAATTACCTGGTAGATCCTGCCACTTGTCTGTGTTATGCTTTAATCACTTTCACTTTTGTCTTGTAAGGTAGCCTGACTTAATGGTATTTATGGGTAAAGGAGATGAAGGTAGAGGTTTAAAATAAGCCATTATAAGCTGAGAAAGTATGTGAAGTGTACTTTTTATTTTAAATACATCTAGCTCTGTGTGAATGACGCCCAACACAGTACACTTTTTGTCCATTAATGCAGCGTGACCAAGTGGTGTTAATGGTGCCAAAGGATGCCCACATGCAACTTTAGAGTAATATAGCCTTAGTTTAAAATGTAGGTAAACTTTGTTTTTTATTTCAAGTTTATGCACCTTTCTGTAAAAAAGCCTGCTGACTGTAGACAGAGAGCAAGTAGAGGGTGAGCAAGTCCACAGCTTCAGAAAAGAAGACACAAGCATGAGTGTGAGTTGCTATAGCACATAGTCATATTCATCTTTAGTAATTTTCTGGGTTCAAGAGTACTGATCAGCACTCAATGTCCAGCATTTATATTCGATACTGCTTTGATAACGAGGTTCCAGGGAGGACTACAAAAACTCTTTTTCTGCTGAGTCTTTCCAACTCTCAAAAAGACATCAGTTTAGTAGAGAAAGTGATAAATTATTCAACAAACTCTCCCACCTCAAGCTCCTAAAGCAACTCTTAATTCCCTGGTCTTGAATCTACCAACCTGCTCGTAATGCTCAAGTTTCCGGGGATAATCACAGCAATAGCTAAAAACACTTCAGGATTACCACAAATTGGAATTGGAATTTTACTGTTTCAACAGTAAAGTTCAAACTGTTAATGAGTGCTAATGGTTATTTACCATCCAAACAGTTACGTTTGAGCAGTAAATAAATCAAAGAGTAATTACTTAGCAAGTGATGAGGGACATGATTTTTAGTTAAAAATCACACATCTGCCAAGGAGCTATACTAATTTTAAGACAAATATGGAACTAGCATACCACTGAGACCTAAATGCAGGTGTTGTGATGTCCTTAACATGCAGTAGTTGTGTAAAACACTATTTTGTAACTTGTTAGGAAAAAAAAGATGTCCGACAGCACAAACAGTATCTTCTCTAAGCAGGGTCCATAACTTTACAGTTCAAACAGTAAATTTACAGTCCAAACTGTTTTAGTTTACTTGCCCCTTTTGTGGCTATCACAAAAATCATTATAATTCAAAAATGGTAATACATTTTTACACCAAACCATTCAAAGGCACATCCTTGGCACACACCCCAACATCCATTAAAATTACAGAAGAAGCTTTCATTCTGTGTGGACTGTAGATGACAGCAAAAAATCCCATGTTGACTTATGGAGGAAAAAATGTTTCTGTTTTCACTGCTTTATATCTCAAAATCATACTGTACAAGATGTCGTCCATAAAACTTTCCAAATCTTGTGTGTCACTGATGGAATGACTGTGCATGCCAATTTTGGGCTATTTTGTCAAAAGATGCCAAAGTTATTAAAGTGCAAAAATTGAGATTTAAAATTGAAGTGCTATACCAATCCTAACTGTAGGGGTGTGACTGCCCCCATAATGTGTATTTTTTCAGCATCTGGTAAGTTTGAAGCACAATACCTCACAATGTTATACAATTGGATGCCACACAAATACCTGGATTTGTTTTGCCATGTGCTTCTTCAGGGGATTTCTATTCAGTTATAACCAGTTTTCAGATACTATAGATTGCTGTTATACACTGATATGACTCTTCAAATCCCATTAAACATAGTTCTGTGATATTATAACAAATGTATAAATGAATCTGTAAAGTTAAAAAAATGCATGCTGCAATTTTCTTTTACTCCCCCTTTTTTGTCACTCCCCGTTCTTACACTATATTTACCCTTAAATGCATCTGTACCAAATTACTCCACCAAGACACACTGTGGTCTGTAATATTGCTTTTGTAACACTAATACAAACAATGAGAAAAACAGTTATTGTGTACAATTATTTAAAAAAAAATGGACTTCAGAATTCTAGATACGTTATTGGTCTAAACAGATCACATGACCTTTCATTACTTTCCTATTTTAATCAACAGTTGGGTTGCTGAACTAAATTCTCAAGCTATTAGAGACATAGTGAGAAAACATTAAATCAGCCCACTGCAGTCTCCCCAGTAGTTCAGTCTGTTTTCTAATTACTACACTGAATAGTGCCTGTGCTTGCAGCCTCACGCTTCAGTCTGTCTGCATGACAGTGGTTCCTAATTACTTGAGCTGGAGGCTATTCAGCATTCAGTGGTGGTATGTGGGGGTGTTGATGGGGAGGATGCACTAAGTTATTTAAGGTGAAATCACATTCAGAACTTTGTAAAATGACAGCAAAACATTAAGAAAACTACAGGCTCAGATACACAACAAAGAAAAGGCAGACAATGATACAGTATAGCTACCTGAAGTGTTGACAATCTACTCTTAAAAGAAAAAGAAAGAAACAAAACTGTTATAAACATGAGCTAGAAAGAAAAAAAAAGTACCTGAGAATGAACAGAAAATAATATCTTGATCAAGTAAAGATACAGATATGTAAAAGTTTTAATTTTCTTAAAAAACATGTATTTTAATTAGTCTTACAGTTCAGTAATCTGAATATGTGAAAACTACTAACACAGTAGGAATTATTGTACTTTAACCAGAATTAGACTGGTCCACCAGGATTCCTTGGAAATTTGTAGGTGGGCTTCCCTCTTCTGGGTTCCTGGCCACCTTCTAAACTTCGGGAAGCTTGTTTTTATCATGTATTTCTTCTAATTAAATGGGATATTGTGTGCCCTGCAAGTAAATGTAAGATACGCACAGAGTTAGTATATCAGACTGATGTGGAATACTGATGTGAGTGTGTCATCCTTGACTTTCACCTATTAATTTCTAGGTTCACCACTATATCAGCTTTCCAGGCCCCCCCATACCCCAGTCCATCCCTGACTTTAACAAGTGAATGTACTTCAGTCACTTGCTTAATGTTTTCAGCATTTTCAAAATATTTCAATCTGTATTCCTTTATTTAATTAAAATATTACCATTTTCTAACAGCAATAAGGCAATAAGCCACTTCATGGCATGGGGATATGCCAAATTAATACACATGACTCAGATGCCTAAAGTACTCTGAAATAGATCTTGTGATTTAATATGGCCAGGGTCATGGGTATCATCTGTCAGAGTAATAGGTCTATTTCTCTCAGCTGCAAAGATGCCTGGAAGAAAATTATCATTGTGTCTATAGTCTCCTCCTGATAGTCAAGTTAATGAGCTACAGTATCAGGATAAGTCTTTTGGACTTTGACCAGATTTCCTCAACTTGTGCCTTAGCATCTGACCCTGCACCCTGAAGGAATGATGTCCCCCCATAATACCTTGGAGTACTCCTTCACACACTTGAATGGTGGCCGTGGGCTGATACTAGGGTGTCAGCAACAGACAGTATAATCTTATTACAGACAGATATGCTTTAGAATACATCGGTATCTCCTTCTTATCTGAAGTTACTAAATTTACTTTATCAAAGAGCATCTAATTTTTCAATTGATTCTCCAGTTGTGACCCACAGATGATGTGTATATAAAAACTGAATTAAAGTATGTTAATTTACACATGCCAGTTTCATGCCTTGGGTGTTTTGTAAAATATTTAAAAAAGGAGCAGCATATTAATAATTAAGTGGTCTATTTGTTCATCAGTTTCATCTTATACTATTAGAAATGTTTTGGGGAATGCCAGGCAGCAGATGCAGTAGGGTCTCCATTCATTACCAAAGTATTCAAGGTTTGGAAATGGACTCAGATTGCTGGGGGCCTGGCAGAGAAGACAAAATAAGCATTCCATTGGACAGCTGTCCTCTGGTGAGGGGTGTAGACTGTTTGCATACCACCTGGCAGAAGCTGAGTGGTCTGGCGCAGCAAATAGACAGTAGGAGGGAATGCCAATGGATACTAATATGTGTTGGGTACAACTGCGCACACATGTGTCATGGCATGGCTGGTGACCCTGGGGTGTAAAACGATGGGAAACCACCAACCAACAGTTTGAAACCAGCTCCCTATGGGCCCCACACTGTCTACTAGGCACTCAGCTCCAACAAGATCCTGCCCCATTTAGTAGGTCCATCTCTAGGTCCCCACAATGGGAACAAAACATAGAGGAACAGGAGGTTGGGTAAGTACCTAGATATGATGAGTGCTGGAGTTGGGGCCTATCAAATGGGGGCCAGCTGGAGACTGAGGAGATAAACACTGAAACTGGAAAAAAGGTAAAGTGTAGATCAGGCCCTACTGGAAATTCTGAGAAGTAAGATCAAGATGGGTTCCAGATCACTTACCCCATCTTCAGTCCCCAAACTGTCCAATGAAATTCCATGTGAAGCTAGACTAATGTTTTATCCATTTTCAAATGTTACTTCTGATGGTATTTCAGAAATATTTTCCATGTTCTCATTAACTAATTTTTTTAAAGTTGAAATTTATTGAGTTTTGAGCAGAACACCTTATTTAATACATACGGAATAACGAAACATAGAAACATAGAAGTTGCCAGCAGATAAGGACCCACAATCCCACTGAGTCTGCCTTGTTGCCCTAATCATTGCAACTAAGCTTATCTTGATCATTCTACTGTCCCTTCCCCTTGTATTTTCAAGCTCTCTTTGTGTCTGTCCAATGCTTTTTTGAAACCAGTAACAGTTTCTGCATCCACCATTTCTGCCGGCAGACTGTTTTATTTGTCCATTACCCTTTCCATGAAAAAGTACTTCCATACATTGCCTCTTAACCTTCACCCCTCCAGCCTCATACTGTGCAGTCCTTGAGCCCCTTTTTGTTTGAAAGATAGTACCATCCTGTATTCTGTTTTTCTCTGTGAGATATTTGAAATTTTCAGTCATGCCCCCCTTTCCCTCTTATCCTCCAGTGGATACATATTTCACTCCCTCAGCCTTTCCTCATTAGGTTTATAATGCAGATCTCTCACCATTTTGCTTGCCCTGCTCTGTACCGCCTCTACCCTGATTTTGTCCTTTTGAAGATGGGGTCTCCAAAACCTGACACAATACTCAAGGTGATGCCTCACCCATGATCTGTGCAGTGGGATTATTACCTCCTGCTGGTGATTCCCCTATCTATGCAGCCCAGCATCCTGCCTGCCTTTCCCACTCTCTTGTCACACTGTTTTGACATTTTCAGGTCATCTGAGATGACAACCCACCCCGGTCTGGTACCTGCTTGGAGCTTGCAATTTCTCTCCCCAGGTGGTATACTGCCCCCAGGTTCTGCACCCCATATGCTTTACCTTGCACTTCTTTGCATTGAAACCCAGCTGCCAATCCCTTGACCAGTCCTCCAATCTTTTTAGGTCACTTTTCATTCTTTCCACTCCATCTAGTGGCCACCCTGTTGCAGAGTTTTGTGTCATCTGCAAACAGGCAAAGTGTCCCTTCCTGCCACTCTGCTATGTCAGTGATAAAGACATTGAAGAGGATAGGGACCTAACGCTGATCCCTGTGGAACTCATCTGGTCACTCTACTCACTGCAGAGTGTGTTCCATTCACCCCCAGCCTTTGGGTTCTATTTTCCAGCCAGCTCTCTACCAATCTCACTACCTTGCAACCAACTCCCAGGTTCTCCATCTTTTTTATCAGCCTCCTAAGTGGAACTACAGTACGTCAAATGCTTTGTTAAAATCTAGGTATACTACATCCACAGCACACCCCTGATCCACCTCAGTGGTTACCCAGATACAGAACTCTATGAGGTTCATCTGGCATGACTTCCCCTCTGTGAAACCATGCAGCCCACTGGATGCCAGGTATTTCACTATCCTTTCCCTCAGCGGGGTACCCTGCATGGGTAGGTGTGCATAATAAGAATTTTATATAGAACTGAGGTGCGGGATGCTACATAAACCCCAAGAGTGAAGCTTGAGGGAATTATACAAGTATTGCACACCAAGGGTGAATGTAAAACTCGAGTTTTGCACACCTACCGATACTTTGTTTTATATAATTGCTCTGCTGTTTGTTTGTTTTTTTGCTCAAGGATTACAGCTAAAGACACTGTTCAGAACTCACAGCAAATAACACCAGTGCCTCTGAAGTTCATGTCTTTCAGAACATTTTTATCTGGCACCACCCACCATCACGCACACAGCAGATCAGTTATATACTGTATAACCAATCTGCTGTGTGAGTGATGGGTGTGGTACCACATACACGTGCAGGGACTCTTCCTTAGTCATTACATGCATGTCTTCACCACCATGCCCCAAGCCCTCATGGTATAGTCAGCGGGCTGTGGTAGGTGGGTGTGCTGTTGGCTGATACACATGCATGGACTTTTCCTTAGCCGATACATGCATTTTTCAACACCATTCCCCAAGCCATCATGGTATTGTCAGGGCCCGTGTTAGCTTGGTGTGAAGGATAGTGCCATGGCTGCCACCTCATTCTGTGAGTAGGAAGGGCATGTAATGGCTAAGAAAGCATCCCGGCATGTGTTTCTGACACCACCCATTATCACTCCACACAGCAGATTAGTGATATTTAATTATTTTATTTATTTATTTATTTGTTTGTTTGTTTGTCTTTTTGTTGGTTTACTGGGTAGGTGCACTGATCCAGTGGACCATTTTCAGGCATGATGCAGGCCATAAAGATGGTACATAGGTAATACAAACAACTCATTTACATTAACAGAGAAAGGTACAGGAAATAGAATACATTGAGTATACTGAGTACAGCTAAGTACAATTAAATGCAAGAATACAGTTGAAACAACAGAGTAGCAACTAAAGTGCTGGTGCAATATACATGATGTACAATCAGTCAGTCTTATGACTGTTCAGCATTGTACAATGGGGCAGTTTAGTCTTAGGTACAGAAGAATTAGGAGTCTCATCCAAGGGTAGCCATGCCCCATCCCTAGCCACCCAGCTGGGTAGCAGCAGGAAAGGGGTGTGGGTCAGTCTCACAGAAGCAGCTCATTTAAAGTTATGTAATTACACAATACGCATTGTGAAACTAGCTAACAACTGCATAGTAGTGCAGTTACAGTGTAGTTATACAGTAATTACAGTGTAGTTAGTGAGACTTAAAATTATCCTTCAGAAATAATTTCCTCATGAAATTACTGCAGTATGGCAAAGTGGTTAAAAGCACTGACCTTGAAACCTGGAGAGCTGGATTTGAATCCCAGAGCCACAACTTGTATACAGTGCGACCAAAAAAAAAAAGAACTAAAATCAAACATGCAGTCTAACATTGTAAATTGCTATATAATAAAAAATCATTAATTTACAAAGTTACTTGGCTTTTAACAGTGCTGTTGTTACCAAGGAATGTGCTGCTTCTGTGACATTGTTTCCACAGTTAATGCCTAACTAACATGTACTTACAAAGTAAGTAGGCAGAAACTAACACTTAAAGTGTAAGAAGAAGGTATAACAGTGCTGTAGTTACTATGGAACATGCTTTCTGTGGCACTGTTTCCACAGTAAATTGCTAATTAACATGTATTTGCAAAAGTAGGCAGAAACTGACACTTAAAGTGTAAGAAGAAGGGTATAACTACTATACACTTACATTGAATGTCAATGCTGTAGTACTATTCTATGTTTTCCTTCAGAAATCATTCCCTCATGCACTTACTGCTTAACAAACATGCAATCTAAATTTCTTAGTTGCTATACAACTATATTGTTTACTTATGGGTAAATGGGTTACCTATGTTTATTTGTAATGTCCCCAAGACAGTGCATAAACCATAATGCAGAGTAAACCATAATTAGACGTAGTGCTATAGTATTTAAATGAAACAGTATAAGCAGATACAAAGCTTATTAAGGATGCCATGGCTCACTCATTTATGTTGAATTTCCATATGCTTATGTGCAATTGCCATTAAGAACTTCTGCTTGCCCTGTGACATTTTAACCCATGCCTTCAAAATGTAGGCTGTTTGTGGTTTTAAGAACTGCATCCTCTCAAATAAAGCATGCCCATGCAAATCACTCATTTGTTGTGTTGTGTGCGCTTATTTGTTTGTTTCTATAGCATCGCCTCACTCTAAATCACCCCCAAAAATGCAGTCCTCTGACCTGCTCCTCTGTTGTTTCCTTTTTTTAAAAACCTTCACCGTCTACAGTCACTGGGCAACAGGTTTACATCCACATTCCCTGATGTCAAGAGGCAGCGGGAATGTGAAGATGCCGAGAACCTCAGACACCCGGTGACATGTCATCAAGTCGTCGGGCATCGGGAGTTAATCTGCAGCCAAAGGAGATTTGCCCCATCTACCTGCAGTAATCCAAAAGAAATGTTGTCTTTTCCTCGCAGTGTTACATGTCGAGACAGTCACCAGCCAATGAGCTTCAATCAGCCTGTCCAGGTAAGGGCTGAGATGAGCCAGCTTCAGGACTCCCAGCAAACATGCTGTCTAAATAGAACTGTATTCTCCGATGATGAGCATGGCTGTTTTTTGTGGGGTCTTCCATCGGTTTTTGTTCAAATTCTGATTTTGGTGCCTTTTCCTGGATTGCACTGGCTGACTACCATGATGTGGAGTGTTTATTTAAAGAGTCTGTCCAAATGTTTTTTTGGCTAGGTAAGATTTAATGGACCATAAAGGTGCTAAAACTAGCCAATACTACATTTTAAATGCGGGAATGTGAACATGTACAGAAAGTGGCGCAAACTATGTTGTGCTTTTGGAGGTTCCCAACTGGATGATGGGTGTGGGGCTTAGCAAAATCATGACTGCTTTAATGTGGTGCTTGGTTTATTTTTTTTTAAATGCTGCTACCAGATAACCCCCTTGATGCTTTCTGATGTTTGCTTTATGATGTTTTGTTTTTAATTCAAATGATGGTTGGTGTTTGCTGGGTGGGGGGGTTTGAACCAGTCGAATGCACCTGGATTTTGTAGCCAAACGCTGCTTGGTGTTTGTTTGGAGGGGGTGTAATGCCACATGGTATGGGCCTTTATCTGGAAGCCTGCTGTGGTGTGTAGGCCTTAAGTGGATCATTTGGAACCCAAAAGTGGATGTTTTCACTTACTGGGCTCCACATGATCCACTCGAGGCCTACACAACATGGCAGGCTTCCAGATAACAGCCCACACCACGCATAATGATGTTTTCTGATGTTTGCATTTGTGGGGCTCTCATGTTGCAAAATCCACCAGCACTCTTGCTGTGTTTAAAACGGTCTAATGTAGGATTTTTAGCCAAACGCTGTTTGGTGCTTGTTTGGGGAAGGGGAAGGAAATGCTGCATGGTATGGGCCTTTATCTGGAAGCCTTCTGTGGTGTGTATGCCTCGAGTGGATCATAATTTTAACCCAAAAGTGGATGTATTCACTTACTGGGCTCCAAATGATCCCCTCAAGGCCTACACACCACAGCAGGTTTTCAGATACAGGCCCATGCCATGTGTCATGATGTTTTCTGATGTGTGCTTTTGTGTGGGGCTGTCTCATGTTGCAAAATCCACCAGTGTTCTTGCTGTGTTTAAACTGGCCTAATGTAGGATTTTTAGCCAGCAGCTGCTTGGTGTTTGTTTGGGGGGGGTAATGCTGCATGGTATGGGCCTTTATCTGGAAGCCTGCTGTGGTGTGTATGCCTCGAGTGGATCATTTGGAACCCAAAAGAGGATGTTTTCACTTACTGGGCTCCAAATAATCAACTCGAGGCCTGCACACCACAGCAGCTTTCCAGATAAATGCCCACACCGTTCGGACTGATGTTTTCTGAAGTGGAGGCACCTCAAGGGGTTTTGTTAGTGTGACATCAACAAGCTAATCATACATTATTTATATTTTTTGTATTGTTTGCATAAACATACTGTGCAAGGCCTGTTTACTAATCCAAGTGTTGTCTGAGTGTGGTGTTCTTTGCAGGCTGGTGGCTGCGTGCTCCATTTTGTTTGCATGCTGGTGGATGCGTGCCTCCATTTTGTTTGCAGGCAGGTGGAGGCACCTCCATTTAATTGTTTGACTTTTGTCCTGTGAAACATGTCGTGCATCTCATCTTGTCCTTTTGCTCGTGTAAACTGCTTCATGGATCATGCCTTTGGCACTGCATCTCCATTTCGTTGTTTGACTTTTGTCCTGTGAAGCATGTCATGCATCTCACCTTTTCCTTTTGCTCGTATAAACCACATCATGGATCATGACTTTGGCACTGCTCCTCCATTTTCTTGTTTGACTTTTGTCTTGTGGAGCATGTTGTGCGTCTTATCTTGTCCTTTTGCTAGTGTAAACCACTTCATGGATTATGTGTTTGGCACTGCTCCATTAACCCATTCTTATGTCTTATGTCTTGTCGATTTCAGAATTTACCACTTCTCTCGTCATATATTTTTGCCAGTGTGGCATTAACCACATCTTGAATGGCATTTCTATTCCAAAATGTCAATTCCATTAACAGAAGCGGTATCTTCTTTTTTTTTAAATCTTCTTCTTCTTCTGTTCCTACAGAGTTTCTGAAAACTCTTAAAGATGGAATCAAGAAGACAACCATGTTTATCTGCTGCAGCAGTCTCACTGAGGTATTGCATAATACTGCTACTGCTCAATCAAGCAAGGAAAGAAACCTGGCTTTACAGAGCGAATATAAAGAAGGATGAAGGCCGCTATCACAGCATATTTGGAAAAAAATGGCACATGTGCCAAGAAAACAGAGACAACATGACTGAGGATAAGTGGCCATTATAATGACATGGCAAAGGAGAGAAAGCGAAGGTACAGAGAAGCACAGAAACAGAAGACCCAATCAACTGTAGAAAAAAGTAGTAGGACAACAAAATGAACACATCCTAATGATCAGAATGCATTGCCACAGTGGGAATACTAGAGGGAGATAAAAAGACAACAGCGAGCCAACATGACAAGTCAGAAAAGAAGAACAAGAAATGAAAAGCAACGCAGAAAGTACCATGAAAAAAGATATGCCACCGCTGCCTCACCAGTGCCAACCGCCGCTGCCTCACCAGTGCCAATTGCCGCTGCCTCACCAGTGCCCACAGCAGCTGTCTCACCACTGCCCACCGCTGCCTCACCAGTGCCCACTGCAGCTGTCTCATCACTGCCCACCGCTGCCTCACCAGTGCCCACCGCAGCTGTCTCATCACTGCCCACCGCTGCCTCACCAGTGCCCACCACAGCTGTCTCACCACTGCCCACCGCTGCCTCACCAGTGCCCACTGCAGCTGTCTCACCACTGCCCACCGCTGCCTCACCAGTGCCCACTGCAGCTGTCTCATCACTGCCCACTGCTGCCTCACCAGTGCCCACCACAGCTGTCTCACCACTTCCCACCACTGCCTCACCAGTGCTCACAGCAGCTGCCTCACCAGTGCCCACCGCTGCCTCACCAGTGCCCACCACTGCCTCACCAATGCCCACTGTCACCTCTTCAGGGGCCATCACCACAGACACCCTGCCAGTGGCCACCGATGTCTCACCAGTGGCCACCACCACCACCACACCATCTTCAACAATGATCCTGCCAGGAAAAGAGCTATTCATGACACCAGTGGTACCATATAATGTCTAAGAAAGTCAGTGCAAAGAGCAAGAAAGGCATTGCCAAAATCACCCACTAAATTTGCAAAAACATCGGAGTGGATATTGGCATCTTGCTCACCATCCAAGAAAGCGGCCCTGGCCAAGCGTGGTGTGCTTCTAAGAACACAACTGGAAGATAAACTTATGTCAGTTGTATCTGAGAAGTTGTTCCAGCTAAGAAACAATTGCAAGAAAAGTGTCAGACAGAGGAACAAGGAATTTTTAAAAACCATTGTAGTATTAAAAAAATACAAGCTGCTAAGAACTACAAGCTCAACATTGGGGGTGAGCTGGAAAAGGCTTATGAGATTATCTTCTGCAGAGACTGAAACCAAAAAAGCACACTGCTCTGCACTGCCACTTGAAACAGTGAGTAAAGTGGAAAAGTTCTTTGAAGAGAATGCCACACCTCTGCCGCACAAAAAGGCCTTTTCTAAACAGTCAGGCAAAACAAGGTCACACCTCGACAAACCTACTGACCTTCTTCACCAGAATTCATGCAACAGAACCCAGACACACCACTGCAGATGAAAATTTGGCACTTTATGACCAAGGCACATTAAACTTGCAGGGCAGCAAAACATGAGCTATGTCTTTGGGAATATTGTGCTAATGCATCACTGAAAATTAAGGCTATAAATCATCTTGTCAATAAATAAAACTTCCATGCTGTAAAGTTGCAGGTCTTTACCAGGCAGTTGAAATTACTGTGTGTCCCAGACTACCCTTGAAAAAGTTTTTCAAATTTGATTGCGTGCAAAAACATGCAACAAGTGCAGCACCAAAAGTTTGTTGATGTGGTGAAGAACTCTAGTACAGAAACACGGACAAGAATGGACAACATGGCAGTGGGACAGTATCAAAATCATGCAAAGGGCTGATGGCCTCCAAGTGAAACAGACCAGGAAGGTTTTGAAAAATAAAAGCTCTACTGTCCAAATGCTGGTAGAAGTCCTAAAAGGTGGTCTTTTCTTCCTGGATCATTATATGCATGTTGCAGTATGGCAGCAGCATCAGTTTTACTGGATAAGGCAGTTCATACCCAAGGGATGGGTGGTGATGGTGCTAGACTTCGCGGAGAACTACACCTGTAAACTACAGGATGAAGTACAGTCAGCCCACTGGCACCATGAGCAAGCAACAGTTCACTCTGTGGTTACATATTACAACTGTAATCTCTGTGAAGCCACTGTCAGAGACTCCCTCATTTTCATATCAAGCAATCTCAAGCATGATCACTATCCTGTACGGCATTTTGTTGAAACTGCAAATGCACACCTCATGAACGTTCGATCACTGAACATTGTCAAGCAAGTTCAATTCACTGATGGCTGTGTGCACTGTACACGTCAAAATGGTCATTTTATGATATTTCCTTTTCCAACAGAAAGTATGGATTTCCAAATGAGCATGCTTATTTTGGATCAAGATGTGGAAGGGGACTCTGATGGGGAAAGAGCAGTGGTGAAGTCTAAGCAAGCATAAGGGAGTACAATCTCAGTGGGCAGTAATCCAGAATGCAAAAGGACTATTCAAATACTGCCGCAGTGAACTAATAAAAGGCACTGACACTGAAGGGTGCACTCACCACAGGAGAACATTTTTCTGGGTGGGTGAAAATGAAATAAAAAGACAGCCAAGAGGAGATGTAAAATCTGTACCCAGAACACAACTCGTACAAAGTGGGAAGTCACAAGTGGATGATGCGGTGGCCACAAGAAACCTTATATGTTTCTGTACACATTGCATTGATGAAGCTGGACCCTGTGAGAACCATAGTCTGGAGGAAGAGTGGATGTCGAAGAAACTAATTAATTCAGCTACATTTGTGCCCACTGCTAGTGTTCACAAAACCACAAGTGACACTGCTCCTACTTGCTCCGCAGCTGTGGTCATTGTGTCTGGTCATACACAGTCCCCTGACACCCACACCCACCGATCTGCCAGTGACACAACTGCTTCCAGTACTCCTGCAGTTGCTGGTGCAACAGCAGCCACCACGGCCATTTTAAGCACTTTGCAAGACAGGGGCATGCACATTGATGCAACCACGTCAAATCACTGCACTGCTCCACAATTCGACAGGCCTGCTTCAAGCATCAAAAAAGTTCAGAAAAGGAAAAAACATTGTTTGAACCAAAGATCGATAAATTCTATGTGGTCTACTATTCTAAGGAATTCTATATTGGTCAAGTTATAGCAGTAGACACTGTAAAGCAGTTGTACTCAGTGAAGTTCCTACAGAACCGTCAGAGTGATTTTTCTTGGCTGCGATGGCAGGACACTGACAGCATGAAGAAAATATGAATTCTTCATGGGCCTATTCAGCTTGAAGGAGATTGCCCCTATGTTGTACAATCAGAACAATTAAAGATCGTTGCAGAAAAGTTCAGTAAGCTGCAACAGAGATGAGCTCAAAACACTACTCTTACTGTACATTAAGGCGCACTGCAGAAACTGCATCATTGCATTGCCCTAACTTTAATTTCTGTAAATAATTTTCATATCTTCTGTATAGTTTATTCAGCATTTCTATTTTAATTTAGAGGCAGTTAGTTTGGTAGTTATCGTTTAGCCTGTATTTATAGTTTAGTCTCTAGGTATAGTTTAGTAGATCTGTAGTTACTGTTTTGGCAGTATTTTTTGTATGGACTCTAGGTATAATTCAGTAGTTACCATTTAACCTGTATAGTTTAGTCTCTGGGTATAGTTCTGTAGTTATATAGTTATCATCCTAGCCTGTATGACTACTTTAGTCTCTGGATATAGTTTAGAAGTTCTGTGTGAAAATTAATACTTGTTGAGACTTTGTCAGAGTAAACCATTTTACTTCTGTAAATTTTGATTTAATTACCCATTTCACTTTCACCTATAAAACTTTTTGTTAACTTCTACAACTGTTTCCTATCTCTTATTGGTGTGCTGTTATGTAAGGTCCCCTGCCAAATAATAACATTATAAATATGTCCCCTGTTACATGCACATACACTTCTATGTGCCCCGTTACATGTGCATACACAGTTTTATGTCCCCCGTTATATGTGCATACACAGATTTATGTCCCCCGTTACATGCACATTCACAGTTTTATGTTCCCGTTCATGCACGACATTGTAACTGTTTTTTTCTGGTGACACAGCAAATGAGTTATCCTGCACCATATAACATTTACATTAGGAGGGTGATGGCTCCCCAAAAACAAAAATTGTTTTGATAAATTATGAACTTCAAAAAATTTCACAAATGTCACAATTTGGTAGCTCTATTTCATGCACTGGCCCTTATACAATAAAAATAATTTATGTAATTACTTATCAGCTTGAACAGTGCTGTAGTTGTCAGGAAATGTGCTGCTTCAGTGGCATTGACCCACACCTCTTCTTCAGCCACACTCCTGACCTGATATGACCCAGGTGGGTGGCTGGGGGTGGGGCATGGCTACATACCATGCTTTATCACTGATTTGCTGTGTGGAGTGGTGGTGGGTGGTAAAGGATGCACAGGTAAGAACCCTTCCTGGTGTGTAGTTATACAAATTGCATGAAGTGGTAGTTACACATGCAACCACAACCACCTCTCTTTTGCCACAAATTGATTCATGCTGGAAGTGTAACTGCACATGTAACAGCTGTTGCAAAGTGCAACATACATAGCTACATTTGCCAAATAGAATTGATTTGAGGCAAAAGGGGAGCAACAGTAATTGCAGTAACTACCAGTTCATGTAACTTGTGTAACTACACCAAACCGCAAATGAGAAACTACTTAGCTGCTATATTGTAGTTACATATAACTACACAGAAGTTTAATTACATTGTAGTTATATAGTAGTTTCAGTGAAGTTAAGGACATTTAATATAAAGTGTTACCAGATAAACCAGCTGAACTGACAGCAGCAGCATTAACTCAGATCAAGGGATCTTACACAGCAGAAAAAAATCCACTCTCTAATTAAATGTGTCCCATCCTTTCAGCAACTTATGAAATGAAATGAAGCTAGGCTAGCAGATTTGAAACATGTCTAAAATAGTGAGACGGATGATTCAAAGGGGGCAAGACACAACTGCATTAAAATGAAGGTACACACAGGTCAACTAAAAAATGACAGCTGATGATCTGGGAACACACTGGACAACTAAAATAAATCCCTACAAACTCAAACAACATGCCAATTCCTGTCAAAGTATTTTCCTGATATTCAAGGGATTCAGATATTATGCAGACTTGTTTTTTTGGAACTGTGTCACACAAGACAAAGGGGAGTTCAACTGGTGATTGTCCCTTTTCATTTCTGACTCAAAGTTGAACTTTTAATACAGAATTCATTTTGGAAGAAATTTCCCTAATGAATTCTGTATTAAACATTACAAACTTGTCCCTTCATGGAATTTTATTTGTTAATTTATGTGGAGAACTCCACATAAATTAATTAATAAAACTCCAGGGGGACAAGTTTGTAATGTTTAATACAGAATTTGTTAGGGAAATTTCTGCCAAAAAGAATTCTGTATTAAAAGTTATAACTTTGTGCCGAGCATGAAGAGGGATCACTGGTTGAACTCCCGGTGGCGCTCTTTTATCTTGTGCATTTTTTTCCCAGTATATATCCTATTTCTCTGCATAGACAGAGCACACTCACAATTATTTGATTGGGGCAGCTGAAGACTCCTATGTATATACCAGTTATTCTGCCCAGCCCAGCTCTTAATAGCAGTCTATGTCCTCTTATCATGTGCAACATTTTTTAACCTGTTCTTCTCACTCACTGAACTGGCTTTTGTTTTAATACCATACTAATTGTGCAGCCAGCAACTGCCAGTGAAGTAAAGCTGCATTATTTTTCTGCCCGTACCATGCACAACTGCATTACACTTCAGAACTCAGAAGTCACAACTTAAGTTACATTGTCACTAACCTGATGATAAGGTGGACTGAAAGACAAGAAGGTGCTCTTTCAGTTTGCAGCAGAAAGGGTCCAGGAAACTCAGTTGCGGCCAGGAGACCGGGGGGGGGGCTCGGAAGACAAGAAGAATGTCAGCACCAGCACTGGATCTTGTAGGAGTGGACTGCAGGACTCGACTTGCAAATGGATTGGGTAATCAGGAGGGATCACTCTGTGGCAGCAGTGGAGCAGCACACTGAAGGTCAGAGGAAATAAGATAAACATTGAAGCAATCTGCAGAGTAGCAGGTACCGGGTACTAATATTCAGAAGCAGCAGGTATGGAACCAGAGCAGAGCTGTGAATATGAAAACAACCGATTGGACTTGCAAATGGGCAACTTCTCCCTTTTTTGGCAGCAGAGGCACATGGCTGGCAGGATAGCATAGAGGCAGGCTCAAGGAGCCTCTAACAAGAAGCAATGAAGTGACCAAAAATGTTACTTTACAAAAGGTATAACGGCAGCTCACCCTGAGGTCGTCTTATACTCCTGTCTTTGGAGAGACTGGTACAGCATGCCAGTGGCGGGAATGTTAAAGCAACATTCCTGAGGTAGAATCCATTATTGATTGGTCCGGCTACACTAGCCATATTGTATGCATGATATGCATGCATACAATTGGACTTGCAAAGGGGTGACATCTCCCTTTTTTCACAGCAGCGGTGGAGTGACTGGTAGGATAGCACAGAGGCAGGCTCAAGCAGCACCTAACAAGAAGCAATGAAGTGACCAGATGCCTGTCACCCACCTTTATACTTTAAAGCATAAAAGAAACATCAAGTTTGAAACTACATTGCCAAAGCCATCAGCAAATCTAGAACGAGCAATAACACACTTGACCTCAAACTACTGGCCCTAACGCTTGACGAGGTACTTGGGCCCCTCCCCAAGATCTTTAATCTCTCTCTTCCTCTAGCCAATTCCCAGACAAATGGAAAATGGCCACTGTTACCCCGATTCACAAAAGTGGTGATAAGGCTGACCATGCGAACTTCCACCCTATCTCCATTCTGCCTCCCCTATCAAAGGCACTGGAATGTATAGTAGCGGATCAACTTACCGAGCATCTGGACAATTATAATATTCTCTGTAAACAGCAACATGGCTTTAGAAAAGGTCATAGTACATTCTCTGCCTTTCTCGAATTCACCAGCTCCATTCACAGCTCCCTTGACAATGGACAACTAACTGGTGCTATTTTCATTGACCTAACCAAAGCCTTCAATACTGTCCACCACTCCCTCCTGCTGAGCCAACTAAAAAATGCTGGTCTCTCCAATGATTCAATCTCTTGGTTCAAAAGCTATCTTGAAAACCACACCCAGCGTGTAAAAATTGGAGATGTGCACTCTGATTCCAGACCTGTCCTCTCTGGTGTCCACCAGGGTTCAATACTGGGTCCCCTACTCTTCAGCCTGTTCCTTAACACCCTACCAGATTCATGCACTGAACATATCACCCTGTAGGCCAATGATGCAGTAATTCTTGCCACACACCAGGACCCAAAGAAATTGCAAGAAAATCTCCAACTTGGTTTCTTCTCAGTTGAGAATTGGCTCACAAAGCACAAACTGATCCTTAATCAAAAAAAAAACAAAGGCCATGATCTTCAGCAGCTCCCATAATAAATGTAAGCACTTCCAACTCTCCGTTATCACCAGGCAAGGTGCCACACTGGAACAGGTCAAAAACTTTAAATACCTCGGGATCACTCTTGATCCTCACCTCTCCTACACTACCCACTTTGACCATGTTGCCAAAGCCACTAACTCCCGGCTAGGCCTGCTATTCCATCATTGGAAACACCTGACACCTGAAGCCCTCGCAGTCGCTGTCCAGAGCTCCATCATATCCATCATTGATAATGGCATTATCATTTATGGCTCTGCTACAACCACCACACTTAAATGTGTATCCACCGCCCTCAACAAGGTCTGTCGACTTGTCACTGGCTCCCAAAGCCTAACTCACACCTGTGACCTCTATTCTCAAACTGAATGGTTGAATCTTGCTAATCGAATAAAACCCCAAACTTGTATTACTACCAAGAAAATCTTGCTGGGCCTTGCCCCCCCTGGAGTCTGTGCCCTCATACAACCGAGAATCTGCACCCGACATACCAGGGGATCAAAACCTCAGCTTCTGCAAGTCCCACATTGCCGCACAACACAAGGCCAAAGGTCCTTTGCTTACCATTTGCGTACCTAGTTGGTACAATGGCCTTCCCAGCGACATCTCATCTTCACTATCACTCAGCACTTTCAAGACTTGTCTCCGCCTAACACTGACTGCCTCCAACCTCTGTGACTGTTGTGGCTAAACATGTCTTTTGGTTCCATAGCTGACGATGCCCTTTTGGATCCACATCTACTCCTGCACTTTGCCAGCAAACCCCCTCCTATTTTCACCTCCCCTGCTGGCCCATGACAAATGCCACCCAGCTACACTACCGCTATTCTTATTCATCTTCCACCTCTCCTCTCTCTGTCCTCCCCAACCTACCTTCCCTTTTCTCCAATCCACTTAGTCTCCCTGATTTCACCCTCCTCTTTTCCCTTTCCCAAAGTTTCACCCTATTGTTCTTTTTTCATCTACAAGACTATGTGTTTTGTTTTAATTTTATAAACTGTTATCTTTGCTTATAATTGTCTCAGTTGTACCTGTGACATGGAACCTTTGTAAAAGAGCCTCAGCTCAAAGGTATTTGCAATCCTAGAACAAATAAATAAAATAAAAATAAATAAAAATGTCACTTTACAAAAGGTATAATGGTGGCTCGCCCTGAGGCCATCTTATATCCCCACCTTAGGAGAGAATAGTACAGCATGCCAATGGCAGGAATGTTAAAGCAACTTTCCAGAGGTAGAATCCATTATTAATTGGTCCAGCTCCACTAGCCATATTGTATGCATGATATACACACATGAAAGGTGGACTGCTGGACTGATCAATAATGGTATCATTGGATAATAAATCTCTGTCTATCACTCCAGACTCACTTGAGCCAAGCTAAGCCTGACTGTCATGACTGATGCCAATTAGCTGCTGCATTTCAATTTATGGCATACAGAGATACAGCTGTTATGCACGGTATGTTAGAACTTTGTTCTTTCAACTCCAGCTTAACAGTTACATGGCTGAGGAGGAGACTGCCCTGAACTACCGAGGCTAAATCCCCATTGAAAGAATAGGTGCCAGAGCCAATGCCCCAGCCCAGTGGCATAGATTATTTTTTTCCAGCAGGCAGGGCTCCTTGGAGAGGTACCAGGGCTGAGCCTCAGCTAAGCTCGGCATAATTCCAATGCTGCTGCTTCCTCAGAAGAATGCCAGGAAGGACAAATGGATGGACAACAATGGGCTCGGGGAAGGTTAGGATGGTGGAGTATAGCACATCCCAAATCCCATACCACTACTGAACTCCTATGCTGTACTGGCAGGGTGTTACAGTCCCACAGAGGCACCCAAAGTAGTGGTGGGTATGGATGTGGAGGTCTTACAGGGCAGGGACCTCAAGGGGAGGTAGCAAAGGGCCCCAGAGAAGAAAGAAGAGGAGGAGGAGGAGGAAGCAAATTCTGGTGGGGAACACCTTAGTCCAGGGAGTGAAGTTCAGGTCAGGAAGCATGGTAGAGAGGGAGGTTAAGTGCCTGCCAGGATGCATAGCTTGGAGGGATGGAGAGCAGATCCAGAAGATCACTAGGGCAGCAGCAGGGAGGAAGGAGATTGATGTCATTGTCCATCTGGAGACAAATGACTTGGCTAGGGACAAGGCAGGGATAGGAAGAGTGCAGGAGGAGTTCAGTGAGTTGAGGAAGGGCCTTGGGCAAGTAGCAAGCTCCATGACCTTCTCAGAGATATTGCCTGTCCAAGGCAAGGGGAAGACCAGGGATCTCAATACCAGGGACTTCAACACATGGTTGAGGAACTGGTGCAGAGAGAAGGGTTTCAGTTTTAATGGTGACTGGGGATCCAACTGAAGGGATGTGGGCCTGTACAAGAGCAACAGCCTGTATCCATCCTGGGAGGAGACAGTTGCCCTTAGTGAGCATTTTAAAAGCTTCTTTGGTAAGTATTTAAACTAGCCATGGGGGGTGGTAGAAGGAAACATGGAGAATCAAACTGCCCACCCCCACAGGTTGATGTAGTCTGCAGGGAGGACCCTAAGGTTGTGAAATTGCCAGTGGTATCTAAAATAGGGCAAGGCAGAATGGTGGAGAAAAAGAGAAGAAGAAGAAGAATCAGCATTTACAGTTGTAGTTACAGTAAAGTATACCGATATCCCAGTTTGCTGTTCAGTATTGAAGCAGTACAGTGGTTAAATGAGGCATTATAGAAGGTGGTTAATGCTCTTCCATAGTACGTGGCAAGATGGCAATTACAACTCATTCCAAAGTGATTGCTGTCTTGTGGTGTGATTGTACTTTTCTTTTCACTTTACTGAGTTAATCCCGGCAGATGGCATACTTAATCACCTCAGCATTAATTACAGTCTGTGACATGGTTGCCATATGTCCGTCTGAACCCGATCCTAATAGCTAATAGCCATGGTAGAGAGCAACTGATTTTTTTTATCATGTGGGTATCAAAACAGTACAGTACACAATGAAATTACGAACCTGAGGGCATGGTTTAAAATATATACAGTACAGTCTCCCACTGCCACAGTTTCCCAGTGCTGATATTTACTGCTGAATTTTGTTGACAGAGAGTGAACAACGGAAAGTTTTTTTTTTTTATGTATTCTGTCAATTGCATTCTGTAATCACTGACAGTTCCCCCAAAAAAGTGAAAAAAAAAAAAGCAGTCGTTGCTCAGTTTTGTTGTGGTGGTAGGGGGGTGGGGTTCGAAGATGCAGTGCCAGCTGCAGTTGGGGAAGACACACACAGAAATGTTAGAGCAGGATGAGGAAATGTACACAAAATAAGCACAAAAAAAAATATTCTTCATATATCATACATTAAAGGGTTGCTTACCAAAGACCAAAGGATTTGCACCATTCTTTTCATGTTATGTGCAAGTATAACACTTTGAGACTGTGCTGTTCCATTTGTTCTACACAGTCCAACAGTGAAAACATGATTTAGGTAAAGTAAGGTAAAAGGTAAGGGTAAGGTAAAATTTTTATTCATAAAAATGAATATGGATGGCTCCACTGAGCCAAAGCTCATTTACAGTGAGGTCCAAAAAAAAAAGTCAGCGAAAATCTGGTAGCCAACATGTGATGGATAATTGTTATTTCATGAATATACAGTAAAAATGTGTACATGCAGATTCCAGTACAATGGCAGTGCAACGCAAGTGACAAATGTGTCTGTACCCAAAGTACAATTCCTATCTAAAATTAAGTTCAATCAAAAAACAAAAGTTGCAGCCCAGTGTCCTGTGGCTCAGTACTTAGAATGGGTAGGAGGATCTATTTAAAGATTA
This sequence comes from Neoceratodus forsteri, assembly GCA_016271365.2. Taxonomy (NCBI): domain Eukaryota; kingdom Metazoa; phylum Chordata; order Ceratodontiformes; family Ceratodontidae; genus Neoceratodus; species Neoceratodus forsteri. The sequence goes on from CM057453.1 coordinate 1,037,274,443, forward strand.
AGGGTAGGGCCCAGGCAGCTCACACAGCTCCTGAAAGTGTGCATTCCAGCACTGCTTTTCAATCAAAATTGTTCTGCAGGATTAACAGTTCAACTGTCCATCAGTTAAGAATGCTTTCGTGCAAGTCAAAGCCTATAAGAATGACTCAGCTAAGAGCTGCAATGCCCAAAGTCAGGGTGGTGTACTCTGCAGACAGCGGTGGGGGTACTGGAGAAGGAAAGGAATAAATGCCTTTTTACAGACACTGTGGTAGGACCTGAGGAATTCACCACACCCCTTCCCCAGCTCCTCACACCACTTTATGGCCAGCTGTCTGGCTACCCCAAATCAAAATTCAAATATGGGATTGGAGCACACAGTGCACTTAGATGAATGTGGAATTCAAACTTGAAATCTAATACAAAATCATTTATTTGTATAAGTAAAGTGCATGCAGTGTAGTCATCACATTGGCAATCCCACATAAAGGTGTTGTTTCTTCTAACTATCCTGTGTGCTCTTATCATTTGTTCTGCTTTGAGTGCATGTTGGCATCAAGGATCTATTGCTTGGCCCATGCTTACCTACACTTGCATCATCCAAGTTATTGCCACTGACATGTGTCCGTTGATAATGCAAACACACCTTACCTTCACACACACACACACACACACACACACACACGCACGCACACAGTGAATATCCTACATGTCCATAGGTTTTTTAATGAAAGCTGACAGCCTAATGTTTTTCCTGTTTTTTTTTCACATTAGTGGGTTCCATACCTTAAATATTACTAATTTTTTTATTACAATTCTTAATAAAACAAATGGGAAACATTTTACAGTCCATATGATAATATAATACATAAAAGAATTAAAACATATGAAATAAAATCATAGTGCCAAACCTTTTTTTATATATTATGCCATAGTACAGAAAGTGTAGACATGCGTAAATGTATAAAACAGAGTATCTAGTTTCTAGGTACCAGCTTTCTACATACAGCATTGCAAAATAGAAATATGGAAATTGTCAGCAGAAAAGGACCAACTGGCCCACCTAGTCTGCCATTAATTACCATACTTATTATGTTATCATAGACACTGCTTGGTCCCTTTTATCACCCCCTATCCCCTGCCCACATACTAATGTCCCCCTGAGTCTATCATATGCATGTTTGGATTCTGCAACTGTTTTGGTGCCCACTGCCTCTGCTGGGAGTATGTTCCAGATGCCCCCACCCTTTCAGGTCAGACATACTCCCTCACATTTCGTCCCTGACTCAGCAATTCCAGCTTTATTTTATGCCTCCTTGTCACAGAGCATCTCTTAATATGGAAAACGCCACCCTCATACATCTCGACCATGCCTTTGAGATATTTGTATGTTTCTAACATGTCCTCCCTCTCCCTCCTGTCAACTAGAGATTACTTATTTATTTCCCTGAGTCTTTCCTCACTTAGCAGTTCTGTACTTCTAGAAGAATAATGTATCTGTCTACATAGACACTTCATCATCATCATCATCATTCATTTATTAAAGGCAAATTGAGAGAAACTGTCATTTACAACTGTGTTCAATATAGACAAAACATCAAAATGTAATAAACAAGATACAAATCACATAATTACAAACACAGATATTCAAGACACAACATATTTGTTCCATAATAAAAAACTACATTTTGTGCAAAATAGTTAACATCAGGATATTCATCTGTTTACCCATAACAATCACACAATGATTGTATAGCAAACTACCTAATGACGCTGTAAATCAAGCAAGAGAAGGAAGAGTGAACATTATTCACTGATGTAATTCACAGTGAGTGAGAGAGAGAGACAGAGAGAGAGAGAGAGAGAGAGAGAGAGAGAGAGAGACAGCACATAATAATACATAATAATATGAAAAACAAAGCATGATTCTTCCCAGCAGCAACTGACCGGATTAGGGACCCAAGCAAGCCACCCTCCCCCAACTAAATGACTATCTCTGTTCAAACAGTGAGTGCAAAAGACCTAGGGAGACAAGAATTCAACCCTCCCCAACTAACTGGATTTTCACACATTGCCTTTTGGAGGAAACATTGTCCCATCTATTCCGCTCTCTGTTGTGACAGTAACTAATGTGACAGTTTCACACTTACTGTTTGCTTGCATAGTTAGGATATGGAGTGTGGATGGCATATGCCAAAAATAAAATAAAAATCAATAAATAAATGTAGCCATAATGCCATCCCAAAGAGGGCTACTACCTCTGTCTGGGTGGCTGCCAACAGGTTAAGGGGCCTGGGTTCCCATACAGCTGTTACCAGGGGTCCTTTCCCAAGTTATAAAATAAAATGGTGGTGCCTTCACCCAGAGTGCAGTTTAAGTGGATATGAATTTTACCAGTACAGTACCTTGGATGCTGTATCAACCCACCTCCCCATACAGTTGCTCCAGACATGGACTTACCAGAATCAAACATCCCCATTTCCAAACTGGGCATTTTTAACCTCAGCTAATAATATGCTCACTAAATCAGGCTCTTGAGTCAGATCTTTTCCCAAAAAAACAGTAACATCTCGTTTATTTACATGGGAAGGGGAGGAAGGTCAGAATGGAATAGAGGTTAAGCAAAACATTTTTGTCATTTGCAATTAGCAGTTAAAAATCAATGTTCTTCCAATAATCATTTCCCCCTTTTGATATTCAGCCCATATTTCAATTAGTGCAGCCTCCAACTCTCTAATTAGCAAACTGTTGCAGGTATTGAATATGCACAGACCCCTAACTGGTACCAGTTCAAAATGATGCCCCAAATTCTGTACCTGGGTACCCAGCTGTGTAGTTGCAGACTGGTTGGCTGGCATTGGCACGCTTGATGAAAAAAAATGAACTTTAACTTTTTACATTTCTCTTTTGAGTGGACTAAGCCTTGCTACACCAGTGGGCACAGTTTGAAGTAACACAATTAACTATACACAACCCCCAGCAGCAGGGCAGTTTCTGCCTTTACTTACAGTTCTGCAAAATCAGTCTTCTGGTGGCTCTGTGACTGAAGTCCTGGGTTAGATGGAAACAGTAGAAGCAGAACCTGGGAATTGATGCTTGCAGATTTGAAGAAGAGACAGGTATGCTACAGCTTGGATCTTCAGATGGACTGAAGATCTCACAGCTTGTCCCTTTGGCCTACTGAGGCCTGCTGTAGAGCACTGCGCAAGGCCCACCAGCTACAGAGGACCCAGACCTAGGAGTGGCTCCACAGTCTGGCTCCTTCACACGTCAGAGTGCCTTAGCACTTGGGAGTAAACCCATGATCCCCTGCAGCCAGAAGACTCCACTTGGCGGGGGTTAGCGAATTTCCCTCTTGACTCTAGGTTAACTGGACATCTTTGGATCTTCATTCTCTCTTTAACACCAGCTCTGTTGTGCAGCCAAAGCAGATTCTCTATCTTTCTTACTTTTCAGACCCCCAAACAGTAGGGTCTGAAACTCCAACTTCACATCAGCTGTATCTTATGAGAAAACAGCAGGTACCTGTTCATGGAAGGCACCTGCTCATGTCTTTGCTAGGACAGTCTCTCAACTTTTACAGCAACACAACCACTCTTGCTCACAGTTCCAGAAAATCTCTCTCTCTCTCTCTCTCTCTCTCTCTCTCTCTCTCTCTCTCTCTCTCTCTCTCTCTTTCTCTCTCTCTCTCTCCCCCCTCTCTTACAGGGTCTCTTAGTCCCTCTGCTGCAAAACAAATATTTATCACACTGTGCAGGTCCAGCCATGCACAGAAGAGGCTCTTTCTTCAACCTTTTAAGCCCAAACCAGTCCATTTTCCATAATTCACTTTCCAACAACCAGTGATTAAGCCTTTTGTCCTTCCCTTTCCTCTTTAGATGCTGTGTCTTTCGAAAAGTTGGACAGAACCTTTTTTTCTCAATTCTCCCATCACGGGTGTCTCATTGTTGAGGTGCAGATGAAATTAAAGAAGCTCTCTCCTCAACCTCTTCTCACAAAAAGCAATTCATTTCTGTAATCCATTTTCCAATTCCAGTCATCCTTTTCTCTAAACACTTTCATGTCTGTGGTAGGATCCTGCAGCTCTCTCTTTCTCTGAAGAGCTGCCTGAACTACCATCCTCCTCTTTACTCTTCAGATGGGGAAAGGCGTGACCAGCCCTGGGGACAGTAAGCTGGCAGATCCCAGGCAGGGCCTTTGCCAGCCTTGCAGACCCATTCTCTGCATAGGGTCTGTAGCTCCCCTCCATGTGGAGGGGCATCCGCTGCAATGACTCAGAAATCAAAAGTCTTTCTCTTTCGGGAGCTCTTTGGCAGCTCCCTATTGGCTGGAGCCACTGTCCTTCACCAAAATTAATATGTATGAAGCTCCCTCAAAACCTTATTGGCTACAGAAAAGGCTCCTAAACTTTCCCCAGTATTTTTCCCCAACAGTACTTTCAGCAGTCCCACAGTCCTCCTGGTGAATCCTGGCTTTTCCATTGGCTGAATGGTGGTCACATGCCTGCTATCATGGTTACTAGCAAAACAGTCCCAGCACATTTCACCCAAGGTCCCAAGTTTAAACCTTCTCTGCAGCCAAACCATTTGCATTTATTTAATCATTTCCACACACATTTGTAGCCACCCCTGTACACTACTGAGTGACTGCAAAGTTCACCCTCTTTATTTAGCCCCTTTCCAATTGCTGCTGCCATATTAATATCCTCTGGGCAGCCAGCACATAGTCCCATTGCAGTCCATATAAACTCCCACTTCTAGTGCACCATGCAGTCTAGTTAAGCATATTTATTTAACGATTTCCCCACTGTTTAGAAGCAGTCCTTTTCCTATTACAGTTTGCCCGATATTAACATTTCTAAAACTTCTCCCAGCATGTCTCTAGTGCTAATTGCCTTTCCCCCCGGTGCTAGACATGCTCTCCTCATTAATATTTATGAATCACTTCATTAATATTCATGAGGTGGCTCTCATTAACTCGAGCATGATTTGCTCTCCAAAAGAATATTTTTTCTTCTTCTCTGTTGCCTCGATGATCCACCTGAGGTCACTGGTCCCTATTTTACTTTAACCTGGGACTAGGACCATCGGAGAGGCAACTCAAATGGTCACAAACAGGCAAAATGAAAATGCACCTCTGCGCATGTGTGGTTGACCGGAATGCACCTCAAGGTACAACTTTAACCAGCAGCTCTGTCTTCAGATCCCTCAGCCCCACTTTCCAAAAAAAACCATGCAGGTGTCAGAGGAAGATCTCCAAGACATAATGGGGCACAGAAGGACCCAGAGGGAAGCGGGGTACACCAGGGGGAAAATGGGGAACAGAAAGCCTTGGGGGCTAACAGGTAAGCCCCCAATGGGGGGAGAGGTTTACATAAATAAATAACTTGTCATTGTTGGCAAAGGACATTTACAATAAAGGGGCAATTTCAGACTTCTGAGCTACTGTACTTCTAAAATATCTCCCAACAGTTAACTAAAATGCCTTTCCAAAATGCTTAGAAGTTGGTGTATGTCTTACTGGTTTATGTTATTAATATATTTGTACTAAAACCTTTCTGGTTTCCAATTAACAGTTTTTATTCTGAAAATGTAGGCACTCCCCAATTATACACAGTGGCATGTGTCTTTCATAATAAAATTTACAGAATGGAATATTGAGCTACAAAACATTTTTAAGATCACCTGTCTGCATAGGGTGTCTGTCTGAAGTTCCCTTCGAGAGCAGGGTCAGGACTTTTCATCGGACCGAAGTCGGTGAGGCTGTATCATTTGTCGATCCTCTGGATTTTGCTGTCCCTGGCAATAGTGAGAGTTTGCTGGGTTAGAAAGAGTTCTGATTCCTGCTCTCTTGGGAGTAATCTCCTCAAAAGTGGTAGTTGGACATTTTACTGGTAGAAACTGTAAGCAGGTTATTTGATCATTTTCCACTCCAGTGTCCAGTGGTCTGGTGAGAGCAGACTGTCATAAATTGTTATCCTCTGGGAAAATGTGTCCATCAGACTACTGAACATTTTTTTCCATTCTTCTGTTGATTATCTGGAATTAACTTAAAATAGGGTCATATTTGCTTGTGTTAGCACTCATTTCTCCCCTCCTGTTCAGATTTGACTGTATTTTTGGGTACCCATTCTTTGTAAGGGTGGGATTTTTGTTTTCTTTTTGTGTTTTCTGTGGGGTGGCCAGAGGGTTTGTTGGGGTGGATTTTAACTGTATAAGCAGTGGGTGTGTGGTGTGTGGTGGTGAGTGTTTTTTTTTTTTGCATATTAGTTGAGAATATGGGTGTGAGTGGATTTCAGTTATTAGATTAAGTAGTTATAAGCATTGTGCTTTAGGAACCATTGCAGGCAAGGAAATTAGCTTTCTGGGATGTGCAAAGGTCTGGAGCAGGCATGGACAGCCTACGAGGCATCCCAGTTACACAACCTTTGGCCTTTCATTGACCACACTGTTTTGGCTATGACAGCGTAGCACTGTTGGGAGGTCAGAATTGTAAGGCACCTAAATGGTCAGTTGTGGCTGGGTGCTGTAGGCTCAACAGAGGTGAGCAGGATAGAAGTGGTTAGGTGTAGGAGGCACCATGGGTTAAGATGGAACATGGAGATAAGCCAGACATGCTTGGCTCCTGTTCCCAGGGGTCCCACCAGACAGAGTGAACAGGTTGCTAGTAGGGCTACAATACCTACCAGTCCCCTTAGGGCAGTGCTCTGCAATGCCAGATCAATCAGAAGTAAAGCTGCAATTATAGTGGACTTGATTTCTATGGTCGGTCTGGCTTGCATTATGAATACCGGAGTGAGTGACGATGCTGGGCCAGTTTTGGAGACAGCCATCCCCCTGGGTACTCTGTAGTGCCCTACCCTGTGGTGGAATGCATGGGCAAGGGTGTGGCCCTCTGTTTTAGCTCAAACCTGGGCTTCACTGTGCACCCGGTGGGAACTACCTTGTTCTTTGAATGTGTGGCTGTGCATGGGGGATTTGAGTGCAGGTTGCTGGATCCTCCTAATTTATCACCTCCCGGGGAGTCAAGAAGGTTCCTGCAGGAGGTGGTGGATCTCATCATCTGTGAGGTGTTGGAGGCCCTCAGATGTTTTGTGCGGGGAGTATTTAACGCATGGGTCAATGACAAATCCTCCAGGCTTGATTCCAACCTCCTTCAGATGATGACATCTCTGGGCTTGTCACAAGAAGTTATTTCCATGACCCATCATGGTGGCCACATGCTGGACCTTGGTTTTTCACTGGGGCTTGAAGTAGGCAACCTCAAGCTTGATCAGGTCAGGTGGTCTGATCACTGCATGGTGAGGTTCTCATTCAGGGCTCCCCTTGAGAGCCCTCCACTTGCAGAGATGATCAGCTACTGCCCTTTGAGGGGATTGTCTCTGGAGGGATTTCTGGTAGTGGCCAACAGATCTAATGTAGGTGCTGCATGTGTGAAGGCACAAGTGAGACAGTTGCCACCTATAATAAGATGATGTCCGATGCTCTCGATGCCCTCACACTGGCCCGTGTGTGACCCAAATCTTCTCACTTGAGATCTCCGTGGTTTGATGGAGAGCTCAAGGTGATGAAGATTAAGGGTCAGAAGTTAGAGCACTGCCGGCAGAAGACTAGGCTAGAGGAGGACAAACTGGCTCTGCATACCCAATATGATGAGTACCAGGGGGCAATCATCCATAAGAAGGCAGAGTTCCTGTCCAGGGAGATTGCTGCAGGGAAGCATTGACCAGCTGTGCTGTTTTGGACTATAGGCAGACTTTTACATCTGGTCTGTCTGCAGCTGAAAAAAGGTATTTCTGATTCTCTGTGTGAGGAGTTTGCTCAGTTCTTATCTGACAGGGTGTCCCCTATTCAGCAGTGAATCCCATCAGCCTTCAGTGATCGCCTAGGGTGTTGCAGAGGAACTCTGCCTGTTTGGGGTCAGTTTAAACCGGTAGAGGTGGCTGATGTCATTGAGATTGTTTCTGGGCTGAAGCACACATAGTGTAAACTGGACGCGGTACCAACACGATTCTTGATGGGATGTGTCAGTTCTTTGTCAGAGGGGGTCTTTCCCAATTCCATGAAAGAGACTCTGGTGAGATCCTTTCTGAAAAAAACATGTTTAGACCCTGACATCTTGGCAAATTACCAACTGTCTCCAACCTTCCATTTCTGGGTAAGGTTGTAGAGAAGATTGTGTTGCAACAGCTTGAGGAGTACCTTGTGGCCTTTGACATCTATGAGCCTCTCCAGTCTGGATTTCATGCTAAGCACACCACTGAAATGGCATTAAGTCGGGTGCACAATGACCTCCCTTGGGCAAGAGATAGAGGGGAGGGGGTCAATTCTCATTCTCCTTGATCTCTCCTAAAGTATTTGACATGGTAGAACATGGTGTGTTGCTTGATCATCTCAGAGACTACCGTGGGCTTGCCAGCACTGTCATCTGCTAGTTTGAGTCCTACCTCACTAATAGGAGGCAACAGGTAGTGATGGGGAACTTCTCCTCTTCCTTGAGCCTTGTGTTCTGCAAAGTACCTCAGGGTTTGGTCTTGTCTCCAATGTTGTTTGCTGTATAAAAGCTGCCCCTTGGTGAGCACATTAGGAAGTACAATCTGGGTTTTCATTGCTATGCAGATGTTACCCAGTTGTATCTTTCCTTTTCCCTTGGAATATCTGACACTATGGATGTGCTTAATAGCTGCTGTGCTGAAATGAATGACTGGATGTCCTCTAGCTGGTTGCAACTGAACCCTGATAAGACGGAAGTCCTGGTAGTGGAGTCGAACTGAAGGCACGATAGGATTGCCTCTGGTGTGGCCACTGGTCTCTTGCTGAGGCCTACACCATTGATGGCTTCCTCTAGGGTGCACAATCTCAGCGTGTTTCTTGATGATGAGCTGACATTCAAAGCCCAGGTATCGTCCATTGTCCAAAGAGGATTCTACCACTTGAGGAACATTGCCAGGATCAAACCCCTAGTTCTGCATGAGGATCTCCTGCTATGTTGACCGTAGAGTGAAACTGCTAGCACAAAGACCATCACAGTGACAGAGAGAGAGCTAAAACATCAGTTCACTGTGATGGTTCTTGCTGGCACCGGCACTGCATCACATGGTGTTTCACACCTTCCCTGAGACAACTCAGACTCGGAGTTATATATATAGAAACCGGGGTGTGTGGGGGGGTGGAGCCCACCCACATGGGGGGTTGGGGGCACATCCCCCCCTGAAGGAAACCCACACATCCCTGACAGTACAGTGTTGACACTCAGCATTGTGTCTGCCTCTGTCGGGGATGTCGCCCCTCTATGGGTAAAGCTGACCTCACTACCCTGGTACATGCCTTTGTGATGTCCAGGCTTGATTACTGTAATACGCTCTACTTTTGAGTCTCTGGAGATACCCTCCACTGGCTGCAGCTGTTGCAGAATGCTTCTGCCAGATTGCTGATGGGACTCTCTAAGTTCAGTCATGTAACTCTGGTACTGCGAGAACTGCACTGGCTACTGGTCAGGTGGAGGTTATCTTCAAAGTGGGCTTACTAACCTTTAAGGACCTGCATGGACTATGCACTAGCTATCTGTCTGACCTCTAAACACCTGCTGCTTCAGTCTGCTCCATCTGTTTCTCTTCTAGGAGCCTCCTGACCATTCCAAGGGAGAAATTAAAAACCGCCAGCAACCAGGTGTTTAGTGTCTCAGGCCCCATCCTTTGTAATTCATTACCACCTGCTGTTAGGGAGGCCCCTTCAGTAGAGGTTTTCAAGGACTGCCTAAAGATGTTTTTGTTCTCTCTGGCCTTCCCAGATATAGAGGTTTTGATAATTAGCTATCTGATCCACCTTTTAAAAGCTTGCTCCTGTATTCTATCCTGTTTCTAATTACATTTAATTAATTTTTAATAATTAATTAATATATTTATGTGCCATCCTTTGTTATCTTGATTGTTGTATGTAAGGTGCCCAGAGCCTTCAGGAATGGGTGTAAAATAAATAAAATTTGCCTTACCTTGCCTTGCCTTCAGAGTTTGTATTTTTCCCTGTTGAGGGACAAAAGTACAACAGTCCCCAGAAGATGCTTTCAAATGACCTCCTTAGTAAATAAACTCATTGCCTATGCACAGAGGCCACTCCCATGAGCTACTTTTAGGGTACAATGCAGAATATTTTGTGGCAAGATCTCATTTTCATTGGTGTCCTACTTGAAGGTATATATCTCACTTTTATTTGCAGTACATACTTGATGTTCCTATTTTAGACCCTGTTATTACTATTCTGTACTATTTGCACAGTATAACTTGAACAATTACTAGATGTTGATCTTGGTTTGATGCATGTACAGTAACCTGGTTCTATACAGATTTTTTTGGAACCTAATAAACTTGAATTTGAACTGTTGTGAAGAGTGCACAAGCCTGCCTATTTGGAGTCAGTGTGTGAGATGCCAGCACAGGTGTCTGATTTAATGGCACTCATCACACACACACACACTCACACACACACACTACAAGTAATGTGTAGCCAATGGAAAACCTTTAGTAGTATAACTAAATGTTTTAAACATACTGAAATTGTATGCTGCTGCACCACAACAATCAGCCCAGAATTAATGGTCACCTCAGTCATGCGTGCAGTGGTAACGCACAGTCATCAGAATTAATGTGCATCCCAAAATGCTACTCTCTTGTGTCCAGAAAATTCCCCAGTGCTAATGAAGTGAAATCAGAGCATAACAAGAAATGCAAAGTCTCACAGAACTAATGGCACAGTCAGTCATGTGTGCAGTGGTCACACACAGTCACCAGAAATAATGTGCATTCCCCAAATGCTACTGTCTTGTGCCCGGAAAATTCCCCAGTGCTGGCGAAGTGAAATGAGAGCATAACAAGAAATGCAAACTCTCCCAGAATTAATGGTGTACTGCAAATGCACAGACAGATTAAGATTGTGCTGCACACTCAAGAGATGCAAATGCAAAGGCACAACATCACCTAACTAGTGCTCAGAAGTCGCAAATCAAAATCTGGTAAAGATTAGCTTTTGCTGGTTGTGGGTGCACAGCAGTAACAGTCCACTACCAGTAAAGATACCACGAAGCAGTATAAAAAAGTCACACATGTGTAGTGGATAGCAGGTTCACACTGCTGCAGTTACTCCCTGGCATAACAAAAAGTGTCTGATTTAATGGCACTCATCGTGCACACACACACACACACACACTACAAGTAATGCATAACAAATTGAAAATTTTTAGTAATATAACCAAATGATTTTAAACAAACTGAAATTATACACTGCTGCACCACAACAATCAGCAAGAAAATGTCAAGAATTAATGAAAATATTACTGTGTGTACATTAACAGTTATACAAGAAAAATATAACCAAAACAGAAAGACTGCCTTTTTCCCTCAGTTAATCTACCTATACCCTAGATATGCCCCTCCCCCAAAGCACACTTCACAGTATACAGACTGACTGTTCTAAATTAACATTCAAAATCCACACAGAAACAGTAAACATTCAATATGAGCACAGGATGGTTTCCTTCATTCGATGTACTAAATTTTGAGCAAAACAAATTGCTCAAAAATACTTTTTTAATAGCTTTTAGAGGATTTGAATCACAGAGCTCTGAGAGGAAACTATCTCCGTCTTCCACTGCACACACACTACACAGAACTGAGGCTGTGCAGAACAATCTAGAGCCCATGTGACCTGCAGTCCCAAGAAGCACTACAAAATTCGCTTTGGAGCGCAATAACAAGGAGAAATGATGCAAAGTACATTGATTTCAATGTACTTCACCTTAAAATTGGTGGATAAGTGGTTTGGGGAAGGCACAATAATGCAAAGTCATTGGTTTCAATGGACTTTGCATTCCTCATCATAACGCGAAGTACTCCGCTTCGTGTTGCGGAGTACTTCGCTGATTCGGCATTAATCCACAAATCACTGCATGGAGCGAATTTCGGCAACTTCACCCACCACCAATTCCAAGAGATTGGTTCTGTCTAAGAAAACAAAAAAGTCATCCAGTTTGGACCCACCAAGCAGAACCCAACCACTAAGGAAATTGCAAAAGCGATAAGCATAGTTCAATTGTTTTGCCCAGTTCCATCCAAACCAACACCTTCTGGTAGGCAGTCAGTTCAGATTTTTCCAGCTCCATCGGATTATGATCCAGATATGTACTATGATGTGGAATGAAAGGGAGATGAAGATCTCCTACAGGATGAGGATGATGTTGATGTTTTTGGAGGCCTAGATAAGCTTATAGATCCTGACATCTCCCCAGATAGGCCTACCAATGTCTCCCCTCCCAGGCTTTCTGAGTCCTCTTCTGACTTTTTGTTCTACAAAAAAGTGGCTGAAACTCTCCAGCTCCCAGTTGTGGAAGCTGCTGAGGAAGCAGAGGAACCTGATTATGTAGAAATGATGGACGTCCCAGAGTCCAAGAGGCTGTCTATCCCACTTTGCAAATCTTTAAGGAAACAGACTCACAAAATACTATAAATGTCTACTTCTATACCTTCTTTAGATAAAGAGAAGGACAGGAGGTATATGTTATCAGGTTCTGGTGTGGAGTGTCTTTATAATCACTGCAGCCATGTTGGGGTAGTGCAAGCTGCAACTTGTGACAGGGCTAATATTCCTTTGGCATCACATCCCCGAGATAAGGATTCCAGGAAGGTGGATGCAATGGCCAGGAAACAATGCTTGGCATCCTCCTTGGGGCTCAGACAGGGTAATTATATGGCTTATTCATCCAGGTACCAGAAGTCCAGGTGGGTACAGTTCTGGAACTGGCTAAAAAGGCTTCCCCCAGCTGGCCAAAGAGCTGGAGGAAGTGGCTTCTGATGGAATTGAGGCATCTAAGGTGCAGTTTCAGGCTGCTATGGACTCTAATGATGTTGCATCAAGAGTCATGGCTACATCAATCTCTCCTAGGAGGTTTGCTTGGCTTAGGTGTACTAGCCTCTCACAGGATACCCAGGCTAAGGATATGGATTTCCCTGTTTCTGGTAATTCTCTGTTTGGGGAGCAGACAGAGTCCTACATGAAAAAGATGGATGAATACAGGACCATCTGCAGGACTGCAGTGGCCAAAGAAAGGCAGGCCACTCCTCAGAAGCAGCAGTCTAGGGCAGGCCCTTTCAAATGCCTTTCTACCAAGCCCAGGCTTCCTCTTCTTTTCAACAGAGGGGGTTCTTCAGAAGGAGAAGTAGAAGGGGATGAGCAGAGCTACAACCTCTTCACAGTCTAAATCTCCTGCCAAACAGACACCTTGATGGGTCAGACTGGGTTGCCTCCTCTATCCCAGTAGGAAGCAGGCTAGCTCACTACTTCCAGGCCTGGAAGTCTATCACTTCAGACAAATGGGTCCTGGAAGTAATAAGCTAGGGACTGGCTCTCAGCTTCAAAAGATTCCCCAGGTTGAGATCCAGATCTTTTCCACCTGCAACATCTTTAGAAACAATTGCTCTAAAAGGAGAAGTTTCCTCCCTACTCACCCTCAAAGCTGTAGAGAGGGTTTCTTCACAACACAGGGGCAAAGGACTGTATTCCAGATACTTCCTTACCCCAAAAAATACTGGGGCGTGGCGACCCATCCTAGACCTGAGATATCTGAACAAACATATCACAAATCCAAAATTCAAAATGGTGACTATGGGAATAATTCTTCCCTCTCTGGGGCAAGGAGACTGGCTAGCTTCCCTGAAGCTCAAGGATGCCTATTTCCATATACCTATCAGGTGCTCCTATAGAAAATACCTCAGGTTCGAGTTGCCCTCAGGTCATTACTAGTTCAGAGCCATGCCCTTCAGCCCAACTTTGGCCCCAGGGGTGTTCACAAAATGTCTTGCAGAAGTGGCAGCCTTCCTCAGAAGGCAGGGCATCTCTGTCTTCCGTTATCTAGATGACTGGCTGATTGCAGGCCAGTCTTCAGACCAAGTCAAGTCAGCTTTAAAGGTTACGCAGAATCTTCTCAGTGCTCTAGGATTCCTTCTAAATCTCTCCAAGTCAGTTCTCAAACCAGTATAGCTCCTTACCTTCATAGGGATAGAGCTGGACACTATTCAGGCAAAGGCCTTCCTCCCATGTTCAAGGGTAAAGGCTCTTACAGATCTGGCTGCTTCTTTTTGACCTTTGGTGTCTTGCCCAAGCAGACATTTTCTTCAACTCAGCAGCCTCCACTGCAGTGGTTCAAGGATCCAAGTTCCAAATGAGGAACATTCAGTTCCACTTAAGGCACTTTTGGTCTCAGAAAAAAGATTCTCTCACAGAGCTGATTCCAGTGACTCAGGCTCTTACAGGATCTCCAGTGGTGGTTGGATCAGGACAGTCTCAGACAGAATGTCCCATTTCTCATTCAAGCACGCTCAGTGGTCCTGATCACAGATGCCTCTCTCTCCTGGGGTGGGGAGCCCATTTAGGAGCCCTCATTGCACAGGGTATTTGATCATGGTAGGAGTCTCTCCTTCATATCAATCTTCTGGAGCTCAGTGCAGTGTTTCTAGCCCTCCAGGCCTTCTTGGAATCAGTCAAAGGCAAAGTGGTGCAGATCAGGACAGACAACACCACTACAATGTGGTACATAAACAAGCAAGGGGGCACTTGGTCCACAGCCATGTGCACGGAGGCCATGAAGCTATTGTCTCTAACTTACTCTCTTTAGACTTCTCTGACAGCAGTTTATGTTCCAGGGAAGGACAATGTGCTGGCAGATGCCTTAAGCAGGATTTCCCAGGGTCAACACAAATGGTCCTTGAACTCTCATGTCCTTCAGGTAATTTTTAAGAGATGAGGCAACACAGAGATAGATCTCTTCACAGCCCCAGACAATCATCAGCTCCCCCTCTTCTGCTGCAGTCCCCCAGTCCTGGGGACTGGCCTTCTAGATGACCTCCTCTTATATTGGACAAACAGGTTTCTCTATGCCTTTCCTCCCTTTCCTCTGATATTCCGAGTACTGATCAAGATCAGGTCTCAACACTGCACACTGATTCTGGTGGCTCCAGATTGGGCTAGGCAAACTTGGTATCCTCTGCTGCTGTCTCTAGCAGTGCCAATTCTTTTGTTTCTGCCATGGAGGCATGACCTCCGGACCTCCTCTCAAGGGAGGATTTGGTGTCCCAATCTTCAGTCTCTCAGACTCAAGGCTTGGTTCCTGAAGAGTTAGAATATGCAGGTCTCCATCTCTCCCAGGGGGTAATGGATATCCTTAAGGTTTCTAGGAAACCTTCCACCAGAAAAAAACTTACAGTTCTAAATAGAAAAGATCTAGTATTTGGTGTTCTCAAAAAGACATACAACCAGATTCTGCAGGCATTGCCACAGCCCTGGACTATCTTGTTCATCTTAATGGACTAGGGCTTAGGCCTGCTACCCTTAACATTCATTTAGCAGCTGTTTCTGCTTTATTTCTACAGGTAAGGGATCTTCCCTGGCATCTCATCCTGTTTTCATTAAGTTTTTCAAAGGTCTAGTTCACATTAACCCACCCTTCAGGGTGCCCACTCCGGCCTGGGACTTGAATATATGTATAGCACAGCTTATGCAACCCCTTTTGAACCTTTAACCTCTGTTGAGCTTAAGTACTTGACTCGGAAGACTGTGTTCCCGGTAGCCATTACTTCTGCCAGGAGAATCAATGAATTACAGGCCTTGTCAGTTGAACCTGACTTCATCTCCTTTCACAGGGATAAGGTGGTCCTTAGGACAAACAGAAAGTTTCTGCCTAAAGTGGTTTCCGATTTTCAGTTGTACCAGTCCATGTCTCTGCCTGTCTTTTTCACTGACCATTCTTCAGGGGAGAGAAGATTACGCAGTCTGGATGTTAAAACAGCTCTAAGCTATTACATAGAGCAAACTAAGGCTCACAGGAGTGATTGTGCTCAGCTGTTTCTTACCTGCGGTAAAGTAGGAAAAGGTAGACCTGCCACTAAAAGATCTATTGCCAAGTGGATTGTCTCCTGCATCCAATTCTGCTATTCAAAATTGGGGAAAAAGCCACCCTCAGGCCTGAGGGTGCACTCAACCATGGGTACATCTGCTTACTTGGCAGCTGCTAGGGATATTCCCTTGGTGGAAATTTGTAAAGCAGCCACCTGGAAAACACTTCACACTTTCACCAAGCATTACTATCTGGATAACCAAACTAGGAGTGATGCTAGGTTTGGCACAGCAGTACTGCAGATCCTGTTCCCACAGTAAGGTTCTGTTATCCCCTCCTCCAGGGGGGAGCTGCTTGGTAGTCTGCATATTGTCAGAATACAGCAAGACTCCATGTTGTTTGAAGAAAAGACTATGTGCCATAGTAATGTTGTTTCTTCTAATGGAGAATTCTTTTATTCTGACCTCCTTCCCTCCCTGCCTCCCCTCTCACAACCTAGTCTTTTGAGATGTGGGTTGGCAGGTACAGTGTTGCACCCTAGAGGAGTACCTTGTTTCCTACCTCACCAGGTGTTTTTTTTCTTAATGGTTTTTGTTCTTATATTGATTTTTCACTATCTACATAGATTTTTTCTTGGGTTCTTGACTTGAGTCTTTGGATCCAAGCTTTGTTGCCTATGGCTTAAAGTTTTAAAACAATTTCTATAACTGTTAATTAGTTAGTATTGCTCATAAGAATCTAACAGTTACACTGAGATGTACCAGAGACAGAGGTTTGAAAACCGAGCTCGAGCTCAATGATCTATGCTTCTGCATAGAGTTATCCCTTTTCTCTCTAGAGCAGTTCAAGTTCTGGGGCTAACTGCATATAGTCGGAATACAGAAAGACTCCATTAGAAGAAACAACATTACTATGGTGAGTAATTTTTTTCTTTTTGATTATGTAACTTCCTATCGTTCTATATCTGTAGAGTGCTGTGTTTGTTACATACAATCTGTTCAATTTGACATGGAACCTTTGTAAATGAGTCTCTGACTCAAAGGTTATTTCTAAGAATCAAATATATATATATATATATATATATATATTAGAGCAAAAACTCCATTTAATGCATTAGTTAAGGTTGTTCCACAGTGACAAAAGTGAGGAAATTCGGTGTAAGGGTTGAAAATCCTAACTCCGAATTCACCCCCCCAGCACCACACACACACAGACACACACACACACACACATGCTAGTATGGGGGAGCACCAAGTCAACACAACCAATGACAGACATCCAGCAGCAGGTGACAGAAATAACAAACAATTGTCTAAATGTACTACGAGACATCCCCACCCACCTGACCAGGTACTGCATGCTCAGTGGAGATCAACAGCAAAACTGAGGCCATGTACACCAAACGTACACATCCCTGATTGCAGCTGCACACAACGTGCCACACTTAGTAGTTGCATGGCCTTACCTACCGATGCCCCACACCAGCCGACACCACATGTGATGGGCCACCTGAGCAATAGAGTTGAGCAAAACCAAGGAATTGTACAGGTATAATATCTCTGATTATAAAAAGGTTCTGAGAAATGCAGCTTTCTAATTGACTGTAAACATTGAAACAGCCTTATGTTTAGTTTTTATTAACATACATGTAGAGCCTAACCATATGATGAACATGCTTTAATGTTGTTTAAAAAAACAGTTTTATTATGATAGCAATAAGCCACTCCTAGGTATTATGTTAATGATGAGTTTATCACTGTCTAGCGACATGTGGCACTTGGCTATGCCTCATTCAACATTAAACCCCATACATGGTGATTAACAGACCATTTAAAAACTGTTGGTCATGCCTTATTGCTTAATTGTCTTTATGACTAGATACTCTCACTCTGCTAGGCACTGCAGGAGTTTTGCAACACAGTGTCACACCAGTTACACCATACTCTGTCTACTTACTGGAGAATGGCTGTGAATATGAACTCATGAAGATGAACAGTGTAACTTGATCATTACAGTCATCGAAACCTTAGTGTGATTATAACTGACAGAGTCAGTGATAGAGAATAACCCCTGCCATCCTAGTACACTTATCCCATTGTGAGTTAAATCAATACTAAAAGACATTCTGTTTATATCTACACTATACCTACTTGATTGCTGTTGTACCACAATTGACATAGTTATCACTTTGATAGCATCAGTGACAGAAGTGTGGCAAACCCAAACACTACGTATACAGCCTGAGAATGAAACAACTGTTAAAAGAATTACGCTGTGTCCATAAGTAGCATAGATCACTCATTGCAACAATAGTAAATGTATCACTATTTGAATAAGTTAGTCATCACAGATGCAATGAGATTGTCTTTATCAGGTACAACATACTGAGTAAGTGCCTACAGGAAAATCTATCCTATAGACATCTCCGATACAGGTACGTCATTGTTGGCTCAGTAGTGCTATGATATTTAAAAGTTGCTTGGCCTGATCCATGCAATTACACTGTTTCTTACAAAGAATACTTACTGCATCTTTAGTATTGAAACACACACTGAAGGTCTATGTATGTACATCAGCAGTACACCTTCATCAGTAAGAATGCATCTGATACTGGCAGTACGAATTTCACAGCATTGAACAGGCAATGCGTTTCCATACATTTACTTCAGCCTCTCTATCTTCAGTAAACAGTTGCAGTAAATGTACTACTATGAAAATCACATACTAAATGTAACACTCCTTTTATCTTGAGCATGCTAGTGTCTTGTAGTTAATTTATGTACTTCTCTTAATTAATGTATACTCACTAGTGTTAAAACCTTTCTACAACTGTCATCATGCACCTTCAGCATTTATATTGACTAACAGCACAGTACCAGTTGTGGTGTGGTGTGGGGCATCATTAGGTAAGGCCATGCAACTACTAAGTGTGGTACATTGTGTGCAGCTGCAATCAGGGATGTGTACATTTGGTGTACATGGCTTCAGTTTTGCTGTTGATCTCCACTGAGCATGCACTACCTGGTCAGGTGGGTGGGGATGTCTCGTAGTACATTTAGACAATTGTTTGTTATTTCTGTCACCTGCTGCTGTATGTCTGTCATTGGTTGTGTTGACTTGGTCCTCCCCCATACTTGCATGTGTGTGTGTGTCTGTGTGTGTGTGCTGCTGGGGGGGGTGAATTCAGAGTTAGGGTTTTCAACCCTAACAGCGAATTTCCTCACTTTTGTCACTGTGGAACAACCCTAACTAATGCATTAAACTGATTTTTTTGCCTCTAATTTCCCCCTTTGGGCCCGGCACTCCAGCCACATAATGCGGCGGTGGGAGCACGGGGCCTATAATAACAGGAACAGCAACGCAAACAGAAGCACTAACAGTGGCGTACATGATAACACAAGCGAGAATGGGAACAGAAAGGGTAACGCACACGGTGGCGTAGACGGGAACGGTCTGCCATGTGATGTGTTGTCACATAGTAACATGGTGCCTGCAAACAGAAATGTCAATGGGCATGGTGATGCAAAGTGAAACAGAAAGAGAAACAGTACTGTAGACACAAACGGCAAAAAATAACAGAAACACAAGTGCAAATGAAAACACAAAGGATAACACACATGGTGGCGCAGACATCAACGGTAAGTGAAACAGGCACAGAACTGCAAGCGGAAAGGGCAACAGTAACAGTAATGTAAGCGCACAGGCTGGTTTTCCCCAAAACCTGCATAGAGAAAGACAGTGAGTACAAATAATGTATGCATAATAATGAGTATCGGAGCAGAAAATGAGAACTTGGAATACTAAATAGGTTATATCTCTCAGGAACCTTACTACATTAGAAAAATCATTTAAAAGTATATGATTTCAACTGTCCTGGCTAATTTTGAAAAGTCCATTATCTACGTTTTGTTCTGAGATACCGGCCCTGAAAGAACGTGCAACGCTGTAATGTTGTTCTAAGGGGGAAAAAAAGAGATGTTCAGAGTGCCATAACTTTGCCTCCCTGTAATATTTTTTCACCAAACCACTGAAAGTCACATCTGTGGGCTGTTGGCTGTCTTCCCTCCAAATTTCAGGAAAAAAGACTAAACCGTTATTTTGCAGCAGGGTGCCAAAGGATTCCTGTAATGCGTCGGGTGCCGTAATGTTATCTTAAGGGAAAAACTGTCAACTTTGGAGTGCTGTAGCTTTGCCACCATGTAATATTTTTTCAATACAACACTGAAAGGCACATCTGTGAGATATCATCTGCGTTCCCTCCAAATTTCAGCTCAAAATTCCCAACCGTTCTTTTGCAGCGGAGTGCCAAAGAATTACTGTTATTTTGGGCATAGTGTTGCAAAGTAGTTTCACAATTTACAAAAGCTTTTGCAAAAAATTTGCAACACTTTCGTGAGTCCGACACTACTTTGCAAAAGTACTTTTTCCAGAAATCTGAAAAACATATTTCTGGGGTGTTTTACCCCAAAATAAAGACATGGCTAGCATCCTCAGGGCCCGACTAGGTGAATACTAAAAGAATTAGGTTGCTAGAGGGTCTCAATTTTAAATGCCAAGCATTTTTCTGATCACTAACTGAAAACAAGATGGCAGATTTGACAGTAACAGGGCCATTTGCGACAGTAAAAAGTGCATTTGTGACACTGTCGAACTTTTTGTTAATTTTTCTCATTGACTTATAATGGGAAATTGTTTTTTGAATAACATTTGAACCGTTTAATATTTTTTCATGAAATCTTTGAATGGCACATTGGGGGCCACAGCTACACGTTCCATGAAGATTTTGGGCTGGTTGGGCAAACCTTGTGACCTGTAGGCGCGACCATAGAATTCCAGAAAAAGTGTAAACATGCACGCAGATCATGCTTAATAACTCTGCAGCTGTGTATCCAACTGGTACAAAACTTGGCAAATCCCAAGGCCTATGGTTCTTGATCATGTATTCCAACTTTTAGCCAACCAAACAGTTGCAAAGTTATTAAGGTGCAAAGTTTTGGGTTTAACATAGAAATGCTTCTCTCCTATAATATATATATATATATATATATATATATTAGAGGCAAAAAACTCCATTTAATGCATTAGTTAGAGTTGTTCCACAGTGACAAAAGTGAGAATTCGCTGCTAGGGTTGAAAACCCTAACTCCAAATTCACCCCCCACCCAGCACCACACGCACACAGACACACACACACACACACACACACACATATGCAAGTATGGGGGAGGACCAAGTCAACACAACCAATGACAGACATCCAGCAGCAGGTGACAGAAATAACAAACAATTGTCTAAATGTACTACGAGACATCCCCACCCATCTGACCATGTACTGCATGCTCAGTGGAGATCAACAGCAAAACTGAGGCCATGTACACCAAATGTACACATCCCGATTGCAGCTGCACACAATGTACCACACTTAGTAGTTGCACATGCCTTACTCTACCGAGGTGGCCTCAACCACACCACAAACCGGTACCAGCCGTTAGTCAATATAAATGCTGAAGGTGCATGATGACAGTTGTAGAAAGGTTTTAACACTAGTGAGTATACATTAATTAAGAGAGTACATAAATTAATTACAAGACACTAGCATGCTCAAGATAAAAAGTAGTGTTACATTTAGTATGTGATTTACATAGTAGTACATTTACTGCAACTGTTTACTCAAGATAGAGAGGCTGATGTAAACGTATGGAAAAGCATTGCCTGTTCAACTGTGAAATTTGTACTGCCAGTATCAGATGCATTCTTACTGATGAAGGTGTATCTGCTGCGATGTAATATACATAGACCTTCAGTGTGTTTCAACACTAAAGATGCAGTAAGTATTCTTTGTAAGAAACAGTGTAATTGCATGGATCAGGCCAAGCAACTTCTAAATATCATAGCACTACTGAGCCAACAATGACGTACCTGTATCGGAGATGTCTATAGGATCGATTTACCTGTAGGCCCTTACTGAGTATGTTGCACCTGAGAAAGACAATCTCATTGCATCTGTGATGACTAACTTATTCAAATAGTGATACATTTACTATTGTTGCAATGAGTGATCTATGCCACTTATGGACACACTGTAATTTTTTTAACAGTTGTTTCATACTCAGGCTGTATGCCTAGTGTTTGGGTTTGCCACACTTCTGTCACTGATGCTATCAAAGTGATAACTATGTTAATAGTAGTACAACAGGAATCAAGTAGGTATAGTGTAGATATAAACAGAATGTCTTTTAGTATTGATTAACTCACAATGAGATAAGTGTACTAGACCAGCAGGGTTATTCTCTATCACTGACTCTGTCTGTTTATAATCACACTAAGTTTCGATGACTGTAATGATCAAGTTACACTGTTTCCTTCATGAGTCTCATATTCACAGCCATTCTCCAGTAACTAGACAGTGTATGGTGTAACTGGGTGGGACACTGTGTTGCAAAAGCCGTCAAGTGCCTAGCAGAGGGAGAGTATCTACCCACAAGACAATTAAGCAATAAGGCATGACCAGCAGTTATATTAAATGGTCTGTTAATCACCCTGTAAGTGTTTAATGTTGAATGAGGCGTAGCCGAGTGCCACCTGTCGCTAGACAGTGATAAACTGACCATTAACATAATACCTGGGAGTGGCTTATTGCTATCATAATAAAACTGTTTTTTTAAACAACATTAAACCATGTTCATGATATGGTTAGGCTCTACATGTATGTTAATAAAAACTAAACATAAGGCTGTTACAATGTTTACAGTCAATTAGAAAGCTGCATTTCTCAAACCCTTGTTATAATCGGAGATATTATACCTGTACAACTCCTTGGTTTTGCTCAACTCTATTGCTTAGGTGGCCTACCACATGTGGTGTGGTCTGGTGTGGGGCATCGGTAGGTAAGGCCATGCAACTACTAAGTGTGGTACGTTGTGTGCAGCTACAATCAGGGATGTGTACGTTTGGTGTACATGGCCTCAGTTTTGCTGTTGATCTCCATTAAGCTATGCCAGTACCTGGTCAGGGTGGGTGGGATATCTCGTGAGTACATTTAGACAATTGTTTGTTATTTCTGTCACCTGCTGCTGTATGTCTGTCATTGGTTGTGTTGACTTGGTCCTCCCCCATACTTGCATATGTGTGTGTGTGTGTGTGTGTGGTGCTGGGTGGGGGGTGAATTCAGAGTTAGGGTTTTCAACCCTAACAGCGAATTTCCTCACTTTTGTCGCTGTGGAACAACCCTAACTAATGCATTAAATGGAGTTTTTTGCCTCTAATTTCCCTTCTTTTTGAGAATGATAATGAGAAATAGTGAACGTAATGCAGCAGAGGGATTGGGCCCCGTCCTGTCTTTCACATGATGTCTTGTGGCATAATAACAGGAACAGCAATGCAAACAGAAGCGCCTAACAGTGGTGCACATGGTAACCAAAGCACGAATGAGAACAGAAAGATCAGCGCAACGATGGTAGCATTAGACAAGAACGGTTCGTCACGCTGTGCTGGACACATAGTAAACACGGTGCCTGCAAATGGAAATGTCAATGGGCATGGTGACGCAAAGTGAAACAGAAAGAGAAATGGTACTGTAGACACAAATGGCAAAAATAACAGAAATGCAAGCACAAATGAAAACGAAAGGATAACGCATAGGCCCACACTTCTACCATGTAATGTGGCCCGGGAAGACGTGCCTTTGGGCCCACGGTCCACCACATGATGTCTGTGGCATAGTAACAGGAACAGCAATGTGCATGGAAGTGCTAACAGTACAAGACAAGGTAATGCAAGCACAAAATGAGAACAGAAAGGGTAACGCACATGGTGGCATAGACGGGAACGGTGTGCCTTCCTGGATGTGCTGTCATCGCTATGCAACATGGTGCCTGCAAATGGAAATGTCACCGGCATGGTGGACGCAAGGTGAAACATAAAGAGAAACAGTACTGTAGAACAAATGGCAAAAATAACAGAACGCAAGGTCAAATGAAAACGCAGCGATAACGCATACGGTATGACGCTAACGGTAAGTGAAATGGGCACGGAACTCCTCAAGCAGAAAGGGCAACAGTAATGGTAACAAGCACACAGGCTGGTTTTCCCAAAAGCTGCATAGAGAAAGACAGTGAGTATGAAGAATGTATGCATAATAATGGGTATCGGAGCAGAAAATGAGGACTTGGAATACTAAATAGGTTACATCTCAGGAACCATACGATGTAGAAAAAAAAATTAAAAGTCATATGATTTATGATTGTCCTGGCTAGTTTAGTTCTTAGCTTCCATTAGGGAGCTAAGCATTTTTCCGATGAAAAGTCCGTTTCTCGCACCGTTTCCGAGATACAGGCCCTGAAAGGCGCTGCGAACACCGTAATGTTATCCTATGGGAAAAAAAGAGAAGTTCAGAGTTCCATAACTTTGCCTCCCTATAATATGTGTTCACCAAACCACTGAAAGGCACATCTGTGGGCTGTTGGCTTTTTCTTCCTCCAAATTTCAGGAAAAAGACCAAACTGTTATTTTGCAGCAGGTGCCAAAGGATTCTTGTAATAGTCGGCGCCGCAATGTTATCCTAAAGGAAAAATTGTCAACTTTGTAGTGTTGTAACTTTGCCGCTGTGTAATATTTTTTCAATACAACACTGAAAGGCACATCTGTGAGATGTCGGCTGTGTTCCCTCCAAATTTCAGCCCAAAACTCCCAACCGTTCTTTTGCAGAGCAGTGCCATAGAATTGCTGTCATTTTCCCACAGACTAGAAAACTACTGTCACAATTTGCAACACTTTCATGAGCATGAAAGTAATTTGCGAAAGTACTTTTTCCAGAAATTTGAAAAATATATTTCTGGGGTGTTTTACCCCAAAATAAAGACATGGCTAGCATCCTCAGGGTCCGACTAGGTGAATACAAAAAGAATTAGGTTGCTAGAGGGTCCCAAATTTAAATGCCAAGCATTTTTCTGATTACCAACTGAAACAAAATGGTGGATTTTGAAAGTAACAGGCCCATTTATGAAAGTAAAATTGCATTTGCGAAAGTGTTGAGATTTTTGTTAACTTTTCCTTTGACTTTTAATGGGAAATTGTTTTTGAATAACTTTTGAACCATTTAATATTTTTCACCAAATCTTCAAAGACACATCAGGGGACCCTGGCTGCATGTTCCTGAAGATTTTGTGTCGTTCATGCAAACCATAATCGACCTGTATGCACGACTCATAGAATTCCAGAAAAGCTTGAATGCGCATGCAAATCATGCTTGTGTCAACTCCAGCCTTGTATCCGACCAGAACAAACTAGGCAGATGCCAAGGCCTATGGTTCATGATCATATATTCCAAATTTCAGGCAAATATGTCAAATGGTTGCAAAGTTATTAAGGTGCAAAATATTGGGGTTTAATCATAGAAATGGCCTCAACTCCTAACTATGGTAGCACTACCATGCTACTATAATATATTTTATATATCTATATATATATCTATATATATATATATATATAGATATATATATATTCATGGCAAAAAACTTCATTTAATGCATCAGTTAGGGTTGTTCCACAGCGAAAAAAGTGAGGAAATTCGATGTTAGGGTTGAAAACTCTAACTCTGAATTCACCCCCCCCAGCACCACACACACACAGACACACACACACATGCAAGTATGGGGGAGGACCAAGTCAACACAACCAATGACAGACATCCAGCAGCAGGTGACAGAAATAACAAACAATTGTCTAAATGTACTACGAGACATCCCCACCCACCTGACCAGGTACTGCATGCTCAGTGGAGATCAACAGCAAAACTGAGGCCATGTACACCAAACGTACACATCCCTGATTGCAGCTGCACACAACGTACCACACTTAGTAGTTGCATGGCCTTACCACTGATGCCCCACACCAGACCACACCATATGTGGTGGCCACCTGAGCAACAGAGTTGAGCAAAACCAAGGAGTTGTACAGGTATAATATCTCTGATTATAACAAGGGTTTGAGAAATGCAGCTTTAATTGACTGTAAACATTGTAACAGCCTTATGATTAGTTTTATTAACATACATGTAGAGCCTAACCATATGATTAACATGATTTAATGTTGTTTAAAAAACAGGTTTATTATGATAGCACTAAGCCACTCCCAGGTATTATGTTAATTGTCAGTTTATCACTGTCTAGCCACATATGGCACTCAGCTATGCCTCATTCAGCATTAAACCCCTACAGGGTGATTAACAGACCATTTAACATAACTGTTGGTCATGCCTTATTGCTTAATTGTCTTTATGAGTAGATACTTTCCCTCTGCTAAGCACTGCAACAGCTTTGCAACTCAGTGCCCCACCCAGTTACACCATACACTGTCTAGTTACTGGAGAATGGCTGTGAATATGAACTCATGAAGATGAACAATGTAACTTGGTCATTACAGTCTTCAAAACCTTAGTGTGATTATAACTGACAGAGTCAGTGATAGAGAATAACCCCTGCTGTCCTAGTACACTTACCCCATTGTGAGTTAAATCAATACTAAAAGACATTCTGTTTATATCTACACTATACCTACTTGATTCCTGTTGTACCACAATTAACTATAGTTATCACTTTGATAGCATCAGTGACAGAAGTGTGGCAACCCTAACACTAGGCATACAGCCTGAGTATGAAGCAACTGTTAAAAAATGACAGTGTGTCCATATGGCATAGATCACTCATTGCAACAATAGTAAATGTATTACTGTTTGAATAAGTTAGTCATCACAGATGCAATGAGATTGTCTTTCTCAGGTACAACATATCTCAGTAAGTACAAAATCACACATGCCCACACAATGCAAAGCATCATGGGCTGCATATGCAAATCACTACAGAATGTTATGCTGGTCCAACTTTAAGCAGAATTGCATGGTGCCAAAAGGCCTCTTACACAGTTTGCAAAGGGTGCTAACAGAAGACATAGACACGTGTTTCATCCTACTAGGACTCATCAGCATGCCTCGTCCGTTTGACACCCCAGTGGAATGGACCAGCTACCCTTAAGACAGCGTGTCTTGGATGTGTTGTAGTGAACCCATTAAAATAAAAAAACTGTTTAAAAGACAAAGAACCACTGTGCGCAAACATTGAGGCAAGGGTTACCCCAAAGGGCATTTGGCTGGGAAGCCAAGTTTCAAGAAAATACAAAATCACACATGCCCACACAATGCAAAGCATCATGGGCTGCATATGCAAATCACCACAGAATGTTATGCTGGTCCAACTTTAAGCAGAATTGTATGGTGCTGAAAGGATTCTCACACAGTTTGCAAAGAGTTCTACCAGGACTCATCAGTATGCCTCGTCCGTTTGACACCCCAGTGGAATGGACCAGCTACCCTTAAGACAGTGTGTCTTGGATATGTTGTGATGAGCCCATTAAAATAAAAAACTGTTTAAAAGACAAAGAACCTCTGTGCGCAAACACTGAGGCAAGGGTTACCCCAAAGGGCATTTGGCTGAAACACACTGACCGTCTATGTATGTATGTACAGTTTTTTATTTTAATGGGTTCACCACAACATATCCAACATACCCCATTCCACTGGGGGTGTCAAATGGACGAGGCATACTGATGCGTCCTGGTAGGACAAAACACGTGTCTATGTCTTCTGTTAGCACCCTTTGCAAACTGTGTGAGAGGCCTTTTCGGCACCATGCAATTCTGCTTAAAGTTGGACCAGCATAACATTCTGTAGTGATTTGCATATGCAACCCATGATGCTTTGCATTGTGTGGGCATGTGTGATTTTGTATTTTCTTGAAACTTGGCTTCCCAGCCAAATGCCCTTTGGGGGTAACCCTTGCCTCAGTGTTTGCGCACAGAGATTCTTTGTCTTTTATACTCAGTAAGTGCCTACAGTAAAATCTATCCTATAGACATCTCCGATACAGGTACGTCATTGTTGGCTCAGTAGTGCTATGATATTTAAAAGTTGCTTGGCCTGATCCATGCAATTACACTGTTTCTTACAAAGAATACTTACTTCATCTTTAGTATTGAAACACACTGAAGGTCTATGTATGTACATCAGCAGTACACCTTCATCAGTAAGAATGCATCTGATACTGGCAGTACGAATTTCATAGCGTTGAACAGGCAATGCTTTTCCATATGTTTACATCAGCCTCTCTATCTTCAGTAAACCGTTGCAGTAAATGTACTACTATGTAAATCACATACTAAAAGCAACACTACTTTTATGTTGACCATGGCTGTGTCTTCTAATTAATGAATGTAGTTCTTGCAATGTATGTATACTCACTAGTGTTAAAACCTTTGTACAACTGTGATCATGCTCTTTCATAATTTATATTGAGTAAAGGCACAGTACGAGGTCTGGTGTGCTGTGGGGCATCAGTAGGTAAGGCCATGCAACTACTAAGTGTGGTACGTTCTGTGCAGCTACAATCAGGGATGTGTACGTTTGGTGTACATGGCCTCAGTTTTGCGGTTGATCTCCACTGAGCATGCAGTACCTGGTCAGGTGGGTGGGGATGTCTTGTAGTACATTTAGACAATTGTTTGTTATTTCTGTCACCTGCTGCTGTATGTCTGTCATTGGTTGTGTTGACTTGGTCCTCCCCCATATTTGCATGTGTGTGTGTGTGTGTGTGTGTGTGGTGCTGGGGGGGTGAATTCGGAGTTAGGGTTTTCAACCCTAACAGCGAATTTCCTCACTTTTGTCACTGTGGAACAACCCTAACTGATGCATTAAAGGGAGTTTTTTGCCATGAATATGCTGTCTTTTTCAGAACTATTACTCACTATAGTACATAAATAATATTTGCAAGAATACTGCACATACATACCAAAAATGTTCCAATATCAGGAATACTTCAAGTCCTGTAGTAGTATTTACTGTTATTAACAGTAACAGTACTTCACTGTAAATCCTATTGTTTTATATAACTGTATTCATAGTAATTTGTCATTGTTATTCTATTTTTGTATTTTTTATGTAACAGTGTCGCATTTCGTTTTCTTTGTGACCACATATGTAAAGAAAAGATGTACATAAGTAAAAGAGTATATGACATGAGATGGACACATTACTTCATGTACTGAACAAATGGATATGTTACCGTAGTAACTTCTGATTTAATAGACACTGGTTTTACAACCAACTGAGGTGGTAGCACCAAAGATGTGAAGAGAGGTGGAAGAGGTTTGCTGGTACTGAATACATAACTTTGCTGTAAGTATGCCAACAGAGAAATGTCACTGTTGTACTAGCAGGCACATACTCATCTTCATCATGATACACATACACACATTCTGTAGCACTAGGTGTATGAAACAACAACAGTGTGCCACAAATAGTGTAAAGTAGCATTGTCACACATCTAAGTTACTTCTATGGAGAATCACAACTGTAATACCACAATAGTGTGGTATGATCTTTCACAAATGAGAAAATAACAGTTGGGTAAATCTTGTTTGAAACTATTTTCAGTAAACATCCCCAGTACACAATAACACACCAAACACAAGAGAGTATGAATTCAGTATTTTTTTTACTATAAAAATATTTAAGATGTTAAAAATGAAACATAAACAAAAATATTTTTCTTTTATAAAACAATACAAAATAAATATTTCCAAATATTATATTAAGAAAATAAAAATACTTATAAAGTGTGTATTACTTCATACAAATAAATATTTTATAAAAATAATTTTTTTACATATATAACAACAAAAAAGAAAAATTCTTAAAAGTCCTGTGTAAGTAAATGAAGTTTTGGGCAAGACTTGCAAGAGGTATGCACTGCTTGGAGGCAATCCAAGCTGGAACTGATTCTGTGGAGGCAAAGGAAGTGGAAGCTGTTGCACCCTCTGGAGGAGATACCGGACTACTGTGAAGGGTGGTCAGTGTGGCCCAGGGAAGCTGCGGGAACAGATGGTGCTGGTGGAGGTGAAGCACTGGTACTGGCCACAGTGCCGTCAGCCACTGCTACAACCAGCTCGAGCATGAGGTTGACAGTCCGCTGCTGTGCCTCCAAGAGAGACAGCATTCTAGACTGCCTCTCAAGGATCACAACATTTTGTTTATGCAGACTGCCAACCTCACGCGTGAGCTGATTGTAACAGCGGCAGTGGCCAGTACATTTCCGCAATCGCCAGCACCCTACAAAGATAAAAAAAAATGATGAATACACAAGACAAATTTAACAGTTATGACTTTCAAATATTTAACTTCAAATATTTCCTAGCTACTGCAATATCATAAATGCATTAATTTCAAAGTTATGATAATATTTTGAAGTGTGATGCTAAACTATTTTGTTATGTTATTTGTGTCTCTATTATACTTTATTATCTATTTAATGTCATGAGCTGACAACATCAAAAAACTTATAGTTACATGTGGTTTACAATGCTATTCTTATATTTTATTCACTAGTCATAAATATTCAGTATGTACATACTTTTGCATAATCAACAGTATAATACCATACAATTGAAACAGATCCTCAAGTGTGAGAATTGTTACTTCACCATGTCTGCCTATAATGTCTAGTCATCTCAGCAATAAAAAACGAAACTACCTTGACATGAACACTATCATAATATACTTTAAATGTGTACATAATCATGTTCACTTTGATGATTGTTTGAAAGCAAACAGCTTTTGAGCCGTATTTCAGCACCTCAACACACATTACTGTTTTAAATAATTAAGTCACTGATATGACATGCATTCAGCAGAACACCATTAACAAGCTATCATGTAGAATTATCATAGACTTACATTCTGGGAATTTTCTAGAACTGCAAAATCATAATAATTATGTCTTGCAAAGCACACCCTATATGTCCACCAAGAACCTACATATGTACATATTAACAGCAAAAATGTGCTCCACAAACATGCCAGAGATCTTCAAGTACATAAAGAACATAAATAACAGATTTTTAGGTTGCATAACTATAAGAAATTCAGACAAGTAACCTAAAACTTAAACTAGAGTACGGGAAAATCTAGTCAAAATAAACAGATTTAATTCATTGTTGCTCCGTTGGATGCCCGTAATGTGCAGATCACTGTGCTGTTGCACTGACACAGGGTAAAATTCTTCAAGACAATCTGGCATAGCAGTAATAAGGTTCTTCAATGTACTATCTGACATTTAAGCAATAATGCACTCCAGTGTTTGCGGCCTCGTGCCTAATCACCCCAGGCGTGACGTTATCCCAGCACAACACATACCCTAGAGTGCATTATTGCTATTATACAATGGCTTGTTGGTACTAATAAAAGAAAAATTAAAAAAAAAGTCTTAAAAAGTGTATTTTAATTTGATTTTTCAATGGGCAGGCATAGTGAATAAAAAAGTAGTCCCATTGTAATGTTATTATGTGTCTGCTGCCTCCTTCTGCACTCACCCCCTCCCAGGAAAGTACTGCAGTCCAGACACTAACATTCCAATATGGAATTGGGTAATATTTTTTTAATTAGTATTTCTGTTTTTTTTTAATGGCTTTAAAATCAACTGCAGGGGAGTTGAGGAACCGCAATTGCAGTTACGGGTTGTTTGAGCACTTAGTGATTGGCAGCAATGCAGGTAATTTTTGTGGACTGCCTATTTCAATGTGAGTGTCATTTTATCGATTATTTGTTTTATTTTTAATGGTCATGGTAACACTGCAGCTGTTCGAGGAAGCGAGCAGGAATCATGGGATTGTGGCAATCTGAAAGGGCTCGCGCTGCTGCTGACGGGGAAATTGAAATGCTGTCTAAAATGATGGGTTTTTTTTAAATTTAAAACATCTGTTTCTAGTCAGGGATAATGTCTGTGAATATTCCTGTCAGTGTTTTTGGCTGGCAAGTTGTAGACAATTACTGTGCTGGTGCCCCAGCGGACAGGGAAATTTAAATGCCGTCTATAATGATGTTTTTTAAATGGGAACACTGTGTGTGTGAGAGGGGGATGGGGAGTTATTTCACTATATCTGGTGGGAAGACGAGCAACGTAGGGACAATTTGCACTTTCACAGCTGGTGGTCACTGGCAGGCGAGTCAGAAGCACTCGCAGTAGGTTGAAGGTGGTTGAGAGTGTGAATGACAAATGGGGATTGTACTGCCGAAAGCAGCTACGTGGAGTGATTTCTTGTTTTTCCAAAAAGTTATGTGGTCATCTTGGTGCTGGGACTAGAGCCATGATGTGCTGGGATAACATCATGGGTCCAGTCCCAGAGTCACCAATGGGAGCCCAGGATTTTTCTTTGCCATTGTATAATATGAAATAAACAATTATCGATAACAATTATTGCTTTGCTATCATTAACATTGATAGTGTAATAGTAATAACATTTCTAACTGATGCCAAAGCACTCGCACCCTGCAGAGGATGACAGGCATTAACGTGTCCCTCTGGCAGTTAGATATTGCAGGGCAGAAAAAGATGTTGATAATGCTGTAAGAAAAAAACAGTTGTGCAGTACATTAGGAGGTGAAAAAATAAATGACAGTGTTAAACATTTGGTACATAAATACACAACATTTTCAAACCTACTACAGTGCATGGGAAATATCCAATACCTGATTGCAATGATAGAATGTAATGCTCATCTCACAACAAATGTTTTAAATAGCCATATTAGCACCTTTGCTCACATACAGTCTCACTGTTATGTCCTCACACTGTGCCAAAAAGTGATTTCGCACAGCACCCACAGCATCATATAATAAAGTGTGAAAACACAGTTTGACAGCATAGGTGAGCATTCAAAGTGTACCACTGTGTGTCACAAGGCCATGCAACATTGAAAAATTTAGCAATGTGATGTCTGTGGCCCAATATTTAACACAGTTTCACTACTCAACAACTCGTTTTAATAGCACCCAACAAAGTCAGAGGCAGTGTATGACATAGTGGAACTTACACCACTGCAAGTAGTCAGAGTACTGCATTTTACATGTGGTGAGACAACTTCCATAGTGTTATATACAAATGTGCGATATTCATAGTGTGACATGCAAACAGTCCCATTATTCACTTCATTATAAGTTTTATCAACATTCCCTCACTTCATTATCACCTTTGAAAAATACACATATGTGACAGTACACTGAATATCATCACACTGCACTGTAGAGGTAAGTATGAGGTTGTCAAGGCTGAAGACAGACACACTGCACAGCAATCGAGTTTAACTGGGAAAAGGGTCATGAAGACTACAAGACACATTTTGAACTTTTACATTGGGAAAAAAACAAAAAATCATCATTGGACACTTTTTGCATTGCACACCATTTAGCTCACTAGGATATCCTCCCAGCATGTTGTCTGTTTTTTGGGGTTGGGTATGTGCAGTCATCAGTGCATTGCCACCCTTGTAAGGTCACAGCACAAATAAAGTCAATAATGTCAACAGGGATTGGGCCCACCACAAAACAAAGATAGTGGTACTGGCTCGCCATCAAGGGGTATTATGACAATTCGCACAATTCACATTTGAGTGAGTATGCATGACAGACAGTGGCTCCCTCCTGTCATCACATTAAAACAGCAAGGTGTGTTATCAACAGGAGCATTGATCATCACCAATGTTGACAACCATACGCTACTTCCCAAGCATGCAGATAATAGCAACAATACATAACCAAATGCTGTTGTAAGTATGATAAGCTTTGCTAAAAATTAAAGTAGAGCTTCACTTACAAATGCAGGGCGATTGCATTATACTGTACACAAGCACTGATGTGTAACCTGCATTCAGTCAACAGCATTACAGACAAAAATCAGCACACTGTTAACATGTTGCTATGCAGATGCAGCAAGGCAATATAAAAGAAAAGTTTAGACTACCGTAAAATAACATTATTAATTATATATCTGGTGAAGCAAGACACAATACTAATAACATACATTCTAAGTTCACAGTACTGTGGGACTACATCTTTCTTGGAACATTTTCAGATTTCACTTACGTGGTTTGGCCAGCCCTCCTGCTTCACCTCCACTGGTTCTACATCAGCAGCTTCCGGCTCTATAAAGCAAACAAGTTAAAAATGATCACATTAATAGATGAAATATCAAGGTAAAAGTCTTTTTCTTTAAAACGTCAATTTCTAATACTACATCATTGCGTACAACTATCATATGAACACATGTCTCTTTACAAAAACAGCTGTCTCTCCAGCTAGATGTATGTTCTTAACTCAGTATTACATGCATATAACAACTCTTCTCATCTGCAGAAAGGCACACAAACTTGAAATAATGAAACCATGTATCTCTGTTCTTCCAAGACAAATGTTCATGCAATCCAGCACACTTAGTATAAGAAATCCATTTTTTTCTGGCACTTCCCTAACACTGTTTGTCCAATTACATTTTCACAGAAAGAAAACACAGAAATCTATAATTGGTAGTATGCAGTGCAGAACAAGCAGTGCCTACCCATCAATGGCAATAGTTAAAACACTGTGATAATGCATATTTGTTTCAGAGAAACATCCTAACAACCTTATATGTACCTTTAATTTACATACATGTAGACCTAACTATATGATGACCTGTTTTTTAAACAATTTTACAATGTGTGTTATTATAATAACAAGAACAGAAACATACGTATCATGTTACTCTTCACTTAATGACCCTCTAGCTGAATATGGCAGTCGTTTATGTGTTATTAAGCATATTACCTCTGCAGGGCTATTAAAACACATTAACAAACATGTAGACACTCTATACTGTCCATTTATAAATATAGCAATAATAAAAATGAAACATTGCCAGCAGATATAGAAATAATAAGTCAATAAGCATCTAGGAACATCTCGTAATTAGCAATAGATAATTAAACAGCACACTAGTGAATACCACTGAGACACCAACAACATTACAATTGGTAATCAATTACTCTTTGTACATGAAACTCCACCACCAAAAGTAGCAGAGGACAAGACATACCCCCCAGGGATCAACAAATTTTAAAATTTACTAGTAGTCCAGGACAAGTGGATTGTCTGAAAGTAGTAGTCCTTGTGTTGAAGCTGGTAGTCCGGTTAAAAAGGGGCATATTTTAAAGAAAAATCAATAAAAGTAAAGAACAAAGTGTATGTGTTTTGTTTTTGGGTTGGGGGGTGTTAAATACTAATATGTTAACACTGATAGTCTGAAAATGTTTAATTTCTGTTATAGAACACACAGAACCAGTGTCAGGAATGGCGAGACTAGATCAAGACAAGAGGACAGAGGAAATCTGCAGTGTTGGCCAGGTGGTAACACACACAGTTAGGTAAATCAAATCACAACCCATCAGTCAGAACACACAGTTATAGGTCCTCTTCATTTTATTTAAATAACTTTCTCTCTTTTATATGTAGTGTCTTTCCCAAAAGTGCAGGCCACAGGACAGGACAGTAGAGGCAGGGTCACCTCTCTTTAGTTCACTCCTTAGTATCCCCACAATACCTCTGCACACACTCAGTTTATTGTTAGGCTTTTTATTTGAGCAATTAATTACACTTTTCACTTTAGTTAGGCTGGTGAGTTAGTGCAGAAGGAATTTTTGTAATCCATTACATTGCTTTCTTTATGCTAAGTAACATGCTACAAGAATGGAGCCAATGCACTTGTGTCTTCATGTATCTTCTGATGTATTATTGTATGGCTTATACTGCCACTCTGTATATTTCTGTATTACTGCATTACATCCTGTATTTTGTCTATAGCTGTATGCATCCTTTGTTACATACTTTTAGCTGACCTAAACAAAAATTGTATAATAATAGATAACACTATAAGACCCAACTATCTTTTGCCCAATAAGGCTACTTTATGTTTCTAGTCTTTTGGTAACTATGACAAGAATCAGAACTATAACCTACTGTTCTATATAGCCCCTACTAAGACCTTCTTCCTCCTGGGGTTTTGGGAAACTTTCAGCCCAGTGTCTATGGTAAGACACCTGATTAGGCAAACTGATTATCTTTTGTACTAATAAACATTTATTACCAGATACCCCTTCTCTGTGTCTCTTTTGCTAGTCCAGCACCAAAATCTGACCAGGCTTGGAGACCCTAACCAATTGACGACCATGTGCAGACAGTGTGGATTAGCAAAGTTTCATGAATTATTGGCTTCCCCTTTCCTTGTGGGTAGTTCGCAGGTATACACACTCATAACACCTTGCCCGTATATACGTTACTCCGTAGCATCTTGCAAAGTCTGGCTGCTCACTGGGTACGGTTGATGCCATCTCACTGTGCTCCATGACAGTTTTGAATTACAGGACTGTGTGAGTTCCAGTAGCCTGACCATTGTTGGTCTGTCTGCTGTGGACGATACACCAGTACGGTACCCACCAGACTGATTTGTGTTTCCCAACAACCTTTTCAGGTACCATTATGTCTAATCTTTGTGTTGACTTAAGAATCGATTTCTATAACTTCCTTACCAACCAGGGAATTGGACAATTTCACAGGATATGAGTCAATTAGATAATCATGCGGGGATCTCAACCCAGTACTCAGGGTGAGACAAACCTACCAAAAGGTACAGCTAAAGGGCTGTTGGTCATGGCTCTTTTGCTGCTTTAAAGCCTCTTAATTGAGATGTCTTTCCCTTGAACTACAACTCTCTACTCTTACAAAATAGATGGGATTGCAGACACAAGAAAGTTTGAAAATGGAGCAGTGGCTCGAAGCAGAACTTCAGTCGTTGTGTAGCAGGAATGACACTCTTTTGCTCTGTTCTGTACAAGGAAGTGATTGAGGGTTATGTATGTTGAGAGATGAATGTGAAATGTTGAAACAGGATGAGAGGCAGGTGTTGCAGATGAATGATTTGTTGAGTGATACAAATGACAGTTTGTGAGAGGAGAAGATGAGTTGAGGAATGACTGGGAGCTAACCCCTAATCATCAGTGGTTTAGCATGCTTGACATCTCCAATGGATTCTGGTCACTGCCCTTAGCTCAGTATACATTTGCCTTTACCTTTGAGGTCAGCAGTACACATGGACCTGCTTGCCACAGGGTTTCACAACATCCCTCTCTTTCCATCTGCAAATGATGGACACCCTGCAGAGTTTCTCCACCCCCACAATACCCTCTACAGTATGTGAATGACCTATTGTTGGCTATAACCACCAAGGAGCAATATTTTATTCTCCTTGATGAACAATGACTCTCTTACAGAGAGCAGGCCTCAAGTGCCACCCACCTAAAAGCACAACTATTCCAGAAAAGTTGTCTTTCTTGGCCTAAGAATAACTGAGGAAGGAAGAAGCTTGGCCTGGAAAAGATCCAGGGCCTACAAGTTTGTCATTACCCACCAGTGTGACAACACTCAGAGGCTTTCTGGGAATGGTCAACTATTTCAGGGATTTTATTTGTGACTTTTGCACAGAAGGCCACCTCTGTATGAACTCCTGAAAAGGATGTTCCTGGACTTGGGTCCCATTCATACTCAGGCTGTACACACTTGAAGCAGGCCTCAGCCTCTGCTCCAGCTTTGGTCAATGCCAATCCAGCTCTACTATTCCATCTAGAAACAGTTACTTCAGACATTGACATGCCTGTGGTTCTTGCTCAGAAAGCAATGAACTTCAAAATCCATTGCCCTATGCATCTGAACTGCTGTCCCCAGTGGAACAAAAGTACAGTTTTGTGAGGAGAATCTTCTGTCCACCTACTGGGCAGTAAAACATTTTCTGTATATCATTTGGTACTCATCCATCATTTTGAACATGAACCCCCACTACTTTCTTTCTATCTACATAGAGAGAAGGATGGAGCAGTCTCCAATACCAGACTAGCTCATTGGTCTCTTCTTCTCCAGGATCGTGATATACAGGTCCAGCCTACAAAATACCCTCAGCTCTAGCCCATGGATATCTTTGTATCAGGATACGCCACATGATTGTATGCTCAACCACCTGATTTGCCTGAATCAGGCCCCTTTCCTCCTGCTACACCAAAACTCTTTGTTGACACCTCTTTGTGTCATGTTTATACTGATGGCTCTGCCTCATACTACCAAGGAGAACAAGTTGCTGTTTTTTGAGTATTCATCATGTACCCTAATGGTAACACTGTTCATGTAGCCAAACACTGCAGTACTGCATTGGCAGCTGTGGCCTGTGCCCTCAAACTGATATAACATGGTTTCAAGGATACTATCAGTTTTACAGATTCTAATTAGATCTGTTACTCCTGATGGAATTCTTACCTTTTGGAGAAAGAGTTCCTTTGCCTCTTCTGATGACACCCCTTAAAATACAAAGCACTCTTTGTATATGTTGATGCGCTTGCTCAACATTTCAGCACAAACTTTATGTTCATTAGGTGACAGCCCACTCAAATCTGATTCATTTAGCCACTTTAATGATTGAGCTGACACTTCTGCCAAAGAGGGTGCTCGAGGGAGGGAGCACAGGAAGTGATTCCCCAATGCTCTAGCAGATGCACATTTAACTGCTATAAAGAAGAAACCTGAACTCTTTGTGTCAATGATTTATCCACACAAAAAATCTGATCCTCAGTTGACAGAAGTGTTCATATTCCTTGACAAAGAGACTGAACAAGAGTTACCTACTCATAGTCCATACAAATACATGCAAATCCAACTTCATTTGTCCCAGGATAATAAACTGATCTGGTACTACCCAGACAATTCCACCTGCAAGCTGTTGGTATTCCCAGATCTTTGAGATCTGATTCCATTCACCAGGTCCATGATACCCCAACTGGTGATCACCAGGTATTGGAAAATACTCCAGAGACTAAAAAAACTGTTGGCTGGTACCTTGGCATTACAAAGGATGTCAGACATCATATAGACAATTGTCTAATCTGTGCCCAAAACAATCCAGCTCCAGCCAGTGAAATGCCAAATTACAGTGGCGATTGTACAAAAGTTTATCAGTTCTAGGTTATATCTCAAGGTACCTCGAGGTACAACTGAGGCACTGAAGTTCAATTTGCATGAATGTAATGTGATCCTAACTCAATACTGAGGTATACCCTGAGGTATACCTCGGCACTGATGAGATGACATGCATGATCACCACTACTCCCTAGAGACATTTTGGACTTTGGCATGCAATTCAAATTGATTGCATTGGTCCTCTAATAACCAACACCAGTAGAAAAACCAAGTATGCAGTTGTGGTCGCGGCTTATTTTCTAAGTGGGTTGAGGCTTTTTACTAAGAAATGCACAGCAAAAAGCAACTGCAAAAATCCTGGTAGAACAAGTGTCTCCAGGTGGAGCCCACATCTTAAGGTTGACTCTGACAAAGGAACCAGTTTCTACGGTGAGTTGATGCAAAAACACTTGAACTTCTTGGGGTATACCAGATGTTTCACATACCCTACCACCCACAATCATCACGTCAGGTGAAAGAGACAACAGCAAATGCTTTCCAAATTCATCAAGGATAATCACACTAAGAATTCACTAGTACACTATTGCTCCTTATGGCAATTAGGGGTACTTCTTCAGTCACTACCCAGTTAATACCCTTTGAGCTGATGACTGGTAGAACTATGAGATTACCTGAACACCTATTGTTGACCTAATCATACCCACTGCTGACACGAGTATCTGTAGAACAAATATATTGACAAACTCCAGAGATGACATTGTCAAAACTTACTTGTATACTTCTCATCATATAGACAAGGCAACAACAGTCCAAATCAATTTGACAAACACGCACAAGAAGTGGACTGGCAAGTCAAAAATCTGGAAATGGATCTCAGATTTGCACATCCTACACATTCCTTATCTAATAAATTGGAAGACCCTACCCCATTGTCAACAAGCTCAGTCCTGCAGTCTATCAAGTTAGACTCCTGCAACAAAATAAATTTGATAATACTGCATGCTAACCAGTTGAAGTTATACAAAGGAGAATTACCTTTCCTAACCCCACTGGCCAGAATCGTATCTACTAACCTTTCCCTTTCCTTACAGGTAATTCTGTAAGATGGCTATCTTGCACCTGACCCTCCTGTTAGTAGCTTTCCTCAATATCCAGTTCATGGATATGAAAACTATCTGACAACCAACATTTAAGGCAACTCCTTCCACTACTTGGTCATCCCAAAGGGAAATGCAAGCTTCCAGCTGACAAACCTACCACCATCCTGAAAGAGTTAACATCAATGTCCCCAATTGACTAATCACTGTAAAGAAAACAAGGATGCCTACCTCATCAGTTATATCCCTTAGTAAGTCTTCCTCCAAATTGAAAGACAGACTAACAACAATGGACACACAATCCCCATTTTCCACCTTAACTAAAGGCTCTTTTCAGAATTGGTCTAATACCAACATTGACCCTTCTGGTACTCTGTCCATTTGGCAGCTAATTACAAACATTCTGGTTTATATAACCTTGCTGCTATAACAGACCCTACCTTTTGTGAGAGGTTCCAGACAACTCTGCAAAGAGTTTTTGTAGCACATCATTACAAAGCCACAGACCATGGTTTTTAATGTTATTCCTCCATTGAAGCTGAGCTAACTGATTGTCCCCACAGAAACTCGCCCAGTTAATGGTCTCACAGCCACCTCACTTCCAGGTACCTTAATTAACAACATACAATACTTGCATGTTCCAGTTATTTTTTAATCTTACTTATTGGAATATGGCAGAATTTGGCATGTATCATAATACCAATACTTCAAAAATGTTAAGTACCATGTTATTAGATAGTCTTGCTGCTTACCAGACATGCACACAAGAGCCTGTCACTGGTGTACATACTATCGAATGCCTTAACTTCTTTAGACCTAAGCCAAAGCCAGCTGATGAGAAACAATCTAAACCTTCCTCCCCACGTAGGTGGTATGACACTGCTGACATCTGTGGTACCACTGGCACCATCTCCGGTCTCTTTGGAACCAGTAAGTCCATCTGGAATACAGCTGATATTGCTTCCATCACCAGTCAAATGTCAAAATTCTAGGATGGCATGAAAAACAATGTAATACCTCCTTTATTGCATGATGTAGATGAACTTTGTCAGGAAGAGCATTTTACCTTATATATCACATGCATGTTATTGCTCAAAGTTTTGCAGATGCAAACGAAAATTAATAAATTAGTTGCACAAAACCGCAAGGAGGCAGACAAGCAATATATTGCCAGGAATGTGTCTGCTCTGCTTATAGCTCTACGATCATTACCACTGTCAAAAATCTCTTTCACAATTTGGAATCTGGACGCATTCACGATATTCATGATAGACATATTGCTAAATGGTATTGCCCACATTGCAAATCAACCTCTTGCACTGCTGTGTACACTGCTAGATCATATATCTATTCTATGTCTACTGCACATAATCTGGATTATGTCACTTGTTATCCTAATACAGGACCTTGCTAATAATACTAAACAAAGTACCATCAGAGAGACTATATGCGACTTTCACTGTGTCTTTACACATTTGATCCTACAACAGCAACTTTTGATCAGTTAGCCTCATTCACTCTATTGGGCATCTTGATAGAGGTCATCTACAGAGAACATCTTGATCTTCCACCTCTTCTGGTTTACCATCACACCACATGAAGCATGGGTGGCACCTCATACAGACTGTTGTGCAAAGAAGGTTTCATTCGTTGTGTCGTTGCGGCGTTTTGGTATCATCAAACAGTATGTGGATGACCATCAGACGTGCAGTCGGTAGTATTTACCATGTACATGAACATTTTAAATGACATAAATACTTCCACAGCATGATCAGCTGCTTCTCCAAAAAGAATCTACTGGAGCCTTTACCACAATTATGCAGAAGAGGTTCATCACCTGACTACAAGACTCATGAATCAATCTATCACCTGCCCAATACAACTGCAAAAATGAAGTGCCTACTGTCAAATATGTGTATTATAGTTCGATGGTCAATACTGCATTGTTACTAACTATAAATCTTTCAGCTATGGTTTAAAAATACATATCCCATGCAGTACCATAATTTTTGTTCATTCCATCAAACCACAGTCATTGAATACAGTTGCTACTCCTGTTCCCATCGTGGAACCAGACATTATTGTCAGTGACCAATATATGCTTGCTCTCAGTATTTACCTGTATTCCTTTTTTTTTTATTTTGTATTTATACTCCCTCCCCATGCCTCTTACACGCCACCTCATTGGAAGACACTAGACCTCTGTCCCATGCTCCTTCCTGCCTGGAGCCCCCCTGTAAACCCCCATGTAGCTTTGGTTTCCCCAGGTAGGGATGAGGCTGTAGCACACTTCCACTGTGCAATGATGAGCCAGCAGCCTATTTACCTATATTCAATGTTACACACACTAACAATTTGATATTAACTTTGAAATCTCTTTTGGATAGGAAAGGTACCCATCATCTACATCAACAATAACATCTCCAAAGCTGGAGATGATTTCATATTCTAATCCATGATGGTGATTTAAAGTGCAGACTTTCAAATACTTGGCTAGAATTGATTTTAAAGGTTTTGTTGTTATTCAAGCATTTTGATTCTCTTTTTAATGCTAACCTTTTGCTGTTTACAGCGCACACTCAAACAACATAACAAAGCAACTCCAGTTCTTTTACAAGGCTCGATGCTCGGGTCCCTGTAAACAATGGAGATTGCTCCTACTTCTTTCCCATTACTGTTGTTCCTTTTCAGATAGGCAACAAAGGGAGATGTTAGTGCGAGGTCCCACTCTGATTGGCTAACCTATTGTGCCTTAGACTATACATATGTATACATATCTATTTTGCTACTACTAGATGTTATACTAATACACAGGGCATTGGCACTTATCATATAAGGGTAAGTAGCCAGGGATATTGTACTCCATTATATTGCTTTCTTTATGCTAAGTAACATGCTACAAGCATGGAGTCAAGACACTTGTGTCTTCATGTATCTTCTGATGTATTATTGTATGGCTTATATGGCCAGTCTGCATATTTTTGTGTTACTGTACTGCATTACATCCTGTATTTAGTTTACAGCTGTATGCATCCTTTGTTATTCATTTTTAGCTGACCTAACAAAAATTGTATGATAATAGATAACACTGTGGAGCCACCTATCTTTTGGCCAATAAGGCTCACTTTATGTATCTAGCCTTCTAGTAACTATGACAATAGTCAGAACTATATAACCTGTTGATCTATGTGACCCTGAGACATTCTTCACTCCTAGGGATTTTGTGAAAATGTTTCGCTCACAGTGTCTATGGTAGACCAACTGATTAGAACAAACTGATTTTTTTATGTAATAAACATTTTATTACCAGATGCCATTTGTCTGTGTCTCTTTGCTAGTCCAGCATGGCAAGAACCTGATCAGGGCTCGGAGACGCTAATAGCACCATGCTGTTCATGCAGCTCCACACTCATGGACAGGTGTGTGGGGCTGAGCATACATGAATGCCACCAACTGAAGGGTGCGAGTCAGTGACCCTGCCCCCAGTGCACTGGTGCAGGGGGTACAGGTGGGCATCCAGTTGGATGCCTGTCCTAATCACAGAATGGATCCCATGCCCTGTGCAGCACAGGGATTGTGGGTTGACACAGGCTCTGAATTTAAAAGTTTCAGTTGAGTACTGAAATGACTCCCTCAGCCCTCCCTTCCTAACCAGAGGGCTGGGGCAGCAGGACAGAAGGGGTTCAGACTCACTGCAGGTGGTGGGTATACTGTGTAAGGAGGCACAACAAATACAGCAGGGTGCCTGCTGCCATATTATGCATCCTCCCTATCAGGCACTCTGTCTTTGTGTATGTAAACCCCCTGGCACTCCCCTGAACCATCCTCACTCACAGCAGCAGAAATGGCTAGGGGATCAAGACAACAAAGGGCATGTCCACCTTCTGTGAATGCTGCAAGGGGTCCTCAAGACCCCTGATGTGCCACTTCCTAACGTACAACTGCATCTGCACCTCAGATCTGCGA
Organism: Neoceratodus forsteri; assembly: GCA_016271365.2. Classification (NCBI taxonomy): domain Eukaryota; kingdom Metazoa; phylum Chordata; order Ceratodontiformes; family Ceratodontidae; genus Neoceratodus; species Neoceratodus forsteri. The sequence continues at coordinate 1,037,318,236 of CM057453.1, forward strand.
AGCGCAGGAAATGTTATGTATTTGTTCATGGTCCCTATTATTTGCAGATTGACCACACTGGTTTTTGATAGTGCATAATCACATGATCAGAAGCTTTACACTCTGGGTTAGTAACAGTGTTAATACTTTGTCTATTTCTAGGCTGAGCTGATCACTTCTATTAATATGCAGCTGGAGAGTGCATACTGAGTGTTTGCAGCAGTGTGCATGACTGTGTAAGATTCTTTCAGCAGTCTGAAAGGGCCTGCATTTGTTGCTTTAAAATCAGTTTTAAAGGAGAACTATGGGCACAAATAATGTAGCGATTGCTGTATAGAGTGGGGCTCCAGGACTCTGATCTTCATGTAATCACAACATACATTAGCATGTTTAAATACCTTTTAACTCATAAACTCCGATAATCCTCCTGCTTTAGCTGGCATTTTCTAAGCAGAGATACTCACCGCTGGAGATCACGCTTCAAACATTGTGATATGCTAACAAGTCTTTGCCCCTTCTTATATTGTGCATTCAACAAAGGAAAAGCGACTCCACTAGCAGTTGTGCCTGCTCAAAAACAGTCCAGAGTTCCAGAAAAATGGCACCAACACCGTTGTAATGACAAAGTAATTAATTTCATACTTGCTCAGGTTCAAATCCAACACTCAAACATCAGACAAGAGTTGATATGCCACAAACATCCCCAACTGGTTTTGCATTAGCTTCCTCCCAAAGCAAAACCAGCTGAGGTTTTTGTTGGGGCACTACGATGCCAGTTTGACAACTTCATTGTCAACTGATGTTACAACAATGGCTCTATGTTGACCGCAATTGTTTACTTTAGTCTTGGCTTTCTTAAAGGGCTTTGTCCTGAACCCCATACAGGGGCTCTGCAACCCACCCCCATGTTTAAACTAATCAACTCTGACTCAGAGTTGATTCAAGGAAGAGTGGCAAGACCCACAGTAAGCAGTACTGGGTCCCTGCAGTGGCAGTTCTGGGTCCTGTGCTGACAGTACAGTGACCTGTCAATGTTGTCACTATACTGTCATTCATGATTGCACAGGTATTGCTGAGCAATCGGTATATAGTTTGAGGGCATATCAAATCTCCTATGTAAGTTTGTAGTGATGGACTATAACTCTGAGCAAGCATGAAATAAATTACTTTTGTCATTACAACATTGTTGGTGCTGCTCTTTCCTGTATTATGCCCCATATGTATGGAGGTTTAATAATCTTTGTATCTCCATGCCCAGCACTTTTTACAGAATTTGTCTAAATGCCATGTGTGTCCAGGCATATTCATAATACCAACATGACTGCCAAAAGTTTTATTCTGAATCCTGGTTGGCTGTAAAAGTAAAGATGTGCAGACTATGCACTAATAAAGACATGGCCAAAAGTACCCACATGGTCTGGTTGGAAGCCACATTCTTTATTGTGATATGGTAGATTTAGGGGCTCTGCTTGTACCAGTCTATCTTTTAAATTGTCACCCCTACTGAAAGTAACCCTTGGTTTCATACCTATGGCTGTACTTACTTCAGTGTCCGCTAATAGAATGGGTTAATTTGTGTGTAAAACATTATCTACTGTATTTGCCCTGCAACACGTTTAAATTCAGTAATAAATGTACATGGTAACACATAAGTAGTTTCCTGTTATTTATTGTTATTTAGCAGTGACCCCTATTAATGTTCTTCACTTTTTGTCTGATTTTCAGTAAAAGGTCCCTCTTGTAACCCATTTTCAAATCTAGCCATGAGTTTGTCCATCTATTTGAACAAGTTTCATCAGTACTATAATTGTGTGTAAGTCTCAGTAATTGACCATATGGTATGGAGTCTTTAAGACTAGGGGTGTGAGCACTTGATGCTAAAAGTAAAGAATTAGTCGCTGTAGGCTTTCTATAACAAAATGTGTCGACTTTACCTGATGTAAGATTCACATTTAATGTTAAATCAAGGAAACTTAGTGTGAGTACTTAATCTCCATCTGTCTGTGCATCTGCATCTATTTAGGGCCCAATCTCCACCTGTAAAATGGAACCGTGCAGCTGGATTATGTGGCACGGCATTCTGCCGTGCGACATTATGACCCCATGCCAAGTTCAGAAATCTAAATTTGTTGTTAATTTTCTGTGTAATCCAAACAAATGCCCTACAAAGAGATGTGCATGCAAAGATGTTTCTGGCCATGGCACTGCTGCAGTGGCAAGAGTGGCGTGGGCATGGACATGGTAGTCGCAGCATAAGGGGCATAGTTGATGGCAGTAAAGGAGTTTCTCGACTGTGTTTTCACAGTGCAATCAGTTGCTTGATTGATGGTTGGAGATGCTATTGTCCCCCACTGGTGGGGGTAATGAAGATGGCGATGGCAGTATTGCCTGAAGTTTAACCCCTGACAAGTTAGCAGGTTGCCAGAATATTGCAGAGTCCAAAGAAGTGAATCAGAGTGTAGTTCATGTCGCACTCCCCATCCCCACATGAGTTGAACATTATTCTTATCCTGACAATGACAACTGCTAATCTCATGTTTCCAGTGCTGTTGAGGTTGTGCCTAGGCCATCTAATGATTCAAATGTTGAAGGAAAAATAGTGGATGATTACACTGAGGCTGTGGCTGGTACATGTTCTCCACAGGACAGCATCCAAGCTGAATTTGTGGATGCAGATGATGATTATGATGATGATTTCAGTGACCTCAGTTGGGAACCTGAGAAAAAGAAAGTAAAGGTGGCTATGTGTAAACAGTCCATTATTAAATGCCCCCTCCTCAAAGCTGTGATGTAGCTGTGTGTGTTGATGATGATGTCCCAGTAATAGTTATAGACTGTGATAGTCAGGTATAGTCCAAGTGTGCCCAACAACAGAAATCATGCAGAACACCCCCCATTTCAGTGTCTTAAAAAACTGAGTCCAATATGCAGCATCAGGGACGTGTGAAAGGTATGGCATCAAAATCCCTAGTCTGGGATTTTTTCATACAAGATGCAAGTGATGAAACAGTGGCAATCTGCCAGCTTTGCCAAGTGTGTGTGAGGCATGGTTAAAAAGGGTAGCCATCTAGGCACCGGGGGCCAGCATACACATCTGAAGAGCAGGCACATGGCACTGTGGACTCAGCACCAAAGGGGAGCTAATGGCATAATGTGGCGTTCACCCTCATCCACCTTATTGAACATGGTATCCCCTTTCTTGACTGTAAGTAGCCCAAGTAGCCATATTTGTAGTAGTGGTGAAATAACACCGGAGGATTACTACAGGCATGACGAGGAGAAGGATTTTGATTTGTCAAGTAGTGGTCAGAGTAGCAGCAGTGGTGGTCTATGCAGTATTTCTAGTACATCAACCCCTGTGCTTAAAATGAGGAAAATAATATTACTTGTTGACTTGCCACCTGTGCACCTCTCATAACACAGCAAAAGCACCCCATCCATGACAGTTCACAGAGTAGAGCCATTTGGCATGCCATGTGCAAAACGGGTAACAATGCTGCCCACGTTGCACAGTCTTTTTGCCTGGAACATGAAATACCCACTAAATCATGTGGTGTCATGTGAACTGAATGCTGCTGTTGGGGAAATGCTGGCAATTTAGCTTTTGCCCTTCTCCTTTGTGCAGAATTCCTGATTCCAGTGTTTTGTGGCATGCGCCTGTCCTAAATGGAAAGTCCCATCCAGGACCTACTTTTCCACCTGTGCTGTCCCAGAGTTATATTGGAATGTGACAGAGTCTGAAAGACATGCCCTTCAACATTCCTCATCACCAAACATTCATTTAAGTATGGATATGTGGATAAGTGGCAAAACGGTGGGGTAGTTCCCATCTGTGTATTACTGCACATTGGACACAGGTACAGAGGGTTGTCTGTGCTGTTGGAATTGGAAATCAATGTAATAAGTCAGACTGTCATGGTAGCAACCTTCAGGGAATTAGACAGCATGTGACGCTTGCAATGTAGTAAAAATGTTATTATTATGCAGGATAAAACATGTCATTTTGGTTAAAAGCCCAGTCTGCAAGACAGTCCAGTTTATCATTATGTTTCCTAAGATATACAGTATACACATGAATTATTTAGTTTGGGGACACAACATGTCTCCAAGTTACACTGTTTTCTCAAACATACCTAAAACATGTACACCTAAATTAGCTAAAATTATGAACACAAGGCTTTGTAAATCCAGAAATACTTGGTACAATACATAAAATTATAACTTAGATCAACAAACAATGTAAATTACAGCAATCACCGATGTTAAAGTACTACAGCTCAGCTACACAGGCATCTAAACTGACATGCCGTTTATCTCCTGAACAAACAAATCAAGTGACGGTGAAGTGTGAGCTGAATAGGGCAAAATGTTCCAATGCTGAGCTGCCTGATAGCATATTGTTCATTCCCCATGTCTGTTCTGGATTATTGGAACATACATTTTTTCCACATGAACTGTTCTTTTAGTTTTTGTCCATCAATTTTTGTTTACTGAATAGTGTATTATTTATATAATGGTTTGAATGTAAAATGTGATATCTGTATACTATTTTTTGCCACGATCTGGTACAGATAATGTCCAAGGACTGACTTTTCAATTGAGATAATGATACACAATGATGAGTTCTAAAATACCCTTGTAGTACATATCTTGCCAACTTACAATGCACCCTATCTAATTTTGTCAGTAACTGTCTATTTGCAGTTCGATGTATAAGTTCTCTGTATGTCAACACAGGCATAATTAATTGTTCTACCATTTTTTTCTGCGCATTCTTTCCCAATCATTTTGTTGTTCTGCGTAAAGCACCTATTCTCCTATTTGCCCTGTCTATTAGTATATTCACATGTTCTTTAAAGGACATACGGGTATCAAAAAGTACTCCTAAGTAAAAATACTGATGTACCTGCTCCAAAATTTCTTTATCTATTTTTACCTGAACAATTTATTTTTTTTTTATATGTAAAATGTAATAGCTTGGTCTTCTTTGTGTTCATGATAAGGCCCGACGTGGTGAACCACCACCTCATATTATGGAAATCAGTCTGCAGTTTTTGTTGTAATTATTGGATACTTGAACCAGTTATAACAAGGACAGTATTGTCCACATACAGTCTTACCTGTGAGTTATGCACTACTTGAGGCAAACTATTATTAAATAACAGGAAGAACAAGGGTCCTAAAATGAGCCTCTGGGTTATGCCACTATTTACTGCTCTACTGGTTGACATACCTCTTGAAACCAAAACTCTTTGAGTGCACCCTTCCAGGTAAGACTGCAGACAAGACCAAGGCCCATCTGTTATACCCATTTGCTCTATTGTCTGTAAAAGGAAGGGGTGGTTCACCATGTCAAAGGCCCTAGATAAGTCAACAAAGATTATCATTGTCTCCCAACCAGAGTGTAGTGATGTATTAATCAAATGATTAAATTCCATGAGTGCCATAGTAGTTGAGTGGGCTTTTCAAAACCCTGACTGGTGTGGTGTAATTAAATTATATTTGTCCAGATACTCCATAATTTGGGTGTGAACATGACATTCCTTTAAAAATAGGAATCATTTTACTTTCTTTCCATACCTGTGGAAAATAACCTTCCAGTAAGCTACAGTTGAAAATCTGAGTTACAACTGGAGCTGCACAGTGTAGCAGGTTCCCACACAGGTGAAAACATGCTAGACTTGCTACTGACAGAAACTGAAGAGTGACTGAACTCCCTATCCCTAAAAGCTGGCTTTATAGCTAGTGACAATGGATCAAATGTCATTAAATGTATCAGCAATGGTGGCTTTGTGAGGGTTTCCTGCATGGTCCACTGTTTAAATCTTGTGGTACAGGAGTTTCTGCAGCACAAAGACATCAAGCAAATGCTGACAGTTGCATGCTGCATCTGTGCACATTTTGCATGCTCTGGGAAGGCCGGTTGACCAACTTAGGCAGCTGCAGATTCAAAATAGCCTTCCTCAGCACCACCTCAAGCTTGATGTTGTCATGCACTGGAACTCTACACTTTACATGGCAGAGCTGTTGTATGAACAGTACAAAGCCATATCCAAATACCTAGTAATGCACACTAGCTGTGATAGTTCAGGGGCCTCAGTGTCTATGACAATTGAACAGTAGCGCCTCATAGACTCAGTGATATTAATTTTGAGGCCATTTGAACATGCCACACAGGCAATGAGTAGTGCCACTGCATCCATTAGTCAAGCCATTCCACTGCTACGGGGTGCTGAAACAGACTTTGTGGAAACTGCAGCCTAGCCTTGATGTGTCCTGAGATAGGTCAAGCACTGCATTACTGAAACACATGCTGACAATATTCAACAACAATTGTCACATTGCCACTATTCAGCAAAGTGCAGAATTTGGAATAGCAAAATATTGTTGAACTCATGATACATATGTGGCATTGCATGCTTACTGGAGGGAGGGCCTGATCAGGTTCAAAATCTGACTGGACAGCTGGTCCAGTTGGTTCATGGGGCACAGAAGTCACATGCAAAGTTCTGCAAACCAGGCATAACAAGGCTGAAGGTTATTGTGGAGTAAACACATTCAGTAAGGTGGCTGCAGGGCAAGGGGGTATCAGCAAACCAGGTTGCTATTAACCCACTTTGGGATACCTTGTCTCAAGTAGGAATCTGTGACCTCGATGAATCATGTGAACAGGTGGGTGACTTATCAGGACTGCATGCAGCACAGAACATGGTTGATGCCTATTTGACAGAAAACAGGCATCTGTCAGTGCTTGACGATCCTCTGGTGTACTGGAGTGGCAAGGTGAATGACTGGCCAGAGCTGACTTCAGTAGCACTGAAGTACCTAACCAGCCCACCCTCCAGTGTAAGTGTGGAGAGGGTATTCAGTTCTACGGGGGCAATAGTGCATAACCGTCATACTAACCTATCACCTACAAATGTCAGCATGCTGATATTTATAAAAATGAATGGTCACATATCAAGTCTAACAACCACATCTGAGTTTGTACCCCATCACAGTGATAGTTGTGCTGATGATGTGGGTGAAGCAGACAATCCTGGTGGCAGCATCAAATGGTGTACCATTGAGGTTGGTGATGCACTCATGGAAAAATAATTCCCTAGGGGGCACAACTCCAACCCTGACAACTGTGAGGGCAGCTTCCTGTTTGATCAGGATGAGGAGGATGTTGGTGGTAGTGTGTAATGGGTTTAAAGGCTGTTGCATTTCTGTAATAGTAACATTTTTTGGTCTTTCATAAAAGAAAAACAGTGACCTTGGCTCTCATTCCATATGACAGTTTATTTATTCATTTATTGAATTTTGTTGACCCGGTAAGCTCACTGGGCCTAGAAGTCCCTTTTTCAGGGGCAACCCGGGGGAGGGGGGATACAGATGGTAAGCATCTGAAATCAAACCAGATTAAGCTGTTGGTGGTATTTTTAGTTAATGGGAGAAATTTGGCCAGGACACCAGGGAAATTCCGTACTCTTTTTTCGATAAGTGCCATGGGATCTTTGGCATACACCTGAACTACCACCAATCCAAGTAGATGGGACCTCAGTTTAACATCTCATCTGAAAGATGGCTTTTACAAATAATGACCCATCATTCTACTTTACCTTCCCCTTTGTAGATTTTGTGAGTAAACTTAACTGAATGTGTGCTGTCATTAGCAAATGTGGTCAGCCTAATAAACACAAATGTCAACTTGTTGTTGCCACTTAAATCCTGCTGATTAAATGATGGATATCCTGCTCCGTCCTGACACTGAAAGACTGTAACACACCATATCCAGCTACCCGTCTTCCTGAGAGTGACAGACAGAGAATGTGTACCTGTGCCCACCATTCCCAATCTATGAACCTGCAGCCAGCCACAGCCACTCGTCTTCATGAGAGTGAGAGACAGAAAATGTGTACCTGCACCCATGCCCAGTGTAGGAACCCACAGCCAGCCATAGCCATCCCGTCATCATAAGAGTGATTGTGAGAGAGAGCAAATGTGCACCTGTGCCTGTGCTCAATGTATGAACCTGCAGCCAGCCACAGCTACCCATCTTCATGAGAGTGAGAGACAGAAAATGTGTACCTGCACCCATGCCCAATGTAGGAACCCACAGCCAGCCATAGCCATCCCATCTTCATAAGAGTGAGAGTGAGAGACAGAAAATGTGTACCTGTGCCCATGCCCAATGTATGAACCTGCAGCCAGCCGCAGCCACCCTTATTCATGAGAGGGAGAGACAGAAACTGTGCACCTGTGCCCATGCCCAATATAGAAACACACAGCCAGCCACAGTCACCCATCTTCATGAAAGTGAGAGACAGAAAATATGTACCTGTGCCCATGCCCAAAGTATGAACCTGCAGACAGTCACAACAACCCATCCTCATGACAGTGAGAGACCAAAAATGTGTATCTGTGCCCATGCTCAATGTATGAACCTGCAGCCAGCCACCACTATTCATCTTCATGAGACTGAAGAAACAAAAAATTTGCACCTTTGCCCATGCCCAATGTATGAACCTGCAGCCAGCCACAGCCACTCATCTTCATGAGAGTGAGAAACAGAAAATGTGTACCTGTGCCGATGCCCAATGTAGGAACCCACTGCCAGCCATAGCCACCCATCTTCATGAGAGTGAAAGAGAAAATGTGTACCTGTGCCCATGCACAATGTATGAACCTGCAACCAGCCACAGCTACCCATCCTCATGCGAATAAGAGACAGAAAATGTGTACCTGTACCTATGCCCAGTATAGGAAAACACAGCCAGCCCCAGTCACCCGTCTTCACGAAAGTGAGAGACAGAAAATGTGTACCTGTGCCCATGCCCTATGTATGAACCCACAGACAGCCACAGTCACCCGTCTTCATGAAAGGGAGAGAGAGAGAGAGAGAGAAAATGTGTACCTGTGCCCATGCCCAATGTAGGAACCCACAGCCAGCTACAGCCACTTGTCTTCATGAGAGTGAGAGAGAGAAAATGTATACCTGTGCCCATGCCCAGGATATGAACCTGCAGCCAACCACAGCTACCCATCCCCATGAGAGTGAGAGACCAGAAATGTGCACCTGTGCCTATGCTCAATGTATGAACCTGCAGCCATCCACAACTACCCATCTTCAGAGAGAGAGAGAAGACAGAAAATGTGTACCTGTGCCCATGGCCAATGTATGAACCTGCAGTCAGCCACAACTACCCATCTTCATGAGAGTGAGAGACAGAAAATGTGTAACTGTGCCCATGCCCAATGTATAAACCTGCAGTCAGCCCCAGTCACCCATCTTCATGAAAGGCAGAGACTGAAAATGTGTGCCTGTGCCCATGCCCAATGTAGGAACCCACAGCCAGCTACAGCCACTTGTCTTCATGAGAGTGAGAGAGAGAAAATGCATACCTGTGCCCATGCCCAGGGAATGAACCTGCAGCCAAACACAGCTACCCATCCCCATGAGAGTGAGAGACCAGAAATGTGCACCTGTGCCTATGCTCAATGTATGAATCTGCAGCCAGCCACAACTACCCATCTTCATGAGAGTGAGAGACAGAAAATGTGTACCTGTGCCCATGCCCTATGTATGAACCCGCAGTCAGCCACAGTCACCCGTCTTCATGAAAGGGAGAGAGAGAGAGAAAATGTGACCTGTGCCCATGCCCAATGTAGGAACCCACTGCCAGCCATAGCCACCCATCTTCATGAGAGTGAAAGAGAATATGTGTACCTGTGCCCATGCCCAATGTATGAACCTGCAACCAGCCACAGCTACCCATCCTCATGCGAATAAGAGACAGAAAATGTGTACCTGAGCCTATACCCAATGTAGGAAAACACAGCCAGCCACAGTCACCCGTCTTCATGAACGTGAGAGACAGAAAATGTGTACCTGTGCCCATGCCCAATGTATGAACCCACAGCCAGCCACAGCCACCCTTATTCATGAGAGGGAGAGACAGAAACTGTGCACCTGTGCCCATGCCCAGTGTATGAACCTGCAGCCAGCCACAGCCACCCATCTTCATGAGAGTGAGAGACAGAAAATGTGTACCTGTGCCCATGCCCAATGTATGAACCTGCAACCAGCCACAGCTACCCATCCTCATGCGAATAAGAGACAGAAAATGTGTACCTGTACCCATGCCCAGTATAGGAAAACACAGCCAGCCCCAGTCACCCGTTTTCACGAAAGTGAGAGACAGAAAATGTGTACCTGTGCCCATGCCCAATGTAGGAACCCACAGCCAGCTACAGCCACTTGTCTTCATGAGAGTGAGAGAGAGAAAATGTATACCTGTGCCCATGCCCAGGATATGAACCTGCAGCCAACCACAGCTACCCATCCCCATGAGAGTGAGAGACCAGAAATGTGCACCTGTGCCTATGCTCAATGTATGAACCTGCAGCCATCCACAACTACCCATCTTCAAGAGAGAGAGAGAGAGAGAGACAGAAAATGTGTACCTGTGCCCATGGCCAATGTATGAACCTGCAGTCAGCCACAACTACCCATCTTCATGAGAGTGAGAGACAGAAAATGTGTACCTGTGCCCATGCCCAATGTATAAACCTGCAGTCAGCCCCAGTCACCCATCTTCATGAAAGGCAGAGACTGAAAATGTGTGCCTGTGCCCATGCCCAATGTAGGAATCCACAGCCAGCTACAGCCACTTGTCTTCATGAGAGTGAGAGAGAGAAAATGCATACCTGTGCCCATGCCCAGGGAATGAACCTGCAGCCAAACACAGCTACCCATCCCCATGAGAGTGAGAGACCAGAAATGTGCACCTGTGCCTATGCTCAATGTATGAATCTGCAGCCAGCCACAACTACCCATCTTCATGAGAGTGAGAGACAGAAAATGTGTACCTGTGCCCATGCCCTATGTATGAACCCGCAGTCAGCCACAGTCACCCGTCTTCATGAAAGGGAGAGAGAGAGAGAAAATGTGACCTGTGCCCATGCCCAATGTAGGAACCCACTGCCAGCCATAGCCACCCATCTTCATGAGAGTGAAAGAGAATATGTGTACCTGTGCCCATGCCCAATGTATGAACCTGCAACCAGCCACAGCTACCCATCCTCATGCGAATAAGAGACAGAAAATGTGTACCTGAGCCTATACCCAATGTAGGAAAACACATCCAGCCATAGTCACCCGTCTTCATGAAAGTGAGAGACAGAAAATGTGTACCTGTGCCCATGCCCTATGTATGAACCCACAGACAGCCACAGTCACCCGTCTTCATGAAAGGGAGAGAGAGAGAGAAAATGTGTACCTGTGCCCATGCCCAATGTAGGAACCCACTGCCAGCCATAGCCACCCATCTTTATGAGAGTGAAAGAGAATATGTGTACCTGTGCCCATGCCTAATGTATGAACCTGCAACCAGCCACAGCTACCCATCCTCATGCGAATAAGAGACAGAAAATGTGTACCTGAGCCTATACCCAATGTAGGAAAACACAGCCAGCCACAGTCACCCATCTTCATGAAAGTGAGAGACAGAAAATGTGTACCTGTGCCCATGCCCAATGTATGAACCCACAGCCAGCCACAGCCACCCTTATTCATGAGAGGGAGAGACAGAAACTGTGCACCTGTGCCCATGCCCAGTGTATGAACATGCAGCCAGTCACAGCCACCCATCTTCATGAGAGTGAGAGACAGAAAATGTGTACCCGTGCCCATGCCCAGTGTAGGAATCCGTAGCCAGCCACAGCCACCATGTTTCTTATTATCAATAGTTTACAGTGAGTATGTACTAATTAATCATACTATGGTTTTTTCCTGCAATTGTAGTGTGAATGCTTCCTTAACCTTTTGATAGATGCCTTTGTCACCAAATACCAGCAACTGATTTTCATTTTGTTTTAACGGTTTCCAGTTACAGTGTAACAGGACAGGACTACTGTACTACTACGACTACCTAAAGGCTATCACTTTCAGGTAAGTATCAATCTTATTTCATCTGTTCTATTTAGTCTTTCATTTTTTCAAGCTGGTGTACAGTATGCAATGGAGGAGACATACAGGCCAGATAATATATTTTTTGTGCACATCTGTCAGTCACTAGTGTACTTCAGCACGCATGGTTCTATAAGGTTTTATCCTGGTCACATGATAACACGTCATGTAATGTAACTTAAGTTAAGACAGTGTGCCAGTGCATGTCACAAGCACTAAATGTGTTAGTTGGTCTTGGACTGGCTTACTCATAGCATGGTATTTTATTGTTATTTATTTCTTTATTCTTTATTTATATCTTGGAATTACAAAACCTTTGAGCCAGAGGCTCGTTTACAAAGGCTCCACATCATAAATGTAGCATACATTGGGACAAGTTAACATATAACATAGTACAAAGGTTGGATGTGAATACAGAAAATACATAGTATTAACACTATACATAGTAGAAAGGTTGAATGAGTACAAAGAAAATACAAAATGTACATGCAGTACCTGTAAGTGCTAGATTGAGGACTTGAGTTACAAGATGACTGATGTTGTTCACACTTGGGCTGAGATGGTCAGAAGGATGGCCTTGTCATAAGTTGCTATGGGGTGGAAGAATGAGAGAACAGTGGGATATGAAAGGGTGGAGAGAAATGGCTACATACTTAGGTTAAGTGGGGCAGTTGCAGGTGCTGAGTTCTAATAAATGCTGCCAAAGATTGGTTTTAAAAGGCCTGATTTTTGAGCCAGCTAGTAGGTTGGATAGAAGGTTGTTTAGCCATTCGGGTGCCCTGTACATAAAAGCCCATTGGGCATGTGCAGTGTGGCAAAAGGGGACCTGGAAGGTGTGGATAGATGTGCTTCTTGCATAGTGTCAATTATGTGTCCTAGTTATGAGCTGAAGAAGTGAGGGGAGCCAGTTCAAGACTAATCTTCTTCGCAAACAGACAGGTTTGATAGGAAATCCTGGCCTGGAGGTTTGGCCAGTTTGCAGAGGCATGGCTTTGTTAAGAGCAACACTTACGAACATACGAACATATGAAATTTGCCAGCAGATAAAGGCCTAGAGGTCTATCAAGTCTGCTCGAATGTGCAGCTAGCACCCCTTATTCTGCAGCTGCCTCTCCCTTCCACCCTTCCCCTTCATTAACCCTCCTCTTGTCCTGTCCCATCCTCATTTCAAGCAGTCCACTGTTCTACTGCATACCACTTCAGCAGGTAACGCATTCCACCCAGCCACCACCCTCTCTGTAAAAAAGTGTCTCCTCATCTCCCTTCTGAACCTTCCTCGCTCCAGCCTCATATCATGGCCCCTGGTGGCCCTCCCTTCCCTTACTTTGAACAGCCCTTCTGTACCAGTCTTGTTTATTCCTTTCCTGTATTTAAAGGTTTCGATCATGTCACCCCTGTCCCTCCTCTCCTCCAGTGAGTACATGTTCAACTCCTTCAACCTCCTCTCGTATGACAAGTCCCCCAGCCCCTTGATCATCTTTGTCGCTCTGCACTGCACCCCCTCCAGTAACTTAATGTCCCTCTTCAGGTACGGACGCCAGTACTGCACGCAGTACTCCAGGTGTGGTCTAACTAATGACCTATACAGTGGCAGAATCACCTCCTCCCTCCTCGAGGATATACTCCTTGCAATACAATCCAGCATTTTGTTGGCCTTTGCAGCTGCCTTCCTACATTGTGCCGAGTTGTTCATTGACCCTGTAATGAGCACACCCAGATCCTTCTCCTCCTCTGTCTGGGCTAGCTGCACTCCCCCTAGCTGGTAACTTCTCCTTGAGTTCTTCATCCCAAAATGCAGCACCTTGCACATTTTGGCATTAAAGCCCAGTTGCCAGGTGTCTGACCAGGTTTCAAGCTTTGCCAGATCATCCTGCAACCCCTGCCATCCCCCTAGGTCATCCACCACCACGCTTACCTTGGTATCATCAGCAAACAGACTGATCTTGCTCTTGATGTCCCATGATATGTCTGCAATGAATATCCCAAACAACACTGGTCCCAACACTGAGTCCTGTGGAACACCGCTCGTCACTGCCCTTGGGTGTGAGAGCTCCCCACCCACCACCACCCTCTGTTGCCTTCCCTGCAGCCAGTTTCCTACCCATCTCACCAGCTTTGCACCCGCCCTGTGCCTACTAACTTCCTTCCCAGCCTTCCATGTGGCACTGAGTCGAATGCCTTACTGAAGTCCAGATACAGGACATCCACTACATGGCCCCTGTCCAGTTGCCTAGTTACCCAGTCATAGAACTCGACCAGGTTGGTTTGGCAGGATCCTCCAGGTATGAAGCCATGCTGTCTGCTGTCCTGTAGTCCTTTGGCCTCTAGGAGGGCCACCAGCCTCTCCTTCAGGATAGTCTCCATTAGCTTACCCACGATGGATGTGAGGCTCACTGGTCTGTAGTTTCCCGGTTCATCCTTGGGGCCACTCTTGTGGAGGGGCACCACATGAGCCATCCTCCAGTCCTGAGGTACACACCCTGAATGTAGTGAGGCATTAAATATATCCGCCAAAGGTCCTGCAAGGACCTCTGCCAGCTCCTTCAGTACCCTGGGGTGGTTGCCATCTGGGCCTGGCGCCTTGTCCAACCTCAGTGCCTTCAAACCCTCTCAAACTCTGCTCTCCATGATTTCCCCATCTGTCACCACTTCCCCCCCTGCTTCTGCTATTTCTCCCACCTTGGGTGTCACCCCCCTCTTCTCTTTAGTAAACACTGAGCAGAAGTACTCATTTAATGCTTCCGCCTTATCGCACCCTGCTTCCACCCAACCCCTCTCCTTCCTAATCCTTACTATGTGGTCCTTACAGCTCCTTTTCTCCCTGATGTACTTAAATAAGTCCTTCTCCCCCTTCTTAATGCCTTGTGCCAGCCTGAGTTCTGTAGATGCTTTGGCTCTCCTTACTGCCCTTGTCACCGCCTTCAATTCTGTCAAGTACTCCTCCATGTCCTCCCCTCCCTGTTTTCTTGTACTTCCTAATGGCAGCTCTTTTCCTCCTTACCTTTTCCATGACCTCCTTGCTCAACCAGATCGGTTTCTTAGCCCTAGCCTTCTTGCTCTGGGTTTTGCAGCAGGTTTTGGTTGCCTCCACTATCCCCAGCTTTATGGAGTGTGGTGTTGGTGGTGGAACCATAAATAACAAGCCAAAAGACAATTATCAAGAAGATGGATCTATTGACGGCTTGCCTGAGGGCTTCCTGGGACATGCTGTGTCTGTGTCTGTATAGCAGCCCTAGCCTGATGAAGTCAGCTCTAGATATGAGGTTCATGTGTTTATTGAAGGATAGGTAGCTGTCAAGTGTTATACCCAGATATTTAAAACTAAAGACTTGTTCGAGAGGTATACTGATATTATTCATGATCAGTAATTAGGCATTTTTGTACTTATTGTGTGGGCTAGCAAAGAGCAGCATCTTTTTTTTTGTAGTTTTTGATTAAATTTATGTTCAGAGAACCAGGCCTCAAATGAAGTGAAGCTGTGTTGCAGGCTGGTGACAAGGGTTGCTGGACAGGGCTGGCTGGTGAAAAGAACCGCATCATCAGCGAATAGGAGCAAGTTGGTTGGGCAGGCTTGGGAAGGGTGTTAAGGAAGAGACTAAAAAGGAGAGGACCCATGATTGAACCTTGAGGTACACCTGAGTGACTGAGGCAAGGGTATCAAGTATTTTCACCCTCTGGGTTCTGTTCTCAAGGTAGTTTCTGAACCAAGCTGTAACATCATGTGACAGCTCAAAGGTGAGTATGGACTTAAGTAGACAGGTGTGATTGACTGTGTTGAACACCTTTTTGAGGTTAACATATATTGCATTTACAAGGTGTCCGCAGTCCAGGGACTTATGAATGAAGTCAATGTACTCCAGTACGGCAGCTGTGGTTCTATGTCCCTTATGAAAACTGTGTTGCTGTGCACATTGTAAGTTATAGGTGGCAAGATACTTTTAAACTGGATGTAACAGACATGAACAGCCATGCTTGGAACAGAATGTGGTACAGTAGTGCAATGAAGTCTGAATTATTTCTTCTTCATCTGTTTGCAGGCAAAACTTAAGTGCTGTGTGCTGCCATTGGTGCTTTATTCAAATCAGAAGACGTGCAACTGGTATGACCCTGGAAGATACACAGAAAACCTGTAAAGAAGACAAAAACATTATTGAAAGTTGTTTTCAAATGATTCCCCAAACTCCCCCCACGCCCCCCCCTCAAAAACAAAATACTTTCTTTTCATGGCTTGACAGTTTTCGTATAGCCAAAGACATCAGCAAGCCAAAATGTGCACAACCAAAGTAGGACTCTATGACCTGTGACAGAAAAAAAGATGATTACATACAATATTTAAAAAATGAATGTCTGGTTCTCCGAAAAAACCTAAGTATGACATGTACAGTAATTTACCAATAGTGATATGAATACACACACATAGGGCAGCATGTTTCAGTCAGCGCAGAAGATTAATGGTCCTCCAGGACATCAAATTATGGTTCACCACATGGTCATCTGTGGCTATTATTATTTGGAAACACACTGTGCATCAGCTCTGTCAGCACTCAACAGCAGCAGAAAACAGGACAACAGCAGCAGCAGAAAACAGAAGGACAACAACAGCAGCAGCAGCAGGCACTAGAGTTGTGGCTGTCGGTGCACACTTTAATCAGTGCATCCTGAAATAATTGTGACTTTTCAGAACATTTTCTCATGTGATTATTCTTCATTGGGAGTCGGGACACTAATACTGCATGCTGAAAGATATAGCAAGATAGCAGTATAAGCATGCTACATTCACATATAGTAGTAATTTTTTTTTTCTAGGGGTGGACAGTAATTGTGTTGGTTAATGGTAGGGTATTTTTATTGTGGTTGTTGTGGGTATGCTAAGAAAACTGAACATGGTCAACAGTACCCAAAAACTTATATTGCATGACAACTACCACAGTAGTGCAATAATCTGTTGACAATTTTTACCTGTACTTTCCTACGCGATTTTCGATTGGTAGTAGTTATCTATTGACTTGTCTATATGATACCCTTATTTCCACAATTTATGACTGCTGGACTACGTTTTTTCACGTATGACATAACAAACACAGCACTACTTTTAATCTTGCTTGTGACAGGTTTTCATCAGTATTCACACCTGTTTTTGTACATCTGTCATTTCAAATCAATTCTGTTATGACTAAAACAGAGTACCATGCCATCCAACAGGACATGGTACACCACACCACCATTACATTATGGAGCAGTAGGTGTTCAAAAACAGATGGGTATACTGATTAAAACAATTTTTCAGAACAAGATTAAAAGAAGCACTACTGCTATTTCATATCTGTAAAAAGGGAGTAAGCACGCTACAAAGAACCTACAACAGAACATGGTTGTATCAGGGCTTTAATGAATCTCCTCGGTGTGATGCGAGGCACAAAGCCTTGCCAGAGTGACTTACTCCAGTTGGGAAGTGCATTAAAGCCCTGATACACCCATGGGCTGGAGTGGGTTATTGCACTTATACAACAGGCTGTCTGTAAAAACCAAAAAAATAAAAATATTTTTATTCATTAATGAATGACCAGATGACACTTCTTGCCAAATGGCAAATTGTCACATTTGACCTTTCATTAATTATCTTTTTATAATGCAGAAGAACATTAATTGTGGAAGGAATGGTATCATACATACAAGTCAGTAAATAAGGGACTATTGAAAATAGAATAAAACTGTGTAGGTCAAAATTGTTAAAGAGCAGGTGAGCATTGTGAGGTGGGTACCCAGCAGTGCACACCTCAAACATATATGATAGCTGATGTGCTCCAGTGTTGAGGGGTACAGTAGTGTATTAATAATACCATGTGGTCTGGTTAAGTAAAAAAGTTATGGCATTGGGACTGTGTACCCACAGAAAAATACAGCAGTGTCCTAAACTGGGTGACACTCCCCAGGCAGGCACCCCCAGCAACCTTTTGTTACGTCAGTAACTTAAATCAGAGTGTGTGCTCCACTGACATGTATGGGTGAATATGGCACTATTCATTCATTTTGCAAAAGTCTCGATTTAACTTTATAAATTGCTTTAACAAACTTAGCTATTATCTCTACAGTTCATTTGTCTACAGTATGTAATAATATAATTGTTAACAACTCCTTCTCTATTTGATATACCTGATTCAGGAATGGTCCCAACCAATACAATCTCTCCTTGGTGTAGTAAGTACAATTCCACATTACATGTAACAGATCTTCTCACCCCTCAGCAGTACAATCACAATTTTCTGTTAGGTGTGTCTCTTTATGGTATATATGTGCAAAAACCTTGCTTGGGAATTGTTCAAACTTATATCTTAAGAACAAGTTTCTAAGATTAGCATCTGTTAATATGTCCAGATATGGCTTGTATGCAAAGTCATAGATATTTTTCCTGAACCAGAGTAGTGTGAATCAGTTATTAAATCTAGATCATAGGAAATCCAATAGTTTGTGATTTTCTTGGAAACATATTTTTTATATTGTATGCTGAATGTAATTCCCTTGTCAACTGCTTTCTTTAGGGTTAACAGTGAATGTTTATTTATCACTGTCATAACCAAGTTATACCATAATCTTCCTTTATAGCCAAGAGAATGCCAAAAATTATTTTTCATTTAGAGAGAGTTTTGCTAATCTGAGGCAATATAGTGCAGTGGGTTAAGTCTGTGAGCTGCAGATCTGGAGACCTGGATTTGAATCCCACAGCCACCTAGGTGCATATTGTGTGATCCTGAGCAAGTCATTTAACATCCTTGTGCTCCCAGGTTGCATATGGAAACAAGCTCTGGCTTAGTGTGCTACCCCTGGTTAAACAATGTTCCCTTCCCCTTTCCCTTCCCTTTCTCTGTCATCCAGAAGTCTTGTTAACTTTATCCAATAATTTGTTGTTCTACATTCAATCTTAGATTTGATATTAGTGCATCCTAGTTCTGTCCTTATATAAACAGATTGGCAGGAATGTCCTAATCTTAGAAATTTCCTGAGAGTTTGAAACATAGGGGATAGTAATTTGTTAATATTGAAACCTAAATTTCCATATCTCTGCACCATATACCAATTGTATTTCTAACTTTTCTTTTATTGTTTGCAGAAGTGGTCTGATTGTGGACACTCCATACTTTTAATTAAATTTTGCCAATCCACCCATGATCTTCTTTAGTTTTTCTAGCATAGAAGAAAACTTATTCCATTTGGTGTTGGCATGAAATTCTACCCATGGATAGATATAACTATGTACAACTTCAAGTCTTTGAGTACCTATTTTCCAAATTCCAGCTGTATTTTTTATCCAAATATGACTATCTTTGTTTTTTAAAGACTCGTCTGTAGTTTCAGGATGAAATATTTTTTATAGATGTACAGTAGTTTATTTTTTCTTGTAAACTTTTCTTTGACAAGGGAAATAAAACAATGTCATCAGCATAAGCAAGCAATAGACAGATATATGTGGAAATGTTAGGAGAATATGAGACAAGATATTCAGTATCTGAGATAATTTTATCTAGATACAATGAAAAGAGCAATGGATCATAAAAGATGATAGATTTCTGGCCATCCCTAGCCTTATTTGTGCCCATGTATTGTCATACAGGCTATTAAGTACACTAGATTTTTTTTTCAATGCCTCTTTCAAGTAATAAGGTCCACAATAAGTTGCATGAGATTGAATCAAACCCAGCAGAGCAATCAATGAATATATAACTTTTGTTTCTGAATAAACACATATTTTTCTATTAAATGTCTTAATATGTAAATATTGTCTATAGTAGAATAATTTGCTCTGAATCCTGCCTGAAATCTATATATTCCGCCTGTATAATCTACCTGTATTTTTTATCTTTCTAGTACAATTTTGGAAAAGATTTTTCAGTTACCATCTAATAAACATACATAGCTGGATTAGTCAAGATCCCTTTTTTGTGAGTAGGTATGATGTTTACACCTTTCCATGTCAAGGGAAAGCTATAATTACTGATGCATTTATTAAAATATATCTTGAGAACTTTACACCAAAAGAATGCGTAACTGAAGTACACCTCAGCTGGTATCCCATTTGGGCCAGCAGCCTTATTTCTTTTTAGACTACAGATTGCTAAATATACCTCTTCAGTGCAATTCTTTCTTCATTTGTTCTCTCACTAAAGATTTACTTTTCTTCCCTGGGGTCATAAAAAAATCTGTGTGAAATAACCTAACCATTTTTCTTCAGAAATATATGTGTTGTCACCGGCCCGGTGGCGCTGAGGGCTGAGGCACCAGATGCCTTACCTTGCACTATGCCAGCAACCTGTGTTTAGGAGTGGGCACGTACTGCTGGGGGTTGGCAAGGGAAGGAGAGGGATAGAGCATTGGAGGGATTACTCTCCCTCTCCAGGAGGAGGGACTCCAGTTGTTGGCACGCTTCTGGCCCCTAGTGGAGGCTGGGGGCAGTGCGCCAATGTTGTAAAGAAGGGCTGAGATGGGACAGGTGCTTGAAGGAGTGCATGTGGATGTGTGTGCACTCAATCCACTGACGTTATTGCACGACTCACTCATGTAAGGGAGTAAAATGTGAAAATGCTCCTGGTCATGCAGGATGATGCAGCCACCCACTGCAGGCCATGACCCTGAATGGCGCTCCTCAAACTGGATCCTGGTAGAGGTGAGTTGAGTTGAGCAAGGGGGGCTTCTCACTGTCCCATCATGAGGGGGAATCTGTGAGGGAAGAGGGGTTGCTGCCTGATGTCAGGGTATGGGGCTGGACAGGTGGATAAGGATGGTTGCTGACCAAGGGACCCTGGAAGAAATAGAATATCAAAAAAAAGAAATGTATGTGTCAATGTCCTCTTTATAAAAGTTGGTACCTTTAGAAACCAGGATCCAAAACTTTTTTGCATAGTTTTTCACAACTGTGTCAAGTATCTCTTCCCACTGTTTTAAAATACAGACTTTTTTATTTTGTGTTACTGCTTTATAATTTTTCCGTTGTAAATTGAGTTCTTTTAAAGTTTGTTTAGATGGATATTTTCCATAACCTTTATACAATCTCCTTATTTCAACCTTATACTTTTTGCATTCTAGGTCAAACCAGCTGGATGAATTTCTCTTAGAGGGTTTAACTAGGCAACCTATTTTTTGTTTAATTCCATCATAAATATTGGTAATGGCTAACAAAATCCATGGTAAGGTAATTCTGTTTATTTCAGACACATTTACACATTTACATCCAAAGGAGAGCTATATATTACAGAGGCTATATTAACATCTGCATTATTGTACCATTTAATCTTTGTTGTAGCTCTTATTTCAGAGAATTTTATAACATCAGTAGGAGTTTTGCCAATGTTTTTATGATAGTCATATTCCAAGATCAGGGGGAAGTGATCACTTTCTGGCCGGGGATCTATATGCATAGTTTTCCATGTATCTGGTGACCCTGTCCAGTGGGTTAAATCTACTGTAGATGCACCCCTCACTGATATATGTGTAAATTCCCCTTCAGCACCCCCTACTATTCTCCCATTAGGGGATAAAGGTTATAATCTTTTAATATCTCAATACAATTTTTCCCAGATTCATTGACTCTTTGTTTTCTCTATGGGGAAGATGAGTGTGTAGGCATGTATATAAGAAACAAGATCTATCCGTCAATCCTTCAAATTACCCAATTTGTGCATTAAAGTCTCCTATAAGCAAAATATCTGCACTTGGGTAAGTACTTAAAGCCTGCTTAATAATATCACAAAGTTCATCCCATACAGTGGACGTATAAAGGTTTGATTGCTCTGGAGGGATGTAGCTATTAATAAGAGTGAAATTCATAGTTTCCAAATTTAAAAACAAAGCCACAAAGCTTTCATGAATCTTCCAGCAACACACTCTAGAAAAGATTCCTATTTTGACAAACGCAATAAATCCACCTGAAAGTCTACCTAACCTGTGAACTCTTTTTCCCTTTAGAGTGAAAACATTCATAGCCATTTAGGCATATTATATCTTCCTCATTGTTCCTGCTCTAATTGTCTCCGATATGTAACCATATCACCCTTTGGTTAAAAAAAAAAAAAAGGACATGTATGGATGTATGGGTGCAAATTTTCTAAAGCATTTCTTACTACTTATTGTTGCAATTTACAGAAATCAAAGTGACCGTTGGAGTGGAGAAACAGCCGCTCTTACTACAGCAGTTGCTTTCATTTTTCTGAATTGCAGCTATAAATGGTACTAACAGCTAAAACAAGATTGCACCCATACAGGTCAATGGAGTGCGGACTCAACATTCATTTTCTAACATCACAAAATTAACATGGGGTGCCTGAATGGAGGCATGTCAGCAGGTTCAGGAAATGCCTCTGTTTTTCTGTGGGTACACATTCGGAGTGCTATAACTTTTTTACTGGAAGAGGAAGACAAGTCAGTATGGCTCTCAGTCACTGTCCATAGCTTAATGATCCACAGACATTACAGTAGGATAAATTTCCCAAAAGACTATTTTACCAGCATACAAATACAGGTGCCCCCCCGTCCCCACATAGTAAGTCAAACGATATTGTGCGGTACCCATGCTTTGTCAAGGCTGAGGTGGTAATTGGTATTACACCATATTTAAGAAGTTTAATTAAAGTGACAGTGGTAAAAAGCACAGATATAAAGTGCAAAATGTTTGTGCAAAGGTTAATATTAAATAAAGATAATAAAGGAGTATACTATTAAACGATAGTAAGTGATCTATGTGTATGTATTGTACCTACAAATGCAGGTCTATAAACTGTGTGACATGTGATGGAATTTAGTGTAAGATTTAGTAAAAAATGTCTAAAAAACAAATCAATGTTTGCACAAACTTTTTGCACTTTATATCTGCACTTTTTGCCACTGTCACTTTAGTTAAACTTCTTAAATATGGTGTAATGCCAGTTATCACCTCAGCCTTGACAAAGTGAGGGTATCTCTCAATATTGTTCAACTTACTATGTAGGGACTGGGGATGGGCACCTGTATCTGTATGCTGGTAAAATAAACTTTTGGGAAATTTATCCTACTGTAATCTCTGTGGATTATTACACTGGGCATAGTAACTGAGAGACGTACTGACTGCTCGTACTTTACTAGATGGAATTGCATAGTGTTATTAATACCACTCAACACTGGAGCAAGCCAGCTATCATATAAGTTTGCAGGAGGCTAAAACATTACTGCTAAAAAAAATTACCTTTACCGTATGTAAAAAGATTATTAGGTAGGAAAAGAAGGAACCGAAGGACAGCATTTTTTTATGTTCTTTTCTTTTATCATTTTTTTGGGAGTGTTTTTACAATTTTTGGGGAGGAGGAAAGTCAGTAAAAAGAAAGACAGAACACACAATGAAAGTTATACAGAAAACAAAAAAGACTACACATCCAGGTTGAGCTGACTCAGCAGCAGTTGCAGCATTGCCATTATTTGCAGCTGATTACCCTCAGTTCTCTCCATCCACTGCTCCATGTTTTCCACCACATTACTCAGGTGGTCTACCTCACTCCATAGAAGACCAAGATCCACCTGTGTAGCAGGACATAAGGGGTTACACTCCTGTGCAGATACCGGAGCAGCCACTTGGTCTTGCTCCCTTCTTCATTTCCCACCCCATGCGGGCAGAGGCTGTGCTGTCACCTGTTGCACAACAGGCACATTGCTGGAAACATCTACTGCCTTGGCCTCCCACTCTGTATGGTGGTGGTTTACAAGGTGAATACACTGCCCACCTATCTCAAGATGACTACCGCTGGGCCCACACCACACCAGCATACCACAGATGTTACATTTCACAACACTGGGGTCACCAGATAGTGATGAAAACAAAGGCCACACTATGGAGCTGTGTGGCAGACCTGGCACAGGAGGTGGGGGGGGCCCCAGGTGTTACAGGCTGCTGGACACTTGGGGGGACAACCTGCTGCTGTTCTTCTTCTTGCTGCTGTGGTGGCAGTTGTAACTCTTTCTGCTGCTGGTGCTGGTGCTGAACTGCCATGGCCAGCAGTGGGGGGTCAGTGCTAGGTGCCATCAGCAGGGGTGCTTGCATCATGGCACCACTTTCTCCACTTCCCGGAAGGGGAGCACTAACAGGGAACAAATTATCATGGTTAATGAGCATGGTGCCACTGCACATCCTTGGCCCAACATGACAGTCTCTACATGCCCCTGAACTGTAACCTCCTCTCCATTTTACAAAACAAAGAAATGAATTAAATTATTAAGAACAACTACTAACAAAAAAAATAAAAACAAAAGAAAATCAAAAGGGGCACAACTCAAAACAAGAAATATAGCACTAAACTGCAAAATATAAGCAAACTGAACAACAATCTCTCTCTCTCTCTCTTTCTAACACACAGGTAGCTCTTTCTCCAGCACTTGGCAAGGGGAAAGTGAAATTATTTCACTGCCCTGCCTGATTAACTTCCTGCCAGCAGCATGTGACTTGCAGATTGTGAGTCGTGATGTGTGGCTGTTTCAATTCTCACACACTTCACCTTTCTGGAAAATAAGGCAAAGTGAAGACAAAGTCATTTCAGAGGTGAAGTTGTCCTTTTCAATGGAGACTTTGTATAGCCCCAAATGGATGTGAAGTAGGTGACTTCGTTTACTTCGCTTAAGGATTAAAACTTTGCTGTATCTATAATCTCCAGTGGTAAACAAGATACACCTGTTGGAGCACATTTTTCTGTTAAACATGGTTCTTGACCTGATCACTTGAAATTTTTGAGACTGGAACATATTCCACAAAATTGAAATGGGAGTGACTGGTCAAACCTCCTATTACAAAAACAGAGCATGTGGATCTTCAGACTCAGAAGTGTTAAATCAATGGTTTAAATGACAAATGGGATCTCAAACCATTTCTGAAAAATAAATAATTTACTTTTGTAGGTGCTCATAGAATTGATTTGTTGTAAATTCAGTATTTATTCTCTTTCCCTCTCTCCACCAGGTCTCTTTCTTAACTTTTACTCTCTGGCCCACTCCCTATTGTGGCCAAAGAACAACTCCTGGGGTGGCTGCAGGGATGACTGCTGCTAGGAAAGGTCTGCTCTGAGGGAGGTCAAAGAAACTGGGCTGCCTTGAGTGAGGAATAAGAGGGAAGATTACTCTGAAAAGAACTGTAATCGCCTAGATCTACCCTGTCAGAGGATCCTGTGACTATCTATCTGCTGGTGTGATTTTTGGATTGGCCTAAACTCTGTCTGAGTGAAGGCAGTGAGGGTGCCTTTAAATAATTTATGCAAATAATAATTCCTGTAGTTCTCATTGTAAGCCCAGGTGGGAGCTGGACTTACTTTATGGGAACAATTCATGCATAAGTCCTTTGAAGCAAGAGTTCAAACAGACATTTGTTGAACATATTTTGAGAGTTAGCAACTCCCTTGCAGTGGACTATTAGACATATCTCACTCAGGGACTTTATTTCTACGCCATATTCATTTTCTGTTGTTTTTTTTTTTATGTGATTGACTATTGTAAAGGGTTTGTTTTGGTTAGTGTTTTGTGGTTGTATTTTATTATTTTTATTTTGTTGCATGTGGGTTGGGGTTTATGAATGGGTACAGTTTGAATTTGTATAAGTTATAATCTAATAAGGGAGTTTGGGTGTGAGTGGTGTGTGAGTGTGTGGGGTCTGGTTGGACTGAGAATTAGGGTTTGTGTAGAGTGTGATAGAATTGTGTGTGGTTTTGACTGGAACAAATCGTGTGTGTGTGTTGTGTATTATTGTCTATTTGTTGTGTGCTGTTGTTGTTGATAGACATGTGCTGAGACGGTGTAAAGATGGTCAGGCACTATTCCCCCTCCAGGCTCAGGTACCTCCGCCCTTTTAACTGTCTCCTTCTACCATCAGAAGCATATTGGAGATGTCATGCTTTGGGGATAGTAAGAAAGAATAAGAAGAGTGGAGGTGCTGGGCCTGGTGGGGGAATGGAGAGGGGTGGGCAGATCAGGGTAGTGGAAACAAGATGTATTGGGGTGAAATGGGTCCCGGAAATGGGTCCTCCCTGCCTTGTTCCCATACCCAAGGGTTCTGCTTTATGCAGGCAGGTGATGTAGTCTTCCTCAATTGCTCATCCGACTTGGGTTGTGTTATGCAATGCCAGATCTAGCAAGAACAAGACTGCTTTAATAGCAGATCTTGTTGGGTCATTGGATCTGGCTTGCATCACTGAGACATGGCTGGATGTAAATGTTGGCCCTGTCTGAGCTTCAGCAGTTCCAACTGTGTACTTGGTGATATGCTGCCTGAGGATGGATCATCCGGGGGTGTAGCCATCTGTTTTAGAACAGAACTGGGCCTTGTGTATGTACCGGTGGGGACCACCAACTCCTTCAAGTGTATAGAGGGCACTGGTGCAGGGTGAAGGATGCTTCTCATCTACCATCCACCTGGAGATAGGAACGTTTTCCTGCAGGAAGTCACAGACTTCATTATGTAAGAGGTTTTGAGATCCCCCAGATGGTTAATTCTGGGGGATTTCAATGCTTGGGTCAATGATGAACTCTCATAATTTGGTCAGGACTTCCTCCAACAAATGACTTCATTGGGCCTTACACAGGTTATTACCTCTGCAACCCACAGGTGTGGTCACTCCTTGGACTTGGTGTTCCTCCTGGGGACAAAGATTTCCAACGCGGTGATGGAACCAGTGGGTTGGTATGACCATCACACCATAGGATTCAGTTTTGTGGCTCCCCCAATGGGCCTGCCCCCATGGAGATGGTCCAGTACCGCTCCTTGAGGGGTGTTATCCCTAATGGTCTAATGGTGGTGATGGACCTAATGGGCACATTGAATGAATGCATAGATCCATGGAACCTAGTACTAGCCTATAATAAGGTGGTAATTGGGGCCCTGGATTCCATAGCTCCTGTTCGGGTTCATCCCCTCACTCTTCACCCAAGGTCCCCTTGGTTTGATGGGACCTTGAAGGAGATTAGGAGAGAGGGATGAAGGCTAGAGAGGTGCTGGTGGAAACTGGGCCTGGATGGTGGCAGACTTAGACTGATGGACCATTATGTTGTCTATCAATCGACAATCACCCATAAGAAGACAGAGTTCCTGTCCAGGGAGATTGCCACTGTGCAGAACTGGCCAGCTCAGCTCTTCTGGACTGTTGACAGATTGTGCAATCCAATCTGTCTTCAGCCTGGTAGAACTTTTTCACAAGAGAGATGCGATGAGTTTGCTCTCTTCTTTGCAGATAAAGTTGTCACCATCAGGTCCTGGATCTGTGCAGCCCCCTCTATTGGGTATTACAGAGGTCGGCAGGAGGATGCAGACACGCAGCTTGCTTGGTCTGACTCCAGTCAGCCTGAACTCATGGATATCATGACGATCATCCTGATTCTGTGGCCAACATGCAGTAGTTTGGACCCAGGCCCAACGTGCCTTATTTTAGGGGGCATTGATGAGATAGGCCCTGTCCTAGCCAAGATAGTCTGGAGTTCACTGGTGGGGGCTCTTTCCAGACCCCTAAAGGAGGCAGTTGTATGACCTCTCCTTAAGAAATCTTTCCTTGACCCAGACTGTCTGGCTAACTGCAGACCTGTCTCTAACCTGCCCTTTGTGGGTAAGCTTATTGAGAAGGTGGTTGCGCTGCAGATGCATGATCATTTATCTATCCACGATGTCTATGATTCTCTCCATTCAGGTTTCAGGAAGAGACACAGTACCAAGACGGCTCTTGTCCGGGTGCTAAATGATCTCCTGATAGCGAGAGATTGGAGGACTCACTCCATCTTGGTCCTTCTTGATCTCTGTGCAGCGTTTGACAATGTGGACCATGGGGTGCTACTGGAGCACCTGCAGTTCATCTGTGGACTGTCTGGTATGGTCCACAGATGGTTTAGATCTTTCCTCAAGGGTAGGACTCACAGAGTGGTGTCTGGGATTTATTTCTCGTCCCCCCTCTCTTCCAATCCTGTGGGTACCACTGGCTTCCATCTTGTCACCCAATGTGTTCACAGTGTACATGTTGCCATTGGGAGACATCATTAGAGGTACAGGCTGAGTTTTCACTGCTATGCAGATGATACTCAGCTCTACATGTCCTTTTGCCCAGGCAGCATAGCCTTCTCTCAGTTTTAGTAACTGTCTTTCCAAAATTCAGGACTGGATGAGTGCCAGCTGGCTGCAGCTGAACCTAGCTAATACTGAGGTGTTGGTTGTGACCCAGGTCATCGGGAGGTGGGTTTGTCAGTGGACAGCCCTCTGGGCTGTGGCTCGGGGACATTCAGCTGACTACCTCAGATTGGGTGCTGAACCTGTGCGTTATTTTTGACAGCAGCCTGACCTTTAGATCTCAGGTATCAGCTGTTGTCAAGACCTCATTTTTTCATCTGAGGAATATCGCCCAGGTGAAGCATCTGGTTATTCCTGATGATCTTCCAACACTGGTCCATGCCTTCATGACCTCCTGCTTTGACTGTTGCAATGCCCTATACCTAGAGCTACTAGGGGTTGATATCTGCTGCTTACAGCTGTGCAGCATCCAGACTTTTGACTGGTACATCTAGGCCTAGTCATATTATGCCTGTGCTGCATGGACTGCACTGGCTGCCAGTACAGTGGCATATTGCCTTCAAGCTTGGGTTACTGACCTATAAAGCCCTACGTGAACAGGGACCTTGTTACCTGCAAGATCTGCTTTGTCCCTACCGCCCCCATTACCCACTCTGCTCCACCGATGAGGATTGCTAGAGATTCCCAGGGTGTGTTTAAAGATATCTGGAGCTCGATCTTTCACTTTTGCAGCCCCCACCCTGTGGAATTCTCTACCTCATCAGATTCAAGAGTGCCTAACCATCCAAAGCTTTAAAACAGCTTTAAAGACATATTTATTTAGTCAGGCATTTCCAGACTTTAGTGCATGGCTTCATGCTTGGCACATTATTTTAATTTACTGATAATGGATATTTTATTTTATTTGGTGAATCTTGATTGTTTTAAATGTTTCTTTAGATGTTTTTTATGTACAGGAGCATTGACTTTGGAAAAGCGCTTGTTAGACATAAAGGATTATTTGATCAATAAAGGACTGATAAAATATAAATGAATTGATATGAATGGTACTGTCTTTCAACATTTTTATTTATTTTGATATACTGTTTTCCTTTTATTTTTATCAGTTGCATTTACTTATACCATTTATTGGGAGGGAGAGAGAGAGAGAGAGAGAGAGTGGTAGAGAGAGAGAATGCCTATTTTGTAGCATGACTGATTGTCTCTCTCCCCCTCTACAATCCATGGAGAAAAATGCCGTTTACTTTACTTTTATTATACAAAGGCTGTTTCTTGCTTCTTAAAACTTTTGGGCAGTATGTTTGCATGACGGGGGGTGAGGGTAGATAGAGAGAAAGAGAGAGAGAGAGTGAGAGGGAGACTGCAGTTTTCTTTTATCAATTTCAGCAGCTCTCTCTCCTCCGCTTTACACACTAGCACTGAAACACTTAAATTAGCAGCCTGCAAGTTGGGGAAGCTAAGAAAAGCATTGCTTTTATACCAAATAGATCAAGATGCTTTTAGTGTTCTTATTCCGTTTTGTTTGGGAGCTCACAATAAAATAATAATAAAAAAAATGCAAGCAAAGTGTCTCACAGAGCAACAGCCTGCTACGGTATTCTGAGATTTGGAAAGCTGACTGCTAAGCAAGCTCCATGAGGCATCTGTATTGAAAGGCTGCAAAAAGGATTTAACAGTGTTTATTAAACATAAGCATATGGTCCTGCAATTTAAAATAATATAATTTTGGCTAGTAATGAGTCTCAGTGAAAGGTGGAACATACAGAGCAGTAGCTGCTCATGAATTTTGGGGAACAGACTACAGCGATAACTCCTGTGTCAATAAAGGGGAAAATCAAAGAGAAAATAATTCTCTAACATGGCTTATGTGCCTGGCATATTTTTCTATTTTAATATACATTTTTTTCTCCAGTAGTAGTGTAAGGATCTCAGGCTTCTTTATTCTTTTATTTCTACTAGAAAGAAAACAGAGAGAAAAAAAATTAAACTCTCACACAGCGGTCTCCCTAAATACCTTTTTCCCAGTGGTGACACGCTGGAGAGAGAAGACAAGTTATAGCCCCTAGATGCTATTTTACTGTCATATTCATTTGTAACTGGATTCTACTGATGCATTCTCATATTAACATCCATTCCATCAGAGAAGTGTCTCTTTCAAAAATAAATTCAATTGCACTGTTTTCTTACAGTTTGCTTTACAAAAAAATAAAAGGCTGTAATTAACAAGGGATTATCTATGTTTCTACACCCCTGTTAAACACCTCATTAGCTCTAGAGCATACCATACAGTACAATTCAGTTGTAAGGGCTTAATGTTTTCTCAGCACTTTTAAATTCACTTCAGCCCCTTAACAGCATGCTTGCTTTTATTTCTTATGCTTGCTAGCATCTTTTTTACTAATACACCTGTTCAAACACTGGTGCACTTTACACACTTTGAGAAGGACTGGAAAATGAAGGAGAAAAAGGAAAATAAAGTGGATGATAGAGAGATAGAATGGGGAGGGTCTACAGGTGGTTGGCATGGCAAAATCATGAAGAAATACTAGAACAGCACAGGATTGAAAGGTTTTGAAAAATGCTGTTGTAACAGTTTTGGAAAACTA
Organism: Neoceratodus forsteri; assembly: GCA_016271365.2. Classification (NCBI taxonomy): domain Eukaryota; kingdom Metazoa; phylum Chordata; order Ceratodontiformes; family Ceratodontidae; genus Neoceratodus; species Neoceratodus forsteri. The sequence continues at coordinate 1,037,348,819 of CM057453.1, forward strand.
TATGACAGTATAGAATCCTCCCAGGCTAGATAGGGACTGACCCTACCACATCCCCCCTACTCAAAAGGGAAGCAGTTGTTCACAACAGGACTGACTGTCTACTAAATATTAGTAGGGATGGAGTTTCCACCCAGCCTCTTCAGAAGCTCCACCCCATGGCACCCTTTTTAAAACACAATACTGTACTAAACAATATATGTAACAACATACCTATACAGTATCACAGTACATTCACAATGCCCTGGGGTTGAAGATGTCTGACTTAGTCCTTATCTGACAAAATACTATCAGTTACATTATTAATTTAGTTACTTGTCTATTTGATGTTATGCACCCTTGGTTACTGCCTTAGTAATCCTCCCAGTTTTCTTGACTATCCATGCAAATGTGAATGGATTAGAGTCCATAGATTGCTCCTAGGGGCTATCAATAATCTATTGCTCCTAGTATTAGTGTGTTCTGGTAATGTTGAGCTAAACCCCAGTCCCCTGCTGCTATTTCTGCTCCTACAGACTTAGCTGATATCAAAGGTGTGAGTTTCATGCACATCATTGCATGCAGCCTACTAAAGAAATTTGCTTCTACACAGATTTGGATTCTTCATACTAAGCCTGACGTCATGGTGGTCTCCATGTCCTGGCTGAGACCTAGTACAATGGATTACGAAGTAACTATCCTATCCTATACCATTTTCAGATCTGATAGACAAACAAGAGGTGGTGTAATTGCTATCTATGTCCATGATAAATTTTCAGCCTCTGTTATTAATCCAGCCTCAAGTCCCAATGAATATGAAAGCCTGAATCTCAAAGTCAAACTCTCCTCATCTGTATCCTTCTGTGTCGTAGGATGCTACAGGCCTCCATCAGCTGGTCTACTGCTATTTGATCATTTAAACAGCATATTAGGATCCATGTCCTCTGAGTTTATCATTTTGGGTGACTTTAATCTGGATTGGTGTTGTAGTATCTTCCAAACCCCTTAAAAAACATTGTGACTCCTTCGGTTTATCTCAATTTATAACATAAGTAACATGCCCTAACAGAAAGAAGCCAATTAATAGCACCCTGCTGGACCTTATTCTAGTAAGTAAACCACACCTGTATTCTTCTCTGACATCAGTGACCTCTGCTTAGTCGCATGTGTGATCTGCCACTAAAACAGCCTCTACATCCAAATTTACTGTCAAGAAGAATAGTCGTATTTTTGACCTTCAAGCATTTCTATTTGACCTGCAGAACTCACTGTGATGGCAGGATTTCTATCTAGCAAAAACAGTAAACATGGCATATGATATTTTTCAGAGTATTGTGCTAGGGGCCTTAGACAAGCATGCACCCCTAGTTAAAAACTGTACTAAGAAAATATCATGCCCGTGGTTTATGGCAGATTTGAATGCCGCCCTATTTATTAGAGATCTACTCTGGAAAAAAGCTCAGAAAACTAAGCTTCTGGCAGACTGGAGTTTATTTAGAAGGGCTAGAAACCATTGTATTAAAATGATCAGAGAGTCCAAGTCTAGTTATTTCCGGGCTGAACTTGTCTCTTCCTCCAGGTGTCCAGCTAAATTCTGGAAAACCATCAAGGAGATTGAAGGTCATGCATCCTCCAATTCCCTACCTGCTAAAGTCCCTAATGGTGGTGTCATAGTTACAGATAAACAGTCCTAGAACAGCTTAATAATCATTTTGCCACCACAGGTAAGCCTTCGATTCCTCCCCTGCCAATACCCTTCATTTACAACTCAGCGTGCAAGACCTAGAAGCACCGGTCACTGATGCAGTGTTCTCCTTCCAGTCTGCATCTCTGAAGGAGGTTGAAGAACTACTCCTACACCTGGATACCAGGAACAGTGCTAGAGCAGACCTCATAGACCCATATTTTTTAAAAATTAGTCTTCAAGCCCTGTCATCTCTTCAATCTATCTCTACTGCATGGTGACATTCCTCCCAAATGGAAAACTTCCCACGTGATTCCCTTATTCAAATCTGGAGACCTTAGTGACATCAATAACTATAGACCAATCTTCTTACTTTCTATACATTCCAAAATGCTAGAGAAAATAATAAGTATTCAGATTAGAAACTACCTAGAATCTGCAAATCTGCTTAACCCCCTACAATCAGGATTTCAGCCATGCCACAGCACTATCTCGGCCCTTGCAACGGTTATCAACGACTGGCAGGAGGCCCTGGATACCAAGAACTTCATGTGTGCAGTATTTCTGGATCTAAGCAAGGCATTTGGTACTGTCAACCATGATTTGCTATTGGTATCCCTCTGTAATATTGGCTAGACCTCCCATCATTGAGATGGTTCTCAAACTACTGTACCTCTCAGGTTGCCAGCAGCAGGTAAAGGCTGAACAGGAATTCTCGCTGCTGAAACCACTTTTGAGGAGCATTACACAAGGCTCCATACTGGAACCACTGCTTTTCATGATTTATATTAATAGAATTGATGTAGAAATCAAATCTGTCAATGTTCATCTATTTGCTAATGATATGGTACTGTAAACTGGCAGACCCACTACTGAAGCAGCATGTGCAGATCTACAACAGGAGTTCAATCAACTGCAATTACAATTACTGAAACAGAAGCTACTCTTTAATGCAAAACAAACAAAGGTGATGCTCTTCTCACCCTTTATGTATGCTAACAACCCTGCTATGCAAAGAAGCATACCTCAGAATACTACACTTTTAGGAAAGCTGCTAGAGCTTGTAACCAAATATAAATACTTGGGTGTGTGGCTAGGCCACAAATTATCTTTCCTCAAGTATATAGAAGAACTGATGAAAAAACTCAGGCAGAGGCTGGGCCTCTTCTATAGAATCAAACATCTGCTCACCTAGGAAGCCAAGAAAAGACTGATACTCACCACCATCCTATCATTATTGGACTATGAAGACTTCTTGTGCTGCCAAGGCCCTGCTTCTGCTCTAGCCAAACTAGACACACTATACCACAGAGCTATAAGATTCATCACCGATGCCCTATTTTCTACACACCACTGCTCATTATATGTGGTAGTAGGATGGCCATCTCTTGCTTATAGAAGACAGAGGAATGCCACATACTGGACATACAGAGCAATCACTAAAAAAATACCTCAATACATATTGGATTGTCTTCCTCTAAGTACGGTGGGCAAATATGCCCTGAGAAGTGCCTCCTGTATCTCCCTCACTGTACCCAAAGTCAAATCGCATTTTGGCAGGTCATCCATAAGCTACGTGCTAACCCTACTATGAAACAACTTGCAAAAAACTTTGAAAATGGTCCTCCTATGAATTTCTCAGCATTCAAAATGTTATATGTATGCTCTGTCAAGGAGAATTGTAGCTGCTTCCCCTAATTAGTGCCATATCACCATATGTCAAAATCACTGAGTCTCTGGTTCATGCAATCCACCATACCCTCTTACCTCCTCCTCCTTTATTGGTATCCAAAAATGTACATCAGGTGCACCGTCCTAGAGTCTATAAATATTCCCCCTGACCATGTCCACTTGTTCCTTGCTTTCAGAAGCTCATCACGCAGGTCACTTTCCTTTTCAATTACCTTTGTTTTTTCCTTCCCTTCCCTCATTGTGAATGCTACAAGTCTAACTCCACATTATCCTTCTCTGTTCTTACCCTCTGTTCCTATCTCAAAAGGATTTCAACAAATTCCATGTTATTGTATATGCTGCTGTAGTGTTACTCCACTATTATATTGTCATATTCCACATTTGTAACTGGCTCTTGGTATCTTGGTAAGATAGACAAAAGAAGCTATTGCCCATCGGGATTGTCTTCCACATGTGTGGACCTTTAATTCATTTTTGATTTAGTAACCAGTTATCAATTTTGTTTTTAAATATAGCAATGTTCGGTGAGTCAACTGCTTCCTGTGACAAAGAATTCCATAACCTAGGAGTTCTGATAATAAAGAAATGTTGCCTTTCTGTTGTTCTTGCTTTATCAACTTCCGATTGTTTGTTGTATAACTGAGCCACACTTCTTCTAGTTGAATATGTTAGACCACATTGTTCTATCAATACTTGCGATTGCAAGATTTTGAATAATTGAAGGAGATCACCCCTTGTTCTTCGATTTTGAAGAGAAAATAAACCAGTTTTCTGAAGTCTAGTAGTATAGTCAATATGTGTAAGCTGAGGCATGAGCTTTGTTGCTCTGTGCTGGATTTGTTCTATTCTATTTTTGTCTGATGTCAGATATGGGCTCCAAAATGGAGAGCCATAGTCGATATATGGCCTAACATGTGACCTATACAAGGTCATAATAGTTTGTTCTGATTTGGAGATAAAAGTACGATTTATCCTGCAAAGCAGAGTGTTAGTCTGATTTGCTATTTTATTAGAGTGAGTTGAAAAGGATAATTTATTATTTACTAGTACCCCAAAATCTTTTTCAACATTGGATTCCTTGATAGTAATATAATTTAATACATAAGGTTGTTTAGGGTTGTTTTTTCCAATATGCAACACTGTGGATTTAGCTACATTGAAATACATTTTATTGGTAAGTGCCCATTGTTCTATTGATGCAAGATCAGATAGCAAAGCTTTTTGGTAATCTCATTATTGACAGTACCCCCCAGTTTAGTATCATCTGCAAATTTAACTAAGGTATTTGATGAGGACATTTTCATATCACTGATGAAAATGTTGAAAAGAGTGGGCCCCAGACTGGAGCCCTGGGGAACACTACTAGTCACCCTTTCCAAGTCAGAGAAAGCACCATTCACCCTTACTCTCTGGGTTCAATTTCTCAATCAACTTGCTATCCATGAGACTATAGATGAAGAAAAAACCAAGTTGTTTAAGTTTATTAATCAAAATGACATGGGACACTTTGTCAAAAGCTTTACTATAGTCTAAAAGATTAACGTCAGCAGGTATATCTGAGTCAAGGCTTTTATTAATATGATTATAAAAGGAAAGCAAGTTAGTGGTGCAAGAGAAACCTGGTTTGAACCCATGTTGAGATATATCTGTTAAATTCAAGAATTTAATTTCTATTTCTAAACTTGATTTAATCAGTTTTTCCATCAATTTGCAAGGGATTGAGGTTAGGATAATTGGACGATAGTTTTCAACTCTTGAATGGGAACCCTGTTTAAAGATGGGAGTGACAATAGCAGTCAACCAATCAGATGGAACTTTGGAATCTTGCAAGGATTTATTAAAAAATAATCAATAGTGGTACAATAATTGTTTCTTTTGTTGCTAGAAGCATTTTTTAACTAATATTATCTGGGCCAGAACTCACTGAAGATTTCAGAGTTTGTAATGCTTCCTGAATTTCATTTAGTGAGAACTTAGTGTTCAAACTGCTAGTAGAGTATATGTCAAAGAGGACTAAAGGCACATCTTGAACAAAAACAGAGGAAAAATACTTATTTAACTCAATAACTGTTTCTATATCTGAATTAATTATTTTGTTATTAATATTTAATGGACAAATTGTTTTATTATTGCTTTTTTTACTGTTTGAGTAAGAATACAAAGATTTATGTGAATCTTTGGTGTGTGCAGTTTGGAATTCTAGATTCCGTTTAGCTAATGTAATCTGTTTTTTTAATGTTCTGACCGATTCCCTGCATTTAAGTAGTATTTCTTTTTTTTGGTTGATAGGACATCTTTTTAGTGATAGAAACAGTTTCTGTTTGGATACAATTTGTTTTTTAATGGATCAGTTAAACCAGGGGGGATTTTACCTTTATTGTTGTATTTGTTTTTTTCTGGGATGTATTGTTGTTCTAACTCATGAATTTTAGTTTTAAGTCCATCCCATGCTTCATCAGTACTAAGTGAAGAAAACATGTATTCCCAGTCGAAAAGCAGCTAGATTTTGATTTATTTTGCAGAAATCAGCCCTATCATTTTGCTTAACTTTGAGTTTATTATTTGTAGAATGGTGATGTAAAGGGATAGTAAAATGTATGGACATATGATCACTGTTGCTGAGGGGATCTAATATCTGTAAGTCAGTTATGGGACTCTCAGGGTTTGTTATGATAAGGTCTAGAATATTATTTCCTCACGTAGGTTCCCTGACGTGTTGAGTTAATCCTAAGTCTATCATAACTGCAAGAAATGTTTCATCATGTTGATTTGACCCTGTTAGAGTCCCCCAGTTTATACTGGGAAGGTTAAAGTCTCCCAATATTAAGACTGCTCCTTTATTTGCTATGTCAGAAATTTCACCTACTAATTGTGCAGCTAGGTTAATGTCTGTAGAAGGTGGGTGATAACAGGTCCCAATTAATATTTGGGGGAAGCCTTTTGGTTGAACATATACCCACCCAGTCTCTGATTTTATATTTGCTGAAGATTCGAAGGAAGGGATGTCATTTCAAACATAGAGGCTAACCCCGCCACCTTTTCTTTTGTCCAATTGATTTTTAAAATAATGTTTGTATCCAGGTATTTCAACAATCCAATATTTTTCTGGGTTGCCCCAAGTTTCTGTTATGGCTATAATACCCAAGTTATGGGTCTGAGCTTTAATTTCTAGTTCAGCTAGTTTAGAGATGTTAAGGAACGAGCATTAAAAGATAAAATACTTAAATGTTTGAGGTGCTGGGAATGAATACTAGTAGTAAGAGAAATGGGTAATGACCCAGACTCCTCATTTTGTGTTAGTTTAAATGGTTGTTTATAAATGAAGCAACCTTACATCCCAGTAGTGTGCTTCCCCATCTACTAAGATGCAGGCCATCCCAACAAAACAAGGATGGTCTGTTGTAGAAATCTTCCCAATGCATAAGGTAAAGGATGTTTTGTCTAAAGCACCACTTACAAAGCCATTCATTCAGGGCTTTTGTTTTGGCCATAATATACCCTGAGGCTCTTGGTATAGGCGGTATCTCTGACAGACAGATGTTACAGCCACATTCTGTCAATAAATTACAGAGAGAAACAAAATCCAGTTTTAGTTGTTGTAGGGGAAGTCTGGTGATGTCATTTGTTCCTACATAGATAACTACTAGGGGGTTTTCTCCAGCTGGTGACAAAATCTTTTTTACCATTGAGGTAATATCCACAACCCTTGCCCCTCAGTAACTAGAGCAAGTTTGATTTTCTTTATCAGGGTTGCAAACAGTACGATTGATATATTTTATAATGGAGTCACCCAAAATGTATACCTGTTTATTTGTGGGAGATAGTGCTTGATCTGTTAAAAGAGGGGGTAATGAAGCACATATTTGTGAAACAGCAGTCTGTTGACTGACTGTAGAGTTAGGTTTTAATGTCATATTCATGGTTACACCAGATTCTGGACATGTGGTAATGTCTTCATCTATTAGTTGTAGTAGATGTTCAAAAGAATTTGCTATTGGGATTTCATTGGAACTTGGAGGAGGAGAAACATTTTTTCTTTTAAATTTATTTTGAGGTACTGTAGTCCATGGCTCAGATATTCAAACTGTGGCAGGCTGTGGAGCAAGCTTGGGCGCAGCTCAACTGGGCTGCGCAGGGTTGTGGACTAAGTGATATTCAAAGGAGCTGTGCCATGGCTCAGCAGCTTTGAATATCATACCCTCACCACCCCCAGTGTGCATGGCACAGTGGCACTGCTCCAGCACAAGTGGCCAGAGTGGAGCATGGAGATGCACTAGCACAAATTCCATTGTGCCATGCACAGCACCCACGATATTCAAAAGTTGACATGCAAGCAGGGCCATAATTTATTCAAGGTGCACATGGGGCCATTTGAATGTCATTATGGCCCCATTTGCATGCAGGTGCGTCAATCCCTGACAACATGTGCCTGGCGCCCTGCCAGGCAGCAGCCGTCGGGGAATGACGTCCCCTGCAGCCTGCTCGCGGGCATCTGTAAGAATTAAAAAACCCATCCAATATCCCTGGTGGTCCAGTGGACCACTTTCTGCCTGATCGTGGGCATCTGTGTGATAATAAAAAAGCGTCCTATATCCCTGGTGGTCCAGTGGACCGCTATGTGCCTGATCGCGGGCATCTGTCCAAATATAGAAAAATCCCATCCTATATCCCTGGTGGTCCAGTGGACCACTATGTGCCCAATTGCAGGCATTTGTAAAGAAAACAAAAGGTCCAATATCCGTGGTGGTCTAGGGTACGCCCCTTCCCCACCCATTCACTGACTCCACGGCCCCACTCCCACCAGTCAGCCGGCGGGTGGCAGCACCCCACCTGCCTGCTGCTTGCTGACTGACACCTCGATAGGGCTGCATGCCCATTGGTTCTGATGTGAGCTCATGGGCGTGCAGCCCCTACACTGCACATTCAGTATGTGAATGATTCATTCACATATCTGGAATGTGTATTTCCCGAACTACATGCCCATTGGCTCATGCTGTGAACAAATGGGCATGCAGCTCTACCAAAGTGTCAGTCGGGTGGGCGGCGGTGCGGCAGGTGGGTGGAGAGGCCGCACGCCTGGCTGACTAGGGGAGCGGGGCAGTGGGGCTCAGTGGGTGGGTAGGGAGGGGAACCCTAGACTACCAGGGATATTGGACCTTTCATTTTCTTTACAAATGCCTGCAATCAGGCACATAACAGTCCACTGGACCACCAGGAATATAGGATGGGATTTTTCTATATTTGGACAGATGCCCACGATTGAGCACATAGCGGTCCACTGGACCACCAGGGATATAGGATGGGATTTTTCTATATTTAGACAGATGCCTGCGATCGGGCAGATAGCGGCCCACTGGACCATCAGGGATATAGGATGCTTTTCTATTATTACACAGATGCCCGCGATCAGGCAGCTATTGGTCCACTGGACCACCAGGGATATAGGAACTTCTATCTTTCTCATACACAGATGCCCACGATCAGGCATGGGGGGTCAGGAAGTCGGGTGGCCACCCACAGGTGGCAGCTGCTGTGTAGCACCGTGCAATGCAGCAGCTCACCTGTGGGTGGCCATCAGTTGTTCCTTTTTTTTTGGCTTAACTTTGTGAGGTAGGGGTTGCACATGCATGGCTCTGCACATCCTGGGCTGAATATCGGGCTGTGCAGGTTATGCATGGGCACTTCCCCCCTACCTGTGCCTGCATACATTACTGATGCACTCTGGCGCATTGGGATTTGTGCCGCGCACTTTTCTCTTTTGAATATCATGCCGGGGTGCAACCCTTTTGAATATCTGGGCCTATGTTTCTATCTCGGTTGTGTTTTGTAGTTGAAAGTTAGACACAGCAGATATGGGTGTGGAGGTAGTAGTTGACATTCCTAGTTTGGAAGTAGAGGGTGCTTGTAAATGGGGTTCATAAGTGCTTGCATCGCCCATTATTTTCGTAATGGATGAATTTGCCTCCACAAGGAGAGACAACTGATCAATATAATCCTCCAATGCTTTAATATCAGAATTAATTGTCTTCTATGGTTGCAGATGCGCTATTTCTTCTTGTATGCTATTTACAAGTATACACTTTTCACAGATAAAATTGTCAACTTGTTTGCCGTTAGCATACATCTGACAAGAAATGCAAATCTTGTTTGCTTTCTACATTTTGAATCTGTTATATGTAGGTGGAATATTAAAGAATTTGATTAGATCTAATTCTATCTTGTTTAGCACAATAATATTTGGGCTTAGTCCAGTTGTCCCCGGTGGACACAGTAGACATGCGCTGAGAGGCACATGTCTCTGCACGCATCTCCACATGCGGCCCCACGAACGCTCACCCCCCTTGCTAGCACATGTCTTAAATGGACGCTAGGACTGGAAGTGCTAATATTTGCTACTTCCGGTTTTGCATTTCAGATTGTGCAATTTTTAAAATATAAAGCCTTAATAAAGGCTCACCCTAGTTGGCAGAGGGTTTTTCAATGTCAGGCAAGTGCTCCCCAATGTTTAACTCAACTGGAACAATCAAAGACAGTGAAGTGCTGTGGCAGTGTATTGCAACACCACCAGTGCCCCACAATCCTTTGTCTGCTAGCAGAGAAGAGCTGAAATATGGATGGCAACCCTTTTTCCAGATGCTTGCCCGTGTCCTTTTCTAAAAAGTTTCAACAGTTTTATACAATTTCACTAATAGTATATAAAACCTCTCACCAGAGGTATTAGAGTCAACAGGGTTTACATCTGCTGCCCGCTTCGCTAGCGTGGGTCTTAAATGGGCCGAGGACCGGAAGTGCTAATATTGCTACTTCTGGTTTCGGCGTTTCAGATCATGCAGTTTTTAAAATATAAAGTCTTAATAAAGGCTCACCCTAGTTGGCAGTGGGTTTTTCAATGTCAGGCAAGTGTTCCCCGATGTTTAACTCAACTGGAACAATCAAAGACAGTGAAGTGCTGTGGCAGTGTTTTGCAACACCACCAGTGCCTCAAAGTCCTTTATCCACTAGCAGACAAGAGCTGAAATAGGGATGGCAACCCTTTTTCCAGACACTTGCTTGTGTCCTTTTTTAAAAAAGTATCAACAGTTTTCATACAATTTACACGCAGTAGTATATACAATAAGATCTCTCACCAGAGGTGTTAGAGTCAACAGTGGTTTTACATCTCCCTCTGTATACTGAAGTAAGCACTAATTTACTCTTTGTATTTTCATGTATATTGTGTGTAACCTTTAATCTGTGTACTGATCTTGAATATGTATATATTGTATATCTAACTTCTTAATCTGTGTACTGAGTATGTATTTTGTCCTGATCCACCTCGAAAATTAGCTTGTTCTCAACAGTGTTACACCTGGTTAAATAAAGACTTTGATTGACTTTGACTTTAGGCCCCCAGACCAGGAGGAGGACATAGACACATTACTGTTAGAAGATATACAAAACATGACAGCTAAAGGGGAGGTTCTGATAATGGGAGACTTCAACATGCCGGATACAGATTGGTCAATACCAGCAGGAACATCTGCCAGAACTAGACACATAGTGGATTCCCTGCAGGGGGATGGCCTCAAACAACTGGTACAGCAACCCACAAGAGACAGGGCTATCCTAGATCTAGTACTGACTAACAAGGAAGGGATCACAGATCTCCAGTTAGAAGGTCACCTGGGGGCCAGTGACCATCACATGGTATGGTTAAATTTGGCTACTACATCTAAATCATCCCATTTCAATGCAAAAATATGGGACTTCAGAGGAGCTGACTTTGATAAGATGGCCAACAGAGTTAAGCTAGCCCTGGCAAAAAGAAACACAGGTGAGGGGATACAGGCAAAGTGGTCAAGCATTAAGGATGCAATACTTGAAGCAACATCCCATTGTGTTAGACAGAAAAGGAAGTGCAAATGAAGAAGGAAACCACTTTGGTTCTCAAATACAGTAGCAGAAAAGGTCAGAGCCAAAAGGCTGGCCTTCAGGCAATATAAGGGAACACAGCGGGATGAAGATAGGGAGGCATACCAAACTGCCCTAAGGGAAGCAGGGAAGGCAGTAAGGCAGGCAAAGTCCCAAACTGAGGAAACACTAGCACGAACAGTAAAAGAAGGTGACAAGACTTTCTATAGATACATTAGTGAAAGGAGAAAGTCCAGAGGGGGGTATTGCTAAGCTTAATGGAGAAAAGGGAGCATGTGAGGAGGAGGACCCTGTAAAGGCATCTATCCTAAATAGATACTTTTGCTCAGTATTTACTGAACAGAAGGTAGGGCAGGGCCCACAGCTCAGCATCATGGACACAGGGGGGAAGGAGGTGAGCACTACTCCCTTCACAAAAGAAAGGGTCCTACAAGAGCTTGCTAAGCTCAGGGTGGATAAGGCAATGGGACCTGATGGCATACATCCCAGGGTACTTAAGGAGCTAAAGGTGGAACTAGCAGAGCCATTAGCAGAACTGTTTAGTGAGTCTCTGAGCACAGGAGAGGTCCCAGAAGACTGGAGAAGGGCTTATGTGATCCCGCTCCACAAGAGTGGTAGCTGGGAGGAGGCGGGGAACTACAGACCAGTCAGTCTTACCTCAGTAGTGGGCAAGATTATGGAAGCACTCCTTAAGGAAAGGATAGTACAACACCTGGAATCCATAGGGGCACAGGATCCAAGACAGCATGGGTTTACAAAGGAAGGTCCTGTCAAACTAATCTCATAGATTTCTTTGACTGGGTAACCAGAGTGGTGGACCAAGGGGAGCAGTTGATGTCGCCTACCTTGACTTCAGCAAAGCTTTTGACACTGTTCCACATAGAAGATTGATAAATAAGCTGGGTAGGCTCGGGGTGGGTCAGAAGTTGGTCAATTGGGTGGCAAACTGGTTGACGGGCAGAAACAGAGAGTGGTGGTAAATGGTATACAGTCAGAAGAGATGCAAGTCACAAGTGGGGTACCTCAGGGATCAGTCCTGGGGCCAGTCCTCTTCAACATCTTCATTAGTGACCTTGCAGATGGACTAGAGGGTAAGCTTGTCTGTTTGCAGATGACACCAAGATCTGCAACAGAGTAGATGACCCAGATGGGGTGGGCAGAATGAGAAGAGATCTGGATAAACTAGCAAAATGGTCAGAAGAGTGGCAACTGGGATTTAATGCAAAGAAGTGCAAAATCATGCACATAGGGAAGACAAACCCTGGAGCCACCTATAGGCTGGGAGGGGGGAGTTGCTAGCAGTCACAAAGGAAGAAAGAGACTTGGGCATCATCATCACTGATGACCTGAAATCATCCAAGCAGACCTCTAAAGCAGTAGGTAAGGCTAGGGAGGTGTTTGGGTGTATTAGTAGGGGTATCACAAGTCGTAAGAGGGAGGTAATAATCCCCTCTTTACAAGACACTGGTTAGGCCCCATCTGGAGTACTGCATGCAGTATTGGAGGCCACACCTTCACAAGGACATTAACCAAATTGAAGCAGTCCAGAGAAGGGCAACCAAAATGGTGCAGGGACTGCATCAGAAGACATATGAGGACAGATTAACAGAGCTCAATATGTATACCCTTGAGCAAAGGAGGGAGAGAGGTGATATGATCGAGGCATTCAAACACCTTAAGGGCATTAACAAGGTGGAAGAGTCTAACATGTTTAAATATAAGAAAAATAGCAGGACAAGAGGACACAGCATGAGATTAGAGGGGGGGCTGATTAAGGGGGAATGTGAGGAAATTCTTTTTCAGAGAAAGGGTGGTGGATGCAGGAATGGCTTACCACAAGAAGTGGTGGCTATGAATACAGTGCAGGGCTTCAAACAGGCATGGGATAGGCATAAGGGAGCAATACAAATGACTACAGATAGATAGGCCACTGACAGAGCAAAGGCCGATGGCACATTTATAAGGTAGAAAAAAGAAATGGGCAGACTGGATGGGCCTTGCGGTCCTTATCTGCCGTCAACTTCTATGTTTCTATGTATGTTTCTATGTTTCTATGTTTCTATATGTTTCTATGATTGATTCACTTATTCTGAAACCTTGATACCTGCTCCATATCAAGACAGGAAGTGTGCATCTTTATGCTGGGAGTCACTCCTGTGAGGTACTACAACCTAATAGGGTTTTAAAACTGGGTACCGGTACATGGTACAGGGGTTCTTGTTCTTCATCTATTGTATCCTAAAGAAAAGGTTGTGATCTGTGACTAGTTTAAATTAATTTCTCCACAGATAATACTTTAAGGCTTCTATGGCACATCTCACAGCCAACCCTTCCTTTTCCACAGTTGAATATTTTTCTCTTTCATGCAACTTTCGACTGATAAAAATTACTGGGTGTTCTTCCTCTTCAATAGTTTGTAACAGCACTTCCCGATTTCCATGTCCTGATGCATCTGTTTGCACTTCAAAGGTGTGGGTGATGTTTTGGCTTCTTAGAATGGGGGGGGCACAGAGCAGCTTTTATGGCTCTGCATACTTCATCACACACAGGGATTTTATTTTGTTTGGGTCCTTTTCTTGGTAAGGTCACTTAGAGGGCTGGCCATTTCAGAGAAACTGGGTATAAAACTACGACAGTATCAGCAAATCTTAACACGCATTTGTTAATTTCGAATGTTGTCGCGCTGGCATTGGCTTTGGTAGAGCAGTGCGGAAACACATTTTGGGCAGGATGTGAAAAATGACAGCTGTACTGTTCATAAGGCGGTGTAAAAAAATCACATTGTTGAAAATGTGGCGTGTAAATATTGCAAATTTGCAAAGTTACAGGGGTGCGTGGAAAATGCGCAACACATGCTTGTAACACAGTCATTTTACGGACTTTCGGCACCAAATTTTCAACATAGGCATTTTAGCACCTCTGCTCATGTACAGTGTCACTGTCATTTCCTTAAACTGTCCCCAAAAGTGATTTTGCACAGCGACCGCACTGTTCTGTGCTGGACGTGCAAAAACACATTTTGGGCAGGATATGTAAAATGACAGCTTTACTGTTCATTAAGAGGTGTGGAAAAATGCCAATGGTGAAAATCCAGAGTGAAAATATTACAAATGCACATTACAAGTGTGCATGCAAGCTGCACAACTCACGCTAGTAACACTGCCATTTTAAGGAGTATCATCACCAAATTTTCAACATAGACATTTTTGGACCTCTGCTCATGAATAGTGTCACTGTCATTTTCATAATCTGGCCCGAACACTGATTTCCCACAGTGACTGAGCTATCGTGTGCCAGAAGTGCGGAAACACATTTCGGCCAGGATGTCAAAAATGACAGCTGTATTGTTTACAAGGAGGTGAAGAAAAATGACAATGTTGAAAATCTGGCATGAAAATATTGTGAATTCATGAAGTTACGAGCGTGCATAGCAACTGCGCAATACACGCTCATAAAACAGCCATTTTTTGGAATTTTCTCCACCAAATTTGCAACATGGGCTTTTTGAGAGCCCACCTCGTGAACATTGCCACTGTCCTTGTGTTAATCAGTCCTGAAAAGGTGATTCAGCACAGTGACTGGAAAATCACCTTTCGGGACTGATTAATGTCATAACAGTGACAGAATTCATGAGGAGGGGTCCAAAAAACCCCATGTTGAAAATTTGGTGCAAAAAGTCAAAAAAATGCCTGAGATATGCATCAAAGTTAAAAAAAACAAACAAAAAAACTATCTATTCCATTATACAGCTTACCGGCATTTCCTCAGTTCGCAGTCGGTTTTGAAGAGTGTAGATGTGTTCCAGGTCCACCGAAGTTCATTGCGCCGAGCTCTGGAGGTAAGTATGGGGTGAGGGGGGGTGTTGGGAGGCAGGGTGCGCAGTGGGTGGGTGTGGGTGGTGGGTAGGGAGACCATGAGGGACCGTTTTCTGTTTTTAGGTGTAAAAAAAAAAATGCATCACGGATGCTTTTCTTTTTTTACAGGTGTTTTTTTTGGGGGGGGATACAGTAGCCAAGGGGAGATTGGGCACCCCTGTCTGCAAACAGGGAGTGGGGGACACTAGCTGAGGGAAATTGGGCACCCCCTAAGCAGAGAAGAAGGGGGGGACATCATGCTGACAGGGAGTGGGCTCCCCTGTCGGTACATTAAAGTGCGAAAGGGGGGGGACGGATGTCGACAGGGATTAAGCATGTAGGAAGGTCCACTGTGTGTGATGAGCTTTGCTTGCATTGCAGCAGACCTTTCCTTAGATGTGCTCACCACATTAGGTATGCATTGTGTGGCGCCGGCATGCTGGCTGATTGGGGAATGAGGGATGCACCTACTGGTGCGTTCCCTGTATTCGCCCAACAGCAACTGCGCCTCCAAATTTCCACTGCCGCAAGATGTTGGCTTCGCAAGCATGCCAACATGAAAAGACCTTCATGTTTCTCACTTAGTGGAATAGGGCTGCTGGCTACTGCTTCCATTTTTCCAGTCTCAGGCTTGACCTGAACTTTACCCAACACAAATCCCAGATACCTGGTTTCTTGCATTGCAATGCCACACTTTGTGGGGTTCCCTTTCAGACCAGCATTCAAGATGGCATGAAGGACTCTGGTCAGATGTTTCAAATGTAAGTTCCAGCCAGTGCTAAACACCACTATGTCATCCAGGTATGTGGAACAGTACTGGATATGGGTATTGAGGATCTGGTCCATAAACCTTTGAAAAAATGTGTGTGCCCCATGTAACCTAAAGGGCATGGTCACAAACTGAAATAAGCCAATTGTTGCTGTGAAGTCTGTTTTCCCTTGTGATGACTTTTCCAAAGGGATCTGCTGGTATCCTCTGGTAATGTCAAGGGTGGTGACATACTGGGCATTCCCTAACAGGTCTATGATGTCATCTATCCTTGGAATGGGATAGCAGTCAAATAAGGAAACGGTGTTAAGTTTCCTAAAATCAAGACATAACTGGATACCTCCATCCTTTTTATTTACCACCACCATAGGTGATGCCCAGGGACTTCTGGATGTCACTATGAGCCCCAATTTTCCCTGTTTCCTCACTTCTTCCAGCACATCCCCTCTGACCTTATCAGGTAACATATACATTTTTTGTTGGATTGGTCTTTCCTGCATTACAAGAAACAGGTGTTCTATCCCCTTAGCTCTTGCTGGATTGTTTGTAAAGGTACCCTGAAATCCCTGTAACACCTTTTGAAAGTCACTCTGCTGAGCAGGGGTCAAATCAAGACTGATCTTAAGTTCTGATAATTCCCTGGGCCTTTCAGGTCTGTGATACAGTAGGCCAATTCTAACTCAATACTCTCTTAACATAGAAACATAGAAACATAGAATATGATGGAAAATAAGGACCAACTGGTCCACCTAGTCTGCTAATTTACCTACTTTGTTTGGCAATTCCTACCCTTATCTGGACTGTCATTTCCCCACTCTGCTGTACAGCAGGGTGCCTTTGTGCTCATCCCATGCACCTTTGAATCCCTGTACTGTTTTTACTTCCACCACCTCCACTGGTAGGCTGTTCCATGGATCCACCACCCTCACTGTGAAAAAATACTTCCTAGAGTTCTCCCTGAGCCTCCCTCCCTCCCTCCAGCCTCATATTATGTCCCCCTGGCCTTGTGCACTTTCTTCTCCTATACCCTGTTTATTCCTTTAAGGTATTTGAAAATCTCTGTCTTATCCCTTCTCTCTTTTCTCTCTTCCAGTGAATAGATATTATGTTCTGAGTCTTTCCTTATAAGGCTTGTGGTGCAGTCCATCTATCATTTTTGTTGCTGTTCTTTGGACTGTTTCCATTCTGTCTATGTCCTTCCTGAGATGTGGTCTCCAGAATTAGACACTGTATTCCCGATGAGGACTCACCAGTGATCTATACAGTGGCATCACCACTTTGCTCCTCCTACTGGTTATGCCCCTTCCTATGTACCTTACTATTCTGTTTACTTTCTCCATTGCTTTTTAACATTGTTTGGACAACTTTAGGTCATTGGATATGATAACCACCAGGTCACTCTCCTAACTTGTGGTGACTAGAACCTGCTCCCCATCCTGTATTCCTCTCTTGGGTTTCTGTGTCCCAGATTCATAATCTTGCACTTCTTAGCATTGAAATCCAACTGCCAAACCCTTTACCATTCCTCAAGTAGTCATAGGTCATTTCTCATTCTGTCTAGCCCTTCATGTGTGTCAACTGTGTTGCAGATCTTGTTGTCATCTGTGAACAGGCATACTTTCCCCTACGGTCCCTCTGTAGTTTTGCTTATGAAGATATTGAATAGGACTGGTCCCAACACTGATCCCTGAGGCACCTCGTTGGTCATCTTTCACCTTTGGTTTTTATGCCATTTACTCCTCCCTCTGGGTTCTGCTTTTAGCCAGTTTCCAACCCATTTTATCACTTTAGAGCCCACATCCAGATTCCCCAGTTTGTTACGCAACCGTCTATGCGGAATGGTGTCGAAGGTCTTGCTGAAATCCAGGTAGGCCACATCCACTGCCCCTCTGATCCACAACTCTGGTCACCCAGTCAATGAAATTGATAATATTAGTCTGACAGGACCTTCTGTCAATGACTCCATGCTGCCTTGGGTCTTTTGCGCCACTTGACTTCAGGAACTTCTCTACGCTCTCCTTAACCAGGGATTCCATCAAGCTTCCCAACCACCGATGTCAGGCTTACAGGTCTGTAATTGCCTGCCTCCTCCCTACTTCCACTCTTGTGCAGGGAGACCCCTCTGCCCTCCTCCAGTTCCCATGTACCATCTTGTCTCTAGTGATTGGTTGAAAAGGGTAGTCAGTGGTCCTGCTAGGACTTCCCTGAGTTCCTTCAAAACTCTAAGGTGAATCCCATCTGGCCCCATTGTCTTGTCTGTCTTTACTTTCCCTAGTTTCTCCAAGACTCTATCCACCTTAAATGGGCTGGTGTCCACCTTTTCAACCCTGTAAACTTTTCCTTGTAAATCTTGGACCCATCCCTGTCTCTTCCTTGGTAAATACAGAGCAAAAATACTTGTTTGTGGACTTCCGGTGACATCATCATTCGTGATGGTCACACTGTGATCAAGCTCCATTTGAAACCTCACTTTTTGCCTGTTTTTTTCTTCTCTTTACTTCAGTCTTGTGGTGTAAAATATGTCTTTTGTTTAGGGGAAACCTACTGCCTTATGGGGAAATCCCAAAAAATTAAATAAGTGGGTTCACCAGCTCCTTCAGCTGTGAGCAGTCCAGTGAAAGTTTGGGAACCTGCGGGTATCGCTTCAGCCGCATCTGCCTCGATATCTACCATGTTGACCTCGGAGGAAACCCTGACTGTCCTCCAAGAGCTCTGGACATTTCAGTCAGAAACTAAAACACTGCTGGAAGATTTGACTGGCAAGCTCTCCTCCCTGGATACTAAATTTGTTGATCTAGAATCCCATAAATGCACCACAGATGCCTGAGTTGATTGTCTGGAACAAGTCCTAGTGAAAGTGGTGAAGGAAATGAAATAACTTGCAGATAAGTGTGTGGACCTGGAAACCCACTCACAGTGGAATAACATGAGGATTTAAGGCATTCCAGAGGGAGAGGAGGGTAAGGGCGATATAATCTCCCTCTTGCAGAAATTGCTTATTGACACATTGGAGCTTGGTGGCCTGGCCTGATGACCTATTGAAAGGCACATTGGTTTCTCCCCCCCTCCGCAAGTGTTGTCCAAAGACCAAGATCAATTTTATGCCGCTTTTATAATTATACCCTTAAACAATTTGTTTTACAGTGGGCTTGGAAGAAGGGGAAGCTTGTTTACAAGGAGAGCAGAGTATGTTTAGATAATGATTACTCCCCTGAAATTTTATCTACATGCAGGGAGTGATCTTCAGTACTTCAAGTTCTCAGGGCTCAATACTTGAAATCTCCTGTTTTGTACCCTGCCTGTATGAAAATACATTTTGTTGGAGGGACAGAAACTTTTGAGGATCCAGAGGGTGCGTTACAAGAATTAAGAATGTGTCAGTTATGGAGTTCCATTGAGAAGAAGATGGACTTTTCTGACAGTAGGGGAAAAACAGGAAATGAAAATTACGTACCTACCGTAATTATGATCTTTCTGTGTATCTTCAACATTCATCACAGATGGGTTATCTAGCTGGAGGTCAGGACCCCGCGGGAGCTTTTTTTTTTTTTTTAAAAGGGTAGACGGGGCCGACACACCATCGGCGCCGCCCTCGAGGCCGATGTACTGCGTGGCGCTCGAGGGTTGGCCATTAGGCTGTGTCGACTCCGCCTGCCTGCCAGTTCTGAGTTGCCGGAGAGGTAAGAGGAAGGGATGGAGGGTGGGACAAGAGAGTCCAAGGGACAGAAAAAGGAAAGGATGACTGAACTAAAAGGAGAAATAACAACTGAGAGGACAGCAAAGAAGAGGTTAGACTAAGGGGATTGGGTAGGGGCCCCAATCTCTGGAAGCGGAAAGAAGGGAAGGGTAGGGAGGGGAAAGAATTTAGGAGCGAGGGAGAGGTATTAAGATATCCAAGACCCTTGTCCATCACCAGATTGTATAGGAACTGCAAGGAGTAGCAAAGCTGTCTGCCAGAATTCAAGGCACAGAATAACTGGCAAATAATCCAGAAGCAGAGTCAGCTATTCTGGAGGAAGGACAGGGTACAGGGATTTAGTACTCTCTCAAGAAAAGATGTTTGGTGAAAAAAGGGGGTTCTTTTTTTTTTTTTTAGGAGAAATAGTTGGATGGAAACCAGGAGGAGAACAGAAGGAAGGCAACTACCAACTCCCACCCCACCGGGTTGGAGACAAAGTAGTAGAGAAGGAGTGCCACTCGAGCTGTCTACTTTCCTTGGAAAATACCCCCCTGTGTGTCCCTACTTTACCCCACTCCTAAGGAGGAGGGGGTCACAGAGAGGAAGGGGGACCCAGAGACTGAGGCCCCAGGAGGATGGTGGGTGGGGTTGTGATGAATGGTGAAGATACACAGAAAGATCATAATTATGGTAGGTACATAATTTTCATATCTTATCTGTGTCAGTCTTCACCATTCATCACAGATGGGTGAGTACCAAGCCCCCCCGAAGGGGGTTGTTTCTTTTACACCCTAAGGGACAAAGTCCCTTATCCCTCAGTGGGTGACACACTAAGGGGGGGAACCTTTGGGGCCTGGAGGGCCGAGTGGGAGAGAGATGGAGTTCCCCGGAGGAAGAGATTGCCCGACAAGCACCGTCTCACTCTATGGGAGAAAAGGTAGGTTCCCTGGTGGGTGGAGCTAATCACCCTACTCCGGGCCAAGGGTGACAACCTAGAAAGATGTAGCCATGCTGATCGCCTAGTGCAGATCGCTGTCCCTATGACCCTGGTAGCTACCTCGTTGACATCATAAGATGATGTTGCTTGGTGCCTTGCTAGCTCTAGGCCATGTGCAGAGAGTGCGATGGCTTGTATGGTTTACTCCGAGTCAGGCAATGAGGCTAGGAGCTGACCTAGCCTGGACCACAAGAACCTGTTGTAGGCTTCATAGTGGGCCTGATGAGCAGAAATAGAGAGGAGTAATCATGCTGAGTAGAAGGTCCTCCTCTCCCAAAAATCAAAATCCGAGGAGTCTTGATCTGGGGGCCGGTCACGGTGAAGGGCGCAAAGCCCATCAGGAGTATCCAAGTGCGTCAAACCAGACTGTGGATGAGGCATGAAACCTGGAGACTCCGGGGGTGTGCAATACCTCTGGCTGAGATTCCTTGGGGCAGGAACTCCGGAGAAGAGCCTCTGCCAGAAACGCAACGATGCCTCCTGAAAGGGAGCCGGCCAGGGCGGCACCACAAGGGTGGCCTCGCCAAAATCACCTAGAAAGGCGTGCACTGCGTGCTCAGGATTGCTGATAGTGGAGGGTGAAAGGTGCAAATCCTCCAACATCCTTATGAGGAAACACTGATACTCCGACAGATCAGCAGCTGGAGAGATGTGGACAGAAGGTTCCTCTCCCCCTGAAGAGGGGGATGAGGAGCTGGAGGTCACCATGTGCTCAGAGGGTGGCTGCACAGGGGGAGATTGAAAAACCTGGCTGTCCATAGCCCTAACATAAGCAGGGAACCAGGCAGCCACCACTCTGAACTGCTTCCAGATGAGAGGTCCACTAGGACCGAGGATGCCTGGGAGCACAGGAGAATGTGGCAGAGGGATGGGGGCAGAGACAAGAAGAGAAGTCAGCTGACCTCCACCAGGGCTAGGGAGTGGACCGTGAGCACCTGAAGAAGGTGCCCCGGAAGACCCCACAGCCGACAGCTGCAAAACCACATTGGTACTGCCTTGACTGCGCCCAGAAGAATCCCCCAGTGAGGTGACCGGGGCAGTAAAGGTCCAGAAGGACGGTCCCCTACCTCAAAAGAACAGGACTGCCTCAAAGAAACCTAGGGAAGAGGGAAATTTGCACTACGGCTCCTTCCAGGGCCTGGGTGGACCCCAGAAAAGGGCCGATGTGGCGAACCCACACCCCTCGACCCCTCAGAGTCCGAAAGAGTCCTCCTCCTCCAGAGGGCCAGCCTAGGTAGCTGGCATCTCTGGGCAGCCCCGAAGGGGAGACCCAGGGAGCACTACCTTCCCCCCTGCAGGCGTCTCGATGGGCCCCAAAGTCAGGCGATCAAGACACACCACTGGAGGGGGTACCACAACCGAGGGATCAATGAAACCCCCAAAACCAGGCTGCAGAGCTATGGTGGCACACACCACTGCCTGCTGGTCAGCACCACTGACCCTAGTCTTGGGGGCCACCGACCTCTCCTCAGGAGGGGGATGGCTCCGACTCGTCGACGAGACCACCGTGCTGCCCACATCCGCAGCCAACCCTGAGGGGTGCGACTACCCGTCTGACTCAGAGCTTGACTCCTACTCCGGAAGAGGTAGAGTCCGAAGCTCTGAGCCAAACCATAGGAGGGCGGGCAGAACTATCCTTGTCACTGGGCCTGGAAGCTACCGTAGTGCCTGAGTCAGTGCCAGTGTCCCCTACAATCCCACGAGCGGGATCCGCAGGAGGCACGGCCCCAGCCCGAGCCAGAGGTCCAATGCCAGGACCAGTCATGGCACCATCCGATCCACTGGCACCGGGAGCGGTACCAAGGACAGGGACGGTGCCAACAACAACCCCGGCGGCACCCTCAGCACCGACATCAACGTCACCCGGCTCCCCGGTGCCGCGAGCGGCACCGAGGACCGTGGCAGCACTGACGACAGCCCCGAAGGCGGACCCAGCACTGAACACGGTGCCACCCGTCCCCTCGGCGCCGTGAGCGGCACCGAGTGTGTGGACAGAACCGCGGATGGCACCAACAGATAGAGTCGAAGGCCCCATGGCACCGAGCCTTGAGGACATGGCACCGTGCTCTACCTCGGCACCAAAGATGGCGCCAAGGTGAGACATGGTGAAGGACAACGTTGGATCGGGTCTCACGGTGCTGCGAACAGTGTCAGTGCCGCGATCGGCATCGACCAAGCCCACAGCACTGAGCAACAAGTTGGCGCTGACGACAGCTCCGCCAGGGCTCAAGGCGCCGTGAACGGCGCTGACCGATGGCATCGAGGACGGTGCCGACCCGGGCCTTCCGAGCCATGGGAACGACACTGGGGGAGCCTTCAACCCCGAAGGGGTGATTGCCATGGCGGCGCCTCCCGCCCGCTCCCGGGAGGGAGTGGGGCGGGCCTCCTGCACCACGGAAGGAGCCTTGGCAACGGCTAGGCTACAAGTAGCCGAGGCTCCCTCCTCCTCGGTCCATATAGAACCGAGAGGGGACCCAGAGGAAAGGCCAAGAGAGCGGCTTGGCCCGATGAGTGCGAACCCTACCCCAGAAAGTCGGCGGAGCTCGCCCCACTTTCCATGCGCGCTGTTCGAGGACCCAGCGGTCCATGGAGAAGCAGGTGTCGCACGAATCCATGTCATGAAGCGGGCCAAGACATGCAAGACACCGGTCGTGCTGGTCGGTGATGGAGAATTTTCGGCTGCAAGGGCACCATCGCATGGGGCTGCGACCCGTCTTCGAAGACTTTTTGCCCTCCGACCGAGACATGACCTATGGAAAAAACACCGAAATAGACATGACGTCGCAAAATTCAAAAAAATATGGAAAGATCTTACCGGGCGACTTCGAGTGGAGGCAGAAAACAGAACCAGCAGGAAACCGACGGACTTAACGCCAAAGGCAAAGGATGCAAACAGGCCTACAATCTTCTTGAAGCTTCCCACGAGGCGACCTCGATGGCGGGAGACAAAGAACTGGCAGGCAGGGGAGGTCGACACAGCCTAATGGCCAACCCTGGCGCCACGATGCGTCCTCGGAGGCGCCGATGGTGTGTCGGCTCCACCTAACCTTTTAAAAAAAAAAAGCTCCCGCGGGGTCCTGACCTCCAGCCAGATAACCCATCTGTGATGAATGGTGAAGATTGACACAGATAAGATCTACAAAGTGATGCTTGGAGGCAAGTTTCTCCCACTAGTAAAAAGCATTGTTCTGACCAAGCCTTTCAGAAGATGAAGGCTTTCCTGCAGACCTTTCGGAGGGAGGATCCAGCCAGAGATAGGCTATCTATTTTGAAATATGTTGTTGGCAAGTTCCTTGCATCTTTGGTGGACTGGCTGTTAGTCTTCTGTGGACTATTCAACTGATCCTTACACCACTGTGGACTCCTGTGTATTGCTCACTATGACTGAATCTGATTTTCTGGCAGGATACATCCTTTAAGACACTTGTAATGCCTTTCTGGAACTTTCTATGTTTCAGCTCAGTGGACCTGTTCATCTGAGTCTCAGGCACATACTTCTATTTTTATGAAGCACAGCTTACTTATCTATAGGTGAGACTATACTTGTTTCTTTATGGATGTTTGATTTTTTCCTGCTTGGACAGTAATGTTTTTATTTTCCTTCTTTCTTTTTTATTTTCTCAGCTCTTATGGATTTGGATCTGAAATGTGGCAGTGTTTGCCACTTTAGGCCACAAGATGGCAGCATTATCTTAGTTTTGTATGCTTTCCTGCTGTTTTTAGATGATTTGCACTCAAGAAATATTATCATGTTGGAGGGGGAAATGTTACATTGTTTGTGTTTGGCTTGTTTGGTTTTTTTACTTCTTGGACTGAACATTATATTTTCACACAGTCCACTTTACTGGTTTCTGGGGGTTTTATATTACATCAGTGGGGTTTGCAGAGCACTGCATAGCTCTTGACTGTGGAAGTAATTTTGCCAGAGGGAGGTGTTGGGAGTGGGGCAGGGAGCTCTTCCAATGCCACCCCCTCTCACTTTGTCCCTCCTGGGGATGAAGGGAGGTTCCCTTGGTGGAGAACTGGGGTGATTACTGTGATCATTATGCCAACTGATTGACCTATTGTTGTACCTTTTTGGTACTGGCCTCCATGTGGCCTGTGGCTGGGGGTTAATTTTGATACATGCTCCACTGTTCAGGTTAATTGCATTCTATTTGGGATTTACTGTTCTTGGGAGTTTTTGTGATTTGAGGGAGCATTGTGGGAGGTCCCCTATTATGCAGGGGTATTTTATTCTGGTTTCCTTTTTTTCTGCTTTGGGGTATGACTTATTTGAGGTCTTAAAGGGTACTTTTTATATTGGGTTGTTTAACCTGTTGTTTGTTACATAAGTTTGGCATGGCACAGGAATTTCTTATTTATGGCTTGACCTGCAGCTTTTTGTGGTATTACAGGGGCTGGGTGTCCTGATTTGTTGTTCGGGGTTCGGTTAGCTTTAAAGGTATCCTGTAAACAGGGTGACCATAATTGAGCACTTACAAAAATGGTGACTCAGTTATGACGCCTGTGTTCAGGGCTACCTGGAAGTGTACCAGCTGGATATCTGGGTGGGCGACAGGGTGTGGGATGTATGCATGTATACGCTCACAAGGGGGGAGGAAGAGGGTAAGGTATGTGGTAGGGGGTTTGGAGGGCAGTTACTGAGCTGGTTCAGTAGCATGGTGGGGAGGGTGGTTGGTTGAGAGGTGTAGGGTACCAGGTTTGGGTCTGGTGCAACGCGGCACAATACATTTTTTTGCTGGCAGGCAGCTTTTAATTTTTTAAAGTATCCCCCCTGACATGCACCCCCCTGGAGTTGAGAATCTTTTAGTAGGGAGGTGCAGGGGTGAAGTGTGGTGGCATAGCCCCTGCATTAAAAAAATACTGCAGATCTCGGCACCTTATTCTTGTTTGTCATGAAAGTTTTGTCAAATTTATTTTCAGCAATGAACACTCACCAAAATGGCAATTGCTAGTCTGTGACTGCTGTTATCACATAGAACCAGCTTTATATTATTCTGGAGGATATATAGTCTTATCTCCTTTATACTTTGATGCCTGTTTTGTTATTTTTTGGTTTCAGTTTATTGTTCTTAGTTCATCTATGGGGAGGGGAAGGGGGAGGGACTATGTTGCATGTGAAGTTAAATGAATAATCTTTGGATACCTATATTGGTTATCATGTCACCTTTTACTCTTACAACTTTAAATATTAAGGGGCTGAATAGCCGCATTAAAAGGCTCGGCCTCTTTCTTATCTCCATAAGTTTAATCCGGAGATAGTTTTTTTATGAGATCCATCTCTCACCCACTGAGTACTCTAAGCTGAGGCACCAGTGGTTGGGTACCGTATTTGTCTCATCTTTATCTGGACAGTAAGAAAAAGAATGGCATTGCTATTTTGATTAAAAAAACATTCCCTTTTTGTACCAGAGTGACACTGGACAGATACTCAAGGTAGATAGGTTCTGGTAAATGGGACTTTGCTTGATCAGCACGTCTCACTTTTAAATATTTACGCACCTAATGATTCAATGCATTCCTTTTCCCTGAGTTTTTTTGAATTAATGCTGATCATGCCCATGGTTTCTGTATTTGGGGAGGGGGAGGGTAGATTGTAACTGTATTTCTGATCCTGTGCTACACTCTTCTAAATCTAGTATGCATACATCCCAGAAAACTAAGGCCTCTAGGGACTTAGATTCTTTCACATCTGAGACTGGTTTCCAGGATGTATGGCGTTGGCTTTATCCTGGAGAATGTGACTTTAATTTTTTTTGCACGTACACAGAACATATTCCTGGACTGACCGTGGTATATTCCCTCAAACTGTTTCATTTTTCTTCAGCCAGAATTCACTCCATTGATTTTTTGGCTCATGCTCCAGTCTCTCTAGAGTTTGATTTTACTCCCTCTACTCATAGGGGACTCTGGAGGTTCAATATGTGGGCCTTATCTTCATCACATTTTGCATTATGATCCGACAGGCCCTAGATGAATATTTTTATTTAAATAGTTCTCCTGAGACACCCCCATGTGTTCTTTGGAATGCAATAATGCCTGTAATTTGGGGCAAATTAATTGCCTATTTATCTCATGTCAAAAACTAAGATCCAGAAATGTCTGGACCTGAAAGTCAATTGGCTTCACTGGAAGCTCATCATAAATGGGGGCGGATACTGATCTTTCTGATCTTTTACGTCAAATCCAGGATGTTTAGCTACAACTCTCTTGTCTTTCACTGGAGCAGGTGGAGAATGCTTTAAGGCAGGAGAAATTTATCTACTACTCTCAGGAATACAGGGCAGGCTGACTTTTAGCTCTTCAACTGTGGAAAGACCAGGCTTCTAGAATAGTGCATTGTCTTCATCCTTGTGGTCCTGCTATGGTACCATTGATTACTCCACAGGACATTGCTGATGGCTTCGGTGCTTATTATTCTCAACTTTATACCCCCGATGCTTCATGTATGGATTTTGTTAAACTGGACACCTTTTTTCAGAAGGTGAAATTGCCTGTTTTAAACCCAGATAAAAAGCCTTTTTGGACAGACTAATTACTAGGGAGGAGGTTTTATGGGTTATGAAAGGTCTTAAAACTAAAAAGGCAGTGGGCGAGGATGGCTTCCCTGCTGAATTTTATAAAAGTTTTGCGGATAGATTGTTCGGCCTTCTTCACTCTGCTAATTCTCATTGTGTCCAACAACACCAATTTTCTCCTGAATGGAAATCAGTGCTGATTTCTATTCTTCCAAATCCTGGAAAGGACACTGATGTATGTTCTTCTTGCCATCCTATTTCTTTTTTAAATATTGATGTTAAGATTTATACAAATATTTTAGTGCTTCAGTTGCAACATATTATTGCTTGTCTTGTCCATCCTAACCTGACTGGTTTTATAGCAGCTCGACATTCTTATGAGAATGAAAACACAAATTGCACATACCATAATAACGAAAAGCATCATGGGAAGCATATGCAAATTTGAATTAATTAATTTGTACTGGCTCAACCTAAAGCAGAATTGCATGGTGCCAGAAGGCCTCACAATATGATTGACAAAGGCTAAGAACAGCAGACGCAGACTCGTGTTTTGTCCTTATCTCATTTGGACTCATTAGTGTGCCATATCTGTACCTCAGCCCAGGAAAGATAGCCAGCCACTTTACAGGGGATCTTATTGGTTTGGGATGGGCATCCCAAACCAATAAGATCCCCAGTACGGTGGCTGGTTATCTCTCCTTGGGCTGAGGTACAGATATGGCATACTGATGAGTCCAAATGAGGATTAAACACATGTCGATATCTGCTATTCTCAGCCTTTGCTGATTGTATTGTGAGGCCTTCTGACACTATACAATTCTACTTAAAGTTGAGCCAGTCCAAGTTAATTAATGGGTATTTGCATATGCTTCCCATGATGCTTTGCATTATTGAAGTATGTGCAGTTTGTGTTTTCTTTAAAATTTGTCTGTATGGCCAATATCCCCTGAGATAACCTTGCCCCACTGCATTTGCTCTGGGGTTCATTTGTTATTCTTATGATAATGGCCAGCGGGTTCTTAATATTATTTCTCAGGTCAAAAATATTAAGTCTGCTATGATGGCTCTTTCGGTTGATTCCAAAAAAGTCTTTGATAGGCTTAACCGGGGTTATTTATCTCATGTCTTTAAGACCTTTGGTTTTAGTAGTGATTTTATTACCAATTTATTGTCCTTCTATGTTGGGTCCTCAGTCAGGGCTTCTGTTAATGCTGTTTTTTCTGTCCCCATTTTTTCACAACATGGCACCCATCAGGGGTGTCTGTTATCCCTCTTTATTTGCTCTTGTATAGAACCATTGGCATGTATTGTCATGCAACACCCAGATATTCATGGGATTCATACTGGTGCTTTGGTTCATAAGATAGCTCTTTATGCAGATGATATTATGTTTTGTGGAGGATCCTTTAGATCTCTCCTGGTCCTCATGAATGTTTTATCTGATTTGGGCTATTTTTGTTTTAAAGTAAACTTGGATAAGATGGTGGCAGTCATATTGAATGGGGCTCTCTGTGTACAGCAGAACTATTTTTCCTTTTCAGTGGACTCACACTGGGTTCTGTTATCTGGGGTTATGGATTTCTACAAATGTGGACCACCTATTTGACAAGAAGCACAAAGTTCTTTTTCAGAGGTGAAGCAGGACCTGGAGAGATGGATGGTTCTCCTGCCATCACTGGGGACTCATGGAAGTGATTTGCATGAATGTATTGCCAGGTTTGTATATGTTTTAGAATGCTGCCTGTTCAACCACCTGACTCCTTTTGGAGACATAATGATATGTTGATTGGAATAACAAGCATCCTCAGATCCAAATATCTATATTATATAGGAGGAAATTGGATGGTGGTTTGACACTTCTGAATCTTAAACTTTATTATTTGGCTGCTCAGGTGGTCCTCATTTTAACATTTTTGAAGTCCACCTGAGATACGGGTTGGCTTGAAGATGAGGAGCACCAATTGCCTTTTGTACTACTTAAAGTTGCCCCCCTTCTTCCTCTAGCTCAACTTCAGCTGGTGAAATTTCATATCCCATGGATGAGGCACACTATATCAGGTTAGGTACATTTACAGTCGCTGCTTGGTGGAGTTGAGAAGATGGGTGTCCTGTCCCCATTTATTGGTAATGGTGATCTCCCCTCAGGGCTGAGGGATCAGGGGTTTCACCTTTGGTATAAAACAGGTTTATATTTAATTGGAGGCTTAATGGAAAATTGCTTCCTTATGGGTTTTTCCCAGCTTTGTTTGAAATTTGGTTGACGCGTGCTGAACTATATCGTTATTTTCAGGTGTGTCATTTTATATCTTCCCTCTCAGGAGTGCCTGTTTCCTCTTTGGAACCTTCTAGTTTGATTACTTTTCTTCAGTGAGAATGGAGGATGGCACTTCAGTCTCTTGCTATATCTGCTTTGTATAGCCTGTTGCAGAATTGCTGTTACTCTTCTCACCCAGTCTGGGACTTGAGGGAATCTGTTTTGTCTCGTCCTCTAGAGTCTCGCTGCAAATTAAAAGTTTCATAAGACCACCATTTCCTTTTACTGGCAGGAACTTCAGTGGAAAGAGTTAACTTTTTTAGAACACCCTCTATTGCTGTACATTATTCTGGAAGGGGGTCTGACTAGTGTTGGAGACAGTGTGGTGGTAGGGGAAACCACTTTCATATTTTTGGGGCTTGTCCCAAACTTTCTGTTTTTTGGAATTCGGTGGCTGTAGCAATTTCATATATTTTTTGGTTCTCCTCTGCCACTAATTTTGAAATTTTTGTTCTTGTTTTTTTTCACCTGGGGAGGTATCCAATAAAGAGGATCACTTTTTACATGTAATATTTCTGGCTGCTGCTTTTAAAGCCATAACTAGATGCCGGATGTCCGATAGACTACCCAGTTTGTCAAACTGGGTATCTGCAGTTCAAGAGATTCGTGTCACGGAGGAGATGTTTGTGAATCTCCTTTGTCATTATGAGACAAACAAACCTTGTTTATTTGCCCGCTGGCTTAAATGGGATGCATTTTTGTATATGACTTTTCTGCCTTAATTTTTTGTTTGATTTAGTGGAACTTGCTCAGACCTTCTTTGGGATTTGGAGTCGAGGCTCTTGGTTTCTTGTGTCATGCACTGTTTTCTGGAGTTTTTTCTTGCCCTGATCTTTGGGGCTTTTATGTTTGGATTTTACTATATTATCTATTCTGAGCCTGCTATTTTCTATCTGCTGTTGGTAAGTTTTTCTTGTTTGTTGTTAGTTATTTATTTGTAACATTTTAGGAAACTTCAATAAAGTTTGCATTAAAAAAATACTTGCTCATTTTCTCAGCTTTTTCAATGTCATCCTCCTCCTCCCACCCTCTCCTTCTTTAGCCTAACACTACCATTTCTGATCTTCTTCCTCTTGCTAATATAACAGAAGGTCTTGTCTCCCTTCTTAATAGCCTGCACTATTTCTTCCTCCGTTCTTGCTTTAGCCCTCTGATGGCTTTCCCCTTTCTCTGCTTCTCCACATATTTCACTCTGTCTTCTTCTTCCTGTGTCTCTTTGTATTTCCTGAATGCCTTACTTTTTTCTCACACTTTCTCTACTACTGACTTAGAGTACCACAGTGGCTGCTTCTTTATTTTGCTTTTGCTAAGCAGTCTGACACATTGACGTGTCACTTCTGCTATGGATCTCTTGAGCCTAACCCACTGTTCTTCTACCCCTCCCCCAGTACATTCTGCTGCCAGGGTAATTTTGAGCTGTCCCCCATATCCATGAAGTTGTCCTTCTGGAAATCTAGGGCCTTGATCTTTGTATGGCTTTCTTCTGCCAACGTGTTGAATCAATCAATCAATCAATCAAAATCTTTATTTATCCAGGTGAACATCATTGAGCAGAACTCTTTCACAAAATGGACCTGGTTAGAACAGGGTCAGGTAACATCCATCATAAAAACATATAAATAAGTATATAAACACAAACACAATGGTGCAGTAATAGGGGAGTCAAATGATAAAAGTAAGACAATGCAAGCCATAACAGAAGAGGATTCGAATACAAGGGGGCAGGTCCACCACTGAACCATGCAACTGTATATAAACCATGTTCTCTGTATAGAAGTACCAGTTAGTTCATTTGCCTGGGGCAGTCACTAGTACTAGCCATGAAAGTGGCTTGGAGAACCACCAACTAATGGCAGATGGGGTACCAGGAGGGTTATGTAATATGTAAGCGAAGGATAAACAATGTGAGAAGTGAAGTCCCAAGGATAGGTTGGTAGAACTGATGCAACGGTGGGGGCCTACGGGGAGAGGAAAGGGGAGTTAGGACTTTTATAGTATGATTGCATGTAGATTGTGGATGAGTGCAGTATAGAGTTGTGAAATGAAGGCTGGAGAAAGTGGGAAGATAGACCAGTATCAAAGGGAGGACAGAGGCATCAAGGTGTTACATGAAAGCATGATGACAGACCAGGGCCAAGGAGAAGACAAGCACTAGAAGTAATTCTTTCATGGTTAAATGGTACAGGTTAGCAAGATGACAATTCATGGTCATGGGAAACAATCTTAACCACACAGTTCTGTGGTCATTGGAACCAAAGGAACTGCCACCTTAACATCCATGATTATGTCCCTGTTTGTCAGCACTAAGTCCAGTGCAGTCATCTCCCTGGTTGGCTCAACCACAAGCTGCTTTAGGTTTGCCCCATCCATGGCAGACGTGAGGTTTCTGCTCCTCGATATACTCACAGTCAGGGTATTCTAATCGGCATCTGGCATGTTGAAGCCACTCATTAATAGTACTTCCCCTTCGGCTATCATATAATGGATGGCCTCCATTAATACTAGATCTATATCCTCCCCCTGCATGGCCCTTGATCAGGGTGTATCAGGAAAGTAAGGACCGGTTTGTCATGCCAGTTTTTTCAACAGGTTGGCATGATACATGTTTTTCTGGTACCTTTTTTTAGGTGTTACAATTTCATAATTTATGGGTCCTCTCTGCCTGATCATTGTATAGGGACCCTGCAACTTCATAAAACGTTTGTTTTCACAGGAGGGCAATAACATGAAAACCTTATCTCCAATCTGGAAAACTTTATTTTTCAGTCCCTGGTCATACTGAGTCTTTTGTTCTGTTTGTGCATCCACTTTCTTTTTATGGGCCAACTCCTCATATTTTGCAAGATACTTCTGTAATTGCAGCATATGCTCTGACACATTCATGTCCCCAGCATTATTACCCTCTTCCCAACATTCCTTAATCACATCAAAAAGGGCCCTAAGATTCCTCCCATACAGCAGTGAAAACGGAGAAAAGCCTGTAGAGGCCTTGGGAACCTCCCTGTAGGAGAAAAGTAAAACGGTCAAGTATCTGTCCCACTCCTTTCCTACCTCCTGCACAGACTTCTTTATCATCCTTTTTAAAGTTAAAATGAAACCATCTCAGTGGTGCTGGAGGTTGAGGCATTGGTTGCTACACTTTACGTTATGCCAGCAAACTGAGTTCAGGAATGAGTCCAGGCAACCGTGGGGAGAGAGGATTGAGCATCAGAAGGACAGATCTCCTCTCTCAGGGGAAGGGAGACTAGTCATTCTGCTCATTGGCTGCCCTCTGGCAGTGGCTGGAGGGCAGCACAGGTCAGAAGGCTTGATCCAACATCTTCACATCAGTAAGAGGGGGGCAGAGGAAAAATGGAGGAAAAACAAGCCTGGCAGTCTCAATGATGGTCCACTGCTCCCAGGACCATCCCCAGATTCTGGATTGGGTCTATGGGGGGAGCCAGCAGCCCCCTTCCTGGCCATGCCAGAGGGGACAAACCTCAGGGGAACTACCGGGGATCAGCAAAAGCACAGGAGAGGTGGGATGGGAGAGAGAGTCCCTCCATCAGGAAGGTGGAAGCTGCCTGCCAGGGCCCTGGATGTAAAAACCTCTATGGAAACAAAAAGTCTGACTAAAACTTTCAATCAGTCCTTCAGCTTGGGGGTGGTATGGGGAGGTTCAACCTGCTACTACCCCCAAGCAACTTGTATAAATTTTTCAACAAGTGTGCATTAAAATTGGTCCCTTAATCTGTTAGTACTTGTTTTGGGATCACCACCCTGCTGAAAAGTTTGGAGAGCTCCTCTGCTACTTTTGGAGCAGTTACAGTTCTAAGGGGGATAGCCTCTGGATATTTTGTTGCGTAGTCACAAATGACTAAAGTAAATCTTTTCCCCTCTTGAGCTCTTGTCTATAGGACCAACAAAGTCCATCCATATTCTCTCAAATGGGGTTGTTACTGTAGGGATTGGTTGTAAGAGCACCTTACCCTGTTTGCCAACCTGTGCAACTTTCTGGCATTCATTTCAAGTTTTGTAATATGTGACAACCTGGTCATGAACTGTAGGCCAGCAAAACCTTTGCAGCAGTTGGGTCAGGTGCAGTCTCAACCAGCATGGTCTGCCAGTGATATGTCATGGGCTAGGTATGATAGTTGTTTCCTACAGGGTGCAGGGATAACCAACTGCTACACTGTCTCCGCTGTAGTCAGGCGTACACATACCCTGTACAAGGCATTATTCTGTATGACATATTTAGGTGCATTGCCCTCTGTTCCTTTTCTCAACTGATAAAATAAAGGGGTCAATGATATATCAATTTTCTGTGCTCCAATTATGTCATAACCCTGCAAAGTCTTCTCTAGTTGACATTCTTCCTTTTGTTTACACTTCTTAGTGCACTGCATTTCCCTTTTTTTCTTTCCCTTTTTGTGAGTCTTGTTTTTCCTGGGGGTCTCAGGACTTCATCATCAAAAGGAAAGAGGTCCTATACATTGTCTACTCTTCTGGCCTGTGCCTCTATAGTAACATTGGATACAATAAATCCTCAGCTCCACTCATGCATGCCAATTTGTAAATGCAGGAATGAAAAGAGAAAACAGTGGCACTGCAGGTATTGTAAAAATGAGAATATTTTAATCAGTGCATAGTATATGCACGTCCGCTCAGCAGTACAGACTACAACCTCAACTAGTTTCGCACCAAACGTGCGTCATCAGGAGGATGGTCTGCCTTCAATCCACACCCTTAAAAAAGCTAACAATTAAAGTGACAGCACCTCATAACCTTAAATTTATATATACAAGAATATGAAAAACAGTGTTAATATATGTCACCATGAAATAGCAGATAAATAATATACCTAAATAAAATGCAAAACCATATTTGATTTGATCGCTACAAGTCAGGATAACTCAGATTCACATCTAATAAACATTGCATTTAAAACAATGTATTCAATAATGCCCTATTGTATTTGTTTTTCTAACTAGATCAAACCTGGTCCTTTAACCATTAACCTTACCATTAGTCATTATGACCAGGTAATTTCACAGACTTACTAGCCAAAGTCCAAATATGTTGCATATTTTGGTAGCTTTAAAAAAAATCTCAGGCAAATGTATGTATAGGCATACACACACTGTATCAGTGCCAGCTAGGGGAAAAAGAGAAAAAGATATTTGTAATACCAATGTACGTTATCACAAAAAGATATATAGTATATCCAATGTCATTTTAAACCATTAATACATCCCAAATTAAATTGGTTTAGTACAGATTGCTACTTATCATCTGAACTAGAAATCATTTTTTCTTTCTCATATTGATTAAAGGAACAACATCAAATGTTTCATTTAGGCCCGGTAACTTCAGGTCTCCAAGAGTATATATCCAGTATGCCTCTCTATCCAATAGCAGATCATTAATATTTCCACCTCTGGGCCCTAATTTAACCCATTCAATTCCACAAAACTTAAAGTTATGTTTCACACTGTCTGCCCTATATTTATAAACATGTTCAGCTAGTGCACTTCTGTCATCATTTTTTCTATACTACACATGTGTTCACCAATTTGCACCTTAAGTTGGCATGTAGTCTTGCTAACATAAAATGCACCACATGCGCATGTTGCCAAATACACCAAGTTCTTAGTAACACAACTGAAAAAGTACCCCATTGTGTATGTTTTACAAGAATTGACAGATGTAAATGTTGTGCCTTTTAAAATAGTGACACAATATTTGCAGTTTCCACATGCATAGGTGCCATTGGGTCTGTATGGTAACCAAGTTTTAACATCCTGTGTCACCTTTTGATTAGGTTGGTAACTATTGGTGACATTGTCCCCAATGTTTTTACCACAATGATATACTGTACTATACATGGCAAAGTACTTCCTACCTCCCTAAGTTTTGGTTCCAAACATAAAAGTGGCCAATGTTTTCTAATAACATCCCCAATAACACCAGACTGTTTACAATATGTAGTAACAAAATGGATTAACTTATCAGTTGGACCTTGTTTAATCCTAGGTTTCATTACCTCCTCACGGTTTTTAATAGAGACATCATCCATGGCATCTTCCACCAATTGCCTCGAGTATTCTCTATCTAAAAATCTGTCACACATGTCTGTGCCCTGTTTCACAAAATCACTATCTAGGCTGCAAATTCTCCGTGCCCTAAGTAATTGGGCTCTGGGAATGTTGTTAATCATAAATCATGGATGACAATGGGATGCATTCAAAAGGGAATTTCTATCAGTATTTTTCCTAAAAGAGAAGTCTGCATGCCATCATCAGCATCTCTTCTAATTTCCAGATCCAAAAATGTGACCATATTTTTGTCACTTGTCACACTGAATTTCAGATTAGGATTGCTGGTTTCCAAATATGACACATTCCCTTAACTCACATGCAGCACCCTTCCAGATCAAAAAAATGTTTTCAATAAAACAACGCCACAGATCAATCCTTTGGTAAAATGGATTGACCTGTGCATCATAGACCACCATTTTCTCCCAGAGTCCCAAACAGAGGTTAGCATAGTTGGGTGCAAATGTAGCACCCATTGCTGTACCCTTAATCTGGAGAAAATACTCCTCCTGAAACAAAAACACATTTTTCTCAAGTACATTTTCAGCACAGTTCAAAATAAACCTCTTCTTCTGTTCGTCCAGTGTTAAATCTATACTTAACCAATGATCTAATGCCAATAGTCCCTGTATATGGGGTATGTTTGAATATAGGGACCCTATATCCATTGAGACAAGGAAGGAGTCAGAGTCTAATTGGACTTCTTGCAGTATTCCCAATATGTCAGCTGAATCTCTTACGTAAGACCATAATTTAGGCACATACTGCTTAATATATGTATCAACATATCATGATAACAGTTCTGTCACCGAGCCAATACCTGCCACTATTGGTCTTCCAGGGGGATTCTCCAAATCTTTATGTATTTTAGGCAGTACATAAATTGTTGATCTTACAGGGTGTGCAACCACCATAAAAAATGTTCTTTCTGATCTATCGTTCCCTCAAGGAGGGCTAAATCAAGCATTTGGTCAATATCAGATTTAAACTTATTAGTGGGGTCCCCCCAAAGTTTCTTATAAAAATTGCAATCTGCCAGTTGTCTTTTAATTTCAGTGACATATTTCATTGTATCCATAACAACTATGGTACCTCCCTTGTCAGCAGGTTTAATAACCAATAATGGATTGTCCTGTAAAGATTTTATTGCCACCCTTTCATTGTTAGATAAATTTACATAGTTAGACCCCTCATTTGTACTAATGACTTCCACATCACTTAGTACAGCTCTTTCAAAGATTCTAACTAAAGCAGAATAAGGTGGATTAAATGTAGATGATTGTCTTAAAGGGGAAACACTCCCAAGTATTACTGATGGTACCCCTGTTATGTCCACAGAGTCATCATTTGTATTAATAACAGTATTGTACCCCATATCTGCAGCAAAGAATGCCCTGAGGTTCAATGTTCTGGAAAGACACTTAATATCCAAATAAAAATCAAAATGACTAATATTAGTCGTGGGTACATAAGTCAACCCTTTTTGTAACACCTGAGTCTCAATATCAGTTAAGGCTACCTGTGATATGTTCACCACAATATTCTCTGGTACATGAGTAGTTGTTAATGCCACCTCCGACTGCCTCTTCAATTTCCTCTCCTTTGCCTGGTATTGTTTGCCCCCCTCCGCATCCGTTTGGGTACCGGAGATAATGTTGATGGTATGGGTGCTTAAAGTTTCCCTGGTTCTCCTGTATATTAATTCCCAAATTTCTGGGCTCCTGGAACTGTACTTGTTTCTCTCTCCTCCTAGGATGGGAATATCTGGACGTTAGGAGTAGAGATGATTGGTCTAGCTGGTAATTCTCTTGTTCGCCTTCCAGAAATGGATCTTTGGTATTATCAGAGTCACTTGTGCTGGTATAGTTTGAAGATGATGGGGAAATGCCTCTTTTGCTCAAGATCAATTTTGGGCCCGTAACTGCCCCAGTTATGTCATAACCCTGCAACGTCTTCTCTAGTTGACATTCTTCCTTTTGTTTACACTTCTTAGTGCATTGCATTTTCCTTTTTCTTCTTTCCCTTTTTGTGAGTCTTGTTTATCCTGGGGGTCCCAGGACTTCATCATCAAAAGAAAGAGGTCCTATACATTGTCTACTCTTCTGGTCTGTGCCTCTATAGTAACAGCAGTCAATGCACTATGCACCATGCTACTAGGTTTTGGCAGATGGAAACTTGTTTTTAGAGCAAGAAGCAGCTGACTAAAAAAGTAAGAACATTTATTTACTAATAAAACACTTCTATCTCATCAGGAGTCAGTACCTGTCAGGATTAAGCAAACAGAAACTTTATAAGAATTGGGGGGTCTCATTTATGGTAAAAAAAGAAAGTCAGTGTGTTTTTCTGTGGTGGGGAAAGGTGACTATATCAACTTAGTTTGCTAAATAAGGAGGGAGAGAGAAGTTAATTGGGGGTGTGGCTTAGGCAGTAGAAAAGAAGGTGTCTCCAATTACAGCTTCCTGCAGCTAGCTTTTTAGAAAGGAATCTTGCTTTAGAGCAAGAAGCAGCTGACTAAAGAAGCTAGAACTTTTCTTATTAATGGACCACTTCTATCTCATCAGGAGTCAATGTCGGTTGGGATTAAGCAAACCAATACTTTATTAGAAGTAGCGCAGTCACATTTGGGGTAAAAAAAAGAAAGAAAGTCAATTGTTTTTCTGTGTCGGAGAAAGGGGTCTGTATGCATTAGTTTGCTAAATCAGGAGGGGAAGAGAGAAGTTAATTAGAGTGTGGCTTAGGCAGTAGAAAAACAGGTGTCTCCAATTACAGCTTCCTGCTGGTAGCTGTTGGCAGAAAGGAATCTTTCTTTCAGAGCAAGAAGCAGCTGACTAAAAAAGCTAGAACTTTTGTTACTAATAGAAGACTTTTTTCTCATTGGGAGTCAGTGCCTGTTGGGATGAAGCAAACAGATACATTATTAGAAGTAGGGGGGTCTCATTTAGGGTAAAAAAAGAAAGTCTGTGTATTTTTCTGTCTCACTTTTTCTGACTCTCCTTTATTGACCCCCCCACTTCTATCATTTTGCCAAGGCTTTCCAATCACAAATGTTTTCACCATCCCTCATGTGTGTCATGTGTTCCAAGATGGCTGCTGCACACTGTACCTGTTGAGGAGGAGTAGGTAGAGCAGGAACTCTAAATTGCTGTTGGAAAGGTTTGGAAAAAGTATGCTACCATTGCCGCAACAATTTCCATTTTAGAGTGCTTACCGGACTTTCTTGTGTGGTCTTCTTGGTCTCCCCCGGTCTCTCCCTTTTGTTTTTCAGCCTTTGATCACAGCGAGTCCTCAATGGTGGAGAAGTGTCACAGCAGGCATTGAGAATAAAGTCCTGTGGGCAGATTGGAAGGAGAAGTGCATGGCAGAGTGTACAGGAAGAAAGATATATATGTTCCAACAGTCAAAAAGAAGAGAACCCGGAAAAAGTGAAATTTTGGACTGAGGTTCATGGAGGTCTGTGGACTTGTGGACTTATGGAGTGGCATAGCAGTGGAGCTGAGGAGTTGAGGAGCTAAAGAGCAGAGGAGCTATGCATTCGTGGAGCTGTGAAGCTGTGGAGCTGTGGTGCTGGTGTGCTGAAGCACTGATGTGTCTGAGCAGTTGAGTGTTTTGCAAGTATTTTGGAGATTGAAAAAAATAACATAAAGATTGTTAAAAGCTGAGTAGCGTAGCTTAATAGGCGAAGTGTGGAAAGCTGAAAACCAAAACACCGAAAAACTGAATAGCTCTAAAACTAAAGCTAAAGCCAAAGTGCTTGTTGGAGTTGAAGAGGCATTTTTACAGTATTTCAATGATGTTTTAAAATACTGCATCAAATATTGTGTAATATACTTTAAATATAAGTCTGACAATAGTGTTAATTAGATTAGTGAGGTTCCGGGTTAGAACTACAATCTGATTGGTGGTACATTATACGTCACTATAATGTCCTGGTACCTAGATAGGCAATATACACCCTATGTGTGCTAAACATGCACCTATATGCAACCTACATGCACTACAAAACACGTTAATGTGGGTAGCAATTTAAATCAAAACCACGGTTGTAGCTGGTTGATAGTGGATTTAGTGTGCAGGCTTGGCATTCTCTTGGTTGTTAAAATAAGAGTGTGGCAATGAACTGGGAATTGGGAATCAGTAAAGTTCGACTCCTTTCACTTCAGCTGGTGCCTGAAATATTTATTTATTTATTTTTTATTTAGTTTTTGTTAACCGGGTAAGTGCACTAGCCAGCAAGTGACTGTTTTCAGGCATGACCCGGGAGGTAAAATTACAGAACATAACGATACAGTAAGGATAATGAAAATACATGATGCACTGAAATACAGGAAGATACATATGGCAGGAAACAATGCATGACACAGGAAAATACAAGGCAAAATACATTTCAAGGACATTTTCCATTGAGCGCATACATAAAGTGCATTGAAGGACCTAGGAAAGGGAGAGGATAGGTGTAGGGGTAAGCCAGAAACAAGATGGAAAATGACAAAAGGGGGAAGGTGAGGAGGTGAGGAAAGGATAGCAGGAAGGATAGAGGGGCAAGGGCCAAACCGGGGGGGGCTAAAGAAATGGCTAAGAATATAAGGACAGAGAGGCGGTGGCAGGAATAGGGAGGTAGGAGGGAGTAGAGGAGGGATGGCCGGGAGAGGGGAGGGAGGAGAGTGAGAGTTAAATGAAAGCCGGCAACACGGCAGTGGCGATACAAGGTTCCAACCTGCGCTCTAGTCGGTGGAGCCGAAAGCACGTGCGGAGAAAGGGTGACAGGGGTTACGTAAAAAGACTGCAACAGCGGCAAAAGGTAGCAGAATGTGGCTGGGCTGGTGGAACCGATAGATGGCAGGGCAAGGGTGATGATGCGGTAAAGGAGGAGAGAGGCGAAGAGTTACGGCAGCAGAAAAGGTAACAACGCCAAGCCAAGCCAGTGGAACCGAGAGCGGCAGGGCAGGGAAGAAGAGGTCAGTAGGAGGAGGTAAGTTACGCAAGTGGAGGTAATAGGGAACAATGCTCAGCTGGGAAGGTGGGATGAGCGAACGGGCAGGGGTGACTCAGGAGGAGGTAAAGGTGAGGCAAGCAAGCAGAGAAAGGAAGGGGAGGCAGAGGGGGAGGGGGAAAGAGAGTGCAGGAGATGTGGTCGGGAAGAGAGGAGCAGGGAGTTGAGTGAAGGAAGGCTGAGAGGTGAGGGAGAAGAGAACAGGGATCAAGGGAAGCCAAGTGGTGGCAGGAAGTAAACAACAACTTGTAAATGGCAAAAGCTAATATTTGGCATACAGTCAAACAGATTCAAGCAGCAATTATAGTAAAACACCACATAAAACAACCATTGGGAAAGGCACAAGTGCTAGCAATAAGGAAGTGGGGAAAACAGGTTAAGAGCAAGGGGATCAGGTAGGATCAAAGCAAACACATTTGTCCAAAGCAGTAAGAAAAGTCCTGAGTTTGCCCTTAAAAGTTGCATGAGTAGGGACATCCCTAATATGTCGAGAGCACTTTCCGCTTGTGACAGAATTTAAAGATATTAAAGAAAGCTAAGTGTTACGACTCTCTTTACAACTAGAAAGTGGTATGAGGTGGAAAATATTGTGATAACACCTTAATCACCATGAAACAATTACCAAATAACAGCTTGGAAGGTAATTTAAAGCTTAGAAGTCTGTTCTCTTGTCTTCTTGTACCTTTATTTTTTTGTTTGGCTTCTTTGGCTTTTTTTATTAAATACTTTTAAATACTCTTTTTAATTTATGCTAATCTACTTATAGATATTGTCAGAGTCCAAACTCAACCAGAATAGGAGTAATAAAATCACAAGTGGGAGAATATCTGCCAAGTGGCCCAAGTACTTTCAGGTAATGGGGACACAGGTATATTTTAAGAGAATTTAATGGAAAGGCTCCTGTTATAAATTTTAAGCCAAAAATAAGAGACAGTAAATAATTTTCATTTTTTTATTTTTATTTTAAATCACAGTGCTGCTGGGACAAGGTTGGAACATAAAGGAAAAAAGAATTACAAAAGTAGAATATATAATCCAAGAAGAAACACAGGAAGAAATAAAGTGAACCCACAGTAACAACTAAAGAAAAAACTAAAAGACCAAAGAATACATTTATAATTGGAAAAGGGTTAACTGGTTCTTATATTTAGGAACTAGGAATTGGTCCGACATAGCTGGTACAGTAGGATATTTTAAGGGAATTGTGTAAAAGAGAAATGGGTATTTGAAAGTGTAAAGCCTGAATGTTTGATTGTTGGAAGTAATAAAAAGGTTTCTAATGAGGGAATTCTAGATTATTATTATTCCTAGGATCGCTAATTGGTGAATCATTTATTCTTTATATAAACCATTTTTAGAGTATAGCGTATACTGCAAGTGTTGTATTCTTTTTTTCTGCTCCTTAGATGGTATAGAATATAAAGAAAGTAAACAATGATGTCCAGGTTGTCGAAAAAAAGAATAAATGCTAATCATATACGTAATAAAAACCAGAAAAAGAAGCTAAAGAAAGTTTGGAAGGACAATTAAAGAGAACAGAGAGGAAAATTTATAGCTATATTTTAGCCCCAAGATGTCAAATAAATCTTGTGTGGAAAAAGGAAACCTGAGGAATTCAAGGTTCAGTCCTTCCCCCTATAAGTTCATTCCCTATAAAAATGGAAAAATTAAAATATCAGCAATTAAGTATGAATGAACATCCATTAAAGAGATCTACAAGGATACTTGAAACAGAATGGAGGAACGATTTCACAAGGAGAAGAGCTAGAACAGAAAGAACAAAAGGAGCAACAGAATCAGATAAAAGTGGGGAAGTATAATAAACAACAGTCTGAGGTATATATAAGAAAGGAAAGAAAGCAGCAAAATTAA
Organism: Neoceratodus forsteri; assembly: GCA_016271365.2. NCBI lineage: Eukaryota > Metazoa > Chordata > Ceratodontiformes > Ceratodontidae > Neoceratodus > Neoceratodus forsteri. The sequence continues at coordinate 1,037,391,155 of CM057453.1, forward strand.
AATGTAGATTTGGAGCAAGGAAATGTTAAAAGTAATGTTAGAGATGTTTCACATCAGTGTCCCAGTGCTTCATATCTGTGTGATTTTATGCTTTTCACCCACATGTGCAGAGACTTAAATTAGACCCTCTTTCTAGATTTCCACCAGATATCTCACACTTAATTCAGAATAGAACAGGAAAAAATCTAGAAGGTGCATATGGGGGTTCAGGGATGAATAAGGAAAGGAATAGAATAAATGAAAGTGAATTGAGAGATTCATCTCTACTGGAAATTCTAAAAGAAATAAAGTATGGGATACTTTTAAACAATGAACTGCTGATCAGTTTTACAACAATGGTCAGCAGAAAATTGATAAAGAATGTAGAAGGAGAAAAGGATACTATTTTGGAAGAGACAAAACATAAAGAACATGGAAAAAGGGATAGAAAGGAACATAATCAAAAGAAAAACATAAAGACTACAATGATAGAAATAGGCAACAAAGAAAAATGGGAGACAGAGAAATTAGTGCAGAATCTATAGGGAAATAAATCAACTAGAAGCAGTAAAGACCTAGGAAAAAGACACAGAGGAAAGAAGGGAGTGAGATGGATCAGGAGCAGAGTAAGGCAAGGAATGGAAAAAAGAAATGAGAAAGTGGAAATGAGGAATATAGAGAGTATGAGGAAGAAGGTATGACAAAGAGACATAAGGAAGTGAATGAATATAAAGATAAAAGACAAAATTCTAGTAAAGAAGAAAGAATGATTGAAAAGACTGAAGACACATTGGGCCAGATATTCCAAGCTTTGATCCAGGGCTACATTAGCATTGCCCAGTGGGCAAACTTAGCCTGGAGCACAAAGCAAGCTATATCCAAAGGGTATAGCCCAGGACAAACAGCCTCTGAACATAGCAAGGAAATGAAGATGGGCAAACTGGGCTGGGAGTGCAGGGCTAAGTTAGCCCTGGAATAGGACAGCACTGAATATAGCAACAAGGAAGTGCAAACCACAAAAGCAACACAGAGCACAGTGATGAGAAGGACTGAAGAAAGTCAGTAGAGGTGGAATATGTGGCAAAAGTGTGTGCCTGCAAAAGAGTGGCAGCAGTAGAGCTGCAGGCTGCAGTGCATGTGCATGTACAGTCAACAGAAATGAAAATGATGCCACAACAGTTGTGCGTGCTCAGCCATTTGCGCAGGTCTAGTGCAGTGCTAAGCTTTTGCCCTGGCACTAACACATTTGCCCAGGGCTAAAATCTGCCATATTCAAAAGTGACATGCAAATGAGCCTAATTATCCAGTCAGTGGGCAAACAGTCACATTTACATCTCATTATCCCCTGATTTGCATGCAGTTTGCCCAGCATTACTGCAGGGCCCTACAGCTTCATCTGTAGGTCAGTCTGGAAGTTTAGGGGACAGCAGGGTCTGCTGAAGCTCCACCTGTAGGTCAGTCAAGAACAGCATGGTAGAAGCGGCAGGCTGCAGATGTTTAGAACTGCATGGTGTACTGTGCTCCAGAGGACTGTAGTTCACAGGCACTGGTGGTGGTGCTGGCTACAATAGTCCAACTGTAGGTCATACCATACAGTGGCATGGGAACCAGTGGGGTGTGAGACACAGCACTGCCTTTGGCATGGTGGGCAGCATTGCCTGCAGCACCATTGACAGCCCCATCATGCTGGTGTGTATTGGCAGTGGACTGTACCATATTGCTGTTGTGTGACTCACAGATGCTGCACAACAGGCATGGGATGCCCACAGTGATATATCCAGTGCTGGGCAGGCATGTCAGAAGGCAGCTGCACCATACAAAGCAGTATACAGAACATACACTGCACCATTGACAGTGCATCAGATGGTGGCTGGGGACCACCTGTCCCACCTACTCTGCCCAGTCTCTACCTACTGGAGCAGCTGCCAAGTCCAGTTTCCTTCCACCCTACAGCCTCCTACCATACCTCCACAGTGCATCATGCCTGCCCCATACTGTCCTGCAGGCCCCCTCAGCCTGTGATCCCATGACCACCCTGCTGTGTTGCCTACATATTGGCTTGGGCTGCACAAAGCTGCACTAACAGTGCACAAGCAGTACAATGCATTTGCCTCGAGTTAAGACCACCTTTTCCCATGCGGTATTTTCCACCACGCAATGTGCCATGCTAAGCCGCACAATGGCACCTAGCATGGTGCTATGCATTGAATATCACAGGGCACTGGCCCACTCCCTCTGTTTATGCTTTGCATACAGTATTGGTTTGCCCAGCACTAATGCAGATTGCATGTGCTAAGGGCCCTTTCGAATATAATCCGGTGCTAGCCTGGAGCAAACAGTTTGCGCACGGTGCTAAGTTTTGAATATATGGCCCTTTAAGTGCAGAAAAAGGGGAGAGAGAGAGAAACAGATTGAGAAAGGAGAAAGATTACCCACAATTCTTCTTAAAGCTATACCATGAGCAAAAAATGAAAATCATGTAACTTTAAAATTAGTTGTATACAATGTATGCAAAGGTATCTTGGGAAAAAAGATTTTCATGGAATGGCATAAATTCTACCTGCAGATGGAGGTAAAGAAAAAGGTTGAATCTGTGTGGTGGTAAAAAGTAGCAATGTTAGGAAACAGCTACTGGATGTGAAAGAACAGACGGCAGGGTCACCACTTACTGCCTGGCATGGCTGGGACTGGTGGCAGATGACAACACCATTGTCATGCCATCAGTGAGCAGCATGTTTCCTCTATTTCTGGCTTTATCTAGGTGTCATATTTATTTGTTATGGTCACGCAAGGCCACGCAAAAGCTGAGCAAACACTGCGCATAGCCAAAATGTTGTGCAAAGCTGATTGCACAGGGTTAAGACTACCCTTTCCTGGACAGTAATGTGCGCTGTGCTAAGTGGCATGCTAAGTCAAGCAAAACCACTCTGCACAGTGCTAGTCGCTGAATATAGCATTGCGCCTGTATTCGTATACATGCACCCTTAGTTTGCCCCTTGCATACATTATGATTTTGCCCAGCATTAATGCAGTTTGTGTGCACTATTTGGCCTTTTGAATATAGCAAACCTGCACCAATCCCACATTAAACCCGTGCAAACGGTTTGCGCCCAGTGAAAAGTTTTGAATATCTGACCCCCAGTAACCAGGTGTCATGATTATTGCTGCAGGGGATTATAATTTAAGGTTAGGGGAGGAACAAGAAGATAAGGGAAACAACTGGAATTTGGATGATATTTTTGACATACCTATTAGGAAATCGTGACAAAAAGAAAAGTAGAGCTGGTAATAGATTTTTAACTGAACTATGCAAATTGAATATGCAGATTGTGAATGGGAGAGGAAGTGGGAGCAAAACTGGTTTATGTACCTTTTTTTTACAAAAATATTATCAGGTTATTGGATTATATAATTGTGGATGTATATTCCTAATAAAAGATTTGTAGTTTGAAAATTGTTGAATATTGGGACAGTGATCATAGGCCATTATGGGTGTCCTTGGAATGTCCAATTAAAATTGTTAAGGAAGGTGGGAATAGAAGAAGGTGGAAAGATCAGAATATGGAACTAAAGAAAAGTAAAAGAATATAATGAAACAATGTAAATAAGGAACAATTAAAGGATATCTAAATTCACCAGAAATAGATGGATTAAAAAAAAATTTGTATGATAACATTACAGGCAAAATTAGATCCAGGTTTAAAACAAGATCAGAACAAAAATCTATTTTTGGAATATTTGGCATTAGATGAAATAATACATAGAGAATTGGAGAAACAGCAAAAAAAAAAAGAAGGTGAAACCAGAAGAGCATTTTTCGGTGCTAAATGGCATGATGGAGAGTGCATGAAATTGAAAAAAAATTAATAAATCAAATCGGTAGGAGAATAGTAAAAACTAACAATGTAGAAGACTGAAAAGTATAGATAAAAACTAAAAAGGATAAATATAATTATGAGCTATGGAGCAAATTGCAAATAGCTATACAAGGAAAAAAATGGCAGTGACTTTTTGAGATTAGTGCCATTTGGTATGGATGATATAAGATATAATGTAACAGCAGTTATTCCCCAGAAAATGGATAGAGTATTTTATGACTGTTTTAGTAGTAGACAGCATACCTACAAACAAGAAACAGGTATATAGATAGACAATATTGAAAACTCAAACTGGATGAAGTTTACAAAGAGAGATAGTGTTGGAAATACAAAAACAGAAAAAGAATAAAGCCCAGGTATAGATAAAATTGGGGCAGAGTTATATCAAATAGCTGCAGAATGGAGGGCTGAAATATTATTAAAATTATGTAAGAACATATTAAAGTTGAAGATAATACATGAGAGCTGGAATATAGTGGTAATTCTGCCCCTTTTTAAGAGCAGGGAAAAGACATTGCCAGAAAACTACAGACCAATAACATTATTGAATATCAATAAAAAATATTTACTAGACTTATTTTGAACAGGATAGAATACTGCATGGAAAATAATGATATCCTCTCCTGGATTCAAACAGCTTTTTGTAGAAACAGGTCCACAGTGGACCAGATGTTCACTCTTAGATATATCTTGGATAAATATGTTTGCTCACAGAAGGGAAAGATTTACACTGCTTTTATTGACATCAAGTCAGCATTTGATTTTGTTCATAGAATAACTTTGTGGGAAATCCTAAAAGATTTGGGTATGGATCAAAAATGATTTAATATTATTAAGATATTACATCAAGAAAATAAACTTGTCATAAGGTATAACAAGGAAGGTGATATGAGTGAAGCAATAAAGGTTAGTTGTGAGCTGAAATGAGGGTGTATTTTGGCACCAACCTTATTCAATTTATATACAGTACAACCTCGATTATCTGAACCCCCCGATTATCCAGATCTCCCTATTATCTGAACTCTGACATTGTCCCCCAGCTCTCATTTGCCTAATGACAAAATTGTGAGAGACTTAGAGGAGGTGGATACCTTTGCACCAAAAATAGAGGAAACTAGAGTGCAAATATTGTTAAACATAGAAAAGCAATTACTAGATTAAGACTAGGGGAATTTGACAGGTGGCGGAGAGAAGTATAGATGTTTTAATCAGGTAGACTCCTGTGTATGTTGCAATAATGCTGCAGTGTCCAGCACTCACTTAGTTTTTGAGTGTGAAGTGATTAGTGATATAAGGAGATTATACATTGAGCAATCCTTTCAAAATCATGTAGGCATGAATAAAGATGTGCAAATAAATGAGGTTTTAAACTGTAATAAATTAAGTAAGATATTTGCATTAGTGAATTTCACACATAGGGTAGCAAAAAAATGCAGTGGAGTATTTATCTAAGATAATTATCTCTATGGACTTGATAATTATCTATACTTAAAATCTGTTGGATTTAAGTTATTGGAGGTGACATGTATAAATATTATGAGAAGCAGAGAATGTTAAAAGCTCACTTTGTGAATTTAAAATTGTGTATGTAACAAAAGATATTTTTATACATATTTGGAAATAAACTTTACTTTACCTTACCTATGTTGGGTAAAGGAGACTGTAGCAACATAATTTGCTAAATCAGGAGGGAGGAGAGAAGTTAATTGGCTGTGGCTTAGGCAGTAGAAAAGCAGGTGTCTCCAACTACAGCTTCCTGCTGCTACCTTTCGCAGAAAGGAATCTTGTTTTCTGAGCAAGAAGGAGCTGACTAAAAAAGCTAGATTTTTTCTTACTAATATAACCCTTCTATCTCATCTGGAGTGACTGCCTGTTGGGATTAAGCAATCAGATACTTCATTAGAAGTAGAGATGTCTCAATTAGGGTAAAAAAAAGAAAGTGTGCTTTTTTCTGTGTTGAGGAAAGTGGACTGTATCAACTTAGTTTGTTAAACCAGGAGTGGGAGGGAAGTTAATTGGGTGTGTAGCTTAGGCAGTAGAAAAGCAGGTGTCTTCAATTACAACTTCCTGCTGCTAGCTCTTGGCAAAAAGGAATCTTGCTTTCAGAGCACAAAACAGCTGACTAAAAAAGCTAAAACTTTCCTTATTAATAGACCACTTCTATCTCTTCAGGAGTCGGTGTGTGTTGGGATTAAGCAAGCAGATATTTTATTAGAATTAGAGATGTCTAATTAAGGTTAAAAAGAAAGTTGGTGTGTTTTCTGTGATGGGGAAAGGTAACTGTAGCAACTTAGTTTGCTAAATAAGGAGTGGGAGGGAAGTTATTTGGGATTGTGGCTTTGGCAGAAGAAACGCAGATGTCTTCAATTACAGCTTCCTGCAGCTAACTTTTGTCAGAAAGGAATCTTGCTTTTAGAGCAAGAAACAGCTGACTGTTGGGATTAAGCAAACATATACTTTATTAGAAGTAGCGGGGTCACATTTAGAGTAAAAAAAAGAAAGCCATTGTGTGTTTCAGATGTTGGGGAAAGGGGACTGTATCAAATTAGTTTGCTAAATCAGGAGGAGAGGAGAAATTAACTGGGAGTGTGGCTTAGGCAGTAGAAAAGCAGGTGTCTCTAATTACAGCTTTCTGGTGGTAGCTTTTGGAAGAAAGGAATATTGCTTCGAGAGCAAGAAGCAACTGACTAAAAAGCTAGAATTGTTCTTAATAATAGAACACATCTATCTCATTAGGAGTCAGTGCCTGTTGGGATTAAGCAAATATATACTTTATTAGAAGGAGGAGGTCTCATTTAGGGTAAAAAAGAAAGTCAGTGTGTTTTTCTGTGTTAGGGAAAGGGACTGTATAAACGTAGTTTGCTAAATCAGGAGGGGAGGAGAGAAGTTAATTAGGGGTGTGGCTAAGGCAGCAGAAATGCCAGTGTCTGCATTTACAACTTCCTGCTGCTATTTTTTGGAAGAAAGGAATTTTGTTTTCAGAACAAGAAGCTGCTGACTAAAAAAACTAGAACTTTTTTTCTAATAAAACACTTCTATCTCATCAGGAGTCAGTGTTTGTTGGGATTAGGCAATCAGATTCTTCATTCGAAGTATGGGTGTCACATTTAGGATAAAAAAAGAAAGTCAGTATGTTGTTGTTTGTGTTGGGGAGTTTGGAAAATCAGGAGGGGATAAGATAAGTTAATTGCGGTGTGGCTGAACCAGTAGAAAAGCAGGTGTCTTCAATTATAGATTCCAGCTGCTGGCTTTTGGCAGAACTTATTCTTGCTTTCAAAGCAAGAAGCTGCTGTCTAAAAAAGCTAGAATATTTCTTACTAATAGAACACTTCTATCTTATCAGGAGTCAGTGCTTGTTGGGATTAAGCAAACAGATATTTTATTCGAAGTAAGGGGGTCTCATTTAGGGTAAAAAAAGAAAGTCAGTTTATTTTTCTTTGATGGGGAAAGGTGACTGTATCAATTTAATTTACTAAATAAGGAGGGGAAGAGACAAGTTAATTGGGAGTTTGGTTTATGCTGTAGGGCAGAAGGTGTCTGCAATTGCAGCTTCTTGCAGCTACCTTTTGTCACACAGAAATCTTGTTTTCAGAGCATGAAGCAGCTGGCTAAAAAGAAAGAACTTTTGTTACTAATAGAACACTTTTATCTCATCAGTAGTGAGTGGCTGATGGGATTAAGCAAGCAGAAACTTTATTACAAGTAGGGGTGGCTCATGTAGGGTAAAAAAAGAAAGTCAGTATATTAGTTTCTGTGTTGGGAAAAGGGGACTGTATCAACTTAGTTTACTAAATTTGGAGGAGAGGAGAGAAATTAATTGGGGGTATGGCTTTGGTAGTCAAAAAGATGGTCTGCAATTACAGCTTCCTGCTGCCAGCTTTTGGCAGAAATGAATCTTGTTTTCAGAGCAAGAAGTAGCTGACTGAAGAAGCTAGAAATTTTCTTTCTAATAGAACACTTCTATCTTAGCAGGAGTCAGTTCCTTTTGGGATTTAGCAAACAGACACTTTATTAGAAGTGGTGGTCTCATTCAGGGAAAAAAAAAGAATGTGAGCGTGTTTTTCTCTGTTCTGGAAAGGGGACTGTATCTACTAAGTTTGCTAAATCAGATGGGGAGGAGAGTAATTAATTTTGGGTATGGCTTAGGCAGTAGAAAAGCAGGTGTATCCAATTACAGCTTCCTGCAGCTAATGCTTGGCAGACATGAATCTTGCTTTCAGAGCAAGAAGCATCTGACTAAAAAAGATATAACTTTTTTTTTACACATAGAACACTTCTATCTCATTAGGAGTCAGTGCCTGTTGAGATTAAGCAAACATGTACTTTATTAGAAGTAGGGAGGTCTCATTTAGTAAAACCAAAAGGAAAGTCAATATGTTTTTCCCTGTTGGGGAAGGGGACTGCATCAACTTAGCTTACTAAATCAGGAGGGGAGGAGAGGAGAGAAGTTAATTGAGGATGTGGTTTTTGGCAGTAGAAAAGCAGGTGTCTCCAATTGCAGCTTCCTGCTGCCAGCTTCTGGCAGAATAGAATCTTGCTTCCAGAAGAAGAAGGAGCTGACTAAAAAAGCTAGAACCTTTCTTACTAATAGAACACTTTTAGCTCATCAGGAGTCAGTGCCTGTTGGGATTAAGCAAACATATACTTTATTAGAAGTGTGGGGATGTCATTTAGGGTCAGAAAACAAATGAGTGTGTTTTTCTGTGTTGGGGAAAGGGGACTGTATCAACTTAGTTTGCTAAATCAGGAGGGGAGGAGAGAAGTTAATTGGGGGTGTGACTTAGGCAGTAGAAAAGCAAGTGTTTGCATTTAGAGCTTCCTTGTGCTAGCTTTTGGCTGAATGGAATCTTGCTTTCAGAGCAAGAACCAGGTGACTAAAAAAGCTAGGACTTTTCTTACTAATAAAACACTTCTGTATCATCAGGTGTCACTGCCTGTTGGGATTAAGCAAAAAGACACTTTATTATTTTATATATTTTATTTAGCGTTTGTTGACCGGGTAAGTGCACTAGACAAATCCTGCCTATTTTCAGGCACGACCCGGGGAAGGGGGATACAGATGAATGCCAACTGACCTTGAACCAGATTAAGCTGTTGGTGGTATTTTTAGTGAATGAGGGAAATTTCGCCAGAACACCGGGGAAATTCCCCTACTCTTTTCGAAAACTGCCATGGGATCTTTAACATCTACCTGAACTACCACCAATCCAGGCAGATGGGACCTCAGTTTAATGTCTCATCCGAAAGACTGCACCTCTGAAGTGCAGCACCCCTCTCATGCTGCACTACAGTGTCAGTACTGGGATATTAACCCAAGTGCCAGATGTGGGAACTGAACCCACAGCGCTCTGATCTCCTGGCCTCAGAGGTGAGTGTGCTACCTACTGAGCCACTGACACTAGAAGTAGGGTGATTTCATTTAGGGGAAAATAAAGAAATTCAGTGTGTTTTTCCATGTTATGTAAAAGGGGACTATATTGACCTAGCTTGCTAAATCAGAATGATAGGAGAGAAGTTAATTGGCATGTGGCTTATGCGGTAGAATTCCAGGTGTCTCCAATTACAGCTTCCTGCTGCTAGCTTTCGGCAGAAAGGAATATTGCTTTCAGAGGAAGAAACAGCTTGGTAAAATAGCTAGAAGGTTTCTTAGTAATTGGACACATCTATCTCACCAGGAGTCAGTGCCTATTGGGATTAAGCAAACATATACTTTATTAGAAGGGGGGGTCTTATTTAGGGGAAAAAATAAAGTCAGTGTGTTTTTTTTTGTGTTGGGAAAGGACTGTATCAACATAGTTTGCTAAATCAGGAGGAGAGGAGAGAAGTTAACTGGAGGTATGGCTAAGGCAGTAGAAAAGCAGTTTTCTCCAATTACTGCTTCCTGCTGCTAGCTTTTGGCAGAAAGGAATGTTGCTTATAGTGCAAGAGACAGCTAGGTAAAGGTGACTCTATCAACATTCTGTAGTTTGCTAAGTCATGTGGGGAGGAGAGAAGTTAATTGAGGTATGGCTTAGGCAGTAGAAAAGTTGATGTCTCAAATTTCAGCTTCCTGCTGCTAGCTTTTGGCAGTAGGGAATCTTGCTTTCAGAGCATGAAGCAGCAGTCTAAAAATGCTGGAACTTTTCTAACTAATAGAACACTTCTATCTCACCAGGAGTCAGTGCCTGTTGGGATTAGCAAAGAGATACTTTATTAGCAGTAGGGGGTCTCATTTAGGTTAAAAAAAAGAAAGTCAGTGTGTTTTTCTGTATTAGGGAATGGGGACTGTATCAACTTAGTTTGCTAAATAATGAGAGGGAGGGAATTTAATTAGGGGTGTGGCTTATATAGTAGAAAAGCATTTGTCTTCAATTACAGCTTTCTGCTGCTAGCTTTTGGCAGAAAGGTATCTTGCTTTCAGAGGATGAAGCAGCTGACTTAAAAAGCTAGAACTTTTCTTACTAATAGACCACTTCTATCTCATCAGAAGTCAGTGCCAGTTGGGATTAAACAAACAAGTATTTTATTAGAAGTAGAGAGATCTCATTAAGGGTAAAAAAAAAGAAAGTCAGTGTGTTTTTCTGTGATGGGGAAAATTAACTGTATCAACTTAGTTTACTAAATAAGGAGTGGGAGGGAGGTTAATTGGAGGGATTGCTCAGTCAGTAGAAAAGCAGATGTCTCCAATTACAGCTTCCTGCAGCATAAATGAATCTTGCTTTCAGAAAAAGAAGCAGTTGACTGTTGGGAATAAGCAAACCGATACTTTATTAGAAGTAGTGGGTTCACATTTAGGTTAAAAAAAAGAAAGTCATTTTTTTCTGTTTTGGGGAAAGGGGCCTGTATCAGCTCAATTTCCGAAATTAGCAGTGGAGGAGAGAAGTTAATTGGTGGTGTGGCTTAGGCAGTAGACAGGCAGGTGTCTACAATTACTACTTCCTGTTGCTAACTTTCTGTAGTCAGGAATCTTAGTTTCAGAGCAAGAAGCAGCTGACTAAATAAGCTAAACATTGTCTTGCTAATAGAACACTTCTATCTCATCAGCAGTGAGCACCTGTTTGGATTAACCAAACAGAAAGTTTATAAGAAGTAGGGGAGTCTCACTTAGGGTAAAAAATAAGAAAGTCAAAGTTTTTCTGGGTTGGGTAAAGGGGGCTGTACCGACTTAAAATGCTAAATCAGGAGGGGAGGGGAGAAGTTTATTGAGGGTGGGGCTTAGACAGTAGAAAAGAAAGTGTCTCCAATTATGGCTTCCTGTTGCTAACTTTTTTTCAGAAAGGATTCTTGCTTTCTGACCAAGAAGCAGCTGAAGAAAAATGCTAGAACTTTTCTTACTAATAGAACGGTTATATCTCATCAGGAGTCAGTGCCTGTTGGGATTAAACAAACAGATACTTTATTAAACGTAGGTGGGGTCTCATTTGTTGTAAAAAAAAGAAAGCATGTTTTTCTGTGTTGGGGAAGGGGACTGTATCATCTTAGTTTTCTAAATCAGGAGGGAGGAGAGAAGTTAATTGGGAGAGTGGCTTAGGCAGTAGACAAGCAGGTGTCTCCAATTACAGCTTCCTGTTGCTGACTTTTCACAGAAATGAATCTTGCTTTCAGACTAAGATGTAGCTGACTAAAAAAGCTAGAATGTTCTAACCAATAGAACAGTTCTATCTCACCAGGAGTCAGTGCCTGTTAAGATTCAGTAAACAGATACTTTATTAGAAGTAGGGGGTGTCATATAGGGTAAATAAACATAGAAACATAGAAAAATAGAGGTTGACAGCAGATAAGGACCACAAGGCCCATCCAGTCTGCCAATTTTTTCTACCTTATGAATGTGCCACACACCTTTACACTGTCAATGACCTATCTATCCATATTCATCTGTATTGCTCCCTTATGCCTATCCCATGCCTGTTTGAAGCACTGCACTGTATTCATAGCCAACACTTCCTGAGGTAGGCTGTTCCATGCATCCACCACTCTTTCTGTGAAAAAGAATTTCCTCACATTCCCCCTTAATCGGCCTCCCTCTATTCTCATGCTGTGTCCTTTTGTCCTGCTGTTTTTCTTATATTTAAACATGTTAGACTCTTTCACCTTGTTAATGCCCTTAAGATGTTTGAATGTTTCGATCATATCACCTCTCTCCCTCCTGTGCTCAAGGGTATACATATTGAGCTCCATTAATCTGTCCTCATATGTGTTTTGATGCAGTCCGTGCACCATTTTGGTTGCCCTTCTCAGGACCGCCTCAATTTGGTTAATGTCCTTGTGAGGTAGCTGGCTCCAGTACTGCATGCAGTACTCCAGATGGGGCCTAACCAGTGTCTTGTAAAGAGGGATTATTACCTCCCTCTTATGACTTGTGATACCCCTACTACTACACCCTAATATCCCCCTAGCCTTTCCTACTGCTTTAGAGGTCTGCTTGGATGATTTCAGGTCATCGGTGATGATGATGCCCAAGTCTCTTTCTTCCTTTGTGACTGCCAGCAACTCCCTCCCAGCCTATAGGTGGCCTCAGGGTTTCTCTTCCCTATGTGCATGATCTTGCACTTCTTTGCATTAAATGCCAGTTGTCACTCTTCCGACCATATTGCTAGTTTATCCAGATCTCTCTCATTCTGCCCACCCCATCTGGATCATCTACTCTGTTGCAGATCTTGATGTCATCTGCAAACAGACAAGCCTTACCTCTAGTACATCTGCAACATCACTAATGAAGATATTGAAGAGGACTGGCCCCTGGACTGATCACTGAGGTAACCCTCTTGTGTCTTGCATGTCTTCTGACTGTATACCATTTACCACCACTCTCTATTTGCTGTCCGTCAACCAGTTTGCCACCTAGTTGACCAACTTCTGACCCACTCTGAGCCTACCCAGCTTATTTATCAATCTTCAATGTGGAACAGTGTTGAAAGCTTTGCTGAAGTCAAGGTAGGTGACATCAACTGCTCCCCCTTGGTCCACCACTCAGTAACCCAGTCAAAGAAATCTATGAGATTATTTTGACAGGATCTTCCTTTTGTAAACCCATGCTGTCTTGGATCCTGTGCCCCTATGGATTCCAGGTGTTGCACTATCCTTTCCTTAAGGAGTGCATCCATAATCTTGCCCACTACTGAGGTAAGACTGACTGGTCTGTAATTGCCTGCCTCCTCCCTGCTACCACTCTTGTGGAGCAGGATCACATGAGCCCTTCTCCAGTCTTCTGGGACTGCTCCTGTGCTCAAAGACTCACTAAAAGTTCTGCTTATGGCTCTGCTAGTTCCACCTTCACTCTTTAAGTACCCTGGGATGTATGCCATCAGGTCCCATTGCCTTGTCCACCCTGGAGCTTAGCGAGCTCTTGTAGGACCTTTATTTTGTCAAGGAGTAGTGCTCACCTCACTCCCCTGTGTCCATGGTGTGGAGATGTGGGCCTGCCCTACCTTCTTCAGTAAATACTGAGCAAAAGTATCTATTTAGGATAGATGCTTTACAGGGTCCTCCTACTCCTCACATGCCCCTTTCTCCTTTGAGCTTAGCAATACCCCCTCTGGACGTTCTCCGTTAACTAGAGTATCTATAGAAAGTCTTGTCACCTTCTTTTACTGTTTATGCTAGTGTTTCCTCAGTTTGGGACTTTGCCTGCCTTACTGCCTTCCCTGCTTCCCTTAGGGCAGTTTGGTATGCCTCTCTATCTTCATCCCGCTGTGTTCCCTTATATTTCATGAAGACCAGCCTTTTGGCTCTGACCTTTTCTGCTACTGTATTTGAGAACCAAAGTGGTTTCCTTCTTCTTTTGCACTTCCTTTTCTGTCTAACACAATGGGATGTTGCTTCAAGTATTGCATCCTTAATGCTTTCCCACTTTGCCTATACCCCCTCACATGTGCTTCTTTTTGCCAGGGCTAGCTTAACTCTGTTGGCCATCTTATCAAAGTGAGCTCCTCTGAAGTCCCATACTTTTGCCTTGGAATGGGATGATTTAGTTGTAGTGGCAAAATTGAACCAAATCATGTGATGACCACAGGCCCTGAGGTGACCTTCTACCTGGAGATCTGTGATCCCTTCCCTGTTAGTCAGTACTAGATCTAGGATAGCCCTGTCTCTTGTGGGTTGTTGTACCAGTTGTTTGACCCCCTCCTGCAGGGAATCCACCATGTGTCTAGTTCTAGCAGATGTTCCTGCTGGTATTGACCAATCTGTATCCAGCATGTTGAAGTCTCCCATTATCAGAACCTCCCCTTTAGCTGTCATGTTTTGGATATCTTCTAATAGTAATGTGTCTATGTGCTCCCCTGGTCTGGGGACCTGTAGACAACCCCAGTTCTTATGGCTCTCCCATTTCCTGTTTCCAGGGTGACCCACAGTTCTTCCTACCCCTTATGTGTATTCTGAATTTCTGTAGCTTTGATATTTTCATTGACATACAGGGCCACTCCACCCCCCCCTTTTTGCACCTTGGTCTCTTCTGAACAGTACATAGCCAGGTACTGAAGTCTCCCAAGTGTGGTTACTGGTAAACCACATCTCACTAATTGCTACTATGTCAAATTTAGCCTCTGACATTATTGCCTGCAGGTGTGGTATCTTATTTCCCAGGCTGTGAGCATTTGTGTACATGATTTTCCATTGGCCAGATTTTGGTATGTTAGTTGTTGGGTGAGGTCTGGCATTTCCCCTGTGCATCGTATGGGGAGACGGACCTTTTTTCTTTCCTGGTGACGCAAATGAACTGCAAACATGGGGCGATGGGGCACCTGATTTGCCCCTCCTAACCACCTGCCAACCTCCTGGACCAACTACCCTCTGCAGTTGAGGTTCTTCTGTTGGATTTTGGGGAAATGGTGGGTGGTTCTTATAATGTATTTCCTGCTGAATATGAAATTTGAGGTGCGCAATCTCTGCCCATGCTGCCTGGAGTGGAGCCGTAAGATCTCCAATAGCCCAGCACATAGGACAGTGTCCTAAATCCTGTAAGACTGTCCTTCTGAAAAGTCTTCCACAGTACCTGCAGTTAATGATATCCATTCCTGATAAGTTGCTGGGTTTATAACCTGGTCAGAGTAATTAGAAGGAAAGAAAATAGCAAGTAATAGTTTGATTTTGTGTTTTGTTTCGTATAACTTGTATAACAAGTTAAATTATTAGTGCCCCATAAATGAGCTCACCTTGTGGATGCCCTACTGGTCTGCCCCTTCCTGCTTTGCCACAGGAAATGTCACAACTGTGGTACTCTATAAAATAGTGTAGTGTGGGGTGGTTGGGGATGGGGGTGGTGGCTGGGCCCTTCCCGTCGAAAAAGAAGAACCATGGATAAAAGAACAAGGTGGTAAGAGCAGAAACAATCAGTCAACAACAAATGCAGTAACCCAGAAAGCTTATCCTATTATTAGATAAAACTGTAAAACCTGTAAAGCACCACCTGTAATAATTTAAGAAGATATAACCCTGTAAGAAACACTTTGCTACAGAGAAAAATAAAGCAGTAACAGAAGATATACCTTGCAAAAGACAATTTGAATCAGAAGATTACAGCAGTAATCTGTTAGCACCACACCTATGAGCACACCTTGTAATAATGAAGAAGAAGGTATACCAGCAGCAACAATTTGAATCTGAGAAATATAAAGCAAATGAAATGTTAGCAACAAACATGTAATCCTGTGAGTACAAAATAAAAATAACAGCACACAGTAAATCTGCTTAGCCAAAAAGTCTTAATCCATGTCCCTTGCTCTGGTAGAGTTCTCTGCTCTGTCCTTTCAAACAATTTTAGAAGGAAAAGAGCTCAAGGTGAAGCTAGGTGCCTTGGCCAACAAACCAAGTCAGTGTGCTTGTTCTGTGTTGGGGAATAGGGACTGCATCCCCTTAGTCTGCTAAATCAGGAGGAGAGAAGTTAAATGGGGTGTAGCCTAGGCAATAGAAAAGCAGGTGTCTTCGATTACAGCTTCCTGCTGCTAGCTAATAGCAGAAAATGAATCTTGCTGTCAGAGCAAGAAGCCTGACTAAAAAAGCCTTGTATTTTTCTTACTAATAGAGACTTCTATTTCATCAGGAGCCAGTACCTGCTGAGTTTAGCAAAGAGATACCTTATTAAAAGTAGGTAGGTTTCATTTCGGTTAAAAGAAAGAAAGTCAGTGTGTCTTTCTGTGTTGGGAAAAGTGCTCTGTATCAACTCTGTTTGCTAAATCAGGAGAGGAGGAGAGAAGTTAATTGGGGTTGTTGCCTACGCAGTTGAAAAGCAGGTATTTCCAATTACAGCTTCCTGCTCCTAGCTAATGGCAAAAAGGAATTTTGCTTTCAGAGCAAAATGCAACTGGCTAAAAATGCTAGAACTTTTCTTACTAATAGAACACTTCTGTCTCATCTGAAGTCAGTGCCAGTTAAGATTTAGCAAACAGATACTTTATTAGTAGGGGTGTCTCACTTAGCGTAAAAAAAAAAAGAAAGTCTGTGTTTTTCTGTGTTGGGAAAAGGGCACTATATCAACTTAGTTTGCTAAGTCAGGAGGGGAGGAGAGAAGTTAATTGGGGTGTGGCTAAGGCAGTAGACATGCAGGTGTCTCCAATCACAGCTTCCTGTTGGTAACTTTTGGCAGAAAGGAATCTTTCTTTCAGAGCAGGAAGCAGCTGACTAAAAAAGCTAAAAGTTGTCTTACTAATAGAACACTTCTATATCATTAGGAGTGGGTGCCTATTGGATTAAGCCAACAGATACTTTATTAGAAGTGGAAGTTGTCATTTAGGGTACAAAAAAAAGACTGCTTTTCTGTGTTTGGGAAATGGGACTGTATCAACTTTGTTTGCTAAATCAGGAAGGAGGAAAAGAAGTTAATTAGGGGTGTGGCCAAGGGCAGTAGAAAGGCAGGTGTCTCCAATTACAGCTTCCTACTACTAGCTTATGGAAGGAAGAATATTGCTTTCACAGTAAGACGTAGATTGACTACACAAGCTAAATTTTCACACAATAGAACAGTTCTGTCTCATTAGGATTCTGTGCCTATTTGGATTAAGCAACGGACACTTTATTAAGTAGTAGGGTATCATTTAGGGTAAAAAATAGAATATCTTATAGTTTTCTGTGTTGGGGAATGAGGACTGTTTCAACTTAGTTTGCTAAATCAGGAGGGGAGAAGGAAGAAGTTAATTGGTGTGTGGCTTGGGCAGTAGACAAAGTGATGTCTCCAATTACAGCTTCCTGTTGCAACTTTGGCTGAAAAAGAATCTTGCTTTCAGAGCAAGCAGTAGCTGACAAAAATATTGAACTTTTCTTACTATTAGAACAATATTATCTCATCAGGTGTCAGTGCCTGTTGGGATTAAGCAAACAGATACTTTATTAGAAGTAGGTAGGGTGTCATGTGAGTGTTAAAAGAAAGTGTGTTTTTCTGTAGTTGGGGAAAGGGACTGTATCAAGTTAGTTTGCTAACTCAGGAGTTGAGAAAGAAATCAGTTAGGGTGTCTCTTAGGCAGTAGAACCAGCGGGTGTCCCAAAATACAACTTCCTGATGCTACCTTTCAACAGAAAGAAATCTTATTCAGGCAGAAGCAGCTGACTAAAACAGGTTGAGACATTTCTTACTAATAGAACAATTCCTGTCATCCAGGAGTCAGTGCCTGTTTGGATTAATCAAACAGATACTTTATCAGAAGCAGTGGGTCTCATTTAGTGTAAAAGAAAGTTAGTCTGTTTTCTGTGTTGGGGAAAGGGGACTGTATCAACTTAGTTTGCTAAATCAGGAGGGAGGAGAAAGTTTATTGGTGGGTGTGGCTTAGGCTGTAGAAAAGCAGGTTTGTCTAAATACAGCTTCCTGCTGCTATCTTTTTGGCAAGAAAGGAATATTGCTTTCAGAGTAAGGCGTAGCTGACACAAGCTAGAATTTTCACACCAGTAGAACAGTTCTGTCTCATTAGGATTCTATACCTGTTTGGATTAAGCAAACAGATACTATTAAAGTAGTGAGGTATCATTTAGGTAAAACAATGGAATGCTTTGTAGTTTTCTGTGTTGGGGTATGGGGACTATTTCAACTTAGTTTGCTAAATCAGGAGGAGAGAAAAGAAGAAAGTTAATTGGTGTGTGGCGTAGGCAGTAGACAAAGAGATGTCTCCAATTACAGCTTTCTGCTGCTATCTTTTGGCAGAAAGGAATCTTACTTTCAGAGCAAGAAGCAGCTAACAAAAAACATAGGACGTTTCTTACTAATAGAACACTTCTATCTTGTCAGGAGTAAGTGCTTGTTAGGATTAAAGCAAACAGATACTAGAAGAAGAAGGGGTCTCACGTATGGTAATAAAAAGAAAGTCAGTGTGTTTTTCCTGTGTTGGGAAAAAGAGCTATATCAACTTAGTTTGGGTAAATCAGGAGGGTAGGAGAGAAGTTAAATTGGGAGTGTATGCTTAGGCAGGCGATAAGCAAGTGTCTCAACTACAGCTTCCTGCATACATTCTGCAGAGACAGAAATTTTACTTTCAGAGCAAGTAGAGCTGACTAAAAACAGCTAAAAGTTGCCTTTCTAAAAGAACACTTCTATCTCATCAGCAGTAACATACCTGTTGGGATTAAAGCAAACATAGTTTATTAGGAGTTAGGGTGTCTCATTTAGGAGGAAAAATAAAAAAGACAAAGTTTTTTTCTGTGTTTGGAAAGGGACTGTAGCAAATTACTCTGCTAAATCAGGAGGAGGAAAGAAGTTAATTACAGTGTGTTGACTTAAGCAGTAGAAAAGAAGTTGTCTCAAATTACAGCTTCCTGTTGCTACCTTTTACAGAAAGGAATCTCATTTCAGAGCAGAAGCAGCTGACTAAAACAGCTTGAAGTTTTTTACTAATAGAACACTTCTATCTCATCAGGAGTTGAGTACGTTTTGGGATTAAGCAAACAGATACTTTATTAGAATTAGTAGGTCTCATTTAAGGCTGAAAAAAATGAATGTGGGTGTGTTTTCTGTGTTGGGGAAAGGGACTGTTTCAATTAAATTGCTAAATCTGGAGAGGAGGAGAGAAGTTAATTTGGGGGTTTAGCTTAGGCAGTAGAACAGCAGGTGTCTCAAAATACAGTTTCCTGCTTCTAGTTACATGGCAGAAAGAATATTGCTTTCAAAACGGAAGCAACTGACTAAAAAGCTTGATCTTTTTCTTATAAGATTTCATAGATTATACAAGCTACTAGACTTACGTCCTTAATACTTGCCATGACTCCATTTTATACTATAACATATTTGTTTTGTAAAAGTTATCAGCCTAGTCTTAAAAGTGTCCATGCTTTTACTGTCTACTTCCTCCTTAGGTAAGCTATTCCACAGTGTTCATGCCCCTCTGTGCTAAACCAGTTCTTTTCTTTTGGCGTCTTCCATTTATAACTACTGGGTTCTAACGCTGATTTGGTACTTGGGCCCTCTCCTAAGATCTTTAATCTCTTCCTCAAGCCAATTCCCAGACAAATGGAAAATGGCCACTGTTACCCTGATTCACAAAAGTGGTGATATATTGACCATGCGAATTCCACCCTCATTCCATTCTGCTTCCCGTATCAAAGGCACTGAATGTATAGTAGCGGATCAACTAACCGAGCATCTGGACAATTATAATATTCTCTGTAAACAGCAACATGGCTTTTAGAATAGGTCATAGTACATCCTCTGCCTTTCTCGCAATTCACCAGCTCCATTCACAGCTCCCTTGACAATGGACAACTACTTGGTGCTATTTTCATTGACCTAACCAAAGCCTTCAATACTGTCCACCTCCCTCCTGCTGAGCTCAACTAAAAATGCTGGTCTCTCCAATGATTCAATCTCTTGTCTAAAGCTATCTTGAAAAACCACACCCAGCGGTAAAATTGGAGATGCGCACCTGATTCCAGACCTGTCCTCTCTGGTGTCCACCAGGTTCAATACTGGTCCCCTACTCTTAGCCTGTTCCTTAACACCCTACCAGATTCCTGCACTGGACATATCACCTGTAGCCAATGATGCAGTAATTTTGCCACACACCAGGACCCAAAGAAATTGCAAGAAAATCTCCAACTTGGTTTTCTTCTGTTGAGAATTGGCTCACAAAGCACAAACTGATCCTTAATCAAAAAAAATGCCATGATCTTCTGCAGTATTCTATAATAATGTAAGCACTTCCAACTCTCCGTTATCACCAGGCAAGGTGCCACACTGAACAGGTCAAAACTTTAAATACCTCGTATCACCCCTTGATCCTCACCTCTCCTACACACGCCCACATTGACCATGTTGCCAAAGCCACTAACTCCCGCTAGGCCTGCTATTCCATCATTAGGAAACACCTGACAGCTGAAGCCCTCGCTGTCGCTGTCCAGAGCTCCATCATATCCATCATTGATTATGGCATTATCATTTATGCTCATGCTACAACCACTGCACTTAAATGTGTATCCACCGCCTCAACAAGGTCTGTCGACTCTGTCACTGGCTCCCAAAGCCTAACTCACACCCTGTGACCTCTATTCTCAAACTGAATGGTTGAATCTTGCCAATCGAATAAAACCCCAAACTTATATTACTACCAAGAAAATCTTGCTGGGCCTTGCCCCCCCTGGAGTCTGTGCCCTCATACAACCGAGAATCTGTACCCGACATACCAGGGGATCAAAACCTCAGCTTCTGCAAGTCCCACATTGCCGCACAACACAAGGCCAAAGATCCTTTGCTTTCCATTTGCGTACCTAGTTGGTACAATGGCCTTCCCAGTGACATCTCATCTTCACTATCACTCAGCAGTTTTAAGACTTGTCTCCGCCTAACACTGACTGCCTCCAACCTCTGTGACTGTTGTGGCTAAACATGTCTTTTGGTTCCATAGCTGATGATGCCCTTTTGGATCCACATCTACTCCTGCACTTTGCCAGCAACACCCCTCCTATCTTCGCCTCCCCTGCTGGCCCATGACAAATGCCACCCAGCTACACTCACTGCTATTCTTATTCATCTTCCACCTCTCTTCTCTCTGTCCTCCCCAACCTACCTTCCCTTTCTCCCATCCACTTAGTCTCCCTGATTTCACCCTCCTCCTTTCCTTCCTTCCCAAAGTTTCACCCTATTGTTCTTTTTTCATCTACAAGACTATGTGTTTTTTTTATTTTATAAACTGTTATCTTTGCTTATAATTGTCTCCACTGAGGATTTGTGACATGGAACCTTTGTAAAGAGCCTTGGCTAAAGGTATTTGTAATCCTAGAACAAATAAATAAAATAAAAAATAAATAAAATGTCACTTTACAAAAGGTATAATGGTGGTCACCCTGAGGCCATCTTATATCCCCACCTTTTAGAGAGAATAGTACAGCATGCCAATGGCAGGAATGTTAAAGCAACTTTCCAGAGGTAGAATCCATTATTAATTGTCCAGCTCCACTAGCCATATTGTATGGCATGATATACACATGAAAGGTGGACTGCTGGACCGATCAATAATAGTGGTATCATTGGATAATAAATCTCTGTCTATCACTCCAGACTCACTTGGAGCCAAGCTAAGCTTCCTGACTGTCATGGCTGATGCCATTATGCTGCATTTCAATTTATGGCATACAGAGATACTGGTGTTATGCACGTTATGTTAGAACTTTGTTCTTTCAACTCCAGCTTAACAGTTACATGGCTGAGGAGGAGACTGCCTGAACTGAGAGGCTAAATCCCCATTGAAAGAATAGGTGCTAGAGCCAATGCCCCAGCCCAGTGGCATAGATTATTTTTTTCCAGCAGGCAGGGCTCCTTGGAGAGGTACCAGGCTGAGCCTCAGCTGAGCTCGGCATAATTCCAATGCTGCTGCTTCCTCAGAAGATGCCAGGAAGGACAAATGGATGGACAACTAATGGGCTTGGGAAGGTTAGGTGGTGGAGATATAGCATATCCCAAATCCCATACTCACTCACTGAACCCATGCTGTACTGGCAGGTGTTACAGTCCCACAGAGGCACCCAAAGTAGTGGTGGGTATGGATGTGGGAGGTCTTACAGGGCAGGGACCTCAAGGGAGGTAGCAAGGGCCCGAGAGAAGAAAGAAGAGGAGGAGGAGGAGGAAGCAAATTCTGTGGGGAACACCTTAGTCCAGGGAGGAA
Source organism: Neoceratodus forsteri (assembly GCA_016271365.2). Lineage (NCBI taxonomy): Eukaryota > Metazoa > Chordata > Ceratodontiformes > Ceratodontidae > Neoceratodus > Neoceratodus forsteri. The sequence goes on from CM057453.1 coordinate 1,037,413,065, forward strand.
GTTCAGGTCAGGAAGCATGGTAGAGAGGGAGGTTAAGTGCCTCACAGGATGCATAGCTTGAGGATGGAGAGCAGATCCAGATCACTAGGCAGCAGCAGGAGGAAGGAGACTGATGTCATTGTCCATCTGGAGACAAATGACTTGGCTAGGGACAAGGCAGGATAGAAGAGTGCAGGAGGAGTTCAGTGAGTTGAGGAAGGCCTTGGGCAAGTAGCAAGCTCCATGACCTTCTCAGAGGTGTTGCCTGTCCAAGGCAAGGGAAGACTAGGATCTCAACACTAGGGACTTCAACACATGGTTGAGGAACTGGTGCAGAGAGAAGGGTTTCAGTTTAATGGTGAGTGGGATCCAACTGAAGGGATTGGGCCTGCATAAGGGCAACAGCCTGTATCCATCCTGGGAGGAGACAGTTGCCCTTAGTGAGCATTTTAAAAGCTTTTTGTAAGTATTTAAACTAGCCATGGGGGTGGTAGAAGGAAACATGGAGAATCAAACTGCCCACCCCCTACAGGTTGATGTAGTCTGTAGGAGGACTCAGGTTGTGAAATTGCCAGTGGTATCTAAAATAGGGCAAGGCAGAATGGTGGAGAAAAGAGAAGAAGAAGAAGAAGAATCAGCATTTACAGTTGTAGTTACATAAAGTATACCGATATCCCAGTTTGTTGTTCAGTATTGAAGCAGTACAGTGTTAAATGTGGCATTATAGAAGGTGGTTAATGTTCTCCATAGTACGTGGCAAGATGCAATTACAACTCATTCCAAAGTGATTGCTGTCTTGTGGTGTGATTGTACTTTTCTTTTCACTTTACTGAGTTAATCCTCGCAGATGGCATACTTAATCACCTCAGCATTAATCTACAGTCTGTGACATGGTTGCATATGTCCGCTCGAACCTCGATCCTAATAGCTAATAGCCATGGTAGAGAGCAACTGATTTTTTTATCATGTGGGTATCAAACAGTACAGTACACAATGAAATTACTGAACCTGAGGGCATGGTTTAAAATATATACAGTACAGTCTCCAGCTGCCACAGTTTCCCAGTGCTGATATTTACTGCTGAATTTTGTTGACACAGAGGAACAACGAAAGTTTTTTTTTTTTATGTATTCTGTCAATTGCATTCTGTAATCACTGACAGTTCCCCAAAAAGTGAAAATAAAAAAAAGCAGTCGTTGCTCAGTTTTATTGTGGTGGTGGGGGGTGTGGTTCGAAATGCAGTGCCAGCTGTGATAGAAGACACACAGAAATGTTAGAGCAGGATGAGTGAAATGTACACAAATAAGCACAAAAAAAATATTCTTCATATAGCATGCATTAAAGGGTTGGTTACCAAAGACCAAAGGATTTGCACCATTTTTTCATGTTATGCAAGTATACCACTTTGAGACTGTTGTTCCATTTGTTCTACACAGTCCAACAGTGAAAACATGATTTCAGGTAAAGTACAAGGCAAAGGTAAGGTAAAATTTTTATTCATAAAATGAATATGGATGGCTCCACTGAGCCAAAGCTCATTTACAGTGAGGTCCAAAAAAAAAGTCAGCGAAAATTGGTAGCCAACATGTGATGGATAATTGTTATTTCATGAATATACAGTAAAATGTGTACATGCAGATTCCAGTACAATGGCAGTGCAACGCAAGTGACAATGTGTCTGTACCCAAAGTACAATTCCTATTCTAAAATTAAGTTCAATCAAAAAACAAAAGTTGCAGCCCAGTGTCCTGTGGCTCAGTACTTAGAATGGGTAGGAGGATCTATTTAAAGATTAAGGGTAGGGCCCAGGCAGCTCACACAGCTCATGAAAGTGTGCATTCCAGCACTGCTTTTCAATCAAAATTGTTATGCAGGATTAACAGTTCAACTGTCCATCAGTTAAGAATGCTTTCGTGCAAGTCAAAGCCTGTAAGAATGACTCAGCTAAGAGCTGCAATGCCCAAAGTCAGGGTGGTGTACTCTGCAGACAGCGGTGAGGGTGGTGGAGAAGGAAAGGAATAAATGCCTTTACAGATTGCTGGTAGGACCCGAGGAATTCACCACACCCTTCTCAGCTCCTCACACCACTTTATGGCCAGCTGTCTGGCTACCCCAAATCAAAATTCAAATATGGATTGAGCACAGTGCACTTAGATGAATGTGGAATTCAAACTTGAAATCTAATACAAAATCATTTATTTGTATAAGTAAAGTATGCAGTAGTCATCACATTGGCAATCCCACATAAAGGTGTTGTTTCTTCTAACTATCCTGTGTGCCTTTATCATTTGTTCTGCTTTGAGTGCATGTTGGCATCAAGGATCTATTGCTTGGCCCATGCTTACCTACACTTGCATCATCCAAGTTATTGCCACTGACATGTGTCCGCTGATAATGCAAACACACCTCACCTTCACACACACACACACACACACATACACACACCTACACAGTGAATATCCTACATGTCCATATGTTTTTTAATGAAAGCTGACAGCCTAATGTTTTTCCTGTTTTTTTCACATTAGTGGGTTCCATACCTTAAATATTACTAATTTTTATTACAATTTAATAAAACAAATGGAACATTTTACAGTCCATACGATAATATAATACATAAAAGAATTAAACATATGAAATAAAATAATAGTGCCAAACCTTTTTATATATTATACCATAGTACAGAAAGTGTAGATATGCGAAATGTATAAAACAGAGTATCTAGTTTCTAGGTACCAGCTTTCACATACAGCATTGCAAAATAGAAATATGGAAATTGTCAGCAGAAAAGGACCAACTGCCCACCTAGCTCTGCCATTAATTACCATACTTATTATGTTATCATAGACACTGCTTGGTCCCTTTTATCACCCCCTATCCCCTGCCCACATACTAATGTCCCCTGAGTCTATCATATGCATGTTTGGATTCTGCACTGTTTTGGTGCCCACTGCCTCTGCTGGGAGTATGTCCCAGATGCCTCCCCTTTCAGGTCAGACATACCTCACATTTCGTCCCTGACTCAGCAATTCCAGCTTTATTTTATGCCTCCTTGTCACAGAGCATCTCTAATATGGAAAACGCCACCCTCATACATCTCGACCATGCCTTTGAGATATTTGTATGTTTCTAACATGTCCTCCCTCTCCCTCCTGTCAACTAGAGATTACTTATTTATTTCCCTGAGTCTTTCCTCACTTAGAAGTTCTGTACTTAGAAGAATAATGTATCTGTCTACATAGACACTTCATCATCATCATCATCATTCATTTATTAAAGGCAAATTGAGAGAAACTGTCATTTACAACTGTGTTCATTATAGACAAAACATCAAAATGTAATAAACAAGATACAAATCACATAATTACAAACACAGATATTCAAGACACAAATATATTTGTTCCATAATAAAAACTACATTTTGTGCAAAATAGTTAACATCAGATATTCATCTGTTTACCTACAACAATCACACAATGATTGTATAGCAAACTACCTAATGACGCCTGTAAATCAAGCAAGAGAAGGAAGAGTGAACATTATTCACTGATGTAATTCCACAGTGAGAGAGAGAGACAGAGAGAGAGAGAGAGAGAGAGAGAGAGAGAGGAAGACAGCACACAATACATAATAATATGAAAAACAAAGCATGATTCTTCCCAGCAGCAACTGACCCGGATTAGGGACCCAAGCAAGCCACCCCTCCCAACTAAATGACTATCTCTGTTCAAACAGTGAGTGCAAAAGACCTAGGGAGACAAGAATTCAACCCCTCCCCAACTAACTGGATTTTCACACATTGCCTTTTGGAGGAAACATTGCCCCACCTATTCCACTCTCTGTTGTGACAGTAACTAATGTGACAGTTTCATGCTTACTGTTTGCTTGCAGTTAGGTTATGGAGTGTGGATGGCATATGCCAAAAATAAAATAAAAATAAATAAATAAATGTAGCCATAATGCCATCCTAAAGAGGGCTACTACCCCTGCCTGGGTGGCTGCCAACAGGTTAAGGGGCCTGTCTTTACATAGCTGTTACCAGGGGTCCTTTCCCAAGTTATAAATAAATGGTGGTGCCTACACCCAGAGTGCAGTTTATGGATATGAATTTCACTAGTATAGTACCTTGATGCTGTATCAACCCACCTCCCCATACAGTTGCTCCAGACATGGACTTACCAGAATCAAACATCCCCATTTCCAAACTGGGCATTTTTAACCTCAGCTAATAATATGCTCACTAAATCAGGCTCTTGAGTCAGATCTTTTCCCAAAAAAACAGTAACATCTCGTTTATTTACATGGGGAGGGGAGGAAGGTCAGAATGGAATAGAGGTTAAGCATAACATTTTTGTCATTTGCAATTAGCAGTTAAAAATCAATGTTCTTCCAATAATCATTTCCCCCTTTTGATATTCAGCCCATATTTCAATTAGTGCAGCCTCCAACTCTCTAATTAGCTAACTGTTGCAGGTATTGAATATGCACAGACCTCTAACTGGTACCAGTTCAAAATGATGCCCCAAATTCTGTCCCTGGGTACCAGCTGTGTAGTTGCAGACTGGTTGGTTGGCATTGGCACGTTTATGAAAAAAATGAACTTTAACTTTTTACATTTCTCTTTTGGTGGACTAAGCCTTGCTACACCAGTGGGCACAGTTTGAAGTAACACAATTAACTATACACAACCCCAGCAGCAGGGGCAGTTTCCTGCCTTTACTTACAGTTCTGCAAAATCAGTCTTCTGGTGGCTCTAGGACTGAAGTCCTGGGTTAGATGGAAACAGTAGAAGCAGAACTCTGGGAATTGATGTTGCAGATTTGAAGAAGAGACAGGTATGCTACAGCTTGATCTTCAGATGGACTGAAGATCTCACAGCTTGTCCTCTTGGCCTACTGAGGCCTGGTTGTAGAGCATCAAGCAAGGCCCACTAGCTACAGAGGACCCAGACCTAGGAGTGGCTCCACATTCTGGCTCCTTCACACGCCAGAGTGCCTTTAGCACTTGGGAGTAAACCCATGATCCCCTGCAGCCAGAAGACTCCACTTACGGGGTTAGGAATTTCCTCTTGACTCTAGGTTAATCTGGACATCTTTGGATCTTCATTCTCTTTAACACCAGCTCTGTTGTGCAGCCAAAGCAGATTCTCTATCTTTCTACTTTTCAGACCCCAAACAGTAGGGTCTGAAACTCCAACTCACATCAGCTGTATCTTATGAGAAAACAGCAGGTACCTGTTCATGGAAGGCACCTGCTCATGTCTCTGCTAGGGCAGTCTCAACTTTTACAGCAACACAACCACTCTTGCTCACAGTTCCAGAAAATCTCTCTCTCTCTCTCTCTCTCTGTCTCTCTCTCTCTCTCTCTCTCTCTCTTTCTCTCCTCCTCTCTCTACAGGGTCTCTTAGTCCCTCTGCTGCAAAACAAATATTTATCACACTGTGCAGGTCCAGCCATGCACAGGAGAGGCTCTTTCTTCAACCTTTAATCCCAAACCAGTCCATTTTCCATAATTCACTTTCCAACAACCAGTGATTAAGCCTTTGTCCTTCCCTTCCTCTTTAGATGCTGTGTCTTTCAGAGTTGGACAGAACCTTTTTTTTCTCAATTCTCCCATCACGGGTGTCTCATTGTTGAGGTGCAGATGAAACTAAAGAAGCTCTCTCCTCAACCTCTTCTCACAAAAAGCAATTCATTTCTGTAATCCATTTTCCAATTCCAGTCATCCTTTTCTCTAAACACTTTCATGTCTGTGGCAGGATCCTGCAGCTCTCTCTTTCTCTGAAGAGCTGCCTGAACTACCATCCTCCTCTTTACTCTCCAGATGGGGAAAGGCGTGACCAGCCCTGGGGACAGTAATCTGGCAGATCCCAGGCAGGGCCTTTCCAGCCTTGCAGACCCATTCTCTGCATAGGGTTCGTAGCCCTCCATGTGGAGGGGCATCCGCTGCAATGACTCAGAAATCAAAAGTCTTTCTCTCTCGGGAGCTCTTTGGCAGCTCCCTATTGGCTGGAGCCACTGTCCTTCACCAAAATTAATATGTATGAAGCTCCCTCAAAACCTTATTGGCTACAGAAAAGGCTCCTAAACTTTCCCCAGTATTTTTCCCCAACAGTACTTTCAGCAGTCCCACAGTCCTCCTGGTGAATCCTGGCTTTTCCATTGGCTGAATGGTGGTCACATGCCTGCTATCATGGTTACTAGCAAAACAGTCCCAGCACATTTCACCCAAGGTCCCAAGTTTAAACCTTCTCTGCAGCCAAACCATTTGCATTTATTTAATCATTTCCACACACATTTGTAGCCACCCCTGTACACTATTGAGTGACTGCAAAGTTCACCCTCTTTATTTAGCCCCTTTCTAGTTGCTGCTGCCATATTAATATCCTCTGGGCAGCCAGCACATAGTCCCATTGCAGTCCATATAAACTCCCACTTCTAGTGCACCATGCAGTCTAGTTAAGCATATTTATTTCACGATTTCCCCACTGTTTAGAAGCAGTCCCTTTTCCCTATTACAGTTTGCCCGATATTAACATTTCTAAAACTTCTCCCAGCATGTCTCTAGTGCTAATTGCCTTTCCCCCCGGTGCTAGACATGCTCTCCTCATTAATATTTATGAATCACTTCATTAATATTCATGAGGTGGCTCCCATTAACTCGAGCATGATTTGCTCTCCAAAAGAATATTTTTTCTTCTTCTCTGTTGCCTCGATGATCCACCTGAGGTCACTGGTCCCTATTTTACTTTAACCTGGGACTAGGACCATCGGAGAGGCAACTCAAATGGTCACAAACAGCCAAAATGAAAATGCACCTCTGCGCATGTGTGGTTGACCGAATGCACCTCAAGGTACAACTTAACCAGCAGCTCTGTCTTCAGATCCCTCAGCCCCACTTTCCAAAAAAACACATGCAGGTGTCAGAGGAAGATCTCCAAGACAATGGGACATTGGGCACAGAAGGACCCAGAGGGAAGCGGGGTACACCAGGGGGAAAAATGGGGAACAGAAAGCCTTGGGGGCTAGCAGGTAAGCCCCCAATGGGGGGAGAGGTTTACATAAATAAATAACTTGTCATTGTTGGCAAAGGACATTTACAATAAAGGGGCAATTTCAGAATTCTGTGCTACTGTACTTCTAAAATATCTCCCAACAGTTAACTAAAATGCCTTTCCAAAATGCTTAGAAGTTGGTGTATGTCTTACTGGTTTATGTTATTAATATATTTGTACTAAAACCTTTCTGGTTTCCAATTAACAGTTTTTATTCTGAAAATGTAGGCACTCCCCAATTATACACAGTGGCATGTGTCTTTCATAATAAAATTTACAGAATGGAATATTGAGCTACAAAACATTTTTAAGATCACCTGTCTGCATAGGGTGTCTGTCTGAAGTTCCCTTCGAGAGCATGGTCAGGACTTTTCATCGGACCGAAGTCGGTGAGGCTGTATCATTTGTCGATCCTCTGGATTTTGCTGTCCCTGGCAATAGTGAGAGTTTGCTGGGTTAGAAAGAGTTCTGATTCCTGCTCTCTTGGGAGTAATCTCCTCAAAAGTGGTAGTTGGACATTTTACTGGTAGAAACTGTAAGCAGGTTATTTGATCATTTTCCACTCCAGTGTCCAGTGGTCTGGTGAGAGCAGACTGTCATAAATTGTTATCCTCTGGGAAAATGTGTCCATCAGCACTACTGAACATTTTTTTCCATTCTTCTGTTGATTATCTGGAATTAACTTAAAATAGGGTCTTATTTGCTTGTGTTAGCACTCATTTCTCCCTCCTGTTCAGATTTGACTGTATTTTGGGTACCCATTCTTTGTAAGGGTGGGATTTTGTTTCTTTTTGTGTTTTCTTGGGGTGGCCAGAGGGTTTGTTGGGGTGGATTTTAACTGTATAAGCAGTGGGTGTGTGGTGGTGGTGTTTTTTTTTTTTGCATATTAGTTGAGAATATAGGTGTGAGTGGATTTCAGTTATTAGATTAAGTAGTTATAAGCATTGTGCTTTAGGAACCATTGCAGGCAAGGAAATTAGCTTTCTGGGATGTGCAAAGGTCTAGAGCAGGCATGGACAGCCTACGAGGCATCCCAGTTACACAACCTTTGGCCTTTCATTGACCACACTGTTTTGGCTATGACAGCGTAGCACTGTTGGGAGGTTGGAATTGGAAGGCACCTAAATGGTCAGTTGTGGCTGGGTGCTGTAGGCTCAACAGAGGTGAGCAGGATAGAAGTGGTTAGGTGCAGGAGGCACCATGGGTTAAGATGGAACATGGAGAGAAGCCAGACATGTTTGGCTCCTGTTCCCAGGGGTCCCACCAGACAGAGTGAACATGTTGCTAGTAGGGCTGCAATACCTACCAATACCCTTAGGGCAGTGCTTTGCAATGCCAGATCAATCAGAAGTAAAGCTGCAATTATAGTGGACTTGATTTCTATGGTTGGTCTGGCTTGCATTATGGATACCAGAGTGAGTGACTGATGCTGGGCCAGTTTGGAGACAGCCATCCCCTGGGTACTCTGTAGTGCCCTACCCTGTGGTGGAATGATGGGCAAGGGTGTGGCCCTCTGTTTTAGCTCAAACCTGGGCTTCACTGTGCACCCGGTGGAAACTACCTTGTTCTTTGAATGTGTGGCTGTGCATGGGGGATTTGAGTGCAGGTTGCTGGATCCTCCTAATTTATCACCTCCCAGGGAGTCAAGAAGGTTCCTGCAGGAGGTGGTGGATCTCATCATCTGTGAGGTGTTGGAGGCCCTCAGATGTTTTGGGCGGGGAGTATTCAACGCATGGGTCAGTGACAAATCCTCTAGGCTTGATTCCAATCTCCTTCAGATGATGACATCTCTGGGCCTGTCACAAGAAGTTATTTCCATGACCCATCATGGTGGCCACATGCTGGACCTTGGTTTTTCACTGGGGCTTGAGGTAGGCAACCTCAAGCTTGATCAGGTCAGGTGGTCTGATCACTGCATGGTGAGGTTCTCATTCAGGGCTCCCCTTGAGAGCCCTCCACTTGCAGAGATGATCAGCTACTGCCCTTTGAGGGGATTGTCTCTGGAGGGATTTCTGGTAGTGGCCAACAGATCTAATGTAGGTGCTGCATGTGTGAAGGGGCACAAGTGAGACAGTTGCCACCTATAATAAGATGATGTCCGATGCTCTCGATGCCCTCACACTGGCCCGTGTATGACCCAAATCTTCTCACTTGAGATCTCCGTGGTTTGATGGAGAGCTCAAGGTGATGAAGATTAAGGGTCAGAAGTTAGAGCACTGCTGGCAGAAGACTAGGCTAGAGGAGGACAAACTGGCTCTGCATACCCAATATGATGAGTACCAGGGGGCAATCATCCATAAAGAGGCAGAGTTCCTGTCCAGGGAGATTGCTGCAGGGAAGAATTGACCAGCTGTGCTGTTTTGGACTATAGGCAGACTTTTACACCTGGTCTGTCTGCAGCTGAAAAAAGGTATTTCTGATTCTCTGTGTGAGGAGTTTGCTCAGTTCTTATCTGACAGGGTGTCCCCTATTCAGCAGTGAATCCCATCAGCCTTCAGTGATCGCCTAGGGTGTTGCAGAGGAACTCTGCCTGTTTGGCGTCAGTTTAAACCAGTAGAGGTGGCTGATGTCATTGAGATTGTTTCTGGGCTGAAGCACACATAGTGTAAACTGGACACGGTACCAACACATTTCTTGATGGGATGTGTCAGTTTTTTGTCAGAGGAGGTCTTTCCCGATTCCATGAAAGAGGCTCTGGTGAGATCCTTTCTGAAAAAAACATGTTTAGACCCTGACATCTTGGCAAATTACCAACTGTCTCCAACCTTCCATTTCTGGGTAAGGTTGTAGAGAAGATTGTGTTGCAACAGCTTGAGGAGTACCTTGTGGCCTTTGACATCTATGAGCCTCTCCAGTCTGGATTTCATGCTAAGCACACCACTGAAATGGCATTAAGTCAGGTGCACAATGACCTCCCTTGGGCAAGAGATAGAAGGCAGAGGGTCAATTCTCATTCTCCTTGATCTCTCCTAAAGTATTTGACATGGTAGAACATGGTGTGTTGCTTGATCATCTCAGAGACTACCGTGGGCTTGCCAGCACTGTCATCTGCTAGTTTGAGTCCTACCTCACTAATAGGAGGCAACAGGTAGTGATGGGGAACTTCTCCTCTTCCTTGAGCCTTGTGTTCTGCAAAGTACCTCAGGGTTTGGTCTTGTCTCCAATGTTGTTTGCTGTATAAAAGCTGCCCCTTGGTGAGCACATTAGGAAGTACAATCTGGGTTTTCATTGCTATGCAGATGTTACCCAGTTGTATCTTTCCTTTTCCCTTGGAATATCTGACACTATGGATGTGCTTAATAGCTGCTGTGCTGAAATTAATGACTGGATGTCCTCTAGCTGGTTGCAACTGAACCCTGATAAGACGGAAGTCCTGGTAGTGGAGTCGAACTGAAGGCATGATAGGATTGCCTCTGCTGTGGCAACTGGTCTCTTGCTGAGGCCTACACCATTGATGGCTTCCTCTAGGATGCACAATCTCAGCATGTTTCTTGATGATGAGCTGACGTTCAAAACCCAGGTATCGTCCATTGTCCAAAGGGGATTCTACCACTTGAGGAATATTGCCAGGATCAAACCCCTAGTTCTGCATGAGGACCTCCTGCTATGTTGACCGTAGAGTGAAACTGCTAGCACAAAGACCATCACAGTGACAGAGAGAGAGCTAAAACATCAGTTCACTGTGATGGTTCTTGCTGGCACCAGCACTGCATCACATGGTGTTTCACACCCTTCCTGAGACAACTCAGACTCGGAGTTATATATATAGAAACCGGAGTGTGTGGGGGGTGGAGCCCACCCACATGGGGGGTTGGGGGCACATCCCCCCTGAAACAAACCCACACATCCCTGACAGTACAGTGCTGACACTTGGCATTGTGTCTGCCTCTGTCGGGGATGTCGCCCCTCTATGGGTAAAGCTGACCTCACCACCCTGGTACATGCCTTTGTGATGTCCAGGCTTGATTACTGTAATACACTCTACTTTTGAGTCTCTGGAGATACCCTCCACTGGCTGCAGCTGGTGCAGAATGCTTCTGCCAGATTGCTGATGGGACTCTCTAAGTTCAGTCATGTAACTCTGGTACTGTGAGAACTGCACTGGCTACTGGTCAGGTGGAGGGTTATCTTCAAAGTGGGCTTACTAACCTTTAAGGACCTGCATGGACTATGCACTAGCTATCTGTCTGACCTCTAAACACCTGCTGCTTCAGTCTGCTCCATCTGTTTCTCTTCTAGGAGCCTCCTGACCATTCCAAGGGAGAAATTAAAAACCACCAGCAACCAGGTGTTTAGTGTCTCAGGCCCCATCCTTTGTAATTCATTACCACCTGCTGTTAGGGAGGCCCCTTCAGTAGAGGTTTTCAAGGGCTGCCTAAAGATGTTTTTGTTCTCTCTGGCCTTCCAGATATAGAGGTTTTGGTAATTAGCTATCTGATCCACCTTTTAAAAGCTTGCTCCTGTATTCTATCCTGTTTCTAATTACATTTAATTAATTTTTAATAATTAATTTATATATTTATGTGCCATCCTTTGTTATCTTGATTGTTGTATTGCAGGTGCCCAGAGCTCTCAGGAATGGGTGTAAAAGAAATAAAATTTGCCTTCCCTTGCCTTGCCTTCAGAGTTTGTATTTTTCCCTGTTGAGGGACAAAAGTACAACAGTCCCCAGAAGATGCTTTCAAATGGCCTCCTTAGTAAATAAACTCATTGCCTATGCACAGAGGCCACTCCCATGAGCTACTTTTAGAGTACAATGCAGGATATTTTGTGGCAAGATCCCCCCCACTTCTAATAAAGGCCCCACTTCTAATAAAGTATCTGTTTGTTTAATCCCTTCAGGCACTCACTCCTGATAACATAGAAGTGTTCTTAATGGGGTGGTACCTGAGGACTTGAGGAGAGCAAATGTGATTCTACTTCACAAAAGTGGGAGCAGGTCAGATGCCGGAAACTACAAACCAGTTAGTTCAATCTCAGTTGTAGGGAAATTGATGGAATCACTTCTGAAGGAGAGAACTGTTGAGTACCTAGAGGCCAGTTGGGCACAGGACCCAAGGCAGCATGGTTTCACAGCAGGAAAGTCATGTCAGATGAGCCTAATTGATTTCTTAGACTGGGTGACCAAAGTAGTAGACCAGGGAGGGGCTGTGGATATGGCCTACCTAGATTTTAGCAAGGCATTTGACACAGTCTCACAGAAAAGATTAATATACAAGTTAGCCAACCTTGGAGCGAGTCTGAAGGTGGTAGCCAGGATAAAAAAATGGCAGGACAACAGGAGGCAACGGGTAATAGCAAACAGAGTCCACAGTGAAGAAAGGAGGGTAACTAGCAGGGTACCGCAAGGGTCAATACTGGGACCGGTCCAATTTAATGTCTTTATAAGTGACCTTGGAGAGCACCTGGAAGGAAAAGTATGTCTCTTTGAAGATGACACAAAGATCTGCAACAGGGTGTATACACAAGGTGGGGTAGAAAGGATGAAAAGGGACTTGGCAAGGTTGGAGGAATGGTCAAATACATGGCAGCTCAGATTCAATGCAAAGAAGTGCAGTGCAATGCATCTGGGAAACAAAAACCCAGGGGAAGAGTACACAATGAGGAGTGAGTCAATAACAACATCAAAAATCAAAAGAGACATAGGAGTAATTATATCAGGTGACCTAAAGGTGGACAAGCAATGTGAGAATGCAATAAGGAGGGCTGGGGAGGATACTGGGATGCATAGGGAGAGGCATCAACAGTAGAAAATAGGAAGTTATTATCCCTCTATACAGACAGTTGGTAAAACCCCATCTGGAGAACTGTGTGCAATTCTGGAGACCCCATCTCCACAAGGACATAGAGAGAGTGGAGGCTGTACAAAGGAGGGCAACCAAAATGGTGCAGGGTCTGCACCAGAAGACATACGGGGAGAGAAAGGAGGGAGGGGGGACATGATAGAAACTTTCAAGTATCTCAAGGGAATTAACAAAGTACAAGAGAGTAGCATCTTTCAGAAGAAGAAATGTGCAAGAACAAGGAGCAATTTGAAGATAGAGGAGGGATGGCTCAGAGGTAATGTTAGAAAGAATTTTTTTCACAGAGAGGGTTGTGGGTGCATGGAACAGCCTTCCTGAAGTGGCTGTGGAGTCAGGAACAGTGGGAGAATTCAAAAATGCATGGGACATACATAAGGCAATTCTAGTGGGGGGTTAGGAGGAAGTAAGCTGTTGATTAACTAGAATCCACTGCTTATCCATCAGGTAGAGATATGGGCAGACTACATGGGCCAAGCGGTCCTTATCTGCTGTCACATTCTATGTTTCTATTAGCAGGATAACTTTTAGTTTTTGTAGTCAACTGCATCGTGCACTGAAAGAAAGATTCCTTTCTACCATAAGTTACCAACAGGAAGCTGTAATTGGAGACACCTGCTTGTCTACTGCCTAAGCCACACCCCCAAATAACTTCTCTTCTCCCGACTTAGCTAACTAAGTTGATACAGTGCCCTTTCCCAACACAGAAAAACACACTGACTTTTTTTACCCTAAATGAGACCCGCTCTACTTTAGTAAGATATCTGTTTGCTGAATCCAAACAGACACTGACTCCTGATGACACAGAAGTGTTCTATTAGTAAGAAAAGTTAAAACTGTTTTACTCAGCTACTTCTTGCTCTCAAAGCAGGATTCCTATCTGCCATAAGCTACCTGCAGAAAGCTGTAATTGGAGACGCCTGCTTTTTTTTCTGCCTCGGCCACACCCCCAATTAACTTATCTCCTCCCCTCCTGATTTATCAAACTAGGTTGATGCAGTCCCATTTCCCAAATACAGAAAAACACAGTGACTTTTTTTTTACCTTAAATGACAACCCCCCGTTCTTCTAATAAAGTAACTATTTGTTTAATCCCAACAGGCACTGACTCCTGATGAGATAAAAGTGTTCTGTTAGTAAAAAAAGTTGAAGCTGTTTTAGTCAGCTGCTTCATGCTCTGAAAGCAAGACTTCTTTCTACCATTAGCTAGCAGCAGGAAGCTGTAATTGGTGATACCTTCTTTTCTACTGCCTAAGTCACATCCCCAATTAATTCTCTCCTCCCTTCCTAATTTAGCAAACTAAGTTGATACAGTCTTCTTTCCACAACACATAAAAACACACTTTCTTTTTTTTACACCAAATGAGACCCCACCTACTTCTAATAAAGTATCTGTTTGCTTATTCCCAACAGACACTGACTCCTGATGAGATATAATTGTTCTGTTAGTAAGAAAAGTTCAAGCTATTTTAGTCAGCTCCTTCTTGCTCTGAAAGCAAGATTCCTTTCTGGCAAAAGCTAGCAACAGGAAACTGTAATTGAGACACCTGCTTGTCTACTGCCTAAGATACACCCCAATTATCTTCTCTTCTCCATTCCTGATTTAGTAAACTAAGTTGATATAGTGCCATTTTCCCCAACACAGAAAAGGACAGTGACTTTATTTTTTTATCCTAAGTGAGATCCCCCTACTTCTAAAGTATCTATTTCCTTAATCCTAACAAGCACTGACTCCTGATGGGTTCCATGTCAATACAGCGAAGTAATATCAGCAATTGCAATTACAGCATGTTTTTTATAGCGACTCCAATTACAGCAACTGGTAACATCAGCAAGTCCCTATTCAGCACATACAGTCAGATCTGCAATATACCTTGCTCTTCAGTTTAGTACATCTCCCTTAAGATCATCTCTTACAGCACTTTAACCTCCCACTCTCTGTACCCACATCTGTCTGCTGGTATTCACTCCCAGTCCAACTCGCTCCACCTGACACTTAAAAATACCTATAGAACAAAACCTCTGTTCTTCTTCCAGACAGGTAGGCAATCATTCTACATGTTACCCTGCACCCCCCAGGGGGCTGCACCCCGAACCCCCTATTTCTAAAATAATCTCCTCATAGGGCCACCTGGATCTTGAAGGTAGACTATTAACCCAGAGTTGCTAAAACTGTTCTGTGCTATAATGCAGCGATCGCTATTATTTCAGTCGCTATAATAAAGTCACTGAAAATGACTTACTGAAAATGACTCGCTTTATTCACGTCCTACCATCCTGATGAGATAGAAGTGTTCTATTTGTAAGAAAAGTTCTAGTTTTTTTTTTTTGTCAGCTGCTTTTTACTCTGAAAGCAAGATTCCTTTCTGGAATAAGCTAGCAGCAATAAGCTATATCTGAAGACACCTGCTTTTCTACTACTCGAACTGCACCACCCAATTAACTTCTCTCCTCCCCTCCTGATTTAGCAAACTAAGTTGATACTGCCCAGTTCCCAAACACAGAAAAACCCAGACATTCTTTTTTTACCCTAAATGAGACCCATAC
This sequence comes from Neoceratodus forsteri, assembly GCA_016271365.2. Lineage (NCBI taxonomy): Eukaryota > Metazoa > Chordata > Ceratodontiformes > Ceratodontidae > Neoceratodus > Neoceratodus forsteri. Next base: position 1,037,428,446 of record CM057453.1, read on the forward strand.
TTCTAATAAAGTATCTGTTTGATTAATCCCAACATGCACTCACTCTGATAACATAGAAGTGTTCTATTAGTAAGACAACTTTTAGCTTTTGTAGTCAACTGCTTCATGCACTGAAAGAAAGATACATTTCTGCCAAAAGTTACCAACAGGAAGCCATAATTGGAGACACCTGCTTGTCTACTGCCTAAGACACACCACCAATTAACTTTTCTATTCCCCGATTTAGCAAACTAAGTTGATACAGTGCCCTTTCCCCAACACAGAAAAACATGCTGACTTTTTTGTTTGCCCTAAATGAGTCCCACATACTTCAAATAAGGTACAGTATCTGTTTGATGAATCCCAACAGGTACTGACTCCTGATGACATAGAAGTGTTCTATTAGTAAAAACAGTTAAAGCTGTTTTAGTCAGCTCTTTCTTGCTCTGAAAGCAGGATTCCTTTCTGCCATAAGCTACCTGCAGGAAGATGTAATTGGGGACACCTGATTTTTTCTGCCTCGGCCACACCTTAAAATTAACTTCTCTCCTGCCCTCCTGATTTATCAGACTAAAGTGATACAGTCCCATTTCCCAAACACAGAAACACCCAGTGATATTCTTTATTTTTACCTTAAATGACAACCATCCCTTCTTCTAATAAAGTAACTCTTTGCTTAATCCCAACAGGTGCCGACTCCTGATGAAATAGAAGAGTTCTGTTAGTCAGAAAAGTTAAAGCAGTTTTAATCAGTTGCTTCTTGCTCTGAAAGCAAGATTCCTTTCTGCCAAAAGGTAACACCAGGAAGTTGTAATTGGACAGAACTGCTGTTCTACTGCCAAAGACACCCCACAATTGACTTCTTTCCTCCCCTCCTGATTTAGCTGATTTAGCAAACTAAGCTGATACAGTCCCCTTTTGGAGACACCAGCTTATCTACTGTCTAGGCCACTCTCCCAATTAACATCTCGCCTCCCTTCTGATTTAGCAAACTAAGATCATAGAGTCCTATTTCCCACACACAGAAAAACACAGTCTTTCTTTTTTTACCCTAAATGAAAACCCCTACTTCTAATAAAGTATCTGTTTGCTTAATCCCAACAGGCATTGACTACTGATGAAACAAAAGTGTTATATTAGCAAGAAAAAGTCTAACTTTTTTAGTCAGCTGCTTCTTGCTCTGAAAGTAAGATTTCTTTCTGCCAAAAGCAACCAGCAGGAAGCTGCAATTGGAAACCCCTTCTTTTCTACTGTCTAAGCCACAACCCCAATTAACTTCTCTCCTCCCTTCCTGATTTAGCAGAGTAAGTCGGTACAGCCCCCTTTCCCCAACACAGAACAAAACTTAGACTTTATTATTTTTTACCCTAAATGGCCCACCCTATTTCTAATAAAGTATTTGTTTGCTTAATCCCAACAGGCTCCCACTGCTGATGAGATAGAAGTATTCAATTAGCAGGACAACTTTAAGCTTTTTTAGTCAGCTGCTTCTTGCTCTGAAAGAAAGATTCATTTCTGCAGAAAGTTAGCAACAGTAAGTTGTAATTGGAGAAACCTGCTTGTCTCCTGCCTAAGCCACTCCTCAATTAACTTCTCTCCTCCCTTCCTTGATTTAACAAACTAAATTGATACAGTACTCTTTCTCCAACACAGAAACACATATTTACTTTCCTTTTTTTTTAACCTAGATGAGGCCCCCCTACCTTCTAATAAAGTATATGTCTGCTTAATCCTAACAGACACCAAATCATAATGAGAAAGAAGTGTTCTATTAGTAAAAAAAAAGCTCTAACTTTCTTAGTGAGCTGCTTCATGCTCTGAAAGTAAAATTAATTTCTGCCAGTAGTTATGAACACAAAGCTGTAATTGTTGATACCTGCTTGTCTACTGTCTAAGGCACACCCCCAATTAACTTCTCTTACTCCCCTCCTGATTTAGAAAACTTGGTTGACACAGTCCCTTTCCCCAACACAGAAAAATCACACTGACTCTTTTGTTTTACACTAAATGAGTACTTCTACTTAATAAAGTATATGTTTGTTTAATCCCAACAGACACTCACTCCTGATGAAAAAGAAGTGTTCTATTTGTAAGAAAAGAACAAGCTTTTTTAGTCAGCTGCTTCTTGTTCTCACAGCAAGAATCATTTCTGCCATTAGCTAGCAGCAGGAAGCTGTAATTGAAGACACCTGATTTTCTACTACCTAGGCAACACCCCAATTTACTTTTCTCCTCCTTTCCTGATTTAACAAACTAAGTTGATGCAGTCACCATTCCCCAACACAGAAAAAATACACTGACTTTCTTTTTTTACCATATATGACAGCCCCTACTTCTAATAAAGTATATATTTACTAAATCTTAAAATGCACTGACTCCTGATGAGATAGAAATGTGCTGATGGTAAGAAAAGTCTTGCTTTTTGAGTCAACTACTTCATATCCTGAAATTAAGATTCCTTTCTGCAAAAAAATAGCAACATGATGCTCTAATTGGAGACATTTGCTTGTCTGTTGTCTAAGCCACACCCCAATTAACTTCTCTCCTTCCCTCCTGATTTAGCAAACAAAGTTGATACAGTGCCCTTTTCCAACACTGAAAAACACACTGACTTTCTTTTTTTTATGCTAAGTGAGATCCCCAACTTCTAAAGTATCTGTTTGCTTAATCCTGACAGGCACTGATTCTAGATGAGATAGAAGTGTTCTGTTAGTAAGAAGCATTCTAGTTTTTTTAGTCAGCTGCTTCTTGCTCAGAAAGCAAGACTCCTTTCTGTCATTAGCTGGCATCAGGAAGCTGTAACTGGTGATCCCTGATTTTCTACTGCCCAAGCCACACCCCTAATTAATTCATTCTCTCCTCTCCTCCTGATTTAGCAAACTAAGTTGATACAGTCCCCTTTTCCCAACACATAAAAACACACTTTCTTTTTTAACACCAAATGAGACCCTGCCTACATCTAGTAAAGTATCTGTTTGCTTAATCCCAGCAGGCTCTGACTCCAGATGAGATATAATTTTTCTATTATTAAGAAAAGTTCAAGCTGTTTTAGTCAGCTCCGTCTTGTTCTAAAAGAAAGATTCATTTCTGCTGAAAGTTAGCAACAGGAAGCTGTAATTGCAGACACCTGCTTGTCTACTACCTAAGCCACACCCCAATTAACTTCTCTGCTCCCCTCCTGATTTAGCAAACCAAGTTGATATGGTGTCATTTTCCCAACACAGAAAAACACACTGACTTTCTTTTTTTATCCTAAGTGAGACCCCCCCTACTTCTAAAGTATCTTTTTGCTTAATCCTAACAGGCACTGACTCCTGATGGGTTCTATGTCAATACAGTGAACTAATATCAGTGATTGCAATTGCAGAGTGTTTTTTATAGCAACTCCAATTACAGCGACCAGTAACATCGGTGAGCCCCTATTCAGCACAGTCAGATCTGCAACATACCTTGCTCTTCATTTTAGTAAATTTCCCTTAAGATCACCTCTTACAGCACTTTAACCTCCCACTCTCTGCACCCACATCTGTCCACTGGCATTCACTCCCAGTCCAACTCACTCCACCTGACATTTAAAAATACCTATAGAACAAAACCTCTGCTCTTCTTCCAGACTGGTAGGCAATCACTGTACATCTTACCCAGCACCTCCAGGGGGCTGTGCCCCAAAGCCCCCCTATTTCTAAAGTAACCTCCTCATAGGGGCACCTGGATCTCGGAGGTAGGCTATTAACCCAGAGTCGCTAAAACTGTTCTGTGCTATAATGCAGAGATCGCTATTATTTCGGTCACTATAATAGCATCACTGAAAATGACTTACTGAAAATGACTCGCTGTATTCATGTGCTACCCTCCTGATGAGAGAGAAGTGTTCTATTCATAAGAAATGTTCTGGTTCTTTTTTTGTCAGCTCGTTCTCACTCTGAAAGCAAGATTCCTTTCTGGAATAAGCTAGAGAAATAAGCTATAGTTGGAGACATCTGCTTTTCTACTTCCTAAGTCACACCACCAATTAACTTCTCTCCTCCCCTCCTGATTTAGCAAACAAACTTGATACTGTCCCATTTCCCAAACACAGAAAAACACAGACATTCTTTTTTTACGCTAAATAAGACCCCTACTTCTAATAAAGTATCTGTTTGAGTAATCCCAACGTGCACTCACTTCGATAATAAAGAAGTGTTCTATTAGTAAGACAACTTTAAGCTTTTGTAGTCAACTGCCTTGTGCAGTGAAAGAAAGATTCCTTTCTGCCAAAAGTTACCAACAGGAAGCTGTAATTGGAGACACCTGCTTGTCTACTGCCTAAGCCACATCCCCAATTAACTTTTCTACTCCTCCAATTTAGTGAACTAAGTTGATACAGTGTCCTTTCCTCAACACAGAAAAACACACTGACTTTTTTGATTGCCCTAAATGAGACCCACATACTTCTAATAAGGTATCTGTTTGCTGAATTCCAACAGGCATTGACTCCTGCTGACAGAGAAGTGTTCTATTAGTAAAAAAACTTAGAGCTGTTTTAATCAGATACTTCTTGCTCAGACAGCAGGATTCTTTTCTGCCATAAGTTACCTGCAGGAAGCTGTAATTGAAGACACCTGCTTTTTTCTACCTTGCCCACACCCGCAATTAACTTCTTTCCTCCCCTCCTGATTTATAAAACTAAGATGACACAGTCCCATTTCCCAAACACTGGAAAACACTGCAACATTCTTTTTTTACCTTAAATGACACTATCTGTTTGCATAATCCCAACAGGCATTGACTCCTGATGAGACAGAAGTGTTATATTAGCAAGAAAAAGTCTAGCTTTTTCAGTCAGCTGCTTCTTGTTCTGAAAGTAAGATTTCTTTCTGCCAAAAGCTACCAGTTGGAAGCTGTAATTGTAAACACCTTCTTTTCTATTGTCTAAGCTTCACCCCCAATTAACTTCTCTCCTCCCATTCTGATTTAGCAGAGTAAGTTGGTACAGCCCCCTTTCCTCAACACAGAACAAAACTTTGGCTTTCTTATTTTTTACCTTAAATGGGACCTTTCTATTTCTAATAAAGTATTTGTTTGCTTAATCCCAACAGACACCTACTGCTGATGAGATAGAAGTGTTCTATTAGCAGGACAACTTTAAGCTTTTTTAGTCAGCTGCTTCTTGTTCTGAAAGCAAGATTCCTTTCTGCAGAATGTTAGCAACAGGAAGCTGTAATTGGAGAAACCTGCTTGCCCTAAGCCCACACCCCAATTAACTCTCTCCTCCTCCAGATTTAGCATATTGTTGATATAGTACACTTTCCCCAACACAGAAAAACATATTTACTTTATTTTTTAAGCTAGATGAGACCACTTCTACCTTCTAATAAACTATATGTCTGCTTAATCCTAACAGGCACCAAATCGTAATGAGATAGAAGTGTTCTATTAGTAAAAAAAAAGTTCTTGCTTTCTTAGTCAGCTGCTTCATGCTCTGAAAGTAAAATTTATTTCTGCCAATAGTTATGAACACAAAGCTGCAATTGTTGATACCTGCTTGTCTACTGTCTAAGGCACACCCCCAATTAACTTCTCTCATCCCCTCCTGATTAAGCAAACTTGGTTGACACAGTCCCGTTTCCCCAACACAGAAAAAACACAATGCCTTTCTTTTTATTTACACTAAATGAGACTCACCCTACTTCTAATAAAGTATCTGTTTGATTAATCCCAACAGGCACTCACTCCTGATGAAATAGAAGAGTTCTATTTGTAAGAAAAGATCAAGCTTTTTAGTCAGCTTCTTCTTGTTCTGAAAGCAAGATTCATTTCTGCCATTAGATAGCAGCAGGAAGCTGTAATTGAAGACACCTGATTTTCTACTACCTAGGCAACACCCCAATTTACTTCTGTCCTCCTCTCCTGATTTAGCAAACTAAGTTGATACACTCCCCATTCCCCAACACAGAAAAATACACTGACTTTCTTTTTATACCATATATGAGAGCCCCTTACTTTTAATAAAGTATCTGTTTACTAAATATTAAAAAGGCACTGACTCCTAATGAGATAGAAGTGTGCTATTGGTAAGAAAATTCTAGCTTTTTTAGTCAGCTACTTCATACTCTGAAATCAAGATTCCTTTCTGTGAAAAGTTAGCTACAGGAAGCTCTTATTGGAGACATCTGCTTGTCTATTGCCTAAGCCACACCCCCAATTAATTCTCTCCTTAACTCCTGATTTAGCAAACTAAGTAGATATAGTCCCCTTTCCCCAACACATAAAAACACACTTCCTTTTTACACCAAATGAGACCCCCATACTTCTAAAGTATCTGTTTCCTTAATCCTAACAAGCACTGACTCCTGATGAGATAGAAGTGTTTTATTAGTAAGAAGCATTCTAGTGTTTTTGTTTTTTTTTTTTTGTCAGCTGCTTCTTGCTCAGAAAGCAGGATTCCTTTCTGGAATAAGCTAGCAGCAATAAGCTATAGTTGGAGACACCTGCTTTTCTACTGCCTTAGCCACACCACCCAATTAACTGTTCCATTTTCCAAAGAAAAACACAGATATTGTTTTTTTACCCTAAATGAGACCCCCTACTCTAAAATAAAGTATGTGTTTGCTTAATCCCAACAGGGACTCACCCCTGATAACATAGAAGTGTTCTATTAGTAAGACAACTTTTAACCTTGTAGTCAACTGTTTCATGCACTGAAAGAAAGATTCCTTTCTGCCAAAAGTTACCAACAGGAAGCTGTAATTGGAGACACCTGCTTGTCTACTGCCTAAGCCACAACCTCAATTAACTTTTCTACTCCCTGATTTAGTGAATTAGTTGATACTGTGCCCTTTCCCAACACAGAAAAACACACTGACTTTTTGTTGCCCTAAATGAGTCCCACATATTTTTATAAGGTACAGTATCTGTTTGCTGAATCCCAACAGGTACTGACTCCTGATGACATAGAAGTGTTCTATTAGTAAAAACAGTTAAAGCTGATTTAGTCAGCTCTTTCTTGCTCTGAAAGCAGGATTCCTTTCTGCCATAAGCTACCTGCAGGAAGTTGTAAGTGGAGACACCTGATTTTTTCTGCCTCAGCCACACCCCAAAATTAACTTCTCTCCTGCCCTCCTGATTTATCAAACTAAATTGATACAGTCCCATTTCCCAAACACAGAAAAATACAGTGACTTTCTTTTTTTACCTTAAATGACAACCCCTTCTTCTAATAAAATAACTCTTTGCTTAATCCCAACAGCCACCAACTCCTGATGAGATAGAAGTGTTCTGTTAGTAAGAAAAATTTAAGCTGTTTTAGTCAGTTGCTTCTTGCTTTGAAAGCAAGACTCCTTTCTGCCAAAACGTAGCAGCAGGAAGCTGTAATTGGAGACACCTGATGTTCTACTGCCTCGGCCACATCCCCTGTTGACTTCTCTGCTCCCCTCTTGATTTATCAAACTAAGCTGATACAGTCCCCTTTCCCCAACACAGAAAAACACACTTTCTATTTTTTACACCCAAATGAGACATTACCTACTTTTAATAAAGTATCTGTTTGCATAATCCCAACAGGCACTGACTCCGGATGAGATAGAATTGTTCTTTAAGTAATAAAAGTTCTAGCTTTTTTCTTCAGTTATTTCTTGCTCTGAAAGTAAGATTCCTTTTTGCCAAATGTTACCAACAGGAAGCTGTAATTGGAGATACCAGCCTGTCTACTGCCTAAGCCATTCACCCAATAAACTTCTTTTTTCCCTTCCTGATTTAGCAAACTAAGATGACACAGTCCCATTTCCCAAACACAGAAAAACACAGTCTTTCTTTTTTTTTACCCTAAATGATAACCCCTACTTCTAAAAAAAAGTATCTGTTTACTAAATTTTAACAGGCACTGTCTCCTGATGAGATACAAGTGTGCTATTGGTAAGAAAATTCTAGCTTTTTAGTCAGCTACTTCATACTCTGAAATCAAGATTCCTTTCTGTGAAAAGATAGCAACAGGAAGCTATTATTGAAGACACATGCTTGTCTACTTCCTAAGCCATTCGCTGAATTAACTTCTCTCCTCCCTTCCTGATTTATCGAACTAAGTTGATAAAAGTCCCCTTTCCCCAACACAAAAAAACACGCTAACTTTATTTTGTTTACTCTAAATGAGTCCACCAATACTTTTAATAAATAATCTGTTTCCTTAATCCCAACAGGCCCTGTCTCCTGATGAGATAGAGCTGTTCTATCAGTAAGAAATGTTCTAGATTACTTAGTCAGCTGCTTCTTGCTCTGAAAGCAAGATTCCTTTCTGTCAAAAGTTACCAATAGGAAAATGTAATTGGAGATACCTGCTTGTCTACTGCCTGAGCCACATTCCTAATTAACTTCTGTCCTCCTCTCATGATTTAGCAAACTAAGTCGAAACAGTCTCCTTTCTCCAACACAGAAAAACACACTGACATTCCTTGTTTTACCCTAAATGAGACCCCCTAATTCTAATAAAGTATCTGTTACCTTAATCCCAACAGGCACTGACTCCTGATAAGATAGAAGTGTTCTATTAACAAGAAAACTTCTAGCTTTTATAGTCAGCTGCTTCTTGCTCTGGAAGCAAGATTTCTTTCTGTCAAAACCTAACTGCAGGAAACTGTAATTGGAGACACTTTAATTTCTACTGTCTAAGCCACACCCCCAATTAACTTTTCTCCCCCTCCTGATTTAGCAAAGTAAGTTGGTAGAACCCCATATCTCCAACACAGAAAACAACTTTGACTTTCTTATTTTTACCTTAAATGAGACCCCCTACTTCTAAAAAACTATCTGTTTGCTTAATCCCAACAAAACTCACTGCTGATGAGATAGAAGTGTTCTATTTGCAAGACAACTTTTAGCTTGATTAGTCAGCTGCTTCTTGCTCTGAAAGCAAGATTCCTTTCAGCAGAAAGTTAGCAACAGGAAGCTGTAATTGGAGGCAAGTGCTTGTCTACTGCCTAAGCCACACACAAAATTAACTTCTCTCCTCCCTTCCTGATTTAACAAATTAAGTTATAGTGGCTCCTTTCCCCAGCAAAGAAAAACACACTAACTTTCTTTTTTTTACACTAAATGAGACCCCCCCCCACTTCTAATAAAGAATATGTTTGATTAATCCCAACAGGGACAGACTTCTGATAAAATAGAAATGTTCTATTACTAAGAAAAATTAAGTTATTTTTAGTCAGGTGCTTCTTGCTCTGAAAGCAAGATTCCTTTCTGCCATAAGGTAGCAGTAGGATGCTGAAAATGGAGAAACCTACTTTTCTGCTGCCTTTGCCACACCTCTAATTAACATCTCTCCTCCCCTCCTGATTTAGGAAAGTAAGTTGATACAGTCCCATTTCTCAAACACAGAAAAAACCCATTCTTTTTTTTTTACCCTAAATGACACAGCCCCTTATATCTAAAAAGTATATGTTTGCTTAATCCCAACAGGCACTCACTCATGATGAGATAGAAGTGTTCTGTTAGGAAGAAAAGTTAGAGCTGTTTTAGTCAGCTGCTTCTTGCTCTGAAAGCAAGATTCCTTTCTGCCAAAAGGTAGCAGCAGGAAGCTGTACTAGGAGACAGATGCTGTTCTATTTCCTAAGAGACCCCCAATTGCCTCCTTTCCTACCCTGCTGATTTAACAAACTAGGCTGATACAGTCCCCTTTGCCCAACACAGAAAAACACACTTTCTTTTTTTTTAAACCCAAATGAGACATTACCTACTTCTAATAAGGTATCTGTTTGTGTAGTCCCAACAGGCACTGACTCCAGATGAGATAGAATTGTTCTACTAGTAAGAAACATTCTAACTTTTTTCATCAGCTACTTCTGGCTCTGAAAGTAATATTCCTTTCTGCCAAAAGTTACCAACAGGAAGCTGTAATTGGAGACACCAGCATATTTATTGTCTAAGCCACACCCCAATTAACATCTCTCCTCCCTTCTGATTTAGCAAGCTAAGATGATACAGTCCCATTTCAAAAACACAGAAAAACACAGTCTTTCTTTTTTTTATCCTTTATGAAAATGCCTACTTCTAAAAATGTATCTGTTTTCTTAATCCCAACAGGCATTGACTCCTGATAACATAGAAGTATTCTATTAGCAAGAAAAGTTCTAGCTATTCTAGTCGGCTGCTTCTTGCTGTGAAAGCAAGATTTCATTCTGCCAAAAGTGTCCAGCAGGAAGCTGTAATTGCAGACACCTTATTTTCTAATTTTCTACTGTCTAAGCCACACCCCCAATAAATGTATCTCCTCCCCTCCTGATTTAGCAGAATAAGTTGGTACAGCCCACTTTCCCCAACACAGAAAAAAACATTGACTTTCTTACTTTTTACCCTAAATGGGACCCCCCCCCATTTCTAATAAACTATGTTTGCTTAATGCCAACAGGCACTCATGCTGATGATAGAAGTAGAGTTCTATTAGCAAGACAACTTTAGCTTTTTAGTAAGCTGTTTCTTGCTCTGCTCTGAAAGCAATATTCCTTTCTGCAGTTAGCAATAGAAAGCTGTAATTTGAGACATCTGCTTGTCTACTGCCTAAGCAACACCCCAATTAACTTCTCTCCTCCCCTCCTGATTTAGCAAACTAAATTATATAGCACTCTTTCCCCAACACAGAAAAATATATTTACTTTCTTTTTTTAACCTACATGAGACCCCCCCGTACTTCTAATAAAGTAGCTGTCTGCTTAATCCTAACAGGCACCAAATCCTAATGAGATAGAAGGGTTATATTAGTAAAAAAAAGTTCTAGCTTTCTTAGTCAGCTGCTACATACTCTGAAAGTAAAATTCATGTCTGCTAATAGTTACAAACAGAATGCTGTAATTGTAGATACATGCTTGTCTATTGGCTAAGGCACACCCCCAATTAACTTCTCTCCTGCCTTCTGATTTAGAAAACTAAGATGATACAGTCCCATTTCCCAAACACAGAAAAACACAGTCTTTCTTTTTTTTTATCCTAAATGACAACCCCTACTTCTAATAAAGTATATGTTTGGTTAATCCCAGCAGGCATTGACTCCTTATGAGACAGAAGTGTTATATTAGCAAGAAAAGTTCTTGCTTTTTCAGGCATCTGCTTCTTGCTCTAAAAGCTAGATTTCTTTCTGCCAAAAGCTTCCATCAGGATGCTGTAGTTGGAGACACCTTCTTTTCTACTGTCTAAGCCCCACCCCCAATTAACTTCTCTCTTCCCCTCCTGATTTAGCAGAGTAAGTTGGTACAGCCCCCTTTCCCCAAAACAGAAAAATACTTTGACTTTCTTATTTTTTACCATACATGCAACCCTCCCACTTCTAATAAACAATCTGTTTGCTTAATCTGAACAGGCACTTACTGCTGATGAGATAGAAGTGTTCTATTAACAAGACTAATTTAAGCTTTTTTAGTCAGCTGCTTCTTGCTCTGAAAACAAGATTCCTTTCTGCAGAAAGTTAGCAACAGGAAGCTGTAATTGTAGACACCTGCTTGTCTACTGCCTAAGCCATGCCCCAATTAACTTCTCTCATCCCCTCCTGATTTAGCAAAATAAGTTGATATAGTACTCTTTCCCCAACACAGAAAAACATATTTACTTTCTTGTCTTTACCCTAGATGATACCCCCTACTTCTAATAAAGTATCTGTCTGCTTTATCCTAACAGGCACTGAATCATAATGAGATAGAAGTGTTCTATTAGTAAAAAAAAAGTTCTAGCTTTCTTAGTCAGCTGCTTCATGCTCTGCAAGTAAAATTCATAAATTAATTAATTAATTTATTTATTTATTTAGTCTTTGGTAACTGGGTAAGGCCCACTAGGCACAAGTGCCTGCTTTCAGGTCAACCTGGGAGCAGTGGGTGGTTAAGTGACTTGCTCAGAGTCACACAGTATATAAGTGGAAGTTGTGAGAATCAAACTCAGGTCTGATCTGCTGGGTGTTTTAAGCTCGTTCACACCTTGTTCCTTTAACACCTAGGCTATACTGCCAGCATTTATGCCAAATGTTATGAACAAAAAGCTGTAATTGTAGATACCAGATCGTCTACTGTCTAAGGCACACCTCCAATTAACTTCTCTTCTCCTCTCCTAATTTAGCAAACTAGGGTCACACAGTCCCCTTTCCGCAACACAGAAAAAACACAATGACTTTCTTTTTTTTTTTACATTAAATGAGACGCTCCCTACTTCTAATAAAGTATCTGTTTGATTAATCCCAACAGGCACTGACTCCTGATGAAATAGAAGTGTTCTATTTGTAAAAAATGATCAAGCTTTCTTAGTCAGCTGCTTCTTACTCTGAAAGCAAGATTCATTTCTGCCATTAGCTAGAAGCAGGAAGCTGTAATGAAAAAACCGGCTTTTCTACTACCTAGGCAACATCCCATTAATGTCTCTCCTCCTCCTGATTTAGCAAACTAAGTTGCTACAGTCTCCCATTCCCAACACAGAAAAAGCACACTGACTTTCTTTTTTAAGATATATGAGAGCACCTACTTCTAATAAAGTATCTGTTTACTAAATCTTAACAGGCACTGACTCCAGATAAGATACATATGTGCTATTGGTAAGAAAATTCTAGCTTTTTAGTCAGCTACTTCATACTCTGAAATCAAGATTACTTTCTGTGAAAAGTTAGCAACAGGAAGCTCTTATTGGGACACCTGCTTGTCTACTGCCTAAGCCATTCACCCAATTTTTTACCTTAAAAGATAACCCCCTTCACCTAATAAAATAACTCTTCGCTTAATCCCAACAGGAACTGACTCTGGATGAGAAATAATTATTCTATTAGTAAGAAAAGTTCTAGCTTTTTTCGTCAGCTATTTCTTGCTCTGAAAGTAAGATTCCTTTCTGCCAAAAATTACCAACAGGAAGCTGTAAATGGAGACACCAGCTTGTCTACTGTCTAAGCCACACTCCCAATTAATGTCTCTCCTCCCTTCTGATTTAGTGAACTAAGATGATACAGTCCCATTTCCCAAACACAGAAAAACACAGTCTTTCTTTTTTTACCCTAAATGACAACCCTTACTTCTAATAAAGTATCTGTTTGGTTAATTGCAGCAGGCATTGACTCCTGATGAGACAGAAGTGTTGTATTAGCAAGAAAAGTTCTAGCTTTTTCAGTCAGCTGCTTCTTGCTCTGAAAGCTAGATTTCTTTCTGCCAAAAGCTACCAGCAGGAAGCTATAATTGGAGACACCTTCTTTTCTACTGTCTAAGCCCCACCCCCAATTAACTTCTCTCTTCCCCTCCTGATTTAGCAGAGTAAGTTGGAACAGCGCCCTTTCCCCAAAACATAAAAAAACTTTGACTTTCTCATTTGTTACCATAAATGTGACCCTCCCACTTCTAATAATCTGTTTGCTTAATCTGAACAGGCACTCACTGCTGATGAGATAGAAGTGATCTATTAGCAAGACTAATTTAAGCTTTTTAGACAGCTGTCTTGCTCTGAAAACAATATTTCTTTCTGCAGAAAGTCAGCAACAGGAAGCTGTAATTGTAGACACCTGCTTATCTACTGCCTAAGACACACCCAAATTAATCTTCTCCTCCCTACTGATTTAACAAACTAAATTGATATAGTACTCTTTCCCCAACACAGAAAAACATATTTACTTTTTTACCCTAGATGATACCCACCTATTTCTAATAAAGTATCTGTCTGCTTAATCCTAATGGACACTGAATCCTAATGAGATAGAAGTGTTCTATTAGTAAAAAAAAAGTTCTAGATTTCTTATTCAGCTGCTTCATCTTCTGCAAGTAATATTATTTTTTTTTTTAGTCTTTGGTAACCAGATAATGCCCACTAGGCACAATTGGCTGTTTTCAGGGGTGACCTGGGAGCAGTGGATGATTAAGTGACTTGCTCAGAGTCACACAGTATGCAAGTGGAAGTTGTGAGAATCAAACTCAGGTCTGGACTGCTGGATGTTTGAAGCTTGTTCACACCTTGTTCCTCTAACACCTAGGCTATACTGCCAGCATTTATGCCAAATGTTACAAACTGAAATCTGTAATTGTAGATACCTGATTGTCTACTTTCTAAGGCACACCTCCAAATAACTTCTCTTCTCCTCTCCTAATTTAGCAAACTAGGTTGACACAGTCCCCTTTCCCGAGCACAGAAAAACATGGCTTTCTTTTTTTTACATTAAATGAGACTCCCCTACTTCTAATAAAGTATCTATTTGATTAATCCCAGCAGGCACTGACTCCTGATGAAACTCAAGTATTCTATTTGTAAGAAATGATCAAGCATTCTTAGTCAGCTGCTTCTTGCTCTGTAAGCAAGATTCATTTCTGCCATTAGCTAACAGCAGGAAGCTGTAATTGAGACAAATGCTTTTCTACTACATAGCCAACATCCTAATTAACTTCTCCCCCCTCCTGATTTAGCAAACTAAGTTGATACAGTCCCCATTCCCCAACAGAGAAAAAAACACACTGACTTTTTAATTTTTTAAGATATATGAGAGCCCCCTACTTCTAATAAAGTATCTTTTTACTGAGTCTTAACAGGCACTGACTCCTGGTGAGATAGAAGTGTTCTATTAGTAAAAAAAAAAATTCTAGGTTTCTTATTCAGCTGCTTCATCTTCTGCAAGTAATATTATTATTTTTTTAGTCTTTGGTAACCAGGTAATGCTCACTAGGCACAAGTGGCTGTTTTCAGGGGTGACCTGGGAGCAGTGGGTGATTAAGTGACTTGCTCAGAGTCACACAGTATGCAAGTGGAAGTTGTGAGAATCAAACTCAGGTCTGGACTGCTGGATGTTTGAAGCTTGTTCACACCTTTGTTCCTCTAACACCTAGGCTATATTGCCAGAATTTACTAAATGTTACAAACTGAAATCTGTAATTGTAGAAACCTGATTGTCTACTGTCTAAGGCACACCTCCAATTAACTTCTCTTCTCCTCTCCTAATTTAGCAAACTAGGTTGACACAGTCCCCTTTCCCGAGCACATAAAAACATGACTTTCTTTTTTTTTACATTAAATGAGACTCCCCTACTTCTAATAAAGTATCTATTTGATTAATCCCAGCAGACACTGACTCCTGATGAAACTCAAGTGTTCTATTTGTAAGAAATGATCAAGCTTTCTTAGTATGCTGCTTCTTGCTCTGTAAGCAAGATTCATTTCTGCCATTAGCTAACAGCAGATTGAGACACCTGCTTTTCTACTACCTAGGCAACATTCTAATTAACTTCTCTCCTCCCCTCCTGATTTAGCAACCTAAGTTGATACAGTCCCCATTCCCCAACAGATAAAAACACACTGACTTTCTATTTTTTTAAGATATATGAGAGCCCCCTACTTCTAATAAAGTATCTTTTTACTGAATCTTAACAGGCACCGACTCCTGATGAGATAGAAGTGTTCTACTGGTAAGAACATTCTAGCTTTTTTAGTCAGCTACATCTTACTCTGAAAGCAAGATTCCTTTCTGCAAAAGTTAGCAATAGGAAGCTCTAATTGGAGACACCTGATTGTCTACTGCCTAAGCCATTCACCCAATTAACATCTCTCCTCCCTTCCTGATTTAGTGAAGTAAGCTGACATAGTCCCCTTTCCCCAGCACAAAAAAAAACACACTGACTTTCTTTTGTTTACACTAAATGAGACCACCAATAATTCTAATAAAGAATCTGTTTCCTTAATACCAGCAGGCACTGACTCCTGATGAGATAGAACTGTTCTAGTAGCAAGAAAAGTGCCAGATTTTTTAGTCAGATGCTTCTTCCTCTGAAAGCAATATTCCTCTCTGCCAAAAGTTACCAATAGGAAGCTGTAACTGGAGACAACTGCGTGTCTACTGCCTAAGCCAAACTCCAAATTAACTTCTCTCCTCCTCTCATGATTTAGCAAACTAAGCTGAAACAATTCCCTTTTGCCAACACAGAAAAACACACTGACATGGCTTTTTGTACCCTATATGAGACCCTCCAATTCTAATAACATATCTGTTTGCTTAATCCCAACAGGCACAGACTTCTGATGTGACAGAAGTGTTCTATTAGCAAGAAAAGTTCTAGCTTTTTTAGTCGCATCTTAGCATCAGTTGCAGTTAGCATCAAGAAGCTGTAATTGGAGACACCTGTTTGTCTACTGCCTAAACCACACATGAAATTAACTTCTCTCTTCCCCTCCTGATTTAGCAAACTGTGTTTTACTGTCTGCTTTCCCCAACACAGAAAAACACACTGACTTTCTTTTTTTTATCCCTAATGAGACCCGCCTACTTCTAATAAGGTATCTGTTTACCGAATCCTAAGAGGCACTGACTCCAGATGAGACAGAAGTGTTGTATTAGTAAGAAACGTTCTAGCTTTTTAAGTCAGCTGCTTCTTGCTCTGAAAGTAAGACTCCTTTCTGCCATTATCTAGCAGCAGGAAGCTGTAATTGATGATACCTGCTTTTCTACTGCCTAAGCCACACCCCCCAGTTAATTTTCTCCTCCCCTCCTGATTTAGTAAACTAAGTTGATACAGTCTCCTATTCCCCAACACATAAAAACACACATTTTGTACACCACAGGAGACCCCACCTACTTCTAATAAAGTATCTGTTTGCTTAATCCCAACAGGCACTGACTCCTAATGAGATAGAAGTGTTCGATTAGTAAAAATAATGTTCTAGCTTCGTGTTCTAAAGTAGGATTCCTTTCTGCCAAAAGTTACAAACAGAAAGCTGTAATTGTTGATACCTGCTTGTCTGCTGCTTAAGGCACACCCCCAATTAGCTTCTCTCCTCCCCTCCTGATTTAGAGAACTAGGTTAACACAGTCCCTTTTAACCATCACAGAAAAACACACTGACTTTCTTTTTTTGTACACTAAATGAGACTACCCCTTCTTCTGATAAAGTATCTGTTTGATTGATCCAAGCAGGACCTGACTCCTGATGAAATAGAAGTGTTCTATTAGTAAGAAAAGATCAAGCTTTTTTAGTCAGCTACTTCTTGCTCTGATAGCAAGATTAATTTCTGCCATTATCTAGCAGCAAGAAGCTGTAATTGAAGGCACCTACTTTTCTACTGCCTACGTAACACCCCAAGTAACTTCTCTCGTCAGCTCCTGATTTAGCAAACTAAGTTGATACTGTCCCCATTCCCGAACACAGAAAAAACACACTGACTTTTTTACCTTATATGAGAGCCCCCTACTTCAAATAACAGGCACTGACTCTGATATGACAGAAATGTTCTATTAGTAAGAAACATTCTAGCTTTTTTAGTCAGCTGATTCTTGCTTGAAAGCAGGATTCCTTTCTGCCATAAGCTAGCTGCAGGAAGCTGTAATTGGAGACACCTGCATTTTACTGCATCGGCCACACCCCTAATTGACTTCTCTCTTCCTCTCCTTATTTAGCAAACTAAGTTAATACAGCCCCATTTCCCAAACACTGAAAAACACACTTGCTTTCTTTGTTTTTACCCTAAATGACAACCCCCCCAAGTCTAATAAAGTAACTCTCTGCTTAATCCCAACAGGCACTGACTCCTGATGAGATAGAAGTGTTCTATTAATAAGAAAAGTTCAAGCTGTTTTGTCAGCTGCTTCTTGCTCTGAAGGCAATATTCCTATCTGCCATAAGCTAGCAGCATTAAACTGTAATTGAGACACCTGTTTTCTACTGCTCTAGGCTACAGACCCAATTAACTTCTCTCCTTCCTTACTGATTTAGCAAACTAAGTTGTTACAGTTCCATTTCCCAAACACAGAAAAGCACATACTTTCTTTTCTTTTTACCCAAAATGAGACCCACCTACTTCTAATAATGTATATGTTTGCTGAAACCCAACAGGCACTGACTCCTTATGAGACAGAAGAGTTCTATTAGTAAGAAAAGTTGTAGCTTCTTTAATCAGCTGATTCTTGGTTTGAAACTGAGATTCCTTTCTGCAATTAGTTAACAGCAGGACACTCTAATTGGAGATAGCTGTTTTTCTACTGCCTAAGACACACCGCCAATTAACTTGTCTCCTCCCCCAGTTCATCAAACTAAGTTGATACAATGCCCTTTCCCCAACACAGAAAAACACACTGACTTTATTTTTTTAACCCTAAATTAGATCTGCCTACTTCTAATAAGGTATCTGTTTGCTGAATCCCAAAAGACACTGACTCCTGATGAGTCAGAAGTGTTCTAATAGTCAGAACATGTCTAACTTTTTTAGTCAGCTGCTTCATGCTCTGAAAGCAGGATTCCTTTCTGCCACAAGCTAGCTGCAGAAAGCTGTAATTGGAACCACCTGCTTTTTTACTGCATTGGCCACACCCCCAATTAACCTCTCTTCTCCCCTCCTTATTTAGCAACTAAGTTGATACAGTCCCATTTGCCAAACACTAAAAAACACACTGGCTTTCTTTGTTTTTACACTAAATGACAACCCCCCTACTTCTAATAAAGTATCTCTTTGCTTAATCCCAACAGGCACCGACTGTTGATGAGATAGAAGACTTCTATTAGTAAGAAAAGTTCAAGCTGTTTTAGTCAGCTGATTCTTGCTCTGAAAGCAATATTCCTTTCTGCCAAAATGAAGCAGCAGGAAGTTGTAATTAGAGACACCTGCTTTTCTACTGCCTATGACACCTCCAATTGACTTCTTTCCTCCCATTCTGATTTAGCAAACTAAGCTGATACAGTTCCCTTTTCCCAACACAGAAAAACACACTTTCTTTTTATACCAAATGCGACCCCACCTACTTCTAATAAAGTATCTGTTTTCTTAATCCCAACAAACACTGACTCCTGATGAGATATAATCGTTCTACTGGTAAGAAAAGTTCTAGCAGTTTTCTTCAGCTGCTTCTTGGTCAGAAAGCAAGAATACTTTCTGAAAAAAGTTAGCAACCGGAAGCTGTAATTGGGGAAACTTTCTTTTCTACTGTCTAAGCCCTACCCTCAATAAACTTCTCCCCTTCCCTCCTGATTTAGCAGTGTAAGTTGGTACAGCCCCCTTTCCCCAAAACAGAAAAACTTTGACTTTCTTATTTTTTACCCTAAATGAGACTTCCCTACTTCTAATAAATTATTGGATTGCTTAATCCAAACAGGCACTCACTGCTGATGAGATAGAAGTGTTCTATTAGCAAGATAACATTTAGCTTACTTAGTCAGCTTCTTCTTGCTCAGAAACTAAGATTCCTGTGTGCAGAAAGTTAGCAACAGGAAGCTGTAATTGGAGACACCTGCTTGTCTACTGCCTAAGCTACGCCCCAATTAACTTCTCTCCTCCACTCCTGATTTAGCAAACTTAGTTGATACATTGCACATTCCCCAACACAGAAAAAACACACTGACTTTCTTTTTTGTTACCCAAAATTAGATCTGCCTACTTCTAATAAGGTGTCTGATTGCTGAATCCCAGCAGGCACTGACTCCTGATGAGAGAGAAGTGTTTTATTAGTAAGAACATTTCTAGCTTTTTTAGTCAGCTGCTTCTTGCTCTGAAAGCAAGATTCATTTCTGACATTAGCTAGCATCAGGAAGCTGTAATTGCAGACACCTGCATTTTTACTGCCTAGGCCACACACCCAATTAACTTCTCTCCTCCCCTACTGATTTAGAAAACTAAGTTGATACAGTCCCATTTCCCAAACACTGAAAAACACACTGACTTTCTTTGTTTTTATCCTAAATGACAACCTCCCTACTTCTAATAAAGTAACGCTTTGCTTAATCTCAACAGGCACTGACTCTTGATGAAATAGAAGTGTTCTATTAGTAAGAAATGTTCAGCTGTTTTAGTCATCTCCTTCTTGCTCTGAAAGCAGGATTCCTTTCTGCCAAAAGGAAGCAGCAGGAAGCTGTAATTGGAGACGCCTGCTTTTCTACTGCCTATGACACCCCCAATTGACTTCTTCCCTCCCCTCCTGATTTAGCAAACTAAGCTGATACAGTCCCCTTTACCAAACAGAGAAAAACACACTTTCTTTTTTTACACCAAAGGACACCCCAACTACTTCTAATAAAGTATCTGTTTGCTTAATCCCAACAGGCACTCACTCCTGATGAGATATAATTGTTCTACTGGTAAGAAAAGTTCTAGCATTTTTCTTCAGCTGCTTCTTGGTCAGAAAGCAAGAATCCTTTCTGAAAAAAGTTACCAACAGGAAGCCGTAAATAGAGACACCTTCTTTTCTACTCTCTAAGCTGCACCCCTAATAAACTTCTCCCCTTCCCTCCTGATTTAGCAGTGTAAGTTGGTGTAACCCATTTCCCCAACACAGAAAAATACTTTGACTTTCTTATGTTTTACCCTAAATGAGACTCCTCTACTTCTAATAAACAATCCTTTTGCTTAATCCCAACAGGTACTCACTGCTGATGTGCTAGCAGTGTTTTATTAACAAGACAATTTTTAGCTTTTTTAGTCAGCTGCTTCATGCTCTGAAAGCAAGAGTTCTTTCTGCCATAAGCTAGCTGCAGGAAGCTGTAATTGGAGACACCAGATTTTTTACTGTATCAGCCACACCCCCAATTAACTTCTCTAATTCTCTCCTTATTTAGCAAACTAAGTTAATACAGTCCCATTTCCCAAACACTGAAAAACACACTGACTTTCTTTGTTTTTATCCTAAAAGACAACCCCCTACTTCTAATAAAGTAACTCTTTGCTTAATCCCAACAGGCACCAACTCCTGATGAGATAGAAATGTTCTATTTGTAAGAAAAGTTCAAGCTGTTTTAGTAAGCTGCTTCTTGCTCTGAAGGCAATATTCCTTTCTGCCCAAAGGTAGCAGCAAAAACCTGCAATTGGAGACACCTGCTTTTCTACTGCCTATGACACCCCAATTGACTTCTTTCCTCCCCTCCTGATTTAGCAAACTACATTGGTACAGTTCCCTTTCCCCAACACAGAAAAGCACACTTTCTTTTTTTACACCAAATAAGACCCCACCTACTTTTAATAAAGTATCTGTTTGATTAATCCCAACAGGCACTCACTCCTGATGAAACAGAAGTGCTCCATTAGAGCCCCATGTCTTACAGGAAGTTTGCTACCTTGCACTTCCTGGCTGGGGGACATAAATAAAGGAGCTCATGCAAGCAGGCACAGAGTGCATTGCCAACAGCTATGGTGGAGATATGCTGGTAACTACCACTGCTCAGCTTTTATAATTCAGGGGGTTACTTTGCTGGGAATTTGCAATTTGAGGGCCTCTGGTGAGAGGTAATACATTGGGCTGGTTGCTGTGCTTTGATTAGGAAGAATGTCCTAGGGCTAGTGCCTGCTCAAAAGTCCTGAGCATTGTGGGAAGGTGGAGGAGCCATCTAAGTTCCCCATGGCATTCCAAAAATACAGCTAGTAGCTGGAAAGTGAGTGTGGTGCTCCCTGACCTAAAGTCCACTGCGTGAGGTAGCATTTTATTTATAATTTTAAAGTTCTACATTTATTTTAGTTGTATTTGCTGGCTTCTGGATTGATTGTGCCCCACATCTTACAGGAAGTTGGCTACCTAGCACTTCCTGGCTGGGGGACATAAATAAAGGAGCTCACATGAGTGAGCATGACCAGAGCGAGGGTGTAGTTTCACACAGAGAGATGCATGCAGAGACACACACATCTGCGTATATCTGCTGTGTCTGCTGTGGATGCCAGGACCAGGCAAGGAAATAGATAGAAATTAAATATTTTTAAACTATTGAGAAGACTGCTGGTTTAGTCATAAGGCTAAGGAAAATGTCTCAGGCAAAGGGTAAGGCAAAGAAGCTCCAGAAACAATGTTCTCAATGCAAAATGTTCACTGAAGGGGAAAAATTACAGCAGTTCAGTTGTAGTAATTGCTTGCTGATTGAAACTCTGCAGGAGGAAATTAATCTTTTACTGGGAAGGTTGGAGGTGAAAAAAGAAATTAGAGGGATTTATTCATTCTGCTTCAAATTGTTTAATTGAACAAGGACAGCAGTTAACTACAAGTACCCCAAATGGTTCATCAGCCAAACACAAATCAGTGGAGGACAGGTTAATTAAAAAAAGGGCACAGTTCAGAAGACAGGCAAAGCAATAACTGTTAGTAAAAAAAAGGTACACTACATGGGGCAGAAAAATTGCTAAATAGATATGAGATATTAAATACTTCTGAAGATGAAAGTAGGAAACAGCCTAATACAGAGGCTCAAAATGAGGAGCAAATAGAAGTAATGGAAGCAAGTGATTTAAGTCATTCAGATGGTAATGATTTTAATAGACAACACACATCACATGGATCCATTTCTGAGCTAACAAATCAGAGGGGTAAAAATATAGTAGTTATAGGAGACTCTAGTACCAGAGTGATAGACAAAATAATTTGCAGAAACAGAAAAATGTTTACAACAGTAAGTACCTTACCAGGAGTTAAAGTGACAGATTTGGAACATTTGCTGGAAGGCCTACTGGAAAAAAACACCTGAACCTCTAGTTATTTTACATGTAGGGACAGATGATATAGGTAGGAGTAAGATCAAAACTATTAAAACCTGTTTTGGGAACATCGTTAAAACAATTCAAGGTATTAAGGGCAATATAATAATCTCAGGTATTCTGCCAACACATGGTATGAATGAGTATAAGAACTGGGCCATAAATCAGTTAAATGAATGGCTAAGGGACTTATGTAAGATGGAACAAATAGGTGTTATGGATAATATAAGAACTTTTCAAAGCAGGGCCATTTTCAAATATGATGGTATCCACTTAAATAGGGCAGGGGTCAGAATCTTTGCTACAAAGATTAATAGAATGATACAATTCCATTTAAACTGGAAGGAGGGGGAAGGAGCTACTTACATAAATGGGTATAAGAATGAGAGTATGCTTAATAAAAAGGAGGTGAAATGGAATGTGGTTTTGCTCAATGCAAGGAGTTTGACCAACAAATTCCATGAATTTCAAAACATGCTTATATCCGACAACAAAGACATTGCCCTTATAACAGAAACTCGTGGGATAAAACAGATACTTGGGAGAAAACACTGTGAGTTACCAAGTTTACTTTAGATCAAGAGAACATATGAGGGGTGGTGGAATAGCAATTTACATAAAGGAGTCCATTTAGCATGAGCAGGAAATGGTTGAGATAAAAGATGTGGAGATGTTATGGATTAAAATAATGCATAAAACCCAAATAAAGATAAAATTAGGCTTAGTTTACAGGCCACCATCTATAGCCAAACAGGAAAATGATCTACTATTAAAATATATTGCTAAGCTCGATCCAGCAGGAAATATTTTGATTACTGGGGATTTTAAAATGCCAAACATTGATTGGCCTGTACTAAAAGGTAAAACATAGATGGAAGTTGAATTTTTAGAAGTTTTAGATCAAATAGGAGTGGAGCAAAGGGTGATATCTCCTACTAGAGGAGCAAATATTTTAGATCTTGTTCTAACTAATATGGGGCCTAGGATAACAAAATATTGAAGTTTGCAGCCCTCTAGGGAACAGCGACCACAGTATGTTGTTTTTTAAAATGCTTGAGGAATATAGCACCAACATAAGCAAAACCAAATCAGAAAAGCTCAATTTTGGTAAAGCAGACGTTCAGGGTCTAAAAGCAGCAATGAACAACTGGGCATGGAAGAAGGAATTTGTAAATTTAACCATGGAACAAATGTGGGAAAGATTAAACAAGAATATACTGATGTTAATCAAACAGTTTGTGCCTATTAAAAACAGAAATAGTTTACCAAGAAATATTGGTTGGTTTAACACTAAAATCAAGAAACTAGTTAAGGAAAAAGACAAGAATTTTAAAAGAGTAAACAAAAAACAAAACTCAGAGGGTTGGAACATATATAGACAGAAGGTTAAACAATTGAAGAAAGAAATAAAAAAGGCTAAAGCAGACCATGAGATCCAGTTGGCTACAAGGGTAGGGGATACTTATAAATCATGTTATTCATATATTAATGGCAAAAAAAAAAACATCCAACAACATTGGTCCATATATTAATGAATTAGGTGAAACTGTGACTGAATCCAAGGAGCTAGGCAATATGCAAGAATTCATATTTTAGCTCAGTATTTAACAAAAAAACTGATTGGGATAAAGGGATTAAGTTACTTTCACATGTAGGCCAAATTGTGATAAATCAGGAGGAAGTAGTGAAAAGATTAAGTGAATTAAACATAAACAAGTCTCTAGGGCCAGATGGTATACATCCCAATGCTCAGAGAAACAGCAGATGGCATAGCCCAAGCACTTACTTATATATTTCAAAGACAGATAGATCAAGCATCAGTGATGCAGGACTGGAAGGAGGCATTAGTAGAGACATTACTAAAAAAGGATCTGACCACCAAACCTAAGAAATACAGGCCTGTTAGTCCGATCTCTGTAGTGGGAAAAATACTGGAAGGTATAATTAAAGAATATATAATAGCCCACTTATCAAAACAAAATATAATAGATCAGACACAACACAGTTTTACAAAAACCAGATCTTGCCAAACTAACATGTTGACCTTTTATGAGAAAGTAAATAAAGCCCTAGATTCAGGAATGCAGTTCACGTCATTTTTTTAGATTTCTCTAAGGCTTTTGACAAAGTTCCGCACAAAGAACTGATTGAGGTTATGATTGATGCTAAAATACCGCACAATATAATAAATTGGGTTGAGGCCTGGTTGAGAGATAGAAGACAGAGGGTTGTTGTCAGTGGAGTAAAATCTGACTGGGAGAATGTTACTAGTGGGGTTCCTCAGGGATCAGTATTGGGACCTTGTTTATTTAATTTATACATCTCCTCTATTGAGAGTAAATCCCCAAACACCTGGATGACTAAGTTTGCAGATGTCTGCAGGATGGGGGGCATAGTAAATAACATTGAATAACAAAATAATGTACAACTTACTCTGAATAGCTTGGGTCATTGGACTGACCAGTTTAAATTGCTATTAAATACTGCTAAATGTGCAGTAATGCATTTGGTGAAAACAAATATAGCGACAAAATATAAACTAGCAGGAAATATACTACACTGCACTACAGTTGAAAGAGATTTGGGGTGATGGTTACAAATGATTTAAGATTCAGTTCACACTGTAGGCATATGGTTAAGAAGGCAAATCAAGTATTAAATTGCATATTTAGACACATTGGGAGCAGGGATAGCAAGGTGATCCTGCCACTCTACCAGACCTTGGTTAGACCGCATCGGGAATATTGTGTGCGGGTGTGGTCACCTTACTTTAAGTCAGACATTGGGAAGTTGGAGGGAGTACAGAGAAGAGCGACAAAAAGAATTTGTGGGATGGAGAATAAAAGTTACCAGGAGAGACTTCAAGATTTGGGTTTGTAGGCATTACAGTATAGAAGGACTAGGGAGGATATGTGTATGATTTATAGGGCACTGCAGGACAAACAAATGAGCAGCAATTTGGGCCTTCTAGACAAAAGGAGATATGGATATGGGAGCAGAAGACATAAGTTACAATTAGAAATGGATAAATGGAGGACGCTCAAAAGAAAGAACTGGTTTAGTCAGAGGGGCATAACACTGTGGAATAGCTTACCTAAGGAGAAAGTAGACAGTAAAACCATGGACACTTTTAAGATTAGGCTGGATAACTTTACAAAACAAATATGTTATAGTATAAAATGGGAGTCATGGCAAGCATTAAGGACGTAAGTCTAGTAGCTTCTATAATCTATGAAATCTATAAAAAGAAAAGATCAAGCGTTTTTAGTCAGCTGCTTCCTGCTTTGAAAGCAATATTCCTTTCTGCCATAAACTAGAAGCAGGAAACTGTATTTTGAGACACCTGCTGTTCTACTGCCTAAGCCAAACCCCAAATTAACTTCTCTCCTCCTCTCCAGATTTAGCAATTTAATTGAAACAGTCCCTTCCCAACACAGAAAAACACACCCACATTCCTTTTTTCAGCCTAAATGAGACCCCTAATTCTAATAAAGTATATGTTTGCTTAATCCCAAAACGCACCAACTCCTGATGAGATAGAAGTGTTCTATTAGTAAAAACTTCAAGCTGTTTTAGTCAGCTGCTTCTTGCTCTGAAAGTAAGATTCCTTTCTGCCAAAGGTAGCAGCAGGAAGCTGTAATTGGAGACAACTTCTTTCTACTGCTTAAGTCACACACGCAATTAACTTCTTTCCTCCTCTCCTGATTTAGCAGAGTAATTTGCTACAGTCCCCTTTCCCAACACAGAAAAAAACTTTGTCTTTTTCATTTTTCCTCCCTAAATGAGACACCCCAACTCCTAATAAACTATCTGTTTGCTTAATCCCAACAGGCATGCACTGCTGATGAGATAGAAGTGTTCTTTTAGAAAGGCAACTTTTAGCTTTTTAGTCAGCCTACTTGCTCTGAAAGCAAAATTTCTGTCTGCAGAATGTAAGCAACAGGAAGCTGTAATTGGAGACACTTGCTTATCTCCTGCCTAAGCCACACTCCCAATTAACTTCTCTCCTACCCTCCTGATTTACCAAACTAAGTTGATATAGCGCCCTTTTCCCAACACAGGAAAACACACTGACTTTCTTTTTCATTACCATAAGTGAGACCCCCCTACTTCTAAAGTATCTGTTTGCTTAATCCTAACAAGCACTTACTCCTGACAAGATAGAAGTGTTCTATTAGTAAGAAACATCCTATGTTTTTTGTTAGCTGCTTCTTGCTCTGAAAGTAAGATTCCTTTCTGCCAAAAGATAGCAGCAGAAAGCTGTAATTGGAGACATCTCTTTGTCTACTGCCTACGCCACACACCAATTAACTTCTCTTCTCTTCTCCCCTCCTGATTTAGCAAACTAAGTTGAAACAGTCCCCATTCCCCAACACAGAAAACTACAAAGACATTCCATTGTTTTACCCTAAATGATACCCCACTACTTCTCATAAAGTATCTGTTTGCTTAATCCAAACAGGTATAGAATCCTAATGAGACAGAACTGTTCTACTGGTGTGAAAATTCTAGCTTGTGTAGTCAGCTACGTCTTACTCTGAAAGCAATATTCCTTTCTGCCAAAAGATAGCAGCAGGAAGCTGTATTTAGACAAACCTGCTTTTCTACAGCCTAAGCCACACCACCAATAAACTTCTCTCCTCCCCTCCTGATTTAGCAAACTAAGTTGATACAGTCCCCCTTTCCCCAACACAGAAAACAGACTAACTTTCTTTTTTTACACTAAATGAGACCCCACTGCTTCTGATAAAGTATCTGTTTGATTAATCCAAACAGGCACTGACTCCTGATGAGACAGAATTGTTCTATTAGTAAGAAATGTTCAACCTGTTTTAGTCAGCTGCTTCTTGCTCCGAAAATAAGATTTCTTTCTGCTGAAAGGTAGCATCAGGAAGTTGTATTTTGGGACACCCGCTGTTCTACTGCCTAAGAGACACCCCAACTGATTTCTTTCCTCAACTCCTGAGTTAGCAAACTAACTTGATACAGTCCCCTTTCCCCAACACAGAAAAACACACTTTCTTTTTTAACACTCACATGACACCCTACCTACTTCTAATAAAGTATCTGTTTGCTTAATCCCAACAGGCACTGACACCTGATGAGATAATATTGTTCTAATAGTAAGAAAAGTTCAATATTTTTGTCAGCTACTGCTTGCTCTGAAAGCAAGATTCTTTTCAGCCAAAAGTTGCCAACAGGAAGCTGTAATTGGAGACATCACTTTGTCTAGCTGCTCAGCCACACACCACCTAATCTCTCTCTCTTCTCCTCCTGATTTAGCAAACTAAGTTGGAAACAGTCCCATTCCCCAACACAGAAAACTACAAAGACATTCATTTTTTTACCCTAAATGATACCCCACTACTTCTAATAAAGTGTCCGTTTGCTTAATCCAAACAGGCACAGAATCCTAATGAGACAGAACTGTTCTATTGGTGTGAAAATTCTAGCTTGTGTAGTCAACTACGTCTTACTGTGAAAGCAATATTCCTTCCTTCCATAAGCTAGCAGTAGGAAGCTGTAATTGGAGACACCTGCCTTTCTACTGCCTTGGCCACACCCCCAATTAACTTCTTTCCTCCCTTCCTGATTTAGCAAACAAAGTTGATACAGTCCCATTTCCCAAACACAGAAAAGCAGTCTTTCTTTTTGTACCCTAAATGACAACTCTCCACTTCTAATAAAGTATCTGTTGGTTTAATCCTATTAGGCACCCACCCTAATGATATAGAAGTGTTCTATTAGTAAGACAACTTTTAGCTTTTTAGTCAGCTGCTTCCTTTCTCTGAAAGAAAGATTCCTTTCTGCCAAAAGTTACAATAGGAAGCTGTGATTGGAGACACCTGCATGTCTACTGCCTTAGCCACAACCCCCAATTAACTTCTCTCCTCCCTCCTGACTTAGCAAACTAAGTTGATATAGTGCCCTTTTCCCAACACAGAAAAACACAGGACTTTCTTTTTTTTTACGCTAAGTGAGACACCCTACTAATAAAGTATCTGTTTGCTAAATCTTTAACTGGCACCTGACTTCAGATGAGACAGAAGTGTTCTATTAGTAAGAAAAGTTCTAGCATTTTAGCTAGTTGCATTTTGCTCTTGAAAGAAAATTCTTTTTGCTATTAGCTAGGAGCAGGAAGTCTGTAATTGGAAATACTGCTTTCTTCAATCATGAAGGCAACAACCCCAATTAACTTCTCTCCTCCTCCTGATTTAGCAAACAGAGTTGATACAGAGCACTTTTCCCAACACAGAAAGACACACTGACTTTCTTTCTTTTAACCGAAATGAAACCCACCTACTTCTAATAAGGTATCTCTTTGATAAATCCCAGCAGGCACTGGCTCCTGATGAAATAGAAGTCTTCTATTAGTAAGAAAATACCAAGCTTTTTTAGTCAGCTGCTTCTTGCTCTGACAGCAAGATTCATTTCTGCCATTAGCTAGCAGCAGGAAGCTGTAATCGAAGACACCTGCTTTTCTATTGCCTAGGCCACACCCCATTTAACTTCTCTCCCCTCCTGATTTAGCAGACTAAGGGGATACAGTCCCTATTTCTCAACACAGAATAAGCATTATGACTTGGTTTGTTGGCCAAGGCACCTAGTTTCACCTGGAGCTCTTCCTTCTAAAATTGTTTGAAAGGACAGAGCAGAGAACCTTACCAGAGCAAGGGACATGGATTAAGACTTTTTGGCTAAGAGATTTACTGTGTGTTGTTTTATTTTATTTTGTACTACAGGGATTGCTACTGTTTGTTGCACATTTCATTGCTTTTATATTTTCAGATTCAAACTTGTTGCTGCTGTATATTTCTCTTCATTATTACAAGGTGTTCCTATAGGTAAGCTAATAGATTACTGCTGTAATCTTCTGATTCAAATTTTGTCTTTGCAAGGTATATCTCTCTGTTATCTGCTTTATTTTTCTCTGTAGCAAAAGTGTTTCTTAGGGTATATCTTCTTAAATTATTACAGGTGGTGCTTTTACAGGTTTTACAGTTTTATCTAACAATAGGATAAGCTTTCAGGGTTACTGTACTTGTTGTTGACTGATTGTTTTGCCTACCACCTTTGTTCTTTCATCCATGGTTCTAGTTTGGACAGCGATAGCGAGGCGTCCAGCTGTCAGGTGTTTCCATGATGGAATAGCAGGCCTAGCCGGGAGTTAGTGGTTTTGGCAACATGGTCAATGGGTGTGAGGAGAGGTGAGGATCAAGGGTGATACCTAGGTATTTAAAGTTTTTGACCTGTTCCAGTGTGGCACCTTGCCTGGTGATAACGGAGGAGTTGGAAGTGCTTACGTTTATTATGGGAGCTGCTGGAGATCATGTGGCCTTTGTTTTTTTTTGATTAAGGATCAGTTTGAGCTTGTGAGCCAATTCTCAACTGAGAAGAAGCCGAGTTGAGATTTTCTTGCAATTTCTTTGTGTCCTGGTGTGTGGCAGAATTACTGCATCATTGGCCTACAGGATGATATGTTCAGTGCAGGAATCTGGTAGGGTTAAGGAACAGGCTGAGTAGGGGGACCTAGTATTGAACCCTGAGGACACCAGAGAGGACAGGTCTGAAATCAGAGGCGATTCCACTTTACACGCTGGTGTGGTTTTCAAGATAGCTTTTGAACCAAGAGATTGAATCATTGGAGAGACCAGCATTTTTTGTTGGCTCAGCAGGAGGGAGTGGTGGACAGTATTGAAGGCTTTGGTTAGGTCAATGAAAATAGCACCAGTTAGTTGTCCATTGTCAAGGGAGCTGTGAATGGAGCTGGTGAATTTGAGTAAGGCAGAGGATGTACTATGACCTATTCTAAAGCCATGTTGCTGTTTACAGAGAATATTATAATTGTCCAGATGCTCGGTTAGTTGATCTGCTACTATACATTCCAGTGCCTTTGATAGGGGAGGCAGAATGGAGATAGGGCGGAAGTTCACATGGTCAGCCTTATCACCACTTTTGTGAATCGGGGTAACAGTGGCCATTTTCCATTTGTCTGGGAATTGGCTTGAGGAAAGAGAGATTAAAGATCTTGGGAGGGGCCCAAGTACTCGTCGCTGTTAGGGCCAGTAGTTTGATAGTCGGCGGTTATTGCTTGTTCTAGATTTGCTGATGGCTTTGGCAATGTAGTTTCAGACTTGATGTTTTTTTATGCTTTAAAAGTATAAAGGTGGGTGACAGGCATCTGGTCACTTCATTGCTTCTTGTTAGATGCTGCTTGAGTCTGCCTCTATGCTATCCTACACCAGTCACTCCACCGCTGCTGCTTGCGAAAAGGGAGATGTCACCCTTTGTAAGTCCAATTGTATGCATGCATATCATGCATACAATATGGCTAGTGTAGCGGACCAATCAATATTGATTCTACCTCTGAATGTTGCTTAACATTCTCACCACTGACATGCTGTACCAGTCTCTACTAAGACAGGGTATAAGATGACCTCAGGGTGATCGTCATTATACCTTTTGTACTAGTAACTATTTTGGTCACTTTCCATTGCTTTGTTTGAGGCTTCTGAGCCTGCCCTCATGCTATCCTGCCAGCCATGTGCCTCTGCTGCCAAAAAGGGAGAAGTTGCCCATTTGCAAAGTCCAATCGGTTGTTTTCATATTCACAGCTCTGCTCTGGTTCCATACCTGCTGCTGCTGAATATTAGTACCAGTACCTGCTACTCTGCAGATTGCTTCAATGTTTATCTTATTTCCTCTGGCCTTCAGTGTGCTGCTCACTGTTGCTAGCAGAGTGATCCCTCCCGATTACCCAATCCATTTGTAGGTCGAGCCTGCAGTCCACCTACAAGATCCAGTGCTGGTGCTGATATTCTTCTTGTCTTCCGAGCCCCCGTCTCCTGGCCGCAGCTCGAGTTTCCTGGACCTTTCGCTGCAAGCTGAGAAGGAGCACCTTCTTGTCTTTCAGTCCACCTTTTCATCAGGTTAGTGACAATGTAACTTTAGTTGTGACTTTGAGTTCTGAAGTGTAATGCACTTCGCATGGTACTGTGCAGAAAAATAATGCAGCTTTTCATCACTGGCAGTTGCTGGCTGCACAATTAGTATGGTATTAAAACAAAAGCCAGTTCAGTGAGTGAGGAGAACAGGTTAAAAAATGTTGCACATGATAAGAGGACATAGACTGCTATTAATAGCTGGGCTGGGCAGAATAACTGGTATATACAAAGGGTCTTCAGCTGCTCATCAAATAATTGTGAGTGTGCTCTGTCTACACAGAGAAATAGGATATATACTGGGAAAAAATGCACAAGATAAAAGAAGTCATGCAGGAGTTCAACAGTGATCCCTCTTCATGCTCGGCACAAAGTTATATCTTTTAATACAGAATTTTTTGCAGAAATTTCCTTAACAAATTCTGTATTAAACATTACAAACTTGTCCCCCTGGAGTTTATTAATTAATTTTATGTGGAGTTCTCACATAAATGAACAAATAAAATTCCATGAAGGGACAAGTTTGTAATGTTTATTACAGAATTCATTAGGGAAATTTCTTCCAAAATGAATTCTGTATTAAAAGTTCAACTTTGAGTCAGAAATGAAAGGGACAATCACCAGTAGAACTCCCCTTTGTGTTGTGTGACACAGTTCCAAAAAACAAGTCTGCATAATATCTGAATCCCTTGAATATCAGGAAAATACTTTGACAGGAATTGGCATTTTGTTTGAGTTTGTAGGGATTTATTTTAGTTGTCCAGTGTGTTCCCAGATCATCAGCTGTCATTTTAGTTGGACCTGAGTTACCTTCATTTTAATGCAGTGTGTCTTGCCTTTGAATCATCTGTCTCACTATCTTAGACATGTTTCAAATCTGCTAGCCTAGCTTTATTTCATTTCATATGTTGCTGAAAAGGATGGACACATTTATTTAGGGAGAGGTGATTTTTTTGCGTGTAAGATCCCTAGATCTGAGTTAATGCTGCTGCTGTCAGTTCAGCTGGTTTATCTGGTAACACTTTACATTAAATGTCTTCTAATCACACTGAAACTACTATATAACTACAATGTAGTTAAACTTCTGTGTAGTTACATGTAACTACAATATAGTAGCTAAGTAGTTTCTCATTCTTGGATTTGGTGTAGTTACCAAGTTACATAATTGGTGAAGTTACTGCAATTACTGTTGCTCTCTCGCCTTCAAATCAATTATATTTGGCAAATGTAGTATGTATGTTGCACTTTGCAGTACTGTTACATGTGCAGTTACACTTCCAGCATGAATCAATTTGTGGCAAAAGAGGTGGTTGTGGTTGCATGTGTAACTACCACTTCATGCAATTTGTATCAACATACACCAGGAAGGGTTCTTACCTGTGCATCCTTACCACCCACCACCACTCCACACAGCAAATCAGTGATAGCGCATGGTATGTAGCCATGCCGCCCCCAGCCACCCACCTGGGTCATATCAGGTCAGGAGTGTGGCTGAAGAAGAGGTGTAGTCAATGCCACTGAAGCAGCACATTTCTGACAACTACAGCACTGTTCAAGCTGATAAGTAATTATATAAATTATTTTTATTGTATAAGGGCCAGTGCATGAAATAGAGCTACCAAATTGTGACATTTGTGAAATTTTTTGAAGTTTATAATTTATCAAAACAATTTTTGTTTTTGGGGAGCCATCACCCACCTAATGTAAATGTTAAAATGGTGCAGGATAACTCCTTTGCTGTGTCACCAGAAAAAAACAGTTACAATGTCGTGCATGAACGGGAACATAAAACTGTGAATGTGCATGTAACGGGGGACATAAATCTGTGTATGCACATATAACGGGGGATATAAAACTGTGTATGCACAATGTAACGGAGTAGTAGAAGTGTAGTGTGCATGTAACAGGGGACATATTTATAATGTTATTATTTGGCAAGGGACCTTACATAACAGCACACGCAATAAGAGATAGGAAACAGTGTTGTAGAAGTTAACAAAGTTTTATAGGTGAAAGTGAAATGGGTAATTAAATCAAAATTTACAGAAGTAAAATGGTTTACTCTGACAAAGTCTCAACAAGTATTAATTTTCACACAGAACTTCTAAACTGTATCCAAAGACCAAAGCATTATACAGGCTAGATGATGACCATATAACTACAGAACTATACCCCTGAGACTAAACTACACAGGTTAAATGAGTAACTACTGAATTATACCCAGAGTCCATACAAAAATACTGCTGAAAACAGTAACTACAGATCTACTAAACTATACCTGGAGACCAAACTATAAATATACAAACGACAACTACTGAACTAACTGCCTCTAAACTAAAAATAGAAAATGCTTAGTAAACTATACAGAAGATATGAAAATTATTTACAGAAATTAAAGTTAGGGCAATGCAATGATGCAGTTTTCTGCAGTGCTCCTTAATGTACAATGGAAGTAGTGTTTGAGCTCATCTCTGTTGCAGCTTACTGAACTTTTCCACAATGATCTTTAATTGTTCTGATTGTACAACATAGGGCAATCTCCTTCCAAGCTGAATAGGCCCCATGAAAATTCATATTCTTCATGCTGTCAGTGTCTTGCCATCACAGCCAAGAAAAATCACTCTGACGGTCTTGCAGGAACTTCACTGAGTACAACTGCTTTACAGTGTCTACCGCTATAACTTGACCAATATAGAATTCCCTAGAATAGTAGACCACAAGAATTTATTATCTTTTGGTTCAAACAATGTTTTTCTTTTTTCTGAACTTTTTTGATGCTTGAAGCAGGCCTGTCCAATTGTGGAGCAGTGCAGTGATTTGGACGTGGTTGCATCAATGTGCATGCCCTGTCTTGTAAAGTGCTTAAATGGCCGTGGTGGCTGCTGCTGCACCAGCAACTGCAGGAGTACTGGAAGCAGTTGTGTCACTGGCAGATTGGTGGGTGGGTGTCAGGGGACTGTGTATGACCAGACACAATGACCACAGCCAGCGAGCAAGTAGGAGCAGTGTCACTTGTGGTTTTAGAACATTAGCAGTGGGCACAATGTAGCTGAATTAATCAGTTTCTTCGACTTCCACCTTCCTCCAGACTATGGTTCTTACAGGTCCAGCTTCATCAATGCAATGTGTACAGAAACATATAAGGTTCTCTGTGGTCACACTCATCATCCACTTCGCGACTTCCCACTTTATACGAGTTGTGTTCTGGGTACAGATTTTACATCTCCTCTTGGCTGTCTTTTTATTTCATTTTCACCCACCCAGAAAAATGTTCTCTGTGGTGATGCACCCTTCAGTGTCAGTGCCTTTTGTTAGTTCACTGTGGCTGTATTTGAATAGTCCTTTTATTCTGGATTACTGCCCACCTGAGATTGTGTACTCCATGCTTGGCTTTAGACTTCACCACTGCTCTTTCCCCATCAGAGGTCCCTTCCATGTCTTGATCCAAAATAAGTATGCTCAATTGGAAATCCATACTTGCTGTTGGAAAAGGAAATATCATAAATGACCATTTTGCATGCAGGTCGCACCACAGCCATCTGTAATTGAACTTGCTTGACAATGTTCAGTGATCGAACGTTCATGAGGGTGTGCATTTGCAATTTCAACAAAATGCTCGTGAGGATAGTGATCATGCTTGAGATTGCTTGTTATATGAAAACGAGAGAGTCTCTGACTGTGGCTTCACAGAGATTACAGCTGTAATAGTAACCACAGAGTGAACTGTTGCTTGCTCATGGTGCCAGTGGGCTGACTGTACTTCATCCTGTAGATTACAGGTGTAGTTCTTCGTGAAGTCTAGCACCATCACCACTCATCCCTTGGGTATGAACTGCCTTATCCAGTTAAACTGATGCTGCTGCTATACTGCAACATGCATATAATGATCCAGGAAGAAAAGACCATCTTTTAGGACTCTACCAGCAATTGGACAGTAGAGCTTTTTTATTTTTCAAAACCTTCCTGGTCTGTTTCTTGGAGGCCATCAGCCCTTTGCATGATTTTGATACTGTCCCACTGCTGCCATGTTGTCCATTCTTGTCTGTGTTTTGGGACTAGAGTTCTTTCACCACATCAACAAACTTTTTGTGCTGCACTTTGTTATGCGTTTTTTTGCCCGAATCAAATTTTGAAAAACTTTTTCAAAGGTAGTCTGGGACACATAGTAATTCTCAACTGCCTGGTAAAGACCTGTAACTTTACAGCATGGAAGTTTATATTTATTGACAAGATGATTTATAGCCTTAAGTTTCAGTGATGCATTAGCACAATATTCCCAAAGACATTGCTCATGTTTTTGCTGCCCTGCAAGTTTAATGTGCCTTGGTCATAAAGTGCCAAATTTTCATGTTCCGAGTGGTGTCTGGGTTCTGTTGCATGAATTCTTTGGTAGATAGAAGGTCAGTGGGTTTGTCGAGGTGTGACCTTGTTTTGCCTGGACTGTTTTAGAAAAGACCTTTTTGTGCGGCAGAGGTGTGGCACTCTCTTCAAAGAACTTTTCCACTTTACTCACTGTTACAAGTGGCAGTGCAGAGCAGTGTGCTTTTTTGGTTTCAGTCTCTGCAGAAGATAATCTCATAAGCCTTTTCCAGCTCACCCCCAATGTTGAGCTTGCAGTTCTTAGCAGCTTGTATTTTTTTAATACTACAATGGTTTTTAAAAATTCCTTGTTCCTCTGTCTGTCACTTTTCTTGCAATTGTTTTTTAGCTGGAACAACTTCTCAGATGCAACTGACATAAGTTTATCTTCCAGTTGTGTTCTTTGAAGCACACCACGCTGCCAGGCCGCTTTCTTGGATGGTGAGCAAGATGCCAATATCCACTCCGGTGTTTTAGTTGAATTTAGTAGGTGATTTTGGCAATGCCTTTCTTCTCTTTGCACTGACTTTCTTAGAGCGGCATTATATGGTACCACTGGTGTCATGAATAGCTCTTTTCCTGGCAGGATCATTGTTGAAGGTGGTGTGTTGGTGGTGGTGGCCACTGGTGAGTCATCGGTGGCCACTGGCGGGGTGTCTGTGGTGATGGCCACTGAAGTGGTGACAGTGGGCATTGGTGAGGCAGTGGTGGGCACTGGTGAGGCACTGGTGAGGTAGCTGCTGTGAGCACTGGTGAGGCAGTGGTGGGCAGTGATGAGACAGCTGCATTGGGCACTGGTGAGGCAGCGGTGGGCAGTGGTGAGAAAGCTGCAGTGGGCACTGGTGAGGCAGTGGTGGGCAGTGGTGAGACAGCTGTGGTGGGCACTGGTGAGGCAGTGGTGGGCAGTGATGAGACAGCGGTGTGCAGTGATGAGACAGCTGCTGTGGGCACTGGTGAGTCAGCGGCAGTTGGCACTGGTTAGGCAGCGGTGGCATATCTTTTGTCATAGTACTTTCTGCGTTGCTTTTCATTTCTTGTTCTTCTTTTCTGACTTGTCATGTTGGCTCCTTGTTGTCTTTTTTATCTCCTCTAGTATTCCCACTTGTGGCAATGCATTCTGCTCATTAGGATGTGTTCATTTTGTTGTCCTACTACTTTTTCTACAGTTGACTTGGTCTTCTGTTTCTGTGCTTCTCTTGTACTTGCTTTCTCTCCTTTCCCATGTCATTATAATGGCCACACTTATCTTCAGTCATGTTGTCTCTGTTTTTCTTAGTCACGTGTGCCATTTTTTTCCAAATATGCTGTGGATAGCGGTTTCATCCTTCTTTATATTCGCCTGTAAAGCCGGGTTTTTCCTTGTTTGATTGAGCAGCAGCAGTATTATAGTAATACCTCAGTGAGCACTGCTGCAGATAAACATGGTTGTCTTCTTGATTCCATCTTTTAAGAGTTTTCAGAAATCTTGTAGAACAGAAGAAGAAGAAGATTTAAAAAGAAGATACCACTTCTGTTAATGGTATTGACATTTTGAACAGAAATGCCATTCAAGATGTGGTTAATGCCACACTGGCAAAAATATGTGATGAGAGAAGTGTAAATTCTGAAATAGACAAGATATAAGACGAAGAACAGGTTAATGGAGAAAAGCAAACACATAATCCATGAAGTGGTTTACACGAGCAAAAGGACAAGATTTGACGCACAACGTGCTCCACAAGACAAAAGTCAAACAAGAAAATGGAGGCGTAGGCCAAAATCAAGATCCGTGATGTGGTTTAATACGAGAGCAAAGGAAAGGTGAGATGCATGACATGCTTCACAGGACAAAAAGTCAAACAACGAAATGGAGATGCAAAAAGCAAGGCATGATCCATGAAGCGGTTTCATGAGCAAACGGACAAGATGAGATGCACGACATGTTTCTACACAGGACAAAAGTCAAACAATGAAATGGAGGTGCGATCCACCTGCCTGCAAACAAAATGGAGTACGCATCCACCAGCTATGCAAACAAAGGGAGGCACGCAGCCACCAGCCTGCAAAGAACACCACACTCAGACAACACTTGGATTAGTAAACAGGCCTTGCACAGTATGTGTATGGTAACAATACAAAAATATAAATAATGTATATTAGCTTGTTGATGTCACACTAACAAAACCCCGCTGGTGCCTCCACTTTAGAAAAACAGTTCAGTCTGTTGGTATTTATATTGAAGTTGTAGGTAGGCCTGAGTTGATTATTTGGAGCCCTGTAGGTGAAAAAACATCCTCTTTTGGGTTCCAAATGATCCACCTCGAGGCATACACACCACAGCAGGCTTCCAGATAGGGCCCATACCACTGCAGCATTACCTCCAAAGAAACACCAAGCAGCGCTTTTTCAAAATCCTACATTAGGTTAGTTTAAACACAGCAAGAGCACTGGTGGATTTTGCAACATGAGAAGCCCCACACAAAAGCATACATCATAAAACATCATGACACATGGCATGGGCCTGTATCTGAAAACCTGTTGTGTGTGTAGGCCTTGAGGGAGATCATTTGGAGCCAGTAAGTGAATACATCCACTTTGGGTTAAAATTATGATCCACTCTGAGGCATACACACCACAGAGTTTCCAGATAAAGGCCCATACCACATGCAGCATTTCCTCCCTCCCTAAACAAGTCACCAAACAGCTCTTGGTTAAAAATCCCACATTAGACCATTTTAAACACAGCAAGGGTGCTGGTGGTTTTGTGACATGAGGGAGCCCCACACAAGTGCAAGCTTGTCAGAAAACATCATTCACGCGTGGTGTGGGCTGTTGTCTGAAGCCTGCCGTGTTGTTAGTGAGGCCTCGAGTG
The DNA here is from genome assembly GCA_016271365.2 of Neoceratodus forsteri. Lineage (NCBI taxonomy): Eukaryota > Metazoa > Chordata > Ceratodontiformes > Ceratodontidae > Neoceratodus > Neoceratodus forsteri. Next base: position 1,037,466,975 of record CM057453.1, read on the forward strand.
GGATCATGTGGATTCCAGCAAGTGAAAAACATCCACTTTGGGTTCCAAATGATCCACTTAAGGCCACACACCACAGCAGGTTTCCAGATAAAGGCCCATACCATGTGGCATTACCCCCCCCTCCAAACAAACACCAAGCAGCGTTTGGCAACAAAATCCAGGTGCATTCGACCGGTTCAAACCCCCCCACCCAGCAAACACCAACCATCATTTGAATTAAAAACAAAACATCATAAAGCAAACATCAGAAAGCATCAAAGGGTGGGTGGGTTATCTGGTAGCAGCATTTAAAAAAAACAAACCAAGCACCACATTAAAACAGTCATGATTTTGTTAAGCCCCACACCCATCATCCAGATAGGAACCTCCAAAAGCACAATATAGTTTGCACCACTTTCTGTACATGTTCACATTCTCGCGATTTAAATGTAGTATTGGCTGTTTTAGCATCTTTATGGTCCATTAAATCTTACTCTAGCCAAAAAAAGTTTGACAGACTTCTTTAAATAAACACCCACATCGTGGTAGTCAGCCAGCAATCCAGGAATGGCACCAAAATCAGAATTTGAACAAAACCGATGGAAGACCCCACAAAAAACAGCCATGCTCATCATCGGAGAATAAGTTCTATTTAGACAGCATGTTTGCTGGGAGTCCTGAAGCTGGCTCATCTCAGCCCTTACCTGGACAGGTCTGATTGAAGCTCCTTGGTTGGTGACTGTCTCGACATATTAACACTGCGAGGAAAAGACAACATTTCTTTTGGATTACTGCAGGAGAGAGGGCAAATCTCCTTTGGGCTGCAGATTTTAAATCCCCGATGCCGGCACTCTGATGACATGTCACGGGTGTCTGAGTTCTCGTGCATCTTCACATTCCCGCGGCCTTTCGACATCAGGGAATGTGGATGTAAACCTGTTGCCCAGTGACTGTAGACAGTGAAGGTTTTAAAAAAAAAAGGGAAACAACAGAGGGTCAGAGGACTGCATTTTTTGGGGGTGATTTAGAGTGAGGGCGATGCTATGGAAACAAACAAATAGCGCACACAACACAACAAATGAGTGATTTGCATGGGCATGCTTTATTTGAGAGGATGCAGTTCTCAAAACCACAAACAGACTCATATTTTGAAGGCAGTGGTTAAAATGTCACAGGGCAAGCAGAAGTTCTTAATGGCAATTGCACATAAGCATAATGGAATTCAACATAAATGAGTGAGCCATGACATCCTTAAAAGCTTTTGTATCTGCTTATACTGTTTCATTTTAAATACTATAGCATCACATCTAATTATGGTTTACTTCCTGCATTATGGTTTATGCACTGTCTTGGGGACATTACAAGTAAAACTAGGTAACCCGTTTACCCATAAGTAAACAATATAGTTGTATAGTAACCAAGAAATTTAGATTGTATGTTTGTTAAGCAGTAAGTGCATGAGGGAATGATTTCTGAAGGAAAACATAGAACAGTACTACAGCATTGACATTCAGTATAAGTGTATAGTAGCTACACCCTTCTTCTTACACTTTAAGTGTCAGTTTCTGCCTACTTACTTTGCAAATACATGTTAATTAGCAATTTACTGTGGAAACAGTGCCACAGAAGCAGCATGTTCCATAGTACCTACAGCACTGTTATACCCTTCTTCTTACACTTTAAGTGTTAGTTTCTGCCTACTTACTTTGTAAGTACATGTTAGTTAGGCATTAACTGTGGAAACAATGTCACAGAAGCAGCACATTCCTTAGTAACAAACAGCACTGTTAAAAGCCAAGTAACTTTGTAAATTAATGATTTCTTTATTATATAGCAATTTACAATGTTAGATTGCATGTTTGATCTTAGTTCTTTTTTTTTTTTTGGTCGCACTGTATACAAGTTGTGTTTGGATTCAAATCTACAGCTTCCAGGTTTCTAGGGTCAGTGCTTTAACCACTTTGCTATACTGCAGTAATTTCATGAGGAAATTATTTCTGAAGGATACTTTTAAGTCTCACTAACTACACTGTAATTGCTGTATAACTACACTGTAACTGCACTACTATGCAGTTGTTAGCTAATTCACAATGCTTTGTAATTGTGTAATTACATAACTTTAAATGAGCTGCTTCTGTGAGACTGACCCACACCCCTTTCCTGCTGCTACCCAGCTGGGTGGCTCAGGGGTGGGGACATGGCGACCCTTTGGATGAGAGACTCCTCATTCTTCTGTACCTTAAGACTAACTGCCCCATTGTACAATGCTGAACAGTCATAAGACTGACTGATTGTACATCATGTATATTGCACCAGTACTTTTAGTTGCTACCTGTTGTGTTTCAACTGTATTCTTGCATTTAATTGTACCTTAGTTGTACTCAGTATACTCAATGTATTCTATTTCCTGTACCTTTCTCTGTTAATGTAAATGAGTTGTTTGTATTACCTATGTACCATCTTTATGTCTCGCATCATGTCTGTGAAAATGGTCCACTGGATCAGTGCACTACCGAGTAAACCAACAAAAGACAAAACAAACAAACAATAACAAATAAATAAAATAATTAAATATCACTTATTCTGCTGTGTGAAGTGATAATAGGAAGGTGCAGATACACATGCCGGGATGCTTTCTTAGCCATTACATGCCCTTCCTATTTCGCAGAATGAGGTGGCAGCCATGGCATATCCTTCACCAAGCTAACACGGGCCCGATAGTACCATGATGGCTTGGGAATGGTGTTGAAAAGTGCATGTATCGGCTAAGGAAAAGTCCATGCATGTGTATCTGGCACTAACCAGCACTCCTCCTACCACAGCCGCTGACTATACCATGAGGGCTTGGGGCATGGTGGTGAAGACATGCATGTCATGACTAAGGAAGAGTCCCTGCTCGTGTATGTGGTACCCACGCATCACTACAGCAGATTGGTTATACAGTATATAACTGATCTGCTGTGTGGGTGATGGTGTGGTGGTGCCAGAAAAAATGCTCGTGAAAGACATGAACCTCAGAGGCACTGGTGTTATTTGCCGTGAGTTCTGAACAGTGTCTTTAGCTGTAATCCTTGAGAGCAAAAACAAACAAGCAGGAGCAATTATATAAAACAAAGTAACCGGTAGGTGTGCAAAACTCGAGTTTTCATACACCCTTGGTGATGCAATACTTGTATAATTCCCTCAGGCTTCACTCTTGGGGTTTATGAGCATCCGCACCTCAGTTCTATATAAAATTCTTATTATGCACACTCTACCCATGGGGTACCCGCTGGAGGAAAGGATAGTGAAATACCTGGCATCCAGTGGGCTGCATGGTTTCACAGAGGGAAGTCACTGCCAGATGAACCTCTAGAGTTCTGTATCTGGGTAACCACTGAGGTGGATCAGGGGTGTGCTGTGGATGTAGTGTACCCAGATTTTAACAAAGCATTTGACGTACTGTAGTTCCACATAGGAGGCTGATAAAAAGATGAAAGAACCTGGGAGTTGGTTGCAGGCAGTGAGATTGGTAGAGAGCTGGCTGGAAAATGAGAACCCAAAGGCTGGGGGTGAATGGAACACACTCTGCAGTGGGTAGAGTGACCAGATGAGTTCACAGGATCAGCGTTAGTCCCTATCCCTCAATGTCTTTATCACTGACATTGCAGAGTGGCAGGAAGGGACACTTTGCCTGTTTGCAGATGACACAAAACTCTGCAACAGGGTGGCCACACTAGATGGAGTGGAAAGAATGAAAAGTGTGCCTAAAAGATTGGAGGACTGGTCAAGGGTTTGGCAGCTGGTTTCAATGCAAAGAATGCAGGTAAAGCATATGGGGTGCAGAACCTGGGGCAGATACCACCTTGGGAGAGGAAATTGCAAGCTCCAAGCAGGTACCAGACTGGGTGGGTTGTCATCTCAGATGACCTGAAAATTGTCAAACAGTGTGACAAGAGAGTGGGAAAGGCAGGCAGGATGCTGGGCTGCATAGATAGGGGAATCACCAGCAGGAGGTAATAATCCCACTGCACAGATCATGGGGTGAGGCATCACCTTGAGTATTGTGTCAGGTTTGGAGACCCAATCTTCAAAAGGACAAAACTCAGGGGTAGAGGCGGTACAGAGCAGGGCAAGCAAAATGGTGAGAATCTGCATTATAAACCCTAATGAGGAAAGGCTGAGGAGTTAAATTTGTATCCACTGGAGGATAAGAGGAAAGGGGCATGACTGAAATTTCAAATATCACAGAGAAAAACAGAATACAGGGATGGTACTATCTTTCAAACAAAAAGGGCTCAAGGACTGCACAGTATGAGGCTGGAGGGGTGGAGGTTAAGAGGTAAGACAATGTATGGAAGTACTTTTCATGGAAAGGTGGTGGACAAATAAAACAGTCTGCCGGCAGAAATGGTGGATGCAGAAACTGTTACTGGTTTCAAAAAAGCATTGGGCAGACACAAAGAGAGCTTGAAAATACAAGGGGAAGGGACAGTGGAATGATCAAGATAAGCTTAGTTGCAATGATTAGGGCAACAAGGCAGACTCAGTGGGATTGTGGGTCCTTATCTGCTGGCAACTTCTATGTTTCGTTATTCAGTATGTATTAAATAAGGTGTTCTGCTCAAAACTCAATAAATTTCAACTATAAAAAAATTAGTTAATGAGAACATGGAAAATATTTCTGAAATACCATCAGAAGTAACATTTGAAAATGGATAAAACATTAGTCTAGCTTCACATGGAATTTCATTGGACAGTTTGGGGACTGAAGATGGGGTAAGTGATCTGGAACCCATCTTGATCTTATTTCTCAGAATTTCAGAGGGCCTGATCTCACTTTACCTTTTTCCAGTTTCAGTGTGTGTATCTCCTCAGTCTCCAGCTGGCCCCCATTTGATAGGCCCCAACTCCATCACTTATCATATCTAGGTACTTACCCAACCTCCTGTTCCTCCATGGCTTGTTCCCATTGTGGGGGACCTAGAGATGGACCTACTAACTGGGGCAGGATCTTGTTGGAGCTGAGTGCCTAGTAGACAGTGTGGGGCCCATAGGGGGCTGGTTTCAATCTGTTGGTTAGTGGTTTCCCATCATTTTACACCCCAGAGTCACCAGCCATGCCATGACACATGTGAGCGCAGTTTTACCCAACACGTATTAGTATCCATTGGCATTCCCTCCTACTCTCTATTTGCTGTGCCAGACCACTCAGCTTCTGCCAGGTGGTATGCAAACAGTCTACACCCCTCACCAGAGGACAGCTGTCCAATGGAATGCTCGTTTTGTCTTCTTTGCCAGGCCCCCAGCAACCTGAGTCCATTTCCAAACCTTGACTACTTTGGTAATGAATGGAGACCCTACTGCATCTGCTGCCTGGCATTCCCCAAAACATTCCTAATAGTATTAGATGAAACTGATGAACAAATATCATCACTTAATTAATATGCTGCTCCTTTTTTAAATATTTTACAAAACACCCAAGGCATGAAGTTGGCGTGTGTAAATTAACATACTTTAATTCAGTTTTTATATACACATCATCTGTGGGTCACAGCTGGAGAATCAATTGAAAAATGAGAGGCTGTTTGATAAAGTCAATTTAGTAACTTCAGATAAGAAGGAGATACCGATGTTTCCTAAAGCATATCTGTCTGTAATAGGAATATACTGTCTGTCGCTGACACCCTAGTATCAGCCCACGGCCACCAATCAAGTGTGTGAAGGAGTACTCCAAGGTATTATGGGAGACAGCATTCCTTTAGGGTGCAGGGTCAGATGTTAAGGCACAAGTTGAGGAAATCTGGCCAAAGTCCAAAAGACTTATCCTGATACTGTAGCTCATTAACTTAACTATCAGGAGGAGGAGACTATAGACACAATGATAATTTTCTTCCCAGACATTTTTGCAGCTGAGAGAAATAGACCAATTACTCTGGTAGATAAGTCATGATGACCTGGCCATATTAAATCACAAGATCTATTTCAGAGTACTTTAGGCATCTGAGCCATGTGAATTAATTTGGCATATCCCCATGCCATGAAGTGGCTTATTGCCTTACTGCTGTTAGAAAATGGTAATATTTTAATAAAATAAAGGAATACAGATTGAAATATTTTGAAAATGCTGAAAACCTTAAGCAAGTGACTGAAGTACATCCGCTTGTTGAAGTCAGGGATGGACTGGGGTATGGGGGGGGCCCCTGGAAAGCTGATATAGTGGTGAACCTAGAAATTAATAGGGGAGAGTCAAGGATGACACACTCACATCAGTATTCCACATCAGTCTGATACACCAACTCTGTGCGTATCTTACATTTACTTGCAGGGCACACAATATCCCATTTAATTAGAAGAAATACATGATAAAAACAAGCTTCCTGAAGTTTAGAAGGTGGTCAGGAACCCAGAAGAGGGGAGCCCACCTATACATTTCCAGGGAATCCTGGTGGACCAGTCTGATTCTGGTTAAAGTACAATAATTCCTACTGTGTTAGTAGTTTTCACAAATTCAGATTACTGAACTGTAAGACTAATTAAAATACATATTTTTTAAGAAAATTAAAACTTTTACATATCTGTATCCTTACTTGATCAAGATATTTTCTGTTCATTCTCAGGTACTTTTTTTTCTTTCTAGCTTGTGTTTATAACAGTTTTGTTTCTTACTTTTTCTTTTAAGAGTAGATCGTTGAAAGTTCAGGTAGATATACTGTATCCTTGTCTGCCTTTTCTTTGTTGTGTGTCTGAGCCTGTAGTTTTCTTAATGTTTTGCTGTCATTTTACAAAGTTCTGAATGTGATTTCACCTTAAATAACTTAGTGCACCCTCCCCATCAACACCCCCACATACCACCACTGAATGCTGAATTGCCTCCAGCTCAAGTAATTAGGAACCACTGTCATGCAGACAGACTGAAGTGTGAGGCTGCAAGCACAGGCACTATTCAGTGTAGTAATTAGAAAACAGACTGAACTACTGGGGAGACTGCAGTGTGCTGATTTTATATTTTCTCACTATGTCTCTAATAGCTTGAGAATTTAGTTCAGCAACCCAACTGTTGATTAAAATAGGAAAGTAATGAAAGGTCATGTGATCTGTTGAGACCAATAAAGTTTCTAGAATTCTGAAGTCCATTTTTTTAAATAGTTTTACACAATAACTGTTTTTCTCATTGTTTGTATTAGTGTTATAAAAGCAATATTACAGACCACAGTGTGTCTTTGTGGAGTAATTTGGTACAGATGCATTTAAGGGTAAATATAGTGTAAGAACGGGGAGTGACAAAAAACGGGGAGCAAAAGAAAATTGCAGCATGCATTTTTTAACTTTACAAATTCACTTATACATTTGTTATAATATCACAGAACTGTGTTTAATGGAATTTGAAGAGTCATATCAGTGTATAACAGCAATCTATAGTATCTGAAAACTGGTTATAACTGAATAGAAATCCCCTGAAAAAGTACATGGCAAAACAAATCCAGGTATTTGTGGAGCATCCAATTGTATAACATTGTGAGGTATTGTGCTTCAGACTTACCTGATGCTGAAAAAATACACATTATAGGGGGGCAGTCACACCCCTAAAGTTCGGATTGGTACAGCACTTCAATTTTAAATCTCAGTTTTTGAACTTTAATAACTTTGGCATCTTTTTGACAAAATAGCCCAAAATGTGGCATGCACAGTCATTCCATCAGTGACACACAAGATTTGGAAAGTTTTGTGACGACATCTTGTACAGTATGATTTTTGAGATATAAAGTGGTGAAAAACAGAAACATTTTTCCCCCCATAAGTTAACATGGGATTTTTTGCTGTCATCTACAGCCCACCCAGAATGAAAGTGTCTTCTGTAATTTTAATGGATGATGGGGTGTGTGCCAAGGATGTGCCTTTGAATGGTTTGGTGTAAAAATGTATTACCATTTTTGAATTATAATGATTTTTGTGATAGCCGCAAAAGGGACAAGTAAACTAAAACAGTTTGGACTGTAAATTTACTGTTTGAAGGGTGTATTAGTAGGGGTATCACAAGTCGTAAGAGGGAGGTAATAATCCCTCTGTACAAGACATTGGTTAGGCCCCATCTGGAGTACTGCGTGCAGTACTGGAGGCCACACCTTCACAAGGACATTAACCAAATTGAGGCAGTCCAGAGAAGGGCAACCAAAATGGTGCAGGGACTGCATCAGAGACATATCTAAGGACAGATTAGCGGAGCTCAATATGTATACCCACATGAGCAAAGGAGGAGAGAGGTGATAAGATCGAGACATTTAAAGATCTTGAGGGCATAAACAAGGTGAAAAGAGTCTAACATGTTTAAATATAAAGAAAATAGCAGGACAAGAGGACACAGCATGAGATTAGAGGGAGGCCGATTAAGGGGGAATGTGAGGAAATTCTTTTCACAGAAAGGGTGGTAGATGCATGGAATGGCTTACCACAAGAAGTGAGTGGCTATGAATACAGTGCAGGGCTTCAAACAGGCATGGGATAGGCATGAGGGAGCAATACAAATGACTATGAATAGATAGGTCACCTGACAGAGCAAAGCCGATGGCACACATTTATAAGGTAGAAAAAGAAATGGGCAGACTGGATGGGCCTTGGGGTCCTTATCTGCCGCCAACTTCTATGTTTCTATGTTTCTATGTTTCTATGTTTCTATGAACTGTAAAGTTATGGGCCCTGCTCAGAGAAAATACTGTTTGTTCTGTAGGACATCTTTTTTCCTAACAACTTACAAAATAGTGTTTTACACAACTACTGCATATTAAGGACATCACAACACCTGTATTTAGGTCTCAGTGGTATGCTAGTTCCATATTTGTCTTAAAATTAGTATAGCTCCTTGGCAAATGTGTGTTTTTTGACTAAAAATCATGTCCCTCATCACTTGCTAAGTAATTACTGTTTGATTTGCTATTTACTGCTCAAATGTTACTGTTTGGATGGTAAATAACCATTAGCACTCATTAATAGTTCGAACTTTACTGTTTAAACAGTAAAATTCCAATTCAAATTTCTGGTCATCCTGAAGCGTTTTTAGCTATTGCTGTGATTAACCCTGGAAACTTGAGCATTACGAGCAGGTTGGTAGATTCAGGACCAGGGAATTAAGAGTTGCTTTAGGAGCTTGAGGAGTGGGAGAGTTTGTTGAATAATTTAGCCGCTCTCCCCACTAAACTGATGGCTTTTTGAGAGTTGGAATAAAGACTCAGTGGAAAAAGAGTTTTTGTAGTCCTTCCTGGAACCTTGTTATCAAAGCAGCATCGAATATAAATGCTGGACATTGAGTGCTGATCAGTACTGTTGAACCCAGAAAATTATTAAAGATGGATATGACTATGTGCTATAGCAACTCACACTCATGCTTGTGTCTTCTTTTCTGAAGCCATGGACTCGCTCACCCTCCACTTGCTCTCTGTCTACAGTCAGCAGTCTTTTTTACAGAAAGGTGCATGAACTTGAAATAAAAAACAAAGTTTACCTACATTTTAAACTCAGGCTATATTACTCTAAAGTTGCATGTGGGCATCCTTTGGCACCATTAACACCGCTTGGTCATGCTACATTAATGGACAAAAAGTGTACTGTGTTGGGCGTCATTCACACAGAGCTGGATATATTTAAAATAAAAAGCACACTTCACATACTTTCTCAGCTTATAATGGCTTATTTTAAACCTCTACCTTCATCTCCTTTACCCATAAACACCGTTAAGTCAGTCTACCTTACAAGACAAAAAGTGAAAATGATTGAAGCATAACACAGACAAGTGGCAGGATCTACCAGGTAATTGTTTTAAATTACTTTTTTTTTTATTTAGCAGACATGGGTGGTTGAACACACTTGGCCTGCTGCCTCGTGCGTCACAACACAAACCAAGGCGTGCGTATATCAGAGCATGCCTGCACACCCTGCTGTGGGTTATCAATTACATATATAACATTTTTCCTACAGGGATACTTTTTTATACTTTATTTTTCAAGCACCCCCCGCCTGCTTTGGGAGCCACCATCCATCACCCTCAGTGTCCCACTTTTCTGCGTGTGGAATCCCCGCGGTCTCTTGGCAGGTTACCTTTGGCTTGCCCCGGCAGAACAGTCCTAATTTTTTTTAAATCATAGCCCCACCCCTTTTCCTACCATGAAAAGCATGCTCCTGTGCAGCAACTTGTCCTCATAGGTATTAAGGTATTCACAGGGATGGGTGAGCCACTCTCCTATTTTAGAACTCCTTCACCAGCCTGATCTTGGCAGAAGACACCTCCACATCACACCCCAAACTAGTGTGTGCATGCCAATAAAAGTCCATTACATAAGGGGCACCATTGCTTCCTACATGCCACCAACTCCCCCTGGGCCACTAGGGGAAGTTGTGTAGTGGAGGGAGATGGGATACACTCCCTAAGGCAGGCAGTGTCCAAGGTGGATGTCAAAATCCTGCCTTGCTAGTTGGCAACAGAAGTTCCAGGCTTCTGGCACAAAACTGGGTTGTCTGGATGGCAAGCGTCACAGCTACCACTGTACCAGCCAGCCAGCACAAGGGATTCTTTGTATCACATGTACCCATTTATTTTACTTTGTTTCCCCATTTGATACATAATGATTTGGGGTATCAGCCTTCCATGGCATATCATTTTTAAAGCCTTTCAAATAAAACTAGTAGAACCAAGAAGAGCAGATAGGAAAAGATTACACATTTTAAGAAATAGTCAGTTGTAACATTTTATTTCTGAAATATTTTTCTTTTTCCTCTAGCTTATTAGAAAGGTTTCTATATGATAGTAATATGCTGGTTGTGTAGAATAGCACTCTGCCTGGTAGCTGACACATCTAGTTCGATTTCTTTGACTACATCAATAGCACTGTGTGTTCAGTGACAATGACATCATAGGTGGCTGATATGGCAGCAAATGAGTCACAGTCAGTGAGAAGATAATGCAATAGGAGGAACAGAGTTAGATATGTTAGCTACCAGGCAAACTGCTGTTCCACAGATCACACCCACTGTTCATCAGGTGAAAAATCTTCTAATTAACCAGAGGGGGAAAAAAGTGCCTCAGACATAAAGGGTAATAGTTGACTGCTTTTTAAACAAACCAAAAAACAACAACTAAATATTAGTTTTAGGCAGCACACTAGGGGCCCCATATTCCAAAGTGGCAGGCTGGATCACACGAGTGCTTGTACAACTCAACTGTTCTGGCACAAAATAATGACATATTCAGAAGGTGTGCCATTATGTGTGATCACACATGTGCAGCTGAACATCCAGAACATGTGCAATTGCGCAATGGGAGATGAGTGGTGCAGCAGGTGCCCAGAGCCCAGTTCAGAGCATACGGAAGTGCGTGGTGCAAAGTCACTTGCGCAGCTTGCAGATTTGCAATATTCAGCCAGGATATGCAAGTGGCCTCATTGCACAGTCACAGCCCAAATAGCATATTTGCATCTCATTACTGGAATGTATTCAGGCAATTTGCATACCATTGGCATGCAAAGTTCCAGCATTACAGGACAGTACCATCACTCCACAAAGGTGATCAAGAGCTACTGCAACCTAGCATGCAGGTCAAGATACATGGCTGTGTGAAGGTGGACTGCATTGCCCTGAGTACGGTGCTGCATACCCCCTAACCCCTCAGCACCCAAATGTGTGCCAAGGTGTGTGACAACTAGTCAGATTGTGTGACACAGCAGCAAACATGACAGTGAAAGCTTGGAAGGCTGTGGAAATAAGTGCACTATTGTTGCTACTGTGTGCTGATACCTAGCATTTCATAATATCATACAATTTTGAATATCAGTCCCAGCGGTCAGTGTGCAATGTCACCCACTCCATGTGGGCCAGAGGTTGTCTGTGTGATAACATGAGTGTTGTACCTTATACTGTGTGACAGTTGTGAGGTTTGCAGTACTACTATCCATGGCTATGTCCATCCTTTAGGTGGCTGCATGCACAACACTGGAAGGGTCCAGTGTCCTTGGGGCATGCCCCTTCCACCACCAGGCTACAAGTGGTGCCACCCCTACCCTGCACCACTCACAGTTGTGCACTGTCCACCACCGGTACACCACAGTGACCCAAAACCAGGGCTCCTGTGGCATTGGCATGCTGCAGGGATGGCATTGGTGACATGTCACCCAGTGGCACCCAGCATGTGCCCCACAAAGTGGCGCAGTGCAGCTGTGTCTTTGGGTACTACTGTCCTAGCATGACTGCTATGTGTGAGTGCCTGGTGCACCTCCATGGGCTGCCTCAGGGTTGCCTGTTTGCAGTTCTGCAGCCTGCCTGTGGGTGGCTGGCTGATCCCCTTACATACCTAATTTTGCATGGTGCAGTTTTGTGATGCACAACACATGTGCCACACATTTTGGCTAAATATACACTTGTGCAGCATATTTAGATGCCCGCCCCCTTTTTTATGCCACATACATTATTTCTGCATGATTGCACCTTCAAGAATGCACAACGCATCTCTCCCGTTCGAATATCACGCTTCCACACATTTTCTGGGATGCTCTGTACATCTCTATTTTGGGCCGTACATCTCTTTTGAATATGTAGGCCTTGCTCTTTATGTACACTCATTTGAACAGGCTGCTCCTGTCTATCATCCTATTTACAATACCTCAACAGTCACATGTTTTTCTAAGACATCCCCTCACACAGCCACATGTCAGCAGTCAGTTATTGCCCAGTGCTTTGGAAAATGTGCTGTGAAGACACCTTTAATATTTGTCTCTTCTGTAACTACAACTCATGTCTAACTGACAAGTAGTTTCCAGGTAGAGGAGTGAGCACATTTGTTAAACTCCATTTCTAAGTAATTCCACTGAAATTTAAAGAAGTCTACAAATTATACATCATACAAATTCCACCACTTTCATGCTCAGACTTTGGTGGGAATTTTTTAATGTTTTATATACTGTAGCTCACTGAAACATAGACAATGATGGCAGAAAGACAGATGGTCCATCTAGTCTGCCCATATTACTCTAACATGCCATTGGACCAGTTGTGTCTGTAGTAGCTATGCTTATCCTATTCCCCATTTTGTTCTCCATATTTTCACCTGTCTTGTCCTGCTGAGTTGCTCTTTTACCCATTGCTCTATCCCAGCTGTGTTTGAACTACCACTTCTGCCAGCAGACCATTCCAAGGTTCAAACACTCTTTTTGTAAGATAATACTTCCTTGCATCCTTTTTAAACTTTCCCACTGTTAATTTGTGACTCCTTGTTCTAACTTATGTGTTCCTTGTAAATAACTCTTCACAGTTCACCTTGTTTATTCCTTTCAGGAATTTGAAGGTCTCTCATATCTGTCACCAGGGGACAATCTCGGACCCAATAGTAAATGAGGTCTAGGACTGAGATGACCAACACAAGACCCGGTACTTCCAGGGTTCATATGAGAAAAGCGTCCCAATCTGACATGTTCTAGAGTAATCCCAGTCATTATTATATTATAATAAAAACAAAACCATACAATATCTACATATGTATATATATATATATATATATATATATATATATTGCAAAAACTTAATTAATGTATTGTTAGGTTAAACCATAAGGAAATGTGTCTTATGGTTTCAACCCCATCACCCCATTCCCCACCCTGCACTGACACACAGGTGGGGGGGGTCTGTCTTGGAGCCATGAACCCTAACACTCACCCCATTCCATTAGAAAATAAGTTGACATGGGTACAGCACAGGAGAATAGGGTGAGTGTTAGGGTTCACGGCCCCATGACAGAACCCCCTGCCTGTGGGTCTGTATAGAGTGGGGAATGGGGTGCTAGGGTTGGAAACCTTAAAGCCACATTTCCCTACTTTTGTTGGTTTAACCCTAACTGACACATTAATGAAGGTCTTTTTGCAATTTATTTCCTTACTTTTTGAGATAGTATAATAGTATTCTTATTTGGACCCTGCGCTCCCATTCCTCCATGGATGTGTATATGTATCTAACTGTGGAAGCACAGGACCTCTAGCCCTGCACTTCCACTTATGGGACAACAGTCACCAAATTGTCTCCATAGTCATGTTGTTATCTCACCTCATGTACCCGGTGTAGAAAATGTTTCAGTCTCACCAAAATGTAACTCTGTGCATGTGCAACACTAATTCACAGCACAGGCACAAAAACACATTTTGGCCAGGATTTGAAAAATGGCAGCTGTGACATGGGGTAATAAGAAGGCTATGTTGAAAATCTGGGGTCAAAATAATTTAAATTTACAAAGTTATGACCGTGCATAGTGAAATTGCAACAAATGGTTATAACTCAGTCATTTTTTGACATTTTGACCCCAAATGGCCAACAAAATGCTGGGTTGCATTGCAATGGGTATATCCTTGAGAAGGGGGAGGTGATTCTACCACTGTATAGATCATTAGTTAGACCACATCTGGAGTACTGCTTGCAGTACTGGCACCCATATCTGAAGAGGGACATTAAAGGAAAACTCCATGTTAAAACCAGAAAAATATATGTATTTCTCTTTTTTCTGAATTCTAACTTCTTCCCAATGTTTTTTTTTTCCTCTGGCTGTGAGAGCTGTTTTTTCTTACTTTCCCTGGCAGTTTTATTGCCCCTGTAGGCTGCCATTCTGCTGTCTTTTGTGGCCTCTTGTCTGAAGGAGTCTTCCCAGAGTCCCCTTTGGTGTGATGTCTAATCTCCCCTGCCAGTGTCTTGTTACAGAGTCTGTCACTGCTCAGCTTGAGAGAATTCTCCTTCCAGAGGAGAGAATGCTAGATTTTGGGTGAGTGTAATCATTGTTTTTTTGACATTAGTACCTTGTCCTGCTATGTTTTGCTGTTTGTGTGTGTGTGTCTGTGTGTGTGTGTGTTCTCATGTCACTGTTTACAGTAGTTGTGCCTGCACTGTGCACTCATCTGGCTATTCCTCTCAGTCCCTTTCAGTTTTTACACCAGTAGTAACATCACCTTATAGGTTGTTAGAGTAGAACATAAAAGGAGATATGCAGAATTGGAATGCTTTATATAAACTAGCCTGGAAACATGGAGTTCATCTATTTGTAATACAAATTAGTGGTAGCTCCTCAACAATGCTACTTGACACTTCCCCCTCCCCCTCACATAACAGAGTACACATCAGGTTCTCAACAGCAATTACTGCTGTCTGCAAGCAGTCTCCTGTTTCACACTGGAAATGACAGTTTTTTCTAAAGTGGTATGTTATGCTAGTCATCATGGTGTTCCAGCTGTTTGAGTTCAGTCATGAATTCAATCACTGAGGCAGTGCACACATCTAGCGTGTAGTACAAATAAAAAAGTCTCATTTCCGCAACAATTATTCACCTTCGACAGCACACCTAAAAATCCATAGCAGCTCTGCACTTTCTGTATTACCCACATATGGGAATCCACTACATTTAGTACTGAGCATTACATTGGAATCCACTACCTCTCTAGCTCTGCAAAAGCATCACCACCCCAGGACATGCTCCAATGAATCACTGAGCACCACCAATTAACTTTACTTGTTTGATATTAGCCTATGTCTGCATTTTTATTTTTATTTCAAAGTGCTTATCAATGACAATTATTTGCATACATTTAGCAGACAGAGTAGCTGTGTTCCCTGAATCCACATTATGCACAGTGCCCACACTTTCCATTTATGCATGCCACCAGCACTTGTATAGTAAACCATTACACAGAATCTGCTGCCACTTTTTCGATCAACAGGTTATGTACTTTTGATTACCTCAACTGTGTATTGAATACAGTACAGAGCTGTTAGAATGGCACCATGCAACTTTTCATGGTGTGACATCTGCTTTGCCAATGCCCTGCTCCATTTTGCAGGCGGGACCACATCGCACCAATGAATGGCCGAGCTGTCTATGACAGCACTTCAGATGCAGTGGCGTACACTTGAAAGGAGACCAACACTGCAATCAATGGTGCCAGTGTCAACCACTGGACCCACATTAGTCTTCTTGTGATCTACTGTGTGATCTATTGTGCCCCCCCGATGCCATATCAGAACTCGAATGCAACAGTCTGTCCATGGTAAAGAATCCACCCCATGCCCTGTTACGGCAAACATACTTCACTATAATATATGACATTGGTCTTTCTGTGGTATCCTTCACCACATAATATTTTGGCAGTACTGCAACATGTACCCAGTCTGTCATGGTGAGCTACAAACACCACCACCTTTCCAGTGAAATGAATATGAACCTTGTGATCTGGTTTTTCCGCCACCACCATTCAGTTTGGTGGGTGCAGTGATTTACTGCCATTAAATTCCTGTCGGATCACAGACTCCACTGAGTTGTGAAAACAAATCTGTGATCCTTGGTTACTGATAATGGGGAGAGGGCACACCCGTCATCTAGAGCTTGGAGTCCTTGCTTGGTGTCCTCCAACCTATACCCAATATAAATTCACTCTTGCCGCTAGATACTCCACCAGCCTATGTTTAAACCCCTCCCACCCTGAACTTTCCATTCTAAAGTCAATCCAGGACATGGCATGCATTCCTGTATTTCCACTTCATAAAATGCAGGTCTCCGTGGTTAGTATTTTTCCACCACCACCACTAATGAAAAAATGGCACACTATAAACATAGAAATTCTGAAGAGATAATGACCTCTAGTCCCATCCAGTCTGCCCTTAGGTCCTATACATTGTATGTGGTCACTGACACTGGGTGATCAATGGCTTTTCATCACTTCCTTCCCTCTCATGCTTCCCTCCAGCCTATCCCATGCATGCTTAAACCCTCCACTGTGCTTTTCCCCCCTACTACCTCCCCCTCTGGCATACTATTCCAAGTGTCGACTACGGGATGGCCTAAGGCTGGGTAAATAATGACTGCAGACAGTCATTTTCCTGGTCAAGGGTGAGTGTAACCCCTTGTTACCCGGGGTTACTAGAATCCCAGTAAGACCTAGTGGTAGGCAGGGAAGGCAGCTTGTGAAACTCCAGTTAAATGGGTTTCACACTATCTCAATCTGTTCTCAGTCTCAGCTGAGACTGAGGGATGACATCACCAATAGAACTTTCACAGCTGCATAAGCCACATTGGAATCTGCAGCAGAGGGAGTTAGATAGAACGCTGGGAGTTTTCAAAGGGAAGAAGTGTTCAGTTCCAGTTTTGCCTTCAGTAAGTGAAGTCAGTGTCCAGTTTGTCTTGAGCAAGTGAAGGTGTGCTCAAGTGGTGGAGACTGCTGTTCGGGTCTCAGTGCCCCTCCCTCTGGGGGGGGATGTAAAGATCCCCATGCAGATTCCTGGGGCAATCCCCTTAATTCTGCCAAGAGGAAGAAAAGCTGCCTGTTCAGTTCAGCCTTTGTTTTGGAAAGTTGGAAGATTTGTGATTCGCCTGTGGGGCACCTGCAACTAAAGGGTGAGTGTCTGCTCTAACATGAGAGGGCAAAATGTTTTCTTCACCCTGGGACATGTGTGGAAATCTAGGAATTGAGCTACATTTTGGGAAGCCTATAGGACTAGGCCAAACAAATGGAGTAGTGTCAAATGCTAGAGTGCTGTGTGATTCAAGTAATATGTAGAGGAGATGCGCCAGATCATCTACCTTTTAATCTACATTCAGAAGTTTCAGTTTTCCCAGGGAAATGGCCGGGTATGGGCTGTGGGAGCTGGAGGTGGGCAAACCCCCATCTTTAGTAACCAGGTCCACCTCTATGGATTTCTGCTGTGGTTGCTACTTTGCCTCCTGCACTTGGCCAGTGATGGGGGAAGTACCCAGATGTGGGGTTGCAAAAGGGAAAATCTTTCTAGGAGTCGCAGACTCTAAATGGTGTGGGGAGCCACAACAAGCGTAAAGATGAATTCTCTTTGTGAGATGGGGAGTCATAACAAGTAAGGAAGAAATCTCTCTAGGAGTCGCAGACTCTAAGTGGTGTGGGGAGCCACGACAGGATAATTGGTTCAATCTTCCAATGGACCGTGAATCAAGTGGCCGGCGGGGGAGCCAGGCCAGTCGGGCTGTGTACCCAAAGTGCGTGCAAGTCCGGGATGTGTGCCTGGTGGGTCCAGAGCCTGAAAACAGTATAATTGGTTCATTCTTCCAGTGGACCGCGTTGTAGTCTCTAATCTGCATTACCAAGAAATGTAGCCCCATGGGGGTCCATCTATGCTTTGTTTTGTTCAGCTAGTATGTGAATAAAAGCCACACTGAAGAATCCCATTCCTGGTTCTGGACATTACAGTTATTGCTTCCTGTGTTCGGATTTACTTGGGTGCCCCTGTACAGAGTAGCCAAACCTAGGTCCCCCTGTGCTGAGTAACCTCATCCTCCCCGAACCCAGGTCCCCACCAGGTACTGCTGTCAGCTTCAACAGCATGCCACCTGTCATTTTGGCAAAAAGGCAGGAGTGAGGGGTTACACTTGGAACACATCAGAGCACTTTGTTAAAAACTGATGTTTTATTTAGGCCAAAATATTCATGTTACAACCGAACCTTACTTCATGGGTTAGCATCGCCCCATTTTCGAAGTACAGTTTGAATTATTCTTTTCCTGTAGTGTATCAACAGTTACTAAAATTCAATAATGTCCCAAGTGGAGGACAGACAAGTCAAGTGACAGTTCTTGTGCACCTGGTTTTATTGTCTTGTTTTTATTTATTTTTACACAACAGAGTACTAACAATGAGGCATCATAAGCTCACTAATGATGCAGTCTGTAATCGTAGTTAAAAACAAACAGGAGATTGTTGAGCAAAACTTAATGTATGCATGTGTGTGCAAGGAGCATTGTGCTCCGTGGCAATCATGCAGTAATCCTAGGGTTACCACCTGTCCCTATTGTTGCAGGACAGTCTTGATTTGAGCAGCTGTGTCCTGCAAAAAAACATGAAAAATACTACATGACCTTACTCTGTAGTAGTAAAAATATTCTAATTTTCCAGTAAATGTTGCAGAAAACTATCTTAACTAAAATACCTTAGAAAGATAATAGAAGCAACTAAGAAACTACAATACTTAGCCTTAATTCTGATTATACAGAGAAAACACATCTGTTATATTGGTCGTGGTTACGTAGTGTCCTGCGTAAAATCTTGTTTCTGTAAGAAATGTCCCACTTTGTGCATCTTAAAAGGTGGTTACCCTAAGTAATCCAGCACTTAGATACATGTATCATTTTAGCCATTCATTGTCTCTGGATATACCCAAAAGCCTTCGAAGGGCAAAAAGCCAACATAATCATCTTCATCTGATGGAAATTGTTCCCGTATGGCATTCACATCGCATGATGGAATTACAACACGATGTCCATACCCAAGCCTGCGTCCCTCATAGATCCAGATAACGTAGCCACGATACACTACAAACCGGAACATCCTACCAATAAAAAAATGTTATATTAAAAGAATGGAGCAGGTGGATTGTTTGCTTCATAATGCCAAACATAGTCACCTTATATAAACACATTTGTCAGCCCTGGTGTAACACATAATGTGTCACTGCTGCTACAATGAAACAAATGCTGTTCTTTTTAACCGTAGTTTAGGATTCAGTTCTTCATGCAGCTGCACCCATTAGACCAAGACCCACTGGCCCATCACCCATCTCCTCCAGTGGTCTTACCTTAGGCGGTGTGCAGTTTTGGAGGCCGCACTTAAAAAGGACATTGAACTCTTGGAGAGGGTCCAGAGGAGGGCAACCAAAATGATCTAGGGCTTTGATGAATGAACCTATGGGGAGAGGCTCAAGGACCTCAACATGTACACACTGGAGGAGATGAGGAGGGCCAGGAAGGACATAGCGGTACTCAAGTACATGAAGGGGCTAACTAGGGGGATGCTCAGTCGGGGTGTTCAAAAGGAAGGAGGGGGCAACTAGAGGGTACTGGTGTAAGCTAGAGGCAGGGGAGACCCTCAGGAAAGGAGGAGGTGCTACTTCACTGAGAGGGTGGTGGAACCATGAAATGTGCTGCCCAGGGGACTAGTAGAGGGAGAGATTGTGGAGGGGTTCAAGAGGGGTTTGGACAGGTAGAGGGGAAGGGTTGAACTGGTGAAGTACAATACAATACAAGGGGACTATCTTGGACTGGGACTGTAGAATCACAAGGCGGTTGGGGGGGCAGGAAGGTCAACTCCCAGTTTGGAGGATGACCAAATGAACAGACATGAAAGACCATTAGTCCTACTCTGCTGGCATTTTAGTATGTTGGTATGTTAGTCATGGCTGTAGGCATGCCACTGGCACATAGGCTGTGGATGGACATTCTTCATCCTGCAGCTGCAAGGGATTTTCCATGTTTCCTTCCCTATTGGTGGGCTGTGACATGTCAATGCATGTGGGAGTCCAGCATCACCCACCCTTCTGTTGGCACCCTCATCCGTCCTACCCTCTGGGGTCAGTCATGCGGAAAGGCAACAAAGCCTACCTCCTCCAGATGGTCAATCGTATCTCCAGAGGCAACATCTGGCAGCCTGTCTTTCCCGAATGAGGTTTGATGGCATACCATGAGGTGTGTTGTCCAGTGCCTCACTCATCAACGGTCCGTGAAATCATTTTATTTTATTTTTTTAAAGAAACCAGTGTCCCTTTGCTCAAGTGCTGAAATTTAGATGGTTGTAATATTCTGTGGGCAACATCACATGAATCACTTCAATTGTCTGAGTATATATTTGCTGCGTGTTTCATACTGCCAGAAACCTACTTCCAAATTATCCATGTCATGCAGTAGGTCAGATACAGTCACACTGAGAACTATTCAATCCATCCCCTATACAAATGTCACCTAAATGTCTAGCGCTACATACCCATACTCCCTTCCTGAAAATGTGCGTTGCAAGCAAAAGGGAGGGGGCAGGAAAAGGAGGAACAGGTGAGCAGGTATGATGCAGAACTTGGGGGGGGTGAGGGTTCAGCCCCGTGGGTATGCAAAAAGAAGATGAATGTGGACGAGACAGAAGACAGTAAGAACAAAGCTAGGCCAACAGATAGGGAGTAGGGCAGATGGCACAGTCAAGAGCGGGGTACAGGGGACAGTGAAACAAAGGATGCTGGGGTGTGGGCAGCTGCACAGGACAGAGGTGGAGTGTGTAAGAGGTCTGAACCTCACTTTCAGGTTCTTGGCAATATTGGGAATGCAAATAATCACAAACAGGTTGCATTCGAGTAATAAACAAGTGTATTACTACAAAAGGGATAAATCATAGTTGCCCTAAGCAGTTCTTACCAATATGAACCGGGAGCCAGTGCTAAGCGTTCCCTACACCTCGAGGTTTCTCTGTAGTCTCTTGGGATCTCTCGGGTCTCCGAGGTGTAGAGCCTGTGCATAACATTATATACCTGTGATAATTACTATGGTTACTAAAAGATAGAAACATTTCTAGTTACAGAGATGAGCCCTGTTGGCTAAATTAGAGGTGGCTCCATGGTCCAAGATAACATTATATAATTCTGTAAAGTCATCAGTTTTAGAACAAAGACGTTCTTATACAGAGTCTTACATAACAAGGTGTAGTGGTGCACATCACCAAAGGATGGCAATGTTGCCTTACATATTACAATTACTTCAAGGACAGGTGTCTTGGCATCTGACAAGTAAGAAATAGACAGAAAATATATGGTATAATGTGTGTGCATTAGCAAGCAAAGTGGGTTACAATAATATGCATTCATATCCTGACATCTACTCTTATACGGTAGATGCCTTTAGCCCTATGTATAAGTATAACCTATGCCTAAACATTAGCTGTCTACGGTGTACCCCTGAGGGTATCAATTAGGGTGCAGGGACCTTGTGTAACAAGTGGGTGGCCAGTGATGATAGGAAGAGGACTACATTGGACACGACTGGCAGGTGCGAGGAGCTGGCTGGCAGGGGAGACAAGAATGAGGGTCGAGGATGTACAGGGAAGGGAAATTCGACAGGGTGAGCATGGAGGCAAGGGGGGGGATTAGAATGCTACTGCTGCCAGCCCGGTGGTGCTGAGGGTTGAGGCGCTGGATGCCACACCTAGCGTCACACCAGTGACTTTGGTTCGGTAATGATCATGGGCTGTCGGGGGTTGGCAGGGGAGGGAGAGGACTGAGCATCCGATGGACAACTCTCCTCTCCCGGAGGGAGGGGTGCACTCACTTGTAGCTTGACTGGCCTCTGGCAGAGGCCAGAGGCATAGCAAGTGCAGGAACATGCGAAAGAGTGCTGGAAGTGGCAGACGTCGGCAGGAATGCCTTGACATCAGGGCACTGGCCACTTCCTCAGAAAGGAGGAAAAACACTGGAGCACGGGTAGACAGAGCACCGGTACCGACCCATGTTGAGACTGCCTGCCTGACCACCGGGATACCCAAGACATTTAAGATATCGGGACATTGGGTTCCCATCCCATACCTGTCTTGGGGTTATATCCACGGCTCCATGGGGAACCCCTGGTGATTCACACAAGGCAAGTCATGGGGTGGTACCTAGGTGTCTCCCGAAGAAGCGTAGCTCCGGGATGAGAGAAGGTGGACAAATAGAAAAGTTCCACACAAAATAGAATGCTACTGCTGTTAGATTACATGCTCAGAGGTATTCAGTGGGAGGTGCAGTGGGAGGGTAGAAACTGTCTGGTGAAAAAAAAAGTCCCCAAAGTCTGACAGACGTTGCTATGGCACAGGCAGTATCAAATGCATCCATGGCAGCTTTGAGTTGTGGATTATTGGATTCAGTACCTCCGATAATGGTTTGAAGAAGCTCTTTGATAACGGATTCTGGAAGAGCTTCTGCTGTAGCCTTCAGCACATGCTAGAGTGTATACTCATATTGAGAGAAGTTTTAAGGAATGGAAGCTTCACAGTAAAATCTGTAAACATGCTATGTTATGACTGCAACAATGACCGAGTGCTGCCGGGGGCACCATTTTAGTTGTTATGACTGCAACAATTGTCAGAAAAATGTGTAGTACAGTACATGCACATACAGTACTATAAGTACTGTACTGATAAATACCTTGTTTTTTGCAGACAAAGGTAGAGTAGATGTACTAGTAAATATTAAAGTGGTGAAAATAAAAGCATGCATCAGTGGCTGTTATCTTTCGCATGTGTGTTTTTCAAATCTGAGCAAACCATGTATCAATGTTACTTTACTTATGAGGTTCTCTCTGCACTTAACATTGCATAACTATCTACTTGACCATGGTAAATGAAAACAATTAGGCTTTGTAGAAGCTTGAAAGGGTCTGGTTTGTAGGTGTATGGAAAGTTTACCTCAGTGTTCTAACTTTGTCCAAGGCCACAGGTGCACGCTAATAAACACTATTGATGAATGTAATTGTTAGTAAGCGAGTTCTGCCTAACAAATTAAGTATACAAAGTGAACTGCTTATCACATACTATAAAAATAAAGTCATCACCTCATGGAAGAATAGAAATACACTTGGGTAATTAACCACCTGTCCCAGTTGATGGCTCCATTTGTCACCCTGGGATCACAGTAATCCTGTATGTTTAAACTCCAAGTTAAACATACATACACACACACACAAAAAAAAAGGAATTCGGTTATAGAAAAAATGGAAGCTTGGCCAACCCTGTGTACATTTCATTTCATTTGAATGTGCTACATTTTTAATCTAGAGCCTGCTAATCCTGTGGCTATTCTGTGAATCACAGGACTGTATAAAGCCTCATCATGGCTGCACCACCCACTTCCAGTTTATTAACATATGAAATTTTCCAGCAGATAAAGGCCTCAAGGTCTATTGAGTCTGCTCGAATGTGCAGCTAGCACCCCCTATTCTGCAGCTGCTCCTCTCCTTCACCCATCCCCTCCACCAACACTCCCCTTGCACTGTCACAGCCCCTTTTAATGCAATCCACTGTTCTAGTGTATACCACATCTGCCAGTAACACATTCCACCAAGCTACCAACCTCTAAGAAAAGTGTCTCCTTATCTCCCTCCTGAACTTTCCTCCCTCCTGTCTGATATCATGGCCCCGGGTGCCCATCCCCTCTCCTCCAGTGAGTACATGTTCAACTCCCTCAGCCTCCTCTCGTATGCCAAGTCCCCCAGCCCCTTTATCATCTTTGACACCCTGCACTGCACCCCCCCTCCAGTAACTTAATGTCCCTCTTCAGATACGTGCACCAGTAATGCACGCAGTACACCAGGTGTGGTCTAACTAATGATCTATACAATGGCAGAATCTGGGTGTGGTGGCGGTGGATGTTAAAATTAACAACTCTGAGACTTGTAGAGGAGCAGCAGCCAAGGCAAATGGGATGCTGGGATGCATCACTAGGGGGATTATCTCCCAAAGGAGGGATGTGATCCTCCCTCTGTATAACTGCAGCACCTTCAGTACTGTGTGCTGTTCTGGAGGCCGCACCCAAAAAGTGACATTGCACTCCAGGAGGGGTCCAGTGGAGGGCAACTGAAATGATTGGGGGCATTGGTTTGGGGGGGACTATGAGGAGAGGCTGTGGGAGCTCAACATGTACACCATGGAGGACAGGAGGGACAAGGGGGGGCATGATAGAGGTCTTTCAGTACATAGAGTGAATCAATAAGGGAGGCTTGGAAGGGATGTTCCAATTAAAAAAAAAGTGTGGGCAACCAGAGGACACTTGTGGAAGATGGGGGGTGGACTCGGGGGAGAGGAGGAGGAATTACTTCATTGAGAGGGTGGTGGAACATGGGAATTCACTGCCATGGGGACTGGTGGAGGTAGATACCATGGATGGGGTCAAGAGGGGCTGGGACAGGTATAGGGGGATGGAGAAGCTGGGGGAAGTCCCATGCCGGGTAAATACCCAGGAAAGAGAATAGGAGAGCCCAAGGGGGTGGGGCAGGATAGAAAAATGTGCACACAGTATGGGTGCTTACTACTGAGCAGACATGAAAGATGATAAAGCCTATTCTGCTGTCATTTTAGTATCGACACAAGTCTCCATCATGTCACCACTCATACCATGACTCATTGTGGGGACATGTTGGCTGCCAGAATAGGATACAGCACACCAGAGTTGGCTCACAATCAAAACTGTGGTATCAACACCTTCTACACCAATGCCAGCAGATTTAGGCCATAAGGTCTATCGCGTCTGCTCGAGTGCGCAGTTTACAGCTCAGACAACTGCTACTGTCCCCCCTCCCCTTTCCCTCCCACCCTCCAGATGTTCCCCTCCCTTGGTTCACCATCCTGGTCAGATTTCTCCCTACTTGTACCTTGCCCTTGAATCTGTCCCATCCCTTCTTAAAACTCCTCACTGAATCCAGCAAGATCACCTCCTCAGGCAGCGTGTTCCAATTCACCACCACCCTTTCCATGAAGTAATGTTTCCTCAGCTCCCTCCTAAACCTCCCTCCCTCCAGCTTTAGGCTATGTCCCCGTGTGATCTCCTACCCCTTCAATTGGAACATACCCTCAGTACTAACTTTATTTATGCCCTTTAAGTATTTTTGCTCCTTCCCATGCTCCCCCTGCCAGCTACTCCTTCAGGCAGCCAAGGCTCACTGACACCACTCTGCCCCATCGCCATCCACCGCCCGTCAATGCTGCAGCCCCCAGATAACCCGATGTAACACATCGTCGGGAGAAGGGAGAGTTCCCCCTTCCGAGGGAGAAGCACCCATAGTAGTAGACATGCATCCCGGGTGCGGTGGGGTCTGCTCGGACACGCCTGGGCTTTGTGGTGACGGGACCAGCATCTGTCATCGGGTCGACTGCTGAGCAGTTTTCCCTTTTCTGCTCTCCACTCCCTCCTCCCTCAGTGGACCAGTCACAACGGCAACATGGATCGGGACGTCTCAGGGGCATGTCGAGGCATCACGCCACCTAGAATGTCACCCAAGCCACCTCCAAGTGCCAAAGTCCTGCCCACCCCCTGGGAGGGAAGCATCCAAAGGACACTCTGGACTTCATCCCTGCCAGACTCATCTCCTGACACCCAAGCTTGGGGTGTGAACCCAGGTCGCCAGCATGCCAAGTGAACCCCTTTCACTTATAGCCATGGAGCCGACCACCCTTCAAGTATTTAAAGGTCTGTCATATTGCATGTGTCCCTTCTATCCTCAGGGAGTACATGTTGTGTTCTTAGGGTCTCCCTATAGGGTTTCTCTCCCATTCCCTGGATTATCTTGGTCACCCTCCTTTGGACTCCCTCTAGGAGCTTGATGTCTCTAGGTATGGGCACTAGAACTGCACACAGTACTTTAAGTGCAGCCTCACCAACAAATTGTACAGTGGCAGAATAACGTCCACCTTCCTGGAAGTGATCCCCTAGCAATGCACCCAAGCAATCTACTGGGCACCAGTTTACTCAAGAATGGCAAATAAGGGGGAAGATGCTGCTAGTTGGTGGCGTTAGTCTTCCGGATGTGGAGTGCAGCCTTCCAGCTGCAGCTTCTGCAAGGAGTAGGGCCATCCTTGATTCCCTATAAAGAGGTTTTCTCAGGTACCTAGTCAAAGAACCCAGTAGAGAGGGGGCAGTGCTGTACCTGATGCTTACAAACAGGGACAGCATTGCATATGTCACAGTGGGTAGTCCCCTGGGTACCAGTGATCACTGTACAGTGTGGTTTAACATTAGGACAAGACAGGAACACAAACTAACCACACAAAAACAAGAGTACTGGACTTTAGGTGGGCATATTTTAAAGAAATTGGGAAACCTCAGAAACAGCCTTGACAGTGGGATTGGACAGGGAAGGGTGGAGGCACAGTAAGCAAAACTAAGGGAGGATATAACTAAAGCAACTACTGTAATCTATGTGAGAAGGAAGTAAGTAAAAGCAGAAGAAAAATACTGTTTGGGTTGTCTAAGGAAGTGGCAAAGGTAGCACAAGACTATCTTACTAATGGGCATATGCAATTTTATAACCACCCACACCCATTACTGTCAAAGTAATGCATACAATTTGTGGTCCCCAGATTTCCCCGTTTGACCTATGTATGGAATGTTGTGTGTGGTGTGTTGGTGTGTTGGTGTGTGTGTGTGTGTGTGTGTTGTCCAGATACAATCCCAGTGCTTTGTGAATGCCATCTATTCACAACGTCAAGTTGGCCATAGGCAAACTTGCATTGTGCCAGGGCAAAGCTTAATGAATCCTGCTGCAGATGGTGACTGTATGTGGTTACACATGTGCAGACTGCATGCATTGAGAGCTACAACACTGTGGCACATGGGCAGTGCATCTTTGGGCACCACTGCATAGAAACACATTGTAGAAAGGGCTATGCAACAGATTCATGTGATGAACCAAACTTATGATATTTTTTACTTCATGGACTGTCAATAGTGCTGCTCATGTACCTGTTTGTCCATTGGAAGTTTTCATCCTGTCCACGGAAATGCCGCAGTTGGTAACCTAGTAATTTGAGGCTTTCTTCATACAGGAAAAAGCGACGGAAGTCTTCATTGTGTGACATGCTGTACTGGACACCATTGTCACTCACACATTTTGCACGGCAACGTGGGGACTCCATGCAGCAATAGCACTCAAGAGCAGTGTGCATAATTGTGCAATTATTGCACAAGCACCACTCTCTATTTTCCAAATGTGGATTGGGCAGTTGGAATCCTTCCACATCACCATCACTGTCACTGTCAATACTGCTGTCACCACTGTAGACTGTACTGCATTGTGACATCTCATGGTCCTCATACATTGGCTCAAATTGGTATGGCGCATTGTTTCTTCCCCTTTGAGCCATGTGAACTTGATTGCCTAGGTGAAACACCACATCAATAATTACATGACAACAGTCAATAGTATTAGAAATTTATTAAGCTACAAATAGGCAATATTGAAGTGCTTACTTTTTGCTGCTATGCGATGCCAGAGGAGCATGTTTGTCTATGTGCACGACAGGTTCCATTGTTCCACTCCATAACATGTTGTGTCAGAACTTTGGGAAAGTACTGAGGTGGACAGAAGTCCATAGTCTATTAGTAATTTTTTTTTATGGTTGAAACACCCACAAAGAGAAAGTACAAGTGGCCATATGTGGATGGAGAACAAAAAGTAGGACAAAGGAGTAAAGGCAGCATAAGATGCAAAATAATTTAGTTGATCATATTGTTCTGTAGAGCCTGAAGCTATCACTAGCTGTACGGCTGAAAAATGATATTAAAGGCAAAACGTTCGCATTGTCAGTAAATAGTAATATGTGACTCAGAGCTGAACCCAAGCATCGTTCCTAGGCATGTCGGTAGTGCACCACAACAATGTATTACTATAACTTAACATTGTAACTGTGTAATGTAAGTTGCTACCTTGTGTTATTTGTTGAATGTCAAAGGTGCTAGGGAAAGTACCATCTTCAAATGGCATGTCTGAGATACTACTACTACTACTACTACTGCCAGTATTAGTACTACTGCCACTAGAGGCAAATGTACCGGTGGGAGTCAGATCAGATGTCCCATGCAGAGCAAAGCCCATTGGCGAGTGAAGATTGGGGTTTATGGAAGGGGAGGAATGGAGGGCCATGTGCACAAGTGCCAGCTGCCAGGGCAACAAGGTCCGATACTTGGTGGCAATCATGATGGACAAGGAGCTGGACATGGTGGGGATCAAGGTACACGGTTCCATGATGGGCAGGAACGGGATATGAACATTCCCGGATATATGTTGTTGAGGAAGGACAGGGTTGTCAGGAATGGTGGGGGGGAGTAGAGCTCAATGTGAGGGAAGGGATCCAGGTGTCTGAAACACAGGGCAGGTGGGGGGGGACGCTGAGGCCCTATGGGTCTCATTGGCTGCAGGGAAGGCCAAGGTGGTGTGGATGGGAGTCATTTACAGGCCACCAGGGCAAACTGTAGAGGTGGATGGCCAGATGGTAAATGAGATACTTAGGATGGCAGCTAAGGAGAAGTCCTGCTGATGGGAGACCTCAGCCTGCCGGATGGGAGTGGCAAACACTGTATGCAACAGCATTCAGAAACAGAGTGATTGCTGACCCACTACAGATAGCCCACCTAAGTCAGATGGTCAAGGAGCCCACCAGTGAGGCAGCGGTACTGGATCTAGTGCTCACAAATGGTGATTGGGTGGGTGAGGTTATGGTAGGGTATAGCCTTGGTAGTAGGAACCACTACAAAGTATGGTTCACGATGCGATCAAAGGTCTCACACCAGACTAAGGTGAAGACACCTGATTTTGATGGGAGGATTTGGGGAAGATGGAGTACACTAGACAGGAATTGGGGGTGGTGGAATGTAGGTGGGGTGGAAGACATTTGGACCAAGATTAAGGGGGCAATTTGGGGACCACAGAACACTGTACAAAGAAAGTGAGCAGGAGGAGAAGGAGGCCACCGTGGTTCAGCAATGAAGTGTGGGAGAGCATCAGAGCTAATAGGTGGGCATTCAGGCAGTACATGAGGTGTATGCGCAGAGGGTGGGCGCGGGTTGGGGGGCAAGGCAATCAACGAGGGACTGTGTTTTCTTTTCAGGTGTTTGTTCTCTTTAGGAAGATGACGCAGGACTTGTGCCATGCTGTGTGGGCTCACAGTGTGGCACCTGGAAGTCTGGGGTGTGTGGAGCCAACGGGGGATTGGGCAACCCCTTTCAGCCATACTGTGTGCGGGGGGAGAGAGTGTATGAGCACAATGGGGTGGGCTCCCATCATGTTACTTGAGTGTTTGGGGAAGGGGAGAGCAGACACAAAGGAAGCTGTCTATGACAGCTGTTCAGGATGCAGTGCTGCGTGTAGGCACTTTGCATACTGCTGATGGCAGTATGTAAATAGCCTGCCGATGGCAGTATGCAAATTGCCTACAGGTTACAACTGCTGATTGCAGTGGTTTTTTGCTTTCAACTGTATGCCACTGCATTCTGAGCGGCTTTCATAGACAGCTTGGACATTCATTGGCGTGGTGCATCTCCGCATGCAAAAGGGAGCAGGGCATTGGAAGTGGGGGAGGATCACCTATGAAAACTCGTATGGTGGCACTATGTTTCTTGCACATGCATGCAAGCAAACATAATAAAAATACACAAACTGAAAGGAATAAAAGAAGAAGAAGTTTAAACATGAAGTGACAAAGAGAAAGCTTTCCGAGGGTGAGATGGGGGTAAACTGCTTCATAGTTATTTGACTTGTACCAGAGCTGACACTGACCTGGTTCTGTCACAGAACACAAAACTAATTAAACTAAGTGCAATGTTTCATCACAATACTGAACACTTAGCATACAAAGGATAAGGGAGGGATAGTGAAGATTAATAAAGGAGAGGGGAGGTGGGCAGAGGAGACAATGAAAAGGCAGAGATACTGAATGAATACTTTTGCTCAGTATTCACAAAAGAAGAAGAGGAGGAGTTACCTAAACCAAAGAATAGAAGCACTCTGGGTAGTGGGGTTGATGCAAGTCCATTTACAGAAGAAAGTGTCCTGAAAGAACTCCTAAAACTCAATGTGGACAAAGCAATGGGGCCTGACAGGATTCACCCTATAATCCTAAAAGAACTAAGGGGGACCTAGTGACACCACTGACCACACTTAACGAATCATGGGAGGATGGGGTGGTACCTGAGGACTGGAGGAGGGCAGATGACTCCCCTTCACAAAAGTGGGAGCAAGGCAGAAGCAGGAAACTACAGACCTGTTAGTTTGACCTCGGTGGTGGGGAAAATGATAGAATCACTTCTGAAAGAAAGAAAGAATTGTTGAGCACCTAGAGGCCAGCGGGGCACAGGACCCAAAGCAGCATGGAAGGTCATATCAGATGAATCTAATAGATTTCTTTGACTGGGTGACCAAAGTAATAGACCAGGGAGGGACTGTGGATATGGCCTACCTAGACTTTAGCAAGGCATTTGACACTGTCCCGCACAAAAGATTAATAATCAAGTTAGCCAGCCTGTGAGTGGGTCCCTGGGTGGTAGCCTGGGTAGCAAACTGGCTGCACAACAGGACACAGAAGGTAATAGTAAATGGAACACATTCCGAAGAAAGGGGGGGTTACTAGTGGAGTACCTCAGGGCTCAGTACTGGGTCCAGTCCTCTAACGTCTTTATAGGTGACATTGCAGAGGGTCTGGAAGGAAAGGTATGCCTCTTTGCAGATGACACAAAGATCTGTAACAGTTGATACACAAGGGGGGGTAGAAAGGATGAGAAGGGACTTGGCAAGGTTGGAGGAATGGCCAGACATATGGCACCTTAGATTCAATGCAAAGAAGTGCAAAGTAATGCATCTGGGAAATAAAAATCCAGAAGAAGAGTACACAATAGCAGGGGAGGTACTAACAACAATAATGGAAAGGGACCTGGGGGTAGTCATATCAGATGACCTAAATGTGGGTAAGCAATGTGAGAAGTCGGTAAGGAGAGCCAGGGGGGTACTGGGATGCATAGGGAGGGGCATCACAAGTAGAAAAAGGGAAGTGATTATCCTTCTGTACAGACAGTTGGTGAGACCCCGTCTGGAGTACACCGTGTAGTTTTGGAGACCTTATCGACTCAAGGACATAGACAGGATGGAAGCAGTCCAGAGGAGGGCAACTAAAATGGTGCATGGTCTACATCAGAAACCATATGAAGAGAGACAGAGAGCTGAATACGTATACCCTTGATGAAAGGAGGGACAGGGGGGATATGAAAGAAACTTTTAAGTACCTCAAGGGAATCAACAAAGTCCAGGAGGGTAGCATCTTTCAAAAAAAGAGATGTGCAAGAACAAGGGGGCACAATTTAAAGATAGAGGGGGGACAGCTCAGGGGTAATGGAAGGAAATTATTTTTAATGGAAAATGGTGGACGCATGGAACCGCCTTCCTGGAGAGGTTGTGGGGGAATTCAAACACGCATGGGACAGACATAAGGCAATTATAGTGGGGGGTTGCAGGAAGTAGGCTGTTGGTTAACTGGAATCTGCCGCTTATCCAATAGTTAGAGAAATGGGCAGACTGGATGGGCCAAGTGGTCCTTATCTGCCATCAAAGTCTATGTTTCTATGTATACCATAAAAAACTGCTTTCCTATTGAAAAAACACGCAAATAAAGCATACAATTTAGCATGAAGTACAATACAGTATAAAAGACAAAAATCCATGACTTTCAGGAAGCCAGACAGGTGGCAAACTTAAAATAAAACATATATAGCTCCTAGGCAAAGAGTCCATACATTTGAAAATTCTTTAAAATAAAAAATAAAACTCCTTTTCCTCCAAATAATCCCTACATCAGCAGGCTACAATCTGCGGTCAATTTAACATTGACCTTTGACCTTCGAAAATGTTTAACTCCATAACTAGGAGTCTAATTTTAATGTGCAGTTTCAGACTAAGCTCAATCCAAACGTTGGATTCATAAATACGAAGGCGTACAGCAGTATACTGTTCCATTTGCTCTGATATTAAAGTTTTTCATCTAAAGTAGATAGATACACTAGGAGTCCCATTCCCTTCATGCATTTGCATAACCTTCCATGTAACTTCAGACAAGAATAAGGATTTCGAGTGGCCAGTCATACCTCATAAAAGGGAGTCAGCTTACTCTGTGGAAACAGGAGATCTACCATGTCAATGTCGGAAAAGAAAAGGTGTAAAACGGAAAGAGTACCTCATAGGGGTTTTACTCCCCTTCTGCAGAACTCCACCTGCCACCGCCATCAGTGTCTTACCATAATTATAAAAGTTATTGTCAGGTAGCACAAGGGATTACCATAATAATCCCTTAGATATCAGGATAACTCCATTTAACCTCGAGGAATAATTAGGCTCCATTCTGTGAAAATTCACAAAATATTTTAGAAGTTTCTTTTAGCTCTCCTTGATTGCTTTCTCGCTCCCATTTCTTCTGGACAAGTTCATGAAAAGGAGGACACCTGTCGCGTAACAAAAGAAAGCGCTCCACTAAGCGCAGGAAATTCAAATAATCAAATAAAGCAACATTGATATCCCCAGGCCATTGGCAACATTGGTGTACCTTTTATGAGGCCAAAAATGCCACTACATTTAATATCATGAGCATTCCACTGGACGACTCCCAGAAAATACTGTAATTCATTTGGCTTTGTCCATGTTATTAGCCACTGCCATGACACGACTTAGAGCGCAATTATTCGTGTACATACACACACACACACATACTTTTTTTAAATTGCAAAAGCTCCAAGCCAATAATAGGTCTGTATCAGTACAATGGCTAAAGACATCAGTGCATATGGGGAGCAGCCACCGCAGAGCCGAATGGAGTTGCGGCACTAGTTAACAACGCCCCACTTGTCCGGAAACTTGTGTCAAATAGGTAATGTACCAGTTCTGCTCAAGCCAAAAGGAGCCAAAAATCAGGCTGGAAGCCCAACATTAAAAAGCCACATTTTACAACAGTACCTCGATCGGACTCCTCTCATGGAACCACGGTGCCACCGGGTCCCAAATATTGGAGTATCAAGCAAAGCAAGCGTATCAAGCAATGCAAAGCATACCGAAGTAAAAGCTAACAGGCTCAGAACTTAGATTAATTTCAATTCTCAGTTTAATAGCATGCTCTGGTATATGCTCACTTCTTTTACCGTCGCAGCTGCCATTTAGCAGAACTCCATAACCCGATGGCCAAAAAGCCACCTAAAAAAAATAGCTTGTTTGCTTTTTCGGTCCCAGAATTTACTTGTGTTTACAAACCTTGTCAAAGAAATGAGCACCCATCCAACAGGACACAAATAAGCGCAAACCTTGCAAAGAACCATAGTCTCATTCATGGGAACCATAAACAAAAGTCCTCAGTCTGGCTACAGAAAAACTGAAGAGCGAGTTGCAGGGAGTGGAGCAGCATTGCAGCCATCTTGTTGCCCTGTATCGCTCCCCCGACCCTGAACTAGTGAATTACACCCCGACAGCACACTATGCCAAACTTGTCGCTTGGTCTCAGTCTGAGTTACGGTCTCTGGCTCTCACCACTTGCTCTGCCTCCCATCTCTGATATTACACTGTAATGGAGACAAAAAACAAAAAACAGGCAAAGATTGGGCTGCCTACAGATCACGATCTGCCAATTATCCCATGTCTGCTCCTAGATGAACAAATAGCCCAGAGAGATGCAGCTGACAGACCAAACAAGTTTTGGGGGGATTATGCAGATACCACAACTAACCTTTATGTTTTGATGCCTGGCCGGATAACTTGCTCACTGCTGCGTGGATGCGGGGTCTATCTTCTTCACCTTACTCTGCAGTTCAAGTAACAGGTCACAGCAAATACACTACATATGAGAGAGATAAAGTAAAACTTCTGAACTGAGCTGGAAATGGGGAACAAAGTGAGCCATTTTTAAGCCGAATGTAGTGCCGGGAAATATTTTACACAGCCAATAGCGTACAAAAAAAACTCTCAAGCCAATCACAAGCATCACAGTGTAGCCAATCAGAGGAGTTGAGGCAGTCATGTAGACGCCAAGTGTGTAGGCTAGGGAACAGAATCAAAACGTGGAAGCTGCAGTGCTTGATTTCAGTACATACAATGGAAAGGTATAGGCGGCGATTGGACGTCATTTTCTCGGGCAAAAGTGAGAGCGCGAGACACGATACAACGTGAGATAGTGACCCGCAGATTTGGGCGTGGACTGCAAAAACAGACGTGAGACAAAGGTAAAACTATATGTTGACTACAGAGGGCTTTAAAAGTTTATGGAGATTATTCATGCTAATTTTGCGATATTGCAGAGGCATCCTGGCTTAGCTGTGGGTGGAGTTTTCCTTTAAGTAACTGGAGGGGGTGCAGTGCAGGGTGACAAAGATGATCAAGGGGCTGGGGGACTTACCATATGAGAGGAGGCTGAGGGAGCTGAACATGTACTCACTGGAGGAGAGGAGGGACAGGGGGGAAATGACTGAAACCTTAAAGTACATGAAAAGAATAAACAAGACCGGTATGGAGGGGCCGTTCAAAGTAAGGGAGGGAAGGGACACCCGGGGCCATGAAGTGAGACTGGAGGGAGGAAGGTTCTGGAGGAAGATGAGTAGACACATTTTTACAGAGAGAGTGGTAGCCAGGTGGAATGCATTACTGGCTGAAGTGGTTTCCAGTAGAACAGTGAACTGCTTCAGAAGGGTGCTGGGACAGGGCAAGGAAGAGGGTCAAGGGAAGGAAGGGTGGGAAGGAGAGGCAGTTGCAGAATAAGGGATACTCGCTGAACATTTGAGCAGAATTGATAGACCACTAGGCCTTTATCTGCTAGCAAATTTTATGTTTGTATGACCTTTTGGGGACCTCACCTCATGAACATATGACTGTCATTATGCAAATTCTTCACAAAAAGTGAATTCACCAAGCGACTGTGAAATCACCTTTTGGGTAGGAGTTGACAAATGACTAAGAAGAGGGATCCCAAATCTTGTAAAGCAGGAATGCTCTCACAAGACTCAATCCTTTTTATAAGACAAAATCCTCCTCACACAAAAGACCTCTATCCTAGAGATGGAATGTTCATCAAAGTCCCATAGGATATAATGGGAACTAAGAAACGTAATAACTTTGCAACAAATTAATATTATTGCACGGCATTTTCATTGTCCGTTCTTCCATCAAAGTTCTTTATACCCTACTCAATTCATGCAGAAATTCCACATGGTCTTGCTGCAAGGCAATGAGGAAAAACCTGCAAAAATGTTAGTTTTTTTTACTTTTTGTCACTATCCGGATCTCAGAATCCACACATCCGAACAGAACAAAACTTGCCACATCAAGAGATCTACCCCACAGGACAGCACATACCAACCTTTGTGCAAATCCATTGATTGGTTGCAAAGTTTTTCAAGTGCAAAATTTCAGGTTTAACATAGAAACTGCTGCTCAACCCTAACTATAAGGGCACTATCGTACCCCTATAATATATCACATATATTTTCCCAAGAAAAACAGTAAGCAAAAAATGTCAGTTTTGTATTTCTCATAGTCTCATATATTCCGCAAAAGCAATATACAATAATAAACAGATCATGTACACACTATAAGCTAGCACTTTTATCATAAAGCAATTAGTTTGGTTAGGCCTAAATAAAATAAATATTTCCCCCCAAAAGCAGACTTTTCTGGCATAGCCTGACCACTGGTTTGTACATGAGACAGCAGGTCATGCTAAAGGCTAAAAGCTGAGCAATCCCCATACCACATTATTTGTCTGTTTGTAGCTATTTGTCTATTTGCCTCTCTGTGACCCAATCACAGCAAGTCTAGTTGAGACACCTGCTGGAACAAAATCACGTGGCAGCCATCTTGGAGTGTACCCACAGAGCATCCTGTGTACTGTCCAGATGAGCATGGTCTTATAGTCTTGTCCCTGGCCACAGAGAATGAATGGAAACTTCTAGCTAGCACACATGCCAAGAACTGGTCTTCTCACGTCCCTGCACAAACAGCTTGGGGTTTTCCAAGCTAGTGATTTGTCTGCCAAAAACTGGTTCTTATCTCAAGAGGGAAGCATCCCAGTTGAAGATGCACAGTTATGTGTATATGTGCAATTAGTGACAGGAACCAGTGCCGATAACAGAATAGTTCTGCAAGCTATTTTTGCCAGACTGACCTTGGATGGGCTAAACTGTCAGCATCCTGCATTTGTCTTAGGCCCCGTCCACACTACACTGCTCGGGCCCGGTAACGGATGCAGACTGTTACGGCCGGGAAGCGATGTAGTGCGTCCACACCGTGGCGGTGTCCGGAGTGGGACCAGCACCGCCGGTCCATACTACGGGAGCTGGGTGACCATTACGGCGGTGCCCTATCCCACAATGCAGCTCGCGCTGTGCTTAGGTGCCCTGCGAGGAGACCGTTACCACCACCACACTACCCCAGGTAACGTTACCAGAGGTGGGACCGGTTTCATAACTTTGTTGAAACCACCTCATATGTGGTTTCAACAACAGTTACAAAAACACCTTCTGTAGCGTTACAGGTGTAAACGCAAACTGTTGCGGTAATGGTTTGGGCACTCTGTAACGTTACAGAGGCGTAGTGTGGACAGGGTCTAAGAAATAAAGAGTATTGACATATTCTTGCAGTTGCTAAAATACTATGGACCTTTTTGTTAAAAATATAAAACATGAGGCCTTTTTGGAGTAAGATCCTTGCTCAGCCTGTGGAGCACAGGTCATTTTGCTTTTTGCTCTGTCTGGGTAGTCCCAGATCCATAAGGAGCCTGCTTCCCTCACATATCCCCCTCTCTCTCTTCTGGTTTTGAGTGAATACATGTTCTGGCTTTTAACCGATCCTCATAGGATATGTCTTCCTGCTGAAGAATTATTTTGGTCACCCTGAGTTGTATCATCTGCAACCTGTCCCTGTCCTTTTTTAGGTACAGATTCCAGAAATTGGCACAATACTCCAGGTATAGTAACTATACGTAAGTAACGGTATCTCCTGCTTCCTACCATTGAATCCTCTTCCAGTGCACCCTGGCATCCTGTTAGCCTTGCTGAAGGCCTTGTTACATGGGTTGGTTTGTTTAAGGAAGTCACTAACAGTGACTCCTAGTTCTCTTTCCTCAGATGATGTGACCAGCTGAACCCTTCTCATCCAATACTCTGTTCTTGGGTTTTTGTTCCCTAAGTGCATCATTTTGCACTTCCTGCACTGAATTTCAGTTTCCAGACCTTGGACTAATTTCCAGCCTCTGTAGGTCTCTCTGCAATTCCTTTATCCCCTTCCCTCCACATTGTCAACTCTGCCACAGAGTTTAGTTTCATCTGTGAAAAGACACAACATGCATTGGATTCCCTCTCTTATGTTGCTTACAAACATACTGACGAAGACTGTGCCCAGGAAAGATCCCTGCTGCACTCTACTGGTGACCTCTCTTTCCACTGATCTGACCCATTCACCACAACACTCTATTGCCTCCCAAACAACCATCTCCATACCCACTTTAATATTTCCCTAGATGCACCAAGGCCCCCCATCTCCATCAACAATGTTCGGTGTGGCACTAAGTCAAATATCTTGCTGAACTCAAGGTATAGTAAGTTGAATGCATGCCTCTTGTCAACTCCCCTGGTTACCGAGTCAAAGAATACTAGCAGATTGGTCTGACAAAACCCCCCTGCCATAAACCCATACTGCTTACTATCTTGAAGCTTACAGTTCTCCAGGTATTCCACTAGGTCCTCATTAACTAGAGCACCCATCAGTTTACTGTCTTGGAGACACGTCTTACAGGTCTATAGTTTCCTGGTTGCTCCTTGTGCCCTCCAATGTTAGTGGAACTATGTCCACCATCCGAACCACCCCTTGATGCAATGAGATACTGAAGAGCCACATCAGAGGTTCAGCTAACACTGATGCCAGTTTTCTTAGCACCCTCAAATGCATCCCCTCTGGCCCTGGGGCCTTGTTTACTTTCAGGACTTTTAACCCTTTTCTCTTTCACTTGTATACTTCTACAGCCTCATTTCCAGGACACCCTTGTCAGCTGCCTTTATGCCACTCTCTGGCAAGACTCGCTGTTCTCCCTAGTGAATACTGAGCAGAAGTAGTAGTCATTCAGCATGGTTGCTTTCTGCTCATCTTCCTCAATTACCCTGTCCCCACTCCTTAAACCTGATAATTCCCCCTCCATCTTTCTTTTCCCCGTTCTATATATATAAACAAATTCTCTTCCTTTGACGCCCTTTGCAATACACAGTTCTGTGTCTGCCTTTGCAATATTGACTGCCCTCTTTGCCTCTCTAGTTTTTCCAGATACTCAATCCCTTCTTTGTCCCACTGGTTTACTTCGGACCTTACAAAGACCTTTTATTTTGCCATCACTGCTTCCCAGCCCTTTTCAGAGACTCAGATTGGTCTCTTACACTTGTTTTTCTTGAGTACTGTTTTCGTGCATTCTTTTGTTGACTCACTAGCAGCCCCTTTTATGACCCCCATCTTTCTTCTTTTCCCTTGATGCTGTCTACCCCAGCTAACCTCCCAAAGACTAGTTCCCCCATTAGACTGAAATTTGTCCTTCTGAAGTGTGGCACCTCACTAGATAAGGGCTTACCGGTGCACAGGGCCAACTCAAACCATGTAGCATTGTGGTCACTAGACCCAAGTGGTTCCCCAACCTGCACTTCTTCCATACTTTCTGAGTTAGTGAGTACTACACTGAGAATGGCAAATTGTCTAGCGGGTTCCCTGACCTGCTGCACTAGCATGCAGTCCTACAAAGTATCAAGCAGGCCCTGACTTCTGCCACTCCTGGCTGCAGGAATGGCCTAGACAATCTCTGTCAGGTTGAGATCTAATACTACTACTACAGCCTCCCCTTTTGCCTTCCCTTTCCTAGTTCTGCTCCTATTTCCTTATCTCTCCCTTCTGCCTACTCAGGTAGCCTGTAACCCAGCCCTGAAGCAAAGTTTCCCAACTAATGACTATGTGAGCTGTATTCACAATGATTCTACCTCCTCATTCCTTCAATGAATGTATCCTGTACTGCCTCTATTTCTTTCTTGATATAAATGGCCACTCCTTCACATCTGCCTATCTCTCTATCCCACCTATGTAAGATATATTCAGGGATTGCCACTACCCAGTAATTGTTCTTATTGGGCCAATTTTCTTTAATAGCCACTAGATCCATCCCAGAGTCTGCCACTAGTGCCTGGAATTTACTAATTTTATTGCCCATATTCATGGCATTTAAGCACACTATCCTCCAACTTACACTCCCACCCATCTTGGTTCTTAAATGACTTCCACTATCACAATTCCCTGATATCCTTGATGATTTGTGCTTGTCCTTATTTGCTGGTCTGTTGGGTCTACACTCTCCAGTCCCCTGAACTCATTTGACTCTGCTACTACTTGTTGTACACCTTGCACCCATCCCTGGGAGAGTTCTGACAAGGTTTTCCACTTCGGCTACCTCGACTGTGGAATCGCTAGCCTCAGTCTCTCCTACAGATAATTTAACTGTCTGCCAATGTAAACAGCAAACTTCTGCCCCTAATGCACTAGTCCACTCTCTTGTCAGGTTATGACTGTCACCTTAGAGAGTCTCTTGTCCCAGAAGCCCCCAGTCCCCTTCAGATGGTACCCCTGTTCCTGACAATACCCATTTAACCACCAACTGAACTTCTTGCTCTCCTCCTTTCTCACTCTGTCTTCCCCTTCTCCTTACCCCAGAAAGGGAGGACCTCAGAAAAGCTGTAAATTCCATAGACTTTTGGCAATGCAGAATGGCAATATGATGAAGAATTCAATTGAATGAATGAAACAGAATACCACATACACTGGGTCACTCTGCATCCATTTATGAACAAGGGATCATTTGAGTTGTCTTCAAAACCTTTGGTATCTCTCATGTTTCCATTTTTTTAATCTCTTATCAGTGAATGTGCCATTTTTTGGGGGGAGGAGGGGACTTAGAAGTTTTTGGCCAGGAAAGGTACACTAAGCAGGGGAATTAGGAGTTTGAAAAGTTAAGGCCAAGAATTGTTGATGTGGTGGTCTGGTTTCATTTCACTGCCTGCTGAGTTTAAAGTACAGAAGTCAAGACT
Organism: Neoceratodus forsteri; assembly: GCA_016271365.2. Lineage (NCBI taxonomy): Eukaryota > Metazoa > Chordata > Ceratodontiformes > Ceratodontidae > Neoceratodus > Neoceratodus forsteri. Next base: position 1,037,507,369 of record CM057453.1, read on the forward strand.
GAGAAGTGAATATGAAAGGCCAGGCCTTCAAATTATGTCCTGATGCCTCCCTTGCTAAGCCAAAGCTAGTTTCAGGGTGTATCTTGGGAACATAGAGAGGTGCAGTGATTTGCTCAGGGTCACAAACAGGGATGCAGTGAATTTAAATTCCATGGAAGGTGGAATTTCACCATGGAAGGTGGAATTTCACCACGGAAGGTGAAATATCACTGTTCCGCTGGTGAAATTTCGTCACTCCACCAGGCGAAATTCCACATTTTGCTCCACAAAATGGGCAGAATTTCGTGGATTACTCCGTGAAGCAAATTTTGCCCACTTTGCCCACCACTAGTCACAAAATGTGCAAGTGAAGACTGTGGGTTTCAAAGCTTTATATGCTGGTTTTCCAGGTTCCCTGCTTGAGTCTCACACCTCCAGTCTATACTGCTTCTAGACATAAAATAAATGGAGCTCAGCACAGCAATATAACCAAATGTAGCACCGAAATACAAGTAGTAGTAGTAATATAGTTTATTTATTTGGGGCACTCTTCCCAAAAGGCTCAGGGCTCCCTTACAGCAAATAATAATACATGCAAATAAGCAGAAGGAAAACAGACAATAATACAATATAAACATTTTCATTAACCCTCTAAGAAGTCTAAAAACAAGCTGCTTCCTAAGCTGTCTGATTGTTCCTGACTACGTTCTTCATGTCCCAAAAGCCTGCTTGAACAGAAAGGTCTTTAAATGTTTTTTTAAGAACTCTACAGATGGTGCTTCCCAGAGGTACCCTGGCAATGAATTCCAGAGGACAGGGGCTGCAACTTGAAACGATTGGTCCTTGGAAGATTTTAGCCCTGGGTACCTAGAGGAGGGCCTCTCCTGGCAAACTGAGGGAGCAAGATGTGGTGTAGAGCTACAGAAACTCCTTCAGGTATCCCGGACCCAACCCATGTAGGGTCTTGTAGGTCAAAATACCCCCTTTAAAGGTGATGTGCCAGTGCACTGACAGCCAATGCAGTTCACACAGCACCAGTATAATGTGACTGAACCTTGAGTGTCCAGTCAACAGCTGGCCGCTGTGTTCTGCCAAAGCTGCAGGTGCCACATTGCACCTTCTCTGACCCTGAGGTAGCGTGCATTGCAGTAGCCAAGTCACAAGGTGATGAAAGCATTTATCAGTGTGGCCAGGTCATTGGTGAGATAAAGGACTTAATTCAGGCGATGTTCCAGATATGGTAAAATCTGGACCGGACAATGGCTGACACCTGGGAATCAAGTGTCAACTTGTTGTCCAGAACAATGCTCAAATTCTTCACCTTTAAGGAGGCCTCCAGCTTGGTTGGGCCAATAAAAAGCACCAACCTATCCCCAGAGACCTCTTCTCCAACCCTTTGACCTGTTGCAATCACCAGCACCTCAGTCTTCCCTGGGTTAAGTCCCAGCCAGTTCGATGCTGTCCAGGCCTGGATCTCGGCCAGGCACTCATTCAGCAAGTAGACTGTGTACGATCTTCTGGGTGCAAAGGACAGGTAGAGCTGAGTGTCATTGACACAGCAAGGAAAACACAGCTCATGCCACCTTATAACATCACCCAGGACAGTATGTACACTGCAGACAACATGGCTGAGCGGACAGAGCCTTGGGGGACTCCACAGGGCAGGTCTGTTGGGCCTGAGGAATAATTCCCAAGTACTACCCTCTGAGACCTACCCCAGAGAAAGGACTCAAATGAGTTGATGACCTTGTCAGTGAGTCCTACATACTCCTTCAGCCTGTCCAATAACACCCATGACCCACAGTGTCAAACACTGAAGAGAGATCAAGGAGAACTAGAATCATTCACTCTCCTCTATTCCTCGCTATAAGCAGGTCATTCAACATAATAACCAACATGGTCTCTGTGCTGTGCAAGGCCCTAAATTCAGACTGAAATGGTTCAAAATTTGGATGTCCATGAGATGATCCTCGAGCTGTTCTGCGACCACCTTCTCAAGAACCTTATCAAGAAAGGGAAGGCTTGAGATCGGCCAGTAACTCGCCAAGACATCAGGGTCCAAAGATGTTTTTTTCAGCAGAGGCTTAACCAGAGCCTGCTTAAAGGGGCCTGGGAAAAAACCCACTGACAATAAACTCCTGACAATCTCAGCCAAAATCAGACCCAAAACCTCAATTCATCCAACTAGTAGTCATGTTGGGCCTGGATCAAGGTCACAGAACATTGGCTTAAGCCCAGAGATCACCCTGCAGACCTCCACCATCATCATATGCCGGAACTCTCCCCAGATTGACCGAGTGCATCCACCCACCTGAAGGTTGCCACTATTGGAGGATGGTATTCCACTTGGAGGGATTGAAGCCATCATGGAGGACACTCTATCTAAAAAGAACCTAGCAAACTCCTCACACTTGTGAGTTGAAAAAAGCTCTGACTGGTTCCAGACAGGCTGGATGTAATAGCTTGTCCACAGCCCAAATGAGCTGAGCCCGTTGGTTCTTCCCAGCTACAATTATCCTAGACATAAAGCTGCCTTTTTCTGGATGATTGCATTCTGATACTCATTGTAATGAGTAAACAGAACCAGCCTGTCCTCCAGACACTTAGTCAGCCTCCAACACCTCTCCAACCTCCTCCCCCTGGTTTTCAACATTCCCGAACTCACCATCCAACCATAGCGAGCCAAGGAGTGACACCAAGTGGCATACATGGATTGGCACCAGGTGGTCCAGGGCCCTGATGACAACCCTATTATAGCCTGTCACAACACTCCCTGGACCAACAGCGCAAGCCTCAAGCACAGAAGAAACATCCAGTTCCGCCATCAGTCCATCTGGTTGTAAACCTTTCAAAGGGTAGAAATGGACCATTTCCACAGTAAAATGGACATTTAGGAGGGCTTTGAAGCTGAACCAGATGGTGCAATGATCCAATCAAATGAGCGGATCAGTCTTGATGGTATCAACCTTGAGCCCCAAGGAGAACACCAGGTCAAGCGCATGGCCAGAGTGGTGGTCCCAGCCGTGGCCATTAGGGTAATGCCAAGAGCCTTCATATTTCAAAGGAAGTCTCTGGACCCAGATGACACTTCGTCATCCACCCAGGTGTTGAAGTCACCGAGAATAAGCCATCTCGGCAACTCCAGCACCCTCTCAGTGACAAAGGCAGACATCTCCTGCAGGACACTCCTGTCCCACCCAGGTGGATGGTAGACCAGGAAAATCCTGATCTCCACACCAGGATCCCCCCACACAGTCACATACTCAAAAGAACTGGTGTCCCTCACTGGGTGCACTGTCAGGCCTAGCTCTGACCTGAAACAAATGGCCACCCTTCTTCCCCTGTGTTCCTTCCTCAGACAGTGTACCATGGTAAACCCAGCCAGGATGGATGCCTCTAGCACAGAACCAGAGGTATCCCCCAGCCAGGTCTCCATAATGCATGCCAGGTCAACCGATGCAATAAACATCACTATTATAGTGGTCTTGTTCACCACCGACCTGGCATTGCATAACACCGGCCCAAGAGGACAAAAGGCTGAGGCTGGTCACTCAGCTACCTGCCTTCTTGGTCTGGAGGGTTCCCTGGGCATAGAGACAAGGCACAGGGGACCCCACTCCAATTGTCTCCTCAGCCCAGGGTATCTTCTGGTTGCCACCACCCTAATCAACTCCCCCCAGCTATATCCTTCTTCCTGTCTCCCCCTTAATGCCACTCCTTATAATGCCCAACTCCCTACAGCTCCAGAAAACTGTGGCTGCAAGGGGTGGGTCATAGAAGGGACACTACGCTTTTAACAATGAGGTGGAGTAGCGTAGCCCCGGGGCATGAGTCAGAAAACCCTTCTCTGTTTCCTAGAATCTACTATTATACTGATTAAAATGATGAATACAACAACACACATATCCACATCACACTCACTCATACAATCACTCAATCCAACAAACTTAAAAATCACCCTCCCAATCCCAAAAACCCAATAGTACAATAACAGATACTACCAGATGCCTCAACCCACCCACCCACAACCCTCCTAACAATTACAATACAAATACACCCAACCCTCCTAATCCCACAATATGTAAAACAATTTAATTAAATAAAAACAAAATAGAAAGGAGTCCAACTAAGTCCACAGTCACAAAAAACAATTCTTGCAGAGCAAACTTCAGCAGGGAAAAGGGCCCAAATTTAACTTAAGACCCTATAGCTGAGTCTTTTGATCCAATTCTGCACTGTGTATCTTCAAAGAACTTCTGGTGATTTGGGATGGATAAGAGACTCTCACCCCCTTAACCTGAAACAAACAGTTCCAAATTCTGACACTATCCAGCCCTCTCATAGATTCATAGTAATAAAAGTCACCCTTTGTCCAGTGTACTTTGCAAAACACACCTTGACCAGGCCAGACAGTATTTCACTAAGTCTGTTTAGCAGTTCTGGAGATGCCGTGCTCTCTCACTGCCCTGTCTCTTTCCTCCCCCCAGCAAACCACAGCCAGTACAGGATTGGATATACCCCTTGCCAGCCCAACAGTCCAGCCTCTCCGGCAAAATTCAAATCCAACCCAAAGTCCAAAGTATGAGCTCAACACTGAAAGGCTGAAATCCTAAATAAGCCACAGAAAAAGCACAGTACTTTAGCACTTCAGTCAGATGTTACTGATATACTCACTGTGCCTGAAAAAGTCATGGGTCTGCACCAAACAAATCGGAGTCAGTTAACTTCTTTACCACCAATTGCCACGGCTCTAACAAGCCAGTCCAATTACTAGTGCTTATCCAGTTAGAGCAAAGCAAATGCTGGCTTCAGCAAAACCATCAATGGGATGCTACCACTCTCCGGTACTGAGTAAAGATAGCTTTTCCACTGAGGAATAGTTGGCTCACTCAACACCAACAAATTCCCCAGCACTCCTCCAATACTTTCAACTCGGCACTCAATGCTGGCCCCTAGAAGCAGCTCACTGGCTCTCAATCAGATGACTCCAGTTTCAGACCACAACACCAAACTTCCAGAACTTAGCAGATGATCCGATGATCTTCCAGTCCTCCAGTCTCGGTGTCGATTCCTGAGAGGCAGCCACTGGCTACCAGCAAGACAACTACCGCTCCAGACCCCCACTCCAACAAGTAGGCAATTCAGATTCGGTAATTCCCTGTGGATTCGTGAGCTCCACAATTTGAACCAAGGACTGCATTCAGCAGGACTTTCCTCTATCTTAAAAATAAAAAAACTGTCTCCAATTGCTTCTTCTCTTGAAACACCCTGTCTAGCACAATCCCTCCTAACTAAACCAAATTAGATAAAATTGGCTAGCTAAACAGTCAGCCACAAAGCTGTGCAGTTAAATGTATTTAGTAAGTTACAGATATGATGAAAAGAGCTGGTGGATTTATTGTAAGGACAAAAGAAAAACAGCGCTTCAGGACTAACAGTTTTCCTTTCTGGGACCTCCTGGTGGTAACTGCACTTTTGACTTCCACAAGTCTTCCTGAATGAGCTGATGATAATTTTATGCACTCAGTCCTTTGCTGGGCATGCTATCCCTTGTGTGTGTTCTTGTTTTAAGAACGTATTAATGTCCTCACTCTTTGAGGGAGGTCTCATTACCTGATATAGTAATATGCTGATGATGTACAGTGGCATCCCTCAGGATGAAATCCACTTTTAAAGCAATCTGCAGTATGCTGCAGCAGACCTACTGAACAAAGCAATGTAATTTCAATGGCAATTAGTCCCTGTAGAAACTCTTAGGTCTTTGGTGTAGGGACCCCCCTTTTTTATAAAATAGGGTGAAGGGTTCCTGCAGCACCTCGAGTTTGCTGCAACTGTAGATCTGCACAACTTGCGTTCAATCTAAGGGTCGATTGAAAATCAAGTCCATAGTCATTTTCTGTCCTTTCTCATCTATGTATCTTTGGTTATAATATCTACTAATTTAAATTAGGTACCCTGATGATACAGGCTAGTTTATTTGTGTGTTCATGAACTTTTGAGTTTTATGATATGTTTATTTGCTTTGGGTGGATCTTTTCCAGAGAGGGGCTTTTAATCACTTCTTCCCCCATGGAGTGGAGGATCATCACTGGAGAGGTTGATATGGTCCCTTAGCTTGGGACTCACTCTCCCAGCACCTATGGTGGCAAAGAGCAGTGGCAGCTCCCATCCAGAGCCATGGGGCAGAGGCAGCAGTGGAGACTCCCTTGAACAGCAGCAGCTCCCATCCAGAGATACAGGGCTGCAGCAACTGAGGGACAGAGGTGGCAGTGGGGACTCCCTCACAGCTCCAGAGGTAGAAAGTCAGTGGCAGTTCTGATCCTGAACCATATGAACTATAACAAGAGGGACAACTGCTCCATAAACAGTGAAACAAGACAGCGGCTCTTCTCCTGTGACATCCCTAGCCAACTCAAAGTATTTGCCCACCCTCCTAGCCCCCACCCCATAGCCCCCACCCTCACACTCTATTAAATCCTGGAGCTGCAAGCAGAGGATTGATCAGAGTGGGTAGGGGGAGCAAAAGAGAAGCAACCAATTAAGGTGGGCCAAAAGGGAAGCTGCTGGGTGGAAAGACTTAAAGGAACAAACTATTTCAAAATTTGTTTTGACTCTACAGGAAGCCAGGGATGAGAGCCTTAAAGAAAGCTGATGGGTGGTGAGATTTAAAGGAACAAATTGTCTTTAACACTGTTGTCTTTCACATTTTTTACTCTACAGGAATCCATGGTAGAGAGACTTAGGGGAACAAATTGTTTCAAATGGTCTAAATTGCCTGGACAGTGATGTTTCATTACACTGTTGATGAGGGGACATCAGTGCATGGTTAGTACAGGGACCTAACTGTGTTGATAAAACTCTACAGCATTAGTTCTCAGACTTTGTCATAGCGAGCCTCTCCAAAACCATGGAAAAGATCTTGAGCCTCCCCCAGATATTAAAATAATTGTGGGCCTCCCCATAGAAAGATAGCATACTTTTCACAGTACACCAGGAATAAAGTGAAACTCCATTGAATAGTTGGCTCTCATTATACTCAGCTTATTGTAACCCCCCCCACCACCACCACCACCATGTGTAACCCCTTCCCCAGGACAACCTGCTTGCGCTGCTATTTTGACTTTTAAGCTATATTGCTTGCTGCAGTACCTTGATGGGTCAGACTGCTTTCTTGGTTTCCCCTCTTTCAGGAATAACCTTCCTACCCACCACTGCCTCACCCCTCTGTCTCTGCTCTTAAGCAACTTTTCAGGGATCCTTTTGCTCCCTCCTGCTCTTGCTTCTAGTACTTCTCTGCTTAACCCTTGCATTTCAGCTGTTCTGCTACCAGTCCAATTCATCAGTTGTTACCACTCATTATTTGTTCATTGTTCCTATTTGTTTGCAGTATTGCTCATTTTGTACTGCTTGACTGTTTTGCAGTTACCTTTTGAATTGTATTCACTCCCTACATTTTCTGGGGTACACCTGAAATGAGCTTTGGCTCAATGTGCCTTTTCTAGTCACCAATTTGTAAATAAATACATTAATTTTCCTGCTATTATCTTTTTCCAGTTTGCTGTATCCCTTCACATAAAATATCTAAAACTGAAGATTTAAATACAGTATTTTTTCAGACTTGCTTGAGCCTTCCCTGGAAAAGACTGGGGCCTCCCCATTTGAGAAACCCTGATCTCAAGAGCAGAGAGACTGAAGGAAAGCTGCTAGGTGGTGAGACTGAAAGGGAACAAACTGTCTTTGGCATTTTTAATTCTGCAGGAATCCAGGGTAGAGGGACTTAAAGGAACACATTGTTTAAATGGTCTAAATTGCCCTGACAAAGAACCTTTGTAAAAGAACCGTTGGTTCAAAGGTATTTGTAATCGTAATAAAATAAACGACAGTGATGTGTGTATTGCAAAATGTGTTGAGGGGACATCAGTGCATGGTTAGCATAGGGACCTAAACGGTGCTGATAATACTAGTCAGCATCATGCTCTTGTGATTGTTTTTACTACATAGTACCTTACTAGGAGGTTGGCACAAATGTGGTGCAGGAGAGAAGGGCTAGTGTGGAACAGGGAGGAGTATCATGGAAGAGGGCGGTGGCAGGGTAGAGGAGAACATGAGGGAGATGAGCGGTGACAGGAGAAGGGGAGGATACACTGACAGAAGGAGGGAAGCAGAGGACCTAGAGGAGGAAGGATTGAGTGGTGCAATGGATGTGGAGCAGCTGTATTCATGAATGCTTTATGGAGGTTAGGAGAGTGCCCAGTTTGTCAGAAACTTGGGAGGCTGGAAGCTGCACTAGTATGGCTAAGAAGAGAAATGGAGAGGGGACAGGAAGAGGATTATGGTGTAGAGGTTGGGAGGCAGGAAGACAAAAAACATGGGAGGTTGGAAGCTTGCAGAAAAGGGGGGCAAACTGGGTGAATGGGAGAAAGGGGCTAGGACAGAGGGAGGGGCAGAACTCTAGTACACAAAGGCAAGAGACAACATAAAAAGATATATAGAGGGTTCAAACATGTACTGGCCCTTAGCTGGGCTACTGGAACAAGAGGTGGTAGAAGGGAAGGGATCAGAGGAGAACGGGGAGCAGAACCACGGAAAGTATTTGTATCCAGGGGTACAGGAAAGACCCACCATGAAGGAACAGGAGAAGAGTAGCAGGGGTGGCACAGAAACAGAGGGAGAAGACAAGGAATGATGGGGGGATGCTGAGGGCAGAAGGGGAAAAAGGAGTTGGGCTACAGAAAGAGAGATGGGAAGGCAAGAGAAAAGAAATTGCAATGAAGACAAGGCAAGAGAGGATAACTCAAGTGGGAAGGAAGGGGGGAATGATAATGGCAAGGATAGGTGGAGACAGGGGGAGGGGGATGGGCCACAACAGCATTGAGGAGGACAAGAAGAAATAAGAATAGCTTATGCGGGGGGGGAGATCAGGGAAACAAAGGCAGAAGCACAAGAAGATCAAGGAAAAGTTATTAGGGAAGAGCTAGTGAGGCTTCTCTGGAAATAGTACATACAAAATTGGTAATGGTATATGAGGACTCAAAGATAAAGGGGATCTATAGGCTGGGAAAGGGATAGCATATAAGGAAAAGTCAGTTTTCTGTGACCCAGGGATGCAGGCAAGCAGGGCAGTTCTGAGAATAAAGGAGAACATTAGGTTGACTGGAGGTAAACCACACCTAGTCCTGCACCTTGGGATGAATGACCTAACCAGGGAGGAAGTGGAGGAGCTACCAAGAGGTGTAAAGGGATAGTCAGTTCCCTGGCATTTTCAGAAGTCCAGCCAGTGCACTGCACCAGTATAGTTAGGCAGCTAGGAATCAGGTATTTTAACCACTGGCTGAGGCAGTGATGCAGAAGGGAAGGATATGCATATATAGAAGAATGGGGGGGACATGTGGGTGGATGAACACCTATAATCAAGGGATAGGCTGCATATAAATGAGAAGGGAGCTAGACTGTTAAGGGGAAGATGCAGGGGTACATAGACGGAATCCTGGGGGATGATTTAAACTAAGGTGGGGGGGCACAAAGCTAGGGGAGGACTAGGAAAAGTGACTAGAAGGACATGCCTAACTTGCACTCCCCACAACTAGGGACAGGGGACACTAGTAAGAAGATGAATGGAAGAGGAGAGGAGAGGATAGATGTAAGGATCTGCTGGAAAATGCCAGGAGTCTGGGAAATAAGATGGGGGACCTCGAGGCTGTGGTGGGGACAGACGACCCAGATCTGATAGCAATAACTGAAACATGGTGGATAGATAATCACAGCTGGGAAGTGGAATTGCTGGGGCATAGTCTCTATAGGAGAGATACTGGAGGAAAAAAGGGAGGAGGGGTAGCCCTCTACATAAGAGATGGGATAAGAGCAATGCTGAGTAGAGATGGGCAGGGCTCAGTGGAGATCCTCTTGGTCACATTAAGTAGGAGGACAGGGGAGGCAGTAAGGACAGGGCTGGTGTACATACCACCAAATCAGGGGGAGGAGGTGGATAGGGAGATGGCTAGGTAAATATAAGTGATGGCCAGAAAAGGGGAAATCCTGGTGGTAGGAGATCTAAATCTTCCAGATGTGGACTGGGAAGTTCCAACAGCAACATCAGAAAGGAGTAGGGAGCTGTTGGAGTCCATGCAGAAAGCAGTTATTCACCAGCTGGTCAGGGAACTGACTAGGGGAGTGGCCATACTAGACCTGGTTATGACAAATGGGGATAGTGTGGAGGATATAGAGGATGGGGAAAATCTTGGGAACAGTGACCACAGGATGGTAAGGTTTGGACTTTGGACGGGGTCAGAAAAGAACAGGTCCGCCACGAGGATACTGGACTTCAGGAAAGCAGATTTTAGGAAAATGAAGGACATTTTACAAAAGGAACTTGACGGGAAGGAGAACCTGGAAGGCATAGAGGAGCTGTGGGGGGCAATTAAAAAGGGAATGTTGATGGCAACAGAGCAAAGCATCAGGAGGGTGAGCATATGTAAGAGAGGTAGGAAACCATGTTAGTTTAAAACAGAGGTGAAGAAAGCAGTTAAGGAGAAAAAGAAGGCATTCAGGGCCTACAAAGCTTCACAAGGAGTGGTGAACAAAGTAATTTATAGGGAGAAGCTAAAAGAAGCAGGAAAAATAGTCAGGAAGGCTAAAGCAGATACAGAGGAGAAAATAGGGAGGGAGGCCAAAAGGGGAAACAAAATGTTTTTCAGGTATGTGAGTGACAGAAGAAGGGGCAAGCAGGGGATTGTGAGTCTCAAAGGGGAGGGGGAGCTCTGGTAGAGGGGAAGAGGAAAAAGCAAATCTGCTGAACAACTACTTCACCTCAGTCTTCATGGTTGAGGAAGAAGGGAAGGGGCCAGAGCTAAGAAGCAGGGGAAGTGCGGGCAGGGAGATGGACATACACCCCTTTACAGAGGTTAGGGTATTAGAGGAATTAGGTAAACTGTGGATGGACAAAGCAATTGGCCCCGATTAAATCCACCCCAAGGTACTCAAGGAATTAAAGGAGGAATTGGTGGCACCACTCACAAGGTTATTTTATCTGTCTCTAGACAAGGGGAGGGTCCCAGGGGATTGGAGAAGGGCTGATGTGGTGCCAATACACAAGGGGAGAGGAAGGGATCAGCTGGGCAGCTACCTCCTGGTTAGCCTTACCTTCTTTGTGGGAAAACTGATGGAGGCTTTCATAAAGGAAAGGCTGGTACAATTTCTAGAGGAGGAAGGCCTCATAGACAACAACCAGCATTTGTTCACAGGTGGAAGGTCATGCCAGACAAACCTGACTGAATTCTTTGAGGGAGTAATGGATATATGTGATCAGGGAGGGGCGGTGGATGTGGCCTATCTGGACTTCAGGAAGGCCTTTGACACCATCCCCCACCGAAGGCTAATAAGCAAGTTGGGGAGCTTAGGAGTGGGGAGCAAACTAAAAAACTAGGTAGAAAATTGGCTGGGGGAGAACTCAGAGGTTGGTGGTAAATGGGGTGCACTCAAGGGAAGGATGGGTGATGAGTGGGGTCCCTCAGAGGTCAGTGTTGGGACCTATATTGTTTAACATATACATTGGGGACATTTCAGAGGGCCTGAATGGGAAGGTGTGTCTGTTCACAGATGACACTAATGTCTGTAACAGGGTGGACACACCAGGGTGTGTGTGTGGAAAAAATAAGGTGGGATCTGGCAAGGCTAGAGGAGTGGTCTGGAAAGGTATCATGTCAAATGAGCACAGGAATTTCAGTGAAGTCATTTGGGTGACTGAATTATACCGAATGCAAAGTGACCAACTGTAATATCACAATGACCAGTCAAACTGAGCAACTGTGAAATATGGTGACTGGTGTTATAGCCTACCCCTAGTGCCCAGGTGTGTCATGGTGAAAGAATCTTAGAGATGGTGTTTGGGGATGCAGCCTCCCATGGGGATGCAGGGGGGGGCAGAGCCCCCCTGCATGACATGGGTGCAGCTGTGCAGTAAAGGTGGGTGATTTCCTGGGTTGCACATGGTGGTGTCTGGGGCAGCAGGTGGGAGTAGTCGGAGGTGGTACTGTGACTGTATGGAATGGGTGTTACAGGTAAAGGGGAGTACTCCTTCTGTACGCATTTGAAATATCTGCATGGTGCTGTGTATTATATTCAGGTGCAAGTGTAATGTATTCACCGAAAATTGCTAAAGCTGCAATATACAGTCACCAAAAATGTAATTGCTGTAATGCATTTGCTCTATAATTTTCACTGAATTGACATGGAACTGTCAGGAAAGTGGCAATTACCATTCAAAGCAAAAAAAATGTTAAATTATGCACAAAAGGTGTAAGAACCCAAGGGCTAAATACTGGCTCAGGGGGGGAGGAACTCAAGGTTACAGAGCAGGAACGGGATCTGGGGATCACAATCTTGGATAACCTCAAGGTCAGGAATCAATATGATAGGGCAATAAGGAGGGCAACCAGAATGTTGACATGCATAGGAAGGGGCTATACAAGCAGGAAAAAGGAGGTGATCATGCCACTATACAAAACTATGGTCAGATCACAACTAGAACATGGGGTCCAGTTCTGGAGGCCACACTTACAGGTTGACAAGGACAGGCTGGAGAGGGTCCAGAGAAGAGCAATCAAGGTGGTACAAGGGCTGCACAGGAGGTCATACAAGGAATGGCAGGAGGAACTGAACTTGTACACACTGGAGATGAGGAGGGAAAGGAGGGATATTAATTTATTTTTATTTATTGAATAGATTGGAATTACAAACCTTTGAGTCAGAGACTTTTTTGCAAAGGCTCCATGTCAAGTTAAGGCATAGTACAGAACAAATAGTACATTTGAGAATACAAACAGGATATAGAACAATTCTGAGGGTAGCTCAAGTACTCTGAGTCAAATAAGTACATTGATTTAGTAAAACAATAAATATAAAATGCAATATTATACAATATTCTGGTAAAGACATCATGGTTTCTCAAGAATCGATTACATTTTTGCATCTAAGATTATTTTTTTTTAATAAAATGCTGAACACCTGACGAGTGGATTAGCTCAACTCCTCCCCCCAGGTGTGCTACGTTTGCACACCATGGTTCCTAACCTGAGGTATGCAGCATTTTGAATCACTTACTGAGAAGAAGGTGGAAGAAAGGAAAGCTGATAAAACTTTACTTCGTTATGGGCTTATGACACCAAAAAAGCGCATGAACTTAGCAAACCCCTCGCCTAAGCCAAAAAAGCAGTGAGACACACGTTTGCGAATGGCAACGCTAAAAGAAAAAATCTTAGACCATAAGGACTATGAGAAGATGAACACACCTACAGTACGAGAGGTACAAAAACACCAGAGATTAATATGGAGGGTAAAATAATCTTAGACCAAGGGTTGTTACAGAAGGATAAAGCAATAAATATTCCATCTGCTCCAATTTTCTGCAAAATAAAAACCTGTCTCCGAAGCTTCTGGTTTGAAGATGAAGAATAGCGGTGAGGGTGAGATACCTGGGCCTGCAATGGAGAAAGCAACAAAGAGAACAACTGGCGTGTGTCAGTCAGACATGGCAGCTTCAGAACTGCAAAACCAAATAGCGTCTATTCAGCCACAAAGCATGACAATCTTAAACCCGGACCCCGAACCTCAAGAAACAAGACCAGCAACAATGGAGCAACGTCCGACTTACAGGTCCAGGTAACAAAAAATTACTTCTCAGGCTCCATTAAGGGCAGGAGAACTGATTAATAGTGAGGGGTTAGAGACTCATGTACAGAAATTAAATGCACAAGAGAATCAGGCTGTGGTGGCATTGTGACAAAATAATAGCATGGACATTGTGTTTGAGAATTTTAATCTGGGAATTGTAACTAATTTGCCTGAAAATGAAATTGCAGGGCCAAGTGATAACATGCCGCAAAACAAGGGGGAAGGATTTAACTTTGTTAAAAATTAAAAAAAAACAAAAGAGATTATTGTACATTTAAACCAAGAAGATACCAACTCAGAATCAAAATATTCAGAGGCACATTCTGATGCAGGGGAAGATGCTAACAACCCTCCCCTGTGGGCAAAGCAAATTTTAATGCAATTGTCATGGTATAAATGGTGAATCTAGAAACAGAAATTGATAAGATTCAGATGTCTGTAAATCTACTTATGATAGAAAAGCAAACAGAATATTACAAGTCAACAGCAGAGAGTTTCAGATATGGAAGATGGGAACATACCAACACAGAGACAATTAAAAGAAAAGGAAAGGTTAAATAGTGAGTTAAAATCTAAAATGGTGGACCATGAAGCCAGAGCTAGAAGAAAGAATATAAGAATTTGGGGCCTGCCCTGAAGCATGGGATGAACTTAGACCCTTAAAAGAGACTCTAAATCAAGTATTTGCTGCATATTTAGACACCGACCCAATAAATCTGCAGTTGGGTATTAAGAGAGCACATAGAATTTGGCGCCCAAGTGACTCTGTAATCCAACGTGCTACACCTAGACCTGTGATGGTGAAGTTTCTTAAAACAGTGGACAAAGAGTTACTTATGTCACACGTATACAAAAAGAAACGAATATCCTTAATGGGTGCAAATATTTCTATTTGTAATTGGAGAAGTATGAAATTGGAAAATTTCACCCAGCAAAATATTTCACATAATTAGTGCATTTCGCGAAATATTTTGCTGGGTGAAAAGCAAAATTTCACCCCCTATTGTGAGCAAAATTTCAACCCCAAGCTGGCTGAATTTCACTCTCGAGCAAAATTTCACCACCCACGGTGAAATTTCATCTCCTGCAGGAGTAATTTCACCTCCTGAAACATAGAAACATAGAAGTTGATGGCAGATAAGGACTGTAAGGCCCATCCAGTCTGCCCATTTCTTTTTTCTACCTTATGAATATGCCATTGGCCTTTGCTCTGTCAATGGTCTATCTATTCATACTCATCTGTATTGCTCCCTTATGCCTATCCCATACCTGTTTGAAGCCCTGGACTATATTCATATCCACCACTTCCTGAGGTTGGTCATTCCATGCATCCACCACTCTTTCTGTGAAAAAGAACTTCCTCACATTACCCCTTAATTGGCGTCCCTCTAATCTCATGCTGTGTCCTCTTGTCCTGCTATTTTTCTTATATTGAAACATGTTAGACTCTTTCACCTTGTTAGTGCCCTTAAGGTGTTTGAATGTTTTGATTATATCACCTTGCTCCTTCCTTTGCTCTAGGGTATACATATTGAGCTCAGTTAATCTGTCCTCATATGTTTTCTGATGCAGTCCCTGCACCATTTTGGTTGCCCTTCTCTGGACTGCCTCAGTTTGGTTAATGTTCTTATGAAAGTGTGGCCTCCAGTACTGCACACAGTACTCCAGATGGGGCCTAACCAGTGCCTTGTAAAGAGGGATTATTATCTCCCTTTTCCAACTTGTGATACCCCTACTAATACACCCCAACATCCCTCTAGCCTTACCTACTGCTTTAGTGGTCTGCTTCGGTGAAGATGACGCCCAAGTCTCTTTCTTCCCTTGTGACTGCCAGCAACTCCCCTCCCAGCCTATAGGTGGCTTCAGGGTTTCTCTTCCCTATGTGCATGATCTTGCACTTCTTTGTGTTAAACCCCAGTTGCCAGACTTCTGACCATTTTGCTAGTTTATCAAGATCCCTTCTCATTCTGCCCACCTCATCTGGGTCATCTACTCTGTTGCAGATCTTGGTGTCATCTGCAAACAGACAAACCTTACCCTCCAGTCCATCTGCAATGTCACTGATGAAGATATTGAAGAGGACTGGCCCCAGGACTGATCCCTGAGGTACTCCACTTGTGAACTTGCATCTCTTCTGACTGTGTACTGTTTACCACCACTGCAGTGAAATTTAGTGGCCACTGGCCACTTCCAAAAGTTCTCCCAGGTGTCTAGTGGTCTCCCGCCCACCCAGCCGCTCACTGGGCCAAACTGTTTTTCCCTGGTGTCCAGTGGCCCCCCCAGATGATTACCAGCTGTAATTTAATTAGATAGGACCCCCCAAATTACATTGGCCCCCGGACATTTGTTTTTATAAAAAGAAACATTCATCCCCAACTCCCTGGTGTCTAGTGGTCCCCGGTCGATCACCAGACATAATTTAATTTAATAGGCATCACCTAAGTTACCATGGCCCCTAGCCATTTGTTTTATTAAAAAATATTCAATCCCAACTCCTCAATTGTCTAGCGAACCCCCACCCCCACTAGGTAATGATGGGTTGGGGGGTGGGATCCGCTAGACACCAGTGAGTCAGGGTTACATTTTTTTTAATAATGACCGGTGATCATCTGGGGGACACTAGACACCGGGAGTGGGGGTTGATTTGTGGTGTGGGGGTGCTTAATGCCATTGTGGTGGTTGTTGTCAGCATGCAAAGTTGCAGGTGAAATTTTGAAATTTCGCTGCAATTTCTTGAAACATTTCATATGGCAAAATTGTTGATTTCACCTCAATTTTATTTTGCTGCATCTCTATTTATAATGATTTTTCCACAGAAATAATACAAGATAGAAAGAACTTTTATTTAATCAGGAATAGGCTTTTGAAAAAGTTATCAAAGCGACAATGATTTACCCAGCTAAACTAAAAGTAATACATGAAGGAATCCAATTGACTTACCTGGGCCCCCCGGCCATTTGTTTTATTTAAACAAGCCGAAAAAGAACCGAGAGAAAAAATACCAGACTTATTTTAGATCAAGTAGATAACGCTTGTTTTTTTGTCTTTCTTTTTTTCCTTTTTGCAAAGGATCTTTCTTGTTTTCGATCTTCTTTTTAGGAATACAGTAGTAGCGCCAAATTTGTCAAGCAATTTTGTGAGATTCCCTATTTATCCTTCACAAAATTTAGGGAAAAAAATCCTCTAAAATTCTTTTTGTAATACCTACAGAAAGAGGTCAGTTCCTATTACATTACTTATCTGGTAGATTTTCAACTACGCTATCAGATGAGACAACCCTCTCTGGGTAGCAGTGAACACACTAACAAACAAAACAAAATCCCTAGCTAAAGGTTTCACAATTCTCAATAGGGATTTTTAAAAATCCATAAAAATCCTTTGACTAATTCGGTGCTACTACTGTAGTGTGTGATATAGTCCCAGGGGTTGGGCTGGGGGAGAACAAAGAGAGCTGAAATGGAAAAATGTATATGTAGAGATCTTTTTTTATAATAAAGTTTTTATTAGGCGTGAGGATGTTTACATACACACAGGTGTTATTGCATAAATACATTTGTTCAGCAAGTATGATTATACATTAAAGCTGCCCCCAGCACAGAGTCTAGTTAAGCACATATAATGAAAAAATCATGTAACAACTTTTCTTATGCATTGATTTGATTGATTTCAGGGAACAAAATCTGGATAAGTGCTTAACTGATGTATAGTCCATTTTCTCCATTTTATATCAAAGGCCTCCACCCTACCCTGTATTCTGGCTGCCATCCTCTCCAACCCATAAATCTCTCTTGTCAGGTTTAGCCACTCTCCTTTAGTTGGCAGTCTATTTGTCCCCTACAATCTGGTTATTACCCTTTTTGCTGCCAATATCAGCAGCGTGGTTTGCAGATAAACATTCTTCTCTACTTTTAGACCAAACGGAATAGTAGCAGTCAGTACATACCCAGGAGTAAAAAGACCTGGGATCTCATATATTGCCACCAGTTCCAGTACTACCTCCCTTCAATAGGAACCCAGCAGGCTGCAGTCCCAGAATATATGAGTCTCGTCCACCTGGATCACTCCACATCCCATCCAACATTTTCCTTCAGGATCTCCCGTAATCCTAGCTACCACTTCCGGGGTGCGGCAAAATCTATATCTTAGCTTCCACGCAAACGCTTTCCAGTAGGGGGATCCTGAGGCCCTAAGAATGATTGAGGAGTCCGTCTGCCAGTTTATAACAGGGAGATCTGTCCCTAACTCCAATGACCAATGGGCCCTAATCAACTCAGTAGAGCCTCCTGGCTTCTCACTCAGAGCAAGATAAGCCAGGCTGATACAGTGCTCTATGCTGGCACCCTGTCTTTGGAATTGAAGAAGCTTTATTATTATTATTGGGGGGTTCTCAGCCACTGCTGCCAGTGCCTCCTCCACAGGCTGCAAGTACGATTTTAACTGAAGATATTTATGAAAGAAGGTCTGGGGCAATTTATGCTGAGACTGAAGTTGTACAAATGAGTAGAGGCCTCTTGGGCCTAGCAAATGAAAGATATGTTTAATACTATATTTATACCACAGAGACATGGATCTATCTAAGTTATTAGGTGGAAAGGCATTGTTCACCACCAGGGATCTGAGGAACAGTGCCTCCATAGGCAACAATCTTTTATTGAGCACGTGAAGCCACTGCATAAATACTTCGGCTGTACATTGTGGGAATCTAGAGAGAGAGGCAGGCAACCAGGGGGGAGTCCAAAAATATAGTCTGTCAAATCTTCAATGTCACTTCAAATCAGCTCAAAGTGCTTCCATGGCATGGTATAGTTGGTGTTTATCCAGGAGAGTAAAATCTTTAGTTTAGAGGCCCGAGTGTATTCCAGGAGATTAGACAAATTTAACCCACTCTATCCCTTGATAACTGTAACAGGGAATACCAGATCCTGGGAGGCTTCCCCTGCCATATAAAGTGAGAGATTAGCCTATTCCAGGCCCGGAGATTGGTCTGTGTTGGAATTAGAGGGAGTGTCTGTAGAAAGAACAAAATCCAGGGAAATATATTTTGCTTAATAGTTTCTATTCGAGCCAAGAAACTTAATGACACATATGACCACCATGTGAGGTCCTCAGTTATATTTTGAGTTAGGGGTTCAAAGTTCGCTATATCTGCATGTATTGGATTTTTGGTAAGGCGAATTCCCAGGTACCGCATTGTTTGTTTTTTGCCACTTAAAGGGAAATGCATGCTTTAAAGCAGAGGAGGGGGTGTAGTCACACAGCAACACCTCTGATTTTTGTTGATTGATTTTATACCCTGAAACTTCTCCATACATCTCCAATTGTTCCCAAACTTTTGGAATTGATATATCCAGGGAGGTCAGAAAGAGCAGGATGTCATCAGCAAATAATGATATTTTATGACTTGTGCCTCTCATGGGTATGCCCTCAGATTCCGGGTGAGCTCTAATAGCCTGGGCCAATGGCTCAAGATGCAGAGCGAACAACAGGTGGAGAAGGGGCATTCCTGGTGGGTTCCCCTCTGTAGGGGAAAAGGGTCAGAGATAGAGCTGTCTAGTTTTAAATAGGCCCGGGGGTGTTTATATACATTTTGCAATTATTGTATAATCTCCTGGGGAAAGCCAAATCTAGACAGGGTTGCCCACAAAAAGGGCCAGGCAACCCTGTCAAATGCCTGTTTGGCATCCAACCTGATGAGTGCTAGAGGGATTGAATGTGTTGCCTTAAATTATTTAAGTAGATAGGTTCATCACACTGCATTGTGAGCTTGTCGGCTTTTAATAAAGCCTACCTGATTGTGATTGATCAACAGGGGCATGATATTTTCAAGTCTATGTGCTAATACAGACATATACATTTTGTAATTAAAATTTAACATTGAGATTGGCCTATATGATGAAGAGAATTTAGGGTTTTTATCTTATTTATGTATGGCAGATATCACTGCATATTGCCGGGGGGGTACCTCCCTCCTGTTTCTCATGGACTGCATGGAGTAGAGATGGTAGTAATTCCTTCTTATAGGTTTATAACACTCCAGCAGATGTCCATCTGGTCCTGGAGCCTCTGGGTTTTAGCTTTCTGTAACATTCCCTCTTTCTCAGTTAATGTGATGGGGCTCTCAGAATATCTATCTGGGAAGAGGTCAATTTGGGAAGCTGTAACTTGTTAAGATACAACTCTGTCTGTTAGCTGCAGTCCCCAGGCCCTGCCTTGTACAGATCCCAGTAATACTCAGCCATGATTCACCTAATGACCTTGGGATGATGTTCCAGTTTCCCCGTAGTTGGGTCTTACATAGCCATAATGCAGGTTCTAGCCTTATGCATTCTGAGTTTGTGGGCAAGATTCCTGGCTCCCTTGGGACCCCTCTCATGGGCTGTAAGTCTAAGATAGAAAAGCTATTGCTCTATTTTTTGATCTAGGCATTTTTGAATTTTTTGTTTTATGGTCAACAGTTGTACTTTTACAGTTCTATCTCCCTGGGCATACAAGAACTGCAGATCCTTCAACTCCCCCTGGGGCTGAGTCAATTGTGCCTCTCTCTCCCT
This sequence comes from Neoceratodus forsteri, assembly GCA_016271365.2. Lineage (NCBI taxonomy): Eukaryota > Metazoa > Chordata > Ceratodontiformes > Ceratodontidae > Neoceratodus > Neoceratodus forsteri. The sequence goes on from CM057453.1 coordinate 1,037,527,564, forward strand.
ATTTTTTTTTTTGTGAGTAGGCAATAATATCTCCATGTAGTACTGTCTTAAAGATATCCCTCAGCATCACCACCAAAACATCTGGGCCACAATTCTCCCTCAGGATCAGTGGGATTCTATTGTATCTGTAGAGACCTTATTAGGTCTCACCATGGCATTGTTGGTTTTCTTCTTTATTTTTTTGGGGGGGAGAATCTTATTTTCAACATTTTCAGAGGGGCTATACATTATTTTTCAGATGGATGGAACAGGGAAATACTTTGGAAGATTTTATATTTTTATATAAATATGAATAATTTTAAGTTTGCATCTATAAATGTGAACAGCATACATTTACCTATAAGAAGAACCAGACTACTAGCCTTCATGAAGAAAACAAATGCCTTTTGTATTGCCCTGCAAGAGACCCATTTGGATCATAATGAAATTAAAATATTAAAACAGAAATGGGTACTACATTTAATGTTTTCTGAGGGCACTACAAAAAGGGCAGGAGTGGCCTTATTATTTAGGAAATCTATACCAATGGAAATATTGTAAATATATAAAGATAAGATGGGGAGAATAATAATAGTTGAGTGCAAAATAAACAACACTGTTATAACAGTGGGCTTTGTGTATGCACCGTTCAGTAAATATTCTAAGTTTCTGCCAGAAATAACTAATGCATTAACAATTATAGAGGCATATAATATTGTACTAATGGGAGACTATATTGTATTAGTGAATCCTGGATTAGATAAAACATTGAAGGTTACTGAGAATAATAAATATCACTCGAAATTGATAAATCACTTTCTTCAGGAACAGGAACTGGTGGATTACTGGAGGCTTCGGAATCCATATAGTAAATAATTCACATATCATGACAATAAAAATCATGGTTTCTCAAGAATCAATTACATGTTTGCATCTAAGAGTATTTTTCATGAATATATATATATATATATATATATGTATATATATTAGAGGCAAAAACTCCATTAATGCATCAGGTAGAGTTGTTCCACAGTGACAAAAGTGAGAAATTCAGTGTTAGGGTTGAAAGAACCCTTGCACCCGCCCACCCCCCAACTGGCAACAGGATGTGCGTTGGGGTCATCAATCTAACTATCACCCCATTCTCCTATACCTCTGCTTCTTTACACATATGATGGGGTGAGAGTTAGGGCCGACAACCCCAACACACACCCTGTTGCTGGTTGGGGGGTGGGCTGGGGAGTGCAAGGGGTTCTTTCAACCCTAACACCAAATTTCCTCACTTTTGTCGCTGTGGAACAACCATAACTGATGCATTAAACAGAGTTTTTTGCCTCTAATTTTTCTTCTTTTTGAGAATGAGGACGATGAATAGTGAATGTAATGCGGTGGCTGAAGCGTGGGGCCCTTTTGGCCCTGCGCTCCCACCACGTGATGTCTTGTCACATAGTAAGAGGAATAGCAATGCAAATGCAAGTGCCATCAGTTACACACACGGTAACACAAATGTAAATGGTAAAGCAAACTTTAATAGAAACGCAAGCGCAAAGTGACACTGAAGTGAACAGTGACGCAAATGGACACACAAGGATGTACAAAAAAGCAACTGATAACATGCACATTGATGGCACTGGTATGTTAAATGCTAATGTTAAGTGTTACAGCAAAAAGAACAGCAAAGGGAACAGAAACAGAAACACAAATGGAAGTGTGCAAGTAAACGCAAACCGTAATGTGCACAGACACAGTACTGCAATTGTAAATGCAAATGGTAAAGTTAACATCAAGAATAATGCCAAAGGAAACAGAAATGGAAACTGGAACAGAAGCACATACGGAAACACAAACCGTAATGTGCATGGGCACAGTACCGCAATTGTAAATGCAAATGGTAAAGGTAACATGAAGAATAACATGAAAGGAAACAGAAACAGGAATGAAAGCATATATGGAAATGCAAACCGTAACGTGCACGGTCACGTTACCACAATTGTAAATAGAAATGTCAATGATAACAGCAACAATAACGCCAAAGGAAACAGAAACAGAAACTCGAATGCGAGCATGCATGGAAATGCAAACCGTAATGCGCATAGGCATGGTACCACAATTGTAAATGCAACTGATAAAGGTAACATGAAGAATAATGCCAAAGGAAACAGAAACGGAAATGGGAACACAAGCATGTAGGGAAACGCAAACTGTAATGAGCACGGTCACGTTACCACAATTGTAAATGTAAATGGTAATGGTAACAGCAACAATAATGCCAAAGGAAACAGAAACACAAAAGGAAATGCAAGCGCGCATGGAAACACAAACCGTGGCGTGCGCGGTCACAGTACGGCAATTGGAAGTGCAAATGGTAACGTTAACAGCAGAAATAATGGCCAAGTAAAGAGAAACAGAAACATGAATGCAAGTGCATACGCAAACAAGAACGCAAAGGGTAACGCACACAGTGGTGTACATGGGAATGGTAATGCAAACGTGCATGGAAACACAAGTGGTAATGGTAACTGTAACAGTAACAGAAGCGCACACCCTGGTTTTGCCCAACAGCTGCATAGAGAAACACAGTGTGTACAAAGAATGCATGCATAATAATGGGCCTCAGAGCAGAATACTAAATTGCTTATATCTCAGTAACTGTATGATGTAGAAAAAAACATTTATATGATTCATGATTTTCCTGGCTACATTTTCACTGAATGCGTAGCCTGTCGTGACTAAAATGTCATATCTCACATCGTTTTCGAGATACGAGCCCCAAAAGGCAAGGCGTATGCCACAATGTTAGTCTATGGGAAAAAATGCCAAACTCAGAGTACTGTAACTTTGCAGCCCTTGCAATATTTTTTCACCAAATCACTAAAAGGCACATCTGCGAGATGTTGGCTGTCTTCCCTCTAAATATCAGCTCAAAAGACCCAACCGTTCTTTTGCAGCAGGGTGGCAAAGAAATGGTGTCATTTTGACCATAGTCTGAAAAAGTAGTGTCATGATTTGTGAAAGCTTTCACAAAAATTTGCGAAAGTATCGAACGTGTGACACTACTTTGCGACACTACTTTTTTCAGAAATTTTAAAAACAGATTTCTGGGGTGTTTAACCTCAACATAAAGGCATGCCTAGCATCCTCAGGGCTCGACTAGGTAAACACAAAAATAATTGTGTCCCTAGATGGTCCCAATTTAAATGCCAAGCATTTTTCTGATCACCAACTGAAAACAAAATGGCGGATTTGCGACACTACTGGGGCCATTTGTGACACTAAAAAGTGCATTTGCGACACTTTTGAACTTTTTGTTACCTTTTCCCTTTGACTTATAATAGGAACTTGTTTTTTGAATGACTTTTGAACCAGTAAATATTATTTCACAAAATCTTCAAAAGGCACATCGGACTTTCCCTGAAGTTTTTGGACTGGTCTTGCAAACCGTGTGACCTGTAGGTGAGAGCAAAGAATTCACAAAAAAGCGTAATTGTGCTTTTGGTTGTTGCTTAATAACTCTGCAGCTGTGTATCTGACAGGTACGAAAGTTAGCAGATCCCAAGACCTACAATGCCCAACCGTACCTGCCAAATTTCAAGTAAATCAGTTGAATGGTGGCAAAGTTATTAAGGTGCAAAATTTCACCCTTTAACCTTAAAAGGGCTACTCAACCTCTAACTATGGTAGCACTACCGTGCTACCACTATATATATATATATATATATATATATATATATATATATGTATTTCAGATCATGCATTGATATCAATAGAATTAGAAATAAAAGATATAAACAGGATTAGATCTACACAGTGGATGATGGACAATACTGTTCTTGCGGATAAAGAATTTTCTGAGAAAATTAAAGTAACGATTCAAGAGCTTTGTTTTTTTTAATTCCAATGGATCCCAGATGGCAACAGAATTATGGGACACCTTTAAGGCAGTAGTAAGGGAAGCAATAATTTCCTAAAAAGCATATGTTAATAAAACTAAGAAAGAAGAAATGAAGGTGATAGGTAATAAACTTAAGGAGTTAGATCAAGCAATAATATATATATATATATTTTTTTTATTTTAGTCCTTGGTAACTGGGTAAGGCCCACTAGGCAAAAGAGCCTGTTTTCAGGGGCGACCTGGGAGCACTGGGTGGTTAAGTGATTTGCTCAGAGTCACACAGTATGCAAGTAGAGATTGTGAGAATCAAACTCAGGTCTGGTCTGCTGGATGTTTCAAGCTTGTTCACACCTCATTCCTCTAACCTCTAGGCTATACTGCCAGCCCAATAAAAGACTACAATAAATATTCTAAAGAGTGGTACAATCTTAAACTTGCAAAAAATTTAATTAATAATAAAGAAATTGCTGTGAACCTAACTAAGATTAAAAAAGCTAAATATATTCAAGGAGATAAATATGGAAAAATGTTAGCCTATTTATTAAAAAAAAACAGAATGAGAAAAATATAGTAAAGTTCTTGAGAGATAAAAGTGGAAATAACATTTTTTAGGATAAAGAAATGAAAGAGACTGTGAGAGATGTGTATAAACAAATGTATCAACAAAAGCGTAATCAAGCAAGCCAGACTATTAAAGAATATTTGGATAATGTGCAGTTCCCTTCTTTAGTATGTAAACAAAATATATTTACAGAGAGAAAAATTAAAGAAGTAATTATAAAGATGCCAAACAATAAAAGCCCAGGACTAGATGGCTTGACTACTGAATTTTATGAGGCCTTCTTACCTGAACTAATACCGTGGTTAAAATAAGTGTTTCAGGAAATTTTAGAGGATGGAAATTATTTACCTAGATCAATGGAAGAAGCAAAAGCAGTACTAATACTAAAAGAAGAGAAAGACCCAAATGTTGTGGAAAGGTATAGACCTATAGCACTTTTGAACATGACTATAAGATCCTGGTAAAATTAATAGTAAATAGAATCAAAGGGGAACTCCCAAAAGTTATCCATAAAGATCAATTTGGATTAATTTCTGGACGCATAATTTCTCATGCTACTAGGAGAGTACAGTCACTGTTTAATTAGCACAAAAACATAAAGTAGTCACATGCTTAAGCTATAAATGCTTCAAAAGCATTTGACCTTTTAAACAGAGCCTTTATGCTAGAAACGTTAAGATTTTGGGGGTTACCATTTAAATTGTAGAAGTAATTTCTTGTTTATATAAAAATACCAAGGTAAGATTTCTGGTAAATTCCATTATAGGGGAACCCTTTAAATGACAAATGGAGTAAGGCAGGGGTGCCTCCTATCACCAGTATTGTTCATATTAGCCTTAGAACACTTTTGAAGTAGAGTTTGGAATAATCCTCTAATAAAAAGAATAAAAACTCAAGATGAAAAAAGCTAACTTAATGTCTTTGCAGCTGATATGTTAATGATTATCCAGGATATAAACAATACTCTACCAGTAATACTTGAAGAAATAAGTAAGTATGGATCAATATTGGGGTATACTCTAAATAAGAACAAGTCTACTATTTTAGAAATGTATGCCCCCTGCTATATTGTAGATTGACAAATTACCCAAGAGTTCACTATAGAGAAACAGTGTAAATATTTAGGGATAATATTAGCAAATAAACAAGCTGAAATAATCAAGTTGAACTATGCAAAAGCAAAGGATAAGATAACCATGCTATTGAATGAATGGGAAAAAATATATCTTTCATTATGGGGCAGAGTAGAAACTATTAAAATGATGGCTCTCCCTCATTTAATCTTTGTGATACATAATATAATGGGTTTACCCACAGAGAAATGGTTTAGCATACTTCGTAGAAGTGTTATAAAATTCCTGTGGTGGGGAGGTAAGCCAAGAATCCCTAGGAGGTGTTTGATTTACCTCAGAAGGCAAGGGGGCTATAGTTGCCTAGACCCAATAACATATGCTGTAGCATTGCAGGTGATGATATTATGGGAATGGGCATTTGATCCTGACAAAGGTAACTATTATGAATACATTTTTTGGGAAGGAGAACCTACCATAATCCCAAATAACATTATCCAAGAAATTAAACCAAACATGAAAATCCTGGTTATATTTACGTCTGTTAAAAGGGAATTGGTGCAGACAATTACAAGAATGACAGAAAATAGCTTATTTCCCTCACTATATCTAAATATTTGGGGGGTAATTTTGCTATTAGGAAAAAAAACTTAAGACAAAATTACAAAACTTAGATGAATCTAGTATTCAAACATGGTATCAATTATTGGAAGAGGGTAAATTCCTTACAATTCAGAAATGTGATACTCTTTTCCCTGATACTCAACAAACATATTTTTTGATCAGCAGTACACTGCATAACATATTTAAACAAGGTATAAAACTGGGGAATAGGAAGAATATATCAGTATTGGTGCAAGAACATAAAAATATTCTAAATAGAGGAAAGAATAAATTAGCACAACAGATATATACTAGATTAGTAATAGCAAAATAAGACCTCTGGGAAGCTATTAATAAAAAATGGAATCAGGAGGGTAATTTAACATACTTGGAACAAAAATGGAAAAATCTAAGGATGAAAGTATATAAAGAGTATTTATATGCAAAAAATAAAGTAATTCAAAAAAAAGATTATGGATAGGGAACACTTCACCCCACAAATATTAGGAAATATAAGAGCAAATGGAACAAAAGAATGCTGGCATAACTGTGGTTATTTCAGGGATTTATTTCATTGTTTATGGGAGTGTAGATTTATTCAGGAATGGTGGAAGAAAACAAATCAGATGTTAACAAAGAATGTTAATATTAATCACCCCCTAGATTTCAGATGCATGATATTAAATGATATACAAGAATTTGAACTACAGGACATTTGGCCACGATAGCTACTAAGAGGTTAACCCTAGCTAAATGGAATTCAGAAATAATAGGAGATTTTGATCAATTTAAATAGAGGTATATGATGAAAGAAACCATTCAATTAGAACAATTGTGGGATACTTTAGAGGATAATATAACATACCAAGAGGGAACATGGAATAAAATTGGGGAATTAATATCTCCGCTTTTTACTGTTTAGGAATTTGCCATGGTGTACTATTTAGAATTAGGGAGGGGGGGCTTGGATACTTTATGGTACTAAAAATTATAACTGATTATGTTGTATGGCAGAATCATTATGTGTTTGTGTATGTTATACATTGGTGGAACAATTTTCTTTTATTTGTAAACTAAATCCATATAAGTAGAGAATGTATCAAAATGTATTGACAAAATGTGTTTATGAGTTGCAATTGTTTCTCCTTAATAAAACATATTTAAAAATAAAATATTCTGGTAAAGACAGTCAAGGTGATACACATAGGATACAGGATAAATACAGAGGGTAGCAATAATACCCGGCATCAACAGGCACCCAAATATGGGAAAAATGTTATAGTGCAAATGTTCAGATAAAGACAATCAGGAGTAAACAGCTCAAGAGGAAAAGAAGAATGGTATGTAGGAGGTTAGGGGTAGAAGAAAAGGAAAGAGGAGGAGGGTTAAAGAGTAGCTGGCAGAAATGAACATATTTAGAAGGTAGTAAGCAGTGACAGGAATGAAAGGTGTTGGGTGCAGTCACAGACAGATGAAATGAGGAGTAGCTCTTTAAGACTAGATTTGAATGGGCCAAGTTTGAGTTCAGAGGAGCTAGCAGAGGGTAATTCAGTCATCCAAAACAGAGCCCTGTAGGTAAAGGCTCATTGTCCCAGAGATGTCCTGCAGTGATGGATTTGAAGTGGGGCTTTAGAGGAGCCTCTGGTAGATCTAGCCAGAGGGGCAGGCTGAATTAGGTTACAAAGCCCCGGTGGGGCAAGGCTGGAGGTGATTTTCCTGGCCAGAAGACATGAGTGGTATTTAAGCCTGCATTCAAAGTTAAGCCAGTTAGTAAGCCTGTAGAGGTCACATGTGTGGGTGAACCTGTCACACCCTGAGACCAGGCAGCAAACTTTGTTGAGGACAACCTTGATGCAGTGGAGGGCAGTGCTGTCAGTCGCACTGTAAAAAATAATCCCATAATCAACCAGGTATAGAACTGAGGAAGACACAACCAGAAGGAGTGCTTCAGGTGCTTGTGCCTGTATAGGAGTTCAATATGGGAGTTGATGGCCTTGGAAAGAAGATAAATGTGTTCATTGTAGGTGAGGGAGGAGTCAATGGTGACACCCAGGTATTTAAAGAATCTTACTAGCTCTAGAGGGGTGCTTTAATAGTTGAGGATGTGCCGGGGAAAGTCCCAGTGTTTGTTTTGGTGATGGGTGAAGACCATTGCCTTTGTTTGTTTTATAGTTAAGCACAAATTTGTGCTCAGTAAACCAAGCTTCAGCTTCAGAGAAGAAACTCTGGAGGTCAGTTTGGAGGAAGGAGGGGTTAGGGTGGCTTTGCTGAAGATAACTGCGTCATCCACATATAAAAGCAGCTGACCAAAGCAGGCTGTTGGTATCAAGTTCAGGAAGATGACTAAAGAGGAGTGGGCCCAAGATGGATCCCTGTGGGACCCCAGATAGAACAGGTAAGCTCAAGGATAAAGTGGAGTTAATTTCGACCTGCTGGAATCTATCACTTGAGTAGTTCACAAACCAGGTGGTTGCTTCCGGTGTAAGCCCCAGAGTGTGCAAGGACTAGAGGAGGATGGTGTGATTGATGGTATCAAACGCCTTAGTTAGGTCTATGTACACCTACCCAACTAAGTGTTCATGATCAAGGGATTTGTGAAAAAAGGATGCATACTCCAAGAGGGCAGTGGTGGTACTGAGACCCTTTCTGAAGCCATGCTGTTCATGGCAGACTAGGTTATATTTTGACAGGTAATCAGTGAGTTGGTCAGAAACAATTTTTCCAAAGGCTTTGGATATGGTTGGAAGGATGGAGATTGGGCAGTAATTACCTGGTGAGGTAGGGTCACTGTTTTTTAGGATGGGAGTGATTACTGTCTGTTTCCAGAGGGTAGGGAACTGACCAAGACAGATGGAGAGGTGGATCATTTTGGTGAGGGGGGGCGAGTATGGTATTAAGGGCAAGGTGGAGAAGCTTTAGGTCTAGAGTGTCACCAATATGATGGGATTTGCCAGGTCTCTCATTAAATAAGAACATGCTTCACAGGTGGAACAATCCTGAACCTGAAAGGTGGTTTATTGGGGGGGAAGTGTGTGCTTCAAAGGAGGGTTGAAGATATTGGGGGAAGCACATTACTGAGGTCAGAGAATGCAGAGTTGAAGGCATTAGCTATCAGCTGGGAGTCCTGAGTGAGGATTTCATTGACTAAGAGCTAAAGGGATACTAATTTGCCATTGAGCTCTTTGATATTATTCCAGAACTTCTGCCCTGAGCCCCTTGAGAATGAGAGAGCCTCCTAGTAGTGGGCTGCATTAGCTTTGCAAATTTCCCAGGTGCATTTGTTCCTAGCTTCCCTGTAGTGCTGTCTGTCGAGGGGTAGGCCAGATTCAAGGGCTTAGTGCCAAAGATTGTCATGATGGCACAAGAGGTGAAGAAGGGTTTGGGAGATCCAAGGTGAGATGTGGACTTTGACAGTTTGTTTGGAGACTGGGGTGAAGATATCACACACAGTGCTGAAGATGGAAATAAAGTGAGCTAGAGCACTGCTAATGGACTGTGCTGCGTCAATAGGGGACCAATGACAATTCAGGAGGTGGTTCCTAAAGTGGGTCAAGGATATGGTAGAAACCTTAAAATATCTGAAGAAAATAAACAGTGAGGGAAGGTAGCATCTTCAGGATGAGTGAGAACAAATCCACTAGGGGACACACATTCAAGTTGGAGGATGGTACACTAAGAAGAGATGTAAGGAAGCAGTTCTTCACAGAGAAGGTGGTGGGTCCATGGACTAGGCTGCGAGAATTGGTGGTGGGGGTAGATTCAGTGGGCAAATTCAAACTGGCTTGGGACAAATACATGGGGCTAAATGAAAGAGGAAGGGTATGGAATGGAGGGTGTAAGATGAACTAGATGGGGGGAGGTATTTCGGGTAGACTGGATGGGCCAAGGGGTCTGACAAATTTTCTATGTTTCTATGTCAACTACACCTTAATATTAAGATAATGATCACATCTTTCTTTGCAAATCTCTGTTGTAGAATCTGTTAGGAATAAATGTTTACTTAGGGGTTAATGATACATTGCTTAAACACTTAAAAACAATGCAGTCACATTGTTTAATGTTGGGCATAGATGCATTTGTTTGGTTTGTTTAACTCCCCCCTCCTCTGAGGTGCATTTTAATGAAGATAGGTGTAATTTGTTCCAGTCCTGCCACCAAGGTTCATTGTTGTTGCAGGTGTGTGGGTCCAGTGTTTCTTGTGCATTATGCTGGTAACCTAATGTAACTGAAATAAATGCAGATGATGTTGTGTCTGCAGTAAAGTATTACACGTTTCTGTCAGAGCCAATATGGCTGCAAAGTAATGTTATTGATTATGGAAAATATTATTATTTTGAAAATGTTTAGTTTTACAGTATCACGGCAGTCTTTGTTCAATGATAGCAAAACAAGAGCATTGTTTGTATAGATACCGTACAGCTCAAACCAAATAAGTCTTGAATGTGGGTTTCTAAGATCCCACAGAATGCTGAGATGATAGGCTGATAGGCACCACAGCGAGGGGGTAAGCATGATCAAAGCAACATCTCACAGAATGCCAAACTGATAAGCACCTGAGAAATGGCATATCACACTACAGAGATAGATGTATTGTGCAGGAAAACTTATTTTCTGTAAATCTGACATTTTTGACACATAGTTTGAGGTGTACGATATCTATAAAAACAATGCCCTTGGTCAGTTATTACCTTTCAAGGACTGCAGTAAAACTGTAAAGGTAACTATTTCCATAATTATTTCCACCAATAACATCATTTTTCTGCCGTATTGGCTCTGACCACAGCTTATTATTAAATAGTGCCAACCTCACTTTGAAATGAGTCATTTCAAATTGATGATCCAGCACAAAACAGCAAATTTTTTTTACATGTCTGCTTGATGAGACTAAACACACTTTTATCTTAACACCCCTTGCTTTCAGGCCTAGTTCACAGGTAAATACTGGTACTCAGAAGGAAGGCATAGTACAAAAAAAATCAATGTGTCACTCAGAATATTCACGTTTGAAAGAGCCTTAATTTTTGGCCTCCTCCTACGGAGGAAACCTACATTCTCCATGACTCAAAATGCAGACCGCCACACCACAGAAAGTACATTTACATAAGAACTTACTGTAACAGTAGATCTTCAATAGAGGCTCTTATAGTAGATAATTACCATTAGGACTAAGCCGCCAAGTGCTAGGACCACACAGAAAACTATAGCTAGCAGTGTCTGGTGAGGGACTGCCCACCCGACGTCAGTGGGACACTATATAGTGAGCGGTCCCCATGCCCGCCCTCCAATTCTCCCGCCAGTGATCCGGAAAGGTGTGAAAGGAGAAGGAGTGGGCTCCTGGAGCCAGGTAAAGGCTATGTAAGGAGAAGTAGCAGAAAAAACACAGGGGGAAGGTGGGAGGAGAGCAGTACCTACCCCAAGAACCTATCTTGAAGATCTACTGTTATGGTAAGTTATGGTAAGTTCTTATGTAACTGTACTATCTTACTTTGAGAGGGCTCTTGCAGTAGGTAATTACCATTAGGACTGAGTCCCAAGCAGTCAAAGTCAGACAAGTCTGAAATACGGGAGGCAGGAAAAGGTCTGCAGTAGACAGAATCCCCTGAAGGACAGTGAGGCCAAAGCCAGTCCTACACCTAGAAGCAATGTCCAAACTGTAATGCTTAGCCACACAGATATCTGCAGCTGAGACATTTCTGAAATGAGCGGTAGATGCAGCTATGCCTCTGGTTGAATGTCCTTTAACTTCCCCCAGAAGTGGCTTGTTATACTTCTGATAAAAAAGAATGCAGTTTGGCAACCATTTGGACAAACACTGTACAGAAACTGCAGCGCCCTCTCTTTTGGTTGCAAAAGATATGAACAACTGATCCGTTTTGCGGACTGACTTTGTCCAGTTAGTGTAGTAAAACAAAATTCTATGTACATCTAAGATATGTAGAATTGCTTCCCCCTGATTAGAACATTCATGAACTCAGAAACCACCTTTGATAAGAACTTCCGATTTGTAAGAAGAGCCACCTGGTCTCTGTGGAAAATCAAATAAGACTCCTTATACAACAGGGCTGAAGCTTGGAAATCCTTCGAGCACACGTAATAGCAACTAAAAAGAGCTCTTTCCATGAAAGGTAGCAGATGTTGCAACTCACAGCCGGTTCCAAGGGAGGCAGGGTGAGTTTCTTGAGATGAAATTCAGATCCCAGGGAGGAGCAGGGCACCTAACTGGGGTTTCAAATGGAGGATCCCTTTCAGGAAGGTTTTGGATACCTTCAGCTGAGCCAAAGTTTTGCCGTCCACCAGAGTGTGGTAGGCAGAAATGGCAGACAAGTGGACCTTTACAGTAGAGTAACTTAGCCCAAGGTTTAATAGGTGCAGCATGTACTCAAGGACCTACGGTACAGGGCATGAGAAAGGGTCCCAAACCTTAGATGTGACCCAGATGGAAAATTGTTTCCATTTCATAGCATAGGTGGCTCTTTTGGATGGCTTTCTAGCCTCCACCAGTACCTGAGCCACTCTGGAGGAAACTCAAAAACATGAAACAGCTGTCAGCAGGTATCATGCATGTATGTGAAGGGACTTGAGGCCTGGATGGACCAGGATGCCCTGTTCCTGCGTTAGAAGAACCTGGCTGATGGGCAGTGGAACCGGAGGTTTCACCATCAACTGCTGAAGCAGTGAGAACCAAATTTGACAGGCCAGTAAGGGTCAATCAGAATCATGTGTACCCCCTCCACCTGCAGTTTTAGCAGCACTTTCTGCAACAGAGGAAAGGGAAGGAAGGTGTATAAGAACTTCCTTGTCCAACAAAGAGACAGTGCATCTCACCAGAAAGCACCAGGCCCTGGAATTAGGGGGCAGAAACTTGGTAGTTTTGTGTTGGATAGGGATATGAACTGTTCGAGGTCTGGCCAGTCCCACAGATTGAAGATTTCTTCTACCACTGACTGTTTCAGTTCTCACTCATGAGCCTTGACTTGGGTGCATTTGAGGCTGTCCGCTAAGATGTTTTGAACATCTGGGACATTCACTGCCGAGAGATAAAGGCTGTGTTGGACTGCCCAGAACCTATACATGCATCACTTCCCAACACAGGAGATATGAGCATGTGCCTCCTTGTTTGTTCAGGTCCCAGACTACGCACATGTTGTCTGTCTGGATCAGGAGAGATCCTGATCTGAGGAGGGGCTGGAAGGCCTGGAAGGCATATAGCACTACTCTCATCTCTGGTACATTGATGTGCAGAGAAAGTTCTCTCTGAGGCCAGAACCCCTGCGTCCTGTGATCTCCCAAATGGGCTCCCCAACCCAGTTTCGAAGAATCTGTCATCAGGGTCTGGGTGGGGGGAGGAGAGTGAAATGGGACAGCTCTGTTACATTTGTCCAGGTTCTACCACCATAGGAGATCTTAGGCTATAGGATTGCAGACCAAGATCATGTTATCCAGGTCATCTGACGTCTGATCCCACTGTGCCTGAAGTGTCCACTGCATGACCCGCATGTGGAGTCTGGCCATGTGAACAGTCAGGTTGGCTGCTGCCATGAGACCCAGTAGATGCAGGACCAATCTTGCTGTAGTCCTAAGTTGGGAAGTCACAAAGTTGGCTTACCTTTGCAAAGTTTCCACTCTGTCCGGTGGAAGGAAGGCTCTTCTCTGGACCGTATCCAGCACTGCCCCAAAGAATTGCAAGCATTGTGATAGTGATAGGTGGGACTTGGTGTAATTCACCATGATGCCCACTTGGTTGGAAAGGTTCAGGGTAGTGGACAGGGAATCATAGAGATACAGGAACACATGGATGCCCTGCTGGCATAACGCTGCAGCCACCACCGCTATGCACTTCATGAACAGCATGGGTGCTGATGAAAGGCTAAAAGGGAGAGCTTTGAATTGAAAGTGCTCCCCCTGGAACATAAACCTGAGGAAGTGGCAGTGGGAGGGAAAACTTGTGATATGTAGGTAGGCATCCTGCATAACCAGGGCACAAAGCCTGCGCCCCTGGTGTAGCAAAGGAATGAGACCTGGAAGGATCAGCATGTGGAACCTCATGTATTCCAGGTACAGATTCAGATTGCTCAGGTCCAAGATTGGTTGGAGGTCACCCATCTTTCTGGGCACCAGGAAGAATTGGGAGTAATATACCCTGCCAGCCTGGTTCTGAGGAACAAGCTCTATGGCTGCTTTTTTGAGCAGAGTTTCGATTTCCTCTCGGATGAGATGAATGTATCCTGGAGGATAATGAGAGGGATCTGGAGAGTTTTCTGGAGGTCTCTCTAGAAATTCTATTGTGTAACCCTGAGCTATGATCTGAAGTACCCATGAGTCTGATGTGATCGCCTCCCAACCCGGTAGGCGATTTGCAAACCTACCTCCTACTGGTTCCTCCTGAAATGTCAATGGAGGTGGGAGGTCGTGAGTCAGGAGGCAGTAGCAAGGTTAGAAGCTACCTCCCCGGAGGCTGTCTGGGACTTGTCCGGGGTTGGGGGGTAGGCTGCACCTGCTGTGGGATCTTGACATTTGGTCTGACATCGGTTGGGCTAATGCTTTTGTTGACACCTTTGTTGCCTCCAAAATGGCTGCTTAGGCTTGTTAGTAGACATATGCATGAACTGGACAGAGCGTAACACTTTGCCCTTGCCTTGTAAGTCAGTGATAATGTCTTTGAAATCACCCCCAAAGAGAACAGGTCCCCTGAAAGGGTGTCCTGAATGGCAGACTGGACTTCAGGTGCCAGGCCAGAAATTTTCAGCCATGAGTGTCTGTGTAGGCTCACGGTGGTTGCCATACCATGGGCTGAAGCATCCACTACATCAAAGGTGGCTCTTAGGGCATGACGGCTGGCTGATCTGGCCATTCTGACCATTGTAGCAATGTCTGTTTTCAGGTCCTAGTCGGGTAGAGTCTCGATCTTACATTCTAACCGACCCAGAATAGACTGCTGGTAGATCACCAAATGAGCCACATAGGTAAGGGCTTGAATGGCTAGTGTAGAGGATGAATAGAACTGACATCCAAATTGGTCTAGTTGTTTTGAGTCCTTGTCTGGAGGGGAGGTGCTCAGGTGTTTAGGTTTGACAGAGTGGTCAACAGTCATGCTAATGACCACAGAGTCAGCATTCAGGTGGATGCTGAGGTGGTCTTTGCCTTCAGGAGTGTGATAAAGTTTGTCAGCCTTTCTGGATATGGCGGCTAGAAAAGAAGGCTATTTCCAGATAGTGGAGGCCAAGTCCTCGTGCGGGTCTATCCACGGGGGATGAGTGTTGGAGAGTGACCCATCAAGTCAAGGTGTTCAGCAAGCCTCTGTCATTGAGGATCTTGTTCCTCATTCTTCCAATTGTATGCCTCCTGATTCTTTCTGAAGAGCTCCATCAGGGAAGGGTCCTCTGGAGGGGGACTTGGGAGATTTCTTTGGTTTAGGTTCTGTGATCATCTCGTTAGACCTACTGGAGATCGATAGGCAAGACTCCACCTATGAAAGAGACCTTGTCATCTGTTCTAAGGGGACCATCATACGGGTAGCCTCCAGCTGACGTCTGTCCAGTTCAGAGGCAAATTGCATTTTGGCTTCATTTTTCCAAGAAGTTAACATCGCTTGCAAGTTCACCTGAGGCTGGGGTGGTGGAGGTGGAGGGGACAGTTGAAAAAATGGAAGTATACCCTGATGGAGGGTAACCCAGCACAGGTTATTGAGGCATCGGGTATCCTTGCATCGGGTATCCCAGTGTAGGATATCCTGGCATTGGATAGCTAAGGGATGGATAGCCCAGCATTTGGTACCCGGGTGCCAGGTAGCCTGGTGTCAGGAAGCCTGGTGATCTATACTCTGGAGAAGGATAATGTGGTGCTGGGTAGCTGGACATCAGATAGCTCAGTGTAGGACCTGTTGGAGGAGCTGAGATACCCGGTTTAGGGTCCAACAGAGGGACCAAGGGGCCTGGTGGAGGGCCCGGTGGTGGAGCCATGGGACATGGCAGAGGTTCCATTGGCACAGTGACAGGACCTGGTAAGGGAAGGTCTAGCATCGGACCTCCAGGCGGATGGTCTGTCATTGGCCCTGAAGGGCTGGAAGGTCCTGCAGTAGTCCAGGGAGGAGCAGAGGGCCCAGATAGAGGGACATAAAGTGTAGGCACTGGGCCCAAAGGAGGCTCTGGCATTGGGCAATCTGGCATCAGTAGCGAGTTGGTGTCGACGGGTGGTTGCTCCCCCTCTCCGTTGCTGTGTCTACAGGGGATTCTGGAGGGTCCACCAAAGAAGGAGGAGAGGGGTGTCCTGAGAGGACAAACCCTCCCTGGAAGGCTGCAGCACAGCTGACAGCTGGTCCGGAGGCTCAACATCAGGCCTGTTGTTGGGGCCTGACAGAGGTTCCGGGGCTGGGCATTCGCCGGTGGGTCCGGTGCCCAACTTATCAACTGTGGCCAGGTGGTCATCAGAGGAGCTGATGACTGGCTTGTTGGCCTTACTACTCCATTTAGACCCAGAGGTTTTGATGGGCATAAGGATAGCTGGCATCCTTTGTTTCCTGGAGATTCCTGCTGGAACTGACACCAGCGCTGGTGGGGTCACCAACGGCTGCTCCGTGGCAGCAGAAGCAGGCTTGGTGGGAGTGGCACTTCCTCGGGGGGAAGGCAGCTCGACGTCCACAGTCCCCAAGGGGAGTCATGAGCAGAAAGGAGACCAGTCCCAGTCCCAATGTTTCTCCTTGTCCTTCTTCTTGCAACATCCCTCCGGTGAAGTGGAAGAACACCTGAGTTTCTGCAGCTCCTTCTCCATGGAAGCCATTTTTTGTTTTAAAATATTGACTTCCTGGGTCTGTTGATAGCATTACTATGTGGCCTTGTTGAAGCTCTGGCAGGTCTCACAGTCCTCAGTCATGTTCTCTGGGCCCAGGCAGAAGAGGCAGAGGGAATGGCCATCTTTGTGAGGCAGCTGAGCGCCACAGGAGTTGCACTTGTTTTTATGCAAATCGGAAGGTGTCAGACGAAACATACACAAAGTGTAGAAGTACTAACACTCTAAGAAATTAAAGAAAAAAATGAGTAGAAATACTTATCCAAAATGGCAGTGGACAGTAGCAGCATTCTCCACAAGGTCCGACATGCACAGATCAATTGTGGGAAAGATCTGGAGGGCAGACGTGGGGACCGCTCACTATATAGCATCACACTGATGTCAGTCATGTGACATCAGGTAAGTGGTCCTTTGCCAGACACTGCTAGCTAAAGTTTTCCATGTGGTATTAGCACCTGGCAGCTTAGTCCTAATGGTAATTACCTACTGCAAGAGCCTCCTTGAAGTAAGATTACTGTGTTCAATGCCCTCAACAGTTCAGAAAAAGAACAAGAGTAGACACAAAGCCCTCTGATATGTACAAAAATTGTAGAAGATCAATGGCAATGATAGAATCTGAATTAGTGTAATTCTGTCTTGTTTTGGGTTTGCTTATTAAATAATGAATTGATTGTACCACCCTGTATTGTCTCTTGTGTTTATTTACCACACATCTCATTAAATAAGTAGTTGTTAATGACATCTATGACATCTAGGTCTCAGAAAAATATTTTTTTTCTGCAATCTCTGCTAAGCACTGTTGCTACTGATGTTAATCAAGGACTGATGTCAATGGCAGAAGAGCAAGAGTCCTCCAGCCAGAACAGCTGCTCTGTTGTCTCAAGACTGTCATTGACTTGTTTTCCTACAAAAAAATTAAAAGACATGGGTCTGGATTCTCAAAAGACTTTGAAGGTGAAAACAAGGTGCAAGTCTCGATAAAATGGAGCAGGTGCAGAAAAAAAAAACAGTTGAGCTGCGAAATATTCTCAAATTGTCCACAGCTGCAGAAAATACATACCCTGCAAATTACAGAAAGAACACAGCTGTGGAATTACTTGTGGAGAAAAAATACATTTAAAAGTATGCATCATCCCCTTAATATCTATTCACAGCCAGTGCTGCACATTAGCTTCAGAAAAAATGTTGTGCACATGCTGCACCAAAGAGAGTGAGGTGTACCTCACATCCTGAGCGGAAGACGGTGTGCTGTCAATTAAGAACCAATTATAGTGAGGCTTGATGCACCACGCAACACCAACCAGGGGGCTTATAGAAGAGTCAGATGTCAGACCACTAATAGCACACAGTACTATTGAAATGCAACAGACCACACCCACATGACTCACTGCAGCCCATATAGGAGCTCCACAGGCAGTAGAGGCAGAGGCAGTAACAGTAACAGGCAGAAGTGAGGCAACAGAAGCAGACAAACAAAAACTATCGGTGACACAACCCACATCTTCAGAATGCCACTGGGTACATGGGTCTACTATATGTGGAGTGCAAGGCACAGCCATCACAGAGTGACCGGGGTACACTTGTGGATGGGTGTGCCTGTACCTGCTGTACTGTTGCTGCCACATGCATGCTGGTCTTGCCTGGTTGTAGTTGCCTCCCCATAGCATATTGTTTCATCTGCTGCTGTTGTGCAAGGTCAGGCAGGGCATACTGCTGCTGTGGTACATGCACCTGCTCATACAGGTGGTGTTGCTGTGGTCCCAGTGGTGGGATTGACTGCTGGCCTCCCTGAGTGTCCTGGTTCTGCTGCATGTTTTGCAAAACTCACAGTGGCTCCTGCTCCAGTTTATTTGGCTCATCTGTTGACCTTTCTGCTGAGCCTCTATATTATTTCCACAGCTGCAGATCCAAACTTGTGCAAAATCTGCACATGCAGCATTGCATAACTCACCTTTCTTTGTGATTTCCATTCATGCAGAATTTTCAACTGAAACTATCCCACTCATGCATTTCCGCAGTCTGCTGGCCTTTTTTCTGCCCATGCATAGTTTTCTCCTCTCTTTGAGAATCTAGCCTATGATGTTTTAATACATCTCCGTTTAATGATTTCTCACAGCCTAGACATAGTAAATTAAAAAAGTCTGCACAATTCAGTGGTGTGCCAGCAGAATCACTCTACACTAATGCAGACAATTCTGTGTCTCATGAAACTCAGTTTAAAAAAACAGCCCTCAGTTCTTGGTGCAAGGAGCTGTATCTCAGAAAAGTTACAGTTAAGATTAACTTACAAAAATCAGACAACATGCCATTTATTAATGTAGGATCACATAAAGGTAGAGAAAGTGCACTGCGACTGTATTTGCCAGTTATCTCCGTTGGGCAAGTGAGCAGATCATTGATGCTGACATTCTGATCACTTGTGTCACTGCTTAGCATCTGAGCATAAGAAGACCACCAACAAAATATGGAGGGTAGAGGATTGCAAAATTAGAGTTTACCTAAAGTAATATTAGACTTTAATTGAAACCAAAAAAAGAGGAGCATCTACTACAGGCAGTCTGCTTATGTTCAGATGCTAAGCAGTGACACAAGAGGCTCGATTCTCAAAGATACACACAAGCTGTATAAACAACAGCTTGTGCTAATCCTCAGTGAGCCTGGGACCCTGAACCCAATTCACATATGGGAGGGCTCCCAGTGCCAAACTCCCGCAGGTTGCCACAGTTGCACCTGTGTGCCACATATTTGCCACATGGGAGGAATTTGGCAGAGGTTATGACATAGTGGCATGGACTGCAAACCCTGCTGCACAGCACAGAGACAAGCAGAAGTCCCAGGGAGATAATGCAGGCTGCAGTGCTGGAGGGAGGAGAAGCAGCAGATGGGGGGAGGGGGTACTAGGCCATGCCCAGGACCTCCACAGTGCTGCCAACAGGCATGCCTTCTGCATGTCCTTTAGGAAGATGGGGCACTTGTGGGGGCTCTGGGTGGCACTTTTCATAGTGTGGTCTGCACCCAGCCACACAGTTGCAGTCCTCTGCTGTGGTTATCAGACAGCTGCCCACTCATCTGGGCACAAAGCCAGCCCCTGCTCCCACCCTGTACTGTATGCATGGGTGGCACAAGGGACGTTAAACCACCTGTTGAGTGGTCTAAGTCTTGGCGGGTCCCACTGGCTGTCAGAATTCCATTTAAGAGGATGTTGCAGCCAGCATCTGCCACAAGCACCCTAGCACCCTAGTGCACCCCTGGTCTTGGTGCAGGCCCTGCACATGGCTGTCCTGGCACAGAGGGTCCCCACTTTGCTGCAGCCAGCTTTCCAGGATCACAATCTCCACAATTTTTGATGCAAGGTGCCCCTTGCATCACTTCCGTATGATGCAGGCACCTTGCATCATAATCAGAGTTTTGAAAATCGAGTTCCTGCTCAAACTGTAGGCACCCTCAATCCACTCATTTGCTGAAGTGATGTAACTGGGAGACACAGTCTCAGTGCATTTTCTCTACATATATGTGAGACCACATTATTAAATGGCATGCTGTCTGATTTCTTTAGGTTAATCCTAGCCACAACTTTTCTAAGATGCAGCTCCTTGCAACAAGAACAAGGGGATGTTGGTTTTAAACTGAATTTTATGAGATATAGTGTAGAGCCGTGCTGCTGGCAGACTGCTGAATTGTGCAGATTGTTTTTATTTACTATGATTGGGCTGCTGGAACATCATGTCATTTTGCCTGGAAAACAAGTCAGTGATGGTCTCAAGACCACAGAACAGCTGTTCTGGCTGGAGGACTCTTGCACTTCTGCCATTAACGACAGTCATCGAATGGCATCAATAGCAAACAGTGTTCAGCCAAGATCATGTAAAAAAGAAGAATTTCTGAGACCTAGATGTCACTGACTACTTGTTCAGTGAGATATGTGGTAAATATACACAAGAGACAATATAGGGTGATATAATCAAGTCATTATTTAATAAGCAAACCCAAAAGAGGATGGAATTACACTACATTCATATTCTATCATTGCCATTGAACCTTAACCAAAACTGCCTTGGCTCACGATAAATCTCTCCCGACCACTCATACCATCTGCTGAGCACAACGCTATGTTGCAGTATTTCAGTTAATATTGTTTTAAAGTCATGATTGACAGTCTGTTACTAACTTCCTATCCCAGTGCACTACAAAGCTAACACAGTTACTTTTTTTTTAATTTGTCACTCAACTTTCTCTTTTGTTTGCGCCACTTCTGGTTTCTGCTTGCATTACTGAATTTCTCTGTGGTTGTCAAACAAAAGTAGCATTAAAAAAAAAAGAAATAAAATACTAAACTGCCAGTTCTTGCAAACTAAAACTGAAGTGTGTTGGAGTGGGAGCAAGCACAGTTATGTTTTTCACTCGCTGCTCAACTTTCTCTTTTGTTCACTGCGCTCTCAGTACCCACTTGTAATAGTGAACTCCTCTGTGGTTACCATAAACAAAAACAGCTGTTTTAAAAACTGAAAAGGAATAAAATACTGAACTGTCGGCTCCCACAAATTAAAGCTGAAGTCCCTGCAAGAAAATAGTGTGAGAGAAGGATGGAAGCAACCACTCTGTATTGAATGGAGAGGACACTTAGATATTCAATTCCTTTAAAGTGGAAGGATGGAGCTGTCCACAGCTATGCTGTTGTTGTAGTAATGTGCTACCAAAACCCCCTTCCCAGTGTAACTGTACTATGTCATGCATAGCTCTTGCGATGCAGCTGTAAAATTGTAGAGTAGCTGTATTACGCACATACGAGCATAAAAATTGCCAGCAGATACAGGCCTTACAGTCTATTGAGTCTGCTCAAGTGTGCAACAACCAGTTTGCTAAACTGCCACTGCCCCACCTTGCCTGCCCTTCTGATGTACTGTCTCCCGCCTCCAATTTCTCCCTCACCTTCTTCCCATCAGTTTTTGCCCTTCCCTTGACCCTGTCCCACCCCCTCTTCAAGCTGTCCACCGTCCTCAGTGATATCACTTCCTCTGGCAGTGCATTCCACTCTGACACCACACTTTCCATGAAATAGTGCCTCCTCATTTCCCTCCTGAATCTACCTCCCTCTAATTTCAGACTGTACCCACTGGATTGCTTTCCCCTCTCCCCTTTTACTAAAACAAGCCCTCTGAATCAACTCTGTTCATGCCCTTTAAGTACTAGAAGATATCAATCATATCCTCTCTATCCCTTCTATTCTCCAGGGTATACATGTTAAGCTTCCTCAGTCTCTCCTTATATGTTTTCCCCTCCAGTCCCAGAATCATCTTCATTGCCCTATGCTGCCCCCCCCAATAGCTTGATGTCCATTTTCAAATAGGGGCACCAGAACTGTACATAGTACTCCAAATGCAGTCTCACCAAGGACATGTACAGGGGCAGAATGACTTCTTCCTTCCTAGAGGTGATTCCCTTGCTGATGCATTCCAGCAATTTATTCACCTTTGTGGCTGCCTTCCTACACTGAGCCAAGTGACTCATGTCCCCTGTTACTAGCACCTCCAGATCTTCCTCCTCCAGAGAAGAGGATAGATGCATGCCCCCCCCCCAACCAGTAGCTTTTCTCAGGGTTTTTGGCCTCAAGTGCATGACTTTGCACTTTTTAGTGTTGAACCTCAGTTGTTATGTGTCTGAACAGCACTCAAGTCTTGCCAAATCCTCTTGGAGTATCTTGCCCCCTTCCTCACTATCCACCTCCACACAGATCTTTGTATCCTCTGCAAAGAGGTTGATCTTACTCCTTATCCTATCCAATATGTTGGCAATGAAGATGTTAAATAGTATCAGTCTGAGAACCGAGACCTGTGGGACCCCACTGGTTACAGCCCTGGATGCCGAGAGTGCTCTCCCAATCATTATCCTCTGCTTTTTGTCCACCATCCAGCTCTTATCCCACCCAACCACCTTTTCCCAGCTCCTAGGCTGCTCAATGTTCTTGTCAACCTTCCATGAGGCACCAAGTCAAAAGCTTTCTTGAAGTCCAGGTAAAGGACATCCACCACATGGCCCCAATTCAGTGCCTGCATCACCCAATCAAAAAAGTCAATTAGGTTTGATTGACATGATCTACCTGAAGCAAATCTATGTTGTCTGATGTCCTGTAGACCATTCTCCTCCAGAAAACTCACCAGCCTCTCCTTAAGGATAATCTCCATTAGCCTCCTAACAATGGCTATAAGGCTCACCAGTCTGTAGTTACCTGGTTCTTCCCTGGGAGTATTCATATGAATGGACATCATGTGTGCCATCCTACAGTCCCTGGGCATGCATGCAGTGCCCAGGGAAGTGTTGAACAAGTCTGACAGTGGTCCTGACAGGACCTCAGCCAACTCCTTTGGACCCTTGGATATAATCTGTCTGGACCTGGTGCCTTATCCACCTGTAGGGATCTAAGTCCCTCCAACACTGTCCCACTGGGATTTCCCCATCCATAACTCCCTCTCCCTCTGTTCCAACCCCACCTTTCCCCTGTGGCATAGGCTCATCCCTCTCCCTTGTAAACACTGAGCAGAAGTACTCATTTAGTGCTTCTGCCTGCTCTGCCCCCTTTTCTGTCCACCCTCCATCTTTCTTGATCCATACAATCTGATCCTTACGTCTTCTCTTCTCTCTTATATACTTGAAGAAATCCTTCTCCCTTTCTCTGATCCCATGTGCCAGCCTTAGGTCTCTTGAAGCCTTTGCTGCCCTTACTACTCTACTCACCTCTCTGGATCTCTTCATGTATTCCTCCCTGTCCTCATCTTGGTTTGAACACATATACCTTCTAAAGGCAGCTCTCTTTTCCCTCACATGCACAGAAAAAGAGCATGGCTACCCGGCATAGGTGTAAAAACGACCATTGAACTTGTTCTAGATAAAAAAGTGTTTATTAACGACAAATAACAATGTACCAGCAACTCCCACATGTCAAACATTTTCACGTGCCCAGACACCTTATCAAGATGCAATTACTAAGTGTCCCATACTCTCTTTATAAAGGCCGACTATTAAAGTGCCAGTGTATCAGAAATAATGATTCTCCACAAACAGTTCAATCTTGCCACCAGAAAGGGAAAAGGGAGGGGAAGGAAGGGAAACAGGAAAGGAATAAAATAGGGATGGGTGGGGAGGAAAGGGAGAGTGGAAAGAAGGGGGAAAAAAAGGGAATACATGTATACAAATACATGAATCTCATATATATTAAACACCATAATCATAATTTACACTTAATTCCTTTTTAAAAAAGGAGTAAGACTAAACATAGAATTCAAACCAACTCCACGGTGTGCTTTCAAAATATATTGTCACTTGCTCTCAATTTGTAACAGTCTATCATTAAAATTGCCCCCTCTAACATTAAATGTTACTTTTTCTAATCCCTGAAACTTAAAAGTAGGACCAGGTCCTTTCTCTAATACATGTGTAGCTAAAGCATTTGCTTTATATTTATGTTCAATACTTCTCAGATGTTCAGCTATTCGATTTTTGAACAGTCTTATAGTCTTTCCAACATAAAAGGCATCACATTCACATTTTGCCACATAGATAAGTTGGTAGTCTAGCAATTAATGAAATGTTGATTGTAAAAAGTTCTACCTGTTGTTGGATGTTGAAAAGACATCCCTACTTTCAAAAATGCACAAAATGAACAATATCCACACTGAAAGGCCCCACCTGGAAGCACAGTTCCAACAGTATTTGTTGGTGCCACATATAAACGTCACATGACAATATCCACCACATTTTTGCCTCTTTTATGAATCATTCTTCGGGGTTGAACAACTACATCTTTAAAACTTGGTTCCAATGAGTGCAAGTGCCAGTTTTTTAACAGGATATTACAAATTTTAAATGCTTGTGGATGGTATTCTGTAATAATATTAAGAGAGACAGCATTATTAGTTCGTACATTTTGCTTTTCTAATAGTGTAGATCTATTTATAGTATTCACTATCTCTCTAGCCTTAGTTACTAAACCTTTATTAAAGCCTCTATTCAAAATGTTTTGTTGCATACATTCCACTTCAATATTATATTCCATTTGATTTGTGGTATTATGTTTCAAATGCATAAATTGCCCTCTAGGAATATTCTCTAAAACATGTCTCAGATGACAACTATCGAAATGTAGCCATGCATTTCTTGCACAAGATTTTTTGAACAAACAAGTATCTAAACTTCCAGTCTCATTTTGCTTATTTGTAAATCTAAAAAATAAATTGTTTAATCATTCATACTCATAGAAAAAGTCAAATTTATATTAGTAGATTCCAAATATGTTACAAAATCAGGGATTGCTAATGAGGGCCCCCTCCAAATCAAAAAAATATCATCAATATAATATTTATATAAATGTAAGTATTGTCTAAATGGATTATGATCTAACAAAACAAAATGGTATTCCCAATTAGCCAAATATATATTGGCATAATTGGGTGCAAATGAGGCCTCCATTGCAGTTCCCTTTATTTGCAGGTAAAAACTCTGATAAAAAAAAAGCAATTACTTGTCAACACCTTCTCAGTTAAATTAACTAAGCACTCTATGAAGGCATGCACATGTGAGGAATATTGACACAATGTAGTTCTAAAAGCTTCCAACCCTCCACAAAGACGGATGTTCCTATAAAGAGAATTGATGTCAAGTGTAACCAATACGTCATTTCTATTCACTGTAATGTCCTATAAAATCTATAATACTACTAAAGTATCACTAACATTGGCAGACCACAAGGGCACAAGTGGTTTCATTGATTGATCCACAAATTGTGCCAGTGGTTCTGTCAATGAGCCGATACTGGCTACTATAGGACGAAACGGAGGATCTACCATAGCTTTGTGAATTTTAGGTAACCCATACAGGGTCGGTCTAACAGGATGTTCTACTAACATAAATTCATACATCTGTTTAGAAATTAAGCCATTCATAAAGATTTCATACAAATAAACATCTATTTCTTTTTTAAAAAGTGAGTAAGATCTCTAGACACTTTCTTGTAATATTCGTCATTTGACAATTGTGTCAATAGTTCTTTTTCATACTTAACTTTATCAAGTATGATGATTGCTCCTCCTTTGGCAGCTGCTTTAATTTCAATAGCAGAATTGCATGTTAAATGACATAGTGCTTCAGGTTCAGCTGTTGTACAGTTGTGGAATCTAGGTGTCGGTTGACAATCTAGCAATTCCTGTATATCCCTTTCTCAAGCTTTTTGAAAAGTGTTCACAATTGGAGTAGTAGGTGGAATAAAAAGTGATGGTTTATGGATATGTTTAGTCTTACTCCTTTTTTAAAAAGGAATTAAGTGTACATTATGATTATGGCTTTCAATGTATATGAGATTTATGTATTTGCATACATGTATTCCCTTTTCTTTTTCCCTTCTTTTCACTCCCCCTTTCCTCCCCACCCTCCCCATTTTTTTCCTTTCCTGTTTCCCTTCTTCCCCCCCTTTTCCCTTTACTGGTGGCAAGATTGCACTGTTTGTGGAGAATCATTATTTCTGATGCACTGGCACTTTAATGCAGTTTTTTTGGCAGTGTCAGTGGCTCAGTAGGTAGCACACTCACCTCTGAGGTCGGGAGATCAGAGGGCTGTGGGTTCAGTTCCCACATCTGGCACTTGGGTTACTATCCCAGTACTGACACTGTAGTGCAGCATGAGAGGGGTGCTGCACTTCTGAGGTGCCGTCTTTCTGATGAGACGTTAAACCGAGGTTCCATCTGCCTGGATTGGTGGTAGTTCAGATGGATGTTAAAGATCCCATGGCACTTATTGAAAAAAGTAGGGGAATTTTTTATTAAATCATAACAAAATATAAACAGATCAGTATTATGTCATACAAAAGCAGTGAAAGAAAAACAAACATAAATAAATATTAATTCATACATGTAAGAAAATCATTATAAACAATATACACAACTTTGAACTAACTCACCCCCCACCTCTCTCTAAAAACCAGGGAATTTTCATTTAAATCTCAACAAATCATTACAAAGTTGTACAAATCAATATTATATTATACAAAAAAAAGGACAGAAACTAAAAGAAACAGAAATAAGTATTAATTCATACACTACTCTAAACATAAGAGAACCAGTACAAAACCACCCCTCCCCTTCCCTCCCCATCTATAAAAGTTGAGGAATTTTGTATTATGTTTTAACTCTTAACAGAGTATAAAACTGACCCTTCTTATGTTACTTCAAATCAGACAGAAAAAAAAAATCAAACATAAATGAGAAATATCTCATACTAATCCTTAAAACATAAGAAAATACAGATTATGTCAATAACTTTGAGAAAGAAAGAAAGAAAAATCCCCCCCTAGTGACCTGCCATGAAGATAGGGAAAAATTCCCATTCAAACCATCATCAGGAACATTTATCTAGAAAAACCAAAAAAATAAGAAAGGCAATAAAAATATAACCAAATATTGCCATAGACAAATAACTCATATCAACCATAAATTCCCTTACAAGACCGCCAAATCTAATAACATAATTGTTATAATAATAAATGATAACCAGATTAAAGCAACCCCTTGGTAAAGGACTGAATTTTATAAAAAATCAAAATTTACCCACCATGTTTGGAATTCCATTTTATCTGTCCTTCTTAATTCTCCCCCTTTCCATCACCTTAAATCAGTACTAAACATCATAAACAATTCTTGACCTGATATTTGTTGTTATTGCAACGCTAGTCGACAATGGCTAATCCATAACCAGTAAACTAAATAAGCACATAATACATATAAAGTGCTGTCATTTAAAACAGGATTAGTCACTGGTATGATGCCAAAAAACAGCAGAGATGGATCAGGAGGTATAGACAAGCCTTTTTTCCATCTATTTTTTACCACGTCCCAAAATTGAATAACATAGGGGCACTGATAATATAGATGATTTATTGTTTCAATTATTTCAAAACAGCCTTCCCTAAGACAGTATCTATCAGTAATGGGCTTGTGCTTATGATTACCCCTGACATTAATCTTAGAATGAAGTCCTAACCAGACAGTATCCTATATATGTTCTGGAATTCTCTTATCTTTAATATACTGGGTAATATGAGTTTGATCTATTTGTGTAAAACTGGAAAAAGGATGTTCTATAAAATGAATGGACAAGACCTCCTCATATAACAACCGTCTTGGTAAATGAAGGATTGTTTTAAAACTAATTCCCCATTTTATAATGTTATCAAAAACACCAATCCAGCATTTAACCAAATGAGGATTTCATTTATTTTTATGTTGAAAACAGTTTTCTTTCCATTCTAATAACACCCACTGCACCAAATTCATACTCTTTATCCCCCATCCTCTGGTCAAACCTTTCATAAGGAGAAGCAAATTAGAATAAAGAAAAATAGTAAAAAAAAATAATATAGGATTTAACATATTCATGCCCCCCTTCCCTATTTCTAAATATAGAATATTCCTTTTTACAGAGTTCAATCTACTACCCCAAAAGCATGAAAAAAAAACAGCCCATCAAAGGTACTTCTAACTGCTTCTGGATATAAAAAACTGAACTTATATACAAAAAAACAGGAATCAGTGTAGTGTGTATTAAATAAACTCTCTTTCTTTTTGACAGTTTCCAACGATTCCAGTTACCTACCAGTTCCTTCCCTTTACAGAGTGCCTTTTTTCCAATTATAACTAGCCATATCTTCTCCCCCATAATAGATACACAAAATTTTTATAGGTTCAACTGCTACCGGAATATCCCCTATAACCTCCTGGGTGGTATCTATCCCTTGAAATTTAAACATTTAGATTTCGTAATATTCAGATGTGCTCCCGTTATTATGCCCACCCCTTGCAGTAAGCAATTTGCTCTCTCAAATGACTTTTTATCTTTTATTATGAGACACAAATCGTCCGCATAGGCAAGAATTTTGTTTTCTAACATAAACCCTCCTGTTAAACCAAAAATCAAAGGAGAACGTTGTAAAATTCTCAAAACCGGGTCTATTATGAACACATAGAGAAGTGGGCTCGGGGACAACCCTGTCAAACCCCACACTTTATACTACATTTTGAGCCTTTATAACCATTTTCATAAGGGCATACATAAGCCAAATCATAATATAACTTGATCCAAATTATAAATTTATCTGGTAAACCATATGCCGCCAAACAATACCACAAAAAAGAGTGTAAAACACTGTTGAAAGCTTTTGCCTGATCTAAACTGACCAGAAAGCCCACATCATGCTGCTCCCTAGCGTTTTCTACCAATTCTGTAAGGAGAAGCAATATATCTGTAATCTTCCTACCCGGCACTGAACTATATTGCATTGGGCTAATGAGCTGCCCCATTATACAAGCCAATCTATTTCCCAATAATTTGGCAAAAGGTTTAAAATCTGTATTCAACAATGAAATCGGCCTCCAATTATTTATTTCTGCCGGGTCTCCTGATTTGAAAAGAAAAATCATAAGCCCTTCATACATGGAAGTGGGTAAAAAAACTTCTTCAAGAAAAACATTATAAACTACTAATAGTTCTACTGGAATTACCTCCCATAAAAGTTTATAAATTTCCCCTGGCAGGCCATTTGAACCTGGTGAAATACCATTTGAAAGGCTTTGTATGGCTCTAGCCATTTCCGTAACTGACCCAATTCTCCCCTTAACTGTAAATAATTGTTATAAGAAGTTGCAGCCACCTCTTTCCCATGTCATTTCAAAAAAGTAATCATTTCTTTTAAATCTGTCCACCAATCCTCTATATTATTATAGAGAAAAAGCGTTGAAACTTTATCAACAAGTAAAGTTTTTAGACAATTTAATATAGTTTGGTCGGAGACATTCAAGTACCTCAGGGGTATAAACAAGGTACAGGAGAGTAGCATCTTTCAGAAAAGAAGGTGTACAAGAACAAGGGGGCATGATATGAGGCTAGAGGTGGGTTAGCTCATGTGCAATGTGAGGAAGTACTTACATATATAGTGCAGCCCACTTAAGTGCACATTGGATAAGTGCACATACCAGTTAAATGCACAACATTTCAATATCTCAATTTTTTTTTCCTATTAGTGCAATGTTAAATTTACCTCATAAGTGCACCACACATAAGTGCACATTTTGGTTAAATGCACATTTTTTCTGTTCAAAACATAACTTTTTTTAATCCAAACCTGAGATAAAAGCACATTGCCACCTTAATTCTTCAGTCTACCTTAAATGTAGCTTACTTATTTTGCATAATTGAAATTACCTTAATCAGCTACAGTACTGTAATTGACCACAACACAGCACTATACTTTGAGTGCATAAGAACCCCCAGAACCAGAGTCAGAAAGCTGTGGTGGAGATACACTTTCAGAGCAGCATGGATAAAGAAAAAAAGTAAAGAACACATTAACACCTTCACACTCGAACAGATGGTGTCCTTGCTAAACAAATTGTCCCAGTCTGATGTGAAGATGTCTGACCTCTCTAAAGAATATGGAATTGATGTTTCCATAATTTCCAGGATTTAGGCCTACAGAGAAAAGCTAATGGCAGAGTGGTGAGAAACTGGAGCAGAAATGAAAATGAGCAGGAGAAAGTGAAACAGTGGAGACAGCTTTACTGAGGTGGTTCACTGCCAGCCATTCCATCGATGCTCCAACTAATGGCCCCATACTGTTACAGAAAGCACAACAGCTTGCTGACATTCTAGAGGTTCCCTTTACACCTACAATTGGCTGACTGTACAGGTGGAAAGAGGGAAATAGGATTGTGTACAAGCGTTGCCATGGTAAGAAGAAAGACACAGATGCCGAGTCTGCAGACAACTGGATTAAAAACATTTTGCCCCAAATTTTAATTAATTACAGCACACAGGACATATTTAACTGTGATAAGACAGGACTGTACTTCCGGGCAATGCCAGGGGTACATTATCATTCAGACAGGATGCAACTCACGGTGGAAAAAAAGCAAGAGAGCGCATATTTGTCCTGTTGTGTGCCAATATGTCAGGGTCTGAGAAAATAAAGCCAGTCATAATTTCATAATTGACAAGTCATGCAAGCCTCGCTGCTTTAATGGGATTGAAGTCAGTGCCCTGCCAGTGCTGTATGAGTTAAACTCTAACTCTTGGATGACTGTTGAGGTTTTCTCATGTTGACTACACTCTCTAAATTCACAAATGAGATGGCAATGATGTAGAGTCACTATACTACTTGATAACTGCAGCGCCCATCCCAACATTACTCTTTCACACATTATCAGAAGTCTGAAGTATTTTTACGGCAAAAAGGTAAGCCCTAGTTCCATGTCAACAATTCAAGCCAGTTGATAGCAATCAGTACAGAATTCTAACCTTTGTTTTTTTTCCCCACACAGATCATCAAGAAACTCCTCGTCTGCATCGACTCTGGGTCTGCATCTACATCAGGAACAGCAAACACAGTGTCGAGCTGGCAAAGAAGATCTCTCTTCTTGATGCGATTCAGATGCTGGGCTTTGCTTGGGGTGCAGTAAGGACAGAGTTGATAGCCAATCGCTATTGAAAGGTGGGGTTTACTATATCAGATGCCAAGGATGACAGTACCGACATGCCACCAGTTATCAATCTGCCAGTTGGTATGTCCATTTGTGATTTCCTGGAGTATGTGGACATTGATGCAGCTCTGCAAATGGAGGAGCCACTGAATGAAAGGGAAATTTGTGATGACATTCAGGGGATACACAATGCAGAGCAGGATGATAATGAGGAGAGAGGTCCAGAGGAAGAACCAGCCACTGCCGCAGCTGCCATCACTTCAGTGGACACAGTAAGGAAGGTTGTGCTCAGCCATGAGAAACATGATTTTAGCTAACTGTTTAACTTTGACAGCTATGTTCAAGGTTTGGGTCTGAAGTCTACTAAACAAAAAAAAATTACAGACTTTTTTAGCTAGTAAAAACATTAGTTTATTGAGTGATACAGATCTCTGTATGTTGAACTTGTTTGACTGCTTTTATTTGTCACCACATGTGAGAGCACAGGTAGAAATACAAAGTGCATAATGATTACCAAGTGTTGGAATAGTTTTGTTCAATTAAATGCACAGCCTGCTTAAGTGCACAAAAAAGTCATATCCTGACAGGATGCACTTAAGCAGGCTCCACTGAAGTTACAAGAATTTGTCATAGCTTTCAGCAAGAAACATAACAAATCATTCATAATCCTACCCTGATGTCTCTTAACCAGTTGCTGCTGGGTTAAAAGCTACAGTTAAAACACTTTGCTCCTTCAGCTATTGGTCAACCCAGTAAAAGTTAAAACATGGTAGAATTATCCATTTCCTCATGTCAAGATATATTCTTTTCAAGGACCCTCAATTTGAACCTTAAGATTAGAAAAAGTGAGAATGGGAGCATAAGCACTACACTCTATTAGAAAAATACAGATAGGAATACCCTTCTCATGGCTGATAGCAATCATCCCCATCAATCCATAACAAACATATCCAAGGGCCAGCTAATGCACATGAAAATGAATTACATGGAAGAAACACAGAAACATAGACTTTGATGGCAGATAAGGACCGCTTGGCCCACCTAGTCTGCCAATTTCCCTACCTAGTAGATAAGCTGCAGAGCCCAGTTAACCAACAGCCTATTTCTTCCTACCCTCCACTAGAATTGCTTTATGTCTGTCCCATGCATTCTTGAATTCCCCCACTGTTTTTGACACCATGACCTCCTCAGGAAGGCTGTTCCATGCACCCACCACCATCTCTGTGAAAAAATACTTCCTCACATTGCCCCTGAACCGTCCCCCTTCTATCTTCAAATTGTGTACCCTTATTCTTGCACACCTCTTTTTCTGAAAGATGCTACCCTCTTGGACTTTGTTGATTCCCTTGAGGTACTTAACAAGTTTCTATCATGTCCCCCCCCCTCCTTTCCTCAAGGGTATACATATTAAGCTCCTTTAATCTCTCTTTGTGTGGCTTCTGTTGCAGACCCTGCATCATTTTAGTTGCCCTCCTCTGGACTGCCTCTATCCTGTCTATGTCCTTGCAGAGATGGGGTCTCCAGAACTGCATGCAGTACTCCAGATGGGGTCTCACCAACTGTCTGTACAGAATGATAACACCTTCCTGTTTTCTACTGGTGATGCCTCTCCCTATACATCCCATTATCTGCCCAGCCATCCTTACTGCCTTCTCACATTGCAAGCTTAACTTTAGGTCATCTGATATGACAATCCCCAGGTCCCTTTCCATGTGTGTTGTTTTTAATACCCCACCTCCCATTGTGTATTCTTCCCATTGGTTTTTGTTTCCAAGGTGTATTACTTTGCACTTCTTTGCATTGAATCTAAGCTGCCATACTTTTGACCTTTCTTCCAACCTTGCCAAGTCCCTTCTCATCCTTTCCACCCCCCTTGTGTATCAACTCTGTTGCAAATCTTTGTGCCATCTGCAAACAGGCATACTTTTCCTTCCAGTCCCTCTGTTATGTCACTTATAAAGACATTAAAAAGGACTGGACCCAGTACTGATCCCTGCAGTACCCCGCTAGTAACCCCCCCTTTCTTCAGAGTGGACTCTGTTTACTATTAACCTCTGTCATCCTGTTGTCCAGTCAATTTTTTACCCAGGCTACCACCCTGGGACCCACTCCCAGGCTGGTTAATTTGGTCATTAATCTTTTGTGTGGGACTGTGTCAAATGTCTTGCATTCATAAAGCTGAATATGATAAAGTGGCTGATGATATAGAAACTTGGTTCAGAGAATAAGGTTATAGTGATGTCATTGACAAGGCAATTAGGGATATGGCCAATATATCCATTTATAGTGCCCAAGTCTGGGGGGGGTGTTTACCAAACCAGTTTTGTGACAATATATTTTTACTGATGCTAAGGCAGTGCAAGCCATCATTTAAATGGCCTACACAACCTGTACAGTGTTATGCTTGTGCAACTGTATTATTCTGTTGTGGTTGTTCACACCCTCTAGTCTATGAGGCATTACCACCATGTAGGGGTACCAAAGGCAAGGAACCCTCAAAGAGGGTTCGACTCCTAGAGGCTAGAGGTGCTGCAAGAATATTTCCTTGGCTAAAGGTACCTTAAGAAGTAACTTGCAAAACAATGTTAGCAGTGATTGTTCACTATGAGGTCGAGAAGTAAACTGAAGCAAGAGGCTGCATGGTAAAACATTGATGACAAGTACAAGTTAGCAGAATAGCATGGATAACATGTATTACACTGATGACAGCAGGGAGCTTCCTAAGGAGAGAGGGAATGGCCAGCAGGGTCACCATCCACCTCCATCCAATGACAGAACGTACCTGAGTAAACTAGGGAATATTGTATTATGAAACTTAACTATTATGACTTTCAGCATGGAGGAGAGAAAAAAAAACCTTTGAAGAGGAAATCTCTTGGGATCCAAGGCCTAGATCACCTTCCCTATAGTCTTGGGGTATTTTGTATAGTGATGGTTTTAGACTGGAATGCCTCCTCACTGAAGGGAAAGGGAATGCCTCCCTACTCTGAGGAGAAGGTAGTATAACTTATAGAATGCCTCTGTTATTCATAACTGTCACTACTATCATGCTGGAGATGTTCTAGAAAGGTTAAATACAGCCACCCATGCTTGGGCTGTTCCTGGGTGGTTGATTACAGCTGCCCACACGTGGGCTATTTCTGAGAGGTTAAGTGCAGCTGCCCACACTTGGGTTGTTCCTGAGAGGTTAAATACAGCTGTCCATGCTTGGGCTGTTCTTGAGAGATAAAATACATCTGCCCACACTTGGACTGTACTTGAGGTGTTAATTACAACTACCTATGCTTGGGCTGTTTTCCCAATACCAGAAGGAAGAATGCCAAGCTGGGCTATTCTCAATACCAGAAAGAAGAACGCCAAATTGGGCTATTTTTAATACCAGAAAGAAGAATGCCAAACTGGGGTATTTTCAATACCAGGAAGAAGAATGCCAAATTGGGGTATTTTCAATACCAGAAAGAAGGAAAACAAACAGGGGAGTTTTCGATATCAGAAATTAACAGCTTCCAGCAGTAAGTACTTATAGCTTACCACAGTAGCTAAACAGAACAATTGAACAAGCATAGGAATTGTAGACAGAGGCAATATTGCACTGAAAAACAACAGTAATAATTGCTTGGTAGTATTGCATTTAAGCAGGTTTGAATTCCATTGAGAAAATAATATAGAACTGCAGGAGGCTCTGGTTCAATTCCCACTGAGTGCAAAGAAACATGTTTGAACAGTTGTAAATCACCTAAAGGGGTATATACAAGCTGAGCACCATGAGACCAAACAGCAAACTTTTCTGGCTGAGCAAACACTGAATAAATTGCTGCCAGCAGTAAGTAGTTATAGCTTCCATCAGTAGCTGAGCTGAATAATAAAACAAGTATAGGTAAAGGCAGAGTCAGAGAATAGCAAGCTGCCAGGGTAATGGGAACATGGGAAGCAACTGAAAGACTGAAATGATAAAAATAGTGAAATTTGGAAATATAATGTTAAAATGCCTGCAACCGGAAGCTGAGACCAGGCAGTGATTGAAAGAGCTGAAGTTTCAGTATAGAAATGCAGCAAAGGGGCCTAGCCAGGCATACACTAAATAACTGAGCATATCACACTGAACTACAAAGCTGCATGAAGTAAGCTAGCACTGAGGGAAAGACAGAAAGCAGTTGAACACACACAGCACACAGGGAGTGGCAGGGTGAATTTAAACAAAAGTAGCAGCAGAATTTTGGTTCCCACTAAGTGCAAATAAATATGATTGAGCAGATTCAGATCCTCAAAAGAAGGAATTCAAGAGCAGGGCTGTAAAACAGGGAGTAGCTGCTAGCCAAGCAGCAGAGCCAGGGCCAGGTGCAAACAATAAAAGGAGAAATCCAGGATGCAGCAATAGCAGAGTGCTTTCAAATCTGGTGAGTAAATGGAGCCTGTGCACAGGCACAGGACTGCTGAAGGTAAGAAAACAACAATAAGTAACCTAAAGCACAAAATAACAATGTATACATGGAGCACTAGAGTTCAAGTTCAAGTTTGTTTATTGTTGATCAGTTAAAACCATTACAACATGACATTTCTAAAAATTACAATGATGGATTAAACAAGTTAGCATCAAATTCCAAAGTTTCTATAAATAAAATACTTTCGCTTTAATTTTAAGATATTATTTACAGTTCGTTAATAAGTCCATTCTAAATCTCTCCATTCAGAAACATTTATAGTCAGCATGTGAATATGACATTCATTCAGTAATCAATAAGTGATATAATTTAAAATATTATATCACTAAATAAATTTGAATACATTTATCTTGGATTTACAAATATTCTCATAAATAAGTGGCCTCAAGGAAGCCAACAACTTTCTCCAGTATACTGTACATGAATTTTCATTATTCATGAAATATTTCCCCATATCATTGGGGGAGAGGTCGAGATTCACCATGATGTCACCAAGCCATTTCATGTGTATTCCCTTGTATAAAGGGCATAACAACAATATATGTTTTAAATCATCATCTGAAGACTTGTCACATTTACAATAAGGGATAGATATATTTTCCCTTTTTTGTTTGTAAAATACATAATTGGCATTGTATATTTCAAGCCTAAATTTAACCATAATTCTTCTCTCATTTGGATTAGTCAATTTCTCTAGGTAAGGTTCAAAACCATGTGTTAACTTAATCTGTTTGAACCACCTATATAACTTCAATTGCTTCATTTTTATCACATCTTTGGTTATTTTCCTATCCCTTAACCTATTCTTCACTTCTTCTATGATCATCTGCCAAGGGTGTATGAACATTCTCCACAAAATGTCTCCGAGTCCATTTGGAAAAATAAAATGTTTTAAGATATCCGGAGTTGGGAAAACTTTTCCCATCCGGGAATATTTAATTTCTTCCTCCAGACATAACCTGGGTAATCTAATTTCACTTAGTGAAAATAACTTTAAAGAAGAAAGAATCAATCTTTCAATTACTAGGGTAGAAATGGAAAATTGACCCAATTCCAAATTCACTAACTCAGCTGGTACTGATTGAGGTACTTTTAGAATATACCATTTCATTTTGTTACTTAGTATTTCTAAGTTTTTCAAATCATCTGTTCCCCATATTTCAGCAGCATAAAGAATACTAGAGTTTATCTTAGCTTCAAGTACCCTTAAGACTCCCTTAACAGATGTTTGTCCCATCTTTGAGTTAAATATCCTAAAGTTGTTGAATGTTCTTTTGTTTTCACTAAGATCTGTGCTATGTGATCTCTCCATCTTAAAGATTGACTAAATCTAATGCCCAAATAGTCATAATAATTAACTCTTTCAATTTTTTCTGATTTTATCCACAGTGATTTGATATATTTTTTATCATTTCCAAATGTCAGGATTTTTGTTTTAGACATGTTTATTTTTAATTTATGATCATCACATAGTTCTGAGAAATAATTAAGTTTCCTCTGTAATCCTAGAATTGAGGTTGATATTAAGACCAAATCATCGGCATATGCCAAGCATTCGACCCGGATATTTCCTATTTTGGGGGCATGAAATTGTGGATTTTCCAA
Source organism: Neoceratodus forsteri (assembly GCA_016271365.2). Lineage (NCBI taxonomy): Eukaryota > Metazoa > Chordata > Ceratodontiformes > Ceratodontidae > Neoceratodus > Neoceratodus forsteri. Next base: position 1,037,565,018 of record CM057453.1, read on the forward strand.
TTCCTTCAAGATGTTATTTATATATATATTAAACAAAAAAGCTGCCAATAGGCATCCTTGCCTAACTCCTCGTGTCATTTTAAAAGGCCTGGAGATGTTCCCATAGTGATCATATCTTATTGCACCCCAGGTGTCTGAGTGCAGTCTTATAAGAAGGTTAAGGAGTTCTGGGTCTAACTCTAATTTCTTTAGCTTATTCCATAAAATGACTCTGCTTATATTGTCAAATATAGACGTAAATTCCACAAAACATCAGTAAAGTGGAGCATTTTTGATTTTTATATATTTCCAGATTAGATGTTTAAGTGTGTAACAATGTTGTATTGTGGATCTGTTTCTCCGGAATCCATTTTGAGTTTCATGTAAAATATTATTGCCTTCTGCCCACACTTCTAACCTTTTTAGAATAATTTTAGTAAACATTTTTTGTGAGATGTCTATTAGACTTATTGGACGGTACATTTTAGGATCACTTGGATCACTTTTTTAAAAAATAGGAAATATTGTGCTCCCTTTCCAGCTCATGGGGTAATCATGTCCTTGCAAGATGATGTTAAATAATTTTTCCAGGACTGAAGCCCACCAATCAGCGTAGAATCTGTACACATCTCCTATTATGTTGTCCGGTCCAGGTGCTTTATTAAATTTAATTGATTAATTGCTATTTGTATTTCTTCTAAGTTTATTGAAATTGGAATTGGATGAATCGGTTGCAAATATTTTAAGTTTTCTGTCTTTCCTAATTCTATTAGTAGAGCTTCATCTTGTTGTGAATAATAGAATTCTGTAAAAAAAAGAACCCAAGTTTCAGGGTGAATATACGCATCTACTGACCCTGCATATTTATCAAATCCTTGACAAACCAATGTCCAGAATTTTTTGTCATTTTCTTTTACTGTTTTCCTCAATTTTTCCCATAATATTCTAGAATGTTTATATTTCTCTACTACTAATATTTGTTTGTACTTCTTCCTCTCTTTGTTAATATTTATATGAACTTTATTACTCTTAGTTATTTTTTGCTTTTTTTATTTTTCTATATTTTCTAATAGCTTTACTCAGTTATTTTTTAGCTTCTTTGCAATTTTTATTAAACCAGGCCTTACCATGTCTGGTCTCTTTTTCAAACCCTTTCCTGCTGAAAGTGCAGTAGGGATGTACCAGACTGGTTAAGTCAGCCCAGTGTTGTAATACCATATAGTAATTTATATTTTCTACTATCATTGTTCTTATATCATTTATTGATCCTTTAAATAAAGTATCAAATTGTTTAATTGCCTTAGAGTCCCATCTTATCCTTTTTAGGTTGACTATTTCCATATCTTTGATAGTGCTTAAATTGTTCTTACAATTATTTCCTCTTATAATTTGATTAGTTTCAATTATAAGTTCAATTGGGTTGTGTGATGACTCCGGTCTGTCAACCACAGTCATTACCTTAATCATTTTTGTTCCCTCTAAATTGCTCCAAACATGGTCGATAATGGAGGAGCCTTTAGGGCCATTATAAGTCAATTCTCCATCCCTATTTCCCAATATTCTTCAATTAATTAGGAACATATTTTTCTCAGAAAAATAGGGATTGATGATTCTCCCTCTCATGTTATCCCTTTTCTCTTTTAAAGCTCTTGTCCAGGTTATTTTGGGATTTAGTTCTGTTATTATTTCCAAAAATCCTGGGCCCTCTAGGTTTTTGCCAATCCTAGCATTAAGGTCTCCAATTATATAAACAGGAATATTCAGCTCTTCATCCATCAATTGATCAAATATTACTTTGATTCTATTCATTATTTTAACTTTATCTTTAATCATAGGAGACAAATATATGTTTACAACTATGATTTTAATTTTCCCTTCTCCTTTATCATTTCCTTCTTCAGCTCTCACCATTAACATATCTTCCAGAGTAGGATATTGTCTGGTGATTTTATAGTTATTTTTAGTTGTCAAATATATAGCTACTCCTCCTTTATGCCTCCCATATTTATTGCTTTTAATTGCAGATTTAGATATATTAACATATCCCAAATGTTAGGTATCTCGAGCTGCACCAAGTTTCTTGGAAACAAATAAGATCAAAGTTTGCAAGAAACTGATCAAGTTCTGGGTCTGCAATTTTTAGGTAAGTGCCTTCGATATTCCAAGATAGAATTTTAATTTTAACTTTATCAGTATCTTGCTTTCTTTCCTGATTATTCCTTTGTATTTTTTGTCAATCTTCTTTTTCTTTCATATTTCCTAGGACCTGATATCTATTGGAACTCTTATATTGGTTCCAGCTATCATTCTTTTCTTTTGGTCCTTTATCTATCTCTGTCTTAAAGTCTCTTATCATTTTAGTTCTTACTGCCTTTGGCCACTTCTCTCCTGAAATCAGGTAAAGTCCCATTTTCTTAAACAAATGTTCTTTATTTAGTAACTGCTGGACTACCTCTGCTTTTTTAAATGTAACATCTATTTCTGATGTTAATTCCTTATTTTTTGTGTAATGTAATATATTCTATTGAATTTTTTGTTATATTCTCCTTAATAACTCTTGAGAAGAGAATTGACATTTCCTGTTTCATTTGTCCTATGGTGTCCTTTTCCGATGTTCCCCATCCAAATACAGTCAAAGTCTTATTTTCCCATTTCTCTTCCTTTTTCCATTCAAATTTTTTAATAGAGTCTAATATTCTAGCAAAATTTTAGTCTCTTATTTCCCTAGTCTCCTCAATTCTTTCTACCAGAACTACTTTGGTTACTTCTAACCCTTTCTTAATTTCTGGAGTATTTTTAGTCTCCATAAATGGGACAATTTGTGTTGACATAATATGAAGTCCCACAGATTTAAGTTTTTTTACTTGATTCCAGATGTCCTCCAATATATATCCTTTTTTGGTATAAATCAATACACAGTCTTAGAAGGACTTATTGGGTGCTCTCATCATATAGATTTCATCTTTAATAAAGAGATCAAGGTGGAGAGTCTCAACAATCCAATCCTTCAGTTTCCCCCCATTTTCCATTGTCAGTCTAGATACTCCATACATCTCAAGTAAATATTCCGTATTTGTTCCTTCTAAATTGACAAATCTGTTCTTCGTTGCTATAATTCCTTTCCTAGGTGACATCATGGTGATCTCGACCTCCCCCTCTTTATTTATCACCTTTCCCTCATTCTGTTCTTTACACCTGTCAATTACATCTACTTTTCCTTTGTTAGTCTCAGAGATTGAATCCTGTGTTATCCCAGTTATATATTTAGTTGAGAGTAATTTCCCCTTTTTTATATGCATTAGCTTTTTCTCTTTCTGTATTATAGTCCAATCAAGCCTATCCTTTTTCTCACTTGAGATTTCACTAGGTGAGTCCTGTATTTTTTGACCAGTGCCTTTATTTGGAAATGATTTACTTTTCCCCTTTTGGTTTATTTTTAGTAAATCTTGCATAAATTCTTCCAAAATCACCTTGTTCCTTTGTTTAGGGTTAATTTTTTCTCCTTTAGATTTTGACTGGGTGGTTATTATTTTTCTGTCCTTACTTTCCTTTAACACTTCTTGAATGATTGATTCGAAGTGACAGGTGCAAGGCTGATTCTTATCAAAAGGTGGTGGCAAATGTACCTGCACAGCTTTGTTTTCCCTATGCCCAGGGTTCCCAGGGCTCAACCTTTCTTTAGAATGGTTACCATGCTTAGGTATCCTATTTCTTTGAAGCTCTGACTTGAGTTCTATAATATCATTCTGGATTACAGTTAACTGCTTAGTTATAGCTAATAATAACGAATAATTCAATAACACCTGTGTTTGTTCACTATTGGGGGATAAAGGGTCCCTCCTGGTACTCAACTGCTTTATATCTTTACCTATTGGCCCTTTACTCTTGGGATAATCTCGGAGAGGCTGTAAGTTTTCAGAATTTGGGGATTTACTTTTAGTTTTGTCTAGCTGTTTTAAACCATCAATTATAACACTAAGACTCTCTTTTATGCTTTGAATTTCAGTTTCATTTCTGTCATTATTCCCCTTACTATAGGACCCCCAATTTTTTGAGATGGTCTCTTTTCCTGCCATTTTACCTGACAGTCTTTCTGAGATTTGACCATTTCTTCTATAAATGCTTACAGGAGAAAAGCTTGCCCCATTGTAATCATTTCTACTATCACTATTAAAAGATTCATAAGATTCATAGGACTTTCCACTACAAACATGTGGGGTCATTAGATCGAAACTAGTGACTAACGAGGGAGAAACTGGTGGTGCAAAAGTATTCCATTCATATGTATCTATTGTGATACCTTCAGTTGGTCCTAAGGGAGTTGAGGTATTTACCCCTAGCGAGGAGTTTAAATTCCCCATGTTGGCTCTTCCCCTGATGGCCTGTTTCCCATTCTTTTTTGAAATATTCTCAGTCTGTTTTAATTGGCTATCTTTAGGGTCTCCCTCTTTGCTAACGTCACCCTTAACGGTATGCCACATTTCTGTTAATTTAGTTTGCAGGGGATCTTCTCTAGAGGCTTCTCTGCATCCATTGGTAACCTTCTCTTCCCTTGGCCTTACCGTTATTGAACCAATTTGTTTATTCCTCTTTGCACCACCATACCTCCCTCATTTCCCTCTACTTACTTTATCCATGTTGGTACTAATTTTGCACTTCTTGTTAGGATCATACTTAATTAGCCACAGTAATGAAGTTGGAATTTAAATACAACATATTATTACACAATATTATCAATTACCAAAGAATTGTATTCTTAAGCTCCCCAAAAATGGCCAAATAAGAACAATAGGTCTATATTTGTCACCAGTTTAATGCAGTGCTCAATTAAGAGTAATAAATAAATTCTGTGGGTTGCGTACAAGATGTATCCCAATAGCTTTGAATATCCTCACAAGCAATTTGAATTAGAATCTATAATCTTGCCATAGGGGAATATTCTTGTAGCTAGCCAAAAATACTAAATCAGACAAGTCAAATTAAATCTCAGTATAAAAAACAGGCTAAATATTTAAGGTCAAACATGAATAAAATGTTTGGCCTAATAAGTTATACAATAATAAGGTACTTGGTTCACAAAAATCTAAAATACTTTCAGATGTTAGTGAGCTGGTTAATACATTTTTAAATAAATCTTATATTGTCCTTAAACAAGCCATAAATTACTAGAAATGTCTCTTGACAAACCCAAAGATCGCAGGTTCTATCAAAGTTCCACAATATCCCCTCCTTGGTATTCATCGCCAATGTGAAAAAATCTTCAATTCCCAGTCAGGATGTCCCAGTCAATGTCGAAACAAGGCTGTAATGCAAACTCCTTGCTGAAAGCATGAAAGTAAGTTTCCTAACTTTCCAGTGTCTGGCTGAGATTTGTGTATCAGCACTTCTCCTTTCCCTTGGTGAAGTCCCCACTATATTAAAATAGAGAAATAAAATCTTACAAGTAAAAATGTTTAAATATCTGAATATCTAATAGTCTAACAGCCTGCTAATCATCAAATTATCCCAAATTATACTAAGCAGAGCAGGAGAACAACAAAAATAACCAAATCATTTTAAATAAATGTATAACTATAACAGTGAAGCCCTAACAAATTCAAATCTTAAATCGGAGATCAACATCTAAATAATCAAGTACAAATACTCACTTTCAGTCCATGTAAAGTTTTAAATCAAATTGAGAAGCAGGACAGTTCCTTATATTAAACAGGCAAAGCCGCAGTCAGGGATAGACTCACCCGACGTCGCAAAGAAAGTTTAGTCTCAGTATTTTAGAGAATTCCTGAACTAGACAGCTTAGAATTCAATATCATAAGACAGTTTAAAGTTCCTCGATTGTACCAGAAAGCTGATATACCTCCTTTGTTCAGCCTTCTTTCCCTCAAGCAATTCCTGAAGTTACTGTGTTTACAGCAACTCTGCCTCTGTCAGGCTATAAAGCCAACTGCGAATAAGCTGCTCGTCAATGGGGTCAATGGGATTAACTTCAGGGCTGATGCTTCCTATCAAACAATTGGCTGTCTTATCTTTAGCAGCAGCAACAGGAAAAGTGGATCCCTCAATAATTAATTTGATACCAATTGGTGCCAGTTAATTTTAATCAAGCCCCAATTAGTGAAAAGAATACAAAGGAGGTGCTTCAGCTTCCAGGACAGCCTTGTTAAATATAAGGACTAATCGATTTTGTTATTTGGGCTATTTGGACTGTTCTTGTTAATCAGCTACTCAGCTGTTTGGTTGCTCTGCTTAGTGTCACTAAATAAACACGGAGTGCAAAACAGGAATACAATTCAAATGGTCCAAACAATTTGAACAAATAAACAAGCTTTCCTCCCACAAATAAAAACAAGTTTCTGAAAAGTTTCTGAAAGTACACATTAAGTACATATAAAATACACACAAAATGTCAAAATGAGTGCATCTGTACTCTAAAAATGCTCCAGGAAGCAGAGATCCCACAGCAATATGCACAACCCCAACACTAATTACTGAAATTAAAATAACGATAACAAAAACTAAAACTCCAATTTTTCACTGCGGGCATGTAAAATCAGCATATGACCCACCATAAAATACATAAAGTACATAATCAATACACTGAAACTATGTTTAAAAAGACCCTGAGAATGCTAAAGACACTAGAGATGTTTTAGAACTTTAAGTCAGTAAGTGTGAAGTTTGCTGCTGTTAGATGATTTATTAAAGTAGGAGACATTTGCCATTTTCCTTCAAAAATAAGTATCAAGATGGCCTCAATGCAGCCACCCCCCACAGGGCACCCCCAGGAACACCAACTTGGAATGGGCTCCTCGACCGAACAGAACTCTGAGTCACCAGGGGCAGCACACAGGTACAAAGGTTATCCAGAGATGAGAGATGGAGCACCAAAAATAAAAGAGTACCAAAATAAAACCCTCCAAGTTTATATACAATATACAGGCAACGATGGCATACCTGTTATAAACCCAGGTTAAGCTTTTCGGCACTCCTGCTGCTTCTCTTCTCTTCCTCCTCTAGAAATCAGTGGTAGCTTTTTGCATCCATGGGGCACTAGAAAACTAAAAAGCCCAAAAGAAACAAACTAAGCAAATGCAAGTACAGGAGCAGGAAGGAAACAAGTACACAAGGAAACACTAACAGCCGGAGGCAAGCTATGCAAAAAAAAAAAGCAGGAGAACACAAAACATAAATCTAGCACATACCAAGCAGAGCCCAAAGCACAGCAACATGGGGTTGGGGGTGGAGAGAGCCCCAGCAGGCCCCAAAGGAGAAGACAGACTGACAGAACCTCCAGCTGCCAAAGAAAAATGCTTCCAAAGGAGGCTGGAAGAAACTGCTTATATTGCTCTGAAAGTGGGCATGGCTGGTTGCTCACCCACTGAACTTCAGGAGTCACCTTTCAAAAATTAAAACTATGACATGTTAAGAGCTGAGCCAAAGCTTAGAAATGTGGCTATGGATTTGCCAAGCATCACCTATCTGATGGCTAAGAGTCTTAAGGATTCTTGAGCCCACAGTGCACAGCCAGTTCTTAAGAAGAACACTTGGTTCTTCCTCCTCCACTATTAGATTGCAAGAAACATGACCACTACCAGTACTGTAATGTGGTTTCAAATGCCTCAACATTTTTAAGCCCCAAGGATGGAACCATCTACCCAATAAAGAGTTTGATTCCATGTGACACAATTAATGTTTTTATTTGGCATCATGCAAATTTTTTTTTGTTAATGTACGGTGCTTGTTACAGATAAGTTTAACTGTAATGCGGTGTACCCGTCATTGCCATCGGTGTATCACTCGGTGTGGCACTGTACCACTCGTTGTGGCAGGGTTTAATTAGTTTGATAATGCAATTCCTGAGTAATCCACTCGATGGCAACCACAACATTTATAAGCAGAACTGGAGCCCAAGTGTTTCTTTCCTTAGTGTTTCTGCAGGTGCGCTGGCAGGAGGCGCTAAGTTCATGTAAACATGTGTAAACAAGGAACCCTACAGTATATGAATGGTGATCATCTTAAATGGGACATGAAATGGTATTGAGGGTTATGTTTACTTGAATACTGTAAAGTGTGTTAATAAAATTAATTTTTCATTCCATTATGACTCCTGTCATTATTCTGTTGCATTTTATTTAATAATTTCCTGATCCCATTGCTGTCTTGATACTGATACAGTAATTCTTTTTATGGCTCAAAAACTGCTTGACTGTAGTTGAATTCTAAATGACATCCCTGTTTGAGGCTGTCATATGGAATATGGTGGTGCTCAAATTTTAAGCCAAGTACTATGTGCAGATATGTTCTTGTTGACTTATGTCACTTACCAATTTATTCAGCTATTGATTTTTTCACTTCCCTTTTGCTGACAAATGTTGATCGCAGGGATACTGGTGACACAATTCAGTTCAGCGACGTGTAACATCTTAGTGCAGATGCTAAGTAGCTGTTTTAAAATGCTGAAAAAGTTAACAGCCATGAAAATGCATGAACTTCTTTCTTCAGTGTCTGGAGCTGTATTAGTGTTATTGGCAAGTGTATGTCACTTAGCTCCAGATCTATCAGTGAGATGTCTATTCTGTACAATGGACACTGGCTAAATGTTATCAGCTGACAGTTTTCTTTTCATTACCAACAGATAAATATTCAGGACTTTAAAAATGCAACTTTGCTGGTAGCACAGATTCATGCCCCCTAGTGTCTGTCATCAGTTAGTGGTTACATCTTAAGCGACGATCACAAAAAGTATGAAAAAGATTTGCCACTGAGTAATGTATGTGCCAATCCACCTAAGCAGAATTAACCTTTAGGCTGCAAACATAATTTGAACATATATAGATTCTGGACTGATATATCAGTCCATGGCACAGCAAAGGGTTAATAAGTTTATGCACATTCTCAGAACACCGTTTCACTTGCCCCCTTCCCCCACTATGATCCTGGTCTCCTGAAATAAACTTATCAAACTTATCAAAAAGAGTAGGGGAATTTTTTATTAAATATTCAACAACAAAAAAATACATACCGTGTTAAATTCACACAAAACAATCCAAAATTCATAAAATAAGAGAAATCATAACAAGTATTACAGTTACACAATGTCTAGGTTGCTGTCAACAAGTGCTTAACCCCCAAAAATTGAAATCCTGAACCTAAAATAACCCCCCATCCCCTACTAAAAGAGTAGGGGGAATTTTTTTTAATTGAAAACTGAAAACAAAATATACAAATCATATGACTTCATACAAAACCATAAGAAAAGAATTCAAAAACAGAAATAAGTATTACTGCATACATGGAGTACAAACAAAAATAATCCTTATTTTTAAAATATTTCAGTAATGAATCCCTTTGAGCTACGACCCATCCAACCAGATTTGGATAAGTATTCAGATTGAGTTATACTACGAAAGCATGGGTTCTGTGATTGGAAACTGCCACAGATGGAAGTTGTTATCTGTTCCAGTAAGGTCGTGAATATACTGGGTGATGTATTATGTTGCCCTGACGTACAGTAGGTGTCTTGTACTTTCAGGCTGGCAGTTTTGCTGTAAATGAGTTGTTCTGATAATGAGAGGGATGGTGTAGATTTTGATAACACAGGTCGTAGAGATAATGGTGTTGTACTTGAAACTTTATGCTGTATATGTGTTCCAATATTTATTTTCCGAATTATTTCCTTCTTTGCCATATTTTGTATTGGATCTTGACATTTGCCTACCTGTTTATTGAACCACCTAATGCTTGTGATTCTGAAGTGATAGTAATGGTTAGAACCTCACACTTTAAATGCACTATTCAGCAGCCTGTTCAGTTACCTGTTTTATGTGCACTACATATTATACTATGTTCTTCCCCTTTATGATGTATAATTGCTTATTTTTTATGTGTGTGTGTATTGAGGGTTCAGTTAAGATGCCAATGGAGATACCAGACATGAGCTTTATGGCTGCCTTTGAGTGTGTGTGTGTGTGTGTGTGTGTGTGTGTGTGGATGGGGGCTATTTCTAGCTGATCTTGCACTCTGTGGTGAACATCTGCAGTGCATGTCAACTGTATTTTCATGGCAGGGGGTTGGGGCAACAAACAGTGGCATGGTGTGCACATTTTTATTCTCTGGCTACACCCCTTATAGGGCCCCTGCAGATCAATAGCTGGCTCAGACAGCAGCACACATCCACATATAAGGGAACTCATTTAGGAAATGTTACACAGCACGCAAGTAGTGTCTGGATCATAACTTTATTTTTACATTGGACTGCTGCAGAGTTTTTAGTCCATTTATGATCTAAACACTGGGACACAACCGATTGTGTTCTCATCAAGCTATGAGCATTATAGCTGTCTTATTCAGACTTAATATAAAATGGGAATATTAAAAACAAACAGCATTTTCCAGAAACTGACAGCTTCTGCAAACAAAACCCATGGAACCCATACACATCATTTATTTTTTCAACTTATTTTTATCCTCCTGTGGTGGGTCGGCTTCTATGTCCATTGAAATTACCGATCTCGGGGTCTTTTGGGGTCTTGTAGCACCATGTGCACCCCGGCAGATCCCCTGAGTCAGCCCGGGGGCATCATCCAGATCAGCCCCCACAATGTTCCTCTGTTTTCTCCCTGAGCTACCCCAGAAGTGGTGGTGGTGCATGTATGTGTGAAGGTGCACATGCACACCCCAGCTCCAGACCAGGTCCTCTCAATCCTCACTGTAGACCTGCATCAGTGTGTCTCTCGTGCCACCAACTCTCTGGCTTCCACCAGAGGGCAGCCAAGTTCTGAGAGAGCTACAACCCTCCTCCTGAGGTGTAGCGTTGCCAGCCGACAGCTTCTCACATCATCTCCCCCCGCTGACCTCCGATGACCTAGGCTCGTTCCCGAACCTGGGTCGCCGGTGTGGCATGAGGCGTTCAGCACCTTAACCCTCAGCACCGCTGGGCTGGTTCCTGAACCTGGGTCACCAGCGTGGCATGAGGTGTGGCATTCAGCACCTCAACCCTCAGCGCCACTGGGCTGGATCATCCCTATACATCGTGACATAAATAAATTTTCATATAATTGACCAAAAATACTGCCCTTTCATCAGGTACACATTGCTAAACAAATTCATCAAAAAAACATGTATGGTCCTGCCTAAACACACTAACTGCCAACCAGAAATGAGCCATTCATGGAGGGGCTGAGGTGGAATTTGGCTGCCATTCTCCATAACATCTTGCTCATTGGAGTCAGATGAGGATTCCACCTTGCTTTAGTGGTGAGGGGCTTAAATGCATATGGCTCCACAGTGAGAATAACATACATTTCATTTCAATGTGAGCACTAGAACTCTTTTTTATAATGCATTTGCAGTCTTAGATCTGTATTGTGTCTAATACTCAGAATATATTTAGCTAAAACAAGGATCTAGCTATGTGAAAAAAAATATGCAAACTTATTTGGTTCTGAAATCCAACCATTAGGTCAAAAGTAACAACAAATGGGACGTTTTTAATGCCGTTTGTTGGTGCACACATAAGCAATACCACCCATTGCTCTGCCATTCAGGATCACTCTGTTGGGCTCCCAGCACCAAACCACATGGAAAAATTCATGATCCAACAACAGGCTGCATTGTTTTTGTACTTAACTAAAGTTATTAACAGCAATTGTACTAATAAGTTAAACGCCATACATATTGTACGCTTGCGGCAAGCATTCAAACTAAACCACAAAATCAGTATGTTTTACATACTTTAGCTGCTCTGTAGTGTTGCCTGTCTTCTTAGAGAGAGAGAAAGAGAGAGAGAGAGAGAGTGTGTGTGTGTGTGTGTGTTTGTGTGTGTGTGTGTGTTAGCCGTCTGCACCCAGCATAAATGAGATGAGTGTATTTTTGTTTTTCATAACACACACAGAAATGTAATGGGAAAAAGATCAGATGAAGATGTTTTGTTTCTTTTTTTTAAGAACAAGTAGCAGACTGAACATGCACCTCACAATATCCCCAATGCAAGTACACATTTATGATGTGTGTAGCAGACTGTGTTTTTACAGAGATTCAATTTTAGCCTGTAAACAACCACAGAACAAATAAAGACGTACAGTAATTGTTTGGTTCCACATCCATTCACTCTCTCTCGTGCTTGCTGGAAGCATATGGCAGCATGCCGAATTAACTAATTGCCACAATTTAGAACACAATTGTGTATGCCGGGACAGAATGAGCAGAGTGTGGGGACACCTGCTGGAGAACTGAAACTTATTTTGATATTTTTAACTGGTAACAGCACCACCTGGCGCATTTCAGCTGCTCATCATAAGGATTAATTAATTTTGGCATTGCCACATACTTACCGCATTCCTAAGCGGTAACAAGCTGTAATGTGGTATTTCTAGGTACTGATTGGTGTACCTGTCAGAACCTGTCAGTATCGCGTTACCATTAAATTTATCTGTAACAAGCACTGTAGGGTGTACTAAAAGGAGATTGAGAGACTGGGTTGGGGAGCATATAAGGGCAATTGTGCATAAAATTAAAAATACATATTTTCACTCAACATATTAGTGTCAGGGAGATCTGATGCACATAGTTCAGTATTTGTTGGGATTCAACATGTCACATGGAGAAAGAGAGGGAATGATACAGAGAAGTCTTTAGACAAGAGAGAAGCATTCTGTGTTTACCAGTTGGGTGCACTCTTCTGGCCTGTCATTAATAACCAGGTGGAGCTTGCAAAACCTCTGTAACATTTGTGGACCAATTCAAAGTGTAATGGTTCAAATTCTAATGTGCCGTAAGAATGAATTATGATAAATGAAACTGGGCTCTCTCTTTTATGGATGGCAATTAATTATGTTTGACTGTGCTTGGTGGTATCCATCCTTATATTATGAAATATCAAAACATTTGAAAACATAATGTTGGAAATTAAGATGACTAGCAATACACTGCATACTGTAGTTTTGAGCTACCGAGAAAACTGTATGTTTAGCTAGTGTTTGGAGTTAGCTATCCTTATGTTATAGTATATTCATACAATTGGTGTGGTATTGTTGGATATTTCTGGATGGCTAATAGATTATAGTTTTGGGCTAAGGAGGAATTTGAATAAATCGCTATTAAAATTAGTGTGGTATGAGACAATATTAGCCAGACTATTACTCACTAGTTTTTTAAATTTTTCTATAAAATGTTTGTTGTACACTAGCAGGTTTTTTTGGGTAATGCTGCCCCTTTAAAATATGAGACTATAAAAGGAGTCCACAAGGGGCAGCAAGCCATCTTGACAAAGCACCTGACATACGGGTATGAAATGTTGCTTGTCAGTGTGTCTTCCCTCCTGGGATCGGCTTTGTGTTTTGTAATTTTGCTGTTCACATCAGATCTATACTGAATATATACAATGTAGAAGAATATACTGAACTCCAGTGATCTTTGCAAGCTGTGAGCTGTGTGCTAAATCTTGCACATCTATCTTTCTAAACACTGTAAAACAAATATTTAGAAAAACATATAAAAGAACAATAAAAAAATACATAAAAAACCTTAAAACACACACATATTAACAAAGCAATATCATGAATACAGAAAAGTGATTAATTCTATTATCTTAACCATGATAAATAGAAAACAGATAGATGTACGTTACTTTTAAATTCATTATCAAGTAAATAGAAAGAGACCCAAATAACACACCAGGGGCTCGATATTGGAAAATAAGCAAAAGGGGAGCATTAACGTTTTCACTGCACTTGCCCATGCCCATGACCCTGAGGATGCTATATTCAGATAGCACAACAATGATATCCCACTGAATACAGGGCCATATTAGGTCAGCACAAAGTCAAGTAGCACTGCTCTGAGAAGGATCAATGCAGACTGCAGCCCTTACTGAAGTACACAGAACTGTTGCACCCCCAGACCTGTTAGTGCTAGCAGCCCTAGGCACAATATTCAGCAGGAAACATGCAAATGATCCCATTGGGCATGCAAGCCACTAAGGGGCTATACACAAGTGTCAGCAGGTTTTCACCACAGAGATTGGTGCCCCCCACCTCTATCACCTGTTCAAATACAAAAAGAAGATTTTATGTAATAAAATAATTCAGCACTCCAATAGTCCAGGAAATTCAGAGAGATATTTTTATTGCAAAAAAGTACAATACTTACAGAAAGGTAAGAAAAAAATGGTTAGTGAAAATAAGGCATAAATTCTGCTTCACTTCTCTCAACCATCCTCAGCACTTTGGGGCTATGCCACCCCTTTTTGCAATAAAAATCTCTCTCTGAATTTCTTAGAGTATGGGAGTGCTGAATTATTTTGCTACATATAGTCTTTTTGTTTTTTCAGCACCCGCTGTTTAGCTGGAGCACAGCTTCAGTGCTTGATAGACAATATGATTTTCCTGGTGTCCAGTGGACCCCTGCCTTCTGATCCCTATCCCTATATAAGTATCAATAGTCTCTGGTGTCTAGCAGCACCCCCCACCCTCTTACCCCCATCCCCATTAAAAATCATACATTCCCTGGTGTTCAGTGGTACCCCTCAATTCCAGTCACTCACCAAAGTTTATGAAAAGAAGTCTCTGACATTAAAAGGCCCTTTGCACCACCCATATTAGGTACACCACCCTGCCACCACCCTTATAATATTCACCAGTGCCATGGGACACCCATACCATGACTGGCATAGCCCTACTCTCACCCTCTTGTCCGATTGCCATATGCAATGAGAGATACAGCTCATCATGAATACTGTAAAGGGAGTGCACATACTGTCTACAATAGACAGTAAGCATGCTCCCTTTATAGAACACAGGACACATGCTTCCTGTCATTGCATACTGCATTTCCTGAGGAGGTGGAAGGAGGACTGTGCTGGTCACCATATGGACTCCCTGAAGTGCCAGCGAATATGGTAATGAAGTGGCAGGTGGTTTACCTGGTGCGGGTGGTGCAGTGGGCCATTAGATACCAGAAACATCTTTTCATAAACTGTGGTGAGTGATCAGAAGGTGGTGGGTACCATTTAACATCAAGTAATGAGTGATTTTGTGCAGGGGATGGGGGATCGGAGGGTGGGGGTACCACTGTACACCACAGAATGTGAGATTTTTAACAAAGATGGGAATCAGAGGTTCAGGATGCCACTGAACACCAGATACTATTGATACATATATGGGGACAGGGATTGGAGGGTGGGGAGTGCCACTAGACACCAGGAATCAGGTGTTCTCCTCCAACTACTAATGTGGTTGTTGGCTGTAGTGGTTCCATCGGCTGCTAGGGTTGCTGGGAATAAGTTGGCCTTTTATCAGCAGTAATTGTGCTATGCAGAGTTACCTGTACTATTCCTTTTGTGCAGTGCTAAAGGACTGAATATTGCGCTGCACCCATTTTCATGTTCCTGACCCCCTCCCTCTGTGCACCAATGCTTGCACCTGTGCTATTCCATTTAGCAGGTGCTTCTGCCTCTTTGAATATTGCACACAGGTGCAAACCTTGGACAAAAAATTGCACTCAATCACTTTGTCCACCAGGCAAACTTTTGAATATGAGGCCCTAGATGACTGGCAAAACCACAGAAATGGGAGACAATAAACCAAGCAATTCACCTAACAAAAAGAAGAGGTGGAAGACAGCAGGTGAGTTTAGACTGGAAAAGTATAAGTACTGTATGATTCCCTGGAGAATTCCTAAAAAAGTTTTGAACAATAAAAGAATTTAATTAAGCCTTCTCAGACAAACAACATACTCTATATTACATGATGGTGTGCTTCTCAAACAACAGTTTACAACTAGAGAGGCTTTAAATGCTTACGTTTTTGAATTTGTCCATCTTCAAAGCAAGATTTGTTAAGAACAATCTGGACAATTTAAAATAAATCTCTTTTTTTTTAATCAGTGCAGCTTATTCTTCTCCTTCTTTTTATTTTTGAGCTATTCAACCCAGAAAGACCTAAAAAAGTATTAAAGATACTTCCAATTAACAAAAGTGCAGAAATAGATGGCTTTAAGCCAATATTTCTGAAGTTAATAGCATCTTAACATTTGTATTTCTTTAATAACTATTTTTAATACATCATTAATCACATATTCATTTTCCAGTTTGTGTACAAATGCTATTATTTGTTTCCGCACTTAAAAAAGGATTGTCTAAACATCTAGATAACTATCAACCTATTTTAATTCTCTCTCATCTTAGTAAACAATTTGAGAGACTGATTTATGAGCAAATTGATTTGATTGTCTGCAGATTTACAGTACAACATTTAGCAATTGAAGAAAGTGAGCTTTCACCAAAACAACACCACAGGCACAGCCTTGGTCAGGTTTACTGATCATGTTCATATGGCTGTGGATAATGGTGTGCTCACTACTGTGGCCTTCGTGAACCTTACTAAGGCCTTTAACCTAGTGAATCATTCTCTATAGACTGACTGAAATGTTGGGATTGTAGACTCTCCTTGTTCATGGTTTAGAAGTTATTTAAGTGTTTAAACACAAAGGGCTTATTTTCAGGGTGCATGTTCAAGTGCAAGTGTTTTATCCAAATGAGACCCAAGGTTCAATTGTGGGGGCCTCCACGTATTCCCTTTTCAGAAATGAGCTGCAGAGGCATCCCCCAGGATAAAACCCAATTCTTCAGCATTTTGCAGCAATCTGCAGTATGCTGCAGCAGACCTACTGAATAAAGCAATGCAATTTCAATGGCAATTAGTCCCTTTTGTCATTCAGGAAAATGTAACACTGTCAAGATGAAGTGAATGCCACAGTTCCCTGCATGACAAAAGGGACTAACTGCCATTGAAATTACATTGCTTTATTCAGTAGTTCTGCTGCAGCATACTGCAGAGTGCTTTTGAAGTGGGGTTCATCCTGGGGGGGACGCCACTGTACCAAACATTTTAGCTCATACTTTTTGATTGTTGTATATAGACAATCTAATTTTATTTTCCAGATCATTTTCAGTTACATAAATTAACAATTCCTATTGTAAAGAATTTGTTTTGTTTTTAAGTTTTTGGCTACTTGGACATAAATTATTCTTCAACAGCATAAAAGCAAATATCATGCTATTTGGTTATTAGCCTAAGTGAGCAAAAGTTTCAATTCTGTTTCAGTTGTTTTATGTTCATGGTGTCTCCCTTGAACCAGTTGACACCATTAGATATTTAGGACATTATTGAACTCTAACCTGCATTTTTCAGCACATGTTTGTAATATTAGTAAACAAATTAACCACAAATTAGAAGTACTTTCCCCTCAATAATTGCTAAACTTAAGATTCTACATTGGTTCTTCCCAGAGGGGTAATTTGACCTTCTCTTAATTATAATTTTTATGTTTTTTCATGTGTTGTGGAATTAGAACTTGCGTATTTAAACAGAACATGAAAAAAACATTGCCACTTTGTTCTTATTACAGCGTATAATCGCCACCATTGAAAATTATATTCACAACTGGGATGGCTATCACCAGAGCTTAAAGACAGTTTAGGCTGTGCTGCCTAGTTGACAGGTCTGCTAGACTTTTTTTCTAATTCGTTCTTAATTGACCATTAAATTCCTAAAATTCCAACCAGAATGTTTAGGTATACTGATTTGTGTTTTTTAACAATAAGGCATGCCTCTACATCAGTTGGGCAAAAGGCACTCTTTATATATATCTCTAAACAATGGAACAACCTATGACGTGTCTCAAAACAAGGTCATGCATTTTTCAGGAATCATTTAAAGGGGACAGAGAAATATTTGCTAATTGGCAGCAGTTTGTAGAGTTCCTGTTTGCAGAAATGAAATTCATGCCACCAAGTGATTCATATTTAACTGTACCTGAATAAATACTGATGTGAAAAACTATGTTTTGTGTTGTTTCCTTTTTATGAACAGCATTCTGTACAGTTCTTTACACTGAACCAGTAATTTGGAGTTTTTACTATATCACAGTTTGTGTACAGAATGCTAAGCAGGAGTTGTTGGCCTATCAGATTGATGTTCAGAGTTCTGTACATAAGCCGTAACATAGTTCAAACTCCAGGTGCCCAATATTATAAATCACACAAAGCAGAGCACAAAAATTTGTGTTGCACCTTGTGATTGCCCGGGAGCCCAAATATGCTATGTTCAGTTAAATAGTGTACTGGTGCTATTTGACTGAATATAGGGCCACAGCAGCATGGCACTAAGCCACTTAGCACTGCCCCGATGGGGATTCTGAAGTATACTGCCAGAATTGATAGTGCTGGAGTGCTATCTGCAGTATTCAAAGGGAACAATGCAAATGAGCTCATTGGGCATGCAAGGTGCTAAGGGTCCATTTGCATGCCCATTATGGGCTCATTTGCATGGGTAGTGAGGCAGGTAGGATGGTGCCACCTCCCCAGATGTCTGGTGGCAGATGTGGAAATATCTCTGCTGCTAGTGGTCCCCCCTCTCTCCGATCACCAGCCCATATTGTACTTAAATAAAATCCGTGATGCTACTGGTCCCCCTCACCCCAATTGCTGGCCCATATTGTATTGTAATAAAATCCCTGGTGCTAGTAGTCTCCCTTCCCACTGATTGCCAGCCTGTATTGTACTTTATGAAATCCCTAGTGCTAGTGGTCCCCCACCCCTCTGAATGCCAGCCAGTATAGTATTGTAATAAAATCCATGGTGCTAGAGGTCCCTCCACTGATCCCCAGTTCATATTATATTGTAATGAAATCCCTAATGCTAGTAGTGCACTCCTCATCACCGGCCAGTATCGTATTGTAATGAAATCCATGGTGCTAGTGGTCCCACCCCTCCGATCACTGGCCCATGCTATATTGTAATGAAATCCCTGGTGATAGTGCCCCCGATTGTCAGCCCATATCATATCTTAAAGCTACTCACCAATTTGTTGTCGATCCTAAGTTGTCAGTGCTCATTCAGTTCCATTGGCAATCCCATGCTGAACCACCAAGAGGATTTAAAAAATATATCCAAAAACACTATTTGTAAGAACTTCTTCACACTGCTGTTGTTTGAAAACATTTTTTTCAAAAGTTTGGGCATGCACATTGCATCCACATGCACAAGTGGCATCAGCTTAGGGAAGGCATGCCCACAGCATTTCAGTCCTCACTCAGTCAGCCATGGGGGATGCAGCAGAATGGGAATACCAGTAGTAGGAGCTGTGTAAATGAAACTAGCGATATTAAAACCTGATGAATGAAAGGTATTCTGGTATAATGTGCTGAGGTGGATAATTTCATTCAGGAGTGCTAATTTTGGCAGATTTGCAATTTTTGTCATGATTGGCTAAAAGCTCCATTTACTCATCACTTCCTTTAGGAACATCGCACTGTACCAGTCCAGAGGGAAATATTACAATATAATAATAATTGCTGGTGGTAAATTAATTTATTTCAATGTTGAAGAAGTGAGTTGTAAAAGGATGAACTTTGGAGATGAGAAGTACAGTGCAGTAAACTGTAGAGTATTGGCATTTGTGGCTTCCCTTGTGATTTCTCTCAGTCCTCAGTTACTCAGGTTTGAGGGAACACAACTGAATGGGCATACTAATTGGCAATATTACCCACCTGCTGAATCACAGTTTTGTTTACATGGATTGTTGAGGTGGACACTTTCGTTTGGTAGCGCAGGAGTGTGATTAAAAAGTATTGGAATGGACTTCCAGTCCCGCCTCCATGTTGAAAAGCCACTGAATCTTGGAACTCCATCCCCCAGTGAGTAAAACTTCATAAAAACACCACTCTCAGCACCAAAAACCTCTCTAAAGCAAGTCAGAAATCTAACACAGCATACCTGCTTCATGATGCCTCCTAAACCAAGGGTGAAGGTTACAATGATGGAATTTCTTAAGCCGACAACTACTTCGGCTTCAGAGACCCTAAGGCCCAAGACAAAACCAAACCTACAGCCACTTTGCAGCCATCTATTAATCCAGCAGAAGAGCTCCAAGAGGAAGAATTCACTATCATGTCTTGGAGACTCTTTTTAGAGCTGGCAAAGTTAAATGAAACTCTGGGATCTATCTAGCAAGCAGCAACTGAAAATAAAAAAAAAGATAGCTGAAGTGGAGAAGCACACTGTTGACCTCGAGGAAGACCTGATGAGTACAGATAAAACAGTCGACCGCCATGAGGGGATGCTGAGGTCTCTCATGCACCTAGAGAAAGAATTGACTAACAAACTAGATGACCTTGAGCTTTGCTCCAGAAGGGACAACCTGAGGATATATGGGGTACCAGAGGACACTGAACAGGGTAAGATGGAGGACTTTTTGAACTCATTTCTAAAGGGACTGCTAGGTCTCCCAGCTGACCTTCCCCTGAATATAGTCTGGGCAGACAGAACCCTAGCCAAAAAAAGCCAGTGGTCCTAATGCAATGCCCCTGTCAATTGTCCTTAAGTTTCTGGACTATAGAATTAAAAACAAAGTACTACAAGTGGCACAGGCAAAAAAGGAAGTACTATCTGGGGACAGGAGGTTGTTCTTTGACAATGACTATGTGCCTATTACCCAGCAGAAACAGAGAGTTCTTTTAGAGATCAGAAAGAACCTTGCCATGAAGAACATTCATATGCATTTGATTGCCCCTGCCCAGCTCAAGATTTTGTTACCAGAGGGTCCTCAATTTTTTCAGTCATTGGGGGAGGCCAGGCAAACCCTTCTGAATTTGGGCATCCCACAAGATCTCCTGTTGAGACCAGCATTGCCAGACAGAAGGTTTTAGGAGCAGAGATGAACTATGAACAAAGGCTGGAGGCATGAGGAAGTGAGGGAGATCGTCTTGAGTGGACTCCCTTGGTATTAGGGCAAAGAGAGGCTCCTCTGGAATAGATCCCCAGAATGAATTGGAAGACCAGCGCTGATAAAGGCCTTTATTGGTTCTGGGAGAAAAAAACTAAATTGGTCAAAGTGCTTTGGGCCTATTGAATGGATGCTTTGTACCAGAATATTGTCTAATCCTGACTTTCAAGTACTTTTTTTGATTGTGCTAGGCCCGAGGACCCATCCACCAAGGGCCAAGCCTAATGAGAAACATTGGTCATACTAACAGGGGAAGGGGGAAGGGCTTCAGTGCTGGGAGGTGATGCAGCAGGTTATTCTTTTCCTGCTTCTTATAAGGGGAGGGAGGGGGATTCTTTTACCAGGTGGGACAGACAGAGGTAGATTATTTCCTCACAAAATACCTTTTATGGTCTCCTGCCTATGCAGAATGAATGGAATTGGGGTGTTCTGGCTTCCTCTTGGGGTGCCCGGGTTCACTTAAGCAGGGTGTGGGAGTGCTGCCATGGGCCTCTCTCAGGGAGGGGGAATGAGTGCCTTATTCCCATTTTGGCTGGTCTCCAGTATTAAAATTTTGTTTTGGGTGGGAGACTGAGGAGCATCCCCAATGAGATGGGGATAAATGGGAGAAGAGGAGAGCATTAGCAAAAACAAGGCTCTCGACAGGGAAGGAATCACCTGGGCACTTTCTGAATCCTTTGGGTGGCTTAGTGAAAGGGTCTGACCCTCCCTCACCCACATATTGCTCAATGGGGGGGGTAATATCAGGAAACGCACAGTCAGTGAATTTCAACTTAAGGTCTTGTACAGCGGATTAGACGGCAGTGACAAGCTTTGTCACCCTTATGCGCAAGTTTAGTGCAGGGCACCCTGGTAGGTGCCTTATCCAGTTGATACAGAGACATCGAGAACATCGACTGGATGCTGTCCAACTCATCTTGGAAGTGATGTTTATGTTATTTTGCTTACAATGTTTTTTCACTGTGCTGTTTATAGTGGTTCTGTTAAGATTAGGAAAAAGGAAGCCATGCCGTTTGCATTTGCGAACAGACAGGAGGGGATTGGGAAGCTATGGCTGAGGGAACAGTGGCTTTATATAATGTTAGGGGGTTAGGGAATCCTATCAAGAGGAAAAGGGTCCTGAATGAATTGCTAAAAGCCAAAATAGAAATAGCAATGCTCCAAGAGACCCACCAGAATTCAAAGGAAAGTGCTAAGCTTAAGTGCTCTTGTGTAGGCCAGGCCTATTATGCTACATATACAGCCCACCCCCATTGTAGAGGGCTTGCAACACTTACTCATAAGAATTGCCCCTTCTGGTTAACCAGTAAACAATAAGACCCAGAGGGGAGGTTCCTGCTAATCAAGGGTACTTACAGTGAGACACCATGCTCTATTCTTAATTTATGTGTGCCAAACCAGGACGTAGACAATGATGTCTTCATTAGAGATGTGCTCCTTAGAATGGCTCCCCCTCCTGGTGAGCTGTTCATAGTAGGAAGAGATTTTAACACTGTCATGCATCCTGGTTTGGACAGGTCAGGTGCCTCAGGGGGCACCCCCTCCCTCAAGGGCAGCACAAACACTAGCAAGGATGAGTAGGGAGTCTGGGTTAGTAGAGGTCTGACGTCATCAGCACCCTAAGGTGAAAGACTATACCTGTTGGTCGGCCCCACATGCGGCTTACTCCAGGCTAGACATGCTGTGTATATCGACGGAATGGCTCCATAGAGTAGATGACTCGAGGATCTACCCCAGAACCTTGTCTGATCATGGTATGATTACCATAAGATTATGGCATGGTCCCAGGGTTAGAAACTCTTCTTGGAGGCCAAATGTCTCCCTCCTTAATAGGGAGGAATATAAGGAACTCCTGAAGGAAACTTTGAGTAAGTTTGAAGTAGATAACCCACCCCAGGACACCACAGCAGCCATACGATGGGATAGCCTAAAGGCAGTCATTACAGGAACTACCATAGGCTTTGCCTCACAATTAAAAAGGGCACAGCAAAGGGGGATCTTGGATCTGGAGAACAAATTATTTGATCTTGAGGCAGAGCATAAAATTGTCCTGAATCCTGAAGTGAGGGAGAAATTGAAAGACACTCAGAGGAGGCTGAATAAAATTTTAGATGACAAGATAGAGGGTCAACTAAGGTGTTCCCGTCAAAAGTTTTTTGAGGCAGGGAACAGAGCAGGAAGGCTGCTAGCCTGGCAACTCAGAAAAGAAGAGGTCAACAGAACAGTGGTCAAATTAAAAAAACAAGGAGAAGCTGGTAAATATGTCACTGACCCCGTGGAAATAGCGGCACACTTGCAGAAATGTTATATTAAACTATATAGCCAAGAGAGGGTGGCGGACTACCAAGAGAAGCTGGGCACCTTTTTCCACAAAGTAGGGTTACCTACTCTCTCAGCAGAGAATAGGAAAAGATTGGATGTCCCATTGTTGGAGGAAGAGCTTCATAAAAGCTTTAGGGAATTAAAAACAGGGAAGGCCCCTGGACCGGATGGGATTGCGGTGGAGCTGTACAAGGCTCTCGAGGCAGAATTGGTTCCCTGGATAGGTAAGGTTGTACAGGGTATTTGGGAGGGGGAGGGCACCCCTCGGAGCTGGCAATATGCCCAGATTACTGTTATTCCCAAAGAGGGCAAGGACCGGGAGGTCTGTGGCTCATATAGGCCCATCTCACTTCTAAATGTGGACCAGAAAATATAAACTATGACTCTGGCATGTAGGCTGCAGAACTGTGTGGAGACCCTAGTCCACCCAGATCAAACTGGCTTTATTAATGGGAGGCTAATACATGATAATATCAGGCACTTGCTCAATATTATCTCCAGCCAGCAGGCCTCAATGGAACCGATCTTAGTGTTATTTATGGATGCAGAGAAGGCTTTTGACCTGGTGGACTGGAGGTTCTTGCATAGGACCTTAGAAGAGATGGGGATGGGACCCAAATTCAGAGTGACTATTAAGGCTTTGTACGCTGCACCACAGGCAACGGTCAGAGTGAATGGTTTTACAGCAGAGCGGTTCCATCTGTCTAGAGGTACCAGACAAGGGTGCCCTCTCTCACCCTTGCTTTTCACTCTTTGCATTGAACTGCTGGCCAGGGCAATTAGGGTTAACAACAACATTAAGGGGGTATGAGTAGGGGGAAGGGAATATAAAATTTCCCTATATGCAGACGATTCCCTTTTTTACCTGACCTCTCCCAGATCCTCCTTCCCAGCGCTGATAGAGGAACTGCAGGAATATGGGCAGGTCTCAGGTTATAAAATTAACTGGGATACATCAGAGGCAATCAGGTTTGGGGGTACACTCCTCAGAGACATAAAACAAAATTTCCCTTTCAAATGGGCTGATGCAAACACAGTCCGATATCTGGGGGTTAAAATCTCTCCCCAACTTTCAAAACTATTTAAATTGAATTATGGTAAGTTGTGGGGGAAATAAAAGCTGACCTGCTGAGATGGAACCTGCTTCCCTTGTCACTGGGAGGTAGAATAGAAACAATCATGATGAATATTCTTCCCAGGCTTCTGTTTTTATTTCAAGTCCTCCCAGTTAACATCCCCAAAACATTTTTTAACCTGGTGAACTCGACCATCCTGACTTTTATCTGGCAAGGGGGTAGGAAGCGAACTATTACCAGTCTCCTAACACAACCCAAATGTAGAGGAGGTTTATCACTTCCTGATCTAAAATTATACTATATGGCGGCATAGTTAGCCCTGGTGATAACATGGGTTAAACAATGGAATGATACGGGATGGAAGAGATCGAGGCCCAACAAATGCAGCTGATCTCCTTGGTGTCTTTGCCACATGCCCCCCTAACCCAGGAAGTATGGAAGGCCATACAGAACCCCTGGATAAAACTTACTCAGAGGATGCTGGGGCAGGCTAAAAAAACAACACACACTCCGGAGGGTGTGAGTCCTCTCACATCGATTGTGAGCAACCCTCACTTCACCCCCTCTCGCTCGGATACTAGATACCAGAACTGGAACAGGCAGGCCCTTACTAGGTTCCATAATTTCTTACACAATGATGGAGTGGCATCTTTTGAATCTCTTCAGACCAGATATCCACTGACAAAAGTAGATTTCCATAGATATCTACAAGTCAGACACTATATTGTGTCAAACAACTTGATTCCAAGAATCAATAGGGAACTGATGGCACTAGAACATTTTTTATATTGGGCAGCTCATTTGGCAAACAAGGGTAAATTAATTTTGGGGACATACAAAGTGCTTCAGGGGGAGGAGAGTGTACATTTTGAAATGCTAAGACAAAACTGGGAAAAGGAGAGTGATCTCACGACTTCTAGAGATCAGCAGACCAAAACATCGGAAAGGGGATGGAGAACTACGGCATCTCCAGGGTGGTAAGAGTTTTGGTGGAAGTGTTTATCCCGATTTTTTCACACCCCATCAATAACAAAACATTTCAGTGGGAGTAGGTCAGATTTGTGCTGGAGGGGTTGTGGACAGGCAGGCACCCACTACCACATCTTTTGGGATTGCCCTATGATACGGGATTATTGGAGAAAAATCCACAGGGTGCTACAGAGGGGCTGGGGCACACAGGTTTCTCTGAGTTTTCAAGTGTTGGTAGTGGGATGTAGACATCCAGCGTTAGGCAATGCACAACAAAAAAAGCTGGTCAGTATACCCTGCCTTGCAGTTTTAAAGGAAATTACAGGGAGATGGTTGAAGTCCCTTCCTCCAGAGCTAGTAGCTTGGAAAAGTAGAGTGGAAAATATCAGGAGAATGGAGGCACTGACGGCCAAGCTCAGACTCTCCTTGGAAAGGCACTTGGAGCAATGGCTGCAGTGAGACTTTCTGTGGGATTGAAATGAAAGGAGAGACGGGGAGGGGATGAAGGGTGGAAGTACAGGAAGAAACTGACTCTCCCCACTTTCCTTTCACTACACACCCCTCAGGTGGCTTCCTATTCAGCCCTCTGGTCTCAATAATTCCTAGTAAGAACTTCTAGAATAACGGCATGGCTTCCTAGTAGTGGTTTTTAATATAAATTTGATTCCAGTTGAATCACTTTTAGTTTAGAGGGGTACCTGTTAGTACCCGGGAGGGATTTACCCTTCTAGTTTCACCAATCTGAAACAGCTACCATTTAAATAACAATTTAACTTGCTCGTATTGGGCCACTACTGTGCTGAATAGGCTGAAATGCTACAGATAACATAACACCATTGGAGGGCAGTGTAATATCTGTTTATTAATTTTATGTTTGTATTCTGAATCAAGCAGACATTGGTGATTTTACAATCAGTCAAGGCAACATTTCGACATTGGTTATATGATGAAGCCTACCTTCAGAACTTCAACTTCTGGGATTATAGTTGGACTTTGAAAAAAGAGAATTATGTAGGCTTTGGGACATGGTCACAATATCTGTATGTCAATAAATTTTCTTGGCAAAATAATAAAGCTGAGTTTAAAAAAAAAAGTATTGGAACAAGACAGATGCCTACAACAGCTGTATGTCTGCACAAGCATCTGACATACCATGGTGGGGGTTGCTTATTACTAACATACTAAAATGCCAGCAGAATAGGCCTAACAGTCTTTCGTGTCTGCTCGTTTGGTCAGCCCCCACCCTGGGAGCTGACCTTGCTGCCCCCCTCGCCTTCTCTGGCTTCTCCCTTCCCAGTTCTGGATATTCTCATTGCACCGGATTTTGCTTCCAGAACCCTTCCCCTGTACCTGTCACACTCCCTCTTGAACCCCTCCACCGTCTCTGCCTCCACCAGCCCCCTGGGCAGTGCATTCCATGGCTCCACCACCCTCTCAGTGAAGTAGCACCTCCTCCTTCCTCCCCTGAATCTTCCCCCTCCAGCTTCCACCCATACCCTCTAGTTGCCCTCTCCTCCTTCCTTCGAAGCACCCTGACTGCTCCTCCCCTATTTATCCCCTTCATGTACCTGAAGACCTCTATCATGTCCCCCCAGTCCCTTATCTCTTCCAATGTGTACATATTAAGCTCTTCAAGCCTCTCCCCATAGGTCCTGTCCCCCAAGCCCCAAATCATTTTGGTTGCCCTCCTCTGGACCCTCTCAAGGAGTTTAATGTCCCTCTTTAAGTGTGGCCTCCTCATTGAAGCAACACATATGTCTCTGGTGCAATATGAAGAGCTCTAGGCAAACAAATACAGGCAGAAGCACCTGAAAAACCTGACAGTGCCAAGAACTATCATATGCAGAAAGAGTTTGACTTTATTTATTGTTAGTATTACAGCAGCTGTACTGACTGCAGTTGCCGTTAGCACTCAATGCTGGGCAATGTTCAATAGCATCATTCACCACCTCTTATATACAGTTTGTATTGCAAGTGTATTAGACTGTACTGGACCAATACTGCTGCAACTATATCTAAACATCAATTTGGGCTAAACCGCAACTGATGCAGGAAGTGTAAACAATGGACTATTTCATTATTTACTATGAGTAAGGTAGAGGAGACAGTAGTACTGCAGTGTTTGTTTACTTTTTCTGCTTGGGTTCCATGCATCGTGCCTCTGCAGTAACATGAAATAAATGGGAAGACACAAATGTCACACTAAACTTTAGAAACTTAAGTGCCGAAGTTGGTCCAGTACTGCATAACACAGACTCAATAGGCACTCCATAATGAGATGTATATAGGTAAGAGGAGATGAACGATGCTACTGAACATTAGTCATAGCACCAAGTGGTAGCAGTAGGTGCAGTCTGTCCAGGTAGTGAACATTTGGAGCCAATACAAGGATGCTGCAATAGTAACCATAAATAAAGTCTGTTTGTCTGGGCATATGAAGGGTCGAGGGCTAGGCATGGGACATCATGAGCATCCAGAACAAAGCTTGGGTGAAAAACAAAACTAATCATTGATGCAACAAATGTAATTTTGGTGTTGTGTAGGTACACTTTTGTGACTTGCGTCAAAGAGGGGATCAGCTGAAGTCTGCAGGGGAACAAGTCAAGTCTGCTCATTAGGTAATCAGTTTGAAGGAGCAAGCAAGGAAAGTCAAGCAGTCTCCTCGCCACCCCCCCACCCCAAACCCAAAAATACACCCTGAAAAAAAGCTGTATCGCAAAACAGTGGACACTAAGCAGATGTATGCACCGAGAAATATGCAGCAGTGCCTGTATGGAAAATAGATGGCAAAAATAATAAATGTGTGGTCATTGCGACAGATTGGGATCAGGAACAAACTGTTAGCATTACAGTGATATATATATATATATATATATATATATATATATATATGGTAGCACGGTAGTGCTACCATAGTTAGGGTTGAGGAGCCATTTCTATGTTAAACCCCAAAACTTTGCACCTTAATAACTTTGCAACCATTTGACAGATTTAGCTGAAATTTGGAATACATGATCAAGAACCATAGGCCTTGGCAACTGCCAAGTTTTGTATCAGTTGGATACACGGCTGCGGAGTTATTAAGCGTGATTTGCACACGTGTTTAAGCATTTTCTGGAATTCTACGGTCGCGCATACAGGTCACACGGTTTGCGCGACCGGCCCAAAATCTTCAGGGAACATGCGGCCAGGGTCCCCGATGTGCCTTTTGAAGATTTGGTGAAAAAATATTAAATGGTTCAAAAGTTATTCAAAAAACAATTTCCATTATAAGTCAATGGGAAAAGTTAACAAAAGTTCAACACTTTCGCAAATCCATTTTTACTTTCGCAAATGGGCCTGTTACTTTCGCAAATCGGCCATTTTGTTTTCAGTTGGTGATTAGAAAAATGCTTGGCATTTAAATTTGGGACCCTCTAGCAACCTAATTCTTTTTGTATTCACCTAGTCGGACCCTGAGGATGCTAGCCATGTCTTTATTTTGGGGTAAAACACCCCAGAAATATGTTTTTCAGATTTCTGGAAAAAGTACTTTCTCAAAGTACTTTTGTGCTCACGAAAGTGTTGCAAATGTTTAAGAAAAGCTTTCGCAAATTAACACAGTAATTTTCTAGTCTGTGGAAAATGACAGCAATTCTTTTGGCACTGTACTGCAAAAGAACGGGTTGGGGAGTTTTGGGCTGAAATTTGAGGGAATACAGCGGCATCTCACAGATGTGCCTTTCAGTGTTGTATTGAAAATATTACATGGCAGCAAAGTTACGGCACTCCAAAGTTGACAGTTTTTCCCATAGGATAACATTACGGCGCCCGATGCATTACAGGAATCCTTTGGCATCCTGCTGCAAAATAACGGTTTGGTCTTTTTTCCTGAAATTTGGAGGGAAGGCTGCCAACAGCCCACAGATGTGCCTTTCAGTGGTTAGGTGAAAAAATATTACAGGGAGGCAAAGTTATGGTGCTCCGAACTTCGCTTTTTTTCCCATAGGATAACATTACGGCATTCGCCATGTCTTTCAGGGCCCGTATCTCGGAAACGGTGCGAGATACAGACTTTTCAGAAAGTCCTTAGTCTCTCAGTGGGGGCTAAGTAAAACTAGCCAGACAGTCATAAATCATATGACATTTAAATTTTTTTCACGTCATACGGTTCCTGAGATATAACCTATTTAGTATTCCAAGTCCTCATTTTCTGCTCCGATACCCATTATTATGCATACATTCTTTGTACTCACTGTCTTTCTCTATTCAGCTTTTGGGAAAACCAGCCTGTCGCGTACATTACTGTTACCATTGCCCTTTCTGCTTGCGGTTCCATGCCGTTTCACTTACCGTTGACGTCTACGCCACCACATGCGTCATCCTTTGCGTTTTCATTTGCGTTTGTGTTTCTGTTATTTTTTGCCATTTGTGTCTACCGTACTGTTTCTCTTTCTGTTACACTTTGCGTCACCATGCCTATTGACATTTCCGTTTGCAGACACCATGTTACTATGTGACAAGACATCAAGTGGCACACCGTTCCCGTCTACGCCACCGTGTTCATTACCCTTTCTGTTCTCATTCGTGCTTGCGTTACCTTGTGCGCCACTGTTAGCACTTCTGTTTGCATTGCTGTTCCTGTTACTATGCCACAAGACATCATGTGGTGGGTCACGGGGCCTTTGGGCCCCATGCTCTCGCTTGCTGCATTACGTGCTGGGAGCGCGGGGCCCTATGTGCATTATCCTTTGCGTTTTCATTTGCACTTGCGTTTCTGTTATTTTTTGCCATTTGTGTCTACAGTACTGTTTCTCTTTCTGTTTCACTTTGTGTCACCATGCCTATTGACATTTCCGTTCGCAAGCACCATGTTACTATGTGACAACACATCACATGGCAGACTGTTGCCGTCTATGCCACCGTGTGCATTGCCCTTTCTGTTGTCATTTGCGCTTGCGTTACCATGTGCGCCACTGTTAGCGCTTCTGTTTGCATTGCTCTTCCTGTTACTATGCCACAAGACATCATGTGGCGGGAGCACAGGGCCCTTTTGGCCCCACACCGCTGCCGCCACATTACATTCACAATTTCTCATTATCATTCTCAAAAAGAAGGGAAATTAGAGGCAAAAAACTCTGTTTAATGCATTAGTTAGGGTTGTTCCACAGTGACAAAAGTGAGGAAATTCGCTGTTAGGGTTGAAAACCCTAACTCCGAATTCACCCCCCCAGCACCACATACACATAGACACACACACACACACACATGCAAGTATGGGGGAGGACCAAGTCAACACAACCAATGACAGACATCCAGCAGCAGGTGACAGAAATAACAAACAATTGTCTAAATGTACTACGAGACATCCCCACCCACCTGACCAGGTACTGCATGCTCAGTGGAGATCAACAGCAAAACTGAGGCCATGTACACCAAACGTACACATCCCTGATTGCAGCTGCACACAACGTACCACACTTAGGTTCCTGACATGTTTTGGACTGATCCCCCAGTCCTTTATCAAAGGTATTAAATGAATGCCCAGAGAACACAGTATTTATCTAGTAGTTAATTGCCTAAACAGATGTAATTCATCGCATCAATTACTATAAATTAAATCCAAATTGAGCTCTCTTTGTTTAAGCCCTTCAACATTTACACAATTTCTATCATTAACTAAAAACATATTATACTACAAAATGCACTCTATTCCTAATAAATAAATTACATATTGCATTCACATATATATGTTAATAAAACTTAAAAACTAAAATACTTCACCCAACAGTGAACAGAAAGGAACTATAATACATTAAAAAAAGAAATGTGGGGGGGTGTAGGAAACAAAATTGAATTCTCCATATTAAGCATAGAGCAATCAAGCATTTCAATCCAATGCCCCTTATTAATGAAGCAACAGTTATTCCCTTTGAAAATTGTTCCAGTGTTCTAAAACAGCCTTTTTAAACCATAACGTCAAACATAATTAATTTGTGGAGAAAACCTTTTGGGAACAGAGGTTGGAACCAACAGAGGAGGTAAGAAATTACCTTTCTGATACCTCTATAAGTCAAATTATTAATTTATCGAACCATAATCTGACTACTGGTGAGATAGATTTACTCAAGAAAGGATTGGGTTTTGCACCAACAACCCCTTTAAATCGGGTATAGACTTTAATAGATTCGCATTTAAACTGCTGAAAACTTAATATCAAAGCGTTTTATTCCCGAAGAGAAATGTTGGGCTTAATAGAAATAGGACAAGGTGCAAATGAATCAATATGCTTCAAGAATCCATCAGTTTGGTGCCCCCTTCCCATGTGTAGCAGTGACTATTTTTAAAGAACTAGTTGAAAGAGACATTGAAGCTTTATCTACCCCATCAAATAACATTTCATTTCAAAATTTGAGCAAAATTGAAAGAGAAGCCATTCATACACTACAAAGGGACACTGAGATTGTGATAAAGCAAGCGGATAAAGGTGGAGCAGTGGTCCTAATGAATAAAGATAACTATGTTTTGGAAGTGCGGAGACACATTTATAATACCCAATGCTACATAAAACTTGAAGATGATCCAACATATGATTTTAAATATGGGATTGATGAGATAATAGAAAGGTGCTTTCGCAAAAGGGCTTATAAATCAAGATGTGAAGAACTACCTCACTGTTTCTAATCCCACCAGGGCCACTTTCTATATTCTTCCAAAAGTTTACAAAACATTGGAAAATCTGCCTGGATGCCCTATAGTTAGTGACATAGGTTCCTTAACAGAACCACTTTCGAGATATGTGGATTCATTTTTAAAACCTTTAGTGTGGAATTTACCCTCATATATCAAGGATACAAAAGAGGTTTTAAACTTCCTTGAACATGTGATATTACCAGAGAATGGACTTTTAGTTACAATGGACATTGAGTCACTTTACACTAATATTCCACATGAGGAAGCATTAGATGCAGTGGCTTCCTTTCTTAATAATGCGAACATTAGTAATTCTGATATTTTAATAACATTTTTGGAATGTATTTTGAAGTGCAATATGTTTACATTTGATGGGGAACTTTTCTTACAGGTATGGGGAACAGCCATGGGAGCAACACGTGCACCGTCTATTGCTAATTTATTTGTGGGGAAATGGGAAGAGGAATTCATTTTTAACAATGATGTGAATTTTTTTTTTATAAACAAATGATATGTTGGAAACGTTTTATTGATGACATATTTGTTTTATGGCAGGGGGATGAGGAAAGTTTGGAACATTTT
Organism: Neoceratodus forsteri; assembly: GCA_016271365.2. Taxonomy (NCBI): domain Eukaryota; kingdom Metazoa; phylum Chordata; order Ceratodontiformes; family Ceratodontidae; genus Neoceratodus; species Neoceratodus forsteri. Next base: position 1,037,597,401 of record CM057453.1, read on the forward strand.
GTAGAATATTTGCATAAAACAAATCCTTTTTTAAAATTTACAGTGACTTTTTCGAGGGAACGTAATACGTTTTTAGATTTGATGATTGGATACACGGAGAACAGGAAAGTAAAAACTGCTTTGTATCGCAAGGAGGTTGATGGAAATACTATCTGTCTAGCTAACAGTTGTCATCCGGTGCATATAAAAAGGAATATACCAATTGGTCAATTTTTTAGAACTAGGCGTAATTTCACAGATATAGAAGATTTTGAAAGGGGAGCAGAGGAACTAACGAATAGATTAGTACAGAGGGGCTATGATAAAAAGAATATAAGTGAAGCCCTTTATAGGGCTAAGAATACTGAAAGGAATAATCTTTTACAAAATAATAATAGGAATCAGAATGCTGAGTATCGTTTTAACTATGTAACAGATTTCTCAGCACATGCAAAGGAGCTTGAAAATGTAATAAGGAAGCATTGGCATGTGCTGGGAGTAGAACCAGGATTATGTGAAGTGGTTAGTAAGCCAGTGAGGTTGTGTTTAGAAAAGTCCATACTATAAGAGATTAACTAACACGGAGTCATTTTGGAATTAAACCAAAAGAAACATGGCTTAATAACAAAAGAGGGAATTTTAAATGTAGACAATGCATTTACTGTGATTTTATGATACAGGACAGTTGGTTTTTAGCCCTAATAGCAACAAAAGATTTAAGGTTAGACAATGTATTAATTGCGATACACAAGGAGTTATTTATTTAGCCATGTGTGATTGTAATGCATTTTATGTAGGTAAAACTATTAGAAATTTTAAGATTAGGATTGGAGAGCATATACGAGCTATACAGAGAGGGGATATTACTTATGCTACAGCAGCTCATGTCATCACGGCAAAGGAGCCTGAACGTCATGTGTTTAAGTTCATGGCAATAGATAAGGTTAACAAAAATCCAAGAGGTGGAGATTAGAATAATTTAGTACTGAAAAGAGAAAACTATTGGATTCTAACACTAAAAGCTAATAAAAGTCCTGGACTGAATGGTCCTTTGGAGTTACATCCATATTTAAAAGACCACAAATAAATTAATTATGTTTGACATTATGGTTTAAAAAGGCTGTTTAAGATCACTGGAACAATTTTCAAAGGGAATAACTATTGCTTCATTAATAAGGGGCATTGGATTGAATACTTGATTGTTCTATGCCTAATATGGAGAATTCAATTTTGTTTCCTCCCCCCCATTTCTTTTTTTAATGTATTATAGGTCCTGTCTGTTCACTGTTGGGTAAAGTATTTTAGTTTTTAAGTTTTATTAACTTATATATGTGAATGTAATATGTAATTTATTTATTAGGAATATAGTGATTTAGTAGTATAATATGTTTTTAATTAATGATAGAAATTGTGTAAATGTTGAAGGGCTTAAACAAAGAGAGCTCAATTTGGATTTAATTTATAGTAATTGATGCGATGAATTACATCTGTTTAGGCAATTAACTACTAGATAAATACTGTGTTCTCTGGGCATTCATTTAATACCTTTGATAAAGGACTGGGGGATCAGTCCGAAACATGTCAAGAACCTTGTCTTGTCATGTGAATTTTTAAAATAAATGTTTTACAATTTACATGTTTCTCTTATGTGTTATGTATGTGCCCAAAACCTTTTTGTGATATTAGCATATATATATATATATATATATATATATATATATATATATTACCCTGTCATGGGGTTGGACAGAGTACATGGTCAGGTGCCTTCCCAGGGTGGTGATGCCAAGGTAGACTATGTGCAATTATGTTAGATCACCCTGTACCCCAGCACCGGCTACTGCAATGTAGTCTCCAGTGTAATACTGAGGCTGGCTGTACAGGTGTTTGCATTCTGACTTTGGAATACTGCTCGTGCAGTGCAATGCAGAAACAGAAGACACAATATACATAGTAACCCCACAAAAAATTGTCGATGCCAAGAACCTTTATACATGGAAAGAGACAGATGTTATTTATAGTCAGTAGTGCAGCAGCATTGTACTTTCTCCAATCGCTCACTAAGTGTACACAGTCTGCACCTACCATTATTACCAGCAAATGATATGGCCAATGTCCGCTAGCATCATTCACCCCCTTACCTTTAAACAATTCATATTGAGTTTGTTTTGAAAGTGAGTTGCACTGTACTGGACCACTTAGGTCTAAACATAAATCTGGGTTAAACATCAGCAGATGCAGGTAGTCTACATGAATGATCATTACATTAGTTACCCTGAGTAAATAAGAGGAGACAGAGGCAGTACAGGGCTTGTTTTGTTTTTGTTGCGTGTGCCACACTGTACTTTGGAGACATGACTGCAGTAATATTGCTGCAATACGGAGTCACAGATAGTTTCAATATGAATATGTAATGTCTATAGGTAAGTGGAGTGGAATAATGCTGCTAAACATTGGTCGTAGCATCGGGTGGTAATGGCAGATTCAGTCAGTGCAGTTACTGAGCATTTGGTGGAAATACAAGGCTGCATCAATACCAACTAAAAATTAAGTGTGTCTCTCTCCATATCCAGGGTCAGTTTGTGGCACATCTTGAGCACAGGGAAAAAGGCTTGGGAGAGACATGACAGTAATCAGCGACACATAAAACAACACTTTCTGAATGTGCATAGGTATGATTTGCTGACATGCCACACAGGAGAAAAGGTGAAGCCTGTACATTAGGCACTTAGGTAGTGCAAATGAGGAAATTACAAGCAGGCACCTCATCAAGCCCCTCCAACCCATGATCTGACATATACAACAATAGCAAAGCTCAATTGCAAAAGTGAGAACTATACACTCAAATGACGGCAATAATGGGAATCAGATTGATGCACTGAAAACTCAAGAAGAAAATGACCAGTCCGTGTTGTCAAGTCTGCTTTCACTGCTATACTGGAATGGATCGGGACTGCTGCTACAGCTGACAGAGCTGCTCCCGACATTGCAGTCACTGCTGTTATAGGGGTTGTCCCTATAGGGGTCCAGTATGGAGACACTGCCATACACTGGCAATGATTCAGTGTCCAAAAAATCACTGTCAGTGAAGGAAAAACTAAAACTGTCTTCCTCAGACCCACAAAAATAACTGTCTGCCATTGCCGAATAGTAGTGTGAAACACTGTGGCACAGAAAGAGCAGCAGTGCAGCAGTCAGTTATAGAGCACAGACCCCCCTGTGGTGACATGGCAAAGGTAATGAGTGGCAAGGGTAATCAAGTAGTGGTTTGAATACACAGAATCACACTTCCTGGTTAGCAACAGGGAAAATTTCTTTTATATTGTTAAAACAAGCAATGTAACACATAAACTACATTGCGCTTTGCTTCAATATGAAGTTGGCTACAAAGTGTTGCATTCACATAGCAAAACTTGGTAAATCTCATGTATGAAATCCCTGGTAATAGTGGTCCCCTGCCTCTGATCTCCATCCTATATCTTATTGTAATGAAATCCCTGCTGCTAGTGGATCCCCCCTCTGATCGCCAGCCCATATGGTATCTTAATTAATTCCCTGGTGCTAGTGGCCCCCTAGATCTCCAGCCCATATCATACTTTAATGAAATCCCTGGTGCTAGTGGTCCCTAAGATCTCCAGCCCATTTCATACTTTAATGAAAACCCTGGTGCTAGTGGTCCCCCCTCTGATCACCAGCCCGTATGGCATCTTAATGAAATCCCTGGTGTTAGTGGTCTCCCCACACCAAATCACCAGCCTGTATGGTATCTTAATGAAATCCCTGGTGCAGTGCCCCCACCTCCAGTTTCCAGCCCATATCATACTTTAATTAAATCTCTCATGCTAATGGTCCCCCCCTCTGATTGCTAGCCTGTATCATATTATAATGAAATCCTTGGTGCTAGTGGTCCCCCTACTCTGATTGCTGGCCTGTATTTTTTTATTTTTTATTTTAGTTGTTTAACCAGGTATAGCACACTAAGCTGAAAGCTTTTTTACAAGAGTGACCTGGGAGCACAAGGAGGTTAAGTGACTTGCTCAGGGTCACACAGTATGCAGGTGGAAGCTGTGGGATTCAAACCCAGGTCTGGTCTGCTTGATGTCACCAGATTTGCAGCTCACAGCCTTAGACCACTGTGCTATACTGCCTCCAATGTAATGAAATCCCTGCTGCTAGTGGTTCTCCCCTCTGATCGCCAGCCCATATGATATCTTAATTGAATCCCTGGTGCTAGTGGCCTCCCTATTGTATCATATTGTAATGAAACCCCTGGTGTTAGTGGTCCCATCTCTGATTGTCAGCCCATATCAGATCTTAATGAAATCCCTTGTGGTCATGCTGTCCTATAAATGAGAGGTGCACTCCCTTCCTGGACATATGGTGGCCAGGCGAGGAGGTGTAAGGAGCTCTGCACCATTCATCGTATACACCCGCAGCACCAAGTGGAATGGTAACAGGACCGGGGGGGTGTTCAATCCACGGTGGGGGTGGGACCACTGGGAACTGGGGTGTTCCTTTGTACTACAGGCTGGCAATCAGAGAGTGAGAAGGAGGGGGGCACTAGCACAGGCTCGCAATTAGAGGAGGGACCACTAGCACTGGAGATTTTTTCATTAAGATAATGATATGGGCCAGCCATTGGAGGGGAGACCACTAGCATCAGGGACTTTATTATATTAACATATGGGCTGGTGAACAGAGGGGGGTCTACTAGCACCAGGGATTTCATTAAAATATTGATAGGGGCTGGAGATCAGAGGGGAAAGTTATCACTAACACCAGGGATTTCATTAAAATACAATATGGGCCAGCAATTGGAAGGGGGACCACTAACATCATGGATTTCACTGCAATAAGATACAGGCTCACAATCAGAGGGGGGACCACTAGCACCAGAGATTTCATTCACATACAATATGGGATGGCAATCAGAGGCAGGGACCAGTAGAATCAAGGATTTCTTTACAATAAGATGCAGGTTGGAGATTGGAGGTGCAGTGATGGGGACCACAGAGGGTGAGTGTGCTTCTCCAGTGGTCAACTGGGTCAGTGGCTGCATTACGTCCAGCAGCTACTAAGGTCACCCTGAGTAGGTTGGGGTTTTGTTAGGCGATATTAACACTGTGCAAAAGGATCACGCTAAAACCGTTTCTGCAGTGCAAAGTTGCTGAATATGGGGTAGCATGGTTATTCAAGGACATGCCCCTCCCTTCCTTACCTGCATACATTATTGTTTTGCACAGGTGCTAACCCTCTTTACCCACACAACAGCCCCTTTTGAATATGGGGATCAGGTGCAAACTACGGTTTGCATGAGCAAAGATAGATTACAGCCTGCACAAATGTTTGAATATTTGGCACCAAATGACTGGTTCTATAAAGAGAATTGTAATAGAATGCTGCTGATAAAATAACATACCATAAAATGTAGTATTTTTGTATCACTTTTTATTCAGGTACAGTCATAAATGGATCACTTAGGGATATAAATATCATTTCTGAAAATAGGAACATTTGCTGTCTTCATTAAGGAATCATTTGGATGTTGACTCAGCTTATAGCTGTTCTTTTATTTATTTATTTTTTTTGCATTTCATTTGATGTTTTCAATTCTATTATATTGTTTTATACTGAAGATGGCTCTGGGTTGCTTTTGAAATGGAACCACTAGCTCAGTTTGCCTTACCTGGTTAACCAATAAACAAATACATAAAACTAATTGTCATATTAACTGTTTATGACACTACTAATTGTGATTGGTTGACCATCCATAGCACTCCAGACATTACCTCATGGATTTTAGCCCACCTGATAGGCTAGGTGATGCACATGACTCTAGGATCAAATTTCTTGTATATCCAGGTCCCAGAAACCCCTGTTCTCCAGTTCAAATCGTGCATCCGATCAGGCTACAAGCACACCAGGATCCCTGTTGTTCTACTCTAGGAAGATAGGCCTCTTTATAATTAGCTAATTTGCTCATCTTGATTCAAGAGAGGCAATTCTGCCATCTATGCTGCAGTTTTTTGTCATTTTGTTTTTAATGGAGATATTCCCCAAAGGGAAGTGAATTCTCAGCAGGGTATTTGTATTACTATATATAATTTTATCACTTTTCTGGATCAGGGAGATAATTATTGCTACCTTAAGAAAAGAAAATCCCGCAGTACTGTGTTTTTTTTCCTGCAAACAATGTTTATATTACTGTTGTTGAATATGGAGATGTTAGAGATTCCTACAGGAGAGTGGATACTGCAGCATTACATTTTTTTCCTGAAAAGGGGTTTATATCATTGTAGTTGCTTAGTGTTTTGGCTACAAGTAAAAGCCAGTATGGTTTTTTATGCTGCATGGATTGCTTAAAGGTTTTATTCCTGCTCGGCCTTCCTGGTCTATGGATTGATTATTGATGGATTTAGTAGCAGTCCACTGGCTTACTGTAGGCCTACAGTAAATAATTACGATTTACTACACCGCATTTTCCACTCATTTTTCTGGCTATGCCATGGAGAATGGTTTGCTCCCATGGCCTACTTGCACCTCTGGCTTCGGCCTGCTCCTCCCTTGCAGCACGTGCATGGCGAGACTCGCCACAGGCCTACCCTTGACTCTCCACTCACTTGGGAGATCGCAAGCTAGTGGCTAGCAACTACCCCACCAAAAGGTTGTTTTTAAAAAAATAAAGAAGGGGAATTCCGCTCCCGCAAGCTCGTGCAGCGTGTTTTCACAATGCAGGGGAGCAGTCTCAACTGGCCTCTGGCCTACTTCCGAGCACCACGTGGTACTCCTCCCCCTTCCTCTGCCACATAGTCTCAGTGTTTTCTCTGTACTGGAAACCGTCCTCTCAGTCAGAAAAAAAAGCGCTCCTGAGCCCATGCCAACCACCCATCCTCAGAATCCACATGATAAGGGATTTTAATCGCTCTACAGCTTCTTACCATCTTCCCCTCACTCTTTTAGACTGCATGGTCATCGCAGCCTACTTCCAGCCTTGCTAGGTCCCAGGAGTAGCGCTTGGGGTTGGGTTGGTCGCGCGCTCCCTTATGATAAAATATGCAGCAGATAGCACGTGAAGGAGCTAGGGACTTCAGAATTCGGAGTCACGCTGCAAATGTCTCAGCAATTCTCCATGCCCAGGACTTGTGGCAAATAAATAAATAAACCTTATTCTCGGCATGGCCCTAGCAGAACAAGGGACCCAGACTCCATATATATATATTCATTTTCCTGGCAAATTATTAAAGGGCTGGCATGCTGCTTACAGAGGGGGCCAAAACCAAACCTAGAGCCTCACTCTCTACCTCCATATGGGGTCCCTCTCTCTAGCGACCCTATATTCCGAGGTACCTCCCTCTAGTTCATATGGGTCCCTCTCCATAGCGACCCATATGTCTAAAATATATACTGGTGGTCCCTCCCCATAGCGACCTCCACAGTGGTCATCTCCATGTGGGGTCCTTTACTACAGCAACCTCCCATGCTGAACCTAGTCTGCACCTCTTCACACACCATCTCTAAAGTTATCAGCAGCACCCTAAGGCAACTGCACTCCTAGGATGTTCCTTACGTTAAAACTGTTCTAAACAGATATGGGGCACCCACAGCATTGGAAGCCCATTGTCACCCAGTCCTAACAATACACATCCCTTTTTTGTCTTCTTTTCTCAACAGATGGTCAAGGCCAAGAAATGCACTGCTAGCAGTGCTAACCTCCTGCCCATGCTCCGGGCCCCCTATGCACACACCTGTCTCCATGACGACGATGACCTATCACTGGAACAAACCTCTGTCATGGGCTCCAATAATCCAGGGACCAGCGGATCTACTTGGATGGATCCTGGTGCTATCCTACTTCAGAACCAGCAGGCCACGGTAGTGATGATGGAGAGTCAGCAGAACTTCATGCTGAAGATAATGGAAAAGTTAGAATCCCTTACTCAGCACAGGACAACGACCGCACCACCTCCGGAGCCAGACATTGTGGGGGGGGGCAATGAGGACCATCCGGATCATGCAGAACCAGTACCAGATAGCCACAAGCCGGACTCCGGAGAGGACAAGAACATGCCAGATGAGGAAGAAGGGGCGGAGACCGATGACGAGGACATGGAACTGCAATCCATTCCATTCCTCACATCCAAACTCTGCTCTTTTGACATGGTTCCAGGCCTTATGAAAATAGTTAAGGCCACTATGGGGTTTGACATCGAAGAGGGCAAACCGGAGTCGAAATTAGACCCCATGATTCAGCAAAAGGCAACTATCAAGGAGACATTCCCAGTATGTCCAGCAATCGAGGACATTGTCAACAAGGAGTGGCAATCCACAGGGCCTAGCAGAATGTCAAACAAGAGGAACTTGGACAGCATGTACCCGGTTCAGAAGGACAAAGACAACAGCTGGTGCACAGCCCCAACTATTGAGCCTCAGGTGGCGGCACTCAGTAGAAAAACCATCATGTCATGTGGGACTATATCTTTGAAGGACCCCACAGACAAGAAAGTGGGAGACTTGTTAAAAAAGGCCTTCGAAATTGAAGGAATGGCCGCAAGGGCCTTTACTATGGCCATTTACACGGCACATGCCCAGATCCACTGGCTAGAAGAGCTCCTTGAGCAGGCAAACCCCAAATCTAGAGAGGCAGAACTGCTGGAATGCACTCTTGATGTTGCCAAATACCTGGCTGACATGGCAGTGGACACCCTCAGACTGAATGTCAGGGCCACAGCCATCACTAACTGTGCCAGAAGAGTGTTGTGGCTAAAATTATGGGAGGCCAACAACGAATCCAAGACACTACTGCAAAACTTGCCCATGAAAGGAAAACATGTATTTGGGAGGGCCTGCAGGAATTCCTAAAACAGAAAGATGAAGGCAAAGACCTACTCAAAAACAAAAGTAGGCACACCTACCTACCTTCCGCTAGGCAGAGGTTTCAGGGGGAAACAAGTCTTATCAAGCATGCAGAAACACCCATTACCAAAACAATACATTTTGAGGCAGAGGGAACCACACTGGACACCGCAGTCCCTTCACCCGCTTCTACCATTCCTCCTCCTTCAGATCCCGCGGGTCCAAGTTTGGAGGAAGAGGTAGAGGACATAGGGAAAAGCAACAATGACTACCCGAACAGATCCCCATGCGGGCGGGAACTTTGTCCCCCCCATGGGACAAAGATTGTCGCTCTTCAGACACCAGTGGTTTGGCACAACCTCAGACTAGTGGGTTCAAGAGGTGGTGTCAAGAGGATACTTCATAGAGTTATCAAAATCCCCATCCCACACAGGTTCATAAGCTCTCCCATTGCCAAAAAGAAGGCAACAGCCCATCAGGTCCAACAGATCCTGTGGGATTTGATACAAAACAAAGCAATACAGCCCATCCCCCCTCATGAACAGAAGCTAGGAGTGTACTCCATCTTCTTCCTCGTCCCAAAAAATCAGGGGAACTACACCCCATCCTGGACCTGAAGCATCTCAACCAGCATGTAGTTCCCCAGAGGTTCAAAATGGACACACTAAAGTTGACCCTAAGCAGTATCCATGTAGGAGACTTCCTCACCTCCATAGATTTAAAGGACGTATACCTTCACATACCTATCAGACCAAAACACAGACAGTACCTCAGATTCCACATTCTTGGCCAGCACTTCCAATATCAGGCCTTACTCTTCGGTCTTACCTCAGCACCAAGAGTGTTCACCAAGGTGTCAGTGGTACTAGTGGCCAGACTCTGAGAACAAGGTCTCGACATCATTCCCTACCTGGATGACTGGCTGATTTGGGCACACTCCAAAGAGCGCTCTCTTTAACACACCGTGCTCGCTCTGAGGGCTCTCGAGGAGCACGGATGGGTGATGAATGAAGCCAAGAGTCATCTGGTGCCCGCGCAACAGATAGAACACCTAGGGGCACAAATCAACACATTACAGGGATGGGCAAAACCATCCCAGACAAGGGTGCACAACCTAATAAGATTGTCACGCCAACTGAGGATTTGCCGTCAGTCAACCATGGGATGACCAGCCCAGTTACTAGGTTTCATGGCATCTTGCACAGACCTGGTCCCTTGGGCCAGGTGGCACATTCGACCCCTACAGACTTATGTCCTCACACGGGGATCACTGAACAAATACAACCTGCATGTCATTGTCCCATTACCACCATCAGTGAGACAGTCACTAACATGGTGGACAGTGTGCACCAATATCACTCGAGGAGTCCCACTAGAGGCCTCTTACGAAGCCTCTATAGAGATGGATGCAAGCCTTCTGGGATGGGGTGCATGCCTAGGCGACAGGGTGGTACAGGGCCAATGGACAACATCAGAGGCCCAGTTGTCCATCAACGTCCTAGAAATGCGAGCAGTATACTATGCTCTCAGAGCTTTCAAATCCTCCATTTCCAGTCAGTCAGTTCTGATACATTCCAACAACCAAATCACCGTGGCATACATCGCCAAGCAAGGGGGCACCAGGAGCAGAGCTATGCTGAGAGAAGCGGTGACGGTCCTCAACTGGGCACAGAGAAACCTCACCCATCTTGGCACAGTTCATTTCGCTGGCAAGCTCAACATACGAGCAGATTGGCTCAGTCACCAACAAGTCCACTCAGGGGAGTGGCATCTCCACCCTAGCCTCTTCGATCTGATTCAGGAGACCTGGGGACCAGTATCCATGGACCTCATGGCCACAGCGAAAAATGAGCAGGTCAAGAGATTTTATTCAAGATACAGGGAAACTCAGTCCCAGGGAACCAATACACTGTCACAACCCTGGTTCCGGGATCAGGCGTACATCTTCCCACCCATTCCTATGCTACCCCAAGTACTAGCCATGATCCAATCTTCATGATGAACCATCATTCTAGTGGCTCCTTACTGGCCATGGAGAACCTGGTATGCCATGATGCTGGCTATGACATTGGGCAGTCTCAGGTTACCCTACCAACCAGATATGCTGACCCAGGGACCAGTACTACACCCGGCCCCATGGACGCTAAAGCTCACAGCCTGGTTCCTGAGAGGAAGAGACTGATGAAAGCAGGGTATCACGAATCAGTCGTTTCCACAATGCTGCAATCCAGATGATCCTCGACCACCTCTACCTATGGTAGTCAATGGTCGGTGTTTGGGAGATGGTGCCGAGATCAGGCAAGGATCCTGAACTAGCAGACTTGTCCACCATCCTCTTATTCCTTCAACAAGGAGTAGACAAGGGATTGGTGCACTCATTTCTCAGGGTACAACTCTCAGCCATCGGAGCAGCCATTGGTCCCATAGGGGGACACAGTCCAGGGGCTCACCCAGATGCCTTGCACCTTCTGAAAGCGGTAGAAGTACTGCGACCCAGAGTCAGACCATCCGTTGCTCCCTGAGACCTCCCGTTGGTATTAGACTCACTCATTGCAACCCCCTTCGAACCGCTACATGAGGTAGACCTGTTCTGGGTTGATCTGAAGACCTGCTTCCTCATTGCTTTCTGTTCAGCCCAAAGGATCGGGGAACTAGGGGCGCTGTCATACAAAGAACCCTACATGGTGTTCACCCCCCAGGGGGTACGTCTATGCATGGTACCAGCCTTCCAACCAAAGGTTTCCACCACTTGTCACAGGGAACAACCCATTGAGTTACCTATCTTTACTGGAGACACTCAACCTGGCGACAAGCCTGTCCCACACTACCTAGATGTCGGGATCACCCTATCCATTTACATATCTAGAACTCTACCCCTATGCAAGACAAATAGATTGTTCATTGTTACAAGGGGACAAAGACAAGGCAGGGCAGCCTCTAAGACTACCATTGCTGGCTGGCTCAAGAGAATCATTCAGGAGGCTTACAGGGCTAAACAGATGATGCCCCCAGAGGGTATCAAGGCCCATTCCACCAGAGCAGTAGCCACTTCTTGGGCAGAAAGGGCCAACATGTTGTCAGAAGTCATCTGCAAGGCGGCGACTTGGACTTCCATCCATACGTTTGCCAGGCATTATAGACTAGAGCACCTGTACAGGCTACTGCCCACCTTTGCTATCCAGGTCCTCTCAGTCACCAGCCTTCCTCTCACTCCTAGACCACTTTGCTCCTCGGGTACAGTACTGCTTCATCTACCTTACGAGAATAATTGAGTGCCATGGATGGTCAACCAATCACAATGGGTGTTTACTCACCTGGTAAAGGTGATTGTGTTGGTTGACATCCATGGCACTCCACGACCCACCCGACAGAGTGCTCAGAAGTTATCAGGATTAGACAAAATAGGAAATTACCTAGAGGTAAATGAATCCTCATTTCTAAGGGACATCCAGGATGTCGACCATCGACCTCTTACGGGTCGAGTTTAGATTGTACTAATAGGAAAATAAAACCAGGGCTGTTGGTTCACTTGTACTATTGCCTCAGTCTACATTTTTGTATAGGATGGTTAGTGTTTTTTTTCTAGTAGTGGCTGTGTTACTAACCTTGATTTCAGCTATGGAAGATTCGAACTGGAGAACAGGGGGTTTCTGGGACCTGGAAATACAAGAAATTTGATCCTAGAGTCATGTGCATCACCTAGCCTATCAGGTGGGCTAAAACCCATGAGGTAATGTCTGGAGTGCCATGGATGTCAACCAACACAATCACCTTTACCAGGTGAGTAAACACCCATTATACTCACAGCCATTTTAATGTAAGGTATATTATATGAATGACCCACCTTCCATAGTCATATCATTTATCTGAAATAGTTAAAATGTAATCTCATTGCATCCTTTATCATAAGAAAGGTACCATATCATTTTTCTCATTGACATCATGTTGGTTTAGCACCACTAATAAACAACTCCATCTAGATTTATTTTGTGAAAAGGATCTTACATGACCTCCTCCCCTGGAATGTGAGTATACAAGTTCTGCACTCAGATATTAAATCCTATAATGCTCTCTGGTGAATCCCCCAATGTGCCTACCCTCTGAAGAATTAAGGACACTCTTAGTAATGTCCCTCATATGTTATTGGTATGCTCTTGGATTCTCACTTTAAAAGGTTGGACTGTGCACCCTATGTAGATTTTGGGGCATGAACACAAGATGTATGGTATAACACAAAGCTAGCAGTGGTGCATGTGATCAATTGTCTGATTTCAACTTTTTCATCTAAGTCCAGATGTTCAAATGTCTGTCATTGTTGGCAAACTTTCACATGTAGCACCTAGTGCAATGATTAAAAACAATTGGTTTTCTTCACAGTCAATTCAACGTAGCTGGGGTTTGTTCCATAAAGTGTCTTTTCATCAACATGTTTCCTGCATGTTTACCTCTGATGAAGGTGATCATGGAGGAATCTGAGAGGGTTTTAGATAGTGCTAGATCTTGATGCATGCCTTCTCAGTTTTTTCTGATCTTGCCTCCTCCTTTAGAGTTATTGCATTAAATTGTGCAATAAAGATTAATTGTGCTTCTTTATCATACTTTTATTCTCTTGTACCAGTACACTATCCATTTCACAGTTTTCACTTTTTCAGGTGCATTTTCTTAAACATGAGTACCAAAACCAATATTTCTGAATCTTGTGCATACATCCTGGGCTTGAATGTTGAATGCTTCTACTGATGAGCAATTTCTGCAATGGCACAGAAACTGCCCATAAGGATCATTGTACTTTTGTGTCTTTGCATAGGCACCCTCTGCTCTCATTAGATTGTGTACAGCTCTTACTTTTCTAAAGCAGCTCATCTTCAACTGAGATGAAAAAATCAATATCTTTTGTAGTGATCTTACCAAGAAACTTCACGTTAATATTATTCACATCAAGACCGTCAATGAAACCTTTTGCTCCCATTTCACTGTCTTGAAAGATAACAAATCTATTATCTATAAATCTATGCCCATGTTTAATCATACTACAGTACTAGTTCTGCAACTGGTAAAAAATATACCCTTCCTCTCACAACCCAAAAAAAGGTTGGCATAGTTATGGGGTCAAATTAAAAGTACAGACTAACAAAAAAGAGGTGTGCATGCATGTGAAACATAGAAACACAGACTTTGACAGCAGAAGAGGATTGCTTGGCCCACCCAGTCTACCCATTTCCTACCTATTGGGTAATCTGCAGATCATAGTTAACCAACAGTCTACTTTCTCCTACCCTCCCCCAAAAGAATTGCCTTATGTCTGTCTCATGCATTCTTGAATTGCCACACTGTTTTGACCCCATAACCTCCTCAGGAAGGTTGTTCCATGCATCCACCACCCTCTCCATGAAAAAATACTTCCTCATGTTGCCCCTGAGTCATCCCCCCTCCATCTTCAAATTGTGCCCCCATGTTCTTGCACATCTCTTTTTCTGAAAGATGCTATCCTCTTGGACTTTGTTGATTCCCTTGAGTTACTTTAAAGTTTCTATCTTGCCCCCCCCACTCCTTTCCTCAAAGATATACATGTTAAGCTTCTTTAGTTTCTGTTTGTATAGCTTCTGGTGCAAACCCTGCACCATTTTAGTTGCCCTCCTCTGGACTACCTCCATCCTATGTCCTTGCAGAGATGGGGTCTTTAGAACTGCATGCAGTATTCCAGATGGGGTCTCTCCAACTGTCTGTACAGAGGGATAACAACTTCCTGTTTTCTACTGGTGATGCCTCTCCCTATGCATCCCAGTGTCCCACCAGCCCTCCTTTCTGCCTTCTCACATTGTTTGCCTAACTTTAGGTCATCTGATATGATTACCTCCAGGTCCCTTTCCATTGTTGTTGTTATTAGTACTCCCCCCCTTTATGTACACTTCTTCTGGGTTATTGTTTCCTAGGTGCATTACTTTGCACTTCTTTGCACTGAATCTAAGCTGCCATACTTTTGATCATTCCTCCATCCTTGCCAAGTCCCTTCTCATGCTTTCCACCTCCCCTTGTGTATCAACCCTGTTACAGATCTTCATGTTGTCTGCACAGAGGCATGCTTTTCCTTCCAGTCCCTCTGCAATGTCACCTCTAAAGACATTAAAGAAGACTGGTCCCAGTACTGAACCCTACAGTACCCCGCTAGTAACCCCACTTTCTTTGGAGTGGCCTCCGTTTACTGTTACCCTCTGCATCCTGTTGTCCAGCCAATTTTTTACCCGGGCTACTACCTTGGAACCAACTCCCAGGCTGGCTAACATGTTTATTAATCTTTTGTGTAAAAGTGTGTCAAATGCCTTGCTAAAGTCTAGGTAGGCCATATCCACAGCCCCTCCCTGGTCTACTACTTTGGTCACCCAGTCAAAGAAATCTATTAGATTTGCCTGACATGACCTTCCAACTGTGGAGCCTTGCTGCATTGGATCCTGTGCCCCACTGGCCTCTAGGTACTCAACAATTCTTTCTTTCAGAAGTGATTACATCATTTTCCCTACCACTGAGGTCAACTAACATGTCTGTAGTTTCCTACCTCTGCCTTGCTCCCATTTTTGTGAAAGGGAATCACATCCACCCTTCTCCAGTACTCAGGTACCACACCATCCTCCCATGATTTGTTAAAAATGGTAGTCAGTGGTGTCACTGCTTCTCCGCTTAGTTCTCCCTGTAGTTTGTGTGTGTGTGTGTGTGTGTGTGTGTGTGTGTGTGTGTGTGCATGTTGTTCAAATAAGTTTTTTTGTTTAGAATAAATTCTAATGAAGTCAGCCCCACACTGCTTTTAATTGATGAGTAAAGGGAGACCATCTCAATGGTTATCCACAGATAAAGCACTCCTCCTAGCCCTGACCATTATCTTCATGATTAGTGCTGTGCGGTATGCAGAATTCCACTGGTGGAAATCCTGCAGAATGACCATTCCACTGGTGAAATTTCTACCAGAATTTCCCTAGTTCTTTGGCAGAATTCTGCCTGCTGTGATCCAAGGACTATTATTCTGTGGAACAGACATTTTTCCATTGAAAATCATTACGCAACTATTTCTGCAAAAAATATTGAGACTTGTGGAATAATATTCCATGGAACAGCCTTTGCTCTGCAGAAAATCATTCCACAGCCATTTCTGTGGAAAATATTGAGATACGCAGAATAAAATTCCGCAGAAATCTGCCATTCTCTTTCTGGTGAAATTTGGCGGAAAGTCGGTGGAATTTTGAAATTCCCACAAAATTCTGTTCCGGCACAATTTCAAAATTCCACACAGCACTATTCATAATCCTAGGGTTAATTATTAGTCGTATTCCCCTTAAACCCCTAACTGATGTGGTGGAGGCAAAGGTCATCCTTAAATACCCATTAGGAATATACAGTTTTGCTGCCATCCCTTCTCCAAAGTAACACTGTCTTTTTAACCATGCATCTCCTTAACCTTACACTCCAACCCTTTTGACTATAGCCCAATAGCAACAGTCTTTTCATTTTGACCTTGCTAAATGGAGGTGGAGCTGACATTCTGGTTTCTCAGCCAGGCCCCTTCCTAACAGCAGGACCAGTGGCAGTTGTCTGCTACAGGTTGAAACAGACGAAGAGCATGTATAGTGTGTAATGAAATTGTCATATATATCAGACACATGCTTTAAAAATGAGCAGGTTTTAAATACAGTATCTGATGGTAATGGATCATGTATTTCCTAAAGAAAACCCACTAAAATGATTTAGAGTTTGCTTATTTTCTCTTCCTTCCTTCCTTCCTTCCTTCCTTCCTTCCTTCCTTCCTTCCTTCCTTCCTTCCTTCCTCCCTCCCTTCCTTCCTTTCTTTCTTTTTTCCTTCCTTCTCCACAAGCATGCTGGGAGATGTGTAATTCACAGACACCTGGGCCTCAGACCTCTGTACCCAAATGCTGATCTGGAATGGACTGTGTCCACAGTAGAGATGAGCTGACCCCAAAAGTTCCTAGCCCTTATTACCAGGACCAGGATCCATTTCAGAGTCCTGATTAGTTCTGATTAGTCCTAATTCAAATAAGAACCTTAATAACACCCTACAACAATCATACAACCATTAAAACATAGAAAATAGAGTATATTTTCTTACCCAAGTGTGTTGGCCTGTTTCTGACTCCATTCTGTGTGCTCATCTGCTATCTATATATTATGCACTTCTCTTCCTTACCTTCTGTGTGTGGCTGGGGCATCATATCACTCCCCCTTTCTTCCCCAGTAATAATTTGTCCCATCCGATGATAACCCCCATCCCATTATGCTGTGCACCCCTGAATTCCTGTCCTATTTGCTAAACCCCCCATTTTTCCAGCATATGCATCTCTATGTCCTACATATGCCACCAACTACCTTGCCTCATTATGCAAACCCCTGCTTTTTCATCTGCTGTGGTATCCAGTCAATTTGCCAAAACAAACAATGTGCTGTCAAAAACCACATAGGAATAAAAGCATGTGCAGTCCTGGAGTTGGTATATATAATCTGGCATGGTTTAGACCATGCTTAGATTATGGGACTGATCCACAAGGTTTTTGCTGGCACTGGTTTTCTTTTCAAAACCCCTGCTCTTTCACCTGCTACTACTCACCCAGCCTCAGATAATGTCCCTAACCACCCTCTCATCTGTTCATATCCACCATGCATCAGAATCAATACTCTACCCAGTCTCAGTATTAGTAACACTGCCCCTTCTTCCTATCTGTGGTACCTACCCTGTTCCAGACTGACTATCACTACCCACATCTTTCATCTGCTGAAGCCCATCCTGTCCCAGAATGAACACCCTATTCCCTCATGCCATCTACTGATACCCACCCACCCTGCTCCAGGATAAAATGAATATCCCCTCCCACCTGTTGAATCCCACCAACCCTGTCCCAAAAAATACAAAGAATACCCCTCCCCTTCCCATCCATGCCTGATACTCACCCAGTCACAGAAATACTTCCTATACCTTGGGGTCTGGCTTGACTGGCATCTATCCTTTAATGACCATGTTGATGCTACCATAAAAAAACTGCGTCCCATGCTAGGTGCCCTGTACAGAAACTGCAGAAGCCTACCCCTAACCGTACACCATGAACTAGTCCAGAAGATGATACTCCCCTCCTTTGACTACTGCAACATTGTCTACAGAGCTGCCCCAAAGTCCTCATTAACCAAACTAGATATCCTCTTCAATGCCTTCTGCCACTTTGCTCTTGATGCCTCTCCACTCACCCATCACTGTGATCTCTTCCATTATCTGGCCTTACCGACCCTTGAAAACCAACACCTTTTTAACTGAGCTAAATTTGCCGTCAAGTTCTGGCTAGACATCCTCCCATCCTACCTTTCCACTATGCTGTCTTCTGCCCCCACCCCCTCTCATGCCCTCAGATCCATTGACTCCTGCCAACTTGTAATCCCTTGGCGGAAGACAACTGTTGGCCAGGCAGCCTTCTTTCACTGCTTCCCTAAGCTCTGGAATGAGCTGTCTCCTCAAATCCATCACTCCTCCTCTGTCAATTCTCTCTCCACTACCCTGGCAAACTACTTCATGGTAAACTGCTCCTGCACCTGACTTCAGATCTGCCCCTCTCCCCCCACACCTGACCAGTGGCTTTTAGCAAATGCTACAAAGCTGGACTATTTTAGCTCAATAGATGCACTTAGTACCTAGGCACTTAATGTTTTTGTTTTTGTTTTGATAGCTGCTTCTTGTGAGTATTTGTCTGCAATTGCAAAATTGGAGTAACCTCTACTACAGTCTTTTCTTATATGTATACTAAGTGTTTTATGTTCCTATCTGCAACATGGTTGTTCATTTAACTCACCTGTAACCATCACAAAGTGTAAACAATATGTATTCTGATGCTTAAATGTTACTCAATTGGTAATCTGCCTGCTATCCACCCCCTGTTACCCCTCCCCCAGGTCGTACCTGGAGACGAGCAGCTTGTTGCTCAGTGTGCCTTTCCTGGTGGAACAGCTTCAATGAATAAATAAATACTTAAATGACTACTCCCCCATTTACCCTTCCCATCTGCTGATACCCCAGTCCATAAATAAATAATAGAATACCCTTCCCTCTTCCAGTCCCAGAAATACTTAAATGAATATCCCCCCTCTGCCTCACCAATCTTCAGATACCCCCAGTCCATAAATAAATAAATTAATACCCCCTCTCTTTCTCCCAGTCCCAGAAATAAATGAATATCTCCTCTGTCTACCCTCCATCTGCTGATGCTCTAAGTCCATAAACAAGTAAATGAATATTATCCTCCTCCTCCTCCCATCTGCTGATTTCCACTGTCACCCAATACACATAACATACTGCAACTTTGAAGCCTAGCCCACCTTAATTAACTCCCTGCCCATTCACTCATTTTTGATGACTTGCTGCTGTAATTTGGTTATTCCTTTTCAGCAGCTTCTAGCCTATTTCTTTTATAGTGCTGCACTTCTTCCTTCATACCAGCAGTGAGCATCACAGGGTGACACTGTCTGTGACTAGTCTACTGCAGTTTTCCTAGTAGATCTGACCTGACTAAAGGACCACCATCCACTCAACTAGGCTACTGTTGTACTGACTGCAGAGTTGACTCCTCTTTTCATCTGATTTTCTTCTCTGGATAGATAGAACAGCAGCCACTAGCCACTATAGTCAGCTTGGAAAGTATGTTTTTAAAGGAGAACTGCACTGAGCATGTACAGTAAGACATTGTTCTGTAGGAGCTGTTTTTAAGAAAATGGTTCAAATGCTGTTATTGTTTCATCTATACAGGCCTTTTAGTAAGCACAGTGGATAGTTCTGCTTTATACAGTAGTGGTAAGTGTCATTTTTGAACTGTATGATGTAGTTTATGCCCCTGTCAACCACAGAGTTGTAGAGAAGAACCCTGATGCATTGAGCCAAGAATGCAAGAGTAGAACAGGGACATAAACTACATCAGAGAGTTCTAAAATGGTCCTTATGAGCAGCGTGTAAATCAGAAACACCTATTGGGATAACTAAAGAGACTGATTAGCTGGAACAATAACAGAATTTGAATCAGTATTTCATAAACAACTTCTACTGTTAAAATGACTTGCAGTGCAGTTCTCCTTTAATCTGTTTTGTGGACTGGGTCAGGGGGTGGCCACACAGAAAATGTGCTTCAAATATAAACTGACATGCATAAATTCAAACATAAACTTCACATAAGTAGGCCTGCATCTGTTCATGAGTTACAGTTGATATCCACTGTTGTGCATATTTAACATGACACTGATTACATGAGCAGTTTTGTAGGTGAAGTAATATGCTCACAGTTAGTTGGCTTTTGGTCAGAGAGAAAGAAGCACAGAAAGGCTAAGGAAGCAGCTGATTATTTTTCTGTAGTAAGAGAACAGCAGGGCAAAAAGGAGCAAGAAAGCTGAGAGTGGCTGTTGTTGTGTTCTTTTTGTTTTAATCAGAAGACCAGCATATTTTATTCTAGACCAGCAGGAAGCCAGGAGGTAGGACAAGGCAGTTACTATCCTTAAGATTGGAATTGCCCACCCACCCACACACCCGGAGCCTTTTCCATTCTTATAGGCACCAGGACTGATTGACAACAGGTACTTCCTGTGGGAACAGGAAGGATGGGATCACCAGAACAAGTCTGTGGTGGAGAAGTGGTAGCTCCAAGGTGATGTGGGTAAACAGGGTACCTGGGAGTTGTTAGCTAAATTGAGTTGGTGAGCCAAGGTTAGACAGTACAGTAAACTCAGGTAGTAATAGGGAAGAGGATGGGAGAGAGGGAAGAGAGGCAAAAAAAGGAGGGGGAGTTGTTAACCTGTAGGTTCATTATTGTCTTGTGAGAATTGACAAGGGAGGAGCAGGTAAGGTCTACATACACATTGTGACTATGATGGGAGTGGCGCAGTGCAACAGCTGTGGGGTGGCAGTCTTCAGGGAGACCTTCTGGGGACTGCGGTGCTGCCCCACATGCAGGCACCTCTCTTGGCTGAGGGAGAAGTTTACCAGACCAAGTTGGCTTAGTTAGGAGAACCAACTCCCCCACTCAGGGACCACTAAGTTCATCTCCGCTTCCCAGTGTTGGAATTATACTTTCAGAGCTCAGGGCCCTATAATGTTTGGATCAGGGACCACCTGTGGCATTTCACATCGGTGTGTAATGCACACCAATGGGTCAGATGGAAGGCACACTGCAATAAACAGTACTCCTTAGTGTGGGAAACCCATTTTTCTTAGTAAATATAACCATACAATGCAAAGCCTTGTGTTATATGGCTTTAGTGCATTTTCTAAAAACTATATATTTAAGCATTGCATAACTGGAAAAGGCACACTGAGCCAAAGCTAATTTCTAGGTGCAGTCTGAAAGAGGGAAACAATGGGATTCCAAGCCAAAAGGAAAAAAAAAGTTACAATTCGCACTAAGTGATTCATTTATATATTTACTTATTTATTTTAGGGTAGGGAGATGAAGGAGAACAGTACAGCCTAACAAGGCGAAGTAAATACAAAACAATAACAACTGTAGAAGAAGCAAATACCAGGTGCAGAGAAATACACTACAATAAGGTGCATGAAGTTAAACACATTTGCAAATGTATAAAAGCAATGCACATATGGAGAAGGAACAGTACTGTAAATTGGTGAGAATGGATGTGGGGACAACTACACAGTGCAAATGCGGGGCAGGAGAGAGCCATGTCTGGAAGGTGGTGGTCAGCAGCTTTTGTCATGATAAATTATGCCAAAATAAAACAAAGAGAATGCAGTTGCAAATTGTGTAACATGTACTATACAGCAGCAGCAGCAGCACAGACTGACAGCATATAAGGTAATTAAGCTTCATCACTTAAAATGCAGCTGCTGGTCATGTGTACTGCTTCTGGAATATATACATGCTTCCTATGAACATGTTGTATTTGTGGCAATGAATTGTCTACTGCACTTGATTTACCTAAGCACCTGTAACCTGTAGGTACTGTACTTAAATGTCAGTATGCCTGACTCTGAATCCTTGATAATAGGAACTTGCCTAAAGGATTTTATATAACTGAAAACGAAAGTAAAGTTAATGACAGAATGTCACATTTTCTTTTCCAAAGTTATGGTTTGAAAAGGTTCCATAGATTATGATTCTCATCTTTTTTGCTTTGGGGTTGCATACCAGTTTTCCGTGCTGTTGACAGTTTATTACCACTTGTAAGCCAGGACTTCATAAATGGTCTGTGATCAAACATGGGTGGGCCATTCACTTTAATCCACATTGCACTTCTCAGATGTTCAATGGAAAGACTGTTTCTTTGAGGAGTTTCATTCAAGTTCATGGCAGAGAAGTCCCTCTCACATTCTACAGTCAATGCTGGATAAGTTCTCACCTCAGCCATGAATCTTGCCAGTTGGCCGTGAATGGAACCAGAAGGTCTGTAGGTCTGAAACTCTGTAACATCTCTCACAGGCAATTGTAGTTCTCTTGCCAACATAACCACTTCTTATTCTCCATGCAGAATAAGTTCTCGCTCCTCTTTTAGCCAAGTTACCTTATTCAGAGGGCTTACTAGTTTCACAAAGTCTGAGTCAGGGAATTTGGCTGTCAAGTTGTTCACAAGTAACTGGTAAAACTGTTCTTGATTAATCTTTGGCAATGTAGGTTGCAGCTGAATTCCACTAAACACATTCTTATCACAAATCTGTGATTTTATTTCATGAATACTTTTTCCATCAGTAGACGTCATGGCTTTTAGTACAAGATGGGTGTTTCTCACATGCTCCATTGCTTCCCAGATTGACAAATCACAGGTTTGTAGTAGCTGTGATAAGTTAGACAGTTCTCTCAGGGCATTGTTCCTTACAGCAAGATCCAAAACAAATCCAGTGTTTGTAAGATGTTTTAGTCCAAGAAATTTTGCACGTTCACTTGATGATCTGTCTCTGTCCTCTGAAGCAAATGTAAAATAATAATATAATCCCTAGTATGACCTCTGAACTGCTTTTGCTGTCCTATAACTGATGGCCACCCATTGCACACTGAAGATTGGGCTAATTATCAAAATTTCACATGAGGCTTCTTGTGCTATAGGAAGCTACCTCCTGCTTGTTCTTTGTGGATTGGCTGAATAAAGTGTATAGCTTTCCAATGAATATTTAAAAATGAGTGATTCCTCAAACTTCAACAACTGTACCGCCAACTGCTAGTTCTAGTCTGTGGGCAAGACAATGAATACCATGCACCATGGGGAATTTTTCCTTATTAAAGTACATAGTCCATAGTACATGTCATTACTGAAGCACCATCTGTTGCCAGTCCAATCATTTTCTCGGCCAAAAGCTCCTCAGTTAGCTTTCTGGATTTAAAAATTCCAACAGGGTGTCCTGAATTGTTTGTGCAGTGGTGCCTTTACTTTCTTCAAGTAATGTAAAAAACATGTTGTCTACATTTCCACCTCCAGTACCTGCATAACAATAAATTATGATCACTGCCTTGTTAAAAAATGTTCTCTCATCCAATAGCAAGGGAAGAAACTCCACAGAGCACAAATGGGCTACCAGTCTTTTCTCCATCTCGTTGGCTTTGTATTCCTTAATGCTGCAGCAGCTGTGATGAGACTGATGAATATTTCCAACTTGTATTTCATTCATCTCATGTAACTTCGAAAGATCTGCCTCAGTTGAAAAGGGAAGTTTTTTTTTAGCAATGAAGTATGCTGTTCTGAAGGAACATTCAGTCATTGCAAGCAACTTAGTATTTTTATCAAGGACACATAAAGGAATAGCCTCCTTATTTCTCTGCTCATGTATTTTAACCATGGCTATGTATGCTTTTATTTTTTTATTTATTTAGTTTTTGTTGACCGCGTAAGTGCATTAGGCAGATTCTGCCTATTTTCAGGCACAACCCGGGGGGGGGGGGGAGATACAGATGAATGCCAACTGACCTTAGACCAGATTCAGCTGTTGGTGGTATTTTTTTAATGTCACAATGCTCACATATTTCTTTCTTATCACTTTACTGTTCTTTGCTGTGATGGGTATATTTATCCAGGTGAGTGCACAGTGTACACCAGAGGATTTGTCAAATGCTGTCCTTACATCTGTATAGACACTGCATCCCAGATATCCTTTCTTTGAAATTAGACATGGATAGCGAGCCTCCTACACATTATACTCTTCCACAGTCTACATGTCTGGAATCTCTGTGCCACTGGATATCTCTGTGTCATTGCAGATTTCTGCATCATTGGTGACCACTGCATCATGTGACATAAACTCTGCATCACTGAAAAGGATTTCTGCATCACTGGAGATCGTCTCTGAGTCATTTGACATATCTACATCATTGGAGAGGCTTTCTGCATTTTGCTGTGACTCTGGTGTCACACAAGGATTATTTTTGCTCTGGTTTGACTTGCACTGTTTCTTTAGTTCTTGAATGTTTGCTCACTGGAGCAGGATGTTCAGGCATCTCAGTCTCATCTTCCAGCTGCCATCTGGTTTTATTTAGAAAAAAATTCTGGATATCCATAATTACTGCAAGCCCTGTAGAAAGTGTACAGAATTTTAAGACATTAATTAAATTTTGTTCACTGATTAGATAATACATTGGCAGTACAAATGACAAGGAGTCCATGGATGATTAGCTGCAAAAGTCATTTCAAGTACACTTCTCCAAAACATTTTCACTGGATCTCGTGGTAGTAAAATTGAGCAGAAGTCTATAGATGGCAGACTGTGAAAATGATCTCATGTGCTTTCAAAAAGATGTTTAGGAGTATCCTGTGTCAGTAGAAATTACCTGCAGTCTATAGATGACAGTCCACAAAAGTTATTGCAAGCACAGATTAGCGAACGAACTCCAGTACCAGCACAATCAGTTATGTCCTGTAGTACTGGCTGAATAACCTCATAGCAGTCAGCACTGAATTCACAGATCACTGTCAACAAATATAAACAGTCACAGTAACAAAACACAACAAGGACTCTGGGTGCAAGTAAAAACATGAAACAGACTGCCTGACATATTGTGCTGCTTCCTTATCTTCTGCCAAGATTCAGAACTAAACAGGCATGTAGCAGCAGCAGATATGCACTGCATGAGAAAAAAGCCTATGGTTATAAAGAGAGAAAAACACTGAAATGGCAGATCTGCTGCTGCGCTGTTTCACTGTTATTATTCAATATAGTTTGTTTCAGATAGCTGAGGGTCACCTGGAGCTCCTTCACTGTGCTATAGTGAAGAGCTCTGAGTGACCTTCAGGTGACCATCAACTATCTGAAACAAGCTGTATCGAATAGTAACAGTGAAACAGTGCAGCAGCAGAACTGTTGTTTCAGTGGTTTTCTCTCTACAGCTCTCATCATACTTAAGCAGTAAGGCACGGCAGGGCATTGCTTCACAAGGTATACCCCACAGTCAGGGGCATTGTGGCACATTCCAAAGTAAAATGGGCCAAGAGGCAAAAACTCTGAAAGTTTTCAACCCACAAAAACTATAATAAAATGTTGCTAAATAATGAAAATAGTCCCTCCACAGATGTTTTTCATCTGTCAGTTACCTGCCTTTCTTTATATTCAGTACACTGTGCGATTGTTCACCATGCAATAGAAGAATTCAAAGCTCTGTATTATTCCAGTAGTAGAATGCCCCCAAACACATGGAATGGTGACATGGAATACATGAATTCAAAATTCTTCCTTGTTCCATTGGCACACACACACACACACTCTTCGGGTGGAGCCCAAACTCCAATTTGATCTGTTGCCTGGTAAGGAGCAGGGAGTTCTCTGGCAAACAGGTGGGGATAGATGAGGGATTTTTTCATGGTCATCAAAGAAACACCGACATAAATGACAAGCATCTGTGATAAACATAGTTTGTCTTATCTTGTCTGTCTGCTGTTCCCTTAAAAGTGTCCCACCATACAGCCTATAGAGGATTGTGTATGAGCAAGCATACACAACAAGACAGTTGTGATCGAGAGGTTTTCATGGTAACCAGAGACCTCAAGAGTGCAGCTCGAGAGGTCCATTACTACAGAAACCTCAAGATCTCACAACTGCCTTGTTTGTGTATGGTTGCTCATACCCAATCTGTTATAGTGTATGGGCAACCATAAGCAGTACTCCGTGAACACTAGAACAAGTATATGGCAAAAAGGCTTACTTCGGTGTCTGCTGTCGATGCTTGCTTCCGCTGTCAGGCCACCAATTGCGCATGTGTGAATGTGTTAGATTCTTGTAGTGTGCACCGTCACCTACTTGGTGCAGCACAACAAGATCGCGGACGCAACGAGTGCAGCACAACAACGCTGTTCCAGGCATGGATTTCCATGAGGAACAGCGTTCCACCACACACTATATAATCATGGTCACACTTCTGTAAATGAGTGCAACCATTCCATAATGACAGCTTGTTTCTGAAAGGAAAGTTGGTGGTGGGGGAAGAGCAAATGGAAATGTTCAACAAGCATTATACAAAAACACTTGTAGCCAATCAGAATCAAAACATTCACCCTACCTATTTTCTAAAACAAGTACATTACCCTGTTGTCCTTGGAAAAAAGAGCACATGTCAGGTTAGAGCTCGGGGTTTAATTTTCAAAGGGCCTGGAATGGCCCTTTGACTAAGTCCCAATGTGCAATTTGCTGATGCAGAGAAAAAAGTCACACAACTGAAAATGTTATTTTAGTCATTTTTTGTGCATTGGTGGGGTTCATTGTTTTTCTTCAAAATAGTAACAGTGATACAGAAAATCTGGGAAAGCTCAGTTCTTTAGTTTTAAACAGTTTTTTGATCATCTTAGGCAAACATTCTTTATGTGACCCATGTAAAGTTTATTTGTCAAAAACAAAATATCTTTAGAAGAAATGGTAAACCTATATATCTTCAGGGATCCATCCAGCTATCCTTTATGCTCCATTTTCTTTTGTATTTCATTTAGGAAATAGACAAACCAAAGGTACATGAAATGCTGCTAGATCAGTTCTGCACTATTAGAATTTGCTGTTTTCTTATGAACATACAGAACTTGCCCTTTGCAAAATATATCTTTTAGCTGTAAAAATGCTAGCTGTCTCTTTCTTAGGTTCATATATCCCTTTTAGGGGAAATGACTGCATCACCTGGCTTTTTTCATCATGACATGAAATCCAATATTTATTTGCCAGTTCAAATGTATTATTGGCACCTGTAAAATATCCTTCTCTTTTCGCTTATAGAAAGCACATTAAAAACATTAGAGAAAATATCCATAGCAGTCAGCCGCATGCCACAATAAGCAGAAGTACTTTGTGACCCTTACAGATCGTAGATGCAGTTCTGATTTTGACAGTTAACACAAGGATCACAAGCAGCATATGATTTGGGCTTTTACCATCTGTCATGTTCTACTCATGTGCATACTGGGCTTGGAGCAGGTTCAATATTGCCTCTGAGCAATAGCAGCAAAATATGACATGCATTTTGTTTGTTTTTTTGTTAGTTTGTTTTTTTGCAAAATAAAAAAATACATTCATTTTATCAGTAAATGGTATCTCTCAAACAGATGTCATCTGCACTCTATGATCAGATTACCACATGTAGTGCAAATTGCCTAATGAAACATCTAAGGGAGGCATTTATGGTTGGTTAAACATGATAACATTACAAAAACTATGTAAACAAGAATAAACAAATTAATACATAAATATTTAGATGAAGAAAAAGCCACTCATGAGGGGTCAAGAGGTCACAGACCTCTCATGAAGATAAAAACATATTCAGTTTATTCAAAGACCGAGCTGAAAATTCTAGACATAAGCTGTGTTTTTTGTTATCCTTTCTTTGTGTATTCCATATTATCATTGGAGTTCTTATTTACTTTACAGTGTTATTCTGCAACTGCTCATAAAGTCTGAGCTGCTATGATGATTGCAACCTAGCAATACAGCGTTGCGAGGTTGTATGACAGACAGATGCCATTCGTATTCTTTACCTGACCACGGCTGCTAAGTGATTGCTGTTGGTGTCAGTAGTTACATTGTTTCACTATTTTCATTGGATAATATACAGTGGGAAAATGTAGGTGATTGGTTGTTTTAACCTCTTGCTGGTCACTGGTGCATGTATGCTGACAGTATAGCATCGTGGTTGGGGACAATTGATCATGCGGATATGATTGGAATTTTTTTTCTACAAAAAAAATTTTCTTTTTACATTTTATTTTTTGTTAACTTCTTTTTACATTTCACTAACTGTTACTGGCTGAGACACATGTTGGTGAGTATGTTTACCTGTTGCCATGTGAGTAACTGTCTTGGCTATTGCTGATACTGCATTCTTCAATTCTCTGAACTTTCACTTCTTTTTTGTTAAAATATTCCTTTACCACCATGGTATACTATCCCAGTCTGTGAGACACAACTGTCCATGATAGAGGACTGTGATTAAAGATTGTTGTTATGGATTCTTCATGATACTTGAGAGCTGCCCCTGCCCCCCCCCACACACCATATTGCAGTACATACTGTTTCTGCAATATGAGTAGTTAAGACATTTTTCTAATGCATGTTAAATGGCTTGACAACATACCACAAGAAACACGAGAAATATCTAGGGAGTTACCTGTATGTCACAACAAAAGGAAGAACAGCCAGTGGCAATGTACATCTTTTTTTTTCATTTTCATCTGCCATTGTTAGTTCTCTTTTATTTACAATTTTTACTCAGTCTTGAACATCATAATACACACAGATGTATATTTATTTGTTGACACTTTTATTAACTTAATTTTATTACAGTCAATGTGGCAATGAAGGATTGTCACACAAACTGCAAGTCACTGCACCTTTTTATGTTTGCTGTGCTAACTAATTATTAACAGTTCATTTTCTAAATCGCTTACTGTATGTGGACTGATTGCATTTTTAACCCTTAGACTGCCACTATGATTAGAATGTATTGGAGTTCTAGACTGATATATCAGTCTGCGGCCCTGCAAGGGTTAATACCACATTTTATAACTTTATCAGATATTTACAGTACACACATTTGATTTTATTTGTTATTGGCTTGCTGTTAATTACTATTACATTAAACATGCATTTATTTGAAGCACAGTTAAAGAATACTAATGATTTGAGGCATTCTTTGAATAAAAATTTTTGAAACTGCTTTTTTCATAGATTAAGATAAAAGGTTAATTTTGCCATGGAAAACAGTGCAACAAGTTATACAATAAGTTGCTAAGTATGAACATTTAAAACAAAAAAGTACAATCTGCCACTGTGGCTTAATCATTGAGTGGCTGACTGTACACTTTCACAAGGTGTTGGCATTTTCTTTGTTTGATGCTAATATCTGGGAAGCAAGGGTTTGAGAAGAAAAAAAAAATACCTGTCATAATGCTTGCATTTTTTTAAAACTGATATTCAACGACAAAAAAAATCACCTACACACCCCCTAGCCTACAAAACAACCTAGATGCAGTTATGCTCTATGTCAGAATTACTATGTACTCTGTTTTTTTTAATTTCCGTGTAAAGTACCATTTAATGATTTTACTCTATGTTATTTTGTTTTAATTTAGTCTATTCATTTATTATATTTAACACATTCTTAACCAGTACCTATATAGTATGTAAACTACTGCTGCTATGATGTTATGTCGAACCAATACTACTGTTATACCTTGCTTTATTCACTGTCACTGGTGATAACACAGATTCTCTTTCTTTTTGTGGATGCAATTTCAGGTCCTGAAACAGTAAGCATTACACAAAATATGAGGAAACAATATATCATTATGGCTGTATTCACTAAACTGTCATTATGCTTTGCCTTACTGCTCATTTGGACCTATGCTCCATCGGACAGGATGTACGCGGCTGAGGTGCATATCCCACCTGTACAGCTCCACACCCACAAACAGGTGCATGCCATTGGTATTCCCCAGTGGCCACGACCTGTTTTTTTGCATGCCCCCCAGCACACAGCACTCCGTGAAGTGGTCAGGGGTGGAGTCCTGGGACCAACAGTGGATTCGTTGTGTAGTGGGGGGGTGTTGGTTGTATTCCCTCATGGATGTCCACAAGGCTGGTGGATGTGAAGTTGAGAGGTGGGTAGTGCTGCTGGCCATGTGGTGCCCCTGATTGAATGGGGTGGTATGGGTGTGGTGCATGATGTGTGTGTGTGCGTGTGTGTGTTTGAGTGGTGTATGCACCAGCCCACCAGCATGTGGGTGGCCACAGTAGCAGGTGAGCATAGGGGTAGATGCAGACCTGGGGCCAGAGCCCCCATAAATATGTGTGAGGGGGGTTGGCATGCACCTGGAGGGTGGGCATCCAGCTGGTTGTTGGGTCAGTGCCCCAGAGCAGCCACTGAGTGTGTCCCGGCAGTGGTCCCCTTGGTGTGGGATGGATGCATGGGGTGTGCAGGTGACCTATGGCAGGATTTCCATGGTGTACAGACTGCTCCCTACGTGCTCTAAATGCAGCACTACATGGCTTTGTACATGCCGTGTAGTGGTGGCATGCCCCCCACCTGCCCTCTGTGCATTGCAATCCACACGAGTAGAGGACCATGTGCATAGGGTCTGTGAACCCTGTTTGGTGCATGCCATGAGGGGGGCGCAATGGGTGTGAAGTGCCTCTGTGCCTCACATATGTGGTGCAGAGGCACTCTGCTCATTAGAGCATAGGCCCCATTATGCTCAAGTTACATTCTGGTTGTCACAGGAAAAATACACTTACATTAATTTCTTTATTAAATTGCATAAAGGGTAATACTGTAGCTTGATTTAACTTACTTTCTTAACTGTTGACAACATTTTTACAGCTGCACAATTTTCAAAGCTGTTTTTTTATATGCGTGCATTGTTTTGACAGTTACCATATTTATGATTCATTTTTCACATTTTAATGGCAAAGCAACAGATTATTTATACTACTAAGACAGAATACACCAAAAGATTATTCAGGGCGAATACTTGCAATACTACACTATGGTTTATATGTGGCTTGCTTTTACTACTATAATAATTTGATGCTTCATGTACTAGATATTTCACTAATCTTTGTTAAAGTTAAATGAGACATTTCTGGCCTTTAAGCATGGCTGGTACAAGTAACCATCCCATTTACTTGACATTATTGCTGATGGCATGATGTTTGTTGAAACTGGCTGCAATGGTTTTGAATTCGCTTCGATGCCACTGATAAGGTTTAACATTTTCTGTTGCTGTTTCTCATTTACATGAGAGTAGTCATTAATAGGGATGTAAGTTTGTCATGGATGAGGTTTTAATGACTCACTGTTTGCTCATGAAATCATTACTAAACAGTAGTGAATATTGTGGCACTGTCATCATTGCTACATTCTGATGACACTAGTGAAAGTCATGGAAGTCCTGAATAAAGATCAAACGTCATGGAATCAATGACGTGTATGACTGCCATGACAAACTTACATCCGTAGTCATTAATACTGTAAGGGTTCATATGCCCTGTTATTTGCATTATCTCCATTGGTGGTATACCAGGAGTAATTTAACTTCTGGACAACATGCTTACAAGCACTATGATTTGTTATTTTTTGTCAGTTTCTATTTCTGCCTCTCCTAGCATGGTTTCGAGGATAGATGACAATTTGCTTATTCCCATGGGCTGATTCTTATACCATCGCATCTTTACCAGATATACTGGCTTGTTGTTATTTATTGCCAGGAAGAATGGACTTTTTGGGGTCTTGGTACAGCTAGGCCGCTCTGCTTTGTACACTTTAAAAATGCCTATGGGGCATCTATTTGTGTCCCCTTAATTTTTGTTATGCCTTGGTCTGGATTTTATGATTGTCCTTTACATTTTTGCCAGTACGGGTTTTTGATTGACGCTCCTTGCAGTACTCCAGATATTAATTCCCACTCTCATCACACTGTACTGTTATGTCTCCCCATTTAATATTCCTGACTTCAGTACAACCTTGTATACCAAAATACATTGCGCAGACAAGCCAAAGACTGTAGATAACAGATATTGGTGAGTGAGGACCAAGCTGCTGATTGTCGTATAGAATGTTTATCTTGTCTTCTGTGAGCTCATCTGCAGCGTTTGCTCTGCAGCCCATGCCCATTGATTTCAAATGCTTCTGTTTTGGCCCCATGACTTTCCTTGTAAGCTCAAAAGACTTGTCTTTAGTTACGGACACCTTGTAATTTTTTTGCACACAGATGTCCGACTATGCTTTGGAATATAACTCATAAGCTAGTAGGTTAATATGGTGTCATTTTTTTTTTTTGCTCTCATGAAAACGCCTGCTAGGAGTGTGTTTAGTCTACTTGGCTCAGTGGGGTCTAATTGGTTTTGCTCATTGCGGTTTTCACTTAAAATGCTAAGACTGAGGGCAAGATCATACTGTGATTTTGTCACTGTGTTCCTGTTCTCATTACTTTATATGAATGAGTTAAGGCTCTCGTCCAACACGTTCATTCTGTATTGTTGTGGGATCCTGGTCAGTCATCACAGGCTCATTAACTAATGATGCCACTGTGGTGCCATTTGTTGTGACTACAGTTGTACTTGTGCCTGACACTTCTTCTGTGTTGATTAAAATAGCTGTATTTACTGGTGGCTCTTCTGCACTTGCCAGACTGCCTTGTGTTACTTCTAATGTTGGATCGCGTAAAGGCTCCATATCAGCTTCATAATCTGCCAGTGTGTCCTGCAGCTCTAACTCAAAATTGGCACTCATTTTGACTTTTCTTTTTTACATGCTGATAACAATAATGTTTACAATGAGATTTTGATGCCTAAGGACTGAAGCTGATTGCCAACAGTTCTATGTACGATTGCTAATTTACAATATTAACTAGTTAATCTCCATGACACAGTGAGGGTGACTGCTTTTGTGCTGTGTTATTCAAAACTATCGCTCACTGATGACACTTGGCATGAGAAACGTTTACTTTTTTTTTTACCTCAGTGACCTTTTGTTGATGTAACGCACAAGAGCTTCTGTTTGGCAGCTGCCGTGTGCTTTGAGTTTTATTCTTATTTGTGTTTATTTATTTATTTATTTACTTTTCTTTAATGAAATTCAGTAGTTAGGGTATGTATTATTATATGATTGCACATTGTACTGTACTTTGTATGTGTGTGTTTTACACATTTATTGATATTTGGGTCACCATGGACAAATTTACATGGCTTGTCAGCCTTTTAACACAGCTTAATAGGAAACAGATTTCCTGCTGTCTCATGTCTTACTAATGGCACTGAACAAGAAGCTGCTCCTTCTTGCCATACCTACTCCCCCCCCACGCACACACAAATTCATGAAGGAAAAGGTTACTGTCCACATGTAGACAAGCTGTCATATTGATTCAGTGGCGATGTTATGGTGTACCCTCATGGAAAAAATCAAGTTGACTCATGGACGATCCATTTTTATCTCAGTCTTTTTTCACCCGAATGGAGGAAAAGAAAAAACACACACAGACTGATTGCTGGTTTTTTTGTGGGGAATCTGACATTGTACCTGTGTTGTTTTTAATGGCTTCATTAATGAGAGTGCAGCCATTTAAGTTAAAGTAGTCCTGGCTCAGCATCTAGTAGACACTCATTGTGATGAACTGGACTGTGGTGATAGTGGGTGTGATGAGCCCAATTCATAAGATAACACTGCTATCTTATGAATCGGGTTTGTCATCAACACAGACAACATTTTCATCTTCTGTGATTTTTCAGCATGATCATTGCATAAGATAACATTACAAAATCTTTGTAAACAAGAATAAATAAATTAATTGATACATATTTAAATAAAGAAAAATTCCACATTTGATTTCTAGGAATAAACGTTATTAGTGCTTAAATCACAATAAAATGCTCACAATTGTGTTCTAAGAACAAACAGAAATGTGATCAAAACAGAAATCGATTATGCCTACAAGGTCTATAGCTGTTCCATTGTGATAGTCCTAACTATAAATGGTAATAAATAAGGGTCTCCAAAAAGAACAAAAAAACAGAGCAGTAAGCAAATTCTGACAGAGCTCATAAAAAATGATTTGCAGAATCTTTCTCAGACAGTTCACCACCTAATAGTATCAAATAATGGGACTGGTAGTAGGAAGTTGCAGATCCAAATGCATGATAAAACTGCATTCATTACTAGAGGCATAAGTACTGTGGTAAAAAAATGAAAATAGAGAGAGTGTCCTGCACTATTCAGATGGGACCATCAAACAAAGAGACCTAAAGTACATTGTAATTACCATATAACTACAATGTAACTGCTATGTAAGTACTGTGTAGTTGAATGTAACTACAATGTAGTTGGTAATTAGTTTCACATTTGCATATTATGGAGTTAGACACGCATTTCTATGAAGTAAGTACACTATTATTGCACTGTAAATACTATGTAGTTGTTAATTACTTTCACATTTGACTGGTGTGTAGTTATACAATTTGCATGACGTGGTAGTTACACATGTAACCATAACCCTTTCTCTTCTGGCACAAGTTGATTTATGCTGGAAGTTCAACGACACATGCAACAGCTATTGCAAAGTGTAACAGAAAAATAGATTTATGCTGGAAGTGTAACTACAAATGTAATGGCTGTTTCAAAGTGCAACAGAAAAATTATTTTATGCTGGAAGTGTAACTACACACGTAACAGCTGTTGCAAAGTGCAACATACATAGTTACATTTGTCAGAAAGAACTGATTTGAGGCAGAAGGGAGGCAACAGTATTTGCAGTATCTACCACTTCATGTGAGTTGTGTAACTACAGCACAGTACTACCAATCTTCCCTGTGTCAATCTTCACTATTCATCACTATCTGGGTGACAGCCGGAGGCACAGAACCCCTCTGGAGCTTTTTTTTTGTAGGGGAGGAGCCGGTACCAGAGTTGGTGCCACCCTCAAGGCTAACGCATTACATGGCACTCGCGAGTAAGCCAGCAACAGTCTCCGGCTC
This sequence comes from Neoceratodus forsteri, assembly GCA_016271365.2. NCBI lineage: Eukaryota > Metazoa > Chordata > Ceratodontiformes > Ceratodontidae > Neoceratodus > Neoceratodus forsteri. The sequence continues at coordinate 1,037,632,190 of CM057453.1, forward strand.
CTCCTGCACCCCAGTTCTGCTTCTCCTGCCTTCAAGAGTGCAGCACCTCACACCTGCTGAAGAAATTTCACATGTGACATTGCAGTCTAGTCAGTTGCTTCAATGCTATTGTAGATGCCATTTTCACTCTGTAATAGTTCTGCTGTAGTAGCGCAGCACAGTTTTCTGCAGAAATCTGGTAAGACCTTTCCTTTTTCTTTCTTGAAACAGCACTGAGTCAGTTTCTTATCATTATTTTAGTTACTGTGAGTCATGTTGGGTTCATCTGGGAACAAAAAGTGCTCTTCCAAGGCGGGCTGCCCTCTAATGTGTTGGTGTCCCTGCACTGGCAGATGTCTGTCATGGACCAGCATGACCGATGCCTCACCTGTCTGGGTCCATCTCATGATATGGATAGTTGCAATGTTTGCTTCTCCATGGACAGTGGAGTACAGGAGCACCACATGTGGAAAGTTGGCTGTGATCTGCTGACTTTCAGAGGGTGTCATCGTATGAGGGACTCCAAGCACAGGTCTCTCTGCCCTTCCTCTGGGTCCCCTCCCAGTTCTCTACAGACCGGTGAGAAGGGGCCTCCTCATCTTCTAGCCTTGCCAGCAAGAAGGTCTCTTCCACAGTGCTGGATGAATATTCTGGCCCTCTAATGGACTGGGCCAGGAGCACCGCACAGGCAGTCACCTCCTCAGAGGTGCAGTCTCCCCCCATGTCGTGGCCCATGCCTGCTGGACCCAGCATGGGTGGCTCCTCAGCACCACCCATCAGTGTTGTTCCAGATCCTGGGGCTGTTTGCAGCTCTAGTGATTGTCATTTGCACCATGTGTGGTACTGGGCCCTCCTGCGGCACTGTGGGAAAACCTCCAGGGCCACTCATCTGGAGGTCTTCTGGATCTCCTTCTCTCCAGAGCTTGTTGATAAGGAGACTGATCTGGACTGGCTGCCTGACTCCTCATAGTTGGAGGGTTCTCCAGTGCCCAGTACCTCTGCACCCTTTCAGGCATCCCTTCCCTTGGCACCTGCGATTATGGTCAGTGCTGACTTCTTTGCCAGTTGTGATGTTGGGATCAGGCCTGCTGTTAGTGGCCCTCATTCTGAGGGAATAGTGGCTTGGATCTTAGGGGCCTGGACAGTTGCTGGTCCTGGTGCTGGTGCCATTTGCCCCTCGGGCTAGAACAGGGACTCCCTCTTCTGCAGCCTCCCTCAGGGGGTCTGGGGGATTGGAGCAGTCCCTAGCTTTGGGAGTGAGGAAGAGGTCAACTTCAGAATTGACAGGGTTGAGGGGGTAGGGTGTGAGACAGCGACTTTCCCTGGGGACCGTTTGGGGTTCAGGTGGAGTTGCAGTGCTGATCCCTTGATCTCTCCCTCATCCCCTTCAAGAGAGGCTTTATTGGGTGGGGTTGGGGGCTACCTTTCTTATTCTAAGTGGCCGTGGTCTCCTGACATGGAGTTTCCCCTTCAGGGCTCAGTCCTGACTGCTTTGAGCTGGTTGAGCGGCCAGGAACTGTGTGGATCAGCGGATACCCATGAGGTCCAAGATCACCAGCAAGGTCCCCTAGCTTTGGCAGAGGTCGCTCCCATAAGGTGAAGTGTGTCTCACCCATTGCCTCTGTGCCCCCCATTTCCCAGGCCATATGGGTCCTTCGGGCCCTGGCCTGTGAGCAGTTCAAAGCTACTGCTGCCACCTTCCCCAGGTATGTCAGGGCTATGGATGAGCATGTCGTTTGCCTGTCTACCCCACAGCAGCCGAACTCAGACTCTTTAGATTCATAGGCTTCCACATCTTCCTCCTTTGAGGAAGAGGATACCTCTGTCTATCCGTCCTCAGATGCTGATCAGACAGAGTATCATCACTTCCTATTGATGCTGGTCAGTGATCTACAATTATCCCACATCGCAAGACTAAGTGGACGATGCGTGTCTTCCTTTGCAAATTCTGTGAGGACCATCTGGTGGTCCCTTCCTGGCTGATTCCCTTCCAGGAGACATCATTCTAAACCTGGCAGTGCATATCTGCTCCAACTGCAGCCCCTATGGACTGCCAGGGAGGTACTGCACACCCCAGGGGTCTCCAGGGACTTTGACCCATCCCACTTCTGGAGAGAGGGTACTGAATGCCCCTTCCGGGCATAGACACCTGGTCCATGACTGACCTCTGGATGTGAACTCTGCAGAGTTTGACTGCAGGGGACTGACAGTGTTCTCTTTGGAGTGTATCATGCTCAGCATTGCCACTCATCAGGCACACCACACTAACTACAACAGGCATTTGTGGTCAATGCTAGGCCAGGTGCTGGCATTGCTGTCTGATATGGAGGCAACTGTACAGGTCATTGCCCTCTCTGCACAGGGCCTGGAGCTCACAAGGCACCATGCAAGGGCATCTTATGATGCCAACAATGTAGCTTCAAGGCTAGCGGTGACAGCAATCTGCATTAGGTGGACAGTGTGGCTTTACCTATCAAGGTTGTCACCGTTGACTTGCCTCCACTTTCCGGGGGATCCACCTTTTCTCTCACAGGGTGAGACAAACTACAGGGGCAACTTCCCTCTCCCTGGCAATGGAGGACCAGCCTTGCCTTAACCAGTCACAGGCCTAACTGGCCTGTAATGGGTCTCTTACTTTCATGGTTCTCCCCCACAAGAGGCTGAGGGACTCACATCCCTCAGAGAAGTGCTGGGATCCCTTTGGGGGGGCTCAGTACTCACCCAGACAGTGATGAATGGTGAAGATTGACACAGGGAAGATATGAAAATGATGTACCTATCATAATTCTTGATCTTCCTGTGTATCTTCACCATTCATCACTGGCACCTGCTCACCTTCACCTTTGGGCCTCAGTCCTTGGGTGACACATCCTCCCTGCTTGCTCTCCCCCTCCTTGAGGTCAATTGTGGGCAGAATCCCACTGGTACCTCTGGGTCCTCTGTTACCTTCCTAAGTGACAGAGGGCCCACCCTAGGAGGGAGGGCAAGTAGGGCTTCTTTCCCTTCTCAGCTGGGGGGGTTCTCCAGGACTTGGACTGGTCCTGTGTTTTATGACTGACTCCTAGTGGTGGGGGGATCTTCCCTAGGTGGGGAGGGGAAGAGTGTTCCCACAGGGTAGGACTTGTCCTGGACAGGATTCCCCCTGAACCCCGTGGGTTCTCCCTCTTGGGACATCAGTAACGAGAGAGGGTCCTGCACTGGGGTGGCTGTCACCACCCTGTACTGCAGTAAGGGAGGGGGAGACCTTCTCCACACCTTCTCTTCAGGAGGAATTGATGTCTGAGACTGCCTGTCTAATATGCTGCTCTCACCTTTTCAAGATGGGAAGCACTCGGTTCTGAGTCTCCATATGAACTGCTGTTCATCTCCTCCAGCTGTAGGCTCTGGGTGCCTGGCCTACCTTCAGTTCAGCTAAATTCTGTAGTCCTTGTGGGATGGCAAAAGGCTCAGTGACCTCCCGGAAGTCAAACAACATATTTTTCCCAGAATTCTTTCGTGATGTAGGTTGTGGTGGGTTCTCTCTCTTCCTCCTCAATCTTTCTTCCTCTTTACTTTAACTTTCTCACTTTTCTCTCTGTCAGTTTGGCCACCAAGGGACTGGAGCCAAAGCCCACACCCTCAGACCCTCCTCCTCTCTCCTCTGGCTGGTTTAATCCTTTTTCTGTTTTACATCCTTTCCTTTAGCTGTCCCTTGGGCCCCCTTGCCCTGCCCTTGTCTTTTTCCTATCCATCTGTTTTCCTCTCTCTCTCTCTCTCTCTGGCAAACAGAACTGGGGCAGAGGATGAACCGGCAACTATTGCTGGCTGACCTGTGAGCACCATGTAATGAGTCAGCCTTGAGGGTGGCACTGCCTCTGGTGCTGGCTCCTCCTCCTCCTCCTCCTACAAAAAAAAAGCTTCCATGGGGTGCTGCACCTCTGGCTGTCACCCAGACAGTAATGAATGGTGACAATACACAGGAAGAAAAAGAATTATGATAGGTATGTAATTTTCATCTTTTTAGTAACACTTTATTTTAAATATCCCTTACTACACAGTAACTACTATATAACTCTGCTGTAACTGCAGGTCGTGTGCACTGTTTCAACTGTCTTTGTCTATTTGACATTTATTTCAAAGGTAAGCACACAGAAACATTTTAAAGTGTAATAAGAATGGTAACTAAAATATGAATACAATCTAACTTCAGTCTGCTACAGTTATATGCACTGACTGGCAACTCTTTAGATGATGTTCCATGTCTGTATTCCAGTTGTTCATGAGCTTACAGGTTAGTAAACATGAAGTATATTATTGTGACTTGACAAGTAACTGTACATAAAAATATTTCATTTGCATAATTACTAATTGGCACTATAACAATATTGTGGCTAAGAAGTAATGATACTGTTTTCACAGTTAATGCCTAGTTGATTTATTTATTTATTGAATTGTTTCACCAGGAAAGGCACATTGAGCAACAAGATATTCGTCTCCTGGTGCGAACTGGCGGGGAGGGGTACAGAGGATAGGATAACATGCAGGTTATCAAGTGTGGAACATTTAACAGTATATTTACAGCAGCATTAGGTAACATTTTGTATGAGATTATATGCAAGATCATGTTAATAACATTGGCTACAGTTAGGAGAGTAACAACAAATATGTGACACAGTAGAAGTAATACAAGGGCTAATAAGTAAACAAGTAATACAATGACTAACAATTGTAGATGCAGACACATGAAGCACATGACAATAAGTGTGTTGGTTGGGCCAATTAGCCAGCTTCTGTAGCAATAGCTATGTGCCACTGGTCAGGAAGGGGGGGGGGAGCAGTCAGCGCTTGATGGAGTCAGGTGCAGGAGCAATTTACAGTTAGGTAATTTGCCAGGGCAGTGGATAGAGAGTGGGCAGAGGAAGAGTGGTGAATTTGTGGGGGAAGCTCATTCCAGAACTTAGGGAAGCAGTGAGAGAAGGCTGCTTGGTCAACAGTGTTTCTCTGCCTGGGGATTAATAATTGGCGGGAGTCAAGGGATCTATTGGCATGAGTGGGGGTGGGGGCAGCTGAGATTGTGGTGGAAAGGTAAGATGGGAGGGCACCAAGCCAGAACTTAGAGAAAAATTTAGCACTGTGCATAATGCATCAGTTTTTGAGGGAAGGTAGTGCCAGGGATCAGTAGAGGTCGCAGTGATGGGTGAGAGGTGGGGCATTGAGAGCAAAGTGGCAGAAAGTATTGAAAAGGGTGTCCAGTTTAGCTAAGGTTGACTTTGGAGTGGCACTGTAGACAATGTTGCAGTAGTCGAAGGAAGGAAGAATCATCTTCCAGACTAGTTCACAGCAAACAGTTAGAGGGAGGCTATTTCAGTTCCTATACAGGGCACTGAGCTTGGGGCACAATTTGTTTGAGATAGTGTTGATGTGGTCAGAGAAAGAACGATGCCAGTCGAGCCATTCCCCTAAGTAGAGGAATGAGGTGACATCTTCGAGTTTCTGTCTGTCCAGGGTGCAGAAATAGGGAAGGGAAGGGAGCCTGGACAGATGTTGTCTTGTGCTGAAAGTCATAGAGACTGTTTTTTAGCATTTAGGAAGAGCTGGTGAGAGCTGAACCAGTGCTGAACTTTGTTGAAATCAGCTTGAAGATCAGTTGCTATCACTTCCGGGGAGGTGCCAGAGGAGAAAAGTAGTTAACATGTATTTGCAGTTGCACACACTTACATATATATTTTTTAATTGTATTTATTTATTTATTTATCAAGTCTAGGATTATAAATACCTTTGAGTCATGGCTCTTTTACAAAGGTTCCACATCAGAGAAATACAAATTATGGGGAACATCAAGACAGGCATTACAACAATGTGGACATGCAAACAGAGTACAGATTAGTACAGTTCAAGGGTAGCATTGTAACAAGGCAGCCAGCGGCATTTGTCAGAGAAAACAGACAACAGATAAGAAGTGCTAGAGTCATAGGAAGAGGGTAGGGGGGAGAAGGAATGTAGGAACGGTGGTGAGCGGGTAAAAAGTGCAGCATTGGGTATACCAAGATGTGAGGGTAGAATCTAGTGAGGAGGGGAGGGGAGGGGACAACTAGAGCAGAAAGGGAAGTGGAGAAACAAGGTTAAGTTGGGCAGTCACAGGAGCTGTTGGTAGTGAGATAGTCCCGGAGCTTAGTTTTAAACATACCAATAGTTGGGGCAGAGGAGATGGTTGGGCTGAGGCCATTGAACCAGAGTGGTGCTCAATAAGCAAAAAGCATTGTCCCTGTGAAGTGTGACAGTGGGGGACTTTCAGTAGCTGTAGCGTGGATCTCCTAAGGCACCATTTGTTAATTCGGTGTTGTAACAGAGTTGAGACCCAAGAAGGTGCAAGGCCAAGGTAGATTTTTTTGACCATGGAGCAGGTGAGAAACTTTATGCGGTTGATAATTGGAGCCAGCCAGTCTGAGTGTACAGGTCACATGTGTGGGTGAGACGGTGAGCACCAGTGATGAGCCGACATGCTTTATTTAAGGCAGTTGAGAGGCACCTAAGGGTTGTAGTTGTGGCTGAGCCATAAATGATGAGACCATAGTCTATTACAGAGATCACAGAGCTCAGGACTGCAAACTTCAAAGCTTCTGGCATGAGGTGTGGTCTGTGTTTGTAGAGGAGACCAAGCCATGTATTAGCAGCTCTAGCTACATTATCTACATGAAGTCCATAGGAGAGATTAGGGTCAAGTTGTATCCCTAAGTATTTGAAGGACACCACCTGATCTAGAGTGTTCCCCTGGGTGGTGGAGATAGCCAAGTGGTGTAGCTTGTGTGGGTTATGAGAGCTGCAGAAGAGCATAGATTTGGTTTTCTTGTCATTGAGGACCAGTTTATGATTAAGAAACCATGTCTCTACAGAACTGAAACCAAGTTGAAGGTTGTGTTGAAGAGTTGCAGTATCTTTGTGAGTGGAGAATACAACAGCATCATCGGCATATAGTATGATCTGCTCAGAGCAGTGGTAAGGGATGGAGTTTAAGAAAAGGCTAAAAAGGCAAACGTCAGTACTGTAGGTATGATGTAAGTTTTTGTTCAGAACTCAGTCCATCATGAGCTTGTTGCTTACTAAACATGCAATCTAATATAGGACCCTGTTCACATAGGTGGCAGACAATGTGTAAAATGTGCATTCCAAGGCCTGGTGATCAGTAGCAGCCATCCAGTCAAATGGTCTGACCAGGATCAGACTGTATCCTGCACTGTGTATAGAGCGGGGAATTGTGGGTTATGGGTGGTCTTCCCATTACTGCTATTTTCCAGAAAAGGGACCTACTGGTCTACCTATTTTTATCGCCTTGCCCCAGCCCTCATGGTATAGTGAGAGTGATGGGATAGCTTGATGTGAAGGATGGTACAATGGCAGGCACACCGTTCAGTCAGTGGGATGGGCATGTAATGGCTAAGTAAGGGTTCCTACCTGTTTAGCCTTCCCACCCACCACCACTCCGCACAGCAGTAAAAGAGGTGTGGGCCAATGCCACAGAAGCAGCACATTTCTTAGCAACTACAGCACTGTTACAAGCCAATAAATAATTATGTAAATGATTTTTATTTTGTATGTAAACAATGTAGTTGTATAGCAATTAAGTGTATTAGATTGCATGTGTATTAAGCAGTACGTGCATGAGGGAATGTGTTCTGAGGGAAAGCATACATCAGAACTACAGCATTCACATCCAATGTAAGTGCATAGTAGTTACACCCTTCCTTGTATGCTTTATTTGAAGTGCCAGTTTCTTACTTATTAGCTTGTAACAGTGCTATAGTTATTAAGAAATGTGCTGCTTCTGTGGCATCTATCCACACCTCTTCTGTAGCCACACTCCTGACCTGCTGCAGCCCAGGTGTGTGGCTGGGGTAGGGCATGACTACATACCATGCTTTACCACTGATCTGCTCTGTGGAGTGGTGGTGGTGGGTGGTGAAGGATACACAGGTAAGAACCCTTTCTGGTGTGTAGTTATACAATTTGCATGAAGTGGTAATTACACATGCAACCACAACTATTTCTCTTTTGGCACAAATTGATTCACACTGGAAGTGTAACTACACATGAAACTTCTGTGGTAAAGTGAAACAGAAAAATGTTTTTATGCTGGAAATATAACTACACATCTAACAGCTAGGATTTATACTAGGGTTTTATAGATGTACAGAAGGCTATGGACCCTTAATTGTACATCTCCCACAAGGAGGGCTTGACTCCCATTTGAAGTATCTAACAAGAACCTGTCTAATTTTACTTTAAAAGTTATGAAAGTATTTACTTCCACCACATCCCTAGGAAGCAAATTCCATAGTGGAATATTCCTTTATGTGAAATAACTTCTTCTTGTATTGTTTTTGGGGTTGGTTAATAATAACTGGTACCTGTGGCTTCTAAGTAAGATTTCTATATGGGCAAATACAAGCCCAAAGTCTGATAATAAAGTTTTATCTTTAGAGATTTTAAACATCAAAAGGAGATCCCCACTTAATCTTCTGAGTTCCAATGAATATAAGTTCAAATCCTTTAATCTATTCTCATGACTACTTGACAGTCACTTGTCATTCTTGTGATGCGTCTCTGAACCTCTTCCAGTTTTTTCACATCTGTAAGTAAGGTGGGGTTCCACAAGGGAGAACAATAATACAGCAATGGCCAGACATATGCTTTATAAAGTGGCATAATACATCCCTTGCTTCTAGAAGCAATTGATCTCTTTATACAAGTAATAATTATATTAGTTTTCACTGCTAATTATGTACAATTAGGGATGTGCAAACAAAAATTTTCACTGGCGTAATTTTTGTGAAAATGAAAATTTTGCATCGGTGAAAGTTCAGAAATCATTTTCAGAACTTTTACAGAAATTCCACCTTAAAACTGAGATATAAATATACAGAATGTGGGTTAATTTATTAAACTAGGGGGAAAAAATCTGCAGAAAGGATCACTGCCAATGGTCAGTTCTGAGGCTTTTTTTAACCACAGTTTAATTCATTAATCCACCCCCCACTGATCAGGGGCCCCAGTAAATATCTCAAATCCCTTCCTTGGACCCTCCTGGTTTCTAGTGCCCCCCCAACAACTGATCATGGCCCCCCAAAACATTTTATTTCCCTGATATCTAGCAGATCCACTTCCCTATCCTGGATTCCTTCATCCACAAAGAAACAGCTGGCAGTCCACTGACTCATCCCCATCTATTCCCAATATGACCCAGTGTCTAGCGGGCCTCCCCCTCTCTAATCCTTTATAAAAAAATAATCCCAATTCCCTGGTGTCTAGTGGACCCCCCAACCCCCACTCTGATAGTTCATCTACCACCACCCCACTCTCCCCCACTCTCCCCCACCCTGCCCTTAGTGGGCCACCAGTGCAGCCCTCCCCTCTCCTCCACTACTGGTGGCCCACTGAATTTTCAGTGAATGACCACATGGTTGTACAAGAAGGTGCTCATTCACTGCCAGTTCATTAAACTGTGGATAGAATAAATTCCACAGTTTTATATGCATTTTTCCGCAGTTCACAAAAAAAGTCCATGGAACTCGACGAAAATCCACAGAAAATCCCAGTTTCACCAATGGTGAAAGTTCTGCAATTTCTGCAAAATTTTGAGGAAGTTCCATAAAAGTGGAATTCGGACTTTGCCCACCCCTATGTACAACGTGTATCCAACTTTAGGTTGTTGGTAATAACTACACCCAAGACATTTTCATTTGTCACTGGCTTTAAGCTCTTCCCTGCCAGAGTGTAGTCATTATACTTGTTTTCCTTACCCAAGTGCATAATAACACATTAACCAGAATTAAACATCAATACGTTTGAAATAGACCACTGCTCCAAATGTGCAAGGTCAGCTTTAAGAATTTCAACTCCTCTATGTGAACTAACATCAGCAAATATTTTAGAATCATCAGCAAATTTGATGGCAAAACTACTTAGCTTTGTACTGAGATCAAAAATAAAGAGAGAGAGAACAATGTAGGTCCCAGGACTGAACCTTGGGGTGCAAAGTGCAACAGAAAAATTGATTTATGCTGAAAGTGTAACTACACATGTAGCAGCTGCTGGAAGTGTAACTACACATATAGCAGCTGCTGGAAGTGTAACTACACATGTAGCAGCTGTTGCAAAATGTAACAGAAAAATCGATTTATGCTGGAAGTGTAACTACTCGTAACAGCTGCTGCAAAATGTAACATACATAGTTACATTTGCCAGAAATAATTGATTTGAGGCAGAAGGGAGGCAGCAGTAATTGCAATAACTATCAGTTCATGGAAATTGTGTAACTACACCAAATGCAAATGTGAAACTAGTTAACTACTGCATTGTAGTTACATGTAACTACACAGAAGTTGCATAGTAGTTACAGTGTAGTTATACAGTAGTTTCAGTGTAGTTAAGGACTAAAATAAAGTGTTACCCTTTGTGCTAAGTGGTTACTGCAAACATACCATGGCCAACTTTGCAACACCATCAAACCATATAAAAGTGTGATTCTGCGAAGAAGAGGGTGTGGGCCAACAAGAAAATTTAAATTAGATGGGGGTGCATGGGGCCCAGATGAGGTAGCATGGAAGTCCTCAGACATTTCATGCCTGAGCAGGCTCCCCAAATACTAGACAGTGTAATGAAAACAGAGCTGCATTAAGGATTTAATTACTGTATTCTACTCAAAATGTAATTAACCAGATGAACTGCATCACAAATGTAGACAAGTGATGGAGTTTTTTTCTTTTTTTGTTATATATTAATGCTATGAGCATTTATAACAAACAGTAATCTTCAGTGATGGCAGTGACCTACTCAATGTTTAGGAGACACAGGGAGGATGTCAAGGGGAAGGTGTCTCTATTTATGTAAAAGAGGGTATAAGGGTCCAAGAGAAAAAATTAAAAAAGGAGAAGGGTGGAGTCATGGTACAATAACTTGCGGATGATAGGGTAGAAAGAAAAAAAGGACAAAGAATTGAGCTAGGAAATGCTTTGAGCAGCAGAACACAGCACAGAAGTTATAGGACTTCAGTTTACAAGATTGACTAGTGAATAAGTGTGGCAAATAACCGAAACAACCAGAAATATTTAGATGTGGTTTAAGAGGGCTTTCTCCTGCAGCAGCTGTATGACCACACTATGGGAAAGGCTATATGTAAGCTTATCTGAGTAATCCAGAAATTATTAGTGGTATTAGAGTAGAACTGAGGCACCAATAGTACTTAATTATTTATGTACACATGTATGTACATATATATGTACGTACGTGTGTATGTATGAACGTACATACATACGTATGTATTTGTATATGTATGTACGTATGTACGTACGGATGTATGTATGTACATATGTATGTATTTATGTATGTATATATTTATGTATGTATGTATGTATTTATTGACATAGTTTTACCAGGAAAAGTCTACTTAGTCATTCAAGTCTATTTCCAGAAGCATCCTGAGGGACTATATGGTTATATAGGAAGACTATTCAGAAGCAATAATATGGAACAGTGTAAGCAATATAAACAGGAATCGGCATTGTGTCATATAAAGGTATATAAATACATTTCATTTGCAGTTCTCAGTTTACCTATACCAGGTAAGCAGCCCAAGCAAGGGAGAGCTTTGAACATTGAGCATGCAGCTAGAATGGAGGTGGTGGAAGGAGCAGTGTGGACAAATGAGAACAAAATAAGACACAAGAAACAGCTATACAGTTTGTGACCACTGAGAAGTGGCAGACTGCATGTAGGCAAGAAAAGACACACAGAGAGATGAACCAAGACAGTGAATTAAGTACAATGGCATACACAACTTTTGTGGATGTGGAGAAGGGACTACAAGAAGGAGGGGTGGTAGCAGCATAAATATGGAGATGAGGAAAGACCAGAGAAGTGGGAGCATCACAATACCTTGAAATTTCATATGGTGCTACAAAGACAGCTCAAAAATACAGTGCACTGTGCCTGGCTTCAGGAAGGTGTACAGAAATAACATTGAATAAATACTAGAAATGAACCAAAGGAACTTGTGGTGAGTTCAAAGGGTAGTGAATAAATGGGGTAAAATAAGGCAAGCAAAAGTTGCAAACATTGCTAATTTTACATCTAAATTCCCCTTGAATCACTCCACTAACCCTAAAGATTTTTGAAGATTAAATGTTTTTTCAGAATCAGAATTATTCCAGAATCCCAAAGTATTTCCTCCTAGAGGGTTCTAATGTTCCAGTTTCACCCTTGCTACCAGAAAAGTATACAAAATCTTTTTTAAACAGTGCCTTGGCTTCTATTGACCCTGTTGTACCCTATCAAATTTATCCAATGTGGATTCTTTGGCTTCTTGTAGTAAATTGTGTTGTGTCTGAGCTCCTGAAGGACCTGCTTGCCCTGAATATTTATAAAGAATGGGTTCTTAATTCCTTTAAGATTGCTTACATTGGGTGTCCTTGCTACAGCTTCACTTTTGTTGTCAGTGTCTGTGGCCAAGCTTCTGAAAGACTTGCTTGTCATACAGTAAATGTTTATAAATCATGTGTTCTTAACTCTTTTGGAATTGTTTACATCTGGTGTTCTTGCCATAGTTTCACTTTCAATCAATCAATCAATCAATCACTTTATTTAACCAGGCATAACTTTGTTGCCAGTGTCTCTGGCCAAGCTACTGAAGAAAGTGCGTACCTTAAATATTTATAAATGTGGTGTTCTTAACTCCTATGAAATTGTTTACATTTCCTGTCCTTGCGATATCTTCAATTATGACATATATTTCTAATGTTTTTATTTTTTTCTGGTGAACTTCACAATCTTTGGAAACAAGGTCATGTGATTCCAATTTTTAAGTTATGCTCACATCTAAAATAGATAACTATGGACCAGTGTCCCAACCACCAGTATTTTCCAGGGTATTGGAAAACCTATTAGATAGTAATTAAAAGTATATTTGGACAACAGTAGTCTCTTTAATCCACAACAGTCAGCATTTTATTTATTTATTTTATTTATTCATTTTTGTTAACCGGGTGAGGTGCACTAACTATATGAATGACTATTTTCAGACACGACACGGGATGATACAAAGTAGTGGTACAGAATAGAAGAGCAGTACAATACAAAATATAACACAAGATCAGTACAATACAGAACAGAGACAATGCTTAGCAATCAGAGTAAAGCTAAATACTGTAGATGAAATAAAATACAAAACAGTATGGCATGACAGAACACAAAAGATTCATGCTTTACAAGATAAGTGCAATCATAACTTTCAAGAAAACATCTCAGAGGTTACTCGAACTAAACAAGTAGAGCACCAGCTACATGGAGAGTAGGGCAGTTAGACAGGGAATTACAGAGGAAGAGTGAAGGAGAGTAATGGATAGGTGAAGTCAAAGAGCAAAGAGAGAGAGAGAGAGGGGGGTGGAGTGATTCAAAAAGGAGTCAATAAGTAGGAAAGAGCTGAGCTACTGAAGGAACTGCTTACCTTGAATAATTATAAATTTGGTGTTCTTAACTCCTTCAAAATTGCTTAATCCAGTCCTTTTTAAGCCAGAGTTAATGTGCCTAGGGTATCTTTTTTTGTATAGTTTATTTATGCTCTGTAGGGCAGGACATCTCTCAGAGGTGCACACTTGACCTATGCCTCTACTCCCCATGAAGACCTCCTCTCCTCCAGGACCCCACCAGGACTTTCCAGCCCCCAGATCACCACCCAGGGGAGGGCCCACTGGATCACCCCTCAGGGGCTGCCCACCTACCTGGCAGCCTATCTGAGATTAGAGGGTCCATCTCGGCAAAGGCCCGGAGAACTGGAGGAGGAATGATCTGGTGCTGGGGATGTGGGCTTGGTTACTGAAGCCCTCATTGCCTACCTGTCCTAGCAGGGATTTTAGTCTTGTGGTATCCCTTCAGAAACATGGCAATGTGGGGCGTGGTTTGGCCACCAGCAAGATGCAGCACAAGCTCTCAAGTTTGCTCTGGGTTTGGCAAATATGATAGCCGGTATCATGACTCACCCCAAGTTGCCCTCCACAAGTGCTGCCACTGATACGGCAACCGCCCCCCTACCTACCAGCCCGGTAAAATGTTTAAAATGCAGCTACTCTACGCCGAAAGTGAGCGCTGATCCCGTGTGGTGATATGAGTGCTAGGCCGTGTAGGCCCCACCAATACAGTGTTGCAGTAACAACTAGCTGCCTGCTCGGGCAAACATATCTGGGTATCTCTGCCTCCTGCACTAGACAATTGGAGCTGCCAGAGCTTCTCTCACCTCGCCAGCTTACCAGACCTTCCAATGGCTCTACCAGGTGACAGGGCTCAGATGGAACCTATGCTTCAATTACCTACTAAAGAGCCCTCAGTAAATGAGTCTTTACAATATATCACTCGGATGCTAGAGACAGTGTTGAACAAAGTTGAAGACATTATAGTCACTCTTTCAGGCACAGTGGTAGAGGTTCGAAACCTGGAAGACCAAATGAATGTCTCTGAACAACGGATAGAGGAGTATGAGCAGCAACAATCTAAACTACTACTCCGCTGGCAAGCACAGGAGGAAAGAACAGCGGTGCTTTGGGAAAGGCTGGAAGATCAAGAAAATAGAGCCAAATGAAATAACTTTCTTATTATTGGTATACCAGAGGGGGCTGAGGGACAAAATATGGAAAAGTTTCTAAATGATTCCCTGCCTGAGATGTTAGGAGAGAGATGGAGGGGGCAAATGGATGTGGAGATAGCTTACAGGATAACAACCAGGAGAGACAGGAACTCATACCATCACAGACCCATCATTGCCTACTTTCTTCGATATTCAACGAAGGAAAAAATATGAAGAACTGCACAGGATATAGGGGAAATTCAATGGCAGGGGACCCCGATCTCCTTTTACAGGGTCTTTGCACATGAGACAGCCAACAAGAGAAGGGCCTTCACCCCACTTAAGAAGTTCCTAGAGAATTTCAACTTCAATTTTAAATTCAAAGGGCTTACCAGATTACTGGTGGTCAAAGATGGCAGAGAAATATTAGCCGAACATCCAGCAGCAGTGGAGAAATGGGTGGCAAAATTTTGGCCTGATATACCTCTCCCTACTTCATTTCTCAGAAGGCTTTGGGATCCTAACATGCCAAAAGGGAACCTCGAGGGCAGGAGCAGACATCTGGAGGGCAGCTTAGAAGATGGACGTCTGGCACTTCTAAATATTCCCCTAATAGCCAAGGGCCCTCCCAAAGGTTTAAGGCTGTGACAAGGCATGGTTTCACTCTCTCCAGCAAAAGACAACCTCTCTCTGCCTCCGCAGGCACTGTCGCCCCAAGTCAGACAATGTCAAAGAGCCAGAAGCAGAAACCGACTGCCTCAGAATGTATCCATGACAGCACCCCCAGCAAAAATGTCTAGGGAAGACAATTCGTCTCCTCCTCAAAGTGCTTGCTCTGCAGGCGTGGTGTCTCTGGAGATGGACACATACTTAGGTGCTGACTGGGCTGATATTTCAGAGGACTCGCTGGTCAAAGCAGTGGACAGCTCGACCCCAGTTAGACTGGGCCTGATTTCATGTGCTGCTGCGGTGATTATGGATCCTGGGCTTGCTCCTGTATCAAGGGCTGATCATTTGGACAATGTTCCTGGATGAAGTTGCTCTGAGTTTTCGTTTAAGACTATATGGCGGGCTACTATTTTTTCAGGCTAATTGATGGGCTTAGTCAGTCCCCTCGATGCGCCTATGCCCAGGAAATAACTGGGTGTCGGTTTTCTAGCTAGTCAATGCTACTCTGACTCAGATAGTCGTAGCTGTCACTCCCACATTTTGGCATGCACATCCTAGGATGGTGCCAGCTAAATTTTTCACTAGCTGTGGCTTTCATGCCAGCAGGTAGGGGCAGTATAGGGTATTTTTTTTACTCTGGGGCATGAATGCTGGTTTGGCTGGGACCTCTAAATTGTAGGCAAGGTTGTTGCCTCCTCTTTTCCCATCCCTGAACTCCCGTTATTCCGGGGCTCTTTTGGTGGGCCCCCTCTCCCCTCTTGTTTGTTCCCCTGCTGCCTTTTCTCCCCATGGGTCAGATGATCGACCTCAAGGATGCTACAACTACAGAGGACTCAAATCCACATGGTTCCAATCCATCCCAATTTTTGGATCTGAGTGTTGGTAAAGCTGAGGCTAAGGGTTCGATCAGCCTCTTTCACTGGTAGCCCCTATCCAATAGTGCAGTTGCACAGTGTTACACTACTGCTGGATAGATTTGGCTAGAAAGGTGAACTTACAGTTAGTTGTGATATATTTTCATTTCCACTATTAACTGATTGTTACAGGATACACTGTTCTGTGCTGGCTTAATCTCTGTTGTGTGTTTGCTCTACTGTAGCCTTTCAATGAGGAGTGTTTCTACCTCAACTCTAGTGCTTCCTTCCCTTCTCATCTGGCAGCAAGGTCAATGTGGGGATCCTCGAGATGGTCTGGGTGGTAAGTCATATTTCTGGTGCAAGTACTGCAATCTTAGTAAGTACACCCCTTCTATTGCTATAATGTCTGTGTACCACACTGCAGCTTCATATAATCATGCCAATTCTCCCACTGTGGTGATATACTGGAATGTTAATGGATTGAATCATCCCATTAAATGGACAAAGGTGCTTCAACACCTTCGTTCATTACATACAGATATTGCCTTACTCCAAGAAACTCATCTTCTAAAGAAGGCAGTTCCATGATTAAAAAAGTTATGGGTGGGCACTGTCTGTGACAGCTAGGCTACTTCCAAGACTAAAGGAGTGGCCATCCTTATCCAGCGCTCATCGAGTTGGACTCTGGAGGAATCCAAACACGACCCACAAGGTAGGTGGGTCATTGCCAAACTATCGTCTGCTGGGGAGAAATTAATCATTTGTAACCTGTATGCCCCTAACACCAATCACATAGATTTTTTCCCTCAATCAGCCAGGCTATTTCAATGATTTCAGGGACAGATGGAAACATCCCCTTAATAGTGGGAGGAGACTATAATATGGTGCCGGATATATTCCTGGACAAGTCAAGGCCCACCCCTCAGACCAGGTCGAAGGCCAGTTTGGCTCTTCAAGAGTTGCAAGAGGAGTGGGGCTTAAAAGACCTTTGGCATAGGGATAATCCCACTGGGCGGGATTATACTTTTACTCTCAGGTACACTCCATGTATAGCCGAATTAACCTTCTCCTGGCCAACTCAACAGCCACCCAAAATGTCCTCAAAACCTCAATCAGAAATATTCTGATTTCAGACCATGCCCCTGTGATGTCAACTTATACAATAGGGGGTCAGTCTAGGAAAGGCACTAGGTGGCGGTGTAATCCCCTGTTATTGAAGGACCTGGAGTTTCTTGAAATAATCTCCCAAACTGCCAAGGAGTATTTTACCATCAATTCAAACTGTGGGGTCAGTGTGGGCACGATCTGGGAAGCGTTTAAAGCGGTCCTCAGAGGCCGTATCATTGCCTTCTCAGCCACCAAAAACAAAAGGCATAAAGCCAAATTAGTTGAATGGCAATCAGAATTGAAAAGTCTGGAGGCCCATTTTAAAGCTTCTCATGTCTTACAGAGGGATGACTCCCTTGCCCGGTGCATTGTGGGCCTCAAGTACCAAATTAATAATATGTTGAACCAAAAAGTCTGAATGGCTCTTACTGCAATCAAAACATGCATATTGGGATGGAGGCAAAAAATATGGCAGACTGCTAGCTTTTCACCTTTGGAAGCAGCAGGCTGTGACACACATCCATGCCCTCAGCAATGCTTCTGGCAAGATTGTGCATACCCCCCAAAACATCAGTGATTCAATGAAGACCTTCTACCAGGTACTATAGAAGTCACAGTCCAATCTCTCCCCGTTGGCCGTCGAACAGGAATTGGAAAAACTCTGTCAACAGTTTGATGCACCGGGCCCCTCCCCGAGTCAGGCCTCTGCACTGGATGACCCCTTGACCTCAAATGAGATACAACAAGCTCTGTCTCAAATGGACAAAGGGAAGGCCCCTGGGCTGGATGGGATGACAGTTGAGCTATATCAAGCTCTAGTGCAGGACATATCTGAACCATTATTGTGGGCCCTGCAGGAGGCACATTCAAAAGGCATTCCCCCCTCCCCATCTATGAGAAAAGCACTTATTACCCTCCTGCTGAAAAAATCTAACGACCCCTTAGATTGTGCAAATTTCCAGCTGATATCGCTACTCTCGGTTGATACAAAAATCTTGGCCAAGATCCTAGCCACCAGGATGCTAGAAGTGCTCCCGACTATCATTCATCCTGCCCAGGTTGGATTCATGAAGGGTAAATCAGGGTCAGACAATACCAGGCTCCTCCTTAATCTAAAATGGATAGCTTCCCATTCACAGACCCCAATGGCTGCACTAGCAGTAGATTTCACTAAAGCCTTTGACTCAGTAGAATGACATTATCTGCATCAAATTCTTAAAAGATATGGCTTTGGTCCAGTGTTCTGCCAGTGGGTGCAAACACTATGGATTCCCGATGGCTAGGATTTTGACTAACACGACCATCTCAGGGCCCTTTCCACTGCATAGGTGCACCTGACAGGGCTGCCCATTATCTCCTCTTCTTTTTCTGGTAGCATTAGATCCCCTTATTCGCTTTCTCATTGCATCAAGAGAAATTAAGGGCATTGATGTAGTGGGGAAATCCTACTTGGTAGCAGTGTATGCCGATGATTTATTGCTATCCCTGTCCCATCCAGAGCAGGCAGTACGGCGCATCCTGTCATTACTGCAGACTTTTGCGATGTTATCAGGACTCTGCGTTAACCAGAGGAAAACGCTTTTGGCCCCACTAAATTCAGGTTGTACCAAGAATTGTTTGCAGGGAACCGAGCTTCTCTGGGTAATGACAGGCTTCTCATATCTCTGCATAACCATTCCCTTTAAATGGTCCGATGTAGAGGCAGCTAACATCTCGCAGTTCTTATCCCAGCTATCTGCAGAGATATAGAGATGGAAAAAGTTGCAGCTGTCAATACCTGGTAAGATAGCAGAGGTGCGCATGTTATTATTGCCACGCAGTATGTACATTTTTAAAAATCTCCCAATACGCCTGTCGCCTAAACTCTTTAATACAATTGAAGCTCAGGTGTCCTGATATCTGGGGGATGGGAAATCCCCTAGATGGAATAAGAGCAAATTGAGAGCACATTGGTCTAAAGGGGTTTTGGGTTCACCCCGGTTCCAGGGGTATCATCTGGCATGCACTGCTGCTATGGCTACCAAGTGGTTTGTCCCTAGTTCATTACCTCCTCCGCTGTGGGTCCAATTAGAAGCTGACCAAGTGGCAGATACAAACTTGCACTTGTTATTACACCCTCAGAGTCACAATCGGCATATATTCCCCCCCATAATAGCAGAAACCAAATGGGTATGGCACTTGCTTATAACTCGAGAGCATACGCCCCAGAAGGCCCAAGCACCTCCATGGCTTTATACTCCTCTATGGCATAATCAGACCCTGACAATCGGTAATATCCCTGTATACTGGCCCACCTGGGATTCCCAGGGCATCCAATATATCCAGGATCTCTGCATCCCTGACTCATTGGATCTAATGTCATTTGAACAAGTTAGGCATAAATTTCATCTTCCGAGAAATGACCTTTGGAAATTTCTTCAGATACGCAGTGCCATTTTAGCCAACAAGGTCCACTTGCATTCAGATCCCAAATGGAACTGGCTAACTCAAAGACATAAGTCTCCTACGTCTGGTGGGCTTATTGGCAGATTCTATAAGACATGGCGTGACGCCCAGACAGATCCCCCCAATGCATGCCGGCTAAAATGGATGGCTATTCTGAACATTCACATATCTGAGGTGTCTTGGAAGTGTTATCTCCGTGAATGTCACTATTCATATATGGACACTAAGAGTTGGCTGTTGCAGATGAAGATTTTGTTGCTGTGGTACCGGACGCCCGCATCCCTACATGCCCATGGCCTCATACAGAATTCCGACTGTTGGTGCTGCCAAAAATCAGGTGCACATCTACTTCATAGCATATGGACATGCCCCCTGCTTTCACAATTCTGGGCATTGGTATCTCAGGACTGTTCTACAGTGCTGGGCTGCAGGGTTAATCTGTCCGATCCCAAACTCCTTCTGGGTGATACCACCTCTTTGGCCAACTTAACTTGACCATGGAAGCAATGGGTTGTACTGGCACTCAAGGAGGCTAAATGACTCATACTTTTGGCTTGGTGTAAAATTGCCCTTCCCCCATCCCATTCACAATGGTATGAGGCACTGGCTAGATTAGTCTCATTAGAACTCCTTTCCTAAACTCACCTTGGTCGTATGGACCACTATACTGCCAGATGGGAAGCTTATCTTCAATCTTCTCTTTGTAAACTTTCAAATTTGAGGGATAACTCCTTGAACTGAATATGCGATATATTATTATAATGCATCTTTGGTCTACTTTCTACTAGTCTTTAACTGCTGAAGACAATGGTATACCACCCTAGTATACTGTTCTGCTATGTCGCACTAAGATATATTTAGATAATGTTATATGTGAATACTTCACAGCTTGGTTTTGGTAATTACATCTGTTTATCTGCATGAGAATGGAATAGGGCTAGATGGAATATAACAGCATATGGAACATGTTACTTTCTTACTTATGACCATGTATGGTTGTGATATTCTAACTGTATGTGGAGGAGAGAAAAAAGTGAGAAAAAATATCACCAATAAAACTATTCTATGATAAAAAAAAAAGAAGCATGACAATGCAATGATGTCCTGGCAGAGATATGCTGACGTTCGCCACCACTCCTCCCCCAGGTCATGGCACCACAAGTTCCTTGCGCTGCCCCTGAACTCCACCAGGGGCCACAAAGGAATGGCACAAAGCCCAGAACCCTCCCCAGGGAAGGCAGAGCAGTTCTCCAGACGCTCATTCCCTTCCCTCCCCTGCTGACTCCCAGCACCCTGAGTACATTCTCGAATCCAGGTCGCCGGCATGATGCAGGGTGTGGCATCCAATGTCTCAACCTTCAGTGCCACTGGGCTGGCTTGCCTAGGGATATCTTAACTGCCTTTGATACTTATGGCAGCAAATTCTATTGAACTCTCAAGGGCTTATGAGACTCTAACTGCATTATACCACTATGTAAATTGGCTGACTAGGTTTGGATGGCTGAGTTTTAAAGTAGATTATCATCTACATTCAAGGGAGGTAGTAGCTTATATGGTATTTTTAAATGGTATTAGAGCCCACCGCAATCCTATTTGATTAGGAGTAGCCCAAAGTTAAGACTTGAGCCAAGTCTTATTTAATCTTTAACTAAACAATGTCTCATTTGTTTCCAGATCCCCTCCCAATAACACACAAAACCATGTTGTGTGGGTGCTCAGTTGGCAATAAATTTATTAAAATTATTACTATATTTACATACTAAACATTATTGATTTATTCACATCATCTTTCCATTCTTCAGTATGTACAGTATTTATATTGTGTCCACTTTATTTATTATATCCAACATTAACATTCATCTTCTCCCCAGATGTACATCTCGGGCCATTATCTTTCTTTTTCTTCTCTCCTGTTGGGTATGTGTGTCCACCTGTACCCTTCTTCTGTTCTGTGTGGTTCTGAGGCCCTCTGGGTGTACACCCAGAGCTGCCTGTCCAACCCCACCCATGTCCCACCCCTCCACCTTTCTCTTTTTTTCTTCAGCTTCTACAATATCTTGCTATCCACCTTCAGCATAGCCTGGGGTCCTAATCCCTTGTGTTTCTCCCTTGGCAAATCTGCTGCCCACCTTCAGCATTCTGTCCATTAAATGATCATTTCCTCCCTCTTGTCCTTATAAGAAATGGGTTGGTTGGGCAGGAAAATCACTAACCAGCAAAACTATGAGGGAGCCTGCTTCCTGCAGCCAATTTTAAATCCCTGTCCCCACTCTCTCTCTCTCTCTCTCTCTCTCTCTCTTTCCTTTGCCCAATCACATTCCTTGTTCCCCTCTCAAGCTCCACCCTTTCTTTATGATATCTTCATGACCTCATCTCATTGTTAATCCTCCCCTTTCTTAGAAGCCCCACCCCCACCCCTCCCCACTTTAGCCACTGAGTCACCTTTTGTTGGTCAGCTGCCTGGAACAAATGGCCTGTCTTGAAAACAGGCAAACCTCCTTGGTCCCAGATCTCCTCCCAATAACAGACCAAACTATGTTGTGTAGGTGCTCAGTTGGTAATAAATGTAATCAGATTATTCCAGTATTTACTGTACATACTAAACGTTATCAATTTATTCACATCATCTTTCCATTCTTCAATATATATTTATGTTATTTCAATTTATTTATTATATCCAACATTAACATTTATCTTTTCCCCCCCAGATGTACATTGGTACACCGTCCATACCTCAAACACCTGCCTGCAAACCACACAGATCGACAACTGCAGAGTGATGTCCCAATGAACGAGGAGGCAGGCAGAGTGACAGGCACAGGAGTGTGATGATGCCCCAGTTGAACATGACCACAGCACCAGCTGCCATCCCGGACAACAGACAGCATCACCGTAGCACCCGTCAATAATGGTGTGTGGGGCAGAAAGGGTGTGCACCACAACAGAGCAAAGCACTACAGCGCCACGGACATCCCACTGCAGCAAAGGTGCACCAGGTCAATAACTGGCAGACTGGTGGGGAGGCTGGGCAAAAGTACACAGTGAGCAAGGGGAGGGTGCACACAGTGCCACATCATTAAAGATGGACAGGGAGGGAGGGTGGCTGCTAACATGGAAATGGAGCATGCAATTGGTATGCCACTACAGTTCATGAAAAGTGCATGGGGAAATGACCTGTTAGCCCTCAGAGGCTTCCTGTACCAGTGGGAACAGATGCGCTGGTCAACCACCTATTGGAAATGTGTTGAGTACTACTCAGGGCAGTGTTGCGGATGAGCACAGATGGTCAACGGGGTGGACAACATAGCACTCACAGGCTGGCACTATCATGTGTCCGACAGTGCTGAGGTCGTGCTGCAGCATGTGTGGTTGGAGGTGAAATGATGGGCAGTTGAGACAGCTGAGACAAACCAACAGGTGGTGGCAGCATGTTGCAGTGGTCTGCCTAATGCCATGGGTGGACGGCTGCCACCGGTGGGCACATTGAAGCGGTTCATACAGAGGGCAAGGTGGAGCATGCACAGGGCACTGGTGGAGCCAACATCCCTCACTGCACTGATAATCCTGTCCGACTACACCACCACCAATGCAGGTGACCCCTTCCTTCTCCATGACTCTGGTGAGGGTACTGCTAGATTCCTACTATTCTGTACCCAATGAAACCTGGAGTACCTGACCCATTATGACACCTGGTATGCTGACAGGACATTCCACAGTAGCCCACACCTCTTTCAACAGCTGTACAGTCTCCATGACATGGAGATGATTGCAACCCTGCTGGCCATCTATGCCCTGATGGGCAGCAGGACCGTGGGCTGTTACACTGCCATGCTCAGAAAGTTGCTGGAGCTGTGCCCTGAGCTCAATCCAGTGTCTATAATGATAGTCTATTAGCAGACCATCTACCAGGGTCTGACTGCAGTCTTTCCCCTGGCATGACTGCATGGATGTTACTTCCACTTCACACAGTGCCTGTGGAGACAGCTGCAGTGCATGGTGACCTGGCCCTGCTGTATGTTACTAATGGCACATTTGCACTGCACATCTGCATGCTCACAGTGCTCATGTTCATGCCACAGCCAGATGTCATGGATGCATATGAGGAGCTGCGGGCATGGCCTCCTTTTGAGCCTTATGAGGAGTTCCTGGTGCCATACCTCGACTACTTTCAGGACACCTAGCTGGGGTGCTCAGTCAGTAGTGGGGTACGGTGCTGCCCAACATACACTGTGGACTTCTGGAACATCTACGCAGTCACCTGTGAAGGGCTGCCCAGGACAACAAATGCACTGGAGGGCTGGCATGGGGGGTTCAACTTCCTCATGGGTGCTGCGCACCCTAGCATATGGCACTTCATTGAGGTGCTGGCGTGGTGAACAGAGACTCACTAAACTCAAACTGCAGCAGATGTTGCAGGACACAGACATTAACTCCAACCACAGGAGGACCAGGGTTGCCAGTGACAGGGTTCAGCAGATCATGGAGCAATACGAGAGGAGGCTCCTGAGGGATTACCTACTAGGCATTGTCCTGAATATCTGTAAGCAGGTCTAATAGGTGGCATGCCTTTGCTGCAGAGACTGGGAACTGACTAAGGGGTGTGCAGTGATGTGTTTGTGGTGGTGGTGATGAGACATGGGCACAGTGGTGGGATACTGTACTGGACTTCTATTGCTGCAATAAATGTGGTCCAGCTGTGTCATGTCCCTGGCATTGTTCGTGGTGAGGGCAGTGTGGCATGGGGTGGGCCTTACAGACACAGCCTGCAATGTGTGGCTGGGGCCAGCAACACTGTACTGGTGGCCTTTATGGCATGGGTGGGGCACCAGCCTGATGTGCCCATGGGGGTTGTGGTGGGGTGCCCTCCCGAGGGTGGTGTGTCCTTCAGCCTGCTCTGGGCCTGGGGTATGACTCTCTGTGGGAGGTCCTTGCCCTCTGTGGGGTGGGACCATTTTCATGGTGCCGGCCATGTGTTTCCATGCTCTGCAGGTGGTTCCCTTGCCACCAGTGTGGCTGCTTCACATCATGGAGCCTGTGCCTGATCACCATGGTGACCATTGTGCTAGGGGGTTGCGCTGTGGCCCTGCATTGGTGTACTTCTCTCCACAGTGTGGATGATGCTGTGGGGGACCTTGCAGTGCTTGGTGCTGGCATCATGGATCCATGTACATCCGGGCCATTATCTTCCTTTTTTTCCTCTCCTGTTAGGTACGTGTGTACACCCGTACCCTTCTTTTGCTGTGTGCTGCTCTGAGGCCCTCTGAGTGTATACCCAGAGTAGCCTGTCCCCCCACCCTTGTACCACCCCATCCCCCCTTTCTCTTTTTCTTCCACTAGCCCACCTCCAGCTTGCACTGGAAGATGGACCCCCCTTTTAACTTGTCCCCTCCCACTTTTTTATCTGGTGGCCCCTTCTCTCCTCCATCCCTCTACTGTGTTTGTTATCTCTGTGTTAAAGATATCTATTCCTAACACAGATAAATGAATCCCATCTGATCTGTAGAACTCATCTAATTTGTTTTCTATCCCATGTCTTGTAAAATACCCTGCTGCTGCCGTGAATAATGCCCCAACTCTCTGGTTCATTAGCTTTCTGACTTTTCCTATTGCCTTAATGCTGCTGGCATGTCATTATACCTTTCTTGGAACCATTTCAGACCAAACCAATGTGACCTGCTGCCACCATTACTTTATCTTTTTACTGTCCTCCTTAGTTTGATAAAATATGTCCAATCAGGGTCTGGTCCCCAGGTCATTGCCTCCCAGGTGTATTATTAACAACTGTGGTTCTGGCTGTGCTGCTGTCATGTCTTGTAGGGTTGGTAGCAATTGGGCCCAGCACTTCGCCCAAATTCCCTTCCACTGCAATCTCATTTGTCTCCACTCTTGATACATTTGCCAGCACCAGGCCTTCACTGCTGCTCTGTGCGCTGCTCAGTAGATAAAAGAATGCCTGAAAATCCACACCTCTAATTTCTTTTTGTGGCCTGTAGGTAAGACAGAAAAGTGGGAGATCACAGCTACCATATTTCCACCCTTCACCTCCCCCCCCCCCAGTCTTGATACCCTTTTTTTTTTTACTCATGACTCACACTTACTCTTGGCCCAGTGCTTCCCTGAAAGTGAAAACAGAAAATATGGTAAGTGATTCAGTTGTTTAATTGCCGTACATAGGTTTTATAACTACTTGAGACCCATCTTCCTACTTTCTTCACTTCTTCATGTGACTCTCCCTGTGCTGTTGCCTCGGATACTGTTCCTATTCTGAATGAGTGAGATGAATGGCCTCCTGGATCTTCACCCAGGAACTGTAGGCCTTTTTTCAGTACTGCTACTAACTGCATACTCATTCAAGAAGGAAAGATACTTTTATCCCAGAAATCAATATTTAGATCAACTAAGAGGTAAAACCAAATCTTGTGCTTTAAAGTGGGACGTAGTGTGTAGTTGACCAATCATCCCAGTCTGAAACTATCTTTACAAACTAAATGATCATTGCTTAAAGTTGATTATATTCTTATCAGAAGTTAAAAACATGGCAATTAAATTATTTATAATTTTGTTAGGCATTGAATTTATTGTGCTTCGTTGTAATTTAGAAGGGACACAATCAATTGAAAATATGGGTGCTTTGGCAACACAGGAAGCAAGATGGAACGGCTTAGCAAAATCAAGTGAAGATTTAATACATATCAAGCTTAGAAATAGATTTCGTGAAACTCGTTTTCAAGCTCTAAACAAATTCCATTGGAGGAAATCTTTTAAGATAAAAATTAAAAGGAAAGAATTAAGTTTACTTTTACTACTGACAATAGCTGGGGACATTGAATTAAATCCAGGGCCTAAAACCCAAACACTATCTAGTTTTAAAGAGTTGTATGGCAATGCAAGAAGTGTAAAACAGAAACTGGACACTCTGAAAACTTGGATTGTAACAGAGACTCCAGATATTGTATTTTTAACTGAAACATTGTTAAATAAAAGTGTTAAAAATGCTGAGACAGAGTTAGAGGGATTTTATGCACACAGATGTGATAGAGAAGGAAAATAGTGCAGTGAAGTTTTGTTATATACTAAATGGGATTTGGACCTGACTACAGTCATATATGCAGGGGAAATGGAACAGATAGAATGTCTGTTTGTAGAGATACAGGGTCTAAATTTAGTTCTGGAAGTTGTTTATTCACCACCTAGAACAAACATTAGTTCTTTTAAAATTCTCTCCCAATGTCTCTTGAATAAAACAATGGGCAGAGACTTTTGCTTATAGGATATTTTAATGCTGCATGGGGCTTACCTTGGGGAAAAGCCCTACAAAAGCGTCTACAGTCACTGGGCTTAACCCAAATTGTTATAGACCCCACTAGGAAAAGTAAAATGACAAGTGAGGGTAATATTTTAGATTTAATATTTGTTTCTTCAAAGATTGTACCACTGGAAGTAAGTGTGGAACAACCAATCTTAGGAGACCATTGTTCACTGATTGGCAGATTTGAACTTAAAGAAAAGGAGATTCATAAGTTAAAACCCAAAGTAAACATGACGAATAGTAGATCTTTCAAAAATTACACTAAAGGTCGATTAATTAATGTTTTCCAGTTGTTGTCCCTGCCTCACTCCCTCTCTAGTAAAGACTGAGCAGAAGTACCTGTTAAGGATTGTGGCCTTCTCTAGGTCTTCTTCTGCCCTCTCTTCATTGTCCCCTTTGAGTCTGACTATACCTCCCCTCTGGACTTCCTCCTTTCACTGATGTACCTAAAGAATGTCTTGTCCCCTTTCCTCACTGATTATGCTTGTCTTTCTTCTGTCTGTGCTTTAGCACATCTCTCCAATGCCCCTGCCTCTCTCTGACATTTTCGGTACCCCATCCTCTTGTGTCCCCTTGTATTTTTGTAAGGCTTCACTCTTGGCCCTGATTTTATCTGCCACTCCCTTAGAAAGCCAGAGTGGCCTTCTCCATCTCTTGCCCTTCTTCTTCACCCTCACACATTAATTGGTTACCCTGATAATGGACTCCTTAATGTGTGCCCATTGCCCCTCCATGCCCCCTCATGTCCCCCCCTAAGCCAACTCCTCTTTAACCCTCCTTCCCATCTCTGCAAAATCAGCTCATTTGAAAACTAGGATTTCAGCTTTTGTATGTGTGAACTGTATTCTTTTGTCCAACTTGAACCAAATCATGTGATGATCACTGGATCCCAGGCCCCCCTCCACCTGGAGATCCATTATCCTGTCTCCATTGGTAGCATGTGATCTAGGATATTCCTGTCTCTGGTGAGCTCCTGTACCAGTTATCTTAGGCCTGCTCACTGTAGGGACTCCACAATGTCCCTAGTCCTGCTCAAGACCCCTGTTGGGACAGATCAGTCTGCATCAGGTATATTGAAATCACCCATAAACAGAACCTTACTTTATCCATCATGTTGTATATTGACTCCAGCATTAACTTGTCGACCCCTTATCCCTGTGCTGGTGGCCTGTAGATCACTCCTGCTCTAACAGACATTCCGTTTCCCTGCTCAATGTGACTCACAACTCCTCTGTCTCCTCATTTTTGGCTTGGGGCACTGTTGCCTTGATTGTCTCTTTGATGTAAAGTGCCACCCTTAACCCCTTCCTTTCCTCCATAGCTCTCCTGTACAAGTCATATCTTGGTATGATTGTGTCCTATGAGTGGTTATTAGTGTACCATGTCTCTGTTATGGCCACTATGTTGTCAGGAGGTCTAAACCTCACTCTCAGGTTCTTGGCAATAATGGGAATGCAAGGAATCACAGACATGTTGCATAATAGTAATACACTTGTTTATTACTACCAAAAAGGATAATCACAGTTGCCCTAAGCATTTCTTACCAATACGAACTGGTAGCTAATGCTAAGTGTTCCCTATACCTTGAGGATCCTCCGTATCTTTTGGGGTCTCCGAGGTAGAAGACGTAATGTCTTACATTATATACCTATGATAATTACTATGGGTACTGCAAGATAGAAACATTTCTAGTTACAGAGATGAGCCTAAATTAGAGGTGGCACCACAGTTCAAGATAACATTATACAATTTTGTAAGAGTCATCGCTTTGTAAGACAAAGGAGTACAGTCAAACATATATTAGTGTAATAGTATACTGTGCATCACCAAAAGATGGCAATGCCAACTCATATATCATAATCATTACAAGGATACAGATGTCCTAACATCTTGTAAGCAAGAAATACATATATGTATTAAAAGTAAAGTGTATAACAATAATATGCATACATATCCTGACATCTGCTTGTATACAGTAGATGCCCTTAGCCCTATATATTAGTATAACATATGCCTAAATGCTAGTTGTCTACGGTGTACCTCTGGGGGTACCAATAAAGGTGCAGGGATCTTGTGTAACATTCCCCCACTTGTTGCCTTTCAGGGCCATACAGCAAAATAGGGAAATGGGGAGGGTGCAGGGGTCATTTACAGACCTGATGAGTGAGCCTTGTAAAGAAACTCCAGCTACTCACAGTGTTGATGCAGTGTGCGCTGTAGGCAGCAAAGTATAATAATCATAAAAAATATTAAAAATGCTAGTACAATAATAACACCTTTGAATGTAATCTCTGACCAAGTGTCAGTTAATGCACAGTTCATATCATCATCATTAATTAGTGCAAGGACAGCTTCATTAGCTTTAGTAATATTATTGCTGATGTAGATGAGGTGTGTGTCTTTCCTTTCTAAAAGTGATTTTAAGGTCAGTGTGAGGGGATTGATGTGTACATTAAAATAAGCTAAATACTCAGAAAGGGTGAGCAGATAATCAGGGTTACCATCAATGATATCAGTGTCCATAAGAGAGACAGGGATAATAATGATACATCTAATAACTGACTTCTGGTGGGGAATGAAACAAAAGTTGGGGCCATCTATAGCACATGTTTGCATTCCATACACATACTATATGCCTTAAGATCAGTTACTATGCAATACTCCCCATCAGAATTATATTGCATTTTAACAGCGGGGAGTCTCCATTTTTGCAACTGTACCGGGCAGGTGTAGGTCGTCTTCGAAATCTGTGTTGATAGGCGATGAACCTCCTCTCGATAAGATTGGTAAAGCTTCTCTGGAGCCAATGTTGAGTCTGGAAAGTCTGTGCCATTAGTGCTGATTTCATCGTCCATGGAAAAGGACCAGTCGATACTTCATGGGAATAGCCACATACAGGTTTAATAACATCAAATACATCACATTGACACAAGTAAATGTAACCCTTCACACAGCAATCTGTGTGGGGAGCAACCCAAGCATCCAGAATAGGATGGAAGACCAGTAGAGGAGGCAAGTCGAAGCGTTCTCTGTAAATATCTTCATCAAGGTGCCCAATCGAGTGTTCAGTTGCGAGTTTGTCAAATAAAGCTGTAGTAGGATCAAAACGTGGTAAAGAGACAGTAAAAGAGACAAACATTGTATCCTTAATATAACATTTCTTAGAAGTAAAACATGGACCAGTGTTAGGGTTTCTAGTCACAAATCCCAAATTCCTAACTCTAGAAAATGGAATAGTTAGAGTTTGTTGCATACGCATTGC
Organism: Neoceratodus forsteri; assembly: GCA_016271365.2. Classification (NCBI taxonomy): domain Eukaryota; kingdom Metazoa; phylum Chordata; order Ceratodontiformes; family Ceratodontidae; genus Neoceratodus; species Neoceratodus forsteri. The sequence goes on from CM057453.1 coordinate 1,037,662,408, forward strand.
AGCAGCTAGGGGATTTGGACTGAGGACAATACCATTTAGAGACGCGTCTGTCATGAATGATATCAGGGATCCTTCCGGATTCTAGATCACTGAAAATATTATTGATGGTAGTGATAATGTATGAGCCATAGGCTGAACACAATATCTCATGGGCAATGTATTGCCTATCTGTTTCTTTACTGTTTTGTGCAATGAGGGCATTAATCTTTTCTTTAGAATCTGTAAATGCCTTAGCAATGTTGTGCATGTTGTGTACAGTGTATCTTTCTTCCTTACTAAGGCCATCCACACCATGCAATAATGGGGGTATAATATCATTTACCAAACCAGTTTGGAATTTCTGTGAATGTGATTTGATAGCAGCAATGTCTGTCTTATTCCAAATAGACATAGCTGTACCAAAAAGACCTGTGACAGTGCCTGTGGCACCTGTGACATCAGAACTGTCAACTTCACATGTATTACATTTATTACTTTGATCATTAGGGTTAGGTTTTCTCCTGAAATTACCTCTATGCTCGGTGGTGTGTACCCCGGCAATAGGGTCTTGAGTACGAATCTGAAAAGCTGCTAAACTATCACGTAATAAAGTGCTGTAAAATGCTGAAGTGTTAGTAGTATGACACATACCAAATTCTTTCATATTTCAATAAGTCAAGTTAAACAAAACAGGTATATGCATAAACTGTAAATTGTTAATAAGTGTACCATTTAAGGTTGTGGCTGTTAGACCACTATGAGGACCAGGGGTATGTTTTGGTCATTCCAAAAGCTGTTTGTCAGTAGGGGGCAACACAGAAAGATACATGGCAGTGGAGACCATGTTGTGTACAGCACAAAATTTCCTGGCAGAGTCCTTAGACAAGGAATTACAATAAGAGGGATCGATTAAGACAGTAATATTGTATAAACCAGAATATCTAAGACCAGCCTGGAGCAAGGACAGTGAACCATTAGGGGATAATTTTGCATTGGGACAACCATGGAAAGTTCCCTTGGAAAGCTTGCCCATAGGGAGAATTTAGAAACATAGACTTTGATGGCAGATAAGGACCGCTCGGCCCACCTAGTCTGTCCATTTACCTACCTACAGGATAGGCCGCAGATCCTGGTTAACCAACAGCCTATTTCTTCCTACCCCCACGCAAGAATTGCCTTATGTCTGTCCTATGCATTCTTGAATTTTCCCACAGTTTTAGACCCCACAACCTCCTCAGGAAGGCTGTTCCATGCATCTACTACCCTCTCTGTGAAAAAAATACTTCCTCACTGCCCTGGAACCACCATCCGTCTTTAAATTGTGTCCCTTGTTCTTGCATGTCTCTTTTTCAGAAAGATGCTACCCTCTTGGACTTTGTTCATTCCACTGAGGTACTTAAAAGTTTCTATCATGTACCCCCTCTCCCTTCTTTCCTCAAGGGTATACATATTAAGCTCCTTTAGTCTCTCCTCATACGGCTTCTCTTGCAGACCCTACATCATTTTAGTTGCCCTCCTCTGGACTGCCTCTATCCTGTCTATGTCCTTGCAGAGATGGGGTCTCCAGAACTGGATGCAGTACTCCAGATGGGGTCTCACCAACTGTCTATACAGAGGCATAACAACTTCCTGTTTTCTGCTGGCGATGCCTGTCCCTATGCATCCCAGTATACCCCCAGCCCTCCCTACTGCCTTCTCACATTGCTTGCTAACCTTAAGGTCATCTGATATGATTTCCCCCAGGTCTCTTTCCTTTTTTGTTGTTGTTACTTCCTCCCCCCCATTGTGTAATCTTCCCGGGTTCTTGTTTCCCAGGTGCATTATTTTGCACTTCTTTGCATTGAATCCTAGCTGCCATACTTCTGACCATTCCTCCAACCTTGCCAAGTCCCTTCTCAACCTTTCCACACCTCCTTGTGTATCAACCCTGTTGCAGATCTTTGTGTCATCTGCAAAGAGGCATACTTTTCCTTCCAGTCCCTCTGCAATGTCATTTATAAAGACATTAAAAAGGACTGGACCCAATACTGAACCCTGCGGTACCCCACTAGTAACTTTAGAGTGGACTCCATTTACAATTACCTTCTGTGTCTTGTTGTCCAGCCAATGTTTTAGCCAGGCTACCACCCTGGGACCCACTCCCAGGCTGGTTAATTTGACTATTAATCTTTTATGTGGGATTGTGTCAAATGCCTTGCTAAAGTCTAGGTAGGCCATGTCCACAGCCCCGCCCTGGTCTACTACTTTGGTCACCCAGTCAAAGAAATCTATTAGATTCATCTGACATGACCTTCCCACTGTGAACCCATGCTGCCTTGGGTCCTGTGCCCCACTGGCCTCAAGGTACTCAACAGTTCTTTCCTTCAGAAGTGACTCCATCACTTTTCCCTACCACAGAGGTCAAACTGACAGGTATGTAGTTTCCTGCCTCTATCTTGGTCCCACTTTTGTGAAGGGGAATCACATCCACCTTCCGCCAGTCCTCAGGTACCACACTATCCTCCCATGATTTATTAAAAAGAGTAGTCACAGGTTTCATTAGTTCCCCCCTTAATTCTTTTAGAATTCTGGGGTGAATTCCATCAGGCCCCATTGCTTTGTCCACCTTCAGTTTTAGGAGTTCTTGTAGAACCCTTTCTTCTGTGAAAGGGCTGGGATCGACCCCCCATTCAAGAGTGCTTCTGTTCATTGGATTAGGCACTTCCCCCTCCTCTTTTGTGAAATCTGAGCAGCAATATTCATTCAGTATCCCTTCTTTTTCACTGTCCCCCTCTGCCCACCCACCATTCATTCTATTCAGCCTCACTATCCCTCCCTTTGTCATTTTACGCTCTCTGATGTACCTATAAAAGGTTTTATCCCCCTTCTTAACTGAGTTGGCTATCTTTTCCTCAGTTTGGGCCTTTGCTATTCTGACTTCCCTCCCTGCTTCCTTCTGCCTTAACTGGTACAGCTCCCTGTCCTGCTCCTTCTGTGTTTCCTTGTACTTTCTGAATGCTATCTTTTTCTGCCTGACTTTCCCAGCCACTTCTTTTGAGAACCATAGTGCCTTTTTCTTTCATTTTGATTTGTTTATTTGCTTCACACAAAGGCTTGTTGCCTCTGTGATGGCAGTTTTGATGATTCCCCATTGTTGGTCCACCCCTCTTTCTAGCCTGTTTGCTAGTGCTTTTCTGAGGCACTCTCCCATCTTGCCAAAGTCAGCCCTCCTGAAGTCCAGTACCCTCACTTTTGTATAGCTTGACTCTGGAGCTGAGTTTAATGTGAACCACAGTTTGATGGTCACTTGTTCCCAGATGGCAACCCACTTCTAGATCTGAGATCCTCTCACTGCCTCCATTTGAGAGTATGAGGTCTAAGATTGCTCCCTTACGAGTGGGTTCCGAAACTAGCTGTCTGAGGCCTTCTACCTGTAGGGCATCAAGAATGGCCCTGCTCTTGGATATGGCTGCAGAAAATGTGCTCCAGTTATCATATGGCATATTCAGGTCTCCCATCAACAGTATCTCCCCTTTCTCTGCCATCCTAAGAATGCCTTCTATCATATCCTTGTCCATTCCTTCCCCCTGACATGGGGGTCTGTGCACAATCCCTGTGTGGATTTTGGTGCCCTTTCCAGTCCCCAAGGTGAACCACAGTGCCTCCTCTCCTCCCTGTTTACTCTTTTGTTCAGTTGCTTTTATCCCTTCCTTTACATAGAGAGCTACTCCTCCCCCTCTTCTCTCCTGCCTGTCTCTCCTATAGGTTATGTATCCTGGTATGTTAACATCCCAGTCATGGTTCTCTGTGTACCATGTTTCTGTGACTGCTACGATATCCAGGCATCCCTCTTCCATCAAGGCCACCAGCTCAGGGAGCTTGTTGCCCAGACTATGGACATTGGTACTTATTACCCTCCATTTCCTGATGGCCTTACTCCTTTTTGCCCCATCCCTGTCCTTCTTGCCTTTGTCACTTTCCCCATTTACCCCTGCCCTTCTCCCTATTGCCACCTCTGTGTTGGTGTTTACTGCACTTACTACCGTGATTTTTTTGGGGGGCTTAGATTTCCCTCCTCCTTTCCAGTGCCTCTCCCCTTGGCTTGTTTAAATGCTTGCCAATGAAGCATTTAAACCTATAACCTAGGATCCTGGTTCCCCTCCTGGACAGATGCAGCCCATCATGCCAGTATAGGCTTGCATCACTCCAGGTGGACCCCCAGTCCCCAATGAAGCCAAATCCCTGAGCTCTGCACAAGTTTTTCAACCACTGATTGAATCCCATGGTGCAGAACACCCTAGCCTCTCCTACATCATAAATGGACAGCACCTCTGAGAAAGCTACTGTGCATGCTACTTGTCTAAGGCCCCTCCCCAATTCCACAAACTCTTCCTGCACTGCTCTAATCCTTTTCTTAGCCAGGTAATTTGTCCATAGTTGGATAATGACATCCAGCTTCCTCCCTGTGCAGCTGCTCTGGCAATCCTGAGGATTCACTCCCTGTCCCTCCAAGCCATGGTGCCAGGCAGGCACCTTACCTCCCTCTCCCCTTCCTCCCCCAGTTCTACCTTCCTAACAATGGAGTATCCCACCAGGAGTTGTTTCCTTCCCCTGTGGGGTCCAATGCCACCTTTCTGTGGGTCTTCTTTGTGGAGGTTCCCAGCATCCATCTTGGTCTCCACTGCAGGTGCCTCCATAGAAGAACCACACTTTGACAGAATGGCATAGGAATTGTGGAGAGGTACAACTGGAGGGATGCACCTCTGTTCCACCACCCTCACCCTCTCTGAGCCCACTGTGGTACAACTGCTCCTCTTTCTTGGCAACCTCTGAGGCAACAGCAGTGGCACTGGTGGTCCCTGGATGGAGGAGGAGGTCCCACAAATCCTGGCCAACTCAGCCTGGAGATGAGCAACCTCCTCCCTCAGCCCAGAGAGGTGCCTGCAGATGGGACAACACTGCATCCTCCAGAACATCTCCTGGAAGACTGCTGCTCCACAGCCACTGCACTGCACCACTCCCATCATGTCTTGTTTGTGGCCCCATAACTGTTGTTTGGAATTCTTACTTTTTCCTGTTTTTTTTCCTCTCTTTTCCTTTCTCTTCTCTTCTCTCTCTACTTTCTTTCTGCCTCTGTACACTTTAAGCTCCTGATTGTCCTGTTCTGAAACAAGAATATCCTATATTTCGAAGTAGACCCCTTACTTGCTCAGAGGCAGGCCTCCAGCAGCTAGATGGGGCCGGAGAGCTACTCTTCGCCTTCTAGGATGGTGGATCTTTGGTGGCTCTGTGATCACTCACTTCCTGTTCCCAAACAGGAAGTTCCTGTTGTCAGTCAAATCCTGTGCCTATAAAAGCAGAACTAGCTTTGGGTGCGAGGGTGGAGGGGAAGGAAGGAGGGCAATATAGTCCTAGTAGAGAAGTCAAGTCACACAGCACTCCTTCCTCCTGGTGTCTTCTGCCAAGCTACTAACATAATCTTTCTAAGGCAGTCTTTAAATTTAGCTTCCTTCTAGCTAAGCCACTCCCCATACTTACTAGATCTTTCTACAAGTACTTTAAAATGCACAGCAATCAAGCCCTTTCAATTGCCTGAGATTTACACCTAGATAACTGTTCAGATAACCAGTCGATTCAGTTAACTCAGACAAACACAGTAATTATTTTTTTGTTTTGTTTGTTAGTTTGTTTTTTACCCTAAATTAAAGGTCCAAGTACAAGTCCTTGCAATGTGGTTTGCCACTCAATTTGTAGAGTAGATTTATCAGGAGCAACAACCAATGCAGTGAGGTAGGCATCTGAACCTTCCTGGACAGTAATCAAATTGTCAGGTATATTGATGGAAACTTCCTCTGGGATAGATGCTGGAGGATCAAGGTGAGGAAGAGGGGTCTTTACTGTGTCTTGGATGCAGGGGATAACTCCTGAGATGAGGAGAAAATAGAATAAGATAGACACCTTGTCAGTATCTGGAAAGGAAAATCTAACATTAATAAATTAGTACTATTCCGCCCAATGGGGTGAGGAAAAATAATTATACTCCTTTATACAGTTTAAACTGGTTTGCATGTAACCATTTGTCAGTCTGTTTATTGTTGTGCATTAGTCTAACCTGATAGACTGCCAGACTGAGCTTGCTGACAATGGGGTAGGGGCCTCCTCACTTATTGGAGAAGGAGTGTGTGGGATGTGCAAATCTGAGAACCATTACATGATCCCCAACTTGCCAATCCACTTCTTGTGCATGTTTGTCAAACTGTATTTTGGATTGTTGCTGGGCCTTGCCCATGCAGTTAGCAGCATACAAGTGTGTGTGTGTATGAGGTCTTGTCTGAGTTTTTCCACATATTAGTCTACAGACACACGATCTGCCATGGGGGTATGCAGGTCAAACAACAAGTGTTCAGGTAATCTCGTCTGTCTGCCAGTCATCACCTCAAAGGATGTTGACTGGGTGGTGGCTGAGGGTGTGCCCCTAATTGCAATAAGAAGTAACGGCAATAAGGAATCCCAGGTCTTGGGATTGTCCTCAATGAATTTGGATAGCATTTGCTTAATCCATCTGTTGCCTCTTTCTACCTGACCTGAAGATTGTGGGTGGTAAGGTATGTGGAATTTCTGGTGAACTCCAATGAGTTCAAGTGCCTCTTTCATCAACTCACCTGTAAAACTGGTTCCTTTGTTAGAGTCTACCTTTGAGAGGTAGGCCCCACCTGGTGAAAATCTGTCCCACCAGGATTTTGGCAGTGGTTTTAGCAGTACATGTCTTAGTGTGGAAAGCTTCAATCCACTTAGAGAAAAGATCAGTTACCACAGGGGCGTACTTGTTATTTCTTTTGGTATTGGTCAAGGAACCAATAAAATCAATTTGAATGGCATGCCAAGGGCCAGAATGCCTTTGCAGTAGTAGTTTGACATTTTGTTTGGTAGGGATGGGATTGTTTTGTGCACAAACAAGGCAATTATCTATGTACTGTTTAACATCCTTGGTGACACCAGGCCACCAGGCGATGGTCTTGAGCCTTTGGAGCATGTTTTCCACTCCCTGGTGTCCACCAGTAGAGGTGTAATGCACTTGGTACAAAAATTCAGACCTAAGGTGTCTGAGAACCACCTACAATTTGGTGGGGGTGTCATCTGGCTGATACCAGATAAGCTTATCATCTGGGAATAGGTGCAACTTACCTTCATGCCTCCGATAGGGGTTGTGGGTAGGTAGGTTCTCTTCAGTACTCTTGTCAAGGAATCTGAACACATCTTTGAGCTCAGAGTCAGCATGTTGGGCTGCTGACAGGTCCAAGGGGGAAAAGGGTTCAGGTTTCTTTCTGACTGATGCAATGTGTACAGCCACTCTGGCCTCTGAATGATCCATCATCCAAGTGTCCCCCTTATGCCCCTTCATTGGCAAGGATGTCCACTGTATCATTGAAGGCATGATAGGGGTCATGTATGCAGTGAGCTTTGACCTTGTGTACATAGAGTTTGTGTGCAAACCTCTGTGCCAGTGAATGTATGTATATTACCAGTTCCTTGTGCTTCACTGGGCTGCAATCAGAGGAGAGGAAGGAGTTCTTCTGCCAGAAGGGAAGAAAATCTGTAAAAGAACAACAAACCCAGTTAGAGTCTATGAAGATGTTGGTATCCTCAGTCCCATGCTGGATGAACTCGAGGGCACAGGTCACCGCTGTCATCTCCGCATATTGTGATGATGCCACACTGCAATGCTTAGAAATTTTAACAGTGTTACCATAAGGATAAATCACTACGATACCCATCCCTGCAATTTGTTCTCCCTGATAATAGGAAGCTGAGCCATCTGTAAAGATATGGCACAATGAGGTGTTCTCAGGTAGTTGTGGTGTAACAGGGAGGAAAGGACCTGGATCTGGAAGATCAGGTGGCTGTAGTGTACAGTCATGGGGTTCTCCTTGGAAAAGGAGGCTATGCGCCAGCATGGATGGCATTTTGGTTGGGTGGACCTGAATGTCTCTATCCTGGAGAAGAAGTAACCAGTATGTCAGCCTGGTATTAGAGACTGACCCATCCTTCACTCTGTCTGATAGCAGAAAGGTAGTTGGGGTGTGGTTTGTGTTAATGATAAGGGAAGAGTACCCAATGATATACAGGAAGTGTTTGATAGCCCAGTAGGTAGCCAGAAGGTTCCTTTCACAAAGACTGTACTTCTGTTCCACTGGGGTCAAGAGCTGTGATGCATATGCAGTGAGTCTTAGAGTGCCATGAACCTTCTGGGCCAACACTGCTGACATAGCTATTTCAGAAGTGGCGCACTCCACATGGAATGGCAAGACTGGATTGGGGTTGATCAGAGTTGGAGCTGAGACCAAGGCCTGTTTCAGTGACATCACAGCCTGAGTGTAAATGGGACCCTGATTCCAGGGGCTGTCCTTTTTCAGTAATTCATACAGAGGAGCAGCCTTCTGAGCAAAATCACAAATAAAATCTCTAGAATAGTTTAACATACCAAGAAATCTCCTAAGAGTGGCCACACTCATGGGCAATGGCAAGTCTTGCAGTCCTTGTATCTTCTTCCAGGTAGGGCTTCAGCCTTGATCAGTTATTCTCAGGCCCAGAGAGAGTACCACTTTCTGACATAGTTGTGCGTTTGCTGGGTTACATTTGAGGCCTGCTCTCTCGATGAGGGTCAGTAGTTCGTCCAAGAGATCCAAGTGTTGTTCCTGTGTGGCTGTTGCCAACAACAGGTCATCCACATACTGCAAGAGGCACTGGGGGGTAGAGAAACCCTCAAGGACATCCATCATGTGTAAATGGAACAGGGAAGGGCTGTTATGGAATCCCTATGGTAAGCAGGTCCATGTGTACTGTCTACCATCAAAGGTGAAAACAAACTTATACTGACTCTTGGGGGCCAATGGTAATGACCAGAAACCATTGGAGATGTCCAGGCACTGAACTATTTTTGGTCAGGGGTCAAAAGTCACAGCACATCAGGTGCTGATGCCATAGTTAGAGCACAATTGGGGGTTACCTGATTCAGTCTCCTGTAGTCAATAGTAAGTCTCCAGGCACCTGTGGGTTTCTTCACAGGTCACAGTGGAGAGTTGGCAGTAGAAACAAATGTCCTGATTACTCCTTGTTTGAGGAGTGATTTTATTGTTTCCCTACGAAAAGGCAAGGCCTCTAGTGAAAAAAAGGTAGTGCCGTTGCCTTTCATGTGCTGGGCCTGTCACCTCAATGACTGTGTGTATTCTGCCACAATCATGCTTGTTGGCAGCAAATGCCTCCAGATGCCTTTGTAGAATGGGGTGGAGCTTTGGAAAAAGCTCATGGTTCTTGAACAAATCTATGAAGTCATACTCTTTATTGTTTGCAGATATTGTTGCTACCACATGTGAATCAGGAATCATGATGGTGTGGTGTTGTCCCTAAATCTGTATCAGTAACATGTTGGCTAGGTCTACCACACAGCTGTGTGGTGCTAGGAAGTCAATTCTGATTATACTAGGGTGATCATGCAATATCATTAGCTGGAAGGTATGATAGGCCTTCAAGTGTCTCCGTTCCACTGGTAGTGGTAGGGAACCGTATGCAGGTAACCTAGTTCTGTCTACTCCTGTCATATTGGTCCTCCATCCAGTGGACCAAGGGGATGTCTCTGGGTGGTCATTATCTAACACAGACAAAGCTGAGCCTGTATCCAATAGTACTGTCAGTAGGCGGCCCCCGACCTCACCCTCAGTACAGGGCCTTCCGTTTGCATTCAAGACCAGCTTGTTTACAATATGGACCGGGCCTGTAATTGTCAATCTGTAACAGTGGAGGCATGGAGAGTTTGGGCCTGGCTCCTTTGAACCACTTCACCATGCTGCACTGATGCTATATAGGGAGCCGCTTCTAGGTTCAGGTCTGAATGGGCCTGAGGGGCTGCACTACCAGAGTCTCCACAACCTGTTGAGGCCTGCTGTCCTGTTTGTATGGCTGCAAAGGCCCGAGCGGGAACAGCATCTTTTATGGAATGCACTTGCCCAGAAGTTCTCGGAATTTCTGAATCTCTTTGGCTATTTCCCTATTTGAAGGGCCTGGTCTCTGTTCTTTGCCCTTGTTGTTCTTGTGATACTTCTTATTCTTATGGTAATTCTGGTTCCCACCTCATGGTTGTTGCTGTTGCTGCTGTTGTTGTGGTTGTTGAGGGTGTTGGTTGTCTGCAGGAAGGAGCTTTTTCTCTTGGGCCTGCCCTTCCACCATGTAGTACATCATGGTCTCTGGAGCAGTTTCCGCAGCGGCTACTTTCTTGGAACCAGAGCCCAGATCACAGATGCAGAGTTAATAAACTCTCTCAGTTTTCCAAAGAATATCGGCAAACATCTCTGTGGTGGATAGGTGGTTGGCTCTACCTTTTCTCTTACTGCAGTGATCATGTTCCTAATGAACAGGGTTTCATACTCAATAAAGTCCACATCTTCAGCTTCCTGTGCAAGGTGCTTCCCTGCTTGGTAGGCCATCCAAAGCCTCTGGTGGTAAGTCGCTGGGCTTTGTTTCGCATTCCATTTCACAGGGTATGTGAGAATCACTCCTACTACACCTGGGCTGTGTGCAGAAATGAGTTCAGCTGCAACCTCATCAAAGGTGATGGTGTCATCCTGGTGGATGGCATCGGGGAGTTTTGCCCACAGTCCAGGATCAATGGTCTGGTGAAAGATCTGCAGCTGGTAGTCTGCAGCGAGACTAAGCATTTCACATTTGGCACACACCTTCTCCAAGTGGCAGTTGAGGTTGTTGGACGGGCTCATCCAACCAATGCTGTCAGCTATTTGCTGAACAGAGTAGGCCATTTGTAGGGGATTATTGGGATGATCAGGTGGAGGTAGGTTCCCTCAGATGCCGTCCAGGGCTGCCTGAGCTGTGGCCTCTGCTACGGAGCAGACTATGCCCTCCTGAGTACCAGTTTTATGTATAAGCTGTCTTATTTGGCTTTTTAAAACCCACTTATTTCTCTCGGGAATAGGCACACTGTTTACCGCATTTTCAATCATTCTCTCTATCTCCTGCCTGTCTTCCACATTAATAATGGCTACCGGTGGTGCCGTCGGGACTAGGCTTGGGACTGCTTCCCCCATCATTTGGGTCATATGTTGGCGTCGCCCATGATGTGCGTCATGAAGTCGGTGATGTATGACATGGGTTGGATGTGACGGGTGTCCGCCATGTTGTGGACTGTAGGGTGGGGTTGGGAGTCTGAGCCATAGTAGGGGTGTGACTAGGAGTTGTACTGTGAGATGTCATCATCTGAGACCTCCCCTTCAGATGACGTAGTTAAGGCAGGGCTATGCCTCCCATAGCCTTAACATGTCCAGCCAGTACCTCCTGCTGATGGTGCAGTTTAGCCATCTTGGATTCAAATTCAGCATGATTCACATTTGCAACATTCATATCTACCTCATCCTGCATCTGCTTCTGTAGTGCTCTATACGAGGTGCTCAATTTGTGATTATCTCTAGTAGCCACTTCTAAGTTATTACGTACCTGGTTTATCTCATCCTGTATCTCTCCCATCTCCTCACTCAATTGTTCATTCATTCTACTTAATAAGTCATTTATTTGCAAAGCCTGCCCCCTTATCCTGTCTCAAACTTTCATACTCCTGCTTCAACATACAAAGTTCCTGCTCAACTGCCTGGGCAGAATGATGCTAAAGGGAATCTTTTTCATTTTCCAGTGTTTGGAGTTCAGATTCCAAATCCTGCTCATGTCTCACATATTCTGTTTCCTGCAACCCCATCTCCTGCTTAAGAGATGAGATTTGCAGTTCAAGGGCTCAAAACCTCACTTCGGAGGCTTCCAGAGCAGCACAGAGAGCCACGACCAACAGCCCTTTAGCTTCTCTCGCTTTCTGGCTGTTTGTCTCGTCTTTGAGTACTGAGTTGAAATCCCCAGTACAGGGTTGTCAGATTGACTTTCATCCCATGCAAAGTCAGCCCATCCTCCATGGGAGGTAAGGAAGTTTGAGACATCAAGTCTCAGTTCTGCACAGATATTAGATATGGTGGCCATTGTGTGGGATGGAACGAAAAATCAAACTGTGAAAAAGGTGCCTTGCTGTGTATCGATCCACAGCAGGAGCACTTTGTTCTCAGTCAGGCTACTGTGCACCTGTAAGCTTGCAACTCAAAACTGCTGTGGAGTGAGTCGAGTCAGCATCGACCACACCCAGAAAGCAGCGAGACTTTGCAAGTTATTGCAAAGTTGTCATACAATGGGAGAGGTGATGCGGGAATGCACACCTACAGTCCCTGTTGGGAAGGGAATAGTTTGAAGCAACAAGTGAAACTTTGCAAACACCAAATATTGCCTGCACTTGGTCGCCAATTGTCAGGAGGTCTAAACCTCACTTTCAGATTCTTGGCAAGAATGGGAATGCAAGGAATCACAGACACATTGCATAAGAGTAATAAACTTGTTTAATACTACCAAAAAGGATAATCACAGTTGCCCTAAGCAGTTCTTACCAATATGAACTGGGAGCCCATGCTAAGTGTTCCCTATACCTCGAGGATTCTCCGTGTCTCTTGGGGTTTCCGAGGTAGAAGACGTAATGTCTTACATTATATACCTGTGATAATTACTATGGTTGGTTACTGCAAGATAGAAACATTTCTAGTTACAGAGATTAGCCCTATTGGCTAAATTAGAGGTGGCACCACAGTCCAAGATAACATACAATTTTGTAAGAGTCATCACTTTGTAAGACAAAGGAGTACAGTCATACATATATCAGTGTAATAGTACACATCACCAAAAGATGGCAGTGCCGACTCATATGTCATAATCATTACAAGGACACAGATGTCCTAATATCTTGTAAGCAAGAAATACATATACGTACTAGAAGTAAAGTGCATAATAATAATAACAATATGCATATATATACTGACATCTACTCTTATACAGTAGATGCCCTTAGCCCTATCTATTAGTATAACATATGCCTAAATGCTAGCTGTCTGTGGTGTACCTCTGGGGGTACCAATAAGGGTGCAGGGACCTTGTGTAACAATGTCCATGTCAGCTTCCCCCATTAAAACCACTAGATTAGGGAGTTTGTTTCACAGACTTTGGGCATTCACATGCCATACATTCCAAATCTTGTTTCTGGTCCCTCTGCCATCATTTTTGTTCTTGTCCCATTATTCTTGACCTGTATCTGTTACTACTCCCTACCTCTGTTTCTCATTGTGCCCCTTACCCTGTCCCTGTTTCCTATCTGTATTTGCTAAACTCTTATCCTCCCTTTTCCCATTACTGACATTACCAACCTGAAGGATAGACTGTATTGTTTCCATTCTCTCTGATAACCCCCCAGTGAGTTTAAATGATCAGCAAGGAAGCACCCAAACTTCATGGACCCCTTTTGAAATATCCACCCAGTGGCGGGGTCTAGTGGCACTTCTTGTAGCTCTGGCTAGATGACATGTAAACATACAATCAGCAGCTATTGCCCTGCATGCGAAATTGAGGTGCCCCATGAGTAGCTGAACCTGTTGTAGTTTTACCCACCTGTGTCCCTTGACAGTAGCTACTAGTTCCTTCAGTTTTTCTGCCTTCCCTTTGGGCAGCCAAAATAGCCCACCTTCAGTGTCTATCTCAATTCCCAAGAATTGAGTTTGTTGACTTGTCCTGCCATCTTATAGGGCACTAATGGTATGCCTAATTTCTTGCACATGTCCCAGAATTGGCTCAGCATAAGCTCCATCTCTGCCCTCCCTTCCCCAATTAGTAAAAAATCATAAAGGTAATGGATGACTGCTCTGTGTCCATACTGGTTCTGGAATACCCACTGTAACCATATGCTACACATCTCAAATGTGGCACATGCAATGGAGCAGTCCATGGGCATTGCTTTATCAAAATAAAATTGATCCCCCACCTGGGAACCCAATAAATCCCAGTCATCTGGCCTTACTAGGAGCAGATGAAAAGCTGCTTCAATGTCTGTCTTGTCTATCCAGCTCCCTTGGTAGCCCATATCAGCGAGACAACCCCTTCAAGGGTAGCATACGCAACTCTGCTATCCTCTTCATCAATGTAGTCATTTACTGATCCCCCCCAGGTATGATAGGTGATGCATCACCTTGGCTGCTTTTTGGGTACTAAACACGATGGTGATACCCTCAGGTTGTCAAAAGGAGGAACCACAAATGGTCCCTCTACCCTTCTTGCATTCATTTCTTTCTTTATCTTCTGTGCTAGCAATTCTTCCTTGCCCTTTACTGACCCAAAATTCTTAGCCTTAAGTTCTATCCATTGCCCCAGGAAGTGTAAATTAAGACCTTTTTGGAAACCCTCCCTTACAGCCCATGTGGTCTTGTAGTCCTGGTAGTCCTTAACCCACTGTCATAGTACCTGCAAATTTATTGGTGTTTTTGCCATCTGATATATGGCCCTTCTGTTTGCTCCATCTCGCTGTTCATCCATTTCATTGTGCATATCCCCCCAAATAAACCGTTCCCTTCCCTCTCCCCCAGTTTGCACCTCGGTATCCTGAGTGTTCTGCCCAGAAGGACTGGTTGCTATAGTTATTCCCATTACTCTTATCTACATATCTTCTGCATTTGGACACTGGGTGAGTTGCCACCTCATCTAGAGCAGGCATGTCTGAAATGGCAGTGCTGTCATGAGCAGTGTACTGTATTGTAACCCCAACAGCACTTTGGTACTACCCCGTCCCTTTTTCCCCCACTCTCCTTCAATCCCCCCAGCCACATTCAAAGTTGCTAGCCACATGTCTGAGTGCCTGGTATCCCATTTCAGATCTCTATGGGATGCCATCCTCTGTCTAAACATTTCATCATACTGAAGCCAATTATCCCCTCCCCCCCATTTTGTAAGCATTCCTTATTATCAGGGAGCAAGCCAGTAATGGAGTTGCCATCTCGGACTTCTTCTCTATCACTATAGCTGGGTAGTAGGTGAAACCTACTGAAAAAGGATTCCAAGTTTTCCCTTTTGTTGCCTTATCCTCATCCCCTTTTCTTAGCATCACTGCTGCTGCTGCTATATACTTTTTCTCAAAACTTTTCATTTCATCATATTTTTTAACTGTCTCCTTTTTGACCAAGGCAAAAACATCTACCAGTATATATTCTCCCTTCCATATTTTTTCTTTTGTTGCAAGTGGCACATGATCCCTAATTCTAACCCCTGGGGTGCCTACTTCTGCCCCCCAATTCCCCAGACTCCCATCTCCTTTTTTGTCTGACAGTGATTCCCCCCTTTTCCTTTTTTAATTCTTCCAAAACATTTTCAAATTGCCTGATCCTGTTACCCCCCTGGATCCTATCATTTGCTCGACATATTCCTTTAAACTGCTTTATAATGTTACATCTACATTGCCTGGCTTTGCTGGCTCCAGTACTGGAGCCAATATCAGGTATGGCTGGCAGCTTTGGTGCTTTGTTGTCAGGTGGAAGAGGCCCTTGGGGAGGAGCTGGGGGTGCAGGCACTCCTATGGAGGCCTGGGTGGCGCTGGCTGAGGCTCTGGTGTTGATTCCAGTTGGGGCTGTGACACAGACATAGGAGGCAGGAAAGGAGTTATGGGCCTTGGTGGCTGTGGGAGGACTGGGGCCACTGGCTCCAGGACCCGTGGGGTCACAGAAGGTTTCTTGTTGCCTTTTCCTCCAAGTCCCCTACCTACCTGCCTGCCGTCCACTTTTACCCATGCTCCTGTTTTGCCCAGGTTTGGTGCTGTTTCTAGAGCATGGCTCTTTAAGCTTTCTCTGTGTACATGAGAGTCAGTTTTCTGATTCTTAAGGCCCTCCGAAGAAGCAGACATAGCCAGTAGTTGATTTAGTTTAGGGCATAACCTCACCAGAGTGGCTTTACATTGGGCTAGTAGTTCATCATGTTATGAGCCTGTTATATCCACTACCTCTATAATGTCCTGATCTTGTTTACTGATTAGAAGTATTTTTGCCTTTTGCAAGTACACACTAAATTCATCAAAACCCTCTTGGTACTCATGTTTATGTATAAATGGAGGACAATGGTCCTTTCCTATATGTGCAAAAATTCTAACAGCCACACAATTTATATTAGTTTTGCCATGCCTTGGGCATTTATATATCCTACATGCCCCAGCAGCATCAGGCTCTGAATTTACTGTTCTGTGAACTGGGACAGAACAATTAAAGTCTGAACTAGTCATACATGTTTATAAGCCTCTATGGTTAACTTTAGTTTCCCCAAGAGTCCAATATAGAAATAATCATAAAAGTCTCTTGGCCCGATTCCAGAAAGGGTTACACCTGGCAAAAACTGACCTGCGCAAAAAATAAAATGGTGCAAATATCAGTTTACACCAGGAGTTGTGAAATTCTGTATTCTGCAAAGCAGCCAGTGAGTGACATGCTGCAGGCTGCTTGCACCAAAGTGGACTTACACCACCAGTTAAGTCATAACCCCCCTGCAACATGGCACTAGGGGGTTTACAGCAGCAGTTGCACCGTTTTGGAAGGGCAGCCTCCAAGCCCCCGATTTTGCTATTCTCGAACTACTCCCAGAGGACATCCATCAAAGTACATTTGCGCCAGCAAAGTACATTTACACCAAGGGTTGCATAATGTGCTAGAAGTCCCAATACTCCAAGCAGTGGAAAAAGCCCCCAAGTGTAAGAACCCCCCCCGAGCCCCAATCCCCCAATGTATGTTTTACATAAAAACATAGAATTTGATGGCAGATAAGGAACGTTTGGCCCACCTAGTCTGTTCAATACCCTACCTAATGGATAAGCTGCAGATCCTAGTTAACCAACAGCCTACTTCCTCCTACCCCCACTAGAATTGCTTTATGTCTGTCTCATGCATTCTTGAATTCCCCACACTGTTTTTGACTCAATGACTTCTTCAGGAAGGCTGTTCCATGCATCCACAACCCTCTCTGTGAAAAAATACTTCTTCACATTACATCTGAGCCCTTCCCCCTCTGTCTTCAAATTGTGCCTGCTTGTTCTTGCACATCTCTTTTTCTGAAAGATGCTACCCTCTTGGACTTTGTTGATTCCCTTGAGGTACTTGAACGCTTCTATCATGTTCCCCCTCTCTCTCCTTTCCGAGAGAGTATACATATTAAGCCTTTAGCCTCTCTTATATGTCTTCTGGTGCAGACCCTGTACCATTTTGGTTGCCCTCCACTGGACAGCCTTCACCTTGTCTATATCTTTGTGGAGATGGGGTCTCCAGAACCACATGCAGTACTCCAGATGGGGTCTCACCAAATGTCTGTACAGAGGGATAACAGCTTCCTGTTTTCTACTGGTGATGCCTCTCCCTATGCATCCCAGTATCACCCTAGCCCTCCTTGCTGCCTTCTCACATTGCTTGCCCACCTTTAGGTCATCTGATATAACTACCCCCTGGTCCCTTTCCATTTTTGTTGTTGTCAGTATCCCCCCATTGTATACTCTTCCCCTGGGTTTTTGTTTTCCAGGTGTATTACTTGGCACTTCTTTGTGTTGAATCTAAGCTGCCATACATTTAACCATTCCTCCAACCTTGCCAAGTCCCTTCTCATCCTTTCCACCCCACCTTGTGTATCAATCCTATTGCAGATCTTTATGTATTCTGCAAAGAGACATACTTTTCCTTCCAGTCCCTCTGTAATGTCACTTATAAAGACATTAAAAAGGACTGGACCCAGTACTGAACCCTGCGTACCCCACTAGTAACCTCCCTATCTTCACTGTGGACTCTGTTTACTATTACCCTCTGCATCCTGTTGTTCAGCCAGTGTTTTACCCAGGCTACCACCCTGGGACTCACTCCCAGGCTGGCTAATTTGTTTATTAATCTTTTGTGTGGGACTGTGTCAAATGCCTTGCTAAAGTCTAGGTAGGCCATATCCACAGCCCTTCCCTGGTCTACTACTTTGGTCACCCAGTCTAAGAAATTTATTAGATTCATCTGGCATGACCTTCCTGCTGTGAATCCATGCTGCCTTGGGTCCTGTGCCCCACTAGCCACTAGGTACACAACAATTCTTTCCTTCAGAAGTGATTTGATCATTTTCCCTACAACTGAGGTCAAACTGATAGGTCTGTAGTTTCCTGCCTCTGTCTTGCTCCCACTTTTGTGAAGGGGAATCACCCCTGAAGGGCTAATCATGCCCCCCTAAGCCCTGATCCCCCATGTATAATTGTTTTTAAAGCCCCACAGGGCTAATCTTGGCCTCCCAAAGCCCCAATCCACCAATTATGTTTTTAAAGCCCTGCAGGGCTAATCATGTCCCCCCCAAGTGCCGATCCCAGATTGCCAGCTGACCCACAAATGGCAAATGTTGTTAAAAAAATAGAAATCCATAACCTGTTACCCTGGTAGTCTAGTGGCCCCCCATCCCCCCAACCATCAGTGCCAGTCCACCCCACTCCCCCTAACCCATAGCCAGCCAGAGACTGGCACATCCCACCTCTCACCTCCACTGCCAACTGCCGATTAAGCTTCTTCTGAGTGCGTACTACTATATATAGTACACGCTCAATTGAATCGGCCCATCTATCTTTTGTTTGACTGTCAGCTAATTTATTCTCCAAAACTCTAAAATGATTAGTCATATCCATTTCTAAGCAATTAATTTTTAGGAAAGCAAATTTTGCTGACAGCAATTCACTCAAAATGAATTAATAAGCAAAATGAATCATGACAGGGAATGTATTCCCTTACAACAGATGTGAAAATAAAAATTCAGAAAAATAACTTTTCCTACAAGTCGCCCTGTTCCTTTAACGAGGAAAACATGCAATTAGCTTACCACCTTTGCACCAAAACCAGTTCTCAGATTGAAAAACCCTCAGAATACTTTTCTGTTTGCAGCTGGTCCATTATGCCAAGCCTGAAGAAAAGATTCCTTACCATGGTGTGTCTTTTTTTTTTCACTGCTATTATTTTCTCTCCTCACTGCTGGATTTTGTCTTCAGGAGGGCACCCCTAACCCCATCCCTCAGTGTCTACCAGCCATCACTGACCCGAACTCCAGGGCTGGCCCCCCTGGCAGGGTCAGAGGGGGTTCTCAACCCCCACTAAAATCTGGATTTAGTGGGCCAGTGCCGTGGCTGGCTGGGAGTGGGGCCTGATAGGCACCCTCTGCCATTGTGCATGGCAGTGCTTTTTTTCTCCTGTTCTCCCCAGGAGTCGGGGGCATGCAATGAAGCCAGTGGAGGGGATCATTCACATGTCTGCATATGCTCCCTCCAGGCATCTGTCCTGACTCCTCCTCCGCCTTGTGGTGCAGCGCCCTGTCCCCCAGCCTCCACCAAGGGGGTGAACAAGTGCCGACCACAGGAAACTCCCCTTCACGGAGAAAGAGAGCAGTCCATTGGGTGTTCAATCCTTCTCTTCCCCTGCCAACCCCTGGTGGTCTGTGCTCGTTCCCGAACATGGGTCATCGGCATAGTGTGAGGTAAGGCCCCAGCGCCTCAGCCCTCAGTGCCACTGGGCTGGCTACTGTGGTGTGTCTTGAAGGTAACTTATATAAGAAAAGTCTTAGCCTATGGTTTTTCTTCAGCTCAGCACTATTAATGCTCTGATCAAATGCATTTTTGCACAGCAAAAGTTCCACCCACAACTCAGTGTTTTTTATATCATAACAGCTGATAATTTAAAACTTGGCCCCATAGTTAATGTGTTTTAATTAATTCATGACCTTGAAGTTTCCCAATCAACTTGTACTAAGAATGCAGCACTGGCAGGATTCTCAAAGCAGTTACACACAGCACATCTCAGCTGCCCCAGCACAAATTAAATGCACCATGGCCGAACTGTGATTTTCACAGAAGATGCACCAGAGAATGCTCAAGGCACATCTCCTGTGTGAACACCACAGTTTTGTCCAGCCCAAGATACACCAGCGCAACCCACAGTTGGGTTGGGAAATCAGAGATGCACTGCTCCCAAAGTTGCCATTCACAGCTACAAACATGCAAATGGGGCCATTAGGCATGCAAGGTGCAATGGGGCCATATGCATGTCATTATTGCCCCATTTGCATGTATCTTGCAGGGATGCACCCAACAGTATGTGCCAGGCACCCTGCAAGTGCAGCAGTAACACAGATCATTGACAAAGTTGTGAATAACAGCTTACAGTACACACTGCAAGCCCATTGGTCGACACAGTCTACCAATGGGCTTATAGTAACACAGTACACTGTCATTTACAGACAGATCTGTTGGTGGGCAGCTGTGGCAGTGTGCAGGTGGGATGAGCTTCCTGACAACATTCAGAACATGCTGGGATGGGGGAGTAGGGTGGAGTGGGGTGCCTGAGTAGGTGGGGGGGTCCCCTGGACCACCAGGGATACTTTTGGGAGTGACTTGTCAGTGCTATCAGGTTGGGACAGGGAGGAGGGGGGATACAATAGCCTAGTATGGCTGACTGCTGTTTTCAGACATTATGGGGAATACAGGCAGGAGGGGATGCATTAGCCCACTAAGGGTGGCAGCTATGTTTTCAGACATTACAGGAATATGGGTGGGGGGATGTATTAGCCTACCAAGGCTGGTAGCTATATTTACAGACATCACAGAGATGTGGACGGGGGGAGGACTGCCTACCAGTGATGTCTGGGTCTATGTTTCACTGTACAGGGATAAGGCCAGGGATGGGGGGACAGCTGGACTGCCAGGGTTGGCAGGATGCCATGTTGCTTTCTGCAGTACAGCAGCCTGCCTGTGAGTGGACACCCAGTTAAGTCTACTTGTTGTAGACTTATCTTTTGGAAGTGCATCTCTGGACTTGCTCCGGAGATGCGCCTCCATGGGTTGTTTTTTGCTGTTTATTTTAAACCAGGAAAATGACTGAGTGCAGACCTTTTTTCAGTCATGCCTGATGTAGAACAAATTATATCACATAACACAATACATTATATTAACACAACATTTAATAAATATAAAATAATATCACAATTGCTTAAGTCTATTATTATTGCACAAGCAGAAATTCATATCACCATAGTAAGAGGCCATTAGTGATTTAAAATGTTTGTACTGTTGGCATTTCAGATTATCAATGAGAATTTTTTTAACAAAGATGGACCATACCAGGAAAATGAACGCCTGGCAATTGTAAGTTTAACAGAGGATAGATCAAATAATGAATCTGTACTTCTCCTTGTCAGACAGGAACCAGTATGTTTTATAACTTTGTCATTAAGACAACTAGGAAAAGTGTTATGAAAGATAGAAAATGCAAATGAGACAGTATTGTATTCTATTCTTTGTTCTGGTGACAACATATTCAATTTCTCATATAAAGAACAGTGGTGTGTTCTAACTGGGGCTCTCAACACAAAGTGACACATGCTGTTTAAAATTATCTGATATTTGGATATAAAAGAAACCCCCTGATTAAAAAATAGGGGAGCTCCATAGTTCAATATCAGTAGCAAGACTTGTCTGGCTATAATCGACCTAGCCTTATCAGTTATGGCATTTATGTTTCTTTACAAGAAACCCAATTTTTGATATATTTTTTTGCCAATTATATCCAAATGCCCCATACAACATAATGAGAGGTCCAAATAAATGCCCAAATATTTAAAAGATTCAACTTGCACGATCTTCAACCCTTTTCTGCTTTTGATGCACAAGTCTTCCCCACCTCGGGCCAGTCTCTGAGCTGTCCCAAACAGCATTACTTTTGTTTTAGACTCATTCAATTTTAAGCTATTCATGGATACCAATTCTCTAACTTGAAGTATTCTTCATGTAGGACATCTTGTATTTCACTTACATAGGGACCTGAGGTAAGGAAAACTGTATCATCTGCATATAACACACATTCAGATTTACAAAACACTATAGGCATTTCATTTACAAATATAGAAAATAATAGTGACCCTAATACTGAGCCCTGGGGTACACCTACATTTACTTTTATTGGCTCTGATAGGGTGCTGCCAAATCACCCTTCCCCTCCAAATATGAGACCAATTGTCCATATACACATCTTTACAGGAGTTTACTCAAGATTGGCAATAATGAGAGCAGCCTATAATTTGCCACATTCATTTTCTCCCCTGATTTAAATAGTGAGACAGTGGATGATTCCTTCCACATGGAGGAAACAATTCCTGTGTCCAAAGACAGGTTAAACAAATAGGTCACTGGCTTCGCTATTTCCCCAGCTGACAACCGCAAAATCCTTGGGTGCAATAAATTGGGACTCCTATCTTTATTTTCATCCAACAGTTGTAACACATTCAAAACTTCTTTCTCAGATATGTGGCCAAGTGTGAACTCTCTTTTTTCATCTATATTTCTCAGCTGAGTCATCTTTAAGCTTTCACAATATTGATCTATACCATTCCCCTTCCCATCCTTCAGCACCTGACCATCAAGATAGTCATTCACAAAATTGGCAATATCCTTTTCCCCTACTATTGGCTTATCGTCTCTAATCAGGTAATTAATAGAAATTCTTTCTTTAGCGCTGCAGATATCATGAAAGGATGACCAGATTGTTTGGGGGATTTTCACATTTTTAAGCTGTTATTGGCAAAAGTATCAGGATTTTGCTTGTTTGATCTCTGCCCTTACTTTGTTTTGTTTTTCCCTATATTCAGTCACGTAGTTAGAGTCCTTAGTTTTTAACTATTTCCACCTGGTCCTATTCCTTATTTTCATTTGATGCCGCAAATCTTTGTTTAGCCATGGAGAATAAATCCCTTTAACTCTCTGTTTAGTAACTGGAGTATGTGCCTCAAATGCCAATAAAATATTTTGTGTTAACCATTCTGCTGCCTGATCTGGATTTTGAAATTGTTCAGTACAGCTCCAATCAGTTTTTGATCATTCAGATTTGAATCCGTGCATATCCAACCTTGCTATGCTTCAGATCTCACTAATTTTAGAGTGCACTTTAACCTTTTGCATTTTCCTTATACAAACAATAGTGCAATGGTCTGAGATTCATCCACCTGTACTTCACAATTTGATATATTATCCATTTGATTGGTTACTAGACAATCCAAGGTAGTATAGTTCCATGTTTTGAAATTAAAATGAGTAGGGTATGATATCAGCTGTTGAAAACCCAAGGAGCTCAGTCTTACCACTTGCCCAATTCTTGCAAAATTTTGCCAAGCCACATGTTGGGTTGTGAAAGAGGCAGCACACCATATGCATGGGCACGCCCCCCCACACAACCCCTCCAGATGAGCCACATAACATTATGGGTGATGTGTGATGCATCTGTGATGCACTGGCGCATCCATGCCCTTCCAGAATCATGTTAGTGCACAAGTTGGGGATGTGCCGGCGCATCACTTTTGTGAATCCTGCCCCTCCTGTCTTCATAGTCTGTCATGTCTTAATCTTATCAAGGGATATTGCCTATACACAGAGAGAGTTACATTGAGGTGCTGAGCATAGTGCGCTATTTCACAGATATCTAAGCTTAACCTTCTAAATTTATTACCACAGAAAAAAATAGCTTGGCTATAAAACCTTATCTATTTTAAGATAAACACAGAGAAACAAAATACAGTTCATAAATAGCTAAAATATCTATGTCTTATATTATGCTTTGTTTTACATTACAAAGAAAGCAGAATACAGTTAATCTAGCTCTCCAATCATAATCATTAGGTCAGTCATCAATTCATTAATCTCATTAGTATTCTTCCATGGTGTTTTCAGCAGGTGGTCCAGCAGCATTACTTTGCTCCCCCAAAGCACTGTCAATAGTTTGGTGTAATGTCAAGCTCTCTCCAATAGCCTCCCCTCATGGCTGAATAAGCAAACTAATGTCAACAGTCTGCTGATTTGCCTGAATCTCTTCCAGGGAAATGAAAATGCCCATTTGGGCTGCAAATACATTTCAAGTAACGCAAGTACCCCTATTTTTACAAAAATATATTTGAGAATAACAGTGTCTATTGGTTGCTGAATATAAAGGATAATCTTGTAATGTGGATGCCATGGAACAAAATAGTGCATCACAGTTGAAAGTAAGGCAGACATATAAGTCTGGGTGACAGTGGAAGTAATGAGCTTTCCGGTAGTGTCTTGTTTCATGGAGTTGTTGAGAAGATGAAATCATAAATTAAGCATTTTGCTTGCTGAGGTGAGACATGGGATATGAACAAAGTGATAGCAGACATGGCTCATTGGCTTCTATTAAATGAAGTCCAAACTGCATGATGTCTGAGACAGGTCAATGTCGTTGTACAAACATGGCCTGAATACATGATCTAAAAAGAAAAAAAAAATACTAATGAAAGTAATGGGTAAAACTTTAATTACTACAGCACAACAATAAAAGCACTATTGCTGTTAAATCTTATATAGTTATTAAATTGACTGGTGACAGCAACCAGGAAAAGATGGAAGCCAATCATCCCAGGGGATCCAAAGTCCATTTCCCTAGTTACCGAACAGAGAATTTAACACATGGTTAAATTTTCATTTCCACTGGAATGGCGCAGAGAAATTCTACTAGCCTTTCAGTTAGAAAAACATATAGCCATGATGAGTAATCGATTACAGAGACACCTAAATAAATTGGGTACTCTCGATGCCTTACTGGTAGCAAGGAAACCTCAAGGAGTAATTTGGAGTATTTTAATAATATAGACTTTCACACTTGGTGCTTACTGGGAGGGGGATAAGGTTTAGGTTTGGACACATCTTTCTTATTTGTGTAATGTATTTCTGTAATGCAGCCCTACACATCTCAAATGTCTTTTGAAGATTTAACCAGGACTGCTATATTGTATTCTTCTCTGTACCGTGAATAAAGTTGAATAAAGTATATTGAATTAAAAAAATCACTTCCAGTTATTAAATTCTATTTCTGATTAAGTGCCCATGCATTTTACAATTTGTGTTAGCTGCTGCTTTATTCTTTGCAATTGGCATACATTTTTCCACCTAAGTTGTACTTTAAGTAAATGCAAGCTTTGTAGTGTTGTCCCTCAACTATCTAAAGCCAAGCAAATGTGTGTCTGTTGTGGGGTGATATAGGAATGTAAATGAGTTACTAATGTTTCTCTCATGTCTGTAACAGTACAATTAAAATACAGTATGCAGAATGATTCCTCATCTTTCCACATTTAACCTGTAATGAGGACTGGAGTATTAAGTCTGCCCACCGTCCTACCAAATAAAAGGGAATTGTTTGGTAAAGCCTTACAGGGGTAGAAACATAGAAACATAGATTTTGATGGCAGATAAGGTCCGCTTGGCCCACCCAGTCTGCCCATTTCCCTACCTAATGGATAAGCTGCAGATCCTAGTTAACCAGAAGCCTACTTCTTCCTACCCCCAACCCCTAGAATTGCCTTATGACTGTCCCATACATGGCAATTCCACCACTGTTTTTGACTCCACAACCTTCCTCCGAGGCCGTTCCATGCATCCACAACCCTCTGTGAAAAATACTTCCTTAAGTTACCTCTGAGCGCCCCCCTTCTGTCTTCAAATTGTGCCCCTTGTTCTTGCACACCTCTTTTTTTGAAAGATGCTACCCTCTTGGACTTTGTTGATTCCCTTGAGGTACTTGAAAGTTTCTATCATGTCCCCCCTCTTCCTCCTTTCCTTGAGGCTATACATATTTAGCTCCTTAAGTCTCTCTTCATATGTCTTCCGGTGCAGACCCCGCACCATTTTAGTTGCCCTCCTCTGGACAGCTTTCATCCTGTCTATGTCTTTGCGGAGATTGGGTCTCCAGAACTGCACGCAGTACTCCAGATGGGGTCTCACCAACTGTCTGTACAGAGAGATAGTAGCTTCCTGTTTTCTACTGGTGATGCCTCTCCCTACGCATCCCAGTATCCCCCCAGCCCTCCTTGCTGCCCTCTCACATTGCTTGCCCACCTTTAGGTCATCTGATATGACTACCACCGGGTCCCTTTCCATTTTTGTTATTGTTAGTATCTCACCCCCCATTGTGTACTCTTCCCCTGGGTTTTTGTTTCCCAGGTGCATTACCTTGCACTTCTTAGCATTGAATCTAAGCTGCCATACATTTGACCATTCCTCTAACCTTGCCAAGTCCCTTCTCATCCTTTCCACACCCCACCTTGTGCATCAACTCTGTTGCAGATCTTTGTGTCATCTTCAAAGAGACATACTTTTCCTTCAGTCCCTCTGCAATGTAAACATAAAGACATTGAAGGGACCGATCTAATACTGAACCCTGCGGTACCCACTATAACCCCCATTTCTTCAGAGTGGACTCCATTTACTATTACTCTCTGTGTCCTATTCTCCAGCCAATTATTTACCCAGGCTGTCATCTTGGGACCCACTCCCAGGCTGGCTAACTTGTATATTAATCTTTGTGTGGGACTGTGTCAAATGCCTTCCTAAAGTCTAGGTAGGCCATGTCACAGCCCTCCTGATCTACTACTTTGGTCACCCAGTCAAAGAAATCTATCAGATTTGTCTGGCATGACCTTCCCTGTGAATCCATGCTGCCTTGGGTCCTGTGCCCTCTGGCCTCTAGATACTCAACAATTCTTTCCTTCAGAAGTGATTCCATCATTTTCCCTACCACTGAGGTTAAACTAACAGGTCTGTAGTTTCCTGCTTCTGCCTCTCCCATTTTGTGAAGGGGAATCACATCTGACCTCCTCCAGTCCTCGGGTACCACCCCATCCTCCCATGATTTGTTAAAGACGGTAGTCAGTGGTGTCACTAGTTCTACCCTAAGTTCTTTTAGAATTCTGGGATGAATCCCATCAGTCCCCACTGCTTTGTCCACCTTCAGTTTTAAGAGTTCTTTCAGAATCCTTTCTTCTGTAAATGGGCTGGTATCAACTTCTGTATCCAGAGTGTTTCTGCTGTTTGTTTTAGGTACCTCCCCCTCTTCCTTTTTAAATACTGAGCAAAAATATTTGTTTAGTATCTCTGCCGTTTCACAGTCACCCTCTGCCCACCCTCCTCCCCTTTATTAAGCCCTCAATAACCCTCCCTTGGTCTTTGTTCGCTCCCTGATGTACCTATAAAAGGTTTTATCCCCCTTCTTAACTGAGTTGGCTATCTTTTCCTCGGTTTGGGCCTTTGCTGTTCTGACTGCCTTCCCAGCATCCTTTTGCTTTAACTGATACAGTTCTCTGTCCTGCTCCTTCTGTGATTCCTTACTTCCTGAATGCTTTCTTTTTCTCTTGAACCTTCACTGCCACTTCCTTTGAGAACCACAGTGGTTTCTTACATTGTTTTGTTTTGTTTATTTACTTCACACAAAGGCTTGTTACCTCTGTGATGGCAGTTTTTATTATTCCCATTGTTCTCCACCTCCTTCCTGCCCATTTGCTAGTGCATTCCTTAGGCACTCACCTATTTTAGCAAAGTCAGCCCTCCTAAAGTCCAATACTTTTGTCTTTGTATGGCTTGACTCTATTGCTGTGTTTATTGTGAACCATACTGTTCGATGGTGGCTAGTTCCCAGATGGCTACCCACTTCTACATCTGTGATCCTCTCTTCATCTCCATTTGAGAGAACCAGGTCTAAGATTGCTCCCTCTCGAGTGGGCTCCAATACTAGTCGTCTAGGCATGCCCCTGTAGGGCATCTAGAATAACCCCACTCTTCGAAGTGGCTGCTGCAACTGCACTCCAGTTAACAGCTGGCATATTCAGATCACCCATCAGCAATATCTCCCCTTTTTCTGCCATTCTAAGTATTCTTTCTATCATTTCCTTGTCCATTTCCTCCCCCTGAGAAGGGGGTCTGTATACAACCCCTGTGTGGATTGTGGTGCCATTGCCAATCTCCAAATTTACCCACAGAGCTTCTTATCCTCCCTGTTTTCCCTTTTGTTCTGTTGCTCAGTAATAGGGTAATAGATGTTGTTAGTGCCCTGAAAGGGCCAGCACTACTGTAATGTGATATTTTTTGGAGTATGCTGAGGGACACAGATGATAGGTTGGGTAAGTATGAACATATCATGAAGCAAGTGCATGGTAATGAATAAATGCAAAGTTCCTGGATAGGAGTGAACACTGTGATTAAGCTTAGTAACTTGTAATTAATATGTGGTAGGTTTAAAACATGTATCAGTTTTGCATGCTTGTTCTAAACCTTGGCAGTCACCATGTAATAGGGCATTGAAGTGTTGATTACCGGCTTCGCCAATGTCTTCTACCACATACAAATGGTACACCAGTTCTTTCCATTTGATGATTTAGGTGAATAAAAAGATCCTTGATATTTTCTCCCAGGTATTCAATGGCTGTTATTTACTCCCAGGTGGTATCAGAAATGTCAGTGTATGTTAAACTCAAGAAGCGTTTTAAGTCTCTTAGTTTTTAACTTTGGTAGTTTTATTCTACCACAGTGCTTTATAAAATATCCTAGTTCGTAGTCATATATGTCTTCTTAGCAAAGTGGGGTGTTATTCTTACAGGATATGAAGCCCAATATCAGTCCCAAGGGCTTCCTATCAGTTTTTTCATTTGGGTATCCTACATTTTGAATCTCCTTAAGTTTGTTGAACCAGTCTATTTCAGGGAACTGCATGTTATGAATTAATGCTGGGCAAATGCAGGCCCCTGTTTCATCACATGGCATCCAGGTAACTTCGTTAGGAGATGGCTGTGTACAGTAGGTGGTCTGATCACAGGGGACATATTGCAAATAGGTACTTTCCCATCCTTGAGAGAGTTGACTGATGAAGTGACAGTATGTTGTGTTGCAAAAAGCAGTGAAAGGCATTGAAGTATTCTGAACGTCAATAACAGTTGTTAAAGGTTGTAGTTTTCTGCAGGCCAGGACATCAGTAGTAGTAGGATTCTTATTGTGTAGCTTTATTGCAACGATGCATGGACTGCTACTGGGTCCTCTTGTAATTAGCTGAAATTCTCTGCTAAAGGATTGTCCTGCTCACCTTGAGGCCTCATAGGTGCCCCATGCTGCTGTAGTGGTACATTGTTGGATGGCATTGTGATATGAAATGCATTTAGCAGTGGGCCAATAAATGACTCCATCTTTCTTAATGAATTGACCAATGTGCTTCATAGTGAGAAAATGTCCCTATGGTAAACAAGTGTCAGGGCACTTCTTTAACAGCAGTTGATTGTCTGTTAACTTTTGCTATACTCTGGCAAAGTAGGGAGCACCTGTGTATTTCTTCATCCATCTTGTATTTTCCTGTTTGGTAAGGTTGTACCAAAAAGCAATAAAGCTGACTTCCATAACTGGTAGAGTATAATTCCTTT
This sequence comes from Neoceratodus forsteri, assembly GCA_016271365.2. Taxonomy (NCBI): domain Eukaryota; kingdom Metazoa; phylum Chordata; order Ceratodontiformes; family Ceratodontidae; genus Neoceratodus; species Neoceratodus forsteri. Next base: position 1,037,691,550 of record CM057453.1, read on the forward strand.
GATGGCATTGTTTGCACTGCACCTTGAATTTCTTCAGGAATTGTTGTATTTTTTTGTCAATGGAACATGAGGAAGTAACAAGTTCATATAATGCCTTATGTCCATAGATAGGTGGTACCAGTAGAGTCTTGTTTCAACTGCCACAGGGATGTACATTGCAGATTCATGAACTGATGGTGGTGGTGTTTGGTTTTCTGTAACTGTGCTGGTGACCTGATGAAAAGTGTAAGGATATTTCAGGTCTGAGATGTTAAAGGGAAAGTCCCCTCAACATATTTTCTTTATATCTGCATAGTTTGTGGACATAACTATTGATTCCCTCTCTTATACCCTCCTAATGTCATCTTAATTTAAAGATAAATGAAGTCACTTCACTCTGCTCTGCCCAGGTGTGAAAAACTGCTTGGTGCCATTACAAAGTTCATGACCCCACTCAAGCAAAGCAGCATAGGTATTGATGATGCATAGATGCACATGCCTGTAGAAGCTCTACAATCAGTCAGTGCTGCCACACAGCTTGAGAAGTAACTGCCCTCTTGTCTTGGGTTTGGCAATCAAACTTTTCAAGTTAAGTTCCCTGTTGTTTTCTGTGTGAAAAGTGTGTCTGAGTTGGGAAAAGAAAAACATTTGAAAGGGTGCTGCTGCTTGCTTTGTTATTGATCTGATTATATGTTTTTACTGCTAGTAGCTGTTTGTTTGCTGGCTCACAGAGCTTGAAACACCTTTGCTCTCACTGTGCTTGTCTGCTGCTGGCAAACAAAGTCTGCTGAGCAAGTGACCATTTTTGAGGTTTTATTTGTGATATCTTTTTCATGTGCTAGCCTAAAATAGGGTGATATCAAGTATAAAGGAAGTGTTTGCTTCTAGTTTTTAATTTTAAATTCTGCCTCATCTATGTTGTAAAATTTAATTCCTGAAAGGATGAATACTCACCATCCTTCCAAACACAGGGTATTATAGAAAACTGTATGATACTAGACTGAGACTGTCTATATTTTACCAGTTTTACATTTTCACAACACAAGTAACTTAACTACTGTCTTAATTTGCAAATAAGTATATGGCAGGTGCTATGTATTTTCACAGTTGCTCACCACTTTCTGGTAAGATTTTCCCCTTTTGGGAGTAATTGTGCCTTACAAAAATGGCCAATCATGGACTCTTCCATTGGACATTTGGAAGCATCATTCAGAATGTCCAACTGAGCTTGAAACCCTCAACCACAATTGGTGGCTTCAGCATAACAGCCCCACTATTTCAGCTGTTACTTCCACATTCTGGGGCATGAACTGCAGATGCGCGACTCATGCACATATACAGTTCTGCTGGTGCCATCATGTTGTGAATGGCAAAATGCCATTGACTGCAACTATGCATGCATGAGTGTTACGCATGTGCAGTTGCATCACTGTGGCCAGCAGAAAAACTCTCCCACTACTGCTGTCCTCCTGCACCAACATTGGGATGCCCAGTCCCCATGTTAGCATTATGTAGCTCTCCACAACTCATGTGGCACACTAGGATCCCACCCCAGTGTGTCAAAATGTACTTATTTAATTACTGCGCACCAACATCAGGGTACCTAATCACCATGTCAGCACTATGTGCCCCCCTTCCTGATGTCGCACACTGAGAGCACACCCTAGTGTGCCCAAATATTTGTTTTTTGTTCTCACCCACCGACATCGGGTTACCCCATCCCCCTGTTGGCATCAAGTACCCACCCTTCCCAACTCATGTGTCACACTGGGAGCCCACCCCAGTGTGCCCAAATGTATGTATTTCTTTTTCCTGTAAATAAAGAAAACCTTCCCCCTAAATGTTTTTTTAACCTCTAAAAAATAAAATAGTCCCTTTTCTTTGCTGCAGTCCAACCTCTCCCATTTCCACCCTGCCACTGAGCACCCACCTTGCCGCAACCCCCCAACTCCATACTTACATCCAGAGGTTGGTGCTGTCGTCTTCTCTGGACCAGGACATGTAAACATGATATAATGATATTCAATGAGGTTTTCAACTTAAGTTGATAAATCAGCCATTTTTTTTAATTCTGACCCCACATTTTCAAAGTGGGGTTCTTGGGACCTCACCTTATGAGCAATGTCACTCTCATTTTGTTACTAGGTCCCAAAAGGTGATTTTGTGGTCACTGTTCATGAGGCGGGGTCCCAAAAATCTCATGTTGCCAATTTGATGAAAAAACTCCAAAAAATGACTGAGTTACAAATATGTATTGTGCAGTTTCTATGCATGCTCCTAATGTCACCAATTTTTAATATTTTCACTCCAGATTTTCAACATTGCCATTTTTGCGCACCTCCTTTTTAACAGTATAGCTGTCATTTTTCATATCCTGCCCAAAATGTGTTTTCACATCTGTAGCACAGAATGGCACAGTCGCCCTATGAAATCACCTTTGGGGACAAGTGAACACAATGACGTTCGCACTATTCATGAGGATGGGTCCCAAAAAAGCCATGTTGAATATTTGGGGTATGGCCAAGTTACACCGGGGCATTCAATAATTTCTATGCACACATGTAACTTTGGTTACTTGGAAGCTCATCACAATCTTATCAGCTCTGGCCAGAGCTTGTCATACCCTGAGATCAGTTCACACTGACTGCTATTTTACCTACATTATTTCTTTGATTCTTTGTAATGTGTGAGTGTGTGCGTGCATGCATGCGTGTGTGTGTGTGTGTGTGTGTGTGTGTGTGTGTGTGTGGGGTGCTCCATTAGTTTCCATGAGGCCATTTGAAACTACAATTTTTCATATTTTAGATGGTGAATTCAAACAAATTACAGCCACTGCTCACCTAACAAGGCCATTGTTCATTGAGCAGTGGCTGTAATTGGCTCACATTCATCCTCTAAAACATTAATAATTCTGATTTAAAACATTGCCACATAGAAACCAATAAAGCCCCCCCTCCACACACACACACACACACACACAACACACACACACACACACACTTTACAAAGAATCAAATAAAATAATGTAGGTAAAATAGCAGATAGTGTGAACTGATCTCAAGGTATGAAAAACTTATTGGAAAGTGGTGATCAACTAGAAACTGACATTGTGGGAGGACAATGGTTGGGGACTTTGTTATAGACCAGGAAACCATCAAGAGTGTTAAAAAGTCCTATCCTAGGAGAGACCCAGAGGTCCTGGCACATGAGCATGTCTCTATCATGAACCCCTAAGGATGCATAGCCCCCCTTTGAAGCTTACCAGACTAAGGGACTACCCTCAGATTCTGGTTGGATGACTTTCCCTACACTGGCCCTCTTAGCAGGACAGGGGAATCCAGGTGATAGGGGACCTTTTTGTACCAAACACAATGGTATTCATGTCCTGCCAGTAAAAGCAGGAAAAATATCAGCTCCACAAGCTGGACATTTGGAAATTTCAGCAACTTCAAGGTGCTGTAAAAGCTCTCCAGGACTCTCAGGGACTGGTGCAGCAGTGGGAATGGCTGGGAGATCTACACAAACCAGGTGGGCAGAAATGGATTGCTAGTAAGGATACAGGACTCTATAGGACTCCGAGGGATTTGTGTCTGCCTGACTTGGACAAATGTATGCTCCAATGGCAATAAGATGCAAAGGCCATAATATCCCCTGAACTGTGGGCACACTACTTGAAACAAGCCCATATATGGTACAGAGACTCTCAAAGTCAAATGTTACTATTGAAAATACTGCACTGGTGGTACCAGACTCTGGCACATCTGCACAAGATTGGCCTCTTCCCTAATGCTTGGTGTTGGAGATGCCAACAGAGCCCAGCACACCTTCTGCACACACTGTGACAGTGCCCAAAATTGTCCCACTACTGGGCGATGGTTTTGGCAGACTGTTCCAAGCTCATGGGCCATAGGATTGATCCACCATCCCTCCTTCTATTGCTAGGTGACACCTCAACACTGGAGCCATTAGTTACTCCCCTGAAACAGTGGGTGATGACAGTGCTGATGGAAGCCAAGCGAGCTATCCTTATGAAATAGAGGCAACTACATCCTCTGTCCTTAGTGGCATGGCGTGCAGCGGTGGCACAGGTGGCCATTCTAGAAAGTCTCTCCTATTGCAGCCTAAATAAGGGGACTAAATATTATCACAAGTGGGATGCCTATCTTAGAGCTCATCTATGCTCGGTACTCCCCATCCCAACTGACAACCCCCAGTTTGAATGCTTTGACACCTAAATAATTCACTGTCTCAAAAAAATGGTGCACTACAGTTATCTTGGCACAAACTCTGGGCAAGGAGAAACTGCAGTCACCTGGAACTCTTGATTGACTTATATATTTGTTTTCAGTAGAAGTGGATGCGCATAATATCCATAGACAGTTCTTTATATAATGTTGAAATGGTAAACTAAAGTTATTCACTGTTTGAGCTGATATAAGTATACTTCTGAGATGATTGACATAGAAGGTGTTGAACCTTTGATGCTGGTCTTACAGCCTTACTAGGTAGCACAGTACTGGCGTTTGGTCTTATGTTTCTATGCAATGACTGTATACTTTGCATTTTCAGATGTTTTGTCATATCTGAACATATGAATATACGAAACTGCCATCAGAAAAAGACCATTTTGTCTATTGAGTCTGCTCAATTTTGCAGCTAGCACCCCTACTCTGCAGCTGCCCCCCAATGGACCTCCTCTTTACCCTACCCCAGCCACTCTTGAAGCATCTCACTAATTTACAGGCGATCCACTCTGCTACCACCCTTTCTATAAAGAAATGCCTACTCATTTCCCTCCTATACCTTCCACCCTCCAATCTCATGTCATAACCCTGAGTGTCCCTCCCCACCCTCCCCTTGAACAGTCCCTCTTTTCCTGTCCTGTTCATTCCTCTTATGTACTTAAAGGTCTCAGTCATATCCCCCTGTCCCTTCTCTCCTCCAGAAAGAACATGTTCAACTCCTTCCGTCTATCCTCATAGATTAACTCCCCCAGACCATGGATCATCTTTGTTGCTCTGCGTTGCACCGCTTTAAGGAATCTAATGTCCCTCTTTAGGTAAGGGCACCAAAACTGAATATAGACTTTGAAACATAGACTTTGATGGCAGATAAGGACTGCTTGGCCCACCTAGTCTGTCCATTTCCCTACCTACTGGATTAGCTGCAGATCCTAACTAACCAACAGCCTATTTCTTCCTACAACCCACAAGAATTATGTTATGTCTGTCCCATGCATTCTTGAATTCCCCCACTGTTTTTAACCCCACAACCTCCTAAGGAAGGCCATTCCATGCATCCACCACTCTGTGAAAAAAATACTTCCTCACATTGCCCCTGAGCCGTCCCCCCTCTAGCTTCAAATTGTGTCCCCTTGTTATTGCACATCACTTTTTCTGAAAGATGCTACCCTCTTGTACTTTGTTGATTCCCTTGAAGTACTCAAAAGTTTCTATCATGTTCTCCCTCTCCCTCCTTTCCTCAAGGGTATACACATTAAGCTCATTTAGTCTCTCTTCATATGGCTTCTGTTGCAGATCCTGCACCATTTTAGTTGCCCTCCTCTGGACTGCCTCCATCCTGTCTATGTCCTTGAGAAGATAGGAGCTCCAGAACTGCACACAATACTCCAGATGGGGTCTCATCAACTGTCTGTACAGGGGGATAACAACTTCTTGTTTTCTACTGGTGATGCCTATCCCTATACATCCCAATATCCCCCCCAGCCATCCCTATTGCCTTTTCAAATTGCTTTGCTAACCTTTAGGTCATCTGATATGACTACCCCCAGGTCCCTTTCCATTTTTGTTGTTGTTAATACCCCCCCCCCACCAATGTGTATTCTTCCCCTGAGGTTTTGTTTCCCAGGTGCATTACTTTACATGCAGTACTCCAGGTGGGGTCTGACCAGTGATATGTATAATGGCAGAATCACCTCCCTTTCTCCTCCTAGAGGTTATATCCATTGCAATGCAACCCAGCATCTTGTTGGCCACTGCTGCTGCTTTCCTACACTGTGCCGAGTTGTTCATTGCTCCTGTAATGAGCACCCCCAGATCTTTCTCCTCCTCTGTCACAGCTAGTTGCACCCCCCCAGATGGCAGCTCCTCTTTGGATTCTTTGCCCCAAAATGCAGCACCTTGCATTTTTTGCCATTGAAACCAAGTTGCCAGATGTCATACCACTTTTCCAGCCTTGTTAGATCTTCCTGCAATCCCTGCCACCCCCCACCCTTGGTCATCCACCACTACTCCCATCTTGGTGTTGTCTGCAAATAGACTGATCTTACTATTTATGCCTACTGAGATATGTGCAATAAATACCCCAAATACCACTGACCCTGTGGGACCCTGCTCATCACTGCCTTTGGGGATGGATATTCTCCTCCCACCACCACCCTCTGCTGCCATCCCTGCAGTCAGTTCTCCACCCATCCCACCAATTTTTCCCCCACCCCAGTACCCCTTAGCTTACAAGCTAGTCTTCCATGTGTCACAGAGTCAAATGCCTTACTGAAATCCAGGTACAGGACATACACCGCATGCCCTTTGTCCATTCCCTGGTCACCCAGTCATAGTAGTCCACTAGAATGGTCTGGCTAGATCTGCTCTTAACAAAGCCATACTACTGACTGTCCTGCATCCCACTGACTTCCAGCAGGATCACCAGCCTCTCCTTCAGGATTGTTTCCATCAGTTTTCCCAGTATGGATGTGAGACTCACTGGTCTATAGTTCCCTGGTTTGTTTTTGGGACCTCTCTTATGGAGTGGAACCACGTGAGCCATTCTCCAATCCTGAGGTAGACACCCTGAGTCCACAGAGGCATTAGATAGGCCTGCCAATGGGCCTGCCAGGACCTCTGCCATCTCTTTCAGTACCCTGGATATATGCCATCTGGTCTTATCCACCCTTAGTGCCCTTAACCTCTTTAGCACTCTACCATCTGTCATTTCCCCATCTGTCATCCCTCCCTCTCTGACCATATCCTCCCCCCAACCTTAGGTATTTACCCCCTTTCTCTTTAGTAAAAACTGAGCAGAAGTAGTCGTTAAGCACTTTTGCCTTTTTCAACCCATTCCCCCTCCTTCTTTATCCTTACTATTTGGTCCTTACAACCCCTTTTCTCCCTGATGTACATGAAAAAGTATTTTTCCCCCTCCTTAATTCTCTTCACCAGCCTGAGCTCCCTTTATGCCATTGCTGCCCTTATTTCCCTGGTCTCCTCCTTTGTTTCCTTCAGGTACTCCTCACTGTCCTCCCCCTCCTAGTTATCTTATATCTCCTATAGGCTACTCTTTTCCTCCTCACCCTGTCTATAGGCGCTTTTACCCACAGGCGAGTACAATGGAATGGCCATTACTAGTGTGCCACCATTGTACTCTGTTCCGTTTGAGGTTCAATTTACACACAGAAGGTATTCCGGCAACCCCCCATCTCCATTTTCAGTATTTGTGTTTTGGATCACCCATGGAGTGTGGTGCTCTATGGCTGTTTTTTTACTGCTGCTGGAATGGCTGTTTTACACAGCCAGATGAAATGGAACACATAGGGACGAACCAAGGAAGGAAGAGATTACGATTCAGGTGAACGTTCACCAGTGTAACGGAACAGATGAATTTTATGCACAGGGGATGTAACAGTATACTGTTTCTGTAACAGTCATTCCATTACAGAAACCTGTGTGTAAAAGTGCCTTATGATACCCTTGCTTATCCAGCTAGGTTTCTTCACCCTAGCCTTTTTACTTTGGGCCTTGCTGTTGGAATTTGTTGCTTCCAGTATCCCTAGCTTAATGAATTCCCACCTCTGATTTGTGTCCATATTAGAATTAATTCTGTCCAGAAACCCTTGCAACACTTCACCCATCTTTTTTAAGTCAGCCTTTCTAAAGTCTAGCACCTTTGTGCCAGATGCCCCCAAAAAACACTATAATAAAAACTATTTCATGTTAAAAAAAGAAAGTGGTGATCAACCATGAAAATGCATAGCACCCGCTACATACTTATTTGCAAATTAAGACAATAGTTAAGATTACTTGTGCTGTTAAAGTGTAAAACTGGTAAATATATAAACATTCTTAGTCTAGTAGCATACAGTTTTCTGTAATACCCTGTGTTTGGAATGGTAAAGAGTTTTCATCCTTTCTGGGATTAAATTATCCAACATAGCTGAGGCAGAATTTAAAATTAAAAAGTAGAAGTAAAACACTTCCTTTATACTTGGTCTCACCCTGATTTAGGCTAGCACATGAAAAAGGTATCAGAAATGAAACCTCAAAAATGGTCACTTGCTCAACAGACTTTGTTTGCCAACAGGAGACAACCACAGTGAGAGCAAAGGTGTTTCAAGCTCTGTGAGCCAGCAAACAAACAGCTACTAGCAGTAAAAACATATTATCAGATCAATAACAAAGCAACCAGCAGCACCCTTTCAAATGTTTTTCTTTTCCCAACTCAGACACACTTTTCACACAGAAAACAACAGGGAACTTAACTTGAAAAGTTTGATTGCCAAACCCAAGACAAGAGTGCAGTTACTTCCCAAGCTGTGTGACAGCACTGACTGATTGTAGAGCTTCTACAGGCATGTGCATCTAGGTATCATCAATACCTAAGCTGCTTTGCTTGAGTGGGGTCATGAACTTTGAAATAGCACCAATCAGTTTTTCACACCTTGGCAAATCAGAGTGAAGCAACTTCATTTATATTTAAATTAAGATGACAGTAGGAGGGTAAAAGAGAGGGAATCAGTAGTTATGCCCACAAACTATACAGGTATAAAGAAAAAAAATGAGGGGACTTTCCCTTCAAGAGGCTGTTGATCACCAGTTATAGGAGAAATGTATGAAGTGTTGAAGTATTCTGTGTATCCAGTCAGTGGTGATATGGATGAGGTCTGAAGTGTGGTAAGAGGGGCATCTAATTGTGATAAACATGCCATGAAGATAAGAAAAGCAGTTATTATCAGTAAAAGGAGAGTGTAAATAAACTTTTACAAGCATTTCAAAGGTTTATGTGAGCATTTTCCCTTGTTATGTGACTGTTTTTTCTTTGACTGACTGTTTTATACTGCACCCGAGCATCATGTATTAGATCCTCAGAAACAGTGTAGACAATATTTTTTTTGTATAAGAATGGCCTACTTTCATCCCGTCAGGTTTTCTGTTTAGTCATAATGCAAAAAGGAAAGCTAAAAAACACACTGCATAAATCAGTACTAATATAAGCAAATAAAACAATAAGTATAATGCAAAGTTGTTTTTGCTTGGATTAGGAAGGCTATGTGTTGCTCTAACTTTTCTGTGTTTATAGTATTTCCAGGATTTATTGCACATTTTTAGTGCAACCTTCAGAATGCACCAAATGGACATATGGGGCTGGATATTCAGACTGCGTCAGGCAATGGCACAAGAGAGGGCGCAGAGCATCTGAGATGTGCCAGGCCCAAGACATGGAGATATTCAAAGGTGATGTGCCATGGTGCATCTCCTTTGAATATGGCATAGAATGCATATGGCACATCGACAGTGCACCAGTGCAATACCCAGACAAGGAAGACTGGAAATGTTCCAGTGCAACTGTAGTTGTGCTGGGTGCATCACCAGTGATATTCAGCCTTGGGCATGCAAATGGGGCCATAATGTATGCATGGTGCAAATGGGGCCATTTGCATGTCATTATGGCCCCATTTCATGCATTGTGCAGGGTATCCTGGTGAAATGCATCTGGTACCCTGTGTAGCTGCCTGCAACACATACAGAAGCCCCGGTAGTCCAGTTGTGTCCCCCTTCCTACCCGTAATGCCGATCGTAGGTACTAGTACAGCAACACAAACCCTGGTAGTCCAGCAGTAACCCTCACCCTCCTGCAGCCATGATTGTAGGGTATGACAACTGTGTAAACATCCCAATGCCCAAATGGACCCCCCCACCCTGTAGTCGCACTCACAATGTGAATGGAGTGTGGACCACTGGGCTTACACCACATACTGTAAGCTGTAATGTGGCAGACAGCTGGGTGGTATGTGTGTGGGGTGCAGCTGCCTGCTGATAATGGGGAGCTGGGTGGGCAGGGGTCCTGTCTGAGTGGAGGGGTTGGGGGTGCCACTTCACCACCAGGTATCCCTTTCAGTATGGAGCACCAGTGATTGGTGCATCAGGTGGGGTCGGGGGGCCACTAGATCACCAGGAATGGGAAGATATTGACTTTTATAGTGCTCAGAGCAGTGGGAAGGGAGGGGGACAACTAGCTTACCAGGTCTGGTGTCATGGCATTGTGGATGATCCTGGCTACAGGGAGGGAGCGGGTGCCACTAGACTATCAGGGAATGGGTAGCCTTTGTATGTCAATGTGAGCATGACTACGGGGTGGGGGGTTCCACTTGGGTGTCAGGGTGTTTGCACCATTATGATACCCTGCAATCACAGCTACAGGGGGGTTACTGCTGGACTATCTGGTGTTGTGTCTCTGTACTATTACCCATGATCGGGGCTTCAGGTGGGATGGGGGTAGCATTAGACTACCACAGATCATTTTGGTGCATATAGACTGTGTTCTGGGTGGGACAGTGGCCACCCTTGACTGGTGGCTGCTGTGTTGTGCCCTGCAATACAACAGCCCACCTGTGGGTGGCTGGGATTGGAGCCAGTATTTTCTGGCTCAACTTTGTGCCCCGGATATTTGGCGCATCTGGGGGTTGTGCCAGCAGATGTGCCACACATCCCAGGCTGAATACTGGGATGTGCCACATATGCATTGGCACACCCCTGTCAGATGCGCCGCATACATTACCAATGCACCCTGGCACATCGAGACTTGCACTGCGCAAGTCACCCTTTTAAATATCATGCCAGTGTGCACTAAGTCAGTAATTTAGCCAATGTAAATTCCAAACAGGAACACAGATACCCAAGGGCTGCTAATAAAGCAAGAAACACAGCAGATTATAGATGAATAGCAACATTTCTTCCTGCTTTGAGGCAGTTGTTTTCTTCCTCTATGTCAAGAATCTCATTCAGTAATCTGGCCCTAAGGGAAGTCTTGCTGATATGACTCTCTTTTGGGTTGTTCATGGGTTCAGGATATCTGATAGCTCCTCAATATGAACATAAAGGGGTTGTAAATTGGGTAATGCCTCACTCTTCTGCAACATAACATTTTTTCAGTTGAGAGACAAGTACCCATTTAGATTTTCCCTTAGGTTCCACCAGGATGGCATTATTTGAAATTTGTTTAATTTGCATAGGTTTAGTATACTTAGGCCCCTTTGGCGTGGTTGCTATTTTATTCCAACAAACCCAGTCTGCAATTTGATATGGGTTCACTGGGGTCATAACCTGTGCCCTTAATTTTTGTGGGTCTTGCCTGGTGGAGGGATCAAGTGGTGTTTGCATATGTATTTGAGCCATGGTTAACAACTGATAGTGGGATAGACTATGGTTGGTTAATGGCCTACTTCTTAGATGCATTAATGCCATGGGAAGGTTTCTAGTCCAGAACTTAATACACCCCATACGCATTGCCTGTTCAAGCTGTTTGTTAACATTTTCAATTAGACCCTGTGACTGAGGGTGCTATGGGGTGCAAAGTGACAATTGAATCCATATTCAAGTATTAGGGCTGACACATGCTGATTTTTAAAATGCGTCAAGGTGTGTGTTATGTGTTAAGGTAGAGAAATGGGCAGACTAAGTGGGTCAAGTGGTCCTTATCTGCTGTCAAAGTCTATGTTTCTATGAGCCCTGGTCTGAACAAATGTATTTATTTATTCCCCAATGTGGGAAGATTGTCTTTGTTAATGTATCTACAGCAAACTTAGCCATGGCTGCTGTGGCTGGAAAGGTCTCCACGTGTTGAGTAAAATTATCAACTATAGCAAGTAAATATTTTTTATTTTCACTGTGAGGTAAAGGTCCAACAAAATCATAATATACGCTCTCCCAGGGCGCATTTGATCTTACTTGCAGGTTAAGAGTGGGAAGGACTGATGCATTCTTATATTGTTGACACATTGAGCAACTTTGTATATACTTAGTGACATCATGCATTAATGATGTCCAAGTAAAGTTTTGTCTACTCAACTTGGCTGTGACCTTAATCATGGGGTGAACATGTCCTATACATGCATGTGCCATTTGGATCAGTTCCTGCCTGCAGGATTCATCCTGAACCAAACAGGTGTTTCTGGTTACCTTTTTAATTTTGCCTTCCGACTCACATTCCTGCATTTTCTGAGAATTCTCAGTACCCTGCCAGTGGACAACCACCTGGGTCTGAGAACGGGCTTCGAACATGGTTTGGCTGAATTGGTGGTACAGTGGCACAGTGCATGCAAGTTTTGCCATTTTATCCACTGCTGAATTGCCACGGTGGTGCTTGGAATTTATACTGTCTCTCTCATACCCTCAGATGTGAGAAACATCAGGCCTAGGGTTTAAGAGATCACTTGCTTGCCAAATGGTAGTCCAGTCTGCAGAAAAAGCCCCAGCATGATTTGAGGGGTGCATTATAAGTGTGTACTATATAACTGCTGTCAGTAAAAATAAAATTAGACTTTTGCTGTATGACATTTCTAAATGTTAATACCTCAGCATACTGTGCAGATTTGGCCTTGACTGGTACAGATTCTTGTTGAGAGATGAGAAAATTTCCCTCTGATGTTTTCTAACTAAGTATAAGTCCTATACCTGCTCTACACATACCATTAATATACTGGACATTGCCATCTGCCCAAGCAATGTTGCATCCATTTGGATTATCCTCCCATGGGGTGTATTTAAGGTGTGGTGGGTTTCCCTTATTTTCAATGTGATGTGTGTATTTCTGTGTGTCTATTTCAAAAGTGATCTTTTCTGTATTCAGTAAGGCACTAAGATATAAAGCACATGCTTTATTGTATGCTAAGACTGGGTTCTTAATAAAAGCTAAGGTGCTGGGATCTGATAAATGTTCTGCAATTTTTTGGGGCTTGCAGCAAATGAGGCACATGTTTTAATATTTGGTGTAGTGCTAATAAAGGTTTAATAGAGCTGGGGAAAGCACTTTCAGTATTTGAAAAAGTACCTATGTGATAAGATGTCAATCTTTTGTTTTGTGTTATAGCTGCAGAATAACTGTCATGTGTTGTATCTATTTGAATGTCTAATGGGTAAATTAAATTTAAAGGCGTCAAGGAATAATGCTGTAGGATCGCTTGCTGCAACTCAGCTAACAGTTTTTCTTTTTCATGATCCCATGAAAAATCGTGTAATACTTGATACCGGAGTTGAGAAAGTGTTGAATAATTGAGCACATAACCCTAAAAGACTTTGCAACTGTTTTTTAGTTTGTGGCACCTTTGTCTGTCAAGCTTTTTGTAGGTGTTCATCAGATAGGCTAACTCCATCCTGGATTTGTTTCCAAAATATTTTTAAGCCCTATCTGTCTTTTTTCCAGTTAATCTTGTTACCTTTATTGCCAGTGTTGTTGCCACCTGTTCCTGGGGGTCAGGATGAGTAAACTATAGATCATCTATGTACATTCTGATATTGGGAATAGCAGCAAGGTCCCGTGTGATAAGTCATTGAAATATGTTTGGCAGATTTTTACAACCTTAAGGTAACTGTTGGAAATTATATTGATGATAATTTGCTGTAAAAGCTGTTTTGTATTGGTCCTTTTTATGCAGGAGAATAGAGAGGAAACCATTTGAGAAATCTAGTACTATCTTATATGTAGCAATGGGAAGAGCTTCCCACTGTTGCAGCATGGCACAATTTTGCACTGCATTATCAAAAGTATGTTTACTGAGCTGTGTGTAATCTACTACTAAACAAATAGAGCCATCCTTCTTTGGTTCTGGCAGCACTGGGGAATTAGTGGAAGAAATGCAGGGCCTAATTATGCCATCTTTTAATAACATTTAAAAAGGTTTGTCAAATTCATGTTTGTATTGGGATGTAATTGGGTATTGCTTTTGTTCAGGGATGGGTAGTGCCAAGAATACAGACTGGTAGTGTTTATATGAGACCTGCATACTCCTCTTTTGTTATTTGCTGAACTAGACTGTGAATTTGAGTATATATTCTTTTGGTAAATCAATGGTGATTGTGAATGTGGGTAGAAGAGTATTAATGAAGCCCAGGCAGTGTGCATCTGCCACTCCTAGGACTCCATGTGTTGGTACATCAGTTATAATTGCCTCTTTGGGGTGTCCATTAAGTTTTATAGGGACTAAAGGACCTGATATTGCTTCTTGTCCTGAGATGGTAGTATATAAATTTTTAAGGGGAATTTAGTAGAAAAGTGTCACTAGGGGAGTACAGTATGGGTAGAACGAGTATCAACAAGAACAATTTCCTCTGTCTCTATTTCCCCAGTATTGTCTCCCTCTCCCATGATTGAGACTTGCAAGAGGCCACAGGACATACCCAATGGCCCTAGGATTTTGTTTTAGGCATTCGGCTGCCTGTCCAGACTGAGGTTTATTTATTTATTTTATTTATCTATTGAAATTCTAGGAATTACAACCTTTGAGTCAGAGACTCCTTTACAAAGGCTCCATGTCAGATGGCTTACAGAAAAATACAATGGTACAAGACAAGCATACAAAGTGCAAGAACAGAATACAAGCGCAGGAATAGAATACACTTAAAATATACAAAGTATACATAAATAAACAACATAGCAGTAAGTTAACAGGTTATACAAATGCAAGCTGCAAGGCAGAAAATGAAATGCCAGGGAGGCTTAAGTAAGAAATAAGTTGGGTGTAGAGTAGGGGAGACAGAACAGAAGATGAGGAAAGGGAAAAGAAGACCAACAGAGGAAAGAGACGGGGGGGTGGGGTGAGTAGTTTGTTCCTGAAATGGTGGTTGTGGGTCACTGTTTTGATGGGGTGACCAGTCCTTTCTGTCGTCTGCTTCCTTATGAAAATGCTGCCTTTCCTGCTTTGCCCCTTTCTGGACTTGAAGCAACAGAGCTAACTTTCTAGTTGCTTCTTCCCAAGGGAGATGTACTATGGCATGTAAGTCAAATTGTGTTTGTAAGTGTGGATTTAAATAAGTATGCAAATCTGTCACTTCCAAGTCGGAAAATTTACATTGTAAATTATATAATCAGGTACGATAGTCTTTCTTAGGTGTTAAAACCAGGTGTGTGGCTTTTTGTATGACACCTTCCACCTGCAAGTCATAAGTATTTCTTAAACAGTGAATGGCTGTTTTGACTGCATCATAGTAGTTTTTAAAGAATTGAGGCCCAATTCTAGAAAGCATACACCTGGTGTAACAGCAGTTGTGCCAAGTAGAATGGCACAAGTAGCAACTTATGCCAGCAGTTGCAACTTGCGCAGTTCTACAAAGTGGCCTGTGACATGTCGCAGGCCTCTTGCACTGAACAGCAGTTACACTAGCACTTGCACCATAAACCCCCTGTGACATGGTGCTGGGGGTTTATGGCAGAAGCTGCACCACATTCCAGAAGGGCAGCAACAAAGACCCCACAGAACCTCCAGAGGAGAACTGGCATTGTAAGTTACACCTGCAATTAGGTGGTGTAACTTACATAATCATCTGAGGGTTCTGTAGAACCCACTCCTTGTACCCCCCCATGCCCTGACCACCCCTGTTGTTGTCCCAATGGGCACCACGCAGAACCAGCTCTAGACTTGGGGGCACGAACTCGCTCCACCCCCCCACTGTACACACCATACAGTAAGTGCTCTGCAGGGCTGCCCACCCCCCTGCCCTGACACACTATGTACTGATTGCCCTGCAGGGCTGCCCACATCCCCAGCCCCCTGAATTCCCCAGTGTAAAATGCCCTACAGGGTGTCGCTGTCATCCCCCCACCTGTGCCCCAACCACTGAGTCACCAACCACAAAGTGGCAAATATCCTGCCCTGGCAGATTGTGACCCCCCACCCAGCCATACCAGCCCAACCAGCACCTTCACCCATCCCCAGCTGGTGACTGGCACAGCCACCGCTCACCACCACAGCCAGCTTGTGACTGAGTTCAGTATGAGTGCGTACTGAGTAGACAAGCTCAGAAATTAATTTCTGAGTGCATCTGTTCAGTATGTGCTCATTCCGAACTAAGTCGGTGGCTGACGTTGGTGGTGAGGGTGGCTTGCCAGTTGCCAGCTGGGGGATGGATGGGGATGCTGGGTGGGGGGCCACTAGGTTGCCAGGACAGGATATTAGCTGCTTTGAGGCTGGTGACTCGGGGGTTGGGATACGAGTGAGGGGTTGATTGCACTGCCCTGTGGGGCTTATCGGATGGATGGAGTCAGGGACATGGGGGTGTGGGAAGGCCTACAGGGCTCTTTTGGACCACTCTTGAGGGCAGGGGCAGCCCCACGGGGCATATCTCTGATGGTGTCACGAATGTAGTTGGTGTGACCAGCCCAACAGGGCTCTGTAGGTATGTTTTGGGGGTCTGGGGGTGTAGGCAGCCCTGTGAAGTGTCTTTGAGACTTGCTGGGCAGGGGGGTGCCCTTGTGACCTGCTTTTTGTGGCTTGTAACATGCTCGCCAGGTGTGCCAGCAGTTTGACGTACCTGGCCGCATGTCGCAAGTTGCAGGACTTGGCTGCGGAGACCCTGCCCCTTCTAGAATAGGGTGCAGTGTCAATGTTGCAGTTGTGGATGGTGCAAGTTGCATTTGGCAGCAACTTGCACCACCCTTCTAGAATTGGGCCATTGGTATTTAACTGGTTCCATGGACTGTTTGAGGACTTGAAGCATAACAACTTCCCTGTACTCTTCTGCCAAATCATTTATCTGCCAAGCATATTTGTGTATGTTGTTGGATGTGATACCATCAGTGAAATTGATTTGACCTTTCTTCATTTTTACTATTTTAAGTATTTTCATCTTGGATGCTGGAAGGAGAGACTGCAGAGGGGTATTATCAATGGGTGGGGTGTTTGGTATTTGTGCTACCTGAGTATGTAATGTTTGTTTGAGTTGGGGCGATATCTGAGGTATTGAAGTGCCGATGTTCAGTTGAATATTTATATTTGGTATAACTGGACTAGTTAGCACTGCCGGTTATAGATAGATAGATAGATAGATAGATAGATAGATAGATAGATAGATAAACAACTTTATTTTTATATGGGTGTTCATGCCATTAGGGTTGTACAACCCTGTTTTCAAGACAGTCTGGTTGTGGTTGTTGTGAGGATACAGGGGCTTGTGAGGTTGTTATGGGGAGGTGGTGGTAGTACTGGCAGGTTGTGGAGGCAGCTGGATGGGGGTTTGCGGTATTGGCATTTGGACTGGTGGGTTATTAGTTGTGGACTAAAATATGGGCTATAGAGGGGTAGTGTGTAAAGAGGAAAATAGATTGTGGGGTCCTGATGTCCCCTGGGCAGTGGGTAATGGTGACTGCAAAGGTGCAGTAGAAGTGCCTGTAGAATTAATACCGGTAGACTGCAATAAAGGATGTGGTGTATTGCCTTACATGGGTGTTGGAGTTGTAGGCTTTGAAAATTGAACAGGTGCAGAGTGATGAGGAGTTGGGGGTGGGGTAATAGATATTTTTTGCTGTAAGTGAGTACACTTAGCTTCAAGAGTAGAGTTATGATGATATAATAATTCTGCCATTGTCATATAAATTGCTAACACTCTAGGAAGATTCAACCTATTGCCATTACATAAATCATAAACTGCTAGCCTCCATTCCAAGGTCTGTTGTAGTATGTCCTTTAAGGTAGGATCATACTGAAATTCTAAATCTAAGTGCTCCATTACAATATGATTTAATTCAGGAATTGCTACTGTTGCCTCAGTAATTGTCCAAGGAGTAAGAGATGTGGTTTTAAAATTTACAGCTGGTAAATAGCAATGATTGGGGTGGGGGGTAGAGGTAGTAGTAGTACATATTTTTAAAGTTTCATCCTGTGCTGCATTAGATTCAGAGTCAGAGGAACCTGGCTGTGATATGGGCTGGTTAAAATTTAAGCCTCATCAGGAGGGGATGTCGGGGATTTAAGGCAAGTTTTACCACTATTTAAATGTAAAAAGCTCTTAAGATTGCCAACAATACCTTTATCCTTGCTAGGTTTGCCGTAATGGTTGGTTTTAAATTTAGAAATGGAAAGGGGTAAACTGGTAGAGTGAGTGGAAGATAAGGGTTTAGCTCGAGAACGGCCTCGGGTGCAAGACATTTGCATGTTGGAGTCACCAGCTGTTTTGCTCAGGTTTGGTGCTGTTTCAAGGGCATGGCTATTTAAGTTTTCTCCACATACATGAGAGTCAGTTTTCTGATTCCCAAGACCTTTAGGAGAAACAGACATAGCCAGTAATTGATTTATGTTAGGGTATAACCTCACTGGAGTTGCTATACATAGGGCTTGTAGTTCATGATGCTTTGAGCCTTTTATATCCCATGCACCTATAACTCCCTGATCTTCAGAAGAACCAGTCATGGCACACCTAACTCTGCACTCAGAAATTAAAGCCACGGACAAGGTTACTTAATCAAAATACAGTTAATTTTATTTACCACAGCAGTGCATTTGTGGCCTACAAGGCCCACACCATGAGGAATAACAGCTACAAACACATCTAACATTTCAACCACAAGGTCTTTGCTCCAAATGTTTTGATCTTGTTTAGTGATTAGAAGTATTTTTCCCTTTTGTGAGTACACACTAACTTCATCAAAATCCCATTGGTACTCATGTTTATTTGTAATTGGAGAAGGACAATGGTCCTTTCCTATATGTGCAAGAATCCTAACAATCACACAATTTATATTAGTATTGCCGTGCCTCAGGCAATTATATATCCTACATGTCCCAGCAGCATCAGGCTCTGAATTTAGTGTACATTATCCAACTGTTCTGTGAGTTGGGATGGGACAATTAATGTCTGAACAGGTCAATACATGTTTATAAGCCTCTATGGTTAACTTTAGTGCCCACACATGTCCAATATAGCAATAATCATAAAAAGCTCTATCTTATGTTTGAGAGTCAGCTAAGTTATTTCTAAAATTCTAAAATTTATTTTATTTTTATTTATTTAGCTTTTGTTGACCGGGTAAGTGCACTAGACAAATCCTACCTATTTTCAGGCACGACCCGGGGGAGGGGGATACAAATGAATGCCAACTGACTTTGAAACCAGATTAAGCTGTTGGTGGTATTTATAGTGAATGAGGGAAATTTGGCCAGGACACTGGGGAAATTCCCCTACTCTTTTCAATAAGTGCCATGGAATCTTTAACATCCACCTGAACTACCATCAATCCAGGCAGATGGGACCTCGGTTTAACGTCTCATCTGAAAGATGACACCTCAGAAGTGCAGCATCCCTCTCATGCTGCACTACAGTGTCAGTACTGGGATATTAACCAAAGTGCCAGATGTGGGAACTGAATCCACAGCTCTCTGATCTCCCGGCCTCAGAGGCAAGAATGCTACCTACTGAGCCACTGGCACTGACAAAAAAATGATTAATCATATCCATTTGTAAGCAATGAAATTTTAGGAAAGCAAATTGTATGGACAGCAATTCATGCAATATGAATTAACAAGCAAAACAAATCACGAAGGAAAATAGAAATGTATTCCCTTACAATAGATGTGAAAATAAAAAATACAGAAAAATTATTTTTTATATAAGTCACCCTGTTCCTATAATCAGGAAAACATGCAATTGGCTTACCACCTTTAGGCCAAAACCATTTCTCAGATTTGAAAGCCCTCAGAGTACTTTTCTGTTTGCTGCTGGTCCATTATGCCTAGCCGACAATCTAAGGAAAAGACTCCTTATCCTGGTGTGTCTTGAAGGTAACTTACTGTATATAGGCAAAAATCTTAGCCTGTGCTTTTTTTTCAGCGCAGCACTATTAATGCTCTGATCAAAAGCTTTTTCTGCACAGCAAAAGTTCCATCCACAACTCAATATTTTTATATCAAAACACGCTGATAATTTAAGACTTGGCCCCATAGTTAATGTGTTTTAATTTAGTCATGACCTTGAAGTTTCTCAACCAACTTGTACTAAGAATGCTGCACCTGTTTTCATTGTCTATTCTGACTTAATGTTATCAAGGAATATTCCCTATACACAGAGAAAGTGGTATTGAGGTGCTAAGTATAGTGTGCTATTTGTTAGATATCTAAGCTTGACCTTCTAAATTTATTAGCACAGAAAAATAGCTTGGCTATAAAACCTTATCTATCTTAAGTTACACACAGAAAAACAAAATACAGTTCATTTGCAGCTAACATATCTGTCTTATGTTTTTTTTTTACATTTCAGTTAAAGCAGACTACAGTTAGCAGAATACACTTCATCTATGTCTCCAATCATAATCATTTGCCCTTTCATCAGTTCATTAATCTCATTAGTATTCTCCCATGGTATTTTCAGCAGGTGGTCCAGCAGCATTACTTTGCTCCCCCAAAGCACTGTCAATAGTTTGATGTAATGTCAAGCTCTCTCCAATAGTCTCCCCTCATGGCTGAATAAGCAAACTAATGTCAACAGTCTGCTCAATTGCCTGCCTCTCTTCCAGGGAAATGAAAGTGCCCATTTGGGCTGGAAATACATTGCTGCTAACACACTCCATCTGGTCATCATCCACAGCCTCTAGCATCTTATTATCCTTCTCAACCAGCTCCATCACCACTCTCACTGCCTCTTCTTTTAAGGTCTTAGTCCTACTGGGTGCCATTGCTTAAATCTGGATAGGTGTAATCACAATCAAAACCATTTAGTAGCTGTTCTCTTGTTCTGTATGCGTGTGTGTTTTCCTTTTGCGCTTTTAGGCCCCTTTTCTTTTTTCTTTTAATTTCCCTTAAAAATCCCATTGCAATGTAATTGAAACCCCTCAGGGATCCTTATCTCCTTTGGACCTTCTTTATAGTCAAAAATCACTAGCCAGCAAAATTGTGAGGGAGCCTGCTACAGCATCCCATTTTAAATTTCTGTCCTGACCTCTCTCTGTTTCTTTTGCACTTTCAAATTCCTTGTTCCCCTCTCAAGCTCCACCCTTTCTCTTTGATGTCATCATGACCTCATCTCAATGTTAAGCCTCACAGTTGCTTAGAAGCCCAGCTTCCACGCCCACACCACTCCCCCTGGCTTAGTCACTGATTAACCCTTTGTTGGTCCAGGGCTTGAGACATATGGGCCTGCCTTGCAAACAAGCAAAACTCCTTAATTATGATGTCATCATGTATCACTTACATTAGGGTGCTCCCATATTATAAGCACATGGTAAATACATTCATTATTTATGCTCAATACTGCAAAATAGTGTTACTCAATTATATACACATTAACACAGCATATGCTAGTTTTTAATATTAGTGAATCTCAAATTATGGTTTTTGGTTCAAATAAAAATATTAAGCAAAATTGGTACACACTGGATACTCTTATCATGGATAGCCAGTTACTCCAGTTGATATAATTATATAAATACTTCTTTGGGTGGACTCCAATTGTAAATGGGACATTTATATTATTAATTAGATTAAAAAACTTGGTATACAGTATATGATAAAAAATGCATTCCATGCAATACTCATGAATGTATAATTAAGACTATGATTATACCTATTTTTGACTATGCTGATTTTCTTTACAGAAGGGCCTTCAGGAAGGAACATCCTAAACTGGACATTATGAACAACCAGTTTTCCCATTTCATCCTGGTTGTCCCATAACATCAATCACTGCTTATAATACAATTACTTAAATTGGCTATGGCTTCAGTATTAGAAGAAATAATATTTACTGCATTTAGTGCATATATCTTTACTTAAAATATTTATAACTACCTATATATAAGTATAACCTCCATCTGGGGTGGGAGGGCTTACCTGAAGGGGGCTTCAGCCCCACTGTGATCCCGATCCTGCCTCCAGTCCCTCTGGACTGTTGAAATTGGACCAGAGGGCGTATTGTATGGCCCTGTTGGGATACAGGCCTGATGTCTCTGGGTGTGTCTCACACTTACAACTGCTGTTCTGTGATGTCTCAGTCCCATGTGTAGATGGGAGCTGAGCTCTGGTAATGGTTTTGTACCTCTGGGCACTTAAGGAAGTCACCATTGGTCCCAGGAAGTGGCAGAGCCCAAACCAAAATTTTAAATAAAAATTGGTGGTGTGTGCCTTTCTTTGCATTCGCAGCCACCAGGGAAGTGAAAATTAAAGGAGCTGTGTCTCCAATTAGGGTTCTGGCTGTGCAGCCACTATTAGACAATATCCCAAGCTCCATGATAGGCAGCAGAACCAGGGATCAATGGATAAACACCTTAGGGCTTGGAGGGAATGGTTTATTGCCCCAGTGAAGGGGCTATTGTAAAATAAAAAGGGCTGCACTATTTGGAGGGAAATGTAAATAAACATGGTAGCCCTTGTGGCCTTTGACAGAGCAGGGACCACTGGGAAAAGCAAAAGGGCACCAACAAGTACCCAGGAAACATGCAGCCAATCAGATGGAAGCTAGGAAGAAATTATAAAAAGGGACTGTTTGCCCATCAAGGGGGGAGATTCTCTAGGGATCCAAGGGAAGAGCAGAGCAGAGAAACACCGTGTGGGGCTACTAATCCCCAAAGACTGCACTCAGACCCTAACAGCCTGTTCCTTCAGTCCTTCGGCCTTGATGGCCCTTGAACTCAAAAGAAGACAGAAAGCTTATGAGAAGCAGTGGCCACAGGGAGGCCAAGTGAACTGCAGCCTGCTTTCCCTGGTTCAGATTTGAAAAATGGCAACCAGTGGTCTGCAGCTAGAACAGAGACTGTGTGTTGGCAGCCTGGAAGGAGAAACAGACAGAGAGAGAGAGTTGAAGCTAGGACCTAGTGAAGGTCTGCAGTTCAGAACAGAGAAGGTGAACAGCCTGCAAGTGAAAAGGACTGTGCAACCAGTGTTCCTCTCAGAGGGGCTTGGATCTTGAATCAGCTTGACTGCTTCTATGCTGAAAGAGATGTGTGTGCTGAAGTTAGGGACTGATGCCAGAGTCCAACTGCATTGTTGCTTATTGAAGCTGTGTTCCTAGAAGGAAAAATCAAGGGGTCACTCAGCCTGCCCGGTACCCTAGATCACAGAGGAGACTGGCAGAGGGAAGACATTGAAAGGTCTGTCATGTGAACACTGACTGCAAAGGCCTTAGAGGTGAAGATTACAAAGTCCTGACAGGTGAAAAGTAGCTTTCTTCATTTCTTTAGCCAGCTACTGCCTACCAGTGACCTGCTATTGTGGTGCACCACCAGCAAACCTCTGATACCAACACAGTACCATGAACCAAGTTTCTGCCACCCCCATTTGAAGCTTTGAACTGTAAGCACCCCTGAGCTGTGGCTCTTGGAAGTCTTTATTTAGCTAGCTAGCTAGTCAGGAAAGAGGATTGAGCCCTGGACAGGATTGTGCCGAGCTTTGAGCTATACCATGGCATAAGAGATAATAGTAGCTGTGTTTAAAGTTTATTGGGCCTGATGCAAATACCCCAGCTTGAGCCACCAGACTGTGTTTCCTCACAGCACCGCAGTGTGGTACCCACCACTAAAGACTGACTGCTGATCTAGGAAAGTCAGGTGCATCCACAGGTGGGACATGGTGAATTCTGTGTTAGGTAGTACTGCTTGCCAGAATTGCTGTTGCATTGTTCTTCCTTTTAGCCCTTCCCTATAATAAAGTTGCAGTTGGTTTATTATATGGAGGCAGTATATCACAATGGTTTAAGACTCTGAGCTGCAAATCTGGTGACATCCAGCAGACCAGACCTGGGTCTGAATCCCACAGCTTCCACTTGCAGACTGCGTGACCCTGAGCAAGTCACTTAAGTTCCGGGTGGTCTCAGGTCGCACCTGTAAAAAAGCTTTCAACTTAGCGGGCTAGTCCTGGTTAAACAACTAACAAAAAAACCAAATTGTTACAAATCTGGTATTACTGGTCCTTGTCATGTGTGTCCTGTTACTGTGTGGTAGGTAGGTACTGTTATTATATTTTCCTGAAGGGTGGTAACCAGCAATTTATCCACAGATATCCCATACCACTTCACCAGGTGGAGGCACTGCACCATTTCTTCTTCTGTACACTAGTGAACCCAGGCTGGCCTCTCGGAGGTGTGTGCAGTAGGGATAACGAGGGCTCCAGAGCAGCCAAGGTGGGTCAAAGGGCTGTTACATATATTATAGCAGCTAAGATATTATCAGCCAGAACAGTAAGGACTGGCTTAAGGAACTGTGAGGGCTTTGAATACTTAGTACCACATTTTAGGATCCTTATAGATTTTTCCTCCTTTCTGCATGTTGGTCTGATGTCTTTGAACAAAAGTCTGATGCTCTTTAGTTCAATTAGTGGATCTATCTATTCTTTTAAAAACATGTGCACTTGACTAGTATGTGGGCAAGTAAAAAACAAAAACAAAACAAACAAATCATCAGTGTTATGTTTACCAAAGAAAAGGATAAGCTAAAAACAATTATGTGGCATGGCTATTATTACCCATAACTGATGTGTAAATGAGCTGATTGCTGTGTTTACTAGTATTGCATTGACATAAAGAATAAAAAACCTTTAGACAAAGTTGTGGTAGTAAAGACAATATCAGGATTAAAGACAAACTGACATTCATTAAAGGGAGTTATAAATGAAGAAAGGAGATGGGTACATGAAGGAAACAATTAATGTTAGGGAGGTCCTGAGTAGCCACAGACCTGCGTCATATCAAGAAAGAAAGAAAGTGTAGAAAGTCACTGAGCTTCACAGAAAAGGTATACATTGCACCCTGAGTGGCCATTTGGTATCAGGATAAGCCATGGATGGTTCAGACTTCAAATGGAGCTATTGGATACTGTGAGATAACTGTAGATAGAGGGCATTTAGGAAGTATAAGGGAGAAAAGTCAGAAGTTAGTAGGACCATATGCAAAGTGAAGGTGGCAGTCAACAAAACATTGGTCAGGGTTCAAAACCAGAAATGGAGAAAATGTTAGCTGAAGCAGTTAAACTGAAAAATAAGACCTTTTTTTTGGTACAACACGTGAACAAAGCAAAGTTCAGAGACAGACTGGAGAGGGATAGGATATACAGTATGCAGAGGAGGATGATCATAAAGTCAGTGCACTGAATGAATATGTTCACTGTTATTTCATTGTGGAGAAGTCAGGGACATGTCACAACTACAGCAACTGAAACCTGGTAATGCAGGAAGACAGGCTAGATATAGTGGTGGTATCAGCTGACAAGGTTCAGATGGAAGCACAGCTACTTAAGGTGACCATGTCTCCAGCTCCAGATGAAATACATCCAAGGATACCAAGGAGGATGAGTGGATTTAGTAAAGTCTTCATCTCTATTTAAAGAGGGATTTGGGCCAACATTTCTGACATCAATAAATTCAAAAGTTGGAAAAGTATATTCTTAATCAGCTTAATGCCAAAAATGAGATCTTTAAGTTGTGTTATCTAAAAGGTACAAGTCATTTTGCAACCCTAATTGTATGGCCTGTTAAAAAAATAACCAGCTTCAGTAAAGAGCTATTGACAATGTCATAACCAGAACTCACAGCCTAATATCTCTGTGCTACCTTACTGAATTTATTTCTCCCATGTTATGTTAAAGTGCAGTAGCAGTAAACACTTAAAAAAGGAACTCAGACACCTCATGGGTACAAGCCATGCATTTCCATAATGTGCAGATGCAAGGTACTTAAGAATGTGATGGGCAGGATGTTGAATACAGTAGTTAACTTGGCTATAGAATGTTGAAGTTGTGTGCATTTTTTTAGAATACTGATGGGATTACATTTTCGAATGCCACTGGATTGCAATTGTAGTATGCAGCAATGACACAATCTCAGAAAATATGTTAGATCCCTACCTTCTCTGGGTAACAGCGACTATAACATGGTTTCTTTTGAAATCATGGCTGCATGGTCCAAATATCATGATTCAACAACAATAAGGGACTACATCAAGGCAAATTTTATTCAGATGAAAAATATACTGGAAACGCTGGACTGGGACCCAATCATGGGATATCCTTAAGGACATAGTATTGCAACTTCAAAATGAGTTTGTTCCTCTTAAAAAGAAATATAGCAGTAAAGAGAAGGTCCCTCTGTGGTTAACATCGGACATACAGAAATAAATTACAGTAGCAGCCACAGACACTGCCAGATATTTCCTGAAGTTTCTGTGATATTTCCAGAAATGTCTCCTGCTTTCTGCATTTCCACAGTAGGGGCAGCAGAGAGAAACTCTTCAGAAATTTCACGAAATATCTGGAAATAGCTGGCAATGTCTCTGGCTACTACTGTAAATCTAAAGAAAGGACATATACAAAATAAAAAAGAAGAGTCATCACCTGAAAATTCAATTAATTATAAAAGTAAACTAAAAAATACAAAAAAACATGATTAAGAGGGCTAAATACAAACTAGAATTCAAATTAGACCATAATAAGAATGTAAAGGCTTTTTACTCATATTAATAGCAAAAAAGAAAAAAAACACCTCTTGTTATTGGGACACTTGTGCAAAATGGAATAACCATCATGGATGATACAGCAACTGCAGATTATTTTAATACGTATTTTTCTCGGTGTTCTCTGATACTGGGAAACCAAATAAAGTAGTACATAATACTAAAAATGAAGACCATTACTCTTTTACACTGGAGAAAGTTCTTGAATTACTTAAAGAAATAAAGAAAAGTTTCATCCATGGACCAGGTCTTATTCACCCCAGGTCTCTAAGTGAGCTGGCAGCTCAACTTGCTTATCAACTCATGTTGCTCTTTCATCATTCTTTAAGAGAAGGACAGGTACCAGAAGATTGGCATAATGTGAGAGTCATCCCTATCTTTAAAAAGGGAGACAAAGGTAGTGTG
This sequence comes from Neoceratodus forsteri, assembly GCA_016271365.2. Classification (NCBI taxonomy): domain Eukaryota; kingdom Metazoa; phylum Chordata; order Ceratodontiformes; family Ceratodontidae; genus Neoceratodus; species Neoceratodus forsteri. Next base: position 1,037,718,363 of record CM057453.1, read on the forward strand.
GAGAACTACAGACCCATCAGCCTTACTTGTATTTGTGGTAAACTAATGGAAGGCCTAATTAAGGTTCATATTGATTCTGAAATCAATAGGTTGGGACTGCACAACCCTCATCAACATGGATGCAAGAAATATCATTCTACCATGACAAACTTGATAACTTTCTACCAACAAGTTAGTATCAACTTAGATCAGGGTATCCCATATGATGTTATCCTTTTTGATTTCCAAAAAGCATTTGACAATGTGACCCATCATATCCTCTTTGATAAAATGATCAACATGGGTCTTTTGCCAATTCTGGTCCAATGGATACAAAACTGGCTTCTTCTCAGTAAACAATTTGTCACTATAAATAGCTGTCCATCATTTGAAGGTAGTGTCACTAGTGGAGTACCCCAGGGCTCAGTCCTGGGTCCAATGTTGTTTATTATCTTTGTTAGTGATATAGATAATGACATCTCTTGTAGTATAATGAAATTTGACGATGATACCAAACTAGAGGGAGAAGTGGATACCTTTCTTAAACATCTACATACTTTAAATGATTTACTGACAATCAAGCAATGGGCTGTTAAAAATGGAATTTCCTTTAATGCAAATAAATGTGTAGTAATGCACTTTGGGAACAACAATCCTCATTATTCCTATTTTATAAATAATTTACCCAATCATACATCCACATCTGAAAAATACCTTGGGATATTAATCAACAATAAACTATCATCTTCTGACCATTGTTGAATGGTTGCAAAAAAATTCTAATTTAATGATCAATTGGATTGGCTGGCCATATGTTTGTAGATCTGAACAGTGTTTGGTACTAAGAAAATACAAAATCACACATGCCCCCACAATGCAAAGCATCATGAGCTGCATATGCAAATCACCACAGAATGTTATGCTGGTCCAACTTTAAGCAGAATTGCATGGTGCCATGGGGTGTCAAACAGACGAGGCATACTGATGAGTCCTGGTAGGATGAAACACGTGTCTATGTCTTCTGTTAGCACCCTTTGCAAGCTGTGTGAGAGGCCTTTCGGCACCATGCAATTCTGCTTAAAGTTGGACCAGCATAACATTCTGTGGTGATTTGCATATGCAGCCCATGATGCTTTGCATTGTGGGGGCATGTGTGATTTTGTATTTTCTTGAAACTTGGCTTCCCAGCCAAATGCCCTTTGGGGTAACCCTTGCCTCAGTGTTTATGCACAGAGGTTCTTTGTCTTTTAAAAAGTGTTTGGTACTGTTGTATAAGTCCTATGTTACACCCTATTTGGACTATGGTTCCCAGTTTTGGAGCCCATATTTAAAGGGGGGTATTGTATTACTTGAAACAGTACTAAAAAGGTTTACCAAACTAGTTTCTCACTTGAAATACAAATTGTACCCTGAAAGACAAAGTGCTAGAAATCGTTTCTCACTTTAAGAGAGGAGGCAGTGTAAAAATATTTTCCTGATGTATAAGATCCTAAACTCCCTCTACTTAACATCTTGCTGTGGATTTCACCCACATAACAGAATTCAAAATGTATTTACTCATAATAAACAGATTATGATAACTTGGGCCAAGAACAACAAAATGGATAATTATATTACAGTTCATACTTTCAAGCACTGGAATAGTTTACCTTAGGAAATAGTAGAGCAGAATACTTTTGATGCATTCAGAAAGTGGCTTGATGTGTATTTATTGTCAAATCAGATAAATTTAAAGGAAAATAAGATCCCACTAGAGTGGGGAGACATTCTCCATGGGCAACTTGCCTACTATTGTCTCTATTGGATCCAGTAAATCCAATAAAGTAGCTGGGACACATCATTTTGGAACATGACACAGATGCTGGAATTTAGAACATGGGGATGTCAAAAAGATTTAGAATGTGGCAGAAATACACTATTTCAAAATGTAGGAGGCACATAGTTGTGAAATGTGAGAGGTACAGTATATACAATTTCATAATGTTGCATGGATGTATAATTTCAGCATGTGGTGGTGATGCACAGTTTCAGAATGTGGTGGGGATACTTCTGTTCAGACTGTTGTGGCAAGTTACAATTTCACAATGTGGCAAGGAAACAGAATCTCAGAAGGTGAAGGGGACACACAGTTTCAGAATGTGGCGGTCACATGCAATTTCAGAATATGGTAGGGATGCATATTTTTGGAATGTGGTGGGATGCATGATTTTTTTTAGTATGGCAGGGAAATGCATTTATGGAATGTGGCAGCTAAACACAATTTTTAGAATGTGGTGGGGGTGCCCGGTTCTGGAATGTGGCTGTGTACTGCAATTTCAGAACATGGTGAAAATGCATAATTTTATGAATGTGGCACAGAAGAGCATTTTCATAATATGACTAGGACGCAAAATTTGGAATTAGGGGTAAATGGTAAGCAACTCCATCTGTACAGATTAATTTGTGAGTTGTGATAGCACTTTTTTGTGTTTTGGCACTGTCAGGAGGTCTAAACCTCACTTTCAGGTTCTTGGCAATATTGGGAATGCAAGTAATCACCGACACGTTGCATAAAAGTAATAAACTTGTTTATTACTACCAAAAAGTATAAAATCACTGTTACCCTAAGCAGTTCTTACCAATACAAACCAGGAGCCAGTGCTAAGTGTTCCTTACACCTCGAGGTTTCTTTGTGTCTCTTGGGATCTCCGAGGTACAAGACTTAGTGTATCACATTATATACCTATGATAATTACTATGGTTATTGTAAGACAGAAACATTTCTAGTTGCAGAGGTGAGCCCTATTGGCTAAATTAGAGGAGGATCCACCGTCCAAGATAACATTATACAATTTTGTAGTAGTCATCAGTTTGTGAAACAAAAGAGTTCTTATGCAGAGTCTTACATAACTCAGTGTAGTAGTACAAATCACCAAAAGGTGGCAAGGCTGACTTCTATATCATAATTATTCCAAGGACACAGGTGTCCTAACATCTTATAAGTAAGGAATACACAGAAAATACATAGAATATATATGTATTAGCAAGCAAAGTGTATTACAACAATATGCGTACATATCCTGATATTTACTTTTATATAGTAGATGGCCTTAGCCCTATATGTTAGTATAACATATACCTATGCACTAGCTATCTATGGTGTACCTCTGAGGGTACCAATAAGGGTACAGGGACCTCGTGTAACAGCACAATAAATATGCTGTAAGTGTTAACTTACTTTAGGTCCTAATTTTTTGAACTGATTTCCTGAGTGTGATGAAACTTTAGTCTATGATTTGTGTAGAGGTGTGCAACCCCTTTCAGTGAGCACCAGTCTTGCACCATGGATTGCAGTCTCAGAGCCTGGAAGCACAGAGTTCTGGAATGTGTCAAAGACAAGCAATTTCATAATAAAATCGTGTGCCCTGTCACATTCTAACTGTGTGCTTCAACAATAGAGTCCGAAATTGTCAGTCCCTGACAAATTCCTAAATGTGTGTCCCTCTTGCATTCTGAGATTGAGTGTCCCCAACACATTTTGAGATTGTGCATCCCTGCCACATTCTGAGATTTTACTGTATGTCACCCAGTATTCTGAAGTTGTGCACCACCTTCACATTCCATAGCTTTGTTGAGCACTGTATTCTAAAACTCCCTCCTGCTGCATTCTACAGTACAATAATGCATGCACGTCACCAAAACGTGTCAGTTTTTTTTTCAAATGATTACTACTACTACTACTGTTTATCTCACTTTGGAGACACGAGTTCTATAACGATGCTGATATGGATATCTAGGGTGTGAGTTTAGATTATGATGTCATCAGTAGCTTCTTAATGAAATGAGCTTTTTTGAACTCGGAGCTGCAAAATGGCTCATGACTTTTATATGTTTTTTTCATTTCTGTTTATGCTGCCTCTCTCAGGTGGTATCTTACTCAACCTTCATGTTCCTGTACACATTCAGTCACTTCACTACCAGTCTAGCATTGCTTCTAAAGCACTTTGGGATACATTGTGTATGAAAAGTGCTATATGAATACTAATTCTTCCTCTTCCTGCATCTCCCCAACTCCATCACCACACCATCTCTTGAGGACTTACCTCTTCTGCATTTCCCTCACAGCTTACCCCCACAATGGGTTTCTCAGGCTGGGCCATGTCCCTTGGAGAGTCATGTAGTGTCACCAGGTATGAGTGAGGTCAGTAGTTGCAGGGTTTGTGGGACAGCAGGAAAGTTAAGCTGCTCATCTGAGGGTCCATTTTTCTTTTTTCTCTCCTTCTCATGGAAATGCCACCTGAGAGTTGGTGTGCAGACATAGTGCATCGAGCTCCTCCCAGCCAGTCAGTGCTTCCTTGCCCTTAAGTGCACTCATACCTGCACCACCACCTGTGGACACCAGGTGGTGTTCAATGGTGGCAGTGGTCTTCCACCTTCACCAGAGAATGACACTGCCCTCTGGGTTGCTTAATAATCCCCACCCACCCGCCGATGACTCAGACTCTATACAGAACTGATATTTCCAGAGTTATGAGTGGTAGCATTACTGGCGTTGTTGGCAGACCTGCCTAGCTCATAATTTTTAATGAAGTAGGTTGAAGCTCTAATTATTGGTATGAGGCTTATCAGGGTAATGCTTATTGTAATTCTAGAAGTTAACACTTATGGACAGACTCCCTGTTAAATGTAATATTAAGTTTAATTATTATGGTTTAATGAATTGAAATGAGCATGAAGCCAATGAAATAAAGATCGAAACTGAAAGCCTCTAACTCAGTCCCACACAGAAGGGTCAGACAGAAAATAGAGCAGATGGAGTTCAGGGAAAGATTACAAAATGGATAGTCTGCTGGCTTACAGGAAACTTCAAGGATAGTTCTGAACTGTAAGTAGGGCAGTGTGAAATTAAACTTTTGCCAGTGGAATTTTGGCGAAAGTCATAATTTCACTTTTGCTAAATTTTGGAGTGTACTTTCACAACTTACACAGCTTTTACAAACAAATTCTGATTTAGAATAGTGGAATGAATCTATGAATTGTGAATCAATGCAATAAATTTAGAATGAAATTCTGCAGAATTGATCACTGCCTGTAGTCAGTTCTGTAGAATTTCTTTCCACATTTTAATACATTAATACATATTTCATACATTCATTCTGCAATTCAGTGACTCACTCAAGTGTGGATTGAGTCATTCATTCCGTAGTTCAGTGAGTCACTGAAGTGTGGAATGAATATATGAATTGTGGATTAATGTATTAAATGTCAGAAGGCAGTTCCACTGAACCTGATCACTGAACTGCGGAATAATTACATGTATTACAGATTGATGTATTAAACCGTGGAATGGAATCCCTCAGAACTGTCATTCTGCAGTTCATATGTAGTATTTCATAATTCAGCCAGAAAATTCCATGGAACTGGGCAAAAATTCACAAAACACATTCAGAGGATTCTGAATTTGCAAAAGACAAAAGTGCAGAAACGTTCATGAAATTTATAAAATTTTATGAAAGTTCTGCAAAAGCAGAATTTGCAGCTTCCATGCAGCTCTAACTGTAAGCCCTCAGAGATTATGAGAATCACTAGGCATGTCTTACAGGTGCGGGTGTTCAGCCTGGTTTCATTTAACACACTAGACCCCGGAGCAGTCATCAGCAGTTGAAATAGTCACTTGCAATCCAATGCAGTTGCAGTCAGTTGCAATTGCATTGGATTGCAGTCATGAAATAGTGGAGTTGAAATCTGCTGAAGCTGATGATTCCGTGACCCATCCAGGTTCATTTTTGCGGTGCACTGCAGTGTGTTTTCTCTTTTTTTCTTTCCTGGGGGAGGAGGGGGGTCATGGGGGCTGCGAATATCTAACAGTCCTCAACCACTGGAACTGAGCCTTACAGCCAATAAAATGCACCCCTGGCTCCTGGACATGAACTATCCACCAATTAGGAGAGAAAGAAGGAGGAGCCAGGAGCTTGAGAGTGTCTGTGACTGGCTGCATGAGGTTACGGGGAGAGCATGCCTAGGTAGGAGAGGAGACTGTCGGGAGAGGAGGCATCTGTGTTGGTGTGTGGGCAATGGAGCAAGCAGCGTTTTTCTGCATGACAAAGTTTGGTGGTTCGGCCTTTAATTTAAAAATAAGTTAACTGTATCCACTGTCCTGATGTGTCCGGTGCCCAGAGAGAGACTAGTGTGTGGTTGTGCAAGTCCCATTCAGTTCTCCAGCAAAGCAAGGCAGCAATTATGTGAAGGCAGCAAGTCAGTGGTCTTCTGGTAATGGTCAGGATCAGCCTGTGACCCTGTCAGCTGGACCCATCGGGTGACTCTCATTCAGTCTTGGTCAGGTCTTCAGAATTGTTGAGGAAGAGGAGGAGTGGTAGGTGCACTAGTTCCACTGCATGGAGTATCGGAGTGGGGACGTGGGTCTGGATTGGGGACCGACTGCTTGGGTTGGGAGGAGGAAGCACACAGCTCCAGAAAAACACCAGCACGACCACTGAGTAGAGCAGCAGCAGCCTGAGCCATGAAGCCACCCGACACCGCTGACTGAATCATCACCTGACACCTGACCAAACTGGCAACAGGCTACTACAGTGAGCTAGGTACTGTATGGGATGTGTATGTGAGGCCTGCCAGGGCAGTGCAGTGGGCAGTAGGAAGGAGGAGAATGGTCTCTCACAGACTACTCAGTCTGTCTGTGTGTCTGCTGTGTGCTGGGCTGGCTTGTCTGGCTGGTTGAGGCTTGGGGCCAAACTTGAAAAGCCAAGATGATTGATCATCATTGATCTACTGCTGGCAACTCAGCTGGTTTCTCTCTGACTGTGGTGGCATTGTGAGTAAGTCAGACTCCCCACGAGGTTGTGGAGCAGGCCAGGTGCAAGTGGTCAGTTGGTGAGTTCCCAGACCCATAGGAGGCAGGAGCATGGAGCATTGTCATTTGGGTCCAATGGACAAAACGTTTGTTGTTTGCCACTTTAGGAATCAGATAGACTAAATATTAAAGTCTTCATGGCAAGATGAATAAAATTTTACAAAACACGTTAGTGTACATACTGAAAGTCAAAACAAGTTCAGAAACTGGGTCAGAAAATGTTTTTTTTAATATGCATGAGGTTTTTTTAGCTTTAAATTTAAACTATGGGTACATCTTAGTTCTGGTATACCATACAGGAGGCATTTCTAGGGGTCCTCCCTTAAATTGTTTTTGGTCTCACAGATTCTATGACTACTAGTAAACGAACATATATTGACCGTTAGCTCTGGTTGCAAAAGGGTACCTTCTAGTTTCTGTGGGGTGTTTAAGAGGCCCTACCTATACTGTAATTTAGACTCAGTTCTTTTTCTAAGTAACTAGTATTACTGCTGCTTATTTTACTATACTGTATACTGTTTTACTGCCCTGCTTCAACTTGTTACTTTCAGGGGCTTAGTATATTTTTTGTTGTTTTGACTGGTTATTGTGCTTTAGTGGGTCCCTACTGTGTGTAGATTTGCTTCATTGCACTTTGTATTTGCATTTTAAAGAGCAGCCAGCTTCTAAGCTGCTGCTGCCTACTTGCTTCCCCCTCTAACATATGCAATACCTCACCTGCCCCAGAGTTGAGGGGCATAAATAATTCCTTTTTTGCTGCCCATTTATGAAGTTATAATGATGCTAAATCCCAAATGCTAAAAACAGAGCTGCTTCCTGACCTTAACTCACCAACACACCCCCACGTAGGCACATACAGCCCCGCTTTGTGATGTCAGAAGTGCTAATGTTAGTGTGCGCACCCCATTGTTTTCAAGGGGGGGGACTTTTCCATACATTTTATTAACTTTTATAGTCAAAATTTAAATTATAAAAGGATATGAAGTTTAAAAAAGTATGACAAACTACTACATAATAAAATTCAACGATGGTGAAAGTTGAAAAAAATTGGTTGGATTTTATTCAGTTAGTTGAAGTCAGAAATTTCAAACTAGTTGAAAGAATCAGTCATAATGTGTGGTAAGTCAGTCATAATTGTTTTTTCAACTAACTCCGGGGTCTAAACATACTTATTAGTGATAAAGAGAAAAACTTAATGGCAAGTTAGCCCATTTACTGCCAACATAACACAGTGTGGTAAGGAGGACTCAGCAGAAGGTGTGGAAAGCATTAGGAGTGATGTAGGATGGCTTGCACAGTTGCTAGCTACTGTACCTGGCAAATCAAATGTATTCCACAAAGTGTATGATAAAGTGGTTAGGCAAATTAATCTACAAATGGATTACACTGTTGATGGGGTTAGGGTAGAAGCCACTGAAGAGTAAAGAGATCTGGGTGTCATAATGCATAGGACCACAAAGTCATCAAGCCCATGTAAAAATGCTTATATGAAGGATAATAGGATACTAGGATGTATTAAGTGGGGGGTCTCATTTTGCAGTGAAACAGCTATCTTGCCATTGTACAGTCACTGGTCAAGTCACACTGGAAAACTGTGTGCTCTTCTGGAACCTCCGTCTTAGGAAGGATAAGTTAAAGAGGAATACAGCATAGGATGACAAAACTGCTACAGGGGCAGCAGAGGCAAAGCTACCAGAAAAAGTTGCAGAACCCTAAGTAAGCAATAATACCCAACAGGGTGGGGGGTATTGGGGAATACTGGACTTCCCAGGGGCGTAATGAGGCCTGACACCGCAGGTGGAGGGCCTTATAGCCCCTGGAAGGTCCGGTATTCCCAATACTGCCCACCCTAGAGGGTATTATTGCACTTAGAAAATGGGCATTGATGAATATTTTCATTAAGTAATAAAGAAAATTAGTTTCAAAGTAAATAGAAATGCTAGAAAAAAAGTTTGAGGGGTAAAGTAGTCCTTCTCTTTCTGCAGTGTTCCATCTCTGTTGCCCCCCCACAGAGCCATTCTTTTCTACTTATGCTCCACTCCACATACCACCACCTCTGCAAGAAGAGGTGGAGTTTTTATACAGTTTTCCCCAACAGTTGCCATCATTTTGAGTTTATAAAAACAAATAAACAAAAACCAGGAGTCTTCTCGTCCTGCAAGAACATATGACTGTTGGGTGCGCAACCTTGCGTGACCCTCTCTCATAGAACCAGGAAGTGTGCAATCTGCAATGTCTGTGTGAAGCGCTCTAAATTATTTTCTTTCCATTTTTCAAGTTTAACCCGAAGTGCTGTTATACTTTTCTAATTTAAGGTGAACAGTACTTGTGGCAGGTAGGTTGATGGAAAACCCAGATGTTAATCACAGAAGCTTTTTATTTCCTAGATCTTATTTTTATAATGCAATTGGGAAAGATGACAAGTGAATTTCATTTGAGGGAATGTGGAGGAGCTTCACAGTCAGCACGGTCCCAGGGTCCCTAGTGTGTAGCGCTGAAAGGTATGCTAGTGCTACGAGAAGGAAGGGACGTTATGAGTTACTCACAACCTAGTTTTCCAACATAAAATAGCCTCACGTTTGTAGTTCTGTTTCAGCAGACGCAGAACTAGGGAAGTTGGGGAGAAAATGCTGTGGAGCAGTAGTGCTGAGCAAGAAATGTGCTACTGGTGGTAGTGTAAAATGAGAGAGCTGTTTTCTGTGTCTGGGGCAAAATGAAAAGATGCACAGACAGTTTTTACTTTTTAAAAAAACGTTACCGTTACTGTGATGTGCCGACACAATGTGTGTGTGTATGTGTGTGTGTGTGTGTGTGTGTGTGTGTGTGGGGGGGAGTTATCTCTCGCTAAGTGAGAGAACAACATGGCGGCAATTTGAAATTAAAGGTTCTATTTGCACAAGGACTTTGGAACTAAATCAGGTCAGTTGAGAGTGGCACTTTTTTTACCCGGGCTCTGTTGTCTGATAGATGCCCACCTTGCCTGGGGTATCAGCCAATCAGAGCCTGGGGATTTCTTGGCCCATTTTCTAATATGTATAAGTGGGGGGAGGCATGACTGAGACACACAAATATTTAAGAGGATTTAACAAAATAATTACATTTTTTTTTAATTTTTAACTAAAAAAATTGTAACCCAGAAAGGCATACTGAACCAATGCTTATTTCCAAGTGTGGCACAGGGGAGGGAAGTACAGGAGGAACAAATTTCCAAAACTTCTGAATATGGATTACAAAGGCAGCAACACTGTAGCAGCAATGTGGTGACCAAATATATTAACAGTATGGATTGATGCAATTAAATGAGGGGAGTCATGAGAGAATACATTAAAGTCTGCAGTGTATTTTGGGGTAGGTGACAGTGATAATAGGGTCAGAAAGCAGATACCAAATCATGGTATCACACAAACACTAGGGATCACAATGTAAGATAGGTGGTGGGAGAGTTTTAAGAAAGGTGTACAGGAGTTCTTCACTAAGAGGAATGTAACTAGATTGAGCAGGCTACTGGAGGAGGCAGAGAATGCAGGCTTTACCTCATGTTTTAAGAACAAATGGGGAAAGAATAAATGGAATAGGTACAGATGGAGATTCAGGCACAAAACAATCACCAGTGTGTTGAAATTCAGACTGAACTTGTATAAGGATAAGGTAGAAATTTAACTCAGCATAGACTAGGTGAATAACCATCCATATTTGTCCTCAATTATCCATGTAATTATGAATGCTAATTTCCCACAGGGCCATTCACAAAGTATGGCAGCCTTTTCAAAGTAAGTTGCAGCCTTGTTTGATCCCCTCCCAGTATAACTATTATAGGCAAGTGGTCGCAGACCAGAAACATGGAACCAGATGCAACATCTCTTGATGGGGATGCATACAATACAAAAGTACATCACAAACACTGGAGGGATTACCACTGGACTACCATATTGTGCTTTTCTAGAGGGGAGTGGGAGGGTGCAACTTGATGTTTGGGTATTCTGACCAATGACCATGAAGAAATGGAATACAGGCTAAATGGAGCTTTTATAAAAACTGGAAAGCTTCTACAAACGGTGAGGACTTTCAGGCTGTATGCATGGTCACCACTACATTGCTGGCTGGCATGACACACCATGTAACTGATACTACACCCTCCTGAGAAGTGGTGGGTGTCACAAATCAGCACATTAGAAGTGAAAATGTTAAAATATGAACAACATATTTTTATTAAAATGCTACGATGAGGGTTTCCTTTTCCTTCCCACCATGACGGTGCTATAGGGCACCTCATTTTTTACATCCATCCTTTGTGACTTTGCATTTTGGCTCTGGGTATTTTGTAAATTATTATGCATTTTGACAAATAATTCTGAAGCATGTTCCATAATATTCAGTTCCATTAAAATTCTTTATGTATAGCACCTTGCAGCCATAATCATCCAGAAGTCAACTCTCCTCATGTAGCACAGGATTTCTTATCTCTCTGAAAGTCATTCCAGGTTTTTAGAAGTTTGTCAGCATCAAAGTAATGAGAGGTGATCAGTTTTGCATATGTGCATGCTTGATAAAAGACATAGTAATTGTGAAATAAGGGACCTGAATGGCTTAATTTGACCTGCAGTTTATCCAAACACATCCCCACATATACATCTTCCAAGTGTACGGGTTTCACAAGGGAGGAGACCTCCAAAATCTTCTTAGCAAGATCAGCAGACAAGAGGTAGCCTGTTCCCGAGCAGAATGGAGGATAATGTTCATCTGGATATATTTCCTTTGGCATATACCACTTACTGTCACTGTTACGGATGGGTGACCCACCTTCCATTGGAAATCCAGTGAAATAGTTTGTCTTTACAGGGACATGTGGTTTGAGTAGTACATTGACAAGGTACTCAACATTCAGAAACATGTCGGTGTCGATTTTCATTATATAGAATGCCTCTGCACAATATTCAGCTACCCATTCCAGTGCCGTCATGGTTTTTACAGTAAGGTTGTTATATGTATCTAAGAAGTCTCTTTGAATGATGTCATGGTACTTATCACTTTCTTCTTTTATGTGTTCATTTAAAGGTTTCTCCATATTTGTTGGTAACCCCATGAAAAAAAGTCTGATGACAGTCACATCAGGTATCAAGTTCTCATTTCCCCAGGTTTGTCTTATAATCTTCCTGACATCCCCCTCTGTAGTTCTTGCTGCGATCATTAGAATTAGAAAGGGGATTTTATCTTTACACTTGTCTGGTTCATTGATAAGATGTGTATATCTGTAAGGAAAAACAACATCATAAGGGCCTGGGGGCTGTTTCCAAGTAATGTTAACTTGGGCAGCAGGTTCTGTTGCTTGTGTTGTTTTGTTTCTAAGATTTCCCATGATGTCTTTCACTGTGTCAGAAAATATTCTAGAAATATCATTTGAATATTTACTGTGGAACTCATTGAAGGATATATGATGAATCCATCTGCTTCTTATGATGAAGGAAGTGTATGCAGCTAAAATTGTGATTGCAAAACCCAAAACCCAGAAAAATATTTGTGGTAAATAGGATATTTTCATCTTGATTGTAGTCTTGACTGAACTATTTGTAGTGCCAAGAACTTCCTGTAAGGGACAAAAAAGACAACAATAAAGATGTAAAACTTTGTTTTTCTGTTAACGGAACCAACATTTATTGAAGATTATAGTTACTTTATAGTTGCTTACTGCTAAGAGTATCACACTGCAGTTGAGATGTAGCATGCTGACAAAATATTAGTGGTGAATCCACATAACCTTATGCACCCCTACATGTGTCTGTATGATTATCCCTGACATGTGGATTCTCACTCTCCACATGCAAAGACCTCCAAGCATTATCCTTTTCTCCCACCTGATGAGGGCATCTCCTAACTAATTTGTGGAGCTACATATGCTACATGGACTGTTAGGTGATGGCTGCTGGAAGAGCAGGGCTGCACTCCATGAACAGTACATATGGATCCTGAGTGTGAGCTGCATGCTGCAGAGGTGGCCAGAAGAGAGTGATGGCTGTACCAGTGGCACCCTGCCATAAGCTCCACATACACATTGCCTTCTCCACTGTGGAACATGCTTAGCTCTCTGTGGGTCCCCTAGCCATTGACCTGCCAACATGGTATTTGTGGCTAAGAGGCACATCACTTATTTTTTTTATTGCATTTTTTCTGTAAATCCCACAATCTATGGATCACATGCAACAGAAGAATCCTCTTTTGTGCTGACCCAGGTTTCCAACTGCTCTGTGTCTGCCCCCCCCCTTCTCTGGTGTGGGAGTCATTAGGAACTGTGGAGTAGGGATGGGCAGACTGGTCCATCAAGAATCAGAACCCCAACGGATCTCACAATATACACTGGACTTAGGTAAATAAGAACTTTGGGTGGCAGTATACTGGGTCTGCCCACAGAACTTTATTGTTTTCTAATAAAAAAATAAAATATCAATACCATATCCTATCTGCTGACCTTGCCTCCACCTTGATCCACCAATGATGAAAAAAGAAAAAAAGAATTATTTTACATTTTCTCTTCTCACGTTGTCTGGTGCCCACCATAAGGCTGAATGCTCTGTCATGCAAATATTTAAGTGCGCTTGCTTGAAGCATGAGACAGTGAGCACAGGAGTCATAGGACTCATTGAGTTGTGATGAACAGTGTGAATGAAAGCACACCTAAAGAAAGACATCTCATCTCTAGTGTGTGCAGGCTGCTATTATGAGTGATTGGTCCATCATGGTGCTAGTGATGGTGACAATGGCAGTGGTGGGTCTCATCATCTGGTGTGTGTGTGTGTGTTTATGGACTGAGGGCATCAGCAGAGGGAGGGTAGATGACAAAGGTATTTATTTATTTCTGGGACTGGGAGAGAGAGGGGGTATTAATGTATTTATTTATGGACTGGAGTATTTGAAGATTGGCGGGATAGAAGGGGATATTCATTAAAGTATTTATGGGACTGGGAGAGGGAGGAGTATTCTATTATTTATTTATGGACTGAGATATTAGCAGATGGGAGGGGTACATAGGAAAGTAGTTATATAAGTATTTCTGGGACTGGGTAAGAATCAGGCATGGATGGGAAGGGGAGGGTATTCTTTTTATTTGGGGGATACAGTTGGTGGGAATCAGCAGATGGGAGGGGGTATTCATTTTATTCTGGGGCAGAGTGGGTGGGTATCAATAGATGGCAGGAAGGAATAGGGTGTTAATTCTGTGACAAGATGGGCTTCAGCAGATGGAAGATGTGGGTAGTGATAGTCAGTCTACAACAAGGTAGGTACCTTAGATAAAAAGAGGGGGCAGTGTTACTAATATTAGAACAATGTGTTAGAATATTATTCTGGAGCATGGTGGATATGGACAGATGACAGGAGGTGTAGGGGTATTAATTGGGGATGGGTGAGTGTCAGATGAAGGAGAAGGGGTTTGCATACTGAGGCAAGGTGATTGGTGGCATATGTAGGAGACAGAGGTGTACATGCTGGGGAAGTGGGGATTTTATTAAACAGGACAGGAAGTCAGGGTTGTGATGCATATTGGGTGGAGGTTATCATCAGATGGAACAGGCTGGGGATAGACAAATGTTTATTGGGGCAGAATGGGGGAGTGATATGCCCCTGTCACACACACAGCAAAAGGAACAGAAGTACATAATATATAGATAGCAGATGAGCACACAGAATGGAGCCAGAAACAGGCCAACACACTTGGGTAAGAAAAAATACTATATTTTCTATGTTTTAGTGGTTTTATGATTGTTGTCGGGCATTATAATTAAGGTTCCGATTTGAATCAGGACTAATCAGAATTAATCAGGACTCTGACATGGATCGTGGTCCTGATAATAGGGTTAGGACCTATTTTGGTCAGCCCATTCCTACTGTGGATACAGTCCATTGCATATCAGCATTTGGCTGCAGAGGTCTGAGACCCAGGTGTGTGTGTATCATACATATCCCAGCGTGTTTGTGGAGAAGGAAGGAAGGAAGGAAGGAAGGAAGGAGGGAAGGAAGGAAGATAAGCAAACTCTTAATACTTTTAGTAGGTTTTCTTTAGGAAAGATATGACCCAAAACTGCTCATTTTGAAGCAAATGTGTCTGATATATGATAGTTTCTATACACAGTATACCTGTTCTTCATTTGTTTCAACCTGTAGCAGACAGCTGCCAATGCTGCTGCTGTTAGGAGGGGGGCATGGCTGAGAAACCAGAATTTCAGTTCCACCTACATTTACCACGGTCAGAATGTGAAGACTGTTGCTATTGGACTATAGTCAAAAGGGCTGGAGGGTAAGGTTAAGGAGGTGCATGATTAAAAAAAAAGAGAGAGTCACTTAGGAGAGGGGATGGCAGAACAACAGTATATTCCTAATGGGTATATAAGGACCACTTTTGCCTCTATGGCATCAATTCAGGGTTTAAGGGGCATAAGACTAATAATTGAGCCTAGGATCATGAAGATAATGGTCGGGGCTAAGAGGAGTGTTTTTATCTGTGGATTACCATTGATATAGTTTCCCTTTACTCATCAATTAATGCAATGTGGGACTGACTTCATTAGAGTTTATCTTAAACAAACAAACCAAATAATGTGAATTAAAACACACACACACACACACACACACACACACAAACAAAAAACTATGCCTCTTTTGTATTACAGTCTCTAAATTTAATTTGACCCCATAACTATTTTCTCTTAAAAGAACACCATGTCTAAAAACATGGTACTGCAGTGGAGCAGCGATAGCCCCCTTTCATGCCAACTTCTCTTTGGACTGTGGGAGGAATGGTATATTTTTTTACCAATTGCAAAATCACTACTGTAGTATGATTAAACACTGGTACAGATTTATAGACAATGCAGCTGTTACCTTTTGGGATAGTGAGATGGAAGCAAGAGGCTTCATTAACAGTCTTGATGCAAATAATATTAATGTGAAGTTTATTGGTAAGATCACTGCAAAAGAAATTGATGTTTTTTTCTCTCAATTGAAAATGAGCTGCTTCAGAAAAGCAAGAGCTGCAGACAATCTATTGAGAGCAGAGGGTACCCATGCAAAGACACTCCTGGACAATGATCCTTATGGGCAGTTCCTGTGCCACTGCAGAAACTGCTCATCAGTAGAAGGTTTCAACATTCAAGCCCAGGATTTGTGCACAAGATTCAGAAATAATGGTTTTGGTACTCCTGTTTAAGAAAATGCACCTGAAAAAGTGAAAACTGTGAAATGGGTAGTGCACCGGTACAAGAGAATATAAGTATGATAAAGAAGCAGAATTAGGCTTCATTACACAATTTTATACAATAGCTCTAAAGAAGGAAGCAAGATCAGAAAAATAAAATGAGAAGTCCTGCATCAAGATCTAGCACAATCTAAAACCCTTTCAAATTCTGCCATGAGCACCTTCATCAGGTAAACATGTGGGAAATATGCTGATGAACAAACCCCAGCTATTGTATGTCTAATTGGATGTGAAGAAAAACAATTGTTTTTAATCATTGCACTAGGCACAGTGTGTGCAGATTTGCCAACAAGGACATACATTTGAGCATCTGGACTTTGATGAAAAAGTTGAAATCAGACAAGTGATCAAATGCACCACTGCTAGCTTTGTATTATACCTTCATCCTGTGTTGTTCATCCCCCAAAATTGCCATAGGGTGCAGAATCTGACCACTCAAAGTGAGAATCCAAGAGCATACCCAGAACATATGATGGGCATTACTAAGAGTGTCCTTTAATTCTTCAGTGGGTGCAGACTTTGAGGTGTCCACTAAAGAGCACTGTAGGATTTAGCATCATGAGTGCAGAACATGTATACTCACAATCCAGGGGAGGAGGTCATTTAAGATGCTTTTTACAAAAGATATCTAGCTGGAGCTTTATATTAATGATGCTAAACCAACATGGTGCAAATGAGGAAATTGATATGGTACCTTTCTTGTGATAAAGGATTTGTTGAGATTAAGACTGAACTATTTCAAATAGATGATATAACTACAAAAGATGGGTCTCATACATAATGTACAGTACTTTACATTAAAATGATTGTGAGTATAATTAGCAGTGTTATAAATAGTTAATATGACAATTATTGTTATTTATTTGTTAACCAGGTAAGGCATGTTGCACTAATTGATCAATTTCAGAAGTGACTGAGAGCCATCTTCATAAGCCGATATAGACAAAAATAGTATATACAATAACCTTCTATATGAAACAATATAATAGTTTGAAAACATCAAATGAAATGTGAAAAAAAAAATTAAAACAGTAACAAATTGAGCTTACATCCATATGATTCCTTAATAAGGACAACAAATGCTCCTACTTTCAGAAATGATATTCAAAACCCTAAATGATCAATTATAACTGTGCCTGAATAAACAAACTCTGGCCAGAGCTGATAGGGCTGTAGGTGAGGAATTTGGGGTAAAAATATTGAAAATTACCAAAGTTATGAGCCTGTGTTAGCAAATTGTAAAATAGGTTCATAAATTTATTTTTGTAATATTTGTATCCCAAATTTTCAACATAGCCTTGTTATGACAGAGCAAATGTTCAACACCTGCACGAAAGGTGATTTCGCACAGGGACTACAAAATCAAGTTTCGGGATGCAAAAGCACATTTGGGGCAGGAGTTGAAAACTGACAGCTGTCATATTCATGAGGTGCTGCAAAGTAGTGGCTATGTTGAAAATTATGTGTAAAAATATTAAGTATTACCAAACTTATGAGCCTGCATTTACAAAATTCAACATAGCCTCATAACTTTTTTTTTAAATATTTTTACATCAGATTTAGAACATAAGCCTTCTTATGACCCCACCTCATGAACAATGGCAGAGAAAACATTCAACTCATGCCTAAAAGGTGGTCTTGTGCAGGGATTGCAAAATCACCTTTCAGGATGTAAAAAAAATATATATTTTTGGCCAGAATTTGAAAAATGACAGCTGTCACATTCATGAGGTGCTGTAAAGATATAGCTATGTTGTAAATTTGGGTAAAAATATTGAAAATTTCCAAAGTTATGAGCCTGTGTACACAAAATTCAATGTTGGCTCATAACTTTGTTGTTTTTTAATACTTTACACCAAATATTCACAATAGCCTTCTTATGAGGGATGCATTGTAAGGGGGATCACCTCTAGGAGCAAGGAAGTGATTCTGCCGCTGTATAATGGACTGGTTAGACCACACCTTGAGTACTGTGTACAGTACTGGAGACCACACTTGAAGAGGGACATACAGCTCCTGGAGAGGGTACAGAGGAGGGCAACTAATGATGATACGAGGGCTAGGGGATTTGACGTATGAGAACAGACTTGAGGAGCTCTTCCTGTTTTCATTGGAGGAGAGGAGGGCAGGGGGACATGATTGAGGTCTTCAAGTACCTCAAGGGAATAAATAGGGTAAACATGGAGGATCTTTAGAACTAAAGCAGGAGGTATCACCAGAGGCATAGTTTGAAGTTGGAAGGTGGAAGGGTGAGGGGAAAAGAGGAGAGTTTTTTCACTGAGAGGGTGGTGAACCCTTGGAATGCTCTGCCTGGTGAGCTGGTTCAGAGATCCACAGTGGAGGCTTTAAGAGAGGTGGGACAGACACAGAAAGTGGATGTATCAGATGAT
This sequence comes from Neoceratodus forsteri, assembly GCA_016271365.2. Classification (NCBI taxonomy): domain Eukaryota; kingdom Metazoa; phylum Chordata; order Ceratodontiformes; family Ceratodontidae; genus Neoceratodus; species Neoceratodus forsteri. The sequence goes on from CM057453.1 coordinate 1,037,736,823, forward strand.
GGCCTGTCCCAGGGGGTGGGGATGGATGATAGGGGTTTCTGGAGCACAAGGGATGGGAGGGCCTCGGCACCCAACTAAGGATCTAAGGTTCGAGCAGACTCGATAGACCGTAAGGCCTAATCTGCTGGCAAATAGTATGTTAGTATGTTAGTATGAGCCCACTTCATGTACAAGAGCTGTGAAAAGTTTCAACTCCTACCCAAAAGGTAATTTTTTCTTACTTAATGAAGAAATCCCTAGTGCTAGTGGTCCCTCTTTGATCTCCAACCTGTGCTAGTGTTTCCCCCTGCCTCCCTTTGATTGCCAGTCTGTAGTACAAAGGAGCACCATGCCTGGCATCCAGTGGTCCCACCCCCTCCAATGTGGCACCAAACATGGCCCAAGTCACCTTACCATTCTCCTTGGTGCTGCAGGTGTATATAGTGACTGGCACAGCTCCCCTCACACTTCCTCGCCTAGCCAACATATGTCCAGGAAGGGGTGTGCCTCTTATTTATAGGACAGCATGACCACCAGGGATTTCATTAAGATACAACATGGGCTGGCAATCAGAGGGGGATACCACTAGCACAAGGGATATCATTATGATATGATACAGGGTGGTGATGGGGGGATCACTAGCACCAGAAAGTTTATTAAAGTACAATGTGGGCTAGAGATCAGTCAGATCACTAGCACCAGGGATTTCATTAAGATACCATATAGTCTTGCAATTGGGGGGAAGGGGCACATGCACCAGAGATTTCATTAAGAATACTTTATAGGCCAGTGATGGGAGGACTGGGACCACAAGCATCAAGGATTTCATTACAATATGATATGGGTGGGTGATTGAGGGTGGACCACTAACACCATGGATTTCATTACAATACAGTACGGCATGGCAATAGGAGGGGAATGGCTAACACCGCGGATTTTATTACAATACAATGTGGGCTGGGGTTCTCTGTGGGGGGGGCACTAGTACCAGGGATTTCATTAAAGTACAATACAGTATGGCAGTCAGAGGGAGGGGGACCACTAGTACTAAGGCTATCTCTGCATCTGTGATTGGGCAACTGGGGGGGGAGACTCCATGCTAACCTGCATTACTATCCATGCAAATGAACCCATATTGGGCATGCAGATGGCCCCTTAGTGCCTTGCATGTCCAATGGGCTCATCTGCATGGGTCCCTTTGAATATTGCAGAAAGTGCTCTGGTGCTGTCCATTCTGATAGTGTACTTTGGAATCTCTGTTGGTGCTGTGCTGAGTGGCTTAGTGCCATGTTGCCATGGCTCTATATTCAGGCGAATAGTGCCAGCATGCTATTCGACTGAATACAGCATTTTCGGGCTAATGGGCAATCACAAGGTGCAGCACACATTTTTTGCACTCTGCTTTGTGTGATTTTGAATATTTGGCCCCTGGAGTTTTAACTATCTCAGTGCTTATATATGGAACTCTGAGCACTATTCTCATATGCCAACAACTCCTGCTTAGGATTCTGTGCATAACCTGAGACAAAGTAAACACTCCAGATTACTGGTTCCATGTAAAGAACTGTCCAGAATGTTGTCCATAAAAAGCAAACAGCACAAAACATAGTTTTCCACATCAGTATTTATTTAGGTACAGTTAAATATGGATCATTTGGTAGCATGAATTTCAGTTCTGCAAACAGGAACTTTACACTGCTTCCAGTTAGCACAAATTTCCAGTCACCTTTAAGATCAACTCAAATATATGATTTGATACCTTTTATTGGACCAACAGAGTTGAGCTTTCAGATTACACAGAATCCTTCATCAGGAAACAATGAACATTGTTTCCGGATGAAGGATTCTGTATAATCCGAAAGCTCAAAAGCTCTTGTTTTCTTTTTTAAAAACTCTGTTGGTCCAATAAAAGGTATAAAAAAATCATCTATTTGTATGGATCTTGTGTTACAATACAGCAAGAAGAATTTCTCTGTCCACTTCAAATGAGCCCTGAAAAATGCATGACTTTGTTTTGAGACACTTCATAGGTTGTTCCATTGTTTAGAGGCATAAACAGTGTCCTTTGCACAGCTGATGTAGAGGGATGCCATACTTTTAAGAAACACAAATCAGTATACCTGAAATTTCTGTTTGGAATTTTAGGAATTTAATGGTCAATTAAGGGTGAATTAGAAAAAAAAGTATAGCAGACCTATCAGCTAGACAGCACAACCTAAATTGTCTTCAGGCTCTGGTGATAGCCATCCCAGTTGTGAATATAATTTACAATGGTGGAGATTATCAGCTCTACTAAGAACAACGTGACAAAGGTTTTCTCATGCTCTGTTTAAATGTGCAAGTTCTGATTCCAAACAACATAAAAAAACATAAAAGTTGTAATTAAGAGACGGTCAAACTACCACTCTGGGAAGAACCAATGTAGAATCTTAAGTTAGGCAGTTATTAAGAGGGGAAGTACCCCTAAGTTTTGGTTAATTTATTTACTAATATTACAAATGTGTGCCGAAAAATGCAGCTTAGAGTTCAGTCATTTTCTAAATATCTAGAGGTATCAGCCTGTTCAAGGGAGACACCATGAAGATGAAACATTTGAAACAGAATTGAAACCTCAGATTGCTTAGGCTAACAACCAAATAGCATGCTCTTTGCTTTTACACTGAAAAAGAATAATATGGGCCACATATTCAAAAGTCCCAGGCTGCTTCTCACAAGTTCTTGCACCGTGCAACTGAGAAGCATTGCCACAAAATAATTGTATATTCAAAAATTGCACTGTAAGATGCAATCGTGCAAGTCTGGCTGAATATTCTGAACATGCACAATTGCACAGTGGGAGATGCATGATGCAGCAGGTGACCTGAGACCTGTGCATAGCATAGGAAAATGCATGATGCAAAGCCACTTGAGCAGTGTGCAAAATTACAATATTCAGCTGGGATATGCAAATGACCTCATTGCACACTCTGAGCTCATTCCCCTCATGAGCAGCTCATTGCTAGAATGTGTTCAGGCCATTTACATACCCAAAGCATGCACAGTTCCAGCTTTGTAGGACTGCTCCACCACTCCACAAAGGTGAAGAGGAGGTACTACAGCCTTGTGGGCAGGTGTGATGGAATATTTGTGTGTGTGTGGGTGGGTGGGTGAACTGCATTGGTCTGGGTACAGTGCTATTACCCATAGCCATGTACAGGGTCAGACTGGGGTACAGGGGGCCCACCTGGACAGTGACCACAGGGGCCTACTTAAACAAGCAGCAGGGAAGGGCATTGGGTGACACATTCTGATCAGTATACCACATGCATGTGATACACCAGCTCCATATGCAGTGTAGAGTCACCTACATTGCCCTAAACACCCTGTATGACAGGAACATGGTGATAACTGCAAGGAATGGCACTGTACAGAAGGGGGCCAGGTACCCGAGTGGGTGTGTCCCACCTGTGTGCACCTATGGTGTGCCACCATGGGAGTGTGCCACAGGTCAGTCCCTGGCCCCTGCCATGCTGCTACTAGTACCACCCCACTACCTGGGCACCATTGCCCCATATGTTACCCTGGGTGAATGCCACCACCGGGTGGTGCCCTGCAGGCCACAAGGATTCAGGCCATGACCCATGGTACATGTGCTGCAGTGTGTCCCTCTGCTCCACTGGTGTCCCTGGGGGGCACTTAACAGCACTGGCATGTGGCAGCTAGGTGTCCATGTCCTTGGAGTGGTGTGGGGGATGGCTCTCTGGGCAGTGCCCATGGTGTGCCAGCACCTGTGTCTTTGGGTATGTCTGTCCTGGCATTACTGCTGTGTATGGGTGCCTTGGGCACATCCTGGTGCACCTCTGAGGGCTGTCCCAGGGTCAACTGTCTGCAGTTCTGCAGTCTGCATGTGGGTGGCTGGCTGATTTAAGCCATCCTCTGTCTTGCCTAGCTTTGTGCAGAGCATTTTGGAGATGCATCACAGATGTGCCATACATTTTGGCTGAATATAGGGATGCATTGCATATTCATGTACAATTCCCTTTTTTTGCACTGCATACATTATATCTGTGCAATCGCACATTCGGAAGCGCATGATGCATCTCTCCTTTTCGAATATCGTGACTAAGTTCAAACATATGTTTCATATTTGGTGATTGCCAAAAGGAGGTTTGAAATAAACTTGAACTTTGGAAGAAATACCAGTTTATACAGCTCTAATTTTTACAAGTTTGTCTGGAGCTCTCCTCCGTCTACCACAATACTGCAATAAAGGTATCAAGGAATAGGGTGGTGCTATCGCAAGGTTATATGACACAGCTTTGAAACAAACAAAACAAATTATCTAAGTTTTAATCCAGGCCAGTGTCTTTGAGCAGAACTTCAGTGCACTGCTCTGGCAGGTTTACTCAAAGTCACTGCCCAGGAGTTGAACCCAGGCCCTCAGGCTATTTGCTTTTGGGCACGTGAACTAATGTGTTGCATCCTTGATTGTGTAGCACTGTGGTTGTTGAAGAGATTTGTGCAGTGCACTAGAAGATTAGTGTTTGAAATTTTATCCCTGGTTGACACATTCTGAATTTTTATTGTAATGTTGAATTTCTTCAGTGTGGTGACCCATGACATTGTGGAATTCCAATAGTGTATCTACAGAGCAGGGATTCAGTTATCAGACAAAATACAGTATGTCCACGAGGAATGCAATATATGCCTTTAGGTTTTACAGTGGGATGTCAACCATTTTCTTGCATGAAATTACATTGCTGAGCAAAATATTTTTCAAAGGGTTGTGTAGTATGTCATTTAATTATAACAGAAAATTGAGTAACACACAATTACAGTAGTGTTTAATTAGCAAGAAAATTCAGATTGATAATTAAAATGCCTAAATGTTATATTTTCAGACCATGGGACACTAGACAAGTATGTCATATTCTTGTAGACTGTCAGCAAACTAATATCTGCACCTAAGTACTTGAAATGTACTTTAGAGGACAGATTGAGTGGGGAGAGGGGAAGCTGTGGGAATGGTGTGCAGCAACAATAACCACGACTATCGCCACATCAGTTTAAGTGGAAGCCAGCCAGCCTACTGAGTGTCCAGTTGGCAGTTAGCTGCTGATCATGTGTGGCAGTGAGTGCACAGAGATGTACAGTGAGTGTGCCCATACTCTGCCTGCTTCTTTGTCCAGTCTAGCAAAGAGTAACAACTTGTCTTCCACTAAAAGTCCTTGCTCCATACTGTGGTGTATGTGCTTACTCAGTGCTGGTCTGCTTTTCCCGTCCCCCTCTGTCTACCAGGCTGCCCACTCTGCCAGGTCTGCCTCTACCCTTGGAATTGCTTGCTTTTGCTGTGCTGACTTTGACTTGCCTTGCTATGCTGTTTCCTCTTGCCTCTCTCACATTAAGATTTTTTTTTTTATAATTGGGCTCACCTGTGTATAAAAACAAATTGCGAATTATGAGTTTGTGACTGCTTGGGGGGGGGGGTCTTGAAGGTGATGACGGTCCTGGTCAGTGGTCAGATTCTGCTTGTGCTGATGAAATGCATCAGTTATTATTATTATGAGTAAAATCTCAGTAGTGTAACTCAGTCAAAATCAATGTGGCTGGGTGTGGGCAGGAAGGAATTAAATGAAACCTTGGATTGGTGCTTGTTAGTAAGGCAAAAAATATGTCATGCATTTTTATATGAAAAATATATTGTAGACATGATAGAATGCATCTTAAGTGAGTTATTTTGGCTCAGATACTTATAAAACAGAATTTTTAATTAGAAGCATTTTCTGAAATATGCAAAATTGATTGCAGAAATTGATTGCAGTCTAAAAATCTTACAAAAAAGATCAGTTTTTATATTTTCCGATCACCTTCGGCTCAGTTCATGATTGACTCTAAGAGCCAAGCCAGAACCTTGGCTCGGCTCTGGCTTGGCTCTTCTTCAACAAATCAAGGCTTGCCCACCTGTATCAAACAGGTCAACCCACATATTGGAAACATGGGATGCCTTTGCCACCTAGCAGACATTTGTTCCAAAATGTGGGTCAAAGCACTGTCGTCATGATGGAGGAGCTAATTTTGGACATTTATCATCACTTTTCATCAAGCTCACAGTGGCAGCAACAGTTGAAGGAGTTTGCCATTTTTGTGGGCAATGACATAAGAGACGGATCAGTTTGTGCAATGTGGTTTAGTGAATGCCAGACATGCGGCCAGATCTACTCTCCTATTTTATGTTGCTTGAGCTCAGAGGTGCCAGACTGCAACTGATTGCTGAGCACCTGAGTGACTTTTCTGTTTGTCGGATGTGCAGTGTAACCACTTTGCCAATTTAACAGACAGTTACAAAGAAGAGCGAGAAAGCTGATGAAACTATATGTGGGCATTTGCAAAATAATTCTTCTGTATACAAAATGATTTTTAAATCTGAGGTGGCAGTCGGCTCGTTCACGGAGAGTAATGCTGACTTTCTGGCAAACATTGACAAATTCCTTCCCCTTCAGGAAACCCGTGTTGGACCAGAAGCACAAGATTACCTTAAGGAAAATGAAGACAGTGTTGTGTGTACTTCTGCTGAGCTAAATATCTACAGGAAGACAATGGCCTTCTACTCCACAGTCCTTAAAAAAATATTGACAAAGTTTACTCTATAGAATAATCTACTAAAAATGTGGCCACACTTCTAAATCCATGCTTAAAGCTGAAGATGTCTGGAGCAGCTGTATTTGACTTGTGAAAGCAGTTTGGTGTTTGCAATTTATCTGCTGAATGTGACCAACTGCTGGATGAATTTGGCACATATCTGTTTGCAGAGACATTGTCTAAGTGACAGCATCCAACATTTGACTGAAATTCTTCTGTTATTCAGTACTGGTGGAAGATGCTTCCAGTTGAATAAAATGGGACATGAGCAAAGTGTACCACTGTTCTTATGACTGCTGGAGATGGTCCCATGCCTTCCACACTCAAACGCTGGGTCTGAGTATGCCTTCAGCATGGCAAGGAAGGTCAAAACTGAACTTGGGCAATCCATGCACATATAGACCATGAATTCCTTAATTGCCATAAAGATGAATGAAGACAGAAAATGATCAAGGAACAGCATACCAAGGACATCCTGGAAGTAACAAAGAAGGCAATACTGTTGCATAGCAGCAACCAACTCACCACAAAATAAAGACAAAAAGAGTACATCTTTTTAAAATGTACTGCAAATAAAATAACAGAAAGATGCCAAACATTGTCTTTTTATTTTGCTTTTGGGTAACATACAAGTTGAATTTGACATCTAAAGCAAAAAATAAAGATTCTTTATATTTTGTACTGCACTACGACATGATGTGATGTACAATTTGTGCAATGGTGTTTCATTTTGTGGCATAGCCACACTGACTAAAATATGGGGTCCCTGATTGTGGTAATTTTTCCTTAATTTTTGGTGGTTGTATCCCTGATTTGGGTCCTAGCAGGTCGAGAGGTATGCTAAATGCTGTTTTTTTGCTGTAATGTATCTGTCTTGATTGGAATGTCAACATGTAACCTTTTCTGCGCATTGCTGCCAGTAAATGTGTTCCTGTTGAGTTAGTTGGATATGATTTGTCAATGGATGTGCTAATCTGTCTGTGAAGCTGTGATTGGCTGGTAGAGGGGCAATCTGCATGTGAGACGGTTATGTGTCTGGTATGTAGCGCCATTTTTCAGCATCGTGTTTCTTCCCCATCCCAAGTATGGACAATTTAAGGAAGGTCCCAATCACAGCACAGCTGTTAATGCAATAGCATAATGCATGAAGTGATCTATACCATTGTATACCAGCTACTCACTCCCCCTCCATGGTGGTTGTGTGTAGTTCTTGTTCTTCTTGTGCGTAAGCAGATGGGATTAAGTTTCAGCAATTTAACAAACCACCGCTACTACAGTTATTAATTCCTGGCAATACTAAGTTTAAGATTATTTTCTCTTTCTCAGAATGCATCCATTGGCATTGAACACTCCCTCTGTCTCTCACCCCCCTGCCACACACACACATATGCAAATACTCGCACACATATCAGGCTTAGTCCTCACTTCACAGTCTGGGGGCAGTTCACAGCCCAGGCTCTCAAGTTTCACAGTACTGAACTGAAAAGGCATTGATAATTTATTATGGGTCTTCCTAAATGTGACTTTTCAGTTAAGTTACAGAGGTAACATTAGCCTAATTCACTTTTAAAGAAATTTTTTTTTAGGTGAATATGTTTCTATGTATACCAGTTTTACAGGGCAGTCCAGATGGTTCATCACAGAGGTGGCTCCCTCCCTAATCAGGGAGGTATATTAAGTTAGTACTATAAATGACCCAATTTAGGGTGACTTTCTAGATGAAAATCCTGGGCACATGACAAGATCTACAGCTGGCTGGTACCTCTGTCTCTAACATACTAACATACTAAAATGCCAGCAGAATAGGCCTAGTGGTCTTTCTTGTCTGTTCGTTTGGTTAGCCCCCACCCTGGGAGCTGACCTTGCTGCCATCTCCCTCTTGGGCTTCTCCCTTACCAGTCCAGGGTATTCTTGTTGCATTGGGCTTAGCTTCCAGAACCTTTCCCTTGTACCTGTTCCACCCTGTCTTGAACCCCTCCACAGTCTCTGCTTCCACCAGCCCCCTGGGCAGTGAATTCCATGGTTCTACTGCCCTGTCAGTGAAGTAGCACCTCCTCCTCCTCCTTTCTCCCCTGAATATCCCCCCCCTCTGGCTTTCACCCATGCCCTTTACTTGCCCCCACCTTCTTCGGAGCACCCTGACTGCACCTCCCCTATTTACCCCTTCACGTACCTGAAGACCTCTGTCATGTCCCCCTGATTCCTTCTCTCTTCCAATGTGTACATATTTAGCTCCTCAAGCCTCTCTCCATAGGTCCTTTCCCCCAAGCCCCAGATAATTTTGGTTGTCCTCCTCTGGACCCTATCCAGGAGTTCAATGTCTCTCTTTAAGTGTGGCTTACAAAACTGTACGCAGTACTCGAGGTGTGGCCTCACCAAGCAGTTATACAGAAGGAGTATCACTTCCCTCTGTCTGGAGGTGATCCCCCTAGCGATGCATCCCAGCATCCTGTTGGCTGTGGCCACTGCCCTCCTACAAGTCTCTGAGTTGTTCATCTTGACATCCACTACCACCCCAGGTCCCTCTCAGCCATCCAGACTTGTAGCATTTCTCCCCTAGGGTGTACACTTGGCCTGGGTTTCTGGCTCCCAGGTGCAGTACCTTGCATTTCCCTGCATTGAACCCCAGTTTCCACTTTCTAGACCACCTTTCCAGAGCCTCCAGGTCCCCCGTAGGGCAACCTTTCCCTCCTCCCATCCACCACCACCTCCAGCTTTGAGTTATCTGCAAAGAGACTCATCTCACTCCTGATGCCCTTCCATATGTCAGACATGTAGGCGTTGAACAGGAGGGGCCCAAGGACCATCCCTGAAGGACCCCACTAATAACTCTTCTTGGAGATGAGACTATCCCCCCAAACACGACCCTATGGGTCCGGTCTTGGAACAAGTTCCCTATCCATCTGATCATCTGGTTCCCCACCCCCATTTCCCCAAGCTTATTCACAAGGCCCCTGTGAGGAACAGAGTCAAATGCCTTGCTGAAGTCAAGAAAGGGGACGTGCACCAGCCTACCCACGTCCAAAGCAATTGTCACCCAATCATAGAATTCCACAAGGTTTGTCTGACATGATTTCCCTGGGATGAAGCCATGCTGTCTATCATACAGGCACTCTGACTTTTCCAGTCCCCCCCAGCCCCTCCTTGACAACACCCTCCATCATCTTGCCCACCACCAATGTCAGGCTGACGGGACTGTAGTTCCCTGCTACCTCCCTTGATCCACTCTTGTGGATAGGCACTATATGCACAATCTTCCAGTCCTGGGGCACCCACTCTGTCCTCAAAGATATGCTGAAAAGCTCTGCCGATGGTTTTGCCAGGACATCCGCCAGTTCCCTCAGCACTCTGGGGTGTAATTTATCCGACCCCAGTGCTTTCTCCATCTTAAGGAACCTGAGGGCTTCCCTCACTCTATCTACCGTGATTTCCACCTCCGCTTTCTCTTCCACCTGTTTTGCCTTCCCCCCTCCTATCAGTGATGCCCCCCTCTACCTAGACCCACCGATCAGTATGGGTCCCCCCCTCAGATTCACCGTCTCCTCTCGCATGTATGATGCAGCCCCCATTTTCTTAGTAAAACTGAGGCAAGTACTCATTGAGTACCTCAGCCTGCTCCCCTGGGTCATGTGCCCTTCCCTCCCTTCCCTGTTTTAATCCTGCTAATCTGCCCCTTCACCCTTCTTTTTTCCCGAATGTATCTAAAGAACCCCTTGTTCCCTCTCCTAATTTCCCTGGCCAGGTTTTGCTCCTTCCTTGATTTAGCCACCCTCACCACCCTAGTGGCTCTTCTGGCCATCAGCTCATACTCCCCTCAATCCCTTTCACTCCTTGAGCACTTGAAATGCCCATAGGCTGCTTTCTTTTCCCTCACCACCTCCTGAACCTCCTGGGTCCACCAGCAGGGTTTTTGGGCCCTACCGCATTTCTATCTCACTCTTGCACAGGTGCTGGTAGCATCCTGCACCCCCCCCAATGATTTACCACCTAGTGTCACCGTCCATGTCCTGCCCTCTCCCATCCAAATGCTCCTTGAGGATCCTTTCTATCCAGGATGTCTCCCAAAATCCACTGCCCTGACCTGTTCTGTGCAGACAGGATGGCTCCCCCGATCTGCTGCTGTCCCCCAGCACCCTGGCCCGCAACGTGTGGCTGGGAAACAAATGCTCAAACAGCTCCTCTGACAAACAAAAATTTCCTAAAATTGACTGGAACAACCAACTCAAAACCCTTACAGTTCTATCTAAACAGGGAAACCTGGCCATCCTAACCCCACCTAATTCATATTCCATGTACTTCTGAGGAAGGACTCAAACCAACGAGGCTAATACAGCTACTCTATGTTTTCATAGTTGCATTTTGAGAGCTATGCATGACGTAGTGTAGTTACACTGGAAAGGGGGTTTTGGTAACATGTTGCATCAAAAACAGCACAGCTGTAAGCAGCTCTATCCTTCTACTGGAGTGAAATTGAGTCTCTCGGCGTCCTCTCCATTCACTACAGAGTGTTTGCTCACCCTCCCCTGACAATATTTTCTTGTAGGGACTTTGGCTTTAATTTGTGAGAGATGACAGTTCAGTATTTTATTTCTTTTCATTTTTTTAAACAGCTGCTTTTGTTTATGACAGCCACAGAGATATTCAGTAATGTGAGCAGAAACCAGAAGCACCGCGAACAAAGGAGAAAGTTGAGCAGCAAGTAAAAAACAAGCATTTGTCAATGCCGAATGTTGCTTGCTTGTATGTGCTGTTTAGGTATTTGGAAGTCATTGGAGTGCAAATATTGAAAATTCGTGAACTTACGAGCGTGCGTAGGAACTGCGCAACGCATGCTTGTAAAACAGTCATTTTTAGGAATTTTTTCACCAAATTTTCAACATAGCCATTTTAAGACCTCTGCTCATGAACAGTGTCACTGTGATTTTCTTAATGTGTCCCATACATGGATTTCACACACCGACTGCGCCATTGTGCGCTACATGGGTGGAAACACGTTTTGGGCAAGATGTGAAAACTGACAGCTGTACTGCTCATAAGGAGGTGTGGTAAAATGGCAATGTTGGAAATTTGGAGTGAAAATATTGAAAATTCGCAAACTTACGAGCGTGCATAGGAACTGCGTAACGCGCTCGTAAAACAGTCATTTTTAGGAATTTTTTCACCAAATTTTCAACATAGGCTTTTTGAGAGCCCACATTTTGAACACTGGCAGTGTCATTTTGTTAATTGGTTCCAAAAGGTGATTTCGTGCAGTGATGGCAAAATCACCCTTCAGGCCCGAGTAACGCCATGACAGTGCAAGAATTCATGAGGAGGAGTCCCAAAAACTCCAAGTTGAAAATTTGGGCCCAAAATTCCCAAAATTTCCTGAGATATGCAACAAAGTTGAAAAAAACCCTATTTATTCCATTATACAGCCTACCGGCATTTCCTCAGTTCGCGGTTGGCTTTGAAGAGTGCAGATGTGTTCCCAGTCCACCGATGATCATCGTGCCAAGCTCCGGAGGTAAGTATGGGGTGAGGGGGGTGTGGGGAGGAAGGATGCACAGTGGGTGGGTGCAGGTGGGGGCAGTGAGACTGCGAGGGACTGTTTTTTTATTTACATTTTTTTTTTTTAATTAAGATGACGTGGGACATTTGCCACGCTGGGGTGGGCTCCCAGCATGGCAGCTGGAAAGGCTGTTTGGGGGGGCTGGAGCTGACAGGGGATTGGGCACCCCGTGCGCTATAATCAAGATTTGCCACGCTGGGGTGGGCTCCCAGCGTGGCACCTAGAAAGGTTTTGTGGGGGCGTGCAGCCGTGGAGCCAATGGGGATTGGGCACCCTGCTGGCTATAACATTTTTACTACGCTGGGGTGTGCTCCCAGTGTGGCACCTGGACAGCTTTTGTTGGGCGTGGAGCAGGACGGGGATTGGGCACCCCGGTCAGCCATACAGTGTGTGCGTGGGGGGGAGGGAGCGCATCAGCACACAATATGCGTGCTTACGTGCGTGTGTGTGGGGGGGGTGGAGAGCTCTGCTCACTGAAGCGGAGCTCTCCCTTTCAACTGTATGCCACTGCATTTTCGACTGCTGTCATAGACAGCTGCAGCAGTCATCTGAGAACTGCGTCCGCGCCTGCAAACTCACTGACTGAATTGGAAGACGGGGTGCCACACCTCCGAAAACTCAGATGATGGCATTATGTTTCTTGCACATGCCTGCAAGCAACATAAAAAGGTAACTGTGCTAGCTTTATAGTGCACCGGGATATGATGTTAGTAACAAAATGTACAGCATGACTTTTAAAATGATATTAACTGAAATACTGCAACAGAGTATTGTGCTCAGCTATGGTATGAGTGGTCTGGAGAGATTTGTCATGAGCCAAGGCTGTTTTGCTTAAAGATCAATGGCAATGACAGAATCTGAATTTGCGTAATTTCATCTTCTTTTGGGTATACTTATTAAATAATGACTTGATTATACCACCCTCTGTTGTCTCTTGTGTTTATTTACTACACATCTCACTAATCTTAATATCCTTACAAACCAGGAGAATGAGAGGAGATCTCATGATTTATTTATTGAATTTTGTTGACCAGGTAGGCCCACTTAGACTAGACTAGACTAGAGGCAACATGGGGGGTACAGATGGTAACCAAGTGAAATTGAACCAGATTAAGTTGGTGGTATTTTTTTTAGTGAATGATGACTTGGGAAATAATTAATGACCAATACTTTATGGAGAACACAGGTCTTGAGTTTAAATAAATCAATATCAGCATAATATATCAGTATCAGTGGCTCAGTAGGTAGCACACTCACCTCTGAGGCCGGGAGATCAGAGGGCTGTCTGGCACTTGGGTTAATATCCCAATACTGACACTGTAGTGCAGCATGAGGGGGGTGCTGCACTTCTTAGGTACCGTCTTTCAGATGAGACGTTAAACCGAGGCCCCATCTGCCTGGATCAGTGGTAGTTCAGGTGGATGCTAAAGATTCCATGGCACTTATCGACAAAGAGTAAGGGAATTTCCCCGGTGTCCTGGCCAAATTTCTCCTATTCACTAAAAATGCCACCTACAGCTTAATCTGGTTTAATTTCAGTTGCTTACCATCTGTATCCCCCTCTCCCCCCTGGTCGACCCTGTAAAAGGGACTTTTAGGCCCAGTGGGCTTACCCGGGTCAACAAAATTCAATAGATAAATAAATAAAATATCAACACTAAAGGGCATCCACTACAGTTGAGTAGAAAAACACATACGACAGAAAAACAGGCACACTTTTTCTACCAAACAGTAATAAACCCATGGAACTCACTACCTACATCAGTAGTTATTAGTGAATCTAAAGAAATATTCAAAAATAGATTAGACAAATACTGTACATGTCAATGGAACATTCTTTAGTATCTTACGGGTGAATGATAGGAGCTCTACATGGTCCTTGCCCTGTGCTCCTAAACCTTGTCTTAATGAATCGTAATGAAGCTAAACAAGTAGTTAGTGACATCTAAATTTCAGAAAAAATCTGCTTTTTACCCACAATCTCAGCTGAGCGCTGTTTGCTATTGATGTAATTCAATGACTGATGTCAATTGTAGAAGCATGAAAGTCATCCAGCCAGAACAACTGTTCTGTGGTCTTGAGACTGTCACTGAATTGTTTTCTAGGCAAAATGGCATGATGTTTTAATAGATCTTAGTTTGATGATTTCCAACAGCCCAATCATAGTAAAAAAAAAATCTGCACAATTCAGAGGTCAGCCAGCAGCATGGCTCCACACTGATGAAGACGGTTCTTTGTCTCATAAAACTCAATGTAAAACTAACAGTCTTTGGCTCTTGTTGCAAGAAGCTGCATCTTAGAAAGGTTGTGGCTAGGATCAACTTAAAGAAATCAGACAGCATGCCATTTATTAATGTGGTCTCACATATATGTAGAGAAAATGCACTGAGACTGTGTCTCCCAGTTACCTCACTTCGGCAAATGAGCGGATTGAGGGTGATGACAGTCTGAGCACTTGGGCTTGGTTTTCAAAACTCCAATTATGACTCAAGATGCCTGTGTTATACAGAAGTGATGCAAGGGGCACCTTACATCAAAAATTGCTGACATTGTAATCCTGTCAGGCTGGCTCCAGCAAAGTGGGGACCCCCTGCACCAGACCAGCCAGGTGCCAGGCCTGCACCATGGTCGGGGTGCCCCAGGGCACTAGGGGGCTTGTGGTAGATGCTAGTTGCAACATCCCCTTAAATGGGATTGCAACAGCCAGCTGGACCCGTCAGGACTTAGACCACCCAGCAGGTGGTCTCTCAGCCCTTGTGCTACCCCTGCAAACAGTACAGGGTAGGAGCTGGGGTTGGCCTTGTGCCCAGACAAATGAGCAGCTTTTCAATAACCATAGCAGAAGACTGCAACTGTGTGGCTGGGTGCAGACTATACTAGGAAAGGTATCACCCAGACCCCCCAAGTGTGCCCCATCTGCTTATCAGACCTGCAGACGGCATGCTTGCTGACAGCACTGTGTAAGTTATGGGTAAGGCCCATTCCCCCATCTGCTGCCTATCCTCCCTCCAGCACAGCCAACTGCATTAGCTCCCAGGGACTTTCACTTGTCAATGTGCTGTGCCAGTGGGGTTTGTTGTCCATGCCACCATCCTGCACCTTCTGCCACATTCCTCCCCTGCACCAAATGTGTGGCACACAGAAGTGACTGCTGCAACCTGCGGGTGTTTGGCATCAGGACCCTTCCCATATGAGAATTGGGTGAAGGGTCCCTGACTCACAGATGATCAGCGCTTGGATTTTGGAGGATCGAGCCACTTGTGTCACTGCTTAGCATCTGAGTATAAGCAGACTACCTGTAGTAGATGCTCTTCTTTTGTTTTTTTTTTTAGATTGAAGGCTAACATTATTTTAAGTAGACTCTAATTTACATTGAAGGCTAATATTATTTTAAGTAGACTTAAATTTTGCAATCCTTGACCCTCTGTGTTTTTGTCCTGTGGCAGGCACTCATTTAAAAAAAAACAATGAGCATCTGCTACAAGTGGTCTGCTTATGCTCAGATGTTAAGCAGTGACACAAGTGCTCAAACTGTCAGCATCCATGATCTGCTCACTTGCCCAGTTGAGGTAACTGGAAGACACAGTCCCTGTGTACTTTCTTTACCATTACATGAGACCACATTAATAAATGGCATGCTGTCTGATTTTTTTTTTAATGACTCTTAACCGCAACTTTTCTGAGATACAGCTCTTCGCAACAAGAACTGAGGGCTTTTTTTTGCAATTAAATAAACGTTATCGAGTTATTATCCAAATATCACAATCACAGTCACACATTATTCAGTCTATACAAAGACTCATTCCCCTTAACCACACCCTTCCCCTGAGAAAAGACTATTAACAATGATCACGGAAGAGTTAAATCATAATCCTAGTTCATCTACTTTATTCCCCCCTGCTCCCCTCACAAGTCCCCACAGCAAACCCTCCCACAGCCCCACACCCTCCCTCCTCTGAAAATGTTTTGTACAATAAATGTGGTCCGGAAAGGCAAATAAAAAAGGAAAGCAGAAGGTAGAGCAACAGTGCCATATAAGAACATTTAGCCAAGTAATAATAATTCCTGTCTTGAAATGGGGAAACGGATAAACTTAATCTAACCCTAACCTTTCACCTCCCTGAAAGAAATTGCAAAAGGGGCTCCCACATAGCTTGAAATGTATTCAGAATACCATATTAAATAACAATGGCCCTCTCTACATTAATTGGCAAGAACATGTCTTGAAGCCAGCCCCGTCTTGTCAGGAAGGAGGGGCTGTTGGTTTTAAACTGAGTTTTATGAGACACAGAACTATCTGCATCAGTGTGGAGTGATGCTTCTGGCATACCACTGAATTGTGCAGGATTGTTTTTAAATTTACCATGTGTGGGCTGTGAGAAATCATGAAACTGAGATGTATTAAAACACATGGGCTGGATTTTCAAAGAGAAGAAAACACTGCAGGTGTGGGAAAAAATGCCAGTAGACTACAAAGATGCACAGGTGGGATATTTTCAGTTGAAAACTCTGCATGTGTGGAAATCGCAAAGAAAGGTGAGCTATGCAATGCTGCATGTGCAGATTTTGCACAAGTGTGTATCTGCTGCTGTGGAAATAATATAAAGGCTCAGCAGAAAGGGCAACAGATGAGCCAAATAAACTGGAGCAGAAGCCACTATGAGTTTTGCAAAACATGCAGCAGAACCAGGATATTCAGGGATGCCTGCAGCCAATTCTAGCATGGAGACCACTGCAGTACCACCTGTATGAGCAGTCATTTGTGCCACAGCAGCAGCATGCCCTGCCTGACCTTGCACAGCAGCTGCAGATGTAACAATATGCTATGGTGGGGAACTACAACCAGGCAAGACCAGCACGCACATGGCAACAACAGTACAGGTAGGTACAGCTGCACCATCCACCAGTGTACCCCAGTCACACTGTGATGGCTGCGAATTACATTCAACATATAGAAGTCTACACACTCAGTGGCATTCTATAGATGTGGGTTGTGTCGCTGATATTTTTCATTTTTCAGCTTCTTTTGCCCCCACTTCTGCCTGTTACTGCCTCTGCCTCTACTGCCTATGGAGTTCATATATGGGCTGCAGTGCATTATGTGGGTATAGTCGGTTATATTTCAATAGTATTGTGGGCTGTTAGTGGTCTGACATATAACATTACTATAAGGCCCTTAGTTGGTGTTGCATGGTACATCAACCCCCCACTATAACTGGCTCTCAATTGACAGTGCACTGCCTTCTGCTCAGGATGCTATGTACACCTCACTCTCTTTAGTGTAGCATGTGCACATTTTTTCTGCAGCTAATGTGCAACAGTGGCTGAGAATAGCTATTAAGGGGATGATACATACTTTATAATGGCTTTTTTTCATCAAGTAATTACACAGCTGCATTTTTGCTGCGATCTGCAGAATATTTTTCCTGCAGCTGCCAATGATTTAAGACTATCCCACCATGCAACTGGCTATTTTTTCCACACCTGAGCCATTTTTTTGAGACTTGCAAATTTGTTTCACCTTTACAGTCTTTTGAGAATAAAGCCCCATATCTTTTTATTTTTTTGTTGGGAAAACAAGTCAGTGACATTATTCAGACCACAGAACAGCCGTTCTGGCCAGAGGGCTCTTGCTCTTCTGCCATTGACGTCAGTCCTTGAATGACAGCAACAGCAACTGCACTCAGCCAAGACTGCAGAAAGAAAAACTTTTTCTGAGACCTAGATGTCATCAGTAACTACTTATTTAGTGAGATGTGTAGTAAATATACACAAAAACAATACAGGGTTATATGATCAATTCATTATTTAATAAGCAAACCCAA
This sequence comes from Neoceratodus forsteri, assembly GCA_016271365.2. NCBI lineage: Eukaryota > Metazoa > Chordata > Ceratodontiformes > Ceratodontidae > Neoceratodus > Neoceratodus forsteri. The sequence continues at coordinate 1,037,754,796 of CM057453.1, forward strand.
AACAAGACAGAATTGCAGTAATTCAGATTCTATCATTGCCCTTGATCTTTTAATTATTTTAACAAATCAGAGGGCCTTGCATCTCCTCTTGCTTCTTTTCTGAACTGTTGTGGGCATTGAACATATTGTTTTGTGTTGTGAAGGTCTGTTTTTTGAGTTGTGGAAAATTGTCGTTTTCTTCAATAAGGTGGAGGCCAAAAATGCAGGCTCCTACAAATGGGAATATTCTGTGTGGCATTGCAATTTCTCTTGTACTGTGTCTTGTCTCTGATTACTGATATTTACCTGCGCATTAGGTCTGAAAGCAAGGGGTGTTAATGTAAAAATGTGTTTAGTCTCAGCAAGCAGACTTGTATGGAAAAATGTTGCTGTTTTGTGCTGGAACATCAACTTCAAATGATCCATTTTTCGAAGTGAGGTTAACTCTATTTAATAAACTATGGTAAGAGCCAAGATGGCTGTAAAATAATGTTATTGATGGAGATTATTGAGGAAATATTTACCTTTACAGTTTTACTGAGGTCTTTGTAGGGTGATAACTGAACAATGGCATTGTTTTTATGGATACCTCACACCTCAAACTAAAGAAGTCTTGCAAGTAGGCTTCCAAGACACCACAGAATGGAGAGCTGATAGGCACCACAGAAAGTAAGAAGCGCGATTGAAGCAACATCTCACAAAATAGCAGACTAATAAGCACTGGAGAAATGTCAGATTTCCAGAAAAAACATTTTCTTGTGTAATATATTGATCTCTGTAGACAGATCTGACAGTGTGACATATCATTTCTCAGCTGCTTATCAGGTTGGCATTGTATGAGATATTGCTGTGATCATTCTTTCCCCCTTTCTGTGACTCCTATCAGCTGAGATTCTGTGGGATCTTGGAAACCGACATGCAAGACTTCTTTAGTTTGAACTGTATGGTATCTATGCAAACAACGCCCTTGTTCAGTTATCATTGTGCAAACACTACAGTGATACTATAAAACAAAATATTTCCAAAATAATATTTTCCATCATCAGTAACATTATTTTGCAGCCATATTGGCTCTGACCAGAATTTGTAATATTTTACTATAGACACATTATCTGCATTTATTTCAGTTACATTAGGTTACCAGCATAAATGCACAGGAAACGCTAGACCCACAAACCTGTAAAAACAATGAGCCTCGGTGGCAGAACTAGAACTAATTACATCTATCTCCATTAAAATGCACCTCAGAGGAGGGGGTACTTGAACAAACCATACAAATGCATCTATGCCCAACATTAAGCAATGTGACTACACTGTATTTAAATGTTTAAGCAACAAATCATTAACACCAGTAAACATTTATTCCTAACGGATTCCAAAACTGAGGTTTGCAAAGAAAGACACGATCATTATCTCTATATTCAGGTGTAGTTAACATATAGGTTTTAAACAAACAAATTGCAGGAAACATGTAAATGCATTTAAATATAGGCTACTACTTAAAAGATAGATACTGACATGTTAAGCGGATTGGATAAATACAACCATTGTGGTACAAACCCACTTGGTGATGAAGAACTGCTCAGGTTCAAGGCAATGGGGTACCGGTTACAGTAAATCTCTCCTAACTTGCTTTGTTCTAATTGCACAAATAAACAATATTTTTGGCATTATATGTGCTCCTGCTAGATCATTTGTTAACATGTTCCAAAAGAGTGATGGCTGTGTTGGTGTTGTCCCTTCCTATTCTGGCCCTGCATAGAATCTTTTTGACTTGCTGCTGTTGAGCTGACACCTGCCAGCCCTTTCTGGGAGCTGCATGGGTCTGCATTCCCTTCCCTGCTTGTTGTCTATGAAGCAAGCTTTACAGTATCCTACCAGACCCAAATACATTTCTACAAAGCAGTCCCTGGTGTTCAGTGGCACCTGTCCCGAATCCATCCCATACCAAGATTATCTCAGGTGTCCAGTGGCACTCCTGCCCTAAGCCCAGTGGTTCCTTCTATCCAGTGCCATCTCTCTCCCTCAATCTTCTCCAAGTGAAGTGGGTCCTTGTGTCCAACAGCATCCCTTTTCTCTTTTACACGCAAGTTAAGTGGTATCTAGTGCCCAGTGTACTTTCTACCTCAGCCTAACCCACGTAAAGTGGTCTTTTTTTAAACCTACTATACTTTATTGAAAGCAAACTATTTTCAAACAATGATCCTTTCCCCTCCTCTGTTGTTGTCAACCTACCAGCACTTCGTGTACTGGGTATTGACTGTAGGGGGTGGGGGTGGACATTGGAGGACGAATGAACACACCTTTTGCATTGATGTGGTTAGGCCTAGAAAATGCCCTGGGGCAAAATGGAGTCTGGAACGTGGTGCTCCATGTCTAGTCTCTATACCCAAGGGCACTGCCTTTTGTGGCAGGCAAGTAGCCGGGGTGGCCCTTTAAGCCCATACAACTTGAGCAGTTTTATGCAGTGCCAGCTCTATTAAAAATAAGACTGCAATTATAGCAGATCTTATTGGAACAACTGATTTGGCTTGCATCACCGAGACCAGGCTGGATGTAAATGCTGGCCCTATTTTGGATGCTGCAATTTCAGCCAGGTACTCGGGGATACACCGCTCGAGATTGGATCACGTGGGGAGGTGGCAGTCTGTTTTAAGACTGAGTTGGGCCTCACGAGTGTACCAGTTGAGGAAGCCAAGTCATTTGAGTGTACCGTGGTGGCTGGTGTAGGCTGCAGATTAGCCCTGGTCTACCATCCACCCAGGGATGAGACACAATTCCTGCAGGAAGCAGTGGATTCCGTCACTGACATGGCATTGGAGTCACCAAGATTGATGGTACTGGGTGATTTCAATGCCTGGGTAGATGATGAACTCTCGCAGTTTGGTCAACACTTCCTCCAGTTTATGAAGTCTCTGGGCCTTACACAGGTTGTTACCTCTGCCACCCATAAATACAGTCACTCTCTTGATCTGGTCTTCCTCCTAGGGATCGAGGCCTCTGATTTGGAGGTAGAACCTTTCAGTTGGTCTGATCACTACACCCCAAGGTTCAACTTTTGCACCCTCCTTTGAAGGACTGCCCCTGTGGAGATGGTCAGTTACCGCCCTTTACGGGAAGTGAGTCCTGAAGGCCTAGCAGTGGTAATTGACCTCTCAGAGTTTCCTGTGGCCAGCTCAAGTCCAGAGACTTTAGTGGTGGCCTATAATAAGGTCATTTCAGTAGCCCTGGACTCGATTGCTCCCATCCATGTTCATCGTCTCCCCCTTCACCCTCAGGCCCCTTGGTTTGATGGGTCCTTGAGGGAGTTGCAGCAAGTAGGATGTAAGTTAGAGTGGCGTTGTTGGAAATCTACCCTGGAGACTGTCCACCTTAGACTGGTTGAACATTATAAGATCTACCAATCAGCGATCTCCTGGAAGAAGGCAGAATTCCTGTCCGGGGAGATTTCTGCCACTCAGAACCGACCAGCTCAGCTCTTCTGAACTGTTGACAGGTTGTGCAACCCAACCTGTCTGCAGCTCCGAAGACCTTTTTCGCAAGTGGAATGCGATGAACTTGCTCGGTTCTTTGCGGAAAAGGTGGCCGACATCAGGTCAGAAATTCTTTTGACTTGATCTATGGGGGCTGCTGATGATCAGTGTTTGGTCACCTCACCTCGGGCTTCCTGGAGTACCTATACCCTGCCCAAGCTCTTGGATGTCATGCAGATTGTCCAGGGTATGCACCCTACATGCTGTAATTTGGATCTGGGCCCAACTTCCTTAATTATGGGTTGTTGGGATATGATCAGCCCAGTTCTGGCCCAGATAGTCTGGTGCTCCTTGGATTCCAGTGAGTTTCCAAGCTCCCTGAAGGAGGTGGTGGTAATCCCCCTCCTCAAGAAAGCGTCTTTGGACCTGGATTCTTTGACCAACTACAGACCAGTCTCAAACCTTCCCTTTATAGGGAAGGTGATTGAGGAGGTAGTAGTGGTAGTACAGCTGGATGACCACATGACCATCCATAACATCTACAAACCTCTCCAGTCTGGTTTTTGAAAGAAGCATAGCACTGAGATGGCACTGGTTTGGGTGCTTAATGATCTTCTGATGGCGAGAGATCGGAGAAATCATTCTATCTTGGTTCTCCTTGATCTCTTCTCAGCTTTTGGCACTGTAGACCATGGGGTGTTGCTTGGATGTCTGAGGTCCATCTGTGGACTATCAGGGATGGTCCTCAGGTGGTTTACATCTTTCCTCACTGACAGGAGTTAGAGAGTGGTGTCTGGGAATTTTTCTTCAGACTCATTCTCCCTGCCATGTGGGGTCCCCCAGGGTTTAAGGCTGTCCCCCATGTTGTTTGCAGTGTATATGCTGCCCCTAGGAGACATTGTAAGATGGTATGGCCTGAGGTTTCACTGCTATGCTGATGATACCCAGCTCTATCTGTCTTTCGCTCCTGACCAGGATAGAGTTGTCTTGGTACTTAATACCTGCCTTGCTGAAATCCAAGACTGGATGAATTTGAGCTGGTTAAAGTTGAACTCCGGAAAGACGGAGGTAATGGTAGTGGCCCCGGATCACTGGATAGAGGGGTTGTGGGCTGATCAGCCCTCTGGATTTGTTCTCAGGGGCTCTCAGATCCTATCCTCTGAATGGGTGCAAAACCGGGAAGTAGTGTTTGACGACCAGCTGACTTTACAATCTCAGGTGTCAGCCTTCATCAAAACTTCCTTTTATCATCCTACAAAAAAATGTTGTAGGTGCCGTATTGGTCCTTTTAAAAAAACAGATCCAGAAACAAATGATTTGATACCTTTTATTGGACCAACATGGATGTTACAGAAAAGAACAAAGTGCTTTAGCTTTCGAACCAACCAGGTCCTTCTTCAGAAGCTTTGTGGCAGTTTTTTCAAATATCCCATACTATTAACACCAGATTATATAGAAAAAGCAGAAATAATTCTCATTGGTTTAACATATACATTTAAAACATAATAGAAGATTACGTCAGAGAAGCTAATTAACACCAGTATGCCTTAAACTGAAGAGCCTCAGAAGGGCAAAGGTTATCAAGAATTCTCTACAGCCAGAGAGTTCTTGTCACATAAATTTTAAAATGTCTCAGTATGCCAAGAAAGCATTCCAGTGATAAAAAAAAAACCTTGGAGTGGCATTCTCTCTAATACATCTAAGATAAGCTACAACTTACATTCCAATTGTCCTGGTATATTAAAGGACAAATAATGAGAGACAAAATCCTGAAATTAGGTATAACTGCAAGTTGAAATCAAGCCTCAAATTAACCTACACATATAAACATGATGCATGAAAGTATCACTTGTAAGTGTAAGTGAAAAAAATAAATAAATAAAAATTTCTTGTCAAGGACCCCCAAGAAAACGAGACCATGAGCCTGATAAATGCGGATTTCAACACAGAGTCTGTGTATAACAAAAATGCACAGAATCAGTCTAAGCAATCTAAATGAAAACCCAAAGGAATTACACCTTTAATGAACCCCCAAGTAAATGAGATATGCATCTTAATATGAGCAGTTAAAATGTGACAGTGTGAAATCCACCCACGGACAACTAATAGAAGGAAATAAATGCACACTATATGTGAAAACTAGTGTTCTAGCCACATAACAACTGCCCCATGCCACGCTCCACCCACACATATGTGTACATACACCATACCACACCCCATACACACAGACACACACACACCTGCACCCCACACAACCACAACACACAACAAATACAGCAAACACATTCCACACACCACACCACACCACGCACAACAACAAACAAAACACATACACACCATACCCACAACACACAAAACACAACACACACCAAACACACATACATACATACATACATACATACATACATCAGTATACACACACACTCAAACGCACTCACCACAGTGTTAAGGTGAAAGTCAACAATGTAGATAACCATAAACATACAAAATCAAAGGCCCGCTGAAGAACTAAACTGTTTATGTCCATCTTTTAAAGTAAAGGTCTATGTAAGTTTAGTGGAATAATGTGTCATGTACCAACATCAATGTTCAAGCCATCCGCCACCATATTGAGAAGTAAAATAAGTCTAATTTCAGAAGCCCGTCTCTGTTGTGTGCTGTTGAAATGTCCTTTTAAGACCATCACAGACATATCTGAGATTGAGTGGTCATCCTGGGAGAAGTGCTGGGCTACTGGTTTCTCAATCATCTTGTGATTAATAGAATGTCTGTGTGAATTCATTCTAGTGCGGAGTTGTTGGCTGACATGAACTACCAAAGAACCTTAAGAAAAGCCATGTTCATTAAAAACAGGAAGTTAGATGCCCTTCAACTTACCATACTTCCTAACAACCATGAAGAACAGAACGGAGTGCCTGAACAACTAAGCCACACAGATGGGCACTTTTCAGTTGTTAATTTGTCCACCCACACACTGACTACTGGGGAATTAAATGTACTTTCTAAGGGCCTCAATTTCTGCCCAACTAAACCACTGGACAGAATACAGTTTTGTGGTGAAATGGAGGAATACTTCCGCAAATTGAGACTCAGGGAATTTTTTCATGGCAGAGAAGACATCACAGACAGGGAAGAAATCACAAACAGTAAAACTACTATGGATAAGAAAAAGAAACCATATGAGTTTACCCCATCAAGTGGTCGTAACAAGAAACTGGACAAATGCATTAATTGCTTTCACCAGTGAGTTACTGGTGAGATTCTTAATAGGCAGAAACAGGCCCGCTACAACCTCTCTCCATTGGAACGGAGGGCTATACAAAACTAAAATCAAACCATAACATTGTCATAAAAAAAGCTGATAAAGGCTCGGCAGTGGTGATATTGAATTGGGAAGGTTACATTATGGAAGCCAACCGGCAGCTAAGTGACCTTACTTACTACAAAGTACTGGGAAGTGACCCAACTACAGAATATAAAAAGAGAACTACAGAAGTTAATTAAAACATTTCCAGAGCATGTCCAAGACAAACTAAAGGACCTCGTCCCCAGTGAACCTAAGCCAGGGACATTCTACATGCTTCCTAAAATACATAAGCCTGGTAATCCTGGTAGACCCATAGTCTCTGGTAATGGCACCCTGACAGAGGGATATCAGGGTTTGTAGAAGCTATTTTCAAACCGCTGGTTATACAAAGGATAGTTACATCAAGGACACCACTCACTTCTACATAAACTTTCTGGTTTTAAGGACTTACCACCTGATACCCTTTTAGCCACGATGGATGTAACCTCCTCTACACTAATATTCCACACACAGATGGCATTTCAGCCTGCCTCAAATACCTGCATGACAAAGAATTGGACCCCAACATTGACCCTGAGTTGTGGGTAAACTCACTGAATTCATTCTGACACATAACAACTTCAGCTTTAATGGTAAACATTATGTTCAAACTATGGAACTGCAATGGGAACCAGGATGGCTCCTCAGTATGCTAATCTTTTATGGCAATTTGGAGGAGGATTTTCTAAGGCACTGTACACATAAACCACTCAGTTATTTCCGCTACATTGATGATTTGTTTATAATTTGGACAGAGGGCACTGACACACTTAAAGATTTTCACCAAGAACTTAATAACCTCCACCCAACTATAAAGCTTTCCCTAGAATATTCTGACACAAGTGTACATTTTCTGGATACCACTGTCACTATTAAGGATGGTACCCTACATACCTGTCTTTACAGGAAATCAACAGACAGACAGAGATACTTACACAAGAAAAGTAATCACCCGAGCCACACAAAGAAATCTGTTATATATAGACAAGCACTTCGGTATCACCGCCTCTGTTCAAATGAGGAAGACAGAGACACACATCTGGCGATGCTGAAAAACACCTTTATTGAGCAGGGACACTCATCCAGGGAAATTGACAGAGCAGTGGAACGTGCAACACAGGTCCCAAGAGAACAGCTACTGCAATATAAGGAACGGATGACTACCAACAGAATACCCTTAGTAGTCACATACCATCCTGACCTTGAACTTCTACGTAAGATTACTAAGGATCTCCATCCAATAATTAGTGAGGATGAAACCCTTAACTGTATTTTTCAAGAACTACCACTACTGTCTTTTAAACAACCACCTAATTTAACCAACCTGATTATTAGAGTCAACTTGAACCGGAACAGAATACCATGACATCATATGGTACACGACCCTGTCATCAACGCACATGTAAGACATGTAACCTCATTTCCACTTCAGACTGTGTGGTTACATCACAAAACAGACTATTCAGGATACAGGGGAATTATACATGTACATCAAGTAATGTGGTCTATTTTATCCAATGCAAGAAATGTCCTCGCACAGGTTATGTGGGGGAGACAAGCCAACAACTCCGCACTAGAATGAATTCACACAGACATTCTATTAATCACATGACGATTGAGAAACCAGTAGCCCAGCACTTCTCCCAGGATGACCACTCAATCTCAGATATGTCTGTGATGGTCTTTTCACCTTAACACTGTGGTGAGTGCGTTTGAGTGTGTGTGTGTGTGTGTATACTGATGTATGTATGTATGTATGTATGTGTGTTTGGTGTGTGTTGTGTTTTTGTGTGTTGTGGGTATGGTGTGTATGTGTGTTTTGTTTGTTGTGCGTGGTGTGGTGTGGTGTGTGCGGAATGTGTTTGCTATATTTGTTGTGTGTTGTGGTTGTGTGGGGTGTGCAGGTGTGTGTGTGTCTGTGTGTATGGGGGGTGTGGTATGGTGTATGTACACACATATGTCACACAGTCGAAGGCTGGGAGGATTTGTTTAACCAATAGATCACGTCTAACTGGGAGGGAAAGACTGCCCTTGTTTAGATAGAGTAACCCCAGTATGGGACATAATTTAGAGTGGAGAGCACTGAAATGGGATGAGAAGTCTAGGGAGGGATCGAGCCAGACTCCAAGGTATTTGTAAGTAGGGACATTGTCGAGAGGAGTGTTAGATCCAGAAAAGAAGGCGGGGAGGGTAGGAAACCTGGCAAACTTCTGCTTGGAGCCAAAGATCATGGCAACATTTTTATTTGTGTTCAGTTTTAGGCAGTTATCATGAAACAAGGATGTGACAGTGGAGAAATCATTTTGAAAGATACTATAGATACTTTTGCTCAGTATTTACTGAAGAGAAGGTAGGGCAGGGCCCACAGCTCAGCATCATGGACACAGGGGGGAGGGAGGTGAGCACTACTCCCTTCACAAAACAAAGGGTCCTACAAGAGCTTGCTAAGCTCAGGGTGGATAAGGCAATGGGACCTGATGGCATACATCCCAGGGTACTTAAGGAGCTAAAGGAGCCATTAGCAGAATTGTTTAGTGAGTCTCTGAGCACAGGAGAGGTCCCAGAAGACTGGAGAAGGGCTCATGTGATCCCGCTCCACAAGAGTGGTAGCAGGGAGGAGGTGGGGAACTACAGACCGGTCAGTCTTACCTCAGTAGTGGGCAAGATTATGGAGGCACTCCTTAAGGAAAGGATAGTGCAACACCTGGAATCCATAGGGGCACAGGATCCAAGACAGCATGGGTTTACAAAAGGAAGGTCCTGTCAAACTAATCTCATAGATTTCTTTGACTGGGTAACCAAAGTGGTGGACCAAGGGGAGCAGTTGATGTCGCCTACCTTGACTTCAGCAAAGCTTTTGACACTGTTCCACATAGAAGATTGATAAATAAGCTGGGTAGGCTCGGGTGGGTCAGAAGTTGGTCAGCTGGGTGGCAAACTGTTTGACTGGCAGAAAACAGAGAGTGGTGGTAAATGGTATACAGTCAGAAGAGATGCAAGTCACAAGTGGGTACCTCAGGATCAGTCCTGGGCCAGTCCTCTTCAACATCTTCATTAGTGACCTTGCAGATGGACTAGAGGGTAAGGCTTGTCTGTTTGCAGATGACACCAAGATCTGCAACAGAGTAGATGATCCAGATGGGTGGGAAGAATGAGAAGAGATCTGGATAAACTAGCAAAATGGTCAGAAGAGTGGCAACTAGGATTTAATGCAAAGAAGTGCAAAATCATGCACATAGGGAAGAGAAACCCTGAAGCCACCTATAGGCTGGGAGGGGAGTTGCTAGCAGTCACAAAGGAAGAAAGAGACTTGGGCATCATCATCACTGATGACCTAAAATCATCCAAGCAGACCTCTAAAGCAGTAGGTAAGGCTAGGGGCTGTTAGGGTGTATTAGTAGGGGTATCACAAGTCGTAAGAGGGAGGTATTAATCCCTCTGTACAAGACACTGGTTAGGCCCCATCTGAGTACTGCGGCAGTATTGGAGGCCACCTTCACAAGGACATTAACCAAATTGAGGCAGTCCAGAGAAGGGCAACCAAATGGTGCAGGGGACTGCATCAGAAGACATATGAGGACAGATTAACGGAGCTCAATATGTATACCCTTGAGCAAAGGAGGGAGAGAGGTGATATGATGGAGGCATTCAAACACCTTAAGGGCATAAACAAGGTGAAAGAGTCTAACATGTTTAAATATAAGAAAAATAGCAGGACAAGAGGACACAGCATGAGACTAGAGGGAGGCCGATAAAGGGGGAATGTGAGGAAATTCTTTTTCACAGAAAGGGTGGTTGATGCATGGAATGGCTTACCACAAGAAGTGGTGGCTATGAATACAGTGCAGGGCTTCAAACAGGCATGGGATAGGCATAAGGGAGCAATACAAATGACTATGAATAGATAGGCCACTGATAGAGCAAAGGCCGATGGCACATTTATAAGGCAGAAAAAGAAATGGGCAGACTGGATGGGCCTTGCGGTCCCTATCTGCCATCAACTTCTATGTTTCTATGTTTCTATGAAAGGGAACTTGGACGTCAGAGGCAGAGGGGTCAGATAGGAAAAGAACAGTGTTGTCTACATACATGTGAATTTTGGCATGGGTGTAAACAGAAGGGAGGTCATTAATAAATAGGGAAAAGAGAACAGGTCCAAGGATTGGGAGAGCAGTGAGTAAGACATTGCTGATTTTGACAGAATGGGACCAGCCAGTTAGGTAAGAGCTGCATCAAGAAACAGCAGCTGAAAGAGGCCAGAGGCACTGAACGTGTAGAGGAGGAGAGGATGGGAGAGGGAATCAAAGGCCTTTGCAAGGTCAGGGAATATGGCTGAGGTGATCTACCCTTGATCCATAGCAGAAAGAATGGCATCTGTTAAGCAAAGAAAGGAAGAAATGGTAGAGTGAAGTTTTCTAAATCCTGATTGGACAGGGGAGAGAGTAATGGAAGCAAGGAGGAAATCATTTAGCCTTGAGAGGACAAGGGATTTTTGGACATTGGTAAGTGAGGGAAGAAGAGATACTGGGTGGTAGTTGCCAGGGACAGTGGGATTTCCCCTGTTATGAAGACGTAGGATTGTGGTGGATTTCCAGGCAGTGGGAATAGCAGAGAAAGCGAGAGAAAGATTAAGGAGGTAAGTTAGGGGGATCAGAAAAGAGGGTGCAGAGATTTTGAGAAGTCTAGGGTGCAAGCTGTCAGGGCTTGATTTAACTGAATTAAGGGTGAAAAAAGAATTAAGGACTTCCAAGGGAGATACAGGGGGTAGTTGGAAACCAAGAGGCTGCATAGGGGAGCTGGGGGGGCAGAATAAGGAGGAAGGCAGTTGTGAGGGAGGGCACAGGTAATGAAGAACTTATTTAGGGCTTTGACGACAGGTACAGGGTCAGATACTAGTGAGCCTGCCACACAGAGTGTGGGGGGAGGAGATGCAGAAGATGGGTGCAGAAGAGAATGGAGATCAGCCCAGAAGGAGGATGGAGTGTTGTTGGAGGTTTGCAAATGAGATTTAAAATAGTGCAATTTGGCTTGTGAATTAGCTTCGTACAGCTATTTCGGGAGGCACGGTAAGTTTGGAGGTCAGCTGGGTCACATGAGGTTTTTAAAGCGGCACCAAGAGTGATTATGGGATTTGCACATGGCTGGAATATCAGAAAATATCCAGGAATGGTGACAGCATTTTTGCCTAACCAATTTAAGTGGGGTATGGGCATCCCAGACTTTTAGGAAAGGAGACAACTTCATCAACTGAGGTAGAGGCATAGGTGCCAGAACGGGGGGCCAGGGGGACGTCCATCTCCCCAGTTTTTTGGGGCTGAATAGATTGCCTTTTTTCATTTATTTCACTGGCTGCATTCATGTCAGTGCATGACTGTAGTCAGCAGTGCCCCTTGAATCTGCCGGCATGCCTTACACGCCCCCTCCCCCTTCAATCTACCACAGAACCTCACAACCTCCACCCAAACAAAAAGATTAAAGAAACAGCTACAAGCTGCTGTCCAGTCTCAGAGAGAGAGAGAAAGAGAAAGCGCACATATCAACAGTGTTAAGTGCTTCATTCTAAGTCCCAGCCCGGGGCCCCAGCAGAGTTGTAAAGTAGAGTTGTTATCTTAAATGACTGTTAAGCTGGTTATTAATGATTCCACTTTACAACTCTGGCAGAACTTCCAGCTCCCATCTGCTGTTTGTTTAATTAAAGAGACCCAACCATCCTAATCAGTCCTGCCCCTAACACTTCATTGTTCTGGGGTTGGGGATTCAGGACATACATCACACCTAACTTATCCTGCTGCCTAAGTGCTGGCACCCCCCGGTCTGCTCTCCTTGCAGAAATAACAACTGGCGAAATCTTATTTTAATTTATTGTCTCGCGCAAATGTCAGACAAAGAAAAGCCAGACAGCTATTGGCTTGAGAGTCAGCTACAGGGAGGTTTAAGTGCTAGACCTGTTGCTAGACAATCACTTAAGTGGGGCACTGCTTTCAAAATGTGAGGCATGATGGCACAGACCTTAGTAGCTGTTCTGTAGGATGTCGGGATCTGGACTACTGGTGCTGCACCACTAGGACTCCATCTGACTGGCAAGCTGACACTGTTGCAAGTAAGTGGGCTCCCATTTGTGTATAGATGAAAAAGTACACATTAATCCTACAGAACAAGGTAGCCAGTCTTGCATAGACAGACAAAAAGAGAACTCCTGGAATGAAAGGTAGGTTCGATCATAGAAATCTTGTTAAAACATACTTTATTCCTGTACCATTCGAGTCTCATTAGTACAGGGTCATATGTGGGTTGAAGCGCTTTCACTTTGAGTAGTAAAACGTAACTCCCCTATTGTTTACTATAGGAAGAGTTATCCTTTAAACTTTTACATACCATGCAAATGATTTGGGGATTTTCATTTTTTTTGGGGGGGGTGTAAATGAGAGAAAGTTTTGGAGTCATTTTCTGGTATTATCATTTAATACTGCCTTTTTCTGAGCTTGCTATAGTTTATGTTCAGTGTCTTCATTCAGGGAGGGAGGGCTGGAGGTTGCTTTGTGGTGCCGCTGGGCTGGACGTTTTCCAGATTGAATGTTCAAGGAGGCAGTGTGCATGAAATGTGTGAAATCCACCTCTCCAATTTAGGCTGGTTTAAAGGACTGCAGGTATGTTACCATCATATCATCTTCTTGTATGCCATCTGGTACCCTACCCCTATAAATCTAAGCCTGTTGTTCCAATGGCATCTGTTTTCAGTATCATCATCAGTCTTTATGCTTAGTTGAAGTGGTGCCATAATAAATCACTTTTCAACACTGTTACTTTTAACCTGTGTTTTATTCCAGGAGTATAAAGCCTTTTTTGTTGGTCCATGCAAGACTAACTGCCCTGCTCTGCACCACCTCTTATAATTCTGGAGCACCCAACTTAGTTTCTGGACAACTGGCTCCTGTTCAAGTTTTTGGAAAATACATTTCCTAAGCTTGTGAAGTATTTTATGTTTCACTGCATTACATTAACAAATGGTAGTTTCTAGGTAAACTGTGTTATAAGTGCAACCATCAGCTGAGCAGCACTGCCTGACCACTCCCCTTCAACTAATTCACTACTTCTAGTTTTCCCTTTTTTGTGCTTACCCATTTGTTTATCACAAAAATGGAAGAAAAATAATTTTCTGCAATTTTCGCTGATTATAAAAATCTAAAAGGCAACTATAAATGAACCAAAACTCCTTTTGTAAATATGTTTGTGCTGAACAACTTTCATGCTCACAGTACCATGCTATCATTTTTTGTTTTAAAGTTATTTGCATGTTTGTTGAAAAAGTGAGAAAAAAAATAATTCTCTGCTCTTTTTTAGTTGATTATAAAAAAATATCTGAAAGGTATCTATATATGAAACATCACTAATTTTGTAGATATTCTAGTACTGAACAACTTTCATCTCACCGTACCATGCTGTCATTTCCCTTTTTTAAAGTTATTTGCATTTGAATATGTTTAGTACTGCTACTAAGGCCAAACATTCTAAACCTGAATGAGTTAAGAATGCACTATAACATAGCGGTACAAAGAAAGATAACATTATGACATAACACATCATGAAAAGATAATATTGTCTTTTCATGTTCAGAAAGATAGCACTTTTTATCTGGCAGTGTTATCTCAAAACATATGCTGTACAAATATATACACTGTGGCCGAGATATTCAAAGGGATTTGCCAGCACAACCCCAGAAATGCACCCTGGGGCAATATTCAAATGGGGGAATTGTGAGCACAATTCCCGATGCATGTGGAGCAAAGATAATATATGCGGCAAATCTCCAGGGGGCATGCCCATGCATATGTGGCACATCCTGATATTCAGCCCGGGATGTGCAGCGCATCTGTCGGCACATCCCAGAGATATGCAACAAACCTGGGTTCAAAGTTGAGCCTGTAAATAATGGCTCAACTGGTAGCCACTCACAGGCAGGCCACTGTAGTGCAGGGTGCAACACAGCAGCCACCAGCCGTGGGTGGCTTCTCCCCACATAACACTGTACACAAGCACCCACATAAATCCCTGGTGTTCCAGTGGTTCCCCCCTTCCCGCCCCTACCTCCAATCACTGTAATAATATATATTTAAGATCCCTGGTGGTCCAGTGATACCCCCCTTCCTGCCCGTAATCACGATCACCCATTTTGAACAAAAGAAACTGCACTGGTAGTCCAGTGGTACCCCCCTCCCCATCCAGTACCACCAAATACCTGAAAGAAATACTTGTATATTCCAGGGTAGTCTAGTGGTACTCTCCTCTCTGCCTGTAACCCTGATCACTGAAACACATGACCATAATCAGTCCCTGGTAGTCTAGTGGTCCCCCACCCCCACAGGAACCCCAGCCCCAGCACCCCAGTCACCAGCAGGCAGCATGCCACTCGCATACCCTCTGGCTGCCCACTAAATGACAGCTTACAGTATGTGCTGAAACTCATTGGTCCACACTGTGGACCAATGGGCTGCAGTGCATACTGTAATAGTCAAACACAGCTTTGTGAATGAATGACTTCATTCACAAGTTGTGACTTGACTATTACAGTATTCACTGCAAGCCCATTGGTCCACAGTGTGGACCAATGAACTTGTAGCACATACTGTAAGCTGTCATTCAGTGGGCAGCTGCGGAGGTATGTGAGTGGGTATGTTGCCCACTGATGACTGGGGCAGGAGCTGGGTGGGCTGGGGTTCCTCTGTGGGTGGGGGTGGGGGCACCACTAAACTACCAGGGACTGATTATGGTCACGTGTTTCGGTGATTGGGGTTATGGGCAGGGAGGGGGTACTACTAGACCACCAGGGAATATACAAGCATTTCTTTCAGGCAATCAGTGATATGGGATAGGGAGGGAGTACCACTGGACTACCAGGGCAGTGTCTTTTGTTCATAATGGGCAGTTAGGGTTACAGGCGAGGAAGGGGGTATCACTGGACTACCAGATACTGTAGTGGGACATATTTAAGGTGATCAGTGGTACGGGATGGTGAGGGGGTACTACTGCAGTCCCTGGCACAGGGACTGCATGCTATGTAGGGTGCCAGGTGCATTTCACTGGCCAACCCTGCACAACACATGCAAATGGAGCCATAATGACACGCAAATGGTCCCATTTGTGCCTTGCATGCATAATGGCCTCATTTGCTTATCCAGGTCTGAATATGCCAGAACTTGCACCTGGCACAGGTCCAGTTGTGCTGGAGCATTATCATTCCAGGTATGCAGGCCTGTCTGAGGGATGCACCGGTGCATTTTATTTGTGCAGTGTGCATTCTTTGACATATTCAGAAGAGATGCACCATGGCACATCTCTTTTGAATATATCCCTTTGTTGCTCCAGCACAACTCAGTTGAACTGCACAACCACTTGTGCCATTGCCAGGTGCAATTCTGAATATCAGGCCCTGTATATAGCTAGGGTTGATCAGGCACATTAATCTTAAACCTCAAATTTTGCATGTTAATAACTTTGCAACCGTTCCATCGGTTTGCATAAAATCTGGAATAGATAATGTTGGGTGGTAGATCTCTTGATTTGCCAAGTTGCATTTTGCTTGGATATGCAGATTTAATGCAGCGAATTGTGAGAAAATGCTTTTTATCACCAATTTGGGCCAATTTTTTCCTCATCACACTACGAACACACCATTCAGGGTAGAAAGAGGTTATTGTAAGGAACAATCTGGTGTTGGTTTGGTGAAAAAATATTAATCTGTTCCAAAGTTATTCAGGTTCTGAGCATGCTCAGTTCAGTCTTTGGGATAGATGCACAGTTTTGATCATGGATTCCTGGTTGTGAAGGGCTGACAAAGAAGGATTGCAAAAAGAGATTGGGAAATCTCAGAAAATCTCTCATAGTGAGGACAATCCCTCTTCATCAGCCACCATCATGTTTTCTCCCTTAGCAAGGGGAGAAAACAAAACCTCATAACTTGCCCCAGGGTAGTCTTTTCTAAAAACCAAGGCATGGGTTTTGGTGAGGGGGATGCCTTTGTTTTTTTTGTTTTGTTTTTATTTTGTTTTGTTTTTTACTTTAATAATGGCACTTTTGCACTTTAAATCCTTTTTACATATGCCTTTTCCACCAGATTGGCTGGCAAAGGGATTGAAAAATGGATTCATAAACCTAACTGTGACATTTTCCTGGTGTCAGTGGTGGACCCCCCTGACTCTCTTAAATGATTCATTCCCTGGTGTCTAGTAGTCCCCCACCCTCTGTTTACCCTCCCCTTTTTTTGTTTGTTTATTTTTCTGAAACAGGGATGCCCACCCCTGGTGTCAGATAAACCCACCTGCAGCCCATTACTTTGAAATGTTCTGACATCAGGGGGCCTAATCCCTGTGCCAGGTTTTACATCCTCAACCCACCGAGTATCTTTGACACTGGGGAGCCCACCCCTAGTGCCCATGTGTTTTTTTATGTACCTGAAAAAAAGAAAACAGTCCCCTGACATCTTTTTTTTTTGATGCAGAATCCTGCATCAAGCTAGTCTCCTCACTATGCTCATTTTTTCCAACATCAGGATGCCCAATCCCCATGCTGACATGTATCCCCCCCCCACTACTGTGGCACAATGGGAGATCTGCCCAGTGTGCTGAAATGTGCTTTTAAAAAAACCCTGTGGAAAAAGAAAACTGTTCCCTGACATCTTTTTATCTATGAAGAATTCTGCATCAAAATTTTCTATGCAGAATCCTACATCAAACTAGTCTGCCCATCTCTGCTCATTTTTCACTGACATTAGGGTGCCCAGTCCCTGTGTTGGTATGTATCCTACTCCACTACTGTGGCACAATGGAAGAGCACCCCATTGTACTAAAATGTGCTTTTAAGAAAAATAAAAACTGTGAAAAAAGAAAACAGTCTCCCAGCATCTTGTCGATGCAGAATCCTGCATCGAACTACTCTACTCCTCTATGCTGGTTTTTTACTGACATCTGGGTGCCCAATCCCCATGTCGGCATGTATTCCCCCACACTACTGTAACACACTGGAAGCCCACCCCACTGTGCTGAAATGTGCTTTTAAAAACAAACCGGTGAAAAAAGAAAACTGTCCCCAATGTCGTTTTTTATGTGAAAATAAGAAAACTGTCCCTCATAGCCCCCGCTGCCACCATCTCCCATCCAGACCATCCCTCCATGCACCCACCTTCCCGGACCTTCCCTTACTCTAGACTTACCTCTGGAGATTGGGCACTGTCATCTTCTGCAGAGTGGTACACATCTGCACTAGTGGTGGGTGAAGTGGCCGAAATTCACACCATGAAGCAATTTGTGTTTCAGTGGTGAAGCCATGTAGTACTCCACAATGCGAAGCGGAGTACTTCAAGTCATAATGAGGATCGCAAAGTCATGTGTTTTAATGCACTTCACATTACTCTGCCTTCCCTATCCAGTTTTGTGTCCATTTTTAGGCAAAGTATGTTGATTACAATGTACTTTGCATCACTTCACCTTGTTTTTTGGCTCCATGGCAAATTTTGCATTGATTCATGGGATTGCAGGTCACATGGGCTCTAGATTGTTCTGCACAGCCTCATTTCTGTCTGTGTAGTGTGTGTGTAGTGGTAGACTAGTTGGAGACAGTTTGCTGTCAGAGCTATGCAACTGAACCCTATAAAAGCTGTAAACAAATCCTTTTTGAGCTATTTTTTTGCTTAAAACATAGTACATCGATTGCAGAAAACCATCCTGTACTCATATCTTCGAGTGTTTATTGTTTGTGTGTGGAGTTTGAATGTTAATTTTGAACATTCAGTCTGTGTTCTGCGAGACAGTTGAAGTGTGCTGTGGGGGAAGGCCGTATCTGTGTGGTATTGCCAGGGAGATTCAGATTAACTGTCTGGGAGAAAAGGGCAGTCTTTTTGTTTTGCTTACATTTTTGTTGTATAACTGTGTTAATGTACACACAGTAATATGTTCAGTAATTCTTGACATTTTGTTGCTGAATTTTGTGTTGCAGTAATGCATAATTACAGTTTGTTGAAAAGATCTGGTTATATTACCGAAGTTTTCCATTTGCCATGCATTACTTGTCGTGTGTGCGTGTGTGACGTGTGCCATCAAATCACAGTTCACAGACACCTTTTATTGTGCCACAGAGTAATTGCAGCAGTATGAACTTGCTATCCACCACAGCTGTGAGATTTTGTACTGCTCTGTGGTCAGAATAGTGGTATATTGTTTTTATATTGTTACTGCAGTGCACTGCCCCCCCCCCCCAACTGGCAAAAGGTATTCTTTTACATATTGGATTTGGATTGTGACTGTTACAAGCAGCAGTGGTTAAGGTGTTGTTGTGACTTTGTGGCTGCATCTTTTTCTTGATTTTGCAGTGCAATCTAGTCTGTCTGTGCCTGCCTTTGCATCTGCTTAGTTTGCAGTCTTCATCTGCAAGCCACTGTTGTTGTTTTTGGTTTCACACATCACATCCACCATGCCAGAGTGAAAGTTCCGAAATTTAAATAAGTTTAAAATTTTCTTGGTGATCCCCTAAAATGCCCGCAAAGAGACTTGCAAGCAAAGCTGTTTCTGGCCATGGCACTGCTGGCAGTGGTAAGATTGTCAGTGGGCGTGGTAGTACACAGAAGTGCATAGCTGATGTGAGGAAAGGGATTTCTCCATCAATGATTTTTACAGCGCAATCTGTAGCTTCACTCATAGTTGGAGGAGATGACAATGTCCCAGCTGGTGGTGGTAGTGCAGTTTCTGCTGGCATGAGTATTGTTGCCTCGGGTTTCACTTCTGACCATTTAACTGTGTCAAAATATATAGTTGAGTCTAAAGCAATGAGTGACAGTGTAGATGAGGTCATACTCCCTGTCCCCAGTAACATTTCCATGGTAGTTGAACATGATTCTGACCATGGCAATGATAACACACAATGTCACATTTCTTCCACTGCGGTGGAGACCATGCCTTTACCATCAAATGATTTACAGTGTGGTGCAAAAATATCAGATGATGATGATGTTGCTGTGGTTGCAACATGTAGTCCACATGACACCATCCAAGCAGAAAATGTGAATGCGGATGATGTTAATGAATAAGACAATGATGTCAGTGACTCCTATTTGGAACCAGACTAAAAGAAAGTCAGGGTGGCTGTGTCTGGGTCTGTTGGTGTTAATCCCCCCCCCCCCGGAAAAAGTTGTGATTTAGCAGTTACAGTTAATGTTGATGATGATAATGATCCAGTAATAATAACAGGTAGATGTGGTAGTCAGTTGCAGTCCAAGTGTGTCCTGCCTGAAAAATCATGTCGCACACCCCCCATTTCAGGGCTTAAAAAAATAGAGTCTAATAAGCAGCATCAGGGACATATTAAAAGTAAGGGATCACAACCTCTTGTTTGGGTAGCCTCTGTTCAATGTGGGGCAGACTAGAGTACATCAGAGGTGTAAAAAGAGGGATGTTCCTTATAATGAAGGACAGCTGAGAGAAATGAATACACAGCTGTGGTTGCATAAGCCCTTGGTCCTTAACATAAAATGTCATCATCAAGTATAACTCGCTTGGTTGTCTCTGATTTTCAGTGACATTCTTCATGACTGACGGCATGGCCAGACATATAACCCAGCTTTTAAGTGCATAACACTGGCTTTGAAATGCAAAGCAAATCACAAGATTATGTTGCACTTTGTTATTGCAGAGAAAATTGGTTTAGAAAGAGTGAAAACCACATTTTTAGGGCTAATGATAGCTTTAATCAAGCCACTTTATTATTTTTCACAGTTTGTGTGTCCAGAAATAGCTCTGACATTATTATAACCATTAGTAAATCGTTGATGGGCAATGGCGAATTTGAGCGCAAAATCCTAATCAGTTGAGAAGTATGCACAGTAGCCTGGAAGTTAGAGCATTGAGCTCTGAAAGGGCTTGTTACATCCAACAGACCTGGGCTTTAGTACCATAACCTCCGAATGCATACCTTGTAAACCAGAGCAAGTCATTTAACCATCCTGTGCTCCTGTGACACACCTGGAAATTAACTTTGTCTCACTGTGCCTTTCTCATCGGCATAGCTGTGTTAAGTGTGTGGCTGCCTGTGTGCCCAGAACCCATGTCTCATATTGCTTTTATTGTGTTTTCATAAAAAAATGTTTTTGAACATTCTTGCTAAAAATAGAATTGCTTTTGTAAAAACCTACATAGATTGTACTGGACATCTGATAGGTGTTTGTCAGACATTTTTAACTTCATTGGCCACTCATAAGGGCCAAGAGTTCACTGACCACCCATGAAGATAAAAACAATATCTGATAGCCACCCATCAGATATCTGATATTTTTTCAATGTGCTGTAAACACTTCTTCCTCCATGCTCACAGTGCCACCAGCCATGTTTACATCATACACACTCCTAATCTCACAGCCCCTACTACACACTCACAGTGCCCTCATTGAAATGTCTTTGAGGCTTTGCATTTCACTTTTCGATGTCTGAATACTGTTTTTGTAAGATTGCCACTGATTCTGAGCTACTGGAGGGAGACACACTCGGGAGCAAAACAAAAAGTGAAAAACTGATACATAAACAGAACTGCAACATTTTATTGCAATAGCAGCATGAATGCACTGCAAGAGCACTGGTGCTTCAACCCTGGATAAGTCTTCATCAGGGGATGGCGCTATGGGTAAACAGACACAACATTTATACGTTTTTTATTAATTGATATTTGTTTTCATTATCCACAGCTGGTCTGTAATTAAGAAAGCAACAACTGTATTTAATATTAAAGTCAAATGGCAGACACCATATAGTTTAGTGTGCACAAACTAAAACCAGAGCACAACCGTAATTGTTCAAATGTCCATTGATACCAGAGTGGACTAAACCTGGAACCAGGTTTAGTGGCAGAAATCCCAAACTGAGTACAAGAGTGGACAAAGAGAGTTACTAAATACTTGAGCTGTAAAATAGGAAACGTAGGAAACAAATACAGACAGAGGGACTAATATTCAGTTAGTTCATTATTTCTAAAGTGGACTTTATCAGTTAAAATAAAGTTAAACAGGCCCCAGAAATGCTATGTCCAGAATGGGAAGGGGACCAAAAACATTGTTAGTGAAGTCTCATATATGTGATAGCTCACTGAGAAAATACATTAGAAGAAATCCCTGATTGTCAACAATAAAACCAATAACAAAAGTCTTAGAAAAATAAACATGCCACTGATTCTTCCTGCTCACCTGCCACTATTCACTCATTATGGCAGACTGTATTTTAAAAATACTTGTTTCACTAACGACTGACTGGTAACTTGAACAGATTTTTTTTATTTTTAATGCTATACAATGCGGTAAGGTTGTCACTGATCACCGCCCCTCCACCCCAGCTGCTGTTGACTAACCATCTTGCAGGTTAACACTAGAAAACTGAAGTTCGGGAATTTCAAGAGCAAAAGAGCAATAGATTTTTTTAATTTGTTTTACTCAGACACAGTCACAAATGTGAGTGGGATTGGAGATTGTATTACTAAGGAGATGGTGAGATCAATGCCTCGCAATATCAGCCTCTTTCAAGACTGTACACTATAAAAAATGATGCTGGTTTTATTAAATGGGGCTGCTACAAAAAAGGAACCTAGACTTGGAAATGATCACATTTAGGAAGCAAAAACACCACAGACAACGGCGTACTAATTAGAGAGATTGATCTTCTGAAAGGAATGGATTGTGAGCCCGTCGATGCTGATAGACTCATTCAACACCAACTAGCCACTTTCTTCCAAAACAGGAAAAAATCACAAACAGCTCTCAGGTCGAGGGGTACCTACTTTCACAAATCACACTCCAGCTCTGCCTCTAATAAACGCGGCACTATCATATGCAGGTATATAGAATTTCTTCACTTTATTGACACAATTGCAGAATGTGGATAAAAAAATCATCCTAGTGCAAAATGATGCAATAACATTTAAAACAGATGCTAGTTCAGTAAATAACAAATCTCTCTCCAACTTTCAGAGGCTTTATAGCAAAGGTAACAATAGTCACCGAAAAAGTCTGTAAAAGTCTTAGTGTTGAGACAGTGCATAGGCTTTTTGGGTATTTGTTGCCACCTTTGTTAAAAAGCATCAGAAAGTTGGAGAGACACTTTCTAAGTACTGAACTAGCATCTGTTTTAAATGTTATTGCACAGTTTTAAACTACAATGACTTTTTATCTACATTCTGCAATTGGGTGAATAAAGGCAAGAAATAGAGACTAGTAAGAGACTCCCCCACAGGATATGGGACTGGTAAAAGGTAGAGAATTTTTGACTACTCCCATCAGCATGGAAGGAGTGAAGGGTTTAAAATAAGATTAAAATAAGAACAATAAATCCTGTCTCCAGCCTGCCAGTGCAGCAGAAACGCTTCTGCTTGCAGCACTGACATCCCAGATTCAGTGACAGACTCAGGAGTCAGAGGGTCAGCTGCGGGCAGAAGGATTGAGCAGCCCAGGGACTTCTCTCCTTCTCCAGGGGGAGGGGATAAGAGTGCCTGGTGCTATGTGGCCATCTGGTGGAGGCTGGGAGCACTGTTATGGCTGGTGCCACATGTTAGGGGGCAGAGAGGATGCTGGTGTCATTGCATGTCATTGCACATCCCCACCCAGGAAATACTCATGCAAAAAATGCTAGCCCACTAATGATGGCCCTGTCTCCACCGCTGCTCCTGCTGCAGACCAATGTCCGCCGGGGGAGTCATGCTCCCATGGCCCAACCCTGGGGGGGGGCAAACCAGGGCTAAGAAACTGAGTTTCTTGGGGAGGGGGCACTTGCTCGGTAGTCCCACCCAGGGGAGTAAGCCTGGGGATCGGGGGATGGCGAGTGGTGTGGGGAGACTGGAACCCATGGTGCCAGGGGGAAAAAGGAGCTGGTAAGAAACCAAAAAGAACAATAAATCCTAAGGTTGCATGACTCCACCAAAACCACACATAACGCACAAAGAGAAACAAAAGGTATTAATAAGCAAATGCAAATCTGAAACTCTTTTATTAATATTTAGCAGATACAGTACAGATGATACTTTTATTGGAAAAAGGCTTATATCAGAATTTGGCCATGAATTTACCTCAGTCATGCAGGATCTAGCACTTTTCGAATAAGTCAGACTACCATTATGCCATGTTCCTGTTCTAACCAGTGACTGCTGCATGCTGATATTTCATTGGATTTAATATACAAATTCATGTATTGGTTCTCCCAGTATCACTACGGCAATGGGTGCAGGCCATGGTTATAAAGGGGAGAATCAATAAATTAATTCTCTATTCAAGGTTGCATAGTAAACTGGCAGGCAGAAGATTGCATGGGTGGCAGCAGTATGCAATCAGCTGTTTACAAGCTGATCATACCATTCAGCTAAAATTTTAATTTCAGTGTTAAATATCCTGAATGAGACTAATGCGCATACAGGTCTTGCAGGCTCTAATAAAAAATACAGTGTCAAAAAAGTGAGGGGGCCAAAACACATCTGTGGCCCACACAGGAATCGAAGTGGGGGACTGTGGCCAGTCCAGCCCCCCCAGGTTTATCTGCCCCGGTCTAAGGCATTCCAAGTGGGATACGATAATAGGATTTTTGAAACTAGGGAGTTTATTAATTGTGATTCTAGTGGGGTCATTTATTTGGCAACATGCATATGTAAAGCATATTATACGGGGAAACCCAAAAGGAGTCTTTTTTTTTTAATTTGCTTCCCCCCACAATGGCTCCCACTGGTGCCTATCAGTCAGACCACCTGCCCAGCCCTATCACCCGCCATCCCTGAACTTACCTGCACCTCGCTTGTTCCCCAAGAATGACCCCCCATGGGTGGGGCCACTGGGGACCTGGTCCCATAAACCCCCAGCAGAGATTGGGTCATCAGTTGAAGAGCCCTGATGGTGGTGCGGAGCCTGTGGCAAATGACAGATGGCATCCTGCATGGTGAAGGGTTTTTCCAGCTTTCTGGCCTGGGAGGCAGGACATGCAGTGACATTAGGGGTGCACACACTGATGTCTGCCTTACCTCCAGTAGTTGCTATCACTGGCTGCTGGACCCTTAGTTTCCACCATGGGTCATATGAGTAGTGGGAGCTTCCTCACCTTCTCCTCTGGAGGAGGACAGCAGTCCATGGAATGCTTAATCCTCTTCCCCTCCGGCAGGCCCTCCAATACCCAGGTTTGCTTCCAAAGCCAGGTCATCGGTATCATGAGCTGTAGTGCTATCGCTGCACTGACAGGACAGCCTCCCAAAAGGAGTCTTAAAGTAAGGGTAGTAGAACATGCCAGGGCTATAGAGAAATGTGATATGGAAAATGTCCTGGCAAACCATGTACTTAAACAAAGAAATGGGATACACTGTTTTTCATTCCAGGGTAAAGACATCTAAAGTGGCTGGGGAGGGGGAGATTTGGGTAATTTATTGTTAAGGAGAGAGGCATGGTGGATATTTACATTACAAGCCACTGAAAGCTCAATGCCTTAATGAGAGGTTTGAATTATTCCTGTTTTTGAAATAAAGTATGCAGCACTTTTGAACCATGGCAATACACTTTTTGAAAATAGTCCTGCAACTTATTTAGGCTAGAAGTTTTTTCTGTAATTAATTTGGTATGATAATACATTGTAGGGTAGTTAGTTTTCAAAGATTTAAGCACTGAACAATATATAAACTCCTTTGAAAACATCTATGTTAATATTAGGAAGCATCCTGATATAGGAGATAAACAAATTTAGACTTCTACATTATCTTTAAGTATGGAGACACAAATTAAATAAATAATGAAAGTAAAATTCATAAAAAAACATTTTTTAATTTAAATATTAGCACATTTTCTTATGGTGTGTGTACTAGGTTATTTATAGTGTGGGGTGTTTATATAGTCCAGGCTGTTCGGTCAGTACAATTGTGTGAGTGTGCATTCAGTATGAATATTATGATTTGTAAATATTTGGTATTTGTTGATAATATGTACATCATTGGTAAAGCTGTAAAACACTTTTTAAGAGTGTTGCCACTTTAAGAGGTCTGAGCCTTTATAAGGCAGTGGGACGGTATTGACTCTAACACCTTGAAAAAGTGCCAAGCTGGGTGTGAAATGTTGGTGGACTATATAAGATCCCAGGGCTGTGGTAACATATTCATGTTTTTAATTGTGTGAATAAATGTAGTTTAATTTTACATGGAGCCTTGTACCAGTTTTTTTACTCGTCTGTTCATGTGGAGTTATCTGATGCACCGGTGCTGTGAGGAGTTGCACTGTTGTGTTTATGATCTTTAAAATCCACCTGAAAAACCAGCAGAAGAGACAGCTGGAACCTCAGTTTAATGTGTCATCCAAAGGACAGCACCTTAGAAGTGCAGACCACCCCCCCATGCTGCACTACAGTGCCAGTATTGATATTTTACTCCCAATTTCCTGGTGTGGAGCCAGAACCCACAACTTTCCTATTTTCTGAACCCAGAGGCAAGTGTGCAACTTGGTGAGCAACTGACGCTGCAGCATCAGAGTGCTATTAACTGCTGAGTGATATTCATATTTTCTGTTTATCAGTAAAACACTAACAACACCACTAAAGACATAATACAATTATTCCTTTACTCTAAACTGGCTTAATCTTTTTAGACACATGTCACAATATTAATCATCCTGTGGGGGGATCAGCACCAGCATAACCCAAAAACACTTATAAAAAGTTCATTTTGTGAACTTGTAAAGGATTAAATCTGCATACCTTGTAGAAGTCGTTCAAAATTCTTTATTAAGCCAATGAAAAACAGAGGTGTCGTTCCTGTTCTTCAGCCCAAAGTGTCATAGCTTTGTGGTAAAAAATACATTTTAAAGTCATCCTGCTCCACCCTACCTACAGACCAATCCTCCTGAAGGCTGATAGCTACTGTAATTATTTTTTAAGCTGAGGCTCTTTCTCAAATGTCAGCTGGATATGCTGATTCATTCCTTTACAAGTTCACTAAATGCCCATTTAAACTATGATCTTGGGTTAGGCTGATCCTGGTCCACCCACATACATACTGACTTTTATCTATTGAGCCTTGTACAGCCATTGTCTGGGTGCAGTTTGAACTCTCCTTACCTACAAGAGGAACATGTAGTACACTCATGATCCAGTTCTATCTTGGGGAGCTAATTAATTCATAATCCAACTTCTGCTTCAGGAACATGGGTTACAGAACTAACTGGTCTAATCAATGCATAACAGGTTGACTTCAAATGTACAATTTATCTTCATGTGTGAGAGAGCAAGACAATAACTCGAGAGTTGCAGAGCCATAGGTAAGTTAGGGGAGTCCTGCCCCCACACAAGTGTATGATAAATTGTCTATTTTGAGTCAGACTATTTTATATTTGATTTATATCACATCAGTTTACTTGCTTCTGTTTGATTTCTAATGCTGGCTTCAGTACTGCACTTGACTATTGTGACATCATCAGCATTGTGAAAGCTGTAGTCTGGTTCAGTATGCATCATGACATCCCTTACTTTGCAAGATCATATTATCTTGCTATGTTGGGTCAAGATAACACTTTTTATCTTGTCATTTGTTAGTACACATGTGTTGTATATATACTGTAGGGGCTACATATCCTGAATGAAGATATCATATTTATCTTCATGAGAGGCTAATGATATTGTGATATCTCGTGAGTGGCAAAGACACAAGTGAGATATCTTTTTTTTTTATTGCCCCCCAGCCCAGTCACCCATTGTCTCTGGGGCTTACAATCCCACTGCAAATCAGTGCCACTGGATTGCCCCCCCCCGTGGTGGGGCCTCCCAGGACCCACTCTTATCTCATGAGGAGATTGTTTTGGGATGTGGCAGCAGGGCAGTCCAGTAGATGGTGCAGAGACTGTAAGGGAGTGTGACTTCATCCTGCTTAGCCTCAGCTTTTTCTGCCTAGTTATCACCCCTCCCTTCGGGTGCCCTGGAAAACTATGACTGGTGGAATGAATGTAAGCACAGGTGTCACAGTCATAAGGCACCCTCTCTCCATGTGCTGTAGCTTCTGTGTGCACTACCAGCTGTGATCACTCAGGTGGCAGTGTCATAGCAGAACTGACAACACTCCCAATCTGGAGTAGGAGAGTGTCCTATGGGATGCTCCATCCTCCTCCCTCCACCCAACCCTCAAGTGACCTGGGTCTGTTCCTGAACCCGGGTCACCAGCATAGCAGCAGGCGGGGCATCAGTGCCTCAGTCCTCTGCACCACTAGGCTGGCATCACAAGTGAGATATTTTAATATCATTGGCCTCAAATGAAGATAAATATGATATTTTCAGTCAGGCCATGTCCTGCTCTGGTTATGCAGTCATGTGGTTTGGTATAAACATGATTGGGAATGTGTGAATAAGTGCTTGTGACTTTGAAATGTGTGACTAACTTTCATCTTCTTATACAGGTGCAGTACTTGTTTGGTTGTGGTTTCTGACATTTACTGCTTCTTCTATTTAACTCACTGTGCCCTATATGTTTACATTAGGCCAGTGCATAAAGACAAAGTTTGATGTACAGTTTTTTTTAGTTTTTGCTTTTTTGAGGCCATTATGACAAAGTAATAGTGTAGCCCCATCACTAACCTTTCATTTTCTTGTCATGTTTGATTATTTAAGTTTAAAAAAAACTAAACACTCACTGACAAAAGGAGCAGCATTGTTTTGGGGGGGATGTTTTATGTGTGGAATATATGGCATGAATTATCAGTATTCATCTGTTTTGAAATGGGTGAGCATGTCATTCACACAGGTCTAGATGACTTAATGTGGACAGTAACTTCTGGCAGAGGTACTATAGAGTGGTGGCAAAATGTTTCTATCTGAAAGAGCTATGAAGGAGGGGTCAAACAGGGAGTGCGCAGGGCCAAATCAGCTGTGCAGGAGAGGGTGGGGTGGGGTGGAGGACGGCCCTGGTGAATGTCAGGAGTATGGGCAACAAAATGCCCAAGCTACAGGCGATGCTGACCGAAGGATCAGCGGATGTGGCAGCGATTACAGAAACTTGGGCCACCCAGAAAAATGACTGGGATCTAAATTTGGAGAGCTATAAAATATTCAGGAGGGATAGAGAAGTGGGTAAGAGGAGGAGGAGGCGTAGCACTGATAGTCAGGGATGGAATAATGGTAAGTGGAGTAGAAGAGGCACAGGGGACAGTGGAAGCTATCTGGGTAACCCTAAAATCGGGGGAAGGAAAAAGATTAAAAGTGGGGGTGGTTTACAGACCACCCGCATTGGATGAGGATCTAGAGGGAAAGTTGGTAGAACACATCAAGGCACACTGTGACTGGGGAAAGGGTAGGGTGGTGATCATGGGGGACCTGAATATGCCAGGGGCAGACTGGGACACCATGACATCAGCGCCAGCCAGGGAGCAGAGGTTGATGGATGTGTTTCAGGATGCCTTTCTGGTCCAACAGGTGGGGGAGCCTACTTGGGGGGGAGGATACTGAAAGTTGTTCTTGCAGACAGTGACCGGATAAGGGATATGGAGGTGGGTAGCCCGCTGGCAGGAGGGGACCATGGCACAGTCTGGTTTAAGATGTGCCTGGAGGGGGAAAAAAACACTCAAACACAGTGGTAATGGATTTCTGGGGGGTGGATTTTGTTGACATGGGCAGGATACTGAGGGGGAGCTTGAGCCAGATCAGGTCAGACATGGATGTAGACAGTTTGTTGGAGACCATTAAAAAAGGGATACAGGAGGATACAAGCTTGTGTGCAAGGGTAAGGAGCAAAAAATGCAGGGCCAACAAGCTGTGCTGGTGGACCAGGGAGGTGCAAGAGGCGCTAAGAGGTAAGAAGGCAGCCTACACACATTTTAAACATATCAGGGGGGAGTGGGAGAGAGGGGAATATGAGCTCTCAGCTAGAAGGGTCACAAGGGTGGTGAGGGGATCGAAGGCAAGGATGGAGTACAACCTGGCTAAGGATATATGGGGGGAAGGGTTTTTACAGATACATAGGGGAAAAGAGGAAGGGGAGAGCACAGATCCCCAGGATTAGGACTGGGGGTGGATGGGCCCAGGAAGTGGGGTAGCAGGCAGAGGTACTGAATAAGTATTTTGCCTTGGCTTTTAGGGAGGGAGACATGGCCTACATTCAATCAGAAAATGGGGGGGGATGGCTGAGAGGATAGGGCATAGGGAGATGAGAGGATCGAAAGAGGCCAGGGCACCAGGAGGGCCAGGTCCAAAAGAGGACCAGGATTTTTCTGAAGAGAGGACTAGGGAGGAGGAAATCACAGAGGACAGCATGAGGAAGGACCTATTAATCCAAGGTTAATGAAGGAACTGGCGGATGAACTAGCAGCTCCACTAGCTGGGCTGTTCAATTTCCCTCCAGACAGGAAGGGTGCCTCAGGATTGGAGGGTGGCTCAAGTGGTGCCCATCCACAAAGCGGGGTCTAGGGAGGAGATGGGGAATTACAGGCCTGTCAGCCTAACGTCAGTGGTAGGCAAACTAATAGAAGGTTTCGTCAGACGGATGCTTGGGAGGCAACTGGATAGGCTGGGACGCATGAATGAAAAGCAGTATGGTTTCATCCTAGGGAGATCGTGCCAGACCAACCTCATAGATTTCTATGACTGGGTGACAGGGACCCTGGACAGACAGAGTCCAGTGGACGTCTTATATCTGGACTTTAGTAAGGCGTTCAACTCGGTTCCCCATTGCAGGGTGTTGGCAAAGTTGGGGGAAATGGGAGTGGAAGACAGTTGCTTAGATGGGTGGGAAACTGGCTTACAGATTGAACACAGAGGGTGGTGGTAAGAGCGTCTGTCTCCTCCCCTAGGAAGGTCGTCCGTGGGGTGCCACAGGGGTTGGGATTGGGGCCAATCCTGTTCAATGCCTATGTCTCTGATATAGGGACAGGAGTTAGGAGTAGAATGAGTCTTTTTGCGGATGACTCTAAGCTGGGAGCATTGGCCAATGGAGAGGAAGCAAGGGTGGCAGTTCAGAGGGATCTGGACACCCTGTAGGGCTGGGCAAGGAGGTGGGGGCTTAGGTTTAACCCAGAGAAGTATAGGGTGTTGCATCTGGGGCTCAGGAACCCAGGGCATGTTTATACCTTGGGAGGGGTTCCACTGCAAGCCACTATGGGAGAAAGGGACCTTGGGGTGGTGGTAGACACCAAAATGAACAGCAGTGAGAACTGCAGTAGAACGGCGGCAAAGGCAAACACGTTACTGGGCTGCATAGCCCGGGGGAATAACGTCCAGGATGAGTGAGGTGATCCTACCTCTGTATAGTGCTCTGGTTAGGCCACACCTTGAGTATTGCATGCAATTCTGGAGGCCGCACCTTAAGAAGGACATAGTACTGTTGGAGATGGTCCAGAGGAGGGCAACTAGGATGATCCGGGGCATGGGGAATAGGACCTATGAGGACAGGCTGCAAGCCCTTGGGCTGTACTCACTGGAGGAGAGGAGAGATAGGGGGGATATGATTGAGGTTTTCAAATATGTAAAAGGGATTAACAAGGATGGAGCAAATGAAATGTTCAGGCTCAAGCAAAAGGGCAAAACCAGTGGGCATAAATGGAAACTGGAGGGAGGAACCTATAGGGGAGAACATAGAAGGCATTATTTCACAGACAGGGTGGTGGAGCCATGGAATACATTTCCCGGGTGCCCGGTCGAGCAAGACACTGTGGAGGGTTTCAAGAAGGGGTGGGATAGATGCATGGGGGTACTGAAGCCAAGATTGACCCTCATGGGGATAGGGGGGAGGGAGCGCCCACTAAGGGCTGGATACCAAGCAGACACAAAAGACCAACAGGCCTATTCTGCTGGCTTTTAGTATGTTAGTATTCATAATTAAGTTGTAATAATCTTCACATTCTGAACCTCACCTTTGGTAAAGCTATTTACTGGTAAACTGTTTCCTGCCTTACAGTTTCGAAGTGTTGTTGGTGTTTGTTTCCCTGCTATCAGCTGTAGTAGAAATTTAAATATTACACTGAAGAACTCTCTCGGCTAATTAAAAACATTAACTGTAACTTCTTAGAGTTCCAGAACTGCTCAGCTTTGCTTCAAATTCCTCAAACCTGAAGAGAATGAAACTGGCTTCAGGGAAGGTAACAGAGGGTGGTGGTGGGTGGGAGCTCTTACACCCAAGGGCAGTGACGAGCGGTGTTCCACAGGGCTTGGTGTTGGGACCAGTGTTGTTTGGGATATTCATTGCAGACATATCATGGGACATCAAGAGCAAGATCAGTCTGTTTGCTGATGATACCCTGTTGCTAGCCTTGCTTGAGGAGCAGAAAGCAGCTAACTGAAAGAAGCTACATTTTCTTATTAATTTAAACCGTATATCTCAGCAGGAGTCAGTGTCTGTTGAGATTAAGTAGACATATACTTTATTAGAAGCAGAAGGGGTCTTATTTAGGGTTAAAAAAAGAAAGAAAGTCAGTGTGTGTTCTGTGCTGGGAAGGGTACTGTATCAGCTGACTTTGCTAAACCAGTAGGAGAAAAGAGAGCTTAACTGGGGGTGTGGCTTAGACACTATAAAAGCAGGTGACTCAAGCTACAACTTCCTGTTGCTAGCCTTTTTTCTTACTAATTGCCCTCCATCCCACCCACCCTAAGCCAGTTCTACTTTTATAGCTACTGGATTTGACTGTCAACAGGAACTTCCTGTTTGGCAGTAGGAAAGGAAGGATCATAGAGAAACATTGGTTTTGTCAACCCTAAAGGAAAAAAGTAGCTCACTCTCACCCCCTAGCTGCTGGTGGTCTGACATTGAGCAAGGAAGAAGGAGGCTACTGAAGAAGATAGGAAGTTGCTGTCCCAGAACAGGAAGGGTGAGAGTTGTAAGGAGAGGAGAGAGTAAGCATACAGAGAAGCAGTAAAGGGGACACAAAATAAGACATGATAGGAGTGGTGCAGTGCAATGGCTGTGGGGCAGCAGTGTTCCGGGAGACATTCTGGAGGCTGCGATACTGTGATGCTGCCCTGTTTGCAGGCACCTCTCTGGTCTGAGAGAGGAGGTTTCCTGTCTCCAGGCTGACCTGGCTAGGATTCATGAAACCTCCTCCCCCACCCAGGGACCACCAGGGCCAATGCCACTACCTCAGAGGTTGCCAAGAAAGAGGAGAGGCTGGACCAGGGTGGGCTCAGGGAGGGAGAGGGTGATGGAATAGAGTTGCATCCCTCCTGCTGTACCTCTCCACAATTCATTCGCTCTTCTGGTGGATAGTGGTTCCTCTATGGAGGCACCTGCAGTGGAGACCAAGGAAGATGCTGGGAACCTTCACGAAGGAGACCCACAGGAGGGTGGCATGGGACCCCACAGGGGAAGGAAACAACTCCTGGTGGAGGACTCAATCATTAGGGGTAGCAATGGGGGAGGAAGGGGAGAGGGAGGTAAAGTGCCTTCCTGGCGCCACGGCTTGGAGGGACAGGAAGCAAATACTTAGGATCGTGGGAGTAGCTGCATGAGGGAGGGAGCTGGGTGTCATTGTCCACCTAGGGACAAATGACCTGGCTAGGAATGGGATCAGAGCAGTGCAAGAGGAGTTTGTAGATTTGGGGAGGGGTCTTAGACAAGCAGCGCATACAGTAACCTTCTCGGAGGTGCTGCCTGTCTATGGCAAGGGAGATGCTAGGGCACTCCTCACCAGGGAATTCAATGAGTGGTTGAAAAACTGGTGTGGAGCTCAGGGTTTTGGCTTCATTGGGGACTGGGAGCCACCTGGAGGGATGCAGACCTATACTGGTGCGATGGTCTGCATCTGTCCGGAGGAACCAGGATCTAAGTGAAGGTTTAAATGCTTCATTGGCAAGCATTTAAACCAGCTAAGGGGAGGCACTGTAAAGGAGCAGGAAATCCCAGCCTTCCCCACAAAACATGGTGATTAGTGAGGTAAACACCAAGGTAGAGAAGTTATTAGGAGCAGAACAGAGGTAAATGTAAAAAGGCAAAGGCAGTAAGGACAGGAATGGGGCTAAAGGGTTAAGGCTATCAAAAAGTGGAGGGTGATGAGTACCAATACCCCTAGTCTGTGTAACAAGCTCCCTGAACTAGTGGCCTTAATGGAAGAGGGTTGCCTGGATATTGTGGCAGTCACAGAAACATGGTACACAGAGAACCATGACTGGGATGTCAACATACCAGGAGACACAGTCTACAGGAGGGACAGGGAGGGTAAAAGGGGAGGAGGAGTAGCTCTCTATGTAAAGGAAGGGATCAAAGCAACAGAACTAATGAGTAAACAGGGAACAGATGAAGCACTCTGGGTCACCCTGGAGACAGGAAATGGCACCACAATCCGCATGGGGGTTGTATATAGACC
The DNA here is from genome assembly GCA_016271365.2 of Neoceratodus forsteri. Classification (NCBI taxonomy): domain Eukaryota; kingdom Metazoa; phylum Chordata; order Ceratodontiformes; family Ceratodontidae; genus Neoceratodus; species Neoceratodus forsteri. The sequence goes on from CM057453.1 coordinate 1,037,788,901, forward strand.
CCCATCTCAGGGGGAAGGAATGAACAAGGAAATGATAGAAGGCTTTCTTAGAATGGCAGAAAAAGGGGAGATATTGTTGATGGGGGACCTGAATATGCCAGATGTTAACTGGAGCACCTTTGCTGCAGGCACATCCGAGAGCAGGGTCATTCTTGATGCCCTACAGGGGCATGCCTCAGACAGCTAATGTGGAACTAACTCAGGAGGGAGCAATCTTAGACCTGGTACTCTCAAATGGCGACGGAGAAAGAATCTCAGATTTAGAAGTGGGTAGCCATCTGGGAACAAGCGACCACCAAACAGTGTGGTTCACGATAAACACAGCCATACAATCAAGCCATACAAAAGCAAGAGTATTGGACTTAGGAGCGCTGACTTTGGGAAAATGAGAGAGTGCCTCAGAAAAGCACTAGCAAACAGGCAAGAAGGAGGGGTGGAGGAACAATGGGGAGTAATCAAAACAGCCATCACAGAGGCAACAAGCCTTTGTGTAAAGCAAATTAATAAAACACAACGAAGGAAAAAACCACTATGGTTCTCAAAAGAGGTGGCAGGCAAGGTTAAGGAGAAAAGGATAGCATTCAGGAAATATAAGGAAACACAGAAGGAGCAGGACAGAGAACTTTATCAGTTAAAGCAGAAAGAGGCTGGGAAGGCAGTCAGAATAGCAAAGGCCCAAACCGAGGAAAGGATAGCCAGTTCTGCTAAGAAGGGGGATAAGACCTTTTATAGGTACATTAGGGAGCGAAGAAAGACCAAAGGAGGGATACTGAGGCTTAACAAAGGGGAGAGAATGTGGGTAGAGGGTGACAGTGAAAAAGCAGGGATACTGAACGAATATTTCTGCTCAGTATTCACAAAGGAAGAGGAGGGGGAGGTACCTAAACCAAACAAGAGAAACACTCTGAAGATGGGGGTCGATACCAGTCCATTTACAGAAGAAATGGTTCTGAAAGAACTAATAAAATTGAATGTGGACAAAGCAATGGGGCCTGATGGGATTCATCCAAGAATTCTAAAAGAACTAAGGGTAGAACTAGTGACACCGCTGACTACTCTCTTTAACAAATCATGGGAGGATGGGGTGGTACCCGAGGACTGGAGGAGGGCAGATGTGATTCCTCTTCACAAAAGTGGGAGCAGAACAGAGGCAGGAAACTACAGACCAGTTAGTTTGACCTCAGTGGTAGGAAAATGATGGAATCACTTCTGAAAGAAAAGAATTGTTGAGTACCTAGAGGCCAGTGGTGCACAGGACCCAAGGCAGCATGGATTCACGATGGGAAGGTCATGTCAGATGAATCTAATAGATTTCTTTGACTGGGTGACCAAAGTAGTAGACCAGGGAGGGCTGTGGACATGGCCTACCTAGATTTTAGCAAGGCATTTGATACAGTCCCACACAAAAGATTAATACACAAGTTAGCCAGCCTTGGAGTGGGTCCCAAGGTGGTAGCCTGGATAAAAAATTGGCTAGACAACAGGATGCAAAGGGTAGTAGTAAATGGAGTACACAGTTTAGAAAGGAGGGTTACTAGCGGGGTACCGCAGGGTTCAGTACTGGAACCGGTCCTTTTTAATGTCTTTATGTGACATTGCAGAGGAACTGGAAGGAAAAGTATGTCTCTTTGCAGACGACACAAAGATCTGCAACAGGGTTGATACACAAGATGGAGTGGAAAGGATGAGAACGGACTTGGCAAGGTTGGAGGAATGGTCAAATGTATGGCAGCTCAGATTCAATGCAAAGAAGTGCAAGGTAATGCACATTGGAAACAAAAACCCAGGGGAAGAGTACACAATGGGGGGTGAGATACTGACAACAGTAAAAATGGAAAGGGACCTGGTGGTAATTATATCAGATGACCTAAAGGTGGGCAAGCAATGTGAGAAGGCAGTAAGGAAGGCTGGTGGGATACTGGGATGCATAGGAAGAGGCATCAATAGTAGAAAACAGGAAGTTGTTATCCCTCTGTACAGATAGTTGGTGAGAGCCCATCTGGAGTACTGTGTGCAGTTCTGGAGACCCCATCTCCACAAAGACATAGACAGAGTGGAGGCTGTCCAGAGGAGGGCAACCAAAATAGTGCATGGTCTGCACCAGAAGACATACGAAGAAAGACTAAAGGAGCTTAATATGTATACCCTTGAGGAAAGAAGGGAGAGAGGGGACATGATAGAAACTTTCAAGTACCTCAAGGGAATCAACAAAGTCCAAGAGGGTAGCATCTTTCAGAAAAAGAGATGTGCAAGAACAAGGGGGCACAATTTGAAGATAGAGGGGGGACAGCTCAGAGGTAATGTGAGGAAGTATTTTTTCACAGAGAGGGTTGTGGATGCATGGAACAGCCTCCCTGAGGATGTCATGGAGTCAAGAACAGTGGGGGAATTCAAGAATGCATGGGACGGGCATAAGGCAGTCCTAGTGGGGGGTAGGAGGAAGTAAGCTGTTGGTTAACTAGGATCTGCAGCTTATCTGTTAGGTAGGAAAATGGGCAGACTAGGTGGGCCAAGCGGTCCTTATCTGCCGTCAAATTCTATGTTTCTATGTTTCTATACCAAGGTAGGTGCGGTGGTGGATGACCTAGGGGGATGGCAGGAGTTGCAGGATGATCTGGCAAAGCTTGAAACCTGGTCAGACACCTGGCAACTGGGGTTTAATGCCAAAAAGTGCAAGGTGCTGCATTTTGGGATGAAGAACAAGTAGGAGTTACCAGCTAGGGGAGTGCAGCTAGCCCAGACAGAGAGGAGAAGGATCTGGGTGTGCTCATTACAGGGTCAATGAACAACTCGGCACAATGTGGGAAGGCAGCTGCAAAGGCCAACAAAATGCTGGGTTGTATTGCAAGGGGTATATCCTCGAGGAGGGAGGAGGTAATTCTGCCACTGTATAGGTCATTAGTTTGACCACACCTGGAGTACTGCGTGCAGTACTGGCACCCGTATCTGAAGAGGGACATTAAGTTACTGGAGGGGGTGCAGCACAGGGCAACAAAGATGATCAAGGGGCTGGGGGACTTATCATATGAGAGGAGGTTGAAGGAGTTGAACATGTACTCACTGGAGGAGAGGAGGGACAGGGATGACATGATTGAAACCTTTAAATACATGAGAGGAATAAACAAGAGGGTACAAAGGGGCTGTTCAAAGTAAGGGAAGGGAGGGCCACCAGGGGCCATGATATGAGACTGGAGGGAGGAAGGTTCAGGAGGGAGATAAGGAGACACTTTTTTACAGAGAGGGTGGTGGCTGGGTGGAATGCGTTACCTGCAGAAGTGGTATGCAGTAGAACAGTGGACTGCTTCAAAAGGGGATGGAACAGGACAATGGGGAGGGTTAATGAAGGGGAAGGGTGGAAGGGAGGGGCAGCTGCAGAATAAGGGGTGCTAGCTGCACATTTGAGCAGACTTGATAGACCTCTAGGCCTTTATCTGCTGGCAGATTTCGTATGTTCGTAGAATCAAGATGTTCAGATTAGCCTAGAGACAGCCTCAGTGTGCCCTTTACTTAAAAAGTAATTGCTCCCATGGAACAGCTGTTGCATTGCACAGAGCATGTGTTGCCATTTCTAGCCTGCATAATTTCAGTATGCAGTACTGCATGCATGTCTGCAGGTAGTGTTTTCAAATATTAACCTTGAAAAGTACAGCAAAATTATTAAAAACTAAACAAATAGTTCTGTGAAGTTGGATATGTGGCCATTTCGTCTGATTGCTTACTCAGGGCTGTAATGCCACTTTGACCAACTATAAAGAGATATGAAAAATCACTGCTGTTTCAAGATAAAGCAGTGCCTTGCATGTTTTCATAATTGTACTTTTGATTGGGTAGCTTTCTCACTGAATCAGTATTTTTTTATTTGAAGTAGCTGTTATGGTATCATACAAAAATGTTTTTCTACAGTTATGACCTGTACTCTTTGCATTGTTACACAAGGTCAATCAATCAATCAATCAATCAATCAAAATCCTTATTTACCCAGTCAATCACCATTGAGCAAGCTCATATACAAGGTGGACCTGCAGTTTTCAAGGACGAGGGTACAGAATAGAGTACAAATAAAATATACATAAAACAACGGTAGCAAGACGTATACAATAAAATATATACAGTGTAGAAATAAAGGTAAATAATATATACAGAGATGCCTTTATAATTCTATCCATCAATAACATGTTCATAGCCTGTAAAGGAGTCCCTGGGATATGGAAAAGCACACGCGTAGGAGGCAGGGATGCTGGCAGAAAGATTCTGGGATACTAAGCAGGTGGTATCAGGGCATAAGATTGGGTGATGGGGGGTGTGTTGCAGTGAGCACGTAGTACTGGTGGGACTGGAATGGACTGAGGTGAACTGGTAGTACCAGTGGGACTAGAATGGACTGAGGGAGGGGGAGTAATCTTGGTAAGGGAACACTTAGTTTGAACGGGAAGGACTTAGATTGAGCGGAAACGTCAGCTGGACAACTAGGAATGGTGTAAACAGTTACAGAGCTCCACAAATGTTTTGGCATACAGGGTCTTGAACATAGCAAGACTAACAGGGGAGCTAAGTCTCAGCGATTTCTGTATCCTATTCCAAAGCGTGGGCAGGACAAAGCTTATGGCTGATCTTCCAAAGCGATTACCAACCCTAGGTACTTTCAGGGAAACCAGCGAGTGACTTCTCAAGGCATAATTCCCAATCAGGCTTAGTGGGAGACAGTCAGCAATGTATTGTGGGAGTTTGTTGGTGATGGCTCGGAGCGTCCAGAGGGCTGAATTTCTATACCGTCTGTGTTTAAGGGAGGGCCAACACACAGCTGCATATAATGAACAGGGGTGGGTGGAAAAGGGGAGGCCTGTTATAAATCTCAGAGTCTATGATACAGTACGTCCAATTTAGCAAGGTGTGAGGCTGGGCACTGGCCATATATGAAGTCAGCATAGTCAATAAGTGAGAGGAATGTGGATTGGATGAGCTGTCTTTTGGTGTCTGCAGTCAGGAGGTGATTTATTCTGAAGAAAAGTCCAAGACTCTGCCTCAGCTTTTGCAGCAGTTCTTCTATATGTTCCACAAAGGAGAGTTTATTGTCCATCCAGACACCCAAATACTTGAATTTTGGTAAGTATTCAAGATGTTCACCTAGTAAGGTGGAGATAGAAGGTAATGGACCAGCAGTGGCAGAATATGCCCCCTGGCCAGTTGTTGAGAATAGCATTGCCTTGGTTTTCTTGGCATTAAGTAGTAGTATTTTACTGAGGAGCTGGTGCTGCAGGATATTAAAGTCAGTTTGCAGGTCGCCACAGGCAGCTTCAGGAGATTCACGGCTTATGTAAAGCACTGTGTCGTCAGCAAACAGGTGAATGCTTGCTTCCTTAATGCCTACATCCAGGCAGTTGATATAGATAGCAAACAGTAATGGTCCCAATATGGACCCCTGAGGGACACCTCTTTTTATCAGTTTAAGTGAAGAAAGCTCCCCTTCAGCATTGATTTGTTGTTGCCTACCAGTGAGGCAATCATGGAACCAACACAAGGAGGTTCGGTCTAGGCCTATTATTTGTAAAGTGGAGAAGAGCAAACAGTGGTCGACAGTGTTGAAGGCCCTACTGAGATCCAGGAAAACTGCACAGATTAATTTTTTGTTGTCTAAGTCCCGTTGCCAGTCGTTAGTTACTTTTGCCAGGTCCGTAATGGTGCTGTGCTTTGCTCTGAAGCCTGACTGCATAGGGTTTAATAAGTTTGAGTTGTCTATGAAAGATCTCAGCTGGGTATTCTCCATTTTTTCCAGGAGCTTGGAGAGTATGTGGAGGAGGGAGATCGGCCTATAGTTATTTAGATCACAGGGATACCCTGATTTAAACAGGGGGGTGACGTGAGCAGCTTTCCATAACTGAGGAAGGGAACCTTGCGATAGGGATAGGTTGAATAAGTGAGAGATAGGTGCGGCAAGGCTGTGATAAGCAATTTTCAAGTAATATGGGTCGAAGAAGTCAGCCCCAGCACATTTTTTAGTGTCCAATTTTAGGAGATCTTCAACTTCCTTTATGGAGGTGGGTAAGAATGAGAAGGTTATGATATTGTTACTCGGTTCCGGGAGCTTAGTGTTGATCTGTGGGTGTAGTCTGCTCACCGGTGCATTATTGAATGCTAGGCCTGCAGTGGCAAAATGTTGGTTGAAGGCCTGCAGGATCTCGTTTCTGTCATTGATTATAACATTATCAGTGGTAATTTTGGAGGGAAGCACATTTCCTGGAGAATGACCAGTCAGTTCTTTTAGTGCGGACCAGAACTTGGTAGGGCATTTCAACGCAGAATCTAGCTCAGATCGGTAAACATTGGTCTTGGCCTCACTGACCATCTTAGTGCAGGCATTTCTAGCTGTCCTGCAGTGACATTAGTCTTCATCTGTGTGTGATTTGGGAGCCTTTTTCTAGAGTTGATCTCTTTTTAGTAAGGCAGCCTTGAGGTCCGCTGTGAACCAACGACATGTTCTAGCTTTTATATGTGCTTTTACCAGAGGAGCATGGTTATTCAGGGCACTGGTTATAATTTCATGGAAGATGTCATAGGCATTACTCACCGATTTAGCAAGGTAAAAACTCCGCCAATGCAAATAGTTTTTTAATTCATTGAAGTATGCGAGAGGATCGAAGTTCCGTCTGGACCTTTTAGTGGAAAATTTAGATGTTGGTGAGGGTTTAGCATCAGTTCTTATATCAGTAATAAAGCAGTGGTCACTAACATCAGCTGAAAAAATTCTGGCATGGGAAAAGGAATATGGTTTGCTTATGAGAAGGACATCCAATAGGGTGCTGTTCATTGGGTTTTCTTGTTAATGCGAGTTGGCTCAGTAATAAGTTGTGTGAATCTGTGGGAGTCACAGAATTGCTTCAGGGGTAATGAGACCTTAGTCAACCAATCGTAATTAAAGTCTCCTAGAATAATTGTTTCAATGGGGACGGAGCCCATAATAGATGACAGATGGGACAGGAGCTGAGGCCCTGCGGCTGGTGGTCTGTAACAGCCTATGACACGGAAAGCAATTGATGGGAAAAGTTCAACTTTAAGGGACACACATTCGAAGCCACCTGCAATAGATGTGCCCTTGCCTCTAATTTAAAAAGCACCAATCATCCTCAGCTTTAAAGGAAACTTTTTTTTTGGTGGGGGGGTTGTTTAATCAAGAAAGGCGCACTAAGTCAGAGCTTGTTTTCATGTACAACCGTGGCGCATAAAACCGTTAAGTGATGTGCTCAGGGTCACACACAGAATGCAAGTATGAGCTAATGGGATTCAAACCCAGGTCTCCAGGACTGCAGCTCAGTGCCTTTAACCACTACCCTATACTGCCTCCTCGTTTACATTTTTTAACATTTAATTGGAAATTTGGACATGTATGCAATCTATTTAATGCCACCCAGTGTATTGTCTCATGTTGTTTTTGAAATAGTCGAGATGACAGATGTTTTTGGTGCAGTATTAGCTACTGCTAAGCAATTAACTAGCAAACTGTACAGAGAAAAAAGTATTGTGATCTACTAGGAATTGAACCCTGGCCCCAAGAATACTGTCCCAGTGTTGTAACCACTGAGCAACAGGCTGACTGTAAGGGACAGGGGTAAAACGCAGTATAAGACCATCTGACTGGCCTGGCTTACATTTTTAGAAGCTCAGCTAGGAGCTCTATCTACATTCTAGAAAACCACCCCAGCTAGCTTCTTTCTCCACCCCAGACTCCTGCCACAGGTATCAGCACTGTGGGCTAGATCAGACAGGGGCAGGTCAACAAAACATAATCAGCTCAGCCCTTGCCAGCCTCACCCACCCACTACCACCACAACTGTCAACCTCTGCTTAGTTCATATCCTCTTAGGCTGATGTATTTATTTATGTGCACATCTTAACACTTAATTGTGATTGGTTGACCATCCATGGCACTCCAGTCCTTACATAATGGGTTTTAGCCTACCTTATAGGTTATGATGCACTTGACCCTAGTATCAAATTTCGTGTATATCCAGGTCCAGAAGCCACTTGTTCGCCAGTTCAAATCTGTGCATCTGATCAGGCAACAAGCACATCAGGTGTCCCTGCTGTTCTACTAGAAAGGTAGGCCTAATCTTTTGTTTTAAAAAAACAATCTTTCTCCATTTGGTCTACCTAATACATAATGTGTTTGAGAAGGGGGATCCTCTAAGGATTTCCTCCCTAGAGGTTCAGCAGATGCTGCTGCTGTTCCTTGGTAACATTGGATTGTTGTTTTAAAATTATTTAAAAATTATTTTAAAATGGCTTGTTTGGCCAAGCTTTGCTGGCAAAAGAGGAAAAAGTTTATCTGTTCAAAGAGCAGCTGTTTGTTTTCTAGTTTGTTTTTTCTCAAACGATTGTCAGTTTGTGGGGTGGCTCTAGGCTTTAGTGTTGGAGCCAAGCAATAGCGATGACTGAGCTGCGGTGTTTATGAGGGCCACTCCTCCCGCAACCCACTCTGAACAAACTCCCTCCCACCCACAGAATGTGTGGACACCCATCCTCTGCAAGGGGAAAGTGCCTATCATTTTCGGGAGAATCCAGAGTCCAGAGCCAGCATCCCGGTTGTGGCCTCCATTATTCCAACCCCTTTTCACCACCATACGGTTCTCAGCTCTGGGAGCAGCACTTGCTATGGCACCGCCTGCGATGATAGCACTTCCTCTGCAAGGGGAAATACATGCTTCAGTCCCTTTCCATAGTTCCTCAGTCTAACGACCGCTAACAAAGATCGAATATCGGTCTTTTTCTCACAGGGAAGCTATGGCCTGCTCCAAGATAGCCAGACCTGCTCCATGCGGTCATCGCTAGGCCACGTCATGTTTCCTCGCCCCTCCTGAGGCAAACAACAAGCAGTCTTCCTGTTAGGTCAAGGGGGTATGTGCCTCAATAATTCTTCTCATGCTACTGATATTTACATTTCAGTCGTTTAGTCAGGTGGAAAATTAGATCAAAGGAAGCGGATTATTTCCTGGTGCAGGTATATGAGCTGCATTCCCCCCCCCAAAGAGCATCAGCACTCCCCTCCCAAGCAGAGACTGGTACACACAAGAGAGGGGACTTTCTGCAGTGGAGGAGAACACTGCATTGTGAATTCAGGGGTTTATTTTCACTAGCCATTTTCAAGCAGGCCCCTCCCTACAGCGGTCTGTTCAAACTCATTCGGCTAGAAAACATTGACTACCCTCAGGCAGGCTCCTCCCTAAACGGCTAGCCTTTGGGCCTCACAGTATCAGGTCAACATTTTTTGCATGGGGGGAAATATATACAGAACGTTCCCTGGCAGGCCTGTTCCCCAGTGGCAGACCAACTTGGGTGCACTCGATCAAGCACCCTCTTCCCCCCCAATCCATTAGGCACCATGGGGCCCCTCCCCATAGCAACCTGTAGGTTGCCCAATGCACAATGATCTCTCAGTTCCTAGATGGGTCCTCAACCATCTCATTCCCTTGAGATGCTTGTCAGTCCTCCTCATCTTGAGGTTCTGTAAGGTCAGCCATGACTCCCTTCCCAGAACCAACAATTTCTATATTTCAGTTTTCTGGGTATCATAACTTGAATGCTGCTATCCAGAGGGCTCATGACTACAGCCCCCTTTTTCCTACGTCTGGCTAATGCTTCCCTTGTCTCATTGCAGATGGTCAAGGCAAAGAAGTGTTCGTCCTGCGGCTCTCCCCTGTTGCCCCATAACTCTGGTCCCTTCTGCCCCGCCTGCTTCCACGACGATGATGATCTATCCCTGGAGCAATCCCCAGTGTTGGGATCCGACAACCCAGGGCCCAGCAGTGCTAAGTGTATGGACCCAGGGGCTATACTTCTCCAAACCCAGCAGGCCACGGTGGCCATGATGGAGAGCCAACAGAACTTTATGCTGAAGGTCATGGAGAAACTAGAGTCCCTGACACAGCACAAGACCCTGATACCTTCAATACCAGATCAAGAGAATCCAGAGGGGCCACAGGGGCTCATGCATAACCAGCCAGACCTCCTCCAGATGACCGAATTCCAGATACTGAAGATGATAACAGAGACAAAGAACTACCAGACGAGGAGGACAGGCCAGCATCGGATGACGAGGAGATAGAACCACAAACAACACCATCTCTCACCCCGAAGCTGTGCTCATTCAATATTATTCCAGGCCTACTGTGAATAGTCAAGGCCACTATAGGTTTTGAAGTGGAGGAGAACAAGACAGAATCAAAACTGGACCCATTGATCCAGCAGACAGCGATTGCCAAGGACACTTTTCCAGTATGCCCAGCAATTGATGACATACTTAACAAGGAATGGCAATCTTCAGAGCCAGGAAGACTACCAGACAAGAGGAACTTGGACCGTATGTACCTGGTCCAAGAGGACAAAGCCAACAACTGGTGCATGGCTCCCTTGATTGACCCTCAGGTAGCCGCCCTCAGTAGAAAGACAGTACTACCATGTGACACCATATCCTTGAAGGACCCCACTGATAAGAAGGTTGAAGTTATTTTAAAGAAACTCTTTGAGATTGAAGGAATGGCAGCCAAAGCATCAGCTATGGACATTTATGACGCACATGCCGAAATTTGCTGGCTAGAGTAGCTGCTCGACCAAGCAATCCCCAAGTCCAGAGAGGTGGAACTCTTGGAATGCACCTTGGATGCTGCCAAATACTTGGTGGATATGGTGGTAGATTCCCTCAAGCTGAACTCTAAGGCGTTGGACATTAAGAACCATGCCAGGAGAGCTCTTTGGCTTAAGTTATGGGAGGCAGACAGCAAGTCAAAGGCACTACTGCAACATTTACCAATGCAGGGGAAACACATGTTAGGGGAGGTCTATTAGAATTCTTAAAACAGAAGGAGGAGGGCAAGGAACTCCTCAAGAACAAATACAGGCCCACCTATCTTCCCTCTGGGAAAAGGAGGTTCAGAGGAGGGAACAAATTCCACCAGCCTCGCAGAGACAATCAATACTTCAACAGCTCCTTTCATGGCAGAGGAGAACAGGGAGGTTACCACAGTCCCTCAAACCACAGTTACCAATCATCCTCCTTCAGAGGACGTGGATCAAAATTCAGAGGTAGAGGAAGAGGGAACAGAGGCAAACAACAATGACTATGTTCCCAGGTCCTTGCACCCACGGACCCAGGGTCCACCTGTGGGCAAGAGGCTAAATCTCTTCACACAACAGTGGCACAACACAACCTCAGACAGATGGGTCCTAGAGGTAGTGTCAAAGGGGTACTCTGTAGAACTGTTCCACTCACTAGTTGCACACAGATTCATCAGCTCACCCATCACCAAGAGGAGGGCTTCCATTCATCAGGTTTAACAGATCCTGTTGAATCTCATGCAGAACAGAGCCATTCAGATTGTCCCCCAGCATGAGCAGGGACAGGAAGTGTACTCCATCTTCTTCCTTGTACCCAAGAAAATGGGGGAACTCCATCCCATCTTGGATCTAAAACATCTAAATCAATACATAATTCCCTGGAGGTTTAAAATGGAGACACTGAGATCATCCCTCCGCAGTGTATGAAGGGGCGATTACCTCACCTCTATAGACCTAAAGGATGCCTACCTCCACATTCCAATCAGGCCAAAGCACAGGCAATATCTCCAATTCCACATCCTGGGCCAGCATTTCTAATACCAGACCCTCCCGTTCGGTCTTTCCTCAGCCCCAAGGGTGTTTAACAAGGTGTCAGTGGTCCTGGTGGCCAGACTGCGAGAACAAGGAGTGGATATCATTTCCTACCTGGATGATTGGCTGATACGGTCTCTGTCCAGGGAGCGGTCATTCCAAGACACACAGTTGGTGCTTCAGGTGCTCGAAGGGCATGGATGGGTGGTAAACAAGGCCCAGAGCCATCTAACCCCCATGCAACATCTGGAACACCTGGAACAGACATCAACATGTCCCAGGGATGGGCAAAACCATCCCAGAAGAGAGTAGACAACCTAATAGCACCATTGCATCATCTCAATATCTCACAATAGTCAACCATTGGCCAGATAGCCCAACTCCTGGGTTGCATGGCATCTTGCATCAACCTGACTCCATGGGCAAGGTGACACATGTGACCATTGCAGAATTATGTACTGACCCAAGAGTCTCCAAGCGAACAGTACCTGCAGACCAGAATACCATTACCACTCATGATGAGACAGTCTCTACTCTGGTGGATGGTGCATTCAAACCTCACACGAGGGGTTCCACTTTAGGCAACATTCGACTATGCCATTGAGACAGACATGAGCCTACTAGGTTGGGGAGCATGCTTGGGCACCCTATCTGCCCAAGGCCAACGGACAGCCTCAGAAGTGAGGTTGTCCATCAATGTGCTAGAAATGAGAGCTGTGTTCAACACCCTCCAAGCCTTCAGGGCATCCATCACCAGGCAGTCAATATTGATCCGCTCCAACAATCAAGTCACGGTGGCCTGCATTGGGAAGCAAGGGGACACCAGGAGCAGAGCAATGCAAAGAGAGGTCACAAAGGTATTGGGATGGGCCCAGACCCACCTGGCACACATCAGTGCTGTGCACCTTGTGGGAAGGCTCAACATACGAGCAGACTGGCTCAGCCACCAACAGGTGCACCCAGGAGAGTGGCACCTTCATCCCAAATTGTTTCATCTGATACAGGAGACATGGGACCCCATATCAATGGACCTCATGGTGACGGTGGACAATGCGCAGGTTGGCAAGCTCTTCTCAAGGTACAGGGAACTTCTCTCACAGGGAATCAATGTCCTGTCACAACCCTGGTCTCGGGACTGGGCTTACGTATTTCCCCCAGTTCCTCTACTACCTCAAGTGTTGGCCAAGATTCACTCATTCAAGAGAACCACTGTTCTGGTGGCACCTTACTGGCCATGGAGGGCATGGTTCATCACGATAATGGCCATGACCCTGGACAAATGCAGATTACCCTACCAGCTGGACATGCTGACATAAGGACCTGTGACTCACCCGGCATTAGGGACCTTGAAACTCACTGCTTGGCTCCTGAGAGGGACAGATTGATGAGAGCTGGCTACCACGAGTCAGTCATCTCCACAATATTGCAATCCAGATGGCCCTCTATTACCACTACGTACAGAAAACAGTGGTCAGTGTTCACAAAGTGGTGCAGAGATAGGGGCAAGGGACCAGAATGGGTAGAGATGTCCACCATTCTCCTGTTTCTACAACAGGGAGTAGAAAAGAGGCTAGTGTACTCTTCACTCCGGGTGTAACTGTCTGCCATTGCAGCAGCCATTGGACCCATAGCTGGGCATAGCTCAGGGGTTCACCCTGACACCATATGGTTCCTCAAAGCCATAGAGGCATCGTGACCCAGAGTTAGGAAAACCGTTGCACCCTGGGATCTATCTCTGGTGTTAGAGTCTCTCAGTGCAGCTCCATTCGAACCACTATGCAAAGTGGATCTCTTCTGGGTGGGTCTCAAGACCTACTTTCTAGTGGCAATTTGCTCCACCAGGAGAATCAGTGAGTTGGGAGCGCTTTCATGCCAAGAGCCCTACACTGTGTTTATGCCCCAAGGGGTAATACTACGCATGGTGCCGGCTTTCCAACCAAAGGTCGGCCTTCCATAGGGAACAACCCATAGAATTACCAACCCTTTCCAGGAATGCACACCCAGGGGACAACTCAATTCCACATCACCTAGATGTGGGAACCACACTAGCTGCATACATTGCCAGAACACAGCCTTTGCGCAAAACAGAAAGATTGTTCATTATCACCTCTGGTCAGCGACAGGGCAGGGCAGCATCCAAGACTACCATCGCTGGTTGGCTCAAGAGAACTATTCAAGAGGCCTACAAGGCACAGTGACTTACACCCCATGAGGGTATCAAGGTCCATTCTACAAGAGCAGTATCCACCTCCTGGGAAGAAAGGGCCAATGTGTCCACGGAAGACATTTTCAAAGTGGCAACATGGACTTCAATCCATAAATTTACCAGACACTATAGACTGGTCACCTGTACAAGCTACAGTCTACCTTCACCACATGAGTTCTTGTGGCAGCCAGTTCATCCACTCACTCATGACCACTCTACCCCACCCTTGGGTATGGTACTGCTTCTTATCTACCCATTATGTAAGGACTGGAGTGCCATGGATGGTCAACCAATCACAATGAGTGTTTACTCACCTGGTAAAGGTGATTGTGTTGGTTGACATCGATGGTACTCCACGGCCCTCCCAGTAGAGCACTCAAAGTGACAGGGATACCCCTTACATAGACAGTGATTGACAAAAAGGATTCTCTACTGTGGCTAAGAGCATCCAGGATGCCATTGTCAACCTTCTAGATGGTCTAGGTTAGATTGTATTAATAGGTAAATAAAGAAGGGCCTCCGGCCACACGCTTATCTATTTCTTAGTGTATCTCTGTTTGGTAAAAGTTATTGTTAGTGTTGGTAGTATTACTAACTTTGTTTTCAGCTATGGAAGATTCAAACTGGAGAACAAGGGGCTTCTGGGACCTGGATATACATGAAATTTGATACTAGGGTCAAGTGCATCATAGCCTATCAGGTGGGCTAAAACCCATTATGTAAGGACTGGAGTGCCATGGATGTCAATCAACACAATCACCTTTACCAGGTGAGTAAACACCCATTGGCAGCATCCTGTCTTTCCTTGAACAGATGGGTGGATTGTCACTATCTGTCCGTAGTCACCAAGGTCAGTTCTATTTTATTTTATTAGGGAATGTAACCACTGAGGCAAGCTCATTTGTAATGGAGTGCCTTCTGACAGTTCTGCATTTCCCAGGGTTTCTGTTTGGGTTTGATGCTTAAGTATTTGATTTCTGTCTTCCTGTGTGAGCAGTGTAGACCAATCTCTAATATTTAAACTGTGGCTTTTTCGACATAAAGGAATGTCAAATTTAAAGACTTGGCTGGTGTATTCCTTGGTTATTGCGTGAATATGGAATCTGTTTACTAGAGTTTAATGTTTGCTCACAGTTCATAAATGTAATATTAATATGCATAAATAGTGGAAAATTTGGACTGGGTTGTTAATATCTCAATGGCAAACTGCCTTGAATCAGCAAAAATGCATTTTTGTAGGAGTTCTTTTTAAATACCAGTTCACATTTTGTTACTGTTTTATCTTAACTGTACTTTTGCAAAAATTAATTGATATTTCTGATTTACACACTGCTGGTCAAGACCATTTTAAAACAGTATGATGTAGTTTGTGTCCTTGTTAAGGATTTACATGGTTGATGTAATGCATCTGTGTTCTAATTTAGAATTCTGAGGTTCACAGGGACATAAACTACATCATACAATTCTAAAATGACACTTAGCAGCAGTGTGTAATTCAAATATCCACTGGCTTAACCAAAAGGCAAGTAAAGATGGGGCAGTAACATAATGGGACCCATTATGTGAAAATGAAACTTCTACAGGAGAACATGACTCACAGGTTCAGTGCAATTCTCCTTTAACTAAGCTTACAAAGAATGCAACGTATTGTATCCAAATTGCAAGGAACTATAACCAGAACATTCTCTGTAACACCCTAGACCATTATTAGCTGGTGAATATTCCATTACATGATTACAGCAAAAGACTACATCAAACTATCTTGCTTATCATATTTTATACAATTTGTAAACCATTCCTTGCATATGTTACAGATAACATTGTTAATATAGTGCAGTTTTGCCTCTTACCTTAAATTTAACTGCAATTCAATGGGGTCTATTGCTGTCTAATAGGATAACTTAGAGTGGCTTATTTATTTAATTTTGGAAAACAAGTTGGAACTGGTATACACAAGCTGAGCCTTTAATATTATATGTTAAATATTCCCATATGATATAAATGTATTTTTAAAAATTACTGTCATCATCATAAATGTGTATTGCTGTATTCCCATATCTAAAAACCTGGTTTGGAAAAGTGCCTTTATACCACAAGAAGTGCCTTTCTTATATTCAGCACCCCCACCTCTTACAATCTTCCAGCACCCTTGGATAGAGGAGAGGACCGGTGAACAATTTGCCATAGCCAGGTCATGTAGTAGTTTATCTGAGTCAAGGGCTTTAAGGAGTGAGTTCTGGATGTTTTTGGGAGGGTTGGTTGAAGGATGAATCTTCCTGATGCAGAAGGTTGGACAATGGTCACTGAGTACATCAAGAAGTACACCAGCAGAGCAGATATGGCAAGGGTGGGTTGAGAGCACCCAGTCAAACAGTGTGTGAGACTAGAAGTAGGAGTTGTGGTGAGTTGGCTCATTGATCACCTGGGTCAGGTTTAGTGCATAAATCTGAAGGCATGAGTCATGGGAAGAGGGAGAGATCCAGTCAAGATTAAAGTTTCCAAGAAGGATCAGTTCACCTGCTGAAGCAAGGGTATTGACAACAGTGATACAGGTGACTAGGGATGAAGGGAGAAATTTTGGGGAGATATACAGGATGCGCACAAAAACCAGTGATGAGGAAGGAGAAATGAGCTTGTGTAAAAGGAGTTCATGAGAGCAGGGGATCGCTTCATGATGGGAGATGGTGCATATTAAGGAGTTGCAGGAGTAGATAGCAAACCCACCACCTCTTTTACCACAGTCTTGCTAAGAAGGTTGTAGTCAGGAAGGGCCAATTGGTTGTCATGAATACGTAAGGACAACCATGTTTCTGTGATGCACAATATGTCCGGTGAGTGTTGAGTGACCCACACTTATGTAAAAGGCGTGTGGAAAACTGTAGAGAATCTTTGTTTGGACCACAAATACACCCTAACAGTAGTTCTTGTTTTCTCACTAAATCCCTGAGAAATAAAAAATGGCCATCTCAGTCAGCATAGTCCTGAAGGACCTAAGAGGGGAGGTGCCTCCAGACCAAAATAAGCACCTTTGCACATTGTGTGCTATTACCAGCTCTGTAAACATTGCCCACCAAAAGGCGACAAAATAAATGAACATCCTTTGCAGGAATATGAGATTCTTGAATCATCACCAGGTCATCTTGAAGGTTGGAGAGATACTTAAGAATTTGAAAATGCTTTAACTGGGACGGCCCCTTTAAATCTTCCATGATACACACATCAAGTGAGTAACTGCCATATGGGACAGTTAAAATGTAATTTAACATATAACCAAAATTGACAGGGTAGGACATACATATATATGTACACTCTTCCTTCTCAGGGTGACCTTGACATATAAAAGGCCTCAACATTATAGTAACAATGACACAAATATCCTGGTGTATGGAGAAAGCAAAGATGGCAAAAATCTATAACTACTCAACAACAAGGGTACAAATAGGAATTCTCAAACCATACCATAACAAAAAACAAGAAAATAAAATAGAAACCAATACAGTACAAGATCTCCCAGTAATTCCCACTACAGCATATGGCAATGGGCTGGAGAAAGACCCCAAAAGGCAGCCTGAGGCTACCTCTTTCAAGAAAGACCCTGGTGTCGCAGTGAACTTAAGCACAACCCGACTACCATGGTCTGGCCATGAGAACTACTACAATAGTAATAATAAATTAATCTTACTTCCCAAAACCTTTCTACATCACAATTACAGAAATTCTTGAAGCCCTGAGTTGGCTGAAAATCAACAAAGCCCCAGGCCCAGATTTTATCATTGCTGAAGTATGTAAATACTTTTCTGATTGGTGGGCCCCATTATTGCATATTATTTTCAATGGGCTTGTACAGGGTTTATGAATACCTGATAGCTGGAAGGGAAGCAAAGTATGCCCAATATATGAAAAGAAGGGCAACCCAGTGGACCCATCCATGTATTCTGTAGGCCAATCAATTTGTTGGATAATTCTCAGAACATTTTCTGTAACATTATATTAAAGAGATTACAATCCTGGATAGAAGATAATCACATACTCAGTGAATTCCAAAATGGATTCAGTACAGCACTGTTATTCATTGGCTTACTTCATCTGAAAATATGTCAAAGTGAAAAAAGCAGAGCTTTACTACTGTTTTGTTGACCTGAAATCCACTATTGATAGGATTAGTCATACCTGTTTATTGACTAAATTACATAGCTATAATCCTAACTCAGTGCTACTACATATAATTATTAGACTTCATGAAAATACATGGATGAAAGTTAAATTTAATCAACAAAGTGATCTTTCTTCTCAAATTAACACTATTCTCGGAGTGCAGCAGGGCTGTCTTCTTGCACCTTCACTGTTTAATTTATACAATAAATTCCATTATAGAAGAAAATAGAAGTGGATAATTTTCATTCACCAAAGGTCTTAAGTAGAGAAACACTAGCCATGTAATACCCTTACAATCCTGTATTAATTTCAACTTCCTTTCTGGGTTTACAAAGAAAGGTTAGCAACTTTTTTTAAATTATGCAACATAGATAGCTTGGTAATTATTTTTTTGAAAACAAATATGATAATATTTGGAAACAAATGTAAAAAAATCTCCATCTTTATACATGGGGGTACAAAGATCCACACCCTCATGAGGTATGACTATTTAGGTATACGATTTACACAGAACTTTACATGGTCAAGTCATATAGAATGAATGAAGCATAGATTCATCACCGCTATTAATGCCTTCAAGAGATTTAATGCCCATTTGGGTGATGGTTCTATTCAAGCCATCCTCAAAGCAAGTAGCATTAAAATCTGATCCAGTATCATGTATGCAGCAGAGATATGGGCTCCAAATAATCCAGAAGTTGTCCAGCTGCAGCTTAATAAGCTTCTTCAATACATTTTATGAGTACCTCAGTCAGTTCCCTCAGAGATCTTAAGAACAGAACTGGATCAGTTACCCTTTTCTGCAATAATTATTGATAGAAAAATAACTTTCCTTCTGAAACTTTTTCTTTTGCTAGAACATAGACTCCCCATACTCTGTCTTGAAGAAGAAATAGAATATAAAATATAGGGATTAATCTCTCTGATGATGGAAAATATATTCACCCAATTGTACAACATGGGACTGGGCCACCTTCTTCACCAGATCTATTATATCCCACTGAAAGATATTGCCGTTCAAGTAAAAGAAAAAATAAGGAATATCACTCATGCAAATGATATTGAAACACTCCAAGCATGAAAACTCTATAACTGGTAAAAAATATTGAAACTGGAACATAAATTGGAACCTTATCTGACAGTAATTAATGAACCGAAGTAATGTAGAATCATCACAAGGTTCAGATTTGAGCTCTTTGCTTCAAACTACATTTACTCTATTCAAAGACATTCAGAAACTGGGCACTGTAAATGTAACATGAAGACTTCTGATGACCTTAAGCATGTGGTCCTCCTATGTCCACTTCATGAAAAAATAAACACAGTTTGTGACTGGGCCCCGTACTATCTAATCTCGATTTCCCTCCTAAACAAGTACTGGTTTGGCTATTTAACTCTAATAGTTTTCAAGTTCCGGAAGCTTTATCACAATTTCTCATCTCATTAAGATTATACTAATGAAACACTAACATTTCAGAATGTATATTCTTGATCATATAAGCAAATATAAGAAGAAAAATAAAGATCATGATAAAATAGTTGGGCATGAGAGGATTAAGAGCCTCTGCCCATGCACCTGATTTGAGCTGCTGATGAGGGAGTAATCTCTACTCCTCCCCTCAGGTGTGTCTGAGTTGCACACCATGGCATTTGATGGAGATATGCAAGCAATTGAACTGTCATCTGAGAGAAAAGTAAACCTGAAAAAAGAAACCTGTAAAGCACTTCTCAATTATGGTTTCATAATGCTGTTGAAAAAGAGATAAAATCTTGCGACCCCCTCTGTGAAATCCTTGCAAAAATTGGAAGACAATACCAGACTTTGGGCAGCCATTTGAAAGCTAAAAACTCAGACCGTATGTCAAATGAATGAGGAGAAAAAATATGAAAGCACTAGACATGAACACTGAATTATCCAAAGTGAAATGTGCTATGGTGACTATGCAGAAGGAAGCGGTAACTCAGTAAGAAAAAGCAGCTGTACTACCTCCTCCTATTTTCTGCAACTGTAAAGAACTTTCTATGAAAGTTGCCACCTCGGTGGTGAAGACTACAGGTGTTACTGCTGAACCCATGCAAGAGGTGACCCTGGCTGATTCAAATGGTGGTTCCTTCCAGGATGCTACTGTTGTGACCCCTAATAATAAAGCTCCAAATGGTGTGCTGCAGACCTTGCAAGGTCAGGAACTGGCTTCAGGAAAGATGATGATGCACACTGTGGAGGAGCCTACAACTACCACCAACCTGCCGGTTCAGGTAAATAATCAAATCCCTCATACTTCTTCTGAATTAACCTGGGGAACAATGCCCAGACAAGTGTATTAAGTCCACTGGGTGGCTGTAAGTTTAAGAAACACCAACTTGAGCTTTCACTATTAAATGCTGAAGCTCCAGAAGCAGGGAAGGGAATGACTGGTGTTCATGCTTTTGTCAGTCAGATAACTGTAGCCATGTAATGCCAAGTACTAACTCTGTTTTAAATACAAATGTTACAAAAAATCAGCTTAACTCAACAAAACCAAAAGAGGTGATAGTTCATTTGAACCATGATAGTACAGATTCAGAATCTGATTACCTCGAGGCTCAGTCAGATAATGATGATGATATGGCACAACCTCCATTGTGGGTTAATCAGATATTAACACAACTGGCCTCCCTAAATGAAGGTATTAAAAATATTGAAAGACTGGAATCCAAAATTGAGAATATTTTAACAACTGTTAACTCTCTAGTGGCTGAAAACACCCAAATTAAACAGAATATTGTCAGCCTGCAGCAAAGAATATATGATATTGAGGATGGGTCTGTACCCATACAAAGGCAATTGAAAGATATGGAAATATTAAATAAAGAACTCAAAAGCAAAATGATTAACTATGAAGCCCGAGTAAGGAGAAAAAATGCCAGAGTCCTAGGTATACATGAATCCTGGGATGATCTTTGACCCTTAAAAGACTGACTAAATAATATATTTTCCTCTTATTTGGACACTGACCCAGCAATTATTCAATTGTGAATTGATAGAGTCCATCAGATATGGAGGCCTAGTGTGGCTGCATCTCAGAACACATCTCCTAGGCCCCTTATTGTCAATTTTTTAAAGTCTAAAGATAAAGAACATCTTATGTCTCAGGTCTACAAAAAAAGTATCATTCTAATGGGTGCAAATATTTCTATTTTCAATGACTTTCCCACTGAAATTATGCAGGAAAGAAAAAAGTTTGACTTACTTAGAAATAAACTATGTTCAAAGGGACTATAGGCAACTATGGTATACCCTGCCAAGCTGAATCTTATTTTTGCAGGGAAGCATTTGATTTATAACACTTTGGAAGAAGCAAAAAAGAACTTATGGGAAAAAATACCAAGTCTGTATGAATAAAATAAAAGAACTATGTGTGCTTTAATGTATTAGGTGTATGCATTAAGAAACAGTCACAATGTTTATAACTGTGTTACTCCTGCCTTAGTAATATTATAAATGGCTATTTTTTCCACTTTTTGTGTGGACCCGGGGGGTGGGGGGGGTCAAACAACACTACTCAAAAAATGTTCACAAGAGTCCCAATGGACCTCACCCACAATAAATTTGTTTTGAGTCTTTTTTTCCCCAATTCTTGTTTTTTATGTGGGGTTAGGTCTAATGTATTTAATTGCGTGCGGGGGAGATAGGTAGCAGGCAGTGTGATTATCTGTATGGTCATGATTAATCTCAAATTTGTGTCTTTAAATGTGAATGGCATTCATTCACAGATAAAGAGAAACAGACTTCTATCCTTCCTTAAAAAATTTAATTCCTTTTGCATTGTGATACAAGAAAGACATTTAGACCAAGAGGAAATCAAAAACTTAAAACAGAAATGGGTCTCACATTTATTTTTTTCTGAGGGAACAAAAAAAAAGTTCTGGAGTAACTCTGTTATTTAGGAATTATTTTCCAGTGACCATATTGCAAACATATTCAAATGAGAAAGGCAGAATACAGATAGTTAAGATCAAAGTTAAAATTACTGTTTTAACTATCGGTTCGGTCTATGCCCCTTTCATTGGATATTCAGATTTTTTAACTGAGATAACAAATGCATTAACTGGTATAGCATTGCAGAATATAATTTTAATGGGAGACTATAATATTTTAGTTCATCCAACTATAGATAAGACCTCAAAAATAAATCCAAACAATAAGTACCAAGCTAAATTAATTAACAATTTCCTCCAGTTGCACAATTTAGTTGTCTATTGGAGATTGCAGAATCCATCTGTGTGTGAATACATATATCATGATAAAAAATACTGTGCTTTTCCAGGATTGATTGTATATTTACATCCAAAGCTATTCTACCCTTATTGAAAAATACATGGGTAAATTCTATACTTATATCAGATCATGCCTTAATCCAGACTGAGTTAGAACTTCATGATACTGATAGAACTTTCTCCAGGCAGTGGAGATTGGATAATACTTTATTATTTGATAAGGATTTTTGCCTAACGATAAAAATAACTACCTGTATTAAGGAATGTTGGTATTTTAACTATCATGGTTCTCAAACTGTAACTGAACTTTGGAATGCTTTCAAAGAAGTATTAATGGGTGCTATTATATCCTAGCTAAATTAATTGACAATTTCCTCCAGTTGCACAATCTAGTTGTTTATTGGAGATTCCAGAATCCATCTGCTTGCGAATACATATATCATGATAAAAAAAAAAACTGGTCTTTTCCAGGATTGATTGTATAGTCACATCTAAAGCCATCATACCCTTATTGAAAAATGCATGGGTAAATTCTATACTTATATCAGATCATGCCTTAATCCAGACCAAGTTAGAACTTCATGATACTGATAGAACTTTCTCCAGGCAATGGAGATTGGATAATACTTTATTATTTGATAAGGATTTTTGCCTAATGATAAAAACAACTACCTGTATTAAGGAATGTTGGTATTTTAACTATCATGGCTCTCAAACTGTAACTGAACTTTGGAATGTTTTCAAAGCAGTATTAAGGGGTGCAATTATATCCTATTAAGCTTATATTAACAACATTAAGAATAGCCAAGCTCAGGATTTAAATAATAAATTAAAATAAATAGATTCCTTAGTAATGGAAAACTACAAACAATATGCAGGAGAATGGTTTCAAGTGAAATTAGCTAAGAATGAAATTATTAACAAGGAAGTAACTGCTAATCTAACTAGAATAAAAAGGGCTAAATATATACAAGGTGACAAGTCAAGTAAAATGGTAGCTTATT
Source organism: Neoceratodus forsteri (assembly GCA_016271365.2). Taxonomy (NCBI): domain Eukaryota; kingdom Metazoa; phylum Chordata; order Ceratodontiformes; family Ceratodontidae; genus Neoceratodus; species Neoceratodus forsteri. The sequence continues at coordinate 1,037,812,160 of CM057453.1, forward strand.
TATTGAAAAAAACCAAAAGAGAAAAACTTAATAACGTTTGTAGAACAATAATGGAAACTGATTTTTCACCACCGTGGAAATGGGTCAACCAACTACTGAAGCTGATAAGCAAATTTACCAATTATAAATACAGCCTTCACTTAAACTAATTAGAGAATATCTCAATAAGGCTCAACTTTCTCCAATAATATGTGATCATAATGTATTTACAAATTTTATAATGTAACTACTGAATTTTGTTTGAACTGTACCAACTGCTGCACTAATATTGTATTTCTGTAGAAACTGTAATTTGTTATCTGTAACCTAGTAACTCCGCTACACTGTTATTGTGTATATTGTATGTCTGTTTCTGTACTCTGATGCGGAGCCTTTGTAAATGAGCCCCTGACTCAATGGGTGTAATTCCTAAAGAATGATAAGTAAATAAATAAGTGAATATCAACAGAGATCAAAGATTTTATTACAAATATGCCAAAAAATAAGAGCCCTGGGTTGGATTGGTTAACTATGGAATTTTATGTAACATTTCTAGATGAATTAATACCATAGTTAACCTTAATGTTTCAGAAAATATTAAATAATGGACTGCTTCTTCCTCAATCAATGGAAAAAGCAAAAGTTATATTAATACTGAAGGAAGGAAAATACCCTACTCTAATTGATAGTTACAGACCCTTGCCTTGTTAAATAGTGACTATAAAATTCTTAGCAAATTAATAGTTAACAGGATTAAAATGGCATCACCTAGGGTTAAACACCCTGACAAGTTCAGTTTTATTTCTGGGTGCACAATATCCAATGCCATTAGAAGAGTACAATCCTTGTTTTATTATGCCCAAAATAATACATTAATATCTCATGCATTGACTATTGATGCCTCAACAGCCTTTGATTTTATGAATAGTGACTTTATGTTAGAGGCATTAAAGCACTGGGATTTTCATACTAATATTATACAGGTGACATCTTTGTTGTATAAAAATACTACAGTAAAGTTTAAGATTAACTCTTATCTGGGTGAATCTTTCAGTATGATCAATGGGGTAAGGCAGGGCTGCCCCGTTCCTAGTACTTTTTACCTTAGCACTGGAATACTTTCTGAGAGTAAGAAGAAAGAATTTACAGATCAAGGGTGTAACTATGAAGGGAAATTAAGTTTAATTAAATGTCTTTACGGATGATATTTTATTTTTCAAGATATTAACAAGACTCTACCTATATTCCTAGAGGAAATGAATGTATATGGGTCATTATCTGGATATACTGTACATTAAATAAGACTAAGTCCATTATGCTCGAAATATATGCCACACAATTATACTTTAGATAGTATATTAAAGCAAGAGATTTCTGTAAACAAACAATGTAAATATCTAGGAATAATATTAACAAAGGATCAACCTGAAACTATCAAGGTAAACTATAATAAGGCAAAAGAAAAAAAAAGATGCTGTTATAAGTTTGGGATAAACTGTCTTTGTCATTATGGGACAGAGAGGAAACTATCAAAAAGATAACACTTCCCCATCTGAAATTTATCATACAAAATATAGTAGGGTTTCCCACAGAGAAATGATTCATTTTGCAGAATGTGTGTCACAATTTTAATGGAGAGGTAGAAAACCAAGAACTCCCTTGAAATGAATGATCTACCTATAAAACAGAGAGGTTCTAGCTGCCCTGACCCAATATCTTATGCAGTTGCATTCCAAACCAAAATGTTATGGGAATGGCCTTTTTTTTTTCCAAGATAAAGATTCTTCTTTTGAATCCATTTTTTGGAAAGATTCCACTGTTTTGGATTTAAGTAACTGTTTACAAGAAATAACAAGCAGAACTAAGTTTCTGAATATTTATTTTTCTGTTAAGAAAGAAATACTTCAAGTAGTTTTGAGAATTAAGGAGAATGACTTTTCCCCTGGATTTATCTGAATATATGGGTTAGTTCTAATATTAAAACATTTAAACTAAGGAAAAAGATGATCATACCAAAATGTTCAGAGATACAAACCCGGTCACAACTTCTAGAAGATGGAGCTTTTATATTATTAGAGAAATTTAATATTTTATTCCCACATACAGTAACATTAAACTTCATGTTCCATCTGTCTGTGAGCAAAATCTTTAAAGAACAGATATTCCAGGGAACAAAACATAACTTGTCAATCTTAAGAGAAAAACAAAATAATATAATAAATAAAAGGAAAAGGAAATTAACACAGCAGATTTAAACTATTTTGGCAACTACCAAAAAAGACCCCTAAATTATAATTAATAATAAGTAGAACTAGGAGGGGAACTTATTATTTCACAAACAGCAATGGAGGAATTTGAGAATAAAAAAAAATAAAGATGATCTATATGCAAAAAATAAAGCAATTCTAAAGAAAATACTAGATAGAGCTTCTATTGCTCCCCAGATATTAAGGAATATTAAAAGGGACTGCATCACATTTTCATGGCACAACTGAGTTTGTTTAGATGACATATCACTGCTTATGGGGATGTAAATATATACAAATATTGGTTAGAAACAAATCATCTATTGTCTAAATTATTCAGTTTGGATCTTCCTATGCTGTTCAGACATATGATTTTAAATGATTTATATGAAGTTGAATTACAGAAACTACAGAAGAAAATCTATTGTTTGGCCACCATGGCAACAAAAAGGCTGATTCTGGCTAATTGGAATGTTGAAGCCATAGGTGAATTTGATCAATTTAAGTGTTGGTATAAGGTAAAAAAAGCCATTCAACTTGAGCAGTCATGGGATGCTTTTGACAACTTTCATGTAGAATCAGGTATACTATGGAACGAAATTAAAGATATGCTACCTCCACTTCTAGTAATTTAAAAATATCCTACCAGTACCTATTTTTTTTATTGGGGGTTGGGGTTCATTACTAGATATTTTTGTATGAATTAGATGGATTGTAATATATTACTGCTATTGGTTGGATATTTGCTTTATTTAATTCTATATGCTTGTACGATATAATGCTTATATTCTGTGTATGTAACACAATTTTTGCCATTCTTAATAAAAAATATTTTTAATATTGGATCATCATAAAACTGTCTTATCTTAATATTGCACTGCTAAATGTTACACAGTGCCATATGTATTTATTTTATATGACACTTTAAAATCTGGAAATGTAACACTTGAAGATACTATGTGAACCCTATGGAACTTTGAATTTTTGATTTTAAATGTCTTTTGTACTGCACTTTTGTAATTGCTTTGTGTTGAACAATAAAATTGTATTGTTTCTTGAGAACTACTGGAGGAGAAATAGGTTAACATCCATATGAGTAGGAGCAGTGAGAAAGAAAAGTAGAAAAAAGGAGGTGGAGGGGGGAAGGAAGGAGGGAGGGAAGGAAGGGAGAGTGAAAGGGGGAAAATTCACTTATAACAGGAACAGGTTCAATGAGACAGTATAAAACAAGTGAAAAAGGGAGGATAAATAATATAATTAATATGTATATTTGTAATTATCACCCTGCACCCATAAGGGGTCTCTTCTGTGATCCCACAATGATAAAGGAACAGTCCATTAAAAAAAAATCATCACAGAATTGGTTACATTGCCCTTCATGAAAATACTGTAACATGTTGAAAGAGTGATGCATTACAGCAGAAAAGTCTCGCTCAAAAGTGTGTACTGAGATGTACTAAGCACCACTCAAACCAAAAAGAAAGAAGGAATGTCAGCAAGTCATCCACTGAAGATGTGAAACTCCACCATCCAATCTCAAAGGCATCCAAGAAAGAACATTACATGAGAGGTGGCTTCAGCAAAATATCAAACTATAAGTAAAAGTGACCCTCTTAAAAAAAAAGAAAAGAAAATGGTTTCTAAAGCAGGAGAGTGTTTTCAAAACAAGGGCCAGAAAGCTCTCAAGCAGACAGGCAAAACTCGAACAAGATGAAGCACTGCAGCCAGCAAATGTTAAAAGTCACCAGAAAATTAGTTAAACTCTGGCTTCAACAAGTTGGCATTGTTAATACAGAACTCACTTCACCTGGATCAATGGGGGGGGGGTGATGTGGAAAAAAGCTGGAGGAAATGCTTTGCAAGTTCCAATTTGGCTTGTTCTGCAGCTGTAAATTCCAACATGCCACTTGGTGCAGAAGCAAAGAAACAAGCAGGATACCTCATGTAGATTTTTTACTCCTGCCTTGTAAAGTACTTGCTTGAGATCTCTGAATGCCTGTTGCAGTTCTCTAACTAGTGGAGTGATACCACAAAAAATTTGAAATGGTCACCCTTTCCATAAGAAGGGCCACTTAGAACGTGCCTTCTGCTGTATAAATACTTTATCATGATAATTAAGGTAGCACAATATGATTGCTCGAGCCTTTCCATTCAGCAGTGGCTATGGATTCAAGGAGCTATGAGCCATTTTGGGGTGAACTGGCAACTTGCAGCAATAGTTCTTGAACTAAGGCCAAGATGTCAGAGTCTTCTGCCAGTTCAGGGATGCCCACTAAGACAAAATTATTTTGGTGGCTTTGAGCTTCCAAATCATTGGTTTTCACCTCCAACTTGGCCACCTGCTATTTGAGATCATGGAGCTCCTTCTCCTCACAGGTATTTTCATCTTGTAGGGAGCTAATCCTTGATTCAACATCCACCAGCTGAGAGTGAATGACTTCCACAGTCATTTTAAAAAGATAAAAATCATGCACCACCTTGGCTAAAGTTAACTTAATACCCACCATATCCGCAATCAGCAGTTCTAATTTATTGGGTTCAGGATCTGCATCAGGTGAGTCGAGAGTCACGCATATGTGCAGTTATTTTGACCTAGCTGATTGAGACGCCACATCAGATGGCACCATTTCTTAAGGAATAACAGCTGAATCTACAGTGCCCAGCATGTGAGTAACACACTCCATGATCATGAAATCACTCATAGATACTTTGTACAAGAAACTATTAGGCTGACAACCAGCAAATATTAAAGATAGCCACGACCATGGAGCGTAGAAATGCAACCTTTCAACCTGAGAGCATCATGTGACTCAGTAAACTTGTCTTTTGCAGCCAGTGGCATCCCCCTCTCTCATCCTGCTCTAAATCAGAACTCCTTGTTGTAGTGTGGGACAAATCCGATTACCAGGTCACCAAGTGTTACATAACAAGCACTGGTGGCCGTTGCTTTTTACTTATAAATCACTGCCTTATTGTCTTCTAGACTGATGTTTAGGTGCACATGTTCAGAACTGAGCAGCACTCACATTGTTGGCTGTAGCATTTTCAAGCCACTAATTGGATTGTGCATGCCAGATTTTGTGAATGGAAGTGCATGTGCAACTGCTCTTCTTACACAAATGCTGTGCTCGGGCAGGTCACTGTCCAGCTTTCAGCAGGATGGAGACTGCTTTACAAGTGCATCATGACGAAACTATCAGCCAACCATCCTTCTAAGTCTCTGAGTGGCCTCCACTCCATGCCCTAGTGTCTTTCCACATCTGCCTGCTTTAAACACCCTCAAGGTATCTGGCAAAGTAAACTGCTGTCTCCTACCAACTGACCCAATGATTGTATCATGTGAGGTCTTCAGACTCATGGTGTAAGTGTGCTGTGGCCCTTCACATTATCTCCTGGATCAAAGAAAGAACTATCTGAGAGAACACTGTTGTGAATAGATTAGACAGAGAGCATTTCACATCATTTAAAACTTCTTTTAAAAAACATTTCCTGAGGTAAAACTAAGCTTACCTTGCGTGACTGAATTAAAAAGAAAACTTTGAAAAACTGTTGAGTAGAATGTAATAGTGTGGTCAGAAGTGAGGAGTGGACAGGGGAAAGAACAGTAAATATCTTTTGTCTGCCGCTTAGTTGACTGTCCTGCTTAGCTAAATTAAAAATAGTCATTTTAAAGACTAAATAATGAACAGCCTCAGGTTGAAAAGTGCCTTGAGCAGTACAAATGACTCCATGGCAACTAGTAAAATTATCTTAGCTATCAAATTTCTAAATCTGCTTGCCAAAAATTGATGACCACTAAGACACCTTTGGCTACTAGATCTCAAAAACTAGTGTCCAACCCCATCCCATGCCCCTAACATGATGTGAACTGCATCACCCTAGTACCTGGTAGCACCCTGTCTTTCAGTAGGTATTGAGTGCACCAACAGCAGTTATAGGCATGTGAAAACATCACAGACTCAGAAGTTAATGCACTGCACATGCATAGAGAAAAAGGGGAAATTGTTTAACCAGGAGAGGCACACTAAGCTGAAGCTTGATTACAGGTGTGGCATGGGAGTGTGAGAGGGTGAAACCCCACCATTTATTGATATGCTCCTAGTGCTGTGGTAACCTGAGTGTTACCTGGGCTGTGAGTGTCCTATCAAATTATACGTTGCAACATCCTATTTCCATTGTCTGTCCAGTATGTTAGGCTGGTCACCCATTTTATTGTTTGTCTATCTGTTCTTATATGTTCTGTGTTCACAGCCCAGGTTAAACCTGGATGGCAAGAATAACACTGGTTCCTAATAACAAGACAGGGGTGTTGGGTGGTTCTTTGGTTATTTTATACCCTTATGAAAATAAATGAGAGGGTCCTGATTAAAAAGAATGGACTGGGATAAAGCCATACAGAAGTAAACCTGAAGACAGGATGAGCTCCCTAGGCAGTATGCCATAACGTTTATGAAAAAGTAGAATTCAGATACAGTGCTGAATTAATCATTCCCCTGATTATAGAATAGCCCGGTATATAAGATGAGTAAGGTCTTTTCCTTTCCTTTCTGCAGTAAAATGGAGCAAGAGGCTCCTAATTTTTAGATATTGAGTAAAAGTGTAGCATAGTTTGGGGAACAGCAGGAAGCAGTCACCCAGAGAAAGCAATTGAAGTTTCAAGCTTTCTTCCTCGGCGATACAGCTTCTCGGGCTGCATTCTCTGTTCCCTTCTGCCATGGCTGTGTGCATTATTGTGCAGTCCTTCAGTCTAGAACTGCAAACAAATGTGTTGCTAGAGTTCTTTTTGCAATTTAAGCTCAAACAAAGGTCTGCATGCTTGTTCAAATGTCATTTCATGAGTTTTTCTTACCTCTCCTTCAGTAATCAAGTAAAGTGGGAATTCCCAAACCTTTCAAACAGCAGTAAGGCAAGATACCTTCCTTACAGTCCCACAGCAGACTACATCTCTTGTGCTGGCCAGCAGCTGTCCTAATCTTTTTATGATGTACCTCTGTTGGGGCGGTGCTTCAGAGGTCGTTGCTGTCTGGAAACATTATTAAAGCCATAAAACAAACTTTTACGGAGGTGCTCACTCTTAATTGACCTAGACATGTCTGACTTTTTGTATGGATTAAGGTAATTTACTGAAAATAAATGTGTTTTCTGTTTTGGAGATAGTATGGGCAGAGCTAAGCTCATCACATGTTCTGCTTACTTGTATATAGTAATGCTTGTTCTAGGTTCAAGTCAGATCACTCCAAGGTGTTGGATGGAGAACACCTAGAACAGCTAGTTTCTTCTATTTGTTATGCTAATGTATTTTTATCTTTGCTGATGTTCTGTATTAACAGAATTATTTCTTGTTTTATTTCCTCCTTGTATTTATGTCATCTCAGTTCACATTAAGTTTATGTTGTTCTGCTGTAAAGAATACAATTCAGTTTTTTTTTTCAATCTTATTCTGCCTCACTGCCTGTCAGTTCATCCCTTACCCACAGTCTGTGACACATGGTGCCAGTGGTGGGATTCTGACCGGGGGGTCTGTCCTAGGCCCTGGTGGACTGGATGCAGCAGGACAAGACAGAAGACATTTCTGTACATGGTGTCATTACACTGCATATGTCTGAGAAATTTTGGATACCCCTGGTCCCTGGTCTTGACCCGGTGGTGAGAAGGAAAGAGGGGAAGCAGAATGTCTTGAAAATAAAGATGGAAGGTGACAGGAAGGAGGAGCAGGCTCAAGCCTCTGGAGGTGAGCCTGAAGAACAGCCACCAATGGAATCTAATGAGCTGGTAAGGTGGCTTTGTCTTAAACTGCTCAAAATGGAGAAACAGAGAGAGAGAGATGGACAAGAGGGACTGTGATGCCAGATGGTCGGACACATTCCGGGCTATCCAAGCCCTTGGTGCAGGTAGACCTCCAGCACCTCCTTGAGGGGGACAGAAATACATTAAACTGATAAAACCTTCCAATACAGATGATAAAGAAGCTTACCTAATGACTTTTGAATGAGTTGCAGCAGCCTGTACCTGTCCCAGGGAGCAGTGGGTGGTCACATTAGCTCCCTACTTAACTGAGAAGGTGCAACTTGCTTACAACCATGTTGAAGTAGCCCAATCCAATAATTACAATGTGGTCAACACTGCTATTCTTAAGAGATAAAATATAAGCATAGAAACGTATCACCAGAGGTTTCAGTCTTATCGATAACAGGCAGCAGACTCTCCCCAGGATGCATACATGCAGCTTAAAGATCTCTACGTAAATTGCTGCAACCTGCAACAAGAAATGTAGAGCAGTTCTAGAATCTATTATCCTGGAACAATTCATCAGAGTACTGCCTCAAGATGTACAAATGTGGGTTAAAGAACACCGCTCAGAGACCTCTGATGTAGCAATAAGATTAGAGGAGGATTATTTAACCACCAGAACACATCAACAGAAAAGGATAGACCTAGTGACTCCTGTTCCAGTAAGATCCATTTGCACTACTTCTATGCACTAACTCTGGGGGTGGGACTAGAAATAATCGATTTATCAGAGGCTATAATCCTCATATCATTTGCAGAGAGTGTAATGGAAAGGCCATATTGCCAGAGTTTGTCCCAAAAAGAAACCTGAGCAGGCACACCTAGCCTTGGCCAACTGAGGGCATTATTTGGTACCAGTACAGATCGGGGGAAAAATAGCTTCTGGACTTCTGGACTCCGGGAGTAAACAAACATTGGTGCATGGCAGTATGTCAGACATTAAACCAGCAACAAAACTTTCCAACACAGGTGTCATGTGTATACATGGTGACACCCACCATTACCCCATACAAGACACTGAATTGACAATAAATGGGCAGATTCAAACCATGAAGGCTGGGGTATACCACAGCTCCCAGTACCAGTCATTATTGGCCATGATCACCCCCAATGTGAACATCTGTTAACATCTAATGTCTGTGTGGTTACCACCAGGGCACAAGCAGCTAAACAGAAGGAATGCTAACTATTATATCCATTTGAACAATACATTATTGGTCCTGCTGGGAAAATAAAGAAGTCATGGGCCCACAAAAGACAAGAAAAGAGATCCTGACTACAGAAACATGGGACTGATTTTAAGGACATTAAAACTGATAGTTTGGAAAATGGGTTACCTGAAGAACCTGGGGAATTTAAGACATTGCAATGAAGTGCGGTAACATTAACGTCTTTTTTTTTCACAAGTTTGAGTAACTACAGGGGAAGCTGAATTTAAGATAATCAGTGATTTACTGTATAGTGTTTGTGTTAACCCCTGAACAGGAGAAAAAGTGGAGCAACTGATGGCACCCCAACAATACAGGCAGAAACTGTTAGAACTGGCACACAGTATTCCCCTATCAGGGCATTTAGGGAGAGACTGCACCACTAATTGATTGCTCCAATGTTTTATTTAACCTGATATCCATGAGGATGTATCTAACTATTGTAGCAGTTGCTATGAATGCCAGAAAGTTGACAAAATCTGACACAAGGATGTGGTACCTCTGCAAACTATGCCCTTATTCGCTGTACCTTTTGAGAGGGTTGCTATGGATATTGTTGGATTCTTACCAAAAAGCTCCAAGGATAAACATTTTGTTTTAGTAGTCTGTGACTATGCAAGGAAATACCCAGAAGGAATCCCTCTCAGAAGTGCAACAGCTCCCAGAATTGCTGAAGAATTGGGAAAAATTTTCAGCAGGATGGGCATTCCACGACAAATCCTAACAGATAGGGGTAGCAACTTTTGCTCCATCCTTTTGAAGCATTTGTACCAAATCCTGGGTATCATAGCCATCTATACCACCCCTTACCATCCACAAACAGATGGATTGGTTGAACGCTTTGGTCAGACAATGAAAGAGATGCTGCAAAAGTTTGTGTAAGAAGAAGGAACTAAGTGGGATACCTATTTGCCCTGTCTTATGTTTGCCTATAGGGAGGTGCCCCAAGCCTCTACAGGTTTTTCACTTTTCGAGCTACTCTATATGCAAAATCCTAGTGGTCCCCTAGACATAGTGAAAGAGGAATGGGAGGAAGGGAAGGTAGAGAACTGTGACCCAGTGGATTATTGGCTTCAGTTAAGAAAAAGACTAATCAAATATGTTCAAAAGGCCCATCAGGTCACTCAGATCAAGCAAAGCATACAGAGGATGCATTATGATAAAGGCACCCAGTTTAAGGAATTTGAAGTTGGGGATAAAGTGTTGCTGTTGTTACCCTCCTCCAATAATAAACTGTATATGAAGTGACAAAGTCCATACATGGTTACCAAGTGGTGGGTTCATGCCAATTTGTTGAAACCATGGGTAGAAAGGGTCACACCCCTTTGTAACTATGTACATCTAGAACTCCCTAACAGTGAACTCCATATGGTTTATCAATGCCTGGAATGTGTATGGGAGATAGCTGATATAAGAATTAATTCTGAGCTATCATCCACTCAGAAGGCTGAGTGACAGGAGATTCTGGACACATTTAAAACTACTTTTACAGGTACTTGTGGGAAGGCACAAGGAGCAGAACATCATATTAGTTACACAAACTCAACCCATTAGGCAAAAGCCCTATCGGCTTTCTGAAAGGATTCGGGAAGATGTGATCGAAGAGATACAGAAAATGCAGACCATGGGCATCATAGAACCATCCTGTAGTGAGTGGAGTTTCCAATGGCGGTGGTAGGAAAGAAGGAAGGAGGCATACGTATATGTCTTGATTTTAGACATTTGAACAACATATCCAAATCTGACAGTTACCCAATGTCCCGGATAGATGATATTCTTGACCATCTAAGAAATAGTCATTATCTCAGTACCCTTGATTTAAACAAGGGATACTGGCAAATTCCTTTGGATTCCAACGCCAGAGAAAAGACTGTGTTTAGCACACTGTTTGGGCTTTTCCAGTTTACTGTGATGCCCTTTGGACTCCACAGGGCTCCTGCCACATTTCAGAGGGTCATGGACCATATACTGACCCCCATAGTAAACACAGTGCTGCATATCTTGATGATGTGGTGGTGTTCAGCCCTACATGGGAGGATCACAAAAAACAGCTTTCGGCAGTAATGTCAGCCATTGCTGACATAAGGTTAACCATTAACCCTTCAAAATGTTCCCTAGGGATTGGGGAAACAAAATATTTGAGATTCCAAATTGGAAGGGGGTGTCTAAAACCAGATATTGGGAAAGTTGATGCTGTGGCTAATAGCCCCAGACCAAAAAGAAAAAAAGATGTTTGTTCCTTTTTAGGTCTGGCTGACTATTACCGGAGATTCGTTCAGAACTTTACAACATTAGCTGGACTGTTAACAGATTTAACTCGTAAAATCAAGACAGATAAGGTACTGTGGTCCCCAGGATGTGAGGATGTCTTTACAAGCTTAAAAGCAGCATTTTGTTCATCTCCTGTTCTATGGTCACCTGATTTTACAAAACCATTTATTGTACAAACGGATTCCTCCAATTATGGCATAGGAGCTGTGCTCACTCAAATGATCGAAGGGGAGGAGCACCTGATCATTTATATAAGTAGGAAGCTCCATGAGACGGAAATCTGCTACTTCACTATTGAAAAGGAGTACCTGGCTATTAGATGGGCCACAGAAGCTCTCCGCTTTTATCTTTAGGACATAGAATTTAAGTTAAGAACGAATCATAATCCGTTATGTTGGTTTCATGTTATGAAGGATAAGAATCCTCGTATAATGAGGCAGCATCTTTCGTTGCAGCCTTATAAGTTCACTATTAGACATAGGAAAGGTACTGCACACTGTAATGTGGACTTTATGTCCAGATGTGGGACAGGTGAGAAACAACACCTGTTATTAGATCGTGGGATAGAGAACTGGATGTAGGAGAGATACACTCTCCCTTTGCTAGAGAATGATACTAGGGTCCCTGAGGTGGAGCCTTAGGAGAGGGCAGGCTATTGCTCCATCTCTCTTCACCAGGGATCTGATAACAGGTGTAAAATTGCAAGACTGTAACAAAAACCCTACAGGTTTTGTTTTAGGTGGGGAGAATGTAAGAAGGTGACCCCCCTTTTATTGATTTGCTTCTAGCATTGTGGTAACCTGAGTGTTACCTGAGCTGTGAGTGTCCTGTCAAATTATACGTTGTAACATCTTATTTCCATTGTCTGTCCAGTATGTTTGGCTGGCCACCCATTTTATTGTTTGTCTATCTGTTCTTATATGTTCTGTGTTCACAGCCCTGGTTAAGCCTAGTTGGCTTAGTTGGAACACTGGTTCCTAATAGAAAGACAGGGGTGTCAGGTGGTTCTTTGGTTATTTTATACCCTTATGAAAATAAATGAGAGGGTTCTGATTAAAAAGAATGGACCGGGATAAAGCCATAGAGAAGTAAACACAAAGACAGGATGAGCTCCCTAGGCAGTATGCCAAAACATTTAAGAAAAAGTAGAATTCAGATACAGTGCTGAATTAATCATTCCTCTGATTATAGAACAGCTCTGTATATAAGACGAGTAAGGTATTTTCCTTTCCTTTCTACAGTAAAATGGAGTAAGAGGCTCCTAATTTTTAGATATTGAGTAAAAGTGTAGCATAGTTCGGGAACAGCAGGAAGCCACCACCCAGAGAAAGCAATTGCAGTTTCAAG